>CM066321.1:177166349-179780099 GCA_033807775.1 Saussurea involucrata
TAACCTCAAAATAAAATCTAATTCTCTTCTAAAACATCAAATACACATTTTATTTTATATGTTATTCATTATTTAATTTTTATTTATTTTTATTTTATCTAATGTTATCTGTTCTGTTCTGTCCAGTTCTGCCTACCAAACGTTGAACATATGTTCTGTCTTGTTCTGTTCTGTCATGTCCCGTCCTGTTCTGTCTATCATGTCTGTGTACCAAACACACCTTTTATGAACCTTCTTATTTCTTTTTTTTTTATTTTTTTATTTCTAATTTTCTTTATTTTCAGAAATATTTAATTCTTTTGTTTTATTTGCTTTGCTGTTTTATCCACGTGGCTTACATTATTTACAACAAAATTACAAAACATATACATTTAATAGGGAGTAAACTATGATTCACTTCTAATGATATTTTTTTTTGAAAGACAATTGCATTTTGGGGTATCCTGGACTTAGTCCAGACTAATCCCCGTTCGATCCGGCCACGATTCGGCCCACGATCCGGCTCAAACAGCAGGCCCACGAACAACCCCTTGATTCGGGGATACCTCCGCGTGATCACCACGGGGTTCGAACCCGGGTAGTAAGGGCTTCCACCACTTACCCCCCAAGATGTTACCGAACCACTGGGCTACAACATCTTTGGTCACTTCTAATGATATGTCGAAATATTACGACTTCCGTCTTCATGTTTTCGAAGTTATGATTTTGTTATTGCAGTTTACAATTTATTTATGTTTTTAAAGTAGACTTTATTGGTTACATTTTATAGGTCTTGAGCGAGATGTAAAAATAGACACTTGATAACTATAAAATTATTTTCGATATATTGTTTATATCATCAAAAATAACATTGAATTCAAGAAATACTAATAATTCATATAAAATTATTTTCCTGGTATTCCTCGCATAAAAATAACATTGAATTCAAGATATACTAATAGAAGAGTACTTAAGATTCATGCACTAAATATTAAGTAATAAAGAGTCAATAATGTATGAGAAAAAATAGTTTTGAAATCTTAAATATAGTTGATAATTATTTTCGAAAGATAGAAGTTTTTTTGTTAATAACAATAAACATACTATTTTCTAACACAAAAATAAAATTAATGTGGATGGAATAATCAAAAGAATATATATGGAAGATGAGTAATGGAGTGTATATTAAGATTTATGAGCAAAAATAGTTTTTAGGTATTAATACTAGATAAAAAACAAATAAACTTAGAGGAACAATAAGCAAGACTATAAAATGAAAAACCAATTAACTTTTTGCAAAGTTTCTTGTCCAATGTAATTAATTAATATATGTTTGGACCCTTAATATGATGCTAAATTCTTCTTGGGTCCCATAACATACTAATTTTTTTAATTCTTTTAACTACTACTATATGATATATACTAAAAAATTTGGGCCCCTATTTCTTTTGGGTCCTGGACGTACGTCTGGTCCGCCCTCCCCAGGGACTAGACCTGGCAAATGTGTCGTATCGTGTCGGGTTCAAAGTTAAACGGGTTGAGAGTACCTGACCCTAACCCGACCCGTTTAATAAACGGGTCAGAAAATCCCAACCCTAACCCGACCCGTCTAACCCGCCACGACCTGTCTAACATGTTTAACATTTATAAAACTAAAAATTAAATATCGAAAATACACAAAAAATTACAAATCCAAAATTCAAATGAAAGCATTAAAAATCTAAATTTTATAGTTCAAACTTATAAGTTCTAACCAAATCCAAAATATTAAAAATGCAAAGCATTAAAAAGAATTATAATATATAAAAACGGGTTATTTGGGTCATTTTCGAGTTGAAATTTTTGACTTTGACCTTACCCGTTTAATTTTTGTGTCGTGTCGTGTCAACCCGTTTACTTAAACGGGTTGAAATGTATTACGCAAACTCGTTTATTTCGTGTCGAGTTCGTGTCAGATTAGCGTGTCGTGTCAGTTTTTACCAGGTCTACCAGGGACGGCCCTGTGTGTAACTCTGTATCGTGCAATCAAACTTAAGTTTTGCCTTAATCAATGCTACAATTTAACTAATATAAGGGATAAAACTAACAATAAATTATACCAATGAAAGCTATAATTTCAAATACAAATAAACGAAAATTAAATAATAATTTTCAAGAATCCACATAAACATAGTTTACTCTTCAATTTTCAATAAAACCAAGGAAATAGTTGGTGTTTTCCAAAATAGCTTCAGAGTCGTGTTGGCATTCAACTTTTAACATTATCCTATTCTATTCTTTGTTTTTTTTCTATTTAAAAATATTTACAGGAAATAATTGTTTATTATTATTATTATTCAAGGCAAGTTAGGTTTTATGATTGGTACATGTGGTGTCTCAAACTCCTTGGCATGTGCTTTTCTTGCATTAAATTTTTTTAAAGAGCCAAAATTCTGTCAAAACATTCATTCATTCATTCATTAGTCAGGTTTGAAAAGTCTTGTAATTTAATTTAAATCAGATAACCGAAATTTAAGGGTCGTTTACCAAACACTTATTCATGTAAGAATTTATCAAGTCATATTACCTACCAGATTGATATGGCAAAGACCAAAAATCTTACCCGATAAGAGCAAATGCAACTTATGCAAGGACTGATAGTCTTACCCCGGTAAGTGAGTGCAACGGTTAGTGCTTACCGTATGAATTGTTGCATACAAAACCGATTTGACGGACTAAAATCTTACCCAGTAAGTGATATTGTTAAATTTGATTGGTAAGTGCTTACTCAGGTAAGTATTTGGTAAAAGGCTATGTTCTCTTTTGGTTGATTTAATTTGAAAGCCTTATTGGATAACTGAAATTAATCCAACCATGCCAACTAGGATGTAATCAGGGTTTTAAAAGGAAGGCATGGCACGCCATGATGTAAGAAACGTTACAGTCGTTACAATAAGATCTTAATTTATGTAATACATGACTTATATCATGACAATTGACACATTGTAGGGTGCGTTTTTTATAACGTGTGACTTTTCAAAATTTTTATTTATTTATTTGAATTTTATGTTTTTACATTTTTAACTTTAGATATTATTTTTTTACAGATTTACCAATTCACAACATTCGTAGTTTCATAGATTTACATACACCAGGGACTCAAGGAAAAACAGAGTTGTAAAACCACTCCAAGTTCTATTTTGAAAATTCGATCACAAACTTTTTATATAATACTAATATATATGATATTTATTCTTCTAAAGTAAATATAAATTTTCAATACCACTATCATTAAATACTGAATAAAAACACACAAATGTATATAAACGGAGGCTCAAACGAAAACAATAACCAAATACAGGAAAACAGAAAAAAGCTAAATCATCTGTGGTTTTATACTAATGGTTAACACAAACAAACGTGTTCATTGATCATACTTGCATATTTTATATTTCTTATAAGTTTTAGTATTTTTGTACGCCATTCATGGGAAATTGTGAATCATGACTTGTTTTAAGGCTACATGTTTTAGTCGAGATGGTAAAATATGGTGGTAGGTTTGTTATCATTAAGTGTTATTAATCATGATAAGTTATGCTAATCACTTGTACAAGACCATCAATAAATAAATATCTATATGTTTTTTTTTTTAACTTAGAAGTTTTGGATCCATCACTATTCACAAAAAGATATTTTCTTGTGTATGATGAGATGGTTTTCATCAAAGTTATTAGTAATTTTGTATATTTGTGTAAGGGCCTGTTTGTTAGCAGTTTAATGAGCTTAAAGAGACTCATAGCTTATTCAGTCAGCTATACATGACTGTTTGGCAGTGGCTTAATGATATAGAAAGTGACTTATTTATTAAGCTTTTAGGAGGAAGCTTTATGTATAAAGCCAAATTTTGTCCATACCAGTCTCTCTCAATTAAAAAACATGGTCCTTACATCTATGAAAACACCATCCCAAACAAAAACCTTTCCAATCGATACAGACAGATTAATCCACACAGACAACTTTATTCATACAGGACTTAATGAAAAACCAACCAAACAATCTCTAAATCTTATGCTTATGATATCGCATATATCTATAATTTTTAGAAATGCACATTGCACAATGCGTGCTTGTTAAGTCTCTGGTTGTTACAACTTACAAGCCATTTTGACGTAAGATTGAATCAAAGAGTGCCCAACTTGTGGGATATTAAGCCCATTTATTTTTCATCTTTAATTTCCTATTTTACCCCTCCCTCCCTCTTTTTTTTTACCTTAACATAGCAATGTTACCGGACACACCGGTTCCCGGTCATCCAGGTTATTGAAAATAAAGACGTCAAATGACCACCTCTACCCCTTGGCCTCCTCTCCACTTCCCTGTTACACACACAGACGGTGATTTTGTTATACTACGCATACAATATTCATATATGCAGGCTGCAGCCTATACATACAAAGGAATTGATAGATACAAGTATGTATCTATCAATATCTATCTCTCTGAATTGATAGATACAAGTATGTCCATTGAAATACAGATTATACGGTTTCATACACATAAATATAGGTAGTGATACTGATATATGCATACAGCATACTAGTTTGTGGAAAGTTCGATGGTGAATTTGCAGCAAACTTGAAGAACGAGAAGATCTTACGGTGTTTCAACAGTAAAATTCTCCATCTTCCATTTTCTTGTTGCATTCTTGGATAATTCTATCTATATTCAAGATGAATTGCTAAATTTTGTTTCATAGAAAACGAGGAATGGTTGACGGTGATCTGTTTACCGGTTTGAAATTGTGTGAAGTAGCTTCTGACAATTGTTGATTTCGATTTGTAATATCGTTTTTGCAGGTTGTGGTTGTTAATCGAAGGGTTTAAGTGTTGGAAAGTTGAATTGTCCAATTTTTCAAGGGATGAAGCGGTCTACAAATGATGATGATGATGATGTTTCTGAACGGTACGACTTTTGATCATACTATCTGTAGATACATTGTCTAGAAGAAGTTTATGTAGTCGTTTTGTTGTTAAAGAATATAACAGAAGTTGTAAATAGGGAGATTTGGTGTTTGTTGGATGTAGATACATTCATGATGACTTAGGGCTTGTAACTGCAAGGAAAAGATAGTCTCGCTGTCAATAGTCAAATTTAATTATAAATTGATTTTAGATAGAAATTTAAGTTTGTAGTGTTAAGTCTTTTGGATTAGTCATTTTTTGTGTAATCAGCAAGTGCGTGTGTTTAAGGCAAGTGATGACTTAGGGCTGAATGAAAATGATGATCTTCGTTATTTTGAGGATGCGTTGAAGTTTATGATTCAATTTTTAAGTCAACGTTTAAATGCGAGAAGTTTGTTGGAATATTTTGATATACTGGCAACTTGTGGTCCTTTTGTTGAATGTTATAATTCATCCAATTAAGCTTTTGAAATGAAGCTCTGGTCAGCCCCAGATGACGGACAAAGGGAATGCACAGAAGTTGACAACTACGGATGCCCTTACATATATCTACAAAGTTAAAGATATATTTCAAGACAGAAAGGAAAAATATAAAGAGTTTCTGGAAGTCATGGAAGATTTCAAGAAGCAAAGGTTTGGCTAACCTGTTACTTGTTCACATTTGATGCTATATTCATGTTCTTGATTATAATTTTATTATATTTTCTTAGAAGTGACACCGCAGGTGTCGTAGCAAGGATGAAGGTACTGCTTCAAGGGCACGACGAACTAATTTTGGGTTTCAATGTCTTTCTGCCAAAGGGATATGAGATCACCCTTGAAGGAGAGGATGAGCAACATCATATTGAGAAGCATTTGGACTTGGAAGAAGCCATTCTATTTGTAAACAAAATTAAGGTAAAAACACAAAGTTAGAAATGGTTTAATCCTTTCTTCCCTGTTACCTATCTATCTGAAACTTGTTATAACAAGATTTTTGGTTGCAGAGGAGATTTAAAGGTCAAGGCCATGTGTACCAATGTTATCTTGATACTATGAATAAGTATACAAAAGGAAAAAAATCCATCCAGGAAGTCCACAAAGAGGTTTGCATTTATAAGACCATAAAAACATCTTGTGGTATCTTTCCATATGTATAATATAATGGTGGTTCTTGATTTGTACATTCCATTCCATTCCATTGCTATCCTATCCTCTTTTAGGTTTGTGCTCTTCTTAATGATCAACCAGACCTGCTCAAGGAGTTCAAGAACCTTTTCAACAATAACCCTGGATGTGGTGGTAGGAGCTCGCCTGCGGTCACAATTCAGTCTGAAAAGGTACTTAATCCACCTAGTTGGTTCAAGTCAGATGCAAATATTCATGATCAATCTAATATTAATTCGTGCGGTTGATCCACTTACTTGCAAATATTCACTATTAATAACTGGGAACTTGTCAATTTCAGCAGCGCTATTGGAGTGAAAATATTTATTTTCTTTATTCTTATTCATTGCCAGAAAACCGATGCCGATGATGAAAAAGGATGTATTATGGCTGATAAGAGGCAAGGTGAAAAAGAAAAGGACACAGATTAAAGATAGAGAAAATCATCAAGATGCATAAACCTGAAAGTAGTCTTGAGGAGTCAACTGTTTCATCAAGGTATGTTGTAATTCAGAAGAATGAATGAAACTACTCAACTGGTAAAGGACTTGCATTCTTTTAGACAATATTATATATTGTTAACATCAAGATGCATGCTCTCTCTTGTTTCTGCTGTTACCATGTGGTATGAGCATTTAGTAACAGAGCCACAAAATCTAGTATACACATTTTGCACTTTGAAATTGACTCAAATAGCCAAAGGAAAGAAAGAAATTGGTCTCTTAGCCATTTCTCTCCAATTGTTATCCAAACGTCGCTACATCCGTAATATATAGGTCCATAATTGCATTATGATAAGTTGTACCATTGATCGTATAAAACTATCAACAAATAAATATCTATATAGTTTTTTTTAACATGACAGACTATTTTGTGGCTAGTCATGCCAACTAGGGGTGTTAACCGGTTTAAATCCAATACATTTAGGTCAATCTAATTCAATCCAATCGTCATCCAATCCAATTAACATTGATCAATATTCGATCCAATCCAATCCAATCCAATCCAATTAACATTGAACATTCGATTTTCATTCATTGAATATTACTAATTGACTATCCATCAGATCATATTGGATCCACCGTCCATCCACAATTTAAACCAATTATTCATATATATTTTTAAAAACCATTACTTATAAAATATCAACTAAAAAATAATATTTTGAAATGTTAGTAATTGTATATAGTTATTAACTAGATCGTAGTTGACGATAATTGGATGGATATTGGATTGAATTGGTTCGGTTTAATTAGATTATGGATTGCCTTCCAATAACCGGCCGATCCAATTTGGATGTTGAAACTTTGGATCCAATCCAACTAGCATCATACCCGTCCGTTGGTCGGGTACACGGCATGACTTTAATTTGGATTCAGTTATTTGATATTACCATTTCAAAAGTTATGTTTATTTATTGTATTCAATGGTAGAGGTTGGTTCAAACGAGAACGCTAACTATTTAAGAAAACACGAGAACGACCGCTAATGTACAAAATCATACATGATTCACGCACAAAATCTGACGCATAACGGAAACAGGGTAAAACCCAAAACTTGAGAAAACTTCAAAAAAAATCGAAAAATTCTATTATCAGAGTTGTGAAAAAAATGAGAGGTTACACCAATATTTAACGTGAGGAAAATTAATCTAAATTAGGAAACTAATAAAATAAACTAAGAATCGTAATTAGACTAGAAAAAGAAAAACTAAGCAATCGTAATTAGGGGCTGTTTGTTTGCCTCTTAATAGTTTCATTAAGAGGCAACCTCTGAATCGCTAAGAGGTAAATCATGTTTGCATTAAAGACAACAAACATATCAGTCCATGCTTGTTTGTGGAGTACAAAGTAGTTCGCGAACGATCATTGCCTGTGAAAACTTGGCTACCCATTGTCGAGATTAGTAACAATTAGACCATATATCTACAAAAGCTTAAGTTAATTTTTTCTTATAGAAAACAAAAAGAGATAGAGTATTATCAAGTTAATTATTTGCTGGTTAATGATCTGTTTTGGTAAGAGGGTAAAGTATCTCTGAACCGGTTGCATATAATATATAGTTGCACCAAATATCGAAAAGCCTTGATATTTGACAAAATGACTTTTGTGTTATGATACCTAAGCTTAGAAAAACAAAGGAAATTAAAAGAAGTTCATACATCTTGAGTTGGATATGAAATGGGCAAGCAACTTATTGGATGTTAAGCACGTTTAACGTGAGATACTTAGGGGCCGTTTACAAAACGCTTACCTAGGTAAGAGTTTACCAAGTCACATTAGCTTCCCGGTTGAATATAGCAAGGATCAAGAATCTTACCCGGTAAGAGCGGTGGCAAGGACCGAGAGTTTTACCCGGTAAGTGAGTGTGACGACTCTTACCACGGTTAGCGCTTACCGGCTAAATTATTGTTGCATACGATCCCATTTTGGTGGACTAAAATTTTACCTGGGAAGTAAGCGATAGTGTTGAATTATATCGGTAAACACTTACCCGGATAAGTGATTAGGTAAACGGCCCCTTAATAACATATGTTCCACTTTTGGAAGACCTTGCGTTATATTATATTACCGGATCTTGTATCTTGTTAAACTACAAATAATTAACATGACAACAAAATAAAAGAAAACTGAGAATAAGAAGCTAAGATCAATAAAATAGAGGAGTTACAAATGAGAATATAGCCAAAATAAGAAAACACGAGAACGGCCAAATTAAATGTGATTTTGCACTAAAGTTACCAATGATTACGGAACTTGGTCAACACAAGGGTGTGCCGTACTTGGTCCTTGAGTAATCACATGTGATTTACGATTGAGTTTTGTATAAAATCACATGTGTTAACCATTCTCATATTCTCTTATTTGGTCACTACTCTCGTTTTAAACTCGACTCTAACTAATTAATTTGTTAAATATATTTTTCTAGGCCAACAATGATTTCCAACGTTGGTAATTGAATTAGTCTGGTTAATATTATGTCTATTATTCAGACATCAATTTAACAAAGCAAGTATAACTAATATATTTATTAACTGTGAACAAATGATTATTAAATCTATAAATCTCTCTTAATATATATTTATACTATACTATAGAATATTTGGTAATATCTTAAATATCTTATTATTCAATATTACAACCTTTTATATGCCATATGTACAATTTTTTAAGCTTTGTAAAATTGGTTTTAGGGCATCTCCAACAACTTCCTCAAAATGGGGAAAATAGAGAAGTTGAGGATTTTGGGTTAATATTTAACTCCAATAGCTTTCCTAAAACTATCCCCAAAATGAAAAAAGTTGGAGAGAGAAGGTTTTTTCTTTAAATATGGAGATCACTCCAAAAATGATTACCAAGTGAGTGGATCAATAGGAAACTTTGAAAATAAATATGTAGAGAGAGAAATAATATTTTAATATATTAGTATTTTAATTAATGTTGGATTCTCTAATGGCTTTTGGAGAAATTATGGGAAATCTGTTGGAGATGCTCTTATCTCTCAAATCTAATCATCCATCCTAAAAATTTCTCTACTAATCAAATTCAAACGGTAAGAAATCTAGTTTCATCTAACCTCTTAAACATTCCCCACAATTTGTAGTATTTTTCTTCATCTCCGCAAACCACAAGAACTTTGACTTGTAGCAACAAATCCAACTCAAAATTTCTACCAAAATTCTTCGGATTTGTACAAATATCAATATAATCTTCCGTTTCTTTTCATCGAGCCTCAAAAGGTTGATAGCTTTTAACAGTTTATGTTATTGAGACTGAAGATACCAACAAACCCAACTCATCGTTGAAAAAGCAACTTAGATTACACGGTTTTATCATCGATTCATGTGTAAACTGCTTTAGCATGATTGTAAATTAACATACATATGTGCAATTTCTTTAGCATCACACTAAAAGTTAAAGAAAGTGGCCAACTTATATATCGGTCATGTTTTGCCTAGTAAGTGTCGTTTACCAAACTCAAACATGTAAGCGCTTATCGGGTCACTTTTCTTACATGTGAGCATGACAAAGACTGATAATCTTATCCGGTAAGACGCAGTACAAGGTCCGCGAATCTTTCTTGGTA
This sequence comes from Saussurea involucrata, assembly GCA_033807775.1. Lineage (NCBI taxonomy): Eukaryota > Viridiplantae > Streptophyta > Magnoliopsida > Asterales > Asteraceae > Saussurea > Saussurea involucrata. The sequence continues at coordinate 177,176,501 of CM066321.1, forward strand.
AGTGGGAGTGATGACTCTTACCGGTTAGCGCTTACTAGGTAAGATTCTTGCATGCAACGCCTTAGTTTTCAAATGCATGGCGATTACTTGAGCTCAGAGCTTGATACTTCTCTTCTAATTACTTTATATTTCTTCTTGGAATACATTGAAAATGTAAAAAGCAGTCAAGCACAAACTCTTTAGCCAGGTTCCTATCTTGACAAATTACTGATGGTAGTTGTATAGAACTATGCCAAAATGTATTGAATGTATGTCCTAAGATCATATTCAATTTACCGTTTCATCTTTCTTTGGGCAAGTTGTTTCTCTTTCATCACATCCTTATAGTTGTCGGATCATACACGTACAAAGTTCAATATTACTTACTCTGATGCTTATGGTGGAAACTCTCGTGAGATATTAAATGCGATTGATGTTAACAGAGGGTTTTGTATCACTATGAGTTCTAGGTACACAAGTTTAGTGGATGAAATCATGAACTCGATTTGTACTGCAACATGGTAAACCACACAAGCGATCAACTATTATTATCAAGGGACAGGACACGTAGTAAAGGATGAGTCTACAAAACTTTGCTTCCAATGTTGGCGAGAAATGCTTAACTTATGGCACCTTAGAGGATTGCCAGATTTTCGAACGAGATGTATTAGGTTTGGTCGGTTTCGTTTTGATAAAACAGATGGTTGAGAATTGGTTAAAAGATGTTTTGAGTCTATGTTATTGTTTGAACTTTACATAGTAATAGTAAAATCTTACATGCCAAAGTTTCATTTTGTTAATTAGGGTTAAGCATTTCTCGTCGACATTAGAAGTACAGTTTTGTAGACTCGCCTTTACTACTTGCCCTGTCCCTTGATGATAATAGTTGATCGCTTGTGTGGTTTACCATGTTGCAGTACAAATCGAGTTCATGATTTCATCCACTAAACTTGTGTACCTAGATCTCATAGTGATACAAAACCCTCTGTTAACATCAATCACATTTAACATCTCACGAGAGTTTCCACCATAAGCATCAGAGTAAGTAATATTGAACTTTGTACGTGTATGATCCGACAACTATAAGGATGTGATGAAAGAGAAACAACTTGCCCAAAGAAAGATGAAACGGTAAATTGAATATGATCTTAGGACATACATTCAATGTGGCATAGTTCTATACAACTACTATCAGTAATTTGTCAAGATAGGAACCTGGCTAAAGAGTTTGTGCTTGACTGCTTTTTACACTTTCAATGTAATCCAAAGAAAGATAAAGTAATTAGAAGAGAAGTTTCAAGCTCTGAGCTCAAGTAGTCACCCTACATTTGAAAACTAAGGCATTGCAGGCAAGAATCTTACCGGATAAGATTATCAGTCTTTGTCATGCTGACATGTAAGAAAAGTGACCCGATAAGCACTTAGCTGTCAGAGTTTGGTAAATGAGACCTAATAGGCAAAACATAACCGATACAGTAACTACTTTCTTTAACTTTTAGTGCGATGCTAAAGAAATCGCACATAGTATGTTAATTTACAAACATACGATAGCAGTTTACACATGAATTGATGATAAAATCGTGTAATCCAAGTTGGTTTTTGTTTCAACGACGAGTTGGGTTTGTTGGTATCTTCAATCTCAATGACAACATAAACATAAATTGTTAAAACCTATCAACCTTATGAGAGACTCCATGAAAAGAAATAGAATATCATATTGATAGTTGTATACTTATATATACCTTGATAATTTCAAAGAATATCGGTAGAAATTTGAGTTGGATTTTGTTGATCAAAGTCAAAGTTTTTGTAGTTTACGGAGATGAAGAACACGACAAAATCTAAATCGCTTCTCGCATATTAACCGTACGTCTTCTCGTTTGAACTTGCCCGTATTTCACAAAGCATTAAAAACCATAATGTGATATATTATTTACTCTTTATCATCAAAGAATATCGATGTGACATTAATAATTACCAAAAATCAAGTTGATTATTATAAATTCCTCCTGCTCTAATAGAAACATACCCCTTCTATCTATATCATTAAGGAGCGGTAAATACATTGATAGAACAACCTCAATTGGATCGAGTTGGCCACGTACTACACTAGGCTTTCCACCCTTCTCGCTGGTACCCGACGACAATCTTATACTAATCGTGAGCAATAACAAGGTACATGTAATAATTTTTAAACTATATACGTGGTTTCAAACCGTCCCTACTTGATGTGTATATACGCACATCTCAACGAGTTGTTTTATGTAATATGATCGATCATAGTTTCACCCTATAATGAACTGATATCTTTATCCCTATTCAGTTACAGGCATAATTGTAATTAGCTTATAAAAGCTTTTGGGCGTCGTATTGGTTTGTTAAGGATATTTAAAAAATATTTATAGGACAGTTTTCAAAAATATTTAAAAAAACAACTTGTAATAACGCCTTTAGATAGATAGGATTATTTATTTTTTGATCTTATAAATTAAGTTTTATGAAACCGTCATTTTGTTTAAAGCAACAGACCATCCCATCCATTCATTACCGCCAAGGAATCAAAGATACATACAAGAACATTGTCTCCCTTGCCTAGCCCTCGAAATGAAAATACTTGATCTCCTCACTATTCTCTCCCAGTGGCATGCCTTTCCCCAATTAAGTTACGAAGGTTCTGAACCGAAAACTTACCTACCGTATACAGCTAGCCACCATTTCCCTTGATCCTTCTACCCGTTCTTGGATGCCACCAACGAGTGACCCTCTGAAGTTCTTCCCGTTCTCCAACTTCGGATATGTGAAATATTTGATTCCATCAAATTCCATAGTTGACGGATTTGATCATTCCTTAGGATATGTGAAATATTTGAATTCCATTTCGTGACAAATATAACATAATTTATAATTTTGTTTTAGGAAAACAAAAACAATATTTGCATCCAATTAACCACCACCCCGCTCTCACCACTTCCGCCGACAACATATCCAACACCACAAGAGTTGCCACCACTACCACCATTAGTTATTAATATCATTCCACCCCTATCATCATCACCACCATACTACTATTTTTTATCGTCAAAAGCGCCACCCAACCACATACCCACTCCAACACCACTATTGTTGTTGTCACAACTGTCACCCCATCCCCGACAGATGCATATTTCTATTCTTTTGCGATATTTCATTCTAATTCCTATCAACTAGAAGTAAGATCAAATTCCATTTTAATCCCTTCAAAGTCAAATTTCTTTGGATTTCAATTCCACCAAATTTCATTTTGTTAACAAAACACCCCTTAAGTGATGCTTGGTTCGTCGAAACTCAACAGAATTTGAAAGAATTGGAATGGTATATTCTTGAGTTTGGTTTATTTTTTGATTTTTCATCAAGAACTTGAACTCCTACAAGTGATAAAATGTATTTTTTTTAGGTTATAGCAAAGAATTTTAATTCCATCCTATGAATCTTCTAATAAAAAAACTATTATACTACTTATATTATCTCATTCCAATCCATCCCACTACAATGGATGTTATCACCGCTGTCGCTGCCACTCACTCACACCACCACTACCCGTCATGGTCGTTGCCGCTAACACCCGTCCATCGTCATCACCGCCACCCCCACCACCCGTCATCTCCGGCACCACCATCATCAGCCGCTGCCGCCACATGTCGTCGTCGCCATCACCACCACCCATCGTCGTTGCCGAACCACCACCACCACCATCAGTCATTGCTGCTGCCACCACAACCACTGCCGCCATTGCCACCACCACCACATGACCGGGCTTGATACGGTGCATCATATCTTGGTGGACCTGATCCTAATATATATCCAAGGGTGGGAACCTCTGGACTACTTAATCTAACCTTGAAAACGAAACCAACAGAGGTTATTGTGTGAGTCGATGCTTCTATTTCCTCCGTTGTAGTCAGAGAGACGAGAGGAACTCGCAGTGTTCGTCGGAGTTTGAGCGAGAGAAACGGACCTATGGCGCTGTGCGTTGGATTTCGAGCGACTGAGAGAGAGAGAGCTATCGACGTTGATCTTGACAGAGAAAATAGCGTCAACGACATAGTGGTGCTTGGTTTTCCGTCAATGAAATGGTGGCCAGCGGAAGTGGTCCGCGGAAGCGTAGAGAAAGAGGGGGAGATCTAGGGTTAGGAAAATGTTTCAAATGATTTATTTAACCGGGTTGGATGAATTTATAGTTTGAATATTCGGGTCGACGGGATCCGCGTCTTTTGTTTTAAAAAGAGATTTCGGAGTTGGCACTTCTAGCCCCTACATATCTAATTCTTTTACTTTGACCCCCAAATGTAATTAGACCTGACAAAAACTGACACGACACGCTAATCCGACACGAAATAAACGGGTTTGGGTAATACATTTCAACCCATTTAAGTAAACGGGTTGTCACGACACGACACGGATATTAAACGGGTAAGGTCGGGATTAAAAATTTCAACTTGAAAATGACCCGAATAACCCGTTTATATATATATATATATATATATATGTGTGTGTGTGTGTGAGAGAGAGAGAGAGAGAGTTTTCTTTTTAATGCTTTGGATTTTTTGTGTTTTGAATTTGGTTAGAATTTATAAATTTGAACTATAAAATTTACATTTATAATGTTTTAATTTGAATTTTGGATATGTAATTTTTTGTGAATTTTTGATATTTAATTTTTAGTTTTATAAATGTTAAACGGGTTAGACGGATCGGATTAGGGTTGAGATTTTCTGATCCGTTTATTAAACGAGTCGGATTAAGGTCAGACACTCTTAACTCATTTAACTTTGAACCCGACACGACACGACACGTTTGCCAAAGTGTAATTAAAAAGTAAGGCAACGTGATTGTTTTAGAGGTTTGGTGGTGTTGACAACCTCAGTCCCTGATCTTTTTAAAGTTGGCGGTTTAAATACAGAACAAACCCTGGACTTTTAAGCATTGTTATTCTTTTATTAAGTGAAGAAATATGTGAGAAGTAACTTTAAAATATATTGGATTACCATCTTGATCCTTGATATCATCTAACGAATCGGTATTTGAACCTAAAATGAGATGGAAGAACTATTGAGGATTCATATAATTAACCCTTATTATTATTGTAATTAATGTTTAAAATGTTGGTTGATAGATATAAGGAGATTTAGTTATTCTGAGGTCAAATATTGTTAAATAATTAGATTTGAGTCGTTAGTTTGACATTGGTGGCAAATGGTCGTGAATGGGCTTGCAAAACCATTGTTGGATTTGGAAGATTGTAAGACTTGTATAATGTGATATCCAAGGGTGGACTCATAATTTTTTTTAAACGGTGGCACCATTTAACTATAAAAAACAAATATAGAGATATTTCTTACAAAATCAATATTGAGAACTCAAGTTTGAGTCCCATTATAAACATTTTTTTAGAAACATAGTAAATATGAAATTAATAACTAAAAACTATGAAAATGTCTCTAACAAGACTTGAACTTGGGTCTTGAGTAGAATAAAAGCCTTTCAAACCAACTCTACCAAAGAAAACTTGTGTCTTTATTGTAGTTTCAAAATATATATGGTGGCGGTTTGGGTAAAAATTCATAAGTCACGACCACGGCAGAAAAAGATAAGACATATCTTATACGACACGTCCCGTGTTAAGATAAGGAACTAACGATCATACACACTCGACAACTCTATCGCCAGACCTAGGTTTAGGTCGAGAGTTGTTCACGACACTCGACCATAACTCTGTCGTACTTACACGACCATCGTTAAATATCTCAGGACTACGACTATCTAATATACGACATAACTGTTATCTTTTGTCTATTTAATGCAGGATCACTGCCATTAATGATCAAACAGTTACAAACGACAAAGATCATCAAGAGCATTGATTTCCAAGAACCGTTACGACCGTTATTTTGGATTTTATGGGAAGCATTAATGGCGACAAATACTATATAAATGAAGAGATCAGTCTCAGGGCGGATCATCTGAAGGGGAGAAGATCCACGGCATAGCGAAAGTGTTCAAGCAAAGAAACATTCTCTCTCGAAAAGATAACTCACGACGCACCATTATTTTGTAATCAAATTATTTTTGATATTCGTATTGTAATCGTTTGTACCCTCGACGCTTGAAACGTAAGGACGTCTCCCCTGGTTGGCGACCATAGTACATCGACGACACTCTTTGTCGTCCGCGGATTTTTCCTCGTCAAGGTTTTTCCCGCGTCACCAAATTTCTCTTGTCGTTATCGCACTGTTTGTCGAAAGATTCATTTTCTTTAGTTGTTAAGCTCCACATTAACCTTAAATTGTATTTTTGGATGATTTTTGGCATTAACAGTTTTGCGCCATCCGTGGGACCCCATCTAGAGAAAGTCTTTCGACAAAACGTGCGTCCGACTAACAGTTTCTTGGAGTTCTCCATTTTTTCTCTTTCAGGAAAATGGCAGGTCAGGGAAATCAAGAGCAGATCATCGCCCAAATGCATTGAGAGCTGGAAGCTGCGCGCAATCGCATCGATGCCCTAGCTGATCAAAGTCGAAGGGCAGCCGAAGAAATCGCGCGACCGAGGAATCAGAACCTGAACGGATCATTCGGGCAACAAAATGGTCCAGGACCACTCTTTGGTGCGCCTTGGTTGGGACCTCTGCCTCCACCACCACCAAGACCCCCAACGTTCACCCTCGTCCCAATCCCTCAGGGTCAACCAATGTAGTTCCCAACGTCCTTTGCTCCGGTTCCGACGATCCCGCCACAGGTGTTCCCTTTCAACGGAGAAGCCGCCGGCTCATCCCAGCAAAATGGATTTCCGAATTCTGGATTCGTCCCAGACGCGACTAATGGTGTCAATTCAGACGATCCCGTCGCTCAGCGACTGAAGATGTTGGAAGACCAGAATGAACGTGTCTTGTCTTTGCTCGCTAAATTACCGGGGGCAGTCATACCCGTCGACGTCGAGCCTCGCACAGGATTTCAAGCGTCCCATTTTGTCGACGAGATCGCCCTGGTCGGTGTCCCCAAGAAGTACAGTATCCCAACCGTAACACCAAAATATTCTGGTATTTCGGATCCCACGAAACATGTCTCTCAGTACAAACAGCTGATGTGGACTGTGTCGATCCCCTATCAGTACCAGGAAGTTTGTATGTGCAAAAGTTTTGGGGCGACCCTCACGGGTGCTGCCCTCCAATGGTTGATTAACCTCAAGCCTAAATCCATCGGATCTTTCGCTGAGTTAGTCAATCAATTTTCCTAGCAATTCGCTAGCAGTCGCAAGATGGAAAAACAAACCAGCGACATGTACTATGTCGTACAGAAGACCGACGAATCTATCCGGAGTTACTTCAACAGATTCAATGCAGAAATGATCAGTGTCCGTAACTGCGATGTCAAGACCGCGATCGAAGCCTACAAACGTGGTCTGGACGAGAGTTCGGGTCTTTACACAGATTTAACGAAATATCCTCCAGAGAATTTCGAAGACGTCCGAGCAAGAACCCTAGCTTACATGAGGGTAGAAGACGATGCCGCCTTCCGTCGAAAGCATTCTGACGACAAGAGACCACTAAGTGTAAAGAAATCAGAACTCAAGACGAAGGCAATATCTAAATTGGAGCCCGCATGACAGATTTCAAATGTCCGATTCGAGAAAGAGAAAACCGCGACCCCTACCAAATTTCCTCAATATCCTAAGATTATCCTCCTACGGACTCAAAGGAACTTCCAAGGATCTGGTCGAGGCATTGAAGACCGTTCAGACGACCATCCGATGGCCGAAGAAGACAGACATAGATGACGGCAAGAAAGACAAATCGAAGTGGTGCGACTTCCATGACGCTCATGGTCATATGACGGACGATTACATAGCCCTTAAAAAAGAGCTAGCATACCACGTCCCGAAGGGCCATCTCAAGGATATCATCGACAACGACGTTACCCCAGTTAACGACGTTTGACCGCCATCCCCCGATCATGCAAAGGTCGTAAATTGCATAACTGGTGGATCCGATGTTTGTGGTCTGACGTATTCCGCATCCAAACGACATGCCAGTCGAGGACCAGATGATCAACCTATCCCTCGCTCATCAAGACCCAAAGGATATCTGGAGCTAGAAGCCATGAAGATTACGTTCGACCAAGACGACCTAGGCGACTCACATTAGAAACACCATGACGGGTTGATCATCCAACTCGCGATTGGTAATTGTCTGACCCGACGAGTCTTGGTCGACGGAGGAAGCTCAGCGAACGTCATCTTCCTCGACACCATCAAGGCCATGGGAATCGATCGATCGGAAATTACCCGACGCTCGACAACCTTGGTAGGTTTTAATGGAGACGCGACGAATACCTTCGGAGAAATTACTCTTCCTATCTACGCCCAAGGGATCAACAAGCAGACAAAGTTCAATGTCATCGATTGCTCGTCAGCCTATAACGTCATCTTAGGTCGACCATGGATCAATGACATGAAAGTCGTCCCCTCAACATATCATCAGACAATGAAGTTCCCAACGCCATGGGGAGTCCAGGAGATCAAAAGCGAACCGAAAATCGCTCGCGACTGCTATAAGACGACCCTGAAACCGCAAAAGCAGACCATCTAGCAATTACAGGACCAGGATGCTCCTGGAACAGCCGACGACTATCGCTTGGAGGGAGTCGTCCTGGACCAGAGCAAGCCTGGCGAAATCGTCTTTGTAGGTTCGTCCCTCGACCCTTGCCTTAAAGAAAAGTTGATATCTTTTTACAGGAACATGCCGACTGCTTTGCCTGGTCGCACGAAGACATGGTTGGCATAGACCCCGACGTTATTTCTCATAAGCTCAACGTCGACCCGTCTTTCAAACCCATCAAGCAGAAGTGACGAAAATTTTCTCCTGGACGGAACGAAGTAATCAATGACGAGGTCGACAACCTCCTCAAGACGGGAAAGATACGAGAAGTAAAATACCCCGACTGGCTTGCAAACGTCGTGGTCGTGCAAAAGAAGAGCGGGAAGTGGAGAGTTTGCATCGACTTCACAGATCTCAACAAAGCCTGTCCAAAGGACCCCTTCTCACTGCCACATATCGACGCCATGGTCGACGCAACAACAAGACATGAACTATTGACGTTCATGGATGCTTATTCCGGATATAACCAGATCCTGATGCATGTCGAGGACCAAGAAAAAACCGCCTTCATGACAGATCGAGGTATTTATTGCTATAAAGTTATGCCTAATGGTTAAAAAAATGCAGGTTCTACCTACCAACGACTAGTGAACAAGATGTTCAAAGATCACCTCGGTAGCACGATGGAGGTGTATATTGGCGACATGCTCGTCAAGTCAAAACAAGCGGTCGACCACGTCGAACATTTAAGACAGTCGTTCGACATTCTCCAGAAATATAGTATGAAGCTGAATCCGACGAAATGCTCTTTTGGCGTCAGCGCCGGAAAGTTCCTGGGCTATATGGTCACCCGACGAGGGATCGAAGCCAATCCAGATCAGATCAAAGCCATCATCGAGATTAAATCTCCAAGGAATTTTAAAGAAGTCCAAAGGCTCACTGGTCGAGTGGCAGCTCTGAATAGATTTATCTCTCGATCATCGGATAGATGCCATCTATTCTACAACGTCCTACGAAAAAATAAAGGCTTCAACTGGACAGACGATCATGAACGAACACTGCAGAAACTGAAGGAGTACATGACATCGCCACCTCTGCTATCGAAACCTCACGACAATGAGGTCCTACAATTATACCTGGCCGTCAGTCCTAATGCGGTAAGTGTCGTCCTGACACGAGAAAGTGAGAAGCAGCAACTACCGATCTACTATGTAAGTAAATCACTTCTAGACGCCGAAACCAGGTATTCTTCTATGGAGAAATTGATTTTATCGCTAGTTACAGCTGCAAAGAAATTGCGACATTACTTCGAATCACACCCTATTACTGTCGTGACTAACTTTCCTCTTAAGGCTGTCTTGAGGAAACCCGAGTTGACAGGTCGATTGGCGAAGTGGAGCATATACCTCAGTAGTTACGACGTCGACTTCAAGCCCAGGACAGCGATCAAATCGCAAGCATTGGCAAATTTCATCGTCGATTTCAGTCTTGAACTAGAGAAAGAAGCGAAACTCGAAACGCTCACTGTGGCAACACACGACGACGTACCCTGGACTCTACATGTCGATGGATCATCCAATATTAGGGGATCAGGATTAGGCGTCGTCTTAAAGTTGCCACAGGGGGGCAAGATGGTGTACTCCGTACGGTGTGACTTTAAAACTACCAACAACGAAGCCGAGTACGAAGCCCTGATCGTGGGAATGAACATGGCACACGACTTGGGGGCAACCGCACTACATGTTGTTTGGGCAAAAATTTCACCAGTCTCGACCACGACCAGAAAAGGTAAGACACATGTTATGAACTATATCTTGTATTAAGATAAGGCCCCGACAAAGACCCAAAAAACCTCTGTCGTCCCTCCTAAAAGGTAAGTCGAGAGTTCCTCACGACACTCGACCTCGACGTCGCCCGTTCCGCACGATCGTTGCACAAGACCGTACGACCTTGACTAACTCAATATACGACTGTTACGTTTGTTCAATGATTAATGCAGGAGTCAAAGTCATTAATGGGCAACGGTCATAACCGACGAAGAGCAATTATGAAGAGTTACAACTGGCGACTGTTATAGCTGTTATCAAAGCAATCAATGAGCTAATCAAAGCATCCGAAGGTTATAAAAGATCAAGTTAAACTTCAGTTCCAGGGATCGAACATCGAACAATAGAAGATAAGCATCCCAGCTCAGAAGAACACTACAAGCAAAGAACTCTCCCTAGAAGAATCACTCCCGACGCACGACTTTCACTCTCGACCAACAGTTTACACATTGTTTTCATACACGACGCACACTGTTTTTACATTTCAAACACTTGTACTTTACATTTCGAAGTCCTTCCCTTCATTTGTATTGTAATCTCTGTACGATCGACACCCGGAACACCAAGGACATCGCCCCTAATTGGCGACCATAGTGCAGCGACGACATCCACTGTCGTCCACAGGTTTTTTCCTCGTTGAGGTTTTTCCTGCGTCATCAAATCCTCTGTCTCATTTACATTTTTATCTTTGTCGCACGCCTTTGTCGAACGATTCCTTTCTTTAGTTGTTAAAGTTCACATCGACCTTAAGTTGTCCCTTTGGTGCGATTTTTGGCATTAACACATGTCAAGAGCGATTCTCTCCTAGTCGTAAACCAGATGAACGGGGAATTTGCGGCCAAGGCTTCAAAGATGACAACATACCTAAAGGTGGCAAAAGCAAAATCAGAAGTTTTCAAACCATTCTCGATCGAACAGATTCCAAGGGATCAAAATACTTAGGCCGACGCTTTAGCAAACCTTGGATCTGCACTCAGCAAACCTTTATTCGACAACATTCCTATGATCCACCTGGCGACACCATCCATCGAGAATGACAACGTCATCCAGATCGAAGATGGAGAAGATGATTGGTCGTGCGACATCAGAAATTTCCTAATGCACGACCAACTCCCAAAAAACAAGATGGAAGCTCGGAAGATCAGGTTCAAGACATCCAAGTATGTCGTGATTGGAAATAGACTCTATCGACAGGCTTGAACCTGAGATGTGTTATCAACAAAAGTCAAGTTCAAAAGATCCTTCAAGAGATGCATGATGGGGAATGTGGCAACCACTCAGGAGGTCGCAGTCTAGCCAACCGTATCTCTCGACAAGGTTACTTTTGGCCGACACTACGACAAAATGCCGTCAGGTATGTCCAAAATTGCGATGCTTGTCAACGACATTCAAGTACGTCACACAAACCTTCTGAACCCTTGCACTCGACACTAATAACATGGCCCTTCATGAGATGGGGGATGGATATTGTCGGCAAATTGCCACCTGCCCCCGGGCAAAAGGTATTTCTTCTTGTACTTACATATTATTTTTCTAAGTGGATAGAAGCAGCCGCCTTTTCCCAAATTCGGGATAAATAAGTCGTTTCTTTTATCTAGACTAACATTATATGCAGGTTTGGGATTCCATCCAAAATTGTCTGCGACAACGGATCCCAGTTCATAAGCAACAGAACTCGACAATTCTGCGAAGATCGCAATATCAAACTGACGTCCTCGACACCCAGGTACCCTCAGGCGAACGGACTTGCAGAGTCAAGTAATAAAACCATTATTGCTTCGATCAAGAAAAGGCTGAAAGCCGTGAAAGGAAAGTGGGTCGAAAAACTCCCTTCAGTCATGTAGGCAAATCGCACGACGCCACGCAGGTCCACAGGACAAGCGCCTTTCTCTTTGGTGTACGGTTGTGAAGCAGTTTTACCAGTCGAGGTCCAACTCCCAACCTCAAGGCATACTTCTGTCGACCTTGGTGGACCTAAGTTACGACCTCGACGCCCTTGAAGAACTTAGAGAATCAGCACTGATCAGAATGGCGTCACAACGGCAAGCGGTCGAGCGACATTTCAACAAGAACATTAAAGCTAAAGTCTTCCAAGAAGGCGACCACGTACTCCAACGAATATTCCAAAACACTCAAGAGACCAATGCATGTAAACTTTCCACCAAATGGGAAGGTCCATATCGTATCTCAGAATTTGTGGGAAAAGGTGCCTATAGGCTCCAAACCCTTGACAATCAAGACATTCCACGCAGTTGGAATGCAGCACATCTGAAAAGGTATTTCTTCTAAGCCCTTTTTTCATACGACTTTTATTACCACGACGATTACTGACTTAAGCATCGGAGGGTCGTTGGTTAGCCAACGACCAACCTCTGACCTTGTTTTATCGCAGGATCGCATGACATAAGTAACCAAGTCTATTACACGACTTGATTGTATTATCGCAGGATCGCACGACATAAAAAACCGAGTCTATTACATGACTTGATTACATGATCGCAGGATCGCACGACGTAAGAGACCAAGTCTATTGCACAACTTAATTATACGATCATAAGGTCCAAAGATCTCACGATCTAAGTTTTTTAACTTAGAAAAACTATCATGTTTTGGATGAATGCCTTTGTCGCAAGTACTTATGTTTGCTCTATACGACTTATGTTTACTTAATGATCGCGTGATTATATTATATTTATTGTTTACTTGCAATGTGAATGAGAATTAATTGGAAAAGTAGAAACATAAGTCCAAAAGAAATATTTTTTCATTCACGATTACATCAACAAGACTCGACCCCCAACGGTCGATCGGTAAAAACAAACAAAAAGCCTTATAGCGATCTAAGACTGGGGCGGATCGTCAGCCGTCTTAGGACCAGAGGTTTCGCCCTTGAAGATCTCGTCCTCCTCTACTGCCTCCTCAACTTCCTTCTCGTCATCAGAGTCGAGGTCCCTCTCAGATCCGACACTCGACAGATATATAGAAGGCCAGCTCGTCTGACGCATAAGCAATAGGATTCTTACCCGCCAAATGTTTTCGCATGATCGCGGCCCGAGCAGTTAGTCGAGCAAGAGAGAAAACGGAGTTCAACTCGTCCTTTAGCTCCCTCACCTCCGCCTCCAGCTCTGGCACCCTGGACTGAGATTCTTTGGCTTCTTTTTCACTCACAACCAAAGAATCCTTAGTCTTGTCCAGCTCAGTCCTCAAGTCAACTATCAGTCCAGAGCCTGCTTAAGACGGCTGTTCGCCTCATCCTTCTCACCGACGTTGTCGCCGGGGGTGCTGAACTGACCGTCGTCGCATCAATCGCATCAGAAGACGTCCTCGTCTTCTCTGGAGATGCGATCGACACCTTCATCTTCTCCGGAGTGACGACCCTCGATGTGTCGCCCGCCTTCAAAGACGGTTCCTTCGGGACCGTCATCCGGGTCTTCTTCAAAACCCCCAACCCAGTGGTCGGGGTCGCCTTCCTCTTCTCCCTGCCCTTGCGGGCCAACTCAGCTTGGGCTGCCCTCTTGGTAGCCACAAACGATGACTTCGCTTGCGACTCTCCTGAAAAACGAAAAGGAGAAAGGAACGTTATACGTTGAAGCAGTGAAAAGTCACGTAAGGAACATGGACGTGCACTTACCAATCATCTCCACTTCTCCTTCTCTCGACTCCTCTTCTTCCTTCTCCTCCTCTTGATTCTCCTCACCAATGAAAATCACGTCCTCGTCGTCCTCCTCGTCCACAAGATGGCGTGTAACGAAAGATCGATCGTCAACACTAAACTCCAAAAACTTGTCAATCTTGGCTTGAGAGTCAGCGTTGGGCTTCACGTCCTCGAACCTGATATATGTCGACACAAAAAGAAAAAAAGGTTAGAAACAAATCGATATTCCGAAACAAAACGTACGACAACACTTTAAAATCTTACCCGTCGTGTTCCAGCGGGCCCTAATCCAATCACTCTCTGAATCCAACGTCGCTACACGCACGAACGCGTACCTAGCCTTCCACTTGCGGTCGTTTACCGCAGTTTTTAAGACCAGGGTACGATCGCCTCTATGCCTCAAAAAGATACTGTAGCGATGGTTTCCGTCCATCTTGACCTGGTAGGCCGTGAGGAGGTCGTTCACATTCAGAGGTGACTCCCAGTCCCTAGTAAGTCGCTCAATGACTTGAACGACTCACCAGAACTGAGGCATTAATTGTCCTGGCGCTATGTCGAACTCTGTCATAAATAACTTGGACAGAGGGGAGTAGGGCCACTTGAAACCAATCTTGAACGGATACTCGTATATCACGAAGTATCCGCCCGGGCACATTTCTGGTCGAACCTGACCAACTCTATATAGCTTAATCCCTACAAGAATCTGTGCTGACATCCTAAGAGAATCAATATCGTCCTGATCTCGAATAGAACTCGCCGGCTCAGTCGACATTGCTAAACCCGTAAGCCAAATCTTCAAATCAGAAAGTGTGAAAATATCCCAGTTCTTCCTAGGCTTCCTAGCTACTGCATTACGATGCATAAAAGGAAGAAGAATCGTACCTAAAAACCTCAAAAACACTAACTCGACGTGAGATTTTGTAGATTTGGGAGTAGATCCGCAGAAAAGAGACAAGAATCGAAGATAAAAATAGCTCTAAGAGTTAGCTGAAAGCTTAAAATGGAAAAGATCGGCCAAAGGTCTCTATTTATATAAACGATCGTGTCAGGCCGAATCATTCGATGATCAACACGTGCCCTCGCCTTTTTCGAAAACCCATCAGATTATCGACGTGTGGCATCCATAGCTGTCAAGCATAAACGTACGTCATCATGACGTCACGATCTTATCTGCTATTTCGACTTCCCGCGTCATTAGTTCAGTTGGAATTGAATCGATTCAGTTCCCAGACAACAGGAACATCTATCGACACGTGTCATCACACAAGATATTTTCCTGACAAAAATTTAAAATTTAAAATTTGAATTTGCCCCTTCATTTTAAATTTTGGGGGCAAACTGTTTGGGTAAAAATTCATAAGTCACGACCACGACAGAAAAAGATAAGACATATCTTATACGACACGTCCCGTGTTAATATAAGGAACTAACGATCATACACACTCGACAACTCTATCGCCAGACCTAGGTTTAGGTCGAGAGTTGTTCGCGACACTCGACCATAACTCTGTCGTACTTACACGACCGTCGTTAAATATCTCAGGACTACGACTATCTAATATACGACATAGCTATTATCTTTTGTCTATTTAATACAAGATCACTGCCATTAATGATCAAACAGTTACAAACGACAAAGATCATCAAGAGCATTGATTTCCAAGAACCGTTACGACCGTTATTTCGGATTTTATGGAAAGCATTAATGGCGACAAATACTATATAAATGAAGAGATCAGTCTCAGGGCGGATCATCTGAAGGGGAGAAGATCCACGGCATAGCGAAAGTGTTCAAGCAAAGAAACATTCTCTCTCGAAAAGATAACTCACGACGCACCATTATTTTGTAATCAAGTTATTTTTGATATTCGTATTGTAATCGTTTGTACCCTCGACGCTTGAAACGTAAGGACGTCGCCCCTGGTTGGCGACCATAGTACATCGACGACACTCCTTGTCGTTCGCGGGTTTTTCCTCGTCGAGGTTTTTCCCGCGTCACCAAATTTCTCTTGTCTTTATCGCACTGTTTGTCGAAAGATTCCTTTTCTTTAGTTGTTAAGCTCCACATTAACCTTAAATTGTATTTTTGGACGATTTTTGGCATTAACAGTGACACTAATCAAATTGATACAATTGCACCTTTCACGAACCTAATTTTTTGTACCTTACGGCGGAGAAACAATACGGTGGCACGTGCCACCGTATGCTCTTACCTAGGTCCGCCCATGGTGATATCTAATATTAATTATGGGCTTTAATTAATCAAGATGTTGTTCACAATCGACTAGGCCAAATATGTAGAGTTATGTTGTCTAAATGATATTATTGCAAGCGATCACTGTGCATAGTTAGTCGAGTTTAGAATGTTGTCTTGCAAGTCTGCATTCATTTCAAATATTGCTTATAAATGCATACATTGAAATGCTTTATATTAGTGTATTCAAAGATTTTACTAGACCATTCGGTCTAACTCTCGTTTTCAAACTAAAATATATTTAGGAGAGTATTAAAATGAGAACGAGAACACCCTGTTTTGTGTGTGTGTGTGTGTGTGTGTGTGTTCAAACGAGAACACCCTTGTTTTGTGAAAATGCAAGAAGAGTATGGTACCTCCAACTTTCTTAACCCATAGTTAAATTTAGAGTATATAAACAGAAATCATTGAGGGTCGGGTAGTTACCACATAATTTTCGAACAGATTCTAAGATTCAATCATAATACATTTAACTGACACCTTCATCTTCTCCGGAGTGACGACCCTCGATGTGTCGCCCGCCTTCGAAGACGGTTCCTTCGGGACCGTCATCCGGGTCTTCTTCAAAACCCCCGACCCAGTGGTCGGGGTCGCCTTCCTCTTCTCCCTGCCCTTGCGGGCCAACTCAGCTTGGGCTGCCCTCTTGGTAGCCACAAACGATGACTTCGCTTGCGACTCTCCTGAAAAACGAAAAGGAGAAAGGAACGTTATACGTTGAAGCAGTGAAAAGTCACGTAAGGAACATGGACGTGCACTTACCAATCATCTCCACTTCTCCTTCTCTCGACTCCTCTTCTTCCTTCTCCTCCTCTTGATTCTCCTCACCAATGAAAATCACGTCCTCGTCGTCCTCCTCGTCCACAAGATGGCGTGTAACGAAAGATCGATCGTCAACACTAAACTCCAAAAACTTGTCAATCTTGGCTTGAGAGTCAGCGTTGGGCTTCACGTCCTCGAACCTGATATATGTCGACACAAAAAGAAAAAAAGGTTAGAAACAAATCGATATTCCGAAACAAAACGTACGACAACACTTTAAAATCTTACCCGTCGTGTTCCAGCGGGCCCTAATCCAATCACTCTCTGAATCCAACGTCGCTACACGCACGAACGCGTACCTAGCCTTCCACTTGCGGTCGTTTACCGCAGTTTTTAAGACCAGGGTACGATCGCCTCTATGCCTCAAAAAGATACTGTAGCGATGGTTTCCGTCCATCTTGACCTGGTAGGCCGTGAGGAGGTCGTTCACATTCAGAGGTGACTCCCAGTCCCTAGTAAGTCGCTCAATGACTTGAACGACTCACCAGAACTGAGGCATTAATTGTCCTGGCGCTATGTCGAACTCTGTCATAAATAACTTGGACAGAGGGGAGTAGGGCCACTTGAAACCAATCTTGAACGGATACTCGTATATCACGAAGTATCCGCCCGGGCACATTTCTGGTCGAACCTGACCAACTCTATATAGCTTAATCCCTACAAGAATCTGTGCTAACATCCTAAGAGAATCAATATCGTCCTGATCTCGAATAGAACTCGCCGGCTCAGTCGACATTGCTAAACCCGTAAGCCAAATCTTCAAATCAGAAAGTGTGAAAATATCCCAGTTCTTCCTAGGCTTCCTAGCTACTGCATTACGATGCATAAAAGGAAGAAGAATCGTACCTAAAAACCTCAAAAACACTAACTCGACGTGAGATTTTGTAGATTTGGGAGTAGATCCGCAGAAAAGAGACAAGAATCGAAGATAAAAATAGCTCTAAGAGTTAGCTGAAAGCTTAAAATGGAAAAGATCGGCCAAAGGTCTCTATTTATATAAACGATCGTGTCAGGCCGAATCATTCGATGATCAACACGTGCCCTCGCCTTTTTCGAAAACCCATCAGATTATCGACGTGTGGCATCCATAGCTGTCAAGCATAAACGTACGTCATCATGACGTCACGATCTTATCCGCTATTTCGACTTCCCGCGTCATTAGTTCAGTTGGAATTGAATCGATTCAGTTCCCAGACAACAGGAACATCTATCGACACGTGTCATCACACAAGATATTTTCCTGACAAAAATTTAAAATTTAAAATTTGAATTTGCCCCTTCATTTTAAATTTTGGGGGCAAACTGTTTGGGTAAAAATTCATAAGTCACGACCACGACAGAAAAAGATAAGACATATCTTATACGACACGTCCCGTGTTAATATAAGGAACTAACGATCATACACACTCGACAACTCTATCGCCAGACCTAGGTTTAGGTCGAGAGTTGTTCGCGACACTCGACCATAACTCTGTCGTACTTACACGACCGTCGTTAAATATCTCAGGACTACGACTATCTAATATACGACATAGCTATTATCTTTTGTCTATTTAATACAAGATCACTGCCATTAATGATCAAACAGTTACAAACGACAAAGATCATCAAGAGCATTGATTTCCAAGAACCGTTACGACCGTTATTTCGGATTTTATGGAAAGCATTAATGGCGACAAATACTATATAAATGAAGAGATCAGTCTCAGGGCGGATCATCTGAAGGGGAGAAGATCCACGGCATAGCGAAAGTGTTCAAGCAAAGAAACATTCTCTCTCGAAAAGATAACTCACGACGCACCATTATTTTGTAATCAAGTTATTTTTGATATTCGTATTGTAATCGTTTGTACCCTCGACGCTTGAAACGTAAGGACGTCGCCCCTGGTTGGCGACCATAGTACATCGACGACACTCCTTGTCGTCCGCGGGTTTTTCCTCGTCGAGGTTTTTCCCGCGTCACCAAATTTCTCTTGTCTTTATCGCACTGTTTGTCGAAAGATTCCTTTTCTTTAGTTGTTAAGCTCCACATTAACCTTAAATTGTATTTTTGGACGATTTTTGGCATTAACAGTGACACTAATCAAATTGATACAATTGCACCTTTCACGAACCTAATTTTTTGTACCTTACGGCGGAGAAACAATACGGTGGCACGTGCCACCGTATGCTCTTACCTAGGTCCGCCCATGGTGATATCTAATATTAATTATGGGCTTTAATTAATCAAGATGTTGTTCACAATCGACTAGGCCAAATATGTAGAGTTATGTTGTCTAAATGATATTATTGCAAGCGATCACTGTGCATAGTTAGTCGAGTTTAGAATGTTGTCTTGCAAGTCTGCATTCATTTCAAATATTGCTTATAAATGCATACATTGAAATGGTTTATATTAGTGTATTCAAAGATTTTACTAGACCATTCGGTCCAACTCTCGTTTTCAAACTAAAATATATTTAGGAGAGTATTAAAATGAGAACGAGAACACCCTGTTTTGTGTGTGTGTGTGTGTGTTCAAACGAGAACACCCTTGTTTTGTGAAAATGCAAGAAGAGTATGGTACCTCCAACTTTCTTAACCCATAGTTAAATTTAGAGTATATAAACAGAAATCATTGAGGGTCGGGTAGTTACCACATAATTTTCGAACAGATTCTAAGATTCAATCATAATACATTTAACTCGTCCAACAACATGGAACTTGATAAAAGTGTGATAAACAATTAATGTAAAGTGTGATAACAAAACAAATGGAACTGTGATAGAATGTGATAACAAAACAATAGTATTTCAATATCCAATTTTACCTGTGTACGTCTTTAATATTTTTGAAATCTTTTTAAATGTTGATTTTATTTTTAAAAATCCTTTAAATCCTCTTAAACGGTGGTTTAAAACTCAATATTTGGCTTAGAGACTATTCTCGCATTTTCATAAATCATCGAGTTCTTGTTTGAACTTTCCCTACGTATATATACATATATATATATAGAGGAATATTCAAACGAGAAGCTAAACCTTATGCTAGAAGGCGAGAAATGTGATATCATATATGATACACAAGTTTAATCATATATGATTAAACACAATCACATGGGCAATACATAGACGTTTAATCATATATGATTAAACACACCTACATGCCGTGTAATCATATATGATATCACAATTCTGGCCTTCTTGCATAATGTTTAACTTCTCGCATGATTCTTACTCTCTCTCTCTCTCTCTCTCTCTCTCTCTCTCTATATATATATATATATAGACGTGGGATAGTGTGAGAATAACAATTATGGTGAGAATAGTTAACTTTTAATCTAACTTAATCTAACTTTGACTACCTTCATCAATCTTTATTTTCACTTATAATCACTTTTGTATATATTTAATCGCTTTATTATGCATGAATTATTAAAGTTTCGGTCATGATGATAAAAAAATAAGTAAATAAAAGTAGTTGAAGGTAGATGTAGGAATATGAAGGTTTTGTTCTCACTTTCTCACCATAACTCTTAGGGGGCGTTTGGTTTGCATGATTCAGACGGAATCTGAAGGAATTGGAATGATCATTTTTGTTGACCAAATCCCATTCGGGCATTTGATTTACCTATGAAATAGAATTGAATTCCACACGTTCCACCATTCATGGATTTTGTCATTCTATCACAATTGAGATGGAATCAATTTCATTCAAGCTCATTTTCTTAAAAAGACAAAACTATCCTGTCTTCCCTACTTGATTTACCTAGCCTCATATGAACCTCAACCGACCATCGCTGTCTGCTTACCACCAGCGATTTAAACATCGCCGACCACCGTTCTGAACCACCACCGACCACCACCGATTTGAACAACCGCGGACCACCTTTCTGAACCACCATCAACCACCACTAATCTGAACCACCGTTGACCACCACCGGTTTGAACCACCGCCGACCACCACCATTCTAAACCACCACCCATCCACCATCGACCAACACCGATATGAACCACCACCATTCTGAACCACTATCGTTGAACACCACCTGAAACGTCCTAAAAATCACAAAATTTTTAAACCTTAAATAACAAGATTTACAACTACATCTCCCAAATAAAAGGAGGATTAGTAACGAAGATTCATATTGAAACACCCTAAAATCACAATAAATTTAAACCTTAAATTTATCACAATAATTTACAACATCTTCCAAAATTTCCATTCACAAATGGAGATTTAGTGACAAGGTTATAAATACAACCGATCTATCATAAACAACCAACTAATCTAATCCATAACCGACAAAATCAGATTATAAGGGTTGTCTATAATATCTCCAAAATATTTTATATTCCACTAAATTCTCCATAGCGTCTCCAAAAGTATAATTCTGGTACTCCTCGTCACTCATCCCTTCATATCCCTTCCCGAGCTAGTACATGATAAGAAAATTTTAAGTTTGAAACATTAGGCTTGCGCCTAGTGAGAACATCCAGTTTTAAATCAAAACCTTTATAAACTTTGAAACCCAATTTGTAAACAAAGAATATAAAATAACATTTTCACAAACCTTCGTACCGTAAACATAACATCTTTCGATGACGGGGATCATACTCGATTCCATGAATATGACAAACACTAAGTAAGTCATAGTATCACGTTTAAGAGCGCCACTACGAATCACGGAGGATTTTAGATTACAGCTCATGTCTAAGAAATTATATAAAATATGGACCCAGATAAGTCTAACTGATTTTAGATGAATCTGGGCCCTTTAAACTCAATCCAGTTTTAAATCTTGGCCGTTCAAACTCATTAAGCCATTCACTCAGTCACGGTTAAGTCATTCAGCTCTGCATACCGTCTCTCCCTCCAGGCGCAACCCCTTCTTCTTCAACCTCCAACTCAACCCACGTTCACAACCTCCAAGTCTTCCACTCCATTTCCCACGTTCCCCAATTTCTCTCCTATTCAGAAACTAAACGGGTGTTTGGGATTGCTTATTTAAACACTCTTCTTCGCCAGACCACCCTCCCTCATCTCAGAAAGTCATCGCTTTTCTTTGATTCACGGTCTCCATCGCGGTTCATGCCTGATAGATTCATCACTCTTCTCAGGTAAATGAATTACAATCTCATTTTTTTAAATATTTTGATGTGAAATATTTTGATTTTGCTTTGAATTTGGGTTCACAGATTAGGGTTCTCAGGTCGTTTTTTCTTTCCTTCATTTTGATTTTGCTATGAGTTTTTCTTTTGTCTACCTTTTATGCAACTCGCTTCACAGGGCGTTGCATTTCAAGAAGAATGGGCGTTGCAACTTTTCAGAGAAATGTGATCTTATCGATGCCGATCAAGAGGATTCGATGATTTTATTGCCCCCTCTTTTCTCAGTGAAGAATATACCGGAGAATGTGGTGTAAGATACCAAAATCATATTAATAAGTTTAATCGTACCAAATTCTATAGAATTTTTGATTAATAACGTCCTTTTGTATTCTTGTAGGTTGAAACCATCTATGGATTGCAATACGAAAAAGAAACAAGAGGGAGGTCAGCAACACCCCGAGGTATGGTTAACTATCTTCAAGAATGACTTTTTTTTATTTTGATGTGTTTATATTTATTAAATACATCCTAATATTGTTGTCTCCAATTTTTATGTGTGGATGCAGATGGAAATAGAGCGAAGCTTTGGAATTGATTTCGGCATCAAAGATATCCTTATTGTCCGCTTCATATTCATATAACTGCATTTTATTTAATGCAACAAAGTTCCAAAATTTGGCCAAATCTTTTGAGACGATTTTCTAGGAAATTTGGAGTTGGTGGAACCTTGAGTAAGAAAGAGATGATTTGGAGTTCAATTAATCTTCATTCTTCTACACCGACGGTTGGAGTTTTCTGAACCAATAGCAATGGTGTCAATTGTTCCTAGGTTCCATGATTTGGGTGAAAGGTATTTTTACAATTTGTTTCTGGTGTTGTCATCCTGATCGACACCGGTCTATTTTGATTTCTCACATAATCGTTTTAAAGCTACTTTTTGGTTATTTTTTAGCTGTCAAAATGTCTGTTTCGGCATCTGTTTGGAGACTCCTGCTTATGCATAGTATGGTTTCCTCTTCAGATTTCTTCAAATTCTAATGGTCCATCAATTTATGGCTTCTGATCATGGATTCTGCTTCTGGAAAAAATGGTCATCTTTCAACAGCACCATGGGCTGTTGCTTTCTGTTAACAGTCTGTTCCAGTGGTTTTGGGGTGCAATCGGGCCTTTTGGCCATTGTTGTCTTCTGGATTATGAATTCAAAGGTATATCCGTTTGTACATCATTGGTTTCTTAGGCATAATTCTATATAGCTATCTATATTCAATGAATAACTTTTTGTTGGTACCATGTTTCTCACTTTTTTCTAGATGGCTGTCAGTTTACGGGTGATGGTCCATACAAAGAACGGTTTACAATCATTGAAGGTATACCTATTAATGAGATTTTATGTTCCCTAAAAGTTTATGGTTTCTTTTTAAAAGTTTTTTCGGGAGCATTCTTTATCTCTGATAACATATTGGTTTGTCATCTTGATTCAAAGGATGAGGAATATCGTGTTAGAAGTACCTCTGGATCTGTAAACTTTAGAATATCAATACATACACATTCACTATAATGCCTTTTTTGTGTACACATACATAAGTTGGTAAACTGCATATTGCGTGTTTATGGACATGATTCTCCATTCAGTCGAATCTTAATCGACTCTCTGAATCTTCTGTGAGTCACTCTATGTAAGTCCTTACTAATGAGCTGGGAATAACTTCCCAACATAGTATGGAGTTGATTCAGAGACCTTCAAGTCTCTCTGCTGAGTGTTACAAAATTTGAGGTCCAAGTTCACCGTGATCATTATTTAGTCCTGAATAAAATCAAATCTAATTGTCTTTAATGAGGGGTGATTGAATCAATGAGGAAACTGGATGATAGTCGGAAGGTAGGTAGGCAATCGATAGGACTAGGAGCTGCACCAAGATGGATTAGTTCCTTCTGGCTCTTAAGAAGAAAAAGAAGATAATGGAGTTCTCTTTCTAGGTTGGTGATTGAATCATTTAATCTTTTTTACTCTTTCTCACCTTAACTCTTTTTCTCACCTGAATGTATATTAAAGTCATGTTGTTTACCCGACCAACTGACGGGTATAATGATAGTTTTGTTCAAATGCGTCTTCAATTTACTGTTATGGTTCTGCCCGTCTTTCAATGTCAAACCATCACAGATTATCCATTTTCTGAGTGCCCTTACTGTTTTTCAGATGAGTCGGTGGTCATGGATGCCTCGATGGTCGTCCACCAACTGTTTATCATCACCGAATGGGCATCCCCTTCGAAAAGGTGATAGATCTATTAGATTCAACGACTTCTTCACTCCCGTGCTCTACTTGAAAGCCAAAATGGTAAGTTTTGTGATTCGATTCTAATACCATATTCTACTGAGATCATAATTAAACCTTCATGCTAAATTGGAACACTATCGTGTGTGATTTTTTAGGATTGATATTTTTTTTGGAAGGGTGTCCTAGGCTATGCCTAGACTAATCCCTTGGCAAATTATGACTGTAAGACATCAACCCCGATTAAACCTCAAGATTGATATTCTTAAACTTTGTTTTGAAAGTCGTGCTTGGAAGACACTAAATGATCAAAGGCGTGGTCAGTTGAAGCAGGTGAAACTTTTATCCGTATATGGGCTTAAAATTGAGCTCATTTTGGCTTAAAGATGTAAGATGGGAAATTTGTGTTGATGAATCTACATTCTACATGATTTTGTTTGCTCAAATCGTTTCTATTTCCATATGGGTATTAAGATGAATCGATGATCTTTTTGTTCATGTATAGGATGTGACAAATATGTGGTCACTGAACCAAGCAGGGTACAGGGTCGGTACAGGGTCTGGTGAAAGACTACTTGCAATTTGTTTCATTTCCTATGTTCACATGGCAAGAAAAATCACGGACAGTTGTGTTAACACCATTTTTCTCCGATCTCTATTTTATGAGCCCCACTTATCCCATCTTTTTTTTCATTGCATCAAGCAATGGGACTTGCAATCACATCACATCATATAAATGTGGCACACAAAAACGGTTGCCTAGCTAAATAGGACCTTGACTTTTATTTCAGGTAGAGGATGAAGAAGAACCAAAGGAGGAGGAGAAGAAACACCACAAGAGGTAATGACTAGAGAGTACCAAATGGAATCTTGAATTAGCTTATTGCTTTAGTAGGATTTATTTATAAAAACTAAGCTCTATTCGGTGGTGGTTGTTGAATTTTGGTTGTTCAATTCTTTGTGTATCGGATAATCTGATTTTGTTTGTCAATAATTATCCTTTTGTTGAAGATAACAAGTTGGTGGTTTTAGCCAAAGTGAAGAGCACAAGAATAACCATTTTATATTGCTTTACTGCTAGGCGTGAATCTCAGTTGTTAATCATATGAGATTAACCTGTTGTTTTGGGTGTGCACATCTGAATTTACCATCAGAGGCTCAACTCAACTACTACATTTTGTAATTTAGGATTGTTTTCAGATATTAGATGCGACTTATTTATTATGGCATTCAGGTTGCAATCTTTCTACTAAGACACTAAATGATCAGAGGCGTGGTCAGTTGAAGCAGGTGTAACTTTGATACTGACGATGAAGCTAATGCAGATTCTGAGAGTAAAGCTGAAGCAGAGATGGCTTCTGAGGTTGAGGTGAATATCTAACTGAGGCTAATTTTAATGATCTTGGTTATTATTTGAGCCTCTCTTGTATTGGTATGTTACCTAAATGTTGTAGGAATGGGTTTCACTTCTAGAAGATGAGGAAGACGATAAGGATTCTGATGGATCACTTGGCGACCAGGCAAAGTTGGAGACAATGCGTTCTTCCCATCCAATGCATTTTGCTAAACAGTTGGCAAAGGTTTTTGAAAATCTAAAAAGGTGTTTGGAGTTCGTTTACTTACATTTGATTTGGTTTAGTAACTTATTAAAATATATACCGATAGTTGGGCTTTAGAGAACAAGTATCGGTAAACATTTATATACTAAAAAAATTGGTATGTCGATTTATCTTTTGTCTTAAATAGCAATATTAAGTCGACAAACTATATATCAACAATATTAATGATGGAGTATCATTTAATCAAATCGACTAATCAGATTTCACGAGAGGAGACAAGGTTTTATTTTATAATGGGATTCCAATTAAATAAAACCATGTCGTATACCCGACCAACGGACGGGTATAACACTAGTTACAATTAAGCGCCATGCCTATTTCTTGGTGTGGAAGTAGGGATTACAATTAAGAGCCACGCCTATCCCTTAACCTCCAATAGAAAACGGGAATTACAATTAAGAGCCATGCATATTCCACGTTTTCACATCAAAATACGAAATGGGAATTACAATTAAGCGCCATGCCTATTCCTCATTTCAAATCAACGGGAATTACGATTAAGCACCACGCCTATTCCACGTTTTCACTTCACAATACGAAATGAGAATTACAATTAAGCGCCATGCTTATTCCTTATTTCAAATCAACGGGAATTACGATTAAGCGTCACGCCTATTCCACGTTTATCAACTAATCTAGTGCTTATGGATCCATTACACTTACTAGCAAGCGTGTGTAACAACCCAAAATCTTATAACATAATAAAAAGCCAAAAGCCCAAAAAGGGTCCCAATTACATCATAAACTCCAATGTAAAATACATTGATTAAGGTCCACAAGCAAATACAACCGAGATGTTAACTAAACAAAAACTGAGACTTGACGGTCTTTAACCTCGCACCTTCACCTCAAGCCTTCTCTTTGCCCTTAGACGAAGTACCTAAGCCACCCTTTCCTGAAAATGGTTTTAAAGTTTTGAAAGCGAGGGTTAGACCATAAGGTCTAGTGAATTCCCTCCTAAAGCGTAGCCGCAAAACATTTAAAGAAAAACACTTTTCCATGCAAATAACACTTGACCAGTTTGAGCTCAAACAAGGGTATACACAGTGGTACGGACCAATAACACCTTACAAAGCCAGGCACGGCAACTCAACACCTTACAAAGCCAGACACGGCAACTCGACACCTTACAAAGCCAGGCACGGCAACTCAACACCTAACAAAGCCAGGCACGGCAACTCGGGGGTCCTCCACTGTGCAACCCGACTCTATCACAAGCATAAACATTTAGAACATGCTTTAAACTTACTCGAGGAATAACCTCCTTCCACATTACAAACTAACACTTTTCATGCATAAGAAAACATAGGATTCATGATAAACAAGTAACTCATTTTCATACATATCAATTCCTCGCATTTCATTTTAAAAGGTAGAAATAATGCATAAGGGAACTCACCTGGTACTCGGCTAAAAGACACCCTACTCGAAGCTCACTTAATCGCCAAACGATCACCTGAATTGGGTTTAACAAATGAGGTATTAGACTCCCCATTCTGTTCTAAAACATTCCCCAAACTGTCCTAAGACAATCTCCTAAACCAAGCCTCGAACCCAAGCCCAAACGACCAACGAAGCAAAAATGCAAAATAATGAAACAGAGCCTGGCGCCGATTGGTTGGCGCCGGTCCATCGGCGCCGGCCCACCTGCGCGGGCCTCTGGACTGATTTTCTTTCCTGCACGAAAATTCTTCCTAAAACTCAAAGATTTCCCCAAAACTTAAATCCAACAATTCCTCATTCAAATCATCAAGTAAAACTCTGTTGAAACACAAATCCCCTTTTAAAAAAATGAACCAAACTTAAGAATCTCCATTGGAATGGGTGGAATATCACCATGGGTACATACACCTCTAGGGATTCATCCAACACCCTTCCAATTGATTTTACCTCCAAAACACTTAAAGAAGAAAGAGATTGCAACAGATTCCTACATCAAGGCCCCATTTTAGACACAAAACAAAGAAAGGAAGGTGGAGTTATACCTTAGCAGCAACTTCTCCAATCCCTAGCTGATCCCACCTTCTTCAAACCTTCAATGGAGGAATTTTCTAAGCTTCCTCTCTCCCTCTAGAACCCTCCAGCCGAAATTTATGAAATGGGATAGGGTTTTTGGGGAGTTTTATCTTATAAGCTTCTCCTTATCACTAACCAGCCACACAACTTTCAGCTTTTTACAAAAGAGCCCCAAAATTTCTTATTTCTGCACTTAAACCACAAGAGTTTGAAATATGGGGTGTTACAACACTCCCCCCTTAAAAGAATTCCGTCCCCGGAATTCCTTATTGGAAAAGATGCGGGTGTCCTGCCCACATCAGAACTGACACTTCTCCAAAGTACAACCACATTCTGACTCAGTCCACCTCACTAAATTCGAAACCCGGAACCATGGGTGCATTCCCTTCAGTTCTTACGGTACCCTAACTCGTAGGCTACTGCTCCTACCCGATCGGCCTTGACAACATAATATTAACCACGACTTATCATACACCTATACTTCCTTTAAGGAGGGACTCGGTTAAATCCTCTGCCACAACACGAGATTCACCTACCAGAGACAAACACACCTTAGACAGCTTGGCACAAGACCAAACCTGTACGTCCCGACAACTCACTACTCATAATTCCTTCATCGCAATACAAGCAATTCTAGATTACTTCTCCCAAAGAAACAAGCGTCTAAGCAGAGTGATATTTCCCTTTCTTGGACCACCCCGGCCACAGTCCGTCGACTACAACACCACTCCCGACTTATACGTAACTAAGAGTAGGAATCTCCATACTCCCTCCTTGATGCGATCACTTATCCTAATTCAACTTATCCTGCAAGCACATCGATTCCTCCCTACTTGCCACAAGCGTTCAGACACAAAATATAACTTCGATTACCCTCACTCAACCAAGAGGAGTAATCAAGGTCACCCATACTATTCTCACTAGATTAATCACTGCACGACCAATTCGTTTAAACATTTCTCACAGAGTCACTAACTTAACTCATACACAATTTCCTTCCTCAATACTCTTCTCAATGGTTCGCACACTTATGCAAGACAATCTACACAACGCTGCACCTTTTGGCATTGCTGTCAAGTTTATTACTTCCAAATTTACTCACTTAATCCGACATACTAACTTCACCTCCCACGTTGGCGTGGAGCACAGCCCACCCAACATTACTTGTCCCTCTCTCTCGACCTTTCCACATGCTGATACCATTTTCTTATTACTCGCCTAACCAAACAGTTGCACCAAGATCCTAACTTAGGGCATTCAACCAAGTCGTCTTGAAACGACACCAGTGTTCGACGTCACTACACATTCTTGATCTCCAACCCTTACTTCCTCGAACAATCCTTTCACACATGAGAAACAGCTCACATTCCTTAAGGATTTCGCATCTACTGCATAACATTCATAAAAAGGGAGAACACCATCCCACCAATACAGCCTTCACCTGGCACTATTTACGTTTCCTCAAAATCACACCGATCACACGTGCCACAACAGTTACCAATCAACGGTCCAAGCTCACCACAATTACTAAGCCATAACTCGTTTCTAAACACCATTATATTCCTTACCAAATCCACTAACAGGTTCCACTAATTAGAAACTACCGCCAAAATTCCCTTGCCCTCTCACAAGGAGGAGTGACCAGGCTTACTCAAACTAGACCAATTAATCGGATACTGAACATACTTAACGACACGCTCACGAGGAGCATTCTCCCCAACAATACCGAATCTAATCCAAAGGTCTCTCAACCAGGGCACTCCATCCGACCACTTGTTTCCATTCTAACTTAATACGCTAAAGATGCCTCAAAAGAATGTCTCGCTAATATGAGCCCACTTTTAGACCTGTCGCACGAACTTAGCTTCCTCAACCCTTTAACCATGACATACACCTCGATCCCTTATATTATGCCCTAAAAAGTTCCTTAATTACAATTCGCCTTTCCAGTGTCTCCTAACATTTTCTCACCGCAAGTCTATCTAGGCTCGATCTACCATACCGTCATCACTTTCTCTCGTGCCTACTCGGAACGCCCAACACACACCGCTACAGTCCAAAAGGACGGTTTATCCAAAATCATAAGTCAAAACATCTTACACAGCCCCAAGAACTACCAAGAGTTCCTAACTCCCAACACAGTCGTCTCACTCATTGCATTTCTTCACATCCACGAAATACTCCAATGCTTCTGACTAGATTTCATAACTAAGCACCACAGCTTAACGGCTATAGCATCCTTTTTGACAATCGAGTGAAGTATGAAAACTCACCCAACATCTAATGGGATCGAGAAGAACAAGGGTTCTCCTTGCATCCCATCACCAAACGCAACCCCATTCTCCTGACCTCAAATAGTATGAACGCACACTGCCTGCAAACCATGCACCTCAATCGAGCATACCCACCACCTTTGACTACTCCAACATTACGATAAACTATCATTACCTCTATACTTACACATTCCTTCGGTACCAAGTGCTACTACGTCCTTACGCCACTATCGCACCACGCGACTACCTTGCAACAAGCTAACATGATGCCTTTACATACACAGATGATATTACTTCCTTCCTACCACCCATAATACACAATTACACGAAGTAAAAGCGTTTCCCGACTTTGTCTTTCCTGGGTCTAGACGCACCACATGACAAGATCATCTACTCAAGCACACTCGCTTCGATTACACTAATCAACTCGCTCTTATATGGCTCATCAAACCCCATAAGAAATTACTTATGCTACCACGATCTTTCGCCTTTGTAACACTCACACAAGGTGGTCCAGTGTCATGCCGGACACCCAACTTTCTCCGAACAACTTCTCACATCCTAGCACGAAAACTCACAAGATAACCACACTATAGCTACTTCTCCAATACCAACCCCCTGACAACTATCCCCAGAACGGTCACTGATTCAACAACGGCAATCGCCATACAATTGTCCAGTCGCCCCACGACGGACAAGGATTCCCGAAGGAATCTACTTCTCCTAACTCCCGAACAAGTTCTCGTCGACTCCTCGCGATCTCTCTCCGCTATGCTAGACACCTTACACATAAGCGAATCGTCAAAACCTCAATGCACATCATATCCACATTGGCGATCTTCCGTTCTCCCAATGCCCTCACTAGGCGTTCCTCTACCATACCATTTACACAATTCGAACGACCTCCACATCAATGGACTACATGGTGATGATTCCATTCCTTCCTTCCAATCTAGGATTCCTAACAGATCCCACTTCGTCCTACGCATTATAACCAACTTATACCCCATCGTTCCCACTTGAGGGAAAAACAAACACAAGATCTTTCTTAACGCAAGATCTAATTATCAAACCATCTCAGTACTCTAACTCAAAACCGATAACATTACCTCAAGTAACGTAACGCTACTTACTACCATTGCGCCAACAGAAACACTCTAACCATTTCGACCTTTACCGCAATTAAAACTATTCTCACATAACCAAGCAATAGCTCAAACTACAATCATACCGACATTCCCAATTTCACTGCCCGAGACTCCCGGTATTCACCCACCTCTTCTAACGACAACACTAAGGTCATAACCCGACCACATCTTATTTAACTAACAATTCCACTCCCAAAGCCTTTCCTCAACCACCATCGTAATACCCTTCCCGACCTAGCGAGTTCATAGCCTTCATGCATAATGACACAACGATTGAAATCACTTTGTACACTTTTAAAAATACAGTAGACACAAAATCATAAAACAAGCTTGAGTATGTATAAACCAACACCACTCAAGACGATTAGTAAAAGACAACGATCGCAAGGATCGCTCACAGGCACTCTTACGATACTTCGTACCCTTGTCCATCCAGCTCGATGCCGACACAACGGTCATCTCCAACGAAACCTTTTTCCAATACGGCTAGAGAATTCGGAACGAAATCACTTACCCAAAGTGGGTCAGTTAACTCCAACACTCGCTTACATGAAAATAACGAGTCGGTACTTATTTTGTTTGTAAAACAAACCTCGCGACAAAATGTTTTTAATATTTTCGTAATAAAGATTCTCTCCACAAGAAGAATGTGAAATAATTCGTAAGTCACTAAGTTCAAAGCTTTATCGTATAATGAAAACAAGTTTGTCTTTTACTTTTAAAGAAAACACGCTCGCGCGCGTCACGCTTTTCCCAAAACAAGAAAACACATCATGCACGTACATGCTTTTGAACATGAAAGAATCTCGTATAATACGTTTAACAACAAAATGCATGGGATTCAATATGCAAAGGAAGGCTATTCACTCTAACTAAGTCAACCGTTGCACTTACTTTAACTCTTTACTGACACCATACTATAACCAACAACCGCTTTCTTACTTATGCTACAACTTGTAGCACAGGTGCTTCATAACCTACCTGATCGACCACTCTTACATGGTTTAACAATCGACCACTTAGCTCACCTTCTATTCCCATACATACCTCAAAACAACACTGATATCTTGTAATCATTAACCTTGCCACTAAACCGTTTGACTGAGGAATCCAAGACTAGATTCCCTCACTCGATCTTGAATCGAAGGCATTCAGGATGCTAACATAATTCTCACTTCATATACCAGAGAGTTTACATCTAGACAGCTCATTAACAATCCAAACAACAATTCTTCTAGAAGTTGCAAACATCATATCTCAAGGGATCTTCCAAGACACATCAACTCTTTGCTATCAGATACAAGGTTAAAACCTTCTACATACTGCCACACTCACCGCTCATCCCGACAATAGTGATTGATTTACACCCATGCACCTGTAAATTCATAATAGCATTGGCCAGATGCTACTTGAATTTACCTTACATGAGGGTTCTCACTACCATTGTCAAGATATCTTATGATTAAGGTCTTTTCCAATGGCTTCCTATATCTCAGTTGTGTCCCACTCTACTCCACAGTTTAAGTTTAGGCCTATCCGGTCACCTAAATCCCTTAAACTATGGCTCTGATACCATTTGTAACAACCCAAAATCTTATAACATAATAAAAAGCCAAAAGCCCAAAAAGGGTCCCAATTACATCATAAACTCCAATGTAAAATACATTGATTAAGGTCCACAAGCAAATACAACCGAGATGTTAACTAAACAAAAACTGAGACTTGACGGTCTTTAACCTCGCACCTTCACCTCAAGCCTTCTCTTTGCCCTTAGACGAAGTACCTAAGCCACCCTTTCCTGAAAATGGTTTTAAAGTTTTGAAAGCGAGGGTTAGACCATAAGGTCTAGTGAATTCCCTCCTAAAGCGTAGCCGCAAAACATTTAAAGAAAAACACTTTTCCATGCAAATAACACTTGACCAGTTTGAGCTCAAACAAGGGTATACACAGTGGTACGGACCAATAACACCTTACAAAGCCAGGCACGGCAACTCAACACCTTACAAAGCCAGGCACGGCAACTCGACACCTTACAAAGCCAGGCACGGCAACTCAACACCTAACAAAGCCAGGCACGGCAACTCGGGGGTCCTCCACTGTGCAACCCGACTCTATCACAAGCATAAACATTTAGAACATGCTTTAAACTTACTCGAGGAATAACCTCCTTCCACATTACAAACTAACACTTTTCATGCATAAGAAAACATAGGATTCATGATAAACAAGTAACTCATTTTCAGACATATCAATTCCTCGCATTTCATTTTAAAAGGTAGAAATAATGCATAAGGGAACTCACCTGGTACTCGGCTAAAAGACACCCTACTCGAAGCTCACTTAATCGCCAAACGATCACCTGAATTGGGTTTAACAAATGAGGTATTAGACTCCCCATTCTGTTCTAAAACATTCCCCAAACTGTCCTAAGACAATCTCCTAAACCAAGCCTCGAACCCAAGCCCAAACGACCAACGAAGCAAAAATGCAAAATAATGAAACAGAGCCTGGCGCCGATTGGTTGGCGCCGGTCCATCGGCGCCGGCCCATCGGCGCGGGCCTCTGGACTGATTTTCTTTCCTGCACGAAAATTCTTCCTAAAACTCAAAGATTTCCCCAAAACTTAAATCCAACAATTCCTCATTCAAATCATCAAGTAAAACTCTGTTGAAACACAAATCCCCTTTTAAAAAAATGAACCAAACTTAAGAATCTCCATTGGAATGGGTGGAATATCACCATGGGTACATACACCTCTAGGGATTCATCCAACACCCTTCCAATTGATTTTACCTCCAAAACACTTAAAGAAGAAAGAGATTGCAACAGATTCCTACATCAAGGCCCCATTTTAGACACAAAACAAAGAAAGGAAGGTGGAGTTATACCTTAGCAGCAACTTCTCCAATCCCTAGCTGATCCCACCTTCTTCAAACCTTCAATGGAGGAATTTTCTAAGCTTCCTCTCTCCCTCTAGAACCCTCCAGCCGAAATTTATGAAATGGGATAGGGTTTTTGGGGAGTTTTATCTTATAAGCTTCTCCTTATCACTAACCAGCCACACAACTTTCAGCTTTTTACAAAAGAGCCCCAAAATTTCTTATTTCTGCACTTAAACCACAAGAGTTTGAAATATGGGGTGTTACAGCGTGCGTTCCAAATTAAAACACATATCAAATCGTATGTAACACCCTAAAATCAGGGCCAATTTGAACCTCAATTTTGTAACAAGATTAAACATAAAATCTTCTAACTTTTAAACATGACAAAGAATTAACCTTGAGGATTCATATTTACATCAATGCAAAATAAAATAATCTATTAATCTAATCTTGTCAACTAAGATCAGATTAAACCGGTTATCTAGGATTTATCAAAAACTCCTCACTAAGGCTAACTTATCCAATTTCCACAAAAAGTATGTACTCGAATGCACTCGTCCCACAACCCTTTACTTTCCCGAGCTAGTACCTGGTAAGAAACTATAATTTGAAACGATTAGGCTAACGCCTAGTGAGAACATTCGGTTTTCAAAATAATACTTTAAAAATCAATGTAAACAAGGCATAACAAACCTAGATTACCTTTTTCTTACCATATGTATCAATCATCTTACGATGAAGGGATTAAACCCGATTCCATGAATATGACCGACACCAAGTCGGTCATGATATCATGTTCCAGAGCCCACTACGAATCTCCACGAATTCTAGATTAATGCTCATATCCAAGAAATCACAATTACACATGTCAATTTCTTGGAAAGGAAGTAGAGATTACAATTAATCCATGCCTATCTCTTTCCTTCCTTAGAAATCGGGAATTACGATTAGTCCACGCCTATCCCACGATTTCTCATCAATGTGAAATAGGAATTAAGATTAATCCACGCCTATTCCTTATTTCACCTAAACGGGAATTACGATTAGTCCACGCCTATTCCACGTTTATCATACACACTGGAATTACGATTAGTTCACGCCTATTCCATGTGTTCATAAAAACTAGTGCCTATGGATCCATTACACTTATTTGTACTCGTGCAGGTTTTTGCTTAATATAAATCATTTTCAAATAACGTTAATGAAGTTAAGCAACACCATTCATTTCAAGATAACCAATTTTGTTTCGTATCAAAACTCATTCAGGAAACATTCATTATAAAAATATACCTTACCATAATTGAAAACATTTATAAAAGGGTAAGGTAAGAATGAACTCACCTGACAGCAGTAATGTCACTCTCACTTTACTTCTTAAAGATGTAAGGATTTTCCGTCACCAACTTCACAAAGATCTGAAATATCCAAATACACATTGTACTGGTATCAATCTACTGTACAGAACCCTTAAAGACTAAGAATCCTAAATAATCAAAATTCTCGACACTTATCGCAACCCACTACTTGCGATAACACTTGTCGCAACCTACTATTTGCGACACAATTCTTATCGCAACCCATTGTTGTGATATCCCCATCTTATCGCAACCAACTGTTGCGACATACAACTTATCGCAACCAACTGTTGCGATATACATCTTATCGCAACCAACTGTTGCGATACAACCATCTTGTCGCAACCCAAAGTTGTGACATTCATCCTTATCGCAACTATCATCCTTATCGCAACTAACTGTTTGCGATATTCAACTTTGTCTCAACTAACTGCAAACGTATTTAAGCCAGAATCTATACTTTGAAGCCATAATAAATTCTACAAAAGTGCAGATATGCTTAACATCATCAGTATCAACTATTTATAAACCCAGTTTTCTCATATTTTCCAAAATCATCAAAACCCAAATTCTAAACCATAGAAAACTTTAGCTATATGAGATGAAGGATTTATATGAGAGATATACCTTTGATTTCCCAAGATTGCACTTTGATTTCTAGCTGCAAAATCTGTTTTGCTTCTTCTTCTTTTGGTTCTCTCTCTCTCTCTCTCTTTTGCACCGTAAAACACACACACACACACACACACACATATAACAAGATGAAAAGTGTTTCACTTTTGTTTCTTATCTTATCAAAGAGGCGGTGGTGGTGACACCTTTTTCATCACTTAACCAAAAAGCCCCATCAACTTTCATCATTTGACAATATCCACCCTCCAACTTATAAATTAAAGTTAAAGTTTACCCCTTAACTTATAACTCCGTAAAACAAATAACGTAACTTACTTGGGGATAAACTCTAAAATTAATCTATCAAATAATTATACTCAAATTATTCAATAAACTAAACGTAACACTTTATATAAAAATCGAGATGTTACAATACTCCCCAACTTGAAAATGATTTCGTCCTCGAAATCAAAGTTAGGTAAACAAGTGAGTATATCTAATCTTCATATCCTTTTCCGACTCTAAAGTCACATTAGCACCTCGATGATGTTTCCATTGTACTTTTAACATAACCACTTCCTTATTATTACGTAACTTTTTAACTGATCTCTCTAAGATCGCCTCCGGTTCTTCCACACAACGGCTCTTTTCATCCACTCTTATGTCAGTAAGTGGAATCACATTACTCTCCTCGGCTAAACATTTCCGAAGATAGCAAACATGGAAGGTATCGTGGATTCCTTCCAATTCAGACGGACGATCCAACTGATATGCTTGCAATCCAATTCTCTTAGTTATGGTGAAAGGTCCTAGAAAATGAGGACTCAACTTTCCACGTTTACCAAACCTTATCACACTTTTCCATGGGGATACCTTAAGCATTACGCGCTCCCCAACTTGAAATTCTTTTGGTCTTATTTTCGGATCAGCATAACTCTTTTGTTGATCTTGAGCCGCTTTCATATGCTTCTGAACTTCTTTCACTTTATCAGCCGTTTGTTGCACAAGTTCAGGACCAGCAAACTACTTTTCTCCAGCTTCTAACCAACCTACTGGAGTTCTGCATTTCCGACCATACAAAGCTTCGAAAGGTGCTCTTCCGATACTGGAATGATAACTATTGTTATACACAAATTCTACTAACGGTAGATGAAAATCCCAGTTACCTCCAAAGTCTAATACACACGACCTGAGCATATCTTCCAAAGTTTGAATGGTTCTTTCACTTTGCCCGTCAGTTTGTGGATGATAAGCAGTGCTTAGATTGACCCTCATACCCAATTCTTCTTGTAGTGACTACCAAAACCTCGAGGTAAACCGACTATCACGATCAGAAACTATAGACACCGGTATGCCATGCCTTGACACCACTTCATCGATATAAAGCTTTGCCAATTTATCTATTGGTGACGCTTCTTTCATTGCCAAAAAGTGAGTACTCTTAGTCAATCGATCCACGATTACCCACATAGTGTCGTTACCCTTTTGTGTCCTTGGTAACTTTGTCACAAAATCCATGGTAATCTTCTCCCACTTCCATTCCGAAATCTCCAAAGATTGAAAACTTCCGTAAGGCTTTTGATGTTCGGCTTTTACTAACGAACATGTCACACACTTTTCTACTATTCGTGCCACATCTACTTTCATAGCTGGCCACCAATAGTGTAACTTCAAATCCCTATACATCTTAGTACTCCCAGGATGTATAGAATACTTAGACTTATGGGCGTCTTCGAGAATAAATTCTCGATTTCCTCCAATCTTTGGCACCCAAACACGACCTTGGAACAGTTTAATTCCACGGCTATCTTCAGTCAGTTGAAGATGCTGCTTGCTCATGACTTCATTTTTCAGATTTTCTTCCAATAAGGCCTCCGCTTGTGCCTCTTTTATCCTTTCAACTAAACTTGATGTTACATCAATTCTGGCGTTAGTCGTTTTCAAACACCCACTATATTCTTTTCTACTTAAAGCATCAACTACAACATTTGCTTTACCGGGATGGTAATGCAATTCACAATCATAATCTTTAAGTAGTTATAACCAGTGTCGCTGCCTCATATTCAACTCTTTCGGATCAAAGACATGTTTCAAGCTCTTGTGATCAGTATAAAGTGTGCACTTCGTTCCATATAGATAATGACGCCACAACTTCAAAGCAAATACGACCACTGCTAATTCCAAATCATGGGTAGGGTAATTCTTCTCATGTTCTTTAAGCTGTCTTGATGCGTAAGCAATCACCTTGCCTCGTTGCATCAATACACACTCCAAACCCATCTTTGATGCGTCACTATATACGACTAGATCTTCCGTCCCTTCCGGTAATGCAAGAATAGGAGCTTCACATAACTTATGACGTAAAGTTCTGAAAGCCGATTCTTGCTTTTCAGTCCAAACAAACTTTACATTCTTCCGAGTCAACATGGTCAAAGCAGAAGCAATCTTTGAAAAGTCTTTAATAAACCTCCGGTAATAACCTTCTAGACCCAAGAAACTTCTTATTTCAGACGCGCTCTTTGGTGTCTCCCAGTTTGTCATTGCTTCTATCTTTGCTGGATCTACTTTGACTCCTTTCGAAGTAATCACATGCCCTAGAAATTGTACCTCTTTTAACCAAAATTCACACTTTGAAAATTTTGCGTACAATTTCTCTTTCCTTAGAACTTCCAAGACTTCACGAAGATGGCATTCATGATCATCTTCATTCTTTGAATAAACAAGTATGTCATTAATGAATACAATGACAGACTTGTCTAAGAATGGTCGACATACTCTGTTCATCAGATCCATGAACACAGCTGGAGCGTTTGTCAACCCAAATGGCATTACAAGAAATTCATAATGCCCGTACCTTGTTCTGAACGCCGTTTTAGGAATATATTCATCTCTTACTCGAACTTGATGGTACCCTGACCTCAGATCAATCTTTGAAAAGCATCCTGCACCTTGGAGTTGATCGAACAGATCATCAATCCTTGAAAGCGGATACTTATTCTTAATAGTCACCTTATTCAGCTCGCGGTAGTCGATGCACATTCTCATAGTGCCATCCTTTTTCTTAACAAACAAGACCAGAGCTCCCCAAGGTGAAGAACTTGGTCTAACAAAACCCTTGTCTAATAATTCTTGTAACTGAGACATCATCTCTTTCATTTCGGCTGGCGCTAAGCGATACGGTGCACGCGCTATTGGTGCCGATCCAGGGATAAGATCAATACGAAACTCTACTTGTCGTTCAGATGGTAGACTTGGAAGATCATCGGGAAATACATCCGGGAATTCACGTACAACCTTAATGTCTTCCACTTGTCTCTTTTCTGACTTCACATCTAGAACATACACTAGATAAGATGAACATCCTTTCATCAAACATTTACGCGCTTTAGCAACAGAAATTAATGGAACTTTCCCTTTTCATTTTTCCCCAAAGATGAGTACATCATCCTTATCAGCCATCGGAATTCGAATTAATTTCTTTGCACAATGTATTTCTGCCTGGTTGACTGTCAGCCAGTCCATACCCACAATCACATCGAATCCCCCGATTTCTATCAACCACAAATCGATCAGAAATTTCATTTCCCCTATTGAAATAAAACAACCCTCAAATCTTTCGCGAACCAAGACTTGTCCCCCATTAGCTATCTCAACTACTAAGGCATCTTCAAAGGTAGTGACATGCATAGCTAACTTGTGATAGAACGACTTGGACACAAACGACAAATTTGCACCACAGTCAAATAAAATGCGCGCGGGAATGGAATTAACGAGAAATGTACCCGAAATGACGTCTTTCGATTCTTTGGCTTCGTCAGCTGTCATATGAAATGCCCGACCCGTTGGCTTGGGAACAATTGATTTCTTGCTTTGGTCTCCCCCCTTTTTCAGCTTTGGGCAATCCCGGCGGAAATGACTGGGTTGTTTGCATTCATAGCACGTTGATCCTTGGACAGGACAATTATTCAAAGTATGTCCACTTTTTCCACACTTATAACATTCCAGTGTGGTCACCCGACATGGACCAAAGTGCTTACTTCGACACTTCGGGCACCAATTCGGCTCCCGACGAGATTCATAACGAACATTTTTGCCAGATGCTTTTGATTTCTGAGAGGACTCTGACCGGCCTTCCCATTTCCGTTTCTCTCCCACTTGCATCTTTTCTTCCTTGTCTTTAGCATAGACCTCTTCCATAACTTTGGCTTCTTCAATTGTCTCTCTCAACGTTGTAGCTTTAGCATTTCGCACCCGGGACATCATGTCCGCTGGCAAACCTTTCAAATAAGCTTTAATCTTTTCCTTCTCGGTCGGAGCCACATGCCCCACTAAGTTTAGCTTCTCCATGAAGGATTCAGTGTACTTCCGAACAGTTGAAGTACCCTTCTTAAGATTCCGAAACTCTTCCTCAATCCTATCCATTTCATTTTCATTGCAGTATTCTTCCAAAATCTTTTTCTTGAACGAATCCCATGTCATAGCAGCTAGGACTGGAGCCGTTATGGTAGACGTCACTATATTCCACCAAGTCAACGTATTACCTCGTAACATTTGAGACCCAAATCTGACCTTTGATTTCTCATCACATTCACAAGCTCGAAAAGCTTGTTCCATTTCCCTGAGCCAATTCATACATGCCACTGGATTGTCTGCTCCGGTAAACTCTGGCGATTTACAGCTTAGAAATGTTTTATATGAGCAGACTCTTTCCACCCTCCTATTTATATCTGTCACAGGATTTCGAATTTGATTTATTACCCCAGTGTCAGTCTCCGTTTGTCGTAGTTCAGAACTTCGATCATTCAATGCTTTCATGAACATCTCTGTTTGTTGTGACATGGCCGTATTCATCATTCGTGTCATGTTCTCCATCATGCGAGGCTCCATCGTCAATTCTGGCTTTTCCGGGTTAACGGTACTGGTACTCGTTCTGTGTACTCGACTGTCCGCTCCTCCCGTAAACGGTAACCTCGGCGGACTTTCATGAGTCCCAACCATTTCAGGTCGCTTTTCTACCCACCAATCAATCATCGCCCTATCCTCCGAAGAATTAGGGGACCTTGGTGGCGTATTCACCATTGTTCTGACATAACATAAAGAAATAACTATAAGAAATGGTTACACATAACCAGATACACGAAACGTACTTTACCGTTCATTAGTCACTGTAACAATTTAGAAATAAGCATGCTTGCGTAATAATATATTTATAATAACAGTAGCTAATTGAAATTGTGAATATACTATACATGAGAATCCTCATTACCATCGTTACAGTACTAATTTCACGTATTTCCGTCGACTCTAAGACTATCCCGTCTTAGTACTTCTACCCATATCTCACAAATCATAACTTAATTCATCTCAGCTTAAGTCTAGGTATCTCACTAACATACATAGTTCACTTAAACTAATGCTCTGATACCATATTGTAACACCCTAAAATCAGGGCCAATTTGAACCTCAATTTTGTAACAAGATTAAACATAAAATCTTCTAACTTTTAAACATGACAAAGAAATAACCTTGAGGATTCATATTTACATCAATGAAAAATAAAATAATCTATTAATCTAATCTTGTCAACTAAGATCAGATTAAACCGGTTATCTAAGATTTATCAAAAACTCCTCACTAAGGCTAACTTCTCTAATTCAGTATGTACTCGAATGCACTCGTCCCACAACCCTTTACTTTCCCGAGCTGGTACCTGGTAAGAAAATATAATTTGAAACGATTAGGCTAACGCCTAGTGAGAACATTCGGTTTTCAAAATAATACTTTAAAAATCAATGTAAACAAGGCATAACAAACCTAGTTTACCTTTTTCTTACCATATGTAGCAATCATCTTACGATGACGGGATTAAACCCGATTCCATGAATATGACCGACACCAAGTCAGTCATGATATCATGTTCCAGAGCCCACTACGAATCTCCACGGATTCTAGATTAATGCTCATATCCAAGAAATCACAATTACACATGTCAATTTCTTGGAAAGGAAGTAGAGATTACAATTAAGCCATGCCTATCTCTTTCCTTCCTTAGAAATCGGGAATTACGATTAGTCCACGCCTATCCCACGATTTCTCATCAATGTGAAATAGGAATTACGATTAATCCACGCCTATTCCTTATTTCACCTAAACGGGAATTACGATTAGTCCACGCCTATTCCACGTTTATCATACACACTGGAATTACGATTAGTCCACGCCTATTCCATGTGTTCATAAAAACTAGTGCCTATGGATCCATTACACTTATTTGTACTCGTGCAGGTTTTTGCTTAATATAAATCATTTTCAAATAACGTTAATGAAGTTAAGCAACACCATTCATTTCAAGATAACCAATTTTGTTTCGCATCAAAGCTCATTCAGGAAACATTCATTATAAAATATACCTTACCATGATTGAAAACATTTATAAAAGGGTAAGGTAAGAATGAACTCACCTGACAGCAGTAATGTCACTCTCACTTTACTTCTTAAAGCTGTAAGGATTTTCCGTCACCAACTTCACAAAGATCTTAAATACCCAAATACACATTGTACTGGTATCAATCTACTGTACAGGACCCTTAAAGACTAAGAATCCTAAATAATCAAAATTCTCGACACTTATCGCAACCCACTACTTGCGATAACACTTGTCGCAACCTACTATTTGCGACACAATTCTTATCGCAACCCATTGTTGCGATATCCCCATCTTATCGCAACCAACTGTTGCGACATACAACTTATCACAACCAACTGTTGCGACATACAACTTATCGCAACCAACTGTTGCGATATACATCTTATCGCAACCAACTGTTGCGATACAACCATCTTGTCGCAACCCAAAG
Organism: Saussurea involucrata; assembly: GCA_033807775.1. Lineage (NCBI taxonomy): Eukaryota > Viridiplantae > Streptophyta > Magnoliopsida > Asterales > Asteraceae > Saussurea > Saussurea involucrata. The sequence continues at coordinate 177,219,790 of CM066321.1, forward strand.
TTGTGACATTCATCCTTATCGCAACTATCATCCTTATCGCAACTAACTGTTTGCGATATTCAACTTTGTCTCAACTAACTGCAAACGTATTTAAGCCAGAATCTATACTTTGAAGCCATAATAAATTCTACAAAAGTGCAGATATGCTTAACATCATCAGTATCAACTATTTATAAACCCAGTTTTCTCATATTTTCCAAAATCATCAAAACCCAAATTCTAAACCATAGAAAACTTTAGCTATATGAGATGAAGGATTTATATGAGAGATATACCTTTGATTTCCCAAGATTGCACTTTGATTTCTAGCTGCAGAATCTGTTTTGCTTCTTCTTCTTTTGGTTCTCTCTCTCTCTCTCTCTCTCTCTCTCTTTTGCACCGTAAAACACACACACACACACACATATAACAAGGTGAAAAGTGAAAAGTGTTTCACTTTTGTTTCTTATCTTATCAAAGAGGCGGTGGTGGTGACACCTTTTTCATCACTTAACCAAAAAGCCCCCTCAACTTTCATCATTTGACAATATCCACCCTCCAACTTATAAATTAAAATTAAAGTTTACCCCTTAACTTATAACTCCGTAAAACAAATAACGTAACTTACTCGGGGATAAACTCTAAAATTAATCTATCAAATAATTATACTCAAATTATTCAATAAACCAAACGTAACACTTTATATAAAAATCGAGATGTTACACCGTATCATACTCGCAGTTGGGTTATAATTTTATTCGAACTGTTAAATGATCAAGATATGTTTTATATTCGGAAAACACCAGATCAGGTAAAATCCGATCTCAAAATATGCAAGAAAACTTATTCCGGAACCTAAGTCTAAAAACAATCCGGAACTCAATCCGAGAGTTCCTACTCAGGGACTCAATCCGGGAGTTCCTACTCCGGGACTCAATCCGGGAGTTCCCACTTTGGGACTCAATCCGGGAAATGGCATCGGGAAAGCAATCCGGAAAATGGCATCCGGGAAAGCAATCCGGGAAATCATCCGGAAAACTCCATTTCCGGACTGTTCGAATCTAATTCGTACCAAAATCGCATTTCCAAATTCTTCCATCGATTTAACTATATTTATATTGATACATATAAACAAAATTCGAATATGACTTCAATTCCAATAATGAATTCAACGTATTCATGATAATCAGAGAGAGGATGAACTCACCTGTAAACAAAACTTAACCCAAGCCTGTGCAAATCGACTTAACCCAGAAAATCCAATTTCAAACCTGTTTCACCAAATGATTTCAATAACCTAGTTAAAGAGCATATTAATTCGAGACTACCAATCTTAAAGAAATCGAATTGAAGGAGAGGATCGAAATCCTTACCGAACAAGACCTAAAGTTTCGTTTCTTTCTTCCTCTCGGACACCGACTTCACTGGAAATGAAATTGAGATATCTCTCAATTTTCAACCCACTTTTCAATTTTATACCTCAATTTCACAATTTCACAAACTAGCCCAACATTATGGTCAATTACACTTTCGACCCTTCGACATCAATTTATAACATAATTTCCAAAATTAACACACTCACAAGAAATTAACATCCTCCCTAATAACATACTTTAAATCATGGAAAATTCGAGGTGTTACACATATTTACAACTGAATTATCAAAAACAACCTACTAATCTAATCCATAACAAATAGATCAGATTATAAGGGTTGTCTAGGTAATCTCCCAAAATATCTTCGTAATAAACTAATCCCTCAATTACATCTCCAAAAGCTATGACTCAAAAGTCACTATCCTCTCATCACTTCATATCCCTTCCCGAGCCAGTACCTGGTAAGAAAATTTAAGTTTGAAGCATTAGGCTTGCGCCTAGTGAGAACATCCAATTTTAACATCAAAATCTTTATAAGCTTTGAAAACAAAATTGTAAACAAAGCATATATAACATAACCTTTTCGCAAAACTTCATATCGTACACTTAACATCTTTCGATGACGGGAATCATACCGGATTCCATGAACACGACGAACACTAAGTAAGTCATAGTATCACGTTAAGAGCAACACTACGAATCACTAATAGTATCACGTTAAGAGCAACACTACGAATCACTAATGGTTCTAGATTACAGCTCATATCCAAGAAATTACAGTTAAACCATGATTATTTCTTGGAGTGGGAATAGAAATAGCAATTATATCTTGCCTATTCCTCGTCTCCCAATAGAAAACAGAAATAACAATTATACCTTGCCTATTTCACATTTTCACGTCACAATACGACAAGGGAATAACAATTATACCTTGCCTATTCCTCATTTCTAAATATAAACGGGAATAACAATTATACCTTGCCTACTCCACGTTTATCAAATAATGCTAGTGCCTATGGATCCATTACACTTCCTTGCATGCGGGCGTACCAAATCAAAACACATATCAATTCGCAGACGAGTTATAATTATGTTCGTACTGTTAAAGTAATCAAGATATGTTTCATATTCGGAAAACACTTGATCAAGAAAACATCGTACAAATTTTATTCAGAACAAACTTGTCAGGTAAACTAATCCGGAAAACAATCCGGAAAAGTATCCTGAAAACATATTCGGTAACATCCGGAATCCAAAGAAATCCGGTAATATCCGGAAAAAGTATTCGGAATTCGAGTCCGGAACCATCCGGGAAAACTTATTCGGTAAGCTAATCCGGAACCAAATCCGGAAAAGTATCCGAAAAACGAATCCAGAACTATCCGGAAAATCAAGTCCGGATACATCCGGAAAATACAAATCCGGATATACCGGAAAAGCTATTTTCCGGATTTCGTTCGATACCAATCTGGTTATTTGTAATTTACACCTTGTTCCATAAAATCACATGTACCAATTCTCTTAAACATGATAATAGGTTCATAAAAACCATTTCCAATTTAGCTAACCACTTTTGAAATGTAAAAACATGCTTTACAGTAAGAATGAACTCACCTGAAGAGTTCCAACTTAGCACCTGCGTGAAATCAATTCAAGTCCTTCCCTCAACTGGTTTCAATGATCTAATCAAAACCAAATTACTTATAATTATACATTCTTAATATATCGAATTGGAGGAGAGGATTGAAATCCTTACCGAACAAGTCCTAGAACTCCGTTTCTCTCTCTCTCTCGGACACCGACTTCACTGGAATGAAATTGAGATATCTCTCAATTTCCAACCGACTTCCAGAGTTTATACCTCAATTTCACAATTTAGCCCAAAACTATGGCTAATTACATTTTCGACCCTTCGACATCAATTTGTAACATAGTTCCCAAAATTAACACACTCACAAGAAATTAACATCCTCTACAATACATACTTTAATCATGGAAAAATTCGAGATGTTACACTACCGATCTGAACCACTATCATCGAACACCACCGATTTGAACCTACCGACCACCACAGTTCTAAACTACTCTCGACCACCACCGATATGAACCACCGTTCTAAACCACCGCTGACTACCACCGATCCGAACTACTGTTGACCACCACGTGTCTGAACCATAATAGTTGGATATTTGTTTCAAAATTTTCAAAAAAGATATTTTGGTCATTTACTAATATTTTATTCAAAATTCAAAGCCGCATTATATAAATCAATTTGACATTTCCAATTCTTTTCACCCACCTCTCTCTCTCTCTCTATATATATATATATATGCTATTTTTTCTTAGATACGTGTAATACCCTAAAATTTAACCAAAATTTAAACCTGAATAATTGCGGAATTTAACGGAATTTTCATAAACAAATCACCCAACTTAGGGGAATAACTGTACGGCGTTTACATTACAATATAAACAAGTGAATCAAACCCAACAACCTACTAATCTAAACTATCAAGGGATTAGATCGATCGGGTGTTGCTATTCACTTCCCAAAAATTATAAGATGACCATGTTCCAAAATGTACGTCTATACATACTCTAAAAATGCTATTTTCCCCTTCACGACTCTCCGCTCAAACCCGAGGAGTCCCACCGCTAGGATGGCCTGATAACATGCCATTCCAAGAAAAGTGTTAGGACAAAGCTTAGTGAGAATCAACAGTTAAATACAAGTCATAATGACTTTGTTTAAATAAAATGTGGATAAGGAAATCAGTAACCTTGGGTAGAAGTCTTATTCTCATACGAATACCTTTTGAGTAGGTGGGAAGATCCGCCACCAAAATAAGCAATGGAGCACAATTATATTCCACAAGATACGTTAGTAAAATCCGTCACATTATCATACATACATTGGATGTCGAACTCGGCTACTTAAAGCTTATGCCCGGGGATATCCAAGAAAACAACTAGCACATGAGAATTACACCATACTGTTCATGAGACAATGCCCGACTATATAGGTCCACATCTTACTTATCATGAAGCCTGATGCCTATTCCATGTTACAATGTGGAAAACTAACATCCCATCATTGAACATAAAAACCATAGTGCTTATGGATCCATTACACTCAATACCAACAAATACCAATTCTCAAGCACATACATATTATGACCATAAAGTGGTTGTCTTTCGAATACTTCTCCATAAACATATACCCTCATAGTATTGCAACAAGAAATCCCTTTACAATGCCCCAAAATATTCCATAGTTCACAAAACAACATTTTGCACATCATTTTCTCATAAGAATTCCATTTCCACAAGTATTTCATCAAAATCCCCAAATATGACAAAACCCAAATTTTGACCTAAAATGTCCAAGCTCAAAGTTTGATAAATCATTTCTACAAGTAGGTAAATCACAGGTAATTCAATAAATCTCATCTTTTATCTTTACAAACCATCTCATCCAAGTAAAACCCTAAAACCTCCAAAGATGCATTTTAGGTTAGGTTGTATCAACCAAGAGGTAATAAAATAGAAGTGTTTAAGAGGTTACAAGACACATTTAAACATGTATATAAATTTTTGAAAGTGGAGATGAACTCACCTTGGGGTTATAGTTCAAGAACCCTAAGAGTTAGTTGACAAGATGGATGAGTCTTAGACTTGAAGAGACTTGGATTCTTCTCCCTTAGCTTAAATACACCCTAGAATCAACCATGAATGTCTAAGAGTTGGTAGTTGAGAAAAACTAATGGTGGAATGAGTTGTAAGTAAAATCTTACCCTTCTACTTGAGAGAAAACGGCCCCCTTAAACCTCCAAAACTGATTACAAATGACCTAAAATTGTCACTTTCTATTTATAGCAACTGCGCGGGCCGCGATAGAGACATCTGTCACTATCGTCGGGCATACTCGCACAAAAGCCCCTAAACTCGCGGTACGTAACTCACGAGTGTGACACGCGATAGTGTCGTTGGGCACTATCGTCGGGCACTATCACCCAACCTGTACCAAGCCCCATTGGGCTCCTTTTTCACCCCTCGATTCGATGTCGCTTGCACCATGACCTAAGGTCGACAAACGCCAAAAATAATATTACACAAAAATGGAAATTAGAGATCTTTAACTTACCAAAGTTCGGGTGTTACAATACGCAAATTAATATAGTGTAAACATGTTTGAAGTTGAAATTTACAATATGCACGTTAAGAGTTGAACCAAATTTAGAAAGATAATTGATAGCGGAAATCGTATAGGTCCACAAAGTGGCCACCTGTGTTGCCACAGTGGCGGTGCAAGTGCACACCGGACACTATTATCGCTATAAGTAATAAAGTGGTAAGGTACCAAGATCGATTTCCACAGGGACTAGTCAACTGAGAATCAAAGATTTTCATGAACTTCTAGTGCGCGATTGAGTTTTTGAGAAAATATCAATATTTGTGAGTTTTATGCTAAATAACGATTAAAGTAATCAAATGGTTAAAAGAGAGGACGTGGGTACAAACATTATCTAAGACGGATGTAGTAACAATATGGTAAAAAACAAGTGGTTCAAAACATCCATAAAAACCCCTTCCTCTAGAAAGTGAATTTCTACAGAGAGTGGCCACTTGTCCCCACTAAGTTGCCACTATCGCCGACTCAAGACTTGCCGATTTAAATAAGTAGACTTCTAAGATTCGTATTTCCACCGATATGGATATAGATGCCTAAATCTCTTTGTGACACCTAGGTCGACCGACATCTCGAACCTTAGTTGAAATCATGCAAAAACCCGTATCTCTACGTGGTTATGAAAGACTCTCTAAAATCTTCATGCATCACTCAAATCGTATTTCCGGATCCGCCCATCTCTGGGTCTAAGATCTATTATTAACACTTACAAGTGATCGACTTTTCCGCGTTGAGTTGGAGTCCCAACTCGAGTGACCAAGTCTAAGAGTTAGCAACGATGGCAACACCCGAGTGTTGCCTACTAGTCTTAGAGTTTGTTCATACCCACACCCCAATGGGTGTTTAGCTCATAATAATAGTAAAAGACATGGTAGGAGAAGAAGAATACATAAAGATTACTTGCATTGAAAAATAAACTACAAACTGTGGCCACTTATGTCGTCACAGTGGCCAACAGTGTTGGAAATTTAATATAAGAAGGTAAATTACAACTACAAACTATCTAAGATAATAAAATAGAAATGGTAGATGGCCAAAGTGTTCTACATTGTTGGAGATCCTCCCAAAATGAAATACGAGGCCTCTATTTATAAGGGAGGATGAAAAAGGTGATGGAGGCATTTACCCATAAGGGTTTTTCAAAAAGCTCAAACATCAATTTACCCAAATGTTGGTTTGTTTCTTACTCCATTCTTTTGTGAAAGCTCAATCTTTGCTGTATCTTCTTTAAGCTTTTAGGTAGGCATTTTGAGTAAACAAATCCTTACACCAAGATATGGTATTGCTGTTGTCTTTTCTTCATCTTCCTTGGACTCTAGAGTTTGACCTTCAAGAATGCCATAACGCAGCTGAAATGGGTAGAAGAATACATGCAAAAATGATATTTCTCAGTTGTCCTCGGATTTACGACGCTCGCAACAGTAGCGAACAAAGTGACCACTTTTTGCAGTCCAAAATTTAACCCAAATATGATGCGTTCAACCATAAAAACACAAATTTTTATCCTCAACAGCTCCAAATGAATATAAATAAATAAAAAGGAGAAACACGAACACATAAAAGGAACACACACTAAAATGGTAAATGCACACACAAACAATGTGTAAATAACACTCAAAATGAGAGTTACCACACCCCCAAACTTAACTTGTTACTTGTCCCCAAGTAACTAAAAGAACATAATTAAAAAACAAAGGAAGATACAAACACACAAGAAGACTAAGTATCACAAATGGGATCTGCTATTTTTCTTTTTTTTTCCTTTTTATTTTGGCATCCCAAATCCTTTCGATAAAAAAATCCATGGTTTTTCCTAATCTTTCCACTCTATTCATTTTGTTGCATTTGATTTCCATAAGCTAAGCTATAATTCACCCATCTTATGATAATTGACTTTGCAAACTTTAGATCCATTGTAGAGCTGTTCACGAGCGGTACACCCGTTAGAAAAGTGGGCTTGGACAATCAATTTCAAAAAAATGGGCGGGCTAGGGCTGAACCACTGAAATTAATGGGCGGACTTGGGCAATGACAAAAAGATTTGGACAAGCCCGCCCGACCCATTATATTATTATAGTTGACTAAATTTTATATATAATTACTAATTAATTGATTTTTATTAAAAGTATTTAGAAGCGACTTTAGGTTGGATTCTCTCTATTTAGTACCAACTGTCACCCAAATATATATATATATATAGAGGGATAAATTATAAACCTCTAAATGTGTGTAAACTTTGGATTTCATAGGTTTTCATTGATGAAATTGTTTCATGAAATTGTTTATTTTGATGAAAGTGTTTCATATCATTCGTTTCATGATGAAATTGTTTCATATATTTATGTTTTTATGTAAAAACGACAAAGTTTCATCAAACTGAGAAAATATATGAAACTGTTTCATAAGAATGAAAAAAATATATATGAAACTACATAAAAACACAAATATATGAAACAATTTCATCAAGAAATGAATGATATGAAACAATTTCATCAAAATAAACAATTTAATGAAACAGTTTGATCAACAAAACCTATGAAATCCAAAGTTTACACGAAAAAAAGTTTACAAAATAGTGAGCATCTCTCTCTCTATATATATATATATATATATAGAGAGAGAGAGAGAGAGAGACTTGAGATCATGTAAGACCAAGCCATTTTCGTGAGACCCGTGCGACCAAAAAAATAACACTAAACCTTCACAGTAAAAGACTGTGAAGGTATTGCGAAGGTAAACCTTCACAGTGTTTTTGCTGTGAAGGTTCGTTGTTTTGCTTACCTTCACAATGAATCGTTGTGAAGTTTTAGTGTTATTTTGTGGTCTCAAGGTCTCACGAAAACAGGTTGGTCTCACTTGAACCCAACCCTATATATATATATATATATGGGAGAAATCAAATGCAAACCACTTTTATTTTGCAAACCGTCGATTTCATTGGTTAAGTTAATGAAATTGGTTCATGAAGCTGTTTAATTTGATGAAATTGTTTCATATAATTCTTTTCTTGATGAAATTGTTTCATATATTTGTGTTTTTATGTAGTTTTATGTATTTTTCTCATTCTGGTGAAATTGTTTCATGTATTTTTCTCAGTATGATGAAACTTTCTCATTTTTACATGAAAAACACAACTATATGAAACAATTTCATCAAGAAAAGAATGTATGAAACAATTTTATCAAATTAAACAATTTCATTAATCAATTTCATCAACTTATCCAATGAAAACGATGGTTTGCACGGTTTGCAAAATAAAAGTGGTTTGCAAATGAAACTACCCTATATATATATATATAGGGTACAAATCAAATACAAACCTTGTATTTGTTGCACCTCTTACAAACCAAATTGCATATATGCATAATCTGAGATGCATAAATGCATTATCCCATATGAATATATGTTCATTATATGTATATTCTTGCACGTATGCATATGCACATTGTTCATATATGCACACTAGTTCTGCACATATGCACACTGTAGTTTGTAAGGTGTGCAACAAATGCAAAGTTTGCATTTTACGGAGCCTCTCTCTCTCTCTCTCTATATATATATATATATATATATATATATATATAGGTTGGGTATCTTTTGCAAACCAATGTATTTGTACAAACTCGTACAAACCATACCTAGCTTTATGATTTTGTAAATTTGGCTCCATGAATATATGTATATATATTTTGGCTTCATGAATATATAATTTGGCTTCATGAATATATCATTTGGCATTTTTAACTAATTTTTTTCGATGGAACCCTAAAATACCCTTATTTTTGTAAAAAAATTAGTAAAAAAATGCCAAATGATATATTCATGAAGCCAAATTATATATTCATGAAGCCAAAATATATATACATATATTCATGAAGCCAAATTTACAAAATCATAAAGCTAGGTATGGTTTGTACGAGTTTGTACAAATACACTGGTTTGCAAAAGATACCACCCCTATATATATATATATATATATATATATATATATATATAAAATGTGCTACGATATATAGTACGTCTAGAATCTCGATCTTGGAATATTATCTGGATAAATATTTTCTTAATGAAAAAACTCAGACTTTGAATGTTGATAAACCATTAGAAAGAAAATGTTCATGCTCCATATATTGTGAAACTATTTTTTTCATACGCTATATACAGTGATATCTTTTTACGACTTATTTTATGCTCGAAAGAACTTACGTAATTTAAATGATTTACATAACTTATGATTTTATATAAGTTTTTTTTTTCAAATGTAAAAAAATATGTCTGCTAGCCCGTGGGCAAGCCCGACCCGTTTATGAGGTGGGCACATACAAGTCCATAAGCCCGTAAAACGGGCTTGGGTTTGCTATATTAGGCCTGTTGGATAGAAAACTCATGTTAGGCCTGGCCCGGGCCCAACCCAAGCCCGTAAATGATCACCTCTAATCCACATGACTTTGAAGGGTTAGTGTTTATGGCTTCTCACTCTCCATACATATTCTGTCTTCCCCCAAACTTGTCTTGTAGGTTACACAAAAAATTTATTTTAATACGTATTGGATGTGTATGCCCAACTTTTCATCTCAGTGTGTCAAACTTGGCTATTTGTATGATCCCGACCCAAAAAAAAAATCGTTATGTGGTCGAACAATGGGAACATGTGGCGACACAATGTATTCTTTTTTATCCTTCCAAAATTTCGAAGGATTTAGCTCTTTTAGTCAACACATGTGTTTCATCCCCCCAAACTTAAAAAAAACAATATCTTCATTATGAAGGGAATAGTAAGACACAAAGGCTTAGGGTAAGGTAACAAGAGAAAGTGTATCGGCCAAGTATTTTAAAAAAATGGCCTATGTCATTTCTAATTTTCATAGTCTAATCAATATGGATATCGGGGAACGGGTTGCTTAGTTCTAAAAATCTACTAGTGGTGGATAAATTATTCAAACTATGAAACTTCAAATCTAAGGATATAAGATGCATGAGACTTTTTTTCTTTTGTCTTCTTTTTTGTGTTTTTTTTTTGTTTTTGCTTTTGTTTTTTTATCCCAAAAAATTTGATACTAGTCGAAAAAGAACAGACTCAAACCACACACAAAAAAATGTAAGATAAATTGGAGCTGATAGTAAGAAAAAAAGTTTGCATTAAGGTTATGTAGGATGTGATTCACCTCCCCACGAGTGCATCTTCAAAACGTGGAGTGGTTTCAAGATAATACTCACCTCCATCATACCAAAGTTTTGTGCAACACCAACACCACCCAAAGAACACAATCTACGCAAAATTTTCGAGCTTTTGATCAAACCAATTCTCCATATGGTTCGTTGTTTGACCATCGTAAAAGCATTGTTGTCAAAAAAGAAGGTTGCACAACATGGGAAAAAATCATTAAGTTAGGAATTTTAGCATCTTGAAGCACCTCTTCACTATTAGGAAGCAAATAAGACTTGCTCAAATGCTCGAAATTTTCCTCAAAAATCTCAAACTCTTTCTTAACATCATTCTCATCCTTACCAACACATTTTAATATTTCATTATAGCTTGGTAAGGGACCTTGACTTTGATTTTTCAACTCGTCAACTAGTTGTCCCATCTTAGTGTTCAAGGTTTTAAATGAGGATGTGAAGTTTCCCAAAAATATTGTAAAATTTTCTATTAAGCTTGGGGAAAAAGTATCGAAAGAATGAGATGGTTGGGGTTGTTCAAAATAATTCTCAGGTGGGTAGTTGGGAACAAATAACGTGAATCCATAATGAAGATCACCCCTTGAAAATTACACGAGTAATCAAAATTTCCCTCCCATGATTGGTCAAAGGTATTCATAAACGTGTCATTCCAATCTTGATAGGGAGGTGAAAATGAAGTGTATGTGTCATCATCTTGAATGTTTGTCAAAAAGCTAGAATGTTGTTCCCATGAATAATCGACAATATTAAAATAAGGGGGCATCCCAACTAAAACGTTCCATTATGGTGAAAGAAAAACCAATGAAAAACTCAACTTATAACTCAAAAAACTGTGGAAATATGCCAATCCCCATCAACGACGCCAAAAACTTGATAGCGGAAATCGTATAGGTCCACAAAGTGGCCACCTGTGTTGCCACAGTGGCGGTGCAAGTGCACATCGGACACTATTATCGCTATAAGTAATAAAGTGGTAAGATATCAAGATCGATTTCCACAGGGACTAGTCAACTAAGAATCAAAGATTTTCATGAACTTCTAGTGTGCGGTTGAGTTTTTGAGAAAATATCAATATTTGTGAGTTTTATGCTAAATAACGATTAAAGTAATCAAATGGTTAAAAGAGAGGACGTGGGTACAAACATTATCTAAGACGGATGTAGTAACAATATGGTACAAAACAAGTGGTTCAAAACATCCATAAAAACCCCTTCCTCTCGAAAGTGAATTTCTACAGAGAGTGGCCACTTGTCCCCACTAAGTTGCCACTATCGCCTACTCAAGACTTGCCGATTTAAATAAGTAGACTTCTAAGATTCGTATTTCCACCGATATGGATATAGATTCCTAAATCTCTTTGTGACACCTAGGTTGACCGACATCCCGAACCTTAGTTGAAATCATGCAAAAACCCGTATCTCTACGTGGTTATGAAAGACTCTCTAAAATCTTCATGCATCACTCAAACCGTATTTCTGGATCCGCCCATCTCTGGGTCTAAGATCTATTATTAACACTTACAAGTGATCGACTTTTCCGCGTTGAGTTGGAGTCCCAACTCGAGTGACCAAGTCTAAGAGTTAGCAACGATGGCAACACCCAAGTGTTGCTTACTAGTCTTAGAGTTGGTTCATACCCACACCCCAATGGGTGTTTAGCTCATAATAATAATAGTAAAAGACATGGTAGGAGAAGAAGAATACATAAAGATTACTTGCATTGAAAAATAAACTACAAAATGTGGCCACTTATGTCGCCACAGTGCTGGAAATTTAATATAAGAAAGTAGATTACAACTACAAACTATCGAAGAAAATAAAATAGAAGAGATAGATGACTAAAGTGTTCTACATTGTTGGAGCTCCTCACAAAATGAAATACGAGGCCTCTATTTATAAGGGAGGATGAAAAAGGTGATGGAGGCATTTACATTTTACCCGTAAGGGTTTTTCAAAAAGCACAAAAATCAATTTACCTAAAGGTTGGTTTGTTTCTTCCTCCATTCTTTTGTGAAAGCTCAACCTTTGCTTTATCTTCATTAAGCTTTTAGGTAGGTATTTTGAATAAACAAATCCTTACAACAAGATATGAGTATTGCTTTTGTCTTTTCTTCATCTTCCTTGGTCTCTAGAGTTTGACCTTCATTATGCAACTGAAATGGGCAGAAGAATACATGCAAAAAAAGATATTTCTCAGCTGTCCTCGGATTTACGATGCTCACCACAGTGGCGAACAAAGTGTCCACTTTCTGCAGTCCAACATTTAACCCAAAAATGATGCGTTCAACCATAAAAACACAAACTTTTATCCAGCTCCAAATTAAAATAAATAAATAAAAAGGAGAATCACAAACACATAAAAGAAAACAAACACTAAAATAGAATAAACACACACAAACAATGTGTATATAACACTCAAAATGAGAGTTATCAATAATAATTACAAAAATAGAGGCAATTTGATTTTAAAGAAACTTATAAATAAATGCAAGTGACAAGATGAGATAAATGTACTACTACTACTACCCATTCATCCATCCAAAATCCTTTTTCCAAAATCAATCTGGTTTCTAACTTAACAACCCAAAATTACATCAACAACTCATCGCTGCTTGGCTGGCTGGCTGGTGTGCGTCATTAGCAGCAATGCAAAACTCCCAAATCACAAAAAACAAAAGGAATGATATATGTTAGAAGAACAAACAGCATACAACAAACCTCCTCTTTCTTTTAAACATCCATCCATCCATCCATCCATCTACAAAAAAAGGATTACAAAGCAACTTCTCCACTTCCATTTGGATTTTAATTAAGATAAAGGGTATACAATAATAAGATTACAAAAAATAATCTGGAGTCTTGCGGGTAGTATCGGGTTCAATCTGCCTTGGTGCTGGATCAAATTGAAGAAAGTTTTGTTCCATCTTCTCTCCTATTTCCAGAATCGCAGCCATGTTTCCACACCGATAACAGTAGTTTGGAGCACTAAACACCGTTACCACATTCTTTTCCTGAATATTACATATAAAAACCAAATCAACCACCTTTCATAATAACCATCCAAACTTTGATTCCACCATAACCGAATAAAATGCTTCTTTAACATCAATGCAAAAGTAAGGAAGAAATTTTAAGTGTGCATGATTCATACAGTTGTGTAATTCATTACACTTTTTAATTAACTAGATGACAATTTTACCCTTAACAATACAAGTACTACATCTCATAATTAAGGGTATAAGTCGAAAGTATGCCTTATTTTGGGATAAATTAAGATAGAAATATGAACACTAAATTTGGGGTAAATTAAAATAGAAATTTATAATTAAGCAATTTATTTTTACCTTTTTGGTGATATCTAATGAAGCCAATGCACACATGAAATCTAGTGAGAGCCATTATGACTAACCTGGCACCAGTTGTAACCATCCATGACAAGCTGATGAGCTCTTGAGATGAGAGTGAGTCCATTCGTATGGTTAAACTGAGACGCTATATCTTGTCCAAATGTATACCCAGCTCCTCGAGGAGAAATTCCCCACCCACATCTGTCATCTGGATCAGACCACAACAGATCACACATTGGTCCTTCATGTGGGACCTACAAAAAATGTCGGTAAATCCACATCAGCATTTTCTGCACAACTAATAAAACACCAAGACAACCACAAGGGCTGTGGCGTACTGGTTAAGGCCCTGGGGGATGTGGCGGAATCTCCCATCTGCCCAGGGTTCGAATCCAGGCGTACACAACTTGTGGCCACTGAGGTTTAATCAGGGTTGATGTCTTACAGTCATAATTTGTCAAGGAATTAGTCTAGGCATAGCCTAGGACACCCTTCCAAATAAAAAAAATACCAAGACCCTACGAACCATTAACCTTAACATAAAAGCAGATCACTTGGACTTTTAGTTACTTCATTTGACAAGTATATCAGCATCCAACTTAAAACTTGTACCAGAAGAAACAATGACCACCAAATGCAACATTAAAATATAGAGTGAATTGCGATTTTCGTCCCTATGGTTTGTTAAAATTTCGATTTTCATCCTTGTAGTTTAAAATTTATAATTTTCGTCCCTATGGTTTGCAATTTATTGCTATTTTTATCCTTGGACTATTTCCCACCCTTAAATATACGGGACTAAAACAATAAAGAATTGTAAACCACATGAACCGAAACAACAATAAATTGTAAATCATAAGGACGATAATAACAATGAACTACAAACCATAGGGATGAAAACCGTAATTTCTAAACCACTGGGACGAAAGTAGCAAGTTTTAAGAAACCACAGGGACGAAAAACGTAATTTACTCTTAAAATATACAACACCTTTCAAAGCATAAAATGTTATGAGCTAGATATTTCAAGTACCTCCTGTATGCGGTCCAATGCTCGGATATTGTCTAGTGTATCCAAAGATGGTGAAAGTCCTCCGTGCAAGCAAAAGATCTATGAGGCAACAGAACCATTAAATGTGGACCATAAGATGAATGGCATTAATAATAAACATGCGTGTGTAATTCTTTCTAACCTGGCTTTCAATAAGTGCTGTAAGAGGTAGGTAATCAAAAAGATCGGTAAAATGTTTCCAAACATTTGCATTTCCATACTTTCTCAAGCATTCATCATAGAATCCATATCTGAGTTGACCAACGTCGTGTATGAGTATAACATAAGTGAGGGGGAATATAAATAATAGGGAAAGAGATTAAATCTTTCACGTTCAGATTATAATAATATATGCAAGAAACCAAAGGGGTCTTCAAGAAAGTTTAGCAGAAATTCAGACACCGGATGCTGTATATGTTAAACATGTAATATCAGGTAAATAGAGTAATGTGCAGTTATGCTATAATACTTCCTTAATATATATATATATATATATATATATATATATATATATCCTCTAGGCACAACAAAGACCGAGACATTACCGTTATCCAAACAACAATCCAGAAAAGGAAGGAATAAATCTCCCATTCTGAAGTTTACAAGGATGGGCAGCAAAACATTTCTCTGTTCTTACATAAAAAGTAAAGGTCTTACACTTGAGTGATCTGCCGGCTCTCATGATTTCCTCGAAGAATCGTAAGTCTATCTCTATAACGCACTTTTAGAGCCACTAAGAGTGTCACAGTCTCCACTGAATAATACCCACGATCTGCATTAACAATCTAATTAGAACTGTCTTAAACAAAATATTTAAACAAAATATTATGAACGTTTCAAGGTGGTATAAATTCATAAAAATATCTGAAAGAGGAAACTTGCAATTGTAAAGTCGGCAGCATCCTCTATGATAACAAGAATGGATTGATAGATAATCTTAACAAATAGCTGACAAAGATAACGAAACATACTGCACGCCTTTAAAAGGACTACCAAATGGATTAAAATCATTAATGGACTCGAAACTTTCTCTTATCAATTTGTAGGTCGTTAATAACTGCTAATAACATGGACTCTTGTCGTTTCTGCCTGATTCAAGAAGACACAGTTGCCATTTCACAAGACCATGTACCATATAGTCATAACACTACTTGCAAAGCAATGTCCACAACCACAATAAATAAAAATTTTCACCATCTTTTTTCAAACTAGTTTCGGGCTACTTGGCTGATGAGGCATTATTCCCGTAGCAGGTCTATTGCTTCTTAGACTTCTATATCGAACTATACATTAAATCGTTTTTTAACTGTCTACATTCTAGGCTTACCACAAAGACCATGTTTGGCAACCATAAGATAGCTTATTCTTTGAGCTTATCGAAAAAGCCTCGTTTGGATGGCCATAAGCTAGAGCAGCGTTTCAATAAACTCCAAGACCTTTGCCATTTTCCTCCAATTATGCCTACCATCCTTATTAATCAATGATCACTATTAGTTATTAATTAATATTAACTGTAAAGTACTAATTTATTAATATTTTGATTTATTATTGATGCTATTAATTATTTTTATATTCTAATTAAATAGATTTAGTCTGCCAAAAATCAATTCTAATAGTTTTAAAAATGTTTTTCTAAGATATATAAAGATTGCAATTATATTATTTTTCTGTTTCATAAATAAAAAAATCGAAAAATGTTTTAATAAAATATTTAATTCAATTATTAATTAACATTTTTTGAAGAAGATCGTTAATTAATTAAGATGTGTATGGTAAACTTATATTTTATTCATATTATGTGAAGGGTAATTTAAAATCATCAATGAATTATATATAGAGTGGCGGATCTGAAAACTTTTATTATTGGGGGCACATTTGAGGGTATCAAAACAATTCTGAAACCGAATAACTAAATTGAACCAATACGATTTCGAATTATTCGGTTTTCAGCTTAAATGGTTCAGTCTAATCGAATAAATATAACTTATTCGGTTCGGTTTTCTGTTACTTTTTTACTATCTCGGATAAACCGAGACATTATGCTGCTATGTACATATTTTACTGTTTCGGTCAAACTAAATGCAAATGAACACATTACACATTAATTGTAGTAGCAAGAAATCATAGGGCAAGAGGTCAATAACTTAGATTCAGTTAGATAGAAATCAGATAGCTAAGGGCCAAGATATCAAAAATAAAACTCAAACTAGTAGCAAACCTTAAATCAAAATAACAAATCCAAATTAAATAACAAACTCAATAACCCAAAATCAAATAGTGTTGATCTAAAGAAGTGATCATAATGAATGAACCCTATCATCTTCCATAAATATCTCCATCATAATGAATGAACCCTTATCACCTTCCATAAATATCCCGCTTGTTTCCTGATATGATCATGATTTATGTGGTTTGTATTTGAACCCCCCCGCCCCTTCTCTCTATATATAATTAATAATCAAACTGAAACTCTATTAATTAACATATTATATTATTTAATTTTCCTTACCAACGCCGTTTGTATTAATTAGGATATTATAAAATTGGTGATATGTTTTAATTATATTATGTAATGTTGATTTGTAACATGTTTTTTTTGTCATTTGTACATTTCTCAACTAGCTTAGTTTTTTCCCAAACAGTCAGCCGAGGAGCCGAGTGACATGTCAACGCTCTAAGATCACATCTTTGGAATAAAATCCAGTTGGAAAGGGAAATCCAATTAGAGATAAGCTGCCATCGGCTTGAGTAACGCAAACATTGAGGAGAACCCAATGCCCCGAAAACCTAAGGGTCCCCGAGAGGGCTTAGTTTGCAGAGAACATAGCCAAAACTGTCCTAAGACATCTACATTGCAGAAAACCCACTTCCTCAGCTTCTTATTTTTCCAACAACCTAACCGATAAATCATTTCCGGTCAATGTCACAATCGCAAAGATTCCTACTTCATGAGTATTAGAGTATACATGCTTTAACTTTCATGCGCATGATGATCTACCCAATGTTTATTAGCTGATCATGAAGCTCTGTGTTTCCAAATTTACACTTAGCATTGAAGAGAACAGGCACAGCTACAATGATGTGTAACCTAATCAAGTTAAAAAAACAAGTGGAACTAAATAAGTGAATTGTCTGCTCCAGTTTATTTGTAAGCAAGAAACCTCCCATGATTCCAAGTAAATCATCTCGCTATTGTGCATGGAAATCGTATCGGCTTCTAACAAGACATAAGGAGTTACATGCACTGGCACAACAAGGAGTTAGGCATTTGTAAGAAACAAATTTGAATAACCTACAACTATTCAGCAAATACTCTAGTAACCTTCCTACGTTCAACCAAGTAATTTAAGCAACTACTAAGTTCATCTCCTATAGCTTAAACATGTCTCTGGATGGCTTCACTTAGCTACAATTTGCATACGCATTTCTAACCAATTAAGGAATGCAACTTAATCAGATATTGAACTCAGTCAACCATAAATAGTTCACTCCTTGAGACCTTGACCATATTACTCCATGTTCCACAATCAAACCGGACGCATTTTACCACCAACCATTGATGACTAACAGAAATAAGTTTCTATCACTTAGATAACAATCCCATATGAGAAGAAATTATGAAAAATGATGAACTTCTGTTTATTGTTTCAGTTAAGATCTTATCTTCTTTTATCCCCGCTCCTTCATGTATTGATGTGCTTTAATACCACTAATGCACAAAAAAATTACAAGGTAATGAGATAGCAATCTCAATATATCTATCACCACTGTTGCAGCTCCAGTTAGGTTTTCCTATGGAAAACTGCAACAATACGTGTACAGATCTACAAATGTAAAATAATAGGAACAAATGCCAAAATTTCATAGATCCCCATCATCTGAGAAAGTGAATTCAATTCTTATGAGGGATCCTAAAGTTAATCACCATGAAATATCCGCCCCCTCCCCCTGGGGCGCCCAAAAGAAAGGTTATTAAGCCCTAAATTTCCAACACCTCGCTAACGTATAAGAAAGGCAAAAAAATTCAAGAAGCACAAAATCGGAAACTTATAATCTCACCGACGTAATCACCCATGAAGAGATAATTGGTATCGGGCGGATTGCCACCTATCCGAAACAGCTCGATCAGGTCGTAAAATTGACCATGAATATCACCGCAAACCGTAACGGGACACTTCACCGGCTGCACATTCCATTCCTCTACAAGTATGGCCCTCGCTTGATCGCAAAGCGTTTTCACCTCCGATTCCGTCAACGGTTTGCACTCCATCAATTGCTCTATCTGCCGATCTACATCCGCGTGCGACGGCATTTTCCCCTCTCCTTCTTCCGATCGAATATCCACAGATCGAAGATCGGATCACAAGGAAAAAGTACAAAAAATATTTCTAAATCTCCAAAAATCGATAATTTACAAACCAAAAATCAAAAAACCAATCGGATTCACCGTTCAAACAAGAAAGGTAGGGTTCGATTTTGACATCATTTTCTGGAATAACAGAGATTCGTCTCCATTGACTTGGACTTTCTCTCCTTCTCTCTCTAGAATTTGCAAAAAGAAAGAAACAATGTCTTGATGTGTGTATATATAGATCTGTACGTTGCAAAAGTAAGAAAAAAGCAAAAATATCAGTTTAGTCCTTGTACTCTTGTTTTATGTCAGCTGTGTCACAATAGTTTAGTTTTTCACGGTTGAGTCGTCTTTCCCAATTGTCTGTAACAACACAGATCTTCTTTTAAGATAAACACAATTTGTGATATTCGTAAGATCCAATTTAGGTCATGAAAAATTTGTTAAAAAATAAAATTTAATATAAAGTAAAAACTTATCTCTCTCTCTCTCTTAATCTCCACTTTTTTCTCCCAACTCTCTAATGTCTTGTTTTTCTCCCTTTCCTCCCCATAAGAAATACATATTAAAATTATTACTATAGTTTTGTGAACACATTATGATTGTAGAGATGTAACGGGGCGGGTACCCCCGACCCCGGTTCGGAAAACATAGCCTCGGTCCCGGTCCCGGTCCCGAGAGGTACGGGGATCGAGTACCCGGCCCTGGTCAATACCCAGTCAACCACCCATCTTCCGTACCTGGTTCATACCCGCTTACCCACAAATTGCCCAATCAACAAATTTACAGAAGAAAAAAAAACTTCCTGGAAAGGACATGTTTGGAGAGGTTCTTCTATGGGGAAAATCTGCCACCCTTTAGAGCATCTTCAACTTTGGCACCAAAAAAAACACCAAAAACACCAATTTTGGTGGGTCCAATACCAAAAAAAAACCCTTAACTCCAAGCATACTCTAAAAAAACACCAAATTTATGGACCCCACATTAAAATAACATATTTTATTTACTATTAACTATTTTTAATTAAAATTTATAATATTTATTAATTAAATATATTAACTTTAGTATAAAGTGGTGGGCTCCATCTTTTGGTGTGAGGCCTGCAAAACTGAAACCACACGCCATATTTGGCGTTCAAAAGTCTTGGCCTGCAAAAAAAAAATGGCTTTTGAGGGTCGGTTGGAGATGGTCGGCCGGCAATTTGGGCGATTTGAAGGTCGGTTGGAGATGGTCTTACTCAACATCAAAATATTTTTGTATAAACCCATTCCACAAATATGTATATAACTATATGTCTATATTTATACCTATATGTACCACTTGGACACGAGATTTCTACGTCCTACAAGGAATTCAACTCTTCTTATCATGTGGTGCCAAAATCCATATAGAATTAGTGACCAAACCAAAACGACTTGTGCAAGAGTGTGAGTAAACAGTGATAAAAATCATAAATTACATATATTAAATCATACATAATGAATATATATGAAATTTATAATTACATAAAATATAAATGTTTTTAATATATATATATATATATATATAGATAGAGGGAGGTTCAAAGAAAAACCTCAAAAAAACGGAAAACTGAAGAACACCCTAGGGGCCCTTCATCTAGACGGTATGCATTTGTGCATACAGGTAAATTAGGTTGACTTTTTGGTTTTTATGCACAACTGCATTATGCATTTGTGCATGTTACAAATTACATGTGTGCACAAGTGCATACCATCCAGATGAAGGGCTCTTAGGGTGTTCTTCAGTTTTTCGTTTTTTTTTAGGTTTTCCCTTGAACCTGACCCTATATATATATAGGGTTGGGTTCACGTGAGACCAACCTGTTTTCGTGAGACCACAAAATTAACACTAAATCTTCACAGTGATTCATTGTGAAGGTAAAAAAAACAACGAACCTTCACAACAAAAACACCGTGAAGGTTTACCATCACAGTACCTTGATGTGAAGGTTTAGTGTTAATTTTTTTGTCTCACGGAAATAGTCTGGTCTCACATGATCTCAAGTCTCTCTCTCTCTCTCTCTATATATATATATATATATATATATGGAGAGGTTCAAATGAGAAGTGCTAAATATTTGAGAAATAAAGAAGTGATCTTAGGCATTCATTCGGTCAAGATCGACGGCTTTGACCGAGAAGCAGCGGATAATTCTTCGCGTGGTCTGCACAAGATAGAAGGGTAGTTTCGTAAAAAAATACGCGGGACGAGTTCATATATGAATATGTGTGATTCATATATGAACATTTGTGTTCATATATGAACCTTTGTAATTCATATATAAACTCTTTTTAACTAATTCATATATGAATCAGTTAATTGTTCATATGAGAATTAGTTAAAAAAAATCATATATGAATCAGTTAATTAGTTTCATATATGAATCACAAAGGTTCATATATGAATCAGTTAATTGGTTCAATTGATTCATATATGAACCTACAGTTAATTAGTTTCATATATGAAACACAAAGGTTCATATATGAATCACAAAGGTTCATATATGAATTTGTTATAAAGAGTTCATATGTGAATTACAAAGGTTCATATATGAACGTATAGTTCATATGTAAATCACACAGATTCATATATGAACTCGTCTCATGTTTTATGTAAAAGTTACGAAATTGCCCTTCTATTTTTGGAACAACCGTAACTTTTGACCAGTCAAATCCGCAACATTTGACCAATTATAACCGATCTTGACCGAATAAATGGCCAAGATTACTTCTCTACTTCTCAAATATTTAGCACTTCTCATTTGAACCTAAGGCTATATATATATATATATAGGGTCTCGTTCAGGGGAAAACCTCAAATAAACGGAAAACTAAGGAACACTCTGGTAGCCCTTCATCTGGGCGGTATGCACTTGTGCATACAGATTATTTGTAACATGCATTTGTACATATATGCACAAATGCATAATGCACTTGTGCATAAAACCAAAAAATAACATAATTTATTTATATGCACAAGTGCATACCGTCCAGATGAAGGGCCACCAGGGTGTTCTTCAGTTTTCCATTTTTTGAGGTTTTCCCTTGAACCTCCTGTTAGTCCCAGATGGCTATAACAAGTATTGTAGAAGGGGGAGGGTTGAATACAATACTCAAAATTTTCACAATTTTAATTCTTTTATTGAAAATCTTTCAACAAGAATTACACATAGAAAACTTAAGACTGTTGCGGAAAAGAACAGATAAACTATTCTAACAATCTTACACAAAGTATACAACAAAATAACTAAGAACACTTAGAACAAAGCTATAAAGTTTTTCAAGCAAACTGGAAATTCTTGCACTTAGAGAATTCTTCCAGTTTGCGTAGAATATCAAGAGCTCACAGTAATCTTCAAAGTCTCTCAAGATGTGTATATTTCTGTATGGAGAGCTCTTCCTTTTATAGTGACAAGGAGTGTGCAAGCATTGAATGCTTGGGACACTTGTCATCTTCACACTTGCTGAGGATGTTGACTTCTGGAAAGTTGTGAAGTCCTTGTCACCTTTTACAAGGTACAGTCAGAAGAGCTCATGCATGAGAAAAGAGCTTTGCATGGAAATGGATAATAAGACAGAAGGTCACTTTATCCATGTAGAAAATATCTTCTCAATTTGTCTTCTTATGTCTCTCATTTTTGTCTTCTTTTGCTTCTCAAAATCTCTTTCAACAAATGCACCACCGAAGAAAGGTTGTAAGATTTCTTCCAAGACAAAATGAATTTGCTTCTCATTTTGTCTTATTATGTCTCTCACTTTTGTCTCCTTTTGCTTCTCAGATTTTCTTTCAAGAAAAGCACCACCGATGGAAACTTGGGATATGTGACACATCTTTGGAGAAAACATCTTTGAAGCTTCTTTGAGGTCCCACCGAAATGTCATTTGGGATATGTGACACATCTTTGAGATATGTGACATCATCTTTGAGATATATGACATCATCTTTGGGAAAAGCTTCTTTGAGACTATGCCGAAATAGAGAGAAGTTTCGGTGGAAATACCACCGAAATTGTGAGAACAATTTCGGTGAACAATGACTTGTATGTTTGAGAAAAGATCTTTCACTTCCACAATGAGAGAATCTTTAATCTTGACTTTGGTTGATCTTTGACTTCACCAAACATTTGATATCTTGTACAAGTCATTACAAAGAACCATGCATCCAAAATTTCTCTAAGTATAAAATGTTTTTCAAAGTATAAAAGGAGATCATGAGGTCATCTTCAAATCTTGATGACCCAACAATCTCCCCCTATTTGATGATGACATCCATACTTAGAAAAACATGAGTAAGACAGTGAATAATGCAAGTTGACCCTTCTTTACTCTTTTGGGTTCTTTTTCACACAGTCCATTTTTTTTTTGTGTGTATGTATATATGATATTTACATATAAGAAAAAATAAAAAGGTATAGCTGTACAAATAATCGAAAGGAAAAGGAAAGAAGTATAAACAGTATAAACAGAATGAATATTACTTGCATCTTTGGAGGGGCGAGTTGAAACTTGTGTCTGGCTTGAGGATTCTTCATTTTGATCAGCAGCCTTAGGATACTTCTGCCCAACTGTTGCATCTTGGCATCTTTTCATGTTTAGCATCAGCATCCTTTGTCTTTGTTTTGCTCCCCCTCAGTTAGATCAGACGGTCTTTGTGTTTCTCCCCCTCAGTTAGATCCGCCCGGACTGAAGTGCTCCCCCTTGACCGGTCCGTCGATTTCCTCATTTTTTCAAGTTGGTCGCTGTATATGAGTACTGAGGGTTTATGTTGCTCCCCCTCAGATGAATTCTCCCCCTCAGCGGCCGACGTAGGAAAAACACCAAGAGAAAATGAAAAGATCGGCCAGAACCAAGACCAATTTTTTTTTTTTTTTTTTTTTTTTGCCTTTCCACCGAAAATTGAGGAAAATCCACCGAAAATTGGCTATTTTCGGTAGGATTTTCGGTGGAAAATCAGTGTATTTTTTTTTTTTTTTTTTTTACCTTTACCTTTCCACCGAAAATTGAGGAAAATCCACCGAAAATAGGCTATTTTCGGTAGGATTTTCGGTGGAAAATCGGTAGGATTTTTTTTTTTTTTTTTTTTTTGCTTTTCCACCGAAAATGAAGGAGAATCCACCGAAAATTGGCTATTTTCGGTAGGATTTTCGGTGGAAAATCAGTAGTAAAACTTCTAAGACATTATGGAGAAAATCTTCAAAGTGAAGAAAAGATTGGAATTTCATCTTCCAATTTGATGACCCAAAAAGATTGAGTTTGAGGATTTGGGGTGACATCTGTAGAAGAGTTTGTAGTGGGTGGATTGGTGGAGGGATTTGAGGTGGTGGATCGGTGGAGGGATTTGAGGTGGTGGATCGGTGGAGATTCGGTGTGGGTCGGTGTAGACTCGGTGGTGGATCGGTGTGAGGATTCCACCGAGGAGTTTGAAGGATTGTACCGAATTTAGAAGGGTTTCACCACCGAATTTGAAGGGTTCCACCGAATTTGAGGGGTACCACCGATCGAGGAGGCAAAACATATGATGGGAAGTAAAGTATGGTGGGATATGGTTTTGGTTTGGTGGTTAAGGAAAATTTCGGTGGTGAGGTTTAGAAAAGAAATGGAATTTTAAGAGATTGGAGATGGTGATGTCATGAGAATGACATCAACATGCTTATGATGTCATGAGAGTAACGAATTCTAAGGTTTTGTCAACTTTCTCACTTGTTCACATAGATCCATCTGCCCAGCTCAAAATCTGCAATCACAAAGAATTTAATTTCCAGGTACCCATTTGGAGGTGGGTCCTTTTGGGTTAGAAAAAGAAGAATGAAAAGAATTTATATCACTCAGAATAATTCTTTATTTCACACAGTCTTTGGCAAAATGAGAAATATCACCACAGATATAGCATTTTCTATAAAGAGAGTTCCTTTTAGAAACTTGACATTTTTCCTAACTTTTGCTCAAAGATTTTGAAGAGATAACAAAGAATGGGGGGGCATCACATAGAATTCCTATTTCAAAAGTTGGGAGTACATAAATCCTTTCTTTTGAATTGGACATTTTGAAACTCACAGATTTAAGAAGAAAATCGGTATGAGAAGTCATAAAGTTATTTTTGGAAAAATTTTGGAGGATTTCTTTTTAAGAAAGAAACAACACCCAGAGACTAGCCAAATAAAATTTCCAAAATTTATGTTTTCAGATGTGATGGCAGAAATTATGGACACATAGCAAAAGAGTTTGAAATAAGAGAATTCATAAAAGATAGATAAAACACATAGTATGTATCTGTGAAGAGTAGAAGAAGCACTTAGCTGATACAAGAGCAGTTGAGGAGTCATTCGCTTTCAGATGTGGGTTCATCTGCCAAATCATAAGATTTAGCAGGCAGACCCTTTCCTCTTCTGATAAGTCTTTCATTTCTTTCCTTTTCTCTCTTGTATTTTTCCTTGTATCTTTCAGCCCGGTCAAAATTTGCAGAAGAGAGGTGTTGGCTGAACTTTTGGGAATCATATTTGGATCTTTCCGATTTTGAGGAAAATCGACCTGAGGAAGCAGTTCTGGGTCTTTCAAACTGTTTACTCTTACACTCAGAAGCAAAATGACCCTTTTTACCACAGTTAAAACATTCCTCATTAGATTTATCCAAAGGAGAGTGTTTGGAGAGAGAAGAGGATGAATTTCTATCAAACTTAGATTTTCCAGAAGAGAGATGAGATTTGGATTTAGAGTGCCCATCCAACATGACCATTTCATCAGATAATTTATCAACAGAAGTTTCCTCACATTCTTCCTTAGCATCACTAAGATATGCCTCTGAATGATCATTGGGATCTTCTTGACTATCATGGTCAGAGTCAGATGGGTAGGTGATTTTTGGAAAACACTTAGTCTTTTTGGAAGAGTCACTTAGGAGAGCTAGAGAAGAGTTCTTTAAAAACCTTTGCAGTTTCGTCTGCTCATAGTTGAAAAGAGTACCATAAAGAACAGTAAGAGGCATATGATCAAGATCCTTGGTTGTCTTTATACAAGTACAGATATTTTCCCAAAAATCGGGAAGACAGTCCATAAATTTGCACAGGACTTCCTCATTGTCATACACTCTACCTAACAGCTTTAAGTCATTAAGAAGACTGTTAAAGCGATTATAGTAGTTGGAGAGAGATTCTCCTTTCTCATAAGAAAAGAGTTCATATTTTCTAACAAAACCAATTTTTCTGCTCTTTTTAACTTCATTTGTACCTTCGTACAAAACACACAGAGTGGACCACATCTCTTTGGCAGTAGAGAGATTTACCAGAGAGTGGTACACTTCATCAGGAAGAGAGAGAGCAATGATAGTTCTAACTTTAGAATCAAGAGACACAAGTCGTTTTTCCTCATCAGTATATTTCTTAGGATTTTTAAGAATGTAACGACCAGTAGCAGCAGATTTTTCTTCATCAGACGAATCATCAGAATCACCTTTTTCCATGGTTTCTTTACCCGGCCTCTGCGTTTCATAGCGAGCCCAAACTCTGGGGTTAATGGGTCCCTCTTGGAGAATGGTTGGATATCTAGTATCCACTCCTTCCATGAACAACATCATGCGGCTTTTCCACAAAGAGAAGTTGTTGGGATTGAACTTAGGAGGTTTTGAAATGGAGCCATTTTCAGAAAAGTTATTTTGAAAAGAGTTTTCAATAGTTGAAGAAGAGGAGGCAGCCATCGCAGATCAAGTTTATGGGATTAAACTTTCTGCTCTGATACCACTTGTTAGTCCCAGATGGCTATAACAAGTATTGTAGAAGGGGGGGGGTTGAATACAATACTCAAAATTTTCACAATTTTAATTCTTTTATTGAAAATCTTTCAACAAGAATTACACATAGAAAACTTAAGACTGTTGCGGAAAAGAACAGATAAACTATTCTAACAATCTTACACAAAGTATACAACAAAATAACTAAGAACACTTAGAACAAAGCTATAAAGTTTTTCAAGCAAACTGGAAATTCTTGCACTTAGAGAATTCTTCCAGTTTGCGTAGAATATCAAGAGCTCACAGTAATCTTCAAAGTCTCTCAAGATGTGTATATTTCTGTATGGAGAGCTCTTCCTTTTATAGTGACAAGGAGTGTGCAAGCATTGAATGCTTGGGACACTTGTCATCTTCACACTTGCTGAGGATGTTGACTTCTGGAAAGTTGTGAAGTCATTGTCACCTTTTACAAGGTACAGTCAGAAGAGCTCATGCATGAGAAAAGAGCTTTGCATGGAAATGGATAATAAGACAGAAGGTCACTTTATCCATGTAGAAAATATCTTCTCAATTTGTCTTCTTATGTCTCTCATTTTTGTCTTCTTTTGCTTCTCAAAATCTCTTTCAACAAATGCACCACCGAAGAAAGGTTGTAAGATTTCTTCCAAGACAAAATGAATTTGCTTCTCATTTTGTCTTATTATGTCTCTCACTTTTGTCTCCTTTTGCTTCTCAGATTTTCTTTCAAGAAAAGCACCACCGATGGAAACTTGGGATATGTGACACATCTTTGGAGAAAACATCTTTGAAGCTTCTTTGAGGTCCCACCGAAATGTCATTTGGGATATGTGACACATCTTTGAGATATGTGACATCATCTTTGAGATATATGACATCATCTTTGGGAAAAGCTTCTTTGAGACTAGGCCGAAATAGAGAGAAGTTTCGGTGGAAATACCACCGAAATTGTGAGAACAATTTCGGTGAACAATGACTTGTATGTTTGAGAAAAGATCTTTCACTTCCACAATGAGAGAATCTTTAATCTTGACTTTGGTTGATCTTTGACTTCACCAAACATTTGATATCTTGTACAAGCCATTACAAAGAACCATGCATCCAAAATTTCTCTAAGTATAAAATATTTTTCAAAGTATAAAAGGAGATCATGAGGTCATCTTCAAATCTTGATGACCCAACACCTCCCTATATATATATATACTAGGTACCGGCAGGTCCGGGTGTATGTTACCCCGCTCTGTCCCCGGCCTCGGTTTGAGCATATCGGGTAACCCCAGCCCCCAGACCCGCAAAAGCGGGGATTACCCGACCCCGTCCGGGTCGGGTGGACCGGGTTCCCCGCCGGGTCGGGGCAAATCATCATCCTTAATTATGAACATTATAAATCTAGTTTTGGTAGAAACTTGTGAACACCAACTATATCGATAAATTACATATATTCTTAAACTTGTTTATATTGTGTTCCTTGTGTGTTCACTTTATGTGCATATTTAATTGTATGTCTAGAAAGAGAGATATATGATACTTTTTAAAAATGTATTAACTTCTATTTAATACACAATGATAATTATCTTATTAACTAATAACATTAATTATCTTAAATTGGTGGTTTAGAGATGGTTTTTTTTTCTTTTGAAAACAAGTCAGGCAATTTCATTAATGAACATGATTACAAGGGGTGTTAAAATGATCATACAAAGAGCTAGGACAAGTTAACATGGTAGTATGACTAGGTAAGTTTTGAGCATTTCTAGTGAGGGTATGAGCCGTAACGTTTGCGTGTCTTCGAACAAAGTTTAAGGTGAAATCGCTCGAGTGGGAGAGGAGTGATCTGCACCGAACTCCGAGAGATCCTCCATGTCATTTCTAACCGCGTCGACAACCAATTTGGCATCGGTTTCGAAAGCAACCCTTTGAAGGCCGTGACTAAGAGCCCATTCAATCGCATACGCAAGGGCCATGGCCTCAAATTCTTTGACAGGGGGGTGCCCGCGTCGATAGTGGAATGACACTCGATAAAAGTTCCGGTGTGGCCGCGGAGTATCGCCCCGAAGCCCCATTTGTTGGAAGTGGAGAAAATCGCGGCATCGATGTTGCACTTGAGATGACCCGACGGGGGAGCATGCCAAAGATTGCATTCTCCGTGGGGGTGGGGGTCGGGTTCACTATGTTGAAAACTATTAGCCGAGAGCCATTCCGAACGAGTAGCGATAGCGAGCCGGTTCGCCCAACTCGGGAACTTGAACGCGCCTTTTATCCAAGATCGTTTCGAAGTTTCCAAATGCTCCACAATATCATTAAAAAGGTGTCGCGAAAAGCATTACTGTTGTCGTTAATGCTCGTTGTAAAGAAAGAGGTGAAATCATCCGCCGTGTTTGCTAACGAATCAATATGGTCCCATAGATTTGCCTCCTTCCAAACTTTGACGGATACCGGGCAACCAATAAAAAGGTGCCAGTTGTTTTCCGGGTTGGACCCACAGAGAGCACAAAGACCCAGGACGTTGATTCCTCGTTTTTGAAGGTTCTCCCGGTAGGGGAGGACGTCGTTACCCACTCTCCAAGCGAAATTTCTAACTTTATGGGGAATAGAGGCCTTCCAAATATGGTTCCAATTGGAACCCAAGGGAGGAGGGGGATGGTTACGATTGCAATTCATCAAATATTTGTACCCGTTTTTTTACCGAGAAAGTACCGTTGTGAGTAAAGTGCCAAATCATGCGATCACGCCCACCGCAAGAACGGGGGATCGTTAGTGTTGGGTCACCAAGATTTGAAATTGACTCACCGATGTTCCTCCTTGTATCTTACTTAGAATATTTTAGCATGGTTCTTTAAATGGCTTGTACAAGATAGTAACTGTTCGGCGAAGTCGAAGATCAACCGAAACCAAGCTTGAAGAAATTCTCATTGTGGAAATAAAAAGATTCTTCTCAAGATATATACAAGTCATTGTCCACCAATTTTGTCTTCACACATCGGTGGACATCCTCTCCACCGATTGTGTCTTCACACATTGGTGGACATCCTCCCCACCGATTGTGTCTTCACACGTCGGCCAGATTTATCCCACCGATAAGAATGCTCAAATCGGTGGGATCTTTGTGTGAATGGTTTTCTTTGAAGATTGTTTTAAAGACTCAAGTCAAATATATCGGTGGAACTTCATCGGTGGATTTGTCTTGGAATACACATCAAGAAGATCATTTAATATGGGACAATATCTATTGCCAGGTAAAAGTGACTTTCTGTCATCTTATCTATTTTTAGATAAAGTCCCTTTCAGCATGGGTTATATTCCTTGTACCAAGAAAAAGGTGATAATGACATATCAACTTTTCAAAAGTCTACTGATACGAAGCAAGTCCCCTGAAGACAGGTGTCCCAAGCATTTAATGCTCACCTCACTATAAAAGGAAGTAGAAGGCTCCCATGCAAACAACGCTTTCTGGAAATCTCTCTCAGTGCAAGAAATCTCCATATTGCTTAAAAAATTCATAGCTTTGTTCTAAGTGTTCTTAGTTATTTTGTTTAGTATACTTTGTGAAAGATTGTTAGAATAGTTTATCTGTTCTTTTCCGCAACAGTCTTTAGTTTTCTATGTGTAATTCTTGTTGAAGGTTTTCAATAATAGAATTAAAATTGTGAAAATTTTGAGTATTGTATTCAACCCCCCCCCCCCCCTTCTACAATACTTGTTATAGCCATCTGGGACTAACAGTTAGAATCACCCTTTGATCACGGGTAGAGAAGGTTCGGGTTAGGCGATCATGATCCCAACCGTTCGAGTTTGGTGAGAACAAATGGCAAACACGAAGGTCGTTGTCAACGGGATTTGGAGAACTTGCCACCCAAAAGTTGTTATCATCCCGAAGCCACGGGTCTTTCCAAACGGAGATAGACTCCCCGTTCCCGACTTTCCATCTATAACCGTTTTTTAACACATTGTGGGCATTCCAAATGCTTCGCCAAACGAAGCTTGGAGCATGGTTTAGAGATGGTTATGACTACTGACTAGCATGGCTTAGAGATGGTTATGACTTGTGTGATCATGTCAACTAGTCACTTATAAAAAAAATTACTTACAACTCTTTTTAAAACACATCATCTAAAAATTACGGTATTCAAGATACCAAGAAAAAATCCATAACACCACATAAATCACCATATAACACATATATATATATATATACACACACATATATATATACACACGGTGTTCAAGATACCAAGAAAAAATCCATAACACCACATAAATCACCATATAACACATATATGCACATACACACACACACACATATATATATATATATATATATATATATATATATATATATATATATATATATGAGGTCCATGTCCATTGCAAACCAAATAGATTGTACAAACTCTGCAAACTCATCTCCACCAATCACGTAATTTCTTTTTTTTCTTTTTTTTATAAACATTTAGTTTGTAGAGGGTATTTTAGGGGTTTAACCTATTCTTTTTTTAAATTTATTATTTCTTTTTGTAACTGATTATCGAAAAAAAACCTGAAACCAAAAATCCCAGAATCATGAAACCACAAACCCAGAATCATGAACATGAAACCCATAATCATGAATATGAAACCCATAATCATGAACATGAAACCCATAATCATAAGTTGAAACCAAAATCATAAGATTGAAGATCACGAAACATCATGAAAACCATAAAACTCATAAAACATTCAAATTCGCCGTCGGAGCCGATTGGAAACGTTCGGACTTCCGGCTTTAACCACCACAGGTTCTGCCGTCACTGCCGTCGGCTTCACTATTTCTCTTATCGGCGTCGTCTGACCGGATTTAACATATTTCGGTGACGCAGTGACCTCCTAAAATTAAGTTAAAAACTTTATTAATTAATCCTCGGAGTTTCAGTTATTTATAATGCCATTTCTTTTTTCCATAGAGAAATGCTAAAGAAGAAGAGCTTACGGTGGAGGGAGGGAGGGAGACGCTTGGTGGCGTAGATGCGTTTTTCGGCAAGAATCTGTATTCGATCGAAGATGTGAAGGAAACCAGACATGTTGTTTCTCAATCTGCTTGGTGACATAGATGCGTTTTCCGGCGAGAATCTGTTGGCGATCGAAGATGTGAAGAAAACCCTAAAGATGGCGGCACTGGGAGGATGAAAGAAAGGGATTGAGAAACCCTAAACTGATGGAAGAGAGAGAGAGAGAGGGTTGATTTTGTTATACCCAATATACCCTCAAGGGTCTCTCATTTCTATAAAATAAAATTAAAATTTTCACTTAATTACATTAATGTCATCACTTTTTCCTTAACCGTAGATCAAATGATTTAATGGTTTAGATTGGTTTGCAAAGTTTGTACAATCTAATTGGTTTGCAAATGATATTCACCCTATATATATAGGGGTAAAAAGGAAAGATAATTTAAACTTACGCCTACCATATGACATTTCACGTAAAAACAGTTAAAACAACAACAAAAACTATATCGAGATGGATGTCATATCGAAGAGCACGGAATTCTCGTTTTTTGATGTAATTTGTTTGATTAAAATATTAGTAATTTTTAAGATAATTTATTTTAAACTTTAAGGGAGGTAAAAGTTTTTAATTAAAAAGGAAAATAAAAAGTCAAATATGGTAGACGTGAATTTAAACTATCTTCCTTTTTTACCCCTAATCACCTTAATTAATAATTTCAATTAAAAACTCTATTTAATATTAGTCATTGGATCAATAGAGATGGAAGGGCCAAGATTCGTCCTCACGTTCACAATTGAATTTGAGTTTTTATTTGAACTTTCCTCTCTCTCTCTCTCTCTCTCTATATATATATATATATATATATATATATATATATATATATATATATATCATACATGAAATCATTTTGTGAACACCTAGCGATAAAACAATTATGCATGTCATCCCCACGTTAACAAGTTTGTGGAAATAAGTTTACTCATATGATATCTTAGTTTGTACAATATTTTTTGAACGACAATTTATAAACAACCCGCGACTAGCAAGACACTAGCCCGGGAGCAAGAGAAAGATTACAACGACCTCGGGTTACAAACCCAGTCCTGCCAGCTAAGGGATTTACCCAGACTACTCCTATTACAAACCCAAGAGTACACCGTCGATTGGATTTCGTTGGCAATAACAAGAGAATTAAAGCTCCTAACGTTAAAAACTACATCGTTTCTACCTTTCCACAACATCCAGTAGTATGCATCAAGGATCGCATCCTTCACAAGATCTGAACTATTCGGCTTTATCGGCAACTTAGCAGCCATAGAAAACTCTTGGAAGGAAATGCATTGCTCCGGAAGAACACCCCACCATCTATTGACCGCTTTCCTAACCTCCAGCGACTTACCACAGGAGATAAACGTATGCTCCCTAGTTTCAGAGAACTCCTTGCAAAGGGGGCACAGACTCGTCCCAAGTTCGACGCCCCTTTTCGCGAGATTCTGTAACGTGGGAAGACGGTCAAGGTGTGTCCTCCAAACATGAATTCTAACCTTACGGGGGACGAATCTGTTCCAACTGGTCTGCTAAACGCCTTTGGTAAGCCACATATCGTCTAGAGCAGAACGCAGAGAAGCCACTGTGAAAATGCCCGAACTCTCTAGATTCCACCGCCACCTGTCCTCTCCGCCTTCGAAGGCAAGGTTGGTGCACATTTGGGTCAGCTCCGTAAGTTAATTGAACTCCCGCACTCTGTTGAGTTGTCTGGACCAATTCCAGTTCCATCGCTCCATCTTCCCAGCGTCAGAAAGAACCATCCTATCCGAAATCAGACAACCCGGGTTACGGTCGAGAGCCGCAAGCCTGGGAAAGCGCGCGGCTAACGACTTATTCCCGCACCAAACGTCAAGCCAAAAGCGAATGCGCTTCCCGTTCCCCAAAGTTCTGGAAAGGAGATTATTGAGAGATAAGTTACTCGCCTCGAGGTAAATATTCAGATTCACAATTTTGCCCCAAACCCCCGTTTTAGAGCTCTCACCAAGATTTCCGGAGGGCCCATGGAGAGCCGTGATGACCTCTTTCCAAAGCGTACCTTCTTCGACTTTGAATCTCCACCACCATTTTGCGAGAAGGGCTAAGTTTTGCGCATTGAGACTCCCGATTTCAAGGCCACCATTATCCAAGTTGTTAATCGTTTTATCCCACGCGACCCACTTGATCTTGCGACAACCCTCCTTGCAGCCCCAGAAAAAGTCTCGTCTTAGTCTCTCTAACGCGGAGATGACCCCTGTGGGAGCCTTGAAAAGCGAGAAGAGGTAGACACCGAGACTCCCTAAGACGGACTTACATAACGTGTGGCGCCCTCCTATCGACAAGGTACTCGTCTTCCAGCTCCCGAGTTTTTTATTGAACCTATCAATAAGTGCCTTCCAACTGTTCACCGCGTTCATTGGAGCACCAATAGGAATTCCGAGGAAAACGAAGGGAAGAGCCCCGTCTTTGCATCTACATAAGAGCGCCATTCTCGTCCTCTCATTGGGGTGAACCCCTACCCCGGTTAAAGTGCTCTTAGCCCAGTTAACGCTCAGCCCCGAGGCGCGATGAAAATACTTTAAAATTTTCATAAGGTTGCAAATGTTTTTTTCATCCCATTCCCCCATGAAGCAAGCGTCATCAGCGAAGTGAAGGCTCGTGAGGACTGGACCGTCATTAGGCAAGGAGACACCTTTGAAAAAGCCCTTGTACAATATGCTTTGAGTCATCGAATCTCCTTATGACACGATTGTTATCGACTAGTCTTTCAATTATCAACACCTCACACTGGGGCCACACCTCGCCCTAAGACTCATTGTCGTGATTATTGGTATCTCAACATGTGAACCCGCCATTTAAATGCACGCATAGCATAGATATTGTGCATGTCGTTATTAAATAATTTCAATATGTTAACAGTTTAAAACATATGAGACATGTATCTCACTTTGAATTGGATAAAGCTCACCATATGGCACGTCTTTTAACTCACTTGAATTAGCAACTACTAGATGACAATTTTGTACCAAATCAAACCAACCAACATGTGTATACCAATTAAATTGATATCAATTATAGTTGGTTGGTACACGATATTAAAATTCCGATACCATGGTAGAGAGTTAGTTACTTATTTTTTATTTTTTTATTTTTTTATTTTTTATGTATTGAATGTTAAACATTGTGCCATTAACATTTTTTTACATTTGAATATTTGCAAGATTTATTACTCACATAAAAACCCTTAATTAACATGACATGTGTTATCTACAAACTCGAAATGTCACTTAAAATTTGAACAAAATGACAAGCCTTCATATATGTAACTTGAATTTGGTAGAAAACTAGTATCAATAGAAAAAGTTTATATCAAGAACAGTTGGTTGGCACGGTATAAGATTTTGCGTACCAATTATAATTGACTAGTACAATGTACACGTTATTAGAGAAAAACTCGTTAATGTACCAAGTTCACCCCTAGCACCTACACACACCATAACACATTTATTGAGTGTTTATACATTTTTAAACACTTACTACAGCAAAAATGGTTTTATAGGATGCGTAGAATGTCTAAGCATTTCATCTAAAAACGTTACAATAAGTTTACAAGACGCTTTTAAGCGTTTTACATACTTTTTAGAACGTTTTTGAACATTTTAAGTCTTATAAAATATTATATTAAAATGCTTATACACTTTCATTACCAAAAAAACACTATTCTATTCAATTTCACAACCCACAATTGGTATACGCAAACCAAGTTCTCCAATTTCCTCCAAAGTTGCTTACAATGTCACCAAGTCACCATTCTAAACCATATTAAGGGCCGTTTACCTAATCACTTACCCGGTACGTAAGTGTTTACCGGTAAAATTCAACACTATTACTTACTCACCGAATAAGATTTTAGTCTACCAAAATGACATCGTATGCAACAATTTACCCGGTAAGCGCTAACCGCGGTAGAGTCGTCGCAATCACTTACCCGGAATGACTCGGTCCTTGGCTTCACTCTTACCGGGTAAGATTCTTGGTCCTTGCTATATTCATCCGGTAAGGTAATGTGACTTGATAAACACTTACCCGGATAAGCGTTTGGTAAACAACCCCTTAACACCAATTTCTCTAATTTTGCTTGTATACAAACACTCGCAACACCGTTATAACTAATCATATAATGCACTTAAACAACGATTTGGTCAACAATACATGCATGTGATCCATTGGTTTCTTTCTTTGCTCCCACCACAACATAATTCACACAAATTTTCATTAAATAAGTGTCCATAATTAAGGATTGTTTCTCTACTCCATTTGTTTACCCTTGTCTCTATTAACTTTTCTTCTATGTGTTTTTTATTAATTTTGATTTTTGAGATGAGAGACATAATGGAAATGTTGATTTATCCCATTCATGCATGACACATTATAATAAAATTAGGTTTGTAGGATACGAAAATTTTTTAGGCATTATAACATATCGTTCTATAAGACTCAAAAAATATAGTATTCTAAATAAAAGCGTTGTAATAAGTTTATGCGATGTTTTTAGTATAGTAACAAGTTTTTTAGGAGGTTTTATTAACAATTAGATGTCGTATTAGCTATTTTATAAGACATTATTTGAAAAATGTCTTATAAAAACAATTGTCTTATAAAAAGATAGGTTTATGGAAAACTTTCTCAAAATGGTCCTATAAAATAGCTTATTCGACGCTTTGTATTAAAAATGTTCTAAAAAACTTGTTAAACATCCAAAAACGTACTATAAACTTATTACAACGTCTTAATTAGATAGAAAGTTTTTTTTTGTCTTATAAATTAATAGGACGCTTAAAAATTGATGACGTTCTATAAACCCAATTTTATTTGTAGTGCCAAAGTGATATGACTCTATTTCTTGCCTATGTGTAACTCCCCGTTTTTTCGGATAGCGGAAAAAGATGTTCCAAGTGAGGGGTTAGTTTTCGTTTATCAAATGTTTACCCAGGTAAACGTTCGGTAAAACTTAACACCATCACTTACTTACAGAGTAAGATTTTAGTCTATTAAAATGATATTGTATTGTATGCAACAATTTCTCGGTAACGCTAACCGTGGTAAGAGTCTTCGCCCTCACTTATTGGGTAAGACTCTCGATCTTCGCTTTAGCTCTTACCGGGTAAGATTCTTGGTCATTACCATATTTACCCGGTAAAATTATGCAACTTGGTAAGCATTTATCCTGATAAGTGATTGATAAACGACCCGTAAATGTTAAATCTCGAATGGAACATTGAAAATTTTCAACTTGAAAACGATACGTATTAATTAATCTCCTAATTGATTTTTTTTTGGAGAAGATTGGGTGTCTAATTAAGTAAAGCACAACTTTAAAGATTTAAATTTCATGGATAAACTCAAACATAATTCTTCTATTGATTCAGAAAAAGAAATAAAGAAAACTAAAGGGTGTTTAGTTTACCTATGGAATGAAATTGAATTCCACACATTCCATCGTTCATGGATTTGGTCATTCCATTACTATTTAAGAAAGAATTCAATTTCGTTTCATCCTATTTTCTCAAAAGACTAAATTATCCTCATTTTCCTTACTTGATTTACCTAGACCCATATGAACCTACGCCGACCACCACTGATCTAAACCACCACCGAACATCACTGATATGAACCACTGCCTACCACCACCGATCTAAACCACTGTCGACCACCACCGATCTGAACCACTGATGACCACCACCGATCTGAACCATCGTCGACCACCACCGAACACCACCAATCTGAACCACCGCCTACCACCATCGTTCTGAACCATAACCTACCACCATTGATCTAAACCATCGTCGACCATCGATATGAACCACTACGGACCACCACCGATCTGAACCATCGCCGACCGCCACCGATCTGAACCACCGCCGACCACCACCGCTCTGAACCTCATGCCGACCGCCATCACTCTGAACTACCACCGACCACCACCTATCAGAACCACTGCCAGCCACCACCAATTTGAACTACCGTCGACCACTGATAGCGGGAAACCGTATAGTTCCACAGAGTGGCCACAATGTTCCCACAGTGGGGGCACAAGTATACACCTCAACTATGATCGCTACAAGTAATAAAGTGGTAAGTATACCGTGATCGTTTCCACAGGGACTGAACTATTGAGAATCAGAGAGTTTCACGAACTTCTTGCACAAGTCTCGGGTTGTAGAAAAATTTGTCGTTTTGTTGGAGGAATAACTAAAAATTAAATTTAACTCTTGAATATTAAAAATGGGTATGGGTGTAAGTTTCCTTGAGATTTACGTAGTAACAAAATGGTTAGTTGCTTTGTAACACGAAAAGTCTATAAAAATCCCGATCTTTCGAAGTGATGATTTTTATAGACCGGTCCTACAAAGTTTCCATAAAGTGTCCATCGTTATCGACTCTCGATCTTGCCCGTTTATTTAAGTTTGACTCTAAACGTCAAGTTCTACCAATATGGAGATTTATACCCAAATCTCTTTATAATAAATCTCGACCGGCACTTGAACCTTAATAAATCATACAAAACCCGCCTCTCGATGTGCTTATCAAAGACTCTCTTAAATCTTTGTGCATCACTTAAGCCGTATTTTGAATTCGCCCCTCTCGAGGTCAAGATCTAATACTAACACTTCAAAGTGATCGGTTTATCCACGTTGAGTTTAAGTCTCGACTCAAGTGACCAATCTCGAGAGTTAGTAACGATGACCACACCCAAGTGTTGCCTACTAGTCTCAAGTTTGCTCACACCCACACCTAAGGGGTGCTTAGCTCATAAAAAAGAAAGACATAACAAGATAAAGGTAATACATAAAAACTACTTGCATAAATTAAAGCAAGGTGCCCACAGTGGGTCACCGTGGACGAGATTAAATGTAAAAGTACAATAAGAACAAGAAATTAAAAGCTACAATTTTCAAGCTTGGGAGCAATTTGAAGATGTCTAAACTACTGGAGTTGTGGAACTGAATTCCATACCTTAAAGCCTTGCCCCATGCCTCCTTTATATAGTCTTAAAAAGTGGAAGAACCCAAAGGTTAATTCCACAACATCTTGTGGGCAACGACCAACACCTTTTCCCCATGCTTAGAGGATTTTGGGATTTCCATATCTCTTTAAGCACTCTTGAAATATTCAGCTACTATTCCTTTTGTCCAGATAATAGCAATAAGCGAAGATGCTAGAAATGGCTTGCTCGTGCTCGCAGTGAGATGCCACCTGCCCATAGTCCAACAGTGCAACGTTTTTCCAAAAATATAACTCTTTATCAAATTATAGACAAAATGAATGGAAAGAAGCAAAGTGGGTATAAAAATGAGATAAAATCCTAGAAAAAGTGTAATAAATAACTCTAAAAAATGAGAGTTATCAACCACCACCATCGATCTAAACCACTGCCAACCACCACCGATCTGTACCACAATAGTTGCATTTCGTTTTCAAAAATTTCAAAAAAATGGTATTTTGGTCGCTTACGAATATTTTATTCCAGTTTCGAAGCTACATTATGTGAACCAAAACACACAGGTTCTAATTTCTTTAACATATTTTATATCAATGTCTGTCAACCAAACATATGGTCAAATATGATAACATTTCATTCCAATTCCTTTAAAGTTAAGGACTTTGACAGATTTCCTTTCATTAAAAAACATTCTGCGAAACAAACGCCCCCTAAGGATTTTGTTGAGTTTTGGAATCACGGACAAGGAGAATATATATCTATATAGAGGGAGCATCTTTTGCAACTCATATTTAATATGAAACCGATGCAACTTAATCTTAATCATCCATTATTAAGATGAACGGTTAATATGAATTAGATTAAATTTTGAATTTGAAATAAACGAAAGAGTAATCTTGAAAAATATTTTAAAATACTTATAATTTTAAATTTTATTAATAATTAGATTATTATCTATTTTAGGTTGTTTCCATGTTTATCTCCATTAACCTAAAATATTGCATCACTATGAAAATCTTCTCCATAATTTCAATAATTTTGAACGTAATGCTTCATTCTTCATCTTCATCTTCATCTTCTCTCTCCATTCTTCCATCTTCATCTAATTTTTTCATCTCTTCATCTTCATATTTATCTGGGTCGCCGGTTGGAATACTAAGCTCATCGTGGAAATATGATCTCACGGCAGCGTAATAGCAACGAATATCAGATTGGCAGTAGCGTCAACCACATTAGCGGCCACCATGGAGAAGATAGAAAAATCGCCGGAAGTTAACGTTTGAGAATCGGCAATGGTGGTTAAAGGGTTGGAAGTTATAGTTTTCTTAATGATGGATTCACGAAAAAACGAGTTTGCTCATATCTTAAAAGCGGCGAAATTCGGGCTCCATGGGGCAAGATGAAAAAGTGATGAAGCGTAACATATATGAATCATTTTTCATATTGTTTTATATATGAAAGGTGGTGAATTTTTTGCATATGTATCATTTTTTCATATTGTTTTATGTATGAAAAAATTATGAATTTTTGTATATGTATCATTTTTCATATGGTTTTATATATGAAATAGTGATGACTTTTTTCATATATAATTTCAAGATCTTTTGTGAATTTTTTCGTGTATGGATTATTTTTGTATCAAATATGAATTGTGACGAAGATGAGAAAGATTAAAATTTTGAATTTTTACATATGGATAATTTTTACGAAAAGTCAGATTTTTAAGAGATAATTAAGGAAGACGGTTATTCCTTAAAATATGAATTTGTTAAAAAGACAAAAATACCGTAGGGTGCATAGGTTTCATCATTTATTACGGTTTCAGAATAAAGGGTCTATATATATATATATATATATATAGAGAGAGAGAGAGAGAGAGAGAAAAGAGAGAGAGATGTACGTACAAATTGTAATAACCAGGTATTTTACTTTTATTATTTTAAGTTTTAAGTTAACTATTTCTTGAGGATAGGAGTTAATAGATAAGTTAATTTGTTAATTGGTAGTTTAGAAGATTAGATGGTCAAGTATTAGAAGTTGAGGGTTGAATTGGTACTTATGACCAAACTTTGTTACAAACCGACTCATATGGTGTAATAGGATAAGAAATCAGATTTTTTCAAGGTGATGTGTGTGAGTTTGAGAGTTGAGAAACAAATCAGAGAAATAGAGAGGTAGAGAAGGAAATTGAGAGAAAGAAGGGAGGAAGAAGAAGAAGATAGAATAGAAGAAGAAGATTGCTGCCTTTATCTTCTTCATTTTGGTTTAGGAATCTTTGCAATTCTTGTAAGAGTTGTGTATAATTGAAATCAAAAGAAAGGTAAATGATTTTGGGATGGATTGTTATGAGTCTTGTTCTTTCAGTAAAGAGTTTCCATTGAATTTCTTGTTAAAATTCATATTATTCCATGGATGGAGTTTTAAAGCTTTTGGGTTTAAAAGTGACAAATCAATGGATGAAATTAGATGGATTTTGATGTTTAAAAATGTTGGTATTGGTTTTAAAAGGTCTATAGTACTCAAAGTGTTGATTTGGGAAAGTTTAGAACTGATTTGGGAAGGTTTGGGTTTGAGAAAACCTTGGTTTTTGGAGGAAAAAGTCGTGCAGGTTTTTGGAACAGAGCTCCGCGCCGATGGGTGGCGCCGATGGATCGGCGCCGAGCAGTTGGCGCCGGCTTGTGTTTGGTTTTACAAAATTTTCCTAACTTTTGGCCGTTTTAGTTTAAAATCGAGGCATCGTTTAGTAAGTTGTCTGAGGTATTGTTAAGGGTATTTGGATGTATAATTAGACAATTTAATACTATCTTATGTGTCAAATTTATGTTGTTCGGTTTTGACTTGGTTACATTTTAGGAGTGTTTGATGAGTTGCTAAGATTGCTATTCTTCATAGTAAGTCTTGTATGCATATAGATATGTGATATTCTACCAATGTGAATGTATTACAGGATCGGTTATTCCTCGTTAGTGTGGTGTGGACAATTGTGGTATTGCTAATAGTACTGTGTGCAAGTACGGGTGACTTCAAGTTATCATAAGGTGAGTTTTACTTCAAAAGTATTTTACTGGAATACATTTATGTGATTGAATAAATGGTTGATAAAGTGTATGAATATGTCATACGTGTGTGTGATTATGATGTATTTATATATCATGAATTACATGAGTATTATATTGGGATATAATACATGGCCGGGCATAGGACCGATGTGTTAATTGGTTCGCAACCAATGTATTTGGCCAATGGTGGAGGGATAAGGTGATACAGGTGATATAATTCTTGAATGATATTTGATATGCGTGTGAAAATTATACAAAAGGTCTATGAAAGGGTTTTGATAAAGATTTATTAAAACTAACCGGGATTCCCTCACTAGACTGTTTAGTCTAACCCTCATTTTGTTTTAAAAACATGTTTTCCAGGTGGTGATTCGAGTAAAGATCAAGTAGTTAGATAAATGGAGGGATAGCTTTTGTGGAGATGATCATTATGAAATTTTGGATGTTTTGTACATATAACTTTATCGTTAGTTATTTTGTAACTTAATCATGAAAAAGCTTGTAATAGGTTTTCTTGTTTATATTAGTCAGACTTTGGGGACCGAATGTGACCTATGAATTACTTTTGGTGTGAATGTGTTATGAATAATATGTTATATGGATATATTGTTAGCGGGTTGTTACAGATGGTATCAGAGCCCTAGTTTAAGGGATTTAGGTGTTAATATCTATACCTAGACTTAAACTGCATGTGAAGTAGGATGTCCATAATATATTAGAACCTGGGGATGCTAAGTATAAAAAGGGTTGATGGAACAGCATGTAAGGTAATTTCGGGTTACACTTGGCCAGTGTAATTATGATCTTACAGGTACATGTTTGAACCAGAATACCTTGTTATATGGGGTATGTGTTTATGTGTATATTAACCTTGTCTGAATCTACAGAATGGCAAGTGGCACTAGATATCAAAGGGGAGGAAGAGGAGGACAAAGAGGTGGAGGCAGAAATGGGGGTAGGAATCCACCAGGCGGTTCTGAATTTATTACAAGGGATGATCTGATGACGGAAATGGGGAGGTTACAAACAAGTATACAAACTATGTTTAATCAAAGCCGTCACATTGGAACTGGCATACCTGATCCGAATCAAGAAGATGAATTGTTAGTTACTCCTACGGCCTCATCAGTACAAAGGAAGTGTGATTATAAAATGTTTCTAAGTTGTAAACCTCCAACTTATGCGGGAGAAAGAGATCCAGTGAAAGCTATGCGGTGGATAAAAGAGATTGAAGCTGTATTCAAAACCAGTAAATGTGCGGAAGAAGATAAAGTCTTATATGGAACGGCGATGCTGAAGGCGGATGCATTGTATTGGTGGGAGGCTCTCACTGAATCTAAGGGACCAGATGTACGCACTATTATTGCTTGGAATGATTTTGCAACAGCTTTTAAAGGACAATTTTGTCCTCAAGCAGCAGTAAAGCAGTTAGAAGAAGAGTTTATGAATTTGCAACAAGGGAACTTATCTGTAAGAGATTACACAGCTCGGTTCATAGAAAAGTCTAGATTTGCAGAATATTATGTTGCAACGGAAAGGATGAAGATGGATAGGTTTGTTTATGGACTGAATTCAGAAGTTAGAAGATTGACATCTGCAACAAGGCCTACTACCTTCTCAGCAGCAGTTAATGAAGCCGAAAATATAGAGCGGGACAATAAAAGGGATGTGAATGATAGGGGTATGGGAAAGAGGAAATGGGAAGGACCACAGTATGATCCGAAAAGGTCCAGGTTTCAAAGAAACGATAACCGTCCGCCGTTCCAACCAACGGGAAGACCGTGTCCGAAATGTAATCGTTTTCATCAGGGAAATTGCCAAGCGGAATCTCGGATATGTTTTAAATGTGGGAAATCTGGGCACATTGTTAAAAACTGTCCCTTAACGCGGTTTTGTTATCTATGTAACTCACCGGATCATCTTCAATCGGATTGTCCGCGGGGCAGAATACAACACGGTGGAACATCAGGGAAACCAGCAACTGTCAGACCAGTAGTTCCAAGGATAGAGCCACCGCG
The DNA here is from genome assembly GCA_033807775.1 of Saussurea involucrata. Taxonomy (NCBI): domain Eukaryota; kingdom Viridiplantae; phylum Streptophyta; class Magnoliopsida; order Asterales; family Asteraceae; genus Saussurea; species Saussurea involucrata. The sequence goes on from CM066321.1 coordinate 177,264,113, forward strand.
AACAAGAGGTCGTACGTTTCAGATGACAGCTAAAGAGGCGGAGGAAACTCCGGATGTGGTCACAGGTACATTTTTCGTAAATTCTACACGTGCCTAGGTGTTATTCGATTCCGGTGCAAACCGATCTTTTGTGTCTCCTTCCTTTGCGGATAGTGTGCAATTAAAACCTAAAGTGTTAGATCATGCTATGTTAGTAGATACTGCTAATGATAGACAAGTGTCAGTTAAGGAGGTGTTTGAGAAAGGTGTAATAGATATAGAAGGATGTAAAGTGCCTATACAACTGTTTCCTATAGCATTAATTGAATTTGATGTGGTAGTCGGGATGGATTGGTTGGCCGAGAACCAAGCTAACATTGTATGTGATAAGAAGATTATCAATGTTGTGTTACCTGATAATAGGGCCGTGGTGATTTACGGTGATCGTAAGAACCATCAGTCTAGTCTTATATCTGTGTTAAAAGCCCGTAAGTGCGTCAACAAGGGTTGTCAGAGTTATATAGCCTATGTGATAGATAGTAGACTTGAGAAGAGTAAGTGGGAAGATATTCCAATTGTGAGTGAGTTTCCTGAAGTATTTCCCGAAGACTTGAATAGTCTTCCGCCTGTTAGACAAGTAGAGTTTGGCATTGACTTAATTCCCGGAGCCACTCCTATTGCTCGTGCACCGTATCGTTTAGCACCTACAGAAATGAAAGAGATGATGACACAGTTGCAAGAGTTATCCGATAAGGGCTTTATCAGACCTAGTTCTTCGCCATGGGGAGCACCCGTTCTGTTTGTGAAAAAGAAGGATGGTTCGATGAGAATGTGTATCGACTACCGGGAACTGAATAAACGTACGATCAAGAACAAGTACCCGCTACCTAGAATAGATGACCTCTTCGATCAATTGGTGGGAGCTTGTTATTTTTCCAAGATTGATCTCAGATCTGGCTATCATCAATTGAAGGTTAAAGAAGAAGATGTTCTGAAGACTGCTTTTAGAACAAGGTATGGTCACTATGAATTTTTGGTAATGCCGTTTGGGTTGACGAACGCTCCAACTGTTTTCATGGATTTGATGAATCGAGTATGTAAGCCATATCTCGATAAATTCGTTATTGTATTTATTGATGATATTCTTATATATTCTCGATCCAAAGAAGACCATGCTCAACACCTTCATTTGGTTCTGGAGTTGCTGAAGAAAGAAAAGTTGTATGCTAAGTTTTCAAAATGTGAGTTTTGGTTACGAGAAGTTCAGTTTCTGGGGCATGTCGTTTCCGAGAAAGGTATACAGGTTGATCCGATGAAAGTGGAAGCAGTTGAAAAGTGGGAACCGCCAAAGACAGCAACGGAGGTACGCAGTTTTCTGGGTTTAGCTGGTTATTACCGAAAGTTCATCAAGGACTTCTCTCGTATCGCGACTCCTCTGACTAAGCTGACTAGGAAGAATCTGAAGTTTGAATGGGAAGCGGAACAGGATGCAGCATTCCGAGTACTGAAAGAGAAATTATGTAGTGCACCGATATTAGCATTGCCTGAGGGTTCTGAAGATTTTGTGGTATACAGTGATGCTTCGAAGTTGGGTTTGGGTTGTGTACTTATGCAGCGGGGAAAGGTCATTGCTTATGCTTCTCGCCAATTAAAAGATCATGAAAGACAGTATCCCACACATGACATGGAGCTTGCTGCGGTAGTTTTCGCGTTGAAGATTTGGAGGCATTATCTGTATGGTACCAAGTGTCAAATTTATACTGATCATAAGAGTCTTCAACATCTTTTCGATCAGAAGGAATTAAACATGAGGCAAAGGAGATGGCTAGAACTAGTGAATGATTATGATTGTGAAATTCTATATCATCCGGGAAAAGCTAATGTAGTAGCTGATGCTTTGAGTCGGCAAGAAAGAAGTGGAACAATAAAAGTTGTTTCATTAAGGGCTGAACTGTTACCGAATATCTTTGATGAATTGCAAAAGTGTCAAATCGAAGCTTGTCAAGAAGAACATACGAAAGCGGAACGGATAGTGGGATTGTTGGCATTGCTAGTAAAGGATAATCGTGGGTTGTTGTGTATGGAGAACAGGATTTGGGTACCTCGTCTGGGTGGGTTACGTGACCGTGTACTGCAAGAAGCTCATAAATCCCGTTTCTCTATTCACCCAGGTACGAACAAGATGTATAAAGATTTGAAACGGTTTTATTGGTGGCCGGGTATCAAAAGAAGCATTGCTAAGTATGTGGAAGAGTGCAATACTTGTAAAAAGGTAAAAATTGAACATCAAAAGCCGTTTGGTCAATTACAGAAGTTAGAAATACCGATGTGGAAGTGGGAACAGATTACTACCGATTTCATTACAAAGTTACCGAGGACTTCAAAGGGGTGTGATTCTATTTGGGTGATCGTCGATAGGTTGACAAAGTCTGCTCACTTCCTACCGATAAAGGAAACCGATTCCATGGACCGTTTGGCTAAGTTATACATTGATGAAATAGTAACGCGACACGGTGTTCCAATCTCGATTATTTCTGATCGGGATAGTCGTTTCACTTCGAGGTTCTGGAGGAGCTTTCAAAGAGAGTTGGGAACACAGATAAAGTTGAGTACAGCATATCACCCTCAGACAGACGGTCAGAGTGAACGAACAATTCAGACGTTAGAAGATATGCTCCGGGCTTGTATTGTGGATTTTGGAGGATCGTGGGATAAACATTTGCCATTGATTGAATTTGCCTACAACAACAGTTATCATTCCAGCATTCAAGCGGCACCGTTTGAAGTATTGTATGGTAGAAGATGTCGAACGCCGCTATGTTGGAGTGAAATGGGAGAGAAACAGTTGGCAGGACCGGATATAGTTCAGTCAACATCGGATAAGGTTACTCAGATTCGGGAAAGATTGAAGATGGCTCAAGACCGACAGAAAAGCTACGCAGATCGACGCCGGAAACCATTAGAATTTCAGGTTGGGGATTTTGTAATGCTGAAAGTTTCGCCATGGAAAGGAGTCATCCGATTTGGAAGGCATGGAAAGCTTAGCCCGAGGTATATTGGACCGTTTGCAATAACAGAAAGGATCGGTGAGGTGGCGTACAGATTGGATCTTCCGCCAGAACTGGGTAGAATTCATAACGCGTTCCACGTATCAAATTTCCGAAAATGTTTGGTTACTCCAGATCAGGCTGTTTCCTTACCAGTGATACAAGTGGATGAAAGATTAAACTATGTTGAGGAACCAGAAGCAATTGTCGATCGTAAAGTTAAAGTGTTACGGAATAAAGAAATCAGACAAGTGAAAGTACAGTGGAAACATCACAGAGGCCAAGATGCGACATGGGAATTAGAGTCGGAAATGCGAAACAAATACCCTCATCTGTTCACTTAAATGAATTCCGGGACGGAATTCTTTTAAGGGGGAGATGTTGTAATAACCAGGTATTTTACTTTTATTATTTTAAGTTTTAAGTTAACTATTTCTTGAGGATAGGAGTTAATTGATAAGTTAATTTGTTAATTGGTAGTTTAGAAGCTTAGATGGTCAAGTATTAGAAGTTGAGGGTTGAATTGGTACTTATGACCAAACTTTGTTACAAACCGACTCATATGGTGTAATAGGATAAGAAATCAGATTTTTTCAAGGTGATGTGTGTGAGTTTGAGAGTTGAGAAACAAATCAGAGAAATAGAGAGGTAGAGAAGGAAATTGAGAGAAAGAAGGGAGGAAGAAGAAGAAGATAGAATAGAAGAAGAAGATTGCTGCAGGTATGTTCCTTTATCTTCTTCATTTTGGTTTAGGAATCTTTGCAATTCTTGTAAGAGTTGTGTATAATTGAAATCAAAAGAAAGGTAAATGATTTTGGGATGGATTGTTATGAGTCTTGTTCTTTCAGTAAAGAGTTTCCATTGAATTTCTTGTTAAAATTCATATTATTCCATGGATGGAGTTTTAAAGCTTTTGGGTTTAAAAGTGACAAATCAATGGATGAAATTAGATGGATTTTGATGTTTAAAAATGTTGGTATTGGTTTTAAAAGGTCTATAGTACTCAAAGTGTTGATTTGGGAAAGTTTAGAACTGATTTGGGAAGGTTTGGGTTTGAGAAAACCTTGGTTTTTGGAGGAAAAAGTCGTGCAGGTTTTTGGAACAGAGCTCCGCGCCGATGGGTGGCGCCGATGGATCGGCGCCGAGCAGTTGGCGCCGGCTTGTGTTTGGTTTTACAAAATTTTCCTAACTTTTGGCCGTTTTAGTTTAAAATCGAGGCATCGTTTAGTAAGTTGTCTGAGGTATTGTTAAGGGTATTTGGATGTATAATTAGACAATTTAATACTATCTTATGTGTCAAATTTATGTTGTTCGGTTTTGACTTGGTTACATTTTAGGAGTGTTTGATGAGTTGCTAAGATTGCTATTCTTCATAGTAAGTCTTGTATGCATATAGATATGTGATATTCTACCAATGTGAATGTATTACAGGATCGGTTATTCCTCGTTAGTGTGGTGTGGACAATTGTGGTATTGCTAATAGTACTGTGTGCAAGTACGGGTGACTTCAAGTTATCATAAGGTGAGTTTTACTTCAAAAGTATTTTACTGGAATACATTTATGTGATTGAATAAATGGTTGATAAAGTGTATGAATATGTCATACGTGTGTGTGATTATGATGTATTTATATATCATGAATTACGTGAGTATTATATTGGGATATAATACATGGCCGGGCATAGGACCGGTGTGTTAATTGGTTCGCAACCAATGTATTTGGCCAATGGTGGAGGGATAAGGTGATACAGGTGATATAATTCTTGAATGATATTTGATATGCGTGTGAAAATTATACAAAAGGTCTATGAAAGGGTTTTGATAAAGATTTATTAAAACTAACCGGGATTCCCTCACTAGACTGTTTAGTCTAACCCTCATTTTGTTTTAAAAACATGTTTTCCAGGTGGTGATTCGAGTAAAGATCAAGTAGTTAGATAAATGGAGGGATAGCTTTTGTGGAGATGATCATTATGAAATTTTGGATGTTTTGTACATATAACTTTATCGTTAGTTATTTTGTAACTTAATCATGAAAAAGCTTGTAATAGGTTTTCTTGTTTATATTAGTCAGACTTTGGGGACCGAATGTGACCTATGAATTACTTTTGGTGTGAATGTGTTATGAATAATATGTTATATGGATATATTGTTAGCGGATTGTTACACAAATGAAAACCACATTTTCATTATGAACATGATGACTAATCTTGGACTTTGATCAAAATTTGAAAAACTAATCGATGGTCAAAACATAATAAGGTTAATTGAATCCACGCCTACCTTAATTCACTTTTTATTTTTATTTTAATTAAAAAAACTTTTACCTTCTAAAATTTAAACTAAATTATCTTAAAATTAACTAATATTTTAATCAAATAAATTACAACAAAAAATCGAGTATTTCATTCTCTTCAATCTGACATCCATCTTGATATTTTTTGTTTTTATCGTTTTTTTTACGTAAAATGATATATTTGTGTAATATTCATCATGAATATTTATGCACATTCATATGTTTACATCAACTCTTTAATATTCATCATGAATATACAACTTAGTATAAAATTCATCATGAATAGTTATGTATTTTCATGTGTATTCAACAAATTTTCAGTATTCATATATTAATATGACATTCATCAATAATATACATTTTTACTATAATATTCACCATGAATATACATATTATTCATCACTTATTGTTTACGTGTATACAACAACATTTCAACATTCGTAGATTAGTATGATATTCGTCATGAACATACATTTTCACTATAACATTCATCATGAATATGTATACTATTCATCATGTATATTTATGTATGATCATGTGCATGCAACAGCTCTCTAGTATTTATATTATTATGATATTTATCATAAATGTTCATTTCACCAAAATATTCATTATGCGTATACATATTATTCATCATGTATATACATATTATTCATCATGAGTATATATTATAGTTTCAACTCTACATACTCTATTCTTTTTCTTTATTGGATTATTAATTGATCTTGGTAAGTTCCCGATTCGTCTCGATAGATTTCTCGATCCATCTCGATAAAAGTTAAAAATAGTAGGTTATGGTTTTACACAAACAAACACACTATAAATTAATTAACAGGTTCTCAATCCGTCTCGATGAAAAATAAAGGTGTTGGACTGTGATTTTAACACAATCACACCCCAAGTTAATGGATGGTATATAAGAGGAAAAAAACTCATCATGTTGACTTTCGTAACTCTGAGGCATTTGGTTCATTTTAAGGAATAAGAATGAAAATGAAAATGAAAATGAAAATGAAAATACAGTAGAATGGGAATAAGAATGATCATTACATTGATGTTGTTTGTTGTTTGGTTAAACCAATGTAATTAATAAAAAATGTTTTATATAATATTTTTAATACAAATATGTGATGTCCAACATGAAATTAAAAAATATTTTGCATTTAACATCGAGAGATGAAAGGACGCATGGGAAAAGATGACCGAGCAAAAATATGACTTTTATTCCCTCCGGTATGGAAATTAATAGGTTTTGGGTAATGAACTCATTATATTATATCAAACTAAACAACAGTTTTCAATATCATTCTCATTTCTTACCATGCAATATCTCCAACCAAACACCCCTTAAATCTATAATGGTGTGCGATGAATCAACGAATTAGCATTGTTACTGATCCGAAGCAATAATATGGTGGTCAAATTATGATATATGAAACTACTGTTCAGTATTTGTAAAATAATAATTCTCAAAGGACCATAAAACAAAATTAGGAATAAAGGACATGCACATGAAATGAGAGTCAAATGAAAAATGCAAATTTCAAGATTGGTTTGCCATTGTACACGTCATCATTGGTGATGGATAATAATAATTCTTTCTGGCTCCGCTCAGTCATAAACATCTAACCGATTGCCACCACGTGTCGACCTGGTCCAGGAAGCGTGCAACATCTGCTGCTCCACCGTATCAAATAATTTGCGAGATTGATCAACTCAAAGTTTGGTCAACACTTAATTCAAGTGGCTTTCTGCTTAAAATCGAGCTTAAATCGACATATTAACGAGTCAAGTCAAAAATACCATATACCTGATCGAAAAACTCGTGAGATATTTAAATCTTTTTATATATAATTGGTTTTATAATAGAATTTATAAAATATTATATATAAAGTTATTAATAAACTTACCGATTAAAAGAAAACGATCCACCGCCATCTGCCGTTCTCATGACCCCTACCATTTCGGCTCCCCCTCATAGTCATCTCAAGCTTCGACGACAACCCACCTTCGACAGAAACTCCGACAAAAACTCCATCTCGTCGTCGTGCCTTTCATTGGTTGTCAGATTCAGAACCTTTGATCGAACATACCCCGATAGAGGATCTGGGTTGTATCTCGTTTGTGTTCATATTTCATATTTTTAGAGTGTGAAATCGGCTTAGCAAAAAAAGGGGGAAATGGCGGAAAACGGAAGTGTGGATTTTCATAGTTTTCAACTCTGTTTCATAGGTTTCTACCCTGTTTCATAGTTTCCAAACCCGCGATTCTACCATGTTTTATAGTTTTGAAACTCACGATTTTCATAGTTTTCAACCCTGTTTCATAGGTTTCTACCCTGATTCTATCCTGTTTCATAGTTTCCAGACTCACGATTCTACCCTGTTTCATCGTTTTAAGACTCACGATTTTCATAGTTTTCAATCACGTTTTTCATAGTTTTCAACCATGTTTCATAGTTTTCTACCCTAATTCTATCATGTTTCATAGTTTCGAGACTCACGATTTTGTAAATGGTTATGAAATTAAGGAATTAACAATTTTTAAAAAAATGAATTATTCCCAAAAACATGTAGGTGGTTATATATGGTAACCGATTTAATTATTGAAATAATTATTATTTTAAAAAAATATGAAGTAATTCTAAAATTACGAATTTAGGGGAAAAACTCAAATACCCTTGGTTTACAAGTTCACACCATTATTTCGGTTTACAAACTAACGGGTCTCTCTCTCTCTCTCTCTATATATATATGTATAGAGAGAGAGAGAGAGAGAGAAAGAAGGGGGGGGGGGGGGTTATGGAAAAACCTCAAAAAAATAAAAACTGAAGAACACCCTTATAGCCTTCATCTACACTGTATGCACTTGTGCATACAAGTAAGTTAAGTTGTTTTTTTGGCTTTATGCACAAGTGCATCATGCATTTGTGCATATATGCACGTGTGCATGTTACAAATTACATGTATGCACAAGTGCATACCGTCCAGATGGAGGGCTACCAAAATGTTCCTTAGTTTTCCTTTTTTTTAGGTTTTTTCCTGAACTGACCCTATATATATATATATATATATGTATATATAGGCTCCTTCAAATAAAAACTAATGAAAATGTACAAATTATGCAAGGGTATTTTTGTTTTTTTATATAAAATTCGTATTTTTAAGAACAATCAACTTCTTTAAATATCTCAAAAAATATAATATTCAATAGATTTATTTTAGGAATATTATGAAACCAACATCAGATGTGATTCATCATCAATTCATACTAGCAACGAAAACAACTTAGAAGGAAGTTGAAGCGAGATTTACGGCGAAGAAGATAACCACGACGCACACATACGACTCTTTTCATAGTTTTTGCAACTGTGAAATATGATTATTCATATGAGAAAAAATACATGAAACTTAAAAATCTTGAAATTTTTAAAAGTATATGATTATTTAAAAATATGATTATTTATATGAGAGAAAATATATGAAACTTAAAAATATGATTATTCGCATGGGATAAAATATATGAAACTTCGAAAATATATGATTATTTCAAAAAAAATATGATTATTCATATGAGAAAAAATGTATGAAATTTCGAAAATATATGATTGTTTCGAAAAAAATCTGATTATTTATATGGAAGAAAATATATGAAACTTAAAAATCCAACAAACAGATTATGAAACTTAAAAATCCAACAAACAGATTATGAAACTGTTTATGGAACTTGAAAATTTCGAAAAAATCAGTTTATGAAACTCGAACAAACAGTTTATGAACTTCAAAATTTCAATAAAACAGTTTATGAAAGTTGAAAATTTCAAAAAACACTTTATGGAAGATGGATGGTGACTTATGGTGGAGAGAGAGAGAGAGAGATTTGCATTCGCCGAAATTGGGGGGAGGTCGTCGGAGTGGGAGGATGTCGCCAGAATTGGATGGTGATGCGGGATCGAGAGAGAGAGAGAGATGAAGATAATTGAGAAAAATATGGAGATATTATAACCAAAAATAGATAATTCAAATAATTACTAAAATTTAAATTTAAAATACTTAAAACCTATTCCCAAACTACCATTTTCTTATTTTTTTTAAATAAATTTAAATACGAAAATTACTCAACCGTTGATCAAAAAATCGATGCTCTAGGTTTGTAACCTTCATATGGTTTGCAAATGATTACCCCTCTATATATATAATACGTACATGATGGTTTATTAGATTCAATTATTTCTAATTAAGGTGGTGTTTGTTTTTTAAGAGGTCTGATGTCTGAATTATTATTTCACTTCTGATTAATAAGATGCAGTGCTTTAAAAGATTATAAGACATTAAGTTACATCTTCTAATTTTAGACGTTTAGACTTAAGAGCCTCTAAAATCTGGAAAAAAAACAGACAGCCTGAACGTAAAAACGTCTAACCGATTCAGACTTCAGAGGTATTAAAAGGTTTTAAAAAAAAGAAACAATCCCTAATTTTGATAATTAAAGAAAAAACAAGTACTCTTATGTAATTCCGTGATTAAACGCATTAAAAAAAACCTTAGTTGACTAGCTATTGAATTTAATAATTTACATTAACTAGATTTTCATTGTTAGATCGATTAAGTGGCAGCTGTTGAAGAGAAAAGTGAATAGAACACAATAGAATGGACAGAATGAATTGTAATTCTCATTAATCATAAGCCCTTTATATAGGGATGAGTTACAAGTAGATAACTACAAGATATTTCAATTTTAATCTATCTCTATCTCTATCTCTATCGTCATATCCTTTAGACGATGACACATTTATCCTACAACACTCCCCCTTGTGCCGAGTCAAAGGAGTGAAGCTGCACAATTGTTGTCTCGTTAAAACCTTACGCCAAAATAAAAATATGACGAAGGAAAGAGTACAACGCACTAGCTTATTTCCAATACATAGACTTTTACTTTAGTCTAATTCTCTCTTAGATTCGTACATTAATCATGAGAGTTAAGAAAGCATGATGGTATATAAACCGTTGCCTCACTAAAACCTTACACCAAGGAACAAAACCCAATGGGAAAAATAAAACCTTGGTTGAAGGAAAGAGCACAACATACCAATATTACATATATAGTAGACTCCCCCTTTTGTCTACCACTCCCCCTGATTTGTGCATTAATCAAAGGAGGTTTAAAACATTTCCATTTTAATATTTTCTACATGTTTCCCAAATATGGTTTTATGTATTGATTTGGTAAACAAACATGTCACGTTTTCCTTGCATCTTATTCAGTTCAATTGAATCTTGAGGATAACTGATTATATGAAAACTTAAGCAAAGTATGCTTTGTGTTATAACCCTTGATATATCTTACTTTCATTTCTTCAATACATGATGCATTATTTCCATACATGCAAGTTGTATAGTGGTTAAACTCAAAATTACCAGCTCCTCTTATATGTGTAATGATAGTCCTTAACCATATACACTCTTGAACAGTCTCATGGAGAGTAAGATTGTTGATAATATAAGAAAATAGCTATTAAGGGTTTGCTTAGTTTACTTCCAAGCAATCGACATGTTCCATATGACAATTCCTTATCCAGTTTGGGAACAACCTTTATATCAGTCAAACATATACCTAATATCAGCAAATATATACCAAGGCATTGTTTGGTGTTTTTCTATAAGAGCCAGTACTTTTGCCGCTCACAATCTAAGTAGGTATTGAAGTTTCATTATCAATCTATTTATCTCCGTAGGGAAATTATAAGCCCACGTCAATGGTGCCAAAAGATTAATTTGAAATCATTCCAATGACGTTGCGTTGCCGTTGAGCTAAATCTAGCTGACAAGTTCAGTGAGAAGTACAATATACGGTCAAGTGTATTATGTTGAGTACAATAATGCGCCTATTGTACTTAGGTATGGAATTCCAGCTCCTAACACCTCTTCGTCCTCATCCTTTAGACGGAATGGATCTCTCCTTATATCCAACACTTTGACCGATCATAGGAGTGCTAATCGGATGCGCTTTGTCCATATTAGGCCGCCTGATCATTTTCTAGACATATGCGGATCGGTGGATTAATATTCCTCAAACTCGGTGTCGTAGCTCAAGTATCTAGACAAAACCAAGTTTTCCCACGATCTTTCATCTCAAATTCAGATTTCAAGTAGCTTGTGCCTTCTCTTATTTCATCAAGAGTGTCTATTATGTTCATAACATCGACATATAGAGCTACTATGAAAATTTGGGACTTGTTTTCTTATATAAATACGTAAGGGCACAGTTCATCGTTCTTATTTATCGTTTCCCAATCAAGTATTCACTCAGGCGGGTATACCACATCCGCATAGATTGCTTTAATCTATAAAGTGAGTGTTTCATATTTATTGTAATTGCATTTCATAGTTTAAAGTTACTTGATATTGGTATAATGCCATCAAGCACTTTTATATCTCTGAATTTAGATCCCATAGATATATGTAGTAACTACATCGTTGAGCTGCAATTTCCAGTCCTTCGGAAACTACTTGGCTAATTTAATTAGCAGAACGTTGTCCATCACGAGAGAGTTAGTCTTATTGTGGTCAATCCAGTGCGTTGTGAGAAACCTTGCGCCAAAGGAGAGCCTTATATATATTATGACTTAATTATTCTCATTACGCTTCCCTGACAAATGATTTATCTATGTCCTACAGGCTTTACACTTGGTCGGTTAGCACTACCGAACCAAATACCTGTTCATTTGTCAAATAATTATCCTGGATTGCTTCTTTTCATTTAGGCCAATTTGCTCTTTGTTGACATTCTTCAACTGAGCATGGTTCGATGACATCGTGCTCTATTATCTCATAAGCAACGATATATATCATCATTTAGTATTTATGATCTGTCCATCGACTCATATTCATTGATCTCTGGAATCAGTATAACTTCATTTGAGATTTCTTTGATCTCTGAAATCAGTATAACTTCGGAGCGTCCTCCAGTAATGATTCATAGACATGGATTTAATCAGAGATAATCTCATGTATTGATGATATATGGTTGTGCCTTACTCTTCTCTTCCTTTAGATGAGTATCTATCGAACCAAGTAGATTCCCCCATTTCCTTTTGGGAGCTATGACCTCAACCACACCTCCACCATGTGTGATTGCAACGTACTTCCAGCGACGTTGTGCCCTTGTTTGGGGACTTTTGACCTTGCGAGTATATTTGCAGCTCTTATATGTGTTCTTGTCACTTCTAGATAATATTAAACGTATCAGGTATCGAGTCTGATTCGTTTGACTTCAACTTTACGTTGTGAAGTTTTGGGGATCAAAATGAGACACAATTGAAAATATTCAATGGCACTTCCTGTCGTTCCCATGGAAAATCCTTTTTCCTATCTCCCCCTAACGACAGGAAGGTTGTCTCATCAAAGTGACAACCCGCAAATCTAGGGGTAAAGGGATCACTCGTCAAGGGTTCTAATTAGCGGATAATTGTTGGTGGTTCATATCCAACATTTGATGACTCGTCTTTAAGACCCATTTTGGTACGCAGTGGGGGACGTAATTGGCACATATACAACACAACCAAACATACGTAAATGTAAAACATCAGGCTTATATCCAGTTACCAACGGGTACGCACAAGATTGGTTGGTTGTGGGTCTAAACACGAATAGGTAAAGTTGCATGTAATATTGCATTACCCCATGCAGATGTGGATAAATTGGTGCACATAACCAATGCCCTAGCTACCATCTATATTCTTTTGATGACAATTTTTATCATTTTACGAGACCATTTTATATATACACATGCGGTACTAATGCAATAATCATCAAATCCTTATGATGTAAATTCTCCAGCATTCTAAGTCAAGTAGACTTGATGAGAAAAAATCAGGGTGGTGAGTCCTTAATGTATGAGTGCAACATTTCATGTGGACTATAATACGACACGTGTTCATCGTGTCAGAACCAGAACCATAAGGTACTTTAATGGCCCGCATTCTGGATGTTTATGTCCATAAAATCACCTTGTATTCGTTGTAAGAATGAAATATTTTTACATCATGTCCTTATCTTTAGGATGGTCTCATTCCTGATTTGGCTAAGGATCAGGGTATATAAAAGTTCCAGGTATTAGAGAGGGCATGTTATGATGGTGGTGTTGCTTCTTGTGCAGTAGAAGTCAACAGTTGCAATTTGGTTAATTCCCTCGTTTTGTCTTTCACTCGAAAGAAAATGTATCTAAGTGTATTTTTCAATACATGGATCACTATGTCATGACCATGGTGTCCCACGTGGTCATGCCGAAACATATATGTGTCATTATCCCAAAGTTCTTTATTGGTGACAAAATATGATTTAATGACATAGATAATCCATTAAATTGATACATTAAATTCTCTAATATACGTTGCTTTCATATCATTAGAGTTGATGTACATATACTCATTTCCATTCTTATAATATGATTTGTACGAATATTTTAACAAGGTTCATATTAATATAGTGCTTTAGTGATTGATCTTGTGTCATTAAGCAACAAGTGACAGTCCATCGTCTAAGTGTTTGGAGGAATTAAAAAATTATTAATTCAATGAATAACAATCTATTTTTTAGGATTGTATGAGATGCCACAAAAACAATCAAGTTCTCCTCGATACATTCCTACATGGAACGAAGAACGTTGACAGTTTTGCATTTGTTTTTGATGTGTTTATTTACATCTATAACAACTATAAACTCAGGTGTATATATACACAAATGCAATTAATTTGATAGTTAAAGTGTATTTAAATAAACTTATACTTAACCAATCTTAGATATGACATAGTTCATTTATAACTTGTCCCATTTTCTATTAGGAGTTCGTTCCCGACTCATGCCATGAATTTGACCATTTCCACAACCTTGTCCATATGGTACATATTTAGCATATGTGTGTGGATTAATATGTTCAACTCACTATCATTTGGAGTTCTTTCCACCTCCAACGCTTGCCTTATTAACCCCAAGAATTTCTTTATCCGGGTATGTCTAGCGTTGTTAAAAAAACATTGCTACAACTCTTAAACACTTGCATTAAGTTAATGAGTTTGTTAAAGGTTATATTGCAGCTTATACTGTTTCTTTGTCAAAATCAGTTACCTTCTTGTAATCAAGTAAGTAGGTTTCTTTCCACTGTATGATTAGTATGGTACTGAATATTCCCGAATTTCCTTTTTGGGACTACCCACGGTTCTTGGGGGTTTCTAGTTATTCTCTCTGAAGGTTGTGACTGATGTATCGTCTCAAAAATTTTAAAGTATTTAATTGTATCTTAACATCTAGTGTTTTTTTTCTTTAGGGTCAAAATGGTTCGATGACTTTTGCGTATTTTCTTGTGTTTTCCCGAACCTATCTTATGGTAATCAAGTACTTTTGATTCAAAGATGTCGTAGAAAATGAAGAACATATTATTTTCTAAAATAGTGAATTATGGTTTATTATTATGTTATGCTGAAATTTCATTATCATAATAGTATTGGATTTTTGTACTCTTACATTTTATTTATAATATTTTATCAATATTTCAATTTGCGAATAAAAATCACTCAATCTATTGGATCTCCAGATAGTAGGGGAATCACATGGATTTCTTAAGTCCCTATAAACCGTAGGGCTATTTACACCCGTTCGACAAAATCCAAATCGATATCTTGCGATTTAATTAATTTGAATATAACATTGTTAATTTTAAAGCTTTTGGCAGGAGGCTGAAAAGAATAAGGGTTTGACATATGAAGCCAATTTCAATGTTTTAATATTGTTATAGTATTTTAGAAGATTTTGCCATTAGACAAATAAATATTAGTTTTGACATAAAGTCAAATTCAAAATTTTAACATCTTAATAGTATTTATGGATCTTTACGTAAAATACCAAATATAAGGGGGGTTGGAAGTGTAACTTCCAAAAATTCTTTATAAGATTGGAACTAATGAGTAGGAACTCATGATCAAGATAAACATTTGAAAATATAACATTTTTATGCTATTTTTGAAGCTTTTGGCAAAATACCAAAAATTATGAGGGTTGAAAGTGTAACTTCCAAAAATTACTTATAAGAATTATAAGTAGGAACTTATAATTAAGATAAAGCAATCGAATATGATGTGGATATGACAATTTCTAAAACTAAATCTATATTACTACATATTTTAATACAAGCTAAAACAATTGATTTAAATAAATAAATAAAAATTAAGTTATCCAGTTCAATGTATATTATCAATAATAACATGCTAAAATAAAAACCATATTAATCAACTAAAGCAATTTGCTTTAAAAAACAAAACAAAACTAAAACAATTAAAATAATAACGATGCGATAGATAATGACTAATTTTAGGTCACATTCAAATTAAATCAATAACAAAATTAAATGCTAGATAGGAGATAACTTTAACAAACCTAATAGTAATAAAATCTTGTTTTCTAATTTAGTTCAAAACTAAATATATAAAGATTAATTTCAATGATAAGATTGAATAGAAGTTGAAATTTACAATATCCAATATCGTCAACGTATCAAGTCATAAATAATGGGATATAACAACACAGTTTATCTAAATAAGTAAATAATATGACAGATTAAGTTAACCAAACTATATCAAATAAAAATTACACTCATCAATCATATGTTTAAAATAAATTATAGTCTAAATATTTGATACATTAATAATTTATAAATGCTATATATAAATATTTATCGCATTCATATTAAGTTAGGATAATTGATAACCATAATAAATAAGATAAAAGAAATACTAATGTGGATTAATTAAAGCATAAATACTCTAACAAAAGTTATGGAATGAAAAATATTAAAGTAATCCAAAAAAAAAATCCAACCGTGGACTCAAAATCATTGTAGCACTATACACCTTAAAAAAACATTGTTAATTGGATTCTTAATATAAACTTTTTTTTTGCGTCCTATTAAACTTTTGGTGAATGATTGATAATATATCGAGATTTTCTACGGAATGATAATAATAATAAAAACAAGCGAAGGAGGCCATTTTTTTTTGTCAATGATGCAGCAGAAAACGAAAAGCAAAAGCAGAAAATCATATTTTTTTCTTTTTTTTAATATATTTCTTTTGATCTAGCAAAGAGAACTTAAATATAAACAGGTTATGAAAACACTTACTTGAATTTGTGCCAAATGTGATAACGAGCGATGACAACGGAGTAACTATGCAATTTTCCAACAAGTCGTTCAACAACGTTAGGTAACGGGAAAACAACCGTTCAATAAACGGTTCGAGCTTTACGTGCTGATAACGTGTTGAAGAGAAAAGTGAATAGAACACAATAGAATGGACAGAATGAATTGTAATTCTCATTAATCATAAGCCCTTTATATAGAGATGAGTTACAAGTAGATAACTACAAGATATTTCAATTCTAATTTATCTCTATCGTCATATCATTTAGACGATGACACATTTATCCTACAACAACATGATAATTATTAGTCCTAAATAATGTACCGAAAACTAGACCGAAAATTAGACAACTACACAATAAAAATTAGTTGGTTCATCTAAAAGACTCGGCCTAAAATCTCCAATAGCTATGCTAAAATAGAAAAAAAATAGTATTTTAGCATTTTTGTTGTTCCAATAACTATGCTATTTTCTATGCTAAAATAGAGAAAATAGGAGAGAGATTATAAAAATCTCTAAATTTAGAAAAATCTCTAAATAGATGGTTTTCCTCTAAAACTAATTATTACCCTCAAAAAGCAACATTTTTTATCCCAACTTTTCATATATTGAATGTTTTAATATGATTAAATAAATTGAATATTCTAATAAGATAATTAATACTAGAGTTGTTAAAATAGCATGGCTGTTGGAGTTAGATGCAAAATTGCAAATTCTTTTAAAAATTTTGATTTTTTTACTCTATTTTAGAAAAACTTTAGCATAACTGTTAAAAGATAAAAAAAAACCATGATTCAATATTGTTAAGACTATTTGACATATAAACCCGGTTTGGCTTAATTATAAAATGAACTAAACAACACTAACCAATAACCAACTGCTAAGAGGGTTCACCGGTTTGGCTTAATTCTTTTTAATCTAGATTAAAAACCCAAACCAAAACCAAAATAGACCGGCCGGTTCATAAATTGGATTTTGAATTTAGACGGAATTATGAACCAAAAACCAAAATGCACCTACGTAGGTAGGGCGCATTGAATAAGAGCAAAAACACTTCAATTATATGTGGTGTAAATTGCATAAATAAAATTTAATGGTGTTTATGTCGTGTTTTTGGATGTCATGACTCATGAGAGCATCTTCAATATAATCTAAAACATATAAAAGATAAAAAAAACTATTTTTATTTTGAGTAAATTATGGATTTGGTCCCTGTGGTTTGGGGATTATTACGAAAATGGTCCCTAATCTTCGTTTATTACGTATTAGGACTTGACCTATGGATTTTTATAACGAGTTGGTCCCTCTGACAAACGGCCGTTTGTCAGCGTCCGTTAGAACCACCCACGTGCTTTGCACACGAGGGTATTTTTGTCCAATCCCTTTTCATCCCTTTTTGTCCCTCTTTTAAACGGGTAAAACCCTTATTTCATACAAAACCCTGTGCTTTGGCTATTCATCTTCTCCATAACAAAGCTTCAGTGACGTTCATCTCCATGGTCGCTCCAATGTGGAACATTCGAAGAAGCAATGAAGATGTTGATATGCATTATGTGTATGGTATGTACTCGTAAATATAGATTTTTACATTGTGTGCTACGTACAAAATCAATATAGAGATGATAGTTTTTTTGTTTTTTTACAGAGCATTACACGAACCTGATATCAATGAAGGTTCATCACGGTGGGGTTTTTACAAGATCGCCAGGTAGGGAGTACATTAAGGGTAAGATTAATTATGTCGACTTAGTAGATTGTGACGAGCTGAGTGTGCATGAAGTGGATGCCATGATGGTAGATTTAGGTTATAATGGTGAAAACCCAATGTATTATTACTTTTTGAAACCTGAATTTGACCTAGATTTTGGTCTTGAACCTCTAGGCAATGACCAAGATGTTTTGATTTTGTTGAAGTATACCAGTAGCTACAAAGTCATTAACATATATGTTGAACATGGTTTTACCACCTTGAAAACTTATTTCAAGTCTCCTACGTTTAGTCAAGTTGTTATTGAAGAAATCCCTGATAATGGACCTAGTGAAGTGAATACAAAAAAAGATAAATCATCTTGCAAGAAAAGGCTCTGTCTTGAATGGTATAAAACAGGGGAGGGTGAAGAGGCTGTAAGTGGTGATCAAGAGCCTGTAATGGCTGAAGAACAGCCTGTAGTGGCTGAGGAACAACCTGTAAGTGGTGATCAAGGTGACAGAGTACTTGAAGAAGAGATTGTGAGGAGTGAACAATGGCATAGTATTGGTGATGACATGGTTGGGTTAGGTGAGTTCATGGTTGGTGACTTAGAGGACTTTGATCCTTTTAGTGAACCTATTAGTGACAAGAACAAGGCCAAGTCAAAGTTAGTTGATGGTGATACAGTGGTACAAAGTGATGTGGAAGAGGATGTTATTGACAAGAAGAAGGGTGATGGTGAGACAGTGGATAGGGAGGAAAATATGTGTGAGAATGAGGAATTCTATGATGTTGATCCAATGGATATGGAAGATTTTGACAGTAGTGACGACTCTGATTATGAGAGTGGCAGGAAAAGGTCTTTGCACAGGCTTAGAAAGGAACAACAAAAAACAGAAGCTACTAGTGGTAATTTCTATGTTGGGCAGCATTTTGGAACCAAGGAAGAGGTAAGACATGCAATCACTTTGCATTCCATTGAGTCAAGAAGGGATTTGTGTATAAGAAAAAATGATAAGCACAGGATCAGGGTTGTATGCAAGGGTAGAAGCATTGGGCCAACACAGGATGGGCCAACACAGGATGTGCCAACACAGGATGTGCCAACACAGGATGGGCCAAGTTGTCGTTGGGTTTTGTTGGTTTCCACAGTCAAACTGGACCAGACATGGGTGGTCAAGACCTACTTTGATAAACACACTTGTCTTCAGACAAGAAATGTGAGGCATTGCACAGCAACCTTCCTGTCTCAAGAGGCTGTACAAACCATTATTCCAAACCCTGAAATTCCCATTAAAGCTTTGGCAGAGGGACTACAAAGAAAGTTCTCAGTTGGTGTTTCTAACATGAAGGCTTATAGGGCAAAGGTTATTGCAGAAAACATGGTCAAAGGCGATTACACTGAGCAATACAAGGGACTGAGGGACTACATCTTAGAACTTCAGAGAGCCAACCCAGGCACGACAGTGAAGCTTGAACTGGAGGATGAGCCAAATCCAGAGTCAACCACAAGGCAGTTCAAACGAATTTACATTTGCTTAGGTGCTTTAAAAGAAGGATTCAGAGCATGTGGGAAGGATTTGCTTGGTATAGATGGAGCATTCATGAAGGGCCCTTATCCAGGCCAAATCCTAACAGCTGTTGGTGTTGATCCCAACCAAGGAATTTATCCACTTGCATATGCTATTGTAGAGGCAGAGACAACTGATTCATGGAGTTGGCTTCTGGAAACCTTGGGAGATGACCTTGAGTTGGGCAGAAATTCTAATTTCACTTTCATTAGTGATAGGCAAAAGGTATATCCTAATATAATGTCTATTTAATTGTATACAGTTTTAGATTTAGACTAATGTGTATATATAATTATTTGCAGGGGATTCTTCAAGCATTAGCTAGGGTTTTTCCTTGTGCAGAGCACGGATTCTGTGTGAGACACATACATGAAAACATGAAGAAGCATTGGAAGGGAAAATTGTACAAGGACTTGTTATGGAAGTGTGCCACAACAACAACAGTATCAAGGTTTGATAAGTGCATGGAAGATTTGGAGAAGGTAGATAAAAAAGCTTACCAGTGGTTAAAAGACATACCTCCTAACAGTTGCGCTAGAGCACACTTCACTGGTACATGTTTTTAAGATTGAATTCTATGTATGATGTTCACTTACAAGTCACTGATAAGATTGAATTGTGGTATGTTGTTACAGGTAGGGCTCAATGTGATGTTTTGATAAACAATATGTGTGAGGTTTTTAACAGGCAACTTGTAGAAGGTCGTGACAAACCAATCTTAAAGGCATTAGAGTACATACATGAGTATTTGATGAAGAGGATAGTGATTGTTCAAAAAGTAATTGCAAAGAGTGATGGGTATATATATAACACCCTAAAAACGGAGTCAATTTAAACCTTAAATTTTCCATAAGTTATGATCAAAAACTTTCAAACTTATATAACCTGAGGATCAAATGTAAGGTTTCTATATACAAACGTCATTACTTAAATAACTTATTAATCTAATCATAACGTAACAATCAGATTAATCCAGTTATCTAAACAACCGTCCCAAAATCATCAAAGAATATCTAGATCCTCCGGTATCTCTAAGTCTGAATCTTTCCAAAAGTTCTCTTCTCTCATTTCCGCTACTTCCCGGAGCTTGTACCTGGTAAGAAGATTCAACTTGAAACATTAGGCTTTCGCCTAGTGAGAATACTCAAATCAAAATAAAATTTAATAATTAAAACATGAACAGATAACTCAAACCTGTTCTCACCCATCTTACCGTACGACAACTCTTTTCCAAATCAGGGAATCTACCCCACTCCCATTCCTACGACTAACTCATTTAATCGCAACAACAACATAATAGATAACTCTGAATCATTCCAGATTCACAATCAATAATCATACACACAAGAAATTACAAGTCAAAACTTGCCTATTTCTTAATCAGGAAGGAGAGATTACAGATTACTTTATGCCTATCTCTAATCTTCCTCTCATCACTGGGAAATCTCCGATCTTCCCGAAACAATGGAAATCTCTGATCTTCCATAAATCGAAATGGGAATTACAAATCAAAATCCGCCTATTCCACATTCCACCTCTGCATCAATGGTCCCAATGGGATTATAATATCGCGATACTCAATCGGGACTCACGATGGTTCGAGGTTCACCCAATTACTAAAATTACACCCCTTTGGTCTATGGCGAGTAATCGGTTCCCATTATACCGTACCCAAGTGCCCTCGGTGATCGGATGCCTATTTTAGTAAAAGCACATAATCACATAATATAATACAATCGATACTACTATATGCGTCCAGCATAGAATGTATCATTTCTCTGAACATATTCTATATATAAAATAAAGAATATTATTACTCCACATCTCAATCTCTTTATTACCCCTTCTCTGAAATCTGATATGATGATCACCATCTCAATAGTTATTTATATTTTCGAACTCATAGATAGGCCTTTATAATATATCTCCATTTGGCTTCTCAATCACATTTAGAGTTCATAATCATCTAACATATTGCATATAACAGATAATCCTGCTCATTATAAGGAATATGAATAATTCATGTTCATCAACTTCTTAACTATCCCCTCATAGTAATTTAACACGAGAGTTAGTATATATCAGTTGTTAATCTATATCTTTGAACTCAGGGATGGATCTTTATAGTTTATCTCAATAAAGCTTCAAATCATATTTAGAGTTCATAACCACATAGTAATTTCATGTAGTAGCTAATCAAACTTAGCATGCAAGATTAACAATAAATACTAGTTCATCAACTTCATAGATAACTCATCTTAGAAGTTTTAGCATGGAAATCCACATAACACAACTTTTAATCGCCCTCTTGGCTTATCTCTAATTTAGTCCAATCCACATAAAACATATTCATGCATATATATATAAAGCATCTAATTCAAGATTAATTACTGAATTTTAAAGAGAGTTGAATAAACTCACCTGATGCGTTATCACTTCTTTTAGTCTTTTTTAACTCGTAAGGTTCCTTTCTTCACTACCACAGCTTACTGTATTATTCAGTTTACATATACTGATATTAAATTTCCAAAACAGAACCCTCTACAACTGAAAATCCTTAATTTCTAAAAATACATTTCAAGTCGCAGTGAACTGGAGTCGCAGTCCACTGTTGCGATTCCATTTCCAAATCGCAATGAACTGGAGTCGCAGTCCTCTATTGCGATTCCAATTCCAAGTCGCAGTCAACTGATGCGACTACAGTACCAAGTCGCAAATGCCCATTGCGATTTCAACCCAAGTCGCAACCAACTGTTGCGATTCCAAAGCCAAGTCGCAATGGTCTACTGCGACTCCAACTCCAAATCGCAATTGCCCATTGCGACAATCATGAATGTCGCAACTCAAGGTTGCGACTTCGATGATATTCATCCAAGTCTCAGTCCACTAAATTCATCAAAACCTAGATTTTTATACTTTTAATCCATGTTTGTTTATGCCAATTTGCAGATATGTTTTATACACTTATCTTAACATATCTTAAAACTCAGATTCTTATAATCATCATAATTTACCCAAAACCCATCAACATCTTCTAAAAACACTTTTACTATAAAGATGAAGAATTTAAAAGGAGATGTTTACCTTATGATTCTTCAAACCAACAACAGATTGAATAAATTCCTGCTATTCCTTTCTTCCTTCTCCTTCCCTTTCTCGATATCTCTTTCTCAATCTCTCTCTCGGTTTCTATTTTCTCAAACGAAAACACACACCACACACACACTTCTTCACAAGTCATACACTCACACTTAGTCTAAATGACTTATTAGTGTGACACCTCACTTAATTCAACATGAGTCATAAGACTCTTTCCAAATAGACCTCCAACTTTTAAAGAATTACACAACAAACCCTCAATATTCAAATCTACATGTAACGCCCCAAAATTTCAAGAAAATTTAAAAATTTTTAAACGCGCATATTTAATAATAAGTCTCCATTTATTAAACCCAAAATAATAATTCCAACCACGAGCGTTATTAAAACATAAGTCAACAGCGGAAGTTAAATTGTTTATTCAATAACGGGAAAATGTTTAATAAGCAAATCCTTCGACCCATCCATCTTGCGCGTCAGTGTGTGCCAGTCATGCCTTCGTACCACTTGTACCTGCAGCCACTGTAAATTGGGAGGGGTAAGCACGAAGCTTAGTGAACTCAAACACAACAATTAACAATGGTTATCTCATATTACCCCTAAAGCAAAGAGGATCACACCACCACATACAAGTCTACGAACAAATCATAAACAAGTATAATAACCACCACATAAAAGAATCCCCGGGCGGATGTCGGGTCTACGGCCCCGCCGCACGTTTCCGCCTACTGCGGGAAACACCCGTTTTACGCCTACTGCGTATGACATCCTTTTTACGCCTACTGCGTAAACGCCCCTTTTACGCCTACTGCGTAAAACACCTCCGTCCCCGTCGGGACTCGGCCCCGCCGAATAATGTAGCACATAATGTTAACTAGGCTTCCCACTACCTAGCCCCCAACCATCCCGCATACAATTTTCACACACGTGCTACAGTAATAATAAACAACTATTAATTAATTGTAGTGAGAGAACTCACCTCGGGTGCGCGCCTAGCTAAAAATAGTAAGTAGCTCCACACAACGACGATCACTTTCCGGCACCTAAACGTACGATAAAATACGTCAATACGAGACCCGGACCCCACGACGCGACACACCCCAAACTGTCACTAAAACTAACTTTCGGTCACACCGAACAGGTCTGTTCGGGACCTGATTTGACCACTAAAACTCCAGAAAAACTCAGATTTATTACACGGTTGAAAAGTGCCCTGAAATACCTTTCCGAGGATATATTACACGCCTCCTAACGATTTTTCTATAATTAATTATGAATTTATTAAGTTCGCCTACCGGAACTGTCCGTTTTCGGACCAGTTCGCACTAACAGCTCCGAACAGCCCGGTTCTGGGCCGATTCAGCCTTTCGGCGAAACACGAAAAACGTGCCTAACTCACTTTAGGAAAAATGGCCACTGACCTCAAGTTAAAACAACTTACGAGTAAAAAGTTACGGTCCACGCAAAACAGTGGCAGATTCCAGGAAATTCACATGAAATGACGAACCACAGAACTTGCGACCACTTTTTCTCCCAACTCGAGGCCGAACCAGTTTTCCGCCAAAACACAGAAAACGTACTCGGTCCCGAGCTCGAAGCGTGGGCGCGAGTTTCGGCTCAATCGGAGTTACGACGGAGAAGTTATTACCGTCACAAAACAGGGGCTGGACCATTTTACGCATAAAAGAAAGATTTTAGAAACAACGGTTTAAGTTATACGGCTTAACGATTAAGTTACGGTTTAAGGGTTCGATAGGGACAGAGGTCAGGTCACGCCACGCGCCACCCACTGCCATCTCCGGCAGTGGCGGTCGCCGGTGGCGACCGGCGGCGGCTCTCCGGCGATGATTGCACACACACACCGCCCACACCACCCTCTCGCACCAACATTCCTCCCCTCACTCGATCACCATACACGCAACTACACAAACCTCGACCACCCTACGCCACCACCCCGCAAGGCGGTCCATGGCGGCTACCGCCTGCAGCGGCCAAGGCCGTGCGCGGCGGCAGCGACGGCGGCTACTTCGCCGGCGACTTAAACAGAAAAGAAACGAGATCGTAAAGCTTACCTCTCGGCGAAAGACGGTGGTGGCAGCGGCTTTCCGGCGACGGCAGTGGCTGCACCTCCTCTCCGGCGTCCCTCACCTCCGGCGAACTGCAGGTCTCACTCTCTCTCTGTCCACGGCGAACTGCGGTCTCTCTCTCTCCCTTTCGAAATTCCTCTCGGCTTTCCTCTATCTCTCTCGAACTCCCCTCGCCTCTTTCTGCCGCACCTCACAGCTACAACCAAAGATAATAGGGTTTGCTTGGCTTGGAATGCAAGGAAAAAGAAAAAAAAAGAACGAGAGGCATGGGGGAGGAAAGGGTTCGGCCTTTTCCTTGCATGGGCCGGACCTTGCCCAAGGTTTACCACAATTCCATTATTAGTCCCCCAAAAACGCATCACTTGGCGCGAACTAAAACGGTTTAAAACTTTACTACGCAAAAGGTCAAACTTGCTAACCCCGTTAGGAAGGATTCGCTAAAGAATGATATTTAAGCAGTTAAAGGTAAGCATTTTACAATAAAAAAATTTACTAAAATAAACGTACCGGAACACGGGCTTTACAACTCTCCCCCGCTTGGATTAGACTTCGTCCTCGAAGTCCATGCCCACAAACAGCTCCGGGTAATTCTCCCGCACCTCGGCTTCGGGTTCCCACGTCCATTCTGAACCTTTTCGATGCTGCCACTGGACCTTCACCAATCCAATGACTTTGTTCCGCAGAGTCTTCGTCTTCCTCTCGACTATGGTTATTGGCTTCTCCACATAGTTGAGTCGCTCGTCGATCTGAATATCTTCAAGGGGAACTACTGCAGACTCATCCACCACACACTTCCGCAACTGAGAAACATGGAACGTGTTGTGGATCAGGCTCAGTTCCTCCGGTAGCTCCAATCGATAAGCTACTTTCCCCACACGCGCGATGACCTTGTATGGTCCGATATATCGGGGACCCAACTTTCCCCGCTTGCGGAAACGGATTACCCCTTTCCAGGGTGACACTTTCAAAAGAACGTAATCCCCGACTTGGAACTCCAAGTCCGATCGTCTCTTATCGGCGTAACTCTTTTGTCGGCTCTGAGCGGTGACTAACCGATCCCGCACCATCTGAATCATTTCCGTCGTCTTTAGCACAATATCGGTGCTCCCCAGCACTCTGTGACCAACCTCGCCCCAGCAAATGGGCGTCCGACACTTCCTACCATACAACACTTCGTACGGCGCTCTACCGATGCTAGCGTGATAGCTGTTATTGTAGGAGAACTCAGCTAGTGGAAGATTCTGATCCCAACTACCACCAAAGTCAATCACACATGCTCGCAGCATGTCCTCAAGTGTCTGAATAGTACGCTCACTCTGTCCGTCCGTCTGAGGATGAAATGCTGTACTGAAATGCAACCGCGTACCCATCTCATTCTGAAACTTCTCCCAAAATCGGGAGGTGAAACGAGTATCCCGATCCGAGACAATTGAGACTGGCACCCCGTGCCGAGTTACAATTTCCCGAATGAAAACCTCCGCAAGCTTATCCGCCGAAAAGCTCTCTTTAATCGCCAAGAAGTGAGCGCTCTTCGTCAGGCGATCCACGATCACCCAGATAGTATCATTCCCTCGCTGAGTCTTGGGAAGCTTAGTGATGAAATCCATTGTGATTTGCTCCCACTTCCACACCGGAACCTCCAACGGCTGCAATTTCCCATGCGGTCGTTGGTGTTCCGCTTTGACCTTCCGACAGGTCAAACATACTTCCACACATTTGGCTACATCCCGCTTCATGCCGGGCCACCAATAGTCTTCACGCAGGTCTCTGTACATCTTGGTAGCTCCGGGATGAATCGAAAACTTGGACTTATGCGCCTCGTCCAATAGTGTCTGGCGATTCCCACCAGTGTATGGAACCCAAATTCTACCATAACGGGTTAACAGTCCCCGACTATCCCGTACTAACTTCGGAATTTCTCCCGAAACTCTCTCTCGTTTAGCATTTTCCTCCAACACGGCCACCTCTTGAGCGATACCGATCGACTCCAAGAGTGGTGCAACTACCGTTAATCGCTGACAAAAACCCTTCAAAGATCCCCCGACCGGATGTCGGCTAAGTGCATCCGCGACTACATTCGCCTTACCGGGGTGGTAAAGTATCTCGCAGTCGTAATCCTTGACCACATCAAGCCACCTCCGATGACGCATATTAAGATTTTGCTGGTCCATCAGGTATTTAAGGCTCTTGTGATCGGTATAGATCGTGCACTTGACACCATAAAGATAGTGTCTCCATATTTTTAAAGCAAACACCACCGCTCCCAGCTCCAAATCATGAGTCGGGTAGTTCGCCTCATGAGGCTTCAACTGCCTCGACGCGTAAGCGATGACCTTGCCGCGTTGCATAAGCACGGCACCCAACCCTTGGTACGAAGCATCACAGTAAACCACCAAATCTTCCATGCCCTCAGGCAAGGTTAACACCGGAGTCTCGCACAACCGCCTGCGTAGCTCCTCGAAAGCCTGCTGTTGCTCCTCACCCCAACTGAAAGCTGCAGTTTTCTTTGTCAGTTTCGTCATAGGCAAGGCGATTTTGGAGAAATCCTGGATAAATCTCCGATAATACCCTGCTAAACCGAGAAAACTTCGCACCTCGGTAGGAGTTTTCGGCACCTCCCACCGCATAACTGCCGAAATCTTGGCCGGATCGACCATGATACCATTCTGATTCACGACATGTCCTAAGAATTGGACCTCTCGTAACCAGAATTCACACTTGGAGAACTTAGCATAAAGCTTCCCCCGTCTCAAAACTTCTAGCACTTCCCGCAAATGCACCTCGTGCTCTTCCTTCGTCTTGGAATATACAAGAATGTCGTCGATGAACACGATCACCGAACGATCCAACATCGGGCTACACACCCTGTTCATGAGGTCCATGAACGCTGCTGGTGCATTGGTGAGCCCGAAAGGCATCACCACGAACTCGTAATGGCCGTAACGCGTGCGAAAGGCCGTCTTCTCCGTATCTTCGCTACGCACCCGCATCTGATGGTACCCGGATCTCAAGTAAATCTTAGAGAACCACGAGGCTCCCTGCAACTGATCAAACAAATCATCAATCCTTGGCAAAGGATAACGATTCTTCACCGTAAGCTTATTCAGCTCCCGGTAGTCAATGCACATCCGCTGAGATCCATCTTTCTTTTTCACGAACAAGATCGGAGCTCCCCACGGTGAACAACTCGGTTTGATGAACTCCTTCTCCAGAAGCTCCTGCAGCTGCTCATAAAGCTCCTTCATTTCCGGTGGAGCCAAGCGATAAGGTGCCTTGGCCACCGGAGCAGCACCTGGAATCAGGTCGATTCGAAACTCCACCTGTCGCGCGGGAGGTATCCCTGGCAACTCATCGGGGAATACATCGGCGAATTCCCTCACGACTGGCACATCCTCGGCACTAATCTTCGTCTCATCGACACGCGTATCCACCACATACGCCAAGAACCCCTGCCCACTATGCTGAAGGTATCTCCGAGCCCTCGCCGCAGAACAAATAGCCGTAACCCGACTAGGCGAGTCTCCCTGAATCAACAGTTCTCCCCCGCTTGGGGTTCGAACCCGTACTTGTTTGCGACGGCAAACAATCTCTGCATCGAACGCGTCCATCCAATCCATGCCCACTATCACGCAAAGCTCTCGCATCGCTATAGGGATCAAATCGATAGGAAACCTCACACCCGAGATTTCCAACGTGCATCCCCGATACACGTCCGTAACCGTCAAGGTCCTATCATCGGCGACCTCGACCAATAAAGGACATCCTAGACGTCCCACCACTCGACCCAACCTCTCGCTAAAAGTGCGAGACACGAATGAATGAGTAGCCCCGCTATCAAACATTACAACCGCAGGTACAGAATTGACTAGAAACGTACCTAATATATAAAGAATAACAATACATAAACACAGGGCATGAAAAGGAAAGACAAAAGAAAAGAGTGATGAAACATACCTGTCACCACCTTAGGCGTCGCCTGCGCCTCCTCCACCTTCAGCTGGTGGACTCTCCCTCGGGCCGCCTCCGTCCCGGGCTGACCCGTACGGCCGTCGGTGATGCGCAGCGGGGCATTCGCAGGAGCCCTCTGTGCACCACCCCCATCAGTTGCCCTAGCATTCGGGCAGTTGGCCTTCACATGGCCAGCCTGTTTACAGCCGAAACATAACATCAGTGGCGACCTGCAATCTCTACTGAGATGGCCAGGCTGCCCACACTTGTAACATGCATCAGATCTTCTACCACTCACATCCCGGGCCTTAGAACCGCTACTCTTCGTGTGCCCACGAGAATCAACAAACTTCGATTTCTTTGGCACTGCAGAGATAGGCGTCACTGCCTGTGCCGCCTTCCTCTTCTTCGCTTGGGTCTCCAACTCTAACTCTCTTCTCCGCGCTGCATCCATCATAGCCGACAGCGAAGGATGTTGCACTGCGCTCACAATTTCCCGGATCTCGGTCCGAAGCATGTCCTTGTACCTCGCCATCTTCATTTCTTCTGAGGCCGCATATTGGGGACAGAATAGCGCCATTTCGGTAAACTTCTTGTTCATCTCCTTTATGGTCTCCGTAGTCTGGTTCAGCTCCAAGAACTCCTTCGCTATTCTTTCCATCTCTATCGGCGGCACGTACTCAGCACGGAAACGAGCAACGAACTCGTCCCAAGTAAGAGTGGTACGCTCGGCCAGAGTCAATGCCGTGGCGCACCAGTCTTTCGCTCCCTCGCGAAGTAGATTCACTGCAAATCGAACCTTCAAGTTATCCGGACAGCCGCTTGTCAGAAAAGCGCACTCCATGTCGGATATCCAGCGCATGCTAACGATAGGGTTAGAGTCACCCTTGAATTCTGGTGGAGAGCAGGCAGAAAGATCCCGATACTGGAAGTCTCGGGCACGGGGCTGTCCCCCAACAGGCGGCGGCATCGTTGCAAACCGCTCCTCCACTAGAGTCACCAGTTGATCCTGAATCGCGGTGATAATCTCGGGAATTGCATCCCCAACAGCTCGTGCAACCTCAATTGCAATCATCTCTTGGATCCGCTCCTCAGTGATCCCGGCTTCAGCCCTCGGCTCAGCCTCACCGCGTCTCCTAGTGTTGACCATTCTATAAGAAGGAGAAATTCAAAGAGTTATTATCAGCTAATAACTCACACTATCAACACATACGCTCAACTCCTTGAATTCCTCGTGACTTTCCCGACCCGAGTACTGATCCTGTGCTTCCGGTAGTAGGAGCTCTACTACTACCTTCCACACCTATCATTACCCGTTTCGTGTCCCATCCCGAGGGTCCAAGTAGTTCTCGCCGCAACTCAACACATATGCCCGCACCGGCATATGCACTCACCCTTCCTAGCTCCCTAGGAATTATATTCCACCCACTACCCTCGCTACTATAAAAACCCTGTTAATCATAATGAGTGGCCGCGCAAATACCCAATCATATGCAGTGCAAGACAAATAGACATTCGAATACTAGATCCTATCCTAGAACGGTTGGACTCAAACAAGAGCTGCGCAATAGAACTAAATCGAATATTCTAAGGCTATTAGCCTCTTACCGCATACGATTTAAAGGGCACCTACTTAAAAACCTACTATAATTAGCAAGAAAATCATAATAGCAAGTAATCCAACGTATCGCATAGTGTCAACCTCAGGCAATCTAGCATGCATACCCTATGATCTAGAAAGCGATGAAATGAGAAAACACTAAGCATTGTACCTTTCCCTTGGCTCCGGCTGACTGTACACACTGCGCCCTCGATCACCGTTCCTCGAACGGGTTTTCATCTTTTCCTCTTTATTTCCAAAAGGTTTTTTTTTTTTTTTTTTTTAAAATATTTCCCAGCCGCAACTTGAGACCAAACACACCGAGGTGCGTTTGATTCACTCAAGCCGTGCTCTGATACCAAGTTGTAACGCCCCAAAATTTCAAGAAAATTTAAAAATTTTTAAACGCGCATATTTAATAATAAGTCTCCATTTATTAAACCCAAAATAATAATTCCAACCACGAGCGTTATTAAAACATAAGTCAACAGCGGAAGTTAAATTGTTTATTCAATAACGGGAAAATGTTTAATAAGCAAATCCTTCGACCCATCCATCTTGCGCGTCAGTGTGTGCCAGTCATGCCTTCGTACCACTTGTACCTGCAGCCACTGTAAATTGGGAGGGGTAAGCATGAAGCTTAGTGAATTCAAACACAACAATTAACAATGGTTATCTCATATTACCCCTAAAGCAAAGAGGATCACACCACCACATACAAGTCTACGAACAAATCATAAACAAGTATAATAACCACCGCATAAAAGAATCCCCGGGCGGATGTCGGGTCTACGGCCCCGCCGCACGTTTCCGCCTACTGCGGGAAACACCCGTTTTACGCCTACTGCGTATGACATCCTTTTTACGCCTACTGCGTAAACGCCCCTTTTACGCCTACTGCGTAAAACACCTCCGTCCCCGTCGGGACTCGGCCCCGCCGAATAATGTAGCACATAATGTTAACTAGGCTTCCCACTACCTAGCCCCCAACCATCCCGCATACAATTTTCACACACGTGCTACAGTAATAATAAACAACTATTAATTAATTGTAGTGAGAGAACTCACCTCGGGTGCGCGCCTAGCTAAAAATAGTAAGTAGCTCCACACAACGACGATCACTTTCCGGCACCTAAACGTACGATAAAATACGTCAATACGAGACCCGGACCCCACGACGCGACACACCCCAAACTGTCACTAAAACTAACTTTCGGTCACACCGAACAGGTCTGTTCGGGACCTGATTTGACCACTAAAACTCCAGAAAAACTCAGATTTATTACACGGTTGAAAAGTGCCCTGAAATACCTTTCCGAGGATATATTACACGCCTCCTAACGATTTTTCTATAATTAATTATGAATTTATTAAGTTCGCCTACCGGAACTGTCCGTTTTCGGACCAGTTCGCACTAACAGCTCCGAACAGCCCGGTTCTGGGCCGATTCAGCCTTTCGGCGAAACACGAAAAACGTGCCTAACTCACTTTAGGAAAAATGGCCACTGACCTCAAGTTAAAACAACTTACGAGTAAAAAGTTACGGTCCACGCAAAACAGTGGCAGATTCCAGGAAATTCACATGAAATGACGAACCACAGAACTTGCGACCACTTTTTCTCCCAACTCGAGGCCGAACCAGTTTTCCGCCAAAACACAGAAAACGTACTCGGTCCCGAGCTCGAAGCGTGGGCGCGAGTTTCGGCTCAATCGGAGTTACGACGGAGAAGTTATTACCGTCACAAAACAGGGGCTGGACCATTTTACGCATAAAAGAAAGATTTTAGAAACAACGGTTTAAGTTATACGGCTTAACGATTAAGTTACGGTTTAAGGGTTCGATAGGGACAGAGGTCAGGTCACGCCACGCGCCACCCACTGCCATCTCCGGCAGTGGCGGTCGCCGGTGGCGACCGGCGGCGGCTCTCCGGCGATGATTGCACACACACACCGCCCACACCACCCTCTCGCACCAACATTCCTCCCCTCACTCGATCACCATACACGCAACTACACAAACCTCGACCACCCTACGCCACCACCCCGCAAGGCGGTCCATGGCGGCTACCGCCTGCAGCGGCCAAGGCCGTGCGCGGCGGCAGCGACGGCGGCTACTTCGCCGGCGACTTAAACAGAAAAGAAACGAGATCGTAAAGCTTACCTCTCGGCGAAAGACGGTGGTGGCAGCGGCTTTCCGGCGACGGCAGTGGCTGCACCTCCTCTCCGGCGTCCCTCACCTCCGGCGAACTGCAGGTCTCACTCTCTCTCTGTCCACGGCGAACTGCGGTCTCTCTCTCTCCCTTTCGAAATTCCTCTCGGCTTTCCTCTATCTCTCTCGAACTCCCCTCGCCTCTTTCTGCCGCACCTCACAGCTACAACCAAAGATAATAGGGTTTGCTTGGCTTGGAATGCAAGGAAAAAGAAAAAAAAGAACGAGAGGCATGGGGGAGGAAAGGGTTCGGCCTTTTCCTTGCATGGGCCGGACCTTGCCCAAGGTTTACCACAATTCCATTATTAGTCCCCCAAAAACGCATCACTTGGCGCGAACTAAAACGGTTTAAAACTTTACTACGCAAAAGGTCAAACTTGCTAACCCCGTTAGGAAGGATTCGCTAAAGAATGATATTTAAGCAGTTAAAGGTAAGCATTTTACAATAAAAAAATTTACTAAAATAAACGTACCGGAACACGGGCTTTACACTACATCAATCAACACTTTTAAACAATTATAAACTTAACCCCAAGTTAATTTATAATTCACAAAATTATACAACGAAAATTCGGGATGTTACAATACTCCCCAACTTGAAATGATTTCGTCCCCGAAATCAAGGTCAGGTAAACAAAAATGATACCTACTTTTCATACTCTCTTCGGACTCTAAAGTTACATTAGTACCTCTATGGTCTCCACTGTACTTTCAACATAGCTATTTCATTATTACTACGTAGCTTTCTAACCGATCTTTCCAAAATTACCTCTGGTTCTTCCACACCGCATCACTATCACAACTCACTTTCCAGATCTCAAAAATAACATTAACGTGTATTATCTGAAATTTTACGTACACTGAAAATTAAGCATTCATGATACTATTAAATACTTCAACAACCACGGTATCCTATTATTACTTCCATGACTTATACATTTCTTTGATATAGAATGCTATTACTTCCTCACATCACTATCTCATCGTACAACCACAATATAACCAGGCACCAAAAAAATATTGAACATCATAAGTGATAACTCTTATTGAACTTGCAATGTGATTACATTCTTAAGTCCGATCTTTCTATCCTTGCTTCCCCACGTTAGTATGGAATATTTTTTTTAAGTAATACATATCTCTTTCTTCTAACTTTCCACATACTGATAGTATTTTCTCCTTACAAAACATAATTAAACAGTTTCACCAAGATTTCTAACTTCAAATATTCAACTATGTTATCTTGGAATGACATTACCGATCAAAGTTATTACCATTCTTAGATCTTCAACTAATAATTTCTCGTACATTGCTTTCACACATAAGGAGCAACTTATATTCCTTAACAATCTTGTCTTCGCTACACCACATTGACTTACATACTCATCATCTTTATTAAACTTTCAGTGATTTAAAATTCAACTTAATTGGAAACTCATACCATCAAATTTTCTTTGGATACACTCACCACTGCTCCGACATTCTATTTCGATATAAGTCATATTACCAAGTTATCTTACAAACCACATGTTCTAACAATCTTTATTAACAAATAATACTCTCCAACCGGAATTCCCAAAACTTCCATTCGGATACTTCCTCTTTCTAACATCACGTCTCATACTAGATGACACATGCATCTTGGCAATTAATGCCACTATTCGATCATACATTCTCCACCCATAACATTTACCACAGACCATGTCTCTCATAGTCATTCGTACCTATTTAATTTTACAATCCCATTTTCTCGTCTAAATACACGGGTCTATACCACTAAATATCTCCTCCCCAACTTTAGTTGAACCACCACTCACAATTTTCTAATTAATCTTGAACTTATTCGTTCTTACTAGCTCTTTGTGATTCCAATATGTTGCATAGGCAGGGTGCAATTCCTCACAGATCAACACAATCTATACACCCCCTTTGTTCATCTCTAGTATTTCATCTTTTATAAATCTTCCACATCGTAAGTAAACACTTATCTGAAAGCAACAGTCCTTCACTGTACTAACAATCCCACAAGGTGATCCTTCAACCTTCAACTTTTAAACTTCTGATTTAAACTTAACATTCATACATGATCCAAAAAGGATAACCAATGCATTCACGTTATATAAACTTAAATTTTCAATACCGATTATGCAAGTTCAACCCCAAGCCTACGCCAAGCTTATCAAATCGATTCAAAGTTCTTAAGACTTAACTGAATCCAAAACCGAGTCATCTACTCAAAGAATTAAAAGATTATTTATCAATATCAACTCATGCAAATAAATACATCTAACTCACATTATGCAACATACGCTCCGAGATGTGGAAATCTTACGACCCCTTCATTGCTACTTTCCCAAATGAAATCAAATCATTTGCAAGTACACGCAACTCTTTTCATACTCCACAATGTATATAATCTACCCAGGTTCATTAGTTTCAAAGATACTAAGTAAAATATCAAACAGTCTTTACACCTAAGACCAACACTTAAACTGTCACTGGTTCAAATACAATGCAGTTAAGTATACAACACATCCAATACTCTATCTCGAATCATTAAGCTGACAAATATTCAAAAGACTTATTTGAATATGAACCAGGCCTTTAAGGCCAAAACAAACACTTGATTAAACACATGTCACTCACATGGTTACGTAAATCAAAATTCCTCTTTACTCAAGATCTTAACCTTATTAATCCTTTAATTGGCCATTGACTTCAAAATAAAAGCTTATCACTCTCAAAACCTTCACATTTTCAAAATGTAATACGACAAAAACAAAAAAACAAAAAAAAATTTATTATACAACCACAAAATACCAAAAACATGCTTCGACCACATAACTTTCACTTAGGTTATAATTAATCAAACTCAAAATTCCCCCAATTGTGTCGCACACACTAATACTCACTTTGCGCATACCTTCTGCATAACCACATACTGGTATCGCTCACGGTTTTGCTACTACCCGCACGGGCATACGCGGAACGCATCCAGACCGCACCCAGTGACACACAAACGGCCTCGTACACCTTACAACTCTCGCCTTCAAAGTCAAAACTTGACATCTCAATACTTCCTTAACCCTGAACCTAATTCTTCCTCCAGACCTGCCCGACACTCGGCAATTGTATTACTAATCACCGAACAAGGGTACAAACCGTCGTTTTTATTGATACTAAAGTCCACTTTCGACTTTCTCACTGATCATCTCTCATTTGAATACTATTACCAAAACCACAAACTTTCTCCCAGGGTTTATCCAACACCTCTCCTCTCTTGGAGTTCTTTCTTAGTTTATAGCGTAATACTCTACGATCTAGCGAGTTCATAGCCTTCATGCATGACAATATAATAAATAACTCAATCCACACTTTTCTCATTTAAATAAATAACATTCAAAACAATGTGAGCACACACGCCCCAATCATTTTCATAATTCCCATGTACTACACAACAATCTCAAAACCGTTTGTCTATAAATTTACGTAAAACTCAATCTTTCTCAATCAAAATGTTGTTACAACAGTAATACCTTAAATGAAAATCTTTTCATACAACAAAAGTTTAAAATTTACTGACATAGAGTAAACTAGTCGTTTCTCACACTCTTTTATATGATATCATCAAATCAATACCTTTGTTGTTTATAAGAAGTTTACTGATCAACACTTTCTTGACCTATTTGCTATCATACAACTTTTTATGTAAAGTATGAAGTATTTTGCAAGTTGCTAAGCCCCAAAATTTCGTTAGGCAGCGTAATTGAAATTGCCCTTTTTCTTTAAATACATACTTGCACATACTAACTCATCCTTGAAAAAAACTGTTAATTATGCATTTGATTTGAAATCAAGAAAACTCATGTAACATACACTAAAACATCATGCACAAAAAAATTCACTCGCAATGAAGGCTATTTACTCAAACAAGGTCAATCGTTTTATTTACATAACTTATCATTGACACTTTACTTTCGACCCGAAATCGCCCTCTCGGCCTTATAATAATTGCTACATCTGCATTCCATGGCTCCCATACTCAACCATGTCATAGTAATTCTGTATTAATCAATCATCTCATACTCTATCTCTGCACCTATCAAATCGCCTATTTAAAGACTGCTCTGGCAGACTTTCATGAGTCCCACCAATTTCCAGGTTGTCCTTCAAAACCCCAATCATATACTGCTCTGTCCTTTAAAGGACTTTGGTGATAAATTCACCATCACTTTACTATAACTTATAGAGATAACCATGCGAAATGATTATGCACTTACATACATACACCAACGTACTTTACCGATCGTTAGTTACTGTAACAATTCAGAAATAGACATGCTCGTGTAACAATGTATTCATAATAACAGTAGCTAATTGTAATTGTGAACATATCATACAGGAGAATCCCCATTATCATTGTCATAGCACTAATTTCACGTATTTCCGTTAACTTTAAGACTATCCCGTCTTAACACTTCTACCCATATCTCACATATCATACCCTACTACGTCTCAGCTTAAGTCTAAGTATCTCATCAGCATACTTAGTTCGCTTAAACTAGTGCTCTGATACCATACTATAACACCCTAAAAACGGAGTCAATTTAAACCTTAAATTTTCCATAAGTTATGATCAAAAACTTTCAAACTTATATAACCTGAGGATCAAATGTAAGGTTTCTATATACAAACGTCATTACTTAAATAACTTATTAATCTAATCATAACGTAACAATCAGATTAATCCAGTTATCTAAACAACCGTCCCAAAATCATCAAAGAATATCTAGATCCTCCGGTATCTCTAAGTCTGAATCTTTCCAAAAGTTCTCTTCTCTCATTTCCGCTACTTCCCGGAGCTTGTACCTGGTAAGAAGATTCAACTTGAAACATTAGGCTTTCGCCTAGTGAGAATACTCAAATCAAAATAAAATTTAATAATTAAAACATGAACAGATAACTCAAACCTGTTCTCACCCATCTTACCGTACGACAACTCTTTTCCAAATCAGGGAATCTACCCCACTCCCATTCCTACGACTAACTCATTTAATCGCAACAACAACATAATAGATAACTCTGAATCATTCCAGATTCACAATCAATAATCATACACACAAGAAATTACAAGTCAAAACTTGCCTATTTCTTAATCAGGAAGGAGAGATTACAAATTACTTTATGCCTATCTCTAATCTTCCTCTCATCACTGGGAAATCTCCGATCTTCCCGAAATAATGGAAATCTCTGATCTTCCATAAATCGAAATGGGAATTACAAATCAAAATCCGCCTATTCCACATTCCACCTCTGCATCAATGGTCCCAATGGGATTATAATATCGCGATACTCAATCGGGACTCACGATGGTTCGAGGTTCACCCAATTACTAAAATTACACCCCTTTGGTCTATGGCGAGTAATCAGTTCCCATTATACCGTACCCAAGTGCCCTCGGTGATCGGATGCCTATTTTAGTAAAAGCACATAATCACATAATATAATACAATCGATACTACTATATGCGTCCAACATAGAATGTATCATTTCTCTGAACATATTCTATATATAAAATAAAGAATATTATTACTCCACATCTCAATCTCTTTATTACCCCTTCTCTGAAATCTGATATGATGATCACCATCTCAATAGTTATTTATATTTTCGAACTCATAGATAGGCCTTTATAATATATCTCCATTTGGCTTCTCAATCACATTTAGAGTTCATAATCATCTAACATATTGCATATAACAGATAATCCTGCTCATTATAAGGAATATGAATAATTCATGTTCATCAACTTCTTAACTATCCCCTCATAGTAATTTAACACGAGAGTTAGTATATATCAGTTGTTAATCTATATCTTTGAACTCAGGGATGGATCTTTATAGTTTATCTCAATAAAGCTTCAAATCATATTTAGAGTTCATAACCACATAGTAATTTCATGTAGTAGCTAATCAAACTTAGCATGCAAGATTAACAATAAATACTAGTTCATCAACTTCATAGATAACTCATCTTAGAAGTTTTAGCATGGAAATCCACATAACACAACTTTTAATCGCCCTCTTGGCTTATCTCTAATTTAGTCCAATCCACATAAAACATATTCATGCATATATATATAAAGCATCTAATTCAAGATTAATTACTGAATTTTAAAGAGAGTTGAATAAACTCACCTGATGCGTTATCACTTCTTTTAGTCTTTTTTAACTCGTAAGGTTCCTTTCTTCACTACCACAGCTTACTGTATTATTCAGTTTACATATACTGATATTAAATTTCCAAAACAGAACCCTCTACAACTGAAAATCCTTAATTTCTAAAAATACATTTCAAGTCGCAGTGAACTGGAGTCGCAGTCCACTGTTGCGATTCCATTTCCAAATCGCAATGAACTGGAGTCGCAGTCCTCTATTGCGATTCCAATTCCAAGTCGCAGTCAACTGATGCGACTACAGTACCAAGTCGCAACTGCCCATTGCGATTTCAACCCAAGTCGCAACCAACTGTTGCGATTCCAAAGCCAAGTCGCAATGGTCTACTGCGACTCCAACTCCAAATCGCAATTGCCCATTGCGACAATCATGAATGTCGCAACTCAAGGTTGCGACTTCGATGATATTCATCCAAGTCTCAGTCCACTAAATTCATCAAAACCTAGATTTTTATACTTTTAATCCATGTTTGTTTATGCCAATTTGCAGATATGTTTTATACACTTATCTTAACATATCTTAAAACTCAGATTCTTATAATCATCATAATTTACCCAAAACCCATCAACATCTTCTAAAAACACTTTTACTATAAAGATGAAGAATTTAAAAGGAGATGTTTACCTTATGATTCTTCAAACCAACAACAGATTGAATAAATTCCTGCTATTCCTTTCTTCCTTCTCCTTCCCTTTCTCGATATCTCTTTCTCAATCTCTCTCTCGGTTTCTATTTTCTCAAACGAAAACACACACCACACACACACTTCTTCACAAGTCATACACTCACACTTAGTCTAAATGACTTATTAGTGTGACACCTCACTTAATTCAACATGAGTCATAAGACTCTTTCCAAATAGACCTCCAACTTTTAAAGAATTACACAACAAACCCTCAATATTCAAATCTACATCAATCAACACTTTTAAACAATTATAAACTTAACCCCAAGTTAATTTATAATTCACAAAATTATACAACGAAAATTCGGGATGTTACAATAACACCTGCAGCTACCAAGATATTGGAGAAGATTAAAAAAGATGCTGCACAGTACATTGTCAAGTGGAATGGAGGGGACAAGTATCAGGTTAATGGTCCATGGCAAGATCAATGTGTAGTTGATTCATCTAAGAAGGTATGCTCATGTAGAAAGTGGGAGTTGTCTGGCATTCCATGTAGGCATGCAGTGGCCACAGTATGGCATATGGCTCTTAATGGAGAACAAGTTGGGCTTCCAGAAAATTGGGTGCATGACAGTTACACAATGGCTACTTGGAAATCAGTGTATGAGTACAAGGTTTGCCCTTTGAATGGGAGGGAGGAATGGCCAAAGAGTGAATGCCCTCTCACATTAACACCTCCAGTCCACCATACACAGGTTGGAAGACCAAGAAAGAAAAGAAGGAGGAATGATGAAGAATTAAGTGAACCAGTTGTAAAGGGGTGTAGACTGTCAAGGGTTGGCAAGACTGTGACTTGTGCAAAGTGCAAAAAGAGAGGGCATAACTCAAGGAGTTGTAAGGGACAAGAGGAAAGACCAACATGAAGGGCCAGCTTAATGGGAAATGCATAACTTTTGGTTTGTGTGTTGACTTAAAAACAAGTATTTATTTTTGGTATTTGATGTGTGTGTGCCTTTTGGTATTGGATGTTTTGTGTTAAAAACAATGTGGTAAACTATTAATGTATGTCCCTTTTGGATGTTTATAATCTGTTTGGCTTATTGGTTTGGCTTACTTGTTTATTTGCTTATAATCTGTGTGTCTTATTTGTTACAATCCAATGACATTGTTTGGTATCCAATCACATTGTTTGGCTTAACAGAAGTTGGTATCCAATCACATTGCTTACTTGGTAATCTGTTTACTTACTTGGCTTAACAGAAGTTGGCTTAACAATGCTTATAATCTGTTTGCTTACTTAGTAATCTGTTTACTTGTTTACTGGTTTATTGAAGAAGTGCCAAAAACAATGTAAACAACTAAGGAAATTAACTTGCCACAAACCATGATTTAATATTGATGACCAATAAAGATTACATCAAAATGCTCTAAACAACAACTATGTCTAAACAACCAGTACTAGATTACCAAAAACAACTACACCAACGGTTGAATCAGCTTCAATCAAATTACCAAAAACAAAATCCAACTGATCACCAACAACTACATCTAAGGGTTTACATCAGCTTGAATCAGAGTACCAAAAACAAAATCCAACTGATCACCAACAATATCTTCAACATTCGATTTTCCATAACTTTTTTCTTCAATTGCTCTTCAATGGCGTTCTTAGACCTTAATAATCCAGGTATAATAGCTGTAGCTCTACGACATAACGGTGGTTCAAACCACGCAATAAACCCACAATATGATCCCTGTACAAATCATTTTGGTTGAGCTTAGGGATTATTCACCAAAATCAATGGACATTAGGGTTAAGAAATTAAACTTACACAACTGTAGAACCTTCTCCCTGGATTAGAGGTTGTCCACGATGTGCGAACCACCATTGAAGCTCCACAGGAACACATACGGTGAGCCATTGAAGAAGGAAGAAGATGATACGAGTTTTGGTCCCTCGTGTGCAACCAATTCCATTTAAAAGGGGGATGAAAAGGGATTGGACAAAAATACCCTCGTGTGCAAAGCACGTGGGTGGTTCTAACGGACGCTGACAAACGGCCGTTTGTCAGAGGGACCAACTCGTTATAAAAATCCATAGGTCAAGTCCTAATCCGTAATAAACGAAGATTAGGGACCATTTTCGTAATAATCCCCAAACCACAGGGACCAAATCCATAATTTACTCTTTTATTTTTTAGAGTAAATTACATATTTGGTCCCTATGGTTTATTGGTTTTAACAGTCCGAGTCCCTATTTTGATATAATTATGGATTGCATCTTCGTGGCTTACATTTTATAACGTGTTGAGCCCCTAATCTCTAACTTCGTTAAAACTTTCTGTTAAACAGGTCAAGTACAAGGGTATTTTAGGCATTTTAGTCATTTAATTAACTTTTTATTTTTATTAAAAAATCAAGAACATCAAGAACACATCATCAAGATGTGAACATCAAGAACATGAAGATATGAACATCAATAATAAATCTTATACAAATTCATTCCAACAAACTTGTAAAACATAAATATGTAAAATCAATACCCTATCCATAAAATTAGAATTTTAAATCAAGTTGGATACCTGAAATCAAAATGCATAAAACTTTAAATCAAACCCCATTAAACTCCAAATTTTGGAAAAAGATTTTTTTTTGGTTGTTCTATCATCTTCTCAACAAGCTGTGAAGAACCCTTTCCATCAAAGAGAAATTGAAACCCCAAAAAAATCAATTCTGATCGATTAACCCACAAGAACACTAGAATCAAACCCCAAAAAAATCAAGTAGACCCTTTCTTTCGAAACCCCGGAAAAATCGAAACCCTGGAAAAATGGACAAGAAGAGGGAGAAAAAGAAGTGATGGACGATAAGAGGGAGAAAAAGAAGTGATGGACGATAAGAGGGTCCCTGTGTTCATCGTCGCCTGAGGAGGACGAAGAACGGCGGTGGTCATCGTTGCAGAGACGATGAACGCAATCTAGATCTAGTTCGCGATGGTCATCGTTCCAGAGACGAAGACACCATCTGGATCTGGTCGACGGTGGTGTTGCAGAGACGAAGAACACAGAAGCTTGGATCTCTCTGGTTTGGTTACAAAGGGGATCAACATGTTGTCAAGATCTCTAGTGGATTCTCGTTTGTTCTTCTAAATCTCGTTCACTCGATCTTGGGTGCATACACCACAGGGATGATGACCAAATATCATTCTCTCCACCCTTCTTTTGATTTGTTTGTCTTGAAGAAATTTGTTGTTTAGCAATAACAAGGATACGATTAGGGTTTTGGGTTTTCTAGTAAAAGTTTGTTGTTTTTAACAATGATTTGTGTTTTGTACAATGTTTTTATCAAAAAAAATGTATACTGATTCTTGGTTTATATGATTTTTTGGTGTTCATGAAGATCTAATTTTTTATATATTTGATTTTTTGGTGTTCATGATTTTTAGGATGATAATCAACAATACGGAAGAAGGGATGAAGAGGGACACATGGCAATATGCTATTGATTTTTTTTTAATAATTGAGAAAAATACATAAAATGACCAAACTACCCATCACATCCCTTGCAAATGACCCTTTTAACGGAAAGATCTCAAACGGAGTTAGTTTTAGGGACCCAAGGCGTTATAAAATGCAAACCATAAGGATGCAATTCATAGATTTTTCAAAATAAAGACCCAGACAATTAAAACACATAAACCACAAAGACCAAAGATGTAATTTACTCTTTTTTTTTATATAAAATCCAGATTCAAGATAAATCATAACCTATTCTTTAAACTGAAAAAAAAATTAGAAAAGTTATTTTCGAGGAAATTGGAATGTGTGATTAATTGTTATTGTACAACTTTGTTCTAAGAAAAAGAAGTGTCATGATTAACCTTTTTTTTATATCATTTCATACATGTTTAAAAATTTGTTAAGATATTAAATAGTTTAATACTATAACTAATATTTTTTCTCTTACAAATTAAAAAATGTTATAGCTTAATGTATCTCTTTTTCTTGAAAACATTTTTGAAGGCCTTGGAGTAAAATCAGCCAACTTTGTAAACTTGATTGCTATTAAAATAATTGAGATTTTAAAACTCCAAGATATGTTTGTAAAATATCAAAGTAAACGAAATAAATATCTCCCACTTAGACGTGGGTCTCAACATAGAATATAAGGGGTTGTTTGTTTACCTTTTAATGGTTCCATTAAGAGGAACATTTGAATCGTTAAGAGGTGAATCTTGTTTGGCAAAAAAAATAGTCTGTCTCTTAATGGTTTTAAAATTCTCTGAATGATTTTGTATCCTGGACCTTTCTTAACCATTAAATGCCCTGGTTTCATTCTGATTTCTGAACAATTACAAAACAACCATATTTCACTTTGAACTATATCATAAGAGCCTCGTAATCATTCTGACCACTTAATCGTTCTGCACCAAATCATTCAGCAACTGTCAAACAACCCCTAAGTAAACCTATTATCTGTTGCGGAAAATAGAGTGTTGTTTTCATGAAAACTCTCCACTCGTAAAAAAGAAAATATAAAAAGAAAACTTCACCGAAAAAGTGTGAACAATTAGGAAAGAAAGAAGAAAAAGTGGAAAATAAGGAAGGGAGATTAATGCTAGTAACAATTGAAAGGCTACTAAGCTAGAAAAAATAAGAGTATTTTCAATAGATTTTTTTGAAATGGAAAAATAAAAAGTCAAAATCCGTAAAATTAATTTGTTTTACCTTTATTTTCAACATATTCTCTATTTTGGAAATTATACAATTAATTATATTATTAAAATATTCAATACAACTTATAAAGTATTATTTCTCTCTTTTAAATATTTAAATTCAAGCAATCCCATTAGTAGAATGAATAAAAAGTCTTTTATCGATCATAAATAATCATTTTTAAAGAAATCTCCAAATTCGGAAAATTTCATCATCATCTCTCTCTCTCTCTCTCTCATATTTAATCATTTTGAAGAAGGTTTTAAGGAATCCGTGTACCATAAATCCCCAAAAACATGTACAACAGAACATACTGAAAGTAAGACACAAGTCATCCCGTTGTCCATCTTGGGATTTTTGTAGCCTATCCTGAGATACAATACCCTACCCCCACCCTCCATCTCTCGGCCTTAGACCAACTACATGTCACAAAAGAACTGCTAT
Source organism: Saussurea involucrata (assembly GCA_033807775.1). Lineage (NCBI taxonomy): Eukaryota > Viridiplantae > Streptophyta > Magnoliopsida > Asterales > Asteraceae > Saussurea > Saussurea involucrata. The sequence continues at coordinate 177,308,853 of CM066321.1, forward strand.
AAAAGGTCATTTCCTTAGATGCTACCTAAGATTTCTATGTCTATCCTCAATCGCTCACTCCACATCCTCCTCGACCGCTCCTTCTCCTATCCCCGTCTACAATCACAACATCTACCCTCCTCACCGAAGTTGGTAAGTGTCTTCCATGAACATGTTCAAGATATTTTTTGTAATTTGTTATAAAAATAAGTATAAGTATCAAATAATTAAACTATACTAATCGAATCGTTAATATCATGATTCCATGTTGTTTAAATGCACATTGGATGTCACAACATTCACATTGTTTTCAATGAAAAGGGCACGACGAACATGAGTAGTTGGGGACTCAACTCTAAATAAATTTTAAGAGTCTTTATAAATCTACAACAATCGACAAACCTATATCATTAACTTCACTTGACAGATATAATTTTCATTGTTATATTATATCTTATCGACAAAATTGTTTTTGAAAGTAATATATTATTTCAAACAACAATGACACTAATATTGTTATCTTTCTTTTACCATTTCTTACCTGTCAAAAAAGTAAATGTCACATGTTCTAGTTATAGTATTTTCTTAGCCAAAGTCGTGGTGATATGAAACAGATATAACGGTTGGACGATCATTTTATTGGAAAAGTAGGGAATAGAATAAAAACAATTTTGTCTTTTAAGGTAAATCATTATATTCTAGTTATTGTCTTTTAAGGTAAATCATGTGAAATTTAATACTCCATTTCAGTATCAGTATTGTAAGCATGATTTCGAATTTCAAGGATTTCGTCAATCGTGCCAAAAATGAAATGTCCTTTGTAAAACCAAATGCATGCCTAGAAAACTATATGAACGTGTCGATCTCTATCGTTTGTTAAAGCATAACCGATATGCTTATAACATAAGGATTGAGTTCCTCTAAGAATAGCAGTTATGGTGAGAACACGAGAACAAAATAGTTTTACCTGCCTTCAACTATTTTTATTGGCCTAATGTTATCATGACTGAAACAAACTTATGCACATGTAAAATGATCAAAAAGGACATCTTCAATAAATTATTAATTATAATATTTAATTATATGATTAAAACAAATTTATAGCAATATAACATGTTAATTAATACAACAAATGTAGTAAAGAAAAATTAAATAATATAACATATAATTAAAAGAATTTAAAATTTATTATTACATATATACTTTAAATTTTGAATTTCTTAAAACAAGTTTTAGAAAAAAAACATATTAACTTATGATTTTGAATAACCATTACATATAATATGAAAAAAAGAATCAAATAATAATTAAAAAAGATAATAATAATTGATAATTAAAAAATATTGATAAATATTAATCAATATATAAAATAATTTATATGATCAACAATAACTCTAAATAATTAAAATTAATATCAATGTATAATTAAAAGTTAGTTTAATAATTTTCAGTTAATATTAATTAATATTTATTAATTAATAATAATTAAATTTAAAAAATTAATATTTATTTATAATAATAGTTAATTAATAATAATGAGGGTAATATTGGAATATTCACAAAAAACTACTCCAAGTAGCGTTTCAAAAAGCTAGCTTATGGTCATTCAAACATGTACCCAGAAAAAAAAGCCAGCTTATCAGCTAGCTTTTTTTTGCCAAACGCCCAAACGATGCCTATATCGCTTGAGAAAAAGGATAAAGGTAGTTGAAGATAATTGAAAATAGTTGAGTGTACTTGCAAATTTAAGAAGATAGTTGAAGATAGATGAGTGTACTTGACAAGTATTCTCATCATAACTGTTATCCTCATACAATTCCAAGTCTCTCTCTCTCTCTTTATATATATATATATATATAGAGAGAGAGAGAGAAAGAGAGGGGTACTTTAAAAAAGATTTTCTAGAGAGATTCAAAGAGGTTCCAAGTATTGTTGCACAGTGTCAAAGTCAGGGTCTAGAACAACCTACGAACTATGACACAATTTTTTGCCCCCGCTTGAGGGGCTTTTTGGAGTCTCATATTGGCTAGACAGACCATCAAACTTATACGTATGTGTGTGTATATATATATATATATATATATATATATAAATTTGTAGGTATGTAAACTCCCCCCATCTCTCTCTAAAGGTTATTTTAGATATAGATTTGAAGGGGACAGATAGTTTTAACTGTCATACAGATTTTTTCTAACAAATTTAACTACAACATCGTAGAGTGGTACAAAATCGGTTTACGATCAGAATTAAGCCCCTATCCGACATATATATGGCCAGCAAACACAAGTTATAGGAGTAAAATGGATTGAACTTTATTTAAATGAGTCTTGATAATGTTCTTAATTAGGGTACACCACTGGTTCTTTCAATACAAACTATGCTTTAGCTTTAAAGGACAAACAATTTTCATAATGTTGTTTGCAAGTAAAAGGGATGTATGAGCAAGAATAGTACATATCTTCTAACACAAACAGATGGAGATAATAGATATATAGTTTCAAGAGTTTTGCCTTTTTTTCGTTTCTTTTTTTTGCAGTAGTCTCTGAATCATTATCAGCTCCGTGTAGATATAAAAGTTTGTCGATTTCATGGCATCTTCTTTTATTGCCGCCATCAGTTGTGGTGAAATCATGTTCTTTCAAAGCTGCCTCCAATTTGCATGTGCAACCATTCTGGTGACGACCCCCTACTGAATTCCCTCGTGGGTTGAGAACCAAACGCCACCCCGCCCATGTCAAATGTTTGTTGACCAAACTGAAACACTAGTGTTAGAGACAAAGAGACCACTCATTGCTTTCCTATGCAAACAACCCCAATATATATACATATATATAGAGAGGAGGTTCAAGGGAAAACTTTAAAAAAATGGAAAACTGAGGAACACTGTGGCAGCCCTTCATCTGGACGGTATACACTTGTGTATACAAGTAAAAGTTGTTTTTTTTTGTTTTTATGCACGTGTGCATGTTATAAATTACCTGTATGCACAAATGCATGCCGCACAAATGAAAGGCTACCAGGGTGTTCCTCAGTTTTTCCTTTTTTTTAGGTTTTCCCGTGAACCTGACCCTATATATATATATATAGACTTGAGTATATATATATATATAGACTTGAGTATATATATATATGAACAAGAGAAGTTCATGTTATCAAAAGATACGAGATTCTAGACTTACATCTTTTGAAGGAAATCCTTGGGGGCTTGGGTGTGATCTTGAAGTGACAGCTTCAAGCTTCATTGATAAGAACTGTGACACTCGAGTTGATTAGTGCAACAAACACCAAATGGAAAATTAAGTTGTGATGAAACAATTGAACAGGAAAGTATGCGTACCTCAACCTGTTGCTGTAGCGATTGGATGTAATTAATTATCTCATCGAGGACCAGTGCTTTCCCAATAACCTGAGATCACATAATTGATCCTTTTAAATATGCTTCATGCTGAAGTGAACAGCCAAATCTTTTATGGCAAATTAACTATTATTAGGTCTGTTTTAGAAGATTTTGGCAGCCGGGATATTTGAGTGAAGAACTTGAAGCATTTGAACAAGATTCACATGTCATGACATCCAAATCTTGACAACTTTAAACAAAACCACTAGTCCCATGAATTTAATCACTGTACAACAGCGAAAAAGAAGATTAAATTGTGATATGTGCCAGCAAGAAGTGCTGATGGCTCATCAATGTAATCTTGGGCCAAGGTTACACCAATTTCTCTGCAATAGTCTCTAAAGTACCTTGGTTAATGTAAGAAAGCTGGGCTACATAAATATTGAATCAAACAAGAGCATATTAATATTTATAAAGAGCACTTTAACAGGTTTGGCTTGTTTAAAAGCCTCTCATGCTAATTAACTAAAATAAAATAAAATAAAAATACAAAGACAAAGCAAGATGAACATATAAGTCAGACCTTATTACAGCCAGGGACCAGATCTTGGAGAATTTTCATCCTTTCACTTATCTTCTCTCTTCTAGCCTGCCAATTAAATAGATCAATTTTCGGCAAAAACAAAGCTACATATTGAAGTATGCCTTCAATAATTGATATTATTTCACAGTATTCACAACTCAGACATGAAGCTCGAGGAACAAGAATCAATAATCAGCCGCGCTTCAGGTTGAATTTGACCATTATAAAAGGGCATATAAAGAAAATGATTTGACATTTGAAAAAGCTTAGAAGCAACTCACTCTTTCTGCTAGACTGTGGCTATCAGTGGCTTGACCTCTTCGTGCTCGAACATGAATGTAATCTTGTTTAGATGGCTCAGACGGTTTTGCATTGTTTTCTGCTCTCTTGCCAGAACTTCTATCAGCTTCTGGTTTAGATTCTGAGTTTTCGCTTTCAAGTGCCAAAGTCTTCAAACGTTTACCATCACTATCAAGCTGATTAAAATCGCACAAATTTCTCATAAGAACCAAGAATCCACTTCAAAATTACTAATTACAATTGACATATCGCAATACTAGCAGTCTAGCATCGCTCAAAACTTCATGAAACCAACAAATAGAAACTTGATTCAAAAAGTTCAGCAGGAACTGAGCTGTAAACGTTTCTAGGTATGAATTTAATGAATACAAACAGAAAAGGTTGGTGAGGTTCACGAATTTTGGATCGAAAACTGAAAAAGGTGTAAAAAGTGCTTATATGGTGTTCATTAATCATGCTTTAATTTTAAATTTGAATAAATTCCTATCAGTGTCACATAAATTTGACTATAAAGTCATGAGAGGCTCTTTAATCTGCAAAATCATCTGAATCAAAATCAATTGAAAATAGGGAAGCTAATTAGACATCGATAACATATTCACAGCCACTGTTTGATACATATTTGAACACATACAGAGATGTTAATCAAATGATTTATTAATTGCAATATTAAAACTCAAATCAAAAGCGAGTGTTAATTAATTGATTACCATGCCATTGCCATTGCTACGACTGCTAGTTGAAACACCTTTAGACGAATCATCATCTTCACGTCGCTTCTTACTCTGATTATTATTATTATTATTCCCTCTCTGGTCCACAACCATTGGATCATCCATCGCCACATGATCCCTATTATCCACATACGCACTAGCATGATCCCCCAATTGTCCCATACCAAACGACGACGCATTGCCACCTCCACCGCCTCCACCGAGATTTATCGGAAACGGCCAGATCTCCGTCAAATTACACAACGAAGACCCCGTATTACCTGACCTAAAACCACCTCCGTTCATCATCACCGGCGGATCCATCCAAATAATCAAAAACAAAAAATTAAATAAATGAAATACGATTCAAATCCATTCAACTCCTGGAAACCCTATAATATTGGTTGAAACAAAGTTCAAGTTGTGAGTGCCAAATCAGCTTGAAGGTTGGAAGAGATAGATACAGAGGATTGTAAGTATAAAGCTGCGTGTGATCTCCTTTGACAGTGGAGGGTTGTTGGGTGCGTAATGTACCCACCACCAGTGTACGTTAGCGAGGTAGACCTCGGGAGTTGAAAAGAAGTGACTTCTGAGTGAGGATTCTCGGAGTGTCAAGCGTTTTCTTGTCGACCGCCTTTTTAAATAATCACTTCTTCTCAGCCGTACGATTAACTTATTTACGCTCAACTACCCTCCATATTTATTATTTACCATTATTAGCCCCCATTCTTATATTTATGACTTATAAACTCAATTTATACTTAATCAGATTTAAGGTCTGTTTGTTTACCTCTTAATGGTTCCATTAAGAGGCAACCTCTGAATCGCTAAGAGGTAAATCATGTTTGGCAAAAAAAATGTCTGCCTCTTATGGTTCTAAAACCCTCTGAATGATTTAACATCCTAGGCCTCTCTTAACCATTCAGCACCATGATTTCATTCTAAACAATTACCAAACAACCATATTTCATTTTGCACTATATCGTAAATGCCTCTTAATCATTCTAATCACTTAATCATTCTGCACTAAACCATTCAACAACTGCCAAACAGCCCCTAAATTTTAATCAACTAGTTATACGATTTAATTTTTTGAAAATCACAATAATCATATTAATAAACAACTGAAAATTAGCTAACGTAGTTACAGATCTATATGTACCTATTGGTCATGGGTTGGGTTCTAATAAGAAATGTCAAATTTGGTGAGAAACATGAGAAATGGTTATCAACCGTTAAATGAGAAATGAACGAACATTGAAATGAGACGTATCGAGACAAGATGCATCGAGATGCATCGGATCAATTCCCTTTTAAGCCGCAATTCATAAAATGATTTTGGTTAAAAGTCATCAACGGTTTAAAAATACTTCTCCTCAAATATGTCAGTTCTCACATGATCTCATGCTTTAGTCATATATTTTCAATATTGAAATAAGCCAATAATCATGGAAAAAAATCATTTTAGATTTATATTATTTTAAGATAGAGAAAAATATAATTAAATTGAAAAAAAAAGTGGTTTGTGCAGTTTAAGGATAATTATGATTGAGTGATGTATGATTACTAGTAACATGTGTATTTTACTTATTTGATTTGATTGACAAAGTAATTAAATAGGGGAGGCTAATGGCGGGAAATTGACATAAATAACCATTTTAATCTCAAATCTTCAACTTTTAACCCTCCAAGTTTTTTTTTTACAAAAATAGCCGGAATCCCGCAAGCCTGACACCGCAAGGCTTGCGGTGTCAGCTTTTTCTGACAAAACGAAAAAAATATTATTTTAAAAAAAAATGACGATCCCGCAAGCCACCACAAGCCTTGCGTTTTGTCAGAAATAATTTTTTTTTTCGTTTTGTCAGAAAAAGCTGACACCGCAAGCCTTGCGGTGTCAGGCTTGCGGGATTCCGGCTATTTTTGTAAAAAAAAACTTGGATGGTTAAAAGTTGAAGATTTGTTTTTAAAATGGTTATTTTGGTCAATTTCCCGGCTAATGGCACCCCAAATTTGGCTATTTGCACCCCATGATTACCCCAATGATTAATATTCATGATTTTTTTTGTTTTTTGTCTTTTTTTTGTTTTTCTATTTTATTTATTTATTTGTATTATATATTTGTATTTATTTGTATTATATATTTTTTCTTTTACTTTTTGATTTTATTTAAAAATAAATAAATATTTAAAAATATTTATATTACTAGTTTTTTATAATTATATAATTATAAAAATAAAACATAAACATTGCGATTTAACATATAAATAGAACATAAAATAATCTATATTACATTCGATTATTCTAAAATAACATTATCCGTAGTACAATTAACACGTAAAAGTCGCTGGTACTTCTGTATTCGATCTGAATACGGGGTAGCCCATCCTGCAGCACATTGATAACTGTAGTGGAAAAAATGTTGAGTTATAGTAGGGAACGGGGATCCTTCTGCCATATCTAATTTCACATAATGGTTGCCATTAACGTACCCAATTGTAAAAACAACATGTTGATACCACGCTGGCGGAGTAGACCTAAGCGGCAAGTACGTCACACAGCCTGCCATATTTATAACGTGTAATATCACATTATACTTTGAAGCAATCAAGACACCTATTTCAGGCATTGTCATCCAGTGTTCAACTGGTGCACCTCCATCATATTGAAAGAAGTTTAAAGTGTTGTAAACAATATTCCAGTGACCTCTCCCTTTTTTAATAATTAACATCTGAACATATTATATATTTACATTTTTGGTCCCTGTAATTAGTTATTATATTACTTTTAATCCCTTACTTTATCATTTTTTATTTTATACCCTTATCATATTAACATAAATAATCGTATATAAACTAAAATATATTAAAAATACATTTTTTTATTACAAATTATATCATTGTATTCGTCTCGTCAATATCTTCGAAATGAGCCTAATATTGAATATTTTTTGATTTAATCATATTGGACTCATTTCGAAGGAATTGACGAGACGAATACAAACGTGATGCGGTGCGAAGTATCTTGAATCTAAAGCCGAGAATTCGAAAAAATAATTTTGTTTTATGGTTAATTGGTCAAAAAATTAAAGGTCAATATGGTTAATTGGTCAAAAAACTTAAAAAATATTCGTTCGATAGTGAGGTCTTCAAACCAACATTTGTGCTCACTTTGAAGGTTTTGATGAACGGTTATAATGGAGTATATTAGATAAATATAGATAAGAACGTAAAATGTACAAAAAAAGAATAACTATATATATATATATATATTTCTAATATATATATATAACAAAAAAATAACAATATATATATATAAGTAATATATATATATATATAAAAAAAAGAATAACAATATATATATAAAATATATATTTTGCTGCTGTTGATTTTGTAAGCATGTAGAATAAAGTTTGTGGAGGTTTGTTTAAGTGAAATAAAATATTGCGCTGCTTTAAAGAAACTAGATAACAATGAGAAAATAAAATGGAAACCATACCATACGGTTACCTTAAAATTAGGAGAAGATTCAATATTATCTATTTAATTAATGAATTAATAAAACATATATTTACAAATGACTAAATTTACCCTACAATTAAATATTAATTATTAAATAATCAAAAATTCTTAAGATCTGATCAACGGTTAAGATCGTGACTCAATCTAAGCCATTAACTCATTTGATATATGGTTAAGAAAAAACGGTGGCATTAATGTAATTAATTGAACATTTTAATTCATTTGTGTAAAGGTGAGAGGTAGATGAGGGCATTTTGGGTATAAGTAAAGTCAATAGTCTTTCTCTCTCTTTCTCTTACGATTAATTCTTTCTCTCTATCTCTCTCCTACTATTAACCCTAGAAGTTCAAATCAGGAACATGGGTCTCCTCTTTACTCCGCCGTCGCCACCACCACCACCATGCCGCCGTCGCTGACCCTACATGTCTCGCCGTCGCTAACCCTACATGAGGAAGTGGGTGAAGATAATGATGAGCCTACTGGGATATTGAAGATGACGATGAGCCTACTCAAGCATGAAACCTTACAAGTATTTCCAAATTTGATTTATTAATCACCCCCATCTTTCAGGGTAAATTAATAGGTAAGTACTTGGACCATGTTCATTGGTTTTCTTGATCTTTCTCCCCTGTTTGTGATGTACATAATGTGATTGTATCTTTTTAAGAAGAAATTGCAAAATTTATTATCTCCCTTTTGCAATTTATGGGTTTTGTATTCATGACTTTGTCTTCATGATTCTAGGTTTTGTATTCATGATTTTGTCTTCATGATTCTGGGTTCATGGTTTTATATTGTTTCATGTTTTTAGGTTCATGGTTTTATATGGATTCATGATTCTGGGTTCATGATTTTATGGATTCATGTTTTTGGGTTCATGATTTTATATTGATTCATGTTTCTGGGTTCATAAATTTATATGGCTTTATATTTCTGGGTTCATGATTTAGTCCGGTTTCATCTTATTTCCGTCGCCAAGATGCCAATCTCATGAATAATTGATTTTTTCCTGGAACTGTTACCAAAAATAAAATAATATATATAAAAAGGGAAATAAAAAATACGTTAGAAATCCCTAAAATACCCTCTATAAATAAAATGTATAAAAAAAATAAAAACAAAAAAAGAAATTCCCTGATTGGTTGATTTTGGTTTGTAGAGTTTCTAAGAATGCACTGGTTTGCAAAATATGCCGACCCTATATATATATAAAACAAATAAATAACAATATATACTGTTGATCCAAACCCTCAGTGATTTGATAATGACCCTCTCTTAAATACTTAGTGAAAATTGTATGTAAACAATATGTATCAGAGTTTCACTATCACTGATAAGTACTAAGATCTTACAGTACCGCTGATAGGAACTCTCGCTCTTTAAATTAAACATTCAGCGAACACTGTTCACCATAATGCTCTGAGTCTGTTCAGTCCTTATGGTGATCGCTGATAAGTTAGTTGTTTACTTATGATCCCTGAAGACAAGTTTCACGTCCACAAAGGTTCTACGCTGAAGTCGAAGATCAAGCTCAAGAACCAGCGACAAGTCTACTAATGAACTGATGTGGATCAGCGAAGACTCAGATTTGTCCACTCAACGTGAAGTATCAAGTACAAGACTTCAACTATCGCTGAACTTTATCATTCGCTGAATAGTAAATGGTAATCGCTGAATCAACGAAAGCTGATCATGAAGTCCTCCGTACAAAGTACTTTTGTCTTAACCACCCTTGCACGCCACCGTACGAAATGTCAGAAAAGAACCTCCGAATATCTGAAATCGTACAACCACTCTGATACTACACTGTTCATCTTTACGGCTACTAAGGTTGTCAACCAAGGTCAATGACATGCAACCAATCCGCTGATGACACGTGTAAAGTGTATACTGATTTGCATTAAATGCATGCAGTATATAAAGAGATGAACTCACTTCATTTGAAGTAACTTGCTAACTCTGGACAAGTTCAAATCTCTCTCAAGATAGGATTTTATTAGTAATCTCCATATCTTTCTTAGTGCAAGAAACCTTAGTGTTCCAACTTGTTTAGATTTAGGTTTATCCTTAATCTTGTTTCCGCAACAAGCTGTAAATTGTTAATGATTTATCAATAAACAATTTAGAAAACTAAAATAGTGTGTTTGTATTCAACCCCCCCTTCTACAAACTTGTATAGGCCTTTCGGGACCAACAAGTGGTATCAGAGCAGATTTGTTTAATCTCATAAACAAGATCTAATCTAAGATATTTCTCTTCCTTGCTATTATCTGAAAATGGCCTCCCACACAAACACAAATTATATAGACAATGGTTCTCTTGCAAACCCCCCTAGATTTTCCAGAGACAACTTCAACTTATGGAAAAATAGGATGATGCTCTTCTTAGAAGGTGTAGACCCCACTATGACCTACTATCTTGAAAACGGCCCACACATCCCTGTAACTATTGATCCTTTAGTTCCAGCCACTGCAACTAGAGCTGCTATTCCTGAAAGGCTGATTCCGAAGGAAATACACATGTGGACCGTTGAAGATAAGAAGAAAGTGGCTATAGATACAAAAGCCAGATCCATACTATCCATGGCCCTTCCTGACGAAGTCTACCATTCCGTCATGAACCTGAAATCATCAAAAGCCATGTGGGACACAATATGTGTTCAGTATGAAGGAACGTCTGAAGTCCAGGATTCAAGAAAGATCAACCTGGTAAGACAATACGAAAGCTTCATTTCTGGTAAGAATGAAACTCTCTCTGAAGTTCATCAACGTTTTAATTGCTTAATTATAGATCTAAAAACGGTTGGTAAGGAATATTCTAACTTTGAAGTGCTGACAAAGTTTCTAGAATGTTTACCTGAAAGCTGGGACAATTATTCCATGTGTCTCAAGCTGTCAAAAGATCTAAGATCAATGACTCTTGCTACCTTATATGGCACATTGCTGAATCATGAGCAATCTAGCCATCTTAAGAAGAATCTTGTAAAAGATTCCAAAAGCACCCCTGTTGCTTTAATCTCAGAGGAACCTTCTACTCAGCGACCCTCAGTCACTATCACTGAGTTAGAAAGTAACTCTGAAAGGTCATCAGATTCTGATTCTTCAGATGATGATGAATCCTTGGCTCTCCTAACTAAAAAGTTCAGGAGATTCGCCAAGAAGAAAATGTTTAGAAAGAACAAACCTCTTTCAATAACTGACAAGCCTAAGTCATCAGCTTTTGTTGATAAGGCTACTGCTACTTGTTTCAACTGCGAAAAGACAGGTCATTTCGCTAACGAGTGCAGGTCAAAGAAAATCATGAGACCTTCAGCTTTTACAAAGAAATCCTTTGTTCCAAGGAATAAAGATGACAAATACTCAAAGCTGAAGGAGAAGTATGCAAAGCTGAAAAGCTTTAAGAAGAAAGGAAAAGGCCTGATGGCTGACTATGATTGGGCTGCTTCTGATGAAGAAGCCTCATCATCTGATTCTGAAGATGATGAAGCAAATCAATGTCTCATGGCAAAGATTGAAGAAGAGGAAGAAAGTTCAGACATTCCCTCCACTTCAACATCTGCCATTCAGGTATCACCTTCCTTCTTTACCAATATTGCAAATATTGATGAAGCTGATAGTCTCCGTAAAATCGATCTACTGACTAGAAGTTTATACGAAGCCATGAACGGCAAAGCTGTGGTTGAAAACCAAAATCTTGATCTCGCTGAAAAGCTTAAAAACTGCCACCTTCAAATAGAAAAGCTTTCTAAAATTGAAGATGATTTTAAAGATCAAGTCTATTTAAATCAGCTAGTCAAAATCGAACGAGCAGAAGCTATCGCTGCATTAAAAGCTGAACAAGCTACTGTTGAAGGATGGTGTAATTCTTCAACAAAGATCACTGAGATAATTAAGGCTCAGATTCCTCTGAGTGATAAACGTGGTCTGGGTTATAAGTATGATACTCCAAAACCAACCACTGAACGTTCAATGCTTAAATTTGGAACGTTCGTATCCTCAGTCGCTGACACTTCATCATCTCAGTACTCCTCGTCGGTTACACCAATCCCTGAGGAAACTCCTACCTCCTCAAAAGGTAAGGAGAAAATGGTTTATTCAAAACCTACCTCTGTCTCTAAAGACAAAGGTAAAGGAATTGTTATTTATCAAAATCCTCAGAAGGGTACTTTAGTACCTAAGCTGAATGCTTCCAAAGCCTTAGTGATTCATTCATCTGGTTCTAGAAATCAGACCTCTGGATCAGTTCAGCGACCTACTCCTAGACTCAGAGTAGATGTCCTTGGTAAGAAATCTGAAGAACTGAATGTTCGTCCTATTTCAAAAACCAATAGTGTACTTGGTGCTGGTACTTCTAATTCCAAATTAAAAGCTCAGCACTCAAGTGGTCCTAGAACTAATTTTAGTTATAGGAAATGTTATCACTGTGGACTTACCGATCATATTGCAAGTAAGTGTCCCACAGCCACCAAAGCTGATAAGATAGCTAAGGTGAAGATAGCACCCAAGAAGACCAAACCAGTTGCAATTCAGGTCAAGGTGACTCCTACCGCTGAGGTCAAGAAATTGACCAAAGTGAAGAAAGACAAAGCTGAATCTTCAAATGCTGCGAAGACTGCTGAACCCATTCCAACTTCTTCCACTGACAAACGCGTATACATGGTGAAGTGGGTACCCAAGCAAAACTAATCTTCCTTTGTATTGCAGGTTAAGAAGGGTATCTGGTATCTCGATAGCGGATGCTCTAGACACATGACTGGAAAGAAAAACCTGCTCGCTGAATACAAGGAAGAGAAGGGTCCCTCTGTGACTTTCGGTGGAAATGGAAAAGGACACACCCGAGGGTATGGTGTACTTTCAAATGGTACAACATCCTTCAGAAGAGTCGCATATGTTGAAGGGATGAAGCATAATCTTCTAAGCATCAGTCAGCATGATGGATGAACTAACATATTTCCTTGGTCTTCAGATTAAGCAAACTGAAAAAGGAACTTTTATAAATCAGGGAAAGTATGTTAAAGATATGCTGAAGAAATTCGACTTAACTGAAAGTTCAGCTATGAAAACCCCTATGGCACCACCGCTGATACTTGATAAGGACACAAAGGGTGTTCCTGTCAATGTCACGCTGTACCGTGGGATGATCGGCTCACTATTGTATCTTACAGCTAGCCGACCCGATATTATGTTTGCAACATGTCTGTGCGCACGATATCAAGCTGAACCTAAGATATCCCATATGAAAGCTGTAAAGCGAATCTTTCGATATCTTAAGGGTACAGCGAATCTAGGTCTTTGGTATCCCAAAGACTCAGGATTCGATCTAACCGCCTATTCAGACAGTGATTTTGCAGGTTGCAAAATGGATAGGAAAAGCACCACAGGAGGATGTCAGCTCCTGGGTGGAAAGCTGGTAAGTTGGACAAGTAAGAAGCAAAACTCAGTGTCCACTTCCACAGCTGAAGCTGAGTATGTAGCCGCTGGAAGCTGCTGTTCTCAAGTCTTGTGGATGAGAAATCAGCTACTAGACTATGATCTTCAGCTCTCCAAAATTCCAATCTATTGCGACAGCACAAGTGCCATCGCTATAGCAAACAATCCAGTGCTACACTCAAAGACAAAACACATAGAAATCAGATATCATTTTATCAGAGATCATGTGATGAATGGTGATATAGAACTTCATTTTATCCCAACTGATTATCAGTTAGCTGATTTGTTTACCAAACCTCTTGATGAGACAAGATTCAACTTTCTCATCAGCGAGCTTGGAATGCTGAACTTTGAAGGATAAAATCTTCAGCGGTTCACATTTAATCAGCGATACGTTTATACAATCGTGTATAGCCTTCGGGATAAAATCAACTTATATAATCCATTTCATCATCTTCTCGCTGAATAAACTTGGTTAAACTGATATCCAGGTATGTTTTCTCTCTCTGACAATCGCATGAAAATGCAAGATTTCAAAATAAATTGCATCGCTGAATATCTCTTCCTTAACAGCGATATTTTGAAAATTTCCTTAAATCTTCACTGACATTTTCTATTCAGTGCTTCATGTTTTTCAAAAGAGTCCCTGAGTTTTCAAAACCTCAGAGACATCCTAAAAGAATGTGAAAGGACAGTTGTGACGTCATTGCAACGGATAACACTCGACACAATTTCTTTCTGACACACGTTTGCACGTTTTGTTCAAACTTCCAATCAAATGCAAACACGTGTCCGTGTCATGATGAAAACCTTTTCCCGCTCAAGGTTTTCTCTCTCTAAAAATCCCTATATAAACAACTCTTGGTTTATATTTGTCTTTTACGCGAACAATCTTTCTCCGCAAGAAAAGAATCCTCTGTTGCATATGTGCTCTCAAAAACCTCAAGAACTGTTCATCATCTTCTTCATCAAAACTTCAAGGTTAATATGTTCTTATCTTTTATCAAATGCGTATAACTTGTTTTCGATCTTCTCTTTGTTTTAACAAGATCAAACAAAAGAACTTTATAAAATAAAATCATTTCTTTCATGGTTTTATGAACACAACTATTTCATGGTTGTTCTTCAAGTTTTAAATCTAAATCTTAAACTTGTTCTTCATTCGTATTAATTTTTCTTTTAGAAACTGGAATACAAGACTTTATGGGTTTTACTTTTCTTTTAAAAATCAAGAAAAACCCTAATCTTCATTAAGACATTTTTTGTCTGAATGAAATGGACAACATTCGAAAAATCTTAACCGAAATTTCTTTCCACATTAAGATAATTCTTATTTGTTAACATCTTTGGTTGAACTGATAAAACAGTGATATGGCATCTTCAAAGCTGAATGTTACCGCTGAGTCCATCTCCACTGACTCTGAGGAAATGGACATCTTCAAAGCCCCCCAGGTTAAGTTCGAGCTGGATCAACTCGATTGGACTAAGGCCAACAACCTCTCAGCTCTTCTCGAGTTTCCTCCTCGGAAGCAAGTATCACATCTGGACGATGCTGTAAGTTTTCTGAAGAACAACCCCATCTACACAGCCCTGACCATAACACCTCCTGCCAGTCAGCGGCTCTTATCCCAGTTCTGGTACTCTGCCAGACACACTGAGCTGCCCTCTGCCAAAGATCCATCCAAAACCATAGACTGCATACTCAGCGATACTGAGTATGGCACCATCAAGATTACACCCGCCATTATCCGCAAAGCCCTAAACTTCCCAAATGCCACCAAAGAAAAACCTTTCATTCCATTCCCTGACCATAAAAAGCATGCTGACAGAGAAGCAATCATTGCCTTCCTTGACGCAATGGGTTATATCTGGGATATTGGAAGGGACAAGAAGCCTGAGAAGAAACTGACGCTGATAAAGAAATCCAAGATGCCCAGCGAGATGAATTTCATCTTCGCTCACCTGAGCAGCTGCATGACAGCAAAATCCGGATCTTCTGATCAAGCCGCCCAACCTCAGCAGTCCATGGGATACGCACTGCTGAAAGGTCTAAATATTGACTGGGCCTCCATTATTTATGAAGACCTGATTCAACGTGTCGATTCTGCCGCTGACAGACCAGCATGGGTTCCTTACCCACGATTCATCAGCGCCATCTTTCAATATGGCCTGAAGGACAGCTATCCTGAAGAGGGTGATCTGAAACTTTCTCAGATTGGCCCTAAGGTTCTCGACTTCAAGCCTGTCGCCAATGAGGTACGTCTCTCTACTCTTCTCACTCTTCTAAATTCTCCGCTTTATGTGGCTCCTTCAGCGACAATACCAATCGCTGATACCCCGGCCACAAAATCCTCTCCTTATAAGAAAAGGAAACCCTCACACACCCAACTTGATTCCAAAAGGATCAAGAAAACCAAGGAGCAACCCCAGCAATTCCATGCTGAAGACTCCTCAGCTCATTCTGAAGAGCTGAAGGAAAGTTCCGTGGTACGCTCTGCCACACCCGTGCAAGCCATCCCTCCAATCCAGACTTCAGCGTCTCCAAACGCTGAGGTTAGAAACTTGGAAACTACCCAACCTCCCTCAGTCTCTCAAAAGACTGATGAAGTGATTGTCAGTGATTCCAACGCTGAACTCAGAACCCGAACCCCAATCTTAACCTTCGCTTCTCCCTCCACTCACTTGGACACTCCTCCAGCGAACACTGGAGATGCCATCATTCCAGAAGCCGCCGCTGATGCTTCTCAACAAATGATGAAGAAAGGACATGCAGAGATCACCGTACCTCACCGTACTTTCGAAGAGGATATGGAACACTATTCAGGAACTTGCAACTTTGACGAGTTCATCAATCCTCCTGCAGGTACAAATCCCACCTTAAACACTGTAACTAAACCTGAAACTTCTGAGCTTTCCTTTGTTCACAAGTACTTATATGTTACAGGTCCTAATTTGGGAGACATCAACGCCTCTCTGAAGTCCGTGGAAACAAAGCTGTCCAGTCTCACCACCACACTCTCCAACAACTCAACAGCTGTAACAAACGCTGGAGAAAATTTGACAAAGCTGACAACGGTGGTAGAGAAGAAAGCTTCCACTGAAGACATCAAGAGTCTTGATAAGACGCTCAGCGATTTTGCCAAGGTGCTCTGTGACATCTACACTGACTACACAAGCCTCAAAACATCAGTTTCGACCATGTCCAGCGAAGTAACAACGCTGAAGACATCAGTTGCAAAACTCGAGGTTGATATGTCAGAGGTCAAGACTGACTTAGGCTCTGTAAAGACCGACATTAGTTCTATGAAGACGATGATCGAGACGCTGGTAAACAAGGCAAATAGTCCAGCTCCTGCTCCTGCCCCTGTCCCTATTTTGGAATCTTTCACAGAGGAGGATCGCACAGAGCTGAGGAAAATCACGCCTGCTATTTCTGGCCTAGAAGACAGAATAGCAAAGCTTGAAGGTTGTGTGAAAATCTCTGGCCCAGAAGACAGAGATAACACCAATGCTGAGTCTGCCCATTCCTCCCCCAGTCATCATGAGAAAGAGGGGGAGAAGAGCGCTGAACATTCCAGGGAGAAAAGCGCTGAAAATCTTGAGAAAAGCGCTGAAGATCTGAACAAGAGCGCTGAAGACCTTTCCCATGATGAATCTATCAGGGGAGAGAGGAATGAAGATCTGACCACTGGACCTCAGGGAGATGAAAACCCTGAGGGAACCGAGAAGCTCGCCTCTGTATCTGAGGGGGAGCAACTCGAAGAAGATGCTGAGGAATCCGAAGCAGAAGAAGATGAAGACATCGACATCCCTGACGACAAACCATCCTTCTCTCCAAGAAAGGATGATGATGATGATGAAGATGACGATGATTTCTTTATCGTCAAACCTGCCCCAAAGATCAAAGCTCTTAAAGGAATCTCGATAAAAGAACCATCAGGGGAGAAGACAAAGCCCTCAGCCTCTGGCGCTGAGAAAAGCAAAGACAAAGGCCTCGCTGAAGATGAAAATCTAGCGATCCTTTTTGAAAAGCCGGTTTGTCAGGTACACTAAAACTTTACTTTTTCCTTCCCTGAACTTCTCAACAACTCAATAAGTTCTCTACTCCACAAACCTCTCTCCACATCCACATTCTTTTTCTATCTTTTCTACCCAAGTTCTTCTACCCAGTTCTTATCTGTAAGATCGCTGCGTTTCAGCTAGTCCTCTCCCCTGTTTGAGGATGTCGCTGAAGGTTCTACTGTTGCGACTTCACAAATAAAGCCAGCTACTGCTGATGAAATAATCCCATTCTTGGACTTGATCTCTGAGACTGATGAACCAGAAGAACAACCTCTCTCGCACAATAAGAGACCTTCCTCAGTTCCTCAAAGGCTGAGTGAAGAGGATCAAAAGAGAAGAGAAGAAATAATAAAGCGATTCGAGGATCAGCGAATCATTCTAAGGCCTGATCAACTACCTTCAGTTCCTCCCAAGTTCAGAATTTCAAAAGCTGAATACCAGGACCACCTTAGAGCTGAACGCCTCATTGCTGAAAGGAAGGAAGCTGAAGAGAAAGACAGAGAATACGCCATCAAGCTCACTCAAGAATCTGTCAAAGACCCCAAGCTGAAGCGTGTTCCCATTCAAATCCAACGAAAGCTGTGGGAAGAAGCCCAGAAGATCGTGGAAAAGAAAACTGAAGTTTCTCAGACCACCTTGATCTGGTGTAAAGAGAAAATTCACTTCAGATATCGTCCAGCGAAGATCAACAAGGTATTCATCTCTGGAAGAACCTCTATCGGAGTACCTATTGTTGACATCAAACTGTTCAGAGAAGATGACACATCTGAAACCTTTCGCGCTGACACTGTAAAAAGGTATGGTCTCTCTGAATGACTGGAGATGAGGTTAGCTATCCAACCATCACAATCTAAGTACAAGAATCATTTCGAAAAGCTGATAAACAGACAGATCGACTTGATATCTTCTTGTGTGGATATTCCTCCTGTTCCTGATCTAAAGCCGAAAAGAAAAAGAGGCTCTCCAAGGAAGAAACGTCAAGATTCAAACTCAGGACCTGTCATACGAAATGAAACTGGAATTGGTTTCTCTCGCGCTGAAGTGCTTGGTCCTGATCCTGATCTATCTGCCCTTGACATCTCTTTGCCACCATGTGAACTTTTCGTCCCTGGTAAAGTCATCAGTAATCCTTATGGAATATTCTTTCTTGACTATGACGGACGTAAATGCTTTCAACGTATCGCTGAGCTTCCAATCACTCCAATCGAACAACTCAGAGATCTTATCTACTGGTGTGACTTCAGAAAGGACATTCAGGCACGACACCTAAAACCCTTGATTTTTCAAGAAGCGCTGAATAAAAGAAAACGAGGTATAACGGTTCCTGACTGGATGATTCCCACTGAAAAGACGACCCTTGATGAACTTCTCATTAAGGAAGAACCTTTTGAAAACTGATATAATCTCCTTTTTCTCTATTGTATCAGTTATCCTTCTGTACTTGTAATTTATTTCGCTTGTACTTGTAATCTTTCTGTTCTTCAT
Source organism: Saussurea involucrata (assembly GCA_033807775.1). Classification (NCBI taxonomy): domain Eukaryota; kingdom Viridiplantae; phylum Streptophyta; class Magnoliopsida; order Asterales; family Asteraceae; genus Saussurea; species Saussurea involucrata. Next base: position 177,328,259 of record CM066321.1, read on the forward strand.
TGTAATCTGATTCAAAGATTTAAAGAAAGATTTCAGCGAAAGTACTTTACTCCATCAGTACTGAAAAGATCCCAGAAAACAGTAAAAGGGACAAATATTTTATGAGTTCTTTTTATCCTTATGTTTTCATTTAATAGCAATTTTCTTTGTTGCTATGTCATAATCAAATAGGGGGAGATTGTTGATCCAAACCCTCAGTGATTTGATAATGACCCTCTCTTAAATACTTAGTGAAAATTGTATGTAAACAATATGTATCAGAGTTTCACTATCGCTGATAAGTACTAAGATCTTACAGTACCGCTGATAGGAACTCTCGCTCTTTAAATTAAACATTCAGCGAACACTGTTCACCATAATGCTCTGAGTCTGTTTAGTCCTTATGGTGATCGCTGATAAGTTAGTTGTTTACTTATGATCCCTGAAGACAAGTTTCACGTCAACAAAGGTTCTACGCTGAAGTCGAAGATCAAGCTCAAGAACCAGCGACAAGTCTACTAATGAACTGATGCGGATCAGCGAAGACTCAGATTTGTCCACTCAACGTGAAGTATCAAGTACAAGACTTCAGCTATCGCTGAACTTTATCATTCGCTGAATAGTAAATGGTAATCGCTGAATCAACGAAAGCTGATCATGAAGTCCTCCGTACAAAGTACTTTTGTCTTAACCACCCTTGCACGCCACCGTACGAAATGTCAGAAAAGAACCTCCGAATATCTGAAATCGTACAACCACTCTGATACTACACTGTTCATCTTTACGGCTACTAAGGTTGTCAACCAAGGTCAATGACATGCAACCAATCCGCTGATGACACGTGTAAAGTGTATACTGATTTGCATTAAATGCATGCAGTATATAAAGAGATGAACTCACTTCATTTGAAGTAACTTGCTAACTCTGGACAAGTTCAAATCTCTCTCAAGATAGGATTTTATTAGTAATCTCCATATCTTTCTTAGTGCAAGAAACCTTAGTGTTCCAACTTGTTTAGATTTAGGTTTATCCTTAATCTTGTTTCCGCAACAAGCTGTAAATTGTTAATGATTTATCAATAAACAATATAGAAAACTAAAATAGTGTGTTTGTATTCAACCCCCCCCCCCCCCCCCCCTTCTACAAACTTGTATAGGCCTTTCGGGACGAACATATACATATATGTCAAATAATATATATATATATATATAATAGTATAATGATTGCAAAAAATGATTGGATCGAAAATAAATGCATTCAACACCCCATTTTGGGGTGCCATTAGCACTCCCCTATTAGGCCTTCGGTACCGCCAGCGGGCTCGGCTCGGGCTCGGGCTCCTGCGGGCTCCATCGGGTAGTGGTAGGGGGGGGGGGGCTGCGGGCTTCCTCTGCGGGTTCCAAAACCCGATAAACCCGAGGGTTGTGTGAGAGGAGGGTGAGGGTGGGGTGGGGTTGCGGGCTTCTTAGAGTATCGGGCACCCGGTACACCACTTTAGGGTAAGGAGAGGGTTAGGAGAAAAGCTGACGTGGCGCTGAGGGCTTGAGGGCATCGGTACTGATGGCCTTAGAAAGGTTAGTTCATGACTTCGTTGTCATGATTTTTAATAAATAATAATTTACTTTTTTTTTAAAATTTATTTATGAACTAATTATTTTATTTTATATATTTCTTAACGCATCATAAAATAGGCATATTTGTTTGATTCATATTTTGAAACCTCATATTTAAAAGTTTTATATAAAATTATATAGTTTGAAAATTTTGTATTTTATTATCTAATTATAACGTAAACTTTGATGCAATTTTGAAGCACATTTTCAAAATAAAAACTTTTAAGGAGTCGTTTACTAAATGTTTATTAAGTAAGCTCTTACTGACAAAAGTTATTAATATTTTCGGCCATCAATATGGATTATTGATAAGTGTTTATCATTTAGTAGGCGTTTAAGCGGTAAGATTCATTATCCTCACTTACCGGGTAAGGCTGATCCTCACCTTGCCTTTTACTGATTTGATTATGGGTTCTTACTATGCTCATCCAATAAAATAAGTGATCCAATAATTGTTTAGTAAATGACCCTAAATCATACACATTTGATAAATACAATTTTTAAAACATAGGGTCTTAATTTTTTTTTTTAAGATTTCAAATTGAATGAAAAGATGGTTCATTTCCCTTTATTTTGCTCTTATTTCCAATAGGATGTAGAGATAACCATTTGGGCCAGGATCCGGCCCGGCCCGCTAGAATCCCGAAGTCCTCTCAAAGCTCGGTCCCAAGCCCGTCGGTTACAATCGGGCCAAGATGTTGGAAGTTTCGCCGGCCCGACCCAAGCCCGTCCGTTTAAGGCCTGATTTTAGGCTCGGTCCCAAAGCCCAGATTTATAAAGCCTAAACGGGCCTGGTATTTTGTGCTCAAGCCCAGTCCGGCCCGGGCCTGAAAAAAGCCCATGCTTTGTAATAGTGTTCCGACCCGATTCAGAGTGAGGCCCGATCTGACCCGGTGTTTTGACCACCTCTAATATGATGTAATATTTTCAATTCTTAAATGGTAATCTATGTAATAACTGTTTTTTTAAATTAGTAATTTGATTATGTTTTTCTTTTTTTTATCAAAACAGTTGGTTGAATGTTGATAGTTAAGTATTTATATTTAATCCAATTTAAACTATAAAACGAATGAAACAATATTAATGCATTTTCCATTAAATTAGGCTATATTTGGCAAACTAGCTGATAACTGATAAGTTAGCTGATGACTGATAAGCTAGTTGGTAGTTGATGATCTAGCTGATGGATAAGTCATATTTGAAAAAATAGCTGCTAAACATGTAAAATGACCAAAAATGAAACATTGAAAAAATAATCAATTACAATATTTCATAATATAATTAAAAACAATTACAGTAATATAATATGCTAAATAATACAAACAAGATAGTGAAGAAAAATTAAATAATATAATATATTAATTAAAAGATTTTTTTTATTATACATATACTATATATTTTGAATTCGTTAAAACAAATTTTAGAAAAAAAATCTACATTAACTAATGATTTTAAATAATCATTACATTTCATATGAATACAAATGAATAATTAAAAAATAATGATAATTGATAACTAAAATATTGACTAATATTAAAAAATAGAAAATAACTGATATGATTAATGTTAAATAATTAAACTTAACATCAATGTAATAATTAAATTTTAATTAATAATATTCAATTAATATTAATTAATGTTAGTAATAACTAATTTTTAATAATTAATATTTCTTTATAATTAATAGTTAATAATTAATAATAATAAGGGTATAATTGGAAAAAAGTCATAAAAAGTTTCCCATAAACTACTCCATGTAGTTTATCAATAAGTTAACATGTAAATTAGCTTATAAACTACCTTATTTTTGCCAAACAATATTCAAACCTTTAAAACAGGTAACAAACATTTAGCGAAATAACTTGTTAAACCTTTACATTGTTCTCATTGATTTCACCAAATATAAGTGGAATCACTGAAACTCAACACAATTGAATGAGTTGAGTTTTTAATATATTTCATTTTCCTTGAACTATTTTCAGTATATTTAACTATAGTTATCTACCGTCATGTAATAACTTTTGTCTATAAAATCCGATTTCTTTGAAAGTTTGGGACTAAAGTGCAGTATATGGAAGGGACTTGTAACAACTCGAATTTTCATTATATTATATTTAATATGAATGGAGTCGAATTGTAATTTAGCCTAAGATTTAGACTAAATGTACGATTTGTATGTTGAAGGGTCAAAGTGAAATTGACCAAAGTTTAAAGTTAATTATGAAAAATTGGAACTTGAGGGTTTGTTTGGTTATTTAGTGAAAGTTGAATGCTTATAAGGTGGAGGTGGCTGGAAATGAGATATTATCTCATTTGGTTTCCTGTGAAGTGGGTTTGCAACAGAGAGAAAGAAGAAGAGAAAAGCAATCTGATTTTGGTAAGAAATCCAATAGATTTCTGTAAGATGATTTCAGTTTGGAGACCGTGATTACAAACTAATCTGATTCCAACTAGGTACAGTTTGATTGGAGTATTTAATTTGAATTTTGGATTGTGCAGAAGAAGTGGGTCTAAGAACGACAGGTGAGTTCATTTCCTTTTTGATATAATAGACATCAAAATTGAATGATTCTTGTGTTGTTAACTTGTCTACATGTTTTGGAGCTGTTATAATGATGTGTATTGAACTAAAAATGGATTTATTGAGAGTAGTCGATGGTAAAACTGGAACACAACCGAAGTTACTGGATAAAAATATGGTATCCGGAAACCCCTGTTCGATGGTATCCGGACGAGACATAGCATCCGGTAAGTTTTTTTTCCTGTAGTATCCGGTAAAGATTTAGTTTCCGGATAAATAGTTACCGGATGGTATCCGGATTACTTTGGTTTCCGGATGTCATCCGGATTGTATATGTTTCCGGTAACATTCAGATAGACTTAGTGACCGGTAAGTACGATGACCAGATAGGTTTGGTGTCCGGTAAGTTGTGATGTCCGAATAGTTGAGGTGTCCGGATACTTCTGATGTTCCGGATATGTAGGAGTTTCGGATAGTTTCGGATATGGTGTCTGGTTAAGTCGCCGAAGGGGGGACAATTGAGGATAAATATATGATAGGTTATCTAGTATTCTTGGAGTTGAGAATATGATACGAGAGGTGGCGTGATATGTTGATATGCATATACGCTAGTAAGTGTAATGGATTCATAGGCACTGACAGTATTTCTAACGTGGAATAGGCATAAAGTAACTTGTAATTCCCGTTGACCTGAAATGAGGAATATGCATAAAGTAACTTGTAATTCCTATTTCGTAAGGTGATGAGAGATGAGGAATAGCCATAAAGTAAATTGTAATTCCCATTTCGTATTGTGAGTAGAAATCTTGGAATAGGCATAAAGTAAATTGTAATTCCTGATTTATGTGGGAAGGTTAGAGATAGGCATAAAGTAAATTGTAATCTCTACTTCCACTCCAAGAAATAGGCATAAAGTAAATTGTAATTTCTTGAACATGAGCGACGATCTAGAATCTGTAATGATTCGTAGTAGGCTCTCGAATGTGATGATATGACTTTCTGAATGTTAGTCATGCTTATGGAATCGGGTATGTTCCCGTCTTGGTAAGATGTGTACACGTACGGTAAGAATGATGGCAAACCAGGGTTGTTTATATGCTTTGATTACTTGAGTTTCCAAAGCTGCTAAAGTTTTAATTTGAAAATAGATGTTCTCACTAGGCGTAAGCCTAATCGTTTCAAATTAAGTTTTCTTACCAGGTACGAGCTTGAGGAAGTAACGGGAAGAGGGACGAGTGTTTTGGTATTCAACTTTTGGTGCTAAGTGGAGAAGTTAGCTTATGCGAGGATGCTTTTGATGAATGGTCTAGACAATCAATTTAATCTAATCGTAGTTATTAGAATTAGATTAATAGGTTGTTTTGATAATTCGTAAATGTGTATATGAACCCTCATAGTTAATTCTCCGCTTATGTATAAAAGTTTGGGTGAAATTATGATTAACCTTGATGAATTTTAAGGTTTAAATTGGCCCTGATTTTTAGGGTGTTATAGGACTTGAGGCTAATTTTAGGAGAATAAAGAGGGTAAACACCTCTAACCATTGCAATTGTGTTTCATACGATTTGGTAATTGAGAGAGGAGAAATTGGTAGGATTAGAGAGCCCTAATTGGAAGTATGGTGAAAGAGTTGCATCACGAGATTAGAATCTTCATCTTCAAGGTTTCTTTTCCTTTATGCTTGGTTGGGTTAGAATATGTTTTAGGGATTTTGATAATCCAATTTGATTATTGGATTCAAATCATTTAGAAAAAGGTTTTGGAGATTGGTTTCTTATGGGTTTTTGGTTAGGCATTGAGAAAAATGCACTTTTAATTCGCAGCTTCTTATATATCAGTGGTTTGAGTTTTTGGGCTTAAAATGAGTTCAATGCATGGATTATGATGGTATACATTATGTTTCAATGTTAGTTAATGGTTTAAAAGGTTTAAGATAGCAAATATATCGATTTGGAGGCTTAAAACCAATGTGAGGAGGTTTGGGTGTGAGAAACCTTTGGGGTTTTTGCAGATTTTTTGTGCAGGGATGAAACAGTGCCCCGCGTGACTTATGGTGTGGGTTAAGTCGCCCTAAAAATGGATAGGGGATTGTTTTCTCAACATCGAATTTTGCTTCGTTTCTCGTTTGACGCTAGGATCGAGGCATCGATTAAGGGGTTATCTTAGGGATATTGAGGGATGGTTTTGGGATGTAATTAAATGGTTTAACACCATTCTTATGTCGTTCAATTCAGGTGTTCGATTTGAATAAAGTGAGTCTTAGGACGTGTGTCTATTTACCAAAGCTCGGGTGAGTTACCTTAACCCCATTTTTGCATATACTACGATTACAATGTTTTAAACTACTGAATTTGGTTTTGAGCATTATGGCATGGTTAACACTTATGGAGACTTGATCACATATGACATAAATTTTTTACTAATACACATGCATTGTTAATGCGTTTTTCATAAATTGGTATATTGATTTGGTGTCGGGTTGCACAGTGAGATTAGTGTACCTTGGAATTGCGAAAATCCCTTGGGAGTTTATATATACATATCGTGTGCATGGAATCCGTTTTCTGTACTCACGGGAATGGCACCCATTGGGAGCCACTGGGAGTCTGCTTGGGCCCCAAAGGTGAAATGGCAGTCTGTTTGGGCACCGATCGTAGACATCACTGTAAAGTGATGGTAGCTATGAACATTGTGCAAATACCCAGGTGTGGACTTGAATTGTTTATTTGGTTATTGATGGGACTTTATGGCGGTTGGCATGTTACTGTATGTAAATTGTTAAACTGTTTTCGAGAGGGAATTCACTAGACCTCATGATCTAACCCTGATTTTTTTAAATTGAAACCATTTTAAGGTAAGAGAGTAGTTGGAGCTTCTTCTAAAGGGAAGGAGAAGGCTTGAAGTTCTAGAGGCGGTGGCAATAGAGATAGTCTACCTTAGTTTCCGTCGTTTAGTCTAGATATCTCAGTTGTGGATGTGTGTATCCGCTAGGGGTGAGCAAAACCCGACCGACCCGAATAGGCCCGAACCCAATGACCCGCAACCCGAATAGGCCGAACCCGATTGTTTTTCACGGGTAGAACGGATCGGGTTGGGTTGGGTTTTTCCAAATCCGAACCCGTCCGAAACCCGAACTTTTTAAAAAAATAATATTTTTTAATAAATATAAAATATAAATTTGAATGAGTTTTACTCTTTTGGGAGAAATATGTTGTGATTAGAAGAGTTTTGATTATGGAATTTGAATGGGATAGTGTTCATGCTTTCTTTTCTGTTGTTGCTACTTATTGTTTTATCACTTTATGTTCTCATTTTAAGTAGGGACAATGTTTAAATTAATATTCTGTTAGAGCATAGTTTATTTTCCTTCAAACCATCAACTAACATCTTCTATATCATGTGTCTGTCACCTGCTTTGGATCAGTTAACCTTTCTTCCATTGGTTAATATATATGCATGTGAGGAGAAATCAGTCTGTTTGTAGGATGGAAACTGAGCTGGTAAATTGGGCTGGATAACAGGCCCAACCCGATCCACCCGACCCGAATTACCCGCCACCCGATTTCACCCGAACCCCGAATTATTGATTGGACGGGTTTCGGGTTCCCTAAACCCCACCCGAAACCCGATCGGGTTGTGGGTTTTTGGGCCTGACCCGACCCGACCCGACCGATGCTCACCCCTAGTAGCCGCTGCTTTACTTTGAGAATATTACTATATTATGATTTGAGATGTTTGGGACAATTTGGTTTTATTATATGAACTATGCTACTGTGGTTTTGGGTTGTTACACGTCAACTATTTTCATATACCTTTATCTTCACTTTTAGTCACTTTCACGAATTTTTACATATATTTTAATCACTTTCACATGCATTAATTTGTAAAAGTTTCGGTTACGATGATAAAAGTAGGTAGAAAACAATAAATGAATGTATATGAAGGTTTTGTTCTCATCTTCTGACAATAACTTTTATTCTCACGGTAACGATATAACCCTGTCCGACATGTATATATATATATATATATATATATATATATATATATATATATATATATATAGAGGGCCCTTCTTTTGCTAACCAACCCATTGATACTAACCGTGCTAACCGATCACAACCGTAGATGCATCAGATCAACGGTTATAATTAATACTAGATTTTAATATTATTTAAAATTAATGGGTTAGGCCCTGGACATTTGTTGTAACACCCGTGATTTTCGGATAAGTACAACTTCGATTCAGTGAGGAATCGATCTTTTAAGAAAAATATGGAAATAGGATTTGGAGTTAAATCCTAGATTTTATTGTCTTGTTGGATGGGGAATTCGAATACGAGTCCAACGGTTCTTTCCGGAGTGAAAACGGAGCTAGGACGAGGAAGTTGTGGCCAAAATGAGTTTCGGCACACCTTGAGCTATAGTGCCCAGCGATTGTGACACTGTCACTATCGCCGTGTCACTATCGCCCAAGAGGTACCGAGAGTTTTGGGGGTTGAGCGATTGTGCCCCGACGATTGTGACCATGTCACTATCGCCCTGTCACTCTCGCCAGAAGTGTACCGCGGGTGAGTTTGGGGTGAGAGACTATGCCCCGATGATTGTGACCATGTCACTATCGCCGTCGGGCTCAGGGGGCTTTAAATCCTTTTCTCATTTCTTCTTCTTCACTTTACATCTCTCTCTCTCGACTCAACTCTCTCTCTCAGACGATTGCTCTCAAGAACATCATCCCCTCCCCTCTCCTTCCTCATTTCTTCACCATCTAAGTTTGTAATCAAACCCCTTCCTCCATTGTTGAGCATATTTGGAGAGCTTGGAGCTTTTGCAGAGATTAGGAGTTCGTCTTGGAGGATTTAAGTGGTTTAAGGTAATCTCTTCCCATCTAAAGATGTTATTGTTATTAATTTCATCTTCTTTCCATCTTGTGGTGATGTTGAACGATTTTGGTGATGATGGGTTAAGGAAATATGGTTTGCCTCATATTTAAGAACTAGGGTTTGTTATATTTGGGGTTTTGATGTGTTATGGTTAGGGAATGATTCCTTATGGTTGGATTGTGATATTGATGGTTGGCATTTCATAAATCTAGGTTTTGGAAGTTTTGGCTTGAGGATGCAAACTTCATCAAAGGAGCTTACGTTGGAGAAACTCTAGATTTAGTATAAATCTAGCAAGGTGAGTTCAAGTTACTTTGCGAAAACGTTGTACATGCCAAAATGAGTATTTTACAAATATGTGTGTGTTTTACTTGAAAATGTATGTGGTTAAGTTATTTGGTTGATTTAACTCTTTTGAAGTGTTTATCTTCATAAATGTTTAAACACCCATATTTGGGGCTTTTGGATGTTTGGATGGTTAGAAACCATAAATTGTCTTTAAAAGATTATTTGCTCAAAATGAGGTTTAATTGATGGTTTAATCATATATGTGTAAATGATTTTGTAAACCAACTGGGAAATACACTTTTAAGTGTTATGTGTCAGTTTGAGAATTATAAGGGTGTGAGTCCTTTGGGAAACCCTTTTTGTTTAACCAGTGATGAGTTTGGGGTTAATGATGATTTTGAAGTATAACTTGCTTAAACAAAGTTTAAATGTGTTTTTGACCGACGTATGGGTCTAGCAAGCTTGGAGCACTTTGCTCGGCTTTGACTGTGAGTAAGTCTTGGGGACATTTGTCCGGTTTAAATGGCTCAATGTGGAGTCTTGTTGATGGGTTGCTTTTATTGCACCGTTTTGCATTTATTGCACGTTGTTGAATATTTACACGCTTGGGTGAGTGAGTCCCTCTGGTATAGGCATGTTGTTTAGACTGTATTGCATTTGGATCCATAGGCATGTTAGTCGGTCGCCGGTAATGGTCGGTTGGGTATCTCGGGGTTGGACCTCGGTATTTATGTTTTCTGACCATGACTTTCCAGTAGGCACATGGAGGATATAGTCTTGGGCACTTACCTTGGAGGTTTGTGTATCGATCCACGCCTTCGGGATGTATACCTTGGAGGTAGTCCCGATGTGCCGGGCCTTGAGGCGTTACCAAGTAGGTAGACGTCAAGGTGTATCCTCAATTACGGTGTAACTTGGCTTTGTAGAGCAGAGTCGTGGAATAGGCCAGACGTATGTGGTAATTCCCGATTTCGTTGGGAGGGCAGAGATAGGCATAACGTAACTTGTAATCTCTACTCCCAGTTGTGCAATAAACGTTGTATGGGTGGTATACTTATGTGTTAACTCCACCTTCAACGGATACGGGTCTCTCCCGTTTATAGTATTTGCATTTTATACATTTTACGTTTGCGTGAGTTGGCTTCGTATTATAGTATTTGGATGTTTTCCATGTTTTAAGGGTTGAGTTTGTATTGTCAACCGTGTTTGAAGGTTTTGCCTAAAACTAGAATTATTCATGGATTTTGAGTGAGTTGGGATTGTAACTCATTTTTGGGAAAACGCTTTAAACTTTTGGGAAGGATTCCCATGGATTTTGAGTGCGTTGGAAAAGGAGGCATTTGTGCCGTTTGTGAAATCTTTTTGGAAATGATAGTATTTGTCGCAACTTTAATTTAAAAGATTTACTTAGATCATGACTATAACTACTACCTTTCGATTTATGAATTTATATAGTCATGATGAAATGATTGAACTCACTAGGCGTAAGCCTAACCCTTTTTATTTGTCGGCATGTGCAACAGGCTCAGGTTGGGGTAGCTCTAGCTACATTGTGAAGTGGCGAGTGCTAGAAATGTGCACGAGAGGTGAATAGCTTAAGTTATGTTTTCCGCATTTACCCTTGGGAAGTAGCACTTGTATTTGGATTAAGTGATGTCCGAAGTGGGTTTAGTCTTGGTAATGAGACTTGTGTAGTATGTATTACTTGGAGATAACCATTGTTTGTAATTGGAGGTATTTTATCTATTGTTTCGGATGTAATATCGAAAATTTTAAATTAGTTGCTCTTTCCAAATTTGAGGGTGTCACAAGTTGGTATCATAGCATAAGTTTGAGAGAATTAGATGTTGATTTGGGATACCTAGACTCAAACTAGTGTTTGTTTAAGTAAATGAGAGTGAAATTCACCTTTAGGCACTTTAAGATAAGATGTGTTGAAGTTGATGGAGCTTTTAGAAATGAGAATCACATCGAGAGCAACAAGGATAATCATATGCACTGTGTTTATAGTGACACCTGGCCAGTGTCATGGTGAACCTACTAGTACATGTGCATGCTCGAATTGATTTCATGTGGTGATCGTTGGGGTAGTGAAGGAGGTTTTGAACTAGTAGTTGTTGGAATGGATGGACAATTCTAGTATTAGTCACTTGGAGTGACGATAAGCATGATGTTTGCTTTATGTAGGCCGTTTCGGGTCAAGATTGACGGTCGGACTAGAACCATAGGCTTTTGAGCCGATTTTGATTTGAGGAAAAACCGTAAGGTTAATTGATGTATTTCCCAACTTGCCTTAAGAGGTTTGAATATCCGGATGAAAATAGTAGACCGGAGGATTTTGGAGGAGTATGAGTAGAGACGTTGAATGCCGACTAAATCATGCACGAAATTTATTTTGGAAATAAATTGCATCAACTGTTTCTTGTATTTCCAATCCTTATGTGGATCGTGTCATAAATTTTGAGAAATGTTTGGCACGCACACAAGATTTCAAATTATGGTTTTAAAAGTGCATGAAACCGTTTTATCGCGGGAGTTGCGAACTCCGCCGGGATTTGTTTTGCCTTATTTCATCGTTGTTCAACATTTGTTTTGGATGTAATGATAATCATATATAAATGATGTTTGAGATGTTGGGCAATAACTACGGCTTGTGACTTTAACATTGGATCTCCTCCACATATGTTAGAGTTTGGACGTAAAGTTATTTTTCCATTATGTCTATGTGAGATTATTTTGGGGATTTTGTTTAATAAGAGTTGTTAAACAATGTCGTTTATGTGGTATTACCCTAGAAGGGGATTTTTGGGATTTTGGCGTCTCATTTATGATTTTTGCTTTTAGCAATTTGGCTTTGGAAGCATGGTGTTTAGCGCCGTTTTATTGACTTGGAGTCATTGAGTCCATGGAGGTTCATGGAGTTTGGTTTTACGACATGTTGAGTCGTGTGAGTACAAATTTACAATGTGCATACTCTAATTGCTTATGTGAAAAGTTTACGAGTTTTGGTTGGGCATTTGGTCCCACTCGAGTTTTGTTGAGAAAAGTTAATTTTATGCCATAAGGCGACTAAGAAAAGATGAGTTTGGAACTCTAGTGTCGCGTAACTTTTCTTTCAAAAAGTTTGTGTTACTAAGTATTTCATTGCAAATAGTTCGGTGTATGGATTGATTTATACGTGGCTTAAGTGATGCATGAAAGAACATTTTTGGTGGCATTTTATAATAAATTGCTCGGTGCGCTTTTGGTCAGCTAAATGTTTATTACCGTTTTTATGTGAAACGTATTATATCGACTTAGGGGTATGCATAGCTTGGTAACCATTGTTTCTCGTCACTTTGTTGAACGAATTGTGAGTGAAAATGTTTTATAGACTCTTGTTTAAATGATGACCATTCAGTCAAAGGGTGTTTTGGTGTTGTAGAAATCATGCACAGTTCGCAATGCTTTGCATTTTGAAAATGAAAATGTGTTAGTCGTCGACATTTGGTTAACTTTGATTTGCCGATTATTTTGGAAGAATTGAAAACCTTTTTGGTTTTTGGAGAAATGTGTGTTGGGAGTATTTGGACAAATACATTTTTAGCAATTACGTTTTGACGTTTTGTGTCCCAAGTACGAAACCTTGAGAAAATGCTTCGTGAGGAAGATTTTAGAAATTTTTTGTATACAATTATAGTACGCGGGATTTCTTATGTTTTGGACATTGATACGCACCGTTAGTGCAATTTGGGATTTGAAAATAGGTTGGAACCCTTTTGGTGCCAACAATTATTAACACTTAATTTCTTGTATGTTTTGGAAAACGCACCATTGGGTGCAAGTTTGCCGAGAACGTCTTATTCAAATGGCATTATAGGACCGGACGGGAAATTTTGAGAAATTGATTTAAAGAGTTTCCTCTTTTGGAAAATTGGTCGCGAACTGTTTGATGCATGTAATTTCGTTTCAAGGAAATTTGTAATGGTAATGTTACAAGCTTGCATGTCTACCCCAATGTGAAGTTGTATAATGCTTTAGTCGATATTTGCGAGTGATGGAAATGTATGGGTTTTTGTATTAACTAAGGAATTTGCACAAGTCATTTTGTGTTTTGACTAAGAGCATTGTTAAACCGTTCCATCATTTTGTGTAATAAACTGACGCGCGTAAAATTTTGTTGATGAACCTTGCCTCATGCCGTTATATAGATGGCAAGGAAATGTTGTGGTCGAATGCCGTTTGGAACGCTTTTGAAATACGTGCACACTTGTGTTGCACCCCGTTTAAGGTCGAGCAATCAATTTACATGCATGTCATGAGTCAATCCATACTAGAACTGTAGCGGTTCCTTGTAGAGAAATTGTTTACTACGCTTTTGCATTTTGTGGGTAAACTGAACTGCAATGAAATGATTTTCAACATGATTTTCCTATGTGGGACGAGCGTGTCCAGTTTTGCGTAACTACCGAGCTGATAGTAGTAGTTTTATTTCTGTTAGTCCTAGATTTAACAGGTAACAACGATTCAATGAGGAATAACAATAGCAGATAATGATTTCAAGCTGTCATCCCTCTCATATTCATTAATCAAGATAGTTTACAAAGGTTTGAATGAAAATCCTAACTATCTCTCTCTAAAACAATTAAGCTCTAATTTCTCTAATGAATCGTCTAACCCTAAGACTAAGGCTAACACTAACCTTAAAATACCTAGGCTTTAGACAATAAGGCCTAAGCCCATTAAACACAATTAACTAAGCCTATTTAACAATTAAGGCTTTTACAAGAAGATTAATTAAACTAATTAATCTAATTAAGCACTATATAATTATTTATATATCTTTCAAATATGTAGGACATTTATTGTCCTAACAATTTCGCACGAGTTATTTGAGATGAAAATCTTGGTGTTGAAAATATTTTGTGAATGGTTTTGATTAATTGGCATATTTATTGAATAACGCATTTGAAAACCTTGAACTCGTTAGGACCTTGAAAAAGGGTATGTACCTCAATTAAGGGTAAGTGCGTGTAGCACTTCGACGGTGGAAGGTTGGGTATTCCACGCGTGTTGGTATTATGGGCCGGAGGATAGCGGTAGCAAAGTAATTGTGTTTGTGATAATTGCAGAGTTAGACTTGCGGTAACGTATTTCGAGGTTGATACAGCCGTTTTATTGGCAACCTTAGTTGTATGGAAACCTCAGTAAATGGAACTCGTGTGTGGGGTCCTATTAGAGTTCCGAGTTTGGTGGTAAAACTAGGTGTCAACCTTTGTGGTCTTGAAATCGGAAACCGTTAGTGTAAACGGGGGTTTGTAGCCAAGTTTTAAGGATGACGACAATGGTAGTGGTAACCGTAAGATGCTCAATTGTGATGAGTAGTTTTGGTGGAATAATCTTAGTGTACGGTTAAAGGACTTGTCGGTTTTATGATTGTTCTTTTGGGAATGGATTCTTGGAGTTATTAGAACTCGTGGAGTTATTTGACAATTAATGGTAGGGATGATCGGAATTGATAATTCTGTTGGGTTCGTTAGTGATTAAATCGTGAAATGATTTAGAGTTGAAAACTAAAATTGAGGAAGATGGAACACTTTAAGGTTGGAAGACAACCGGAGTCGTTTAACTAGGAGTGTTACCAGTGGTTGGAATGTTCTTCCGGACATAAGTACGGTGTACTTGAAGGGGTGCTGTTGATAAGAAATTGTTCGAGGAATTGTCCTTATAGACTATGTGGGAAATTTGGATTCCAGTTAGGAATTGATGATTTATGGTCGGAGTTGAGTCGGTTAGCATTGTTATAAAGGATGTAGATTTCGAGGACGAAATCATTCCAAGGTTGGGAGGATTGTAACACCCGTGATTTTCGGATAAGTACAACTTCGATTCAGTGAGGAATCGATCTTTTAAGAAAAATATGGAAAATAGGATTTGGAGTTAAATCCTAGATTTTATTGTCTTGTTGGATGGGGAATTCGAATACGAGTCCAACGGTTCTTTCCGGAGTGAAAACGGAGCTAGGACGAGGAAGTTATGGCCAAAACGAGTTTCGGCACACCTTGAGCTATAGTTCCCAGCGATTGTGACACTGTCACTATCGCCGTGTCACTATCGCCCAAGAGGTACCGAGAGTTTTGGGGGTTGAGCGATTGTGCCCCGGCGATTGTGACCATGTCACTATCGCCCTGTCACTCTCGCCAGAAGTGTACCGCGGGTGAGTTTGGGGTGAGCGACTATGCCCCGGAGATTGTGACCATGTCACTATCGCCTGTCACTATCGCCGTCGGGCTCCAGGGGGCTTTAAATCCTTTTCTCATTTCTTCTTCTTCACTTTACATCTCTCTCTCGACTCAACTCTCTCTCTCTCAGACGATTGCTCTCAAGAACATCATCCCCTCCCCTCTCCTTCCTCATTTATTCACCATCTAAGTTTGTAATCAAACCCCTTCCTCCATTGTTGAGCATATTTGGAGAGCTTGGAGCTTTTGCGGAGATTAGGAGTTCGTCTTGGAGGATTTAAGTGGTTTAAGGTAATCTCTTCCCATCTAAAGATGTTATTGTTATTAATTTCATCTTCTTTCCATCTTGTGGTGATGTTGAACGATTTTGGTGATGATGGGTTAAGGAAATATGGTTTGCCTCATATTTAAGAACTAGGGTTTGTTATATTTGGGGGTTTTGATGTGTTATGGTTAGGGAATGATTCCTTATGGTTGGATTGTGATATTGATGGTTGGGATTTCATAAATCTAGGTTTTGGAAGTTTTGGCTTGAGGATGCAAACTTCATCAAAGGAGCTTACGTTGGAGAAACTCTAGATTTAGCATAAATCTAACAAGGTGAGTTCAAGTTACTTTGCGAAAACGTTGTACATGCCAAAATGAGTATTTTACAAATATGTGTGTGTTTTACTTGAAAATGTATGTGGTTAAGTTATTTGGTTGATTTAACTCTTTTGAAGTGTTTATCTTCATAAATGTGTAAAACACCCATATTTGGGGCTTTTGGATGTTTGGATGGTTAGAAACCATAAATTGTCTTTAAAAGATTATTTGCTCAAAATGAGGTTTAATTGATGGTTTAATCATATATGTGTAAATGATTTTGTAAACCAATTGGGAAATACACTTTTAAGTGTTATGTGTCAGTTTGAGAATTATAAGGGTGTGAGTCCTTTGGGAAACCCTTTTTGTTTAACCAGTGATGAGTTTGGGGTTAATGATGATTTTGAAGTATAGCTTGCTTAAACAAAGTTTAAATGTGTTTTTGACCGACGTATGGGTCTAGCAAGCTTGGAGCACTTTGCTCGGCTTTGACTGTGAGTAAGTCTTGGGGACATTTGTCCGGTTTAAATGGCTCAATGTGGAGTCTTGTTGATGGGTTGCTTTTATTGCACCGTTTTGCATTTATTGCACGTTGTTGAATATTTACACGCTTGGGTGAGTGAGTCCCTCTGGTATAGGCATGTTGTTTAGACTGTATTGCATTTGGATCCATAGGCATGTTAGTCGGTCGCCGGTAATGGTCGGTTGGGTATCTCGGGGTTGGACCTCGGTATTTATGTTTTATGACCATGACTTTCCAGTAGGCACATGGAGGATATAGTCTTGGGCACTTACCTTGGAGGTTTGTGTATCGATCCACGCCTTCGGGATGTATACCTTGGAGGTAGTCCCGATGTGCCGGGCCTTGAGGCGTTACCAAGTAGGTAGACGTCAAGGTGTATCCTCAATTACGGTGTAACTTGGCTTCGTAGAGCAGAGTCGTGGAATAGGCCAGACGTATGTGGTAATTCCCGATTTTGTTGGGAGGGCAGAGATAGGCATAACATAACTTGTAATCTCTACTCCCAGTTGTGCGATAAACGCTGTATGGGTGGTATACTTATGTGTTACCTCCACCTTCAACGGATACGGGTCTCCCCCGTTTATAGTATTTGGATTTTATACATTTTACGTTTGCGTGAGTTGGCTTCGTATTATAGTATTTGGATGTTTTCCATGTTGTAAGGGTTGAGTTTGTATTGTCAACCGTGTTTGAAGGTTTTGCCTAAAACTAGAATTATTCATGGATTTTGAGTGAGTTGGGACTGTAACTCATTTTTGGGAAAACGCTTTACACTTTTGGGAAGGATTCCCATGGATTTTGAGTGCGTTGGAAAAGGAGGCATTTGTGCCGTTTGTGAAATCTTTTTGGAAATGATAGTATTTGTCGCAGCTTTCATTTAAAAGATTTACTTAGATCATGACTATAACTACTACCTTTCGATTTATGAATTTATATAGTCATGATGAAATGATTGAACTCACTAGGCGTAAGCCTAACCCTTTTTATTTGTCGGCATGTGCAACAGGCTCAGGTTGGGGTAGCTCTAGCTACATTGTGAAGTGGCGAGTGCTAGAAATGTGCACGAGAGGTGAATAGCTTAAGTTATGTTTTCCGCATTTACCCTTGGGAAGTAGCACTTGTATTTGGATTAAGTGATGTCCGAAGTGGGTTTAGTCTTGGTAATGAGACTTGTGTAGTATGTATTACTTGGAGATAACCATTGTTTGTAATTGGAGGTATTTTATCTATTGTTTCGGATGTAATATCGAAAATTTTAAATTAGTTGCTCTTTCCAAATTTGAGGGTGTCACATTTGTGCATATGAGCACAAGGGCATTTTTGTCCAAAATAAAAAATCTTAAAAAAGGAATTCCTACATTTAAGGGATTTAATCACATCTCTTCCATAAACCAAGGATCGTGGATATCTTCCACCATTCCTCTCACTATCTCTCCCGCCTCCACTTTCCTCCCATCACCTCCGCCCCCCTCCCACCACCTCCGTCGCCGATTACAAGTGACTCCACCTTCCTCCTACCACCGTCTCCGCCTCCGCGTTCCTCCCACCACCTCCGCCACGCCGCCTCCGCCTTCCTCCCACCACCTCCGCCGCCGATTATAAGTGACTCCGCCTTCCTCCTACCACCGTCGCCGCCTCCGCGTTCCTCCCACCACCTCCGCCACGCCGCCTCCGCCTTCCGCCCACCACCTCCGCCGCCTCCACCTTCCTCCCACCACCTTCCTCTCACCACCACCGCCTCCTCCGCCTTCCTCCCACCACCTCCGCCGCATGATAATGGTGATGATGATGATGCTTATGTGCATATGTGCACATAAACTGTGCATATGATTTACTCGGAGAAAAAACTTCACAGAAGGCGATGATGATGATGATGATGATGATGCTTATGTGCATATGTGCACATAACTGTACATATGATTTAGTCTGGGATGGCTTTTGCACATATGCATATGTGCACATATGCACATATGCACATATATGCATATGTGCACCTCTCCATCAACCTCCCGTCGTTCTGCTTCGCCGCGAGCCTCCTTTGTTTCTCGATGTGGGCCCCAGTCTCGAGAAACATTCCGGCGATGTGAACTTCAAAGAGTACTCGGAGAAAAACTTCACAGAAGGCGATGATGATGATGATGATGCTTATGTGCATATGTGCACATAACTGTGCATATGATTTAGTCTGAGATGACTTTTGCACATATGCATATGTGCACATATGCACATCTGCACATATATGCATATGTGCACATATGCACATCTGCATATATGCACAATGTCTCATCTGCATATATAATTCCGAAAATATAAATCTGAATTAATATAATTTCGAAATCTTGTTTGATATTAAAAACATATTATGAATTAATATAATTTCGAAAATCATGGATTAGATAACTATGGAATGTAGAATCAGTTATTAAATGGGAGATAAATATGGAAGAAATTGGATATACCCATTTTACCCTTGTTGGTGTGCACCTAAACCAAAATAAAAGGAGCAATTTGATTGGTCAATGGTTGGTTAGCACGGTTAGTACCAATGGGTTGGTTAGCAAAAGAAGGGGACCCTATATATATACGAATGATTGTGTTAGAAGTTGAGGTTAACGTGAGAAGCGCGAGAAGTTGATCTGGACCATTGATCACTTTTAATCGACTGTCTTCCCATAAATTGCGGCTTAGAAGAGAGTTGATCTGGTACATCTTATCTTAGTGCATCTTCATCCTAATGTGCGTCCATTTCTCATCCAATGGTTTATACGCATTTCTCACGCTTCTCAAGTTAACCTCAGTTTCTTATCGAAACCCAACCCTATATATGTGTGTGTGTGTGTGTATACATCTATCTATCTATATATATATATATATGTGTGTGTGAACAATCAAATGAGAACAATAAAAGAGTTACAAGCTCCTGAGAACTAGGAACTAATCTCAAAAAGCTTTTTACATTATTTTTCTCTTCAAATGCTATGATTAATGGTATTCTTTCACATATGTTTGTGTGAATTTTTTTGACATTTTTAAGTTTTAACCACTGTTCTAAAAGGCTCTCCGCGACATCCGCTATGGCGTGCCGTGGCTTAAGGCTTGTGTCTCACGCCACGTTATGGTTGTGACACGTCATGGCCTAATGAACAGTCTTTTGTAACACGATATTTGATTTTTCTTCATGTTTTAATGTCTTATTTGCTAGCTTTTTAATATAGAACTTAATTTAGCTTGTTTATTATCATTGACTCGTTGATTAATAGTACAAATATATGTTTTTATATATAATATTATATATGATATAGAGATTTGGCGCCATAAGTCACGCCTTGATAAACGCCATGACCTCGCCATGGCTCCTAAGGCTTGAGGCTTGGCCTCGCCGCCATGCCACGCCTCACGCCATTTAGAACCTTGGTTTTAACTATGAAAAAAATACACAATAAAAGTTCTACATTGTGAAATAAATAAATGTAAAACTAATATATTACAAAACAAATATATGTGAAATAATAGATTAAAGAATAACAATGAATTATAAAAATGATGTGAAACGATATGTTATGGTTCTTACGAGTTTATAACAATTTTGTGGTTATCACAAGATTAAACCCTCATATGTATTCAATATCTCGTCATCTAAGAAATATGATTATTTTTTGTTTATTTGTAGATTTAATCATTTGTTATTGTATTTTTGTAAACAAACAAATTAAATACATATGTGTAATTTAGTGAATAATTAGCGAATGACGTATTGGAGACAGACGTTGATCGGGCATGGGTCGGGTACATAATTATAGCATATGTCCTTATGAAAGATGCCACTTATGGTACAAAAGTACGAATATTTTTATTTCTTGTATAGGACGTCTTATCTATGTTTTCTTTTTGAAATCAAACATACATCTTTTCGTTGTTATTTAATCAAAAGTTTTTTTTTTATTAAACTAGGTTTGTCCTTGTGCAATACATCTTGATTTTGAATAGCCGATGACTCGAACTTTCAATCTTGCCTTTTGTTTTATTCTATTCTTCGCAGATCCGCTCCTTTTTATGTTTTTTATATGATTATGTGTGGTTTACAATTGCGAGTCAGCTGATATATAAATTTAAAGTTAATATGGTTGATTGGTCAGATATTTGAAAAGAGAATTGTAAGATTAAAATATTTTCAAACCCAAAATATTTGTTCTTAGTTGTTAAATTTCAATTGGTTAACAATTTTATGAACTACTATGTCATATTAGTAGCATCAACATTTATTAATGTGTCTATCAACTAGTTTTATAATTCAAGTATAAGATTTTAGATTTTATGATATTTTAAGAATATAAGATTATGTTTTATAATACAATGAAAATATTTTAATAGAAAATTGAAAATTATATGAGTCAAATAGTTATTTCTATTAATATCCTGTAGCGGTTATAAAAGTGTCGACACCACTCGCTTAGACCATCCGTAGCGGAGGCGGGCTTGGGAGCGGGTTTGGGCGGGTACCGCTACGGGGGTGATCGGGCTTGAGGGCGGGCTCCAACCCCGGGTTCCCCAACCCGATTGATCCCGATCATTTCTTTTTTTTTTTTAATTTTTTTTTAAAATTTTTGAAAATATTAAAAACTAACGGCTCTTTCAACGGCTCTTTGTTTATATTTTTTTTTATTTTTTTTTCAATTTTATCACAATATATATATTAACCCAAACCTCTTATTTTTTCACACCAAAATCTCTCAAATTCTCTCAAACTCTCTCAAATTCTCTCAAATTTCATCATGAATCCAAACAAAACACCTACATCCCGTCGTAACCGACCGGATACACCGCAACCGCAAGAAGACCGGAGCTTGGTTTCCAAGCGTTTTCACAACAAGGTTATCATCCGCAATTTTCGCAACAATTTTCGCCACAATTTTCGCAACAATTACATAATTTATTCTAATTCGTATTTTGTAATTTTTAATTTTTTAATGAATGATATGAATTTTTAGTTTTATTATTTATCTTATTTTTATTTATTAAAAATATATAAATATTTTTATTTTGTTAAATAATTAAATGTATAAATAAAAGAATTAAAAAAAATGAGGTGGCAAGAGGGCTTTAGGGTATTGCTACTCCACTTTTGGGTTTGTAGAGGGTTTGGAGAAAAGCTGATGTGGCGTTGAGGTGGCTTTAGGGCTTTTGGGTATTGCTACGGATGGCCTTAAACGAATTTATGTATACTTAGAGGATCTTCAACAACTTCTTCAAAATTTCTTTAAAATGGGGAACCAAAAGTAAAAATCTCCAAAAACATTATATTCATCTCCAACAGATTCCTCATTTTGGAGAAAAAAACATTGATTATAATAATAAAATATTTTATTCATCTATTAAAATATTATTTTTCTCTTTACATATTTATTTTCAAAGTTTCTATTGGTCATCTCACTTGGTAATCACTTTTGGAGTGGTCTCCATATTTGGAGAAAACCCCATTCTCTCTCCTACTTTTTCCATTTTGGAGATAGTTTTGGGGAAGTTGTTGGAGCAAAAGTAAAACCCACAATCTTCATATTCTCCATTTTCTCTAAAATGGAAAAACTGTTGGAGATGCTCTAGTTACTACCAATATTCTAAAATATCATAATTTTAATTTTCTTCAAAAAAATATAATTTTAATAGTATAGTTATAGAATTACGGATGCTAGCATTTGTTGGAAGGAGAGTGGAACCTATAAGGCCGTGCGTACCGCCATCGGGTACCACGGCTGGGTTCATGAACGGGTTGGGGCGGGTAGCTCGGGTAGGCGATACGGTGGGTGCGGGTAGGAGTGGGTTCGGGAACTAGATTTGTGGGTAGCGGGTTCATGGTTTTGTTGCAGGTTTATTTTTTTTAACATATGTGAAATATCGTATTTTAAGGAGTGGGTTCGGTGGGTTTGGTGGGTGCGGATAGGAAGCGATACTCCACTTTAAGGTAAGGAGAGTAGGAAAGAGAAAAGCTGATGTGACGCTGAGGTGGCATCAGGGTTCAGTGGATATGAGGGTAAGCGGTACTCATGGTCTAAGAGTGGAATCTATAGTAAACTTTACTAAATAAATAGAAATCAATATATTAAAAGTAAAATGTGGAATTGCTTAAAATTCTTCTTTCTCAATGTTTTGGATTTTAAATATTATTTAGTTTATTTAGTTTTACTTAATGATTTTATAATATGATTTATTTATTATGATTAATCTTATTTATTAAGTCATGATTGTATCAAACATTTTTGTTTCTATTAGTTTTATGTTTATATTCTTTAAAATTCTAAAATTTTCTCTACTAAATCATATCATTTATGATCTACTCAATAACACCTATCAATAGTGGGTTTTGACTCTCTCTCTCTCTCTCTCTCTCTTCCCTGCAATCGACAGTAGGTTTTGACTTTCTCGACCTTCCCCATTTCAAACCCTCGTACGGATCTCATTGGCAACTCTCCACCCTCTCCAGCGAGAACCTGCAAATCGTTATTCATTCGTGACCTGCAACACCAGCTCTCTCTCTCCCTCTCTCTTCTGCTTCCCCTGTATCTTCACCAACCTGACGAGTTTAGAAAACCCTTCTCGTACGGACCCACCAACACCCTTCTCGTACGGACCTCACCGACAGCTCTCAACCCTTCTGATAGTGCTTTTTATAGACCAATAGACGTGTGCTAATTAAACCTCAAAGCAATTATACAATGAGATCTAATGTCGTCGTTCAAGTAATAAAGTGGTGAGAACCATGTATCGTCCCACAAAGATTGGAGTAAAGGTGCAACAAAAGTGCAAGAAAAGAAATGATTTCAGATGACGATGTCGAAGATATTGTTTTGTTTGGATTTGTCACGGAATGATTACGCAAATAATAACAGAAAGCAAGGGTGCAAGATGTTAGGGTGAAGCTTAAATACAGATTCCAGCGGACCAATGTCGTGGCAATGCTACAACATTTGTCTAGCAACAACTAAGTCCACCATCTACTTTTCAGGAAGACCTATCGAATCTTCATCATTTCACTACTGATCTAGCTTTCAATCAATCCATTCGGAGTTGTATCAGGACTATCAATAGTATCAAATGATGCCTTCCAAGTATATGGATAAAAAAATTAGTTTGTTAAAAATCACTCTTCCGAGTTGACCCTATATCAGTTAAGTTGACGTGTTCCGAGTGGTCCATTCCTGGTACTCTCTCAACACTTTTACCACCATTAGAAGTGACCAAATTATCGGGAAAAATCAAGCCGGAAGACAGAGATGACAAATTCCTTTGTCATTAGCTCTTCCAAGTCTTACTTCCTTTGTCATTCGGATTGACGTGCATATCAATGGCTCATTCCTGATGTCATGGCACTTTAAGACTTTCAAAGTGATCAAAACGTCAAGGAGTAAATTGGATCTTTTATAAAACTTAACATGAAATGGTGAACATCATTATTGGGAAAGATGTCCACCTTTCTATGATTTAAACTTCACCCTTCAATCTCACACCTAAGCTATAGAAATTAGCTACTCATGCTTGAAAGTAAATTACAACAAATATAAATGACATAAATTAAATGCATAACAGAAATATAAATGACAGAAAGTAAAGACAAGAATGTAAAGTGCATGAATTAAAAACAATAGAATGTACCAGCAATGTTGTCAGTGACGTTGTCAGTAATGCTGCAACACTTTACTACTAGAGATTTAAATGATAGAAGAATTAAAGATTCAAAAGTAACTGGAAATTATAAAATTAAACTAGAGAGAGATTCACATCAATTATGAACTGATGGAAGGTTGAATTAAACACAAACTACTCATCCCTATTTACACAAGGAAGGGATGGCATAAGAGTAATATCCAAAAGAAATCTAAAAAGTACAAATCAAGTACACTACTTGTACTTAAATCTTATCCTTAACAAAATAGAATGTACTTTTCTCATTACATCAAAAGGGCATCAGATTTAATTCTAACTAATCTGGTTGGAATTGGATTGCTTGGTTTGCTCCCAAAAGACAAGCCTCCACGTCATCAACCTTCTCCATCTTCATTCATCCAATGTTGTAGCAATGAGTAGCAACATCCTGTAACTAAGAACAAGTTAGCCATTCTAAGTGGTAAAAACAGGTCAAATCATACTTAGCTCCATGAATCAAAAAGATAAAAATAAAAGAATAGAATGACTCAAAGGTTGGGATAAAGTAAAATAATCTATCTAAAAATAGAGTAAAAAAACACTTTATGCATTGAATAACCAATGCATATCACACCCTTAAATTTAAAGTGTTGTTTGTCCCCAAGCAACTAAAAGACATAAAAAAAAGAAATTGACTCAATTTTTGAAAGTTTTTGCAAAATATTGGCATTAAGTGCCCGTACAATGTAGAACATATCCCATGCAATTCATAGTCTTTCATAAATCTCTAAGTATCCAATCATGCATAGATGCGTGTATGAATCATAGGCTAGCACCACTCTTCTCTTTGTTTGACATAATACAACCTATATTTAGGATCACTAGGGCTTGTAGGGTCACTCTTTTGGCATATCTTTTCTCACATAGCCTTTTCTCTCAACAAATTTTCCACATTTTTTTTCAAGTTTTGGCACTTTATGCACCTTGCCCCTATGGGACATTTTTGGTGCTTCTTTGATCACAAGAAATCAGGTTAGAGCTTTGCTCTTTTGTATTGATTGTTTTCTTTCTTTAAGGTATAACCCTCCTTTTAGGGTGTAACCTTCCCACCCTCAAATTTAGAATATACAATGTCCCTATTATATCCAATGAAGTATGTGAGTGTATCAAGATTACAAGTGGCTATTGGAAATTGAAAAGATGGCCTAGATCATTCCCCCAAATATATGTAGGACATTTTTGTCAATTTGTGTCCCAAGAAGATAAGTGCTAGTTCTAACAGGAACACAATAACTAAATGAATGGCATGCATCAAAAATTTATTATGGATATGAACACAAAAAGATATGATACTACCTATGTGTGATTTTGCAAAATAGAATAAACCTAAAAAATGAAATACTATCCCAGACACAATAAATTAAAAACATGGAAGCTAAGGAAGTGATTTAGACCTGTCCTACTCCTTACGAGTAGGCTGTGACTCCTCATGTGCAGCTCCAGATGTTGTTGCCATTATTGCAACATCATTTGTAGTGTATTCTGTTGATGTTGTGTTCAATGTTGCAGCATTAGCCTGCTTCTCCTCCTTCTCCAAGCTGTCCTTTTCCTCTTTCAGCTTCTTATTCTCCTCAGCCAGCTTTCTGTTCTCAGTATTCAACTTCCTCATACCGATGATCATCTTTTTCAGCCTCATCTCCTTTTCTTGACTCCATTCCTTGCTTGACTTCCTTCTTGAATGCCACCATCTCCCATTTTAATTCATCAACCTTTTTGTTGAACTCCATGTTGATCCAAACCCTCAGTGATTTGATAATGACCCTGAAAAACACTTAGTGAAAATTGTAAGTAGACAATATGTATTAATGTTTCTCCATCAAAGAAAATATACTAAGTTTGTTTAGTATTGCTGATGGAAAACATGCTTTAATTTATACTTCAGCGAACACTGTACATCAGTGAGCCCTGAGCCTGTTCAAGTCTCACTGATGATCGCTGAATGTTCATCATGTAATTGTTTACTTATGATCCCTGAAGACAAGATTCGCGTCAACCAAGTTCGAAGCTGAAATCAAAGACCAAGCTGAAGAACAAGTGACTAAGTCTACTAGTGACCTGATGCGGATATCATTGAAGACAAGACTTGTCCATTCCACGTGAAGTTTCAAGTAGAAGACTTAAGCGAACGCTGAACTTTATCATTCGTTGATAAAGATTCATTCAGCGAACGCTGATCATGAAGCCCGTTCTACAAGTAACTTTTGTCTTATCCCCTTGCACGCCTCTGTACGATTTTGTCAGAACGGACATCCCTTTTGTCCAGAATCGTACAACCAACTCTGCAACTACAATGTTCATTATGCGGCCACTAGGATGTTTGCTAAATTCAAATCATGCAACCAATCAGAGGCTGCCACGTGTAAAGGTGTACTGTTTTGCATTAAATGCATGCAGTATAAATAGAGAACCCTACTTCATTTTGAAGTGCTCGGCTTTTCTTCCTCGTTGAACTACTGTGTGATTAGAAAACTCTCCTTAGTTTTCTTATTTATTTTCTCTCTATTTCTAGTGCAAGAAATCTGTGTGTTCTCATAGTTTGTTTAGATTAGGTTTTTAACTTGATCTTATTCCGCAACAAACTGTAAATTGTTTGACTATATCAATAAACAATTTAGAAAGATAAAAATATGTGTTTGTATTCACCCCCCCCCCCCTTCTACAAACTTGTATAACCCTTCGGGACCAACACTCCAGCCCTTGTTTGAGTAAACTGTCCATGAGGAAACTATTCTATGAGCATAGTGTTTGCAGCGGCCCCATCATGTCACTTGGACTTGCCTTCATATGCCTCAGCCTTGTGACACTTTTGGTGTCAATGGCCCACTTTTCATCCCCTTTTTCTTGAATATCATCCTCCTCATATTGGGGCACTCCACCTGCAGTTAAGAATTTGGACAACAAACTAGGGAAGAAAAACTTCCCTTGGTTTCTTTTTGCAGAATAATTAATGGCCTTACATATGATATCTCTCGTGTTTACTTTCTGGCCAGACATAATGCAGTAGAGAAGAATCATTCTCTCACAGTTTATGGAACTGTCATGAGTGGTAGGGTTGAGAGAACTCCTGATAAAGCTCATCCAGACATTTGCATCTGGAAGTAGATTAAGGGCCTTAAAAGTCCTAAGCATGT
Organism: Saussurea involucrata; assembly: GCA_033807775.1. Classification (NCBI taxonomy): domain Eukaryota; kingdom Viridiplantae; phylum Streptophyta; class Magnoliopsida; order Asterales; family Asteraceae; genus Saussurea; species Saussurea involucrata. The sequence continues at coordinate 177,355,698 of CM066321.1, forward strand.
AATTAGGGTGATGCTCCCATGTAGAGTCAGGCTTGCCAACAACCTTAACCATTTCATCTAACTGTCTGTGAGTGGCAGTTTTGAGAAGTGTATCATAAGCAGTGGTGTCATGTCAAGTGTGGTGATTCTCATAAACGTGTTTATGGATTCTGCTGTGAAAGGAAGGCCCACACCTCTTACAGTGACCACTGTAGTGTTGCACACAGGAAGCTCAACATAGATTTCCCTAACTAAAGTTAGGCTATAGGATAAGCTTACCTCACAGAATTGTTCCCAACTTTGCTCTTTAATCACCTTCTTGATGAAGTCTAATTCCTTTATACTCCCTAAGTCAAACCCTTTATCCATTAGAGCACCCTTCTTTTTCAGCTTATCAAACATCTTCTATGCTTCAGCACTACTGAACCTATCATTAAGCTTGTTAGGTCTGGGATGATGTGAGGTATGGATGAGCTGCCTCTGGTTGCTGCTTGGATGCTCCAACATTGGTCTTTTTAGCAAAGGCCTTTGCTTTCTTTGCTCTTGGTGGTTTGGCAGCAATTGTTTTCTGTCTTAGCTTCTTGGCTTTAGGATTGGAACCTGCAGGGTTAGTAGCAGTAGTGTCCACAGTTTCTAAGGCCTTTCTTTTGTGTGGGTTCTCAGATGGTTCATCAACAGGCATGTTTGGGGTTTCCACAGAAGCATTTTCTGTTTCAGCATTCTGATGCTGTTTGAATGCTCTAGCATTAGGGGTCTGTGTGGAATCTTGTCCCATCTTGTTTGCAAACAAGTCATTAATCAATATTGAGTCCCAATCAGGTTCATCCAAAACTGTGTTTGGTTGAACATTAAGGGGAGTCTGTAACACCCGAAAAATTGAGAAAACACATTTTGGGACTCACGGACGTTCGCAAGGCACAAGGCCGGACGTCCGCGAGGTGCGGAAGTCCATGGGTCATCCGCGGAAGCAACAAAGCTTTTTGGGGGATTTCGGCCATAGCAAGCCGGACGTCCGCGAAGTACCATGTGGACGTCCGCGAGACGTCTGATGAGATATTTTTGGATTTTAAACCCTTTTCCCTCTCTCTCTTCCCTCATTTCATCTTCAACCTCAAAATGAATTCTTTCTCCCCCTCTAACACGATTGTCTCCCAACAAACCCTAAATTCTTCACCTTCTTCCCCAAATCAAACCCCTCACCATTGTTGGAAACCTTAACCCTTTCAAGGAAATCTTCCACTTCATCTTCTCCATCAATTTCTAGGGTTTCACCCTAACCCTTTTTCCTTCATTATGAAGATTTGGAGAGTGTGGTTCTTTTGGTGATGCTAGAAGTATATTGGTGTAAATCTATGGTTAAGGTAATCTTCTCTGCTCTTCATTGTTGAAGTTAGGGTTTTGATATAAGTGGGTATTTTGGTGTAAAATGGTTGGAGGATGATTCTTCTTGGTTAGATCTAAATATTTGTTGGTTGGAACTTATGGATCTAGGTTTTGGAAGTTTTGGCTTGAAGATGCAAGCTTCTTCAAAGGAGCTTACGCTTGGGGAAACTCTAGATTTAGCCTAAATCTAGCAAGGTGAGTTCAAGTTGATTTGTGAAAACTTTGTACATGCCAAAAATGTTATTTTCCAAATGTTTGTGTGTTTTACTTGAAAATATCAATTGTTGAGTTATTTGGTTAGTTTAACTCTTTTGAAGTATTTATCTTCATAAATGTTGTAAAACACCCATATTTGGGATTTTTGGATATTTGATGTGTAGAAATCATAATTATATCCTTAAAAGATTTATTGCTCAAAATGAAGTTTATTTGATGGTTTAATCTATTAGTGTAAATGATTTTATAAACCGTTTGGGAGAATGCACGTTTTAGTGTCAATAACCATTTTGAGAATTAGAAGGGTGTGAGTCCTTTTGGGAAAACCCTTTTTGTTTAACCCGTGTCGAGTTTTGGGTTAATAATGATTTTGTGGTACTTGTTTACCTAATTGATATTTAAATGCATTTTTATGCTATGATGACCGTTATTTATGGGTCTAATGAGTATTTGAGCATTTTGCTCGGCTTTGACTTTGAGATAGTCTTGGGGACATTTTGTCCGGTTTTGATGGCTCGATGTGGAGTGTTATTTATGGTTTGCTTTTATTGCACCATATCGCATTTATTGCGCATTATTAATATTTAAATGCCTGGGTGCGTTAGTCATTCCAGGATGGGCTTATTATTATAGACTGTGTTGCATTGGATCCATAGGCACGTGAGTCAGTCTTTATTTGATGGTCTACTGGGTGTTGCGAGATTTTACCGAGCCCCATGTTTGATGACCTTTATCTTCAAGGGTACACTAGGAGGGTTGAGTCCGGTTGAGCTGTCAGGTTGATTGAAGGGCGTTATTTTGACCTTCGCCATGTCGGGGCAATGCCATGGTTGTATCCCCGCTTGTGCCGAGCCTTTGGTGGTATTCTTATTGATACTTCACTAAGGTCAGTTGTCTCTTTGGGTGTGACTTGTAAGGCGTCGTATGGGACACTTGGGCTTTTATGCAGTGAAGTGTCGTACGATTAACATTGTTAGAGTGGCGTACTTTTGTGTTCATCCACTCTCAATGGATACGGGTCTCCCCCGTCGTTGGCCAACCTATTTGGGATTTTATATTGTCCCTGTTTTATTATTATTGTTGGTCTTATACGTTTGACTGCGGTTGGATGACTTTAATATTAGATTCCCCTCCATGTGTATTAAAGTCTAAATAAAGCAGGTCATTTCCATATTTATGGTATTTGGAACTTCGTTACATTTTACGGTTGCATGAGTATTGCTTCGTATTATGTTTTCAATGAAGTGTTATAATTAAATGGATGGTTTTCCATGATTTATGGGTTGAGTATTTATTGTCATCTGCATTTGAAGGTTTTGCCTAATATAGAATTATTCACGTTATTGAGTGAGTTGGGATTCGTAATTCATTTTGAAAAACGCTTTATACTTTTTGGGAAATTTTCTCCTAGATTTTGGGTGCGTTGGAAAATGAGTCTTTTATATCCCTTTTGTAAACCCTTTTGAAAATCATAATCTATGTTGCAAACTTTCATTTAAAGAATTATTTCAATCATGCTATAAACTCTTGAACTCACTAGGCGTTAGCCTAAGCCTTTTTATTTGTCGGCATGTGCAACAAGTCTCAGGTTGGGAGTAGTTCTAGTGACACGTGTGAAAGGGTGTGTGCTAGGAATGTGCTCGTGAGGTGGATGGATTAAGTGATGTCTTCCGCATTTACCCGAGGGAATAGCACTTTGTGTTTGGGTTAAGTAATACCCGAAGTGAGTTTAGTCTTGCTAATAAGACTTGTTTTATATGTATTGTTTGAGGATAACCATAGTTTGTAATTTGAGGTCTTTTACCTATTTGAATTATAGGAATAAATCCCAATGTTTCGGATGAAATATCAAAAATTTTAATTAGTTGCTCTTTTCCAATTCGAGGGTGTTACAGAGTCTGTGGTTCAACATAAGGCCAAGTTAGATAAAACATTTGTGGTGTGTGTTTGTGTGAACTGTTTATTTCACCCTCATCATCAGAGGTGAAATAATCCTCTACTAAAACTGAAAGTTCAGAGAATACCTCATCAGCATCCATGTTGAGACCAGGAATAGAGTCCTTGATCTGTTCCTTGCCCTTGTCCATTTTTGTGGAAGTAGATGCATTCTCTTTATCGTGCTCTTTCCCCTCTGTTTCCACTGATTTTTCCACCCCTGATGATTCCTTTACCACAACCTCAGATTCAGTCATAGGAGTTTCGAGAATTGGGGCTTCACTGGTGGCCTCAGTGGTGTTAGAGCCCACTGGTGGATTTTAGGTCATCATGGATGGGTTGGATTGTTTCTTAGAAGTGGTTTTCTCAGAGAGGTCTGGGGTTTCAATGGTTTTTCCCATCGAAGGGTCTTTGGTCACAATTGGGGTTTGATCTACCAAAGGGGTTGGATCGATCACAGTTTTTTTCCAGAAATGTTGGTGGGGGTTTCACCCACAGAAGGGTTTTTCTCGACATGGGGTGCTTTATCGACGGTGGGATTGTCGACCAGAGTAGAAGATGGGTTGGTGTCGGTCTCAAGATCGACGATTTCAGGTTCGCCGGAGTTGGATGGGGGTCAAACCACTGCCCTCTGCCTCAGACTACGACGAGTTGGTTGGTTATCGTCGTCATTGCCTCTCACTTCCGGTCGCTTTTCTGTTGCCATTGGTTGAGTTTCGAAGGTGTTCACCAGAAGCTATGGTGTAGGGGTGGTTTTCGGGTAGAAGAAAGAGAAGAGGCAAAAGTGGGTTTTGATTTTGGGTGGTTTTCTTGGAAGTTAAAAGGGTAGTTTTAGATAAGAGAAAACCACCTTTAACCTTTGATCTTATATTTAATTACAGTTGTAAATTACTAAGAAGAGTACAAAAATGACACATTTAAGGTACTTTGACAAGAACGTAGGGATGAGTGACTTGTACTTTTTTTTAAAAAGTAGTAAAAGTGGTACAAAATGGAGGCTTGTGTTATGATGAAATTTTCCAGGGGTCATCTCCACTTGTACCATCCTCAGTACCTTACCAAAACTTGCCATCCTTAAAAATTCAAAAATTTCCCGCTCAAAAATAGGACCAGGGGGTGGATGCTGGAGGAATGTTGTAGCATCCAGAGTCTTCTTGTCTTGATTGCAAACCGTTGCAACAAAAATTCTAAAGAAGCATGTTAATATTAAAACTAAAATTAAACTAAAGAAAATGAATATTTACAAACAATTATGGACTAGAAAGAGTCCATGGCTTATGATGAAGCTTTTAGCACACTGTAGCCAAGAACACATAGCATTGCTCTGTGATTGCTACATCATTATGATAGAGTTTCACTCTCTGGCCATTCACTTTAAACACATTGTTGTTCTCAGGATTGATCAAGTCTACATCCCCATAGGGGTAGACTTTGTGAATGGTTAAGAGACCAGACCATCTGCTATTGAGTTTTCCTGGAAACAATTTAAGTCTGGAATTGAATAAAAGAACTTGTTGTCCTGCTTTTAACTCTCTGTGTTGGATTCTCTTGTCATGCCACTTTTTGGTCTTCTCTTTATAGAGTTTGGCATTCTCATAGGACATGTTCCTATGCTCTTCCATTTCACACAGTTGTAATTTTCTTTTGTTTCCAGCATCATCTAAGGACATATTCAGCTCTTTGATGGCCCAATATGCCTTGTACTCAATCTCTAATGGGAGGTGACAGGCCTTTCCAAAGACTAGCATGTATGGGGACATACCAATTGGTGTTTTAAAAGTAGTTTTGTATGCCCATAAAGCATCATCTAATTTAAATGTCCAATCTTTCCTGTTTGGTTTTACCACTTTTTCAAGAATTCCCTTTATTTGCCTATTAGAGAGCTCAGCCAATCCATTTGTTTGGGGGTGGTATGCAATAGTTATTATGTGGTTAACATTGTATTTTTCAAAAGTTCCTTGCAACACCTTATTTACAAAATGGGTACCCTCATCACTGATTAGTGCCCTGGGGGTACCAAATCTTGTAAAAATGTGTTTTTGAAGAAATTTAACCGCAGTTTTTGCATCATTGGAAGCACAGGCAATTGCTTCCATCCACTTTGACACATAGTCAACAACCACTAGAATGTATTGGCAATTGTTAGATGGTGGGAAAGGTCCTATGAAATCAATTCCCCACACATCAAACAATTCTACTTCCAAGATTTCATTTAAAGACATTTCATTTTTTAAGAAATGGAACCAGTCCTTTGACATTCATTACACCTTTTGGCAAAGTTATAGGAATCTTGGAATAGAGTGAACTATCTCTAACTATTTTATAACCCATCTTTGATGTCATTTTGGTGGTGTGTCATTTGTACTTGAGGGATCTCACTAGACCTTCGGTCTAACCCTCTTTTTTATAAAACTGAAAACTCTTTCAGGTAAGCATGCTAGTGAGACTTCTAGCAAGGGAAAGGGCAAACTGTGAGCGTGGATAGTGAAGTTGGATGTTGCGGAGATGTTTTTCCGCTGCAAACTTTTGGGGATGTAATTTAATATTTGACTTGTTGATTTTGGGGACGATTTGGAATTATTTTATGCTATGAATACTTTAAGTTTTTGGGTTGTTACATCGTACTCACAATTTCTATCACTATTTATATTGCATATAAACTTGCAACATTGTCCATTTTTACAAAATAGATTCAAAAAAATAAGCAAGTAAAACAAAATATACATATTTTAATATCCACCCAACAACGCAAGGGACGAAACACTAGTTACAACTTAAAGGTAGGACTCCCATCTACAAGCAATTTACTCAACCTTCTAGCACATGCCCCGACGTCAATAAGAGTGCATTATTTCAAGTTAAAACATGCAAATACAAACGAAATAACTTGCTACCCTAACAACTAGAAATAACCACAAGGTTTGTGGCGTACTGGTTAAGGCCTTGGGGGGATGTGGCTCAGAAACCCATCTACCTCGGGTTCGAATCTAGGCGTTGGCGACTTGTGGCCACTGAGGAATTTTCTCAGGGCTGCATGCTTAGCAATCAATCAGTGTCAGGGATTAGTCTAGACAAAACTTAGGATACCCTTTAAAAAAAACAACTAGAAATCTTACAAGAGCTTTCCAAGAGACGTTGTACTTCATTCAATCACCGGTCTATCCTTATGTCAAGATCAGTCTTGTATTGTACTCATCTCAAAACTAGAGGAGAATCTTCCAAAGGTCTCCCACCATTGCTATTTTTAACCTTCTCATGTATTAGGGTCATGTGCATAATTCAAAACCTTCTCAAACCCATGTTCTTGTTAGTTTAAAAAATACATCACATGACCCTAAAATAACAAAACCTTGACTTATTAAAATGGAATCACAAAACTTAAAACATATCAATGAGAATCAAACCCAGATGAATAAGACAACAAACATAATAACTAAACTCATTTATCAACCTAACCACAACAAAATTGTCATAGGTCATGTGCAACGTGCACCCCCAGGGCCGCCCGTCACATCGTGAATGTGTGATATGGAACGCTTGAACCGAACCATCCTACAACATAGGAACGAGACCCATGTCCATGGGTGTTCTTCAGAGAATCTAGGACTATGAAGCCCGCTTGAAATATTTGTCGCTTAGTGAGTATAGACTATAGAACATAGAACACTCTAGAGTCCAACATTTTCTTTCTCGTTACGTGCATTTTATTTCTAATATTTTTCTTTCAAACATTAGAAAGAAGTCTATGATTGGTATATTGTTTTAAACAATTAATACATTTATACATTAATATTTTTAATGGGATTTGAATGTATACATTACATATACGAAAAAGTTTTAACGAGATTGTTTTACAAGAATGCAATAACACATTTTTACTATAATCAATCATATGTGATAATATGCGAGAACATCAAATGTGATCTAAATCAGATGTGAGCGACCTTTGGTGCGACCTATAGGTCGTGGGCCAAGTCACCTGCACACGACTAGGTCCCGTCATGTGTACTATAATATGTGATAAATATAAAGTAAAGTTCGATTGAGAACCGCAATTGCATTGCAAACAGGGGAAGCTTAATTACGCGAGTAAGATTCTTCGTCCTCGAATGCTTATGCGGTAAGATTAGTGACCCGATAAGTGTTTACCCAATTATCGTTTGGTAAACAACCCTTATATCAAAGACAACTTAACGATCATGAGATCAAATTTTACAATTACGAATTATTTGTATAATATACTATTTAATTAAACACGTGAAAAAATAACGGAAAACAAAAGATTCTTGATGGCCATTTTTTTGTAATGGGCCTAACAAAGTTTGGTGTGAAATGATAAGTATACAAGTGATGGTGAGATTGAAAGGTACTTTAGAAGACAAGGCATTACAAACTTTGCCTAATATTTGTCTATTTCAGTTAGACATCTATCATCGTAATAAAAGACCCTTTGCCCTTTTCCTTTAGCCAACTTCACCTAACCTAAAACATCACACATATCTAATCTTAATATCTTATGCTTTCAACTCTTAATTCAATTTTTTTAATTTATACGTTATATTTTACTACCCTTATAATTAGGTATGTAGTTTACTTTTAATCCCTTATATTTTTGTTTTTCATTTTAGACTCTTATCATATAAACATAAATAATGTATATGAACTAAAATGCATTAAAAAAAATACATTTCTTTTTTTACAAATTACACCATTGTAATCGTCTCGTCAATACCTTTAAAATGAGCTCAATATTAAATATTTTTGGATTTAATCATATTATTAAATATTATGAACATGTACGAATTAATTTGTTTTATATCACTTACATTATTCATTTTTATTTTACACCCTTATAATATTAAAAATACATAATCATAGTTTAACTAAAACATATTAATAAATGCATTTTTTTACAAATTAATAATTTCAAAATAAGTTTATTATTGAATATTTTTTTAACTTAATAATATTGTGAAATATCATAAATACGTATCAAGATTTTTCAAGAATGACGTACCGAGATTTTTTTTAAACTTGTACATTTTACGCTCTTATCTATATATATATCTATTATACTTCTTTAAAAATAATTCCAGTTACGGTTATTCTTGAATTTTTAAGAAATACAAATTTCAATACATCATGTACGAGTTTAAAAGCTTTAAAACTTCCAACGTTCAACATGATAATTAAAAATAAAATTATTTTTTATTTTTAAATTACACTTTATACCATTATAATTAGTTATTTAATTTACTTTATATCCATTCTCCTTTCATTTTTCATTTAACATCCTTATCATATCAACATACATAAACTAAAATACATTAAACAAATATGTTTTTCTTTTTTTATAAATTATACCATTATAACCGTTCATCAAAACCTTCAAAATTAGCACAAATGTTATGGGTTTGAAGACCCCACTATCGAACGAATATTTTTCATTTTTTGACCAATTAACCATATTGACTTTTAATTTTATACATTTAATATGCGATTTAAAAAAGAATAAATATGAACATGAAACAAACTTATTTTTTCGAATTCTCGGTTTTAGATTCGAGATACTTCGCGCTGCATCGCGCACGGGTACATATCTAGTTATATACATATATATATATATATATATATATATATATATCTATATATATGTATGTATATACTTATACAAACATATATACATGTATATATATATATGCAATGACGGACCCAAAATTTTAGGTGAGCGGGTGCATAAATGAAAAGCTTAAGATGTTGTCGATCTATTTTGTCGGATTCCGCCTTTGGGGGATTTTTTAAGTCTTTGGTTGATTTTGAGACAAAAAATTCAGTCTTTTGATTGATTTTTAGAGATTTTTATGTTTTTTTTGTTGATTTCGACGGACTTTTTGCCCGATTCCGGAGCACCTCCTAAGGTTGAGCAGGTGCACCTTACTTACCAAAAAAAATCCTCCTTGAAAAATGAGGTTGAGCGGGTGCACGAGATCCCCCACCCGTAAGTAGGTCTGCCCCTGTATATATGTATATATACGTAGATATCGTATTGACAAACCTACATGGTTCATAAGGTATCCAGATGCATGTCTTGTACGTTTTTTTTGGATGATATTTTGTAGTGTTAAAAGTTAAAAATAAATATTATTTTAATAGTGCATTCTTTAAAAAAAATTAGAGTAAATTACATAAATCGTCCCTGATGTTTGGATATGATCCCTATTTCGAAAAAATTACACGGATCGTCCCTGAGGTTAGACAAACCGCACGAAATTGGTCCCTCCTCTAACAGAATCTGTTAACCCCGTTAAGTCAAGGGGTATTTTGGTCTTTTTACATTTATTTTTGTCTTTATTCTAAAAGTAAAAAACAAATAATTAAATTAAAATTAACCCCCCCCCCCCCCTACACCCACTAACCCCCCCCACCCACCCACCCTCCTTCTTCCTCACGACCCCCCACCTCTCCCCACCACCTCCGACCACCACCTACAACCGCCCCTTCCTCACCTTTCTTCTTCCTCACTCTATACATGTACTCTATACATGTAAACCCCATGTATATATACATGTATATATACTTGTGTGTGCATGTTTCGACAAACAGCCATTGATAGATTCTTATGGGGTCGAACTCGATCTGATCAAACTCAAAACCAGCAGATGAATCAAGCTTCGATCACCCCTTCAAATCGGTGTTTTCAATTTTCCGGTTTGAATGGTGTGCTCAACAACGAAAGCGGAACCCGTTTTCCACCAACTTTACCGATGGCGAAAAGCTTCGCTGTCGATGAAGACGTGTTTACTAACGATGTTGGAGAGTGTCTTAATTGGGATAAATTAAGAAACTATCCGAATTACGATCCTAATCGCGATTCTAATGAAGTAATTACACCCGATAAGGTTTCAAGAGCGAAGAAATCGAAAGGTGGTGAGACCTCTAATAAAGTTCTGATTAAGGGGCAATGGACAGATGAAGAAGATAGGTTTGATTTTGATGTTTTAATTTGATTTTTTTTCCTAATGATTGTTGCTCGTTTTTCGATTTGTTTGTGTTTACGAGTTCGGTTTGTTCTTCGAGTTAACGCGTAAATTAAACGCTATCTTTTTCGTGTTAAAAGGAAACTAATTAGGTTGGTGAACCAATATGGAATCGCAAAATGGGCTGTCATTGCGGAAAAGATGACCGGAAGAGCCGGTAAACAGTGTCGTGAGCGATGGCGTAACCTATACAGGTATATATACATGGGGTTTACATGTATAGAGTGAGGAAAAAGAAAGGTGAGGAAGGGGCGGTTGTAGGTGGTGGCCGGAGGTGGTGGGTGGAGGTGGGGGGTCGTGAGGAAGAAGAAGGAGGGTGGGGGGGGGGGGGTAGTGGGTGTAGGGGGTTAATTTTAATTTAATTATTTGTTTTTTACTTTTCTTTTAGAATAAAGACAAAAATAAATGTAAAAAGACCAAAATACCCCTTGACTTAACGGGGTTAACAGATTCTGTTAGAGGGAGAGACCAATTTCGTGCGGTTTGTCTAACCTCAGGGACGATCCGTGTAATTTTTTCGAAATAGGGACCATATCCAAAAAGGGACCAAACATCAGGGACGATTTATGTAATTTACTCAAAAAATTATAATGAAAGTGCATATCTTGATCGAAAATCCTATATAGAAAATAAATATTTATTGTTTATTTTTAGTTGCCTAACTCAATCTTAAAATAATAATAATAATAATAATAATAATAATAATAATAGCGACATTAGTCTATATTGTTTTCTATAATTGTGTTATTTGTACGGAAAAAAAAATAAAAGCATTTGTTTATACAACTTAAGCTTTTTAAAAATGTTATGAAGTAGAAGTCGAAAATGATACCATCTTTGTGGAACTTCTTTTCTTGGGAGCTTGATTTATGAAAGTAAACAAACAACCATTTTTTTGATGTATTAAAAAAATTGGAAGTATTTATTTATACAATATCCAATTATTAATTTATTTCTATGGTGGAGGTAGTTTAAACTTATGTAAAGTAGAGTATATACATAGTTTATACTATTTCACTGTAAATAGTTGTTTTGTTGGTTTTTTTATTAATTCATTAATAAATAAAGTTAATTGTATAGACTGTGATATGTTTGTATAAATTGAGAGGGTTTTTTTATTTTAATTGGAAAAGATAAGTTTGAAATCAAAAACTTGATTTTCTGTATAAAGTTCTCTTTTTGACGTAGCTTACTAAATAAGTCACTTTTCTAAATCATTAAGCCAAAGAGAGCTACAGTCAATATCTCTGACCAAAGGGATAGATGGTTATGGTCTCTCGATGGTTCGGGTGAGTTTTCCGTGGCTTCTACTCGTAATTACATTTTCTAAATTTTGCTGGTAGATTCTTCTCCTACTAGGTGAAATCGGTTTGTTCCTATCAAACTTAATGTCTTTGCTTGCCGTTTGGCCTTGAACAAAATTCCAACTCGAGATAATCTTGATAAAAGAGGAGTTGATGTACATTCCTTCTTATGTCCGGTTTGCGATTTGGAGATTCGGTCGGTGGGACATTTGTTCTCTTGTCAAATGGCTCGGGATATTTGGAAGCAAATTGGTCGATGGTGGGGTTTGGATATTCCAGAATTTTATTCCAATTAGAAGTGGATTGGTTGGGTTTTTTTAACTACAGAGATTTTATTAACTAGCAAGGCGTTAGGTAAAACAATTACAAAACAAAACAAAACAAGTATGCATGAGGTCTTGAACTCAACCACCCAACTAAACTTAAGCTTATTGCTCCTATTTCGGCATGGTATGAGACCCGCCCCATCGGGGAACCCGGTGGACCCACCTCGACGGGGACGGGGATTCCCTGCAAAACAGGGAATTTGGATGGGGACGGGGATCCCCGAAAGTTAAAAACCAGGGATGGGGATGGGGACGGGGCCGGGTAACATAGTCCTCGCCTCGCCCGCCCCGTCTCTGAGAATTAAATAATATATGTTTATTATTAATTATATTATTTATACAAATTAGATTCAATATTTTTTAGATTTAGAAATATTATTTTTAAATTTCTTCTTATATACAATTTTTGAGTTGTTTTACCTTTTTAGATAAAAAATATTGAAAGTCGAAAGCATTTGATCAAACAATTATGTATGATGTTGTGGCTTTGTTCACATATGAATATTTGATAGTCTATAAAAGAAATTTTTTTTTGAAAATATGTGAGATTTAAACATGAAACATTATCGATCGAGTGTGGTATTTAACATATTTGATCTAAAACATCTTATATTAAGAGGAAAAAAAACCTTGATTCTCGTTGGGGATCCCTGTTCCCCGTTGGGGAGGGGATGAGAATGTGATCATATTCTCCGGTGGGGATGGGGACGGTCGGACGGGGATGGGGATGGAGATTGGGATATGGGACGGGGATGGAGATTGAGATCCCCGCCCCATTCCCATGCCTACTCCTATTGGTGACCCAAAACCGAATGAGTAACAATATCATCCCACAACACCTTCTTTTCCGGCTTCATAGTACTAAACAATGTCCCATTCCGGTGAGACCAAATGAACCACATCGCCGTATAGATAACCGCCTCTAGACACTCCCAACCCACTTTTTGCAGCCTCAAAGAATCCAACCAACCGGTCATCTCCGAGAATGCATTAAAGTTCGGAATATATAAGCCCCACCATTGACCAATTGGCTGGTTGGTTATTATCTTTGCGTTTGACGAAAGTGGAGTTGGCTTGTTTTGAGGCGGTTGCTTAAACGACTTTATGGGCTATTTGGTCATTTCAGAATGTGACTCTTTTTAGGCTTCCTAAGACTAAGAAAGCGGCGTCGTGGGATAGAATTGTGACTCATTCGTTCTTCTGGTTTACAAATAGGTGTAGTAAGTCTAACATTAATTGGGTGAGTTGGTTACAAAACCTCCATTCTTGCTATCTCTTACATGTAATTTGTTTTTGTCTAGCTATTTGCTAGTTTTTATAATATCCCTGAAAAATCACTAGTCTACTACCAAACAGTTATATATAGATGATCGAATAAGCTGTGAGTCCTATTAAAGTCACTAAATTCTCAGCGAACACACCCGAAGTCCAATATCTAATAGAAATAAAATAATTCACAATTGTTGCTATCGTAGATAAGTAAATTTATATTGAAGTTTTCATCAAAAAATGGTTGCATCTAATAAATAAATAAATAAATAAATAAATATATATATATATATATATATATATATATATATATATGTTATAGCTGATAAGCTAGCCGGTAACTGATAAGCTAACTGATGAAGAATTCACGTTTGACAAGAACTAACTTATAAACACGTAAAATGATAAAAAAAACACTTTCAAAGAATTATCAATTACAATATTTAATTATATAATTAACACAAATTTATACTAATATAATATGTTAATTAATACAACCAATGTTATAAATAAAAAATTAAATAATATAACATGTTAATTAAAAGAATTTAAAATTTATTATTAGATGTATACTATAAATTTTGAATTTGTTAAAACAAGTTTTAGAAAAAATATATATTAACTCATGATTTGAAATAACCGTTACATATTATGTGAAAAAATAATCAAAAAATAATTAAAAAGATAATAGTAATTGATAATTAAAATGTGATGATTAATATTAAAAAATAAATAAAAATAATTTATTTGATTAACAATAACTCTAAATAATTAAAAATTAATATCAATGTATAATTAAAATTTAATTTAATCATTTTCAGTTAATATTTATTAATTAATAATAATTAAATTTAAAAATTTAATATTTATTTATAATAATAGTTAATAAATAATAATTAATATTAATAAGAGCAATACTGGAATACTCACAAAAAGCTATTGAAAAGGTACTCTAAGTAGAGTTTCAAAAAGCTAGCTTATGATCATCCAAACATGTACCCAAAAAATAAACTAGTTTTTTTTACCAAACAATGTCATATATATTTTGATAACTGTGAGTGTGTGGGGATAGTTTACGCATCTTCCAACTAATTCTACAAGGTTCTAGATAACTATTCCGAAAAAATTTAAATGGTTAGAGCATCTCCAACAGCTTCTCCATTTTGGAGAAAATAAAGAATATGGAGATTTTCGGTTGTTTTTTTGCTCCAACGACTTTTTCAAAACTATCTCAAAAATGGAGAAAGTAGGAGAGAGATTTTTTTTCTCCAAATATGGAGTTAACCTAGATGAGAGCACCAATAAAATAAATATTTGGAGAGGAAAATAATACTTTTAATAGATGAATTAAATATTTTAATATTATAAGGCCGTGCGTACCGCCATCGGGTACCACTGCAGGTTCATCTGACGGGTAGGGCGGTACGGGGGGGGGGGGGGGGGGGTCCGGGTTCACATCGGGTAGGGGTAGCGGGTAGGAGTGGGTTCGGGAACTAGATTTGTGGGTAGCGGGTTCAGGGTTTTTGTTGCAGGTTTATTTTTTTTTAACATTTTTTTGTTGCAGATTTGTGGGTAGTGGGTTCGGTGGGTTCGTGGGTTGACGGTACTCCACTTTAGGGTAAGGAGGGTAGGAAAGAGAAAAACTGATGTGGCGCTGAGGTGACATCAGGGTTCAGTGGGTTCATGGTCTAAGCATAGTTTCTTTCTCCAAAATAAAGAATCTGTTGGAGATAGATGTAATCTTTTTTGAAGATTTTAACTTTTGATTCTTCATTTTAAAGAAATTTTGAAGAAGTTGTTAGAGATGCTCTTAATTGCCCTTGAAAATAACAATCGATAAAACTTCTAACAACTGGATGGAGACTTGAATTAACAATTTATAGGGAAAATCTTAAGGTCTAATTTTTATTTGCTAGTTGAACGGGCTTCAATATTTAATACATGTATTTTAATAAATTATCGTTACAAAAAAATCATTGCATTTAATTTTGGTATGAAAGAAACACGTTTTTTTTCCTTTTTATAAAAAGTATCGATTGATACCATTACATGCACATAGCAACTGCACATGGTGGTCTGGTAAACCATCTCTAGTTGTTGTGTATACTCTTTTTATCTTATTTATCATTTTTTATAACAACCCAAAAATTTTAAAACATTTCATTTCTTACAAATAGAACATGCAAGGTCATAAGTAGAGAATATCCCAAAATCGAGTCTCAAAATTTTCTTACATCATAACAAAATTGGTTGGCGGAAACAACCTACACAACTGAGAAATAAACTAATTAGTACTATAGTGTCGCTATACTATCAAGCCTCCTTGCTAACTTCTTGGTCACTTGCTATAGCCTTTCATCACCTGCTTTCCTGAAAATGTTTTAGTTTGAAAATGCGAGGGTTAGACCATAACGTCTAGTGAGTCCCTCCTAACAGTTGTCAAAGCATTTAAAACAGTTTATCATTTTCAGCATAAAACATTCATAAATCTGCTCATTTAAAATCATTCACGGAATAAGGTCCGTCCCTCATCAATTGGCACCCTGAAGTCACCCTAAGGTGACAACGAGTCAGTCTCATGCTGCCTTACAGGGTCACACCTCCCTTGGCATAAACGGGACACACCCCCGGCACGAGCTGGCGGAACACCCCCCCCCCCCCCCCCCCCCGACTTAGCCAATTTACATCAAAACCAATGTATGCATACATCCCACATATAAAACTTTAAACAACTTTCATGCAGATAAAACATTTATAAAAAAATAAACATGGCATTACTCATCATGTCTTGCTTTAGAAAACGCATTTAAAGCCACACATTTTAGTTAGAAAACTCACCTGGTACGTTACTTGTTTTTCCCTACTCTGCCCCTTACTTCCAAACTGTCTACCTGAACAAGGGGTAAAAATGTATAAGCTGACTAGACAACTGTCCGGGTACTTCTCACCGGATACACACTTTTCCGGACGGCTTACCGGGTAAACACAACTGTCCGGATACCGCCTCTTTTCCGAACACAACTCTTTTCCGGACAACAAACTTTTCCGGACAACAAACTTTTCCGGGCAACTATCCGGGAACTAATACGTCCGGACACTACCGAAATGTTTACCGGACACTCACCCGGTAACATTCATCCTATGTTGTTTTCCGGATACAGCGCTGGTCGAGTTTTGGTGCTTAAAATCCCACTACATGACTCCCAAACCGAAAGATAAGGCGATACTTAACCACCTAATGTTCCATAACCAAACCCCAAAAGTTTTACTAACAAACACTAGTTAAAAGATGCTTAAATCTTCCTATATGGTCTCAAAAGACTTAAAACAAGAGAAACTCTCAAAACCCAACAATCATCAAACAAATCTTAAATGGAGTTATGGGTTAAGGATTACCTGCTAGATTACTTGCAAGAAACGAAATCCACTCCTAATCCTTCTTCTGATTTCAAGGCTTGTTGATTCTCTTCTTCAATTGCACAAAACTCCCACCAAGACCCCTTTTCTCCTCTTCTTCAAGAATTCAGCCGTCAAACACATACACAATCAGGAAAATTAGAATGTTGCCTAGGGTTTTGTGCCCTTTTATACCCCATCTCCTATTTACCAATCAGCCCCTCAACTTCCACTTATCAACAAAACTTAACGTAATACATAAAACCTTCCAAAAATGGTCTGGGTCGTTACAACACTCCCCCCTCAAAAGAATTCCGTCCCCGGAATTCCATTTTCAAAAAGGTGAGGGTACCTAGACTTCATATATGATTCTACTTCCTACGTTGCCTCTCGCCCCCTTATGATACCTCCACTGAACTTTTACTAGCCGAATTTCTCTATTCTTGATTTCCGGACCTTGCTGTCCACAATCTCTATTTGTTCTTCTTCGTACGACAGTCTCTCATCGATGTTAACATTTCCTAATGGAATGGCTACATCGGTCTCAGCCAAACATCTCTTCAGATTTGACACATGAAATGTTGGATGAACTCCTCTTACTTCTTCCGGCAAGTCTAACTTGCATGTCGTTGCTCTCACTTGCTCACTAAAGACAAAAGTCAACTTCTTATCGCCTGTAATTCTTGCAAGGTCGACATTACTACAGCTTCCCTTACCTGTTCCTCATAACAGAGGCGCACGTCACACTACGAAGTTCTCCAAAATTTCATCTAGTACCTCAAGATCGCGCACTATCTATTCAACTTTCATAACTCCGATGGACCCACAGATGTAGTCCACTTTACCTATCTCTCAATTCTCGAGGTTCCACAGTCTTATGTTCTCAATCCGACCACTCAGTCCTACTCGGCTGCCCCAAATTGTTCAGATGGGAAACATAACCGCACTCCATACAAGAAACCGCCCCCGGCGAGTCATCACTTGCTAAAACGTGCCATCTTGCACTATTTACTTGTACCCCCCTTCGATCAATATACTTGCTTAAAACTACCTGATAAAATCAAGACCAACCGCGCCTCCGTCCACACATCGGGACTCACAGTTTTAAACATGTCTAATTAAGGTCTCTCATACATTTATACCTCCTTAAGAGAAGAACTTGGCAGAAACTTCCCGCCACAACAGCGAGAATCTTCTACCAGGAATACTCGCTCACTGACAACTTGGCACCAAGCCAACCTTGTACATCCCGACAAGCTCACACCCATGAGCCTCTCCTTAGTATACTTGAAATATCTAGATTACTTCTTCCAATCGACATTCGTCTATGCAGATCATACTCCTTTCCCGAATCACATTGGCTACAACACGTCAACTAAATCGTACGTTCTCACCACTTCATCACTTCACACTTAACGTGTCTAATAGTAGGAAACCTCTATAATTCCTTATTTGAGTACTCACCTATCCGAATTGAACTTATCCTGAAGGCTCGTAAATTTCCCACTGCTTGCCACAAGCGTCCAGTCATATAACATAACTTCGGTTACTCCCACTCAACTAGGAGGGGTAACCACGATCATACTCTACTGTTCTCAATAGCTTACACTGAACGATCGGTTCGTTCGAACGTTTCTCACAAAGTCACTAACTTATCTCATTCAGTCGTCTTACCCACTTCTTCCTGCACAAAATCATACCCAATTTCCTTCCTCAATACTCTTCCCAAAGTTCGCACACTTACCAAGGACAGTCTACACAACGCTGCACCTATCGGCATTACTGACAAGTCTACTACTTCCGATTTACTTACTTAATCCGACATACTGTCTTCACCTCCCCACGTTAGCATGGAGCACTGCCACCATCATTACTCGCCCCTCTCTTCTGACAATTCCCATGCTGCAAAAGTTTTCTCATCACTATACATAACCAAACGGTTGCACTAACATTCTAACTTAAGGCTTCCGACCAAATTACCTCGAATTGACACCAGATTTCGACGTCACTATACATTCTTTAAACTCCAACTTTTACTTTCTCAGACAATTCGTTCACACATAAGCAGCATCTCACATTCTTTAAGGATTTCACATCTATTCCACCACATTCTGACTAATACATCCATCATTTTCTTTAAACTTCCAATTATCCCAAACTTTGCTTACTTAGCGACTCCTACAGTTAAAGACACTTGGTTTCTCCTTTGGGTATCTACCCACCACCACTCCGTGATGCTATCCCGAACATAATCGTATAACAACGTCAACTTACACCCTACGTGCTCCAACAACCTGGTTAACACTCGAACACCTCATCCGAAACCCCCAAAAAGGCTTCCCTCTGATGCTTTCTCTTTCTCTAACATCACATCACTACGACGCTAGCTAGCACATTTAACTTGGCAATTATTGCCACTACATAACTATACATTCCTCACTCAACATCACACTGCAGACCAAAACTCTCATGGCCATTTATACACAACTCAAACTTATCTTCAAGACCTCGCGCATAAATAACCGAGTCTATCTCGCTACGTTGTCTCTCCCCAGCTCTAGTTGAACCACAACACCAGAATTTCTGATTAATTCTAACATACTCGTTTCTTGCTAGCTCGTTGCAATACCAAACCATTACACCGACAAGGCACATTTCCTCACAGATCGACATAATCTATACCCTCACTTCGATTGTGCTAAATACTTCATTCTTTACTAACCATCCATCTCGTAAGTAAAACGCTTATCTAAAACAGCAACCTTTCACTATCTTAACACCCCTACCAAGTGGTCCTTCACTTTCAACCTTCTGATTCGAGTCTTCGGTCTCATACACCTTACACAACTGCCGACTTTAACGTCAATAGTTGACCTGTTGATACTTCCTTGACCTATTCTTCAACAAGGGTCCCTTACTGAACCTAATCCTTCCAACATATCATAATCAAATTCACATCCCGTAGTCCTCATTCAAACTCACTCGAGAAACGTCAATATTACAAGATCATTTTAAAACTCTTATTCGGCGTCGAGGATATTTCATTCCTACCTCACCACACTACTCATAACGAGTTGCTAATACCCACACCTTGATGACTTCTAGTCATTCCCTGAACACAACCGTCCCTCGGCAACTGTATTTCCAGTCACCGCACGAGGGTACAGACCCTCATGCAACCGACATTAAAGTCCACTTCCGACTCTTCCACTGCTCACCTCTCCTCTAGAACGCAATTACCAAAGCTACAAACATTCTCCCCTGATTTGTCTAACACCTCTCCACTCCAGGAGTTCTTCCTTAGCTTAAAATGTAATACTCTACGACCTATTGAGTTCATAGCCTTCATGCCTGACAACGCGATAAATGAATCATTTCACACTTTTGAGCATTTTAAAGAAACAACACTTGAAAACAACTTGGGTACACACGACCCCAACATTCTCATAACTCCAATGCCCTGCACAACGATCTTGATGATCGTTTGCTTGCAATCTTTTTGTAAAACTTAATCTTGCTCAACCAAAATATGTTGTTACGACAGAAATAAATATTGGATGAAAAATCTTTCCATACGACAAAATTCTGAAAGCAAGTACCGACACGAAGTAAACCAGTCGGTCCTCACACTCATTTATATAACTTCAACATGTCAATACTCATTTTGGTTATAAAAGTTGTGCATTCAAATGTTTTCTTGACTTATCATGAAAAGAGTGGAATATTTTGCAAATCGTAAACCTCAAGACTTCATTGTACGATGTAAATGGATTTATATATATATTTAAACATACGCTTGCACACGCCGACTCATATCCGATCAAATTTGATACTTACACATTTACTTTACTTATGAAAAATTCTCATGTACACATATACGAACCCAACGCATGAAACTCCACTTGCAATTGAAGGCTATTCACTCAAACAAGGTCAATCGCTTTACTCACCCAACTTATCGTTGACACCCTACTTTCGACCAGAGGTCACCCTCTCGGATTGCAACGACTTGCTATACATACATTCAACGGTCCACTTACTCAACCTGTAACATCCCTTATCTTTAAAACACTCATTTAACGGAAAGTAACCTTAAAATACAGCGGAAGATTTGTAATTAAAACATTTAGATAAAATCCCATAATCTTATAGAAAAGAGTACAAGTTTGCAACTTAAAACCAATAAGTTTGAGACAAACAATATTCAACTGAAAAGCTTAGAGAATCCAAAACTATCGTTCATCAAAAGAAAATATAAGCTGCTGAGCTGCCGCAAATCCAAAAGCTTCAAGCTGGAGCCTTTCCTTTATTCTTCGAAGATGTACCTGCCACTAAAAGATGAATAACAACGGGGTAAGCTTTCGCTTAGTGAGCACGCACCTATACCACATATCATCATGCATACATACTCGCATAAACATAGCAATCACATACATGTAACATCCTTCCATTCCTTAAGGCAGAAAGCCAATAAGGAAGGTCATAACTAGACACTGGTACCAGGCCTCTTCATACATAACATATTCCCTAGGGGTATTACTACCACCATAGGTACTCTTTCCTTTGGCAAAGCCAACATACACATAATCACACATGCAATCCAACTACATACACATAACTTACATAATATAGGTAGAGTACTCACCTGTCAAGATGTCAATTACCAAGTACTTCACAGTGTATAATAATCACCTCGTACCACCTATAACATTCATACATACACATATCATAACAAGCCCAAAAATGGAACTCTAATTCTATCCCAACTCTCATCCCGAAATGACATAGCTAGGATAGTCCAAATACCATAAAACTTTGCCAAACATCCCATTTCATACACCCCATTTCTATTGATTTCTAAACATAATACACATACCTTGCAATTCTAGACCGCGAACAACAATCCTCCTAGAACCTTTCACAACTTGAATCTTCCAAAATCACCAAATCTTTCGCCTGGAAAATACAGCAACTTCGGACACTTGGTTCTCTCTACTGGGAACTCCGATGCCAAATCCCTCCGGTCAGAATGTAGATTAGAGGGTCGTGAAGTCGCTGTCCAAATTTCACGACGATCCAACGGTTAACGAAGGAGAATCGGTCGATCTTTCACAGCAGCTCACAAGAACTCCGAAAATCCCTTTCACAGCAACTTCGGACACTTGGTTCTCTCTACTGGGAACTCCGATGCCAAATCCCTCCGGTCAGAATGTAGATTAGAGGGTCGTGAAGTCGCTGTCCAAATTTCACGACGATCCAACGGTTAACGAAGGAGAATCGGTCGATCTTTCACAGCAGCTCACAAGAACTCCGAAAATCCCTTTCTCTTTTCTCTCTTCTTTGCTAAAGAAACAAATGGCTGCAAATGAGGGTGTTTATGGTTTCCATCCCCTTTACATACATGCCAAAACACACCCTCATCTTACAAAATTGATAAACTGGCCCCTAGATTCCTGAACACGTACATAACGACCCAAAAATTAACTCAACCCCAAAAGAGACAGTTAAATCACGTAAAATGGGAAACGGGGTGTTACAACTCTCCCCCACTTACCAGGATTTCGTCCTCGAAATCGATCAGACTTGGAAGAGTTCCGGATAATTCGATCTCATCTCAGCTTCCGGTTCCCATGTCCATTCTGATCCTTTTCGGTGTTCCCACTGAACTTTCATTAAGCTGATCTCCTTGTTTCGCAAGGATTTGTCTTCCTTTCCAAGATTGCTATCGGTCTCTCAATATAATTCAACCGTTCGTCGACCTGTATGTCATCTATAGGGACATGCGCCGACTCGTCAGCTAAACACTTCCTCAACTGAGATACGTGGAAGGTGTTGTGTATCAGACTGAGTTCCGGCGGAAGCTCCAGCCGGTACGCAACCTTCCCAACCCGTGCTATCACCTTGAAAGGTCCGATAAACCTAGGGCCTAGCTTGCCCCTCTTCCGGAATCGGATCACCCCTTTCCAAGGTGATACCTTCAACAAAACATTATCTCCCACGTTGAACTCCAGATCCGACCTTCGCTTGTCGGCGTAACTCTTTTGACGACTCTGTGCGGTTCGTAGCCTATCCCGAATCATCTCAATACTTTCCGTCGTTTTCTGAACCACTTCTGTGCTGCTTAACTCCCGCTGGCCTACCTCTCCCCAACAGATAGGAGTCCTACATCTTCTCCCGTACAACATCTCATACGGAGGCATGCCAATACTGGCATGGAAACTGTTGTTGTATGAGAACTCAGCCAACGGTAAATACGTATCCCAGCTGCCCCCAAAATCCAAAACACAGGCTCTCAACATATCCTCAAGAGTCTGAATTGTTCTCTCGCTTTGCCCGTCCGTCTGTGGGTGAAAGGCTGTACTGAACTGAAGTCTCGTACCCAAATCTTCATGGAACTTCCCCCAAAACCGCGGCGTAAACCGAATATCCCTGTCTGATATCACTGTTACCGGTACCCCATGCCTTGCTACAATTTCACTGACATAGATGTCAGCTAACTTTTCTGCAGATGAACTTTCACGGATCGCGTAAAATGGGCACTCTTTGTCAGCCTATCTACAACCACCCAAATGGCATCATGATTCCTAGGTGTTCGAGGCAACATGGTAATCAGATCCATTGTTATATGCTCCCACTTCCACTCTGGTATCTCTAATGGCTGTAACTTCCCGTGTGGTTTCTGATGCTCTGCTTTGACCCTTAAACAAGTCAAACATTTCTCCACGTACTTAGCCACGTCCCTCTTCATCCCCGGCCACCAGTAGTCAGTCTTCAGATCTCTATACATCTTAGTAGCACCGGGATGGATAGAGAACCTTGACTTATGCGCCTCGTCCAGAAGTGTCTGCCTTGCCTCACACGATACTGGAACCCATACCCGACCGTACCGAGTCAATAGACCTCGACTGTCGGGCACTAACTGATCCACCTGTCTCTTTATCCGTTCCTTCTTCTAGTTCTCACCCTTGATCGCTTCCTCTTGAGACCTTCTTACCAAGTCGTGAAGCGACGTTGATACTGTTAGTCTCATCAACGGTACCCGAAGTAGAACACTACTCGCTCTTCTACTCAAGGCATCCGCTACGACATTTGCCTTCCCCGGGTGATAAAGAATCTCGCAATCATAATCCTTCACCACATCCAACCACCTCCGCTGTCTCATGTTCAAATTCTGTTGATCCATGAAATAACGAAGACTCTTGTGGTCCGTATAGATAGTACACTTCACCCCATACAGGTAGTGCCGCCATAACTTGAGAGCGAACACCACTGCCGCAAGCTCCAAATCGTGAGTCGGGTAATTCACCTCATGCGTCTTCAGTTGACGAGACGCATAGGCAATCACCCTTCCCCTCTGCATAAGAACGCAGCCTAGCCCGTGATAAGACGCATCACAGTAGACTGTCATGTCTTCAACTCCCTCCGGTAGTGTCAACACCGGAGCCTCGCATAACTTTCTCCTTAAGGTTTCGAACGCTGTTTTCTGTTCCTCTCCCCAAACGAAACGTTCGTTCTTCCTCGTCAGCTTCGTCAACGGAACTGCTATCTTGGAGAAATCCTGGATGAACCGGCGGTAGTACCCGGCTAATCCAAGGAAACTCCTAATCTCAGTGGGAGTCTTCGGGGTTTCCCACTTCATCACTGCCTCCACCTTCGCTGGGTCTACCTTGATACCCTCTCGGTTCACAAGATGTCCAAGAAATTGAACCTCTTGTAACCAGAAATCACACTTGGAGAACTTTGCATATAACTGCTCCTTACGCAAAATCTCCAAAACCTCTCGTAGATGCTCCATATGATCCTCCTTCGACTTGGAGTAGATCAGTATATCGTCTATAAACACGATGACTGACCTATCCAACATCGGTCTGCAAACTCTATTCATAAGATCCATGAATGCCGCCGGTACGTTCGTCAGTCCAAATGGCATCACGATGAACTCGAAATGCCCGTACCTGGTTCTGAACGCTGTCTTGTGAACATCCTCTTCCCTGACCTTCAACTGGTGGTACCCTGAGCGAAGATCTATCTTAGAGAACCAAACGGCTCCCTGAAGTTGATCGAAGAGATCGTCGATCCTCGGCAACGGGTATCTGTTCTTCACCGTAAGCTTGTTAAGCTCTCTATAGTCGATGCACATCCGCATCGACCCGTCCTTCTTTTTCACGAAAAGGATAGGGGCTCCCCAAGGTGAACTACTGGGGCGGATGAAACCCTTATCCAACAGTTCCTCCAGCTGCTTAGACAGTTCATGCATCTCCGGAGGTGCCAAACGGTAAGGAGCCTTTGCTACCGGTGCCGCCCCCGGAATCAAGTCTATTCGAAACTCCACTTGCCTCCCGGGAGGAATGCCAGGCAAGTCATCCGGGAAAACATCCGGAAACTCGCTGACCACTGGTACATCTGCCACTGTTCTCTTCTTTTTCTCCTCCCGTTCATCAACAATATACGCCAAGTAACTGCTACCACCATGGTGCACATATCTTCTAGCTTTGGCCAAAGTGCACACCTTTGGTACCCCTTTTCTTCCTTCACTCGAGATAGTTAATTCTCCCCCACTTGGGGTTCGAATCACTACCTGCTGTTTTTCACAATCAATGCGCGCTCCATTCCAACTAAGCCAATCTATCCCAACTACTACATTTATTTCCCTCATCGCAATAGGAATAAGATCTATACTAAACTTCACTCCGGCTATCTCTATTACATTACCTTTATACACATCACTCACAAAACGAAACTCCTCGTCCGCTATTTCTACTTCTAGCGGACTCTCTAACTTGTCCTTTACAATAGCAAAGTCTTTACAAAACGATAAAGAAACAAAAGATTTAGTAGCTCCCGAGTCAAATAAGACAAGGGCAGGTGATGCATTAACAGGAAAAATACATGTCACGACATCTGGCTCCTCCTTTGCTTCATCTACGGTCATCTGGAACACTCGCCCCCGAGTCCTGGGTGCGTCGTTCTTCTTTCCCAATCCACCCTCTAGCATCTTCACCGGTGCGGTTCCCGAGTTCTGGACCGACCCGGTATTCATTGGGCACTCGTCAGCAAAATGGCCCGGCTTGTAGCACTTAAAACATATCTTTGCGGTCGCCTTGCAGTCTCGACTGATATGACCCGGTTGCCCGCATTTGTAACAGGTTCCGGAGCCCATACGGCATTCTTCCGGATGCTGTCGTCCACACTTCCCACAGCGGGGATGCTCTCTCTTGAACTCTTTCTTTACCTCCGGTTTATGACTCCCAGTTTTGAACCTCTTAGTCTGCTGAGGTTGAGTCTGAACCGTTTCTGCCCTTCTTGTCTTTCTTTGGCTCTCTAATTCGAGCTCTCTAGCCCGAGCCGCCTCGTGCATCTGCTGAAAATCATCCAACTGTTGTTCCAGTCCATTGTCTTTCTGCCATTCCAAAAGTAGTCCATGTGAAGGATTTGAATAGGTGTCCAAAGTGGTTTCCTGATGTTCTGTGTACAAATCAATCAACTTGAATCGAGGAACGTATTTCAGCAACATCAATACATCTTCATCATTCCTTAATGCTTGCAAACCAGAGTTCAAATCACTATCAGGTCTCATGAAGTGGTAACAAACTTGTTCATGATCTGGGTAACCTATCGCGTGTGTCATAGAAACAAAATCATGAACTGATAGCTGGTCAGCATTTATCAAATCTACATAAGTGATTTTACCATTCACATATTTCCTATCATCACCATTTGTAAAAAGTCCCCCATGATGTATCTTCATAGACATTAACGTGGGGTAGTGTTCTGTGAAAGAAAATTCAAACAGAAGATGATTATACAAACAGAATATGAATATACACATCAGAAAATTCACTTGAAAACCCTTACCATAAACGATGTTCAGATCCAACTCCTCACCATCTTCTCTAATGTGCCACATTATATGATTGTTGTCCACGATTCTTCTATCTTCAGCTATCGATCATGGCAGCTTGATGGATTAAATCAGATGCGATGAAGTAATCTACTATCGATCATGGCAGCTTAGGTTTTAGGGCTTTTTTAAGTGTGATTGTAACAACCCAATTTCACTAAAATAAAACTTATAACAATACAACCAAAAATGGTCCCAAAGTACACAATTATAATTTCTTCTACACTAAGTTCGCAGCGGATAACACACACTCACAACTGAGATGCTACAGGAAGCCCGACGGTACTCTACAAGTCTTCACTAGACTCTAGCGCTTCTACAACTCCACAACCTTCCATCATCAGCAGATGAAATTCCAAGCACGACAGTCACCTGAAAATGGTTTTAGTTTTTGAAAAGCGAGGGTTAGACCATGAGGTCTAGTGAATTCCCTCTTAAAAGTATTCACAAGCCATTTAAGAAAAACGTTTCATTTCGAAACAGTAACGTATCAAATCATGTACTCAACAATGGCATACACAGCGGAGATGACCATGGCAAACACCCTACAAAGTCGGGCACATCGAACACCCTACAAAGCCGGGCACGACAAACACCCTACAAAGCCGGGCACGGCAAACACCCTACAAAGCCGGGCACGACAACCAAAGTAGTCCTCTCCACTGTGCAACCCGACTCCACCCATAGCAATAACCAAACAAGCATGTAATCAACATTCACGCATAACTGTACGTATAAACAACTTGTATGCAATTGTAAACATTTCCATGTCATGCACAATAAAACATTTCCAAAACGTTTAATCATGTCGTCATGCTCGTAACCATAATCAGTTAAGAAACCTTTACCAAAACGTTTAATCATGTCATCATGCTCGAACCAAATTCATATACGAAAATTTTAGCAAAACATTTCATTTGCACCAAAAAGGGTTAGGGAACTCACCTGAAACTCGGCTTAACGGCACACTAACCGGAGCTCACTTAAACACCAATCGATCACCTGAATTGGGGTTAACAAAGGAGGTATTAGACTCCCTAATTATTCCCTAAAACATCCCCCTATATTGTCCTAAGACAATCCCCTAAGCCACGCCTCGAATCCAAGTCCGAACGACAAACGAAACGAACAACGAAAAAAAAAGGAAACAGAATCTGGCGCCAATGGTTGGCGCCAGTCCATCGGCGCCGCCATCGGCGCGGACCTCTGGTCTGGTTTTTCCTGCACGAAATTCTTCCCAAAACTCAAAGGTTTATCATCCCCAAACTTCCCCAAATCAGTTTTAATTCTCCCAAATCGACACTATGGATACCAAAAGCATTAAGAATCAACACCCAACATGTAAAACAATATAAAATTCACCAATTTCATCCAATGATTCATCCCTTAAACCCCAAAAATCATATTCTTGACAAAACTCAACTCTACCATTGAAATGGTGGATGATTCTCAAAGAAAAGTTTATAAACCATTAGAAAACTCAACAATCCTCCCATTTCCATTAACACAACCTTAAGACTTCTTAAAGAGTTACTCAAAAGATTACCAAACACAACTCTCCCAAAACCAAGCAAGAAGATGAATAATGGAGAAGAAACCATACCTAGAAGATGAAGTCTTCAAGGTTCTTGATGCCATTCTTCTTCCTCACCCTCTACTAGGTTTTTTTTTTGCTCTCAAACCTTCTTCTCCCTTTGCTCCAGCCGACCAACACGATGAATGAGAGGAAAATTAGGGGTTTTGCCCCTTTTTACACTTATAAAATTTTCAGATTTAAGCCACCAAGCCCCCAAAGTTATATACTTCACACTTTGGCCACCAAACATTCCATTTTATTCTAAAATCACAAGAGTTGCAAATATGGGGTGTTACATCACCTCCCCCTTATTAGAATTCCGTCCTCGGAATTCCATTGCTGGACCCATGCTGCAAAAAGGGGTTAACTTCTTACTTCCAATACTTTCATTGCTCCAAAATTTTGCTTGCAACAAAACGACAAAATCCAACTCCTCAAATCTTCCAATGTTTGTGAAGGTACATCATACTGCTTTCCACTCAATACCCTCTACGATTCTTTTTATAACTGCCAATAATTTATCACAATGTGGCCCCTCTCATATTCTTCTTGAAACACATCACCCCAATTTCCTAGGGTTGTTTTCCATCTAATTACTTCCTCCAAATCGAGATTGAAGATGCTCAGACCTTCCACTCTAGTCTTAATTCCGTTCACTTATCCGTCTATTCCTGGTCAGCACCGACAACGTACATCATTCCTTGACATCTCTCTCCGGCCAACTACCACACTCTCATGTCGGTAGCATGTCCAGCCATACACACTTGCAAACTCTTTGCTCAAACATACTACTCACACCAAAATACTCTCTTTAATGGAAAACGACTCTACTCGAGTCAATGCCGCAATAACCCGACTCTCTAAACGGACACTGACTACTCCCTTCATCAACCTTACACAAGATCACCCTCATAACATTTCTGCATTCGCACCACTGCATAACATTCATATCAAAGGAAGAATGCCACGCACTATTATACCTTTTGCCCGGTACAAATTGCGTTTCCCCAAAAATCACACGGATCACACTTGTCACAACAGTTACCAATCAACGATCTAAACTCACAACAATCAATAAGCCATAACTCGTTTCTATACACCATTATATTCCTTACCAAATCCACCGAAAGGTTTCACTAATTAGAAGCTACCACCAAAATTCCATTGCCCTCTCTCAAGGAGGGGTGACCAGGCTTACTCAAACTAGACCAATTAATCGAATACTGAACGACACGCTCACCCGAAACATTCTCCCCGACAACACCGAATCAAATCCCAAGGTCCCTCGACCAGGGCACCACATTCGACCACCTGTTTCCACTCTAACTTGACAACATCCAGATGCTTTAAAAGAAAAGTTCGCTAACCCGAGCCAGTATTTAGTCCGGTCGCACGAACTCAGATTTCTCAACTCTTTAACCATGACATAAACAACGATTCCTTATCTTATGCCCCTAAAAGGTTCTTTAATTATAGTCCGCATATTCAATGTCTCATGACATCTTCTTACCGCGAGTCCGTCTATACCTGATCTGTCATACCGTCATCATCTTCTCTCATGCTTACACAGACTTCCCATCACACACCGCTACCGTCTAAAAGAACGGCTTCTCCAAAATTATCAGTCAAGACCTTAAGCCAAGTTTTCATAAGGTACTTAACACCGAGAACTACCAAGAGTTCCTAACTCTTCAACACCGCCGACCCGCTCATTGTAATTCATTACATCCACGAAATACTCCAACGCTCCTGACTAAACTTCACGACGAAGCACTACAGCTTAACGGGTACAATATCCTGATCGACAATAAAGTGAAGTATGAAACTCACCCAAAATCCAATGGGATCGAGAAGGACAAGGGTTCTCCTTTCATCCCGTTACCAACCGCAATTTAATCTCTTGATCTCAATCTAGCATTAACGTATACTGCCCGCAAAACCACACACTTCAACCAAGCATACTCACTACCTTTGACCACTCCATTATTACGGCAATTCATCATTACACCTAAGGCTTACACGTTTCTTCGGTACCAAATGCTACCACTTCCTCACGCCACTATCGCACCCCGCGACTACATTGCAACAAGCTAACATGATGCCTTTACATACGCAGAGGATGTTACACCCTTCATGCCGCCCATAACGCAATTTCAAACGAAGCCAAAACGTTGCTCGACTTTGCCCTTCCCGGGTTTAAACGAACCACATTACAAGGTCAACTACTCAAGGTACAACCGCTTCGATTACCCTAACCTTTCATTCTTATATGGATCATCATACCCCATAAGAAAATCACTTAAGCAATCACGATCTCTTACTTTTGTACGCTCACACAAGGTGGTCAAACGTCACGTCGGATACCTACCTTTCTCCAAACAGCTTCTTACATCTTTGTAAGAAAACTCAACAAGATAACCACACTATAGTTACTCTCCAATACCAACCTCCCGACAACTATCCAACAAAACGGTCACTGATTCGACATCGACAATCGACATGCAATTGTCCAGTCGCCTCACGACAGACAAGGATTCTCGAAAGAATCTATTTCTCCTAACTCTCGAACCAGTTCTCGTTCCTCGTTAACTCCTCGCAATCTATCTCTGCTGTGCTAGACACCTTACACATAAGGTAATCATCCAAAACCTCAATGGACATCACATTCACATTGGTGATCTTCCGTTCTCCCAATGCCCTCACTAGGTATTCCTATACCATACCATTTACACAATTCAAACGACCTCATCCACTCACATCCAACGGGTTCACTCTCACGTTTTAATCTCCTGACATCCCCCTAACTTGGGACATGTTAAACAGTCGCAACCTTCTATACCAAGGGACTACGTGATGATGATTCCATTCCTCCCTGACAATCTAGGATTCCTAACAGAACCCACTTCATTCAACGCATCATAACCAACTTATACCCCGCCGTTCCCACTTGAGAGAAAACAAACACAAGATCTTTCTTAGCGCGAGATCTGATTACCAAACCAACTCAGTATTCCAACTCAAAACCGAAAACATTACATTAAGTAACGTAACGCTACTGATTACTATTCCACCAACAAGAACACTTTGACCATTTCAACTTTACCGCGATTAAAACTATTCTCACATAACCCGACAATATTCAAACTACACTCATACCAACATTCCGAATTCACTGCCCAAGACTCCCGGTATTCACCCACTTACTCTAACGGAAACACTAAGGTCATAACTTGACCACATCTTATTCAACTAACAATTCAACTCCCAAAGCCTTTCCTCGACCTCAATCGTAATACCCTTCCCGACCTAGCGAGTTCATAGCCTTCATGCACAATAGCATAACGATTGAAATCATTTTGCACTCTTTCAAAAACGCAATAGATACAAAATCATAAAACAAGCTCGAATACGCATGAATCAACCTCACTCAAGATGAATAGTAAAATACAACGACCGCAAGGATCACTCACAGTTTCTCTTACGATAAATCGTAATCTTGTCCATCCAAATCGATGCCGACACTACGGTTGTCTCCAATGAGACCCTTTCACATGTGACTGAAAATTTTTCGAACGGAATCACTTACCCAAGGTGGGTCTGTCAACTCCAACACTCATTCATGTAATAATAACGAGTCAATACTCATTTTGTTTATAAACAAAACCTCTCAATAAAATGTTTTCAGTATTTTCGTAACGAAGATTCTCTCCACAAATAAAAGTGTGAAATAATTCGTAGATTTCTAAATTCAAAGCTTTATCGTATAGTGAAAACAAATTTATCCTTCACCTTTAAAAACACACACTTGTGAGTGTTAACTCATTTCTCAAAACGAGGAAAGTTTGTTATGCACGTACATGCCTTTAACATGAAAGAACTTGTGTAATAAGTTTAATGACATAATGCATGAAATTTAATATGCAATTGAAGGCTATTCACTCTAACCAAGTCAACCGTTGCACTCACTTCAACTCTTCACTGATACCTCACTAAAACCAACAACCGCTTTCTTACTTATACTACAACTTGTAGCACAAGTGCTCCACAATCCACTTGATCGACTGCTCAACATGGTTTACCAAACTAACCAGTTATCTCACCTCCTACTCTTATGCATACTTCTAAACAACACTGATCTCCTTCATTCATTAACCTTGCCACTAAACCGTTTGACTAAGGAATCCAAAACTAAATTCCCTCCCTCGATCTTGAATTGAAGGTTTTCAAGATGCCAACATAATTCTCACTTCCTATCCCAGAGAGTTTACCTCTAGACAGCTCATCAACATTCTAGACAACACTTCTTCTAGAAGTTACAAACACCACATCACAAGGGATCTCCCATGACACATCAACTATTTGCTATTAAATACAAGGTTAGAACCTTCCACATACTGCCACACTCACCACTCATCCCGACAATAGCGATTGATTACACCCATGCACCTGTAAGCCCATAATAGCATTGGCCAGATGCTATTTGAAGTTACCTTACATGAGGGTTCTCACTACCATTGTCAAGATATCCTAAGATTAAGGTCTTTCCTAATGGCTTCCTATGTCTCATTTGTGTTCCACTCTACTCCACAATTTAAGTTTAGGCCCATCCGGTCACCTAAATCCCTTAAACTATGGCTCTGATACCATCTGTAACAACCCAATTTCACTAAAATAAAACTTATAACAATACAACAAAAAATGGTCCCAAAGTACACAATTAAAATTTCTTCTACACTAGGTTCGCAGCGGATAACACACACTCACAACTGAGATGCTACAGGAAGCCCGACGGTACTCTACAAGTCTTCACTAGACTCTAGCGCTTCTACAACTCCACAACCTTCCATCACCAGCAGATGAAATTCCAAGCACGACAGTCACCTGAAAATGGTTTTAGTTTTTGAAAAGCGAGGGTTAGACCATGAGGTCTAGTGAATTCCCTCTTAAAAGTATTCACAAGCCATTTAAGAAAACGTTTCATTTCAAAACAGTAACGTATCAAATCATGTACTCAACAATGGCATACACAGCGGAGATGACCATGGCAAACACCCTACAAAGTCGGGCACGACGAACACCCTACAAAGCCGGGCACGGCAAACACCCTACAAAGCCGGGCACGGCAACCAAAGTAGTCCTCTCCACTGTGCAACCCGACTCCACCCATAGCAATAACCAAACAAGCATGTAATCAACATTCACGCATAACTGTACGTATAAACAACTTGTATGCAATTGTAAACATTTCCATGTCATGCACAATAAAACCTTTCCAAAACGTTTAATCATGTCGTCATGCTCGTAACCATAATCAGTTAAGAAACCTTTACCAAAACGTTTAATCATGTCATCATGCTCGAACCAAATTCAT
This sequence comes from Saussurea involucrata, assembly GCA_033807775.1. Taxonomy (NCBI): domain Eukaryota; kingdom Viridiplantae; phylum Streptophyta; class Magnoliopsida; order Asterales; family Asteraceae; genus Saussurea; species Saussurea involucrata. The sequence continues at coordinate 177,389,391 of CM066321.1, forward strand.
ATACGAAAACTTTAGCAAAACATTTCATTTGCACCAAAAAGGGTTAGGGAACTCACCTGAAACTCGGCTTAACGGCACACTAACCGGAGCTCACTTAAACACCAATCGATCACCTGAATTGGGGTTAACAAAGGAGGTATTAGACTCCCTAATTATTCCCTAAAACATCCCCCTATATTGTCCTAAGACAATCCCCTAAGCCACGCCTCGAATCCAAGTCCGAACGACAAACGAAACGAACAACGAAAAAAAAGGAAACAGAATCTGGCGCCAATGGTTGGCGCCAGTCCATCGGCGCCGCCATCGGCGCGGACCTCTGGTCTAGTTTTTCCTGCACAAAATTCTTCCCAAAACTCAAAGGTTTCTCATCCCCAAACTTCCCCAAATCAGTTTTAATTCTCCCAAATCGACACTATGGATACCAAAAGCATTAAGAATCAACACCCAACATGTAAAACAATATAAAATCCACCAATTTCATCCAATGATTCATCCCTTAAACCCCAAAAATCATATTCTTGACAAAACTCAACTCTACCATTGAAATGGTGGATGATTCTCAAAGAAAGGTTTATAAACCATTAGAAAACTCAACAATCCTCCCATTTCCATTAAAACAACCTTAAGACTTCTTAAAGATTTACTCAAAAGATTACCAAACACAACTCTCCCAATACCAAGCAAGAAGATGAATAATGGAGAAGAAACCATACCTAGAAGATGAAGTCTTCAAGGTTCTTGATGCCATTCTTCTTCCTCACCCTCTACTAGGGTTTTTTTTTGTTGCTCTCAAACCTTCTTCTCCCTTTGCTCCAGCCGACCAACACGATGAATGAGAGGAAAATTAGGGGTTTTGCCTCTTTTTACACTTATAAAATTTTCAGATTTAAGCCACCAAGCCCCCAAAGTTATATACTTCACACTTTGGCCACCAAACATTCCATTTTATTCTAAAATCACAAGAGTTGCAAATATGGGGTGTTACAGTGATGCGATGTAGTAATCTGCTAAGGCTAAGAGGTCAATGTTTTATTAGAGACAAAAGGTTTTGACCAACTTACCCCTGACGTTGTTAACTCTTAACAGAGATTTAATGGAGTATCTTGTAAGAGGGACAAACTTTGAAATAAGATGGCAACCTTGATGGTCATTTTTTATATTAGTTTGAAAGAGGGACTACCTTTGATAGTGGGTGGCAACCATAGGGACCAAAAATGAAATTTACTCTAATATCAATTATTATTTATTAACTATTATTATAAATAAATATTATTTTTTATATTTAATAAATATTAATTAACATTAACTGAAAACTATTAAATTAAATTTTAATTATACATTAATATTAATATTTATTTATTTAGAGTTATTGTTAATCATATAGATTATTTTTAGGGAAATTAATTAAAATACCCTAAGTTTGAAGTTGACTTACCAAAATACCCCAAAAAATGAAAAGTTTACCCAAATGCCCCAAATTTCTGCAGTGGAGTCCTGCGATCGCGGGCAGGGACCATTTTTGAAATTTATGTGCTTCATATTTACACTTTCAGTCCCTGCCCGCGGTGGAATCCCGCGATCGCGGCCCGCGACGGTCCCGTGGTGGGGACTGAAAGTGTAAATAATCTTGCAAAAAATTTCACAATTGGTCCCTGCCCGCTATAGAGGGCCCCCTCCGCGGAAATTTGGGGCATTTGGGTAAACTTTTCATTTTTTGGGGTATTTTGGTAAGTCAACTTCAAACTTGGGGTATTTTAATTAGGGAAATTAATTAAAATACCCTAAGTTTGACCATGTGTTACCAAAATACCCCAAATCTCTCCCACTTTGCAAAAATACCTTAAAAATCCGTGATGGGAGCCCGCGATCGCGGGGCAGGGACCTTTCTGACACTTTTTTAAACTTGCAGGGACCATTTTTGAAAAATTAAATCCCGCGATCGCGGGCTAATCCCGCGATGGGACTATTTTTGTGACTTTTCAATTGCAAGGGACCATTTATGAAAATTTTGGTATTTTTGACACTGTTCACCCCGCTTTCGTCCATTTTTACGAATTTAAAATGAAATGTTACACTTTCAACCCCTATACTTATTTACTAAATTTACTTTATACCTTTTACTTTCATTATTTTAATTTTACATTTAACACATATAATCGTTTATTAACTAAAATACGTTAAAAAAATACGTTTTAATTTTAACAAATTACATCATTATAATCGTCTCTTCGATACGTTCGAAATGAGCCCCAATCTTGAATTTTTTTGGATTTATATATTTTAATATATATCATATACAACTATACACTACATAAAAAAAATATTTTTTATATTTAAAATTCATACCCTTATAGTTAATTATTTAATTTGTGGTTTTTAATGTATTGTTTCCTTTCCATTTTAATGTTTTTAATATATAAATTCACTTAAGTTATTTAACAAGGAAATTAATTAACAACATCATATAAAAATTATTGCAAATCATCTTCCCAACCGAAACGGATACAGTGCATGTAAACAAATAAATCTATTACTGGAAGGCGTCCTGGAGTCCTGTGATGAAGTTAACCTTTTCCTTGATCACGTCCTCCATTCCTATGTAGTCCGATTCGAGTTCTTCTAGTTCCTCTTCAGCTTCCTTAATCTCTCGTTGCAGGTGCCGAACGTGAGCCCTAGTCATGGCCAGTTCTCGTTTCTTCTCCGCTAGATACTCCATTTCCCCTGCTGAATCCCCCTGTTATGGTTCCACATACCCTTTACCTTTTCGATACCGGCGTTCGCCTCATCAATGGCTTTTTTCACTGCGGGAGTAATTCGTTGACTTTGTCGAAGACCCGTCGGCATAAAATCATACATTGGTGGGGTTCTCATGCCATTATCGAAGTAGTAATTGTCGGATGCCATCTCCCAGTCTGCTTCCTCCTCAGGCGTGAATGGAAAATCGGTTGCAGTTCGCCCACAATTTGTCCACTCCTCGTCTGTTTCCGGTACCTTCCAGGTACTCCGGCGAGCTCCGTCGTTCAGTGGTTGGTAGGCTCCCGAACGTGAAGTTCCAGCCACATTCGCCGACCTGTTCCCCTTGATCTTGAACCTCTATCCATTGTGTTAAGAAAAGCGAGAGTGTGTTTGTATAAAAGATAGATAGGAAGTTGTGATTCGTCTGAATAGTTCACTGCAAGATTCGTTTGAAAAGAGCCTGTAAGATTCGACTGAAAAAGTAACTGCAATATTCGTCTGCTCTTGAATAAACGTCTTTAAGTAGTCAAACATAGCTAATTAATGAGAATTTAGATCAGATTTATATGGTACTGTCAAATGCAAGTTTCTATAATATAGATACTGTTCTACATTACATGATACCAATTTTTGCATCATATGAATCACTTCCAGACAACAAGAACCAATACACCAATAATCAAGAAATAAATGCTTGTTCATCCAATAATCTCTGTATTAGGATTATCGCAAGTTTCATAAACCTACTTACTAGGTGTTGGAAATATGGGTTTTACTAAACTTTGGACGCATTTAAATTTATATATATGTGTTATATATAACTAACTTTTAGTAGGTTTATGTTCTCCTATATGAGAGCTTCGAAATGATATATAATGCGTCCAAAATGGAGTATGTGTGAAAGAGATATCGATACTCAAAGTTGAGTAAATGGATGAAATTAGCAAAAACCAAATGAAGTAAACAGTAAGTCAATCACAATACTTTAACAAAATAAGTTAATACTAAAAATAACAATTATTTAATGTTACATAAACAACCTAACGTGGCCCTATTTGACAATGCTCATAAATAGACCCCGCCATATGTTTGCGAAAATCTTTGGCAACATCCTCGGCCTCGTCAGGGTGTACCCATACCTCATTGTTATTTATCAACATTTGGGTATTACGGCATACCCAGACACCGCAATCCGCATTTATCCCGGCCTGCTGGGGTACATTCTTGGCGAACTTATAGCGAAAGACACCTGTCATATCGCGAAGTCTATCATCCTTGACCCGACAAAAGAAGTCAAATAGCACAACTTTAAACTTTGTCATCTGCTCTTCCAATTGTTGTCTGAAGAGATTGGCACTGTCGCTATCATATATGGTCAAGGTCATAGCGTCAAGTTCAAACACTCCAAGCAGCCAATGTTGGGGATTAATGCATATTGGGATGTACACCTGAAATATTACAATATTAGACAACTTAGTTAGCAACAAAACAAGTTAAATAAAATAAGAGTAAAACGATTTACATACCACATCGAGGAGAGCCCAAGATGTCCCTTCCACGCCATTGCATGAATTAACCACGGAGGCGGGACCTAGATGCTCAATCAACAAGTAATGAAAGAACATATTGAACATCATGGTCCACCTCGTGTCTGTTCCACGATGTCTTTGCAACAGCGAGACCCAACAATCGATGTGCTATACATAAAAAATAGATGGTTAGACATGTAAAATAAATATATTTGATTATATGACTATAATTAAACTTCATACTAACCACATCCAGTAAGTCAGACTCCAAAGGGTCAACGGCCAACAATACATTGAAAAACGAGGGGGTGATTTCCAAGTTCAAGTGAGGGATGAAGATCAAGGGGGGGAGGCGACCAGTCCGGCACATCCTCAATATTTCTGATGCCGGTTGAGGCTCCGGTGAAGACACCTTTCCCTTTTTCTTTCCTCCCTTCTTTCCCCCCGCTTTCTTTGCTTGTTTTTAGCGGCCGGTGGTGTCGTAGATCCTTGTTGGCCAAACGGGTGACGAAACCATTGTGAAATTTTATGCGACCGCTTTTGAGGGAGTGGGGTCACCTGTGGTGGTGGATCTACAACATCCATCGAGTCATCGTCAGGCTCCGAGAAGTGATCCTGGATAATAGGAGACCCCGTCTGAAAATTACGTTACTCAATGTTTTAAGTACAATTTAGGAAATGTTCACAATTAAACCAAAACTACCAAAATAACTTACAGTATGCATTTCCGTCCTGTAATAGTCATCGGCCGAACCGCCAAAGATGTTTGTGATTGCTATGGTGGCGAACGACGGCATGTGCTGTGCCCCCGACATCCCGGCCTGCGTGACATTGATCATTAAAATAGTTACAAAATTAGGATTATCGATATATAACTATAATGGTTACTCAGTGTCACTAACACTCTCCGGGATAGTAGAATATGATGTGGTGGCGAACGGCGGCGACATCTGCGAGGTGTATGCCCCCGACATCCCGGCCTGCGTGACATTGATCATTAAAATAGTTACAAAATTAGGAACAAACATATAACTATAATGGTTACTCAGTGTCACTTACACTCTCCGGGATAGTAGAATAGGATGTGGTGGCGAACGGCGTTTGGGACATCTCGGCCCCCGACATCCCGGCCTGCGTGACATTGATCATTATAAGAGTTACAAACTTAGGAACAAACATATAACTATAATGGTTACTCAATGTCACTTACATTTTCAGGGAATGACGGATAGGATGTGGTGGCAAACGTCGCCTGTGCCCCCTGTCCGAACGGAGCGGGGATCGGTGTCGTACTCGACAGCTAAAACAAATTTAGAACGTAATATTAATATACAAACTAAATAAACGTGGCCAACAAATTAAGTTAAACACTAACATTAACAGCGCTAAACTGTCTGTAGAATCCTTCCAGAAGCTGTACACGTGACTCTAGCGGCCCGTGGACGTAGTCCCACAGGTGCTCATGAGAGCCACGCTGTGGCTCGTAGGAAGGGGCCGCCTCATATGGATTGTAGGAGGAGGAATGGGGTGGCTGGTAGGAGGAGGAACGGGCCGGCTGGTAGGAGGAGGAAGGGGGCGGCTGGTAGGAGGAGAAACGGGCCGGCTGGTAGGAGGAGAAAGGGGGCGGCTGGTATCCACCGGAAGGGGGCCTGTCGTCGTCTTCCTCATCTTCGTCAGATGTGGAAGTAGGGGGACGTCGAGCCCTTTCCGCCTCTGCGTCAATAAAGGCCACGCTGTCTCTGTACCAATCTGTGCCCATCTCGTCGACAGTAGGCACAAGGCGATCGAAAGGCAAGAGTGGCTGCTAAATATATGATAAAACATAAAAGAAATTAATAAGCGGGACTAACGTATGCAAATTGTAAACATAGTAAAAGAACTTACATTTCTAGACGCATTGAAGAACTGAAACCAAAGCGACCTACTTAGGGTAACACGCTTGTCCCAACGGGTTCCCCTAAGTACTCGATCGTCGCGCTTGACGAAATATCGGATTGATGCGGGAAACATCTCCAAGATCCATATCTGGAATTAGACAAGAAGAGCAAGTACGTAAAAAGAAAAGACAAACAGTTTGTATGTATTATTAACAATTGTTATACTACGTATCTAACCTTGAAGGCGTATGTAAAACCACAAAGATTCATCTTTGCATGTCGATCAACGCGTCTGGCTATGGCTCGGTGCAGAATAGAGTAGCAATGTGTCCAGATATGGCTACCCCACGGGTAGCTGTTAAACAGCTCAAGGTCCTCGATGGCCCTAAGGACCGTCTCGGAAGCATACTGGCTATACTCACGGCCCAGGAAGCCCATATCCACGATCACCACCAAGCATACACGGACATCATCGTCGTCGGTTAGGGCACTAAGGCCCTCTTTCATCATGTCCCGGGCTGCCTTCAGCTTCAAACGAGATGCTGAAATGCCCCAAACCCTAGGAACGAAGGAGCATTCTTCTAAGGGAGGAAGGGGGGAGCCTCTCCAAAACGTAGTCCTGTAATTAGACAGAACTCACGACGCCCAAAATGCAATTGAGAGCCGAAGAAATCAAAATGCATCTCCTCCGGCTCAGCGTTGGCGTCCTCGACCTCCAACTGTAGAAACATGTGTACTAGCGTAGGGTCGCCACCAGAGTAAGACACATCCATCCATGGCCCGAACGGTGTCCCTCTATAGATGGTCTCAAGGGTATCCGCGCGATCACCTAATCCCCTAAAGAGCGCTCCTAATTCCTCGATGTAGGAAACTTTGCACCTTAGCGTCAAGTCGATGTTAAAGAAATCCTTCTACATAGTCATTCACAGATGTTATAGTTATTGTTATATATAGATGTTGCGGTTTATTTTATTTTATATAGATGTTGCGGTTTATTTTATTTTATATAGATGTTGCGGTTTATTTTATTTCAACGTATCATATTGTTATATATAGATAAAGTGCGGTGGTATTTTATTTCAACGTATAATAGTGTTATATATAGATAAAGTGTGGTGGTATTTTATTTCAACGTATAATAGTGTTATATATAGATAAAGTGCAGTTTATTTTATTTCAACGTATCATATTGTTATATATAGATAAAGTGCGGTGGTATTTTATTTCAACGTATAATAGTGTTATATATAGATAAAGTGCGGTTTATTTTATTTCAACGTATCATATTGTTATATATAGATAAAGTGCGGTGGTATTTTATTTCAACGTATAATAGTGTTATATATAGATAAAGTGCGGTTTATTTTATTTCAACGTATCATATTGTTATATATAGATAAAGTGCGGTGGTATTTTATTTCAACGTATCATATTGTTATATATAGATAAAGTGCGGTGGTATTTTATTTCAACGTATAATAGTGTTATATATAGATAAAGTGCGGTTTATTTTATTTCAACGTATAATAGTGTTATATATAGATAAAGTGCGGTTTATTTTATTTCAACGTATCATATTGTTATATATAGATAAAGTGCGGTTTAGGGACCCTAGTTGTCATTCTTAAAAGTTTAGGACCTAATTGGCATTCTTAAAAGTTTAGGGACCTAAGTTGTCATTCTTAAAATCGTAGGGACCTAAGTTGTCATTCTTAAAAAACACATTCTTAACAATTTTTTTATAAAAACAGTTTTTTTATAAAAAATTGTTAAGAGTGTGTTTTTATAAAACAATTGTTATAGTTTTATGGTTTTATGTTTGAATGTGATATTTGTATGTTATAATGTGTATGTTGTTATAGTGTGTTTTTTCATATAAAAATTGTTAAGAGTGTTTTTTTATAAAAAAATTTTTATAAAAAATTGTTAAGGGTGTGTTTTATAAAAAAAATTGTTAAGAGTGTGTTTTTATAAAAAAAAAACACATTTTTAACAATTTTTTTATAATAACACACTCTTAACAATTTTTTTATAAAAAAACACTCTTAACAATTTTTTTATGAAAAAACACACTATAACAACATACACATTATAACATACAAATATCACATTCAAACATAAAACCATAAAACTATAACAATTTTTTATAAAAACACACTTTTAATATTTTTTTATAAAAAAACTGTTTTTATAAAAAATTGTTAAGGGTATGTTTTTATAAAAAAATTGTTAAAAGTGTGTTTTTATAAAAAAAACATTTTAACAATTTTTTTATAATAACACACTCTTAACATTTTTTTATAAAAAAACACTCTTAACAATTTTTTTATGAAAAAACACACTATAACAACATACACATTATAACATACAAATATCACATTCAAACATAAAACCATAAAACTATAACAATTTTTTATAAAAACACACTCTTAACAATATTTTATAAAAAAACTGTTTTTTATAAAAAATTGTTAAGGGTGTGTTTTTATAAAAAATTTGTTAAGAGTGTGTTTTAAAAAAAAACACATTTTTAACAATTTTTTTATAATAACACACTCTTAACAATTTTTTTATAAAAAAACACTCTTAACAATTTTTTTATAAAAAAACACACTATAACAACATACACATTATAACATACAAATATCACATTCAAACATAAAACCATACATATCATGTTAAGCATAGAACATATTCAAACATAAGTTATAAACACTATAACAACCTACAAATCATATATCTTAACTTAAAATAACATACAAAAAATAACAAAAAACATAAGTAAAACATGCCACAGAGGTAATACGAGACATCTTCACAAAACCCGAACGCGTATTACACACGACAAAATTGAGAGAGTGGGAGAAAATTGAGAGAGTTTGATTAAAAATTGAGAGAGTTATTAAAAAAATGAGAGTGACCGGTTTTTGGTCCCCCCCCTTATATAGTGCGGCCGAAGAAAACATTTTTTAGGGTTTGGTTCGTCAAAGGGATTTTAGGGTTAACCATGTGCCGACACGTGGCACTTTTGCCCGCGATCGCGGGGGGTCAAAGAAAGTCAAACGCGGGCAGGGACCAAAACTGCACACGTGGGCATTCTTGAGGGGGGAAAGCTGGACCGCGGGCATTCTTGAGGGACCAACACGGGCAAAGTGGGCAAACTTGGTGACACGTGTAGCCCGCGATCGCGGGGGTCAACGAGAGTCAAACGCGGGCAGGGACCAAAACTGCACACGCGGGCATTCTTGAGGGGGGAAAGCTGGACCGCGGGCATTCTTGAGGGATCAACGCGGGCAAAGTGGGCAAACTTTGGTGACACGTGGCCTGGGGCCCGCGATCGCGGGCTCCATCGCGGATTTTTGGGGTATTTTTGTAACATGGGAGAGATTTGTGGTATTTCAGTAAAACATGGTTTGACTTAGGGTATTTTAATTAATTTCCCTTATTTTTATTTATTTTTAATAACAATAAATATATTTTAATTATCAATTACTATAAATCTTGTCAATTATTTTATGATTATTTTTTTTCATATTATATGTAGCGGTTATTTAAAATCATAAATTAATATATATTTCTTCTAAAACATGTTTTAACAAATTCAAATTTTATAGTATATGTAGTAATAAATTTTAAATTCTTTTAATTAACATGTTATGTTATTTAATCTTTATTACTACATTGGTTGTATTAATTAACGTATTATTGTTATAAATTTTTTTAATTAAATATTGTAATTGATAATTTATTAAAGATGCCCTTTTTGGTCATTTTACATGTTTATAAGCTAGTTTTGCCAAACGTGACTTTTTCACCAGCTAGCTTATGAATCAACAGCTAGCCTATCAGCTACCAGCTAGCTGATCAGCTAGTTTGCCAAACAAAGCCTTAATTTCGTAGGGTCATATCACCTATTTCATTTAGTATAAAATTGATACACTACTACAAAAATGAGTTATTTAGTACACCTAGCCGTCTTTTGATGACTTAATAAAGTATTTTACATGATTTGCATTTAAAAGATCAAAAACTTTGAGTCTTATAAGTTCCAAAAATTGGTAGGATGTATTATACGACTTAACAAGTTCTATCGACAAAGTTGGATAATCTAGTAGTACACAAGAAATAAGTTGTCTTATTAGTCTTTTTTATATGACATTTTGGAAAAGTGTTATTATAAATTTATGTCTTACACTTTTAGAAGAAGTCCTGTAAAAAAACCCAACAAGATGATTTATTTCTTTTGTTCTATTATATTGTCCAACTTCGTCGACATTACTTGCTAGATTACCTTCGTCCTAACAACTTATTTTAACGTCATTGTATATGATGCATTGTTATTTCATATTTGTCCTCAAACCTAAAAGTCTTGTAAAATATTCTATTATGATGCCTAAGGACGGTTGAGCGTCCTAAAATGCCCATTTTATTGTAACAAGTTATGACATCTTAAATCTAAAACGTTTAATAGTTGATGATATATTATTTCGTTTACAAGTAATAACATTTTTTATGTTTCTTGGTCTATTACAAACAGACGTTGTCAAAGTCCTTGTTATCATGAAGATTCACTTACGATGACTCTGTCATTTGTAGTTACCCAGGAAATTAGTCGGTATGCATAAATTGGTCCAAAAATCCACGGTTATTAAAAAGTAGTTCTAGTTATCCATTTATGCCTTTTACAAAATAAAAATAATAAACAAATAAATAAAACTAACGATAATATGACACAAGCCACAACACTCTAGAAATCCTTCAACTTCTTGAAGATGCTCATTTAGATGTCTTTCTATTTTGAGCATGTGGAAAAATCTAACTTGTGATCATAACTATCATCGAACAAATTCGATTAATCATTAGTTTACGGTTTTAGAAAAAACACGCGACAAGAACCGGCCCTTAGTAACATGCAAAGCATGTGCCTGATTAATTTGATCGGCAAGACAAACGCGATTGTATTAAAGATTCGATTCATTTTACTTTAAGAATTATATCTATCAGTCGGAGCACGTGCTAATTAAATCAATCTTGTAGAATACTTCAAAAATCACACACTTCAGATACTATAGAAAAGTCATTTTTTATTTATTTTAGAGAATAATAATGATATAGTTCTTGATCTCTAATTAAAAAAGAAAATATTCTTATAAATTTCATAAATTAAAACTTATTATTTTTCCAAAATAGTAGTTCTTGTCCAATTTTCTAAATATCACATATTTTGTAAACCGTAAACACTAGGGGTGCGTTTGGTTTACGGGAATGGATTGGATTTCAAATCCAAATTTGTTTATTATATATATATATATATATTAAACCAATAGATATTGTTTAATTTATTAGTAACAATAGTTTATTAGTATTAAAACAACTTAATAATAATTAATTATTACTTATCTTTTTTCTATTTTAGTAACAAAGCGATAGTGAAAGAAAATTCAATAAACCTCACATGCTTCTCAAACATGCCTCACAAATCCCGTCCAGATTGGATTTCAAATCCCGGCCTTCACCAAAGGATTTCAAAATCCATCAAACATGGGATTTCTAACAAAATTCAAGGATTCCAAAACCCTCAAATTCCAAATTCTATGGAAACGTGGGATTGAAATGCACTTGAAATCCAAATCCAATCCATTCCAATCCATTCCCGTAAACCAAACGCACCCTAGGAGTTTCATATTCTTGAATCCAAATTCGGTGTATAAGTCGGCACTTACTAAAGAAGAATAAACTATTTAAACAGTGTATTAGGAGTTTCATAATAAGACTTGGTGTAACATCCCATATTTCATCTCTTGTGGTATTTAGTGCAGAAATAAGAATTCTGGGGCTCTTTTGTAAAAACCTGAAAGTTATGTGGCTGGAGTGTGATAGAGAGAAGTTTATTAAGACAAAACCCTTCAAAAACCCTATTTCCATTTCTTGCTTTCGGCTGGAACTTCTCTAGAGAGGAAAGGAGCTCAAGTTCCACCATTGAAGGTTTGGAGAAGGTGGATCAGCTAGAGATTGAAGAAGTTGCTGCTAAGGTATAACTCCACCCACCTTTCTTTAAGTTTTGTGTCTAGAATGGGGTTTAGATGCATGTTCTTGATCCCAATCTCTTCTCATTTTTGTATTTTGAGATGAAATCTTGTGGAAGGGTGTGTTGGATGAATCCCTTGAGGAGTTTGAGAACTCTTGGTGATAGTTCACCTTTTCAAGGGAGGTTTATAAGTTTTGTTCATCCATTTTGGGTGTTGATTCTAAAATATTGTTTTAGGAGAGCTGAATCTGATTTGGGGAAGTTTGGGGATGAGAAATCTTTGAGTTTTGGGAAGAAATCTCGTGCAGGAAAATCTGTCCAGGGGTCCGCGCCGATGGCGGCGCCGATGGACTGGCGCCAGCATCGGCGTCGGTCGCTGTTTCTCGTTTTTCCGTTTTTGCTTCGTTGGTCGTTTGGGCTTGGGTTCGAGGCTTGGTTTAGGGGATTGTCTTAGGACATTATGGAAAGTGTTTTAGAGCATGATTGGGGAGTCTAATACCTCATTTGTTAACCCCAATTCAGGTGACCGTTTGGTGTTTAAGCGAGCTCCCAAGTAGTGAGTCGTTTAGCCGAGCACCAGGTGAGTTCCCTTTATGTATTATTTCTATCTCCTAAAATGATTTGCGAAGAATTGATATAACTGAAAATGAGTTTACTTGATCATCATGAATCATATGTTTTCTCATGCATGAAAAGTGTTATTTTACAAGTGGAAGGAGGATATTCCTCGAGTAAGTTTTAAAGCATGTTTTAAATGTTTATGCTTGTGGTAGAGTCGGGTTGCACAGTGGAGGACCCCCGAGTTGCCGTGCCTGGCTTTGTTAGGTGTTGAGTTGCCGTGCCTGGCTTTGTTAGGTGTTGAGTTGCCGTGCCTGGCTTTGTAAGGTGTTGAGTTGCCGTGCCTGGCTTTGTAAGGTGTTATTGGTCCGCCCCACTGTGTATACCCTTGTTTGAGCTCAAACTTGTCAAGTGTTATGTGTATGGAAAAGTGTTTTGTTTTTAATGTTTTGCAGTTACACTTTTAAGGAGGGAATTCACTAGACCTCATGGTCTAACCCTCGCTTTCAAAACTTAAAAACCATTTTCAGGAAAGGGTGACTTAGGTGCTTGTAGCAAGGGAAAGGAGAAGGCTTGAGACGGAGGTGCGAGATTAGAGACCGTCAAGTTCCAGTTATTGTTTAGTTAGCATCTCGGTTGTATTTGCTTGAGGACCTTAATCAATGTAATCGATATTGGAGTTTATGATATATTTGGGACCCTTATGGGCTTTTTGGCTAATGTTTTATGTTAAGCAGGCTTTGGGTTGTTACACTTGGGTTTTTGAGAATTCTCCTCATAGATCATTGGTTTGATTCCTGCAAAGTCGCTGAAATTTTCCTGACTGTTCTCCAGGGTTCCTGAAATTAGTCGAGCTACGCATAAATGAACCCGAACATTCACAGTTAACAAAAAATACAAAATTATATAATGAAAATACCTATTCATTCCCCACCATTTTCATTAGCATTTCCTTTCACATCTTAAAATGAACCAAGTGCTCCTTAAGTTTCTTATTGTTCTTTTTAATTTAAATTTTATAGGTTGGATTTTTGTATATTGTATTTATGTCGACATTATATCATAATATTTTTATATCATGCATGTGTAAAGTTTCTATAAAATGTAAAAATCTATACTTTGCATCTATCAATTTTTAATGAAAAGACAAACTACCCTATCATTAGTACAAGCTTGATGCTTTGTCATTTATAATAAAATTTGGTCAAAATGACATAGAATAATTAAAATACCCCTTATTTAGATTTTACAAGTCAATATATAAAAATAGTAAAAATATAAAACTACAAATTAAAAAAAAGGAAAAATAATGAGGGAAGGAGTAGAAGGTCACTAGGGTGGTCAGGGGGGTTGAGAGACGGGGAGAAGGTAGGGGTGCTCAAAAACCCGATCAATCCAACCCAAAAACACGAAAAAAAATCAACCCAAGGTAACCCGACATATAATCGATACAAAATTAGAGTAACCCGAATCTATTGGGTTATGCCTAAAGTATCCCGACCCAACTTGATAACTCGATAAACATTTACCGACTTTTTTAAAATTATTTATATTTCTCTTTAATATGTATAAGTTATCAAAAACAACTCGGTAATAACGAACAATGAAACTCATAAATGGACATTCGGGGACGGACATAGGTTAAAGATATGGAGGTCGTAATGTCGTATAACACCCATAATAATTTTAAAATATAGTTTTTATCATTGGTTAATTAATTGTTTTTTATAAATTTATTTAATCTTGACACCCATTTAAATTTATTTGACCCTTAAAATTTCACTCAAAGAAATTCTAATTAAAATAGTCCAACCCAATTTTGTTTATTTTTTGTAATTATTTTTTGAGTTAGTTATTTGATAACTTTTGCTTAATATTATTATGTTTATTACTTTTTCCTTCTCGAAATAAATGTCTACCATTAAAAAGTCACACAGTTTTATGAGTGTAATTATTACCCTTAATTAAGGATAGAATAGAGAAAGAAAATTCCACCATTTGATAATTAATGATAGAATAAAAAAGTAGAAACTAAATTTTGAAAATGGGCATCTCTTTTGTTACAAACTAAAAATAAAAAAGATGAACACTTATTTTAGGACGAAAATAATATTTACTGATGTTGGTTAATAGTTAAAACACCAAAATTGCTCTCAGTCTCTCACACAAAGTTCATCGGCACTATGAATAGTAACCCACCATCATTTGCAATCTCCATGCCAAAGCCGTTTTTTATACCGGCTGGTTCGGGAGAAACGACGGGAAAAAGAGCACAATAGGCCGGTTGTCGATGTTGTTATATACATTTTCATTTACCTTATATATATATGTCATTAAATTCCGGCCCCATCTCTAAAATTGCTAGATCCGCCACTGAGAACATTATTAAAAAGTTATATGTAATACCTAAATATTAGATGAACTGATAATCTGATATATTCTCTTGAATAATTGATCGATTTTGAAGGAATATTTCCTTATTTTCATGTTTTTAATATTGTTTAACCATGGACGGACCTTTATAAGGGCACACGGTGGCACGTGCCACCGTATCATTTCTCCGGCAAAGGGTAAAAAATTTTGGTTTCGTGAAAGGTGCAACCGTATCGTTTTAGGAAGTGCTACCGTATTCTTTTGGAAGTGCAACCGTATGTCCGTACCTCATAATCAACCAAAAAGAAACCCTTGAAATCAACCAAAAATACCGAAAAGTCTCTCAAAATGGTTAAAAAACTTAAAAATCCTTAAAATCAAGCCAAAAACTTTAAAAATCCTACGAAACACCGAAATTTGGCTAAAAACATATCGGCCGATATTGAACGTTGGTAGAAAAGATACACATGTTGATAAAAACCGTTTGAAAAAATATAGTGTCACCGTATGAAAAAGTTTCTAGGTCCGTCCCTTGTTTAAACACAACCCGATTAAACCGACCAACTCGAGCGGGTTGGATTGGACTGCACTTTTGTTTGGATTGGGTTGAACTATAAATTTTCAAACCATAAAACATTAAGTTGGGTTGTTGAAATACCTTCAACCCGATCAACACAACTGCGAGCACAAGGAAACATGGAAGGAAAGGAGAATGGGCGCCACAATGACGAAGGAGTGATGTAAAGGGTCAGGGGTGTGGTGGGGTCGACGTAGTGATGGGTGTCATTAGTCGTGGCATTTAGAGTTATAAAGTACAATTCTTGATGTATGATTTTTGAACTTAAAATTTAAAATTAAATTGTATTTTGAAAGTTTGGCAAAAAGATGTCCTTGAACTTTAGATTAGTCGCATTTAATAGTTAATTTATAATCTTTGATATTTTTAACTATATTTGGTACATATGACATATCATTTTTTTGTATGACTTATTTGAAACTTTTGTAATAATTAGGAGGCATCCGTAGACATTTTTCCCAATTATTTATTGTTTTTGAGTTTTAAAAATCGTTTACAAGAGGGTATCAAGCATTTGATATCGGCCTTAGTAAGTGTTCCCGTATCATATAGTTTGAGTCGAAATTCCAAATATCGATTCACTCATTTATAACATTGTAGCAAGCGAGTTTAAATGATTTTGTGAAAAGAGTGTAATTGTTTTTTCAGCAAATATAAATGTAATATGTATAATGTTTTATAAAAATAAAAGAAAATATGACAAAAAAAAAATCCACCCTTTTACATTTTTTAATGTTAGTAAATTGAAATCATGTACTATTGAATCAATTGTTGACTTTTAAATGTTGATTTTCTAATATATTCATCTTTCTAGTTTGACATATCGGATCACCATCATCATTTATAGTTGTTTTAACACGTTTCTGACCTGCCATCTTTACGCAAGTGTTTTTTTATCTTAAAAACGGTGAGGAGTAGCCCATTACGAGATGCAACCAAAAGCGAAACATGGATAAATGGTCATATCGTTTTCTATGTGTCCATCACATTTATAAAACAACGGCATAGATCCAAGGGCGGATTTAGCATGTAAATGTTGAGGCCTTGAGGGGATGGGACCTTAATAAAAAATTATTTTTCTCATTGAAAATAATTTTTTCAACTTTTTACGGTAGTTTCCTCAGGATTTTTTCATTTGTGTCATCCATCAACCAAAAAATTCCATCGAAATCAACAAAAAAATTTAAAAATCTCTCGAAATCAACAAAAAAACTTAAAAACTCCTCGAAAACAGTGAAATTAGGCTAAAACCACATCGGACAACTTTGTGGGCCTTTAATCCACCTTAAATGTGCCCCCACTAGGCAAATTTTTTGAATCCATCGCTGCTTAGATCCACAAGTTTTGCTTTACTTCATTTATGGGTCGACCTGCATAAATTTCCATATGCTTTCCAGGCCTTCATCGTAACGTTTTAAAAAGTTTAGGGGTTGCTTCATCGACAACCTAGACTTTAACCTTCTTATATTGTTTTACTTGGTTGAGGACATTTATTTAGGTTTTTTAGTTGATAGACGTCCTAATAAATTAACGAGGATTAATCGATTTAGATCGAATATTATTCACGTATAGAAGTGGCCAAAATCGGTCCCAGGTCAAGCCGAGCCCAAATCAGTCCTGCTCCCAAATAGGCGGCGTAACCAGTCCCGACCCAAATATGAAGGTCTGATTAAGATGTATGAGGCCTGGTTACGAGAACCGGTCCCGGTCACGGGATGAGCCCAAATCGGCCCCACTTTATTTTTTTAAATTGATTTTAACATATAAAAAATATTTTTTTTGAAGAATTTGGTCAATCAAATACACTAACAAATACGTTTTATTATAAATTGATCAATCAAATACAAAAAGAAAAAAAACATGTTTTTGCTATAGAATATTTAATTGGGTCATCGAATACATCAAAAACTACGTTTTTAGTATAATACATTTAAAAAAACATTTTGATCTTCAATCAAATATACTTTAAAAAAGATTAAAAATAAATCTTAAATAAAAAATCAGGTCGGTCCTTGTTTTCGCTGAAAAACCGCAACCAATCCCAAACGTTTCGGGGACGGGTCGGTCCCAATTCTCCGGCGGTCTTGGGCCGGGCCGGACCGGACCTATTTGGTCATCTATTCAAAGATCAACTTTTCTAAAAAAAAATATAATAATCTATAAATAACTTTATAATAAAAATTAAAATCATCCCAACAAAAGGCAACTATATGATGATAAGTTAGTACTTAAAAGTTTAATTCTTATATGAGCATTACAAATCATACAAAAATTTATATGTTAAACATTAAAATGTGTGTTATTAGGACCATTAATTGATAGAAGACCAAAAGAGTCCCTTTACTGATAATTGATTTTTAGATTGACAATTTTATAAATGTGGTCAATGGTCTAGCGACGCTCAAATTATTGGTCATTAACGAACTAAATTTTGAGGGTTTAATGAAAAATGTACCTTAATTTTGTCCTCTTAATAATCTTACTTATTTTAATATTAAAATGCACATTTTTAATTACAGTGAATTAGAGTCTCTTTGATTCCTTTTATCGAGTTTAATGATTTATTTGTTTATATTTGTTTTTACTTAATTCTTAATCCATAGCTGAAAATTACGGAACTATAATCGGACTATATATTCACGTTAAGCTGCCTTATTTTAATTTACTATCACAAATTTACCAGAAGAAAGAAAATGTTATATTTATTCTATTATAACATAATAAAAAATTTATCACATTGATTTTGGAACAAAAACTCAAAAACTACATGTTTGCAGTAAGCTTTTAAGATCATGTTAAATTTAATCTTTTAATCATAAAATTTAAAATTTAAGCACTTAATATTCACAATATAAATAGCAACAATTACTCATATTTTGTACCAAATGACTAATATTTTTTTGTAAACATACTAAAACTTGTATGATTTAAATAAGTGCGGTTAAAAATTTATATAGTAATACACGTAATTTCTTTGTCCGTAAGTATGTAGCTCAATTGATAAAGCGATAGAACTTTTTTTTATTTTAAAAATAATATTGAATATTTATCTTGAATTATTTGTTTGAGATGTAATATCAATATGACATATAAAACTTGGGCCCTTAAAACCATATTTCCTATGGGCATGTTAGTCGTATTTTTCAAATTTTTTACAACTTGTTTTTGGTTATGCATCTAAAATACTACACCGTCAAATCGCATTAACAGGACCGGCCCTGGCCACGTGCAGCCCGTGCGGTCGCACAAGGCATCAATGCCCAAGGGGGCATCAAATAGTCAGTAATTACTAGCTAGTTTTGGGTTTAACAATTTAGAAATTGAAAAACTGAGTTTTAACTATAAGAACATATCAACGCCTGGTAGTGATTGATATTAAATGTGCATCGTGAACCGATGAATGCACTACATATCAACAACTCTAGCCGATTTCAATTATAGTATTCTGTATGTTTTTTGTTTTAAGTTCCATATATTGAAGTAAAGGTTCTATTGTTCTGAACTTCTGATTTCAAATTGGAAAAGGGAAACCCAAAAAAGAAGGAAGCACGATCTTAATTCAAGTTTTATCCTCTTATCACTCTACATTTTGTAATTAAGGGTTATTGTTTTATGCCCCTTTGTACTTTTTTAATTATAGTTAATAAAAATCAATGTGAAGATGAGCCGCCTAGTTTGACCAGGTTCCAAACCCTTTAAAAAGCGCATGTTCTCTTGTTGCATTTGCTTAATGAATATGTATATGGGCATCTTTTTTAGCATTTTCGCACAGGGCATCAAAAACCCTAGGACCGGTCCTGCGCATTAACGATCCACAATGCACTCTCATATACGGTTTAGAATTTTTACGGCAGGGAAAAGTACAAATAAATCCAATGGACTTTAATGTTTGGAATGATCCTTGAATAATTTTTTGGAACAAATAAATACTTATACACTTGTAAACATATCAAATAAATCCTTATTGACTTTAAATTATAACCTACAACCTATGTAGCAGGTAAAAATATCAATTTAAAAAAAAAAATTAAAAACAAAAGAAGAAAACCCTAAACATTGAATCGTTCCACAACTTCTTCTCAAACCAATCGACCCATCTGCCCCACCCTTGCAGACTGCAGCGTTGCCTCACACCAGAACGCCGTACACCATCGGTCGCCGTCGCCACTGCCACCACCCTCTGTCTTCTTCGCCACCGTCCTACACCACCAGACCACCGTACACCACCAAAAAATGAAAGATTGTTAAAGGAGAAGAAGTTCTAAGATGATTGAGTTAAGGGTTTGGGAGAATTTATGGTTTTTGTTTGATAAAAACTGATCTAGGATGTTCAAAAGCCACCAGAATTCTATTAATAGAGGCAAAATTGTTAAGACTTCATGTTTCTCAATTGACACTGTAATGCAGATCTGGCCCTGTGGTTTTTGTCCCTGTTAGATCTATGAGAATTGACTTGGCCGGCGATTTTTCTTGCGGTTTTGTTCCCTTGATCGATCTATGAGAATTTATAGCAAATTGGTATGGAAAGGACCAAAAATCTTACTCGGTAACTGAGGGAGCGTTTATCGGGTGAGTTGTTGCATACGAAACCGAGTTGGTGGGCTAAAATCTTACTCGGTAAGTACGTGATAAGCACTTTTAAGCCTTTGATAAACGACCTGGAAGTTATGGTACGGCAATGATGTTCCAGAGAATATATGGTACATTCAGATTTAATTTTTGGTCCAATGGTTTTTAGCCATTACCATTCATGTTGTTGTATCTAAAAGATTAGCTTAATGGATCTTGATGTTGCTTTGATCCCTGTTGTTGGTGTCTTGGGTTTAGGCATCTGATGTGGCTCTAAGTTTATGGGAGAAAAGAAATGTGAGTGCTTCTATTTTGATCCTCAGGATATGGTGGACTAGAGTCTAAATCAAAAGATTATGAAAAGGGTTGGTACATGGTTGTTATAGAGATTGAAAGAAAAACAATAGATCCTTAAAAAATCCTTCATTCTAATTCAAAAATAGGAATGATAATTGTTTCAAAATACTTAAAATCGTGTTGCATCGTATGTGTACACAACTAGTTTATAATGGCTAATCATTTTATAAATGTAAGAATGTATAGATCATAAGGATGTATTTAACAAGTTTCAAAAAGTTTAAGGATTTGTTTAACAGGTTTCGGAAAGTCCAATGGTTTATTTGTTCCAAAAAATTGTCCAAGGACTTAATCATTCCAAAAAGTAAAGTCTATTGGGTTTTTTTTTGTACTTTTCCCTTTACGGTATGGTATACAATTTTGAATAATTAAGGGGTTGTTTGGTTGGTTTTTCATTAAGTCCTGTATGAGTATAGATGTCTGTCTGGATTTATCTGTTTGTTTGGATTCTGATATCTTACTGTTTGTTTGTTGTGTTGAACAAACGAGCTAAACGTCATAAATGACTATTTTACCCTCATTGTGTATTAAGCACTAATTAACATAATTGTTTGGTAAATGTGTTCAATGATTTATTCTTAACAATAAATATTATCAATTAAACAATTTTTAAAATAAAAAAAACTTCATCAAACATAATTATAGCAGGAACAAAACACATAGTAATAACTACAAATAATAAAAATGATTATTAGAAGAATACTCGCCTTTTTTCAGGATTAAAACAGCCCTAAAAATCAGTAAATTCACTCTAACTTCAAGTCCACTAACCCAATTAATGGAGAAAGGAAACACAGGCGCATGCTAGAGAAATCAGAACAGTATTTCATATACATGCCGCACGCTGAAGAAATCAGAAAAAGAAAGACGCCACCGCTGGAGATCGCCGCTGGAGAACGTCGGTGGAAGACAGGCGCCGGTGGAAGACATGCGATGGTGGAAGAAGCAACGATGGGGAGGTTTCTGTGTGAGGGAGGGAGGGAGGCGGGTGAAGAGTGGTAGGGTTTAATGTGAGGGGTAAAATGGGGAAGTTCATGTCTGACCACATAAAGCTTCACCCTTTCATCTTATTCGCTAAGCCATCAGTTTTTTCATTAAGCCACTACCAAACACCTCTATATGGCTGACCGAATAAGCCATAAATGTCATTAAGCTCATTAAGTCAAAAACAAACAGGCCGTAAATCACGGTTCAAACCTCAGTATATCACATATTTTTTATATATTTTTAACTATATATTTACATAACTATTTATTAAATGAAAATAGTTGATACATTATCAATTGTTTATTAATTTTTCAAGTTTTATATTATATATTTTTTATTTGGGTTATTTTCTTTTATATTTTCTCAAACACTGGCCGATCTCGTTATTTTGCATTACACTAATTTTAATCACGCATTTTGCATGTATTGAATTTTTTTATTTAATGGAATATGGAAACATCATTGTCCCAATTTATTTTGAAATTGTGATTTTATAATTATTGGATTAAAGTGCATTAGGTACAAACCACATACACCGCACTACAAAATTTGGTGCGATTTAAGGCATATGCGGTACATTTTGCGGTTTGGGAAAATCTTCGAACCACATATGTGGTGCGGTTTGGCCCTAAACCACACCAAACCGCACCATAAACACCCCTATCAAATAGAATAGGAACTTAAAATACTTTTAGGATTCTTTTGGTTTACATGGTTTGGCAGAATTTGAAATTGGATTTCATTTTAACTTCGACTTTGGTGTAATGAAAAGTCTGGAATTGAAATCTCATAAACATAAGATTTGAAAATCCCGAGGGGTGGTTAGTATTTCACAAGATTCCGTAGAATTTATTTGTAATAAAGTTTTAAAATATGTAAAAAACATTCATTTTGTAAAAATCAATTGATAAAACATAATTTAACTATTTTTAGTAGCTATTTATAATTTGTATTTATAAATTACTTATAAGGAATACAATTTAACTGCATTCCAAATCCTACAAACCAAACACACCAAATATTTCAAAAAATTCTAAATCAAAATCCTTCCAATTTCAAATCCTTCCACGACTAAATCTGTAATACCCCAAGTCCTTAAAATCTGAACCTTTTGGAAAATTTGGGGCTAAAGTGTGAAGTGTGCAACTTTAAGAACTTAGTGGCAAAATCTGAAAATATATATATGTATAAAATGAGGTAAAACCCCTAAAATCCTTTCATTCTTCATCATTGACGGCTGGAGCAATGGAGAGAGAAGGATTAGAGAACCAAAACCCCAAATTGGGAGTGTGGAAGAAGGGTAGCATCAAGGGAATTAATGGTATCATCTTCAAGGTATGATTAATCCTCCTTCTTTCTCATTATGTGGTTAGTTTGATTGATGGTCTAAAATTTTGTTAAACCATGAGATTGTGATTTCTAATCAATGGAAAAGGAAACAAATGAT
This sequence comes from Saussurea involucrata, assembly GCA_033807775.1. Taxonomy (NCBI): domain Eukaryota; kingdom Viridiplantae; phylum Streptophyta; class Magnoliopsida; order Asterales; family Asteraceae; genus Saussurea; species Saussurea involucrata. The sequence continues at coordinate 177,412,429 of CM066321.1, forward strand.
TTTGGGATTGATTTCCTTATGATTTTTGATCAAGTCATTAAGAAATTTCATCCTTTTGCTTGGTAATCTCCATTCTTGCCATGGAATGAGTTTTGAGTTTTTTTTAATCATGAATCAATGAATGGGTTTTGAATGGGTTTCATTGGATTAAATGATGTTTTGATGTGTGGAAATTGAAGGGAAAAGTTTAGAACATCAATTATTTCATTTTGGAGGCTTAAAATCGATTTAGGATGAGTTGGGGTTGGAAAAGGGTAAGTTTTCGGCTGAAAAATCAGTGCAGGAGCTATGCGCGGATGGCGGCGCGGGTCCACCCACGCGAGAAGTAGCGCCAAGGTATGTCCAGAGTTCCGCGCGGTTCTTGGCGCGAGTGGACTAGCGCGGGCATCAGCGCCAAGCTCTGTCGCGTGTTTTCGGCTCTTGTTTTGCGTACTGTTTAAGGCTAAGGTTGTGGTGTCATCTAAGGGTTGTTTTGGGGTTTATTAGGGATGTTTGGGATGTAATTAGATGGGTTAACACCACTATTATGACGTCCAATTCAGGTGTTCGGTTTGAGCTAAAGTGGGTTTCGGAGCGTGTGTCGATTTGCTAAAGCTCAGGTGAGTTCCCTTAACTCTTTTGTGCAAATGAAATGTTTTGCTAAAGTTTTCATAACTGAATATGGTTTTGAGCATGATGGCATGATTAAACACTTTGAAAAGCTTTATTATTACATGATGTGGAAAGGTTTATTAGTGCATGCAAGTTGTTTATACGCTCTTTCCTACGTAAGCGTTGAATGCATGTTCTTGTGAGTTGTTGTTATGTGTGGTGTCGGGTTGCACAGTGGGGAAGTGAACCTCGGATTGTTGAGAATCCTTGGAGAGTTGATTGGACCGTGTGCCTCGAATCTGTTTCTTATGCACACGGGTACGACAGTCGGCATCTACTGGGGGGTCGTGGGGATCTATTGGGGGCCCCGAGTGTGGACATCACATGAGGTGATGGGGGTTGAGACCACTGTGCAATACCCTTATGTGGAATCGAGCATTTAACCTGGAATTCCGTTTATTATTGTAACAGTTGAACGTTTTAAATTGGTGTTTATGTGGAACTGTTTTTAAGAGGGAATTCACTAGACCTCATGGTCTAACCCTCGCTTTTTCCAAAAACTAAAACCATTTTCAGGTTCGAGTCTATTGTATGGGATTCCCTCTGGTGAAGATGGAAAGTTGTGGCGCTATAAAAGAGGTATCGCCTAGTGAAGACTTGTAGATTACCGTCGGGCTTCCTGTAGCATCTCAGTTGTGAAGGTGTTTGTCCGCTGCGAACCTAGCGTAGAATTGATGTAATTTGTATGTGTAACAACCCACAATCCAAATATACATATAACATATAATTCATAACATGTTTTCAACAAAAGTAATTCATATTGCACATTTGGTCCCAAAGTCTGACTAATCAATATAAAAATTCAGTACAAACTTGATCCTATTTAGATAACATAATAACTAATAACACGGTTATAAGTACGAGAGCATCCACAACTTCATAACGTTCCTCTTCCCCAAAAAGCTATTCACCAGGTATTCTAATCACTTAGTCTTACTGGAATCACCACCTGGAATACATATTTTAAAACAGAAAATGAGGGTTAGACCTAAGGGTCTAGTGAGTAAATCCCTGACATTTGGAAATCAATAAAAATTCATTTATATAAAATATTCTTTATATAAATACACATATATCACACGTAATTTAATACCAACCAAGATTTGTGCATCATACCCGTCTCATCCCATTTTATCCCTCCACCAATGGCCAAATTTATTGGTTGCGAGCCAATTTAACACACCGGTCCAAAGCCCGGCCACGTATTATATTCTCATATAATACTCACGTAATTATAATATCTCAATATATTATAATCACCCACGTATGACACATTCATACAATTTATCAAGTATTTGTTATCCACATAATGTATTCCAGTAAAAATACTTTAAAGTAAAACTCACCTGTTTTGTTTATCACCAAAGTCTTTCCAAGTTAATTATCAGTACTTCAATCCTTCACAGAATCTGAAATCATGCAAAACACCAATTATCTCTTTTTAAAACTAAACTTATAAAATCCTCGACTCAAGTCGCAACCTATTAAAAGTAAAATTAGAATCGCAATGCATAGTGCTAAGTCGCAATCAACTACTGCGACTTCACCCCCAAGTCGCAACCCACTATTGCGATTCCAACCCCAAGTCGCAATCAACTACTGCGATTCCAACCCAAGTCGCAATCAACTACTGCGATTCCAACCCAAGTCGCAACCGACCATTATGACTTCAAAGCCAAATCGCAATCAACCATTGCGACTTCGTTGAATGTCTCGGTTCACTGTTCATCCTAAAAACCCAGAAATCGTACTTTTAAGCTATGCATGTTGCTGTAAAGGTGCAGATATGTTTAAGACTATGAACATAACCTAACCTTAAGCTTAGATTTCCCAAAACATCTATTTTTAACAAAACCCACCTAAAAAACTTAACTAGCAAACTCAAGAACACTTTTAAGAAATTAAAACACATACAAGGATGGATTTGTTACCTTGCTTACTTCAGTTTGGTCCTTAAATCACAGCAGCAAACTCTTGATTTCTTCCTTCTTCTTTCCCTTAATCTCTCTGTCTCTCTCGATTTCCTTCTCTCTCTCTCTAAACCGAACACACCACACACACTAACACTTAGGATAATTTCTCTTAATTGAAATATGGACACCTATCCTTATTAAAATAGGAAGTCGGTTTTGGCTAAAGAGGTTTGGATAAAAGACCAAACAAACCCTAAACTTATCTCACTTGGCAATAAATACCCCTAAACTTTCAAATAAAAATTAAAACTTACCCCTTAACTTCTTACTCCATAAAACACTAACATAAAACTTATAAAATTTTCAAATTTAAATTAGATAAAATACCTGGTTATTACAGTATGCTTTGGGACTTTTTTTTGGTTGTAATGTTATGATTTATGTTTTATCGAATTTGGGTTGTTACAAATGGTATCAGAGCCATAGTTTAAGGGATTTAGGTGACCGAATGGGCCTAAACTTAAACTGTGCAGTAGAGTGAGACACAACTGAGATATAGGAAGCCAATAGGAAAGACCTTAATCATAGGATATCTTGACAATGGTAGTGAGAACCCTAATGTAAGGTAAATTCAAAATCTCATCTGGCAAATGCTATTATGAATTTACAGGTGCATGGGTGTAATCAACCTCTATTGTTGGGATTAGTGTTGAGCGTGGCAGTATGTAGAAAGTTCTAACTTGACAATTGATTGCAAAGGGCTGATATGTCATAGGAGATCGCGTATGATGTGATGCTTTTACCTTCTAGAAGAAGTGTTGTTCGGTATGTCAGTGAACCGACTAGGAGTATAATTGTTGAGATTCAAAGGGATGAATGGTTGGTTAAGGGCAAACTCCTAGTTATAGTGAGTCCCCACTCTTGGAATTGATGTGTCGATCAGTTGGGATAGGAAGTGAGGACTATGTTGGAATCTTGAAAGCTTCAATTCAAGATCGAGTGGGGGGAATCTAGCCTTTGACTGTTTAGTCAAGCGGTTTAGTGGCAAGGATAATGAAGGAAATATATCAGTATTGGATTGAAGTACGTGTAGGAGTAGAAGGTGAGGTAACTGGTCAATTTGGAAACCGTGTAGGGTGGTCGAACAGGTGGGTTGTAAAGCACCTGTATAGCAAGTTGTTGCAACGGCGAGAAAGTGACCGTTGGTCAAGTAGAGCGTCAAGGATAAGTTGTTGTGAGTATAACAGTTGACCTTGTTAGAGTGAATAGCCTTCAATTGCATATTGAGTTTCATGCATCGTGTCTTTATATGTGTTACCTGAGCTCCTTCATGTTAAAAGTATATACGTACATAATAAATTTCTTATTGTTTTGGGAAATAAGTTGACGTGCGCAAGTGTGTGTATTTAAAGAAAAAGACAAACTTGTTTCGTTGTACGATAAATTTTTTGAACTTAGTGATCTGCAAAGTATTTCACCTTTTTCATGTTGAGAGAATCTTCGTTGAAAAAATCATGGAAACGTTTAATTGTAAGGTTTTTATATAATCAAAATGAGTATTGACACGCTATTATCATATAAATAAGTGTGGGAGTCGACTAACTCACTTGGTGTATGTGATTTTGTTAAGAACTTCACTAATTGTATTAGAAAGGTTTTATTGGATATATTTTGTTGTGCCGACATCGATTTGGTTGGACAAGGTTGTGAATTATCGTGGGGTTACATGTGAGCGACCCTTACGGTCATTGTGTTTGATCATTCAGCTTGAGTGGTGTCGTGTCATGCATACTCAAGCTTGTTTTATAACATTGTATCTATTAAATTTTCAAATGTGCAAATGATTTCAACTGTTGTGTCATCATGCATGAAGGCTATGAACTCGCTAGGTCGGGAGGGATATTATAATCGAGATTAAGGAAAGGTTTGGGGAGTTGAAATTGTCGGTTGACCAGAATATGGTCGAGTTATGACCTTCGTGTTTTCATTAGAAGAAGGTGGTGAATAGCGGAAGTCTCGAGCAATGAATTCGGAAATGTTAGTACGATTGAACTTTAGAATCTCGTTTGATTATTTGATAATGGTTTTATTTTGGGGTGAAATTTGAGATTGTCGAAGTGATTCTAATGGTGGCATGTTAATAAGTAGTGTTATGGTACTTGACGAAATGTTATCGGCTTTGAGCCTGAGTAATGAGGTGGTCTTGCAATTAGATTTTGCGTTAAGGAAGTCTTGTGTTTTTCTCAAGTGAGAACAGTAGGATATAAAGTTGGTTATGATGCGTATGATGGAGTAGGTTCCGTTGGAAACCCTGGTTTGTCGGAAATTATGGGAACATCATCATGTTGCCTATTGATATTGAGGTCAGTTATTGTAATATTATCCTAAGTTGAAGGCATTGTCTGGAAATTGGAACTTGAGAAGTAACTCTATTGGGTATGGATGTAAGAGGCAGTTCGTGGAAAGACGTATACTGCCATGATGTTGGACCGTCTAGTGTGGGCATTAGGAAAACGGAAGAATCATTAGGGCGGGTATGTGATTTCCAATGAGGTTTGATGGTCCGTTTATGCGTGTAGTGTGTAACATAACGGAAGTAGATCGTGATGAGTCGACGAGAAAATAGATCTTGTTTGAGTAAATTAGATAAACATGATTTTGTAGTTCATTGGACTCGAGAAGGACAAAGTCATGAAATGACTTTACTTCATATATTGGCGTTATGATTGGCATGAAGTAGGCGACATCTAATATGTGAGAAGGGGGGATCACGAAAAATTTGTTGTAGTGCGATAGTTTCATGGGCAAGTTGGTGGCATTTTATTCTAAAGGAGTTGTGTAAGTCCTTGTTGTGACAATGGGTTGCCGTTGTGTTGGGTGGTGGACTTACGTTGTAATGTGGGATAAGTTTAGGTGTGAATCCTGATTTGAAGATTTATGAGAGGTAATCAAGAATGGCAAGTATGCTTGATTGAAGTGTGGAATTGTAGACGATATTGTGTTTTTGATGTTTAAGAACAAAAGAGTGAGCGGTATTTGGCAACTACCTAAAACAAGAGCATGTATTCTTCGCGGTTCTGTTGGATTTTTTGGTGAGCTCATCTAATTTTGAGTGGGTATCGATGAAGATGCCATATTCGATTAGTTTATGGTGTTGGGTTGTAGATTTAAAATTCTTTGGGAAGGTTGAAATATTCTTGGGTATAAAGATATTCTATTGAGTAGGTTAACTTTGTTTGGAGAACGGGAAACGCGTGGTGCTTTCGAGCAGTGAGTGTTGTTTCAAGGAAGACTAACTGATTGTCGCGGGTGAGAATTGTGGTACAACCAATTGGTTAGGCATAGTAATGTAAACGTACTATCAACACGCTTGGGATGGTCAAAAAATGGAGTAGGTGTTGTTGGGTGGACAATGTTTCATGCTAGCGTAAGAGGTGGAGACAGTGTGTCTGAATAAGTGGGTAAACGAAAGTAGGAGGATTGGTAAGTGACACCGGAAAAGAGGAGCAAAAATCTAAAGTTATGTCATCGGAAAGCTTAGGATCTACCAGCGAGGGTATGATAAAAGGATCATGGTATATGTTACGGTTCAAGTATGAGAAAGCGATTTTGTGCGACTGATCTAAAACTTACACCGAATAGTGAGCCGTTATTTGGAAGCGCGTTTTATGTTTTCGAGAAGAAGAGGAAATATGTGGTCGAATGTAATGCTCTGGATGAAAGACCATTGCATTAGCCGTAGTATCGTCGGAAAAGAAAATGTTTCGAGTGAACTTGTTTTGGTTGTTAAGAGTATTTGGAATAATTCTGTGAGAATATGGTCACTCTCCCTAGTGGGCAAGTGAAGTTTGAATTTATTTCGAAAAAGGTGGGCGTATTTTGCATTTGTTAGATCGTGAATGCCTTCTTGTTATAATTATGTATGGAAAGCGAGTAATGGTGTGTTCATTAACATTAGTGTGTAATCAATGGAGTTACAGAGGAGTGAAGTGTTGTTTGTGTCAGGCGTATGCTAGTTTGGAAAGATGTAAATTTTCTGAAGGGAATGTGGTCCGATTAAGGAACTCATGATTGCGAGTTCAAAGTGACGATCCAAGGATGACTTCGTGTTATGGTGGTGAATCGAGTGGGTATTCTTTGGTTGGGGATCCGTGTTGTTAGAGAATTAAATTGGTGCGCGAAGCCTGTTAATGCCAAAAATCGCACCAAAGGGACAACTTAAGGTCGATGTGGACTTAAACAACTAAAGAAAGAAACTTCCGACGAGACGTGCGACGAGGATAAAAATAAAGAAACAAGGGATTTGATGACGCAGGAAAAACCTCAAACGAGGAAAAAACCTGCGGACGACAGTGGGTGTCGTCGCTATACTATGGTCGCCAATCAGGGGCGATGTCCTTCGGTACTGGTGTCGATCGTACAACGATTACAATACAGATGAAGGAAATGCTTCGAAATGTAAAGTATAAGTGTTTGAATGTAAAAACAGGTGTTTGTCGTGTACGAAACAAAGTGTGAACTGCTGGTCGAGGGCTGTTGTCGTGCGTCGAGAGCGATACTTAGAATAATGGTTCTTCACTTCAGGTGTTCTTGAGTATTGCTTCGGTTGTTAATCGCCGGATATTCGATGTCCTGAAATGTTGATTGAGCTTGATATTTATAGTCTTCGCGTCATTAATTAGCTCCATTAATGCTTTGATCAACGGCTGGAAACGATTGCCGGAGTGATTATCCATGATGATCTTCGTCCGTTACGGCTATCGATCGTTGATGGTTGCGTCAGTTATATCCGTTGCTCCTTAATGACTTTGACTCCTGCATTAAACACTTAACAAACGGTCATGGTTAATGTTAGCTTTGGTCGAAGTCGTACGTCCTTATATAATAGTCGTGCGGATCGGGCGACGCTATGGTCGAGCGTCGTAAGGAACTATCGACTTACCTTTTATTAGGGACGACGATGGCGTTCTGGGTCTTTGTCGAGACCTTATCTTAATACAAGATATAGTCCTTAATCATACGTCTTACTTGTTCTGGTCGCGGTCGAGCGACGTGATTTTTTGCCCAAACAAAGCCCTTAATTTAGACGCGTTTTAAAACCGTGAGTCCAGGTGTGGACAAAACGGACAGTATCTGGTACGGTTGGCCTGGGATGTTACAGATGTTACAGGGGCGATTTCCAAGGATATCGTACGTTGTTGATTTCGATCAGAGATGTATGAGTAATTAATTGGAACTAAGTTGTTTAGATGTAAAACATGAGTCTTTGAATCTCAAATCAGGGGACATGGATGCGGAAGATATCTCCATAGAGTGGTGTAGCGTGTTCCGAGAGGAAACGGAAGTTGGGCCATATTTTGTTGGATCAATGTCAGTTATCGAAAGAATTGGAGGGATAATGTATGAATTGAACGTACTCGATGAAATTTTGGAAAATTCATAGTATGTTTCACATCTCTATTTTAGAGAGTGTTGGTTGGAAGGCAGTATGGCGTTATCTTTGCAAACAATGCGAATGGATGAGGAGTTGGATTTTGTTGTATCGTTGGAAACGATCATTGGGCTGGATGGTTGAGAGGTTGAAATACAAATAAGTTGGTCTTGTAGAGATGTAATTGCAACTCTTAAAAGTTAATAGACAATGTAAGATTTGGAATCAGAAGCTAATTCCAAATGCCCGTATTTGTTCAGCAATGGAATTCCGAGGACGGAATTCTTTTGAGAGGGAGACATTGTAACACCCCAAGTCCTTAAATCTGAACCTTTTGGAAATTTTGGGGCTAAAGTGTGAAGTGTGCAACTTTAAGAACTTAGTGGCAAAATCTGAAAAAATATATATATATATATGTATAAAATGGGGTAAAACCCCTAAAATCCTTTCATTCTTCATCATTGACAACAGAGAGAGAAGGATTAGAGAACCAAAACCCCAAATTGGGAGTGTGGAAGAAGGGTAGCATCAAGGGAATTAGTGGAATCATCTTCAAGGTATGATTAATCCTCCTTCTTTCTCATTATGTGGTTAGTTTGATTGATGATCTAAAATTTTGTTAAACCATGAGATTGTGATTTCTAATCAATGGAAAAGGAAACAAATGATTTTGGGATTGATTTCCTTATGATTTTTGATCAAGTCATTAAGAAATTTCATCCTTTTGCTTGGTAATCTCCATTCTTGCCATGGAATAGTTTTACGTTTTTGGGTTTGAATCATGAATCAATGAATGGGTTTTGAATGGGTTTCATTGGATTAAATGATGTTTTGATGTGTGGAAATTGAAGGGAAGAGTTTAGAACATCAATTATTTCATTTTGGAGGCTTAAAATCGATTTAGGATGAGTTGGGGTTGGAAAAGGGTGAGTTTTAGGCTGGAAAATCAGTGCAGGAGCTCTGCGCGGATGGCGGTACGGGTCCACCCACACGAGCAGTAGCGCCAAGGTCTGTCCAGAGTTCCGTGCGGTTCTTGGCGCGAGTGGACTAGCGCGGGCATCAACGCCAAGCTCTGTCGCGTGTTTTCGGCTCTTGTTTCGCGTACTGTTTAAGGCTAAGGTTGTGGTATCATCTAAGGGTTGTTTTGGGGTTTATTAGGGATGTTTGGGATGTAATTAGATGGGTTAACACCACTATTATGACGTCCAATTCAGGTGTTCGGTTTGAGCTAAAGTGGGTTTCGGAGCGTGTGTCGATTTGCTAAAGCTCAGGTGAGTTCCCTTAACTCTTTTGTGCAAATGAAATGTTTTGCTAAAGTTTTCATAACTGAATATGGTTTTGAGCATAATGGCATGATTAAACACTTTGAAAAACTTTATTATAACATGATGTGGAAACGTTTATTAATGCATGCAAGTTGTTTATACGTTCTTTCCTACGTAAGCGTTGAATGCATGTTCTTGTGAGTTGTTGTTATGTGTGGTGTCGGGTTGCACAGTGGGGAAGTGAACCTCAGATTGTTGAGAATCCTTAGAGAGTTGATTGGACCGTGTGCCTCGAATCCGTTTCTTGTGCACACGGGTACAACATCTACTGGGGCCGTTGGGATCTACTGGGGGCCCCGAGTGTGGACATCACATGAGGTGATGAGATTTGAGACCACTGTGCAATACCCTTATGTGGAGTCGAGAATTTAACCTGGAATTCCGTTTATTATTGTAACAATTGAACGTTTTAAATTGGTGTTTATGTGGAACTGTTTTTAAGAGGGAATTCACTAGACCTCATGGTCTAACCCTCGCTTTTTCCAAAAACTAAAACCATTTTCAGGTTAGAGTCTATTGTATGGGATTCCCTCTGGTGAAGATGGAAAGTTGTGGCGCTATAGAAGAGGTATCGCCTAGTGAAGACTTGTAGATTACCGTCGGGCTTCCTGTAGCATCTTAGTTGTGAAGGTGTTTGTCCGCTGCGAACCTAGAGTAGAATTGATGTAATTTGTATGCTTTGGGACTTTTTTTTTGGTTGTAATGGTATGATTTATTATTTATCGAATTTGGGTTGTTACAAAATCCCTTAAAAACATTCTTCAAACCAAACGCCCCTTTAATGATTTGATTTTATTTCCAACTCAAGATTGATGTTTTTAAACTTCGTCGGTTGGGAGAATATAAATAAAATGACACGATTCATACTCCGATTTCAAGAAAGGGTTATTCGTCTATCGTGAAATTTACGTCTCTAATCTTTGTGCAAATAAGTTCAACTCATGCTCTTGTTACTACAAAGCGAGTAAGACAATCCGCTGAAGCATATTTCAAGAAATAGACAAAAGTTATTTTTATGATTCTCTCAACTTCACTTTAGATTTCTCACTCTTTGCAGATTTAAGCCAGTCAACTAGAAAGTTACTATTTTTACAACAAAAACTATTGAAGAATGTACCCTATCTACGTAAATCTTTTACAACAATCTCTTTTTTCTTCCATTTTTTGGTTTTAAAAATCAAACTTTTATTAATAAAATGATTATAAAAGGAAAACAAATAAGACACACGGTGCATAAAAATAAGGGAAATCATAAAAAATGAAAAATTTCAGATTGATTTTTATAAAATGACCATTTTTCAGAGTTTTCTCAAAAAATTAACCATAATTTTTACAGAGGCTGACAGTTTCCTCAAAAAGCCGACGAAAATGTTTTTTTGTTAGGAGTGGGTCCACATGCATCATAAAGAGGGAATAAAAATTGAATTTTTGTAAGAAAATCACCCATATCAGAATTTCGCCTAGACCAGTGATTTTATAACAATTACTTACACTGATTTGACCATTGTAATAGCCAAGGTTTCAATTTAATGAAACAAGAGTTTTCATGGAAAAAGGTTAAGTTTCTGAACTTTAGAGGACTGTTAATGCCAAAAATCGCATCAAAGTACAACTTAAGGTCGATGTGGACTTTAACAACTAAAGAAAGGAATCGTTCGACAAAAGCGTGCGTTTAAGACAGAAATATAAATGAGACAGAGATTTTGGTGACGCAGGAAAAACCTCAAAGAGGAAAAAACCTGCGGACGACAGTGGAAGTCGTCGCTGCACTATGGTCGCCAATCAGGGGCGATGTCCTTGTGTTTCTGGTGTCGATCGTACAAAGATTACAATACAAATGAAGGAAAGACTTCGAAAATGTAAAGTAACAAGTGTTTTCTAATGTAAAACAGTGTGCGTCGTGTGTGATTGTCGTGCGTCGAGAGCGATTATTCTACGAGCGATTTTTGTGCTTCAAGTGTTCTTCGGAGTTCGAGTGTTTGTGTCTGTATTCTATGTTGTATCTGTGTTCCGGTGTATCTGTGTTCCGTCCCTTGAAATGATGATTCCCCTTGATATTTATAGTCTTCAGGCACTTTAATTGAATCATCAAGGACTTTGATAACTGCCGTAATGGTCGCCGTCTTTAATGCGGGATTAGATGTTCTTAACTGACTTAGTCGGTTATAGCCGTTGTCCATTAATGGTGTTGACTCCTGCATTAAACACTGAACAAACATAACAGTCGTATAGCGCGTTAGTCGGTCGAGGTCGCATGGTTTTATGCGACGGTCGTGTGAACTAGGCGACGTCGAGGTCGAGTGTCGTGAGGTAAGAGATTTTCGATTTTATCTTTAATCATGAGAGAAAGTACTATGATTTTACCTTCGTTATGGAAAAAGGGAATAGGTGTTTTCCTTACCTTGGTCGTGGTCGAGACTGGTGAAATTTTGCCCAAACAGTTTGCCCCAAAAATTTGAAAGTAGGATGGCAAATTCGAATTTTAAATTTTGTCAGTCGGACGTATAGAATTATGACATGTGTCAAAAAGTTACCTTGGTTGTCTTGGGACTGGATCGACCCGATTTTAACTGAATGAGAAGTTGGAACGAAAACGAGATCGTGACGTCATACTGACGCACAATGGTGCTTATCAGCTGTCGCTGCCAGGTGTCGATGATCCGTGTGGTCATTCGAAAAGACTGGGATGCGTGTCGGTCATCAAGAGACTCGACCTGACCCAATTTCTTGCATAAATAGAGACCTTGACGGATCGTTTCCTCGTTACGCTTTCAAAGAGTTTATTCAGAGAGAGATTTTGGCTTGATTTCCTTACCATTCTTCGTCCAATCTTTCCTGAACCCGTGAGAATCTTCGACTTGGTTTAGATTGTTCAAGGTCTAGAGCGCTTATATAAGGTACGATTTCTGTTGATTTCTTCAAGTTTGTTAGAAATGTCAATAGATCCTGAAAGCACCATTTAAGAACAATCGGGTCTTGATGAGTTTAGAAACATAGCAAAAATCCCTGCGTGGGTTGTGTTAATGCCAAAAATCGCACCAAAGGGACAACTTAAGGTCGATGTGGACTTAAACAACTAAAGAAACAATCTTTCGACGAGACGTGCGATGATAAATAAAATAAAGAAACAAGGGATTTGATGACGCAGAAAAAACCTCAAACGAGGAAAAAACCTGCGGACGACAGTGGGTGTCGTCGCTATACTATGGTCGCCAATCAGGGGCGATGTCCTTCGGTACTAGTGTCGATCGTACAACGATTACAATACAGATGAAGGAAATGCTTCGAAATGTAAAGTACAAGTGTTTGAATGTAAAAACAGGTGTTTGTCGTGTACGAAACAAAGTGTGAACTGCTGGTCGAGGGCTGTTGTCGTGCGTCGAGAGCGATACTTAGAATAATGGTTCTGCACTTCAGGTGTTCTTGAATATTGCTTCGGTTGTTAATCGCCGGATATTCGATGTCCTGAAATGTTGATTGAGCTTGATATTTATAGTCTTCGCATCATTAATTAGCTCCATTAATGCTTTGATTAACGGCTACAACGGCTGGAAACGGTTGCCGGAGTGATTATCCATGATGATCTTCGTCCGTTACGGCTATCGATCGTTGATGGTTGCGTCGGTTATATCCGTTGCTCCTTAATGACTTTGACTCCTGCATTAAACACTTAACAAACGTAACAGTCATGGTTAACGTTAGTTTTGGTCGAGGTCGCACATCCTTATGTAATAGTCGTGCGGATCGGGCGACGCTATGGTCGAGCGTCGTAAGGAACTCTCGACTTACCTTTTATGAGGGACGACGATGGTGTTCTGGGTCTTTGTTGAGACCTTATCATAATACAAGATATAGTCCTTAATCATACGTCTTACTTGTTCTGGTCGCGGTCGAGCGACGTGATATTTTGCCCAAACAGTTTGCCCCCAAAATTTGAAAATTGAATGTCAAATTTAAGTTTTAAATTTTGCTTGTCGAACGCTTAGACTTGTGACCTGGGTTGAGGGACTTACCTGGTTGTCGTGGAACTAGACCGGTTCGCCTTTAACTGAACGAGAAGTTGAAAAGTTATAACGTCATACTGATGCACGATGATGCTTACCAGCTGTCGAGGACAGGTGTCGAAGATCTGTGAGGGTATAAGAAAAGATCGGGGACGCGCGGAAATTATCCAGGGATTCGATCCAACCCTGTTTTTCGGTCTAAATAGGGATTTTGACGGATCATTTCCTTATTTCGCCCTTGAAGAGTTTTGTGCTGTGATTTCCTTGCCATTCTTTGTCTGATATCTTCCGAACTTGTGAAAATCTTTGACTTGGTTAGGTTTCTTCGAGGATTAACGCGCCTATAAGTAAGGTACGATTTCTCTGACTTCTGCAAATTTTGTTTAGAAATGTCGAGGGATCCTGAGAGTGTTATTCAAGAGTCATCGGACCTCTGGGACTTTAGAAAGTTAGCGAAAATTCCTGCGTGGGTCGAATTGATCCGTCCAGGCCAGATCCGATTAAACGAGTGTCCCGAGGGGTACATCGTAATCTATGAATACCCTTTTAAGATAGGTTTTGAATGGCCTTTTTCTCCTCTGGCCAAGGCGTTTATGTTAGAGTTTGACTTGGCACCGAGTCAGTTGATGCCCCAGTTCTGGCGAGTCGTACGAGTGATCGAGCGTGCTACTAAGAAATGGGATTCTCCCATGAATGTACATGATCTCCTCTCGGCTTATCAAGCCAAGATGGACGGATGTCATCGATGTAGTTTACATTCTAGGTTCAAGGGCGATCGCGTTTTGGTCTTAGGGACGGGTGTGAACGACCGTGGGTGGAAGTCTCGATATGTTTTCATGCGTAAGTTGTCCCTTGACTCTGAGAGTGAGTGGATTAGGACGAGCCGGAATACGTTGGGTGAGCCTCGTTATTTCATCTGGCGTGCGCTGTAGATGATTTATGTTAATGCCAAAAATCGCACCAAAGGGACAACTTAAGGTCGATGTGGACTTAAACAACTAAAGAAAGAATCTTTCGACGAGACGTGCGACGAGGATAAAAATAAATAAACAAGGGATTTGATGATGCAGGAAAAACCTCAAACGAGGAAAAAACCTGCGGACGACAGTGGGTGTCGTCGTTATACTATGGTCGCCAATCAGGGGCGATGTCCTTGGATACTGGTGTCGATCGTACAGAGATTACAATACAAATGAAGAAAATGCTTCGAAATGTAAAGTACAAGTGTTTGAATGTAAAAACAGGTGTTTGTCGTGTACGAAACAAAGTGTGAACTGCTGGTCGAGGGCTGTTGTCATGCGTCGAGAGCGATACTTAGAACAATGGTTCTTCACTTCAGGTGTTCTTGAATATTGCTTCGGTTGTTAATCGCCGGATATTCGATGTCTTGAAATGTTGATTGAGCTTGATATTTATAGTATTCGCGTCATTAATTAGCTCCATTAATGCTTTGATCAACGGCTGGAAACGGTTGCCGGAGTGATTATCCATGATGATCTTCGTCCGTTACGGCTATCGATCGTTGATGGTTGCGTCGGTTATATCCGTTGCTCCTTAATGACTTTGACTCCTGCATTAAACACTTAACAAACGTAACAGTCATGGTTAACGTTAGTTTTGGTCGAGGTCGCACGTCCTTATGTAATAGTCGTGCGGATCGGGCGACGCTATGGTCGAGCGTCGTAAGGAACTCTCGACTTACCTTTTATGAGGGACGACGATGGTGTTCTGGGTCTTTGTCGAGACCTCATCTTAATACAAGATATAGTCCTTAATCATACGTCTTACTTGTTCCGGTCGCGGTCGAGCGACGTGATTTTTTGCCCAAATAGTTTGTCCCCAAAATTTGAAAATTGAATGTCAAATTTAAGTTTTAAATTTTGCTTGTCGAACGCTTAGACTTGTGACCTGGGTTGAGGGACTTACCTGGTTGTCGTGGAACTAGACCGGTTCGCCTTTAACTGAACGAGAAGTTGAAAAGTTATGACGTCATACTGATGCCCGATGATGCTTACCAGCTGTCGAAGATTCGGATAGGTATGGACGCGTGTTGATCATCAGCGGACTCGTCTTGTTACGATTTCCTGCATAAATAGAGACCACAATGATTTGCTTTCTTTAGAGATTTTCTTTAAAAGTTTTCTGTTTCTGATGAGGCTCCTCTCTAGAATCTCGACTTTGTTCAAATCTTGGGTGGTTGGAAATCTATCAAGGGTTGCGATACCCGAATCGTTGACGATGTTGGTTACGATGTTTGTGTATTCCGCGTACCTGGCGACGATGTCTTCTGCCACGTCAACTCTTTCGTCAACTGTCACGGGGTTTTCACACCCCGCGAATCTTACCGCAAGTGTACGGGTCGAAGTCAAGTAATAGTACTTGGAAAGTACGAGTATCGAATCACAGGGAACTAGGAACTAAATATCACAATTTCTATAAGAACTATTAATTGAACTGTCAAAATTTGAGGATTGGTTTTATACTAGTTACTTGCAATAAACAAAATCAACACAAACACAAGACAAACAGAACAGCTTTAAAGACTTCGATAGAGAGAAAGTTGAGGGTTGGAAATCCTCCAGTTTTACACATGCAACCAATCAACTCAAAACATTTACCAGTTAATCCCCTTAATGATTCCCAAATCTTTTAAAGTCACCGTTGTTCTCTTTCAAGCCACAACGGGTTTTATTTTGAAAAGGATAAATTTAATCTCTCGATCTCACCTATGGATTCCAAAACACATTAAGTACTCGATTTATGTTAAATTGGCTAGATTTTATCTCTCGATAATAACCTAACGGTTTAAATGGGACTAAAGCTTACTTGGTATATCTCTATCACCTTTTTGGGCTTTAGGCATGCAATTCCTAAGTCTATATAGCAGTTAATTCTCTCGAAGTTAATTGCTAATCAACAAATCAATTGTAAACTGGCCAAATTCACAAAAGCGTTAAGAACAAAATCACATGCTTCCATTAATAAGGAGAAACTGATAAAAGTCCAAATCAATTCGTTACATGCTTAAAAACCGGATTCATTCCAACCCCCAACACGAACCGGTTAGTTCATGTCGGTGGTGGATTCAAACACAAGAGATAAAGGTGCGAAAGTGTATGCAAACATGATTAAGAATGAAAAGATGAAATTGTGGTAACAAATGATGAAAACTCCCTCTTCTCGTGTCCGTCTCTACGTTCCGTCTTGAATGCACTCGTGATCGGCTCTGTATCGTGACCTCGAGGACTCCGAAAAGCCGCCCAAAATCGCCCCGGAACTGCTCTGGATCGTCTGCCGAAAGTTGGATCCCGAAAAAGTGACCTAAAATCGGATTTTGTAGCTGAAAAACACGGAACAGTGGGTTACGCCACTTGCCACGCGACTTGCAAGTCGCGTGGTAAGTCGCGCGTGTCCAAATAGCTGCGTGGGTCGTTTTCTGGTTCGCGGTTCGGGTCCTGGTTCGGTCGTGGGTTTTGGGCTTGGCTTTTGGGCTCCTGTTAGGCTTCGTTTGGACTCGTTTTGGGCTCTTTTTAGCTTCTTTTTCCGAGGAATGCCGCCTTTTATATAACCTACGTAAATTACTCAATAAACCGTCAAATACCCGCCTTTTTACTTGAATACAAGCCAATCTCGTTGGTTTGAGAACCGGAAATAACGCCAAAAAGTGGCGTTATCAACAACCCCAAACCGAGCTTTGCTTGTCCCCAAGCAAATTAGCGATAAAACAGAATTAAAGCACATATCAGTGAAAAAATAATAACTGCACAATTCCCAATCGGTACCAAGTGATGCATCGGTGATTTCCCATACCCGTGAATATCTATCTCACTCTCGCCTCATTCTTTATTTTGTCCGATCTATGACCTTCTATTGGGAGTTGAACTCGTGACTGTTCCGATTACGTTCGGGTTAAACTAAGTCCAGACATGCTAGGGAAAACATTTCGCCTCGAACCTACCTCACGGGATACTCTCTTTGCACTCGAACCTAGGTTATCGCTCGTGTTGTCATGTTTAAGGAGGTTATGTGCAAGAATACTCAAATTTCATGACAACTCTAAAGAAAGACGCACAAATGTCCAGAAGTTTGATCTCAGACGGAATCAAGTGGCAAGACAGAGAATATCAGTAAAGGTAGTCGTAAACTGTAATCACATTTTCCAAAAGATCATCCAGGTCTTTACACGGGTTGTAATGGGGCTAAGGTTAAGGCTAAGAAACGAAGGGTAAAAGGATCAAAAATCCTCGGCGTGTCAATCATTTGCAATTCTGAACTCTCGTTGCTTCACATTCGCTCACTTGGTCCTTTTCGTCACTATTGGAGTCGCTTTGACTCACTTATTATGCAGCTCTACTAGAGACTATCTAACTAACGGTATTTTTTTTTGATTGGGGCATCATTGGCCCTCTTTTCTATTTCTTGACTGGCCTGATTTCTTTCTTTTCCGCTCTATCTCTCTAAGTTCATTACTTCTTTCGATTGACACACTTTCGGATTGAGTTGGCTAAGGCTTATGGCTAAGGGTTTAATGATGGGTTTAGAAACGAAAAGGTGAGTGTTTGGCTGCAAAGGGGCTAAGGGTACACGCAGAAGGGTAAAGGTACGATAGCTAAAAACAGGTTAAATAAAACACACAATGCCTGGAATCATATCTTAAGGTCCACATGATATGGTCTACTATACCCTTACCTAATATCCCGATGTTCGTCTTTGCTACTCAATGCAATAATGTAGCGAGATCATTCTACATTCACGACAAGGAACTCGAAAAAGTGTATATGAATTTAGTGTATGAATCCCTCGAAATGAAAAAAACGTCTTTTAGGCTCAAAACTCACTATCGGGTGGTCTCCACTAATGTCCCTAGTCATGTCCTTTCCCGGTCCTTCCCTAACGGTCACGTCACTATCACAAGATTCTTCCTACAATGGTCGGTCTCAATCATTCAAAACAGTAAAATTTTAGCTACTTTGATCTAGACACTCAGAAGTGCAGGAAATCTACGTGCATAACTTGGGCCCGATTGGGCAACCCCAAACCTTACCCACACATTGTCCCCAATGTGCAAGTAAAGTCTTAGGTGATGCGACGCAGTCATTGTGCAGTTATTAAGAAGAGCAGGTAAGGCATCATATAGCATAACATAAAAAGACTACCCAAAGTTTCCAAAAATAGGCACCCCAAACCTAGGCCGTGGCCTAGGTTTGCAAAGTAAAAGCCAACCCCAAACCTCGGTGAAACCGAGGTTTGCACAGGGTCTAATGTGAGTGTGTAGATGGTTTAAAAACGAGGCACCCCAAACCTAAGTGAAACTTAGGTTTGTTGCCTCTCGTGCAATTAAAACAGAACAACCCATCAAACACCACTCTTTTAGCAGAGAAATGATTAGAACATACCTGTTTTGCCCGGTCGACTGAGATTCTCTTATAAGATTCGAGAAATTAGAGGGGATGGAGGGAGCACACGTGCACACAACAGAACCAAACAGACGACGAAAGAAAAACAAGAAAATAGAAACACACAACGCAAGAAAGGAATAAAAATTTGCACGAAAAACGAACGAGAGCCAACAGGGGACTCCCGCGGTTTAGCCCGCGACTTGCAAGTCGCGTGGCAAACCACGTAACTCTCTGTCTCAGAAAACCAACAGAGTGCCCCGCGGCTTGCTGCGCGGTTTGCAAACCGCGTGTCAAGTCGCGTATGTCCCTGTTTGTTTTTCGCTTTTTTCGATTTTTCGATTTTTATGGTTTTTCGGGAATAAGAAACACACTCAAAATAAGCAAATAATAAAGGAAAACAAACCTTGGTGGGTTGCCTCCCACCCAGCGCCGCATTTAAATTCGTGGCACGACTATGTGGTTTTAGCTTGGCTCAGTATCCGCGGAGTTGGATCGCCCACACCTGTGATTCTTCGCGGATTCTCTTACTTTTGGCCCTCCATGTCCAGCTTCAGATCCTTCATCTCTTCCAACTCTTACCTTCTCGAACATCTTGAAGATTTCGCTTTGGCCGCCGACTCGGAAGGTTATCTCGCCTTCTTCCATGTCAATCAAAGCTCGGCTCGTAGCCAGGAAGGATCTCCCCAGAATTAACGGAACCTCTTCGTCTTCGTCTATATCTATGACTACGAAGTCGACGGGAAAATAGAACTTACCTACTTTGATGAGCACGTCCTCGACCACTCTATACGGGTACCTTATCGATCGATCAGCCAGCTTAAGTGTCATGAATGTGGGACTCACCTCACCCAATCCAAGTTTCCTGAAAATAGACAGAGGCATTAAATTGATACTCGCCCCTAAATCACATAAAACTTTATTAAAAGAAAGATCCCCAATTTGAATAGGGATAGAGAAACTCCCTGGATCTTTAAGCTTCTGGGGCAGCTTATTCTGGAAAATCGCGCTGCACTCTTCAGTGAGTGCAACGGTGGCCTGATGATCGATTGCCCTCTTTTTGGATAAAATTTCCTTCACGAACCTCATGTATGAAGGCATTTGTGCCAATGCATCTGCAAAAGGGATGTTAATAGTTAACTTTTTAAAAACATCAAGAAATTTAGAAAAATGAACATCATCCTTGTTTGCTTTCAATCTGCTCGGATAAGGCACTCTCGGAATTTCCGGCTTGACTGGTGGTGGCTCTTGCTCCTTTACTTTGCTCTCGATCTCTTTCTCTTCCCTCTTACGCTCCTCGTCAGCCTCTAATGCATCCATATCAATGATCTCCACATCATTCTCGGCTTCCTTTGCTGGCTCCTCATTCAGCTCCTTGCCATCTCTCAGATAGATGGCATTGCAATGTTCTTGATTCCTCTTTTCAGCCATACTCGGGAAACTACCGGATGGTCGGGTTTGTAGGGCCTCGGAAATCTGCCCCACTTGCCTCTCGAGAATCTTGATTGCAGCCGTATTCTGATCAGTTGCGGCTTTTACCGTGTTCACCGTGTTTGCCAGCTCTCCGACCGTGCTGTCCATTTTTGTCATGAACTTCATGAGCATATCTTCCAATCCCGGTTTCTTCTCCCCGGATGGTCCCTCGCTCCTTTGGTTAAAACCTGGAGGACGGTAATCAATATTAGTATTGGAAGAGTTTAAAGAGTTAGAGAAATTACCTGGTTGTTGACCCGACTGATTCCATGAAAGATTGGGATGCTTTTTCCACCCCTCGTTATAAGTGTTGGAGAAAGGGTCGTTTCGCGGCTGATGGTTGCGGTTTTGCATAAATTTAACCTGTTCAGGTTCCCCTAGATTGTTTCCCTTCATACGGTCCGTGATAAAAGCTAGTTGAGCTTTTATCTCTTTAAGTTCATCTGACTCTTGAACATTCG
Organism: Saussurea involucrata; assembly: GCA_033807775.1. Classification (NCBI taxonomy): domain Eukaryota; kingdom Viridiplantae; phylum Streptophyta; class Magnoliopsida; order Asterales; family Asteraceae; genus Saussurea; species Saussurea involucrata. The sequence goes on from CM066321.1 coordinate 177,433,083, forward strand.
CTACTCGTGCGATGGACGATCGTGGAGTGGAGTAGCTATGTTCGGCAAGGTTCTCGATCAGCTCGACCGCTTCTTCATAGGTCTTGTTCATGAGTGCTCCCCCCGCTGCAGCCGTAATATCATTCTTGAATTGCGGGTGAAGGCCTCCAAAGAACGTTTGGATTATGACCCACCCATGAAGACCGTGATGTGGACACTTCTTCAACATGTCCTTATAGCGCTCCCAAGCTTCATATAACGTCTCTTGGTCCCATTGCGCGAAGTGCGTGATGTCGGCCATCAATTGCGCGGTTCTTCCCGGTGGGAAGAATTTCTGGAGGAACGCTGCCTTCAGTTGTGCCCAAGTGGTGATGAGATCTGATGGAAGGCCCTCTATCCAGATTTCAGCTCTACCATTTAGGGAAAAACTGAAGAGTCTTAGCTTAATCGCGTTCTCTTCCATCCCGTTGATCTTGAACGTGTTGCATATCCGTTCGAAGGCTCGTAGATGCGCGTGGGGGTCTTCAGTTGGTGCTCCCCCGAACTGATTCTGTTGTACCATTACGATGGTACTCGGCTTTATTTTGAAGTAATTCGCAGCGGTGGTTGGTGCTTGAATTCCTATGCGTGCCACCGCCACGTTCGGATCGGCGAACGACCGCATAGGGCGTCTCGCTTCGTCGCCCATGAGTACCTGAGAAGAAAAAGAACAGACTTAGCAATTCAGAAATTAAAGGTATGAAATAAAAAAATGTCCAATCTAATAATGCTTGTAGATGGTAGTGCTATTAGCTACAACTAGTTCCCCGGCAACGGCGCCAAAAACTTGACACGGGGTTTTCACACCCCGCGAATCTTACCGCAAGTGTACGGGTCGAAGTCAAGTAATAGTACTTGGAAAGTACGAGTATCGAATCACGGGGAACTAGGAACTAAATATCACAATTTCTATAAGAACTATTAATTGAACTGTCGAAATTTGAGGATTGGTTTTATACTAGTTACTTGCAATAAACAAAATCAACACAAACACAAGACAAACATAACAGCTTTAAAGACTTCGATAGAGAGAAAGTTGAGGGTTGGAAATCCTCCAGTTTTACACATGCAACCAATCAACTCAAAACATTTACCAGTTAATCCCCTTAATGATTCCCAAATCTTTTAAAGTCACCGTTGTTCTCTTTCAAGCCACAACGGGTTTTATTTTGAAAAGGATAAATTTAATCTCTCGATCTCACCTATGGATTCCAAAACACATTAAGTACTCGATTTATGTTAAATTGGCTAGATTTTATCTCTCGATAATAACCTAACGGTTTAAATGGGACTAAAGCTTACTTGGTATATCTCTATCACCTTTTTGGGCTTTAGGCATGCAATTCCTAAGTCTATATAGCAGTTAATTCTCTCGAAGTTAATTGCTAATCAACAAATCAATTGTAAACTGGCCAAATTCACAAAAGCGTTAAGAACAAAATCACATGCTTCCATTAATAAGGAGAAACTGATAAAAGTCCAAATCAATTCGTTACATGCTTAAAAACCGGATTCATTCCAACCCCCAACACGAACCGGTTAATTCATGTCGGTGGTGGATTCAAACACAAGAGAGAAAGGTGCGAAAGTGTATGCAAACATGATTAAGAATGAAAAGATGAAGTTGTGGTAACAAATGATGAAAACTCCCTCTTCTCGTGTCCGTCTCTACGTTCCGTCTTGAATGCACTCGTGATCGGCTCTGTATCGTGACCTCGAGGACTCCGAAAAGCCGCCCAAAATCGCCCCGGAACTGCTCTGGATCGTCTGCCGAAAGTTGGATCCCGAAAAAGTGACCTAAAATCGGATTTTGTAGCTGAAAAATGCGGAACAGTGGGTTACGCCACTTGCCACGCGACTTGCAAGTCGCGTGGTAAGTCGCGCGTGTCCAAATAGCTGTGTGGGTCGTTTTCTGGTTCGCGGTTCGGGTCCTGGTTCGGTCGTGGGTTTTGGGCTCCCGTTAGGCTTCGTTTGGACTCGTTTTAGCTTTTTTTTTCCGAGGAATGCCGCCTTTTATATAACCTACGTAAATTACTCAATAAACCGTCAAATACCCGCCTTTTTACTTGAATACAAGCCAATCTCGTTGGTTTGAGAACCGTAAATAACGCCAAAAAGTGGCGTTATCATCAGCCGACAGGGGCGGGGGTGTAAAGACGGGAGAGAACGAGGAGGAACTTATGATGATCAGTTTTGTGCTGTCGTCGTCCCTCTCGTTTGACTACGTCCTCGTCAGGATGAAGTCACTTCCGCATCTGGGGAAACATCATCCCTTAGTTTCCGATGAGTGTTTTCAAAGGGTCTCTATTGGAGAGATAGGGCTGTGTTTAGCCGAACTGGCGTTCCTTGTAAGTGTTTCTTTCAAAACTTGTGTTATCGATGTTCTTTAGCTGAATGTTTTGCTAACGTGTTCTTTCTGTATTTGACAGATGTTCTTGTTTCTTCTCATTAAGTGTGTGAAGGCAGAGAAAATGTTGGAGTGGAGGTCGATCGTCGAGAAGAATATATTCCTTCCTCCAACCTTAACATTAATCTTAAGAGCCACATTCTCAGAGTGTCGAGGCGTAAGGAGTTGGAAGATAACTCCTAATATACTCATTTGATCCTTGCATCAGTTCTTCGGGATTGATAGGATTTCGAAGATCGAGAATTTTGAACAGAGTTCGCCATCGACGTGCTTCTTTAGTTCTAGGGTAGATTTTTGGGTTTACGAGCTAGACTTTTTATGTTCGGGTTGTTGGTATGCAACGACTTTTGACTTTGTATTTACTTGTCCGACTATCGGTCGTTCATATGTAATCGTTCAATGAAGTTCCTTCTTCTGCTGAATTCGTGCTTTTAATTACATATGTCGTGGATAAATGTAATATTGATCATAAGATTCGTTAAGTATGAAATAAACGGAGGATAGTGCGACTTAGGCTTTTATTGCGATATAACGGTTGAAACATAAATCATGTATTTGGACTGTAATAATAAACACAAATATATATCATCGATGTGTTAGAACATACAAGGTTTTTCTAAGTTCCAGAAACATAGATCGAGGGATCGTTTAGACCTTACATGTGACTGTATCGTACGATGAAATTCCAAAATGTATGCCCCTGTGGTAAAACAATTAAGTCACACACTCGGGTACTCATGTCGTGCGTACCTGCGACAAAGTTCGTTAGAGGTCGGTCATCGGATCTCCAACGATCTCACGACGTTCATTATCGTGTAAAAAAAACTTTGCATGAGCGGAAGGCGACTCTAAAAGATTTTTTTTCCAGATGCGTAGCGTTCCAACTTCACGGGATTTCTTGATTGTCGAGGGTCTGAAGTCGATAGGCTCCTTTACCAACGACTTCGGAGATGCGGTAAGGTCCTTCCCACTTAGTAGAAAGCTTACCTGCGTTGAGCTCCTGGGTGTTTGGGAATACTCGACGGAGGACGCAATCGCCTTCTTGAAAGACTTTAATTTTGACGTACTTATTGAAATGTCGCTCGACTGCTTGCTTCTGCGACGCCATCTTGACCAAGGAGGATTCTCTAAGCTCTTCTAGGGCGTCGAGGTCATGACTTAAATCAACCAAGTTGTGGTCGATGGAAGTGTGCCTCGAAGTCGGGAGATGAACTTCGATTGGTAGGACGGCTTCACAACCGTAGACGAGAGAGAAGGGGGTTTGTCCTGTGGACGTGCGGGGTGTCGTGCGATTTGCCCATAGGACTGAAGGGAGTTCTTCAACCCATCTTCCTTTACAGCTTTTAATCGTTTCTTGATCGAGGCTACAATAGTCTTGTTACTCGACTCGGCAAGTCCATTGGCTTGGGGATATCTGGGAGTCGAGGTCGTCAGCTTGATGTTCCTATCTTCACAGAACTGTTGGGTCCTGTCGCTTATGAATTGGGATCCATTGTCGCAGACAATTTCGGATGGAATCCCAAACCTGCATATGATGTTAGTCTGGATAAAAGAAATAACTTCTTTATCCTTAATTTGGGAGAATGTAGTCGCTTCGACCCATTTAGAAAAGTAGTCCGTAAGTACAAGGAGAAATACCTTTTGTTCTGGAGCGGGTGGTAGTTTGCCGACAATATCCATTCCCCATCTCATGAAGGGCCATGGGATAAGTGTCGAGTGCAAAGGTTCCGAAGGTTTATGAGACATACCTGAGTGTCGTTGACAGGGGTCGCAATTCTGGACGTACTTGATAGCGTCTTGTCGCAGTGTCGGCCAAAAATACCCTTGCCGGGAGATACGATTAACCAAGCTACGACCTCCTGAATGATTACCACATTCGCCGTCGTGCATCTCTTGGAGGATTTTCTGGGCTTGATTGTTGCTGATGACACACCTTAAATTTAAGCCCGTCGATGATCGCCGATAAAGCTTATTTTCGATCATGACGTACTTAGATGCTTTGAATCTGATTTTTCGAGCCTCCATTTTGTCTTCGGGGAGTTGGTCATGTACGAGGAAATTTCGAATGTCGCGTGACCAATCATCTTCTTCGTCTTCGATCTGGATGACGTCTGCGTTTCCAATGGACGGCGTTGCCAGGTGAATCATAGGAATAACATCAAATATTGGTTCAACTAAAGCGGACCCAAGGTTTGCCAATGCGTCGGCCTAAGTGTTCTGGTCTCTCGGAATCTGTTCAATAGAAAAAGATTTAAATTTTTTGGAAATTTCTTTTGCCACGCTTAGATATGCCGTCATTTTTAAATCCTTGGATGCGAATTCTCCATTGACCTGATTTACTACCAGCAGGGAATCGCTCTTGACATGCAGTGCGGTTGCCCTCGAGTCATGGGCCATATTCATTCCCATGATCAGGGCTTCATACTCAGCCTCGTTATTGGTGGTTTTGAAGTCGCATCGGACCGAGTATACCATCTTCCCCCCTGTGGCGACTTTAAGACGACGCCCAATCCAGAGCCTCTAATGTTGGATGATCCATCGACATATAAGATCCAAGGCACGTCGTCGTGAGTTGCCACAGTTGATACTTCGAGTTCTGCTTGTTTCTCCAATTCAGGGCTGAAATCAGCAATGAAGTCTGCCAAGGCTTGCGATTTGATCGCGGTCCTGGGCTTGAAATCGATGTCGTAACTGCTGAGATATATACTTCATTTTGCCAGGCGACCTATCAACTCAGGTTTTCTTAAGACAGACTTAAGAGGAAAGTTAGTTACAACAGTAATGGGATGCGACTCAAAATAGTGTCGTAGTTTTTTAGCAGTTGTGACTAGCGATAAGAGCAATTTTTCCATAGAGGAATACCTGGTTTCTGCATCCAGAAGAGATTTACTTACATAGTAGATCGGCAATTGCTGTTTTTCATCTTCTCGTGTCAGAACAGCACTTACTGCATTTGGGCTGACAGCCAAATACAATTGTAGGATCTCAGGATCGTGAGATTTTGACAACAGAGGAGGCGACGCCATGTATTCCTTGAGTTTTTGCAAGGCTTGTTCAAGATCATTGGTCCAGTCGAAGCCCCTATTTTTCCTGAGGACATTATAGAATAGATGACATTTATCTGAAGATCGGGAGATAAACCTGTTTAGAGCTGCTACTCGACCGGTGAGTTTCTGGACTTCTTTGAAATTTCGAGGACATTTGATCTCAATGATGGCCTTGATTTGGTCGGGGTTAGCCTCAATGCCTCGACGAGTGACCGTATAACCCAGGAACTTCCCGGCACTAACGCCAAAGGAACATTTCGTCGGATTGAGCTTCATGTTATACTTCCGGAGGATGTCGAACGATTGCCTGAGGTGATCAATGTGATCAATCGCTTGCTTCGACTTCAGTAACATGTCGTCGATATATACCTCCATCGTGTCTCCAAGATGGTCTTTTAACATCTTGTTTACCAGCCGTTGGTAGGTAGAACCTGCATTTTTTAGTCCGAATGGCATAACTTTATAACAATAAATACCTCGATCCGTCATGAAAGCGGTTTTCTCTTGGTCGTCAACGTGCATTAAAATTTGGTTGTATCCAGAATAGGCGTCCATGAACGTTAATAACTCATTCCCCGCGGTTGCATCGACCATGGCGTCAATATGAGGTAACGGGAATGGATCCTTTGGACAGGCTTTATTGAGATCGGTGAAGTCGATACAGACCCTCCATTTTCCATTCTTCTTGGCTACGACCACGACGTTAGCGAGCCAATCAGGATATTTTACCTCTCGAATCTTTCCTGTCTTGAGGAGGTTGTCGACCTCATCATTTATTACTTTATTTCTTTCAGGAGCGAACTTGCGACGTTTTTGCTTGATAGGTTTGAACGATGGATCGACGTTAAGCTTATGAGCAATGACACTGGGGTCAATACCGACCATATCTTCATGTGACCAGGCGAAGCAATCAGCATGTTCCTGCAAAAAGGATATGAGTTTTTCTTTAATGTGGGGATTAAGGGATGAACCCACAAGAATCTTTTGATAGGGTTTGCTTTGATCTAGAACGATTTCCTCCAAATGATACTCATCGACAGCTGCTGGGGAGTTTTGTGCATTTTCTAAGCTTGCGTGTACTGGTATAACGGCTTGTTCTGGATTCCCGTTATCCGCCATTTTCCTGCGACAGAAAACTGAAGAAACTCCAAGAAACTATTAGTAGAATGCACGTTCGTCGAGGATTTTCTCTAGATGTAGTCACACGGATGGCGCCAAACTGTTAATGCCAAAAATCGCACCAAAGGGACAACTTAAGGTCGATGTGGACTTAAACAACTAAAGAAAGAATCTTTCGACGAGACGTGCGACGAGGATAAAAATAAAGAAACAAGGGATTTGATGACGCAGGAAAAACCTCAAACAAGGAAAAAACCTGTGGACGACAGTGGGTGTCGTCGTTATACTATGGTCGCCAATCAGGGGCGATGTCCTTGGATACTGGTGTCGATCGTACAGAGATTACAATACAAATGAAGAAAATGCTTCGAAATGTAAAGTACAAGTGTTTGAATGTAAAAACAGGTGTTTGTCGTGTACGAAACAAAGTGTGAACTGCTGGTCGAGGGCTGTTGTCGTTCGTCGAGAGCGATACTTAGAACAATGGTTCTTCATTTCAGGTGTTCTTGAATATTGCTTCGGTTGTTAATCGTCGGATATTCGATGTCTTGAAATGTTGATTGAGCTTGACATTTATAGTCTTCGCGTCATTAATTAGCTCCATTAATGCTTTGATCAACGGCTACAACGGTTGGAAACGGTTGTCGGAGTGATTATCCATGATGATCTTCGTCCGTTACGGCTCGATCGTTGATGGTTGCGTCGGTTATATCCGTTACTCCTTAATGACTTTGACTCCTGCATTAAACACTTAACAAACGTAACAGTCATGGTTAACGTTAGTTTTGGTCGAGGTCGCACGTCCTTATGTAATAGTCGTGCGGATCGGGCGACGCTATGGTCGAGCGTCGTAAGGAACTCTCGACTTACCTTTTATGAGGGACGACGATAGTGTTCTGGGTCTTTGTCGAGACCTCATCTTAATACAAGATATAGTCCTTAATCATACGTCTTACTTGTTCCGGTCGCGGTCGAGCGACGTGATGTTTTGCCCAAACAGGACCATTCTGTGGTCCAGAGGAATTCCTTAACCGTGCGATCTCCTCAGCTGCTCTGCGACTCTGCTCTGCCATGGCGTTGATTTGATTTCGAGCGACTTCAAGCTCCTGGTACATATGGGCAATGACATGCAACTGATTTCCAGGGGCTGCCATTTTTCTGAAACAGAGAACAAAGCAAACTCCAATAAACCGTTAGTAAGACGCACGTTCGTCAAAGATTTTCTCTAGATGAGGTCCCACGGATGGCGCCAAACTATTAATGCCAAAAATCGCACCAAAGTACAACTTAAGGTCGATGTGGACTTTAACAACTAAAGAAAGGAATCGTTCGACAAAAGCGTGCGTTTAAGACAGAAATATAAATGAGATAGAGATTTTGGTGACGCAGGAAAAACCTCAACGAGGAAAAAACCCGCGGACGACAGTGGAAGTCGTCGTTGCACTATGGTCGCCAATCAGGAGCGATGTCCTTGTGTTTCCGGTGTCGATCGTACAGAGATTACAATACAAATGAAGGAAAGACTTAGAAAATGTAAAGTAACAAGTGTTTTCTAATGTAAAACAGTGTACGTCGTGTGTGATTGTCGTGCGTCGAGAGCGATTATTCTACGAGCGATTTCTGTGCTTCAAGTGTTCTTCGGAGTTCGAGTGTTTGTGTCTGTATTCTATGTTGTATCTGTGTTCCGTTGTATCTGTGTTCCGTCCATTGAAATGATTATTCGCCTTGATATTTATAGTCTTCGGGCACTTTAATTGAATCATCAAGGACTTTGATAACTGCCGTAATGGTCGCCATCTTTAATGCGGGATTAGATGTTCTTAACTGACTTCGTCAGTTATAGCCGTTGTCCATTAATGGTGTTGACTCCTGCATTAAACACTGAACAAACATAACAGTCGTATAGCGCGTTAGTCGGTCGAGGTCGCATGGTTTTATGCGACGATCGTGTGAACTAGGCGACGTCGAGGTCGAGTGTCATGAGGTAAGAGATTTTCAATTTTATCTTTAATCATGCGATAAAGTACTATGATTTTACCTTCGTTATGGAAAAAGGGAATAGGTGTTTTCCTTACCTTGGTCGTGGTCGAGACTGGTGAAATTTTGCCCAAACAAGGACTGTTTTGAAACAAGTGGGGAGAGGGTATAAAACCCACAATGATTAACACAAAACCCTATTCTTGATTCTTGCTCTTGGCGGCGTGCAATCTGGGAGAAGAGAAAGAAGCCAGAAAACAATTTCACTATTTTGGAAAAAAGAGAATCGTTTGGAAGAGAAATTCATCATCAAGAAGGTAATTTCTATCTCTTTTCCTTAGTAATTCATTGTTCCGGGGGTGTATGAAAGGATTTTGAGACCCTTGCTGTTAATCGACCCATTTTGAGAAAATAGGTGTTCGATCCTTGATTTAATGTTATTGAGAATAAGTTTTGACAGATTAATAGTTCTAGTAAGGTATTGTGTGTGTTCCTTTGGTGATTTTGAGGTCTTAAACCGTTTTGATAAGGAATCCAAAGGGGTGCGTTTATGATTTGGGATTCTGCTCGATAAAACCCTGTGTGTCCGGATGTCGCCCATGTCTGGGTGAAGTTTCCGGACAAAGCTTGGTATCCAGATGTTTGGTTTCCGGTAAGAGGAGTCCGAATGAGAGTTTCCCGGAAGGGTTCGGATGAGAGTTTTCCGGAAGAGTCTGGATGAGGGTTTCCGATAGAGTCCGGATAACAGGTTTCCGATAATGGTGTCCGGACCTGGAGTTTCCGGGTAAGTTTTCCGGATCGAGTCCGGATAGGGTTGTTTTCGGATCACGTCCGGACAATGTGTGTCCTGGATAGCTTGTTACCGGATGGGGGGGGGGGGGGGGTGACCGGATAGTCAGTCTGTTGTGTTATGCGAATATTTCAGGAAGGTCGGGACGAGTGACTTACCACTGTCGTTTTCTGCATTTAACTTAGGTGTTCGGCTTAAGGATTGAAGTGTAAGTGAGAAGTAGCAAGAAAGGACAAGTGAGTTTTTCTAACTAAAAATGAAATGACTTGTATGCTATTTTAAGCACATGAGATGTTATGGAACTGCATGTTTTATCTTACATATATAAAGCTGCATGTTATTAAGCTTGACAAGTTACGTTGAGATGTATGCATCTATTTGTCGGTGAGAATGATACGGCTAAGTCGGGGGGTGTCCTGCCAGTACTCATACCGGGGGGGGGGGGTGTCCCGTTTATGCCATGGAGGGTGTGTTCCAAATAAGGCAGTATGAGACTGACACGTTATCACCAGTGTATGGGACTTCAGTGTGCCATTTCTTGAATGTTTTTCCCATTGATGAAAGTTAAATGTTTTGATACACTGATTATTTATAAATTGTTTTTATATTGTTGTGGCGTGAAAGTTTCCTGAGGGACCTCACTAGACCTCATGGTCTAACCCTCGCATTTTCAAATTCAAACCCCTTTTCAGGAAAGCACCTAGTAGGAGGCTCGGGCAAGGGCAAGGAGAAGGCCTAAGCGAGAGGCGAGGACTAGAAGATAGTTACTTTTACCTTACCTTTATTTCGAGACTTTGTTTAGCAATTCTCAGCTGTGTATAGGTTGTTCCGCAAACCCAATTTTGTAATGGCTGTATTCGGTTAAATTTTGGGGCCGTTTTCGCTAGTTGCTTTATAATTAAATGTTATGCTCTATTTTGAAATCTGGGTTGTTACAATTGGTATCAGAGCCATAGTTTAAGAGATTTAGGTGACCGGACGGGTATAGACTTAAACTGTGGGCGTAGAAATCACAGCTGAGAAAGTAGGAAAGCCTAGGAAGGCCTCATCAGGGACACGAATAATAGGGTAGTGAGAACTGTCATGTAAGGTAAGTACGAAGTTACACCTGGCCAGTGTAACCGCGGATTTACAGGTACATGTATATGCTTATTTTACCTTGTTGTTTTGGGACTGTGTCAGGATCGAATCTTAACAAGACTAATAATACTTAGAATTCAGAATTAAAGAATCTGCGGAAAAGAACTTTAGTTCACACAATCAAAGAACAATATATCAGAGAACACAAACTGTTTGTATTCAATGCTTCGACTCACAAGATTACAACCAAACCTCAATCTTGATGAACAGGCTCAATCAAGATGACTTCTACTTCTCTAGAAATAGGGTTCTAAACCTTGAGGTTAATTCTCTCTAAACAAAATCGAATTGTATCTCACGTATATCGCTTGTATTTTTTCTATTTTTTTTAATAGCTATCTATAAACATCTATTTATACACAATAAGTACAAGATAACTATCAAAAATAAATTGATCTTCTGAATCTTCTTTAAGCATATCTTCATTCATTCCACTTTTATCTCCAAAATCTTTGCATTCCAACCTTGTCACATCAGCAGTATTAATCTTCATTCAGCATGAGCAGTACTAATATTCTCCAGCAGCACTAATTCATTTCAGCAGTATTAACTCATTCCAGCAGCATTAACTTGTTCCAGCAGTACTAACTTGACTAGCAGTACTAACCTTGTTCCAACAGCATTAATGTATCAGCAGTACTAACAATGATCTAGCAGTATTAACTTTGTCTTGCAGTAGTAACCATTGCATAAGCAGTACTAACGTTGATCTGGCAGCACTAATGTTGTTCTGGCAGTACTAACCATACTTAGCAAATCTTCAGTTCCCAACAATCTCCCCCTAACTTGACTTTTTGAAAGAGAAGTCAAGTTCTTCAGATGATGCTTCCAAAACTTAATCTTGAACACACAAGTCAGGATTCAATCCCAAACTTTGATTTAAGATCCTTCTTACCAGGTATCTTGCTATCTTAGAATCTTTGTTACTCACCAACTTAGTTTTTAGCATTCCTTTCAACCTTGTCATGCTGTGCTCGTATATTTTATCCACCAAATAATACTCATGATATGCATAGTCAAGTGTTATGACATACACACCACAATTTTCAAAAAGCATCCAGTTGGTAACAGTTTGAAATTGCCTTTCTGTCAAATACTTAACTGCTTCTGTATTGAACATTAGACACAAATATTCAAGTACCATTTTGGTGATGGACATTCCATTCTCATTCAGCATATTTCCATAAAGCTTCATTCCCACCTTGAACATCTCTTCCAAGTCTGATCTAGATCCCATCCTTAAAAGTCTTCCCCATGTAGAACTAACCTCAAACTTCCCCTCTGCTCTTTTTACTCTAATGTACTCCTTTCTCTGATCTTTCAAAGTATCGCAGAAGATGATTTCAGGAGCCTTAGAAGCTAATGGTTTAACTTTGATAGGACTAGAATCAACCACAGTAATATACATATCACATTGAGTACTTGTTGGTGATTGTACATTGCTTGGTTGACCTGATGGAGTTGCCACTTCTTCTTCAGCAACTTTATGATCAGCTTTCTCTTTCACAACTTCCTCCTTAGCTTCTTCTACACTGGGTTCCACCCTAGGCTTCTTTACAACTTTCTTCTTTGAAGCTATACACTTTGGTCTTGGTCTTTTGTTTGACATCATCTTGGTTCTTTTGAGTGTTTTAACAGCTTCAGGAATGGTTTCAGCTGTTTCCTTTGTTTCTCAGGAGCATTAACCATTTCTGCTGCTTGAATGGTTTCTGCTGCTTTTTGACTAGCAGCATTAACCATTTCTGCTGCTTTTTCTGTTACTACTTCTTTTAAAATCTTTGATACTGCTGCTTTCACCATCTCAAATACCTCTGCTTCAATCTCAGATTTAGTTACTGTAGAAACAGATACTGCTTCCTTCTCACTGTCAGATACTGCTGCATCAACAAGACTATGTATAATTTCAGTTACTGCTGCTTCAATCTCAGATACTGCAGCATTAACTGTTTCTACTGCTTTTTCTGTGGTTTCTGCTGCTTCAGTTACTGCTGCTTTCTCACTTGCTGCTTCAGTTACTGCTGCTTTCTCACTTTCTGCTTCCTTTGCAACTTCTGCAACCTGCTCAGCCTCCCCCTCAACTTTATGCTCATTCTCCCCCTCAACCTTTGCATCCTCCATGTTTAGTTCAGTTTCTAACTCCCCCTTTTTGGAAGCATCAGTGGTTGATCTTCTCCTTCTCAGAACATATTGAGCTTTCTTTCTTCTTTGCAGCATCTTGGTGATCATCTTCTTATTTTTCTCTATCTTGGTGTGTTGATAAAGAATCACCTTTTTAAGCTCATCAATCTCCTTCTGCTGATTTATAACATCAATGTTGATGTTGGCAATGGTTTCCATCAATTCCTCATAAGTATATCTATCCTCACCCTGTTTAGGAGTGTTTACCTCCGTTAAAGGATCACTGGAAAATTTTAGTAGGTGTCTTTTGCCTAGCAAAAGCACTGCCTACTCCCATGGTTTCTTGGCGCCTGGGTCCTCTGAATGTTTTCACATTCTGAGTTGCCGTGGGGAAGGTCTTATTGATGTTACCACTGTCCTTCTCTTTGCTAGCAGAAGTAGTGGCAGCCTTGCAGCCCACATGCTCATCCTTCTCCTTAGAGAGCACCTTCTTGGGGTTGGGAGACACCCCTGTGGTTACCCTTTTGATATTCTCTATTGGAGAATGCTCCAATAGAGGGCTTGTAGGCTTTGGGCTTTTAGGAGATACACCAAGGGAAGGAGCCTTGTGTACCTTTCTTCTTTCAAACTTCTTGGTGATTTTGGGAGTGGGTCTTAAAAGAATGGACTGTGGGATGTCTTTGGTGATGGAAGGTTGGGATTGGTCATCAGTGGGTGTGTCTAATGGGGGCCTTGACCCTGATGCCATACCTTCAGTGGTGTGGGACACAACCATCATTGTAGAGAACAATGGTGTGTCAACTCCTTCCGAGTCCCTAGGAATTCTTCTCATATTTGAGAAAACCTTCCCTTTAGGGGGTTTTGGCACATATACCTCAGCAGACTGAGGTAAATCCGTCAATTCATGGTTAATTACTTCTTGGACAAACCTGGGATACATGTAAAATTTCTTTTTGGATTCTAGGTTTGCCACAAGATCATTAAAAATCATTGCTGAAAAATTGAACTTTCTGGCAGTGGTTAAGCAGACCAAGGCATAAGCAATGGTACTGCTAAACTCACTCCATCCAGTTGTTTTCTTTGAAATACAGTGCATAAGAGTATGAACAAGAAATCGCCATTGGGTGTAGAATTTTGACTTGAAGAATTTAAAAACGCCAATGGGACCTTCATACCCCATTCTTGGTAAGGTCGAGAAAAGTTCATCATTAGATAGATAGGTTATACCTGAGGCATCATCTAAGTGAAGAGTGATGCGAATAACCTCCTCTGTGACCTTCAAGGGTTTGTCACAAACCCTTGTTCGAATGATTTTCTGCCCATCTTCGAAAATAACAGCGGCATTCTCCCAAAATTGCTTTTGATGCTCGATATATATGGTTGGGCACACTGTTAGGGCATGAGAGATGTGTGAGGACTTGAGAAAATCCACAATCTCATGAAATCCTGCGGCCTGCTTCGGCTTCTGAAGCATCGCAATCTCATTGTGCTCATCGACAAACTCCATTGTCGTCATTCTTCCTGAGGATTTGGATAGAAAACACAGAGATTCTAGGGAGAAAAGGTTAGAAAGAGATGAATTGAATGCAAAAAGACGTTATGAACTTTGGCGGGCTGAAAGAGTATTTATAGCAGTATTAGCCCTGATTTTCTTTAAAAGCAGTATTAACAACTTAGCAGTATTAACGACTGTGCAGTATTAACTGCAAGGCAGTATTAACTACACAGCAGTATTAATTACTTAGCAGTATTAACGACTGAGCAGTATTAACTACACAGCAATATTAACTACTAAGCAGTATTAACTTCAAAGCAGTATTAACTACTAAGCAGTATTAACTATACTTACACTTTGCAGCACTTGTCAATCTGAGTCATACTGAGGTTCTGAACTTAACAGGTTGTATCTCAATTTCTCAACATAGTAAACATCCTCAAATGTCATCTTACCTTTTGATACATCTCCTTTATCACTTATCTTACCTCCTGCAGGATTATTCCCAAAAGCAACACGTCCTCCATCAATTCTTTTGAAATTCTTGAGGCAGGACATGTTACCTGTCATGTGCCTGGAGCAACCACTATCAACATGTCAGATGCTCTTCGCCTTGAGCTGTTGGTTGCCCTGCACCTCAGATAAATCAATTAGTTTTTATTGGGAACCCAAGCCAAAGTGGTCTTGGGTCTCCCTTGCTCATCAAAGTACTTGCATTGGGTTTTGATGAGATTTTCAAACTTAGGTACTGCAGAATTGGAGTACTTTGTCAATATGATTGGTCTAGCAGCACAAAAACTAGAAGCATTATTAACCTTAGAAGAAGTACTAACAGAATTAGCAGCACTAACAGAGTTAGCAGCACTAACAGAGTTAGCAGTACTAACAGAGTTAGCAGCACTAACTGAGTTAGCAGCACTAACAGAGTTTGCAGCACTAACAGAGTTAGCAGCACTACCAGAGTTAGCAGCACTAACAGAGTTAGCAGCACTAACACTGCTAGCAGCAGTATTGGCAGTAGTATTGCTTCTAGCAGCACTATCCTTGTCAGCAGCACTATCTGAGGTATCAGTACTAACATTAGTGCTTTTGGGGACCCATATATTGACACATTCCTTTTCAGTCTGTTTTCTCATGTGGCTTTTGGATTTAGCTTGTTTCTTAGCCACATTATTCCTTGCAGGCTTCCTATAACCAGAAGATTTTTGAAAACTTCTTTGAAAACTTTTCTTTTGGTTAATAGGATTGAAATAACAGTATTTGGCAAGATGATTCAATTTGCCACAAATAAAACAAGGTTTTGGTCTGTTAATCCTTTGCAGATCAACTCCTTGCTGTTGTGCCCACTGGTTATTCCAATTTCTTTGATTTCCCCTCCTTTTATCATGTTTTTGGGGCTCATCCTTTTGAAAATTCTTGCAAGAACAATGTTCACAGGTATTGGACTTCACAACAGTGGTCTGTGTGTAATGAACTCTCTTTCCTTTTTCAGATCTTTTCATCTCATTGTTCTTATCCCAGGGACTTCCACCATCCTCATTAGTCTTTATGTAATTCTCTAAGGGAATCTCACCACTGACATTCTTGTTCCTTTTCTTAGACTCTTCTTTTTCAGTTTTATCCTCCACAACAACTTCATCTGATGGATCTATTTTAGTAGCTCCTTCAGGTAAGTCCTTCCTATTCTTGGTTTCTAATAGGTCTGACTTAGGAGGGATGTAGTTGTTGTTGTAGGGTGGGGGTGTGGCATTGTACCCTATGCCTGGTTTCAACTTACTATGGATTTGAGAGTTGATTATGTTGTCCATGACTTTAGAGGCACAATTAAACTTTTCTATATCAAGTTTAACTTTCTCAAGCTCTCCTTTTAGTTTCTCACACTCTTCCCTGGATTCTTTAAGCTGGAACTCTAGACCACCCTTTTCCCATTTCCAGTAGTTTGTATCATAGGAGTGTTGAAGTTCATTGGCTTGAAAATCCCTAATCTGTTCTTCAAACTTCTCAACAATTACTACATAATCTTTTCTGTCCTTTTCTAATCTCTTAAGGTCATCACACATTCCCTGATTGTGATCTCTATACCTTTTAACAGTGTCTATACAAGCTTGAGAACAGAGATTAGATTTTACCTCAGTAGGAATATCTGAGACTTCTGCCATGAGTGCATGATTCTGAATTGCCTCTTCTGCTTGATCACTCCAATCAAATCCCATTCCTTGTTGAGAAACAAGAGTACTGTTTGATTCAACTGTGTTGTCCATAATGATTGTAGCATTCTAAGAAACACAAGCTCTGATACCACTTGTCAGGATCGAATCTTAACAAGACTAATAATACTTAGAATTCAGAATTAAAGAATCTGCGGAAAAGAACTTTAGTTCACACAATCAAAGAACAATATATCAGAGAACACAAACTGTTTGTATTCAATGCTTCGACTCACAAGATTACAACCAAACCTCAATCTTGATGAACAGGCTCAATCAAGACGACTTCTACTTCTCTAGAAATAGGGTTCTAAACCTTGAGGTTAATTCTCTCTAAACAAAATCGAATTGTATCTCACGTATATCGCTTGTATTTTTTCTATTTTTTTTGAATAGCTATCTATAAACATCTATTTATACACAATAAGTACAAGATAACTATCAAAAATAAATTGATCTTCTGAATCTTCTTTAAGCATATCTTCATTCATTCCACTTTTATCTCCAAAATCTTCGCATTCCAACCTTGTCACATCAGCAGTATTAATCTTCATTCAGCATGAGCAGTACTAATATTCTCCAGCAGCACTAATTCATTTCAGCAGTATTAACTCATTCCAGCAGCATTAACTTGTTCCAGCAGTACTAACTTGACTAGCAGTACTAACCTTGTTCCAGCAGCATTAATGTATCAGCAGTACTAACAATGATCTAGCAGTATTAACTTTGTCTTGCAGTAGTAACCATTGCATAAGCAGTACTAACGTTGATCTGGCAGCACTAATGTTGTTCTGGCAGTACTAACCATACTTAGCAAATCTTCAGTTCCCAACAGACTATTGTCTTAAGCTGTTTAAATTGTGTGATGTTTCAATAACCAAGAAAGGACCTTGAGAAGTAGGTCTGTGCCAGTAGTGGGTACAGTCCCGGCTGAGGGAGAGATCCGCGTGGAAGAAGTTCTGGAGGATGGACCAGTGGATCCTCCGAGGCGAGCGACCACCTGTGGGAGGGGAGGAGGCCGTGGAAGAGGACGGGGAAGAGTGCCCCGACGAGCTGCCACCCAGGCAGATGGAACTGGTGTGGTGACTCGAGGAAAAAACAAGGTGTCGACTACCCGTCGGGCTAAGAGTGTAGGGGCACTTGAGGTGCGTGAACCGTTCCAACAGGAAAGTACATCCTCTGTGGGAGGAGGAAGTCAGTCGAAGGGTCCGAGGCAAAACCGTAAGCAGGTATTTGTGACTGAAGAGAAGTTTACTGCTGAGATGCGCAAACTACAAGAGACACTACAAGAATTGTTGGATAATCGGACTAAGTCTGCATCGGATGGGCGGACTAAGAGTGGGAATGAGATGAGGACTGAAGCGTCTAGCTTACCTACAACTGAAGTGGAAGATCACTCACAGTTGACCCCGTTTGTGGCTAGTGAATCAAAGGAAGCGAAAGGGTGTACTTTTAAAACTTTCGCGTCGTGCAAGCCTCTATCTTTCAGCGGGGAGCGCAACCCGATCTTGGCTCTGAGATAGATTCGTGAGATGGAACAGGCTTTCGACCCAAGTAAGTGTGCTGAGGGAGATAAGGTATTGTTTGCCATGTCTATGCTGAAGGCATATGCTATCTTCTGGTGGGATGTCGAGAGTGGTGGTAAGGGTTCAGAGGTAGCAAAGACGACTACGTGGGAGTCGTTCACAAAAAGGTTCAAGGCTCAGTTTTGGCCAGTGACGACAGTTAAGAAGCTTGAGGAGGAATTTCTGGGGTTGGAACAGGGAACGATGTCGGTGCAAGAGTATACATCTATGTTTATTGAGAAAGCTCGATTTGTAGAGTTGTATGTGCCTACCGAGGAGAGGCGCATAGAGAGGTATGTTTGGGGGTTGAAGAGCAGCGTGAGAGAGCTTGTTCAGGTAAAGGACCCCGCTACTTTTCAAGCGGCAGTGGATACCGCAAAACTTACAGAGAAGGAAAAGAACAGGAAGATGACATAGAGAGTTGGTGATAAACGTAAATGGGACCGGCCTAACCGAGATGCTAAGAGATAGAATGCTCCTAGACCCGAGCTGCGGGTGGGGGAGAAGCCTTGTGGTAAGTGTAACAGGATGCACAGAGGAGAATGTTTGTCAGATAAAGAAGGATGCTATAAATATGGGAAGACGGGCATATGGCACGGGACTGCCATAGTCCAAGATCATGCTATCAATGTGGTTCACCAGACCACATCAAGACGGACTGCCCACAGCTAAAGAGGGGATTTGCTGGTAGCTATGGTGGTAACAACGGAGGAAGGGGCGAGGATAGGAAGATGAAGTCGGCTCGTGCGAAGGCGAGGGCATTCCACATGTCTGCGGAGGGGGCGGTAAATACGCCTGATGTGGTGATAGGTACTTTCCTAATTGACTCGACTTTGGGTAAAGTGTTGTTTGATTCGGGCGCGAACCGTTCTTTTGTGTCGGCGAATTTCATTCGAAATTTGAAAGTGAAACCTAGGAGGTTGAACTTTAGGTTTGAAGTAGAAGTAGCGGATGATAGTCGAGTCTGGGTGAAGGAAGTCTATGAGGGGTGTAGCATTGACATAGATGGTCATTCGTTCCCGTTGCGTTTATACCCGATGGGTATGGGGGAGTTTGATGTGATAATAGGAATGGACTGGTTAGTTGATAACGATGCTAACATTGTGTTTAATAAGAAGTTAACTCATATCACATTTCCTGATAAGAAAGAAGCAGTAATTTATGGGGATCGGTGGGATAGGAAGTCGTGTTTGATATCCATGATGAAAGATAAGCGATGCTTAGGAAAGGGGTGCTTTGGGTTTTTGGCATACATATTAGATGCTAAGAAAGAAAAGAAGGGATTAGAAGATGTGTCTGTAGTAAGCGAGTACCCGGAAGTGTTTTCGGATGGCTTGACAAGTCTGCCCCCAGATCATCAAGTAGAATTTAGAATTGATTTGATGCCTGGGGCGACACCAATTGCGTGTGCGCCCTATCGCTTGGCACCGGCAGAAATGAAGGAAATGATGACTCAACTGCAGGAGTTACTCGACAAGGATTTCATTTGTCCGATCTCATCGCCTTGGGGAGTGCCGGTACTATTTGTGAAGAAGAAAGATTGGTCCATGTGAATGTGCATAGACTACCGGGAGCTTAACAAGGTGACGATTAAGAATAAGTACCCGCTTCCAACAATCGATGACCTCTTTTACCAATTGCAAGGTGCGAGTTATTTCTAGAAGATAGATTTGAGGTCGGGTTTTCACCAGCTGAAGGCGAGAGAGGAAGATGTGCCTAAGATGGCATTTCGCACAAGGTATGGACACTACGTGTTTCTAGTCATGCCTTTTGGTCTGACCAACGCACCAACAATATTCATGGACTTAATGAACATAGTGTGCAGTTCACTGCTGGACAAGTGTGTAATTGTCTTCATAGATGATATTCTGGTTTACTTACGATCTCGAAGTGATCACGAGGAGCACCTTCGGGCAGCCTTGGAACTGTTGAAACGCGAGAAGTTGTACGCTAAGTTTTCAAAATGCGAGTTCTGGTTGAGAGAAGTTCATTTTCTAGGACACGTGGTGTCGGCGGACGGTATCAAGGTAGACCCAACTAAGATTGAAGCAATTAAGGATTGGGAATTGTTAGCTCCAATCTTTATGTTTAAAGAAGTATTGAAAATAGGCTAAGTGTAAAGACACCGACAGAGCTTCTGCCAAGTCTCCGCAGAAGACATTCACAGAGGACAAAGCCACAGAGCTTCTGTCACACCTGACAGAGCCTCTGTGGTATTGAAGAATTAGAAGAATCTGAAGAATGAACATTAAGACAAAGACGATTGTGCTTCCTACGTCTTACTGTTGTACGAAGATCTTGAAGATCATTCGTACAAGGCTCGCCATGCTGCCTCCACGTGTCAACCTCTGATAAGTTACATCTTTTGTAGAGTATGGCGCACTACAGTAACGTTGTACATGTTACTGTTCCACGATAGTGTCTTTGTACCTTAGTACTTCTTGTCTCCACCTTGTCCCCTGTAGTAGTAGTATAAATAGAAGACTCATGTTGAGCTCTTCTATTAAGCTTTGCACAACACACACACACCTTTAGAGCAGATTTCTATTATTCCTTCGGTGTTCTTGGTGTTCCTATTTTGATCAATACAAAGTGAATCTTTGAGATAATCCAGTGTTTATTTAAACTTTGTTTATTTGATCTCGTGTGTTATTCTACCTAAGAATATCTTTTAGTTCGTTAAAACGCTTTCGCACTACTATTTGTTTGAACTAATAGATATATAAATCATTGTTGAGTAAAATCGGAACCAACAATTGGTATCAGAGCCATCCTTGATTTTCTATATCAAGAGATCCTCTCTTACAATGATTTTTGGTATAAACTTGGAGTGATTCTAACCTGTTCTTCATCTATATCAAAACAACCTCTGTTTTTCTTCCAGTCTTGACAAGTTCGACTTTGGTAAACTTACAGAACCTGTTTTCTCGGTTAAACTCTCCATTTAAGTGCATTGCTCAAGGTTTTTACACTCATAAGCTCTTTTCACAAAATCTGACCCATCATCAAAAAGTTCAGTTCATACTCTATTTTTCTGGTATTTTCCAAAACCGTTTAAAATGACGAACACCAACAACTATTTTTCTGCCGGTTCCTTAACAAAACCACCCACTTTGCTCAGAGATGAGTACCCTCGGTGGAAGATACGAATGATTCACTTCTTCGAGGGATCTGACATAGAAGTTCTGAAATATGTTTACAATCCTCCCCTCGTTCCTATGATAACAGTACCACGTGTACCTGCGACAGACGACACTCCAGAAATTCCTGAGCACGAGAAACCTAAGACAAAAGATAAATGGTCTACACCTGACTGGGAGCAATACAAACTTGCTTAGAAGGCCAAGAGACTTCTGATAATGGCTATCCCAAATGACATCTTCCAATCCCTAGATGCGTGTGAATCTGCATACGATCTATGGAAGGAATTGGAGAAACAATTGGAAGAAGGGGCTAAGACTCAGAAAAATCACAGAGCCCAAAGTATCAATGAATATTACTCTTTCAAAGCTCTGCCGACAGAGTCTCTGCAGGCAACTTATGACAGGTTTAACTCTCTGATAAACAAGTGCAGAAAGTTTGGGATCCACAGAACCTCTGAAGAAAACAATGTCATGTTCCTAAAAAGCCTCAACGAAGAATGGCTCCAGCTGTCTATGTCCCTTCAAACTAATCAGGACTTAGACACCTGGAGTTTATCAGATCTTTATGGAACTTTGGCAGCCCAAGAACCCCAAATCGCCCAGGCAAAATCTCAAACTGCTGGGCCTCTGGCACTTGTTGGCAAGACTACAGAGGCAAAAGAGAAGCCTAAGAAGGAGAAAGCTGTGGAAGAGAAGAAGGAAAAGAAGAAGAAAGTGGTGATGGTTGATAGTTCTGAGGAAGAATTGGTGGAAGAAGAGGAGGCAACGATGGCCTCGATAGCTAAATCTTTAGCTCCGCTGACGAAAGAGTTTGGAAGAAGAGGATACAGGAAGAAAGGTTATGAACGTGATGGAAGGGATGATAGAGGAGAGAAATGCGAGTCAACAAACCCGGGAAGAGAAGGTTCGAACGACCAACAGAGGTCGAATGACAGGAATGACAGAGGTGGTGACCGACAGAGCTCAGACGACAAAGCTGGCAACACTCCCCAGAACCAAGGATGTTACAATTGTGGCAAGCCAGGCCACTATGCTGCTGAATGCAGGAGAAAATCAAACCAAACCGCCCTCAGAGGGATTCTGCCTTCTACAAAAAGAAAGCGGAATATTATGCTCAGAAGTCGCTAATGGTGAATCAAGAGAACTGGCTGTCAGACGAATCATCTGATGAGGGCGACAAGAACACCTTGTTCTGTGGAATGGCAGAGGTCAGCTTATCCGACTCTGATAGTGAGGTATCCACTTCTGACTCTTACTCTAACCAAGCAGAAGCTGATTTGCTTAAACTGGCCATTGAATACACAGAACTTAAAAAGATCTGCGAAAATGTTCAGAAGAAGCTCACCTTCTTTGAGAGAGAAGCTAGACTTCTCACTCAAGAAAAGGCCAAAATTTTTTAAGAAAAGGAAGAAATTGAAACAAATTGGAACAAACACCTAAATCCTTTGAAAGAAAATGTAATACCCCGGGTAAATCCGTTAGTGAAAAATCTAATGCCGTTAAGTTTATTTAACTTTAAAGTTTAAGGTTTAGGGTGAGTTTGGTTAAATTAAAAGTTTATAGGTGTTTTGGTTATTATTAAGAAGTTCAAGGACCAAAGTAGTAAATTAAGTTAGATATTATTCCTTCTGAATTCAGATATTGTCACAAGCAGAAAATCAGTAAAATTAGTGTGTGTGTGTGTGTGTGTGTGTGTTGAGAGAAAGCAAGAAGAGAAAAGAAGGGTTTGGTGCTAAAGGGTTCAAATTGGTATGTTTGGAAGATGAATTAAGGTAAGTTCCTTTGTAATTTATGTTTGTAATTGCTTTTGGAAGGATTCTATCGGAGTAGAAACATCACAAACACTTCTGGAATTAATTCAGTCGATTTTCTGGGTAAAAAGCACCAAACCGACAGAGGTTTCCGGACACAGTATGAATGTGTCCGGGTAGATTCTTGGGTGGTGTCCGGGTAAGTTGTTGATAGAGTCCGGACGATTGGATTGATGGTTTCCGGATGATTTAGAGTCCGGATGGCTAGTGGAACCCCCGTGTTAAGTCGCCTTAGGGGAACATTTGAGGATTTGAGTTCTTTAGAGTTCTTAGCCTTAGTAAGACTTATGTGTTTTATGTGGTAAAGAAATATCTGTATCTATGTGTTACAGATCCTGTGAATTCTGGGTAAAGGACTGAACCTGTTTAGAAGGCTTGGAAACATGTTGACAAGCAATCAGGTGAGTTTTGCTTTAAAACGTTTTGAACTGGAATACATATATATATGTGTATAAATATATATGAGATGGTTATGTGGTAGGAATATGATTATGTGAATATAAATGACAATATGATGTAATGAGATATATATTGTATTTATATAAGCTTTGCACTACACGAGTGTACTTGTTGCCGGGTTCCGGTGTGCGGACCGGTGTGTAGCCGGGTTCCGGTGTGCGGACCGGTGAGTAGTCGGGTTCCGGTGTGCGGACCGACGGGTAGCCGGGTTCCGGTGTGCGGACCGGTTCTTGATTTATTAGTTGGCTTGCTACCAACTAATATGGCCATTTGTGGAGGAATAAGGTGAATGAGATGTACACGATGCACGAGTCTGGATTGGTATTTAAATACGCGTGGTATGTTTATATTTTACGAAAGGATTACCAAAGGTTTATCTAAATTATTTTGATACAAAGGATTTACATAAAAGGTTTTATAATGATTTTGGAAAGGACCGGGATTAAATCACTAGACCCGTTTGGTCTAACCCTCATTTTGTTTAAAAAAATATGTTTTCCAGGTTAAGGATCGGCAAGAGAGGAGGAAGTGTAGGAAGCCTCTGATGGATGTTGAATAGGAAGCTTTTATATATTTTGTAATGCCAAGACTAATGAGACCGTACTTGGTTTGTTATGTAACTCTTGTTGTAAATCAATGATATGTATGCATGTTATGTATTATGATGTATGTTATGGGATTTGGGTCGTTACAGAAAAGATTTTTGAACTCAACTCTGCCTTAAAAGCAAAATCTAAAGAACTTATGGACGTTGAGAGCGACAGAATGAATATCCTAGCTCTTAAACATTATTTTCAAAAAGAAAGAGAAGACCTCTGTCAAGATCTACTCAGAAGAGATCTTTTAATTAAGAAATATCAAGATGCACAGAAGGTATACGAGAAAATTAATGCATAAATAGGGAGACGGGGAATTGGCTTCTGTGATATAGATCCATACACTGGAACCAAAAGAGACAAGTCTCTGTCCTCTCTATTTCATATTGGAAGTACAAGAAAGCCTGGATTTCCAAACCTACTCTCTATAAATAAAAGGCGAAAAGTCTCTGGGGAACCTCACGAGAGGAAACCTCTGAATATGATAAATGTGTGGTATCAAAACACAGATCTATCACCTTCAATCTCTGTCAAAAGAGAATCCAAACCTAAGAAATATTTGAAAACTCAAGATCAGATAGGAATCTTGAAGTTTGGTGACCCCGAGACTCAAACCCAGATTGCTTTTGTCTGCATGATAAAATCTGAAAAGAAACTATCGGCAGAGGCACCTGAGTTCAAGCCTACCTCTTCAGAAGAAAAACTTAAAAATATCTCTGAAAAGGAGTTGATGGAAATCGGGAAAAATAACTTTTATGAAAACTTATGTACATCCTCTGTCTATCAAAACCTCTCTGATGAAATCTTAATAGATACTTCTTTTGACTTGGAAGATAGTCCCATAGAAAAGGAAGAAAGCGAGTATGGCACATGCTCTGAAAGTCCAGCCTCTGTCGAAAGAGATCAAAGTGACTCGACCTCTATATATGAGGACGACTCATCCTCTGACGAATCTGAGACTGACTCAAATGAGTCAGAGATAGTACCTTGTGATTCAGAAGATCTTAAGCTACCCTCTGGAGTTCTTAACAGAACTATTCCTCCCAAGGAGAAAATCACAAGTGTTCCTATCTGTCCAGACTTTTTGGACATGTGTATACAAGCCAAAACCTCTCTTGAGCTTGAGAAATTCAAACAACAAAAGGAAATGTCTTCTCAAAAACCAACAAGTTCAAAGAATTTAAAACCCTTAAGGCCCATTAAAGAAAAACTAACATGGAAACAGAAGGGTAAGTGGGCTGAAAATAACAAATCTTTTTCTTCTGTGACAGTAAAACCTGCAGAAGTTCACCACAGCAGGGGTCCACAGAAGGCTACTCCCAACAGAGGATTTTCCAAACAACAATCTAGCCTACATAGGTCTTCTTGTAATAGGAAGTCAAATGTTAGGATAGAATGTAATGTCTCTGTGCCCCCATTTAATGTTTTCAATGAAAAGTTCAAGCAAATCTCTTCGCACATTCATTATTGTCATTGTTTTGATCTTATGTATAAATTGAACCAACACTTCTCAAGCCCACATTGTTTCCTCTCTTTGCCCAAAAAGGATGCTAAATTCAAGGGAAAGAAGAAACAAAATGGTTCTTCAACAGAAGTTAAAACCAAACCCAAGGATGTTAAGGCAACCTTGAAGACCTCTGACAAAAAGGGACCCATTTGGATATGGGTACCTAAAAATCTCTGATTGTTTTACAGAAGCAGTATGTGTCGATTTGGTATCTTGACTCTGGGTGCTCGCGACACATGACTAGCGACAAAGGTCTACTATCCTCCTACAAAGATAAACTCGATGGAGGATCA
This sequence comes from Saussurea involucrata, assembly GCA_033807775.1. Classification (NCBI taxonomy): domain Eukaryota; kingdom Viridiplantae; phylum Streptophyta; class Magnoliopsida; order Asterales; family Asteraceae; genus Saussurea; species Saussurea involucrata. The sequence goes on from CM066321.1 coordinate 177,458,775, forward strand.
GTAACCTTTGGCGACAACAAGAAGGGATATATTAAAGGCTACGGAGTCATCAAAAAGAAGAACATATCAGTATTCAAAGTTGCATATATGGATGGCCTAAAGCACAATCTACTAAGTGTTAGCCAACTTTGTGATACTGGTTTCGACGTTATGTTCAAAAGAACCTTCTGCTCTCTGCAAGGAGAAGATACTGGAGTCGAACTTATGCGGGCTGAACGAAGATGAGATCTATATCTTATGAACTTTAATGTCAAGAACAAAGAAGACAAGCTCTGAGTTGTTGCTTGTAAAAACGAAGAAGTCTGGTTATGGCACAACAGGTTCTGCCATCTGAACTTCCAGACTCTTGACAAGCTTGTGAAACTTGATCTTGTTAAAGGTCTGCCGAATGTTAAATTCAGTAAGGATCATTTGTGCTCAGCATGTGAGATGGGCAAGCTTAAGAGGGCTTCCCACAAAGGAAAGACTAATGTGTCTTGTCCTAGGCCTCTGTACATGCTTCATGTCGACCTCTGTGGTCCAATCGCTACGCAGAGCCTAGTAGGCAAGAAATACATACTTGTGGTGATCGATGAATACTCAAGATACACATGGGTGGAGTTTGTCAGAAAGAAATCAGATGTTCCTAACATTATGATGAACCTAATGAAGAGGATCCAATTTCTGTACGAGTGCAAAATTCAGAAATTGAGAAGCGACAATGGCACAGAATTCAAAAACTCTGTCATTGAAGCCTACCTCACAGAAGAAGGCATCTCGCAGAACTTCTCTGCAGCACGAACTCTGCAACAAAATGGCGTTGTTGAACGAAAGAACCGAACGCTTGTGGAGGCTGCCAGAACTATGCTAACAGCGTCTGGATTGACGATTTCTTTCTGGGCAGAAGCTATATCAACAACATGCTATACCCAAAATCGATCATCCATAGTCAAGAGGCACATCAAGACTCCTTATCAATTGATCAATCAGAGGTGACCCAACATCAAGTTCTTCCATGTATTTGGATGCAAATGTTTCGTTCTAAACGACAGAGAAGCAAGAGGAAAGTTCGATGTGAAAGCAGATGAAGGAAAGTTCATAGGATACTCTGCCACTTCAAAGGCCTACAAAGTCTATCTTCTGCGGTCTCGATCCATTGTGGAAAGTATAAATGTCTCGTTTGACGATTCTTTTCAAAAGACTTCTGAACAAGTCAGTTCAGAACTCGGTCTCAAAAAGGAATCCTCTGGCATCTCACCTACAAGAGAAGCAGACCTAAATCTGCTATTTGAAGAGATGTTCCACGATGATATTGATCCCTCTGCCGGAGCCGTCAGAGCCTCTGGAGAAACATCTTCTGCCATCCAGACTGAGTCAAGTATTTCTCTAACTGGTCCATTAAATACTTCATCCTCTTCAGTGAATCGTACAGATGCAAGAGATGAGGGGGAGCGAACAGAAGATGATACAACCATGGATACAACCACAGAGGCTCCTGAAATACCAACTCCAGCAACTACAGAGGAATCAATACCAAAGGAAAACGAGGACTCAGTCTCTACTTCCTCAGAGGAACCAATTCCAACTCTCATTCCACAAATCCCACAAGCTGATACACCAAGTTCAAGCACATAAGTACCTTCCACTACAGAGGTTGCACCAGAACCACAGTGTGCAACCACAGAGGTTCAACTTGATGATGCCAATGACCATCTTCCAAGAACAACATAGTGGACGAAAAGCCATCCTCCGAGCCTTATAATTGGCGACCCTTCTGAAAAGGTCAAGACAAGATCAGCCACTCCTAATTTTTGTTTCTTTACACATTTTATCAGTGTGATCGAGCCAAAACGTGTCTCTGAAGCCCTAGATGATCCAAACTGGATAGATGCAATGCAAGAAGAACTTCTACAGTTTGACAGAAACAAGGTATGGACCCTAGTTCCTCTACCATGAGGGAAACAAGCAATAGGGACTAAATGGGTCTTCAGAAACAAAAAGGATAAGGATGGGGTGGTCATTAGAAATAAAGCAAGATTGGTGGCCAAGGGATATCGCCAAGAAGAAGGCATTGATTACGATGAAACTTTTGCCCCTGTCGCACGGCTCGAAGCAATAAGAATCTTCTTAGCCTTCGCAGCCCACAGAGGTTTCAAAGTCTTTCAAATGGATGTAAAATTTGCCTTTCTAAATGGTGAAATTCAAGAAGAAGTCTATGTCCAGTAGCCACCAGGGTTGTATTATCTTGACAAAGCTCTGTATGGACTGAAACAGGCTCCAAGAGCATGGTACGAAAGACTTTCAACCTTTCTTCTCAATAATAATTTCGACAGAGGTGCAACTGATACTACTTTGTTTTATAAAAGAAAAGGTGATGAAATTTTGCTTGTACAAATCTATGTGGATGACATTATTTTTGGTTCTACAAATGCACAACAGTGCAAAGATTTTGAAAAACTCATGCAGAGTGAGTTTGAAATGAGTATGATGGGAGAATTAAACTTCTTCCTAGGACTCCAAGTAAAACAATCATCAGAGGGAATTTTTATAAATCAAGCTAAATATGTCTCTGACATTCTTTCAAAATTCAGTCTCTCTGATGCCTCTGTAATGAAGACCCCCATGGCCACTGGAAATAAGTTATACTCAAATCCAAATGGCAAATCTGTAGAGTGCAAGCTCTACAGAGGCATGATTGGGTCTCTTTTATACTTAACGGAAAGTAGACCTGATATAATGTATGTCACATGCCTCTGTGCAAGATATCAAGCTAACCTAAAGGAATGCCACCTTATTGCTGTAAAGAGGATCTTCAGATACCTTAAAGGGACTAAAAATCTTGGGCTCTGGTATCCGAAGAACTATGGCTTTGGTCTTAAGGCATACACAGATTCAGATTATGGAGGATGCAAGCTTGATCGAAAAAGTACCTCTGTGAGTTGTCAATTCCTGGGAGGTAAACTAGTCAGATGGACTTCGAAGAAGCAGAACTATGTGTCTACATCTACAGTAGAAGCTGAATATGTTGTTGCTGCTAGCTGTTGCTCCCAAGTTCTGTGGATGAAAACTCATCTAAAGGACTATGGGTACACCATATACAAGATACCCATCCTCTGTGATTCAAAAAGCGCCATTGCCATCTCTGCCAACCCTGTACAACACTAAAAAACAAAGCATATCGATATCCGTTACCACTTTCTGAAGCATCATGTTGAACACGACACAATCGAGATGCACTTCGTGTCCACTGAATATCAGCTTGCAGACTTATTCACCAAGGCACTTGATGAGAAAAGATTCCTTTTCTTGGTGGGTAAGTTGGGAATGATTAACATGAGTTGATCTCTGTAAGTAAGACTTGATTTTCTTGTATATATGTATATATTTAATTTCTTCTGCCTGAAAATTCTTAGTCACCAAAAGGCCTGTGCCCAACAGAGCCTCTGTGGGAATTCTCAGAACCTCTGACAATCTCCACAGAGCCTCTGGTGAGCTTGACCTATGTTCTATGCATTACTTATCTCATCTGACCCAAGCATAGGTCAAGGGGGAGCAGAAGGAGACCTTGAACTGATCCATAGAGGTTGATCATTCAAGGGGGAGCCAAAGAAGAAATGTGATCAATCAAATCCACAGAAGTCAGGTATTATGCCGAGCAAAGGTAAATCAAAAGAAGATTGTCTCGAACAAAACCTTTTTCCAAAACAGTTTTCTAGGACACCAATTTCCAAATATGTCATAAAAACGCAGTTTTACACAATCAAAACTTTGGATGATAAAAAGGTTTTATGAGCCTCATGTTATTAGAAATTTAAGGTCACAGAGCCTCTGTGGAGCTCAGCAGAGCTTCTGTAAGACAGAGCCTCTGTAACTTTAAATTTCTATAGACTATCGATCACTTCCACTGTCTCTTCAAACGTTTTGGTAAAGGTGCAAGCTCAGAGGTTTTGAAAGAAAGTTTCAAATCACAGAGCTCATTCTACAACAGAGCCTCTGTTGATTTGCCACTTATGCACAGAAACGAGATTCTGTAAGTGCGGGTTATTTCTGGAGGTGACAGTCATTCGAGTATAGAGACGCCCACGCGCTCATCATTAATGGGCCGCGCACGACGTCTAATCGTGTTCTGACATCTGTGACGTGACATTTTCTCATTGGACGTGCATGCCACACGAACTTCTGAAACTTGAACCCAGCTGTTGTACTCGATTACGGACCCCAAAGAATTATCAAATAGTTACTATTAATCTCTTCAGATTCTACCCCCGTTAAAACCTATAAAACCCCTCTTACCATCTTCCTCATTCCTTTACGATTCTCTCTCAAATACCTCCGGCGAACAGTAAAATACCTGCAACTTCATTCTTTTCTACTCCATTTCTTCAAGATCTTTGCAATGGCTTCCACTGCAAACTCACCGGCGACATCCTCTGTTCACTCCGAGCACTCACAACACCGAACCAGGTCCCCAAATTCAGAACAAGAGCAAGGCGAATCCGTTGACTTCAATCCAACCACCCATCTGCAGTTCTTTATCGAAAATAACCATTTCGAGAACTCATTACCTCTCAAACCAAACAACCACTTCCTTGTGCCCTCAAGAACAACATTTGGGGAAGCACATGCCATTTTGCTAAATATCCTTGAAAATCACCGATTGTACACCCTACTATCCAAGAATGTCACTTGCATCCCTGCCAGGTATATGAACCAGTTCTGGCAGAGCTGCAATTATGATGTAGAATCAAGGGATATCAGAGGATTGGTCTCCAAACCTGATAAATCTGAGAACATGGAACTCAGATTTAACAGAACGATGCTTTCTTTGGAGTTCAATCTGCCAACAAGAGGATTCTTAGGGATTAAGGAGTATGCAGAAATCCCTTCTGATAGAGAGCTCTGCGATTTTGCAGAGATGTTAGGTTATAATACCCACCTAACTAAGAGAAATGACTTTAGACGAAACCGATTCCCACATCTGTGGAATACCCTATTCTCGATCCTTAACAGATGCCTCACAAGCAAGGTGGGGAGTCCAGATCAATCCTCAAATCAAATCATGGCCATTATGTACGGGATTTATTATGACCTACATCTTGACTTTGCAGCTCTGATGATGCAAGAGCTAGTAAACACAATTGATCGTCGCATCTCAACACAGAAGGCAAAGGGTCCAAATGTGCTAGATCTCCCTGCTCTGCAGTTCTAGAGGACTATCGGAGTCATTCTGGAACCTCTGCTACAAATCAACAAATGGCCAATGGAAGGGCATGTAGTAAAGACTTACCCCCTGAACAGAATGGCAGCCACAACACACGCAGAGGGGTATGCGATCTGCAGACCTCTGCCATCCAAGCTTCTGTCCTATGCCTCTGATGAACAACTTAGGATAGAAGACATACGCACTCACAGGACTCCATAACCGAGTCCTGCGACACCCCCGCGTCTAGGAGTCCCCCTAGGAACCTTAGTTGTAGAAAGAATGAGCCCAGAGGAGCACGCAGAAGCTATGGCAAAGCATGAGCAAAAACTGGCAAAAATCAAGCAACAGAGGAAAAAGATGATCTTCTCTGTATCCGGGGCCACAACAACCACTCCTAAACCGAAAAAGGCTCCCAGAGCAAAGAAACCTTCAGAGGGAACCTCTTCCAGTGTTGCACAGATCACTGAACCTCCACCAGAAACCATCATTGCATCCTCTGCACCCCCTCCTCCAAAAGAGAAGAAGAAACGCAAGGCTAAATCTTCAGAGGAGGGAGCCCCTAAGCCAAAGAGGAAGAAATCCAAGAAACCCAAGACTCCTCTGCAAACTATCACAGAGGAAGTCGTTGCAGAAGAAGGAACAGCTTCTGAACAACCTCTGCAATCCCCCTCTCCTATTAATTATGCAGATCAAGGAGATTTCTCCGCATTCCTCGAACAACACGAGTTTGCAGACACATTGGACACCTCTGGATGGACTGCAGAGGCACACCCAATGATTTCTACAGAGGACCGAGTTTCAGATCTTCAAACTTCTGGTAGAGAAAGTTCATCCATGGAAAATAGTTCTAGTCTTGCAAAAGCTAAATCTGTCAATCAAGAATTCACCTCTGAACAAATCCAAACGGACTCTCCTATCCCAGTAGATGACCCTACCGCAGAATAACATGGTGACAAGTTCCCCTCCCCTCCGAGCTATGATCTAGAACTCCAACACACAGAGGAGATGATAGACACAGAGGATACCTGGGTGGAAATTCAATCCAAGCCCTATGTCCAAATCTCAGAGGTTGACTCTGACCTAGAGGGAGCGGACAGAACCCCTGAGGGCATACAGGCAAACACTCCAGAAGGAATCCTTCATCCAGATGTACAGACTTTACAAGGATCCCACCCCTGCTATGATGTACTAAGAAAAAGCCCAGAGGATATGGATAACTTCGATATGATAGAGGGTAGCAGAGAGACCATTAGGTTGGGGTGTATGACAGCAGAAGAGGCAAGAAAAGATGTCGTAGAAAGTAGTGGCACACAACCTCAACCAACTTCCAGTGCAACCCACATTTCTGACACCGCCAGTCTAGTGGCAGAAGGTGTCATTGAAAAAGAGCCGCACAGCTCGAGCCCAACCCCTGCTAACCGGACATAGGAACTTCTTTCCTCCTCTGTGCCACTCATACCCGGGGAAACCATTCCAAGGGAGTCCTCTCCAAAGGACTTGCCTTTAGTAAGTGATCAATTGCCCCAGATCACATCCGAAATCCCAATAGAGGAATTTGTTTCCTCTGACACGCACACACATCTAGGTCCAAAAAGCTCTTCAGAGGAGCTTAGAGTGCACAACGACGAAGGGACTCTAGACAAGTCCCCAAGTTAACTCAAGGATACTTCTGTCCCCATCTCTGGAGTGGATCAGAACAAGGTCCTTGACAGAACCTTCGTAGAGTCTGAAGCTCAAAAGGCCTCTGCTCTAGGATCGAAGGGAAGTCCTTCCGCTCTCAATGTACAAACAGGAGCGAAAGAAGGCATCTCAGGAACAGAGACTCACTCTGGTGATAGATTTGTTCACCCAGAGGTTACACTTAGTCCGCATGTCTCAAAGGATGAGTTCCAAACCCTTGTCACCTTTGTGGACAACACGTTGAAAGGGTTGAAAAGCTCTTTCGATTCTTTTGCAGAGACCACTTCAAGAGCAATCACAGACCTGACCACCAAAATGGACAACCTGTCCACAGAGGTGAAGAATGTTATGGCCAAAGTCGCTCCTGATGCACCAACCTCTGCCAAGGCTGATCCAGCTTCCACCTCTGCTCTGGAAACATCCATTGCTGCCCTCTCCAAGCAGCTAAAGAAGGCAAGAAAAACTCAGAAGAATCCACCACAAACCTCTGCTCCAGTCATCACCATCAACGATCGGCAAAAGGCCCTGAATAAAGTCCAAGAGCACACTCTTGATAAAACCAAGGCTCTGAAGCCTACGGACTATATCATCAGAGCACAAATCACGGAATTGGGTCAGGATGTTCTAAATCAAATGACCGAATTCATCACAGCCTTCACAGCAGCCAACGCGAACTATGTCAAGGACTTTCAAGCAAGCGTGGGAAAACTGTGTTTTAACATAGAGGCACAAGTCTAATATCTACTTGGCATCTGCGATGACTTATGCGCAAAAATGCTTGCCGCAGGTGCCTCTCAACCAAAGAAGCCAGAAGCCACTTGCAGAGCAGAGGGTACACATGACAAGGGTCAGGATGTCTCTGATGATGACTCTGATGGTCCATCAGATCATCCTGAGGGGGAGAAAATGAGACAAGACAGAGCTGCATCCAGAGGATTACCTGCACCACCACCAATATCAGCAGAACCAATATCCCAAGCTCCCCCAACTGAAACCCAAGGAGAAACCCAAAAGAAGACCACAGAGGCAACACCCACCTCTGTGGAAACAACCTCAATAACCATAGAAGACTTACCATCACCAACCCCCAAAACCATCGAACAAGTACAAATCCTGACATCTTCTGAAGAAGACCAACCCACAAAACAAACAAAAGACAAACCCCCTTCTCCTAAACCCAAAACACCCAGAACCAAAACCATAGCTCACAAAAGGAAATATCTGAGCAAATCTGCAGAATCCTCACCAACAAAACCCACATCACCACTCAAGCCCTCTAAGAAACCAACAACCCCTACAAAAACTGCAGAAGCACCTCTATCAGCAAAGACCTCAGAAGCACAAGTGCCAAAACCAAAAGAGGCAACCACTACAACTAAGACCTCAGAAGCTCAACAGATAAAACCAACAGAGGCAACTCAAACCCAACAAGCAGAACATCCGAAGGCCAAAGACAAGGGAAAAGAGATAGTGACAGAGGAACCAAAGCAGAAAAAGCCTAAGCATCAACCCATAGAGAAGCTGATGAAGAGTGCTTTCGACGCTTATGTCACACCCAAACCTAAAGAAGAAGACTGGGCATTCAACTCTCAACCTCTGTTAAACAACCCTATCCTGGATCCAAAGGCTAAACCCACAGAAGACAGAGTTGCCTAAATTAAAAATCAAATGGATGCTCTGCGCAGGCCCATGCCTCCACCTGGTGCACCTCCACGATAAATGGAAGAAGTGGTGCACAGGTACCTTTACAATAGAACAATCAGAGATCCTCTGCCACCATCCATTCAAGACCCCGATTTTCGTGCTGAGCTCGATCACATTTTCAACAGAACGACACCCAAGCCCGTCAACCAAGTATACTCAATCTCCAAAATCGACAAAGTCATATACTGTAAGTTCTCTCACACCAGAGCCCCTAAGATCTACTACAACATCTATAAGGTCAAAAGAGTGGACAAAATCGGGAACCAATTCTCATATGCTGATCTTAGGAATCTAAACCCCTATGTCCTACCAGATCTTCTGAACTGGACTAAAAAGAACTACGCAACTGGAAGTGCCGTTCAGAGGGCATACAGGGTGATCAAGAAAGCCACGTGTGAGAAACTTCTGCTATAGAGTCTAGTCGATTTCCAAGTAGCACGAGATCTTGGAGTGAGAAATCTAAGTCTTAGACCACCAGAAGATGATTGCCCATCCCCTGCCATACCAAACTCAATCATCACATTCCTAAAGGTTGGGTACGTCTATCAAGATCCTGCTAAGAAGTCGAGACTGTTCCTAGAGATGGAATGTCAAAAATACGCAACAAGCACCTTGACAGAGTTCAGAGCTAACCTCATGGAGCACAGAGGTACGGAGCTCATGAATCAAGCCCTTGCAGATAGATTGATAGAGGTCATCGACTCGGTAATCAACTTCAGAACCCTCTGCATCAAAATCTATCATGAGCTTAAAGAAGTAGGACTCGACAACAGAAGTATCAACGACTTCCCAAACGCCAATATCTGATGTCTTTAACCAACCTCTGCTAACTTTTCCTTTCATCATGTAATCAAGTGTAAGTGCCTCTGGCATAACGTTATATGAAAGAAAAGCAAAATCTTTTGAGGTACATTATTTCACCTCTTGTCATGCACTTAGTCTAGAAAACCTTGCATTTTTCAATTTTTTATTTTTCAATACTTAGGGGGAGATTGTTAGCTCCAATCTTTATGTTTAAAGAAGTATTGAAAAATAGTCTAAGTGTAAAGACACCAACAGAGCTTCTGCCAAGTCTCCGCAGAAGACATTCACAGAGCTTCTGTCACACCTGACAGAGCCTCTATGGTATTGAAGACTTAGAAGAATCTGAAGAATGAAGATCAAGACAAAGACGATCGTGCTTCCTACGTATTACTGTTGTACGAAGATCTTGAAGATCATTCGTACAAGGCTTGCCATGCCGCCTCCACGTGTCAACCTCTGATAAGTTACAGCTTTTGTAGAGTATGGCGCACTACAGTAACGTTGTACCTGTTACTGTTCCACGACAGTGTCTTTGTACCTTAGTACTTCCTGTCTCTACCTTGTCCCATGTAGTAGTAGTATAAATAGAAGACTCATGTTGAGCTCTTCAATTAAGCTTTGCACAACACACACACCTTTAGAGCAGATTTCTATTATTCCTTCGGTGTTCTTAGTGTTCCTATTTTGATAAATACAAAGTGAATCTTTGAGATAATCCAGTGTTTATTTAAACTTTGTTTATTTGATCTCGTGTGTTATTCTACCTAAGAATATCTTTTAGTTCGTTAAAACGCTTCCCCACTACTATTTGTTTGAACTAATAGATATATAAATCATTGTTGAGTAAAATCAGAACCAACAGGAATCGCCGAAGTCGCCATCAGAAGGGAGAAGTTTCCTTGGATTGGCGGGCTACTATCGGAAGTTTATTCAGGACTTTTCCCGAATAGCCACACCTTTGACCGCATTGACAAGGAAGAACGTTATATTCGTCTGGACTGAGGCTCAAGAGGCCGTTTTCGGTAAGTTGAAAGAAGTTTTGAGTAGTGCTCTGATTCTGTCTCTACCTGATGGATCCGAGCGATTTGTAATCTACATTGATGCATCCAAACTAGGGTTAGGATGCGTATTGATGCAAAATGGAAAGGTGATCGCTTACGCGTCGCATCAGCTGAAAGATCACGAGAAGAACTACCCTACACACGACATGGAACTGGCGGCAGTGGTGTTTGCTTTAAAGATTTGGTGACACTAGTTGTATGGAGTTAAGTACCAGATCTACACCGATCACAAGAGTCTTAGACATCTCTTTGATCAGAAGGATTTAAACATGAGACTAGGAAGATGGATGGAATTACTAAACGATTATCATTGTGAAATCCTTTACCACCCGGGTAAAGCGAATGTGGTTGCTGACGCGTTAATTCGAAAGGAGAGAGGTAAGCCGACCAAAGTGGTGGCATTCAGAGTAGAGGCAACTTCAAATATTCGAAAGGAGAGAGGTAAGGAAAACGTAAAGGGCGAATGAATAGTGGGGGTTGAATCCTCACTAAGTGTCAACAGTAGCGGCTTGAGATGCTTAAAGAATCGGGTGTGGGTAGGGGAATTCGAGGGTAAGCATTTTGGAGGAAGCGCATAGGTCGCGATATTCAGTGCATCTAGGGACGAATAAGATGTATCGAGATTTGAGGCAGTTTTATTGGTGGCCAGGAATGAAAGAAGGACATCGCTCACTTTATGGAATGATGTGTGACCTGTCTGAAGGTGAAGGCAGAGCACCAACGGCCATTCGAGGAGCTCCAGTCCTTGGATATACAAGTGTGGAAGTGGGACAACATCACCATGGATTTTGTTACGAAATTGCCAAGGACCCCGAAGGGTCACGATACGATATGGGTGATCGTGGATTGTCTCACCAAGTCGGCACATTTCCTACCAATTAGAGAAACAGATCCGCTGGAGAAGTTAGCGAGAATATATGTAAATGAGATCGTGTCGAGGCACGGAGTGCCGCGGTCTATAGTGTCGGACTGGGATAGTCGATTCACGTCGTCGCTCCGGAGAAGTCTTCAGCGAGAGTTAGACTCGCAACTCAAGTTGAGTACAACTTACCATCCTCAGACCGATGGTCAAAGTGAGAAGACTATGCATACATTGGAAGACATGCTTCGAGCGTACGTTATTGATTTCAAGGGTTCTTGGGAGGTACATCTACCGTTGATAGAATTCTCGTATAACAACAACTATCACTCGAGTATCCAAGCGACACCATTTGAAGCATTATACGGATGTAAGTGTCGAACGCCGTTATGTTGGAATGAAGTGGGAGAGAGACAACTGGCAGGTCCAGAGCTTGTGCAATTGACTGCCGATAAGATTGACCTAATTCGCGAAAAGATGAGAGAGGCGCAGGATCGACAGAAGATGTATGCAAATAAGAGGAGAAAACCTATCGAGTTTCAGGTCGGTGACAAAGTAATGCTGAAAGTCTCGCCCTGGAAGGGCGTAGTCCATTTCGGAAAAAGGATGCTGAGACCGAGGTATGTGGGGCCTTTCGTCATTTTGGAACGAATTGGAGAGGTAGCTTGCAAGTTAAACTTACCTGAAGGACTGAAGGGAGTCCATCCCACATTTCATGTTTCGAACTTGAAGAAATGTTTAGCTGAGACAGATGTGGCAGTGCCATTGGAGGATATCAATGTTGATGAGAGGTTGACGTATGTAGAGGAACCAGTAGAAATTATGGACAGTAAGGTCCGAAAATTGAGGAATAAGGAGATCAGATTGGTAAAGGTTCAGTGGCGATATCATAAGGGACAAGAGGCAACTTGGGAAGTAGAAGCGGACATGAGGTCCAAATACCCTCAACTTTCGACAAGGGAATTCCGGGGACGGAATTCTATTGAGAGGGGGAGTATTGTAATAGCCAAGGTTACAATTTAATGGAAAAAGAGTTTTCATGGAAAAAGGTGAAGTTTCTAAACTTCAGGGGGCTATTTTGAAACAAGCGGGAAGAGGGTATAAAACCCACAATGATTGGCACAAAACCCTATTCTTGATTCTTGCTCTTGGCGGCGTGCAATATGGGAGAAGAGAAAGAGGCCAGAAAACAATTTCACTATTTTGGAAAAAGGAGAATCGTTTGGAAGAGAAATTCATCATCAAGAAGGTAACCTCTATCTCTTTTCCTTAGTAATTCATTGTTCTGGGGGTGTATGAAAGGATTTTGAGACCCTTGCTGTTAATCGACCCATTTTGAGAAAATAGGTGTTCAATCTTTGATTTAATGTTATTGAGAATAAGTTTTGACCGATTAATAGTTCTAGTAAGGTATTGTGTGTGTTCCTTTGGTGATTTTGAGGTCTTAAACCATTTTGGGGTTTGGTCGGTAAAACCCTGTGTGTCCGGATGTCGCCCATGTCCGGGTGAAGTTTTCGGACAAATCTTGGTATCCGAATGTTTGGTTTCCAGTAAGAGGAGTCCAGATGAGAGTGTCCCGGAAGGGTCCCGATGAGAGTTTTTTGAAAGAGTCCGGATGAGGGTTTCCGGTAGAGTCCGAATAAGAGGTTTCCGATAGCGGTGTCCGAACCTGGAGTTTCCGGGTAAGTTTTCTGGATCGAGTCCGGATAGGGTTGTTTCCGGATCACGTCCGGACAATGTGTGTCGCGGATAGCTTGTTTCCGGATGGGGGGGTGACCGGATTGTCAGTCTGTTGTGTTATGCGGATATTTCAGGAAGGTCGGGACGAGTGACTTTCCACACTCGTTTTCTGTATTTAACTTAGGTGTTCGGCTTAGGGATTGAAATGTAAGTGAGAAGTAGCAAGCAAGGACAGGTGAGTTTTTCTAACTGGAAATGAAATGACTTGTATGCTATTTTAAGCACATGAGATGTTATGGAACTGCATGTTTTATCTTACATATATAAAGCTACATGTTATTATGTTTGACAAGTTACGTTGAGATGTATGCATATATTTGTCGGTGAGCATGATACGGCTAAGTCAGGGGGGGTGTCCCGCCAGTACTCATACCGGGGGGTGTCCCGTTTATGCCATGGAGGGTGTGTTCCAAATAAGGCAGTATGAGACTGACACGTTGTCACCAGTGTATGGGACTTCAGTGTGCCATTTCTTGAATGTTTTTCCCGTTGATGAAAGTTAAATGTTTTGATACACTGATTGTTTATAAACTGTTTTTATATTGTTGTGGCACGAAAGTTTCCTAAGGGACCTCACTAGACCTCATGGTCTAACCCTCACAATTTCAAATTCAAACCCATTTTCAGGAAAGCACCTAGTAGGAGGCTCGGGCAAATGCAAGGAGAAGGCCTAAGCGAGAGGCGAGGACTAGAAGATAGTTACTTTTACCTTACCTTTATTTCGAGACTTTGTTTAGCAATTCTCAGTTGTGTATAGGTTGTTCCGCAAACCTAATTTTGTAATAGCTGTATTCGGTTAAATTTTGGGGCCGTTTTGGTTGGTTGCTTCATAATTAAATGTTATGCTCTATTTTGGAATATGGGTTATTACAATGACTAGATGTGACTGACAACTCAATGCAAATCACCCGAGACAATTCGATGCAAATCTCCCACCTTTTCGTAAAATCGCTCAAGGCGGGCAAAAATTTGATCTTTTTTTGTTGATCATATTTGACCCATCGATTTTTTGAAGTGTGGGTGGGGGACTATTGCACATACTCATCCCTTCAAAAATCGGTGCCAACCACCGTCAACCGTCGTGAACAACCACCGTGTAACACCCCAAAAATCGAGATACGAAAATTGGACTTGCGGACGTCCGCATGGCCAAGGGTCGGACGTCCACGTAGCGCAGAAGTCCATGGGTCATCCGCGGAAGCAACAGAAAAATTAGAGGGTTCGGTTCAGCGAGGGCCGGACGTCGGCATGGCACGAGGCCGGACGTCCGCGACATGTCTGATGCGTTTGTAGGGTTGTTTTAAGACAAGCCTCTCTCTTCCCTCATTTCACTTTCTCTCAACCACAACTCAGTTTCTCTCTCTCTTGAACGATTTCTCTCAAAGAGGCACCCTAAACTCTTCCTCTCTTCTTCATCTTCTCCACTCAAACTAAACCCTTTCCACCATTGTTGAAGATATGGAAGCTTGAAGCTTATGTGGGTGATTAGGAGCTTTTGATTGGAGATTCAAGTGATAAAGGTATATCTCTCTACCCAAAAGCTAGAGTCTTGTGGTTTTAATCTTCTCTTCCATTATGAGTTTCCTTGGTGTGATTTTGGTGGTGATTGGTTAAGGAAAACCTTATTTAGTGACTCGAGGTGGAGTCTTGGATGTGTTATACGCCTAATTGCATTTTATTTGAATATGTGCCGGTTGGAGTTTTGGTCTTATGTGTGAAGACCGTTTGATGATTTTGTATTCTTAGTACCTTTGGGACTAATGAACCTTGGTGAGTTATATGCATTGTTGAGTTTTGAAAGAGTTGCATATACGTATACATATAGATGCATTTATGATTTGACTTCATTGGGAAGGTGGCAATGAAGGGGTTGTGAGATTATCATGCCTCGGAGCGTGTGTTTGCATGATGTACGTTAGATGCATTATATTTGCATGAGTTGATGTTGATGAACAATCATTAGATCTTTTGAGCAGAGGGCTCGGTTTTGGACTCGGTTGAGTCTTAAGGGCATTCGCCCGGTTTTAATAAGCTCGACGTGGGCTTGGAGTTTGAATTGCATGAATTGCATTATATTTGAGATTTACATGATTTGAATGAATTGGTTATTCTTTTGGGGTCATGTATTTATATTTAAGTCAAGTAAGCGTGTGTTGGATGGTGGGTTTCCCAAGGTAAAGATCCAGTAGGATTGAACTTGGTCGTTTGGGATAAAGACCTAGTTTGGTTGATGCCAGAGATGGACTATAGACCCAATTCTGGGTTGATGTCATATCGGACTATAGACCCGATTCTGGGTTGATGTCATATCGGACTATAGACCCGATTTTGGGTTGATGTCATATCGGACTATAGACCCGATTCTGGGTTGATGTCTTTGAGGGATAGAGACCCGATTCTGGGTTGATGCCTTATCGGACGAAAGACCCGGTTAGGGTTGATGTCATGTGTTTCCCATCCATGAAGCTTACTCGTGTTATTAATTGTGGTTTAATTTATGTGTTCGCCACATTCGATGAAATCGGGTCTCCCCATCACCGAAGGGTGTTGATTTCGGGTATTTTGTTTATCCGCGTTGTCGAGGTTATATTATATGCGTATGGATTGTTTTCCATGATTGATGGACGGTTTTTATGTTTCATCCTTGTTGGATGTTTTCACTATTGGAGTATTATTCTCATTTGCGATTATTTGAGGAATTATTATTTATTTATCTCTTGAGTGAGTTTTGGATTTGAAGTCCATGGCAGAGAAATGATTTTCATTGGAAGCTTTCCTCACAGGAATTGTGTGTGTTTGGAAATTGGGTTGTCGGTGTATTTTATACAAACCCTTTTTGGAAATCAAAAATTTAAGTTGAACCTTTTGGTCCATCAAATGCTTTGCTCATGATGTAAACTCTTGAACTCACTAGGCGTTAGCCTAACCTTTTTATTTGTCGGCATGTGCAACAGGTTCAGGTTGGGAATAACTTTAGCTACACTGTGAAGTGATGAGTGCTAGTCACTGTGCACGAGAAGTGAGATGCTTAGCGAAGTCTTCCGCACTTATTGGGATAAGCAACTTGTAATTGGGTTAAGTAACACCCGCCTTGAGTTGTTAGCTGTTTAATTTGTGATGTTTAAACTTTGAGGTATTTTCAAGGATGATATGTAGAAATGATTTTATCATCTTTTAGTTATTTTATTGAAATTAAAGTTAGTTGCTCGTTCCAATTTTGAGGGTGTTACAAGTTGGTATCAGAGCATAAGTTTGAGAGAATTAGGTGTTGATTGTTGGATACCTAGACTCAAACTAGCGTTGTTTTAAGTGATTGAGAGCGAGATTGCACCATTAGGCACTCTAAGATAAGATACTCGGAAGTTGTTGGGGTCACTAGAAGCGAGAAGTCACGTCAAGAGTAGCAAGGGTGATCATGTATGGTACGTTCAGAATTGCACATGGCTAGTGTGATAATGAACCTACCCGTTACGTGAGAGTACTTGGACGACTCTAGCGTGATGACCGTTGGGGTGGTAAAGGATTTCTAAGCGAGTAGTCGTTAGAAGAGGTTGACGACTTTAGCATTTGCCATTTGGAGTGGCGGTAAGCATGATTGATTGTATTAAGTGGACCGTTCTGGTCGGACTTGATAGTTGGATTGGATCCGTAGGCTTATTGAATTGACTTGATTCGAGAAGAAATGTGGGGCTAGTCGATGTGACTTCCTGTTAATGCCAAAAATCGTCCAGAAGGATAACTTAAGGTTGATTGTGGAGCTTAACAACTAAAGAATAGGAATCTAGCGACAAAGCGTGCGACAAAGACAGAAAACTTAAAAGAGACAAAGATTTTGGTGACGCGGGAAAAACTTCAACGAGGAAAATACCCGCGGACGACTTTGGGGGTCGTCGCTGCACTATAATCGCCAAACAGGGGCGATGTCCTTATGTTTCGGCTGTCGGAAGTACAATGATTACAATACAAATGAAGTAAAGACTTGAAATGTAAAATAACAAGTGAATCGTGCGTAAGAAACCGGTGTGTCGTGTGTAAAGACTATGCGTCGTGCGTATAAGTCGTGTGTCGTGAGCGAATTGTTGAGAGAGAATCCTTTGCTTCGAATGTCTTTGAGTACGTTGTGTATGATTCCAGAATTCAATGCCGCCCAAATGGTGATTTAGCCTTCGCATTTATAGTCTTCGAACGTCTTTAATGACTTCATAAAATCTTCTGGTAACGGTCGTAACGGTCACTGTTGTTAATGTTCATAATCGTCTCTGTCGGTTTCGTCCGTTGGCCATAAATGGTGTTGACCCTGCATTAAATGAGGAAAACATAACAGAAATGTCGCATGTTAGTCGGTCGAAGTCGTGAGCTATGTCGCGACGGTCGAGGTCGAGGGGTACTTTTGACTTCAGCTTTGGTCAAAGGATAAAGTGTCCATGATTTTTCTTTTATTAAGGAGAAGTGCGATAAATGTTCTGTGTTTTGGTCGTGGTCGATACTTGGTGAAATTTTGCCCAAAAACTTCCCACTTTGCGTTAAGATGTGTGAGTATCCGGATGACAATAGTGTGATCAGAGAAATTGGAGGAATGTGACCTGGACGTTGAGTGCCGACAAAATGCATGCACGAAGTTTATTTTGCTTTTAAAATAAATTGCATCGATTATTTCTTGTGTTTAGAATCGTCGGATGGACGGTACTGCTAAATCTTGGAAAAAGTTTGACATACGCAAGATTTTTAAACCATGATTTTGGAACATGCATGAAATTATTTTGACGACAGGCGGTTGTGAACCTGGTCGGGATTTATTTTATTCCTTGTAGTCGTCCACTACTACTTTCGAATATTGAGATATCCATGTTTTAATGCCGTTTATGGTTTTGGATAAGTAACCGCGACTTGCGACCTTAACATTGGATCTCCTCCACATGTGTTAAGGTTCGGACGAAGAGTTACCTTCCCTTGTTTCAGTGTTGAGTTTTAATGGGAATTTCGATTTTGCGAGCCTTAACGAAAGGGTGTCGTTTTATTTTGTGTTGCAACAAAAGGGAGGTTTTATGATTTGGATGATTTAATCATAGCGTTGTTTTATGCGAGTCATTTATTGAAAATGAAAACTTTGACACCATTTAATTGGTTGGATGTTGTTGAGTTCCATCGAGTTTGATGGAAGTTTTGTGGAAGTACGATGGAGTTTCGTTTTACGACGTTTTGAGGTGCATGAGTGACATTGGGTCATGTGCATACTTGAATGATTGTGTGCGTTAATATATGGGTTGAGTGAGTATTGCGTCTCATGCGAATTTTGTTGAAAATATGCTTCATGACGTTTTGCATCAAAAAGAGTGATTTTGGAGTTTTGATGCCGCATGACTTCTCCTTTGAGGATTGTGGTAGCATATTTGTTGCAACTTGCTAGGTATGCAAATTGATTTATACGTGGCGTGAGTAATGCATATAAGAGCATCATGATAGTACATCTCTAATGTTCTGTTTTATGCACCCTCATTTGTTGGCATTGTTGATGTTCTTTCTCGCACATGCACTGTATTGATTCATTGACATGAATAGATTTATAGCCACTATTTTGAGACGTTAGTGTGCATCGCTTATGCGGTTTAAGGCTTGAAGTTGACTTGAATTATTTTATGTGTCAATCGAATTATGTGCACGTATTGTTTTCTGAGGTTTTGAAAAAAAAACACATTGAGGTGTGCGAGCCTGGTCAAAAAAAAATTCTATTTACTTGTCATTTTACGACTGAATGAGAAGTTTTGAAATTTGAGTTAATGGATTTCTACTTTGAAAATTAGTATTGACCATCCGGTATGTGCTATACCATTTCAGAATGACTACTAAGAAAGTGCTGCAGATTGGCATGCAAAAGTTTGATTTGAGATTTATTTTCGATGTTTAAATCGATATTTCCAAATGATGAAAATATCCTGTTACTCGAGTTAAAAACTGGGAGATGGCCCAGACCACGTCGTGTTTTAACCAAGACGTGTAGATGATTTGCTTCGTTTCTCTGTGAACAAAACTGACACATGCAAAGTTGTTAATGAATTGTGGTTCATGTCGTTTTATGGTTAAAAGAGAATTTTGGAAATTGATGTCGTGTAAATCCTTCTTTTGAAGTTCGTATAAACAGGCTGCTGGCCACTATTTTAATGTCAGAGTTTACTTTGCGCGTGTGGCATAAGTAAATCCGTGATGGGACCCTGGCGGTTCATTTTAAAAGTTGACTAGTACGTTTTTACGTTTCGGTAGTAAACCGATTTGTGATGAAAAGGTTTTCAAAAATGATTTTTCATATGTGGGGCGAGTGTGTCCATGTATGTGCATCCACCAGCTGAGTAGTGGTAAGTTTCGTATGTATGTGATGTTAGTATAAAAACTTTCATGTTGAAAAATCTAGTGAAAACTTTATTGGCATATTTATTTGAGTTTGTCACTTGAAAACCTTGAACTCTTAGGCATGGTGAAGTTGAGCGACCCCAGTTGGGGTGAGGGCGTGTAGAACCTTTCGATGAGAGATTGGGTTTCTAACGCGTGTGATTGTCGTGAGCCGTATGATGTCGTTTGCGGGGTCGAATAATTTCTTGTGGGCAACTAAAAGGTGGGACTTGCGGTGTCCCTTGTTAGTGCGATGGTAACCGTTCGCTTCGGCAACCTTGTCTTGAGTTGTCGGTGTTGTGTGAAAGTCGTGTAAGACCCTTTAGGCCGTGGGGATGACCATGGATTGGTGGGACTATTCAAGGAATGAAGCTCGTGCGTGGAGCTCTGTGATGAGTCGAGTTTTGGTGGTGTGACTAGGTGTCAACTTTTGGAGTTCGAGGCCAAGGACCACTAGCGTGATTGGAAGGTGTAGTCCAACTTTAATAAGTGGTGGTATCGGTTATGATGAACTTAGGTTCGATTGTGACGGATAGTCTAGAGGAATGACCCTCTACTTGTGGTAAAAGAATCTGTCGACTAGATGATCGGAATTCGACGTGTTTTGGGAGCGGTGTAACTGATGGGTCAGTGATGACCGTCGGTGTTGGAGTCTAACGGGACTCGTTAGAGGTAAGTGCCGGTGCGGCAGTGGGAACCTTAGATTTGGAGGTTCATTGGTTTTAGATGTAATCAAACCTTGGACTAATTGGAGAAATTAAGAGCGAGTGGACACGGATTGATTTAGAGTCGGGATCCGTCGTCGGGGAAGTATGGAACACCTAAGGTTGGGAGACAACTGAGGTAGTTGGTTGGGAGATAATCCAGTAGATGGAACGTTCACCCGGACATAAGTACAATGAGCCTGAGAGGACATTGTTGGTAATGGTTGCTTGAGGTCTGTCATAGCAGTCTATGTGGGGAAAATTTTGATTTCAGTTAAAAGCTATTGGAACGTGGTCGACGTTGAATAGGATAGCCTTTGGTTGTAAGGGATCCATATTTCGAGGACAAAATCATTCTAAGGTTGGGAGGATTGTAACACCCCGAAAATCGAGATACGAAAATTGGACTTGCGGACGTCCGCATGGCCAAGGGTCGGACGTCCGCGTAGCGCGGAAGTCCGCGGGTCATCCGCGGAAGCAACAGAAAAATTAAGGGGTTCGGTTCAGCTAGGGCCGGACATCCGCATGGCATGAGGTCGGACGTCCGCGGCATGTCTGATGCGTTTTTAGGGTTGTTTTAAGACAAGCCTCTCTCTTCTGTCATTTCACTTTCTCTCAACCATAACTCAGTTTCTCTCTCACTCTTGAACGATTTCTCTCAAAGAGGCACCCTAAACTCTTCCTCTCTTCTTCATCTTCTCCACTCAAACTAAACCCTTTCCACCATTGTTGAAGATATGGAAGCTTGAAGCTTGTGTGGGTTATTAGGAGCTTTTGCTTGGAGATTCAAGTGATAAAGGTAATATCTCTCTACCCAAAAGCTAGAGTCTTGTGGTTTTCATCTTCAATTCCATTATGAGTTTCTTTGGTGTGATTTTGGTGGTGATTGGTTAAGGAAAACCTTATTTTACTTCATCTATAAGAACTAAGGTTTTGGTATAAGTTGTGTTTTGATGTATCATGTTTGGGGGAATGATTCTACATGGTTAGATCTAAGTATTTATGGTTGGAAATGTTGGATCTAGGTTTTGGAGGCTTTGGCTTGAAGATGCAAGCTTCTTCAAAGGAGCATACTGTTGGGTCATCAAGATTTGAAGATGACCTCATGATCTCCTTTTATACTTTGAAAAACATTTTATACTTAGAGAAATTTTGGATGGTTCTTTGTAATGGCTTGTACAAGATAGCAAATGTTTGGTGAAGTCAAAGATCAACCAAAGTCAAGATTGAAGATCCTCTCATTGTGGAAGTGAGAGATCCCACATCAACAACTACAAGTCATTGTCCACCGATGGTGTTCCCACACATCGGTGGACACCTCTCCACCGACCTCTCTTTGTGTCGGCCAACAATATCCCACCTATAAAGGCTCTCAAATAGGTGGGATCTCAAGAAGTCTTGATGGATGCTTTTCTTCAAGTGGAGTCACAAGTGTCATAATATACATCGGTGGGATCCTCAAAGTTGGAGGATCATCTCATAACTTCACTCCTAAGAAGACTCTCACCTACCATGTTCATGACATGTCGGTAGGATCTTCAAATACGAGGATCCTACCTTTTGCCCATGCTAAAAGGTTTTCTCTTGAAAGAAGAAATGTCTTGGTATGAAAGAAAAAGGTTCTTTTGTCCTTTTTCCTATTCTTAGATAGTGTCTCCATCAAACAATTATAGCATCATAGGAAAAACACACATCAACTTTTGAGAGTCAAACCTGACCTTCAAATGACAAAGTGACAAGTGTCCTATGCTACACATACTCTTGGCACTATATGTTGGTCCCAAAATGGCTCAACAAGTATTGTAGAAGGGGGGGGGGGGGGGGTTGAATACAATACTTAGATTTTTCACAAGTTTTAATTCAATATATTGAAAATCTTTCAATAAGAATTACACATAGAAAACAAAAGATTGTTGCGAAAAAGAACAGTTAAACTATTCTAACAATCTAACACAAAGTAAACTGAAAAAAACTTAGAACAAATTGGACACTTAGACACAAGATGCAGTTTCAGTAAGAAAGGAGCTTGCACTTAGTTATCTTCAGAAGCCGTAATTTGCATGGAGAGTCTTCACCTCTATTTATAGTCCATGCATCATTTAATGCTTGGGGCACTTGTCACTCCTCCATTCATTGTAGAGGTTGACTTCTGAAAAACTGATATCTCCTTTTTAACTTATCACAGGAACCAGGAGGACAGTCGTACCAGAAAAAGACCTTATCTGAGAATAGATAAAATGACAAAAGGCCACCTTTATCTGACAATTGGATATTGTCTCATAATAAATGATCTTCTCTTTTGTCTTTAGAGAATAGGGCTACCGACCTCCTGTATTGGAAACTGCACCAATTCGAAATCTCACTTCTTTAGAAAAGAGAGAGAGTTTCACCGAAGTGTAAAATATTTCGGTGCAGTCTTCTTGAACTCCCACCGATTTCTGAACACATTTCGGTGGAAGTCTTCTTAAGCTTTTCACCGAATTTCTTCAATTCGGTGATGCTTGTCCACCGATAGCACAAGCATATCGGTGGTGATGTAACTTGTAGAAAGTTGTAAAGCCCGTATCCCGGTATGTAATTTATTAGTATTAATCCTTTTCTTTTAAGTTTGAGTTTTTGAGGTTTCCGTTAGCGGGGTTAGTCGAGTCGGACCAATTTGTTAACATAGGGTCAGTGTAGTGTAGGTTAAAATGTTAGTGAACTTTGACCCTTTCGCAAGATGAGAGATGTGCAGGGGCTAAAAGTGACTAAGTGGGAAAGTGCATGGGGGGGGGGGGGGGTCGGCCCATAATAGGAACCGACCCATTCTCTATTGTTTCTTTCTCTTCACGTCGCAAACAAAGAAAGGAGGTTGAAACCCTATTTCTTTTTCCTTCACCGAGCACCTCATTCCATTTCTCCTTTTCTGCGGCTGCCGTGAAACCACCAGCGCCGCTGCTGGTGTTGGCCGGAGAGAGAGAGAGAGAGAGAGAACAGCGCGAGAGAGAGGGGTAGAGAGAGAGAACAGCGCGAGAGAGAGTGTTAGAGAGAGGTCGCCGGAAACTGCTGCTGTCCGCCGCTGTTGTCGCCGGAGACCACCGCCACCACTGCCGTTTGTCAGAAGTTTCGAGAGAGAGAGGAGCAGGTGCGGGTGTGTGGTGTTGTAGCGAGGTAAGTCGTTTCCTTCGTCTCGTTTCCTTTTCTTTTCTTTTCCGGCAAAACAACCACCGCGTCGCCGCCGCCGCCGTACCCCGCTGCCGGAGGTGGCAGTGGGTGGTGCCCGTGGCGGAACCCTAAAACCACCTCTGTCCGTAACCCTAAACCGCCATAGCGGGATCCGAATCGTATAAACCGAACGCGTAAACCGTTTTATAAAGTTATCATTTTATGTGAAAAACGTCCTTTTCTGCCACTGTTTTGCGTTAGCCGTAACTCTTTACTCGTAACTCGGATTGGGGTGAAACCAGTGCCAAAAGTTCCCTTTTCGAGTCTAGTAACTTTTCTGTGTTTTGTGCAAAATCCAGTTCGGAACGTAGCATAGGCCAAATCGTCGTTTTATACCGATAGCTGCTGTTTTTCACTGTTCTGCGAACCATTCTTATAAAATCCGTATTTAATTGTAGAAAAATCGTTAGGAGGTGTATAATATGTCCTTGAAACCCTATCTCAGATTACTTTCTAATCATGTAATAATATTGAGGATTTACTGGGTTTAAGGAGGTCGAAACAGGTCCCGAACAGACCTGTTTGGCGAGACCGGGAAGTAGTTTTAGTGACGGTTTAAGCGGGTGTCGTGTCGTAGGGTCCGGGTCTCGTATTGATACGTTTTAACGTGCGTTTAGGTGCTGGGAAGTGACCGTAATTGGGAAGATTGAATTTGTATTGTTGAGCTAGGCGCGCATTCGAGGTGAGTTCTCTCACTATAACTAATGTCGGTTATTTTTACATTACGTTGTGTGTATGTGTGGTAGTTCTATTTGCTTGTGGTGTGGGGTTAAATCGTGGGGTGTCTAGTCGGACCTTTATTGTGTGGCTACGCGGGTGGCGTAGGAGTTTGGTGGGGGCCGAGGATTACATACGCGGGTGGCGTATGAACCCGGGGGTGCCGGGTTGCGAAGGTTGTATATGCGGGTGGCGTATGAACCCGGGGGTGCTGGGTTGCGTTTGCACGGTTGTCGTGTGGTCGGTGGGACCGACGTATGCCTATTAGGTGGGTTGGTGTGAGTATGCACGTCTATGATTTGTTCGTAGACTTGTATGCTGTTTATGTGCAATTATCTGTTTATGGTGGTGTGGAAATAACTGTGTTACTTATGGTGTTGAATTCACTAAGCTTCGTGCTTACCCTTTCCCAATAAACTGTGGTTTCAGGTACGGGCGGCTCCAAGGCGTGACGAGTACACACTGGCGCGCGAGGAGAGCTGGTTGCTTTATGGTTTTTAATAATTAAACGTTTATTCCGCTGGTTTTTATTATGAAGATATTAATTATGAGTTTACAAACGAAACGTTGGGATCATTTAATGAGTTGTTATAGATGAAATGTTTATTTAAAAATTTAAATTTTCTTGTAATTTTTGGGACGTTACAACTTGGTATCAGAGCACGGCTTGTGTGAATCAAACGAATTTCGGTGTGTTTGATCTCAAGTTTGCGGCTATAAAAATTTTCTTTAAAGTTTTTGGGAAATAAAAAGAAGGAAAAATCCGGTTGAGGAACAGTGATCGAGGGCGCAGTGTGTACCGTCAGCCGGAGCCAAGGAGGAAAGGTACATTGCTTAGTGTTGTATTGCTTTCTAGGCATAGGGTATGCATGCTAGATTGCTTGTTGTTGACACTATGTTGTATGGTGACTGCTTGCTAATAGGAATCAATGCTAGTTATAGTGGGTTGTTAAGTGAAGGCCTTATAGGTTGTATGCAGTAAGAATCATATAGCCTTAGAATATTTGATTTAGTTCTATTGCGCAGCTCTTGTTTGAGTCCAACCGTTCTAGGATAGAATCTTGTATTCGAATGTCTATTTGATTCACGTTGCATGCGACTGGGTATTCGCGAGGCAACTCGTTATGGCTAACGGGGATTCCGTTGTAGCAAGGGTAGTGGGATGAGATGAAATTCCTAGTGAGCTGGGAATAGCGTTTACATATGAGTAAGTATGCAAAATTGCTTTCTAGATCATAGGGTATGCATGCTAGATTGCCTGTTGTTAATACTATGCTGTAGTTTGTACTGCTTGCTATTAGGGATTTATACTAGTTATAATCGGTTACTAAGTGAATGCCCTCTAGGTTGTATGCAGTAAGAAATTTATAGCCTTAGAATATTCGATTTAGTTCTATTGCGCAGCTCTTGTTTGAGTCCAACCGTTCTAGGATAGAATCTTATATTCGAATGTCTATTTGTTTCGCGCTGCATGCGACTGGGTATTCGCGAGGCAACTCGTTATGGCTAGTAGGGATTCCGTAGTAGCAAGGGTAGTGGGATGAGATGAAATTCCTAGGGAGCTGGGAAGAGTGTTTACATATGAGTATGTATGCTAGATTGCTTTCTAGAACATAGGAGTATGTGTGCTGGATTGTTTGGTGCTTATTACACTGTACTCCATGTTTGTTGTTTGCTAATAGGAGTTCATGCTAGCCCTGATAAGTTGTTAAGTGAATGCACTATAGGTTGTATGCGGTAGGAACCGAATAGCCTTAGAATGTTAGATTTAGTTCTATTGCGCAGCTCTAGTTTGAGTCCAACCGTTGTAGGATGGAATCTTATTTTCGAATGTCTATCTGGTTTTACACTGTATGCGACTGTGCATTCGCGAGACGACCCGTCATGACTAGTGGGGATTTCGTCATAGCAAGGGTAGTGGAGTTGGGTGGAATTCCTAGGGAGCTAGGAGAAGTGTGTACATATGCCGGTGCGGGCATATGTGTGTAGTTATCGGCGAGAAACTACTTGGACCCATCGGATGGAACTCGGAACGAGTGATGATAGGTGTGGAAGGTAGTAGTAGAGCTCCTACTATCGGAAACACAGGATCAATGCTCGAGTCGGGGAAAGTCACGAGGAATCCAAGGAGTTGAGCGTGAGCGTTGTTAGTGTGAATTATTATGTGCTAATAACTCGTTGTAATATCTACCCTGAATAGCCATCACAAGGAGGAACGACTATAGTAAACCTACTAGTACAGGTGTGTACTTGTTTTGCTTTGATGGGATGGTCGTTGGGGTAGTGTCGAAGGTTATAATTTAGTAGTCGTTGGAATAAAAGGACGATTCTAGTAATAGTCACTTGGAGTGACGATGAGGATGATGTTTGTTTCGGGCCAAGATGGATGATTGTGCTAGAATCATAGGCTTATAGAGCCGACTTTGATTCGAGGAAAAATCGTAGGGATTATTTGACGTAATTTCCCATCTTGCCTAAGAGGTTTAAATGTCCGGATGACGTTAGCGGATCGAAGAGATTTGGAGGAGTAGGAGTCGAGGCGTAGAATGCCGACTGAGTCATGCACAAAGTTTGATTTTGAAATAGAATTGCATTATCTAATTCTTGTGTTTCCAATTCTTATTTAGATTGTGTTGTAGAATTTTGGGTAAGGCGCTTTTAAGTGTTATGTGTCAGTTTGAGTACTTACATATTAGGGGGTGTGAGTCATTCCTAGATAGGCATGTTGTTGGTAGACTGTTTGCATTGGAGCCTTGGTCATGTCAGTCAGTCGTTGGTAACGGTCGGCTGGGTATCTCGGGGTGGGACCCCGGTATTCATGTGTTACGAATTTGACTTTCCAGTGGGCACTAGGAGGATATAGTCTTGAGCACGTACCTGGGAAGTAGACGTTAAGGTGTATCTTGATACGGTGTAACTAGGCTTTGTAGAGCGAGAGTGGGAGATACGTCGACGGTGGAAGGTTGGGTATTCCACGCGTGTGGGTACTGTAGGCCGAATAGTATCGGCTAGGGATTGATGCCTTTTGTAATAAAGAGGTTAAATGCGTGGAATTTTTGAAGTAAATAGTATACTTAAGTGTCGATTTTTGGGCTTGAGGCCAAACACCTTAGGGTAATTGGAGAATTGTAGCCGATTTTAAGGAAACTATGTTGATGGTAGTAGTAATCCTGAGATGTTTGCTTGTGGTGAATGGTTATGGTGGAATGACCTTCGTGCGTGATTTTAAATTTATTGGTTTGACGATTCGTGTAAGGTAAATTCTGGGAGTCTAGTAGAACTCGTAGGAGTTAATCGACAGTTAATAGTATGAATGATCGGATCCGAGTATCCAGCTGAGTATATTGGTAAGCAACATTAGAGTGGTTAGAGCTTGAGTTTTGACTCGGGATGTATGGAATATCTAAGGTTGGGGGACAACCGAAGTCGCTTGGCTAAGATTGATCCCAATTGTTGGAGTGTTCTTCCGATCGTAGTCCCAGTGTTCTTGAAGGAGTTTTGCTAGTAAGAAAAGTATTCGAGAAATTCTTGTCGGGGTGAGAAATTTAAATCCTAGTTGAGGAAAGTCCAGTGGCAACACAGAAAGGGCTCCGAGTGGACTTGGGAACCCGAGGTTGTGGTGTGGTAAAACTATCCAGAGCTGTTTGTGGACGTAGACTTCGAGGACGAAGTCTAATCCAAGTGGGGGAGAGTTGTAAAGCCCGTATCCCGGTATGTAATTTATTAGTATTAATCCTTTTCTTTTAAGTTTGAGTTTTTGAGGTTTCCGTTAGCGGGGTTAGTCGAGTCGGACCAATTTGTTAACATAGGGTCAGTGTAGTGTAGGTTAAAATGTTAGTGAACTTTGACCCTTTCGCAAGATGAGAGAAGTGCAGGGGCTAAAAGTGACTAAGTGGGAAAGTGCATGGGGGGGGGTCGGCCCATAATAGGAACCGACCCATTCTCTATTGTTTCTTTCTCTTCACGTCGCAAACAAAGAAAGGAGGTTGAAACCCTATTTCTTTTTCCTTCACCGAGCACCTCATTCCATTTCTCCTTTTCTGCGGCTGCCGTGAAACCACCACCACCACACCAGCGCCGCTGCTGGTGTTGGCCGGAGAGAGAGAGAGAACATCGCGAGAGAGAGGGGTAGAGAGAGAGAACAGCGCGAGAGAGAGTGATAGAGAGAGGTCGCCGGAAACTGCTGCTGTCCGCCGCTGTTGTCGCCGGAGACCACCGCCACCACTGCCGTTCGTCAGAAGTTTCGAGAGAGAGAGGAGCAGGTGCGGGTGTGTGGTGTTGTAGCGAGGTAAGTCGTTTCCTTCGTCTCGTTTCCTATTCTTTTCTTTTCCGGCAAAACAACCACCGCGTCGCCGCCGCCGCCGTACCCCGCTGCCGGAGGTGGCAGTGGGTGGTGCCCGTGGCGGAACCCTAAAACCACCTCTGGCCGTAACCCTAAACCGCCATAGCGGGATCCGAATCGTATAAACCGAACGCGTAAACCGTTTTATAAAGTTATCATTTTATGTGAAAAACGTCCTTTTCTGCCACTGTTTTGCGTTAGCCGTAACTCTTTACTTGTAACTCGGATTGGGGTGAAACCGGTGCCAAAAGTTCCCTTTTCTAGTCTAGTAAGTTTTCTGTGTTTTGTGCAAAATCCAGTTCGGAACGTAGCATAGGCCAAATCGTCGTTTTATACCGATAGCTGCTGTTTTTCACTGTTCTGCGAACCATTCTTATAAAATCCGTATTTAATTGTAGAAAAATCGTTAGGAGGTGTATAATATGTCCTTGAAACCCTATCTCAGATTACTTTCTAATCATGTAATAATATTGAGGATTTACTGGGTTTAAGGAGGTCGAAACAGGTCCCGAACAGACCTGTTTGGCGAGACCGGGAAGTAGTTTTAGTGACGGTTTAAGCGGGTGTCGTGTCGTAGGGTCCGGGTCTCGTATTGATACGTTTTAACGTGCGTTTAGGTGCTGGGAAGTGACCGTAATTGGGAAGCTTGAATTTGTATTGTTGAGCTAGGCGCGCATTCGAGGTGAGTTCTCTCACTATAACTAATGTCGGTTATTTTTACATTACGTTGTGTGTATGTGTGGTAGTTCTATTTGCTTGTGGTGTGGGGTTAAATCATAGGGTGTCTAGTCGGACCTTTATTGTGTGGCTACGCGGGTGGCGTAGGAGTTCGGTGGGGGCCGAGGATTACATACGCGGGTGGCGTATGAACCCGGGGGTGCCGGGTTGCGAAGGTTGTATACGCGGGTGGCGTATGAACCCGGGGGTGCCGGGTTGCGTTTGCACGGTTGTCGTGTGGTCGGTGGGACCGACGTATGCCTATTAGCTGGGTTGGTGTGAGTATGCACGTCTATGATTTGTTCGTAGACTTGTGTGCTGTTTATGTGCAATTATCTGTTTATGATGGTGTGGAAATAACTGTGTTACTTATGGTGTTGAATTCACTAAGCTTCATGCTTACCCTTTCCCAATAAACTGTGGTTTCAGGTACGGGCGGCTCCAAGGCGTGACGAGTACACACTGGCGCGCGAGGAGAGCTGGTTGCTTTATGGTTTTTAATAATTAAACGTTTATTCCGCTGGTTTTTATTATGAAGATATTAATTATGAGTTTACAAACGAAACGTTGGGATCATTTAATGAGTTGTTATAGATGAAATGTTTATTTAAAAATTTAAATTTTCTTGTAATTTTTGGGACGTTACAACTTGGTATCAGAGCACGGCTTGTGTGAATCAAACGAATTTCGGTGTGTTTGATCTCAAGTTTGCGGCTATAAAAATTTTCTTTAAAGTTTTTGGGAAATAAAAAGAAGGAAAAATCCGGTTGAGGAACAGTGATCGAGGGCGCAGTGTGTACAGTCAGCCGGAGCCAAGGAGGAAAGGTACATTGCTTAGTGTTGTATTGCTTTCTAGGCATAGGGTATGCATGCTAGATTGCTTGTTGTTGACACTATGTTGTATGGTGACTGCTTGCTAATAGGAATCAATGCTAGTTATAGTGGGTTGTTAAGTGAAGGCCTTATAGGTTGTATGCAGTAAGAATCATATAGCCTTAGAATATTTGATTTAGTTCTATTGCGCAGCTCTTGTTTGAGTCCAACCGTTCTAGGATAGAATCTTGTATTCGAATGTCTATTTGATTCAGGCTGCATGCGACTGGGTATTCGCGAGGCAACTCGTTATGGCTAACGGGGATATCGTTGTAGCAAGGGTAGTGGGATGAGATGAAATTCCTAGTGAGCTGGGAATAGCGTTTACATATGAGTAAGTATGAAAAATTGCTTTCTAGATCATAGGGTATGCATGCTAGATTGCCTGTTGTTAATACTATGCTGTAGTTTGTACTGCTTGCTATTAGGGATTTATACTAGTTATAATCGGTTACTAAGTGAATGCCCTCTAGGTTGTATGCAGTAAGAAATTTATAGCCTTAGAATATTCGATTTAGTTCTATTGCGCAGCTCTTGTTTGAGTCCAACCGTTCTAGGATAGAATCTTATATTCGAATGTCTATTTGTTTCGCGCTGCATGCGACTGGGTATTCGCGAGGCAACTCGTTATGGCTAGTAGGGATTCCGTAGTTTCAAGGGTAGTGGGATGAGATGAAATTCCTAGGGAGATGGGAAGAGTGTTTACATATGAGTATGTATGCTAGATTGCTTTCTAGAACATAGGAGTATGTGTGCTGGATTGTTTGGTGCTTATTACACTGTACTCCATGTTTGTTGTTTGCTAATAGGAGTTCATGCTAGCCCTGATAAGTTGTTAAGTGAATGCACTATAGGTTGTATGCGGTAGGAACCGAATAGCCTTAGAATGTTAGATTTAGTTCTATTGCGCAACTCTTGTTTGAGTCCAACCATTGTAGGATGGAATCTTATTTTCGAATGTCTATCTGGTTTTACACTGTATGCGAATGTGCATTCGCGAGACGACCCGTCATGACTAGTGGGGATTTCGTCATAGCAAGGGTA
The DNA here is from genome assembly GCA_033807775.1 of Saussurea involucrata. NCBI lineage: Eukaryota > Viridiplantae > Streptophyta > Magnoliopsida > Asterales > Asteraceae > Saussurea > Saussurea involucrata. The sequence continues at coordinate 177,489,790 of CM066321.1, forward strand.
GTGGAGTTGGGTGGAATTCCTAGGGAGCTAGGAGAAGTGTGTACATATGCCGGTGCGGGCATATGTGTGTAGTTATCGGCGAGAAACTACTTGGACCCATCGGATGGAACTCGGAACGAGTGATGATAGGTGTGGAAGGTAGTAGTAGTAGTAGAGCTCCTACTATCGGAAACACAGGATCAATGCTCGAGTCGGGGAAAGTCACGAGGAATCCAAGGAGTTGAGCGTGAGCGTTGTTAGTGTGAATTATTATGTGCTAATAACTCGTTGTAATATCTACCCTGAATAGTCATCACAAGGAAGAACGACTATAGTAAACCTACTAGTACAGGTGTGTACTTGTTTTGCTTTGATGGGATGGTCGTTGGGGTAGTGTCGAAGGTTATAATTTAGTAGTCGTTGGAATAAAAGGACGATTCTAGTAATAGTCACTTGGAGTGACGATGAGGATGATGTTTGTTTCGGGCCAAGATGGATGATTGTGCTAGAATCATAGGCTTATAGAGCCGACTTTGATTCGAGGAAAAATCGTAGGGATTATTTGACGTAATTTCCCATCTTGCCTAAGAGGTTTAAATGTCCGGATGACGTTAGCGGATCGAAGAGATTTGGAGGAGTAGGAGTCGAGGCGTAGAATGTCGACTGAGTCATGCACAAAGTTTGATTTTGAAATAGAATTGCATTATCTAATTCTTGTGTTTCCAATTCTTATTTGGATTGTGTTGTAGAATTTTGGGTAAGGCGCTTTTAAGTGTTATGTGTCAGTTTGAGTACTTACATATTAGGGGGAGTAAGTCATTCCTAGATAGGCATGTTGTTGGTAGACTGTTTGCATTGGAGCCTTGGTCATGTCAGTCAGTCGTTGGTAACGGTCGGCTGGGTATCTCGGGGTGGGACCCCGGTATTCATGTGTTACGAATTTGACTTTCCAGTGGGCACTAGGAGGATATAGTCTTGAGCACGTACCTGGGAAGTAGACGTTAAGGTGTATCTTGATACGGTGTAACTAGGCTTTGTAGAGCGAGAGTGGGAGATACGTCGACGGTGGAAGGTTGGGTATTCCACGCGTGTGGGTACTGTAGGCCGAATAGTATCGGCTAGGGATTGATGCCTTTTGTAATAAAGAGGATAAATGCGTGGAATTTTTGAAGTAAATAGTATACTTAAGTGTCGATTTTTGGGCTTGAGGCCAAACACCTTAGGGTAATTGGAGAATTGTAGCCGATTTTAAGGAAATTATGTTGATGGTAGTAGTAATCCTGAGATGTTTGCTTGTGGTGAATGGTTATGGTGGAATGACCTTCGTGCGTGGTTTTAATTTTATTGGTTTGACGATTCGTGTAAGGTAAATTCTGGGAGTCTAGTAGAACTCGTAGGAGTTAATCGACAGTTAATAGTAGGAATGATCGGATCCGAGTATCCAGCTGAGTATATTGGTAAGCAACATTAGAGTGGTTAGAGCTTGAGTTTTGACTCGGGATGTATGGAATATCTAAGGTTGGGGGACAACCGAAGTCGCTTGGCTAAGATTGATCCCAATTGTTGGAGTGTTCTTCCGATCGTAGTCCCAGTGTTCTTGAAGGAGTTTTGCTAGTAAGAAAAGTATTCGAGAAATTCTTGTCGGGGTGAGAAATTTAAATCCTAGTTGAGGAAAGTCCAGTGGCAACACAGAAAGGGCTCCGAGTGGACTTGGGAACCCGAGGTTGTGGTGTGGTAAAACTATCCAGAGCTGTTTGTGGACGTAGACTTCGAGGACGAAGTCTAATCCAAGTGGGGGAGAGTTGTAAAGCCCGTATCCCGGTATGTAATTTATTAGTATTAATCCTTTTCTTTTAAGTTTGAGTTTTTGAGGTTTCCGTTAGCGGGGTTAGTCGAGTCGGACCAATTTGTTAACATAGGGTCAGTGTAGTGTAGGTTAAAATGTTAGTGAACTTTGACCCTTTCGCAAGATGAGAGAAGTGCAGGGGCTAAAAGTGACTAAGTGGGAAAGTGCATGGGGGGGGGGGTCGGCCCATAATAGGAACCGACCCATTCTCTATTGTTTCTTTCTCTTCACGTCGCAAACAAAGAAAGGAGGTTGAAACCCTATTTCTTTTTCCTTCACCGAGCACCTCATTCCATTTCTCCTTTTCTGCGGCTGCCGTGAAACCACCACCACCACACCAGCGCCGCTGCTGGTGTTGGCCGGAGAGAGAGAGAGAGAACAGCGCGAGAGAGAGAGGGGTAGAGAGAGAGAACAGCGCGAGAGAGAGTGATAGAGAGAGGTCGCCGGAAACTGCTGCTGTCCGCCGCTGTTGTCGCCGGAGACCACCGCCACCACTGCCGTTCGTCAGAAGTTTCGAGAGAGAGAGGAGCAGGTGCGGGTGTGTGGTGTTGTAGCGAGGTAAGTCGTTTCCTTCGTCTCGTTTCCTTTTCTTTTCTTTTCCGGCAAAACAACCACCGCGTCGCCGCCGCCGCCGTACCCCGCTGTCGGATGTGGCAGTGGGTGGTGCCCGTGGCGGAACCCTAAAACCACCTCTGGCCGTAACCCTAAACCGCCATAGCGGGATCCGAATCGTATAAACCGAACGCGTAAACCGTTTTATAAAGTTATCATTTTATGTGAAAAACGTCCTTTTCTGCCATTGTTTTGCGTTAACCGTAACTCTTTACTCGTAACTCGGATTGGGGTGAAACCGGTGCAAAGGTTCCCTTTTCGAGTCTAGTAACTTTTCTGTGTTTTGTGCAAAATCCAGTTCGGAACGTAGCATAGGCCAAATCGTCGTTTTATACCGATAGCTGCTGTTTTTCACTGTTCTGCGAACCATTCTTATAAAATCCGTATTTAATTGTAGAAAAATCGTTAGGAGGTGTATAATATGTCCTTGAAACCCTATCTCAGATTACTTTCTAATCATGTAATAATATTGAGGATTTACTGGGTTTAAGGAGGTCGAAACAGGTCCCGAACAGACCTGTTTGGCGAGACCGGGAAGTAGTTTTAGTGACGGTTTAAGCGGGTGTCGTGTCGTAGGGTCCGGGTCTCGTATTGATACGTTTTAACGTGCGTTTAGGTGCTGGGAAGTGACCGTAATTGGGAAGCTTGAATTTGTATTGTTGAGCTAGGCGCGCATTCGAGGTGAGTTCTCTCACTATAACTAATGTCGGTTATTTTTACATTACGTTGTGTGTATGTGTGGTAGTTCTATTTGCTTGTGGTGTGGGGTTAAATCGTGGGGTGTCTAGTCGGACCTTTATTGTGTGGCTACGCGGGTGGCGTAGGAGTTCGGTGGGGGCCGAGGATTACATACGCGGGTGGCGTATGAACCCGGGGGTGCCGGGTTGCGAAGGTTGTATACGCGGGTGTCGTATGAACCCGGGGGTGCCGGGTTGCGTTTGCACGGTTGTCGTGTGGTCGGTGGGACCGACGTATGCCTATTAGGTGGGTTGGTGTGAGTATGCACGTCTATGATTTGTTCGTAGACTTGTATGCTGTTTATGTGCAATTATCTGTTTATGGTGGTGTGGAAATAACTGTGTTACTTATGGTGTTGAATTCACTAAGCTTCGTGCTTACCCTTTCCCAATAAACTGTGGTTTCAGGTACGGGCGGCTCCAAGGCGTGACGAGTACACACTGGCGCGCGAGGAGAGCTGGTTGCTTTATGGTTTTTAATAATTAAACGTTTATTCCGCTGGTTTTTATTATGAAGATATTAATTATGAGTTTACAAACGAAACGTTGGGATCATTTAATGAGTTGTTATAGATGAAATGTTTATTTAAAAATTTAAATTTTCTTGTAATTTTTGGGACGTTACAAAAGTTGCTGCCGATTTTCTCACTTCCGCAATGAGATAGTCTTCGCACTTGGTTTCGGTTGATCTTCGACTTCACCGAACAATTGATATAAGAGTACAAGTTACACAAAAGAATCCACAAAATATTCTAAGTATCTAAGTGGGTTTAATTGAGTCAATTTCAAATCTGTAATGACCCAACAATCTCCCCCTATTTGAATTTGATATATATCCTTAGAATATTAAAGAGCAAATGAAAATAAGTGCATTTTGACCCTTTTTACTCTTTTGGGTTCTTTTTCACATAGACCTTTTTTTTTGTTTTTTTTTATCTATGTTTCTTTGAGTATATCTATACAGTATATATAAAGCAAGGAAATAAAAGGTATGTACATCTACATATAAACAAGAGAAGCACTTGAATTGCATAAGTCATTCTCATACATCGGTGAGGAAAGGAAGCAAAAGATTATCAAAACTACCGAAAGGTAAAATGAAAATCTACTTCTTTGACGATTGTCGGCGCTTGATCTCATCCATTAGGATTCGGTAGTAGGGTTGAGCATCAGGGATGTAAGGGAACAAGTTGTGGAGGCCTTCAAGAAACATGGTGTCGGTAACGGGGATTTGAGAGAATCTGAAGAAGGCTCGTTTGCCGAAACCATCGTTGAAATACAGTCCTGGAATCGGTGATATGATGCCGAAGTGGGAAGGGAAAGACTTAAGTTACTTACATTCGGTATCTTTCCTTCCTGTGCCATATCCTTGAAGACAGTGTCGGGGGGATTCTGAACTTTGGGAAGGCGCACTTCTTCCTTCAAGGATTGTAGTTTCGATCTTTCATCGGTGGTCAGCACGATGCTATACTTCTTTTTGATCTCCTTCATCTTTGCCATTAGACCATCAATGTATTTGACAAAGATGTCCTTCTTTGGGTTTGGATTTTTGGCCAAGTGTCGAGAGATCTCGTATCATTCGGGGAGACCGTAGGTTTTGAGTTGGTAGTCTCTCACACTTTTCAAGGAGCCATCTTCCCGATCAATGATAAGGCAGATGTCTTTTGGGTTGGCTCTGGAGGTTGCGATCTTGACACCTGAGATCGGGGTTCTGTCGGATCGGTGGTGCATCTTCTTCTTGTACCATCTAACTTCTTCATTTCTCTCTTGTTCAAATTCACTCAGCACCGATTTCTGTGCCGACACGACATCGATGGACTTGGCTTTCTTGGCTTCTTCCTCTGCAACTTTTAAAGAGAGGGCCTTGGTATCATCAAGGGATTTTTGGGCTAATCTGGCTTCCTCAATTTCTTGAGGAGTCAGATCGAGATTGGGTTCCTGCAGATGTGATGAAGGAGGTTTAAGTTTGAGTTTGTCTGCATCGGTGGGACGAGTCCCATACTTCATCTTTTCTTTCTCTATTCTTTCTTGTTCGGCCAATTGTTCGGCAATAAGACTTTTCTTTCCCTTGTCTGTTTTGGCCGCAGAAGGTTGCTCCCCCTCAGTTGTTGCTTTGTCTTCCAACTCCAACTCTTTTTCTTTAGAGAGTTGCTCCCCCTCAATGTCGGCGGTTTCAGCGTGAGTTTTGGTGGCATCAGGGATGTCATCGGTGGAAGATGGAGGCTTGGGGATGACCGACTGTTTAAGAGATGGAAACTTGGGTTGGGTTGTCTTTTTCTCCCCCTCAGCACCAGCCAGAATCTTCATACCCATCTGTCTGAAAATGTAGTCAAATTTCTCACGAAGAAAAGAAAGTCGTTTCGGTACCTCTTCAGAAACCATGGTGAAATCACCGAGATCCATCTCCAGTTGGCCGAACTCTTGAAGTGTGGCATGAATGTCGCGAAGAGAGTTGGCAATGGCCTGGCTGAAGTCTTGATGAGACTTAGCTTCTTGAAGCATCCTCTGAAGTTCAGAATCTTTGACGGTGGAGGCTGCCTTGAAAGCACCAAAGGAGAAGGCAAGATCCCCATGAGATTGTGACAAAGATTCCACCTTGGAAACCAAAGAGGAGATGTCGGTGGTAACAGGCCGTAGAGCATTGGTAATAGCATCTGAAAGAATCTGCGGCAGGCGAGACTCGATAGTTGACATTCGGGAACCCGTCATGACGATCATTGCAAGAGTGGCCTGTTTGAAAGATTCAAATTGGGTGCCGACAAACCGACATTGTCGATCACTTTCTTGTAAGTCTTCAATCAAAGAGGGCGCTTGAACAGTGGTTTCACCCCCGACATCCCCAGTAACTATGTAGCGGATGCGATGGGGATCCTCTGCCGAAATGGGAATGTTGCTGGGATATAACATTTCATCGGGGAATAGTGGTCTCGGTGGCGGAGTGGGAGATTGTCGGGGTGATTTCTGACCCGAGGAGGGTGATCGGTGTGGCGTAGGCGATCTTTGGGGAGTTTGAACCAGGGGAGAACTTTGGGGAGAAGTTTGGTTCAAAGGTGACTTTGTCGGTGAGGGGGATGAGGACTCAATGAGGATCGTTCCGGCCGACAGGGAAGTTCGGGGAGAACCAGTGTCGTCAAAGAGACCTGCAAAGAAGTCATGGGGGGGATCTAATGGGGGGAACCCTGGTCGGGTTGTGCATCATCATCGTTCAAGAAATGACCGGGTGAAAGGGCGTGCAGTGCAAGGTCCAGACTTTCGGAGGGAGAGTCTAGACTTTCGGGGGGAGAGTCTGCGTGTTCACTCACAGAATGAGTTGGAGGAGGTAGATTTAGGGATGTCTTAGGGATAACCAAATGGTCGGTGGTGAACAAAAATGATCTGGAAGGGGATGGCTCACGGACATTTCCCCGAGATCTTTTTAGACGATTTTTCGAGGGGGACGAAGAGTGCCTCCGCTTAGAAGGTTTTTGGACCGGGGAAGCCACCGATGGGTTAATCGGTGTCATGGTCCTGGAAGCAGCGGTGGAGGTGTCGGCGGCCGATTTCTTCTTCGCGCCGACCGACTTTACTCTGGGACGTGGGGAAGAGGTCACAACAGCAGGAAGGACCTCGGGGATATCGGGGTGTTGAAACCCTGGAAGTTCAGAATCACCCCATTGAAGATCTAGAGAGATGGCTAAAGTGATCATACCTCGGCGTAAAGGACGATCGGTGTCGAGAACACCGACGTTGAGAGTTTTGCTGCCGACGATCGGTGGAGACCAGTCATAAGTGAATCTGGGAGATCGGGACTTGCGGTCTTCGTCCAGAGCTTTGCCAAGTTTGTGATGGATGATCGTAGAGATGAATCGGGTGTAGACAACGTGGCACTTCTTTGGATGTGTGATCACTTCCACTAATTCGGTGAAGAAGTACTGGGCGAAATCCACTCGGCATTGAAAGATTAGGGCATGGGCAAGTTTGGTGATGTATGAAGGGGATTGATCATGGCCGCTCGTCTTTCGGGAGAGGCAGTGGATCACATGGGCAAAGAAGAAGTTCCATACACCACCCATGTGACTCCGAATAAGAGTTCCAGGACCTTTAGAGCTTTTGGAGTTGTCATCGACCACGTAACCTGTTGCACTAAGGACATCTTCGAGAACGGTATCTGAATGCCATTCGTCATAGGGATCGAAAGCATCGATTTTAAGTGCAGTGCGAACGTCATCGACCCCAAAGGTGAGGTCGTGATCACCCTCGTCTTCAGAAAGGATGGATGAATGGATCGCATCATTGGAGGAGTCATACACGCAGGTAAGCCAGAATTTCCCAATGAGCATTTTGCTCATTTTGGGATTACAGGTGAAGGCATGAAGAAGGGGAGAGCGAGTGAAGAACTTGATTACGTGGTTAAACTCTGGATGAGAAGGGTCAGGTTCAAATCTTGCAACGTGATTGCATGGGTTGAATTTCAGATCGGCAAAACACGTAGGGGGGTTGTTCTTGGAGGACGCCATTGATGAACGAGAGAGAGCACGAAGAGGGTGTAGTTGCAGGTTATAGAGGAAGCACGAAGAAGAAGGAAACGTAAAGAAAAAAAAGAGGAGGGTTGAGTATATATAGGGTTTTCGAAACATGGGGGGAACGATTTAAACAAATAAAATAGAATAAAATAAAATAAAATAAAAGAGGTAATCATGACCACTTTGGGAATTGTGGTCAGGAACCCGTTTCACGAAACGGGGAGGTGAAGGGTCTGACAGGCTAGGGTTATAGGGGTGACGTGTGGATAGGATTGAATTTCGGTGGACATCGGTGAGGAATATTAAGAGATTATCGGTGGTGAAAGATATGCCGAGATGGAATCGGTGAGGATTTGCTTACCGAATAGATCCACCGAGAACATTGAGACACCGAAGAGGGCAGATATGCGCACCGAGGAGATCCACCGAGAGATGAGTCACCGAAAAGATCACTTAGGGTATTCATGCCGAATGAGGATCTTGTTTCCACCGAGAATTATCAGATCACCGAAAAGATCACTGAAGATACTCATGCCGAAAAAGAATCTTGTTGCCACCGAAAATTATCAGACCGATTTTTTTTTAACCTATTCTAAGTACAACATGCCAAGTTCACCGATGAGAAAGGTGAATATGGCCTCATCCAGAGGTTTAGTAAACAAATCTGCAAGCTGAAGATTAGTTGGAATAAAATGCAGCTCAATGTCACCTTTGGAGATATGGTCCCTGATGAAATGATATCGGATATCGATGTGTTTGGATCTTGAGTGAAGAATAGGATTGTTTGCAATTGCAATTGCACTTGAATTATCACATAGTATGGGTATCTTGGAGTAGAACTGATTGTAGTCTCTCAACTGGTTTGTCATCCATAGAATATGTGCGCAGCAACTTCCAGCAGCAACGTATTTAGCCTCGGCAGTGGATGTTGAGACTGAATTTTGCTTTTTGCAGGACCAGCTTACCAGTTTCCCACCAAGAAGTTGACAACTGCCTGTTGTGCTTTTTCTATCATTTTTAGAACCTGCAAATTCAGAATCTGAATACCCCATGAGTTCAAAACCTGAGTCTTTGGGATACCAAAGACCCAGATGCATGGTACCCTTTAGATACCTGAAAATCCGTTTCACAGCATCCAAATGAGATTTCTTTGGATTTGCTTGATAACGGGCACAAAGACAAGTAGCAAACATGATATCTGGTCTGCTAGCAGTTAAATAAAGCAAAGAACCAATCATGCCCCTATAATGGGTAACATCCACAGATTAACCATTTAAATCGGCATCAAGTTTCAAAGGTGGTGCCATGGGAGTTTTCATGGGGGAGGAGTTTTCAAAGCCAAATTTCTTCAGAAGATCTTTAATGTACTTGCTTTGGTTTATGAAAATTCCTTCTGAAATTTGTTTCACTTGAAGACCTAAGAAAAAAGTTAGCTCCCCCATCATGCTCATCTCATATTCACTTTTCATGAGAGAGGCAAAGTCATCACACAAAGACTCATCGGTGGCATCGAAAATAATGTCATCCACATAGATTTGAACAAGAATGAGATTACCTGAAGTTTGCTTGTGGAAGAGAGTGTTGTAAATTGTACCTCTAGTATAGCCGTGCTTGAGTAGAAAGATGGCAAGAGTGTCATACCAGGCTCGAGGAGCCTGCTTGAGCCCATACAGAGCTTTGTCAAGTCGGAAGTCGGTACACATAGTCTGGATGTGTGGAATCTTCAAAGCCTGGAGGTTGCTTCACATAGACTTCCTCAGCTAGTTCTCCATTCAGAAAAGCACTTTTCACATCCATTTGAAATACCCTGAAATTCTTGTGAGCAGCATGAGCAAGAAAGATCCTGATAGCTTCAAGTCTGGCAACTGGAGCAAATGTTTCATCATAGTCAATACCCTCTTCCTGTCGGTAGCCTTGAGCTACGAGTCTGGCTTTGTTTCTGATGACAGTACCATCTTCATCCATTTTGTTTCTGAAGATCCATTTTGTACCGATGATTGTTTTCCTTGAAGGTCTAGGCACAAGTCTCCAGACTTTGTTTCTTTGAAATTGGGAGAGTTCTTCTTGCATGGCCGAAACCCAACATGGGTCATTTAGAGCTTCTTCAATCTTTTTAGGTTCAACAAGAGATATGAAATTCATATAGAGACAGATGTTAATGGTGCCTCTCCTTGTTTGAACACCAGCTTGCTGATCACCGATGATTTGATCAATGGGATGATCTTTGGTCCATTTAAGAGCAGGGGGCATCGGTGGAGGAATAATTGAAGTGGAAGGGAAGTACGAGGCTGGAGTGTTGGCAGGATGTGATGAAGGTGGGTCGTCAGAGGGATTATCGGCAGGAAGAGATTCGGTGATGGGGTTGATTTCGGTGGACGATGGATAGGCTTCGGTGGAGGCAATTTCGGCAGAGGGGGTTTCAGGTGATAAAGATGATGACCCAACTTGATTGTTTGGAACAGAGGGAATATGTGGAATACAAGGTGGATCGATGGAGGTTGGAATGGGAGATTCACCAATGCATGATGATATCCATCTATGTAGTTCTTCATCATCATTTGTCATAGAAGATGATCTTGAATCATCACACTTTACATGGATAGATTCATCAATGCATTCTCTCTGAAGATTGTAAACTCGGTAGGCTTTGGAGGTCATGGAATATCACACAAAGATTCCTTCATCTGCCTTAGGATCAAATTTCCCAAGATTTTCCCTATCATTTAGGATAAAGCACACACAGCCAAAGACATGAAAGAAACCAATGTTTGGCTTTCTTCCATGAAAGACTTCATACGGGGTTTTCTCATGTCTTTTTGTTATCACCGACCTGTTTTGAGTGAAACAGGCAGTGTTGACAGCTTCGGCCCAAAAATAGGTTGGTAGATTTGCTTCACTCAGCATAGACCTTGCAGCTTCACATAGAGTTCTGTTTCTTCTTTCCACAACACCATTTTGTTGTGGAGTTCTGACAGCAGAGAAGTTTTGAGAGATTCCTTTCTTATTGAAGAAGTCTTCTAAACCACTGTTTCTGAATTCAGTGCCATTGTCACTTCTGTTGGGTCACCAAGGATTTGAAATTGACTCACCGATGTTTTCCCTAAAACTCCTATTTAGAATATTTTAGTTTGGTTCTTTGAATGACTTGTACAAGATATCAAATGTTCGGTGAAGTCGAAGATCAACCGAAACCAAGCTTGAAGACTCTCTACTTGTGGAAAATAGAAGACTCTCGGCAACTTACAAACAAGTCATCTCCACCGAACTGCCTGGACAGTTTCGGTGGTTACTTCCCACCGAATTGCCTGGACAGATTCGGTGGCCACATCACCACCGAATTTCCTGAACAGTTTCGGTGGCATCGTCTTCCACCGATGAGCCTTGACAAATTCGGTGGACGCTACACCGAATTACCTGAACAACTTCGGTGGCCCTCCTCACCACCGAAATGCTCTTACATTTTTGGTGGTCGATCTCTCTCTACCGAAGTTCTTCTATTTTCGGTGAAACCTCCTTCGGTGCCAAAGTCTTAAAGGGAAGATCATTTATTATGGGACAATATCCTCTAGCAGATAAAAGTGACAGTTTGTCTCTTTATCCATAATCAGTTAAAATCCGTTTTTATCTGCATGAGCTATTCTGTCTGTACCTAGTAAAAAGTGACAAGGACCTTTCATCTCTCCAGAAGTCAACATACTCAGCAAGTTGAAAGATGACAAGTGTCCCAAGCATTTAATGCTTGGGCACTCCTTGGCACTATAAAAGGAGAAGGCATCACCATTCAAAAGGCACGCTTTTAGAATTCTCTTAGTGCAAGAAATCTTTCTTTAAGCCTTAAAACTCAATAGCTTTGCTCTCAGTGTTCTTAGTTGTTTTGTTGTATACTTTGTGCAAGATTGTTAGAATAGTTTATCTGTTCTTTTCCGCAACAATCTTGAGTTTCTTTGTGTAATTCTTGTTGAAAGTTTTTCAATAAAAAGAATTAAAATTGTGAAAATTTTGAGTATTGTATTCAACCCCCACTTCTACAATACTTGCTTAGCCATCTGGGACTAACAAGTGGTATCAGAGCAGAAAGTTTAATTCCATAAACTTGATCTGCGATGGCTGCCTCTTCTTCTACTGGTGAAAACTCTTTTCAAAATAACTTTGCTGAAAATGGGTCCATTTCAAAATCTCCTAAGTTTAATGCTAACAACTTCTCTTTGTGGAAAAGCCGCATGATGCTGTTCATGGAAGGAGTGGATACTAGATATCCAACCATTCTCAAAGAGGGACCCATCATCCCCAGAGTTTGGGCTCGCTATGAAACGCAGAGGCCTGGTAAAGAAACCATGGAAAAAGATAATTCTGATGATTCCTCTGATGAAGAAAAATCTGCTGCTACTGGTCGTTACATTCTTAAAAACCCCAAAAAGTATACCGATGAGGAAAAACGTTTGGTCTCTCTTGACTCCAAAGTAAGAGCTATTATTGCACTCTCTCTTCCTGATGAGGTCTACCACTCTTTGGTGAACTTTGAAACTGCCAAAGAAATGTGGACCACTCTATGTGTTCTGTACGAAGGTACAGAGGAAGTTAAGAAGTGTAAAAAGATTGGTCTTATAAGAAAGTATGAACTCTTCACGTTTGAAAAAGGAGAATCTCTTCCTAGCTTCTATAACCGTTTTAACTCTCTTCTTAATGATCTTAAGTTATTGGGTAGAATCTATGACAATGAGGAAGTCTTGTGCAAATTCATGGATTGTCTCCCAGAATTTTGGGAAAATATATGTACTTGCATCAAAACTACCAAGGATCTTGAGTTCATGCCTTTAACTGTTCTGTATGGTACTCTCTTCAATTTTGATCAAACCAAGCTTCAAAGGAAATCTTTCATAAAAGACATAAAGAGCTCTTCCATAGCTCTTATCAGTGAAAATTCCAAAAAATCTCAAAACCTCCCTAGAATCACCTATCCTTCATCTGACTCTGATAATGACAACCAGTCAAATTCTACCCACCAAACGGAGGCATATCTAAGTGATGCTGATGATGAAGGTGAGGATATTATGATTGAACAATTGTCAGACGAAATGGCAATGATGGCTGGTTCTAAAAATAAATTTCGTCCTTTCAGCAAATCCAGAATTTTTAGAAAAACCTCATCTTTTAAGACTTCTTCTGATAAGTCTAATGAGGAGTGTTTTAATTGTGGCAAGAAAGGACATTTTGCATCTGAGTGTAGGAGCAAGCCTATCTCCAAGTCTAAAAACCCATCCTCTGAGGGTCTCTCCTCAAAAAGGGAAAAATCCAAAAATATGACTTTCAAATCAACCTTTCCCAAAAAGGAGTCCCATTCCTCTTTCTTAAATCATCAGGAGCGTGCTGAGAAATATAAAGCCAAGTACAAGAAAGAGAAGGAAAGGAGTGAAGGTCTGGAAAGAAAAGGGAAGGGTCTTATGGCAGAAACTCACGATTGGGATGATGAAGATACCTCCAAAAGCGACTCTCAAAATAGGTGTTTCATGGCTATCTCTGAAGAAATGGAAGTTTCTGAAAAGGCAACCTCTCCAATGGCTCTCGTGTCGACTGAGTGCTCGACGGCTTATGCTCAGGTACATCCTTTTAATAATATGTCAGATAAAGAAAAGATTGATGCCTATGAATCCTTAACTCAAGATTTTTATTCTGTTAAAGACAGTAAGAATAGAAAATCTGCTCAAGTGAAAGAGCTCAAAGCTGAACTTGAAATTTGCATGTCTAAGCTTAAAAGGTTTGAGGAAATTAAAAATGAGCTTGAGGACTTGAAAACAATAAATCATGTGATCTCAAAAGAAAAGAACTCTCTGTTTAAGAAACTTAAAAGAGAGCAAGAGGTGGTGAGAAAATGGACTGATTCTTCAAAAAATCTTGAACAACTCTTTCAAAGTCAAATCAGTGGAAAGAGCAAAATCGGTCTAGGATTTGGCAAAGTCTCTTCTGAAACTTCTTCCCATACACCTCTTCCTTCCTCAAGTGTGTGGGATGATGCCTCTGATTCAAGTTCTTGTAATTCCATATCCTTAAACTCTTTAGATCTGGGTGAAGCTCTTAAATATGGAATGTTCATTAAAGCTAAAGAGGCATCCTCAAATCAACCTTCTGAAAACTCTGACTCAGATGAAGTTTCAAAACTCACCCTTGATCTCTCAAAAAGTTTAAACATTATTGAAGCATCATCCTCTAACTCCTCGCAAGTCATTCTGTTGAAAAGATCAAAGCCCACCGATGTCAACACCAATGATCCTCCCATTCCTCTCCATGAAGTGTTAAGATCTATTCACGTTGATGAGTATACTGAACCTAATCCCTCAAAGATTCCCAAAAGAGAACATCAAGTTCACCCAAGAGGTTCTTCAGCTTCTGACAAAGGGAAATCGGTGGCTGTTTCTGTGACCGATTTCCACCCCAAAAGGTTCTCTTCAAAGAATTCTCATGGTAACTTTTCCTTTCTTCAAATTCCAAGATCAGTACTTTTGAAAAGGCCAAACCCCACAGAATCCTCCAACTCTCCAACTAACATCTCTGCCAAAGGAATTCTTGGGTCCAAACCTCCTGCTTTGTTCTCCCATAACAAAGTTTTAAAAACCAATGCGAAAAACCAAAATAGGAAAAGTGTTCAAAATGTTAAAAAGGTCTTTATCTATAGAAAATGCTATAACTGTGGTGACACTTTTCACATGGCTAAGGACTGTCCCAAGGAAAGAATCGAAAGAACCAAACCTAAGGACCTCTCATCATCTTCTAATCCTAAAGGACCCATTACAAAATGGGTACCAAAGAACTAATCTATGTGCATGCAGGTTTCTGAGCGCCATCAGATATGGTATCTGGACAGTGGGTGCTCACGCCACATGACGGGAAACAAATCTCTTCTCATCAACTATGTGTCTGAAAAGGGTCCATCTGTCACTTTTGGTGATAACTCTAAAGGCTACACCAAAGGCTATGGAACTCTCACAAATGGATCAGTCACTTTCAATAAAGTGGCATTTGTTGAAGGTCTCATGCATAATCTTCTTAGTATTAGTCAACTGTGTGATCTTGGATATAAAGTTATCTTTGAACTTTGTATCTGTACGGTTGTGGACAAGAACTTCAACGTGATGCTGTCTGGAAAAAGGATGGATAATGTCTATGTCATTGACATGGGACTAAGCAACAATTCATCAAATGTCTGCTTCGTGTCAGATGACTCTTCCAAAAGAAACTGGTTATGGCATAAACGTCTTTCTCATCTAAACTTCAAAACTCTCCACAAAATTTCAAATAAAGAGTTGGTGTCTGGCATGCCAAAGCTGAATTTTATCAAGGAAAAGCTGTGTGATGCATGTGAGAAAGGGAAACTCACCAAAACTTCCTTCAAGACCAAGCAATGCTCTTCCATCACTCTTCCTCTCCAGATGCTGCACATGGACCTATGTGGACCAGTCAGCACTCCGAGTCTAGGAGGAAAAAGGTACATTCTTGTAATTGTTGATGAATTTACCAGATATACTTGGGTGTATTTTCTCAGGTACAAAAGTGATGCAACTGAAGAAATCATCAACTTTGTCAAGAAAAATGAAGTTCTAAATGGCCAACTTGTTCGATCAGTAAGAAGTGATAATGGCACTGAATTCAGAAACAGTGCTCTTGAAGACTTCTTCACTGAGAAAGGGATTTCTCAGAACTTTTCTGCTGTCCGTACTCCACAACAAAATGGAGTGGTGGAAAGGAAAAATAGAACTCTATGTGAAGCTGCCAGATCGATGCTAAGTGAATCAAATCTACCTAGCTATTTTTGGGCTGAAGCTGTTAACACTGCCTGCTTTACCCAAAATAGGTCTGTGATTTCTAAAAGGCATGACAAAACCCCATATGAAGTCTTCCATGGCAGAAAACCGAATATTGGATTCCTTCATGTGTTCGGCTGTGTGTGTTTCATTCTTAATGATCGTGAAAACCTTGGGAAGTTTGATCCCAAAGCAGATGAGGGAATTTTTGTTGGGTATTCCTTATCCTCCAAAGCTTATAGGGTGTATAATCTCAGAAGAAAATGCATTGATGAGTCTATCCATGTCAAATTTGATGATCTTAGATCCTCATCTTTGTCAAATGATGATGATGATTTACACAGATGGATATCATCATGCATCGGAGCTGCTCCTTTGTCTAATCCTATTGATACTCAACTCACTCCCTCCATTCCATCTCCTTCTAGTATCCAAAATGAGTCACCCTCTTCTCCTCATACCGAAATTGCTCAGCCTACCGACACCATTCCTCTCACCGAAAATGAGCCTTCACCCACCACCGAAAATCCTACCTACCATCAAACCTCTGATCCCACTCCTTCGACTCATCTCACTCAATATACTCCATCACCTCTACCCCCTGCCTCAAAATGGACAAAGGATCACCCTATTGACCAAATCATTGGTGATCAACAAGCAGGTGTCCAAACACGTAGAGGAGTTGGAAATATCTGTCTCTATGTAAATTTTCTCTCTCTTCTTGAACCCAAAAAGATTGATGAAGCTCTAGCAGATCCCTGCTGGATCTCGGCCATGCAAGAAGAGCTCTCTCAATTTGAGAGAAACAAAGTTTCGAGATTGGTTCCCAGACCTCGAAAGAAGACAATCATTGGAACCAAATGGATCTTCAGGAACAAAATGGATGAAGATGGTACTGTTATCAGGAACAAGGCCCGATTAGTAGCTCAAGGATACAGACAGGAAGAGGGCATTGACTACGATGAAACATTTGCCCCTGTTGCAAGACTTGAAGCTATAAGGATCTTTCTGGCTCATGCTGCCTACCGAAATTTTAGGGTCTTTCAAATGGATGTTAAAAGTGCCTTCCTCAATGGGGAACTTGCAGAGGAAGTCTATGTGAAACAACCTCCTGGCTTTGAAGACCCAGCTCATCCAGACTATGTGTACAGACTTGACAAAGCACTGTATGGTCTCAAGCAAGCTCCTCGTGCTTGGTATGACACTCTTGCCAACTTCCTTCTAAAACATGGATACTCCAGAGGTAAAATAGACAACACTCTTTTCATCAAGGAAACTTCAGGTAACCTCATTCTTGTCCAAATCTATGTTGATGACATCATCTTTGGTGCTACTGATGAATCACTTTGTGATTAGTTTGCTTCTCTCATGATGAGTGAATATGAGATGAGCATGATGGGAGAGCTTACATTTTTCTTGGGCCTTCAGGTCAAACAAACTTCAGAAGGAATCTTTATAAATCAAAGTAAATATATTCGTGACCTTCTGAAGAAATTTAATTTTTTAGATAGCTCTCCTATGAAAACTCCCATGGCACCACCGTTGAAACTAAATGCCGATCCTAACGGTATATCTGTGGATGTTACCCTTTATCGGGGCATGATTGGTTCTCTTATGTACTTAACTGCTAGCAGACCGGACATTATGTTTGCTACTTGTCTCTGTGCCCGTTATCAGGCAAATCCAAAAGTATCACACTTAAAGGCTGTAAAACGGATTTTTCGGTATCTCAAGGGTACCTTACACTTGGGTCTTTGGTATCCCAAAGACTCAGGTTTTGAACTAATTGGGTATTCAGATTCAGATTTTGCAGGCTCTCAGGTTGATAGAAAAAGCACTACAGGAAGCTGCCAACTCCTTGGTGGTAAATTGGTAAGTTGGTCCAGAAAGAAACAAAACTCTGTGTCAACCTCTACTGCTGAGGCTGAATATGTAGCTGCGGGAAGCTGTTGTGCTCAGATCCTATGGATGAAAAATCAACTCAGGGATTACAATCAATTCTTTTCTAAAATCCCAATTCTGTGTGATAATTCCAGTGCAATAGCTATTGCTAACAATCCTGTTCTCCACTCCAGATCTAAACACATAGATATCCGATATCATTTCATCAGGGACCACATTTCCAAAAGTGACATTGAACTGCACTTCATTCCCACCAATTTGCAGCTTGCTGATCTATTCACCAAACCCCTTGATGAAACCAGGTTCAACTTTCTCATAAGTGAACTTGGAATGTGCAACCTTCAAGAATAAACATGTGTTTCTGCTCCACCGATCTCATATCGGTGGACATTTTCTTCTCCACTTCTTTTCTTACACCGAAATCTCAAATCGGTGGAACTCCTCGACTTCTTCCACCGAAATCAAATATCGGTGGAACCTCTCAACCCCTTCCACCGAATTCTGTAATCGGTGGAACCCTACTTTTCTTCCCCCGAAATCTCAAATCGGTGGAAACCTGCGACTTCTTCCACCGAAGTCTCATGTCGGTGGAACTCTCCAACTTCGGTGAAACCCTTCTTATATCTACACCGAAATACCACCGATATACCACCGAAAGACCACCGATTCACCACCGAGTCTACACCGATCCTCTCTCTTATCTTATACGACTCCCAATGTGTCAGTGATGGGAGACCTTTCACATGTCAGCCGCTATGTGTCACGACTCCTCGTTTCCCACTCCTCCCTTCGAGCCGCCTTGTCCCATATCCCCATAAAAACTATCATCAAGTTACCCTTCTTTCTTCTATATATATATGTATGACCCTCGCATATTTCCCTCTCATTTCTTTTTCAAAACCTGCAACCCCTTACCTCTCTCTCGAAAATCTCTCATGGCTTCTTCTCGATACCCTATTCCCACACGATTTGAGGAGCTTAAGTTTAATCAATGCAATCACGTAGCCCGCTTCGACCCGGATCCAGCTCATCCCGAGTTCTCCATAGTCGCAAAGTTCCTCACTCGCTCTCCTCTTCTTCATGCCTTTTCGTGCAACCCCAAGATGAGTAAAATGCTCATTGGCAGATTTTGGTTAACATGTGTGTACGATCCCTCCAACGAAGCCATTCACGCCTCCATTCTTTCCAACGACGCCGGTGATCACGACCTTACTTTTGGGGTCGATGATGTTCGTCTAGCTCTCAAGATCGACGCCTTTTCCGACTATGAAGACATGCATTTGGACACCATACATGAAGACATTGTTCTTACCACCGGTTATGTGCTCGACGACTCCTCCAAAAGTTCCAAAGGCCCCGGTACTCTTCTTCGCAGCAAAATGGGAGGCATTTGGAATTTCTTCTTTGCCCACGTTATCCATTGCCTCTCACGCAAAACAAGTGGGCATGATCAATCGCCTTCACACGTCAACAAACTCGCTCATGCCCTCATCTTCCAAAGAAAAGTCGACTTCGCCCAATACTTCTTCTCAGAGCTTGTCGAGGTCATCAAGACTCCCAAGAAATGCTATGTTGCCTTTCCACGCTTCATCTCAATGATCATACAGCACAAACTTTCTAAGGCATTGGAGTCAGATCGCAAATCCCCTTTACCGCGCTTCTCTTATGACTGGTCTTCTCCGTGTGTAGGCACCAAAACTCTCAACGTTAAGCCACTCGCCACCGATCGCCCATTACGACCAGGTATGATCTCTTTTGCTCTTTCTCCCGAACTACATTGGGGTGATGCGGAAACTCCCGGGTTTCAACACCTAGAAATTCCCGAGGTCCCTCCAACTGTAGTGGCCCCTTCTCCCCGTTACCGAGTTTCGTCGGGTGGCACTCAAAAGAAACGACAAAAGGCCACCGACACCTCCGCACCCGCTTCTCGAACTACGTCACCGAGAGTTCCCTCGGAGGCTTCCCCGGTTCAAACCCCTTCTTATAAACGGAGGCACTCATCTTCCCCTTCGGGATCTCTTCCAAAGAGGTCCCGGAAACCATCGGCCCCACCAACAAATCCAACTGTCGATTCTCAAAAATCGCCGGTTGTTGAACTTCATCCCTCCGGGCCAAGGGTATCCGTTTCAAACCCCACCAACTCCTCTGTTGCCTCTCAAAAGGCCTCAGTTGTACACTTGGAGAACCCTCAACAAACCTCCCCACTCGATTCTTTGGGTGGTGAAGATGACCTCGAGGTCTCTCCTCTCGAGGGTTCTGATTTTTCACTTCACAGCCTTTCACCCGATCAGTTTATGATCGATGAGATTGCACAACCCAATCAGGGTTCCCCCCCACAGACTTCACCCCCACATGATTTCTTTGCATTTCTTTTAGCGGACACTGGTTCTCCCCGAACCATCCCGTCCCCCGAAGAACATCACATCGAGCCTCCCTCGTCGAGGCAACACTCTCCACAACGAACACCCTCACCTCCCCGACCTCCCCGAACCCTCTACACCGACGAACTCGCGCCTCACCTACGACATCCGCTTCCCGAAGCAGATCCCCTTCGATGGCACTGTTCGTTCCCCGAAATCGGTGGTCACACCCCATCCCACCAAGACCGACCTTCCACCTTCCTTCAATCCACGATCTCTCTGATCTCCCAGGCCAACTCTCGAATCTCAACCCTTGAGACAAAGTTACCTCAATTGCTACTCAATGCCATCACCGATGCCCTTGTACCAATAAATGATTCTCTTACTACGTTGTCTTCTAAGGTTGAGTCCCTCTCCAAGGCCTCCAGCACCGAAATGTCAGAATGGGAAATGGATATGGGTGATTTCTCTATGGTTCCCAACTCAATCTCTGGTACTTTGGCATTTCTACACTCCAAGTTTGATAAGGTGTTTTCTGAAATGGGTTTTAAGGTTCCGGCTGTTCCTGAGGGGGAGAAAACCTCCGCTCCACCGAAATTACCATCCATAAAGAAATCTTCCAGTAACAAGCCTCCACCGAAAACCACTCCACCATCACCGAAATCCTCTTCTGTTTCACCGATACATACAGGTACCACCGAAGCACTAGAACTTGGTGCATCAACTGAGGGGGAGCAATCCAGTAAAGCTTCCAAAGACAAAGGCAAGAAAGTCTTTTCGGCCGAAGATTTGGCTAAGGAAGAAAAGAAGAAAAAGGAGTTGGCAAAATATGGGGCTCGACCTAAAGATGCTGAATCTCTTAAACTCAAGCCTGCTCCTCATATAATCGCCACCGAACTCGGTCTCTCCCCTCAAGAAATTGAGGATGCAAAAATCGCTCAAATCAATTTAGATAAATCCAGAGATCTATCCCTTAAAGCTGCTGAAGAAGAAGCTGCAAAAGCAAAATCCTCCGATGCCATTCAAATCCAAAAATCGGTGCTGAGTGCCCTAGAAAAAGAAAAGAATGATGAAATTAGCTGGTACAAAAAGACCATGCATCACCGAAACAACAGGTCACCGATTTCAACTGTAAAGATTGCCACCTCCAAAGCAAACCCGGAAGACATCAGGCTGATCATTGACAGAGAAGATGGTTCGATGAAAAGTGTGAAAGAAAGTCATCTTCAACTCTTCGGTCTCTCAGAATGGTACGAAATCTCTCAACACCTGGTCAGGAGTCCAAATCCAAAGAAAGACATCTTTGTCAAGTACATTGATGGACTGATGGGAAAGATGAAAGAATTCAAAAGAAAACACAACATCACTCTCTCCACCGATGAAAGAGCCAAACTTCAATCTTTGAAAGAAAAAGTCATCCTTCCCAAAGTTAAAAACCCACCTGACTCAGTCTTCAAGGAAATGGCGAGGGAAGGTAAAATTCCAAATGTGAACAATCTAAACCTCACCATTCCCACTTCGGTCCCCTATCCTACCACAACCTTAAGCCTCTCACCGATACCAGGATTGTTCTTCAACGATGGTCTCGGTCGTCGGTGCTTCTTCAGATTTGCCCAGATACCCTTCGCTGATACTATCTTTTTGGAAGGCATCCACAACCTCTTTCCGAACATCCCCGAAGCTCAGCCTTTCTATAGAAACTTACTGGATGAAATCAAGCGCCGCAAAACCTCAAAGAAGTAAGTTCTCTCCATTTGGTACTTGTAAAAGTTAGTTTCTCATTTTGTAAATTGTACGAGAACTTATCTTAATACAAGTATCTCTATTTGAATTTTATTTCTGTACATACTTTACTTTTCGTTACCTGTAAATAATGTACATAGTATACATACTCATACAAAAAGATCAAAAAGAACAAAAAGAATGGTCTATGTGAAAAGAACCCAAAAGAGTAAAAAGGGTCAAAATGCACTTACTTTTCAGTTACTCTTGAATATTCTAAGAAAGGAGCTCAAATTCAAATAGGGGGAGATTGTTGGGTCACCAAGGATTTGAAATTGACTCACCGATGTTTTCCCTAAAACTCCTATTTAGAATATTTTAGTTTGGTTCTTTGAATGACTTGTACAAGATATCAAATGTTCGGTGAAGTCGAAGATCAACCGAAACCAAGCTTGAAGACTCTCTACTTGTGGAAAATAGAAGACTCTCGGCAACTTACAAACAAGTCATCTCCACCGAACTGCCTGGACAGTTTCGGTGGTTACTTCCCACCGAATTGCCTGGACAGATTCGGTGGCCACATCACCACCGAATTTCCTGAACAGTTTCGGTGGCATCGTCTTCCACCGATGAGCCTTGACAAATTCGGTGGACGCTACACCGAATTACCTGAACAACTTCGGTGGCCCTCCTCACCACCGAAATGCTCTTACATTTTCGGTGGTCGATCTCTCTCTACCGAAGTTCTTCTATTTTCGGTGAAACCTCCTTCGGTGCCAAAGTCTTAAAGGGAAGATCATTTATTATGGGACAATATCCTCTAGCAGATAAAAGTGACAGTTTGTCTCTTTATCCATAATCAATTAAAATCCGTTTTTATCTGCATGAGCTATTCTGTCTGTACCTAGTAAAAAGTGACAAGGACCTTTCATCTCTCCAGAAGTCAACATACTCAGCAAGTTGAAAGATGACAAGTGTCCCAAGCATTTAATGCTTGGGCACTCCTTGGCACTATAAAAGGAGAAGGCATCACCATTCAAAAGGCACGCTTTTAGAATTCTCTTAGTGCAAGAAATCTTTCTTTAAGCCTTAAAACTCAATAGCTTTGCTCTCAGTGTTCTTAGTTGTTTTGTTGTATACTTTGTGCAAGATTGTTAGAATAGTTTATCTGTTATTTTCCGCAACAATCTTGAGTTTCTTTGTGTAATTCTTGTTGAAAGTTTTTCAATAAAAGGAATTAAAATTGTGAAAATTTTGAGTATTGTATTCAACTCGCCCTTCTACAATACTTGCTTAGCCATCTGGGACTAACAACTTCTTACTGATCTGACAAGCTGACCATTCAGAATTTCATTCTTTTTGACAAAGTTGATGATTTCTTCAGTTGCATCACTTTTGTACCTGAGAAAAGACACCCAAGTATATCTAGAGAATTCATCAACAATAACAAGAATGTACCTTCTTCCTCCAAGACTGGGAGTGCTGACTGGTCCACATAGATCCATATGCAGCATCTGATGTGGAAGATTGATGGAAGAGCATTGCTTGGTTTTGAAAGAAGACTTGGTGAGCTTCCCTTTTTCACATGCATCACACAGCTTTTCTTTGACAAAGTTCAGCTTAGGCATGCCAGTCACCAGCTCTTTGTTTGATATTTTATGAAGGGTTTTGAAGTTAAGATGAGACAAACGTTTATGCCACAGCCAGTTTCTTTTGACTGTATCGTCAGACACAAAGCAGACATTTGAAGAGTTGTTTTGACTCATATCAATGATATACACATTATCTAACCTTCTTCCAGAGAGAACAGCCTTCATATTCTTGTCAACAACAGTACAGATACGCAGTTCAAAGATAACTTTGTATCCAAGATCACACAGTTGGCTAATACTTAGGAGATTATGCATGAGACCTTCAACAAATGCCACTTTATTGATGGTAAGGGTTCCATTTGTGAGAGTTCCATACCCTTTAGTGTGACCTTTGGAGTTGTCCCCAAAGGTTACAGAAGGACCCTTTTCTGACACATAGTTTACAAGAAGATGTTTGTTTCCAGTCATGTGACGTGAGCACCCGCTATCTAGATACCAAACTTGTTGGTGCTCAAAAACCTGCAGACAACATCAAGTCAGTTCTTAGGTACCCATTTGGTAATGGGTCCTTTTGGGTTAGAAATGTGAGAGACCTTGGGTTTGGATCTGTCGATTCTTTCCTTTGGATAGTCCTTAGCAAGATGAAAGGTATCACCACAATTATAACATTTTCGGTAGATGAAAGTTCTTTTGGGTTTTTGTTCCTTTCCTTTTTCCTTTGCAATTATATCAATCTTAATCTTTGGACCAAAAAGGGGATTGCGAGGACCTCTAAAAAGTTCGGTTCTTGAGGTTGAAGCATGGTCAGGGGTCTTTCTTGAGAAAACTTCGGTCTTTCCCTTTTGGACAAAATCGGTGAAGGATATTTCCATGGTGTGTTTTTCTTTGAACACTTGTGATTTTGAAAGATTTGAAGAGTTGTTATCAATGGTTAAATCTTTGAACATATCATGAATGGGTTTAACAGTATCCTTCAATTCTTGCACTTTATGGGTTTGATCTGATGAAGATTCTTTGGCTTGTATAAACATTCCATATTTTAAGGCTTCACTAAGATCAACAGAATTTAAAGAAATGGAATCACAAGAGTTTGACTCAGAGTCATCATCCCATGTATCGGTGATGGGAACAAGTGCATGGGAAGATTTTTCAAGCATGGATTTTTCATATCCTAACCCAAACTTGTTATCACCACCGATTTGATCTTGAAAGATTTGTTCAAGATTCCTTGAAGAATTTGTCCATTTTCTGACAACTTCCTGTTCTTTCTTTAACTTCTTGAACAGTTTATTTTTCTCCTTTTCAATTACATGATTTATGACTTTTAGATTTTCATGCTCAGTTTTGATTTCCTCAAACTTTCCAAGTTGACACATGTAAGATTCAAGTTGAGATTTGAGATTTTTAACTTGAGCAGATTTTCTTTTCTTGCTTTCTTTGACAGTATAAAAGTCTTGAGTTAAAGATTCATAAGCATTTATCTTTTCAATATCAGTCATGTCATTAAAGGGATGTACCTGAGAGTATGATGATGAGCCTTCAGTTGAAACTAATGCCATTGGAGACTTTGCCTTTTCTTCTTCCACCTCTTCTGATATGGCCATAAAGCACATATTTGGAGAATCACTGTCAGATGTTTCTTCTTCTTCCCAATCATGAGCCTCTGCCATCAATCCTTTTCCTTTCCTTTGAGATCCTTCATTTCTTTCTTTTTCCTTCTTGTACTTAGCTTTGTACTTTTCAGCACGTTCCTGATGTGAGAGTGAGGAGGATTGAGAATCTTTCTTGAAATAGGATTTATCTTTGGATTTCTCAAATTTGGAAGGATATTTGTCAGAGGACGTAGAATTGACTTTTGACACACGCTTGTTTCTGCACTCAGCTGCAAAGTGTCCTTTCTTACCACAGTTGAAACATTCTTCATTTGTCTTGTCAGAAGAAGACATTTTTGTAAAGGATGGTTTTCTGAAAGTTCTGGGTTTGTTGAAATTTCGAGATTTATTTTTAAAACCAGCCATCATAGCCATTTCATCAGACATTCGGTCTACCGAAATTTCATCACCTTCATCATCGACATCACTCAGATATGCCTCCGTTTGGTGAGAACGGTTGTTCTGATTTTCGGTGTCAGAGTCTGATGAGGGATACGTGATACAAGGAACATTTTGACTTTTCTTGGAACTTTCACAGATAAGAGCTATTGAAGAGCTTTTTATCTCTTTGAAGATGGTTTTCCTATGAAGCTTGGTTTGTTCAAAGTTGAACAGAGTTCCATACAAAACAGTTAAAGGCATGTATTCCAAATCCTTGGTAGTTTTAATGCAAGTGCAAATGTTTTCCCAAAAGTCAGGAAGACAATCCATAAACTTGCATAGAACTTCCTCATTATCATAAACTCTACCTAGTAACTTTAAATCATTTAAGAGAGAGTTGAATCGGTTATAAAAGCTTGGAAGTGATTCTCCCTTTTCATAGGCAAAGAGCTCATATTTTCGAATGAGGCCAATCTTTTTGCTTTTCTTCACTTCCTCTGTACCCTCATAAAGTACACACAATGTAGTCCACATCTCTTTAGCAGTACCGAAATTAACAAGAGAGTGATAGACTTCATCAGGAAGTGAGAGAGCAATGATTGCTCTAAGCCGAGAATCCAGAGACACCAATCGTTTTTCTTCATCAGTATATTCCTTTGGGTTTTTGAGAATGTAACGCCCAGTAGTCTTTGCTTTCTCTATGTCGGAAGGTTCAGAATCATCAGAGTCACGTGACTTATCAACTGGTTCCTTACCAGGCCTCTGCTTTTCATAGCGAGCCCAAACTCTCGGGATGATAGGTCCCTCCTTGAGAATGGTTGGATATCTAGTATCCACTCCTTCCATGAATAGCATCATACGGCTTTTTCATGGAGAAAAGTTGTTAGGATTAAACTTGGGAGGTTTTGAAATGGAACCATTTTCAGCAAAATTGTTTTGACCAGTGTTTTCAACAGTTAGGGATGAAGATGAGGCAGCAATTGTGGATAAAGTTTATGAATTAAACTTTCCGCTCTGATACCACTTGTTGGTCCCAAAATGGCTCAACAAGTATTGTAGAAGGGGGGGGTTGAATACAATACTTAGATTTTTCACAAGTTTTAATTCAATATATTGAAAATCTTTCAATAAGAATTACACATAGAAAACAAAAGATTGTTGCGGAAAAGAACAGTTAAACTATTCTAACAATCTAACACAAAGTAAACTGAAAAACACTTAGAACAAATTTGACACTTAGACACAAGATGCAGTTTCAGTAAGAAATGAGCTTGCACTTAGTTATCTTCAGAAGCCGTAATTTGCATGGAGAGTCTTCACCTCTATTTATAGTCCATGCATCATTTAATGCTTGGGACACTTGTCACTCCTCCATTCATTGTAGAGGTTGACTTCTGAAAAGCTGATATCTCCTTTTTAACTTATCCCAGGAACCAGGAGGACAGTCGTACCAGAAAAAGACCTTATCTGAGAATAGATAAAATGACAAAATGCCACCTTTATCTGACAATTGGATATTGTCTCATAATAAATGATCTTCTCTTTTGTCTTTAGAGAATAGGGCTACCGACCTCCTGTATTGGAAACTGCACCAATTCGAAATCTCACTTCTTTAGAAAAGAGAGAGAGTTTCACCGAAGTGTAAAATATTTCGGTGCAGTCTTCTTGAACTCCCACCGATTTCTGAACACATTTCGGTGGAAGTCTTCTTAAGCTTTTCACCGAATTTCTTCAATTCGGTGATGCTTGTCCACCGATAGCACAAGCATATCGGTGGTGATGTAACTTGTAGAAAGTTGCTGCCGATTTTCTCACTTCCGCAATGAGATAGTCTTCGCACTTGGTTTCGGTTGATCTTCGACTTCACCGAACAATTGATATAAGAGTACAAGTTACACAAAAGAATCCAAAAAATATTCTAAGTATCTAAGTGGGTTTAATTGAGTCAATTTCAAATCTGTAATGACCCAACAATCTCCCCCTATTTGAATTTGATCTCTATCCTTAGAATATTAAAGAGCAAATGAAAATAAGTGCATTTTGACCCTTTTTACTCTTTTGGGTTCTTTTTCACATAGACCTTTCTTTTTGTTTTTTTTATCTATGTTTCTTTGAGTATATCTATACATTATATATAAATCAAGGAAATAAAAGGTATGTACAGCTACATATAAACAAGAGAAGCACTTGAATTGCATAAGTCATTCTCATACATCGGTGAGGAAAGGAAGCAAAAGATTATCAAAACTACCGAAAGGTAAAATGAAAATCTACTTCTTTGACGATTTTCGGCGCTTGATCTCATCCATTAGGATTCGGTAGTAGGGTTGAGCATCAGGGATGTGAGGGAACAAGTTGTGGAGGCCTTCAAGAAACATGGTGTCGGCAACGGGGATTTGAGAGAATCTGAAGAAGGCTCGTTTGCCGAAACCATCGTTGAAATACAGTCCTGGAATCGGTGATATGATGCCGAAGTGGGAAGGGAAAGACTTAAGTTACTTACATTCGGTATCTTTCCTTCCTTTGCCATATCCTTGAAGACAGTGTCGGGGGGATTCTGAACTTTGGGAAGGCGCACTTCTTCCTTCAAGGATTGTAGTTTCGATCTTTCATCGGTGGTCAGCACGATGCTATACTTCTTTTTGATCTCCTTCATCTTTGCCATTAGACCATCAATGTATTTGACAAAGATGTCCTTCTTTGGGTTTGGATTTTTGGCCAAGTGTCGAGATATCTCGTACCATTCGGGGAGACCGTAGGTTTTGAGTTGGTAGTCTCTCACACTTTTCAAGGAGCCATCTTCCCGATCAATGATAAGGCAGATGTCTTTTGGGTTGGCTCTGGAGGTTGCGATCTTGACACCTGAGATCGGGGTTCTGTCGGATCGGTGGTGCATCTTCTTCTTGTACCATCTAACTTCTTCATTTCTCTCTTGTTCAAATTCACTCAGCACCGATTTCTGTGCCGACACGGCATCGGTGGACTTGGCTTTCTTGGCTTCTTCCTCTGCAACTTTTAAAGAGAGGGCCTTGGTATCATCAACGGATTTATGGGCTAATATGGTTCCTCAATTTCTTGAGGAGTCAGATCGAGATTGGGTTCCTGCAGATGTGATGAAGGAGGTTTAAGTTTGAGTTTGTCTGCATCGGTGGGACGAGTCCCATACTTCATCTTTTCTTTCTCTATTCTTTCTTGTTCGGCCAATTGTTCGGCAGTAAGACTTTTCTTTCCCTTGTCTGTTTCGGCCGCAGAAGGTTGCTCCCCCTCAGTTGTTGCTTTGTCTTCCAACTCCAAATCTTTTTCTTTAGAGAGTTGCTCCCCGTCAATGTCGGCGGTTTCAGCGTGAGTTTTGGTGGTATCAGGGATGTCATCGGTGGAAGATGGAGGCTTGGGGAAGACCGACTGTTTAAGAGATGGAAACTTGGGTTGGGTTGTCTTTTTCTCCCCCTCAGCACCAGCCAGAATCTTCATACCCATCTGTCTGAAAATGTAGTCAAATTTCTCACGAAGAAAAGAAAGTCGTTTCGGTACCTCTTCAGAAACCATGGTGAAATCACCGAGATCCATCTCCAGTTGGCCGAACTCTTGAAGTGTGGCATGAATGTCGCGAAGAGAGTTGGCAATGGTCTGGCTGAAGTCTTGATGAGACTTAGCTTCTTGAAGCATCCTCTGAAGTTCAGAATCTTTGACGGTGGAGGCTGCCTTGAAAGCACCAAAGGAGAAGGCAAGATCCCCATGAGATTGTGACAAAGATTCCACCTTGGAAACCAAAGAGGATATGTCGGTGGTAACAGGCCGTAGAGCATTGGTAATAGCATCTGAAAGAATCTGCGGCAGGCGAGACTCGATAGTTGACATTCGGGAACCCGTCATGACGATCATTGCAAGAGTGGCCTGTTTGAAAGATTCAAATTGGGTGCCGACAAACCGACATTGTCGAGCACTTTCTTGTAAGTCTTCAATCAAAGAGGGCGCTTGATCAGTGGTTTCACCCCCGACATCCCCAGTAACTATGTAGCGGATGCGATGGGGATCCTCCGCCGAAATGGGAATGTTGCTGGGATATAACATTTCATCGGGGAATAGTGGTCTCGGTGGCGGAGTGGGAGATTGTCGGGGTGATTTCTGACCCGGGGAGGGTGATCGGTGTGGCGTAGGCGATCTTTGGGGAGTTTGAACCAGGGGAGAACTTCGGGGAGAAGTTTGGTTCAAAGGTGACTTTGTCGGTGAGGGGGATGAGGACTCAATGAGGATCGCTCTGGCCGACAGGGAAGTTCGGGGAGAACCAGTGTCGTCAAAGAGACCTGCAAAGAAGTCATGGGGGGATCTAATGGGGGGAACCCTTATCGGGTTGTGCATCATCATCGATCAAGAAATGACCGGGTGAAAGGGCGTGCATTGCAAGGTCCAGACTTTCGGAGGGAGAGTCTAGACTTTCGGGGGGAGAGTCTGCGTGTTCACTCACAGAATGAGTTGGAGGAGGTAGATTTAGGGATGTCTTAGGGATAACCAAATGGTCGGTGGTGAACAAAAATGATCTGGAAGGGGATGGCTCACGGACATTTCCCCGAGATCTTTTTAGACGATTTTTCGGGGGGGACGAAGAGTGCCTCCGCTTAGAAGGTTTTTGGACCGGGGAAGCCACCGATGGGTTAATCGGTGTCATGGTCCTGGAAGCAGCGGTGGAGGTGTCAGCGGCCGATTTCTTCTTCGCGCCGACCGACTTTACTCTGGGACGTGGGGAAGAGGTCACAACAGCAGGAAGGACCTCGGGGATATCGGGGTGTTGAAACCCTGGAAGTTCAGAATCACCCCATTGAAGATCTGGAGAGATGCCTAAAGCGATCATACCTCGGCGTAAAGGACGATCGGTGTCGAGAACACCGACGTTGAGAGTTTTGCTGCCGACGATCGGTGGAGACCAGTCATAAGTGAATCTGGGAGATCGGGACTTGCGGTCTTCGTCCAGAGCTTTGCCAAGTTTGTGATGGATGATCGTAGAGATGAATCGGGGGTAGGCAACGTGGCACTTCTTTGGATGTGTGATCACTTCCACTAATTCGGTGAAGAAGTACTGGGCGAAATCCACTCGGCGTTGAAAGATTAGGGCATGGGCAAGTTTGGTGATGTATGAAGGGGATTGATCATGGCCGCTCGTCTTTCGGGAGAGGCAGTGGATCACAGGGAAAAGAAGAAGTTCCATACACCACCCATGTGACTCCGAATAAGAGTTCCAGGACCTTTGGAGCTTTTGGAGTTGTCATCGACCACGTAACCTGTTGCACTAAGGACATCTTCGAGAACGGTATCTAAATCACCTACCCATCCAACTCTGACCATGATAGTCAAGAAGATCCCAATGACCATTCGGAGGCATATCTTAGTGATGCTGAGGATGAATGTGAGGAAACTTCAGTTGACAAATTATCTGATGAAATGGCCATGTTGGATGGGCATTCTAAATCCAAATCTCACCCCTCTTCTGGAAAATCTAAGTTTGGTAGAAAATAATCCTCTTCTCTCTCCAAACACTCTTCTTTGGACAAATCTAATGAGGAATGTTTTAACTATGGTAAAAAGGGTCATTTTGCTTCTGAGTGCAGAAGTAAACACCTTGAAAGACCCAGAACTGCTTCCTCAGGCCAATTTTCCTCAAACTCGGGAAAATCCAAATATGATTCCTCCAATCTCTCCTCTTCTGCAAATTCTGACCGGGCTGAAAGATACAAGGAAAAATACAAGAGAGAAAATGAAAGAAATGAAAGACTTGTCAGAAGAGGAAAGGGTCTGCCTGCTAAAACTCATGATTTGGCAGATGAACCCGCATCTGAAAGCGAGAATGACACCTCAAATGTCTGTTTCATGGCCAAGATAAATGACATGGATGATTCAGAAGATCACACTCCTTCAACTGCTCTTGTATCAGCTAAGTGCCTCTCCTCCTAATCACAGGTACATCCTTTTCTATCTCTTTCTGATGCTGAAAAGATTGAAGCTTTTGATTCTTTAACCATTGATCTTTTTGATGCTAAAACTGCTAAGAAAAAGGCAAATGCTCAGATAAAATCTATTTCCTCTCAACTTCTAACATGTCTCTCCCAACTTGACCAGTTTGACAAAGTTAAGACTGAGCTTGAAGATCTAAAATCCATAAATTTCATTCTTGCCAAGGAGAAAAACAAAATACTCAAACGTTTTCAAAAGGAGCAAGAAATTATGAGAAAATGGACCAGTTCTTCCAAAAATCTGGAAAAGATTTTTCAAGATCAGATTTTTTATGATGACAAAACTGGTTTAGGCTATGGAAAAATGGAAACTGGTCAATCTTCAAAATCGCATGCTCCCACCTCATGTGCTTCACCTTCATTTTGTGAAACCTCCAATTCTAATTCTATTGGGCCTTTGTCCATGAATTCTGCCGATTCATCTGAAGATTTAAAATTTGGAATGTTTTTAAAGGCAAAAGATCCCATTTCCTTTCCAAAGGAAAAGACTCAAGATTCCAATGATTCTTCCACACCTATCCATGACTTTCAAAAATTCTTGACTTTAGATGATGCATCTTCCTCTTCCAACTCTAACAAAAAACATTCTATCTCTGAAAAAGTCAAGTCTTTGGGTGCTGATTCTTTCTTAAAAGGAAACTCTCCAATTTTCTCCAAAAATATTTTTGTGACTTCCTCCACCGATTTTCTTCCCCGATCTGTGAGCCTCAAAATGTCCGATTCAAAGGAAAAGATTTCTGACCTCTCAAATTTTGAAAAAAAGGAATTTTAAGTGTTGCACCCCAATTCTTTGTTACCTCCTCAAAATCTTTGAAGATAACCAAAAGGGGCAAAAGTAAGGAAAAATGTCAAAATTCTAAAAAGAATCTTCATCATAGAAAATGCTATATCTGTGGTGATGTTTCTCATTTTGCCAAAGGCTGCCCGAAAGAAAGAATTGATCTGAGTGACACCAATTCTTTTCCTTCAACATCTAACACAACAGGACCCACTACCAAATGGGTACCTAGGAAATAAATTCTTTGTGATTGCAGATTTTGAGCTGGACAGATGGATCTATGTGGACAAATATAAAAGTGAGAAAATTGAAGAAATCATCAAGATCATCATGCAATCTGAAGTGTCAAAATGATGAACTCTCAGATCTCCTTGTTTTGAAAACTTTTCCCATTGGCACACTCACTAGTGTCAACTTCTTCTCTACCGACATCTTCCATTTCCCACCGTACATCTCACCTTACATTTTCTCATCCACCACATATTTTACCCACTAGAAATACCCCTCTTACCATCTCATTTCTTCACACCTTCTGCTCCAATTTTCTCTCACAAAACCTTTGGAAGGAGCTCGATTCAAATTTCTTTTAGAAGAACTTGGATTGTTAAATTTAGATATATAAATAAATAAATAAATAAAAATAGTTATATAGCCGTTGGTTCCTTCTACACTTCCCTCATTTACTCTCATTTGTTTTTCTATCTACAAAACCTTAGAATTCTCTCTTTTGGATGACTTCATCACACCCATCTAATCTATACAAATCCATTTCTCTTTTGACTAAGCCTCACCACCGAATTACTTTTCCTTTTTGCCAAATACCGCCGACCACCTCACACCAAATCGGCGCTGCCTTATCTTTCTTTCGCCTGCTGCAGCTACCGACAACTGCTGCTACCGACAACAGCTTCTTACCGCCGATCACAAGTTACCGAAACTTCCCCTTTCCCTTTTATTTTTTTTGCCCATCAGACCAAGTCATCGACACAACCGAAATAATAGCTGCCGATCTAGCTGTTGCCTTGGCAGCTGCCACCTGACAATCCATCCCTCTTTCCCTCGTCTCAATCGACAACCCCATACCATCGATTTCTTTTCGGCCGAAGCCTTCCCACCAATCGCTTGCCGACTGCCTCTTTGCCGATCTCTCTTGCGGCCGAAGATTCGCTGCCGACACCCTCACTTGCAGCCGAACTCTTGCTGCCGATTGGTTCTCCCACCGACAGCAGCTTGCTGCCAATTTGTCTCGCGTTCTTCCAGCCACCGACCGTTGCTGTTGCCGATCGGCTATCCTCTGTCGATCATAACCCAAGCCCAACAGCCCTTGTCGGCTGTCTTCTACATGCCAAAACAGCCTATCGGCTGGGTTCTATCTGCCGCCGAAGCCAAACAGCCTTCTACCGAAGCCACCTAGACATTCCCCCACACGCCGACTTTGCTGTCGACACCCACATCTTCTGCCGACTATCGGTTGCACACACACCTCTTTTGTCGCACCTCCTCTGCCGACGACAAACCAGCCGAAACCCACCTACCGCCGACAACAGCTTACCCCCGAAGTGACTGCTGACACCCCCTTGCTTTCTTTCCTTGTTTGCCGAAAGTCACACCAAACAGCAGCATCAGTTGCTGCTGCCGACACCCACACCATCCAAAACTGTCGCTGCTTCTCCCCATGGCCGAAACCATCCCGTCGACAAATCCCTGCCCTTTGTAATTTTAATTTGGACGAGACCCACGGTTGCCAACTAAAATCGGCAACTCTCTTTTTCTGCCGAAAGTCACGCCAAACAAATCCCACCGAACCCCCCTCATTCTTCTTCCAAATCCTGCAAATTTCTTCTCTTTTCTTTCTATTTCTCTGTAATGAATCGAATCAAAGTAATGGGATCAAACGATTTTTTTTTATTGAATGCTTGGGAGAATTGGGGATGGGAAGAACAGAAACCTAAGAAATAAGGTAGGAATGATCACAGATCTCACAAATTTCTCTACCCTGCTTCCCTCACAAAACATTACTTAAAAGGATGCGAAATAACAGAATTTGTTAGAGTATTGCTGATGTGGCTCCCATCACGTGGTCCTCATATTTTTTTGGTATCTTTGTATTTCTTTCACTCCTTCTAAGTTGATCCGGTTGTCCCTTTATCCCCTCGCTGTTGTCTTGAACATTTTGAGTCGTAACAATACCGCCCCCATTAAAATTAACCTTGTCCGCAAGGTTGAAATCAGGAAATTGTTGCTGCAGTTGCTGAGCATCTTCCCATGTGGCAGCATCTGATGGTAAACCTTCCCATTGAATGAGACATTGAGGAACAAGTTGTGTACCCTTGTAGATAGAACGTTGTTGGAGGACCTGTTGGGGTTGGAGAATCAGTGTAGTTGTAGAATCGACAAGCTGTAAGGGAGTGATTTGGTGGTCTGGTTTTCCCACACATTGGCGAAGTAAGGAAACATGAAAAACCGGATGGATGTTTGCGGTAACCGGTAAATCAAGCTTGTAGGCAACTTCCCCGACACGAGCCATAACGCGGTAAGGGTCAAAATATCGATGGCCAAGCTTGTGGTGGCGTTGTAAACGGGCTGAATTTTGCCGGTAAGGTTGCAACTTTACGTAAACCCAGTCGTCAACCTTGAATTGCACGTCCCGACGATGTTTATTAGCAGTCAACTGCATTCGGTGTTGAGCTTTGAGCAAGTTGACCTTGAGTTGAGAGAGCACATCATCACGCTCCAACAATTGCTTCTGCAAATCAGGATTTGTGGTTGAGTCTCGAAGATACCGGGTAATGGTGGGTGGTTTGCGACCATATAGGATTTCGAAGGGAGTCATTTGTGAAGAAGTTTGGTAAGATGTATTATACCAAAACTCAGCCCAAGGTAGAAATTGTAACCATTTCTTAGGAAAAGCAGCAACAAAACAACGGAGATACATTTCGAGGCAGCGATTAAGAGCTTCGGATTGCCCATCCGTTTGTGGGTGGTATGCGGTACTAAACTTAAGAGTGGTACCGTGTAAGCGATGTAAATCCTTCCAAAAATCCGTCATGAAACGAGCATCTCGGTCAGTCACAATCGACAAGGGAACGCCATGAAGACGAACTATTTCATTGATAAAAGCCGTAGCCACTGATACACTGTTAAATGAAGAAGGTAAGGCGATAAAATGACCGTACTTGGACAAACGGTCCACCACCACCATAATGGCAGATTTGCCCTGGGAAAGTGGAAGGCATGTGATAAAATCCATGGCGATATCTTCGAAAACAGCTTGGGAAATCGGTAGCGGTTGAAGAAGTCCCCCGGGTGAAAGGAAAGACGGTTTAGTTTGTTGACAAATGTGGCAATGGGCAACAAACTGTTGAACATCAGACTTCATATTTTTCCAATAAAAATTGGCAGCCAATCGTTGATATGTGCGTGTGATACCGGAGTGACCCCCAATGACCGAAGAATGGAATTCCGTAAGAAGCTGCGTACGAAGGGTGGCATTGTTAGGGATCAATAAACGACCTTGGTATAAAATCATCTCATCTTTAATACCGTAGCCTGGAAAATTCAGCGGGTCAGCAGTCAACTGGTGGAACAGTGTTGACCATTCCGGGTCGGACTTGGCTGCCTTCAAGAAATCTTGCAAAAAAGTAGGGATAGGTGTCGAGAGTGCCATTAAGTGTCCCGAAGGAACCCGAGACAGGGCGTCGGCGGCGTTATTCTGGTTGCCGGGTCGATATAATATTTCAAAGTCAAATCCCAAAAGTTTACCCAACCATTTTTGTTGCTCGGGGGTTTGAATCACCTGATCTTGAAGTCGTTTAAGGGATTGTTGATCGGTTAAAATGGAGAACTTATGACCGAGTAAATATTGCCGCCATTTAGCAATAGCTTGTGTGATCGCATACATCTCACGGTGATAAGTGGAAGCTTGTTGCATTCGTGGACATAGCTTCTTGCTGAAATATGCCAATGGATGTTTATCTTGAGATAAGATAGCACCAATACCTTGACCGGAAGCATCAGTTTCAATGGTGAATGGCTTGGTAAATCTGGTAATTTTAACACCGGAGTGGAACTTAGGAGTTCCTTGAGATGAGTGAAGGCGTGCAAAGTGGTGGAGGTCCATGTAAAAGCGTCTTTTCGGAGTAAATCAGTGAGGGGACCAGCAACGGACGCGTAATTCTTGATGAAGCGCCGATAGTATCCCGTCAACCCTAAGAAACCCCGAACTGCTTTCACTGTTGTCGGGACCGGCCAGTTTTGAATGGCCACAATCTTATCCGGATCCACCGAGACTCCATGAGAGGAAATAATATGGCCCAAATAAGCGACTTGGGGCTGCCCAAACGTGCACTTAGATAACTTTGCCACCAATTTGTGATCCCTTAAAAGCTGTAAAGTAGTCTGAATATATTGTAAATGATCAGCCCAGGTTTTGCTATAGATTAAAATATCATCAAAGAAAACTAAAATGAAACGACGCAAAAACGGTCGGAAAACATCGTTCATTAGTCTTTGAAAGGTGGATGGTGCATTCGTTAGTCCAAAGGGCATAACCATAAATTCATAATGGCCATCATGAGTTCGAAATGCAGTCTTCATGATATCATCTTGAGCGAGACGGATCTGATGATAACCGGCCATTAAGTCCAATTTTGAGAAATAGTGGGCACCGTATAATTCATCGAATAACTCATCAATGGATGGGATGGGAAATCGATCTCGCACAGTAATCGCATTAAGTGCCTGATAATCGACACAAAAACGCCAAGTGCCGTCTTTTTTACGAACCAGCAAAACCGGTGACGAAAAGGCGCTAGTACTTGGCCGAATGAGACCTTGTTGCAGCATTTCATGGACTAACCGTTCGATTTCCTGCTTCTGGAAATACGGATATCGGTAAGGTCGGACCGAAACGGGTTTACTATTGGGCATGTGCTCAATATGGTGATCCTGGGAACGACTAGGAGGTAGTCCTTGAGGGGCAGTGAAGACATCAGTAAAATTATCGAGTAGAGCTTGTAAGTCTGGTGTGTATGGAGGTTGCTCCTGTGCTGGAGTTGATAAGGATAAGTGAAACAATTGAGCAATACCATCTGAGTGCAACAATTGCCGAAGTCCATGAAACTGAATCGGCTGAGCTCTCGGAGTAATATCACCTTGCCATGTGATGGATTTGCCATTGTGCGAGAATTCAAATGTTGAGGAAGAATAATCGGTAATCACCGGACCAAGAGTAGCAAGCCACGAGACACCCAATACCATATCCCAACCTTGTAATGGAATAACATAAAAATCGACCACAATTGATTCACCCTGTATAAGCAATTCAACATGTTTGGCTATGCCAGTACACGGTAGACGTTCACCGTTGCCAACAAGTACCGAAAACGGGGCAATCGCTTCAATTGTAAAATTAAGAAACTGAGCAATACGGGTCTGGACAAAACAATGGGTACTACCCCCATCTAAAAGTACCTGAACTGATTTGCCGCGAACTGATCCGGTGAAACGAAGAGTTGTAGCCGAAATCCCACCAGATAACGCATTATATGAAATTGCGGAAAGAGATTTAGCTTCCTCCATTTGTAATTTGTCGGCTAGGAAAACATCAGCACTCGCCGGCGATGGTGGATCTGAAAAACCACCCGGATCTGTAGGCTCGTCATCGAAGAACAAGAGCTGTGGAGTGGATTTACACTTATGGTCCCAGGTGTATTTCTCGTCGCACTGATAACAAAGTCCTTGGGATTTTTTTTGAGCGAGTTCTGCTGGAGAGAGGCGACGGAAGGCCACCTTCGTATTGCCGGTCGGTGTGAAGGAAGGCTTCGCTGGAAATGGAGGTACGGCTGTGGATTTAGGTGTGGGAAGTAAAGGTTTAGTGGAGCCCAACGTAACTCGGCCCAACCCTTTCTCAAATTGAACCCGCTGCTCATGTAAATGGGCCTTATCCATTGCATCTTCTAACGTAGTGGGCTGATGTATAAGAACTGATTGTTTAAGGTCGGAACGGAGCCCGGAGATAAAGCAACTGATCAGAAACGGCACCAGCAATTGAATAGTGCGATTGGAGATGGCCTCAAATTGAGCACGGTAATCGGCGACTGAGGAAGTTTGCTGAAGCTTGGCCAATAGTCCCTCTGGTTCCTCTAATTCCTTGGATCGGAATCGTTTGGTGAGAGCATCAGTAAACGTCGACCATGAATCAATTGGATTATTGCGTTGTGACCAATCAAACCAATCGGCGGCAGAGTCATCCAGATAGAATGACGAGATCGTCAATCGATCCTTATCCGGAATGGAGTAAAACTCAAAATAGCGGGAAGCCTGGGCAATCCATCTCTCTGGATTGTCGCCGGTGAAACGAGCCAGGTAAACCGGCGCCGGCTTATGTCTTCCTAGAATACTGGAACCTGTGTCGTTATGCTCACCGGTGTGTTTATTGGCGTGTGATTTCTTCGAATCAGATGACTCAGTACGTTTGATGAGTTCATTAATGGAGAGTTGAAGAGCAGCAATGGCGTCTCGCATCTCTGATTGCTCAACCTGAACAGCTTTGACAGATTCTTCAAGGACTCGAGCTCGTGTACCGTCTGCCATCTCTGCAGGGTACAATGAAAGCACCAAATTGTAATGAATCGAATCAAAGTAATGGGATCAAACGATTTTTTTTATTGAATGCTTGGGAGAATTGGGGATGGGAAGAACAGAAACCTAAGAAATAAGGTAGGAATGATCACAGATCTCACAAATTTCTCTACCCTGCTTCCCTCACAAAACATTACTTAAAAGGATGCGAAATAACAGAATTTGTTAGAGTATTGCTGACGTGGCTCCCATCACGTGGTCCTCATATTTTTTTGGTATCTTTGTATTTCTTTCACTCCTTCTAAGTTGATCCGGTTGTCCCTTTATCCCCTCGCTGTTGTCTTGAACATTTTGAGTCGTAACATTCTCTCTCTAGAAAACATAAAAAATGGTGCACTATCAGAGATATATTCATCTCAGAAAAGGGGTTTCCATGGCAGCTTATGTTGATGAAGAAGATGCTTGTGTTAATATGAGTGGCTGTAATAAAAGATCAAAGCCAAAACTTCTTTTTCTTCTCTTTTGCACGCTTCTTTCTTCTTGCTTGCTTCTTGTGAACCTTAACACCAACCTCACCTAATTTTTTGAAATTTTTATCGCCACCCCCTTTATTTTTTTTGACAAACCACAAAACAACCACCTTTTTCTTTGGTTTTGCTTTCTGCCGACAAACCAAACAACTGCCGACAAACCACAAGTTTTTCTTTTGTTTTGTTTTGTTCCTTTTGACCTACCAAACCCCCTTTACTTCTCTACACAAAACAAAATACCCCCTCCCTATTTTTTGCCAACCTTTTAGAACTCACACACCCCAATTTTTCATTTGGCCGATATCCCACACACATAACCCCTCCCCCTTTCCCGTTTTTTGTGTTTGTTTATGCCGAAGCCCAAGACCACCGACACCCCCCTAGAATTCGAATCTACCTTTTTTCTCTTTTACCAAACCACCCTCTTTTCTCTTTTTCTTCCGACAAACCAAACATCACTCACATTTTTTTGTTTTTGCTTTTTGCCTACCAACCCATTACCATGTACATTCTTTAAAGACCTCCCTCCCCCACCGAAAAACAAATCCTCACCCACCCACCACCTAGCTTGCTGTAAATCCTTTATATATATATATATATATATCAAAAAAAATATGTTGTCGTTTTCTTGCGTTGTGGCCGATTTTTCAACAATTTATAATGTTTTTCCTTCGTCGGCCGCTGAGGGTGAGAATTCATTTGAGGGGGAGCAACATCAACCCTCAATACTCATATCCAGCGACCAACTCGGAAAATTGAGGAAATCGGCGGACCGGTCAAGGGGGAGCACATCAGTCCGGTCGAATCTAACAGGGGGGAAGAAACACAAAGACCGGCTGATCTAATTGAGGGGGAGCAAAACAAAGACAAAGGATGATAATGCTAAACAGGAAGAACTGAAGATGCCAAGAGAAAGAAAGAAGATGCAAGAGATGGGCAGAAGCATCTTGAACCTGATTCACCTAATCTCAAACCTCCCTCAAAGATTGTCATCATTTCTTAAACACAGACTCATTTGGCTGAAATCTTTTGGAGTAAGTGAATGACTTGAAGATTTGGAACATCTGAAGAAAAGCAAAAATGCCTGAAAGATAATGTTCTCCAACACATCAACAGGCTGCTGATCAAAATGAAGAATCCTCAAGCCAGACACAAGTTTCAACTCGCCCCTCCAAAGATGCAAGTAATATTTGTTTTGTTCATATTGTTTATACTTATTTCCATTTTCTTTCATTTGTTTGTACAGCTATACTTTATTATTTCATCTTACTTGTAAATATCATATACACACACACACACACACACACAAAAACTGTGTGAAAAAAAACCCAAAAGAGTAAAGAAGGGTCAACATGTATTATTCATTGTCTTACTCATGTTTTTCTAAGTATGGATGTCATCATCAAATAGGGGGAGATTGTTGGGTCATCAAGATTTGAAGATGACCTCATTATCTTCTTTTATACTTTGAAAAACATTTTATACTTAGAGAAAATTTGGATGGTTCTTTGTAATGGCTTGTACAAGATAGCAAATGTTTGGTGAAGTCAAAGATCAACCAAAGTCAAGATTGAAGATCCTCTCATTGTGGAAGTGAGAGATCCCACATCAACAACTACAAGTCATTGTCTACCGATGGTGTTCCCACACATCGGTGGACACCTCTCCACCGACCTCTCTTTGTGTCGGCCAACAATATCCCACCTATGAAGGCTCTCAAATAGGTGGGATCTCAAGAAGTCTTGATGGATGCTTTTCTTCAAGTGTCGTAATATACATCGGTGGGATCCTCAAAGTTGGAGGATCATCTCATAACTTAACTCCTAAGAAGACTCACCTACCATGTTCATGACATGTCGGTGGGATCTTCAAATAGGAGGATCCAACCTTTTGTCCATGCTAAAAGGTTTTCTCTTGAAAGAAGAAATGTCTTGGTATGAAAGAAAAAGGTTCTTTTGTCCTTTTTCCTATTCTTAGATATTGTCTCCTTCAAACCTTTATAGCATCATAAGAAAAAGACGCATCAACTTTTGAGAGTCAAACCTGACCTTCAAATGACAAAGTGACAAGTGTCCTATGCTACACATACTCTTGGCACTATATAAAGATGAAGACCTCTCCATGCAGAATATATCTTGAAAGACTTGAAGATTACTCTGTGCTCAAGATATTCTACTCCTTTCTCTCTTTGAATTTTATAGATTTCAATCTTTGTGTTTTAGAAGTTATTTAGTTTTCAGTATTACTTTGTGAAGATTGTTAGAATAGATTTTATCTGTTCTTTCCCCAACAATCTAATTGTTCTATGTGTAATTCTTGTTGAAATATTTTCAATAATAGAATTAAATTAAAGTGGAAAAATTGTGTATTGTATTCAACCCCCCCCCCCCCCCCCTTCTACAATACATGTTCTTGTTCTTATTAGCCATCTGGGACTAACACATACGTTTGGGAAAATCTAGATTTAGCTTAATCTAGCAAAGTGAGTTCAAGTTGATTTGTGAAAACGTTGTACATGCCAAATTGTTTATTTTAAAGTATTTATGTGCTTTATATGAAATTATCCCTTGTTGAGTGTTTAGTGGGTTTTGATTTAATCAAAGTGTTGAGCTTTACATATCTTGTAAAACACCCACATTTGGGGATTTAAGTGATTGATGAATAAATCACGAGTGAAAGATGTTTTGTTAATTTATTGCATAAGTGAAAGTAATTTGGACGAAATACACTTTTAGTGTTTATGTGATTGTGCAATAATTATGATATGATACATTTCGAAAATGTGAACGTGTGAATTGGGGTTTTGGGTCAATCTTGGCCGTATGAATATTTTGGGAGTGTAAACCTTTTATTTTGGGTCGATGGCCAATTGAGAAGTTAAGAGGGTAAAGATTTTGAGAAACGATGTATTTTGGTTTACGTAACCGTGTGAGCAACACGTATTTAGCCAAACGTTTATTTTGGCCTTTAAAGGCTTGATTTATACTCAAATGAGTCTTTTGAGTGTTTGCCGGTTTTAGTGACTCGAGGTGGAGTCTTGGATGTGTTATATGCCTAATTGCATTTTATT
This sequence comes from Saussurea involucrata, assembly GCA_033807775.1. Taxonomy (NCBI): domain Eukaryota; kingdom Viridiplantae; phylum Streptophyta; class Magnoliopsida; order Asterales; family Asteraceae; genus Saussurea; species Saussurea involucrata. Next base: position 177,531,836 of record CM066321.1, read on the forward strand.
TGAATATGTGTCGGTTGGAGTGTTGGTCTTATGTGTGAAGACCGTTTGATGACTTTGTATTCTTAGTACCTTTGGGACTAATGAACCTTGGTGAGTTATATGCATTGTTGAGTTATGAAAGAGTTGCATATATGTATACATATAGATGCATATATGATTTGACTTCATTGGGAAGGTGGCAATGAAGGGGTTGTGAGATTATCATGCCTCGGAGCGTGTGTTTGCATGATGTGGGTTAGATGCATTTTATTTGCATGAGTTGATGTTGATGAACGATCATTAGATCTTTTGAGCAGAGGGCTCGGTTTTGGACTCGATTGAGTCTTGAGGGCATTCGCCCGGTTTTAATAAGCTCGACGTGGGCTTGGAGTTTGAATTGCATGAATTGCATTATATTTGAGATTTACATGATTTGATGTAACATCCCAAACTTACAACAGGACATATAAAGCAATAACTCATAATCATTACAAAACTGGGTCCCAAAATTTCATTACATCAATCTCGGACTAAGGTTGGCGGAAACAACCTATACACAACTAAGAACAACTACTCCTACAAGTGGCACCAGCACTGTCTTTAACTGCATATGTACTCTATCCTGCTCTTGCTCACTTATCTGAGCCTCCTACTATATGCCTACCTGAAAAGGTTTTAGTTTTGAAAAGCGAGGGTTAGACCATGAGGTCTAGTGAGTTCCCTCCATAAACAGTGTACATCAACATTATAAAAATCATTTTATAAAACACCTTAACATTTCTTCACATAATCATTCAACCATGGTAATGCACAGTGTTTAAGGATCACATAGGTAGTCACATATCCGAGTAGGAAGGAAACGAATTCCCTCCTACAAGCTTCTCACATATCCGAGTAGGAAGGAAATGAATTCCCTCCTACAAGCTTCTCACAACAGCCCAAGGGATCATCGGATCCCGAGGTACTCAGATCCCACTGTGCAGACCGACTCCACATAACATATACATAGCTCGACATAATCATGAAACATGAAATCCGTGTAACATTTTATAATTCATTTCACCTTGTTGAAATAACCTTTTCCTTAAAACATACTTTCGTGGTAAAACATCCGTAAGAGCTTGTAAATAAATCATGCTCGTAAACACACCATGATCAGTAAAATATTAAACTTTCATTCACGTAAAAATCATGTAAAATATCATGGCATTTCCACATAATAACTTTCTTTGGAAAGACACGTAAAATCACGTATTTTAGTTAGAAAAACTCACCTGGTGCGCTTAATATCTTTTCTTACTTTGCTTCTGGCTTTCAAGCGGTCTACCTGAGAAATTGATGAAATACAACTGCTCAGATCCTAAACCAACTTTTCCGGACACTAACTTACCGGACAACTCGACTTACCGGATACACAACTTACCGGATAACTCAACTTACCGGATAACTCTTCTTACCGGATAACTCAACTTACCAGGTAACTCAAGTTACCGGATAACTCAACTCGTCCGGAAACCTCACCTATCCGGACACCACTGTCCGGACACCCCAAACATTCCGGATACTAACCTGGTGAAGAAGGTTTCCGGACGCGGCGATTTTGTATTAGTCGCAAAGGATTAACACTTTCGCCCTGAAACTCACCACTACTTCCAAATATTGAATACAGGTCGGCGATTAACACACTAACCCATTCATAAACCTCTCTTAGACAATTTAATGGGGGAAAACACAAAGGACTCCATAAAACTCAAGTTTCTCCTCACCAAAACCCAACACATTTCACAAAACTTATAGGAGAGGAAGGATTAATAATTACCTGCACATTCTACTGGTTATCCCAACGATTCAGCTGCCAAACTTCTTCCTCCTCATCAATTGCCAAAACCTTCTTCTCTTGCATTCTCTCTTAGTCGCACCCTCACACACACACACACACATTGGAGTAATAGCTAAAATGAAGAAGTTAGGGTTTCTCTAGCCCTATTTATACTTTTTCCAATGAACACCAAACTTCTATCTGCTTGACACTTGGACCACAAAACTTTCTTATTTCGAAATTCTTCCACAGATTCTAATTACCGGCCAAGATTACAAATCTCGGTTATTACATCTTAAACTTTTAATTCTTTGACATCCACCACCAAGCTTCTCAAAGATTTGACTTTGGCTACCAAACTTTTAAATCTAAAATTACAAATTTCGGGCTATTACATTTGAATGCATTGGTTATTCTTTTGGGGTCGTGTATTTATATTTAATTCGAGTAAGCGAGTGTTGGATGGTGGGTTTCCCAAGGTAAAGATCCAGTAGGATTGAACTTGGTGGTTTGGGCTAAAGACCTAGTTTGGTTGATGCCAGAGACGGACTATAGACCTGATTCTGGGTTGATGTCATATCGGACTATAGACCCGATTCTGGGTTGATGTCATATCGGACTATAGACCCGATTCTGGGGTGATGTCATATCGGACTATAGATCCGATTCTGGGTTGATGTCATATCGGACTATAGACCCGATTCTGGGTTGATGTCTTTGAGGGCTAGAGACCCGATTCTGGGTTGATGCCTTATCGGACGAAAGACCCGGTTAGGGTTGATGTCATGTGTTTCCCATTCATGAAGCTTACTCGTGTTATTAATTGTGGTTTAATTTATGTGTTCGCCACATTCGATGAAATCGGGTCTCCCCCGTCACCGAAGGGTGTTGATTTCGGGTATTTTGTTTATCCGCGTTGTCGAGGTTATATTATATGCGTATGGATTGTTTTCCATGATTGATGGACGGTTTTTATGTTTCATCCGTGTTGGATGTTTTCACTATTGGAGTATTATTCTCATTTGCGATTATTTGAGGAATTATTATTTATTTATCTCTTGAGTGAGTTTTGGATTTGAAGTCCATGGCAGAGAAATGATTTTCATTGGAAGCTTTCCTCACAGGAATTATGTGTGTTTGGAAATTGGGTTGTCGGTGTATTTTATACAAACCCTTTTTGGAAATCAAAAATTTAGTTGAACCTTTTGGTCCATCAAATGCTTTGCTCATGATGTAAACTCTTGAACTCACTAGGCGTTAGCCTAACCTGTTTATTTGTCGGCATGTGCAACAGGTTCAGGTTGGGAATAGCTTTAGCTACACTGTGAAGTGATGAGTGCTAGTAGAGAGCACGAGAAGTGAGATGCTTAGCGAAGTCTTCCGCACTTATTGGGATTAACAACTTGTAATTGGGTTAAGTAACACCCGCCTTGAGTTGCTAGCTGTTTAATTTGTGATGTTTAAACTTTGAGGTATTTTCAAGGATGATATGTAGAAATGATTTTATCATCTTTTAGTTATTTTATTGAAATTAAAGTTAGTTGCTCGTTCCAATTTTGAGGGTGTTACACACCGTCCACCTGTCATTCAGCATCGGTCGCTGAAATAACCTACTACGTAAACTTAACTTTTACGTCGCACGCTTAACCAAAACAGAACGTGTTATTGACGAAAACAAAGGTAATATACATTTTAGCGCTACTAACATCATGTACTCCTCATCCCTTCAAAAATCTGGTAACCACCGTCGTCAACCGTCGTGATCCACCACCGTCAACCGTTCTTCAACACTGGTCGCTGTTAACCTAAAACTACTACGTAAACTAACTTTTTCGCCACACGCTTAACCAACATGTGTTATTGACGAAAACAAAGGTAATATACGTTTTAGCGCTACTAACATCATGTACTCCTCATCCCTTCAAAAATCTGGCAACCACCACCGTCGTCAACCGTTCTCCTGGTCGTTGAAATAACCTAAAACTACTAAACTAACTTTTTCGCCGCACGCTTAGACCATCTCCAACGGGGTCACTAAATCTTACACCAAACACTAAATTTAGTGTAAAAACATTATTCGCGTCTCCAATGGGGTCTTTATTTTTCACACTAAATTTGGTGTAATGAATAGTATTACACTATATTTGGTGTAATACTATTTATTTACACTACTTTTTACACTACTTTTACATCACTTTTAAAAAATAGTGTTACCCATTGGAGATGATTTACTATTAACACTAAAATTTATACTACTTTTTGCACTATTTTTGAAATTTGGTGTAAAATATAGTGTGACCCATTAGAGATGTCCTTAACCAAAGCAGAATGTGTTATTGACGAATGCAAAAATAGTATATGTTTCGTCGCCCCTAAAGGCAATACTCCCCATCCCTTAAAAAATCCGGCGACCACCACCGTCAACCGTTATCAACAACCACCGTCAATCGTCGTCCACCACCGATTGCTGAAATACCTAAAATACTACGTAAACTTAACTTTGTCGCCACCCGCTTAATCATAGCGGAATGTGTTATTTGACGAAGGCAAAAAAAGTGGTCATTTTATAAAAGTCCATCTAAAAAACGATCATTTTAGATGATTTCCCTAAAAATAAACTTATCCTTAATCACCCACACCGCTCCCAAATTCGATCGGATTTATGCTCCTAAATATTTTTAGTTATTTAGTGATTTGTGTCGAAAAAAATTAATAATAACGCATCAAGTAAAAAAAAACATTAAAAACTATAATACTTAAAGAAATATGCTAAAATAATAATAATGTTCTTACAATCTAATTTAAAATATTCAAATAAAAGTTATTAATAAAGTTAGCATGACGGAAAAGCGTATATGTAGAAATGCTAAATTTCTGTTAGTGAAATTTCAAGTTGTATGTGATCCAGGTGGTCCAGTCGAAGACTGGGCCCCAGCCCAATGTGGTTGGGAATAGGCCCAAACGTAAGCTGGGATGCAGACGCGGCGGATTAGTGGGCTGCCCTTGGATGCCCGATACCGCCGGGACAGTGTGCGTGCGTGTGTTCGTGGTAGTCGTTCGTGGGTTCGATGCCGCATTGCCGTTCAAAAAAAAAGTTGTATGTGATTATTTGATATAAAAAATATATAAAATCAATTTTACTAGCAAGGAGTTACATTTCAAACGTATAGTTAAATGGTATTGTAGTAATTAGTCATTGAAATCATACACATAAATTGACGCAGGGTCGAAGCCAAGAATTTTACCAAGGCTAGTCCTATTAAATAAAAAAATAGATATATAATTCAAATAGACTGAAATGTTGGGAAACATAAACTTGTTTGCTAATTCATAATTGTAACATATCCCAACAATTCATCCATAGTTATAATATAACCCAACAATTTCACTGTACAATGTAATGAACCAGAAATTGAAAAAAGATTATTCAAATAGAAAAACTTCTTTACTAATTCATCGTCCTAAAAAATAGTATGAGCCTATGACTAGAAAACATAAATAACCCAAAAGAAAATACCATAACCAAGTGAACTCGAAAAAAATGATTCAATAATATCTATGTGATAAAACGTAAACTCATAAATAACCTAGCAATTTGTAAACCCTAAATAATGAGATTCCTTCCTCTTCCTATCGGAAAACAAGAACCCGCCAGCTAACTTCTCTCTAGTGGGCTTCACTTGTACGCTATCCTTTCTGACCTTACCTCGACTCTACTCTCCAAGCTTACTGCTCGACACTCGCCTGACATATTGGTCTGAAGTTTCTTTGATCACTTGGGACAAATAATCTTTCTAAAAATAAAACAACATATTCGAATTATGGAAGTCAAAGGAGAAAGTGGGCCGATGAGGAAAAATATAACAAAATATAAATGAGACTTTATCTATAAAAATAATAGCTCATATAAACATGATTATATAACATAGTATATTACATATACATACATATATATAGCCATAGGTTTAAATGAGAAAAATGCTAAATATGTGAGAAACAGAGAAGTGATCCTAGTCATTCATACGGTCAAGATCGGATTTGACTGGTCCAAAAATTCGGCTATTCCAAAAATAGAAGGACAAATTCGTAACTTTTACAAATACGCGGGACGAGTTCATATGTGAACCTGTGTGATTCATGTTGGGTCATTACAGATTTGAAATTGACTCAATTAAACCCACTTAGATACTTAGAATATTTTTTGGATTCTTTTGTGTAACTTGTACTCTTATATCAATTGTTCGGTGAAGTCGAAGATCAACCGAAACCAAGTGCGAAGACTATCTCATTGCGGAAGTGAGAAAATCGGCAGCAACTTTCTACAAGTTACATCACCACCGATATGCTCGTGCTATCGGTGGACAAGCATCACCGAATTGAAGAAATTCGGTGAAAAGCTTAAGAAGACTTCCACCGAAATGTGTTCAGAAATCGGTGGGAGTTCAAGAAGACTGCACTGAAATATTTTACACTTCAGTGAAACTCTCTCTCTTTTCTAAAGAAGTGAGATTTCGAATTGGTGCAGTTTCCAATACAGGAGGTCGGTAGCCCTATTCTCTAAAGACAAAAGAGAAGATCATTTATTATGAGACAATATCCAATTGTCAGATAAAGGTGGCATTTTGTCATTTTATCTATTCTCAGATAAGGTCTTTTTCTGGTACGATTGTCCTCCTGGTTCCTGTGATAAGTTAAAAAGGAGATATCAGCTTTTCAGAAGTCAACCTCTACAATGAATGGAGGAGTGACAAGTGTCCCAAGCATTAAATGATGCATGGACTATAAATAGAGGTGAAGACTCTCCATGCAAATTACGGCTTCTGAAGATAACTAAGTGCAAGCTCCTTTCTTACTGAAACTGCATCTTGTGTCTAAGTGTCCAATTTGTTCTAAGTGTTTTTCAGTTTACTTTGTGTTAGATTGTTAGAATAGTTTAACTGTTCTTTTCCGCAACAATCTTTTGTTTTCTATGTGTAATTCTTATTGAAAGATTTTCAATATATTGAATTAAAACTTGTGAAAAATCTAAGTATTGTATTCAACCCCCCCCCCCCCCCCCCTTCTACAATACTTGTTGAGCCATTTTGGGACCAACAAGTGGTATCAGAGCGGAAAGTTTAATTCATAAACTTGATCCACAATGGCTGCCTCATCTTCATCCCTAACTGTTGAAAACACTGGTCAAAACAATTTTGCTGAAAATTGTTCCATTTCAAAACCTTCCAAGTTTAATCCTAACAACTTTTCTCTATGGAAAAGTCGTATGATGCTATTCATGGAAGGAGTGGATACTAGATATCCAACCATTCTCAAGGAGGGACCTATCATCCCGAGAGTTTGGGCTCGCTATGAAAAGCAGAGGCCTGGTAAGGAACCAGTTGATAAGTCAAGTGACTCTGATGATTCTGAACCTTCCGACATAGAGAAAGCAAAGACTACTGGGCGTTACATTCTCAAAAACCCAAAGGAATATACTGATGAAGAAAAACGATTGGTGTCTCTGGATTCTCGGCTTAGAGCAATCATTGCTCTCTCACTTCCTGATGAAGTCTATCACTCTCTTGTTAATTTCGGTACTGCTAAAGAGATGTGGACTACATTGTGTGTACTTTATGAGGGTACAGAGGAAGTGAAGAAAAGCAAAAAGATTGGCCTCATTCGAAAATATGAGCTCTTTGCCTATAAAAAGGGAGAATCTCTTCCAAGCTTTTATAAGCGATTCAACTCTCTCTTAAATGATTTAAAGTTGCTAGGTAGAGTTTATGATAATGAGGAAGTTCTATGCAAGTTTATGGATTGTCTTCCTGACTTTTGGGAAAACATTTTCACTTGCATTAAAACTACCAAGGATTTGGAATACATGCCTTTAACTGTTTTGTATGGAACTCTGTTCAACTTTGAACAAACCAAGCTTCATAGGAAAACCATCTTCAAAGAGATAAAAAGCTCTTCAATAGCTCTTATCTGTGAAAGTTCCAAGAAAAGTCAAAATGTTCCTTGTATCACGTATCCCTCATCAGATTCTGACACCGAAAATCAGAACAACCGTTCTCACCAAACGGAGGCATATCTGAGTGATGCCGATGATGAAGGTGATGAAATTTCGGTAGACCGAATGTCTGATGAAATGGCTATGATGGCTGGTTTTAAAAATAAATCTCGAAATTTCTACAAACCCAGAACTTTCAGAAAACCATCCTTTACAAAAATGTCTTCTTCTGACAAGACAAATGAAGAATGTTTCAACTGTGGTAAGAAAGGACACTTTGCAGCTGAGTGCAGAAACAAGCGTGTGTCAAAAGTCAATTCTACGTCCTCTGACAAATATCCTTCCAAATTTGAGAAATCCAAAGATAAATCCTATTTCAAGAAAGATTCTCAATCCTCCTCACTCTCATATCAGGAACGTGCTGAAAAGTACAAAGCTAAGTACAAGAAGGAAAAAGAAAGAAATGAAGGATCTCAAAGGAAAGGAAAAGGATTGATGGCAGAGGCTCATGATTGGGAAGAAGAAGAAACCTCTGACAGTGATTCTCCAAATATGTGCTTTATGGCCATATCAGAAGAGGTGGAAGAAGAAAAGGCAAAGTCTCCAATGGCATTAGTTTCAACTGAAGGCTCATCATTATACTCTCAGGTACATCCCTTTAATGACATGACTGATATTGAAAAGATAAATGCTTATGAATCTTTAACTCAAGACTTTTACACTGTCAAAGAAAGCAAGAAAAGAAAATCTGCTCAAGTTAAAAATCTCAAAACTGTTCAAGAATCTAAACTGAGCTTGAAAATCTAAAAGTCATAAATCATGTAATTGAAAAGGAGAAAAATAAACTGTTCAAGAAGTTAAAGAAAGAACAGGAAGTTGTCAGAAAATGGACAAATTCTTCAAGGAATCTTGAACAAATCTTTCAAGATCAAATCGGTGGTGATAACAAGTTTGGGTTAGGATATGAAAAATCCATGCTTGAAAAATCTTCCCATGCACTTGTTCCCATCACCGATACATGGGATGATGACTCTGAGTCAAACTATTGTGATTCCATTTCTATAAAATCTGTTGATCTTAGTGAAGCCTTAAAATATGGAATGTTTATAAAAGCCAAAGAATCTTCATCAGATCAAACCCATAAAGTGCAAGAATTGAAGGATACTGTTAAACCCATTCATGATGTGTTCAAAGATTTAACCATTGATAATGTTGGGTCATCAAGATTTGAAGATGACCTCATGATCTCCTTTTATACTTTGAAAAACATTTTATACTTAGAGAAATTTTGGATGCATGGTTCTTTAGATGACTTGTACAAAATATCAAATGTTCGGTGAAGTCGAAGATCAACCGAAACCAAGCTTGAAGACTCTCTACTTGAGGAAAATAGAAGACTCTCGGCAACATTCAAACAAGTCATCACCACCGAAATTCCTTGACATTTCGGTGGCCTTCTCTCCACCGAATTTATAGGACAATTTCGGTGGCCTTCTTCCACCGAAGTGCATGGACAAATTTGGTGGCCCCATCCACCACCGATGACTCTTTCGGTGCTCCCATCACCACCGAAATATACTTGTAATTTCGGTGGTCCTCTCACCACCGAAACATGCTTGCAATTTCGGTGGACTAGTCTTCTTTCCACCGAAGATTTCTCAATCTCGGTGGAAACCACTTCGGTGCTAAAAGCTCAAGACAGAAGATCATTTATTATGGGACAATATCCTCCAGCAGAGAAAAGTGACAGTTTGTCTCTTTATCCACTTTCAGTTAAGGTCCCTTTTATCTGCTCAAGCTACTCTGTCTGCACCTAGTGAAAAGTGACAAGGACTTCACAGTTCTCCTGAAGTCAACATTATCAGCATATGTGAAGATGACAAGTGTCTCAAGCATTTAATGCTTGGGCACTCCTTGGCACTATAAAAGGAGAAGACATCCCCTTGCAAAAGACAGGCTTTAAGAATTCTCTCAGTGCAAGAAATCTTCCTTTAAGCCTTAAAACTTTATAGCTTTGTTCTAAGTGTTCTTAGTTATTTTGTTAGTATACTTTGTGTAAGATTGTTAGAATAGTTTATCTGTTCTTTTCCGCAACAGTCTTAAGTTTTCTATGTGTAATTCTTGTTGAAAGATTTTCAATATAAAGAATTAAAATTGTGAAAATTTTGAGTATTGTATTCAACCCCCCCTTCTACAATACTTGGTTAGCCATCTGGGACTAACAAGTGGTATCAGAGCAGAAAGTTTAATTCCATAAACTTGATCTGCGATGGCTGCCTCCTCTTCCTCTACTGTTGAAAACTCTTTTCAAAATAACTTTTCTGAAAATGGCTCCATTTCAAAACCTCCTAAGTTCAATGCTAACAACTTCTCTTTGTGGAAAAGCCGCATGATGTTGTTCATGGAAGGAGTGGATACTAGATATCCAACCATTCTCCAAGAGGGACCCTTAATCCCCAGAGTTTGGGCTCGCTATGAAACGCAGAGGCCTGGTAAAGAAACCATGGAAAAAGATAACTCTGATGATTCGTCTGATGAAGAAAAATCTGCTGCTACTGGTCGTTACATTCTTAAAAATCCTAAGAAATACACTGATGAGGAAAAACGGCTTGTGTCTCTTGATTCTAAAGTTAGAACTATCATTGCTCTCTCTCTTCCTGATGAAGTGTACCACTCTCTGGTAAATCTCTCTACTGCCAAAGAGATGTGGTCCACTCTGTGTGTTTTGTACGAAGGTACAAATAAAGTTAAAAAGAGCAGAAAGATTGCTCTTATTAGAAATTATGAACTCTTTGCTTTTGAAAAAGGAGAACCTCTTCCTAGCTTCTATAATCGCTTCAACTCTCTTTTAAATGATCTTAAGTTGTTGGGCAGAGTCTATGATAATGAGGAAGTCTTGTGCAAGTTCATGGATTGTCTTCCAGATTTTTGGGAAAATATATGTACTTGCATCAAAACTACCAAGGACCTTGAGTTCATGCCCTTAACTGTTCTTTATGGAACTCTTTTCAACTATGAGCAGACGAAACTGCATAGGTTTTCAAAGAACTCTTCTCTTGCTCTCCTAAGTGACTCTTCCAAAAAGACTAAGTGTTTACCAAAAATCACCTACCCATCTGACTCTGATCATGATAGTCAAGAAGATCCCAATGATCATTCGGAGGCATATCTTAGTGATGCTGAGGATGAACGTGAGGAAACTTCAATTGGTAAATTATCTGATGAAATGGCCATGTTGGATGGGTATTCTAAATCCAAATCCTACCACCCTTCTAGAAAATCTAAGCCTCTCTCCAAACACTCTTCTTTGGACAAATCTAATGAGGAATGTTTTAACTGTGGTAAAAAGGGTCATTTTGCTTCTGAGTGTAAAAGTAAACATTTTGAAAGACCCAGAACTGCTTCCTCAGGCCGACTCTCCTCAAAATCGGGAAGATCCAAATATGATTCCCAAAAGTTCAACCAATCTTTCTCTTCTGCAGATTCTGACAGGGCCGAAAGATACAAGGAGAAATACAAGAGAGAAAAGGAAAGAAATGAAAGACTTGTTAGGAGAGGAAAGGGTCTGCCTGCTAAATCTTATGATTTGGCAGATGAACCCACATCTGAAAGCGAATGACTCCTCAACTGCTCTTGTATCAGCTAAGTGATTCTCCTCCTCTCCACGGGTTCACCCATTTCTATCTCTCTCTGATGCTGAAAAGATTGAAGCATTTAATTCTGTATCTATTGTCTTTAGATGATGCATCCTTCTCTTATAACTCATGCAAAATATTTTCTAACTCTGAAAAATGAAAGCTTTTGGGTGTTGATTCCTTCTGAAAAATAAATTCCTTAATTTTTTTGTTAAAAATACCTGTGTGACATCTCCTACCGATTTTCCTTCTGTGTGTCTCAAATTGTCTATTTCAAAAGAAAAGATTTTTGTCCTCCCTAATCTTGATAAAGGAATTTTAGGAGCTGCACCCCAATTCTTTGTTACCTCATCAAATTCCTTGAGCAAAAGTAAGGAAAAATGTCAAGTTTCTAAAAGGATCTTTCCTCATAGAAAATTCTATATCTGTGGTGCTACTTTTCATTTTGCCAAAGACTTCCAGAAAGAAATAATTGATCTAAAGTGACCCCAACCCCTTTCTTCTAACCCAAAAGGACCCACCTTCAAAATGGGTACCTGGAAATCAAATTCTTTGTGATTGCAGATTTTGAGCTGGGCAGATGGATCTATGTGAACAAGTGAGAAAGTTGACAAAACCTTAGAATTCTTTACTCTCATGACATCATAAGCATGATGATGTCATTCTCATGACATCACCATCTCCAATCTCTTAAAATTCCATTTCTTTTCTAAACCTCACCACCGAAATTTTCCTTAACCACCGAACCAAAAATTCATCATCTTCCACGAAATATTCTTTTTCACCACCTTTTCTCTCTCCTCCTTCAATCACTTCAAGACAATAACAATCCATCTTTTTGTGATGACACCCATCTCCACCGAAATCCCAAACCATGCAATCACCACCTCCTCTTTTCTATATTTTTCTTCCACAATTTCTCTATCTTGCTGCCGACACAAACCAAAACCACATCCCACCATACTTTACTTCCCATCATATGTTTTGCCTCCTCGATCGGTGGTACCCCTCAAATTCGGTGGAACCCTTCAAATTCGGTGGAACCATTCACAGATCCACCACCGAATCTCCACCGATCTCTAAGCTCGGTGGTACCCCTCTAATTCGGTGAAACCCTTCTAAATTCGGTACAATCCTTCAAACTCCTCGGTGGAATCTTCATGCTTGATCCACCACCGATACTTCAAATCCTCGGTGACATCCTCACACCGATCCACCACCGAGTCTACACCGACCCACACCGATTCTACACCGAATCTCCACCGATCCACCACTGAATCTCCACCGATCCACCACCTCAAATCCCACCGATCTCTCCTCCTCAATAAGAATCTTTTTGACTCATGCTACCTACAGAAATTTCAGAGTCTTTCAAAAGAATGTCAAAAGTGCCTTCCTCAATGGGGAACTTGCAGAGGAAGCCTATGTGAAACAACCTCCTGGCTTTGAAGACCCGGATCATCCAGACTATGTGTACAGACTTGACAAAGCTCTCTATGGTCTCAAGCAAGCTCCACGTGCTTGGTATGACACTCTTGCCAACTCTCTTCTCAAGCATGGATATTCCAGAGGAAGCTGCCAACTTCTTGGTGGCAAATTGGTAAGTTGGTCCAGCAAGAAACAAAACTCTGTGTCAACCTCTACTGCTGAGGCTGAATATGTAGCTGCTGGCGGCTGTTGTGCTCAGATCCTATGGATGAGAAACCAACTCAGGGACTACAATCAATTCTTTTCTAAAATCCCAATTCTGTGTGATAATTCCAGTACAATAGCTATTGCAAACAATCCAGTTCTTCATTCCAGATCAAAGCACATAGATATCAGATATCATTTCATCAGGGACCATATCTCCAAAGGTGACATTGAGCTACACTTCATTCCTACAGATCTTCAGCTTGCCGACTTGTTCACCAAACCTCTAGATGAAACCAGGTTTAATTTCCTCATAAATGAACTTGGCATGTGTAATCTTCAATAACTATGTGTCCTAAGTTTCCACCGAATTCTCATCGGTGGACACTATTCTTCTCTCACAAATCTCCTCTCCTATCTAGAAACATAGGAAAGAACCCCTCCAAATGATGTCATCCCATGCATGGTAGACACCTTTTTCTTTTAATGATGTTATCACCATGATCTCATCTCACCAAAGTTGTAGACCTCTACCATTTCCTCTACTGATTCTCTCCCCACCAATTTTATCTAGCTTCTCATATACTCTTCCTCTCACCTAACCCAACTTCCTATGTGTCATCTCCTCATCCCATCCCTTTTTCCATCTTTTTCACTCTTGGTCTGCAACCCATCTCTCCTTTCATAAAATCCACCCACCACAAACTCTTCTGCAGATGTCACCCCAAATCCTCAAACTCAATCTTTTTGGGTCATCAAAATTGGAAGATAAAATTCCAATCTTTTCTTCACTTTGAAGATTTTCTCCATAATGCCTTAGAAGACTTTCTCCACACTCTGCTGAAGATGTCTTAGAAGCTTTCCGTCAACCTCTTCAAGAAATTACACCGATTTTTTGTCTAACTCTTGCAAATTTTCGATGGGAATATTAAAAAAAAAAAATCTTCTGATTTTCCACCGAAAATCCTACCGAAAATTGTCAATTTTCGGTGGAATCTCCTAATTTTCGGTGGGAATGCAAAAAAAAAAAAAAAATCGTCTTGGTTCTGGTCGATCTTTTCATTTTCTCTTGGTGTTTTTCCTAAGTCGGCCGCTGAGGGGGAGAATTCATCTGAGGGGGAGCAACATAAACCCTCAGTACTCATATACAGCGACCAACTTGAAAAAAAAATGAGGAAATCGGGCGGACCGGTCAAGGGGGAGCATATCAGTCCAGACGGATTTTGCTGAGGGGGAGAAACACAAAGACCGGATGATCCAACTGAGGGGGAGCAAATCAAAGACACATGATAATGATGCCAAAGATGCCAAGAAAAAGATAGAAAATGCTACAGATTGGCAGAAGCTTCCTGAGGCTTATTCACTTAATCTCAAACCTCCCTCAAAGATTCTCACCATAATGGGTTTGTCTCTTTCCAGAAACCACAGACTCATTTGGCTGAAATCTTTTGGAGCAAGTGAATGGCTTGAAGATTTGAAACATCTGAAGAAAAGCAAAAGTGCCTGAAAGATAAAGTTCTCCAACAAATCAACAGGCTGCTGATCAAAATGAAGAATCCTCAAGTCAGACATAAGTTTCAACTCTCCTCTCCAATGATACAAGTAACATCCGCTTTGTTCATAGTGTTTATACTTCTTTCCATTTTTTCATTCATTTGTACAGCTATACCTTTTTATTTTATCTTATATGTAAATATCATATATACATACACACACACAAAAAAAAATGGACTGTGTGAAAAAGAACCCAAAAGAGTAAAGAAGGGTCAACATGCATTATTCATTGTCTTACTCATGTTTTTCTAAGTATGGATGTCATCATCAAATAGGGGGAGATTGTTGGGTCATCAAGATTTGAAGATGACCTCATGATCTCCTTTTATACTTTGAAAAACATTTTATACTTAGAGAAATTTTGGATGCATGGTTCTTTAGATGACTTGTACAAAATATCAAATGTTCGGTGAAGTCGAAGATCAACCGAAACCAAGCTTGAAGACTCTCTACTTGTGGAAAATAGAAGACTCTCGGCAACATTCAAACAAGTCATCACCACCGAAATTCCTTGACATTTCGGTGGCCTTCTCTCCACCGAATTTATAGGACAATTTCGGTGGCCTTCTTCCACCGAAGTGCATGGACAAATTCGGTGGCCCCATCCACCACCGATGACTCTTTCGGTGCTCCCATCACCACCGAAATATACTTGTAATTTCGGTGGTCCTCTCACCACCGAAACATGCTTGCAATTTCGGTGGACTAGTCTTCTTTCCACCGAAGATTTCTCAATCTCGGTGGAAATCACTTCGGTGCTAAAAGCTCAAGACAGAAGATCATTTATTATGGGACAATATCCTCCAGCAGAGAAAAGTGACAGTTTGTCTCTTTATCCACTTTCAGTTAAGGTCCCTTTTATCTGCTCAAGCTACTCTGTCTGCACCTAGTGAAAAGTGACAAGGACTTCACAGTTCTCCTGAAGTCAACATTATCAGCATATGTGAAGATGACAAGTGTCCCAAGCATTTAATGCTTGGGCACTCCTTGGCACTATAAAAGGAGAAGACATCCCCTTGCAAAAGACAGGCTTTAAGAATTCTCTCAGTGCAAGAAATCTTCCTTTAAGCCTTAAAACTTTATAGCTTTGTTCTAAGTGTTCTTAGTTATTTTGTTAGTATACTTTGTGTAAGATTGTTAGAATAGTTTATCTGTTCTTTTCCGCAACAGTCTTAAGTTTTCTATGTGTAATTCTTGTTGAAAGATTTTCAATATAAAGAATTAAAATTGTGAAAACTTTGAGTATTGTATTCAACCCCCCCTTCTACAATACTTGGTTAGCCATCTGGGACTAACAGATAACAACTCTTCAAATCTTTCAAAACCACAAGTGTTCAAAGAAAAACACACCATGGAAATATCCTTCACCGATTTTGTCCAAAAGGGAAAGACCGAAGTTTTCTCAAGAAAGACCCCTGACCATGCTTCAACCTCAAGAACCGAACTTTTTAGAGGTCCTCGCAATCCCCTTTTCGGTCCAAAGATTAAGATTGATATAATTGGAAAGGAAAAAGGAAAGGAACAAAAACCCAAAAGAACTTTCATCTACCGAAAATATTATAATTGTGGTGATACCTTTCATCTTGCTAAGGATTGTCCAAAGGAAAGAATCGACAGATCCAAACCCAAGGTCTCTCACATTTCTAACCCAAAAGGACCCATTACCAAATGGGTACCTAAGAACTGACTTGATGTTGTCTGCAGGTTTTTGAGCACCAACAAGTTTGGTATCTAGATAGCGGGTGCTCACGTCACATGACTGGAAACAAACATCTTCTTGTAAACTATGTGTCAGAAAAGGGTCCTTCTGTAACCTTTGGGGACAACTCCAAAGGTCACACTAAAGGGTATGGAACTCTCACAAATGGAACCCTTACCTTCAATAAAGTGGCATTTGTTGAAGGTCTCATGCATAATCTCCTAAGTATTAGCCAACTGTGTGATCTTGGATACAAAGTTATCTTTGAACTGCGTATATGTACTGTTGTTGACAAGAATATGAAGGATGTTCTCTCTGGAAGAAGGTTAGATAATGTGTATATCATTGATATGAGTCAAAACAACTCTTCAAATGTCTGCTTTGTGTCTGACGATACAGTCAAAAGAAACTGGCTGTGGCATAAACGTTTGTCTCATCTTAACTTCAAAACCCTTCATAAAATATCAAACAAAGAGCTGGTGACTGGCATGCCTAAGCTGAACTTTGTCAAAGAAAAGCTGTGTGATGCATGTGAAAAAGGGAAGCTCACCAAGTCTTCTTTCAAAACCAAGCAATGATCTTCCATCAATCTTCCACTTCAGATGCTGCATATGGATCTATGTGGACCAGTCAGCACTCCCATTCTAGGAGGAAGAAGGTAAATTCTTGTTATTGTTGATGAATTCTCTAGATATACTTGGGTGTCTTTTCTCAGGTACAAAAGTGATGCAACTGAAGAAATCATCAACTTTGTCAAAAAGAATGAAATTCTGAATGGTCAGCTTGTCAGATCAGTAAGAAGTGACAATGGCACTGAATTCAGAAACAGTGGTTTAGAAGACTTCTTCAATAAGAAAGGAATCTCTCAAAACTTCTCTGCTGTCAGAACTCCACAACAAAATGGTGTTGTGGAAAGAAGAAACAGAACTCTATGTGAAGCAGCAAGGTCTATGCTGAGTGAAGCAAATCTACCAACCTATTTTTGGGTCGAAGCTGTCAACACTGCCTGTTTCACTCAAAACAGGTCGGTGATAACAAAAAGACATGAGAAAACCCCGTATGAAGTCTTTCATGGAAGAAAGCCAAACATTGGTTTCCTTCATGTCTTTGGCTGTGTGTGCTTTATCCTAAATGACAGGGAAAATCTTGGGAAATTTGATCCTAAGGCAGATGAAGGAATCTTTGTGGGATATTCCTTGACCTCCAAAGCCTACCGAGTTTACAATCTTCGGAGAGAATGCATTGATGAATCTATCCATGTAAAGTGTGATGATTCAAGATCATCTTCTATGACAAATGATGATGAAGAACTACATAGATGGATATCATCATGCATTGGTGAATCTCCCATTCCAACCTCCATCGATCCACCTTGTATTCCACATATTCCCTCTGTTCCAAACAATCAAGTTGGGTCATCATCTTTATCACCAGAAACCCCCTCTGCCGAAATTGCCTCCACCGAAGCCTATCCATCGTCCACCGAAATCAACCCCATCACCGAATCTCTTCCTGTCGATAATCCCTCTGACGACCCACCTTCATCACATCCTGCCAACACTCCAGCCTCGAACTTCCCTTCCACTTCAATTATTCCTCCACCGATGCCCCCTGCTCTTAAATGGACCAAAGATCATCCCATTGATCAAATCATCGGTGATCAGCAAGCTGGTGTTCAAACAAGGAGAGGCACCAGTAACATCTGTCTCTATGTGAATTTCCTATCTCTTGTTGAACCTAAAAAGATTGAAGAAGCTCTAAATGACCCATGTTGGGTTTCGGCCATGCAAGAAGAACTCTCCCAATTTCAAAGAAACAAAGTCTGGAGACTTGTGCCTAGACCTTCAAGGAAAACAATCATCGGTACAAAATGGGTCTTCAGAAACAAAATGGATGAAGATGGTACTGTCATCAGAAACAAAGCCAGACTCGTAGCTCAAGGCTACCGACAGGAAGAGGGTATTGACTATGATGAAACATTTGCTCCAGTTGCTAGACTTGAAGCTATCAGGATCTTTCTTGCTCATGCTGCTCACAAGAATTTCAGGGTATTTCAAATGGATGTGAAAAGTGCTTTTCTGAATGGAGAACTAGTTGAGGAAGTCTATGTGAAGCAACCACCAGGCTTTGAAGATTCCACACATCCAGACTATGTGTACCGACTTGACAAAGCTCTGTATGGGCTCAAGCAGGCTCCTCGAGCCTGGTATGTGTAATACCCCGGGTAAGTTCGTTAGTTAAATCCTAATTCCGTTAAATCTAGTTAACTTTATAAAACGAAGTTTAGGGTAAGTTAGGGTAAAATAATAAGTTAAAGGGGTATTGGACATTAGTGAATAGTGCAAGGTTTAAATGGTAAAATGGGATTTGATATTACCCCCTTAGGATCTCAGATATTTCATTCAGCAGAAATATCAGTGTGTGAGTGTGTGTTTGGAGACGAGAAGAAGCAGAAGAAGAGTTCGTACGGTTAGGGCTTCAATTGGCTTGGTTGGAAGCGATTTTGAGGTAAGTCCTTTATGTTTTATGTCTATAATCAGTAGTGTTAGACTTCTATCGGATTAGAATGTTTAAATTATAGTTGTATAGGTTTAATTTGGATCTGGGTAAAATGGAACCGACTGTGTTCTTGAGGACTCCTGGTGAAATCCCGGTATAATCAACTTCCGGTGGAGTCCCGGTAATATGGACTCCCGGTAGTGTGGAATCCCGGTAGTGTGAATTCCCGGTAGAGTTGACTCCCGGTATAGTCGAGTCCCGGTAGACTCCCGGTAGTGTCGACTTCCGATATAGTGAACTCCCGGTACTGGAGAGTCCCGGTACTGGAGAGTCCCGGTACAGTGGAGTCCCCGCAAGGGCGTTGCCCCTTGACCCCATCCGCTATCCGGGTAGCGGAACCCCCGTTATAAGTCGCTGAAGGGAGAACTGTTGAGGATTAGATTTTAGTAGGCTTTATGTGTTTGACTATTAAGGCGATATTCGTATTTAATCTGTTACAGATTCTGTGGATTTGTATTGAAAGACTGGATCTTTTGGAGAAAAGCTTGGAAGTGTTTTTGGATAAGCGATCGAGGTGAGTTTTGCTTTAAAACGTTTTGAACTGGGATACATATATATGTGTATATATATATATATATGAGATGATTATGTGGTAGGAATATGATTATGTGTATATAAATGACAATATGATGTAATGAGATATATATTGTATTTATATAAGCTTTGCACTACACGAGTGCACTTGTTGCCGGGTTCCGGTGTGCGGACCGGTGTGTAGCCGGGTTCCGGTGTGCGGACCGGTGAGTAGTCGGGTTCCGGTGTGCGGACCGACGGGTAGCTGGGTTCCGGTGAGCGGACCGGTTGTTGATTTATTAGTTGGCTTGCTACCAACTAATATGTCCATTTGTGGAGGAATAAGGTGAATGAGATGTACACGATGCACGAGTCTGGATTGGTATTTAAATACGTGTGGTATGTTTATATTTTACGAAAGGATTACCAAAGGTTTATCTCAACTATTTTGATACAAAGGATTTACATAAAAGGTTTTATAACGATTTTGGAAAGGACCGGGATTAACTCACTAGACCCGTTTGGTCTAACCCTCATTTTGTTTTCAAAAATATGTTTTCCAGGTTAAGGATCGGCAGGAGAGGATGAAGTGTAGGAAGCTTTTGATGGATGTTGATTAGGAAGCTTTTATATATTTTGTAATGTCAAGACTAATGAGACCGTACTTGGTTTGTTATGTAACTTTTTTTGTAAATCAATTATATGTATGAATGTTATGTATTATGATGTATGTTATGGGATTTGGGTTGTTACAAATGGTATCAGAGCCCTAGTTTAAGGGATTTAGGTATTTGTACCCGTACCTAGACTTAAACTGCATGTGAAGTAGGATGTCCTTGATATATTAGAACCTTGGGATGCTAAGTATAAAAGGTAGAAGGAACATCATGTAAGGTAATTTCAGATTACACCTGGCCAGTGTAATTGTGATCTTACAGGTGCATGTTTGGACTAGGATACCTTATTATATGGGGTATGTGCTTATGTGTATATTAATCTTGTCTGAATCTACAGAATGGCAAGCGGTACTAGAAATACGACTAGAGAGGGAGGAAGAAATCCTAATAGAACGAATCCAACAGTCGGGACAAGGGGAAGAGGAAGAGAAAGAGGTAGGGGCAGAACCGGAGGTAGAGTTCAGGGCAAGGTACGGAGTTTATTACAAGAAACGATCTGATGGCGGAGATGGGAAGACTTCAAGCAAATATCCAGACTATGTTCGACCACGCTCGTCATACTGAAACACCAGATCCTGGTTTGGAAGACGAAATGCCCATTACACCTACGGTGATACCAGTGTCAAGAAGGTGTGATTACAAGATGTTCTTAAACTGTAGACCTCCAACTTACTCAGGAGATAGAGACCCAGTGAAGGCGATGAGATGGTTAAAAGAAATAGAAGCCATCTTCAAGACCAGTAAGTGTGCGGATGAGGACAGAGTATTATACGGAACGGCGATGTTAAAGGCAGAAGCTCTGTACTGGTGGGAAGCTCACATTGATTCCATAGGGTCGGATGTATACTCTACTTTTACTTGGGACGAATTCACAACAGCATTCAAAGGACAGTTTTGTTCTCAAGCAGCAGTTAGACAATTGGAAGAGGAGTTCATGAACCTACACCAGCGAAGTTTATCGGTTAGGGATTACACTGCTCTCTTTCTGGAGAAGTCTCGCTTTGCAGAGTACTATGTTGCCACAGAGGCTCTAAAGATGGAAAGGTTTATTTTTGGATTAAATGCAGAAATTAGAAAGCTAGTGACTGCAAGAGGACCCGATACCTTCTCAGCCGCAGTGGATGCCGCGGAAAATGTGGAACAGGATGACAGGAGAGATGTTGGTAATAAGAGTGCTGGGAAAAGAAAACTGGAAGAAACGATGTACGATTCGGAAGAATACGAATCCCCGAGGTTTGATAGTTATTCACCTTTCAGACCAGTTGAAAGACCATGCCCAAAATGCAATCGTGTTCATCAAGGAAACTGTTATGTGGATTCCCAAAGTTGTTACAAATGTGGAAAGACTGGTCACATTGTTAGAGACTGTCGGGTAACTCGATTATGTTTCGTTTGCAATTCCCCGGATCATATTCAGTCAGATTGTCCGCAATGGAAAGCACAACAGGGTAGTATGGCGGCGAGACCAACGGGTGTTAGGCCGGGAGAGGAACAAGGGCCTGAGGTATCGAAAGCAAAGGGCCGTGTTTTTCAGATGACGGAACAAGAGATGGAGGAAAGTCCTGATGAGGTTACAGGTATATTTCTATAAACTCTATACGTGCTAAGGTGTTATCTGACTTCGGTGCGAAATGGTTGTTGGTATTTCCGTGCTTTTGTTGCTTATCTGTGTTAGAGTTATAGGTGGGTGTGGGGTGGCTATTCAGTTAGTTTCTATGGTTTTGATTGAGTTCGAAGTAGTAGTGAGATGTATTCATACCTTTTCGCTTAACCGAATTCCGGGACGGAATTCTTTTAAGGGGGAGATAATGTAATACCCCGGGTAAGTTCGTTAGTTAAATCCCAATTCCGTTAAATCTAGTTAACTTTATAAAACGAAGTTTAGGGTAAGATAGGGTAAAATAATAAGTTAAAGGGGTATTGGACATTAGTGAATAGTGCAAGGTTTAAATGGTAAAATGGGATTTGATATTACCCCCTTAGGATCTCAGATATTTCATTCAGCAGAAATATCAGTGTGTGAGCGTGTGTTTGGAGATGAGAAGAAGCAGAAGAAGAGTTCGTACGGTTAGGGCTTCAATTGGCTTGGTTGGAAGAGATTTTGAGGTAAGTCCTTTATGTTTTATGTCTATAATCAGTAGTGTTAGACTTCTATCGGATTAGAATGTTTAAATTGTAGTTGTATAGGTTTAATTTGGATCTGGGTAAAATGGAACCGACTGTGTTCTTGAGGACTCCCGGTGAAATCCCGGTATAATAAACTTCCGGTGGAGTCCCGGTAATATGGAGTCCCGGTAATATGGACTCCCGGTAGTGTGGAATCCCGGTAGTGTGAATTCCCGATAGAGTTGACTCCCGGTATAGTCGAGTCCCGGTAGACTCCCGGTAGTGTCGACTTCCGGTATAGTGAACTCCCGGTACTGAAGAGTCCCGGTATTGGAGAGTCCCGGTACTGGAGAGTCCCGGTACTGGAGAGTCCCGGTACAGTGGAGTCCCGGTACAGGAGTTTCGGTAGTTTTGGTGGTGTCCGGATATAGTTTCTGATTGTATTTTTGGATTAAGTTGCTCCGAAAACTTCCTGGGGGAACCCCCGTGATAAGTCGCTGAAGGGAGAACTGTTGAGGATTAGATTTTAGTAGGCTTTATGTGTTTGACTAGTAAGGCGATATTCGTATTTAATTTGTTACAGATTCTGTGGATTTGTATTGAAAGACTGAATCTTTTGGAGAAAAGCTTGGAAGTGTTTTTTGATAAGCGATCGAGGTGAGTTTTGCTTTAAAACGTTTTGAACTGGGATACATATATATGTGTATATATATATATGAGATGATTATGTGGTAGGAATATGATTATGTGTATATAAATGACAATATGATGTAATGAGATATATATTGTATTTATATAAGCTTTGCACTACACGAGTGCACTTGTTGGCGGGTTCCGGTGTGCGGACCGGTGTGTAGCCGGGTTCCGGTGTGTGGACCGGTGAGTAGTCGGGTTCCGGTGTGCGGACCGACGGGTAGCCGGGTTTCGGTAAGCGGACCGGTTGTTGATTTATTAGTTGGCTTGCTACCAACTAATATGTCCATTTGTGGAGGAATAAGGTGAATGAGATGTACACGATGCACGAGTCTGGATTGGTATTTAAATACGTGTGGTATGTTTATATTTTACGAAAGGATTACCAAAGGTTTATCACAACTATTTTGATACAAAGGATTTACATAAATGGTTTTATAACGATTTTGGAAAGGACCGGGATTAACTCACTAGACCCGTTTGGTCTAACCCTCATTTTGTTTTCAAAAATATGTTTTCCAGGTTAAGGATCGGCAGGAGAGGATGAAGTGTAGGAAGCTTTTGATGGATGTTGATTAGGAAGCTTTTATATATTTTGTAATGTCAAGACTAATGAGACCGTACTTGGTTTGTTATGTAACTTTTTTTGTAAATCCATTATATGTATGAATGTTATGTATTATGATGTATGTTATGGGATTTGGGTTGTTACAAATGGTATCAGAGCCCTAGTTTAAGGGATTTAGGTATTTGTACCCGTACCTAGACTTAAACTGCATGTGAAGTAGGATGTCCTTGATATATTAGAACCTTGGGATGCTAAGTATAAAAGGTAGAAGGAACATCATGTAAGGTAATTTCAGATTACACCTGGCCAGTGTAATTGTGATCTTACAGGTGCATGTTTGGACTAGGATACCTTATTATATGGGGTATGTGCTTATGTGTATATTAATCTTGTCTGAATCTACAGAATGGCAAGCGGTACTAGAAATACGACTAGAGAGGGAGGAAGAAATCCTAATAGAACGAATCCAACAGTCGGGACAAGGGGAAGAGGAAGAGAAAGAGGTAGGGGCAGAACCGGAGGTAGAGTTCAGGGGCAAGGTACGGAGTTTATTACAAGAAACGATCTGATGGCGGAGATGGGAAGACTTCAAGCAAATATCCAGACTATGTTCGACCAAGCTCGTCATACTGAAACACCAGATCCTGGTTTGGAAGATGAAATGCCCATTACACCTACGGTGATACCAGTGTCAAGAAGGTGTGATTACAAGATGTTCTTAAACTGTAGACCTCCAACTTACTCAGGAGATAGAGACCCAGTGAAGGCGATGAGATGGTTAAAAGAAATAGAAGCCATCTTCAAGACCAGTAAGTGTGCGGATGAGGACAGAGTATTATACGGAACGGCGATGTTAAAGGCAGAAGCTCTGTACTGGTGGGAAGCTCACATTGATTCCATAGGGTCGGATGTATACTCTACTTTTACTTGGGACGAATTCACAACAGCATTCAAAGGACAGTTTTGTTCTCAAGCAGCAGTTAGACAATTGGAAGAGGAGTTCATGAACCTACACCAGCGAAGTTTATCGGTTAGGGATTACACTGCTCTCTTTCTGGAGAAGTCTCGCTTTGCAGAGTACTATGTTGCCACAGAGGCTCTAAAGATGGAAAGGTTTATTTTTGGATTAAATGCAGAAATTAGAAAGCTAGTGACTGCAAGAGGACCCGATACCTTCTCAGCCGCAGTGGATGCCGCGGAAAATGTGGAACAGGATGACAGGAGAGATGTTGGTAATAAGAGTGCTGGGAAAAGAAAACTGGAAGAAACGATGTACGATTCGGAAGAATACGAATCCCCGAGGTTTGATAGTTATTCACCTTTCAGACCAGTTGAAAGACCATGCCCAAAATGCAATCGTGTTCATCAAGGAAACTGTTATGTGGATTCCCAAAGTTGTTACAAATGTGGAAAGACTGGTCACATTGTTAGAGACTGTCGGGTAACTCGATTATGTTTCGTTTGCAATTCCCCGGATCATATTCAGTCAGATTGTCCGCAATGGAAAGCACAACAGGGTAGTATGGCGGCGAGACCAACGGGTGTTAGGCCGGGAGAGGAACAAGGGCCTGAGGTATCGAAAGCAAAGGGCCGTGTTTTTCAGATGACGGAACAAGAGATGGAGGAAAGTCCTGATGAGGTTACAGGTATATTTCTATAAACTCTATACGTGCTAAGGTGTTATCTGACTTTGGTGCAAAATGGTTATTGGTATTTCCGTGCTTTTGTTGCTTATCTGTGTTAGAGTTATAGGTGGGTGTGGGGTGGCTATTCAGTTAGTTTCTATGGTTTTGATTGAGTTCGAAGTAGTAGTGAGATGTATTCATACCTTTTCGCTTAACCGAATTCCGGGACGGAATTCTTTTAAGGGGGAGATAATGTAATACCCCGGGTAAGTTCGTTAGTTAAATCCCAATTCCGTTAAATCTAGTTAACTTTATAAAACGAAGTTTAGGGTAAGATAGGGTAAAATAATAAGTTAAAGGGGTATTGGACATTAGTGAATAGTGCAAGTTTTAAATGGTAAAATGGGATTGGATATTACCCCCTTAGGATCTCAGATATTTCATTCAGCAGAAATATCAGTGTGTGAGCGTGTGTTTGGAGATGAGAAGAAGCGGAAGAAGAGTTCGTACGGTTAGGGCTTCAAATGGCTTGGTTGGAAGCAATTTTGAGGTAAGTCCTTTATGTTTTATGTCTATAATCAGTAGTGTTAGACTTCTATCGGATTAGAATGTTTAAATTGTAGTTGTATAGGTTTAATTTGGATCTGGGTAAAATGGAACCGACTGTGTTCTTGAGGACTCCCGGTGAAATCCCGGTATAATCAACTTCCGGTGGAGTCCCGGTAATATGGACTCCCGGTAGTGTGGAATCCCGGTAGTGTGAATTCCCGATAGAGTTGACTCCCGGTATAGTCGAGTCCCGGTAGACTCCCGGTAGTGTCGACTTCCGGTATAGTGAACTCCCGGTACTGAAGAGTCCCGGTACTGGAGAGTCCCGGTACTGGAGAGTCCCGGTACTGGAGAGTCCCGGTACAGTGGAGTCCCGGTACAGAAGTTTCGGTAGTTTTGGTGGTGTCCGGATATAGTTTCTGATTGTATTTTTGGATTAAGTTGCTCCGAAAACTTCCTGGGGGCACCCCCGTGATAAGTCGCTGAAGGGAGAACTGTTGAGGATTAGATTTTAGTAGGCTTTATGTGTTTGACTAGTAAGGCGATATTCGTATTTAATCTGTTACAGATTCTGTGGATTTGTATTGAAAGACTGAATCTTTTGGAGAAAATCTTGGAAGTGTTTTTTGATAAGCGATCGAGGTGAGTTTTGCTTTAAAACGTTTTGAACTGGGATACATATATATGTGTATATATATATGAGATGATTATGTGGTAGGAATATGATTATGTGTATATAAATGACAATATGATGTAATGAGATATATATTGTATTTATATAAGCTTTGCACTACACGAGTGCACTTGTTGGCGGGTTCCGGTGTGCGGACCGGTGTGTAGCCGGGTTCCGGTGTGTGGACCGGTGAGTAGTCGGGTTCCGGTGTGCGGAGGGTAGCCGAGTTCCGGTAAGCGGACCGGTTGTTGATTTATTAGTTGGCTTGCTACCAACTAATATGTCCGTTTGTGGAGGAATAAGGTGAATGAGATGTACACGATGCACGAGTCTGGATTGGTATTTAAATACGTGTGGTATGTTTATATTTTACGAAAGGATTACCAAAGGTTTATCTCAACTATTTTGATACAAAGGATTTACATAAAAGGTTTTATAACGATTTTGGAAAGGACCGGGATTAACTCACTAGACCCGTTTGGTCTAACCCTCATTTTGTTTTCAAAAATATGTTTTCCAGGTTAAGGATCGGCAGGAGAGGATGAAGTGTAGGAAGCTTTTGATGGATGTTGATTAGGAAGCTTTTATATATTTTGTAATGTCAAGACTAATGAGACCGTACTTGGTTTGTTATGTAACTTTTTTTGTAAATCAATTATATGTATGAATGTTATGTATTATGATGTATGTTATGGGATTTGGGTTGTTACAAATGGTATCAGAGCCCTAGTTTAAGGGATTTAGGTATTTGTACCCGTACCTAGACTTAAACTGCATGTGAAGTAGGATGTCCTTGATATATTAGAACCTTGGGATGCTAAGTATAAAAGGTAGAAGGAACATCATGTAAGGTAATTTCAGATTACACCTGGCCAGTGTAATTGTGATCTTACAAGTGCATGTTTGGACTAGGATACCTTATTATATGGGGTATGTGCTTATGTGTATATTAATCTTGTCTGAATCTACAGAATGGCAAGCGGTACTAGAAATACGACTAGAGAGGGAGGAAGAAATCCTAATAGAACGAATCCAACAGTCGGGACAAGGTTAAGAGGAAGAGAAAGAGGTAGGGGCAGAACCGGAGGTAGAGTTCAGGGGCAAGGTACGGAGTTTATTACAAGAAACGATCTGATGGCGGAGATGGGAAGACTTCAAGCAAATATCCAGACTATGTTCGACCAAGCTCGTCATACTGAAACACCAGATCCTGGTTTGGAAGATGAAATGCCCATTACACCTACGGTGATACCAGTGTCAAGAAGGTGTGATTACAAGATGTTCTTAAACTGTAGACCTCCAACTTACTCAGGAGATAGAGACCCAGTGAAGGCGATGAGATGGTTAAAAGAAATAGAAGCCATCTTCAAGACCAGTAAGTGTGCGGATGAGGACAGAGTATTATACGGAACGGCGATGTTAAAGGCAGAAGCTCTGTACTGGTGGGAAGCTCACATTGATTCCATAGGGTCGGATGTATACTCTACTTTTACTTGGGACGAATTCACAACAGCATTCAAAGGACAGTTTTGTTCTCAAGCAGCAGTTAGACAATTGGAAGAGGAGTTCATGAACCTACACCAGTGAAGTTTATCGGTTAGGGATTACACTGCTCTCTTTCTGGAGAAGTCTCGCTTTGCAGAGTACTATGTTGCCACAGAGGCTCTAAAGATGGAAAGGTTTATTTTTGGATTAAATGCAGAAATTAGAAAGCTAGTGACTGCAAGAGGACCCGATACCTTCTCAGCCGCAGTGGATGCCGCGGAAAATGTGGAACAGGATGACAGGAGAGATGTTGGTGATAAGAGTGCTGGGAAAAGAAAACTGGAAGAATACGAATCCCCGAGGTTTGATAGTTATTCACCTTTCAGACCAGTTGAAAGACCATGCCCAAAATGCAATCGTGTTCATCAAGGAAACTGTTATGTGGATTCCCAAAGTTGTTACAAATGTGGAAAGACTGGTCACATTGTTAGAGACTGTCGGGTAACTCGATTATGTTTCGTTTGCAATTCCCCGGATCATATTCAGTCAGATTGTCCGCAATGGAAAGCACAATAGGGTAGTATGGCGGCGAGACCAACGGGTGTTAGGCCGGGAGAGGAACAAGGGCCTGAGGTATCGAAAGCAAAGGGCCGTGTTTTTCAAATGATGGAACAAGAGATGGAGGAAAGTCCTGATGAGGTTACAGGTATATTTCTATAAACTCTATACGTGCTAAGGTGTTATCTGACTTCGGTGCGAAATGGTTATTGGTATTTCCGTGCTTTTCTTGCTTATCTGTGTTAGAGTTATAGGTGGGTGTGGGGTGGCTATTCAGTTAGTTTCTATGGTTTTGATTGAGTTCGAAGTAGTAGTGAGATGTATTCATACCTTTTCGCTTAACCGAATTCCGGGACGGAATTCTTTTAAGGGGGAGATAATGTAATACCCCGGGTAAGTTCGTTAGTTAAATCCCAATTCCGTTAAATCTAGTTAACTTTATAATACGAAGTTTAGGGTAAGATAGGGTAAAATAATAAGTTAAAGGGGTATTGGACATTAGTGAATAGTGCAAGGTTTAAATGGTAAAATGGGATTTGATATTACCCCCTTAGGATCTCAGATATTTCATTCAGCAGAAATATCAGTGTGTGAGCGTGTGTTTGGAGATGAGAAGAAGCAGAAGAAGAGTTCGTACGGTTAGGGCTTCAATTGGCTTGGTTGGAAGCGATTTTGAGGTAAGTCCTTTATGTTTTATGTCTATAATCAGTAGTGTTAGACTTCTATCGGATTAGAATGTTTAAATTGTAGTTGTATAGGTTTAATTTGGATCTGGGTAAAATGGAACCGACTGTGTTCTTGAGGACTCCCGGTGAAATCCCGGTATAATCAACTTCCGGTGGAGTCCCGGTAATATGGACTCCCGGTAGTGTGGAATCCCGGTAGTGTGAATTCCCGATAGAGTTGACTCCCGGTATAGTCGAGTCCCGGTAGACTCCCGGTAGTGTCGACTTCCGGTATAGTGAACTCCCGGTACTGGAGAGTCCCGGTACTGGAGAGTCCCGGTACTGGAGAGTCCCGGTACTGGAGAGTCCCGGTACAGTGGAGTCCCGGTACAGGAGTTTCGGTAGTTTTGGTGGTGTCCGGATATAGTTTCTGATTGTATTTTTGGATTAAGTTGCTCCGAAAACTTCCTGGGGGAACCCCCGTGATATGTCGCTGAAGGGAGAACTGTTGAGGATTAGATTTTAGTAGGCTTTATGTGTTTCACTAGTAAGGCGATATTCGTATTTAATCTATTACAGATTCTGTGGATTTGTATTGAAAGACTGAATCTTTTGGAGAAAAGCTTGGAAGTGTTTTTTGATAAGCGATCGAGGTGAGTTTTGCTTTAAAACGTTTTGAACTGGGATACATATATATGTGTATATATATATATATGAGATGATTATGTGGTAGGAATATGATTATGTGTATATAAATGACAATATGATGTAATGAGATATATATTGTATTTATATAAGCTTTGCACTACACGAGTGCACTTGTTGCCGGGTTCCGGTGTGCGGACCGTTGTGTAGCCGGGTTCCGGTGTGTGGACCGGTGAGTAGTCGGGTTCCGGTGTGCGGACCGACGGGTAGCCGGGTTCCGGTAAGCGGACCGGTTGTTGATTTATTAGTTGGCTTGCTACCAACTAATATGTCCATTTGTGGAGGAATAAGGTGAATGAGATGTACACGATGCACGAGTCTGGATTGGTATTTAAATACGTGTGGTATGTTTATATTTTACGAAAGGATTACCAAAGGTTTATCTCAACTATTTTGATACAAAGGATTTACATAAAAGGTTTTATAACGATTTTGGAAAGGACCGGGATTAACTCACTAGACCCGTTTGGTCTAACCCTCATTTTGTTTTCAAAAATATGTTTTCCAGGTTAAGGATCGGCAGGAGAGGATGAAGTGTAGGAAGCTTTTGATGGATGTTGATTAGGAAGCTTTTATATATTTTGTAATGTCAAGACTAATGAGACCGTACTTGGTTTGTTATGTAACTTTTTTTGTAAATCAATGATATGTATGAATGTTATGTATTATGATGTATGTTATGGGATTTGGGTTGTTACAGTATGACACTCTTGCCATCTTTCTACTCAAGCATGGCTATACTAGAGGTACAATTGACAACACTCTCTTCCACAAGCAAACTTCAGGTAATCTCATTCTTGTTCAAATCTATGTGGATGACATTATTTTCGGTGCCACCGATGAGTCTCTGTGTGATGACTTTGCCTCTCTCATGAAAAGTGAATATGAGATGAGCATGATGGGGGAGCTAACTTTTTTCTTAGGTCTTCAAGTGAAACAAATTTCAGAAGGAATTTTCATAAACCAAAGCAAGTACATTAAAGATCTTCTGAAGAAATTTGGCTTTGAAAACTCCTCCCCCATGAAAACTCCCATGGCACCACCTTTGAAACTTGATGCCGATTTAAATGGTGAATCTGTGGATGTTACCCATTATAGGGGCATGATTGGTTCTTTGCTTTATTTAACTGCTAGCAGACCAGATATCATGTTTGCTACTTGTCTTTGTGCCCGTTATCAAGCAAATCCAAAGAAATCTCATTTGGATGCTGTGAAACGGATTTTCAGGTATCTAAAGGGTACCATGCATTTGGGTCTTTGGTATCCCAAAGACTCAGGTTTTGAACTCATGGGGTATTCAGATTCTGTCTTTGCAGGTTCTAAAAATGATAGAAAAAGCACAACAGGCAGTTGTCAACTTCTTGGTGGGAAACTGGTAAGCTGGTCCAGCAAAAAGCAAAATTCAGTCTCAACATCCACTGCCGAGGCTGAATACGTTGCTGCTGGAAGTTGTTGCGCACAGATTCTATGGACGACAAACCAGTTGAGAGACTACAATCAGTTCTACTCCAAGATACCCATCCTATGTGATAATTCAAGTGCAATTGCAATTGCAAACAATCCTGTTCTTCACTCAAGATCCAAACACATCGATATCCGATATCATTTCATCAGGGACCATATCTCCAAAGGTGACATTGAGCTGCATTTTATTCCAACTAATCTTCAGCTTGCAGATTTGTTTACTAAACCTCTGGATGAGGCCAGATTCACCTTTCTCATCGGTGAACTTGCCATGTTGTACTTAGAATAGGTTCAAAAAAAAATCGGTCTGATAATTTTCGGTGGCAACAAGATTCTTTTTCGGCATGAGTATCTTCAGTGATCTTTTCGGTGATCTGATAATTCTCGATGGAAACAAGATCCTCATTCGGCATGAATACCCTAAGTGATCTTTTCGGTGACTCATCTCTCGGTGGATCTCCTCAGTGCGCATATCTGCCCTCTTCGGTGTCTCAATGTCTCGGTGGATCTATTCGGTAAGCAAATCCTCACCGATTCCATCTCGGCATATCTTTCACCACCGATAATCTCTTCATATTCCTCACCGATGTCCACCGAAATTCAATCCTATCCACACGTCACCCCTATAACCCTAGCCTGTCAGACCCTTCACCTCCCCGTTTCGTGAAACGGGTTCCTGACCACAATTCCCAAAGTGGTCATGATTACCTCTTTTATTTTATTTTATTCTATTTTATTTGTTTAAACCGTTCCCCCCATGTTTCGAAAACCCTATATATACTCAACCCTCCTCTTTCTTTTTTTCCTTTACGTTTCCTTCTTCTTCGTGCTTCCTCTATAACCTGCAACTACACCATGTTCGTGCTCTCTCTCGTTCATCAATAGCGTCCTCCAAGAACAACCCCCCTACGTGTTTTGCCGATCTGAAATTCAACCCATGCAATCACGTTGCAAGATTTGAACCCGACCCTTCTCATCCATAGTTTAACCACGTAATCAAGTTCTTCACTCGCTCTCCCCTTCTTCATGCCTTCACCTGTAACCCCAAAATGAGCAAAATGCTCATTGGGAAATTCTGGCTTACCTGCGTGTATGACTCCTCCAATGATGCGATCCATGCATCCATCCTTTCTGAAGACGAGGGTGATCACGACCTTGCCTTTGGGGTCGATGACGTTCGCACTGCACTTAAAATCGATGCTTTCGATCCCTATGACGAATGGCATTCAGATACCGTTCTCGAAGATGTCCTTAGTGCAACAGGTTACGTGGTCGATGACAACTCCAAAAGCTCCAAAGGTCCTGGAACTCTTATTCGGAATCACATGGGTGGTGTATGGAACTTCTTCTTTGCCCATGTGATCCACTGCCTCTCCCGAAAGACGAGCGGCCATGATCAATCCCCTTCATACATCACCAAACTTGCCCATGCCCTAATCTTTCAACGCCGAGTGGATTTCGCCCAGTACTTCTTCACCGAATTAGTGGAAGTGATCACACATCCAAAGAAGTACCACGTTGCCTACCCCCGATTCATCTCTACGATCATCCATCGCAAACTTGGCAAAGCTCTGGACGAAGACCGCAAGTCCCGATCTCCCAGATTCACTTATGACTGGTCTCCACCGATCGCCGGCAGCAAAACTCTCAACGTCGGTGTTCTCGACACCGATCGTCCTTTACGCCGAGGTATGATCACTTTAGCCATCTCTCCAGATCTTCAATGGGGTGATTCTGAACTTCCAGGGTTTCAACACCCCGATATCCCCGAGGTCCTTCCTGCTGTTGTGACCTCTTCCCCACGTCCCAGAGTAAAGTTGGTCGGCACGAAGAAGAAATCGGCCGCCGACACCTCCGCCGCTGCTTCCAGGACCATGACACCGATTAACCCACCGGTGGCTTCCCCGGTTTAAAAACCTTCTAAGCGGAGGCACTCTTCGTCCCCCCCCCCCCCCCCCCCCCCCGAAAAATCGTCTAAAAAGATCTCGGGGAAATGTACATGAGCCATCCCCTTCCAGATCATTTTTGTTCACCACCGACCATTTGGTTATCCCTAAATCTACCTCCTCCAACTCATTCTGTGAGTGAACACGCAGACTCTCCCCCCGAAAGTCTAGACTCTCCCTCCGAAAGTCTGGACCTTGCACTGCACGCCCTTTCACCCGGTCATTTCTTGATCGATGATGATGCACAACCCGATCAGGGTTCCCCCCCCCCCATTAGATCCCCCCCATGACTTCTTTGTAGGTCTCTTTGACGACACTGGTTCTCCCCGAACTTCCCTGTCGGTCGGAGCGATCCTCATTGAGTCCTCCTCCCCCTCACCGACAAAGTCACCTTTGAACCAAACTTCTCCCCTGGTTCAAACTCCCCAAAGATCGCCTACGCCACACCGATCACCTTCCCCGGGTCAGAAATCACCCCGACAATCTCCCACTCCGCCACCGAGACCACTATTCCCCGATGAAATGTTATATCCCAGCAACATTCCCATTTCGGCGGAGGATCCCCATCGCATCCGCTACATAGCTACTGGGGATGTCGGGGGTGAAACCACTGTTCAAGCGCCCTCTTTGATTGAAGACTTACAAGAAAGTGCTCGACAATGTCGGTTTATCGGCACCCAATTTGAATCTTTCAAACATGCCACTCTTGCAATGATCGTCATGACGGGTTCCTGAATGTCAACTATCGAGTCTCGCCTGCCGCAGATTCTTTCAGATGCTATTACCAATGCTCTACGGCCCGTTACCACCGACATCTCCTCTTTGGTTTCCAAGGTGGAATCTTTGTCACAATCTCATGGGGATCTTGCCTTCTCCTTTGGTGCTTTCAAGGCAGCCTCCACCGTCAAAGATTCTGAACTTCAGAGGATGCTTCAAGAAGCTAAGTCTCATCAAGACTTCAGCCAGGCCATTGCCAACTCTCTTCGCGACATTCATGCCACACTGCAAGAGTTCGGCCAACTGGAGATGGATCTCGGTGACTTCACCATGGTTTCTGAAGAGGTACCGAAACGACTTTCTTTTCTTCATGAGAAATTTGACTACATTTTCAGACAGATGGGTATGAAGATTCTGGCTGGTGCTGAGGGGGAGAAAAAGACAACCCAACCCAAGTTTCCATCTCTTAAACAGTCGCTCATCCCCAAGCCTCCATCTTCCACCGATGACATCCCTGATACCACCAAAACTCACGCTGAAACCGCCGACATTGAGGGGGAGCAACTCTCTAAAGAAAAAAAGTTGGAGTTGGAAGACAAAGCAACAACTGAGGGGGAGCAACCTTCTGCGGCCGAAACAGACAAGGGAAAGAAAAGTCTTACTGTCGAACAATTGGCCGAACAAGAAAGAATAGAGAAAGAAAAGATGAAGTATGGGACTCGTCCCACCGATGCAGACAAACTCAAACTTAAACCTCCTTCATCACATCTGCAGGAACCCAATCTCGGTCTGACTCCTCAAGAAATTGAGGAAGCCAGATTAGCCCAAAAAGCCCTTGATGATACCAAGGCCCTCTCTTTAAAAGTTGCAGAGGAAGAAGCCAAGAAAGCCAAGTCCACCGATGCCGTGTCGGCACAGAAATCGGTGCTGAGTGAATTTGAACAAGAGAGAAATGAAGAAGTTAGATGGTACAAGAAGAAGATGCACCACCGATCCGACAGAACCCCGATCTCAGGTGTCAAGATCGCAACCTCCAGAGCCAACCCAAAAGACATCTGCCTTATCATTGATCGGGAAGATGGCTCCTTGAAAAGTGTGAGAGACTACCAACTCAAAACCTACGGTCTCCCCGAATGGTACGAGATCTCTCGACACTTGGCCAAAAATCCAAACCCAAAGAAGGACATCTTTGTCAAATACATTGATGGTCTAATGGCAAAGATGAAGGAGATCAAAAAGAAGTATAGCATCGTGCTGACCACCGATGAAACATCGAAACTACAATCCTTGAAGGAAGAAGTGCGCCTTCCCAAAGTTCAGAATCCCCCCGACACTGTCTTCAAGGATATGGCAAAGGAAGGAAAGATACCGAATGTAAGTAACTTAAGTCTTTCCCTTCCCACTTCGGCATCATATCCCACGACGACTCTGGGTCTGTCACCGATTCCAGGACTGTATTTCAACGATGGTTTCGGCAAACGAGCCTTCTTCAGATTCTCTCAAATCCCCGTTGCCGACACCATGTTTCTTGAAGGCCTCCACAACTTGTTCCCTCACATCCCTGATGCTCAAACCTACTACCGAATCCTAATGGATGAGATCAAGCGTCGACAATCGTTAAAGAAGTAAATTTTCATTTTACCTTTCGGTAGTTTTGATAATCTTTTGCTTCCTTTCCTCACCGATGTATGAGAATGACTTATGCAATTCAAGTGCTTCTCTTGTTTATATGTAGCTGTACATACCTTTTATTTCCTTGCTTTATATATACTGTATAGATATACTCAAAGAAACATAGATAAAAAAAGGTCTATGTGAAAAAGAACCCAAAAGAGTAAAAAAAAGGTCAAAATGCACTTTTTTCATTTTCTCTTTAATATTCTAAGGATAGAGATCAAATTCAAATAGGGGGAGATTGTTGGGTCATTACAGATTTGAAATTGACTCAATTAAACCCACTTAGATACTTAGAATACTTTTTGGATTCTTTTGTGTAACTTGTACTCTTATATCAATTGTTCGGTGAAGTCGAAGATCAACCAAAACCAAGTGCGAAGACTATCTCATTGCGGAAGTGAGAAAATCGGCAGCAACTTTCTACAAGTTACATCACCACCGATATGCTCGTGCTATCGGTGGACAAGCATCACCGAATTGAAGAAATTCGGTGAAAAGCTTAAGAAGACTTCCACCGAAATGTGTTC
Organism: Saussurea involucrata; assembly: GCA_033807775.1. Taxonomy (NCBI): domain Eukaryota; kingdom Viridiplantae; phylum Streptophyta; class Magnoliopsida; order Asterales; family Asteraceae; genus Saussurea; species Saussurea involucrata. The sequence goes on from CM066321.1 coordinate 177,567,850, forward strand.
AGAAATCGGTGGGAGTTCAAGAAGACTGCACCGAAATATTTTACACTTCGGTGAAACTCTCTCTCTTTTCTAAAGAAGTGAGATTTCGAATTGGTGCAGTTTCCAATACAGGAGGTCGGTAGCCCTATTCTCTAAAGACAAAAGAGAAGATCATTTATTATGAGACAATATCCAATTGTCAGATAAAGGTGGCATTTTGTCATTTTATCTATTCTCAGATAAGGTCTTTTCTGGTACGACTGTCCTCCTGGTTCCTGGGATAAGTTAAAAAGGAGATATCAGCTTTTCAGAAGTCAACCTCTACAATGAATGGAGGAGTGACAAGTGTCCCAAGCATTAAATGATGCATGGACTATAAATAGAGGTGAAGACTCTTCATGCAAATTACGGCTTCTGAAGATAACTAAGTGCAAGCTCCTTTCTTATTGAAACTGCATCTTGTGTCTAAGTGTCCAATTTGTTCTAAGTGTTTTTCAGTTTACTTTGTGTTAGATTGTTAGAATAGTTTAACTGTTCTTTTCCGCAACAATCTTTTGTTTTCTATGTGTAATTCTTATTGAAAGATTTTCAATATATTGAATTAAAACTTGTGAAAAATCTAAGTATTGTATTCAACCCCCCCCCCCCCCTTTTACAATAATTGTTGAGCCATTTTGGGACCAACAATTCACATATGAACTATATGTTCATATGTGAACCTGTGTGATTCACATATGAACTATATGTTCATATGTGAACCAATGTAATTCACATATGAACTCTTTTTAACTGATTCACATATGAACTTTGTGATTCATATAGAAACTAATTAACTGATTCACATATGAACTAATTAACTGCAGGTTCATATGTGAATCGGTCGAACTAATTAATAGATTCACATATGAACTATATAATTGATTCTCATATGAACTAATTAACTGATTCACATATGAACGTATAGTTCATATATGAATCACATAGGTTCACATATGAACTCGTCTCGCGTATTTTGTGAAATTACATATCTATCTTCTGCAGACCATGCGAGGAATTATCTGGTGCTTCACAGTCATAGCCGCAAATGTTGACTAGATGAAGGGCTAGGATCATTTCTCTATTTCTCACACACTCAACATTTCTCATTTGAACCCCTCTCTCTATATAAATATATATATAGGGTACAAATCAAATACAAACCATGTATTTGTTGCACCTCATACAAACCACAGTCTGCATATGTGCAGTACTAGTATGCATATATGCATTATCCCATATGAATGTATGTTCATTATATGTATATTCTTGCACGTATGCATATGCACATATGCAGACTGGTTCTGCACATATGCAGACTGTGGTTTGTAAGGTGTGCAACAAATGCAAGGTTTGCATCTTACGGAGCCTCTCTCTCTCTCTCTCTCTCTCTCTCTATATATATATATATATATATATATATAGGGAGCAAGGTTCAAAAAGGCGTAAGGCGTGGCTTGGCGGTGAGGTCAAGCCTCAAGCCTTACAAGATATGGCGAGGACGCGGCGTTTTTTAAGGCGTGAACTAAGACGGAAAATTAATATATCTTATATATTGTTATATAGGCTGGGTATCAAATACAAACCAAATGGATTGTACAAACCCGTACAAACTCAATCTACCTTCATGAATCTGCAATTTGTATAATTTGGCTTCATGAATCTATATTTTGGCTTCATGAATCTATATTTTAGCTTCATGAATATAAAATTTGGCTTCATGAATATATAATTTGGCTTCATGAATCTATATTTTCCGGTGGAGCCCTAAAATACCCTTATGGATATAAAAAAAGTTAAGGATATAAAAAAAAAGTTACGTGATTGGTGGAGATGAAAAAATATGCTAAAAGCCCTAAAATACACTTATGGATAAAAAAGAAGTTACGTGATTGGTGGATATGAGTTTGTACAGTTTGTACAAACCATTTGGTTTGTACCCGATACCACCCCTTATTATATATGTATAAATAGATGATTTATGTTTTTATTCAATTAATACAGTTATATCCAACAATTTAATATATATATATAGGGGCTTAATCAAATAAGAACTAAGTTGTTTGTGGTAACCGTAAGAACCAATATGAGCCAATCATTTTAAATAATTAATGTTATTTACTAAAATAAAATAAAGGGTAAATTGGTAAATTTGCTTTTTACAGCTAATAAAATTAATATATATATTAATTACATCTAATAATTAATGTCTATCCTCTCTCTCTCCCGCATATACCTAAAACCTAACCACAACCATCACATTTCTTCTCTTTCTCCATACCACAGCCGTCGCACAAAAGAATCACCATCTCTTTCTCATTTCATCTTCTTCATCTTTCTCAGGGATGAGTCCGAGGTCTAGGGCGGCGGATTCAGGGATGAGTTCGAGGTCTAGGGCGGCGGCTTGGGCGGCGTTAAGGAGGAGAACGTTGACTCCGGTCCAGTGGGATCTGATGAGGTTTTGGTGTTTGGTGGCGATGGTTTGAATGGCTGAGAAAATGGCGTCTTTATCTTCTCTTTCGAAGATGCTGGCACCGATTATGATGGTGGGGTTTTTGGCAGATGAGAGTGCAAACATTAAGAAAAAGAAAAGATTTTTGGGTATCACAACGGGTATCACAATTTGTATCACATATGTTCTTGGAGTATCACAATGGGTATTGCAATGGGTATCACAATGGGTATCATACTAAGTGTATCAAATTATGTTTTTTTCTTTAGTTTCGTTATGTTCTTAAGGGTATCACATTGGTATCACAGATGTTCTTGGAGGATCACAATGGGTATCACAATGGGTATCATATTGGGTGTTAGTGGATTTTACAGCGGTACCACAATGGTTATTGCAATCGATATCACAATGGGTATTGTATTTTATCACAATGGTATTTATGTATTTTGAGTATCACAATGGTAATTATTTGTTTTGGGTATCACAATGCCTATTGTGTAACTGGTTTTCGTCGGAGAGAGGAGAGAGGATATTTTTAAAATACCCAAAATGCCCTTTAATTGAAAATTTAAATTAAATTACCAAAATTATTAATTTCCTAATTTATTGTATGATTTGTGGCTGAAATTGGTTCTTACAGTTACCACAAACTAATTAGTTCTTCCTTGAATGGCCCCCTATATATATATATATATGTGTGTGTGTGTGTGTGTGTAATCATGTAATTGCCGGAAGAGATGATCTGTCGTTGCTCGTGTAATCGTCTAATTGTGTAATCATGATTTCAATTTGAAAAACATTGACTGAACCTCAATTCCAAATAAATCAACAAATTTAAGTTTTAACTTTTTAGTTTTTACCCTTTTGCTTTTAACTTTTCAGTTTTAACCTTTGACAAAATTTAAATTTTAAAAAAAGACAAAAAAGGTACAAATTGTAAAAAATACAAGTCACGCCTTACAAAAAACTGACGCTATGGCGCGCCATATCGCGCCTTAAGCCGCCATATCGTGAGCCATGCCTTACAAAAACGTTATGGCCCATATCGTAACGGCGGAGACGCGTGTCGTGCCATATCGCGTCATGGCGCGCCTTTTAGAACCCTGATAGGGAGAGGTTCATTTGAGAAGTGCTAAATATATGAGAAGTAGAGAAGTAATCTTAGCCATTCATTCGGTCAACATTTGCGGCTTTGACCGAGAAGCAGCGGATAATTCCTCGTGTGGTCTACACAAAATGAAGGGGTAGTTTCGTAAAATACGCGGGACGAGTTCATATATGAATCTGTGTGATTCACATATGAACTCTTTTTAACTAATTCATATATGAACCTTTGGGATTCATATATGAACCTTTGTGATTCATATATGAATCAGCTAATTAGTTCATATGAGAATTAGTTAAAAAAGAGTTCATATATGAATCACAAAGGTTCATATATGAATCAGTTAATTGGTTCAACTGATTCATATATGAACCTACAGTTAATTAGTTCATATATGAATTAGTTAAAAAGAGTTCATATGTGAATCACACAGGTTCATATATGAACTTGTCCCGTGTTTTTGTAAAAGTTACGAAACTGCCCTTCTATTTTTGGAACAGCCGCAACTTTTGACCAATTAAAGCCGATCTTGACCGAATAAATGGCCAAGATTACTTCTCTACTTCTCATATATTTAGCACTTGTCAAATGAACCTAAAGCTATATATATATATATATATATATATAGTCTTCCCCTATATATATATATATATATATATATATATATATATACATACATATAATAAATAAGTAACTACATTGCCATGTGTCGTCGTCTGGTGAGGCGACTTTATTGTTTTCCCGCCTAAACATGTATCTGGACGCCTTTACATTATAGGTTCAATTAACACACCCACATTCACTTCTCCTTAAATCGCGCCTTAATTAAATTTTTAATATTTACATCTTACATTTGCTACCCTTATAATTACTTATGTAGTTTACTTTTAATCATTTACTTTTTTTATTTTTCATTTTAGACTCTTATCATATAAACATAAATAATGTATATGAACTAAAATGAATTAAAAAACATTTCTATTTTTTACAAATTATACAATTGTAATCGTTTCGTCAATACCTTTGAAATAAACCTAATATTGAATATTTTTTTATACATACGAACATATCCATACTTAAACTAAAGTTAAAGTTAATGTTAACAAAATCTCCACCGTGTATAGTAATCTAATTAATGTTAATTATTCATTTCTAATTCCAAAAAAATTACCCTTATTTTATCCTAAAAATAAACTTATTTTACTCATAATAAGTGTATATCATTAGATACATACATGCATATCCATACTTATAATAAATTAAAAAAAATCCGTAATCCAAAAAATACGGGATTTACTTCTAAGTTTAAATTCAAATTATTGATATAGTTTCATTTTTTTAAATTCAATTTTATTATAGAGTTAACTTCATTTTGACTAATTAATGTTAATTATTCATTTCTAATTCAAAAAATTTACCCTTATTTTATCCCAAAAATAAACTTATTTTACGCATAATAATTAACATTCATTTCTAGTTCATAATAATTAACCTTCGAAATGAGTTTAATATTGAATATTTTTGGATTTAATTATATTATTAAATATTATACATATTACGAATTAATGTATCGTGATTAGTATGAGATTTGTTGAAATTAGTATGGGATTTGATACAAATAATCACTAAATTGTCGTGATTTTCTTTTTGAAATTTCATATCAATTTTTACTTCAAACTCGAATTTCTTCGACGAATCACAATTCTATCAAATTTCATTCTGTCAACGAAACATTTAATTACATGGAAAAAAATATCACTTATCAACTGACTTTTGGATTATGAGTTCGAACCTTTTTCAAAAATATAAATATGCAATTATTGTGTATTCGTTTGATAAATTCATTTAGTAACGACATTTATAATAGGTATCAAACTTAATAGACATATTTTTATCTTCAAGATAATATTCCCTATTTGTGGAATTTTTGTTTTCTTTTTATCAATTATTTTATGTGTCACAAAATTAATTATTCAACGACTATTAAACATCAAATAATTAACTTAAAACACAAATTTGATCGTCGCGCAACGGGCGAGCCCTCCAACAACAAAGGTAACTGTAAAAAGATCAAAGTCATTATCACCTGAAGCCATAATTCTTTCTGCAATTGTGATTCCTAGACTTCTATTGTTATGCTGCATTGGCTTCATTTGTTATAGGAGTTTGGAGTTGAGGGTGGGCCAGTGAGGCCCCTGGGCCAAAGCTGGCTCCGCCCATGAATCGATCGGTGAACGAGTTATCACTTTTAAATATTTAATATAAGTTTTTAACAAATTCAACTGTTAAGAGGTCTGTGTTGTTAGCTGCACAATTGGAGATCGGGTTCCTGCTGTTTGTGGTGGCTGTATGGGGACAGTCGGGCTGTCTGCAATGGCTCTTGTGCAGGCTGTTGTAGCTGGGGTGTAGGGTCGTGGGGGTGAGGCGTCAACCGGTCTCTGCTTGATGCTTGTTTCGTATCCTATTGTTTGTACTGGATGGTGTTTTGTTGTGTGGTAATAAAAGTCTGCATAGATATCTATCTATTCTACTTAATAAAAAGAATAAGGGTAGTTATTTTCAAAGAAACTGTTTTTCAAGATTACAATTTTTAAGCCTAATGTACAATTTCCTGCAGCATCATTGAAATCAGTTCTCCCAGTCGGTTCATCCTCTCCAGGCGGCTACTACCCCACTCCTCCACGATTTCATCTTCTCCGGTGAATAACTCCCCCACGTTCTTCTCCACATCCCTCTCTCTGGTTCGACAGTTCTTTCCTCCCCACGATTCCAAGATGAACACTCCGATTTGTACTATATATTTACCTCTGTGTTCTTCCTACTGCTTTTCATTCAGTTTGCAACAAAATTTGTGCATTTCTCTCCCCGTACGCCTCTTTCGTCTCTCCCTCACTGCTGCCACGATTGCTTTCGGTAAGTTTCCTTAATTAACCTAGAATTTATTGTTGAATTCTACTTCCGAAAGCTAATGAATTTGTTTGTTGAATGTTTTAGGGTTCTTCATTCAGTTTGCAACAACATTTGTGCATTTCTCTCCTCGTATGCCTCTTCCTACTGCAGCATCATTGAAATCAGTTCTCAAGAGTCGGTTCATCCTCTCCGGTTCTCTTCCCCACGACCCCAAAACTGCATTCCACTCTCGCCGTCCCTCCATTTTTTGATAGTTCCCAAAACTTCTTCTCTGACTCTTGATTTGTGTTTCTACGTTCTACCCCCTCTTTCTCTCAACTCTCGATTCCAGTAAACGATTCACCGATTACAGGACCTGATTTCATGAAACAATCGACTTGATTCAACTGAATCAACCCAATGTGTTGTGGCAAATGTGTGATTTGATTTCATCAATTTCAACAAACGGTCTAAACCCTAACTTCTCTCTGTCTCGATTTGATTCTACGGATTCATTCCAAGGCACTAAGTTATATACCATTTTTTGTTGGTTTAAATTATTCGTTTACTTTTGGATATGTCATGAGAAGTCCTTTTGTTTTCCTAGGCTATAAGTTATTGCATGTTGGTTTGATAATATATGGTTTAATTTTTTATTCTGCATGCCTAAAGTTTAAAATCTAAGATAAGATAAAACTTGCCACTGTGATGGCTTTAGGATACAGTTTTGTTGACTAGGGCAGGCTTCACTATTCCAGGGGTCGATAAGCCGTGAGCATTTTCTCCAAGTTCTTTCATTTTTCAGTAATAGGATGCTTATAAATACTTTTCAAGGAGCATTAATCCAAAACCATGGTTTGGGTTATAAGTTTTTAATGATTGATGAATAAGAAGTGTGCTCTGTCTTCAAACATATCAAGATGAAAAATATGTGATTTTACGTTTATCATTAATAATCGGTTTATGTTATTCCTTCCTGTATATGGGTTTGTATGATGACATTGAGTAACGATTAATATACACGTCTAGGTATTAATTAATTAATAAAATTATTCACTTATCTTTTAATTTAAATTAATTAACATCTCTATCAGGTGGCAGAACTGATTAAGAAGGAACTTACCTTGATTGGGTGTACTGCTATAGAAGACAAGCTGAAACTATTTCCTATTTGATTATGTAATGGATTACGGTATAATTTTCTTCTTTATTCCTATTTGATTATGTTTAAATTAATTAACAATGACATGAAACAGTTTGTTTGTTATCATCAGTTCAGAAACTAATTAGATCAGGATGTTGAAAACAGAGTAAGCAATTTTTTATTATTTTAAATATTTCTTGGCAAAGTTCATAAGGCCATCCACAGCGCATAGATAAAAGCCCTCAGCGCCACATCAAGCCCTAAACACCCCCAGCGCATAACTAAAAGCCCTCAATGCCACATCAGCGCCACATCATTTTTTTTAATTCTTTTATTTATACATTTAATTATTTAACAAAATAAAAATATTTATATATTTTTTAATAAATAATAAATAAAAATAAGAAAAAAATGTCGTAACTTAAGGATAAAAATGTAAAATTTGATATACAATAAACAAGGACCAAATATGTAATTTTCTCAATTATTTTTTGGAAGAATTAACTCTAATTTTAACAAAGTTGGATGGAGGGATGAAAATGGAAGGAAAATAGAAACCATAAGGATAAAAAAAACAGTTTTAAAAGATCAAAGACGAAAACCGTTATTAACAGTAAACCACAGGGACCAAAATCATAGTTTACTCAAAAAATAATTTTATGTAGTTTATATGATATATATTAAAATATATAAATCCAAAAAAATTCAATGTTTGGCTCATTTCGAACGTATCGAAGAGACGATTATAATGGTGTAACTTGTTAAAATTAAAACGTATTTTTTAACGTGTTTTAGTTAATAAACGATTATATGTGTTAAATGTAAAATTAAAATAATGAAACTAAAAGGTATAAAATAAATTTAGTAAATAAGTATAGGGGTTGAAAGTGTAAATTTTAATTAAAAATCATTAAATTATGCCAAATTATGTCACGGGTTCCACGGGCTTACAAACCCGCTGAGCCCGAGCCCGCAGCTAGCCCGCTCACCCCCACCGCTGCCCGCACGAGCCCGCAGCGAGCCCGAGCCCGAGCCCGTGGGCGCTGCGGATGGCCTAAGCACATCGGTCTTGATGGATGTTCCTTGTATTAGGCCATCCGCACCGCCTCGGGCTCGAGCTCGGGCTCGGCTGCGGGCAGCGCTGCGGGGGCTGCGGGCTTGGGGCTCGGGCTTGGGGTGCGGGTTTGAAAACCCGAGGAACCCGAAGCATATTTTGTTTATTTTTTTTTAAATTTTTTATTCAAACGGCTCTCTTTCAACGACTACTTTTTATTTAATTTTTTTTTATTTTTTTTTCAATTTAATCACACTATATATATTAACCCTCAACCTCTTATTTTTTCACACCAACAATCTCTCAAACTCTCTCATTCTCTATATTTTAAACAATATGGATTCGCCACAACCCGGTTCACCGACCACATCATCATCATCCGTAGACACCGACGAGTTGTTGAATCTACAAAGAGAAGTTTTTCGACATGCTGCACAATGGATTTATGGTAGCACCGCCTCGCCGTCAACAACAGAGAGGGCCGCGAACATAGAAAGAGGTCGAGTAGCTGCAAACGAGCGGCTTATGCAGGACTACTTTGACAACAACCCGGTTTATACACCAGATATGTTTAGGCGGCGGTTCAGGATGAGCAGGCAACTATTCGAACGAATAGTTGAAGATTTAGTAGGAGAGTATCCGTATTTTACACTTCGGGTGGACGGCAGACGCAAACAAGGTTTTTCTCCGATACAAAAGTATATTTCCGCTATTCGGCAATTGGCGTATGGAGTAAGTGCTGACGCACTTGACGAGTACATCCGTATGGGAGAGACAACGTCACGAAATTGTCTGTACAAATTCTACACAGGTATTATTGAACTGTATGGTCAAAAATATTTACGCAAGCCTACTTTTATTGATATTCAGAAGTTGTACGCCGCGCATGAAGCTAAATACGGATTTCCCGGCATGCTCGGCAGCATAGACTGTACTCATTGGGCGTGGGCAAATTGTCCGAATGCATGGCGAGGTCAATTCATGAGAGGTGATCATGAGCACCCGACAATCATGCTAGAAGCAGTGGCCTCTCAATATCTATGGATCTGGCACGCATACTTTGGTGTTGCCGGTTCCAACAATGACATCAATGTTCTCAATCAGTCGCCCATCTTGAACTATGTATATGATGGAAAAGCACCTGACTACCCTTTTGAGGTGAATGGAGCCACCTACGAGCACGAATATTATCTAGCGGATGGGATATATCCGGAATGGGCTACTTTCGTAAAATCATTTACGTGCCCACGGGACCCTAAACGACAAAAATTCAAGTCCGCGCAAGAATCGGCACGTAAAGATGTTGAACGAGCTTTTGGCGTGCTTAAACAACGTTGGCATATACTTCATAACCCGGCACGCGGATGGGAACTCTCAAGATTGGGAAACATTATGTACGCTTGTGTCATATTACACAATATGATACTCGAAGACGAATACCATGCTATTTGTGGTGGCGATGAAAACGACATTTTCACGGATGATAACGAAACCCAAATCAGTGAGGAACAACGCGCGGCAAATGTTCGAGAAGTCAAAAACCGAGCCACTCATAATAACCTTCGGTCGGATTTGATCGAACATATTTGGCGTATCCAAGTTCCCAACAATGACGATGAGTAGCTTTTTAAATTTATTTTGTAATTTTTAAATTTATTTTGTAATTTTTAATTTTTTAATGAATGATATGAATTTTTATTTTTATTATTTATCTTATTTTTATTTATTCAAAAATATATAAATATTTTTATTTTGTTAAATAATTAAATTTATAAATAAAAGAATTAAAAAAATGAGGTGGCGCTGATGTGGCATTGAGGGCTTGAGGGCTTTTAGTTATGCGCTGGGGGTGTTTAGGGCTTGAGGACTTAGCTGATGTGGCGCTGATGTGGCGTTGAAGGCTTGAGGACTTGGTGAATTATTTTATTAATAAAAAAAAGGTGGGATCCACCAATGACTTGAAACCAATTTCATTTCCCTCTCACAAGACTTCCTCAAATGACTTGGTCTGCACCAAGTCATTAGCTCCAAGCTTTTAGTTTTATTAATAAAAAAATGGTGGGACCCACACATCAAAGACTTGATCAAGTCTTTAAGGGGAACCATTGGAGATGCTCTTAGTGGGTGTATTTATTTCAGGAAAAGTAATGGCAATATTATTTTATTAATACTTTTTCGATAAGTGTGAATATATAGATATAGATTTGGGGAATACAAAACATGAAAATCTTAACAATCATGGTCAAAACATTTATTTCGGGAATAATTAAGATGTTTATAGAAAATAATCATACTACATTTTTTATAAGTGAAAAAATTATGAAATATGATTTGGATATAGAAATTTAGGTAATCAGAGTCAAACTTAGAATTGTCAACAAAAATCTGAATTACCCGAACCAAAATGGCCTCAGGTTAGAACTCAATTTTAGTTATTCTTTTACTATTTTAGTTAAACCGAAAAGAAAGTTATACCATAACTTTGTATATTTTATCTCTAGCTAATTGGTTTGCGGCTTTGAGCAACATATGATAAACCATTTTTTTAATTAAAACTAAAACAACTAGATATAAAGATGAATTTAATAAAACAATACAAAAAAAAAGTAGAATTTTAGATGATTAATATTGAAATGGATTTAACAAATTCGAGTGTATGGGATCCTGTAAATACTGAATGAGTTTCTTTAAGCATTGAAGCAAGCCATTTGTGAATGGTAAAATATTTTTAAGCTAAATACAATGATTTTGAACTTTTGACCGGGTCCAAGACACTTCACTACATTCATCGATTATTATATAACTTTTAATTGAAAATTTACATTAATCTTTATTCCCGATTTACATCTCGCTGCACTTGTTAAATTATGAGTATATATGCAAACTACATCCTTACAGTTGATGGTATCAAACTATGCATCTAATGTTCGATTTTTTGGTCGATTTTCACCGGTTTGTATTGGATTCGCTATTGCATTCTCAATTATCTTCATCTTTCAGTTATTCCTCTTCGATTGAAAAGTAAGCTCTAATGAGACCTATGTATCAATTGAATTTTTTGACACATATTTAGCTAATGCCTATTTGATAAAAAATAATACAAAGCATGTACCAAAATTGAGGATTTAAGTATTTGGTTAATCGAATTGTGTCCCACCGCATCGTGCGGGTATACTGACTAGTGCCTTTAAAAAAAACTATATTAAAGTAATTGAAAGTTTTGATGTAAAAACTCCATCCTTAAATAGTTTTTTTTTACAACCCTATATAATATAATAATCTCTTATACATCTATTTCTTCACCATTTGTGTTTGTTCTTTTGGCTACTACCCGTTTGAGCCCATTGATTTGGCCCATCCATTGTGTTTTTAGCCCAATATAATTTTCAAAGATCTCAACCTTACATTTATGAATCATAAAGATTACACCCCTCACTATATAACTAATCTAATAATAAACAAAAATTTAACACTATATAACTAAAATTATGGAAGTGAGGGTTAGGTTTTGGTGAGAATTGCCAAATTTGATGAGAAATGGTTATCAACCGTTGGATGATAAATGGACGAATATTAGGATGAGATGCACCGGATCAATTCTCTTTTAAGGTGCAATTCATGAAAGGGTATTTGATTAAAAGTGATCAACGGCTTAAAATCACTTCTCACCAAAAATGACACTTCTCACATGATCCCATGCCTGGAAGTGAACGAACAAAATTGATAAAGATGAACCCTTAAACGATGAGATTGAATATGATGAAGAATTGACAGATAGAGGCATGCGTAAAGTGTCCAATACAAAATTTCGCCTCCAATTGTGCTTGGTCTAGGACGTCGTATTGAACATACAACTATCTTTCTATATGATACGAGACAGAGAGTTACGAGGGTAGTCAGGCAACCAAAATCGTGTAAAACTTGTAGAGAATTATGTGGGTGTTCTTGCAAGAAAAGTCGTGTGACCTTCACGGCTTCACTATATATATGTGAAGCCCCTCTCCATAGCCCAATGCAAAGCTTAACTGCTTGGGTTTTTCTCCAATTTATCGACGAATGTCCTATAGGTTCTTTTTCGTTCCTATGGGCCGATTTTGGTGAGCAAACGAAAAACCCGATCGGATTTCGGATATGGAAATCATGACTCTGATTTTAGGTTTCGGATTGCAGATTGCTTCGGATTCGGGTTGGTCGGGTTTCGGGTTTGATGCCGATCGGGTTCGGGTATTATTATAATGCAAAAAGTATATACAAATTCAATCGACTTTGATGATGAATTCAATCGATTGAGAGACTGATGAAATTGATAGTAAGTTTAGGAATTAAAAAACATTTTGAGCGACTAGAATTACGATTTTCAAAAGATAATTAGATAAATAAATATATTTATATAATATTTAAAGTATAGATGTATATTATTTCAGGTTATCGGACGGGTCGGATAACCAAAGATCAAACTCAACCCGAACCCAAATATTCCCTCAAAAGTCGGGTTTTGAATTTTCAGATTTTGAGGTATTCGAATTTTACAAAAACACCTTATTTTTAATGAGGGTCCGGGTTCAAATTTCAGACTATTCGACTGTGCACACCCCTAAAACCTAGTATAAAACCCAACACTAATTACTACCAATTTAACAGGTTGGTTTAGACCACCAACATCGTACATACATAAAATAATTGTATCATTTAGTCTGAATAGTATTTTTACAAACGTTTTTATAAAAAAATGTGGTATGTAGTTCTTAATTATATATATATATAGAGGTCCACTATTTTGTAAATTTTTTTTTCGTGTAAACTTTGGATTTCATAGGTTTTTTGATGAAATTGTTTCATGAAATTGTTTATCTTGATGAAATTGTTTCATATCATTCATTTATTGATGAAATTGTTTCATATATTTGTGTTTTTTATGTAGTTTCATATATTTCTTTTCATTCCTATGAAACTGTTTCATATATTTTCTCAGTTTGATGAAACTTTGACGTTTTTACATAAATAACACAAATATATGAAACAATTTCATCATGAAACGAATAATATGAAACACTTTCATCAAAATAAACAATTTCATGAAACAATTTCATCAAGAAAACCTATGAAATTCAAAGTTTACAAAGTTTACACACATTTAGAGGTTTACAATTTATTATTCCTCTCTATATATATATATATATATATATATATATATATAGGGTTGGGTTCACGTGAGACCAACCTGTCTTCGTGAGACTCGTTACACTACAAAATAACACTAAAACTCCACAACGATTTATTGTGAAGGTTCGAAAAACAACGAACCTTCAGCAAAAAACTGTGAAGGTTTACTTTCGGATTACCTTCACAGTCTTTTGCTGTGAAAGTTTAGTGTTATTTTTGTGGTCTCACGAAAATAGTCTGGTCTCACATGATCTCAAGTCTATGGGTTAAATCAAATGAGAACCACAAGTATGTTACAAACTCGTGTGAACTGATATAATTTTTTTTACATGATATTTTTTTCATCAAATGCTAGGATTTAAGATATTTTGATTCACATATATTTGTTTCATAATATGATAGTTTCACATGGATTTGTTTCACCACGTGAATATTTTTTACGTGTATTTTTCATTTCACTAGGTGAATAAAAAAAATCACATTTCACAAGGTGAACACGAACATATGTGAAACAATATTTTAAATCATAGGTTTTGATGGAAAAAAAACATGTAAAAAATATTTTTATATTGGTTCTCACAGGCTTGTAATATATTTGTGGTTCTCATTTGATTATTGTCCTATATATATATAGGGTTGGGGTTCCGGTGAGAAGCTGAGACTAACGTGAGAAACGTGAGAAGTGGTTATCAACCGTTGGATGATAAATGGACGCACATCCGGTTCATCTTGGTGCATCTTGTCTTGGTGCATCTCATCCTAATGTTCGTTCATTTCTCATCCAACGGTTGATAACTACTTCTCACGCTTCTCATCAAAAATGACATTTCTCACATGATCTCATTCCTATATATATAAAGTGTGTGTATATATATATATTCTTTTGTAAACCTTATAAATGATGTAAAACCTGTAAAACAATGAAATTTGATCATAACCGTAGATATTTTCATTTTCTAGAGTAAATTACAAATTTCGTTCCTATGGTTATTATAAGTTTTGGATTGAGCCCCTCAAATGAAATAATTACATATATGGTCACCATGGTTTCACTTTGGTTATGGATTGGGTCCCTTGCTTTAACTCCACTAACCTTAACTATGTTAAATCAAGGGTTATGGATTGGGCCCCTTGTCCTAACTCCACTAACCTTAACTATGTTAAATCAAGGGTTATGGATTGGGCCCCTTGCCCTAACTCTGTTGTGACAAGGCTTTATTAGCCAGTATGTTGGGTTATTTACTCTTATTTAATGATAATGATGTGACACAACTCATCGTGAAAATGAGGGTGTTACATGAGTAATGTCTTGGAGGTAGTCCTCAAGTGTGTCGGGCCTTGAGGTGCAATTCGTGGGAATAGACACTAAGGTCAACCGACTCTTGAGGTGAAACTTGTTAAAGGAGTTGTATGAACACTTGGACTTTAAGTCATGAAGTGTTATGCGATTAAAGTTGTACGAGTGGCATACTCATGTGTTTCCTCCACTCTCAGCGGATACGGGTCTCCCCATTGTTGTCAAACGGTGGAACGAATTGACGTTACTTTTGTCAATCAGGTTGTAGCGCAGTGGTTGATCGTCTTGGGTGATGTGGTGGAATAGCTCATCTACCCAGGGTTCGATCTCAGGCGTCCTCAACATTGATAAGACATCTTTAAGTTTCAAAATTGCCAGGAATTAGTCCGGGCTGTGTCTGGGATCCCTTCCCAAAAAAATAAAAAATTGTTTGGGTTTTGGCGAGTAACCGTATTTTATGACTTTGATTTATTGGATCCCTCCATATATCAAGGTTTTGAATAAAGGAACTATTCTCATGTTTTGGTATTTTAATTTTAACCCTACGATATTTCATGTGAGTATTGAGTTTGTTTTCTTTGATTACGTGGTGTTTCTATTCAAGTATTTTATCACAAAAATGAGGTTTTGGGGGATATCACTTTTTTTCAAATTACTTTGCATATTGAGAATTGTGATTTAAATAATATTCTTTCCGTTTTTCATCTTATATAATTGATAAAACTCTTGAACTCACTAGTCGTTATGCATAACCCTTTTTATTTGTCGGGATGTGCATCAAGTCTTTGTCGGGGAATCGTGCTAGAGACACTGGGAAGAGTCGAGTGTTAGTTAGATGCACGAGAAAAATGTAATTATTAAGTGACGTCTTCCGCACATTTGGAGCTAACAATTGTTTATGGGTTTACTAACACTCGACCTTTAATTAGTCTTTATGTAAGACTTGTTTTATGTTTTGTTGAAGTTAAATATGAAATTCTATTCGATGAAATCCAAGAATTGATTTGTAGAAATGAATTTTATTCCATATGTATTCTTGAAAATTTTAAATTTGTTATTTCCAAATTTGATGGTGATACATTCATGGGTTGGGTGGCTTATTCGCTTAGTCTTACACAGGGTTCTAAAAGGCGCGCCATGGCGCGATATATCGCGAGATGCGTCTCCGCCGTTACGATATAGGCCATAATGTTCTTGTAAGGCGTGGCTCACGCCATGGCGGCTCAAGGCGCGCCATGGCGCGCCATATCGTCCGTTTTTTATAAGGCGTCAATATTAATTTTAAAAATTTGTACTTTTTGTGTTTTTTAAAAATTAATACATATATAATATATATGTATATATTAAATTGTTGGATAGAATTGTATTCATTGAATAAAAACAGAAACTTTATACATATATTATATAATAGTATAAAAGATATATTAATTTGCCGCCTTAGTTCACGCCTTGAAAAACGTCGCGTCCCGCCATATCTTGTAAGGCTTAAGGCTTGGCCTCGCCGCCACGCCACGCCTTACGCCTTTTAGAACCTTGGTCTTACATGAGTGCATCTACAGCTTCATCATTAAGCTTTTAAGTTAAAATTGTTATGTGGAATAAGTCATGACCCCTCACTTAAGCCACCCTAACAAATTAATACTAGAAATGCCCAAAAATCAATTGGTCTCCTGTCTCTTAGGCAAATTTATCAACTTAACTTATACAAGACTTAATGTAAAAAAAAACCTCTTAAAGACATATATATCTTACAAATTAAGTTCAGTGCCGTCCAGGGGGAGGGCGGGCCGGGCGCACGCCCAGGGCCCAAAAAAATAGGGGCCCAATTTATTAGTATACTATATAGTAGTAGTTCAAAAAAAATTAGTATATAATAGGAACCAAAAAAATATGCATTATATAAAGGGCCCAAATATGTATTGATTAATTACATTGGACAAGAAAATTTGTAAAAAGTTAATTGGTCTTTAATTTTATAAAGTTGCTTATTGTTTCTGTAAGTTTTTTTTTATCTAGTACTAATATATAAAACTATGTTGTCTAGATATCTTGATATATACTCCATTATTCATCTCCCACATACTCTTTTGATTATTCCATCCATACGAATTCTATTTTTTTCTTAGAATATAATACATTTCTTGTTATCCACTAATAAAACCCATATCTTTCAGATAAAAGAATTACCAACTATATAAGACGATCCAACTTATATCTATATTTAGGATTTCAAAACTATCTTTTTTCATACGACTCCTCATAATTAATATTGAGTCCATGAATCTTAAGTACTCTCCTATCTCTAAAACAAGAATAATATCTCAACGTATAGCCAACATGGACTTTTGATTATAAGATTGATGGTTCTTAAAAAGTTTTGTATAACCCTAAAAGTTTAAAATGGTGATAGAAAATATTAACATGAGGTGACATGAAAACTCAACCCAAATGATGTCATGTAACAACCCACTCCAAAGCATGCCAAATTAAGACATTATATATATATATATATATCGCCAAAACATGACCAAAGGTTCACATCAACAAAATTCCAAAATTTGGGTTTGCGGAAATAACCCTATTCCAACTGAGACTATCTAAAAACTGAAATGTAGGGAAGTCCACTAATGCAAGCCACGCCCGCCCTCACGCCTTCTCTTTACCACTAGAGGAACCGCACTTAACCTGCTTACCTGAAAAGGGTTTCAGTTTTGAAAATGTGGGGGTTAGACCACAAGGTCTAGTGAGATCCCTCAGTTACATCCACACCACATATAGCAATTAAAGAGTTATGCGAAACATAAATCAATATGAAGTTTGGTTAATAACATTCACACAATTGACCAAATCGTCCATCCAGTCACACACACCCGTGGCTTGATCCCAGGGCGCTCAATCACCCTCGTATGGGACACACCCCCCATATATCCGTCACACCATGTCATATGGGCGACACCCCCCATAAGCGTCATACCACAACAGATGGGACACACCCCCCATAAGCATCACACTATGACATATGGGTCACACCCCCCATAAGCGTCATACCACAACATATGGGACACACTCCCCATAAGCATCGCACTATGACATATGGGCCACACCCCCCATAAGCGTCATACCACAACATATAGGACACACTCCCCATAAGCATCACACTATGACATATGGGCCACACCCCCCATAAGCGTCATACCACAACATATGGGACACACTCCCCATAAGCATCACACTATGACATATGGGCCACACCCCCCATAAGCGTCATACCACAACATATGGGACACCCTCCCCCCCCATAAGCATCACACCTTAATGATTGGGACACGCCCCCCCCCCCCCCCCCATATACCTCTCACCAAGCATAAGTAATTTATATGCAACATATATTAAGCAAACGCACATGTACGAGTAAATGAACAAGTACCATCAAGCTTCAGTTAGAAAACTCACCTGTTACGCTTACGATTCTTTCCTACTCTGACCTGCACTTCCAGATGGTCTACCTGAGCGAAAGGGTAAACGCATAAGTTGACAGCTCAACTATCCGGACACACTACCCTATCCGGACAACACCTTTATCCGGACAACACCTATCCGGACGGCACCTCTATCCGGACAACACACCTATCCAGACAACACACCTATCCGGACAACACCCTTATCCGGACAACACCCTTATCCGGACAACACCCTATCCGGACAACATACCCATCCAGACAACACACTCATCCGGACAACACTCTCATCCGGACAACACTTCTATCCGGACAACATACCCATCCGGACAACACACTCATCCGGACAACACTCTCATCCGGACAACACTTCTATCCGGACAACATGATCTCCGGGTGCTTACCCGGACACCTTCTTCTATTGAAGGTATCCGGACGGGGCGCTGTTCGAGTTTTTCACTCGAAAATCCCGTCCTGAGCTCCGCCAAAGCAACGATTAGGCAATAACAACTACCAAAAACGTACTAGAACCAAACCCCACAATATACATCCATAAAAACATAAACAAGAGGAGCTTAAACCTTCCACAAGAGTTTTGGCAATACTATTATCCAACTAAACTTCTCAAAACTCTACAATCAACAACCTCATTAAATGGAGTAATGGATTGAGAGTTTACCTGCTCAAATGCTTGGCAGAAACGAAATCCACAACAATCCTTCTTCTGATTTCCAAAGTTTGATTACTTCTTTCTCTAGTGCACCAAAACCTTCAAGAGCTAATTTTCTCTCTTTCTTTCATAAATCCAGCCGACACCCACACACCAAAATCAGGAGAATATGGTTTCTCCTAGGGTTTTGAGCCCATTTTATACCTTATCCCACATTTACAAAATACCCCCTTCAACTTCCATCTTATTACATTTCCACCACAAGGCTTGAAACTCTTATTATTTGGACACGGTTACTACAACACTCCCCCCCTCAAAAGAATTCCGTCCCCGGAATTCCATTCTCGAAAAGATGAGGGTACTTGGACATCATATCCGACTCCACTTCCCACGTAGCCTCTTGTCCCTTATGATACTTCCACTGAACCCTCACTAGACGAGTCTCCCTATTCCTTGATTTCCGGACCTTACTGTCCACATTAACTATTGGTTCCTCTTCGTACCCCAATTTCTCGTCAATACGGACATCTTCTAACGGAGTAGTCACATCCGTCTCGGCCAAACATCCCCTTTTTGTGGTCTAGGGCCACCCTTAACTTCCTGCGAACCTAAATGGTTATCAGTAGCCGACCGCGCGACCTCCAGTCTCACATAACGTCTCTTTCCCGCGATACATCTTTACTCACGGAAAGTTCACAGATAACTGCACATGCCAACCCCTTTGCTTTTCTAAGGATTTTCTTACTTCCACTTGCATAACCCTTCAACAACAAAGCGTACGCCAACAATTTCCACACTTTCGAATGATTACAACTCCTACTCTAGGAAATTTGCGTACCACAACTATGACGCCTCAAGTCAACGGTACATGGTACCGTCCACACACTTAGACGCACGGTTGCAACAAATTTAGAATTTTCGTCCACAACTTCACTCCCGTGACAGCACAAGTTACAACGGTTAGAGCCACAACAACATCAATTTCTTAACGAACCTTCAATTCACCAACCTAGCACAAGACCAACCTCGAGTATCACCTTAGATCACAGACATAATCCTCTTCGTCTGATAACACACAATTCTACGATCACCTTCCCCACCTCAATACACGTATAAGGCAGATAACACTTTCTCACCTGAACTGTGTTGCCCACGGTTCATCAATAATAGTCAATTCACACCCTTCCGCCATAGCAACACCCCCACACTATACAGAGCCAAAAGTAGAAACCTCCACACTTTAACATCTGACGTACCCATCAATCCAACCCGAACCAATCTTGAAGTCACGCATCCGAATTCTCCTTGCATCTAACAGTCGTCCATCCACATGAGTGATAATTCAGGGTTCACCCGCTACCAGCAAGGAGCAACTATGCTCACACAAAAATATTCTTACTAGCTTAACACTGAACGACAAAGTTTACTTGGAACATTTCTCACACTACTACCAAGTCCACTCCAATGGTCCTTTTCGCGAACACTACTTTCGATTACATCCTTCCACTTCCTTTTCACTCATAAAACACGATTCCAAAGATCGGCTCACGGGAAGGTGCACACTCTTGATCAACCACACAAGCTGACTTTCCTTGACTCGAAAACCAATCACATACATGCCAATCCCCCTTTCTCATACCCCCACTAGGGGTTCATGCACCCGACGGTGACGTTCTTGAAAACATTGCTTCCACTTTTCGTGCCACTTGCCACACCTTCTACTTCACGCTTACACACCCATCCCAACCTACCGTCCTAATTACCCTATGGACATTTCTCATCCAACATTTACCACTCCATACACGCAATTTCAACGGTTACTATGCCCAACCAACAGTTTCACCATCTTTCATACGAGAAACTCCACCCAGTCAATCCGAAACACACTCGATGTTCGAAGCGACCACACATTTCTCATTCCTCAAAGATATTAACTCACCCCTTTGCATTTCCTTTTCATATCTACAACGAAACACTGTAAACTACTCAATCCAAGATCACATCATCTCCCTCTTAGCTAGCCACCAACTTCCACCCCAATCTCTTGTTTTCGGATAAAAGCACCACACCCAACTTTAGCCACATAGAACAACTTATCAACAAATCCCGAGCAAGGATCTCCACTTACGCTCATCTCATAACAACACTAATCCACCACTTAACCTCACAACACTTCATTTCCACCATGCTTCGCATGCTTACTAAATATAAGTTACCGCCTTCATATCTACACAACCCCACACACTAGAGGTTCTATCCTCACGACTACTGTCCGCTCACTAGGCCATGCTTTCTCCCGCCAAACATCACATATATATGAAAGAGTTGGCGAAAACATTATGCAATAACTAATCTTGCAATTCAACATCCTCACACGAATAACGGAAATTCCTGGCTGGTCACTACACACCTGTGACCTGGACTAGGGCTCACACCCGCCCTTGGGAACAGACCAAGTCTATTCGAACAAACCACATGAGACGCACCCCCCATATATCTTACACCATCAACCTGAGATTTACACACTTATATAAACCAGATGCAAACACACAATAATAAGTATGCACGTTCAACTAACAAACAGGTACTATCAATCTTTGATTTAGAAACTCCCAACTTTGCCTTCCTCCCATCTAGATGAACCACAAATTTATGACCGTCTACCTCACTCAACCGAGCCCTTAATTCCGACCGACTCTTCGGATCCACTTGAGACACGCTCAAGTAAATCAAACTATAAGACACACCCTTGCAATCCAACATAGTCTACTTGTCCCACATTAGTTAGCTAACCACCTCCTTCCCAAATGACATAATCGCCATATAGGATGAATCACTTATCCTACTAACACATCTCCACCTGCAGGATATTTACAAAAGGCGGCCCATCCTCTTGACAGATGCATACCTTTCCACACCGACCTCTCATCTCCGCGCACATACCCGACAAAGTGATCACTCAAAGGCAACCTTTCAAATTCAAATCTCTCGACAACGAATTCAACACCCGCCGCTGTCTTCAACCTCAATGCCTGACAATTAGTCTATAGGCAAGTTAACCACGACCCCGGCTTCGTGCCGATACCGTTTCATTCACATACCACGACGTTACCTTTCAAAGTAATTTGTCTACTTCGAAATCACCCGGGACACACCTCCCCCGTCGACAGTCATATGTCAACTTACCAAAAGAGTAATGACTCCCACCACACAAGCATTTCCATGGTCAAAGACCAAGACTACAGGTAGACACGGTCCTCCCTATACTGCAACACTAAGGTCACAAATCAACCATCGACGACTCAACCACATTTTCCACTCCCGGAACTTCGCACCTTCTTAGGACCGATATCGCTTACTACCTAGCGAGTTCAAAAAATCATACACGGATATAGGTCCGCCCCTTTATAAAACAATCACGGAATAAGGTCCGCCCCTTTATAAAACATCCACGGAATAAGGTCCGCCCCTTTATAAAACATCCACGGAATAAGGTCCGCCCCTTTATAAAACATCCACGGAATAAGGTCTGCCCCTCGTAAATTGGCACCCTAAAGTCACCCTAGGGTGACAACGAGTCAGTCTCATGCTGCCTTACAGGGCCACACTACCCTTAGCATAAACGGGTCACACCTCCCGACACGAGCTGGCGGGCCACACCCCCCGACTTAGCCAATTTACACCTCGAACAATGTATGACTCACTTAACATTGAAGGCTATTTGCTCCAGCAGGGTTAACCTTTTTGCAGTTACAACAATTTGACGCCGACACCCTACTTCCAACCAAACCATTCGGTTCCTTACATTAGAAACAACCTTCGGTACCGATACTTTCCTTCTCACTTGGATGCTCCAACCCCACAGTCCACTTGACTATAAATACGGCTTCACCTCGGTCCAAAATGGTTGACCGACACCAGTGTTACCAATCCATGCATCTATCACTTCTCATCCACTCCTGTCACTCTTCCACTAACTCGAGAGTGAGACGGCACATCTCCACTATCCGATCCTTGAGTTGAAACTCTCAAGATCTCAATTCGCCGACATCGGGGACTCCCAGAATAAGGACTCATCAGAGATTAGGAGCTCATCTCCAATCATTTATTTCCCTTACGAACTCTAAAGGTTCTACTTCACACGGACACTCATATCGAATACGATGCCTCTTCTAGGTAGTATCATCAATCACGCCAAGAATAATCTGCACAACACACTAAACCGTTGCCATAATGACAAGGTTAAACTTTACACACAACACAGATTAACAACCGTCCCAAAATAACAAGGCAAGAATGATCGCCGTCATGCACCTGTAAATTCACAATTACACTGGCCAGGTGTAATCCCGAACTTACCTTACACGATAGTTTTCACCACCCTGTTATTCACGCTTCCCAGTGAGGTCTTCCTAGGCCTTCCTACATTCTCAGTTGTACTTCTACAGTTTAAGTTTAGGCCCATCCGGTCACCTAAATCCCTTAAACTACGGCTCTGATACCAACTGTAACAACCCACTCCAAAGCATGCCAAATTAAGACATTATATATATCGCCAAAACATGACCAAAGGTTCACATCAACAAAATTCCAAAATTTGGGTTTGCGGAAATAACCCTATTCCAACTGAGAGTATCTAAATACTGAAATGTAGGGAAGTCCACTAATGCAAGCCACGCCCGCCCTCACACATTCTCTTTACCACTAGAAGAACCGCACTTAACCTGCTTACCTGAAAAGGGTTTCAGTTTTGAAAATGCGAGGGTTAGACCACAAGGTCTAGTGAGATCCCTCAGTTACATCCACACCACATATAGCAATTAAAGAGTTATGCGAAACATAAATCAATATGAAGTTTGGTTAATAACATTCACACAATTGACCAAATCGTCCATCCAGTCACACACACCCGTGGCTTGATCCCAGGGCGCTCAATCACCCTCGTATGGGACATACCCCCCATATATCCGTCACACCATGTCATATGGGCGACACCCCCCATAAGCGTCATACCACAACAGATGGGACACACCCCCCATAAGCATCACACTATGACATATGGGTCACACCCCCCATAAGCGTCATACCACAACATATGGGACACACTCCCCATAAGCATCGCACTATGACATATGGGCCACACCCCCCATAAGCGTCATACCACAACATATGGGACACACTCCCCATAAGCATCACACTATGACATATGGGCCACACCCCCCATAAGCGTCATACCACAACATATGGGACACACTCCCCATAAGCATCACACTATGACATATGGGCCACACCCCCCATAAGCGTCATACCACAACATATGGGACACCCACCCCCCCATAAGCATCACACCTTAATGATTGGGACACGCCCCCCCATATACCTCGCACCAAGCATAAGTAATTTATATGCAACATATATTAAGCAAACGCACATGTACGAGTAAATGAACAAGTACCATCAAGCTTCAGTTAGAAAACTCACCTGTTACGCTTACGATCCTTTCCTACTCTGACCTGCACTTCCAGATGGTCTACCTGAGCGAAAGGGTAAACGCATAAATTGACAGCTCAACTATCCGGACACACTACCCTATCCGGACAACACCTTTATCCAGACAACACCTATCCGGACGGCACCTCTATCCGGACAACACACCTATCCGGACAACACACCTATCCGGACAACACCCTTATCCGGACAACACCCTATCCGGACAACATACCCATCCGGACAACACACTCATCCGGACAACACTCTCATCCGGAAAACACTTCTATCCGGACAACATACCCATCCGGACAACACACTCATCCGGACAACACTCTCATCCGGACAACACTTCTATCCGGACAACATGATCTCCGGGTGCTTACCCGGACACCTTCTTCTATTGAAGGTATCCGGACGGGGCGCTGTTCGAGTTTTTCACTCGAAAATCCCGTCATGAGCTCCGCCAAAGCAACGATTAGGCAATAACAACTACCAAAAACGTACTAGAACCAAACCCCACAATATACATCCATAAAAACATAAACAAGAGGAGCTTAAACCTTCCACAAGAGTTTTGGCAATACTATTATCCAACTAAACTTCTCAAAACTCTACAATCAACAACCTCATTAAATGGAGTAATGGATTGAGAGTTTACCTGCTCAAATGCTTGCCAGAAACGAAATCCACAACAATCCTTCTTCTGATTTCCAAAGTTTGATTACTTCTTTCTCTAGTGCACCAAAACCTTCAAGAGCTCATTTTCTCTCTTTCTTTCATAAATCCAGCCGACACCCACACACCAAAATCAGGAGAATATGGTTTCTCCTAGGGTTTTGAGCCCATTTTATACCTTATCCCACATTTACAAAATACCCCCTTCAACTTCCATCTTATTACATTTCCACCACAAGGCTTGAAACTCTTATTATTTGGACACGGTTACTACATGTCAACATAGTGACCTCAAATGATGTCAATCTATATATTAAAGGTATATCATAAGATGCTATCAAAGCTTCTATGCCCTAGCACTAATAACTATCTTTGGAAAGAAAGGAATGCAGGGAACAAGTCTTTCCTTTCCATTGGTTCTTGAAAGCTCTCAATCCCCGCTTCTCCCATATTCCTTTGACGATGGAACGAATTGACGATATTATGTAAATATGATATGATAGATAATATTAATTTTGAAAAAACTATTGACTGAATTTTCACTAGAAATATTCGGAAAAAGTGTTTTCTATGAATAATTAGTATTTCTTGAATTCAAAGTTATTTATGGTAATATAAACAATATATATTGAAAATAATTTTGTAGTTATCAATGGACCCTTTTTGCATCTCACCCAAGGCGTAGAAAATTTGAGGAACGGACCTGTGTTATTATTGATGATTTTGCATTAAAAAATGCTCGAAGAAGTTTTTTTGTATGACTTTGATGCTATTATTGATGATTTTGCATTCAAAAATGCTCGAAGACGTTGTTTTGTATGACTTTGATGTTATTATTGATGATTTTGCATCTAAAAATGATCGAAGAAGTTGTTTTGTATGAATTATTAGTATTTATTGATGAAAGTTTGTTTTTAATAATAAAAAACATTTATTTGGGATTTCTTTTGGTACATATTGAGGACCCAAAATTTATGAATTGCCCAGGGCCCAAAAAATATCAGAAACGGGTCTGATTAAGTTTATAGATTTTAAGAAAAATATCAGTCTTTGAAATATTAAATTTATTTAAATCGTATAAAAACAAGTTTTACATAAATTTGGTACACTAAATTTAACTTTATTTAAGAAAGAAAACTGGATCTTTTAAGCATCGTTTATTCGTACTCGAATAGAGCAAAAGGATCCACTCACTTCATCTAATGATGACTCTGGGCATTTTATAAAGCCACACTTTTCTTGACAAAATAGAACATAATTTTCTATTAATTAAATATTTAATATTTAATATATTTTGGAAAAAACTTGAAACCATGAAATTTAATTTCAAGTTGTGTAAAAACATGTAATCAAAACATTTTATTAAACGATTAATACTTACAAACAGAAATCTCACTACATATAACACTCACTCTCATGATATCTTCAAGAGTTTTGAAGACATAATCGAAACCCTAACTAAAAGATATAAAACCCTAATCTTATACAGAGAGAATCAAACGAAAAGAAACTCGTTATATGACTGAAACCCTAAATCGTTTTCTTTATATATAAATTCTAATTTGCACCGAGGTCCTTTGCATAAAACTCGTTCCAGCTATGAGAATAGCTCTGCTACCCTTTCTTCACTTTCCTCTTGCAGCGCAATCCTTATGTTTCAGAGTACGTCACAAATAGTCCTCACAAAATCAAAACATTTAAAATAAAATAAGTTAGACTACTATGATGACAAGATTGGTTACTTAACGATCTTATATTTTAACACCCGCCATCAATCTTGACATCGAAAAAGATCTAACATATTTAATTTTGATATAAGATAATTATGTTGATTTACACCAAGTGACTTTGTAAAGATATCAGCTGGGTTTTCAGTAGATAGAACTTTTACAGTTTTAATCATTCCAGTTGAAACCTTATTTCTAACTTGGTGAACATCAATTTCAATATGTTTGGTCCTTTTGTGAAACACTGGATTATTAGCAATTTGAATAGCTGACTTGTTGTCACAATTTAAGCTTATCGGAAGTAAATTGTCAACTCTTAAATCAGTCAAAATGCTAACTACCCAGATAATTTCACATAGAGCAGCAGCCATTGCTCTATACTCGGATTCAACAGAAGAGCGTGAAACAGTAGTCTGTTTCTTGCTCCTCCATGAAACCATACAGTTGCCTAAAAACAAACAATACACAGTTACCGATCTTCTGGTTGATAAACACGTCCCCCAATCCGCATCAACATATGCAGTAAGTTTGAAATTAGTAGGTAAGCACTCAGAGAAATAAATACCCTTATCAGGAGAACCCTTCAGATATCTCAGAACTCTAAGTGCTAATTTGAGATGTGTAACGTCCCAAAAATTACAAGGAATTTAAAAATTTTTAAGACATTCATTTCATTATAAAACAACCACAATTTAATAATTCGCAACTCAATTGAAATTAACGTCGTTAACTCAAACAGTCAATAAAGTTTATGCAGCGGAAATTTTATAAAATAAAATCCAAAGGTATGAAAGTGAAATTTAAACAATTCTCGACACCCGCGCTTAGTGTGTGTACCGTCAGGCCCGACTGCCGCTCGCACCTGAAATCACAACATATTGGGAAAAGGTAAGCTAAACGCTTAGTGAATCCTACCACACACGCAGGTAGCAACCCCACGTATATCGCCCCTACTCGCAAGTAGGCAACATCACCATCACCACGAATATAAAACTGCATAATGATTAATGTATAAACACGAACCTGGTGCCACCGAGTACACAAAAATATATCGATACAAGCTCAGTCCCACCGAACCCTCGGTCCCACCGAGTAAAGATAATATAATCGTACTAGCTCAGTCCCACCGAGCCTCGGTCCCACCGAGTAAAGATAATATAATTGTACTAGCTCAGCCCCACCGAGCCCTCGGTCCCACCGAGTAAAGATAATATAATCGTACTAGCTCAGTCCCACCGAGCCCTCGGTCCCACCGAGCCCCCCAGTCCCACTGAGGTGTACACAAGCATACGTAATCCACACATAAATTCAACAAATCACAACTAGTTATCACATCCCAACTAGTTCACGTAAACACGTAATAACACGTAGCACAAAATAACGATATGCATGAAATTCCTAACTACGCGGTGAGAGAACTCACCTCAAAGCAACGCGACGCGCCCACGAGCCGCAACACCGACACGTCAACTTTCCTCAGTTTTCCCACCTAAATACGCACTAAAAACGTCAACGGAAAGTCCCAACTCAAACTACGATTACTAACTCACAAAACTAAACATTCCAGCTTTTTATCTAAAAACACAGGCCTGTTCGGGACCTGTTTTACCCCCTTGAAACTGATAATTCCAGAAATCAAATTCCATAATCATAAAGTCCCCTGTCTTAGGGTTCCAGGGACATATCGCACGAGTTCTAACGATTTTTCTACAATTTAATATGAATTTCCTACGAACGACTATCAAAGCTGGAAGTTTCGGAACAGATTGCAAAAACAGTCAGTTTAGACCTAGCTATAGGCTTAATCGGATTTTCAGTAAAACACAAAAAACCTTCCCAACTCGATTTGTGAACTTTGGGAACTGATTTCACCTCAAACCGAGTTACGTGGAAAACGTTATGGTCTTAACAAAACAGAGGCAGATTACGAAAACTTCACATGAAAACATAGAGTGGTTTTAAGACTAGGATTAGCGGTTTAGGGTTACGGCCAGAGGTGGTTTTAGGGTTTAGGCCACGGCACCACCCACTGCCACCTCCGGAAGTGGGGCACGGTGGCGGTGGCGGCGGTTTTCCGGCGACACTCACACACACGCAAACGCACCTCGGTCACCCCACACCACCCTCACACTCTCGCTCCCTCTCTCGGCTGCCATACGTGCACACACACACCCGTGCACACGCACAACCACGACCGCCCCAACCCTCGACCACCACAGCGGCGGCGTACGGCGGCGGTGGCGTCGCGGTGGTTGTTTTGTCGGAAAAAGAAAAGAAAAGGAAACGAAACGAAGGAAACAACTTACCTCGCTAAAACACCACACACCCGCACCTGCTCCTCTCTCTCTCTCGAAATCTCCGACGAACAATGGTGGTGGCGGTGGTTTCCGGCGACAGCAGCAGCGGCGACAGGGGAAGGGGTCTTCGGCTGTGAGTTTGGAGAGAGTTTAGGGTTTCTTGTTTTTGGTTGTGATTTCTTTTGTGAGAATGCCGTGAAGAAAAACGAAATAGAGGAAGGGATCGGTTTGTATTGGGCCGATCCCATGCAAAATCACCAAGCCTCCAAGTTTGGCCCCTCAACTATCCACACATTGCAAAAATACAATAAAGCCTAGAGTTAACAATTGGGTCGACAATGCTAACAGTTCTTAATAGGAGAAGAAAAGAAATATAAATAAACATTTGATTTAGAATCGTAAAATAAAATCATACCGGGTTACGGGCTTTACAACTCTCCCCCGCTTGGATTAGACTTCGCCCTCGAAGTCTTGACCGACGAAAAGCTCGGGATAATTCTCGCGCATCTCCGCTTCGGGTTCCCACGCGCGCAATGACCTTGTAAGGTCCAATGTAACGGGGTCCTAACTTTCCCCGCTTGCGGAACCGAATCACTCCTTTCCAGGGTGACACCTTCAGAAGAACATAATCCCCAACCTGGAACTCTAAATCCGATCGCCTCTTGTCGGCGTAACTCTTCTGCCGACTCTGGGCAGTAACTAACCGGTCTCGAACCATCTGAATCATCTCGGTCGTCTTCAACACGACTTCGGTGCTCCCCAATACTCGGTGACCAACCTCGCCCCAGCAAATGGGCGTCCGGCACTTCCTCCCATACAACTGATAGGCGGGTCTGCACCCTCCTTAACTAACCGCAAGTGTACGGTGTCGTCTCAAGTAATACGTACGTAAGTACGAGTATCGAATCCACAGGAACTTGGTGTTAAGTACCGCAATGACTGTAAAAACTATTAACTGAACGATTGGAAATTGAGAGATGGTTGGGTTTTAACTAATTAATTGCAAGAAGACAAATCAAGAACAAGACAGTAAACACCTTTGGAAACTTCCGATAGAGAAAACAGTTGGGGGTTGGAAATCCTATGGTTTTCATACACAAACGTCTGACTCAAAACAATACCAATTATTCCCGTTAATGAATACCCAATCTTTTATATCACCGTTGTTCTTTCTCAAGCAACAACGGGTTTTAAATCAAAGCGTGGTTCTTTCTCAAGCAACCACAGTTTTTATCTTGGAAAACATAAGTTAAATCTCTCAATCTTAACCTATGTAGTTCAAAACACATTAAACACAAGATTATAATGGGACTAAGGTTTACTCGGAATATTTCTATCTCCTTTCTCACCTTAGGCATGCAATTTGTAATTCTAAATAACAATCTATTCTCTCGTACTTAATTGCTAACAACAAATCAATTGTAAATTGGCCAAACTCACAAAAGCGTTAAGAACGAAATCACATGCTTCATTAATTAAGAAAATTTGATAAATGTTCAATCGTCATCCATTCATATGTTCAAACCTAATTCAATCCAACCCCCAACATCTTAAGATTAGTTCATGATGTTGGGGAATATAAACGCAAGAAAAGGGGATGGAAACGTGTGTGAAAACATAATAAACGAGAATGTAAAAGATGTAATGGTGAAAGATGATGAACTCCCTTTTCCTAGCTTGAATCCGCTTTGCGTCGTGAATTACTCGTCGATTCCTCCTCTATCGTGGCTTCGAAAGGTGTAAAAAGTCTCCCAAAATCGCCTCCTAAACGTCTCTGGCCGTCGTGTGTGTGATGCCCCCCAAAACCTAGCTGCAGAAATTAATTTTATAAAACTGGGTGTCGGGGCCAGCGCCCGCGCGGATGGGCTGGCACCATGGCTGGCGCCAGATTCTGTTTGGAATGTTGGCGCGGATGGTGGCGCGGGTTGGCTGGCGCCAGCACTGGCGCCAGATTCTGTTTCGCGATTTCTCGATTTTTCTCGTTTTCAGCTCTGGAACTCAAATTTGCTGCTTTTTTGGACACAAATGCTTGTACCTATACTTTCTCAACAAAAACCCATGAAATACTCGTATTTCACTTGAAGACATGCGTAAACCACCTAGTTTGAGATTCAAAAATAATGTCGAAAATCGACATTATCAACAACCCCAAACCGAGCGTTGTTTGTCCTCAAGCAAAATAGCGATAAAAATAGAATAAAAGCACATATTAGAGAAACGTAATAACTGCACACTCCCAATTGGTACCACGTGATGCACTGGTGACTTCCCATACCCGTGAATGCCTATCTCATTCTCGCCTCATTCCTATTTCGTTTGATCTATGACCTTTCATTGTAAGTTGAACTCGTGACTGCTTTGTTTCCATTAAGGTTGTTCTAGGTCCGGACATACTAAGGAAAACATTTCGCCTCGACCCTACCTCACGGGATTCGCTCAATTCGCTCGAACCTAGGTTATCGCACATGTTGTCATGTCTAAAGAGTTTATGTACCAGAATACGCAATAATTACATGACAACTCTATTGAAAGACGCACAAATGTTCAAAAAGTTGATCTCAGAAAGGAATTAAGCAGCAAGACATGGAATATTGGTAAAGGTATTCGTAGACTCTAATCACATTTTCCAAAAGATCATCCCGGTCTTTACGAGGGTTGTAACGGGGCTAGGGTTATGGCTTAGAAACGAAGGGTAAAAGGGCAAAAATCCTCGGCGTGTCAACCGTTAGTTGTTATGAACTCTATAGCTTTCCGCTCTATTATTTGGCCTTCTTTGTCACTATTGGAGTCGCTTTGACTCTCTTATTTTCTGCTACTATGGACGCTATCACTAATAACTGTATTTTTTTTCTTTTTGCATTTTCTCTATACATTTTTTTTCTTCAGTTGGGACTTCCTTGGTCCACATTTTTTTTATTGGGGCATCATTGGCCCTCTTTTCCATTTATTGGGTTACATTGACCCAATTCATTCTCACTGACTGGCCTACACTATTTTCTTTTCCACTCTATCTTCTCATTGTTCATTACCGCTTAGATTGACACACTTTCGGATATGGTTGGCTAAGGCTTTTGGCTTGGGTTTAAAGGTGGGTCTGAAATGAAAAGGTGAGTGTATGGCTACAAAGGGCTATGGTTACACACAAATGGGTGAAAGGGTACGAAAGCTAAAAACAGGGTTAAACAAACACACAATGCCTGGAATCATCTCTTAAGGTCCACACGATATAGTCTACTACACCCTTACCTAATATTCCGATGGTCGTCTTTGCTACTCAATGCAATAATATAGCGAGATCAGTCTATATTCACGACAAGGAACTCGAAAAAGTGTATATGATTTTCGTATATGAATCCCTCGACATGAATAATGTCTTTTAGGCTCAAGCCTCACTATAGGGCGGTCTCCACTAATGTCCCTAGTCATGTCCTTTCCCAGTCCTTCCCTAATGGTCACGTCACTATCACAAGATTCTTCCCACAATGGTCGGTCTTGATCATTCAAAACAAAAATTTGGGCTAAAGTGATCTAAGCATGCAGAAGTGCAGGAAATCTATGTGCATAAACGTGGGCCCGATTGGGCAACCCCAAACCTTACCCACACATTGTCCCTAATGTGCAAGTATCGGCGTAGGCGATACTAAGACAAGTATCGTTGTGCGGTTATTACAGGTATCAAACAGGTAAGGCATAACATGACATGAAGCACAAAGAGCTAATCTAGCATTTTCAAAAACATGGGCAACCCCAAACCTCGGTGAAACCGAGGTTTGCACAGGGATAAAAGTGAGTGTGTTGATGTTTAAAAAGTGAGGCACCCCAAACCTAAGTGAAACTTAGGTTTGTTGCATCTCGTTTAACTAATACTGAAATAAACATCGTACACCACTCATTAACATAATGAATTAGAACATACCTGTTTGCCCGGAGAGATTCTCTTGAAAGATCGGAATGCCCAGTTGGAAGATATCGGAGATGACGGAGAAGGGGATGCAAGAACAAAAACAAAAGGAAAAGGAAATCAAAGAAAACAGATTTAAAAAAAAAAAAACCAAATGCAGAAAAATAAAGAAAATGCACACCTCGGTGGGTTGCCTCCCACCCAGCGCCGTATTTAAAGTCGTGGCACGACTGTGTGGCTCTCAGCTTGGTTCGGTATCCGCGGAATTGATTCGCCCACACTTGCGATTCTTCGCGGATTCTTCCACCTCTTGCTTGCCATGACCAACTCCGTCTTTGTGCTTCCCACTCTCAAACATCTTGAATATCGCCTTTTCATCACCAACTCGTAAGGTCACCTCTCCTTCCTCCACATCTATCAGTGCTCGGCTCGTGGCTAAGAAAGATCTTCCCAGTATCAGCGGGACTTCTATATCTTCGTCGATGTCCATCACCACGAAATCCACCGGAAAGTAAAACTTTCCCACCTTGATGAGCACGTCCTCTACCACTCCATATGGGTACACTATGGATCGATCCGCCAGCTTGAGCGTCATGTACGTCGGCTTCACTTCCCCCAATCCGAGCTTCCTGAAAATAGATAGAGGCATTAAGTTAATACTCGCCCCTAAATCACACAACACTTTATTAAAACGAATATCACCAATTTGAATAGGGATTGAAAAACTCCCTGGATCCTTAAGCTTCGGCGGAAGCTTGTTCCGGATGATTGCACTGCACTCTTCAGTAAGTGCAATGGTCGATTGGTGATCGACTGCCCTCTTCTTTGATAAGATCTCCTTCATGAACTTGAGGTATGTCGGCATTTGGGCGAGTGCCTCCGCGAAAGGGATATTGATGTGAAGCTTCTTGAATATGTAGAGGAACTTCTTGAATTGTTCCTCATCATTGTGTGCCTTCACTCGATTAGGGAAGGGTAGTGGTGGTACAAACGGTTTGACTACCGGATTTTTCTCTTCACTTTTCTTGTTCTTTTCAATCACAACCTCATCGGCTTCTAGCTCAGTCACTTCTATGATCTCGACCTCTTTCTCTTTAGGATCGGTTCCTTTCGATGTGGGCTCTCGTATTGGCTCTCCATTCAGCTCCTTGCCACTTCTAAGATAAATGGCATTACATTGTTCCCGGTTCTTCGTTTCAGTCTGACTCGGAAACGTGCCTTGACTCCGAACAGCTAACGCCTCTGCCATCTGTCCCATTTGTCCCTCAAGAATTCGAATTGATGCGGTGTTCTGCTCTGTCGCAGCTCTTATCGTTCCGACTGAACTTGACAATGTACCAACAGATGATGTCAACTCTCCAACCGCATTGTCCGTCTTTGACACAAACTTCATTAGCATCTCTTCCAATCCGGACTTTTTCTCCCCTCCTTGTGATTCTTCTTGCCTCCTTTGATTGTAACCTGGAGGACGATAAACATTAGAAGATTGAGTAGAAGAGTTAGAAGTGTTACCGTACTGATTTTGTTGCTGCTGAAACATGGGCTCTTTTTGAACATTTTGAGGCTGGCTCCATGAGAAATTGGGATGTCGTTTCCACCCTTCATTATAAGTATTTGAGAACGGGTCGTTCCTCGGCCGGTTATTGCTGTTTTGAAGAAATTGCACTTGCTCCGGCGGAGGAAACTCTTGAGGTGAACCAAATGACTCTTGATAGCCCATATCCCCTTGGAGAGTTGGCTGAATCGTTGTCCCTTTCAGCTGATTCGTGATAGCTGCCAATTGTGCCTTGATAACCTTCATTTCATCACTTTCTTGCACACTTGCCACCTTCCTAGTGGCTGACCGAGGAGTGGCATAACTATGTTCCGCAAGATTCTCAATCAACTCGTATGCAGCTTCATATGACATATTCATTAGTGCACCACCAGCAGCAGAAGTGAGGTCATTCTTATGATGTGGATGCAACCCCTGATAGAACGTTTGGATAACCATCCATTCCTGCAGACCATGATGAGGACACTTCTTTAGCATACCCTTGTACCGTTCCCAAGCCTCATAGAAGGACTCGCTATCCCATTGACAAAAATGGGTGATATCTGACAGCAATTGGGCTGTTCGCCCCGGTGGAAAGAATTTGTTCAAGAAAGCTGTCACCATATCGTTCCATGTACGAATCTGCCCATTTGGTAGACTCTCTTCCCATTCAGCTGCTCGACCCCTCAATGAAAACGGAAAGAGTCGGAGTTTGATCGAACCTGGGTCAACCCCATTCACCTTGAAAGTGTTGCAAATCTTTTCAAAAGTTCTCAGATGGTTGTGCGGGTCTTCAGATGCTGCTCCTCCAAACATATTTGCTTGCACCAATTGGATGGTGCCAGTCTTGATTTCAAAATTGTTTGCTGCAATTGGAGGAAAATACGGTCCTCTCTGGACGGCCCCCATGTTTGGATTAGCAAAATTCCGCATAGGCACTCTCTGTCGTGGCGGTGGCGGAAGATTCACATTGTTGTTAACGCCATTGTTGTTAATGTTGTTATTGTTAACATTGTTGTTGTGAACGTTGTTGAGACCGGGATTGCCATTATTGTTCTGGTTGTTGGGGTTATTTGCATTCACGTTTGGAATTTCTTCCCCGTTACCCATGGCGAACCCTTCTTCCCAATCGTCCCCATCATTAATGTTGTTGTTGTCTAGACCCTCCATTTCTTGCTGACTTCTGAGTCTGGCTTGCCTCCTT
This sequence comes from Saussurea involucrata, assembly GCA_033807775.1. Lineage (NCBI taxonomy): Eukaryota > Viridiplantae > Streptophyta > Magnoliopsida > Asterales > Asteraceae > Saussurea > Saussurea involucrata. Next base: position 177,603,925 of record CM066321.1, read on the forward strand.
AATCTCCTTGCAGTCCTTTCGATTTCAGGATCAAACGGTTCGAGTTCACCAGAGGAACTCCTTCTTAGCATAAACTAGAAGCAATCTGCAGCAGAAAGTAAGTCACCAATCAGATCTTGCAGCTATGAAGTAACAAGAACTTGGGTCAAAATCTTGCATACGAAAAATGAAATAACATAGAAAGAAAATTGCAAAAATAAAATAAAACAAAAATTAAAAGTGCTCAATGTAATAATCCCTACAGCTGGTAGTGATATCAACACAAAACAAGTTCCCCGGCAGCGGCGCCAAAAACTTGATAGGCGGGTTTGCACCCTCCTTAACTAACCGCAAGTGTACGGTGTCGTCTCAAGTAATACGTACGTAAGTACGAGTATCGAATCCACAGGAACTTGGTGTTAAGTACCGCAATGACTGTAAAAACTATTAACTGAACGATTGGAAATTGAGAGATGGTTGGGTTTTAACTAATTAATTGCAAGAAGACAAATCAAGAACAAGACAGTAAACACCTTTGGAAACTTCCGATAGAGAAAACAGTTGGGGGTTGGAAATCCTATGGTTTTCATACACAAACGTCTGACTCAAAACAATACCAGTTATTCCCGTTAATGAATACCCAATCTTTTATATCACCGTTGTTCTTTCTCAAGCAACAACGGGTTTTAAATCAAAGCGTGGTTCTTTCTCAAGCAACCACAGTTTTTATCTTGGAAAACATAAGTTAAATCTCTCAATCTTAACCTATGTAGTTCAAAACACATTAAACACAAGATTATAATGGGACTAAGGTTTACTCGGAATATTTCTATCTCCTTTCTCACCTTAGGCATGCAATTTGTAATTCTAAATAACAATCTATTCTCTCGAACTTAATTGCTAACAACAAATCAATTGTAAATTGGCCAAACTCACAAAAGCGTTAAGAACGAAATCACATGCTTCATTAATTAAGAAAAATTGATAAATGTTCAATCGTCATCCATTCATATGTTCAAACCTAATTCAATCCAACCCCCAACATCTTAAGATTAGTTCATGATGTTGGGGAATATAAACGCAAGAAAAGGGGATGGAAACGTGTGTGAAAACATAATAAACGAGAATGTAAAAGATGTAATGGTGAAAGATGATGAACTCCCTTTTCCTAGCTTGAATCCGCTTTGCGTCGTGAATTACTCGTCGATTCCTCCTCTATCGTGGCTTCAAAAGGTGTAAAAAGTCTCCCAAAATCGCCTCCTAAACGTCTCTGGCCGTCGTGTGTGTGATGCCCCCCAAAACCTAGCTGCAGAAATTAATTTTATAAAACTGGGCGTCGGGGCCAGCGCCCGCGCGGATGGGCTGGCACCATGGCTGGCGCCAGATTCTGTTTGGAATGTTGGCGCGGATGGTGGCGCGGGTTGGCTGGCGCCAGCACTGGCGCCAGATTCTGTTTCGCGATTTCTCGATTTCTCTCGTTTTCAGCTCTGGAACTCAAATTTGCTGCTTTTTTGGACACAAATGCTTGTACCTATACTTTCTCAACAAAAACCCATGAAATACTCGTATTTCACTTGAAGACATGCGTAAACCACCTAGTTTGAGATTCAAAAATAATGTCGAAAATCGACATTATCAACAACATCTCGTACGGCGGCATGCCGATACTGGAATGGAAGCTGTTGTTGTAGGAGAACTCAGCTAACGGAAGATACTGATCCCAACTACCCCCAAAGTCAATAACACATGCTCGCAGCATGTCCTCGAGTGTCTGAATAGTACGCTCACTCTGTCCGTCGGTCTGAGGATGGAAAGCTGTGCTGAAATGCAACCGTGTACCCATCTCACTCTGAAACTTCTCCCAAAACCGGGAGGTAAAACGAGTATCCCGATCCGAGACAATCGAAACTGGCACCCCGTGCCTAGTCACAATCTCCCGGATGAAAATCTCCGCGAGCTTCTCCGCCGAGGAGCTTTCTCTGATCGCCAAGAAGTGAGCGCTCTTAGTCAGACAGTCCACAATTACCCAGATGGCATCATTCCCTCGCTGAGTCCTGGGAAGCTTAGTGATGAAATCCATCGTAACCTGCTCCCACTTCCACACCGAAATCTCCAATGGCTGTAATTTCCCATGCGGTCGTTGGTGCTCCGCCTTGACCTTCCGACAGGTCAAGCATACCTCGACACATTTGGCGACATCCCGCTTCATGCCGGGCCACCAATAATCTTCCCGTAAGTCTCTGTACATCTTAGTAGCTCCCGGGTGAATCGAAAACTTGGACTTATGCGCCTCGTCCAATAGTATCTGTCGGTTCCCACCGGTGAATGGAACCCAAATTCTACCGTATCGAGTCAACAACCCTCGACTATCACGGACAAAATTCGGAATTTCTCCCGAAACCCTCTCCCGTTTTGCATTTTCCTCCAAAACGGCCACCTCCTGAGCGCTACCTATCGACTCCAGAAGAGGTGCAACCACTGTCAACCGCTGGCACAAACCCCTCAGTGGTTCACCAACCGGATGTCGGCTAAGTGCGTCCGCGACCACATTTGCTTTACCCGGGTGGTAAAGTATCTCGCAATCATAATCCTTAACCACATCGAGCCACCTTCTCTGACGCATATTGAGGTTCTGCTGATCCATCAGAGACTTGAGGCTCTTATGATCAGTGTAGATCGTACACTTGACGCCATAGAGATAGTGCCTCCAAATCTTTAGGGCAAACACCACCGCTCCCAACTCCATGTCATGAGTCGGGTAGTTCGCTTCATGAGGCTTCAGCTGCCTCGAAGCGTAGGCTATGACCTTGCCGCGTTGCATAAGCACGGCGCCCAAACCTTGGTGGGAAGCGTCACAGTACACCACCAAATCCTCCATGCCCTTGGGCAAAGTCAACACAGGAGCCTCGCACAAACGCCTGCGTAGCTCCTCGAAAGCCTTCTGCTGCTCCTCACCCCAGCTGAAAGCCGCAGATTTCTTCGTCAAACGGGTCATAGGCAATGCAATCTTAGAGAAATCTTGGATGAATCTCCAATAGTATCCTGCTAACCCTAGAAAACTTCGTACCTCGGTGGGAGTCTTCGGCACTTCCCACCGCAGTCTTCTTCTCTCCGACGCCGCGCGTGTCTATCACATACGCTAATTACCCCTAGCCACTGCGCTGCAAGTATTTCCGAGCTCTTACACCCGAACATAACGCTGGGGTCCGCCTGGGCGAGTCGCCCTGAACTAGCATTTCTCCTTCGCTTGGGGTTCGAACTTGTACTTGTTTGCGACGACAAACAATCTCAGCATCGAAAGCATCCACCCAAACCGTGCCCACAATTACGCACAACTCACGCATAGCTATCGGAATCAAGTCAACAGGGAATCTCACACCAGATATTTCCAAAGTACCCCCGACTCACGTCGGTAACCGTCAAGGTCCTGTCATCAGCAACCTCGACCACAAGTGAACAGCTTAACCGCCCTACAACTCGGCCCAAACACTCACTAACAGTGTGAGACACGCAAGGATGAGTAGCCTCTCTATCAAACCTCACCACCGCAGGCACCGAGTTTACTAAGAACGTACCTGTCACCACTTTATGCGTAGCTCGTGCCTCCTCTACTCTCAATTGATGAACTCTACCTCAGGCCGCCTCCATCACCGCAGCAAGTGAAGCATACTGCCCAGTACTCACGAACTCCCTGATCTCGGTACGCAACATGTCCTTGTACTGCGTCACCTTCGTTTCCCCAGAGGCAGCATACTGAGGACATAGTAGTGCCATTTTCGTGAACTTTCGGTTCACCTCTTTTACAGTCTCCGCAGTCTGAGAGAGCTCCAAGAACTCCGTGGCAATCCTCTCCATCTCCACTATAGTCGCATACCCTTCACGAAAACGTACGACGAATTCCTCCACGGTCAGAGTAGTGCGCTCGTTAAACGTTAAAGCAGTAGCACACCAGTCCTTCACTCCGTCTCGCAACAGATTCACCGCGAAGCGAACCTTCTAGTTCGCAGGACAACCACCGGTAAGGAATGTGCACTCCATAACCGATCCCGACTCTCTTGTTCGGGGCTGCCCACCCACAGGGGGTGGAATCTCCGCGATGCGCTCCTCCATCGACATTATTACCTCATCACGAATGGCGGTAATAATCTCGGGGATCGCCTCCTCAAATATGCGTCACCTCGACCGCAAACATCTCACGAATCTGATCAGCAATAATTCCAGCATCAGCATCTGGATCAGCATTGTTGTTCCTCCTTAACGAGCTACTAGCACACATTAAAACCTGCTAACTACGCTCACGCTCAACTCTTCGGATTCTCCGTGACTTTCCCCGACTCGAGCACGGATCCTGTGCTTCAGATAGTAGGAGCTCTGCTACTACCCTTCACACCTATCCTTACTCGTTTCGAGTCCTGTCCCGGGACGTCCAAGTAGTTGCTTACCACAAACAAACACATATGCCCATTCCGGCATATGCAAACACTTTTCCTAGCTCCCTAGAAAGGTCGTAATACCCCACTACCCTGCTAGAACGGAACCCCCACTAGCCCTGACGAGTCGCCTCGTAAACGCACAGTCGTATACAGTGGAAACCAGATAGACATTCGAATATAAGATTTTATCCTACAACGGTTGGACTCAAACAAGAACTGCGCAATAGAACTAAATCCAACATTCTAAGGCTATTCGGTTCCTACCGCATACAACCTATAGTGCATTCGCTTGACAACCTATCATAGCTAGCATAAGTTCCTATTAGCAAACAACAACCATACAGTACAGTGTAATAAGCACCAAGCAATCTAGCATACATAATCGTATATAAACACTCTTCCCGGCTCACTAGAAATTTCATCTCATCCCACTACCCTTGCTACCACGGAATCCCTATTAGTCATAACGAGTTGCCTCGCGAATACCCAGTCGCATGCAGCGTGAATCAAATAGACATTCGAATACACGATCCTATCCTAGAACGGTTGGACTCAAACAAGAGTTGCACAATAGGACTAAATCAAATATTCTAAGGCTATATGATTCTTGCTGCATACAACCTATAGGGCCTTCACTTAACAACCTACTATAACTAGCATTGATTCCTACTAGCAAGCAATCATCATACAGTACAGTGTAAACAACATAGGCAATCTAGCATGCATACCCTATGATCTAGAAAGCGATAATTACACTAAGTACTGTACCTTCCCACATAGCGTCGGCTGACTGTACACACTGCGCCCTCGATCACCGTTTCCCAAACGGGTTTTCCTTTTTCCTTTATTCTCAAAGATTTTAGTAAAAGAGTTTAAAACTTCATAGCCGCAACTTGAGACCAAACACACCGATATGTGTTTGATTCACACAAGCTGTGCTCTGATACCAAGTTGTAATGTCCCAAAAATTACAAGGAATTTAAAATTTTTTAAGACATTCATTTCATTATAAAACAACCACAATTTAATAATTCGCAACTCAATTGAAATTAACGTCGTTAACTCAAACAGTCAATAAAGTTTATGCAGCAGAAATTTTATAAAATAAAATCCAAAGGTATGAAAGTGAAATTTAAACAATTCTCGACACCCGCGCTTAGTGTGTGTACCGTCAGGCCCGACTGCCGCTCGCACCTGAAATCACAACATATTGGGAATAGGTAAGCTAAACGCTTAGTGAATCCTACCACACAGGCAGGTAGCAACCCCACGTATATCGCCCCTACTCGCAAGTAGGCAACATGACCATCACCACGAATATAAAACTGCATAATGATTAATGTATAAACACGAACCTCGGTCCCACCGAGTACACAAAAATATATCGATACAAGCTCAGTCCCACCGATCCCTCGGTCCCACCGAGTAAAGATAATATAATCGTACTAGCTCAGTCCCACCGAGCCCTCGGTCCCACCGAGTAAAGATAATATAATCGTACTAGCTCAGTCCCACCGAGCCCTCGGTCCCACCGAGCCCCCCAGTCCCACTGAGGTGTACACAAGCATACGTAATCCACACATAAATTCAACAAATCACAACTAGTTATCACATCCCAACTAGTTCACGTAAACACGTAATAACACGTAGCACAAAATAACGATATGCATGAAATTCCTAACTACGCGGTGAGAGAACTCACCTCAAAGCAACGCGACGCGCCCACGAGCCGCAACACCGACACGTCAACTTTCCTCACTTTTTCCCACCTAAATACGCACTAAAAACGTCAACGGAAAGTCCCAACTCAAACTACGATTACTAACTCACAAAACTAAACATTCCAGCTTTTTATCTAAAAACACAGGCCTGTTCGGGACCTGTTTTACCCCCTTGAAACTAATAATTCCAGAAATCAAATTCCATAATCATAAAGTCCCCTGTCTTAGGGTTCCAGGGACATATCGCACGAGTTCTAACGATTGTTCTACAATTTAATATGAATTTCCTACGAACGACTATCAAAGCTGGAAGTTTCGGAACAGATTGCAAAAACAGTCAGTTTAGACCTAGCTATAGGCTTAATCGGATTTTCAGTAAAACACGAAAAACCTTCCCAACTCGATTTGTGAACTCTGGGAACCGATTTCACCTCAAACCGAGTTACGTGGAAAACGTTATGATCTTAGCAAAACAGAGGCAGATTACGAAAACTTCACATGAAAACATAGAGTGGTTTTAAGACTAGGATTAGCGGTTTAGGGTTACGGTCAGAGGTGGTTTTAGGGTTTAGGCCACGGCACCACCCACTGCCACCTCCGGCAGTGGAGCACGGCGGCGGCGGCGGCGGTTTTCCGGCGACACTCACACACACGCAAACGCACCTCGGTCACCCCACACCACCCTCGCACTCTCGCTCCCTCTCTCGGCTGCCATACGTGCACACACACACCCGTGCACACGCACAACCACGACCGCCCCAACCCTCGACCACCACAGCGGCGGCGTACGGCGGCGGTGGCGTCGCGGTGGTTGTTTTGCCGGAAAAAGAAAAGAAAAGGAAACGAAACGAAGGAAACGACTTACCTCGCTAAAACACGACACACCCGCACCTGCTCCTCTCTCTCTCGAAATCTCCGACGAACAATGGTGGTGGCGGTGGTTTCCGGCGACAGCAGCAGCGGCGACAGGGGAAGGGGTCTTCGGCCGTGAGTTTGGAGAGAGTTTAGGGTTTCTTGTTTTTGGTTGTGATTTCTTTTGTGAGAATTCCGTGATGAAAAACGAAATAGAGGAAGGGGTCGGTTTGTATTGGGCCGATCCCATGCAAAATCACCAAGCCTCCAAGTTTGGCCCCTCAACTATCCACACATTGCAAAAATACAATAAAGCCTAGCGTTAACAATTGGGTCGACAATGCTAACAGTTCTTAACAGGAGAAGAAAAGAAATATAAATAAACATTTGATTTAGAATCGTAAAATAAAATCATACCGGGTTACGGGCTTTACAAGATGAGACAAACGAGGGGAATGCATGAACTGGCTTAAATAGTGTACAGCAAAAGAAATGCCTGGACGAGTGGCTAACTGATATATAAGTCTACCAATCAATCGTTGATATCCAGTAAAGTCCTTTAAAGGAGCATCTTTGGATTATGATCCAACAGAATCAGTTACTACAAGATTCATGTCCATTGGAGTATTTATTGGCTTACAACCTAAGTATCCAAAGTCACTCAAAAGTTCTAAACAATATTTTCTTTGAGACATGCACAAACCTTTGTCAGTTTCTAAAATCTCAATTCCTAAAAAGAATTTTAGAAAACCCAAATCTTTTATTTTGAAATTTGACTGCAAATGTTTTTTAACACACTCAATCTCAGATTCAGAATTACCAGCTATAACTATATCATCAACATATACAAGCAGAACTACAAAAATATTACTTGAAGACTTAGTAAACAATGAATAGTCACAAGTACTTTGAACAAAACCATGCTCATACAAACATGAAGAGAGTTTGGCATACCACTGCCGAGGAGCCTGTTTGAGTCCATATAAGGACTTTACAAGCTTGAAAACTCTTCTGTCATTGGGTGAGAAATATCCCGATGGCAAACTCATGTAAACTTCCTCTTCCAAGTCTCCATAGAGAAAAGCATTATTCACATCCAATTGATACAAAGGCCATCGGTTTTGAACAGCAAGTGCAATTACACACCTTACCGTGACCATCTTTACTACAGGAGAAAACGTTTCCTCGTAGTCAAGATGTTCACGTTGACTGTAGCCTTTGGCTACAAGACGTGCTTTATATCTTTCAATTTCTCCAGTGGATTTATATTTTATTTTATAAATCCACCTACATCCTATAGCCTTATGACGAGGTGGTAACTCAGTTAGGACCCATGTTCCATTCCTATACAGGGCTTCCATCTCAGTGTTCATAGCATCTACCCAGTTCTGGTCTTTACTAGCTTCAAAGAAGCTATCAGGTTCAAAAGATTTGTTTAAGGTAGATACAAAACAAAAATTATTTATACTAAGACTTGAATAATTCACTACCTTCTCAATGCCATATTTGACTTTACCCTCAACAATATAATCTTCAAACCTTTTAGGTAAACTAGATGGCCTATTTGACTTGCGAACAGATGTTATAATTTGATCAGAACTACTACCCTTAGGAGGGGACTCCAAATGTTCATCATTATTAGACTGAACTCTTAATTGTCGAAACCCACCAGCGGCCTGTGAACTACTGGTACCATGAGTACTACCAGGGTCATTGGACCCGGCAGCTCCAGCAGCTCCACTACCGTTAGTACCACCAGAGTCATTTGACCCGACAACCCTATTTTGGCTTCCAAGTAGTTCACAGTTGCTTCTATGTTCAGATTGATTTAAAATATTTTCATTTGGAGGACTCACCCTAATTTCGTCATCGGGCATTTCAGAAGCATGGTCATTAGTTTGAAAATACACAGAATCAAAGAAATTTAATGAGCTAATATCATTGTATGTTCATGGAAATTTGTACTCATTTTAAAAGGAAAAATGTTTTCATAAAACTTAACATCTCTAGATACAATAATCTGCCTTGATTCTAGACTATAAAGTCTATAACCCTTTTTTGAGTTAGAATAACCCAAATGAACACATTTTTCAGATTTAGCAGAAAACTTATCAGAGACATTAGGTTTGACAGCAAAACACAAACATCCAAAGTTTCGAAGATGAGTCAATACAGGAGCAAAACCAAACACAATCTCATAAGGACATTTTCCATGTAAAATAGATGAAGGAGTGCGATTAATATGATAAGTAGCTGTTAATATGCACTCTGTCCACATATTTAATGGAATATTTCCTTGAAACATTAATGCTCTAGCCACATTAAGTAAATGCCTATGTTTACGTTATGCCACTCCATTTTGCTGAGGTGTGTAAACACAAGTAGTTTGATGCATTATTCCATTAGTCCTAAAAAACTCACCTATTTTATTATTTACAAACTCTGTCCCATTATCACTTCTGAAGGGTTTAACACGTTTGCCAAACTGGGTAAGAAGCATGCTGTGAAAAGCAACCACATTATCAACTACTTCATCTTTGGTTTTTAACAAATATACCCAAACACATCTAGAGTAGTCATCAACAATAGTTAAAAAGAATCGAAAACCTTCCTTACTTGGTACCCTATAGGGTCCCCAAAGGTCCAAGTGAATTAATTCACCAAGCACAGTAGCAGTGTGATTGCTCAGACTGAATTTGTCACGGGCCTGTTTGGCCATATGAAAAATATCGCAAGGGGGTGATGGTCGATCACCCCCTAGACTAAGCGTTTCTTTTAAAACATTAAGGACAGGGTCAGCTGGATGTCCCAGCCGACTATGCCACAACTGGCGAGAAACACAACACATTATGGACGAATTTGACTTTGAGTCACAAGACTCACCTACAGATAGTTTATCCAAGAAGTATAAACCTCCTTGTTCACTACCAGTCCCCACTACTTTCCTGGGCTGAAAGTCCTGGAGAAGATAGCACTTATACTCATCAAACAATGCAAAGATTTTACTATCTCTAGTAATTTTATGAACAGATAAAAGATTCACATAAAAATCAGGAATAACAAGAACATCATACAACATGACCCTATTATTCAATTTATAATTTCCAATTTGATTTATTTTGGCCTCTTCTCCATTTGGTTGGGTTACTTTAAGATTTAAATCTGAAATATCCATAAGATTTTCAAGTTGAGCAGAAGAGGTGGGCATATGCTGATTTGCACCTGAATCAATTATCCAACCAGAACTGGACAGTTTATGAGACACATTGGACAGATTTCCCATATTGGAGAAAAAAATTACCTGCCATATTAGCAGATATTCCCTCGGACTGTTTGTGATCTATCAAGGACAACAGTTTATTAATTTGTTCTTCTGTTAGCAAACTAGGAGTACTTGAGATGTGGACTGGATTTTCAGTTGAACAAACATTTCCTGCAGAGGACATAAAAGACTGTCCATTTTTGGGTTTGGTAAACTGCAAATCTTTTGGAAACCCAATTAACTTGTAGCATCTTTCAATTGTATGTCCATTTAGACCACAATGCTTGCAAGTAAGTGGTGTTTTTCCAAAAAAATTCTTATTTCCATTTGTTTTTCCAAAAAAGGCTGAATGCTGACCCTTGGAATCCGAAGGTCGAGTCCCTCCTCTGTGGGATTCTTCCCTGGATACCAAGGAAAAGGCAATTTTGACAGAGGGCAGAGGATCGGTAGTTAAAATGTTGCTTCGAATATGAACATAATGATCATCCAGACCCATCAAAAACTGCATTAATTTGATTAATTGATTGTTTTTAAAAAATCATGAGAAGCATTGCACGTGCATGAAGGCAGTTTGATCAATGCATCAAACTGCTTCCACGGTGCATTCAACTTGTGATAATATTCGGAAACAGAGGCTCCATTTTTACTTAAGGAATTAATTTTCTGATGTAGGTTAAAAGTAACAGAGCCGTCGACTTTATCATAAGTTTCTTTTAGTTCAGTCCAAACCTCAAAGGCAGTTTTTGAAAACACTTGACTAACAAACAGTTCCTCCAAAATGGAGTTAAGAATCCAAGATAACACAACAGAGTTACATCTGTTCCATTGTCTAGCAAGAATATCATTATCTCTAGGACGAACAACAGATCCATCCACAAAACCAAGTTTATTTTTAGTTTCCAAGGCTAGAGTCATAGCACATGACCAGACCTTGTAGTTATCAGTCCCACTAAGTTTCATGTTCAAGATCGACACACCTGTAGTGTCACTAGGATGGAGATATAGGGGATCTCCAAAGTCCAGTTTCCCAATCAGAGATTGAGTCTCTAGAGTCTTGGGAGACACTGCTCCAGTCATAGTGAACACTTAAGCAGAAATAATAGACACGCAAGGATAAAAACTGAGGGCTCACAGACAGGGTTCCTTGCCACTCGATGGATGGTAGGTCAAGTCCACCACTCAGTTATCCAAAACAGCAAGGTAAACACACACATAAGGGAAATAGAAGACTTACAGTGATCTCAATCAACAAAGAACAGAGTGAACAGGCTTACAGATAGGTAATGAGTGAAGCACAGCGGAATAGGCTGAGCAAGCTGGGATTTCAAAGGGAAATCCAAAGTAAGCATGTACCAGGTAGGTCCAGAACACTCTTGAACAAAAAACGAACACAGTCTGACACAAATCTCAAGTCAGAACTGAGATCTAAACCTCGTCGAAGCAGGGATCTAACAAGATAGATCTTGAGTCATAGGTTAAAGGAAAACAAAACCTTCTGCAGTTAACTAATACTTGAAGAGGAAAAACTACAACAACAGAAAACCTCTTTGATTCATTAGATCAATAAGGATCTTCCTCAAATCATAGGTTATTAACTATTGATTCTAGGCACATAGTTTGAAAGTAACACACAACAGGAATAAAAGAACCACACAAGAATCTGAAATAGATCTACAGTGCAATAAGATTCAGATCTTGTATATAGGTAAAAAAAATCTGAGCAGAAGATGTAAGTCAGTTCAGAGAACCTGATTGTGACCACATAGCTCAGAAAACAGTACACAAGATCTAGATCGGATTTATAGAGATCAGTTTCAGTTTCAAGTAATAACGAATGAAAACAGGATTGCATGTAAAGGATAATAGATCTAGAAGAAGATCGGATCTAAACACTAAACACACTACTGGACACGATCTAGAAAGATCAGATCCAAATAGTGATGAGTGAGATCTGAACTGGATGTAATAGAATGCAGATCCAGAGATAAAATCAGATCTAAGACACTAAACTTACCACTGGATACGATCTAAGGAGATCAGATCCAAATAGTGATGAATAGATTCTGGGATGAGTAAACTGGAAAGCAGATTCAGAAGTAAAAACAGATTTAAAAGAGAAACAAACAGTACTAGACAAGATCTAAAAAGATCACCAAACAGTAATGACGAAATATTGATTATCACACAGATTACTTTGTCTTAAGGACAAAGAATAACAAGAGTATATGTATTCTGAATCTCTAATGGAGATGAAAAAAAACGTTATGTTAAACATAAACAATATGATGAACCACTGTTCAAAAGAAACAGAAGAAGAATTATACAAGATCTTCAACAAACAATTTTAACAAAAACGCCGATGATGAGAACGAAAAAACAATATGAGTACATATACTCAGAATCTCTGATAGTGTAACGACCCGGTATCCCATAACATACATAATATATAACAATTAACATTTCATACACAACGTCGTTACTTTCATAACAAAATACATGATAATTCACATTCGGTCCCAAAGTCTCAAAACCATACAATACAAAAGAAACGTAAACATATCCTAATCTTCGTCAGCTATCAACCGCCTCCTATGCTTTATTCTTCCCTTTGCTAACAAAAGATCCTTGACCTGGAATACATATTTTAGAAAACAAAATGAGGGTTAGACCAAAAGGTCTAGTGAGAAAATCCTTGTCTGTTTAATAAACCTTTGTATCAAAATCATTTATATAAAACTGTTCATATACATCCATATAATACACGTATATCAATATCATTCAAGACTCATACATCTCATCCCACCTTATTCCCCCACAACTGGCCATACTAATTGGTAGCAAGCCAACTAATAAATATCAACGTTACCGGTCCGCACACCGGAACCCGGCTACTCACCGGTCCGCACACCGGAACCCGGCTACCCGTCGGTCCGCACACCGGAACCCGACTACCCGTCGGTCCGCACACCGGAACCCGACTAATGTGCACTTGTGTAATGTAATGCACATAGGAATATAATATCTTACTATATTACAAACACAAAATATTCACACTTTAATCATATATCCATTCCACACATATATGTATTCCAGTTAAAATATTTTGAAGTAAAACTCACCTCGATCGCTTATCCAAAAACACTTCCAAGCCTTTCTCCAAAAGATTCAGTCTTTCAATCCAAATCCATAGAATCTGAAACAGATTAAATACAAATATCCCCTTACCAATTGAACACATGAACTCTAGATAAATCTACCTAACTCTCGCCATCAAAACAACCAAACAGCTATAGTTTCCGGATAGCCCAAAGCAACCCGGACAACTCAACTTTTCCGTACAGCATAACTAACTCGGATAACATGAATTATCCGGACAACACAGACCAATCCGGACAACTCGACTTTTCCGGACAACTCAAGGAATCCGGACACCAAAGTAATCTGGACGTCATCCGGTATCTAATTCATCCGGAAATCATCAAACAAATCATCCGGACACTATCAATAAACTACCCGAACACCTTCATATCATCCGGACACCTCTGACTGTTTATCCCATTTTCACCCAGAAATCGACTGAATCATTAACAGATGTGATTTTGACTATTCTACTCCGATAGGAACTATCTAAAAGCAATTACAAACATAAAATACAAATAGACATACCTCAGATTCACTTCCAAGCATACCAATTGAAGCCTTAACCTAGCTTTTCTTCTTTTCTCCTTCTTGCTCTCTCATAACACACACACACTCAACTGAAATCTGGATAATATCTGAGTTGTGAAATATCTGATATGCTTAAGAGACAATATCAATACTTAATTACCACTTTGGTCCTTAAACTTCTCAATAATGACCCAAACACCCTTAACTTATAATTTAACCCAATCTTACCCTAAAATCCAACTTTAAAGTTAACTTTACTTAACGGAAAAAGAGATTTTAACTAACGAACTTACCCGGGGTATTACATTATCTCCCCCTTAAAAGAATTCCGTCCCGGAATTCGGTTAAGCGAAAAGGTATGAATACTTAGTTTCCACTACTACCTCGAACTCAATCAAAACCATAGGAAATAACTAAATAGGCACCCCACACCCTTCTATATCTCTAACACAATTATCAAATACTTTTTAATGCAGATAAGCAACAAAGGAAGAAGACACAGATTATCAATTTGCACCGAAGTCATATAGCACTTTAGCACGTATAGAGTTTATAGGAATATACCTGTCTTCATATCTATCCATACGTCGAGTTCGATTTTCCACTCTGTTGATTTTTATAGAGTTAATATACACATAAGCACATACCCCATATAATAAGGTATTCCAGTCCAAACACGCACCTGTAAGATCATAATTACACTGGCTAGGTGTAATCTGAAATTACCTTACATGATGTTCCTTCTACCTTTTATACTTAGCATCCCAAGGTTCTAATATATCAAGGACATCCTACTTCACATGCAGTTTAAGTCTAGGTACGGGTACAAATACCTAAATCCCTTAAACTAGGGCTCTGATACCATCTGTAACGACCCGGTATCCCATAACATACATAATATATAACAATTAACATTTCATACACAACGTCGTTACTTTCATAACAAAATACATGATAATTCACATTCGGTCCCAAAGTCTCAAAACCATACAATAAACGTAAACATATCCTAATCTTCGTCAGCTATCAACCGCCTCCTATGCTTTATTCTTCCCTTTGCTAACAAAAGATCTTTGACCTGGAATACATATTTTTGAAAATAAATTAGGGTTAGACCAAAAGGTCTAGTGAGAAAATCCCTGTCTGTTTAATAAACCTTTGTATCAAAATCATTTATATAAAACTGTTCATATACATCCATATAATACACGTATATCAATATCATTCAAGACTCATACATCTCATCCCACCTTATTCCCCCACGACTGGCCATACTAATCGGTAGCAAGCCAACTAATAAATATCAACGTTACCGGTCCGCACACCGGAACCCGGCTACTCACCGGTCCGCACACCGGAACCCGGCTACCCGTCGGTCCGCACACCGGAACCCGACTACCCGTCGATCCGCACACCGGAACCCGACTACCCGTCGGTCCGCACACCGGAACCCGACTAATGTGCACTTGTGTAATGTAATGCACATAGGAATATAATATCTTACTATATTATAAACACAAAATATTCACACCTTAATCATATATCCATTCCACACATATATGTATTCCAGTTAAAATATTTTGAAGTAAAACTCACCTCGATCGCTTATCCAAAAACACTTCCAAGCCTTTCTCCAAAAGATTCAGTCTTTCAATCCAAATCCACAGAATCTGAAACAGATTAAATACAAATATCCCCTTACCAATTGAACACATGAACTCTAGATAAATCTACCTAACTCTCGCCATCAAAACAACCAAACAGCTATAGTTTCCGGACAGCCCAAAGCAACCCGGACAGCTCAACTTTTCCGTACAGCATAACTAACCCGGATAACATGAATTATCCGGACAACACAGACCAATCTGGACAACTCGACTTTTTCGGACAACTCAAAGAATCCGGACACCAAAGTAATCCGGACGTCATCCGGTATCTAATTCATCCGGAAATCATCAAACAAATCATCCGGACACTATCAATAAACTACCCGGACACCTTCATATCATCCGGACACCTCTGACTGTTTATCCCATTTTCATCCAGAAATCGACTAAATCATTAACAGATGTGATTTTGACTATTCTACTCCGATAGGAACTATCTAAAAGCAATTACAAACATAAAATACAAAGAGACATACCTCAGATTCACTTCCAAGCATACCAATTGAAGCCTTAACCTAGCTTTTCTTCTTTTCTCCTTCTTGCTCTCTCATAACACACACACACACACTCAACTGAAATCTGGATAATATATGAGTTGTGAAATATCTGATATGCTTAAGAGATAATATCAATACTTAATTACCACTTTGGTCCTTAAACTTCTCAATAATGACCCAAACACCCTTAACTTATAATTTAACCCAATCTTACCCTAAAATCCAACTTTAAAGTTAACTTTACTTAACGGAAAAAGATATTTTAACTAACGAACTTACCCGGGGTATTACAGATAGAGATGAAAAAACGTTTTGTTAAACAAAAAACATTTTGATGAACTATTGTTCAAAAGAAAACAAAAGAAGAATCATACAAGATCTTCAACACACAAATTTAACAAAACGATGATAATGAACACACAAGAAATCTGAGTTTCTAAAAAATCTTTTAACAAAATGATGAGAGACGAACGTTTACCATTCGTCAACAACAGAGCACCACAGAATCGCAGAAAGCTCTGATACCATGTAAAAACATGTAATCAAAACATTTTATTAAACGATTAATACTTACAAACAGAAATCTCACTATATATAACACTCACTCTCATGATATCTTCAAGAGTTTTGAAGACATAATCGAAACCCTAACTAAAAGATATAAAACCCTAATCTTATACAGAGAGAATCAAACGAAAAGAAACTCGTTATATGACTGAAACCCTAAATCGTTTTCTTTATATATAAATTCTAATTTGCACCGAGGTCCTTTGCATAAAACTCCTTCCAGCTATGAGAATAGCTCCGCTACCCTTTCTTCACTTTCCTCTTGCAGCGCAATCCTTATGTTTCAGAGTATGTCACAAATAGTCCTCACAAAATCAAAACATTTAAAATAAAACAAGTTAGGCTACTATGATGACAAGATTGGTTACTTAACTATCTTATATTTTAACAGTTTGTAACCAACAACCTTTCAATCGATCAATAGTATATCGCGCATCTTAAAAATATCATATGAGAGATAATCGATACATAACTTGTTATATAAGTGATTTAAAATCTCATAACTATTTCATAAGTCAATTCCACATGAAATGTAACTTTATATTTTGATTAGTAGCTCGAACTCTCGTTTATCTACATAAATATACAATCTCGGAACTAATTGTGGCATGCCATGATAACCAATTGTGCAAAACATCTATACATATAATAAATAAGTAACTAGCATGCCACGTGTCGTCTTCTGGTGAGCCGACTTCAGTATTTTCCCGCCTAAACATGTATCTGGATGCAGTTTACATTATAAGTTCAATTAGCACACCCACATTCACTTCTCCTTAAATCTCTCCTTAATTCATTTTTTTTATTTATACGTTACATTTACTACCCTTATAATTAGGTATGTAGTTTACTTTTAATCTCTTACTTTTTTATTTTTCATTTTAGACTTTTATCATATAAACATAAATAATGTATATGAACTAAAATGCATTAAAAAAATATTTCTATTTTTTACAAATTATACCATTGTAATCGCTTCGGCAATACCTTCGAAATGAGCCCAATATTGAATATTTTTGGATTTAATTATATTATTAAATATCATAAATATATACGAATTAATGTGTCGTGATTAGTATGAGATTTGTTGAAATTAGTATGAGATTTGATACAAATAATCACTTTCTTTTTGCAATTTCATATCAATTTTTACTTCAAAGTCGAATTCCTTCGACGAATTACAATTCTATCAAATTTCATTCTGTCAACGAAACACCCTTAGAATTATCATAAGAGATTTAATTACTTGGAAAAAAAATATCACTTATCAACTGACTTTTGGATTATGAGTTCGAACCTTTTTCAAAAATATGAGTTCCAATTGCTGTATGTTTTGCCCTGACCATAAATAAAAACCACGGACAGTCATTATCGAAGGTTGGTTTGTTTCTGACAACCAGTTTTCACCCATGGTCAGTTGTATGTTGCTTTATCTAGAGTAAAAAGTAGGCAAAGTTTAAAAATATTAATTATAGATGATGAATGTAAAATTAGCAATAGAACAAAAAATGTTGTATATAAAGAAGTATTTGGTAATTTATGATACGTTGTTCTTATTTTATTAATATTTTAACTATGTACTTTTCTATTATTTCATTTACGTTCTATTATAAATTTTGTTTTATAAATTCTTAATACGTATTCATATTTTTTATTAATTTTTTACAAAACATCCTTTGTGAAAACTGTCTAAAACAAAGACATTTTGTAAGTAGCTGCAAAAAAACAACTCTGAAGGAAAAAAACTTGGAAAAGTAGCATCGTACTTTCGATGATCATTCATATCTGTAAGATAAGTTTTCTGGCATGATTTAATTTTTTTAAATTACCCCGTGTAATACACGGCTCGAACCTAGTGTTGATAATAAAACGTATGTAAGTGTATTTTTAGTTATTGAATATAAATTAATAAATATTGAAAATATCTTGTATAATTGTTAGCAAATAAAATACATAATTTGAAAATAGCTACTTCATAAAAGTATTACATTTTTTTTTGAAAAAAAAAAAGTATTACATTTTTTCCCACAATAAATAAATAAAAACTATTCATTTGTCCCCCCATAATTGCACATAAATTTAGATATGTATATTTTTCACATTTTTAAGTTAACCAATGATAATTGTACGCTTAATTAGTTTAATTCTTTTCACAATTTTTAAATATTTATATATTAATTAAGGATATATTTAAAATTTTAATTACCTACTTTTTAAAACTAGACACTTATTTAATGACAATAATAAATAAGATTGTAGATTCTTATTTTTGAGATGAGTGAGAGAATATAATTTATTAAAACAAGACAAGAGTGATTAACTTTTAGATAATAATCAAGTGAGTTTATTAAGACATGGGCTAAATGGTCACTTGTACCTTGTTAAATACATACCTAACTATTTTTTTTCTCACACATATTAATATATATATATATATATATAAGATTTGTTTTTTACATTTTTAATTTTTAATTCAACTTGATTTTAACATAAATAGTGTGCGTATAACACCACCATTTATTAAACCAAATGTTATACTCTCTTCTTCCTAAAATAAATGTAAATAATTGAAATAACACATAATTTTAGGCATATATAATTATTACTATTTTTAGCTAATCAAATGATAATTTTATCCGTATTTAATTCATCTGTTTTCATAACTTTTAAATATGAATACGTTAATCAATGATATATAATATATTTAAGAATTTAGTTATGTGTTTTTTAAACTGAGCACTTATCGTAAACATTTATTTTTTACTAGAAATAAATTTTATAATATTAATAAAATAATTAAAATTAAAACACAATATTTTAGAAATTGAAACTTATTTAATTTTATAAAAATATAATAATGCATAAACGTACAAAAGAAGTGGCATGGATGACCAACCACTTGAGTGTTCATTGTCCCAATGTAAATAAGGACCAGAAATAAATATAACCTTTTAACGTAAAACTAGAAACTCGATTTCCCACTTGTCCTTTATCTATTTCCAGCCTTTTAGAGCATCTCCAGCAGAGGTTTTTACAAGAACTTTTTTTTTGTGTCATTTTATTTTCAATTTATTAAATTAAGATTTTATATAAAAATTCATAATGATAGTTTTTATAAGAACCTTATTTTTGTGAGTCTCATATATTTATCAATATAAAAAACTATTATATATTTATAAATGAATATCAAGTATTTAAATTAAATACCAATAGAAATGAAGAATATGTCACTTCACACCAAAAATTAAGGTAAGAACCAATGTTCTTGTTTAGAACCTAGAGGAGGTTGGGTTCTAATAAGAACTCTCCACAATGGTAGTTCTTACAAGCCACTACACTTTTTGCTTGTAAGAACCTTGCATTGGAGATGCTCTTAGAGATGTAAATGTCATAAATAATCATTTTTACCGTCCAAATTATCCTTTTAAAAAGTTACCACCTTTTTTTAAGATAAGTGTGAGTTTTCGAGTTAGTTTACGTACATCGATTATCTTTTAGACGATCACGAATGGTCTGGAGTAATCGTAGGTGAACCTCCATGGCCACAAGGGTTTTGGTAACACTTGAATTTGAACATGGAGTAGATGAGATTTTGCACTACATCCACAGGTAACTTGCAGTTACAATAACCTTGGTCTATAAAATTTGATTTCTATTGAAATCTAGGGACGTAAGTGCAAATTCTATGATTTTCAGGGATCTATTGCTATATAAGGGGGCTAAAGAGGGGAAACCCTCTCATTCACCTCATTGTTGCATATGACTTGGAAGGAAATAGAGAGAAGAGGATGAGAGAAATAGAGACTTTCATTCAGAAAGTTGGAGAAAAAGCATTGTTCAAGGGGTTTGGGAATCTTCATCTTCAAGGTAAGCTCCATCTCTTCATCTTTATGCTTATGGTAATGGGTTTATGGTTTGATTCGGGAATCTGTAGCCCTTTTGGTTATTTGGATTCAAAACTCATCGAGAAAGTATTTGGAGATTGATTCTTGTTGGTTTCTTGTTCTTTGGGAAAAAACCTCACCATTGTTCTTGGGTCTATCAAGAATGCAAGGGTTTATGTTTTTGATTTAAATGGTGGATTAAGAGATGGATTTTGATTGGATTAAATGTTGTTTGATGTTGGGAAGAATTGGGAATAGAGGTTTTTGGGGTTTTTACTGGAAAGTTCGTGCAGAAGCAAACAATGCTAAATCCAACTTTCAAGCGGGTTTGGTCGCATGAAAGTTGCATAGCACATTGTTTTGCAGTTTTCCAATTTTACTTCGTTTCTCGTTTTGGCTAGGTTCGGGTATCGATTAGGGGATTGTCTTAGGGGTTGAAATATATGGTTTTAGGATGATTTAGATAGATTAACACCATTCTATGTCATTTAAATCAAGTGCTCGGTTTGATCATATTGTTTTAAGATGCGCGGTGAAATGTCGAAGCTCAAGTGAGTTCCCTTAAACCTTTTCATGCATATGGAATGATTGATATATGTTTTAAACACTGATTATGGTCTTGACATGTTGGCATGAATTTCACTTATAAATGTTTTGAATATACTTTCACATGAAATGGTTTATTATTAAGCATATATTATTCTATGTGATTTATAGCATGAAGTTATGGATTGCTCTTGGTATTGGGTTGCACAATGGGATTAGGGTACTTAGGGATTGTGGAAATCCCTTGACAGTGATATGTAACCGTGTGCCTTGAATCCGTTTCATGTGCACATTGGCATGACATCTACTAGGGCCATGGGGATCTAATGGGGTCCCGAAAGTAGACATCATTGTGAAGTCCCAAAGTGGACATTATAGTGAAGTGATGGACGACTATGAACATTATGCAAATACGTGTGTATATGGTGGTTTAGTTATCTGTTAGTATTGGGTCGTATGGCGGATTACATACTATTTTCGAAACTGTGAATTGTTCTCTTGAAAGAGAATTCACTAGACATTATGGTCTAACCCTCGTTTATCAAAACTTTAAACCATTTTCAGGTAAGAAAGTGGTTGGGAGCTCCTCCAAGGGAAAGGAGAAGCTGTGAAATTGCTAGAGGAATCGAGGACCAGAGAGGACCCTATAACTAGCTTAGACTCTTTGTAATATCTCAATTGTGGATGTGTTTACCCGCTACTAAACCTTGAGAATATTGTACTGTTTCAAATTAGTTTGTCGGGACCATTTTACTATTATTGCATTTCATGCTATTTTGGATTTTTAGTTGTTACAAACGGTATCAGATCCATAGATTAAGGGATTTCGGTGACTGGCTGGGAATAAACTTAAACTTTAGAATAAGGGACACAACTGAGATATAGGATGCCTTTAAGGAATACCACAACTGGGACATATACGATAGGGAAGTGAGAACTAGCATGTAAGGTACATTTAGAATTACATCTGACCAATGTAATGGCGAATTTACTAGTACATGTATGTGCTTAATTTGCCTTATTATGTGAAACTGTTGGTTTAAGTTTTGTCTATATGTGCTATTTAAGTATTCATCAATGCTAAGAAGTTGGTCGGTGCCTGTTGAAGAGGCACTTCCAGCTAGGGCTGTAAACGAACCGAACGAACACGAACGGAGGCTTGTTCATGTTCGTTCGTTTAACTTAACCGAACAAACGAACGAACACGAACGGTAAACGAACATGATTTTTTGTGTTCATGTTCGTTCGTTAAGAATTTTTGTTTGTTCGTGTTCGTTTATGTTCGTTCATTAAGAGTTAAACGAACGTAAACGAACGAACTTAAATGAACATAAACGAACTTAAATGAACGTAAACGAACGACTTTAAATGAACATAAATGAACGTTAACGAACGACTTTAAATGAACATAAACGAACGAACTTAAATGAACGAACCCAAATGAACAAAAAACAACCACCATACTCATCATTTTGTTCGTAAAAAATACCTTAACAAAATGAAAAACCGGGTTAACTTAGGAGGTATGAAAAATAAACTCTAAAGGATCAATTTACTTGATGATTTTACTCATTAATTTCATATCATATAAACATGTTTATGTATAAACAAGCATAAACGAACATAAATGAACATAAACGAACGAACATTAACGAACATAAATGAACGAACGTTCACGAACATAAATGAACGAACGTTCACGAACATAAATGAACGAACGAGACCATTGTTCATGTTCGTTCATTTAACTAAACGAACAAAAAAACGTGTTCATGTTCGTTCATTTATTAAATAAACGAACAAAAACGAACTTCCCGCCGAACAGTTCACGAACGATTCGCTGAACATTCGGTTCATTTACAGCCCTACTTCCAGCTAATGAGGTCCTTGTAGATTGACCAGTGAACCCACCAAGGCAAGTGGTTGCCTGTGGAAGAGGAAGGGGTCAGGGAAGAGCACCCCGAAAGGCTATGACTCAAGTTGATGAAACCGACATTGGGATCCGAGGTCAGGAAAAAACTCGCGTTCCTCGTAGGGCGAGAAATGTTGAAATACAGGTGGAAAATGAAGTATCACATCAAGAGAGCTCTGCAACCAGAAGGGGCCAACGCCATGCTAGGGGTCGTGGTCGAGGCCCAACCTAAACCTTTGTGACCCAAGAGACATTTTCCACTAAGATGGGCAAAATACAAGAGACTTTACAAGCCTTATTCGCACGTCAAGAGAAGTCGATAACCGAAAGTAAAGAGAATAGTAAGAATGGGGAAGGTACGGGGATGTCTAGCCCACCTATGACTGAAGTGCGTGACCATTCCCAATAGACTCCATCGGTGCCACATGAATCTAATGTAGCTAAGGGATGTAACTATAAAGCATTTTCCTCATGTAAGCCTCATACTTCAAAGCAGAGTGTGACCTAGTCTTGGCTTTAAAGTGGATTTTGGCTTTAAAGTGGATTAGGGAGATGTAATTGGCCTTTGACACTTGCAAATGTTCCGAGGAGGACAAGGTGGTGTTTGCTTTATCCACGTTGAAATCGGATGCAATCTATTGGTGGGATGATGAATCAGACAGAAAAGGATCGAAAACGACTAGGAATACTACTTGGGAGACTTTCACTACTAGATTTAGGGCTCAATTTTGCCTTTTGGCAGCGGTTAAGAAACTGTACGAGTTTGAAGGTAGAGCAAGGAGATATGACCATACGAAAGTACACATCCAAGTTTATTGAGAAATTCATATTCGCCGAGTTGTTTGTACCGACCGAGGAGCGTCGAGGACCGTCGTGTTGAAAGATATATTTGGGGGTTGATGAATAGTGTTCAGGAATTGGTTTCTACAAGGAATCCCACTACTTTTTGAGCGGTTATTGATGTAGACGAGCTCACTAAGAAGGAGAAGAACCGTCAAGTTTCTGAGAGGGGTGGAGACAAGAGGAGGTGGGAAGGACCGAGGAATGAGGCAAGGAAGGTCAAGGTCTTTAGACCGGAGCAACGTGGAAGTCAAGGAGTTAGTAATAGACCATGCATACGATGTCACCGGGTTCATCATGAAGAGTGTATGTCATATCAGAGATCCTTCTTTCGATGTGGATTGTCGGGGTATTTGTCTAGGGATTGCCCAACTGGGAAGTCTTGCTTTCAATGTGGTTCACCCGACCACATAAAGCTCGAATCCCTACAATTGAAGAATGGATGACCGATTTAATTTGGGAGTCGACAGGGGAGTAGGGGGAGAGGAGGACTGAGTCGGCACGCCCGAAAGGCGTGATTTCCATATGACAGTGATGGAGGCGGAGGAGACTCCAGATGTCGTGACATGTACCTTTTTGGTAAATTCGATTTGTGTCAAGGTGTTGTTTGATTCGGGAGCAAATATGTAACATCCTGAATTTTCGTTATTATATTTTATTAAGAATTGGGAGGTATTTGTAATTATTGTAACCTTGGGATTGTATGGAAGTTTTGTAATCCAAATAAGGTTAAAAATGCAAGAATGAAAGTTTTGGTGTATTTATTGTAATTAATGTAACTAGTGAGTATGTTATGTTATTTTGGAAATATAAGTATAGATAAGAGAAAGAAACCTGATTATCTCAGATTTAGTCTTGAGTCGGCAAAAAGATTTCAGAGAAAGAAAACAAAGAGAAAGAAGAGAAACAAGCATAGTTCATTGATTTGGTAAGTAAATTAATCCAGGCTTGTTAATAAATTTATTGTTGATGTTAGGTTGTAATGAAATTGTGTTTTGGATAGATTTTCTGCATCATAATCAAAGTTAGAACAAAAGATTGAAGTTCTTACATTGTGCAGAAGTCGGTTTCGCAAAACATAAGGTGAGTCCATTCGATTCGTTGTATAAATCAATGTTTTTAAGTTGTACCAACCTTAATATAGCTGTATAAATTGATTGAGGACTGAATGGAATACATAGATTGAACTGGTTTTACAAATTAGGTCGATTTGTGGACTTGTTGAAATAAACTGTACGTAGTCCCGGTACATGATGAAAGCCCGGTACTTATGAGTCCCGGTAGTGCAAGTCCCGGTAGTGGTAAGTCCCGGTAGTTGGAAGTCCCGGTACTTACGAGTTCCGGTGAAGTCCCGATACTGTGGGGATACCGGGAGATGGGGATACCGGGAGTGGGAATACCGGGAGTTAGATAAAAGAGTCAGTTTGCTAAGTCGCCGAAGGGGGGCATTTGAGGATGAAGATACGATAGGTTATCTAGCATTCTTAGATTTGAGAATATGATATGAGCTGTAATATGTTGTTATGTATATACGCTAGTAAAGTGTAATAGATCCATAGGCACTAAAGTTCGGTAATCACATGGAATAGGCGTGTGGTATTACTCGTTTAATCGTTATTCCAGTGTGTGTGGGAAATCATGGAATAGGCGTGTGGTATTAATCGTTATTCCTGATTTCTAAGGAAGAGAGTGAGGTTGACATAAGTACTTGTAATCTCTGCTTCCTTACTGATAAATGGGTGTGTGTAATCGCGATTTATTGGTGGAGAGCATTGATCTAGAATCTTTGAAGATTCGTAGTGTGGCTCTGGGGTATGATATGCTGATGGATTTGTTGTCAGTCATAGTCATGGGAATGGATAAAATTGTGTAATGGAATAGAGTTATACGTGTGGTAAGAAAAGGAGTAACCAGGTTTGTTATAACTTGTTTACATTGATTTTGCAAATGTCATTATTGAAATGAATGTTCTCACTAGGCGTTGGCCTAATTGTTTCATATAATGTTTTCTTACCAGGTTCAGGCTCGGGAAAATAAAGGGTTGTGGGACGAGTGTTTTTGGAATAGCAGAAGTGGCATTTACCAAAGAGGAGATTTTTGAAGGATAGCTTAGATAACTCAATTAATCTGATTGTAGTGACATGATTAGATTGATAGTTTGTTCGAAAGTATCATGTTTTGTAAATACACTCTTGATGGTTAATTCCTTGCTATCTATATAAGTTGTAGTTTTATTTTCATAACCTGTTGTAACTTGAGGTTTAAATTGGGCTGGATTTTGGGGCGTTACAAAATAGTTCCTTTATATCTTCTAGTTTGGTGAAATGTTTGCGAGTGAAACCCAAGAGGCTAGACCATGCGATAGATGTAGAGACCTTCGATGATAATCACATGTCTATTAGCGATGTAGTGGAGGGTTGTTCTATAGATGTAGAAGGGAGTTTGGTGTCATTGCAGTTATATCCGATGGCAATGGGGGAGTTTGATGTAGTACTTGGTATGGATTGGATAGAGAAAATAATGTCAATATCATATGCAATAAGAAGTTGATTCATATGCAACTACCCGATAAGGGGATGGTAGTAATCTATGGGAATCGTCGTGATAGGAAGACTAGTCTTATTTCTATGATTAAGGCTACTCGATGTTTAAGGAAGGGATGCCAAAGTTACCAAGCTTATGTAGTCGGTACCAAAAATGAGAAGCGGAGGGTGGATGATGTATCGGTAGTGAGTGAGTACCCGGAAGTGTTCCCGGATGATTTGACGAGACTACCTCAGGACCGTCAATTTGATTTTCGAATTGATTTAATGCCCGAAGACGCCCCAACAGCTCGTGCACCATATCGGTTTGGCACCCTTTGAGATGAAAGAGATGATGACCCAACTTCTAGAGTTGTTGGACAAGGGATTTGTTCGACCGAGTACCTCACTGTGGGAAGCATCGGTACTTTTCGTCAAGAAGAAGGACGGGACTGTGTGAATGTGCATAGATTACCGTGAACTCAACAAGATCACAGTTAATAACAAAAAAAAATTCAACATCATATAGTAATTAATAACTTAAAACAAAAGAAATTCAACATAATAAAAAAATTAACGTCACACGTACCAAAACATATCGAGTAATATCCAAAACCATATCGAGTAATTATATTTTGATTTGACGTCTAAAATACATACTAACATCATAAAAATAACAATTTTATATTCTAAATCTAGTTAGGAAATAGGAAATTATCAATTACCGAATTAGTTTAAATAAATAATATATATTTAATTTATTAATTTAAATATATAATGGGGGCGGGGCGGGGAGTGCCAAACCCGTCCCCGTCCCCATCCCCGGTTTGAGACAAACGTGGATCCCCATCCTCGTCCCCATCCCCGTTTTAGAGGGGAATCCCCATCCTCGATCGGGACGGGTGGACCGGTTCCCTGACGGGTCGTGGCCCATTCCCATACCTAGTTTGAAACTATCGGAAACTGGGAACCGCCCAAATCACCATCTGAAGTTTGAAGTTTTATTGGGTTTAAAGTCTCCAAAGTGATTCAAGGTATGTTTCATTTTTAGTTCCTCTATTAGTCTTATGGTAATAATTCGTGGTTGGGTTTGAGGTTTATAGTTTTAATGGAGGAATTTGGAATTTGAATTCTTGGGTTGAGATAGGCTTTTGATTTTATCATCTTCAGTGTTTTTGAAAGATTGGATGGATTAATTTTCGATCAGATTTGTGTTGTGTGTTCTACGATATCGCACAAAGAAGGTGCAATAGTTAGGTTTGTCGCACAAATGTCATGCGACAGTTTGGATTCATCGCACAAGATTCGTGCGATAAGCGTATTTGTCGCACAAGAAGTGTGCGACATTTGGGTTTATCGCACAAAGAGGTGTGTGCCAGTTGAGTTGGTACAACCTATATTGGTTACATTTGGGGTCTTTTGGGTATTGTCTAGGGTTCGTAAGTTGTGGTAAGAGTTTTATCTTAGATGTAATCATATAGATTATAATTGTATTTGTTTAAATTCAGATCCTATTGTTCGTTTGTGAAGTCCGATATTGGTGGTGATCGTGTGTGTCAGATCAGTTTATATTATCGTGATTCATTCAAGGTAAGTTTTCTTTTAATCATTTTCAAACTGGAATACATATGCTTTCGAATGATGAAATTAATATGGCAAATATTATGATTGCGTGAGATTGTTGATGGTTGATTATATTTTGTATTGCACTATCGTGCTATGCTAGAACGCCAGTTACACCTATTGCAATGTGCTAGAACGCCAGCTTCATTATTATTGCATTGTGCTAGAACGCTGGTAATATCGAGAGATGTTGTGCTTGAAGGACAACAGAGTGTAGTGTGAAATGTTGTGCTTGAAGGTCATCGAAGAGTATTGTGAAATGATTCCTGAGTGACAATGAATCATATATTGATAAATGTTTTATATCAAGGACTTTTATATATCGTTTACAAATTGTCAAACACTATCTCACAAGACCAATTGGTCTAACACTCATTTGTTTTCAAAATATGTATTCCAGGACAAGCGCGAGTATCTGAGAAGGGTAAAGGAGAGATGTAATTCATAAAATCTTCACTGATATTTATTATTCAACAATTTCTAAAACATTACAGAAATCTCTTCAATAAGATATGAAGATCTAGACTATAGAACTATAAACCCTAATCTAGATAGCGAAAGAGAAGAGAGAAAATGAGTAAGCAAAATGAAATCGTTTGATGATAAATTACAAAGACTCAAAGCTTTTTATAGTCCAACTCCAATTTACAACTTCAGTCCTCCAGCTCTCATGTAAGTGCTCCGCTAACCTCCAAGTCTCACAATAAGTGAGGCGCAGTCCCTTATGTCCTCACCTATCAGCAACTTGTCAACTTCACCCCCTCATATTCTACAAACTACAATTAAACATACTAAATTAGATAAATGTCAAGATTGGTCAAATATACATACCTTTTAACACCCTCCCTCAATCTTGACACCTGAAAAGATCTAACATGTTTAATTTAGAAATGAGATAATTATGTTGATTAACACCAAGAGATTTAGTAAAGATATCTGCTGGATTTTCAGTTGAAGGAACTTTAACAGTCTTCAACATCCTAGAAGAAACCTTATTTCTAACTTGATGAACATCTATCTCAATATGTTTTGTCCTTTCATGAAAAACTGGGTTATTAGCAATTTGAATTGCAGACTTGTTATCACAATTCAAAGGTACTGGAAGTAAATTTTCAACTTTTAAATCAGTTAAAACATTAAGAACCCAGATTATTTCACAAAGGGCAGCAGCCATGGCTCTGTACTCAGATTCTGCAGAAGAACATGAGACAGTAGCCTACTTCTTACTCCTCCAGGAAACCATACAGTTTCCAAGGAAGAGACAATATCCTGTAACCGATCGTCTAGTGGATAAGCATTTGCCCCAATCCGCATCGACGAAACAACAGAGTTTAAAATCAGAACTAGATCGAGAGAAATGAATACCCTTACCAGGAGAAGTTTTAAGATATATTAAAACTCTAATAGCTAACTTTAAGTGGGATTGTCTAGGCGAATGCATGAACTGGCTTAGACAGTGTACTGCGAAAGCTATATCAGGTCGAGTAGCCAATAAGTAGATTAATCTACCAATCAGTTTTTGGTATCCTGTGAAATCCTTAAGAGGAGGATCTTTTGACTCTGACCCAAAGGAATCTGTCACAATCAAGTTCATATCCATTGGAGTATTGATTGGCTTACAACCTAAGTACCCAAAGTCATTGAGTAACTCAAGACAGTATTTCCTTTGTGACATACAGAGTCCATTTTCAGTTTCCAAAATCTCAATTCCTAGAGAGAATTTTAATTTTCCAAGATCCTTGATTTTAAAAATAGACTGTAAATGATTTTTTACTTTATTTATTTCAGAAATATTATTACCAGTCAAAACAATGTCGTCCACATAGACAAGAAGAATTAAGAAAACTGAATCAGTAGACTTTGTAAATAAGGAGTAATCACTTTCACTTTGAACAAACCCATGATCAAGCAAGCACGAAGAAAGTTTAGCATACCATTGTCTAGGAGCCTGTTTAAGCCCATATAATGATTTCACAAGTTTACACACTCGTCTGTCATTTGCAGAAAAATATCCAGGTGGTAGACTCATGTAAACTTCTTCAACTAAGTCTCCATACAAAAAAGCGTTATTTACATCTAACTGACATAATAACCAATTATTTTGAACTGCTAAGGCAATGACACACCTAACTGTTACCATTTTAACTACTGGAGAAAAGGTTTCTTCATAGTCTAAGTGCTCACGTTGACTATACCCCTTAGCTACTAACCTAGCTTTATACCTTTCGATTTCTCTTGTAGATTTATATTTGATCTTGTAGATCCACCGACAACCAATCGGCTTTCTACCAGGAGGAAGTTCAGTCAACACCCATGTACCATTTCTATATAATGCTTCCATCTCATCGTTCATGGCATTTACCCAATTTTGATCCTTACTTGCCTCAAAGAAGCTTTCGGGTTCATGAGATTTGTTTAGGGTGGACATAAAACAGAAATTATTTGAATTCAAAAAGGAATAATTGACAACTTTCTCTTTTCCATACTTGACCTTCCCTTCTACCACATAATCGTCAAACCGACGAGGTAAATGAGAAGTTCAAGCAGAACGACGAACAAAATTAGTAGGAGAGGATAAGTGACCCTCAGAAGGGGATCCCAACATCTCATCATGATGATTATTTTGAACTTCTAAGCGACGAAAATTAGTATCACACAGGTCACTGGTAGTCACATCATTACTACCAGGATTTAATGACCTGGCAGATCCATTTAAATCATTAACTTGACTAGTACTACCCCGATCCAAGGATCGGGTAGCTTCATTTTGACCACCAAAGCTACTGCGATTACTATTATGTTCAGTATTAACATACTGACTTTGATGTTGAGGATTCACCCTTAACTCATCATTGGGTACTTCAAATGAAACATCATTAGTAGAGTCAATAAGAGAATCAAAAAAGTTTAAAGAGTTTATATCACTAGACTCAATGTTTTGATGAGTTGTGCTCATTTTAAAAGGAAAGATGGATTCATAGAACTTAACGTCACGAGAAACAAAAATTTGTTTAGATTCTAAACTATAAAGTCTATATCCTTTCTTAGAGTTGGAATACCCAAGAAGAATACATTTTTCAGCCCGAGCAGAAAACTTATCAGAATTGTTTTGTTTGACAGAAAAACATAAACACCCAAAATTCCTTAAATGTGACAAGACAGGTGCAAAACCAAACATCAACTCATAAGGGGACTTCCCATCTAACACAGATGAAGGTGTACGATTTATCAAATAAGTAGCAGTTAAAATACATTCAGACCACATGTTTAATGGGATGTTCCCTTGAAACATTAGCGCCCTAGCAACATTCAGTAAATGTCTATGTTTGCGTTCAACCACCCCATTTTGTTGTGGGGTGTAAATACAAGTAGTTTGATGAATGATTCCCTTAGATTTAAAAAAACTCACCAAGTTTGAAATTGGTAAATTCAGTACCATTATCACTTTTGAAGATTTTTATAGTTTTTCCAAATTGTGTGGAAAGCAAGCTGTGAAAACCAGTAATATTATCATACACCTCATCTTTAGATTTAAGCAGATAAACCCATACAGATCTTGAGTAATCATCTACTACAGTTAAGAAGAACCTATAGCCTTCTTTACTAGGGACCCTATATGGTCCCCAAAGATCAAGATGAACAATATCACCAACAGATTTAGAAGTGTGATCACTGAGTTTGAATTTATCCCGTGTTTGTTTTGCCTTATGGAAAATTTCACATGGAAAAGTGACATTATCCTTTCCTAAATTAAGGGTATCCTTTAGCACTCCAAGCACTTGGTCAGCAGGATGGCCCAACCGACTGTGACAGAGTTGCCTTGAAGCATGGCAAACAATAGACATGTTTGAATTGTTATGAAGATTATCACACATATGAGGTACAACGGGCTTACCCTTTGATACGTGATCAAAGAAGTAAAGACCACTCTGTTCACTACCAGTCCCCACTAGTTTCTTGGGAGGTGAACCCTGAATCAGATAACATTTATACTCATCAAATCCTACAAAGATTTTGCTATCTCTAGCAATTTTATGAACATATAATAGATTCACATGGAAATCAGGAATTACAAGAACATCAAATAAGGTAACCATATTGTTTATTATGTAATTCCCAATTTTGTTTATCTTAGCCTCATCTCCATTAGGTTGAGTGACTTTTAGATTTAAATCGGAGATGTCAAGAACATTTTCAAGTTGAGAGGTAGTGGAAGTCATGTGTTGATTCGCTCCAGAGTCAATAATCCAACCAGAGTAATTAAAATTTGAATGACAATTAGAATTTGAATGAAAATTATGAAAATTAGAAACACTAGCCATATTAGCATAGAACATACCTACCATATTGACAGAGATGTTCTCCTGTGGTTTCTGATCAATGAGGGAGAGCAATTTGATAACCTGTTCTTCTGTTAGAGATGATGAAGAATTCTGGTTTCTACCAGATCCATCAGAAGTACAAGCATTGCTCGATGGTCTAAAATTTTGACCACTAAAATTTTGTCCAGATTTGGACTTGGTAAATTGAAAATCCTTGGGAAACCCAATCAGCTTGTAACAACGTTCTATAGTGTGCCCATTTAGGCCACAGTGTTTACACACAAGATTGGTTTTCCCAAAAAATTTCTTGGACTCATTTGTTTTACCAAAAAAGGCATAATTCTGACCCTTAGTGTCAGAGGGTCGAGTCACACCTCGGTGTGATTCTTCCCGAGACACAAGGGAAAAGGCAGTCTTAACAGTTGGTAAAGGATCCGTAGTCAAGATGTTGCTTCTTATATTCATATAAACATCATCTAACCCCATTAAGAATTGCATTAGTTTTATTAGTTGATTATGTTTTGAAAAATCGTGAGAAGCATTACAAGTACAGGCAGGTAGTTTAATCAAAGCATCAAATTGTGTCCATAGGGCATTAAGTTTATGATAGTAATCTGATACAGGAGACCCATTTTGACAGATAGAATTGATTTTTTGATGCAAGTTAAATGTTACAGAACCATCTATCTTGTCATATGTCTCTTTTAATTTAGCCCAAACTTCGGAAGCAATTTTTGAAAACACCTGGCTAACAAACAGATCCTCAGAAACAGATCCAAGAATCCAGGATAGAACCACAGAATTATATCTATCCCACTGTCTTCCCAAAACATCATTGTCTATGGATCGAACAACATATCCATTTACAAACCCAAGCTTATTTTTGGTTTCAAGAGCAAGTATCATGGCACATGACCACATTTTGTAATTTTCAGTGCCAGTAAGTTTCATGCTTAAAATAGAGACACCTGAGGTGTCACTAGGATGCAGTAAAGAGGATCGCCAAAGTCCAGTTTAACAATCAATGATTGCTGTTCTGGATCTTTGCGAGCTTCTTCACCAGTCATGATGAACTAAAGAAACAAACACACAAAGGTAAAGACTAAGAGCTTGAAGACAGGATTCCTTGCCACTCAATGGATGGTAGGTCAAGTCAACCCTTAGACACCCAAAATCAGAAAGAGAAGTAAGGAGAGCAAGCAGAGAGAGAAGAAAAAAAACGTACCAGCCGAGACAGAGGCTAGAAACACAGTGACAAACAACTACTTACAGAGCGCTCCTTGTTTGATGCACAACGGAAGAAGAGATGGAACAGGTGTCTCAACGAGAAAATTAGTTGAGACAGCTGTCAAAGAAGGAACCACATGCTACACAACCAACCAGGTTGATGGCAGGACAAAATCATTTACAGTCTATTTTAGGTTTTTATATTAAAATACAATATTTAGTCATCAGGACAATCATATACAATGATGATATAATTTGTTGTACACGATTTTTACCATCAAATTAATTAATATTCAATAAAACTCAATGATTCTGTTCGAGTGGCAACGAATCCAAGTTGAAATTTTTGTTTTTGTGGGAATTAAAATTAAATTATTAAAGGCTTTTTTTGGTGACAGACAGCTGAGACAACTACAACTCACACATTAAACAACAAAACTGTAATGTACAATACATGGACCCCACCAAAAACCTCATTTTAATATAAAAACTGGCTGTTTTTTTAATGCTAAATGATCGTGAAAAATTATAGGAATTTGATTTTTTTTATTATTATTTTTTTTACGGTGGTTTCACTTTCTAGCCACTATTTTACCTATTTTTATCGAAATGTCAATATGTTCGTAAAAGTTAGGTTCGCAATTGCAAATTTAGGAAAACGACAAAACATAATTTACATAAATGACCTGTGTTCGTTAAAACTCAGATTCGCAATTGCCAACCTGGCCCCTGGAGTTTCAAACATGGCATTTTCTACCCAGGTTCGCAATTCGTTTTTGCGGAGATACAAGTGTTGGCCCCTGGTGAAATCATAGAAGAATATTACGTTGCGAAGGAGAATCTTACGTTGCGAAGGTACGTTTTTGACGAAAAATTTGCACCGTACCATCCGCAATTATGACCACCTCAACCCTCCCTTTCTTTGTATAAATAGAAGACTTGTGGGAACCAAAAATTTCACCCCAAAAAAACGCACATGCTTTCTACACAAAGAAAACGCATGTGAGTCTCTTTGCAAACGAATTTTCCACGTTAGCAACCTTTCTCAATAGCTTGTGAAGTAAGTTTTTCGTAACTCTGTGTTATTATAGATCTGTTTTTTTAGTTAAGTAGAATTGTTGTAGTTAAATAATATAGATGATGTTTTTATGTTTACTTGTTATATATATGTATTTTACAAGATGTCACGAAAAAAATTCGAAATTTTTATTCGAGTCAGACCAAGAACATGTCTCTTATTTTCGAAAAAAATGACATCTTATAAAATCCCAAATACATATATGTTATTTTTTAAAAACATTGTAATGTTTGTATAGCATTTTACGTATTAACTTTGTTAATTAAAATTAATTACACATTACATCTCTTTACTTCGCATAGATACTGATTAGGTTCCTGTATTTTACATATTTACAAATTAGGGATATGGACTTAGAGAATTTAAAGTTTAGGTGACTATACTTTGCAAATTTATAGATTAGGTATCTATAGTTTGCATATTTACAGATTAGGTTTTTGTACTTGCATATTGACATATTAGGTTCTTGTACTTGCATATTGACAGATTAGGCCCTTATATTTTGAATATTTACAAATTAGTTCTCTATAGTTTGCATATTTACATAGGTCCATGTAGTTTGCATATTTACAGATTAGGTCCTTAAACTTAAACTAATTACACATTAGGTCCCTGTACTTTGAGAATATAAAGTGCAGGTCCCTACACTTTGTATATTTACAGATTAGGTCCCTATAGTTTGCATATTTACACATTAGGATCCTGTAGTTTGCGTATTGACAAATTAGTTCCCTGTACATAAACTAATTACACATTAAGTCCATGTACTTAGAGAATTTAAAGTTTAGGTCCCTATACTTTGCATATTTACAGATTAGGTCCTTATAGTTTGCATATTTACACATTGGGTCCTTATACTTTGCATATTTACACATTGGGTCCTTATACTTTGCATATTTACATATTAGGTCCCTAGAGATCAAGGTCCATGGTTGGACGTTACTAGACCCCATGCTGGTTCACATGTTTATGCAGAGGTAGATCGATGTGTGAAATGCCAAGGTAGAAGAGTTTTGTCTTGTGACATGATTTCGTTTCGGACAGGAGCCCACCATTCGTTCCCGACGATACGATTGCTTCCTTCGTAGTGTGTTTCCAGGTGCAGCGGGACCTACACATCAAAAGATTTCAAACGTGCTTAGCTGGTTTGAGGACATGAGCCGCCTATATGACGCTGATGTTGTTCGAGTCTGTTTGTTGCTTATGGTGGAGTGATTTTTATGGGCCGTCAGAATCATCAGTATGTTGGTGAGATAGGGATCAAGGTCATCGAGAATTTTTAAGCATGGAAACGGTTTTCATGGGGATCCTACATCTAGGCACTCCAATAGTTAGAGATCCTTACCGTTAGCTCCATTCAAGATGCAAGAGATGATGGCGCGACTTCAAGACCTTCTCGAAAAAGGATTCGTTAGACCGAGTTCGTCGCCTTAGGGAGATCCGGTCTTGTTCGTTAAGAAGAATGATGACAATATGAGAATGTGCATCGATTATAGGGAATTAAGCAAGGAAACCGTGAAGAACAAGTAGTCGTTTCCAATGATCGATGACTCGTTCGATCAACTTCAAGGAGCAGGTTGTTTCTCAGAAATCGACATACGTTTGGGATACCATCAAGTGAGGATGAAGAAGGACGAAATTCCAAAGACGACTTTCAGAACGTGTTATGACCATTACGAGTCTTAGTAATGTTGTTTGGTTTGACTAACGCGCCAACGATATTCATGGATTTGATGGACCATGTATGCCAACCTTTCTTGACAATACGATAATCGTGTTTATTGAAAATACATTTTTCCGAATTTAACTTAATTCATAATTAGTTATTTAATTTAATTTATATCCCTACTTTTTTTATTTTTCATTTTACACCCTTATTATATTAATATACATAATCGTATATAAACTAAAATACATTAAACAAATATGTTTTTTTACAAATTATTCAATTATAACCGTCCCATGAAACCGTTCAAAATGAGCTCAAATGTTATGGGTTTGAAGACCTCACTATCGAATCTTTTTCAAAAAAAATTTGACCAATTGACCATATTAACCTTTAATTTTAGATATCTGATATGCGATTTAAAAACATATAAAACCATAAAATTGTCGTTGCATGATGAAGAATAAGACTAAACATAAAACAAAAGTATCTTTCTGAATTCTCCGCATTAAGATTAGGGATGTTTTATGTCACGTTACGCACGGATACGTATTTGGTTTTAGAAAAGTAGTTAGAAATGCTCTAAGGTAATTCATAATTGTATAAAGTTGAATGGAGCATATGGCTATGTTTGGCAAACTAGCTGATAAGCTAGCTTATGACTTATAAGATAGCTGGTAGCTGATAAGCTAGCTGATGAAAAAGTCATGTTTGACAAAACTAGCTTATAAGCGTGTAAAATGACTAAAAATGACATATTAAAAAAATAGTAAATAAATAATAATTATATAATTGAGGGTATTTTTGGAATAAAAATGTAAAAAGCAAAATAAGCCTCTTAAATGCTACTCCTTCTAACGTTTTGAAAAGCTAACTTATAGTTATCCAAACATGTACCTAGCTTATAAGCTAGCATTTTTTTTTTACAAACAATGCCTACGTATATTTGTAACATTTCGAATTTTGAATTAAATAAAAAAATAAAAAATGTTAGCACGATGTAAAATTTTGAAAAAACGTGAGGGCAACAGTTATTGTACAACAGAGACAGCAGACACACGTTTACATTTCCCAGGAAATTAATTCACTTGTCCACGTGGCAGTCCTATTGTACATGATGTGGGTCCTACCTGTAATTTTGTAGTTCAGAAAACAATACGTAGAATGCCCCCCCTTTCTTCAATCCGTCACTCAACATCATCATCATCATCATCATCAAACCCTCTCATTTGACTTTAACATTTCTTTCTATCAACTTCATACACCTCTGAAATCCATGCTCATCTGATCTCACCAAATCAAATACAAATTTCTAACATATATATCGTATATATATAGCATATGTATGTATGTATAGAGAGAGAGAGAGAGAAAACGTTTTAGAGAGAGAAAGGAGAATTAATTGAAGCGGTTGTTTATCGTTCATCACACGTTTCTTCTACGTTTTGTTTCAATTAAATGTTGTGATTTATCGTGTCGATTTGATATATACACAGAGAGAGAGATGGGAGCTTGCTTGTCGACGCCGGAGAGTTGCGTCGGAGGTAGAATAAGATCGTCGAAGCGGAAATTTAGGAAGCGAAAGAAAGACTTGAAGCGACGTGTTTCCACTCGTCTTTCCGATCAATCAAAGTCCCTTCCGTCGGATCGGTCCTTCGTTAATCCTACTTTCCGCGGTTCTCTCTCTCTCTCTCTCTCTACTTATATAGAAATTGCAGACTGCAGTTGTATTAATTGAGAGTTTTGATCTAGAACTGTTACAAATTATATACGTATCTATTGCATTTTTACTGATTACTTGACTGATTTAGGGTTAGCTATGGACTACTGATTATGTGTTCATAAGTATGTAAATAATTATCGAGAAGTAAAACCATTTGTTTAAATTTGAAATTTGAGCTAATGTGGTGGAATATCTCTGTTTTCGCGTTTTAGTTTTCTATCCTTTTTTGGCACAATTATTCGGTGGTGTTGTTCTTGAATATTCAATCTGTTACTAATTTTGGAGCTACTCTATCCACTTCTAGAAAGGGATACATTTTTTTATTCATTGTCATACCTAGGGCTTTTGACACTGGGCATTGTTGTAAATTAACACCTTCAAGATCTTAATTATGAAGTTTAATGTAGTTAGGAAGA
Organism: Saussurea involucrata; assembly: GCA_033807775.1. NCBI lineage: Eukaryota > Viridiplantae > Streptophyta > Magnoliopsida > Asterales > Asteraceae > Saussurea > Saussurea involucrata. Next base: position 177,642,331 of record CM066321.1, read on the forward strand.
ATTTTAGGGAAAGCTTATGATTCTTATAAATGTTGAAGTTAATAAGCAACTCATATGATAATTTGATAGCTATTGCTTGAAGAATGAGAAGCTAGATAGCTTTAACCAAGGAACATGAGTTCATATTCGAGTTTGTTTGTAAGATTAGCCCTGTTTTTGGTGGTGTTACTTCTCAATATTTATTCAGTTTTTGTAAATGTATTAGCTTCCTTATAGTTATCTCACTTATTTTAATTAGCAGGCAGCACTGATGAGTTTTTCTATGATTCTGCTGCTGTTCTTGAATCAGACTGTAGTGAAGAAGATTTCCAAAGTGTTCTTGATGGTACTTATCTCTATAGCCAATTTCCAGTTAAAATATTAACTTATCTTTAGCTTACAAATCCATATATATATATGCAAGATGTGGCGTCTCTGAATGGGTCAGAAGGCGCCTCTAGGGCAAGCATTGCTTCTCTCAGGGATATCAATCATGGAGATGGTGAGAGTCGTAGAAGTTCAGTGCATCCAGAAGAAATGAATCCGCGATCCAGATCTGATGGACCTTCTAACGATTTCCAGCCTGTATACATTGATGAAATATCTTCTTCTGTAGATGAGAATGCAGGAAGGGAGGATGGTTTGTTGGACTGTGGAGTAATTCCCAGTAACTGTCTGCCTTGCCTTGCTGCAACAGTTCCATCTGTTGAAAAAAGAAGATCTTTAAGCTCTAGCCCACCAAGTGCAAGGAAAAAGACTGCTCATAAACTCTCGTTTAAATGGAGAGATGGACATCCTAATGCCAATATCTGTAAGTACTTTTAAGCTGTTACTACTCCCAAAGTTTTGTCATTTGGAACCACAAGGGTTGTGGCCTAGTGGTTAAGGCCCTGGGGGATGTGGTGAAATACCCAATCTGCCCAGGGTTTCAATGCAGGCGCACACAACAATTGTGACCACTGAGTTTATCAGGGCAAATGTCTTGCGGTCATAATTTGCACCACACCCAATCTGCCCAGGGTTTCAATGCAGGCGTTCACAACAATTGTGACCATTGAGTTTATCGGGGCAAATGTCTTTATAATTTCCCAAGGGATTAGTCTAGGCATAGCCTAGGACACCCTTCTAAAAGAAAAAAGCTTTGTCATTTGGCTATGCTACTTAAGGGAAACATACACATAGGCATTAAAATGTGCTTCTTGATCTCATAGTTTCTTCAAAGATGCATCTACAAAGACCGATAGCTGGTTCACAAGTACCCTTATGTCCAGTAGAGAAGAAAGTTCTTGATTCATGGTCATATGTTGAACCAAAGACTTTCAGAGTACGAGGAGAGAATTATTTGAGGTAACTGAATTATAATGGGTTTTTTTAATAAACATTTGATTGGTTTGTCATAGTAGTTTTTTAGTTACCATTTAATCGAATATTTGCAGGGATAAAAAGAAAGAACATGCACCTAATTATGCAGCATATTACCCATTTGGTGTTGATGTGTTCTTATCTCAAAGAAAAATTGATCACATTGCTCGGTTTGTTGAGCTCCCTGTTGTTGGTTCTGCTTCCGGAGAACTTCCATCTATTCTTGTTGTAAATGTCCAGGTACTTCCTAACATTCAGAGTTTTTCTTTGCTATTACTGTTTACAGTCTCATTTTTGATATATTTTTCATTCATTCCTTTTTGTGTATCTTTTTCAACGAAATGCTGCTACAGTCTTTACCTCTTGCAATGACATTCTTTATGTGGTGGTTCTATAGGTTCCATTGTACCCTTGTGCCTTTTTCCAAGGAGAAATTGATGGCGAAGGAATGAATGTAGTTTTGTATTTTAAACTTTCTGATAGTTACTCAAAGGAACTCTCATCGCAGTTTCAAGATAACATGAGAGTAAGAATCAACTCTTGTCATATGCATAATGCATTATTTCATTAGTTTTGATTATCAACTTATTCATAGTTGTTTTGAAACAGAGGATTCTTGATGATGAAATAGAAAAAGTGAAAGGTTTTCCTGTTGATACACTTGTACCATTTCGTGAAAGGCTGAAAATATTGGGTCGGGTTGTAAATGTAGAGGATCTTCAGTTATGTGCACCAGAGAGGAAGCTTATGCATGCTTACAACGAAAAACCTGTTCTTTCTCGTCCTCAACATGAATTCTACCAAGTGAGTTTCTGCTCTTCATTTTCCCAGTAATACTGAAATATATATATTTTGTTTTATTTTATATTTAATATTAGTATTGGTGGAGTGGTTTTTGCAGGGAGAGAATTACTTTGAGATTGATTTGGATATGCATAGATTTAGTTACATCTCCAGGAAAGGATTTGAAGCATTCCAAGATAGACTAAAGAACTGCATCTTGGATGTGGGGCTGACAATACAGGCAAGTCTTTTTCATTACTAACTACTCTTAAACAACATGATTTTAAATTTGTTGTTTCCTTTTAAAATTACTGTTTTTTTATTTTTTATTTTTACTTTGAATCAGGGAAACAAAGTGGAGGAATTGCCAGAGCAAATCTTATGTTGTGTAAGGTTAAATGGTATTGATCGCATGAGATACCAGATGTTGGGGTTAAATCAAGAGTCACTATGATAAGCTCCCCAATAAATAGTGTAAGCAATATATTATGAGAATTATTTTCTGAATATTTTTTTCGCCCCCTTCTCCTCTTCTCTTTTCATATGCTTTCTTTTTGGTTAGTTCTTATAACATAGAAAATTAGGTTTATTATAAGTTCAAAGTTGTGGGCTACCAATAACTTTGACCATAGGTTTTAAGTTAATTTGAAGGTTCTTGGGTCAGCCTTTTGCTTTACTCAATAGGCTAAATATTTTGCCATCCCTAGTAATTTGCACCCAAGATGGGGAAGCAACCTTGTGAGATAAGTGGGAACCCCTTTAGATTATTTTTCAAAAGAGCCGTTGAGTAAAGAATGGAGATTCCAACATATGTTGAGAAGAAACCGTCTAAGGGGTCGTTTACCAAACACTTACCCTAGTAAACGCTTATCAAGTCACATTACCTTACCGAAACAAAATGACAAGGACCAAAAATCTTGCCCGGTAAGAGTTAAGGCAAGGACCGAGAGTCTTACCCCGGTAAGTGATGGTGAAGACTCTTACCACGGTTAGCGCTTACCGGAAAAATTGTAGTGTAGGATACCGTTTTGGTGGACTAAAATCTTACCCGGTTAGTAAATTATAGTGTTGAATTTACGAGTAAGTGCTTACCCGGGTAAGCGTTTGGTAAACGGCCCCTAAGTCTACTCCAACGGAGGCTGGTTGGCCCAGGGAGTGTCTAAAGGTGGCTTACAAGATGCCCGAGAGCGTTGAGTCCCTAGAGTGGTAGACCTTGGTTCTAATACCATGTGAGATAAATGGAACCCCATTAGATTTATGTCTAAAAAATCCCTTGAGGAGAGGAGAGGAGAGGTTCCAAGATATACAGAGAAAAAATAGTCCAAGTGTAGCCGAAGTGAGACTCTAACAAACCTAATACCAAAGGGTGGTAGGATAGAACTGCATTCAATACAGACATACAGTTCAAGTCTAATCCCTTGTGTGATTCCGGAGTTGGTTACGATCTAAACGCACTACACATATATTCTCTCAAACCTATTCATGAATAGGGTTGGATTTCGGTGAGAATAAAAGTTATGGTGAGAAGGATAAGAAGGGATTGTACTTGGATCAATCCTAGTTGAAGATCAGTTGAAAATTCCATTCTAAGCTAATTAATTGGTTATTTTAGGATTTAATATGAACCATTAGATCAAAAGTAATTAAAAGTGATCAAGGGTACAAATCTCTGCTTACACTTGTCGTCTTAACTCCTATTTTTACACGATCCTCTGTCTACATGAATATTAGGAAAACAAGACAATCTTTAGGAACGGAAGACAAGTTAAGATGGTTGAATGAAATACAAGTATTCGAATGTAAATGTTCACATTGAGATATAATTCTTTTAGCCCATTTCATTTCACTTTTGGAGTCTTAATTCTCTATTTATCTTTGTATGATGGCAACATGAATCACAAAATTGGAATGGAAGATGCAATAAGCTGAATATGTCTTGTTTGGGTTAACATAATTCTATGGGATCTAGAAGATTTGGTCATTTAACGATATTTCATTTCTCTGTTTGGTTCGTTTATACCAGAAGGAATAAGAGCCTTTATGCCTTGAGCCTTGAGTGAAATCATTGACCTATTCTATGTGATTTTCAAAAGTCGAGTGAAGTTTCAAACATGTAATTAAAGACCAAACCAATATAGTATTGTGCACATGGTTACTTAAAACAATATGCTCCTACCAAAAATAGTTGATACTCGAAACAATATACTAAACTCAAGGAGACTCGAGACAATGTGAATTTAAACAAAGTTATTAATAACAGAAACAATAGCAAAGTTATTTAACAATGTGAGAATACGGTTTCATACCGGATAGATGTGACAAGTGTCTGGTGAGGATGGGAAAAGTAGCGGATAGTCGAGAGAGAGTCGTGAAGTGAAGTGAAGTGAAGTTCTAAATAGAAAATGAACACTTAAACCTGCCAAAACAAAAAAGACAATATAAATAATAAATAATTAAATATATAACATACTTCTCAGTATAATAGGGTAAATACCATATCGTAGTACTAGTAATAACATAGTGTTACCAACAAACTTTGCACTCTTGGTATGATAGTTTCAACCGAAAATGTTAGTACCAATTGGTACAAATGATATTGTTGCTAGTTGGTGTGGTTTGGTATGATTTTGACACCCTAATTCCACAAAGTTATGATTTTAGTTTTTCATATCATTTTGTATTGAATCCACGTCTCTAATATTAAAGAATAAAACCTAAAACCTACTTTCTTCATCATTATATTATTATTTATTATTATCAATACAATGTAATAATTTTATTATTATTAATTTTTTTACATTGAATAGTAATTTTATTAGTGGTATCTATAATTTAAACAAGAAATTATAAAAATACAATAAAATGGTATCTTGATTCTTTATCATTTTTGTGAATTTGCATCGGTGTAAGACCAAGACTTTGTTAAAGTATCACGTCAGTTTTGCAATAACATTTCTTAGGGCGTCTACAATGGTTAACCCATATGAAAGACTTGAACAAAATAAAAATATATTAAAAAAATCTTGGTCTCACTATATTGTACTTTTCTCTTTCTTTGCCTCTCACAATCATTTCTTCAAACACTTGAGGAACCTCAAGTGGTTGATAAAAAAAAATCAAGTCAAGTCATCTTCTCCAATGGTCTAAGTCATCTTCAAGTCTTCTTCAAACTTTCCTTAAATTACCATTGGAGATGCTCTTATATTAATGCAAGATCAAACTCCTTTCTAAAGTGGTTCCCATTGCAAATATTATAATATAATATAATAAACTAATGAAACAAAAATATATAATAAACCAATATTATAAAAATAATAGTATTAATTTATTAAATTTAGTAATTAAAACCATCAAAGATCGAGTATATTTTGAAAGGCCATGCATTCATTCAAATCCACTTGCATTAATTTTCGGAAATTAGGTTTCAGTCCTGGTATTAAATATGTACAAGAGTTATATATTCATAAAATTTGTTGTTATAATCACTTTAAAAGATGAATAACAATAGTTTAAGTTCTTTGTCGTCTAGTAACATGACCTCGGACCTTAAGGTTACTAGAAGTTTGTTTGATTATTAATATCATATCCATATGCAATTAATCGAGCTATGTTCCACAACTGACTTATTATACCTCACGGTTATTCCAAAAAGACATGACGCAGGAGAGACAAAGACTGAGTAGGCAACAACATAGATGAGGAATCCAAAGTGGTAGCTAGAGATTGAAACAAACCAATCAAATGTCACTAGTTTGAGTTCGGCAAGGTCACTGAAGATTTTTTTAACCGTTTTTCTGGGCCTAGGATTAGTCGAGATGCACGCAAGTTGACCCGACACCCAAGGTTAACAAAAAAAAGCAATCAATATATATATATATATAAAGGAGAATGTGAGAGAGTGAGTTAAGGAGAGGCCACCATTGATGCTTTAAAATTTTGTGAGATTTTTGATTTTTTTTAAATAGAAAATATAGCATTGAATATTTTCACCTTTTCATTTTCTATATTTTATTATTGATTTTAAATTAAAGTATTTATATATTTAATCAACCCATAATTTAATAAATTCAACGTTCACATATTTTTAAAATTATAATCACTATTTGATAACGATGATTATTTTATTATTATTAATGAGTTTATTTATTTTACTTTGTACGGTTAAATGAGTGAAATATTATATGAATTTATTTTATTAAGATAGATGACAATCATTATAAATCAATACTTACTTTTTTATTAAGCCAACAATCAATATATCATTTATATATATAAAAGGAAGAACCACATGCAATGATGTGACACACTCTTAGAATAGTATTCTTCATATGAATTTTCTTGGGTTTTTGATTTTCAAAAATCTTTCATTTGTTAAAGACTTTTCTATCCTTTATAAGTAAATGAATGCTCTACTATGAATGGGGTTCTTTGGTAAAATTATATTCATCTTGCATTTATAAGATTATTTAATATCATAATGATTAACCTATCCTTTACCCCAAAGCCTTCTTGAATTCCCACCCTTTCGGTTTTCCTCTCTATTCATTCTTTAAAATACACACCATCAAAGTCATCCCTACCACAAAGCTCAAACCTCCTCATCGAGATTTCAAGTTTGCATTGTTTTTAAACTTACAGGTTCGTATGAAAATTATACACCCTCTAAATACTCACGCTCTTCATCTCTCAATTTCTTCTTCTCTATTCAGTTTTACTTTTGATGTTCTTCATATATTGGTTTTGCTTTTGTTGGACTTTTAGTGGATTATCTTTTGGTTGCTTAAGAGTTCCATGATTATTAGAAGTAAATATGTAATATAATCTCTTTTAACTCTTGATTTATGCACATTTAGTAGTTAAATACCTTGACATCATTATCAAAGCTTGACAAGTGTAATTATTCATTTAACCGCCATAAAAAATTCGACATTACAGGTTATTTGGTATTCTACGTTAACATCTGCAATTATTGAGTGTATCCACCTTGAGATCAATATATATATATATATATATATATATATATATATATATATATATATATATAAGGAGAATGTGAGAGAGTGAGAGAGTGAGTTAGGGAGAGGCCACCATTGAGATTTTAAAATTTTGTGAGATTTTTGAATTTTTTTTAAATAGAAAATGTAACATTGAATGTTTTCACCTTTTCATTTTCTATATTTTATTATTGATTTTAAATTAAAGTATTTATTTATTTAATCAACCCATAATTTAATAAATTCAACGTTCACATATTTTTAAAATTATAATCACTATTTGTGTAACAACCCACTCTAAATAAAGCATACATAGCATTATTAATAAACAACTCTCAAAACTGGGTCTATAAAATTTTGTTACATCTGTCAAAATAACTTAGGTTGGCGGAAACAACCTATACATAACTGAGAATAACTACCACTAAAAGTATGAGTGGCACTGTCTCTATCTGCATCCGTACTCTATCCTGCGCCTGTTCACTTACCGGAGCCTCCTACTATCTGTTTACCTGAAAATGTTTAGTTTGAAAAATGCGAGGGTTAGACCATAAGGTCTAGTGAGTCCCTCCTAACAGTTCTCAAAAACATTTAAAAACAGTTTATAACTTTCAAATATCTTTGCATAAAACTTTCTCATAACTTTGCATAAACTTTCACATAGTTGTACCTTTAAAATCTTTCACATAAAATCATACACTGGATAGGCCAGCCCCATACATCATACACGGGATAGGCCCGCCCCATAAATCATACACTGGATAGGCCAGCCTCATAAATCGTACACTGGATAGGCCAGCCCCATAAATCGTACACTGGATAGGCCAGCCCCATAAATCATACACAAATCTCATTTAAAACTGTAAACAACTTTCATGTAGTCAAAAGCATAAGAATAAAACATGGCATTTCTCATCATGTACTCGTTTTAGAAAACATGTTAAAATAACACGTATTTTAGTTAGAAAACTCACCTGATATGCTTACTTCCTTCCTACCTTGCTCTGTACTCCCTAAACGATCTACCTGAGTTAAAGGATAAACATATAAGCTGACTAACCAAACTGTCCGGATACCACTTACCGAACACTCTTACTTCCCGGACGTTTCTACTTACCGGACACCACAACTGTCCGAATACCTCTGCTTTCCGGATAACACTACTTCCCGGATAACTCTACATTCCGGGCACTTCTACTTTTCGGACACTTAAACTTACCGGATACTTAAGCTTTCCGGACACTCTACCCGGTAACCTATAACATTCGAAGCTTACCGGACAAACTTCCGGACACCTGCATCGCAAGAAGCTTTCCGGGTAAAGCACTGTTCGATTTTAATGCTCGAAATCTTGCTAAACGCTCACTAATCAGAAAGATAGTGCGACGATTAACTACATACAGTTCTATTACCAACTCCCACAAGGTTTTACTGACAAGACACAATCCAAAGGTGCTTAAATCTCCCTTAATGGTCTTAAACAACTTTTTGCAAGAAAACTCTCAAAACTACAAATCATTAGACAAATCTTAAATGGAGTTATGGATTAAGGATTACCTGGTAGATTATTTGCAAGAAACGAAAATCCAAACTTAATCCTTCTTCTGATTTCCAAGCCTTGATGATTCTTCTCTTCAATTTCACAAAACACCTTCAAAACTCCAATTTCTTTTCTCTCAAAGAACTCAGCCGACAAACACAATGAAATCAGGGATTTTTGGAATGTTGTCTAGGGTTTTGTGCCCTTTTATACCCCAACTCTTATTTACTTAACTAGCCCCTCAACTTCTACTTTTATTTAAAACTCCACACCAAACGCAAAACACTTCGAAAAAGGTCTGGGTCGTTACAACTTGATAACGATGATTATTTTATTATTATTAATGAGTTTATTTATTTATTTATTTTACTTTGTAAGGTTAAATGAGTGAAATATTATTAGAATTTATTTTATTAAGATAGAGGACAATCATTATAAATCAATACTTATTTTTTTTTATTAAGCCAACAATCAATATCAATATATATAAAGGAGAATGTGAGAGAGCGAGTTAAGGAGAGGCTACCATTGAGGCTTTAAAATTTTGTGAGATTTTTGAATTGTTTTTAAATAGAAAATGTAGCATTGAGTGTTTTCACCTTTTCATTTTCTATATTTTATTATTGATTTTAAAGTAAAGTATTTATTTATTTAATCAACCCATAATTTAATAAATTCAACGTTCACATATTTTTAAAATTATAATCACTATTTGATAACGATGATTATTTTATTATTATTAATGAGTTTATTTATTTATTTATTTTACTTTGTAAGGTTAAATGAGTGAAATATTATATAAATTTATTTTATTAAGATAGATGACAATCATTATAAATCAATACTTATTTTTTTATTAAGCCAACAATCATCAATATATATATATATAAAGGAGAATGTGAGAGAGTGAGTTAAGAAGATGCCACCATTGAGGCTTTAATTGTTTTTGAGATTTTTGAATTTTTTTTAAATAGAAAATGTAGCATTGAATATTTTCATCTTTTCATTTTCTATATTTTATTATTGATTTTAAATTAAAGTATTTATTTATTTAATCAACCCATAATTTAATAAATTCAACGTTCACATATTTTTAAAATTATAATCACTATTTGATAACGATGATTATTTTATTATTATTAATGAGTTTATTTATTTATTTTACTTTGTAAGGTTAAATGAGTGAAATATTATATGAATTTATTTTATTAAGATAGATGACAATCATTATAAATCAACACTTATTTTTTTATTAAGCCAACAATGCTTATAAATCAAAAATATATTTTTGCTTATTTACATTTTTTTTTGTGTATGTAACGTCCCAAACAAAGTAAAGCATGCAATTCTTTAAAAAAAAGTATCCCAAAAACGGGTCCCAAAATTTTCTTACATTATATCAAAATCTGGTTGGCGAAATCAACCTACACAACTGAGAATAATGTTTAAACTAAATATTAGTGTCGCTACACTACCGAGCTTCCTTGCTAATCGCCCTGCTCACTTGCCAGAGCCTTTCATTACCTGCTTCCCTGGAAAAGTTTTAATTTAAAAATGCGAGGGTTAGACCATGAGGCCTAGTGAGTCCCTCTTTACAGTTCCCAAAACATTTAAAAACAGTTTATAATTTTCAATGTAATCATTCATAATTCTGTTCATATAAAATCATTCACGGAAAAAGGTCCGCCCCTTCGTATATTGGCACCCTGAAGTCACCCTAGGGTGACAACGAGTCAGTCTCATGTTGCCTTACAGGGTCACACCTCCCTTGACATAAACGGGTCACACCTCCCGGCACGAGCTGGCGGGCCACACCCCCCGACTTAGCCAATTTACATCTCAAACAATGTATGCATACATCCCATATAAAACTTTAAACAACTTTCATGCAGTTAAAAGCATAAAAATAAACATGGCATTACTCATCATGTCTTGCTTTAGAAACACATTAAAAGTCACGCATTTTAGTTAGAAAACTCACCTGAAGCTCTTACTTCTCTTTTCTAATTTGTTCCCGACTCCCAATTGATTTTCCTGAATAAATAGACAGAACATAAGATGATCACTTAACTTTCCGGACACAACTCCTTTCCGGACACCCACACTTTCCGGACGACACCATATCCCGGACAACCACACTTTCCGGACGACATAACATTCCGGACATCACTAATTCCCGGGTACTTCTTACTTACCGGACACTAGACTCACCGGACACTTATACTTACCGGACAAATACTTACCGGATACCCCTCTCATCCGTACAGTTCCCGCATCCGGTAACCTTCAACCGATTCAACGTATCCGGACGTCCAGAAGACTTTCCGGACGCCGACCTGACCCCTTATTGAATCGAAAATCACAGATTAGCTTAAGGTCCCACGAATTAAACATTAGAAACAATAATAAGATCACAAAGCCCAACAAATACTAAAACCTTAGCCGCAAAACAACCAATTTGACGCCTAATCTTTCTCATTTAGCTTCAAACTCAACTTTTAACAAAAACCCCAAAAGATAACCATCTTAACAACATTCCACAGATTAAGGATGAAGAGAAGAGGTTACCTGTTTGATTGAGAATGAAGAACACCTTCCTTTCTTCTCCAATAAGCTGGAATTTCTTTCTCCTTACTTGACCTATCTCTCTTTCTTCTTTCTTTCTCCCTTTCTCCTTCTTGTTCTTTCTTTCCTTCTTCCTCTAATCAGCCGCCAAACACAATTAGGAATAGAAATGCTACTTAGGGTTTTGTGCCCAATTATACTCTACCCCTTATTTACCAACTAGCCCCTCAACTTTCATTATTATTAAATTCCTCCACAAAACTAGAAACTCTAACAATTGGTATTGGTTATTACAACACTCCCCCCTCAAAAGAATTTCGTCCCCGGAATTCCATTTTCAAAAAGATAAGGGTACCTGGACTTCTTATCTGATTCTACTTCCCACGTTGCCCCTCGTCCCTTATGATACCTCCACTGGACTTTTGCTAGCCGAACCTCCTTGTTCCTCATTTTGTAAACCTTACTGCTCACGAATTCAATCGATTCTCCCACCTAAGTCAAACTCTGTAACGTCCCAAAAATTACAAGGAATTTAAATTTAAAAATAGGCATTTTAATAAATAAAACCTTATTAAATATCCAACACCGTTTCCTTTGCAAATTCAATAATAAATAATCTCGGTAATAATAAACAGCGGAAATTAAATTGTTTAATAATAACTCTAATCTCATGATTATATAAACTCTTCACGCGCGTCAGTGTGTACCCGTCACGCCTTGGAGCCACAAGCACCTGAAACCACATTAAAATAGGAAAGGGTAAGCACAAGGCTTAGTGAATTCAAACCATATATAGGATCGCAATTATATCAGCATCACCCTTAAACAACTAGTTATCGCAACCAACTCATACCATGCAATCACGTCTTGCACCCAAATTTATATATACCAAATATACCAGCACATATATTTCTTGGAACATCCATCAAGAAAATATATCACAATTAATAATAAGCCTTATACTTCTTGGAACGACCATCAAGAAAATATAATCGCAACTCATTACACAAACACATATACTTCTTGAAACAACCATCAAGAAAATATATCACAATTAATAATAAGCCTTATACTTCTTGGAACGACCATCAAGAAAATATAATCGCAACTCATTATACAAACACATATACTTCTTGGAACATCCATCAAGAAGATATGTCACAATTAATAATAAACCTTATACTCCTTGGAACGACCATCAAGGAAATATAATCACAACTCATTATACAAACACATATACTTCTTGGAACAACCATCAAGAAGTACATCAATCACAGTTCAATATATATACACAATTATATATACCCCACAACACAATAATATCAACAAACAATCATAACTATCACACTCGAGCTATAGTAACACAAATATAATTCCCATCCTATATAGTGAGAGAACTCACCTCAAAAGCAAAGCTTATGTCCTCAACAGCAACACGAACCGGCCAACACCAGCTCACCCTTTTCCACCTAAATAAGTGATATCAAACGTCACCACAAAGTCCTAGCCCAAATTCACAACTACTAGATTACAAGTTACAAATTCCAGCTTTTACTCTAAAAACACAGGTCTGTTCGGGACCTGTTTAACCCCTTATAAACTGATAAACCCAGAAATATTATTCCATAATCACAAATTCCCATGTCTTAGGGTTCCAGGGACATATCGCACGCGCTCTAACGATTCTACAATTTACTATGGATTTTACAAAACCAACTTGCAGCACAGTGAAAACAGGACCTTTCAGTACAAAACAACAATTTGACACTAGCTATGGTCCGAACTGGTTTTTCCATAAAACATAAGAAACTTACTAGACTCAGAATGGGAGATTTTGGCACTGATTTCACCCCAAAACGATGTTCCTATAAAAAGTTATGGCTTTCACAAAACAGTGGCAGAAACTGTGAATTTCACATGAAATGACAAACGTTGTTTATAAACCCATTAAGACATAGCTTAACCCAAACATGCCCGAACAGCCTACAAGCTTACTGGAAAGGGCTATACTACGCTGGACAACAACCGTGCACTACCCACTGCCGCCTCCGGCGGTAGTGGTGGTTGGCAGCGGCGACGGTGGTTATGGTAACCCTTCCGGCGGAACCTCCCAACATCGCCCATCCCGACTCACCCGCAACCACACCCCCGCACACACACGCACCCTGCACCCACCTCTCTGACGCCACCACGGCGGCGTGCAGCGGCGGCCCCACCGCCGGCAGCCGTGGATGCGGCGGTGGTGGTGGCGGTTTACGGCGTTCCGACAACGAAACCACAACGAAAAAGAACGGGAACACGGGGTTACCTCGACGTGACTCCTCCTCCACCCTTTTCCGGCAGAAACGACGGCGTCTCTCTCTCTCTCTCTCCGGCGTCACTCTCTCTTCTCCGGCGTCACTTTCTGTAATAACTAGGTATTTTATTTATTTATTTTATAAGTCTTTAATTTTAATAATTTTTGGAAAAATAAGTTAAGGGTTAGTCTTTTATATTATAAGAAAGTTAGAGGGTTTGTTTGGTATTTTTACCAAACTCCACACCACCACCGCCTTATTGCCTCACTAGGATGATGTGTCCTCCTAATTGAGTATCTAAACAAATATCCTAAGTATTGTGTGTGTGAATTCGGTTTAGAGAGAGAGAGAGAGTGAAATCGAAGAAGGGTCAAGAAGAAGAAGAAAGAATCTGATCTCCATAGCTGGGATTTTAGTGTTTATGCAGTAAACTGTTCAGGTGATCATCTGATTCCTTTCCCTTTTATATATTTAAGTTTTTAGAAGTTTATATTTGGGTTTTAAGTAATTTTAGAAAGGTATATGGGTCTTTGGTTATGTTTAGAATGTCAATAAGAGTCTAAAAATCATTTATGGGTAAATATTGGACTGAAAGTCGTTTTTGCTGAGCTTATTAAAGAAAGACGGTGAACAGTAATTTTTCAGGTTTTCGCAACAGTAGGTTGCGAGATGTGAGGTTTTCGCAACAGTAGGTTGCGAGAAGTGAGGTTTTCGCAACAATGGGTTGCGAGTTCTTTGGTTTTCGCAACAGTGGGTTGCGAAAAGTGAGGAATTCGCAAGCTGTGGGTTGCGAAAAGTGTTAAAATACAGATTTATTAATGAGGTGTATTCTTGTTAATTAACTATTTCAGATAGTAAAATTCAAAGATAAAAGTGGGACTTGTTGAAGAGATTTTTGGAGAACTATTGGAAAAGCATTCAGGTGAGTTTTATTTTAAAACGTTTTTTCAACTGAAATACATATATATGTGATTTATATATATACATGAAATGGATATGTATGGGTTGGGAATGTGATACATAATGTGATTATGTGTTTTTATTGAAATGTTTATATACATGATGGTATACTGTAATTATATGAGTATTCTGCGAGAATACGGGGCCGGGATCCGAGGTGCGGACCGGTGTGTTGCCGGGTTCCGGTAAGCGGACAGGCGTGTTTACTGTAGATGTTGTACAACAGAGTAAATTGACTAGTTGGCTTGCAACCACTAGTTTGGCCAATTGTGGAGGAATAAGGGGGAATGGGTGGATACGAAACGCAAGTCTTGGTTGGTATTTAATTACGTGTAATATATGTGTGTTTGTATAAAAAGGTTTTAATTAATTGGATTCTTGGCAAGTTTCAACTGACAGGGATTTTCTCACTGGACCATTAGGTCTAACCCTCATCATTTCTGTTTTAAAAATATGTATTCCAGGTTGAGGATCGTTCGTTAGCAAAGGGAAGAATTAATGTGTAAGGCGGGGTTAATAGCTGACAAGGATTAGGAACTGAATATGTGTTATGTTATATCGTTTCGAGACTGCTGGGACCGTACGTGATTTGTTTGGTAATTTCTTTTTATGAATATAACGATGTGATGCAATATATGTTATTTGAAACATGTTTGGAAAACCGGGTTGTTACACTTTCTCTTCTCCGGCAAACTCTCTCTCTACTCTCGGCGCTGCTCTCTCTCTCTCTCCCGCCGCTGCTCTCTCTCTCTCTCTCTCTCTCTCTCTCCTGCCGCTGCTCTCTCTCTCTCTCTCTCTTCGGCGGACAGCAGCGCCGGCGGCTGGGCGCTGCTGGTGGTGGTACGGCGGCAGAAGGGGGCGTAGGGTTTTGTTGCTTTCTTTTCCTTCTTCTCGCTTCCTCACCACGAAAACCCCAACCAAACAAAGTGAGGGCTCGGTTTTGAATTTCATGGGTCGACCCCCCCCCCCCCCATGCAAGGCTTTCACGAAATTACACCTTTGGTCCATGCAGATTAAGTCTTACATTAACCCCGAAACCCGACTTTTTAACAATTAAGGTCCTTGACGTCTAACCCCGATAACTAACGACGTTAAGAGAAAATATTTAAATTAACAACATAAATCATACCAGGGCACGGGCTTTACAACTCATCTACACTGGTGTCTCCCAAAGGAACAGCCACCTCGGCATTTGACAAACACTTCTTATCGTCTGTATTTCTTGCAAGGTCACCATCACCTCATTTCCATATCGGCTCTCCACAAAAAGACGTGCAACACACTATGAATTTCTTCTCAAAATCCCATCGTGTACCTCAAGATCGTGCACTATCTATTCAACTTTCATAACTTCGACGGATTCACAGCCTTAGTCCACCTCACTTTTCTCTCAAACTTCAAGGCTCAAAAGTCTTATGTTTTCAATTCATCCAGCTCAGTTCTACTCGGTCACTCCAAACCGTTCTGATGGGAAACATAACCGTACACCACACATTGGAACCGCCCTCGACGAGTCACCTCTTTGCCATGTCGTGCCATCTTGTACTATTTACTTGCAACCTCTCCGAATACTATACTCGCTTACATACCACTAGTAAATCCAAGGCCAACCGCGCCTCCATTCTCTCGCTTCTGTCCCCACATCGGGACTCACAGTTTTACAACACGTCTACTTACGGTCTCTCGTACCTCTTTACTTCCTTGAAAGAAGGAACTTGGTGGAAATTCCCCGCCACTACAACGAGAATCAAAAACCAGGACAATCACTCACTTGACCACTTGGCACAAGATCACCCTTGCACATCCCGACGAACTCACACCTAAGGGTTCCCTCCTCGGGTTACATGTAATTATAGATCACTTCTTCCAACCGACATACGCCTATGCAGATCATATTCCCTTCCCGAATCACATCGGCTACAACTCGACAACTAATTCGTACGTTTTCACCACTTCATCCTTTCACACTTAACGTGCCTAATAGTAGGAAACCTCCATAATTCCTCATTGAAGTACCCACCTATCTGAATTGACTTAACCTGAAGGCTCACCAATTTCTCACTGCTTGCCACAAGCATCCCGTCATATAACATAACTTCGGTTACTCCCACTAAACTAGGCGAAGTAACCATGACCACACCCTACTGTTCTCAATAGCTTACACCGAACGACCAGTTCGTTTGAACAACATCACCATCTCAGCTCATTCAACTGCCCTTTTCCACTTTTTCCCGCACAAGGACATGCACGAATCCTTTCCTCTATACTCTTTCTAGGAGTTCGCACACTTACTGATGACAATCCACATACACTAATCCACCTCTCGATGTTACTGTCAAGCTTACTACTTCCAACCTACTCACTTATTCCGACATACGATCTTTACCTCCCCACGCTAGCGTGGAGCATCGCTCACTAACATTACTTGTCCCTCTTTTCCGACCTTTCCACATGCTGATAACACTTCCTCATACTAGGCATAACCAAACAGTTGCACCAAAGTTCTAACTTAAGGCCTTCAACCAAGTCATCTTAAAACGACCCCAGTGTTCGAAGTTACTACACATTCCTTGATCTCCAACTATTACATTCTCGGATAATTCCTTCACACTTAAGAACCAATTCACATCCTTTAAGGATTTCGCACTTACTACCCCATATATTTGACTAACCATCCATCATCTTCTTTAAACCTCCAAAGATTCCAAAAATATACTTACTTAGCGACTCACACAACCAAAAACACTTGGTTTCTCATTTGGGTAACCATTCACTATCGCTCCGACATTCTATTTCGATAACAGACATATCACACGACCACTTACAAACCACATACCCCAACAACCTGATTAGCAAATCGAACACCTCAACTGAAATCTTTGACAAGGCTTTCCCTTTCTAACATCACATTACTACAACACTGACTGACACATTTACCTTGGCAATTGATGCCACTACTCATCGTTACAATCTCCACCCATAACATCTTACTGCAGACCCCGGTCTCCCATGGTCATTCGTATGCAACTCAAACTTACTCTCATGATCTCCCGCATAAATAACCGAGTCTATCTCGCTACTCTGTCTCTCTCCAGCTCTAGTTGAACCACAACTTACAAGTTCCTGATTAACTCTAACGTACTCGTTTCTTGCTAGCTCCTTGAGATCCCAAACCATTACATAGACAGGGCACATTCCCTCACAGATAGACATAATCTATACACTTACTTTGTTCGTGCTAAATACTACATCTTTTACGAACCATCCACCTCGTAAGTAAAACGCTTATCTAATGCAACAGTCTTTCGCTAGATTAACACCCCTACAGGGTGGTCCTTCAACTTTCAACCTTCTGATTCTAGTCTTCGGTCTCATACACGTTACACCACTGCCGACTCCGACATCAATAGTTGACCTGTTGATACTTCCTTAACTTATTCTTCAACAAGGGTCCCTTACGGAACCTAATCCTTCCGACATATCATTATCGAATTTACATCTCGTCTTCCTCATTTCGAACTCACTCAAGCAACGTCAATAATACAAGATCACCTTAAAACTCTTATTCGACGTCGAGGATATTTCATTTCTACTTCACCCCACTACTCATATCAAGTTGCTAAAACCAACACCTTGACGACTTCTAGTCCTTCCCCTGAACACAACCGTCCCTCGGCAACTGTATTTCCAGTCACCGCACAAGGGTACAGACCCTCATACAACCGACACTAAAGTTCACTTCCGACTCTTCCACTCTCACCTCTCCCCTTGAACACAAATACCAAAACTACAAACTGTTAGTCCCAGATGGCTAAGCAAGTATTGTAGAAGGGGGGGGGGGGGGTTTGAATACAATACTCAAAATTTTCACAATTTTAATTCTTTTTATTGAAAAACTTTCAACAAGAATTACACAAAGAAACTTAAGACTGTTGCGGAAAAGAACAGATAAACTATTCTAACAGTCTTACACTAAGTATACTAACAAAACAACTCAGAACACTTAGAACAGAGCTATAAGGTTATCAAGCAATATGAAGAACTTGCACTCAGAGAATTCCAGAAAGCGTGAGATTGCATGAGGATGTCTTCTCCCTTTTATAGTGGCAAGGAGTGCACAAGCATTAAATGCTTGGGACACTTGTCATCTTCCAACTTGCTGAGGATGTTGACTTCTGGAGAGTTGAGAAGTCCTTGTCACTTTTTACTAGGTGCAGACAGTAGAGCTCATGCAGAGGAAAACGACTTTAACTGATAATGGATAAAGAGACAAACTATCACTTTTATCTGCTAGAGGATTCTGTCCTATAATAAATGATCTTTCCTTCAAGACTTTAGCACCGAAGAAGTTTCCACCGAAATTGAGGGATCTTCGGTAGAGAGAGAGCAACCACCGAAATTGTGAGAACATTTCGGTGGTGAAGGAGCCCACCGAAATTGTTCAGGATCTTCGGTATAGAGAGAGAGCGACCACCGAAATTGTGAGAACATTTCGGTGGTGAAGGAGCCCACCGAAATTGTTCAGGCAATTCGGTGGTGATGACTTGTTTGTATGTTGCCGAGAGTCTTCTAGTTTCCACAAGTAGAGAGTCTTCAAGCTTGGTTTCGGTTGATCTTCGACTTCACCGAACATTTGATATTTTGTACAAGTCATTCAAAGAACCAAACTAAAATATTCTAAGTAGGAGTTTTAGGGAAAACATCGGTGAGTCAATTTCAAATCCTTGGTGACCCAACAATCTCCCCCTATTTGAATTTGAGCTCCTTTCTTAGAATATTTAAGAGTATTTGAAAAGTAAAAGCATTTTGACCCTTTTTACTCTTTTTGGGTTCTTTTCACATAGACCATTTTTTTTGTTTTTTTTTGATCTGTTTCTTTTGTATGAGTGTATACTATGTATAGTATTTACAAGTAAAGGAAAGTAAAGTATGTACCGAAATAAAATTCAAATAGAGAGATACTTGTATTACGATTAGTTCTCGTACAATTTACAAAATGAGAAACTAACTTTTATAAGCACCACAAGAGAGAACCTACTTCTTTGAGGATTGTCGGCGCTTGATTTCTTCCATTAGGTTTCGATAGAAAGGTTGAGCTTCGGGGATGTTAGGAAAGAGGTTGTGGATGCCTTCCAGAAAGATAGTATCGGCGATGGGTATCTGGGCAAATCTGAAGAAGCACCGAGGACCGAGACCATCGTTGAAGAACAATCCTGGTATTGGTGAGAGGCTCAAGGTTGTGGTAGGATAGGGGACCGAAGTTGGTATTGTGAGGTTTAGATTGTTCACGTTTGGGATTTGACCTTTTCTTGCCATTTCCTTGAAGATCGAGTCAGGAGGATTTTTAACTTTAGGAAGGATGATTTTCTCTTTCAAATATTGAAGTTTGGCTCTCTCATCGGTGGAAAGAGTGATGTTGTGCTTTCTTTTGATTTCTTTCATCTTTCCCATCAGTCCATCAATGTATTTGACAAAGATGTCTTTCTTTGGATTTGGACTCCTGACCAGGTGTTGAGAGATTTCATACCATTCCGAGAGACCGAAGAGTTGGAGATGACTTTCTTTCACACTCGTCATCGAACCATCTTCTCTGTCAATGATCAGCCTGATGTCTTTCGGGTTTGCTTTGGAGGTGGCAATCTTTACAGTTGAAATCGGTGACTTGTTGTTTCGGTGGTGCATGGTCTTTTTGTACCAGTTAATTTCATCATTCTTTTCTTGTTCTAGGGCACTCAGCACGGATTTTTGGGTTTGAATGGCATCGGTGGATTTAGCTTTTGCAGCTTCTTCTTCAGCAGCTTTAAGGGAGAGATCTCTGGATTTATCTAAGTTGATTTGAGCGATTTTTGCTTCCTCAATTTCTTGAGGGGAGAGACCGAGTTCGGTGGTGATTATATGAGAAGCAGGCTTGAGTTTAAGAGATTCAGCACCTTTAGGTCGAGCCCCATACTTTGCCAACTCCTTTTTCTTCTTTTCTTCTTTAGCCAAATCTTCGGCCGAAAAAGCTTTCTTGCCTTTGTCTTTGGGAGCTTTGCTGGATTGCTCCCCCTCAGTTGATGCATCAAGGTCTAATGCTTCGGTGGTACCTGTATGTGTTGGTGAAATGGAAGAGGATTTCGGTGATGAGGCTTTCGGTGAAGATGATTTCGGTGATGAGGTTTTCGGTGAAGATGGTTTCGGTGATGGTGGAGAGGTTTTCGGTAGAGGCGTGTTACTGGAAGATTTCTTTATGGATGGAAATTTCGGTGGAGCTGATGTTTTCTCCCCCTCAGGAACAGTCGGAAGCTTAAAACCCATCTCAGAGAACACCTTGTCAAACTTGGAGTGGAAGAAGGCCAAGCTACCAGAGATGGTGTTGGGAACCAGAGAGAAATCACCCATATCCATTTCCCATTCAGACTTTTCAGTGTTGGAGGCCTTTGTGAGGGATTCCACCTTAGAAGACAAGGTAGTAAGAGAGGCATTTATCGGTACAAGGGCATCGGTGATGGCATTGAAAATCAATTGAGGCAACATTGTCTCAAGAGTTGAAAGTCTAGAGTTGGCCTGGGAGATTAATGAAATGGTGGATTGAAGAAAAACAGAAGGTCGGTCTAAGTGGGACGAGGTCTGACCACCGATTTCGGGAAACGAAAACTGCATGCGAAGGGGATCTACGTTGGGGAGGGGATTTCGTAAGTAAGGCGCGAGCTCATCGGTGTAGAGGGTTCGGGGAGGTCGGGGAGGTGAAGGAGATCGGTGTGGAGATCGTTGCCTCGGCGAGGGAGACTCGTTGTGATGTTCTTCGGGGGACGGGATGGTTCGGGGAGAACCAGTGTCCGCTAAAAGAAATGCAAAGAAATCATGTGGGGGTGGAATCTGTGGGGGGGAACCCTGATTGGGTTGTGCAATCTCATCGATCATAAACTGATCGGGTGAAAGGTTGTGAAGTGAAAAATCAGAACCCTCGAGAGGAGAGACCTCGAGGTCATCTCCACCACCCAAAAAATCGAGTGGGGAGGTATGTTGAGGGTTCTCCAAATGTACAACTGAGGCCTTTTGAGAGGCAACAGAGGAGTCGGTGGGGTTTGTAACGGATACCCTTGGCCCGGAGGGATGAAGTTCAACAACTGGCGATTTTCGAGAATCGACAGTTGGATTAGTCGGTTGGGCCGATGGTTTCCGAGACCTCTTTGGAAGAGATCCCGAAGGGGAAGATGAGTGCCTCCGCTTATGAGAAGGGGTTTGAACCGGGGAAGCCTCCGAGGGAACTCTCGGTAGCGTAGTTCGAGAAGCGGGTGCGGAGGTGTCGGTGGCCTTTTGTCGTTTCTTTTGAGTGCCACCCGACGTAACTCGGGAACGGGGAGAAGGGGCCACGACAGTTGGGGTGACCTCGGGAATTTCCAGGTGATGAAACCCAGGAATTTCCGCATCACCCCAATGTAGATCGGGAGAGAGAGCAAAAGAGATCATACCTGGTCGTAAGGGGCGATCGGTGGCGAGCGGTTTAACGTTGAGAGTTTTGGTGCCTACACACGGAGAAGTCCACTCATAAGAGAATCGCGGTGAAGGGGATGTGCGATCTGACTCCAAAGCCTGAGAGAGTTTGTGCTGTATGATCATGGAGATGAATCGTGGATATGCAACGTAACATTTCTTGGGAGTCTTGATAACCTCGACAAGCTCCGAGAAGAAGTATTGGGCGAAGTCGACTTTTCTTTGGAAGATGAGGGCATGTGCGAGATTGTTGATGTATGATGGCGATTGATCATGCCCACTGGTTTTGCGAGAGAGGCAATGGATAACGTGGGCAAAGAAGAAGTTCCAAATGCCTCCCATTTTGCTGCGGAGAAGAGTACCGGGGCCTTTGGAGCTTTTGGAGGAGTCGTCGAGCACGTATCCGGTGGCAAGAAGAACGTCTTCATGTACGGTGTCCAAAAACATTTCTTCGTAGTCGGGAAAGGCGTCAATCTTGAGAGCGAGACGAACATCATCGACCCCAAACGTAAGGTCGTGATCACCGGCGTCGTCGGAAAGAATGGAGGCGTGAATGGCTTCGTTGGAAGGGTCATATACACAGGTTAACCAAAATTTTACAATGAGCAGTTTACTCATCTTGGGGTTGCAAGTAAAGGCATGAAGAAGAGGAGAGCGAGTGAGAAACTTTGCGATAGTGGAGAACTCGGGATGAGCTGGATCTGGATCGAAGCGGGCAACGTGATTACACGGATTAAACTTAAGATCTTCAAATCGTGTGGGTATGACATATCTGGAGGAGGCCATGGCAATGGAAAGTGAGAGGTTTTTCGAGAGAGAGATGAGAGGGAAGAGGATTTCAGGTTTTGAGAAGAGAGGTGTGAGGGAAAAGAGTTTAAGGCACGTTCGTATATATAGAGGTGAGAGAGGATGAAGAAATGATGATGTTTATTGGGAGATGGGAGAAAAACGGCGAGAGGGAATGTGAAAAGTGAAAGGTCTCCCATCACTGACACATTGGGAATCGTATAAGATAAGAGTGTGGATCGGTGTAGATTCGGTGGTGGATCGGTGGAGATTCGGTGGTGGATCGGTGGAGATTCGGTGGAGGATCGGTGGAGATTCGGGGAAATCGGTGGTGGATCGGTGGATAGTCGGATTCCACCGATTTGAAGGGTTCCACCGATTTTGGAGATTTGTACCGAATTAGATAAATCCTACCGAATTTAGACATCGGTGAAGGAGTTGAAGGATTCCACCGAGAACAGATTTCGGTGGAAGTTTAGAAAGATTCCACCGAAAGGGTAGTCGGTAGAAGTGTTAGAGAAGAGAGAGATGCCACCGAATTAGATTTCGGTGGATGGAAAGAGAATGAAGTTGGTTGAGAGGCACAGAGATTTGTCCACCGATGAGAGATCGGTGGAGAGTTAGAAGTGGAAAAGGAAGTGTCCACCGATGTGAGATCGGTGGAGCATAAACACATGTTATTCTTGTAGAGTGCACATCCCAAGTTCACTTATGAGAAAGTTGAACCTGGTTTCATCAAGGGGTTTAGTGAATAAATCAGCAAGCTGCAAATCGGTGGGAATGAAGTACATTTCAATGTCACCTTTGGAAATGTGGTCCCTGATGAAATGATACCTGATATCTATGTGTTTAGATCTGGAGTGAAGAACAGGGTTGTTTGCAATAGCTATTGCACTGGAATTATCACACAGAATTGGGATTTTAGAAAAGAATTGATTGTAGTCCCTGAGTTGGTTTCTCATCCATAGGATCTGAGCACAACAGCTGCCAGCAGCTACATATTCAGCCTCAGCAGTAGAGGTTGACACAGAGTTTTGTTTCTTGCTGGACCAACTTACCAGTTTACCACCAAGAAGTTGGCAGCTTCCTGTAGTGCTCTTTCTATCAATCTGGGAACCTGCAAAATCTGAATCTGAATACCCAGTAAGTTCAAAACCTGAGTCTTTGGGATACCAAAGACCCAAGTGTAAGGTACCCTTGAGATACCGAAAAATCCGTTTTACAGCCTTTAAGTGTGATACTTTAGGATTTGCCTGATAACGGGCACAAAGACAAGTAGCAAACATAATGTCCGGTCTGCTAGCAGTTAAGTAGAGAAGAGAACCAATCATTCCTCGATAAAGGGTAACATCCTAAGATACACCTTTAGTATCAGCATTTAGTTTCAACGGTGGTGCCATGGGAGTTTTCATAGGAGAGCTATCTACAAAGTTGAATTTCTTCAGAAGGTCACGAGTATATTTACTTTGATTTATAAAGATTCCTTCTGAAGTTTGTTTGACCTGAAGGCCCAAAAAGAATGTAAGCTCTCCCATCATGCTCATCTCATATTCACTCATCATGAGAGAAGCAAACTCATCACAAAGTGATTCATCAGTGGCACCAAAGATGATGTCATCAACATAGATTTGGACAAGAATGAGATTACCTGAAGTTTCCTTGATGAAAAGAGTGTTGTCTATTTTACCTCTGGAGTAGCCATGTTTTAGAAGGAAGTTGGCAAGAGTGTCATACCAAGCACGAGGAGCTTGCTTGAGACCATACAGTGCTTTGTCAAGTCTGTACACATAGTCTGGATGAGCTGGGTCTTCAAAGCCAGGAGGTTGTTTCACATAGACTTCCTCTGCAAGTTCCCCATTGAGGAAGGCGCTTTTAACATCCATTTGAAAGACCCTAAAATTTCGGTAGGCAGCATGGGCCAGAAAGATCCTTATAGCTTCAAGTCATGCAACAGGGGCAAATGTTTCATCATAGTCAATGCCCTCTTCCTGTCTGTATCCTTGAGCTACTAGTCTGGCCTTGTTTCTGATAACAGTACCATCTTCATCCATTTTATTCCTGAAGATCCATTTGGTTCCAATGATTGTCTTCTTTCGTGGTCTGGGAACCAATCTCCAAACTTTGTTTCTCTCAAATTGAGAAAGCTCTTCTTGCATGGCAGTGATCCAACAGGGATCTGCTAGAGCTTCATCAATCTTTTTGGGTTCAAAAAGAGAGAGAAAATTCACATAGAGACAAATATTTCCAACTCCTCTACGTGTTTGGACACCTGCTTGCTGATCACCAATGATTTGGTCAATAGGGTGATCCTTGGTCCATTTTTAGGCAGGGGTAGAGGTGATGGAGTATATTGAGTGAGATAAGGTGAAGTATTGGGATCAGAGGTTTGGTGGTAGATAGGATTTTCGGTGGTTGGTGAAGGCTGATTTTCGGTGGGGAGTATGATGTTTGTGGGATGATTTTCGGTGGGAGGAAGTGCATTGGTGGGTTGGTCAATTTCGGTGGGAGAAAATGATGGTGACCCACTTTGGTTAAGTGAAGGGGATGGAATGGAGGGAGTGAAGTGAGTTTCGGTGGGGTTTGAAAGAGGGGCATCACCGAAACATGACGAGATCCATCTGTGTAATTCATCCTCATCATTTGACAGAGATGAGGATCTAAGATCATCAAATTTGACATGGATAGACTCATCAATGCATTTTCTTCTGAGGTTAAACACACGATATGCTTTGGAGGATAGAGAGTATCCAACAAATATTCCCTCATCAGCTTTGGGATCAAACTTCCCAAGATTTTCACGATCATTCAGAATAAAACACACACAGCCGAACACATGAAGAAAGCCAATATTCGGTTTTCTGCCATGGAAAACTTCATATGGGGTTTTATCATGCCTTTTAGTGATCACAGACCTATTTTGGGTAAAGCAAGCAGTGTTAACAGCTTCAGCCCTAAAATATGTAGGTAAATTAGATTCACTTAGCATGGATCTGGCAGCTTCACACAGAGTTCTATTTTTCCTTTCCACCACTCCATTTTGCTGTGGGGTTCGAACTGCAGAAAAGTTCTGAGAAATTCCTTTCTCAGTAAAGAAGTCTTCAAGAGCATTGTTTCTGAATTCAGTGCCATTATCACTTCTTACTGACCGAACAAGTTGGCCATTCAGAACTTCATTTTTCTTGACAAAGTTGATGATTTCTTCAGTCGCATCACTTTTATACCTGAGAAAAGACACCCAAGTATATCTGGTAAATTCATCAACAATTACAAGAATGTACCTTTTTCCTCCTAGACTAGGAGTGCTGACTGGTCCACATAGGTCCATGTGCAGCATCTGGAGAGGAAGAGTGATGGAGGAGCATTGCTTGGCCTTGAAGGAGGTTTTGGTGAGTTTCCCTTTCTCACATGCATCACACAACTTTTCTTTGACAAAATTCAGCTTTGGCATGCCAGACACCAACTCCTTATTTGAAATTTTGTGGAGAGTTTTGAAGTTTAGATGAGAAAGACGTTTATGCCACAGCCAATTTCTTTTGGATGAGTCATCTGACACAAAGCAGACATTTGATGAATTGTTGCTTAGTCCCATGTCAATGACATAGACATTATCCATCCTTTTTCCAGATAACATCACATTGAAGTTCTTGTCCACAACTGTACAGATACAAAGTTCAAAGATAACTTTATATCCAAGATCACACAGTTGACTAATACTGAGAAGATTATGCATGAGGCCTTCAACAAATGCCACTTTATTGAAAGTGACTGATCCATTTGTGAGAGTTCCATAGCCTTTGGTGTAGCCTTTAGAGTTATCACCAAAAGTGACAGATGGACCCTTTCCAGACACATAGTTGATGAGAAGAGATTTGTTTCCCGTCATGTGACGTGAGCACCCACTGTCCAGATACCATATTTGATGGCGCTCAGAAACCTGAGCATAAGCTGTCGAGCACTCAGTCGACACAAGAGCCATTGGAGAGGTAGCCTTTTCAGAAACTTCCATTTCTTCAGAGATAGCCATGAAACACCTATTTTGAGAGTCGCTTTCGGAGGTATCTTCATCATCCCACTCGTGAGTTTCTGCCATAAGACCCTTCCCTTTTCTTTCCAGACCTTCACTCCTTTCCTTCTCTTTCTTGTACTTGGCTTTATATTTCTCAGCACGCTCCTGATGATTTAAGAAAGAGGAATGAGACTCCTTTTTGGGAAAGGTTGATTTGAAAGGCATATTTTTGGATTTTTCCCTTTTTGAGGAGAGACTCTCAGAAGATGGGTTTCTAGACTTGGAGATAAGCTTGTTCCTACACTCAGATGCAAAATGTCTTTTCTTGCCACAATTAAAACACTCCTCATTAGACTTATCAGAAGAAGTCTTAAAAGATGAGGTTTTTCTAAAACTTCTGGATTTGTTGAAAGGACGAAATTTATTTTTAGAACCAGCCATCATTGCCATTTCATCTGACAACTGTTCAACCATAATATCCTCACCTTCATCATCAGCATCACTTAGATATGCCTCCGTTTGGTGGGTAGAATTAGACTGGTTGTCATTATCAGAGTCAGATGAAGGATAGGTGATTCTAGGGAGGTTTTGAGATTTCTTGGAATTTTCACTGATAAGAGCTATGGAAGAGCTCTTTATTTCTTTGATGAAAGATTTCCTTTGAAGCTTGGTTTGCTCAAAATTGAAGAGAGTACCATACAGAACAGTTAAGGGCATGAACTCAATGTCCTTGGTAGTTTTGATGCAAGTACATATATTTTCTCAAAATTCTGGGAGACAATCCATGAACTTGCACAAGACTTCCTCATTATCATATACTCTGCCCAACAACTTTAGATCATTTAAAAGAGAGTTGAAGCGATTATAATAGCTAGGAAGAGATTCTCCTTTTTCAAAAGCAAAGAGTTCATACTTTCTAATAAGACCAATCTTCTTACATTTCTTTACTTCCTCTGTACCTTCGTACAGAACACACAGTGTGGTCCACATCTCTTTAGCAGTTTCAAAGTTCACCAAAGAGTGGTAGACCTCATCAGGAAGAGAGAGTGCAATAATAGCTCATACTTTGGAGTCAAGAGTGACCAAACGGTTTTCCTCATCAGTATACTTTTTAGGGTTTTTGAGAATATAACGACCAGTAGCACTGGATTTTTCCTCATCAGAATCACTAGAGATTTCTTTTTCAACAGTCTCTTTACCAGGCCTCTGCGTTTCATAGCGAGCCCAAACTCTGGGGATAATGGGTCCCTCTTTGAGAATGGTTGGATATCTAGTATCCACTCCTTCCATGAACAGCATCATGCGGCTTTTCCACAAAGAGAAGTTGTTAGCATTAAACTTAGGAGGTTTTGAGATGGACCCATTTTCAGAAAAGTTATTTTGAAAAGAGTTTTCAACAGTAGAAGAAGAAGAGGCAGCCATTGCAGATCAAGTTTATGGAATTAAACTTTCTGCTCTGATACCACTTGTTAGTCCCAGATGGCTAAGCAAGTATTGTAGAGGGGGGGGGGGGGGGGGGTTGAATACAATACTCAAAATTTTCACAATTTTAATTCTTTTTATTGAAAAACTTTCAACAAGAATTACACAAAGAAACTTAAGACTGTTGCGGAAAAGAACAGATAAACTATTCTAACAGTCTTACACTAAGTATACTAACAAAACAACTCAGAACACTTAGAACAGAGCTATAAGGTTATCAAGCAATATGAAGAACTTGCACTCATAGAATTCCAGAAAGCGTGAGATTGCATGAGGATGTCTTCTCCCTTTTATAGTGGCAAGGAGTGCACAAGCATTAAATGCTTGGGACACTTGTCATCTTCCAACTTGCTGAGGATGTTGACTTCTGGAGAGTTGAGAAGTCCTTGTCATTTTTTACTAGGTGCAGACAGTAGAGCTCATGCAGAGGAAAACGACTTTAACTGATAATGGATAAAGAGACAAACTGTCACTTTTATCTGCTAGAGGATTCTGTCCTATAATAAATGATCTTTCCTTCAAGACTTTAGCACCGAAGAAGTTTCCACCGAAATTGAGGGATCTTCGGTAGAGAGAGAGCAACCACCGAAATTGTGAGAACATTTCGGTGGTGAAGGAGCCCACCGAAATTGTTCTGGATCTTCGGTATAGAGAGAGAGCGACCACCGAAATTGTGAGAACATTTCGGTGGTGAAGGAGCCCACCGAAATTGTTCAGGATCTTCGGTATAGAGAGAGAGCGACCACCGAAATTGTGAGAACATTTCGGTGGTGAAGGAGCCCACCGAAATTGTTCAGGCAATTCGGTGGTGATGACTTGTTTGTATGTTGCCAAGAGTCTTCTAGTTTCCACAAGTAGAGAGTCTTCAAGCTTGGTTTCGGTTGATCTTCGACTTCACCGAACATTTGATATTTTGTACAAGTCATTCAAAGAACCAAACTAAAATATTCTAAGTAGGAGTTTTAGGGAAAACATCGGTGAGTCAATTTCAAATCCTTGGTGACCCAACACAAACATTCTCCCCTGATTTGTCCAACACCTCCCCACTCTAGGAGTTCTTCCTTAGTTTAAAATGTATACCCTACGACCTAGTGAGTTCATAGCCTTCATGCATGACAATGCGGTAAATAAATCATTTTTTTGCAATTTTATCAATTTAGAATGAACAACACATGGAACAACGTGGATACACAAGACCCCAACATTTTCATGACTTCAATGCCCTGCTCAACAATTCGAGAATCGTTTGCATGCATCTTCCCGTGAACCTTAATCTTACTCAATCCGAATGAGGTTATTACGACAGTAGTCGGTTCTCGCACTCTATTATATGTCATCAACCGGTCAATACTCATTTTGATTATAAAAGTTTTGCTGGTAAACGTTTTCTTGATTTTTTTTGTAACAATTTAACTTGTCATGAAAAGTGTGAAATACTTTACAAATCGTTAAGCTCAAAATTTCTTTATGCAATGTGAATGAAATTACCTTTTCTTTAAACATACGTTTGCACATTCTGACTCATTTTCGATCAAAATTGATATTTACATATTCACCTTAAATCGTGAAAACTTCATGTTACATATAAGAACGCCATGCATGAGACTCCACATGCAATTGAAGGCTACTCACTCTAACAAGGTCAACCGTTTTACTCAAGCAACTTATCCTGGACACTCTACCTTCGACCATTGGTTGCCTTCCCGACCATGCAATAACTTGTTGTACGTACGTTCCACATCTCACTTACTCGACCATTTTATACTATTTTCGCTTTGATCGACTATCTCACTTTCTACTCCTACATGCTTTCCATTCACTATAGGTATCTTATTTCATTGACCCTGCCATTGAAAGCTCGACTAAGAAGTCAGGACTCCATTAACACTTTCAAGATTTCTACCCTGTCCTTCCTTACCATCACAACTGATCTACCCCACGATCTCCAGAACTGGGACTCTCCTGAAATAGGAGTCTTACTCAGAATCAATCCTTCATTCTCTTTGAATCCACGAAGATCTACCTCTAGACGACTCATAACATACTAAACAACATTTCATCTCTTTGATGTATACATACATCACATCATAAATGACCTCTCAAGAACCTTCCCCAACAAAGGGTCTCAGTCTATCCCTCAGGGATCTTGCTGACGTTCCAGATTACTGGAACACGACATATAAACTAGCTTAAGACTACAACTTCGGAATAACATGGCAGGTCAAGCACATACATGTACCTGTAAGTTCACAATTACACTGGCGAGGTGTAATCCCAAGCTTACCTTACATGACTGTCCTCGGTACCCTGTTAGTCCTACATTTACAATAGTGCCATCCTAACGTGTAACAACCGTAATTTCGGATAAGTACAACTTCGATTTAGTGAGGAATCGATCTTTTAAGAAAATTATGGAAAATAGGATTTGGAGTTAAATCCTAGATTTGATATTCTTGTTGGATGGAGAATTCAAATACGAGTCCAACGGGCCTTTCCGGAGCAAAAACGGAGCTAAAACGAAGAAGTTATGGCCAAAACAACTTTCGGTACAATCTCGGCTAAAGTGACCAGCGAAAGTGACACTTGTGTCACTCTCGCTGGTTTTGTACCGAGGTTTTTTTAGGTTCAGCGAGTATGACACTCGCGAGAGTGACATGGTCACTCTCGCCGTGTCACTCTCGCCGTCGGGCTCCAGAGCCTTTTAAACCCACGATTTCAACTCCCTTTCATTTGTTATTCAACCCACTTCTCTCTAAACTCTCCCAAACCAAACCCTAACCCTTTAAACCGATTTTGGAACCATTGAAGCCACAAATCTTGTGAATCAAAGCCTCTCTCCTATCTCTTAGCAAGATTTCTAGTTGGAGGTTGGAATCCTTCATCTTATTTCCATTTTAATGGGATTTCTACACTTTTTAGGGTTTTACCCAACCCTCACCTAAACCTTTACCTTCCTTTGGATAAAATGAAGATTGAGGCTTACTTTGGTAACACTAGAAGTGTTTGGTTGGTGGATTCACTTGATGGTTGAGGTAATCTCCTTTTCTCTTCATTTTGGAAATTAGGGTTTTGATCTATTGGTGATTTTGGGTGTAATATGTTGGAGAAAATGATTCTAAGTGTTTGGGGATAAATATTTATGGTTGGAAATTTATGGATTTAGGTTTTGGAAGATTTGGACTTGAAGATACGGACTTCTTCAAGGGAGCATACGTATGGGAAAATCTAGATTTAGCTTAATCTAGCGAGGTGAGTTCAAGTTACTTTGCGAAAACGTTGTACATGCCAAAATGAGTATTTTACAAATATGTGTGTATTTTACTTGAAAATGTATATGGTTGAATTATTTGGTAGATTTAACTCTTTTAAAATGTTATCTTCATAAATGTGTAAAACACCCATATTTGGGACTTTTGGATGTTTAGATGGTTAGAAACCATAAATTGTCTTTAAAAGATTATTTGCTCAAAATGAAGATTATTTGATGGTTTAATAAAGTTTGTGTAAATGATTTTAATAAACCATTTGTGAAATGCACTTTTAGTGTTATGGGTCATTTGAGAATATTAAGGGTGTGAGTCCTCTTTGGAAATGAGGGTTAGCCCGATCCAAGATTTTATTTCGAGTTTTCATGGATTTGAAGTACTCACCGGCAACCGGTGTGTGTTGTTGTACTTAATGACATTTTATGACTTTTATGAATTATCTTTCGAATTGGTTGAGGTTGTGGCTCAGTATTGGGCTTTATTACGACTTGAGAACAAGTGTCCGTGTCGATAGCATCAGAGTTGAGTTTTGAATTATGATTTATGTTATTTGGGAATTGCATGTTTAATTGCATTTGTTTATATGTTTGGAGTCGTGTAATGTGTTAGACCTTGTTAGCCATGGATCCATAGGCATAGTAATGGCAATAGATCTGGAGTGCCTTATTTTACATTTTGAAAACACAAATGTATGAGCCATTGACATTGGTCAAATTTGATTTTACCAAGTATTTTGGAAAATTGGAAACCTTTTTGGATTGGAGGAAAGGTGTATTTTAAGTATTTTGACAAATACATTTTTAAGCATTTACGTTTTGACGTGTTATGTTTCAAGTACGAAACTTTGAGGAAAATGCTTTGTGATAAAGATTTTAGAAAAATGGTTTGTATAAAACTAGGGTGCGTGGAATTCTTATGTTTGAACATTGATGCGCACCGTTGGTGAAATTTGAGATTTGAAAATAGGTTTGAACCCTTTTTGGTGTCAACAAATTATTAACACTTATTTACTCGGAAGTTTTGCCAGAAAGCGTTTTACTCAAATGTCATTATAAGACCGGATGAGAAATTTTGGGAAAGTGATTTAAAGAGTTTCATCTTTTAAAATTTGGTCGCGAACCATTTGATGCATGTTATTTCGTTTCAAGAAAATTTCTAATGGAAGTGTTACAAGCTTGCATGCCTACCCCAATGTGAAGTTGTTTAATGTTTTAGTCGATATTTTCGTGTGATGGAAACGTATGGGTTTTTGTATTAACTAAGGAAATTACACAAGTCCTTCTGTGTTTTGACTAAGAATATTGGTAAACCGTTCCATCGTTTTGTGTAATAAGCTGACGCACGCAAAATTTTGTTTGTAAACCTTGCTTCATGCCGTTTTATGGTTGACAAGGAAATTTTGGAGTCAAATGTCGTTTGGACCTCTTCTGAAATACGTGCACACCTTGTGTTGCACCCTGTTAAAGGTCGAGCAGTCACTTTACATGCACGTCGCGAGTCAATCCATACTAGAACCATGGCGGTTCATTTCAAATAAATTGTTTATTATGCTTTTGCGTTTTGTGGGTAAATTGAACTGCAACGAAATGATTTTCAACATGATTTTCATATGAGGGACGAGCGTGTCCAGTTTTACGTAACTACCGAACTGATAATAGTAGTAGTCTTATTGCGTACGTGTATTTGAGATGAAAATCTTGATGTTGAAAATATATTGTGAATAGTTTTGATTTAATTGGCATATTTATTGAATGACGTGCTTGAAAACCTTGAACTCAATAGGACCTTGGAAAGGGTATGTAATCTAGTTAAAGGTAAGTGCGTGTAACACTTCGACGGTGGAAGGTTGAGTATTCCACGCGTGTTGGTATTAAGGGCTGAATGATATCGGTAGCAAGGTAATTGTATTGATTGTAATTGGAGGGCAGACTTGCGGTAACGCTTTTCGAGGTTGGTATAACCGTTTGATGACGACATTAATTTTGTGGAAACCCTCGGTAAACGGAACTCGTATGTTCCGAGTTTGGTGATATAATTAGGTGTCGACTTTTGGGCTTGAGGCCAAGCACCTTTTAATGTAATCGGGGGTTTGTAGCCGATTTTAAAAGAATAATGGTATTGATAATAGTAACCTTAAGATGCTCATATGTGATAAGAGGATTTAGGAAAATGACTTTCCTTGTGTGGTAAGAAAATATGTCGATTGTATGGTTGATAATTAGACACACCTTTGGGAGTGTGTACTTGACGAGTCAATAATGACCGTTGGTGTTGAATCGATGGAATCTGCTGAGAGTGAATGCTAGTTCAGTAGCAGGATTATTTGGGGATTCCGAAGTTTTAGTTGATGTTGGTAGTGATTCAATGTTGACTTGGGTTGGAGAGAAAATTTAAAAACATGTGGATGTGGTATGAATGGGAAGTCGAATCTGTCGTTGGGATAGTATGGATCATTTAAGGTTGGGAGACAACTTAAGTCTGGTAGTCGAAGGCCATTCTAGTAAATTAGGTCTTCATTTGGATGCAAGTGTTTTATGCCTAAGCAGGGATTCGTTGTGATCGTTGTGAGTAACACCAAGAAGCCACTGTGGGCAATGTTGTGGGAAATAAATTTGAACCGGGTTGAAACCAAGGGAATTTGGAGAGTGTTGGGCGCGGTGGCCATTGGTTGCGTGAGGACTAGATTTCGAGGACGAAATCATCCTAAGGTTGTGAGGATTGTAACAACCGTAATTTCGGATAAGTACAACTTCGATTTAGTGAGGAATCGATCTTTTAAGAAAATTATGGAAAATAGGATTTGGAGTTAAATCCTAGATTTGATAGTCTTGTTGGATGGAGAATTCAAATACGAGTCCAACGGGCCTTTCCGGAGCAAAAACGGAGCTAAAACGAAGAAGTTATGGCCAAAACAACTTTCGGTACAATCTCGGCTAAAGTGACCAGCGAAAGTGACACTTGTGTCACTCTCGCTGGTTTTGTACCGAGGTTTTTTTTTTAGGTTCAGCGAGTATGACACTCGCGAGAGTGACATGGTCACTCTCGCCGTGTCACTCTCGCCGTCGGGCTCCAGAGCCTTTTAAACCCACGATTTCAACTCCCTTTCATTTGTTATTCAACCCACTTCTCTCTAAACTCTCCCAAACCAAACCCTAACCCTTTAAACCGATTTTGGAACCATTGAAGCCACAAATCTTGTGAATCAAAGCCACTCTCCTATCTCTTAGCAAGATTTCTAGTTGGAGGTTGGAATCCTTCATCTTATTTCCATTTTAATGGGATTTCTTCACTTTTTAGGGTTTTACCCAACCCTCACCTAAACCTTTACCTTCCTTTGGATAAAATGAAGATTGAGGCTTACTTTGGTAACACTAGAAGTGTTTGGTTGGTGGATTCACTTGACGGTTGAGGTAATCTCCTTTTCTCTTCATTTTGGAAATTAGGGTTTTGATCTATTGGTGATTTTGGGTGTAATATGTTGGAGAAAATGATTCTAAGTGTTTGGGGATAAATATTTATGGTTGGAAATTTATGGATTTAGGTTTTGGAAGATTTGGACTTGAAGATACGGACTTCTTCAAGGGAGCATACGTATGGGAAAATCTAGATTTAGCTTAATCTAGCGAGGTGAGTTCAAGTTACTTTGCGAAAACGTTGTACATGCCAAAATGAGTATTTTACAAATATGTGTGTATTTTACTTGAAAATGTATATGGTTGAATTATTTGGTAGATTTAACTCTTTTAAAATGTTATCTTCATAAATGTGTAAAACACCCATATTTGGGACTTTTGGATGTTTAGATGGTTAGAAACCATAAATTGTCTTTAAAAGATTATTTGCTCAAAATGAAGATTATTTGATGGTTTAATAAAGTTTGTGTAAATGATTTTAATAAACCATTTGTGAAATGCACTTTTAGTGTTATGGGTCATTTGAGAATATTAAGGGTGTGAGTCCTCTTTGGAAATGAGGGTTAGCCCGATCCAAGATTTTATTT
The DNA here is from genome assembly GCA_033807775.1 of Saussurea involucrata. NCBI lineage: Eukaryota > Viridiplantae > Streptophyta > Magnoliopsida > Asterales > Asteraceae > Saussurea > Saussurea involucrata. The sequence continues at coordinate 177,677,827 of CM066321.1, forward strand.
CGAGTTTTCATGGATTTGAAGTACTCACCGGCAACCGGTGTGTGTTGTTGTACTTAATGACATTTTATGACTTTTATGAATTATCTTTCGAATTGGTTGAGCTTGTGGCTCAGTATTGGGCTTTATTACGACTTGAGAACAAGTGTCCGTGTCGATAGCATCAGAGTTGAGTTTTGAATTATGATTTATGTTATTTGGGAATTGCATGTTTAATTGCATTTGTTTATATGTTTGGAGTCGTGTAATGTGTTAGACCTTGTTAGCCATGGATCCATAGGCATAGTAATGGCAATAGATCTGGAGTGATTGAGTCATGTAGCACGGGATAGGCATCAGGATCCGTGATAAGTAAGGCGTGGGCCTACATGGTCGGGCGTCGTCTTACGGGCAGTAAGGTGTAATCCCAATGTGCTGTTGTGGATTTGGAGTGACCCAACGTATAGACCTGGAGTGGTTGAAGTTGGGGAGCTCCCTAGTCTCGCAGGCAATAGACCTGGAGTGATTGAGCCTAGTTTACGAGATTAGCCACGTGGGTGTTTTTATTACATAGTAAGTGACCCACTTTGGTGTTCCGTCACGTGCGATGTATACGGGTCTCCCCCGTCACCGAAAGGTGTTGTTTTGGGTATTTGTTACTACTCATGTTTTCGGTGACGTGTTCTATTTATATGAATTATTTTCCATGGTACGTAAGTGTGGTTTATATCTTATCCGTATATGATGTTTGGGTATTTGTGTTACCTCCACCTTCAACGGATACGTGTCTTCCCGTTTATGATATTTGATATTTATCACATTTTACGGTTGTGTGAGTATTGCTTCTTTTTATGTTTAATAAAGAATTATATTTCAGGGACGATTTCCATGTTTGGTGAGGTGGATATATATATTATCAACTGTATTTGAAGGATTTGTCTAAGCTAGACTTATTCACGTATTTCAAGTTATTTGTGAAAGTAAGACAGTTTGGAAAACGTATTATAACTTTTGAGGACTTTCTCGTGGAAATGTGGAAATTGAAAATGGTTGGTTGGATTTAAAGTAAACTCTTTTGAAATCATGACTATAGCTTTTACTCTTACGATTTATGTTTTATATATAGTCATGATAAAACGCTTGAACTCACTAGGCGTAAGCCTAACACTTTCTATTTCTTTTATTTTGTCGGCATGTGCAACAGGCTCAGGTTGGGGTAACTCTAGCTACACCGTGAAGTGGCGAATGCTAGTATAGTGCACGAGAGGTGAATAGCTTAAGTTATGTTCCGCAATTACCCTTGGAAAGTAGCACTTGTATTTGGAATAAGCGGTGTCCGAAGCGAGTTTAGTCTTGGTACTAAGACTTAAGTAGTATGTTTTGCTTGGAGATAACCATTATTTGTAATTGGAAGTATTTTACTTATTGTTTCAGATGTAATATCAAAAATTTTAAGTTAGTTGCTCTTTCCAAATTTGGGGGTGTTACAAGTTGGTATCAGAGCATAAGTTTGAGAGATTTAGGTGTTGATTTTGGATACCTAGACTCAGACTAGCGTTTGTTTAAGTAAATGAGAGTGAAATTCACCTTTAGGCACTTTAAGATAGGATGTTTCGAGGTCAATGGATGTTGTTAGAAACGGGGATCACGTCGAGAGCAACAAGGATAATCATGTGCGGTGCGTTCATAGTGACACCTGGCCAGTGTCGTGGTGAACCTACTAGTACATGTGCATACTTGAATTACTTTATTGTGGTGATCGCCGGGGTAGTGAAGGAGGTTCTAAGCTAGTAGTCGTTGGAATAGATGGACGATTCTAGTATTAGTCACTTGGAGTGACGATAAGCATGATATTTGCTTTAAGTAGACCGTTTCGGATCAAGATTGATGGTTGGATTAGAACCATAGACTTTTTGAGCCAAATTTTGATTTGAGGAAAAACCGTAAAGTTAATTGATGTGTTTCCCAACTTGCCTTAAGAGGTTAAAGTATCCGGGTGAAAATAGTGGACCGGAGGATTTTGGAGGAGTATGAGTTGAGACATTGAGTGCCGACTAAATTATGCACGAAATTTATTTTTGAAAATAAATTGCATTAATTATTTCTTGTGTTTCAAATCCATATATGGATTGTGTTACAATTTTGGGAAATGTTTAGCACACACACAAGATTTTAAATCATGGGTTTTGAACCTGCACGAAAGTATTTTATTACGGGAGGTGTGAGCCCGTCGGAACTTGTTCCATTTTATTATTGTTCAACATTACTTTATGATACAGTGATATCCATATTTTATGACGTTTAAGATGTTGGGCAAGTGACTACGGCTTATATCTTTAACATTGGATCTCCTCCACATATGTTAGAGTTTGGACGGAAAGTTATCTTCCATTACGTCTATGTAAAGTTATTTTGGAGAATTTGTTTAATGTGAATTGTAAAACAATGTTGTTTATGTGGTATTACCATAGAAGGGATTTTGGATTTTGGATTTTGGCATTTTAGCCATGATTTTGCTTAATGCAATTTAACTTTGGAAGCACAATGTTTGGTGCTATTTTGTTGACTTGGAGTCATTGAGTTCGTGGAATTTCATGGAGTTTTATTGTACGACGTTTTGTGTCGTGTGGGTACAATTTTACAATGTGCATACTCTATTTGCTTATGTGAAAATTTTACGAGTTAAGTTGGGCATTTGGTCTCACTCGAGTTTTGTTGAGTAAAGTTAATTTTATGCCACAAGACGACTAAGAAAAGATAAGTTTTGGAACTCTAGTGTCGCGTAACTTTTCTTTCAAGAGTTTGTGTGATCAAATATTACGTTGCAATTAGTTCGGTGTATGGATTGAATTATACGTGGCTTAAGTGAAGTATGAAAGAACATTTTGGTGGCATTTTATAATAAATTGTTTGGTGCGCTTTTGGTCAGTTAAATGTTTATTATCATTTTTTTTATAAAACATGTTATAACGACTTAGGGGTATGCATAGCTTGGTAACCAGTGTTTCTCATCACTTTGTTGAACGAATCATGAGTATAATTATCTTATTAACTCTTTATGCAAATGATGACCATTCGGTCAAAGGGTGTTTTGGTGTTGTGGAAATCATGCATGGGTTGCCTTATTTTACATTTTGAAAACACAAATGTATGAGCCATTGACATTGGTCAAATTTGATTTTACCAAGTATTTTGGAAAATTGGAAACCTTTTTGGATTGGAGGAAAGGTGTATTTTAAGTATTTTGACAAATACATTTTTAAGCATTTACGTTTTGACGTGTTATGTTTCAAGTACGAAACTTTGAGGAAAATGCTTTGTGATAAAGATTTTAGAAAAATGGTTTGTATAAAACTATGGTGCGTGGAATTCTTATGTTTGAACATTGATGCGCACCGTTGGTGCAATTTGAGATTTGAAAATAGGTTTGAACCCTTTTTGGTGTCAACAAATTATTAACACTTATTTACTCGGAAGTTTTGCCAGAAAGCGTTTTACTCAAATGTCATTATAAGACCGGATGAGAAATTTTGGGAAAGTGATTTAAAGAGTTTCATCTTTTAAAATTTGGTCGCGAACCATTTGATGCATGTTATTTCGTTTCAAGAAAATTTCTAATGGAAGTGTTACAAGCTTGCATGCCTACCCCAATGTGAAGTTGTTTAATGTTTTAGTCGATATTTTCGTGTGATGGAAACGTATGGGTTTTTGTATTAACTAAGGAAATTACACAAGTCCTTTTGTGTTTTGACTAAGAATATTGGTAAACCGTTCCATCGTTTTGTGTAATAAGCTGACGCGCGCAAAATTTTGTTTGTAAACCTTGCTTCATGCCGTTTTATGGTTGACAAGGAAATTTTGGAGTCAAATGTCGTTTGGACCTCTTCTGAAATACGTGCACACCTTGTGTTGCACCCTGTTAAAGGTCGAGCAGTCACTTTACATGCACGTCGCGAGTCAATCCATACTAGAACCATGGCGGTTCATTTCAAATAAATTGTTTATTATGCTTTTGCGTTTTGTGGGTAAATTGAACTGCAACGAAATGATTTTCAACATGATTTTCATATGAGGGACGAGCGTGTCCAGTTTTACGTAACTACCGAACTGATAATAGTAGTAGTCTTATTGCGTACGTGTATTTGAGATGAAAATCTTGATGTTGAAAATATATTGTGAATAGTTTTGATTTAATTGGCATATTTATTGAATGACGTGCTTGAAAACCTTGAACTCAATAGGACCTTGGAAAGGGTATGTAACCTAGTTAAAGGTAAGTGCGTGTAACACTTCGACGGTGGAAGGTTGAGTATTCCACGTGTGTTGGTATTAAGGGCTGAATGATATCGGTAGCAAGGTAATTGTATTGATTGTAATTGGAGGGCAGACTTGCGGTAACGCTTTTCGAGGTTGGTATAACCGTTTGATGACGACATTAATTTTGTGGAAACCCTCGGTAAACGGAACTCGTATGTTCCGAGTTTGGTGATATAATTAGGTGTCGACTTTTGGGCTTGAGGCCAAGCACCTTTTAATGTAATCGGGGGTTTGTAGCCGATTTTAAAAGAATAATGGTATTGATAATAGTAACCTTAAGATGCTCATATGTGATAAGAGGATTTAGGAAAATGACTTTCCTTGTGTGGTAAGAAAATATGTCGATTGTATGGTTGATAATTAGACACACCTTTGGGAGTGTGTACTTGACGAGTCAATAATGACCGTTGGTGTTGAATCGATGGAATCTGCTGAGAGTGAATGCTAGTTCAGTAGCAGGATTATTTGGGGATTCCGAAGTTTTAGTTGATGTTGGTAGTGATTCAATGTTGACTTGGGTTGGAGAGAAAATTTAAAAACATGTGGATGTGGTATGAATGGGAAGTCGAATCTGTCGTTGGGATAGTATGGATCATTTAAGGTTGGGAGACAACTTAAGTCTGGTAGTCGAAGGCCATTCTAGTAAATTAGGTCTTCATTTGGATGCAAGTGTTTTATGCCTAAGCAGGGATTCGTTGTGATCGTTGTGAGTAACACCAAGAAGCCACTGTGGGCAATGTTGTGGGAAATAAATTTGAACCGGGTTGAAACCAAGGGAATTTGGAGAGTGTTGGGCGCGGTGGCCATTGGTTGCGTGAGGACTAGATTTCGAGGACGAAATCATCCTAAGGTTGTGAGGATTGTAACAACCGTAATTTCGGATAAGTACAACTTCGATTTAGTGAGGAATCGATCTTTTAAGAAAATTATGGAAAATAGGATTTGGAGTTAAATCCTAGATTTGATAGTCTTGTTGGATGGAGAATTCAAATACGAGTCCAACGGGCCTTTCCGGAGCAAAAACGGAGCTAAAACGAAGAAGTTATGGCCAAAACAACTTTCGGTACAATCTCGGCTAAAGTGACCAGCGAAAGTGACACTTGTGTCACTCTCGCCGTGTCACTCTCGCTGGTTTTGTACCGAGGTTTTTTTTTTAGGTTCAGCGAGTATGACACTCGCGAGAGTGACATGGTCACTCTCGCCGTGTCACTCTCGCCGTCGGGCTCCAGAGCCTTTTAAACCCACGATTTCAACTCCCTTTCATTTGTTATTCAACCCACTTCTCTCTAAACTCTCCCAAACCAAACCCTAACCCTTTAAACCGATTTTGGAACCATTGAAGCCACAAATCTTGTGAATCAAAGCCTCTCTCCTATCTCTTAGCAAGATTTCTAGTTGGAGGTTGGAATCCTTCATCTTATTTCCATTTTAATGGGATTTCTACACTTTTTAGGGTTTTACCCAACCCTCACCTAAACCTTTACCTTCCTTTGGATAAAATGAAGATTGAGGCTTACTTTGGTAACACTAGAAGTGTTTGGTTGGTGGATTCACTTGATGGTTGAGGTAATCTCCTTTTCTCTTCATTTTGGAAATTAGGGTTTTGATCTATTGGTGATTTTGGGTGTAATATGTTGGAGAAAATGATTCTAAGTGTTTGGGGATAAATATTTATGGTTGGAAATTTATGGATTTAGGTTTTGGAAGATTTGGACTTGAAGATACGGACTTCTTCAAGGGAGCATACGTATGGGAAAATCTAGATTTAGCTTAATCTAGCGAGGTGAGTTCAAGTTACTTTGCGAAAACGTTGTACATGCCAAAATGAGTATTTTACAAATATGTGTGTATTTTACTTGAAAATGTATATGGTTGAATTATTTGGTAGATTTAACTCTTTTAAAATGTTATCTTCATAAATGTGTAAAACACCCATATTTGGGACTTTTGGATGTTTAGATGGTTAGAAACCATAAATTGTCTTTAAAAGATTATTTGCTCAAAATGAAGATTATTTGATGGTTTAATAAAGTTTGTGTAAATGATTTTAATAAACCATTTGTGAAATGCACTTTTAGTGTTATGGGTCATTTGAGAATATTAAGGGTGTGAGTCCTATTTGGAAATGAGGGTTAGCCCGATCCAAGATTTTATTTCGAGTTTTCATGGATTTGAAGTACTCACCGGCAACCGGTGTGTGTTGTTGTACTTAATGACATTTTATGACTTTTATGAATTATCTTTCGAATTGGTTGAGCTTGTGGCTCAGTATTGGGCTTTATTACGACTTGAGAACAAGTGTCCGTGTCGATAGCATCAGAGTTGAGTTTTGAATTATGATTTATGTTATTTGGGAATTGCATGTTTAATTGCATTTGTTTATATGTTTGGAGTCGGGTAATGTGTTAGACCTTGTTAGCCATGGATCCATAGGCATAGTAATGGCAATAGATCTGGAGTGATTGAGTCATGTAGCACGGGATAGGCATCAGGATCCGTGATAAGTAAGGCGTGGGCCTACATGGTCGGGCGTCGTCTTACGGGCAGTAAGGTGTAATCCCAATGTGCTGTTGTGGATTTGGAGTGACCCAACGTATAGACCTGGAGTGGTTGAAGTTGGGGAGCTCCCTAGTCTCGCAGGCAATAGACCTGGAGTGATTGAGCCTAGTTTACGAGATTAGCCACGTGGGTGTTTTTATTACATAGTAAGTGACCCACTTTGGTGTTCCGTCACGTGCGATGTATACGGGTCTCCCCCGTCACCGAAAGGTGTTGTTTTGGGTATTTGTTACTACTCATGTTTTCGGTGACATGTTCTATTTATATGAATTATTTTCCATGGTACGTAAGTGTGGTTTATATCTTATCCGTATATGATGTTTGGGTATTTGTGTTACCTCCACCTTCAACGGATACGTGTCTTCCCGTTTATGATATTTGATATTTATCACATTTTACGGTTGTGTGAGTATTGCTTCTTTTTATGTTTAATAAATAATTATATTTCAGGGACGATTTCCATGTTTGGTGAGTTGGATATATATATTATCAATTGTATTTGAAGGATTTGTCTAAGCTAGACTTATTCACGTATTTCAAGTTATTTGTGAAAGTAAGACAGTTTGGAAAACGTATTATAACTTTTGAGGACTTTCTCGTGGAAATGTGGAAATTGAAAATGGTTGGTTGGATTTAAAGTAAACTCTTTTGAAATCATGACTATAGCTTTTACTCTTACGATTTATGTTTTATATATAGTCATGATAAAACGCTTGAACTCACTAGGCGTAAGCCTAACACTTTCTATTTCTTTTATTTTGTCGGCATGTGCAACAGGCTCAGGTTGGGGTAACTCTAGCTACACCGTGAAGTGGCGAATGCTAGTATAGTGCACGAGAGGTGAATAGCTTAAGTTATGTTCCGCAATTTCCCTTGGAAAGTAGCACTTGTATTTGGAATAAGCGGTGTCCGAAGCGAGTTTAGTCTTGGTACTAAGACTTAAGTAGTATGTTTTGCTTGGAGATAACCATTATTTGTAATTGGAAGTATTTTACTTATTGTTTCAGATGTAATATCAAAAATTTTAAGTTAGTTGCTCTTTCCAAATTTGGGGGTGTTACATAACGCATTTCCTGATTCTCAGTTGTGATTTCTACTTCAAAGTTTAAGTTTAGGCACATCCGGTCACCTAAATCCCTTAAACTATGGCTCTGATACCAATTGTAACGTCCCAAACAAAGTAAAGCATGCAATTCTTAAAAAAAGTATCCCAAAAACGGGTCCCCAAATTTTCTTACATTATATCAAAATCTGGTTTACGGAATCAACCTACACAACTGAGAATAATGTCTAAACTAAATATTAGTGTCGCTACACTACCGAGCTTCCTTGCTAATCGCCCTGCTCACTTGCCAGAGCCTTTCATTACCTGCTTCCCTGAAAGGTTTTAATTTAAAAATGCGAGGGTTAGACCATGAGGCCTAGTGAGTCCCTCTTTACAGTTCCCAAAACATTTAAAAACAGTTTATAATTTTCAATGTAATCATTCATAATTCTGTTCATATAAAATCATTCACGGAAAAAGGTCCGCCCCTTCGTAAATTGGCACCCTGAAGTCACCCTAGGGTGACAACGATTCAGTCTCATGCTGCCTTACAGGGTCACACCTCCCTTGACATAAACGGGTCACACCTCCCGGCACAAGCTGGCGGGCCACACCCCCCGACTTAGCCAATTTACATCTCAAACAATGTATGCATACATCCCATATAAAACTTTAAACAACTTTCATGTAGTTAAAAGCATAAAAATAAACATGGCATTACTCATCATGTCTTGCTTTAGAAACACATTAAAAGTCACGCATTTTAGTTAGAAAACTCACCTGAAGCTCTTACTTCTCTTTTCTAATCTGTTCCCGACTCCCAATTGATTTTCCTGAATAAATAGACAGAATATAAGATGATCACTTAACTTTCCGGACACAACTCCTTTTTGGACACCCACACTTTCCGGACGACACCATATCCCGGACAACCACACTTTTCGGACGACATAACATTCCGGACATCACTAATTCCCGGGTACTTCTTACTTACCGGACACTTATACTTACCGGACAAATACTTACCGGATACCCCTCTCATCCGGACAGTTCCCGCATCCGGGAACCTTAAACCGATTCAACGTATCCGGACGTCCAGAAGACTTTCCGGACGCCGACCTGACCCCTCATTGAATCGAAAATCACAGATTAGCTTAAGGTCCCACGGATTAAACATTAGAAACAATAATAAGATCACAAAGCCCAACAAATACTGAAACCTTAGCCGCAAAACAACCGATTTGACGCCTAATCTCTCTCATTTAGCTTCAAACTCAACTTTTAACAAAAACCCCAAAAGATAATCATCTTAACAACATTCCACAGATTAAGGATGAAGAGAAGAGGTTACCTGTTTGATTGAGAATGAAGAACACCTTCCTTTCTTCTCCAATAAGCTGGAATTTCTTTCTTCTTACTTGACCTATCTCTCTTTCTTCTTTCTTTCTCCCTTTCTCCTTCTTGTTCTTTCTTTCCTTCTTCCTCTAATCAGCCGCCAAACACAATCAGGAATAGAAATGCTACTTAGGGTTTTGTGCCCAATTATACTCTACCCCTTATTTACCAACTAGCCCCTCAACTTCCATTATTATTAAATTCCTCCACAAAACTAGAAACTCTAACAATTGGTCTCGGTTATTACAGTGTAAGCTAACAATACTTATTTTAATAGGTTATATTTTTTTTTATCTTTTAGTAGGCTAACAATGCTTATAAATCAAAATTATTTTTAATGTTGTATGTGTAACATCCCCCGTCCACGTGGTCCGGAACGGATGATGTCACTAACGGTTCCTAACATAATTACACAACTAATTCAGAGTTACTAATAAACTCTAAAACGGATTACAACTTTTAAAGTATGATTTACATCCCAAAATATTACATCTCAAAAAGGATTATAAACTTATAACACTTATATATTAAGACGAGTCTAAAAACTCCAAAACTTCACGCTCAATCTCAAGTCCCGTCCCCATCAATGTCACTTGGAACCTGCCGTGTCAGAAAACAAGAAACACGGCTGAGCATGGGCTCAGTGAATGAATTATAATATAAATTTGGAATAATAATAAACACATCAACAATAAAGCGGAAGACTTAAAATTCAATTGAAGAACGTTTTATAAAACTCAAGACGATAATTCATTTAATTCAAAAGAGATGATCAGTAATATTCGAAAGCAAGAATCTCAATAACGGTTCACACTTTAACTTCAAAACGTAAAATAAATCAATTCCGTCAATTCCTGTTCAAGTGTTCGTGGGGTGGCCAAACCACACGAACTATTGGGCCGGCGTGCAGGCACACACACCCGAGTCCCCCGTAAATTTAACCACGGTCACATGTTCTGTGGGTAAATATTCACTCTAGGATCGATCCATCCGCCCTGGAGCCAACAAAGTCGGCCTAGTCCACAGAGTCGGGTTCACGGAAGCCACTATCGAACCTAACTCTAGTTAATTAATGGAATCTATTAAGCAAAGCCACAAGGTTGTCGAGATTTTAATTTTTAATTGGTTTGGTTCATGCTTCAACCTCATAAAAAGTGTTCATTCAGTCCCAAAATAAATACCAAAACAAAAAAAACACAATTCTATAATTATTGCACTTTTAATTAAGACAATAATATGACAAAATAACGAATCTCGCAATGATAGAATCGGAAATTAAACACAACTTTAAAAATAGATATTTATTTCCAAACATATTAAAATAGATATATATTCTTATATGTCATTTAAGGCCATCCGTACCCCATTCGGGATGAGGCTTGGGATGGCTGCGGGATGGCTCGGTATGGGCTACGGCGGGTGCGGGTTCAGCGGGGCGGGATGGAATCCGGGCTCCCCATCCCGGTTCATCCCGAAGGGTTTTTTAAAAAAAAAATTAATTTAATTTTTAAAAATCAAGCCGTTCAACGGCTCTTTGTAAAAAAAAAAATCTCAATTTAATCCCACTATATATTTAACCCTCAACCTCTTATTTCTCACACCTCTCAACCTCTTATTTCTCACACCTCTCAAATTCTCTCAACCTCTTATTTCTCACACCTCTCAAACTCTCTCAAATTCTCTCAACCTCTTATTTTTCACACCTCTCTCATCATGAATCCAAACACAACACCTACATCCCGTCGTAACCGACCGAATACACCACAATCGCAAGAAGATCAAGAGCTTGGTTTCCAAGCGTTTACACAACAAGGTTATCATCCGCAATTTTCGCAACAAATTCCGCCACAATGGTCGCAACAAAATCCGCCACAATATCCGCAACAATTTCCCCAACAATTTCACCAACAATTTCACCAACAATTTCCTTACCAATTTACACGTCCCGGGTTGATTGAACAAGGTTTTACTCCGGCCAACTTCAATCTCGACGACGACATTGTTCCGGAAACCCAACCTTCTACCCCGAACACACCACAATCTATCCCGACACAACAATCTAACCCGGAACCATCAAATCCGAGACCAACGAAAGCCGCCAAACAAACGTGGAGTAAAGCCGAGGAACTCGCGTTAGTGTCGGCGTGGGTTGACGTTTCGGAGGACCCCGTGGTCGGTAACGCACAAAGCGGTGGTAATTATTTTTATTGTTATTATTATTATTATTATTATTATTATTATTATTATACTTAATTTTACATAAATGTAGGAAGTTTTTGGGGCCGAATCGGGCATGTGTTCTTTACTCGCATGGGTCGTGAACCAGGCTATAGATCAACCCATCAACTCAATAGCAAGTTCAACGACCTCAATAAAAGAGTTAATTCGTTTGGCGGCATCTATAACAACTTGCTCAATAATAGATCAAGCGGGATGAGTGAGGCCGATATATCCCGAACGGCACACGAACGGTATCTAGCACGCCATAAAGTTGCTTTCACTCACGAACAAGCTTGGGACGTCCTAAAAAAATGTCCAAAATGGGGAGTCGTTCCAACGATGACGACAACTTCATCGCGGGGTTCAAAACGTACCCAACCTTCCGATGATGACGATGACGAGCAAATTCAACGACCCATCGGGAGAAACAAGGCAAAAAAATCATCAACGAGTAATACGTCCGGGGCGAATACGGACGAAAGTGTTACTCAGTTGTTGACGACGTTCAACGACAAGATTGATGATACAATGGAATACAAAATGAAAAAACTCGATCTCGAAATCGAACGCTCAAAACTCGAACGACATAGGTTGGAACAAGAACTCGAAATCGAACGCTCAAAACGATTTGAGAAAGACTTCGAGTTTTTCATGACCCCGCATGATCACCTTACGGGAAACGCTTTGAGGGTTACTTTAGCGAGAAAAGAGCAAATTCAAAAATTTCATAATTGGTAGTGTTTTGTATTTTGTAATTTTTATTTTTAATGAATGGTATGAATTTTTATTTTTATTATTTATCTTATTTTTATTTATTAAAAAATATATAAATATTTTTATTTTGTTAAATAATTAAATGTATAAATAAAAGAATTAAAATAAATGAGGTGGCAAAAGGGTTTGAGGGAATGGGGTAAGGCCATCAGTAGCGGGCTTCGGGATGGGCTCGGGATGGGTGAGGTGGCAGCGGGGTTGGGCTACGGCTCGGGATGGGCATGCGGGGCGGGATGGTTTTCGGGGATGGGATCCCGATCCATCCCGAGGGTTTTTTAAAAAAAAAAATTTAATTAAATGTTTTAAAAAGTAACCGTTGAACGGCTCTTTCTTAAAAAAAAATTTCTCAATTTAATCCCACTATATATTTAACCCTCAACCTCTTATTTCTCACACCTCTCAACCTCTTATTTCTCACACCTCTCAACCTCTTATTCTCTCAACCTCTTATTTCTCACACCTCTCAAACTCTCTCAAATTCTCTCAACCTCTATATATTAAACAATATGGATTCGCCACAACCCGGTTCACCAACCGCATCATCATCATCCGTAGACACCGACGAGTTGTTGAATCTACAAAGGGAAATTTTTCGACATACTGCACAATCGCTGTATGGTAGCACCGCCTCATCGTCAACAAGAGAGAGGGCCGCAAACATTGAAAGAGGTCGAGTAACTGCAAACGAGCGGCTTATGCGGGACTACTTTGGCGTCAACCCGATTTATACACCGGATATGTTTAGGCGGCGGTTCAGGATGAGCAGACAACTATTCGAACGAATAGTTGAAGATTTAGAAGTAGGGTATCCGTATTTTAGACTTCAGTTTGACGGGTTAGGCAAACAAGGTTTTTCTCCGATACAAAAGTGTACTTCCGCTATTCGGCAATTGGCGTATGGAGTAGCTGCTGACGCACTTGACGAGTACATCCGTATGGGAGAGAAAACGTCACGAGATTGTCTGTACAAATTCTGCACAGGTATTATTGAACTGTATGGTCAAAAATATTTACGCAAGCCTACTTTTATTGATATTCAGAAGTTGTACGCCGCGCATGAAGCTAAACACGGATTTCCCGGCATGCTCGGCAGCATAGACTGTACTCATTGGGCGTGGGCAAATTGTCCGAATGCATGGCGAGATCAATTCATGAGAGGTGATCATGAGCACCCGACAATCATGCTAGAAGCAGTGGCCTCTCAAGATCTATGGATCTGGCACGCATTCTTTGGTGTTGCCGGTTCCAACAACGACATCAATGTTCTCAATCAGTCGCCCATCTTCAACGATGTATATGATGGAAAAGCACCCGAGTGCCCTTTTGAGGTGAATGGAGCCACCTACAAGCACGGATATTATCTAACGGATGGGATATATCCGGAATGGGCTACTTTCGTAAAATCATTTACGTGCCCACAAGACCTTAAACGACAAAAGTTCAAGTCCGCGCAAGAATCCACACGTAAAGATGTTGAACGAGCTTTTGGCGTGCTTAAACAACGTTGGCATATACTTCATAACCCAGCACGCGGATGGGAACCGGAAATATTGAGAAACATTATGTACGCTTGTGTCATATTACACAATATGATACTCGAAGACGAAAACCATGCTATTTGTGGTGACGTGGAAAACGACTTTTTCACGAATGATATCGAAAGCCAAATCAGTGAGACACAACGCGCGGCAAATGTTCGAGAAGTCATAAACCGGGACACTCATAATAACCTTCGGTCGGATTTGGTCGAACATATTTGGCGTATCCAAGTTCCCAACAATGACGACGAGTAGATTTTTAAATTTATTTTGTAATTTTTAATTTTTTAATGAATGATATGAATTTTTATTTTTATTATTTATCTTATTTTTATTTATTAAAAAATATATAAATATTTTTATTTTGTTAAATAATTAAATGTATAAATAAAAGAATTAAAATAAATGAGGTGGCAAAAGGGTTTGAGGGAATGGGGTACGGGTGTTTAGGGATCGTGAGGGATGGAGTGAGGGATGGAAGAAAAGTTGATGTGGCGCTGATGTGGAGTGGAATCTTTGAAAGATAGAAGGGATGGGGTACTGAAGGCCTAAGGGTGTTTAGGGATTGTTAGGCCATCAGTAGCGGGCTTCGGGATGGGCTCGGGATGGGTGAGGTGGCAGCGCCGCAGCGGGGTGGCAGCGGGGTTGGGCTACGGCTCGGGATGGGCATGCGGGGCGGGATGGTTTTCGGGGATGGGATCCCGATCCATCCCGAGGGTTTTTTTAAAAAAAAATTTAATTAAATTTTTAAAAAAATAACCGTTGAACGGCTCTTTCTTAAAAAAAAAAATTCTCAATTTAATCCCACTATATATTTAACCCTCAACCTCTTATTTCTCACACCTCTCAACCTCTTATTTCTCACACCTCTTATTTCTCACACCTCTTATTTCTCACACCTCTCAACCTCTTATTTTTCACACTATCAAATTCTCTCAATCTCACACCTCTCAAACTCTCTCAAATTCTCTCAACCTCTTATTTTTCACACCTCTCTCATCATGAATCCAAACAGAACACCTACATCCCGTCGTAACCGACCGAATACACCACAATCGCAAGAAGATCAAGAGCTTGGTTTCCAAGCGTTTACACAACAAGGTTATCATCCGCAATTCTCGCAACAATTTCCGCCACAATTCTCGCAACAATTTCCGCCACAATTTCCGCAACAATTTCCCCAACAATATCACCAACAATTTTCGCAACAATTTCCTTACCAATTTACACGTCCCGGTTTGATTGAACAAGGTTTTACTCCGGCCAACTACAATCTTCCTTCACCCGCAATCAATCTCGACGACGACATTGTTCCGGAAACCCAACCTTCTACCCCGAACTCACCACAGTTTATCCCGACACAACAATCTAACCCGGAACCATCAAATCCGAGACGAACGAAAGCCGCCAAACAAACGTGGAGTAAAGCCGAGGAACTCGCGTTAGTGTCGGCGTGGGTTGACGTTTCGGAGGACCCCGTGGTCGGTAACGCACAAAGCGGTGGTAATTATTTTTACTGTTATTATTCTTATTATTATTATTATTATTATTATTATTATTCTTATTATTATTATTATTATTATTCTTGTTATTATTATTATTCTTATACTTTATTTTACATAAATGTAGGAAGTTTTTGGGCCCGAATCGGGCAACTGTTCTTTACTCGCATGGGTCGTGAACCAGGTTATAGATCAACCCATCAACTCAATAGCAAGTTCAACGACGTCAATAAAAGAGTTAATTTGTTTGGCGGCATCTACAACAACTTGCTCAGTAATAGATCAAGCAGGATGAGTGAGGCCGATATATCCCGAACGGCACACGAACGGTATGTAGCACGCCATAACGTTGCTTTCACTCACGAACAAGCTTGGGACATCCTAAAAAAATGTCCAAAATGGGGAGCCGTTCCAACGATGACGACAACTTCATCGCGGGGTTCAAAACGTACCCAAACTTCCGATGATGACGATGACGAGACAATTCAACGACCCATCGGGAGAAACAAGGCAAAAAAAACATCAACGAGTAATACGTCCGGGACGAATACGGACGAAAGTGTTACTCAGTTGTTGACGACGTTCAACGACAAGTTTGATGGTGCAATTGAATACAAAATGAAAAAACTCGATGTCGAACTTCAAAGGTTGGAACACGAACGAGAACTCGAACGAGCAAAACGATTTGATGCAGACTTCCAGTTTTACATAACCCCGCATGATCACCTTTCGGGGCCCGCTTTGATGGCTACGCTAAAGAGAAAAGAGCAAATTAAAAAATATCATGATTGGAATGACGACGAGTAGATTTTTAAATTTATTTTTTAATTTTTAATTTTTTAATGAATGATATGAATTTTTATTTTTATTATTTATCTTATTTTTATTTATTAAAAATATATATAAATATTTTTATTTTGTTAAATAATTAAATGTATAAATAAAAGAATTAAATAAATGAGGTGGCAAAGGGGTTTGAGGGAATGGGGTACGGATGTTTAGGGATCGTTAGGGATGGAGTGAGGGATGGAAGAAAAGCTGATGTGGCGCTGATGTGGAGTGGAATCTTTGAAAGATAGAAGGGATGGGGTACTGATGGCCTTAGGGATTGAGTGAGGGATGTGAGAAAAGCTGATGTGGCGCTGATGTGGAGCTGGAATCTTTGAAAGATTCTCTCATGGGGGTACTAATGGCCTAACAAGAATCTCATTCTATTCCAGTTTTGGGTCACTCAACTTTTAGCACAATTTATTTTTATTTACCAACGTTAATAAAATATTCTTATCTTTTATGTCGGTTTTGACAACATATAACAACATGATATTTTTATATGACCAAAACCATTTGAAACAAAGGTAAGTGGAAAACCCAAATTGAATCAAATAGTTAAACTTAATTGTAGGTGATTTTAGCGACATCAATTTTTTAGTGTGATTATTTAATTTACGTTACATACTTAGGCCATCAGTATCCCAACACTCAATCTTTCAATCTTTCAAGATCCACGTCAGCGCCACATCAGCTTTTCTCCTAACCCTCACTCAATCCCTAAACACCCTTACCCCATTCCCTAACCCACTCCCTCTCATTTCTCACCTGGGACCCACCTCTCCTCCTCACATTTTCTTCGGGATGAAACGGGATGGGGAACCCGCATCCCATCCCGCACCGCTGATACCGCAAGGGCCGTAGCCCATTCCCGCTGATACCGCAGGCCATCCTGAGCTCATCCCGAGCCGGGTACGGATGGCCTTACATCGATCTGGTGATATAGCAAATATAAGTGAATTAGAAGGTGTGTGCACACTCACAAATACTGTCTCTATCACTTTAGATCGTCATAAGGCGGGGTCAAAGGAGTTGCGTCATGGCAGACCTAAGATTTTTGTCAAGCGGTTGCATTTTCAAGGTAGATCAAAGGCTTGCAAGGTTGTCCGGTGTGTTTTTAGCCGAATTTCACCTTTTCGGGAGATTTTTAAAGGTTTTTAGTTGATTACGAGGGATTTTTAAGTTTTGTGGTCGATTTTGAACGACTTTTCGGCTTTTTTGGTTGGTTTCGAGAGATTTTTTGGGTTTTTGGTTGATTTCGAGGTCTTTTTCGATTTTTGGTTGATGTTCCTTATATTTTCTAATATCTTGGAGCACCATTCAACGTTTAGCGGGTGCATCTTTCATACCTTAGAGAAAAATCCTACTTGCGAAAATAAGTTGAGTGGGTGCATAGGTGGGCGCTTGGACATACATAGGTCTGCCCTTGCTGGCGGTGTGGACTCAGAGCCTCTAAGCTTTATGTTCAGAGCTCTAAAGTCATCACTCGAATTCTCTAAGCGTACTGTGTGATGAGAGCCTCTGGACCGTGTAATCAAAGTCTTTAGACCGTATGGCCAGAGCCTCTGGTCTGCGTGATTAGAGCCTCTGGACACTCGTTCCTTCTAGTCAGTTATGATTGTTCTCAAACTTTATCAACATTTACAACTGTTGTGCAATTATGTCTTAAGCGTTTTAACCGCTTGTAACCGTCGTTCTCTCATATAAATATGTGAACGAGAATCTAGGTATATAGAAGAACTCAATCTTACAGTCTTTAAGATAAGAGACTTCATATCGATTATCCCAATACGGAATTCGTAATAACCAAGGCAATAAGGGTCGAATTATTATATTCAAAAAACATACTTTCCGATATCCAAGTGATTATCCGATCTACGTATCATCTCCAATCCCCAATTCCTAACATCGATTAATTTTACATGTAATTAACAAAAATATACCAGTTAACTAAATCATTGAATTTCCAATATAAAAACGAGCTTAATTAGATCATAAATTTCAGATTAAAACCACAAGAAAACGCTTGATTTGCATCAGAATCAGAATCTACGCCATCATCCATATCAGTAACCATGCCAATGCATACATCCACAACGCCCCTGCAAATACACGTATTCTATCAAACACATAAACTAACATATCATCAGGAAAAAAAATCACTCGCGACGCCTACCGTCGCTAAACGTAACAAGAGATCTCCGAGAACCGTTCCACGTTGCTTCAAACGAACAGTCTGTTGTCATATTGATTCCACTCCGACAATTGCATACGAACGAATTATAATGCCCGTTATACCCACAAACGCCATTGGTTTTCTCACAGTCAGCACACACTTCTGGATACTCGTTGTCGAAATTGAACTTATACTTTATCGCGACGCCATATTTCCAACTGTCGGGATTGTCCGCGTGTCCACTAAACCCATATATACCCGAATACGACCCGCATTTCAGCTTCTGCAAGTCCATCTCAAACGAGGGACCAAGATCCACCGGAGCATAAACGCAACACGTGGAGCCCGGAATATCGACCCGACTAACCGCTTGACAAGAATTCAAAAACCCACAAACTCGCCCCCCGCTCTCAAAATCACAAACCGGAGAAACCGAATTGTTAGGGGCGTCGGATTTGAATGAGGAGGCGTCGCAATTGATGAGGGCGAAAACAGTATCGTCGTGAAAGCTAAATGGGGCGTCCCAGTCTAGACTGAAGCCTTTGCTCGGTTGAGTGCAAGCGCAAGTCGACATTGTGGGGTCGGTGATGTAGATGATTTGGTTTGAGTAGTCGATGGTTGTGATTGGGTAGCAACCCGTGTGTGTGATGAAGGTTAGATGTTGATTATTGCAAGTTACTCGGGTTTGGAACCGCGGATCGCCGCATCCTGGCCCGGATCCAAACGGGTATTTTAGTGGTATTGGGCCGCACAAGCTTTTGCACGCTTGGGAGGTGATTTGGGGGGAGAAGAGGAGAATGATGAGTGAAACGAAGGCGAGTTTGGTGGTGGATGAAGGTCGAATTTTGGCGTTGAGTGGCATTTTAGCGTGTGGAAATCGCGCGAATCAGCCAAGAATTTGTCGATTGAGACCGGGGAGAGGAGGGTTGGGTTAATAAGGGGTTATATATGTATATAAAGAAGTGACTAAATAATACTCTACTTGTATATTATGCATTAAAAGAGTATATTGTTTTTATGGACTGGGTGACTTTAGTCTTTTGAATTTGATGCTTTGGTTCTACATGCTTTTCAATACTTGTTAACTTTTTCTCAAATATTTGTTCTTACATATAATTTAATTTAAAAATATGACAGGTGGAAATTAATTGTCTTAAATATTTTTTTATGATGGTTTTAACTTCTACTCATTTTTATTTATTTTACTGAAATAACCACCACATTCGTAAAAATAGTCTGTATTTTTGAATTAGTTTCGCAATTGCGGACCTCGTGGTTAATTCAGTAAAAATAGGAAGAAAGCGACTACGAGTTAAAACCACCATAAAAATGGCTAAAACAGTTAATTTCTCTTTTATTTTTATAAAAACAATATTATAATAAAATTGATTTGGAATAATTAATTTATGATGTAATAAAGATCGTTGCTTGTGGGTGATTTCATGGTAAAACCTTGTGTTTGTTTTTCAGTGATCATCAGTTTGACGCTAATAAGTATTGTTGAAGGTTGTCTGACTGTTAACATTTAAAGCCGTATAAAATTTATTAAAATATGTATAAACTAGTCCGAATACTTAAGGATGTCCAAAAAAGAAATAGTATACTGGAAGTTGTACATGGTGCATTGTTGATTGTACATGTAAAAGAATATGATTCTCCAACATTTTCCCTTTCATTGCTTTAAGATAAGAGGATGAACTTAGAGAATATGATCCACTATGTGGACTTCAATCAGAGGGAATCTTTGCCTTACATCATTTTCTATTTTTTTTCTTATTTTTTTATCAAATAATAAATCTATAATATATTATAAAACATTTATGAAAAACTCTTAAAGCTTCATATACCGTTATTTAATGCTAATTAGTTAAAATCTCTTAAAAACAACTAATGAAGCTTTAGATTAATACTTATCTTTAACAACCTTCAAATCTTTAAATCGTGGACTCTTATTAATTAATCTTTATCTCTAATCATTTCAAATCCTCAAATCATGATCTCCTTAAAAAACGTCATTCTTTAAACAAATTTATGAAAAAACATGACCGTTTTATCAAAATCACACATTAAAATAAATTAAAACATTAAAACCAAGATATATCGCGCTGCATTACGCGAATAGACTTATAGTGAAATTAAAATAAGACTTATAAAAATAAATATAAAAATGCAAATTGATATATTTGTTCAGCTTCTATAATTTTGTGGGCTTCAGCATTTACATACAATGTTGTCACTCACTCGTTATATATTTCTTTATTCGTCCTCCTTTTTCGAATTTATAACATCTCTAACAATTTTTTTAACCTTTCAAAAAAAGTTACATTCATCTCTAACAGATTCTCTATTTTAGAGATTTTAACACAAGTTATATTAATATAATATTCTCTAATTTATCTTCTCAATATACTTTTTAAAAAAACTTAATATAAAAGAATAAAAGTTTAATGGTATTGATGGAATTGAATAAAATAATCATTTCTCTCTCCTATAAAATTTTCTAAACTTAATTTTTTAAAGTTTCTCTATTATAGAAAACAACATAGCAAAGCTGGTGGAGAGGTTTAGGGAAAAAAAACTCGATTTTTTCTATTTTAGCAAAGCTATTGGAGATGCTCTTAATGGAATGATCTGATAAAATCTAAATCAAATTAATATCATATTAGAAATTTATTATTAATGTATTATTAAAGAATTTAATAAAATCGTAAACCTAATTCATATCGATATGGACAACTTATCACAAACTCCACTTAAGTTATGATCATCGTTAGACTTTTCATATATCTAGATCAGAAATCAAAATCCTTTAAAATTCGAGAATCCAACCCATTAAACTTGGAGGAGCGAGGATCGGGGTTGTCAGTCCTTGTATTATGAGCCTGTTTTTTAGTTGTATCTTTGACTCTTGTCTTGTAATGACGTTAGACCACCTAATAAATTTTGTATTTATTGTTACACCATATAAATAAGACCCATAAGATAAAACACTAAACTAAAACTACCATACCCTTGATCTCTATTATAAATTTAATGAAAGATTAGAATACCCATTTAAAAAATAAGACTTTTTTAGTTACATTCATGATGAGTATTTCAAGATTATGGGGTCATTGTTGGGGTTATTGTTGTGATTTTGTAATAAGAGGCATATATGAGCCTTCATGAAAAGACCACCAACTCCACCTCTCAAAATAAGCAAAAGAAAGACACATTCGGGGTCTTGGGGTTCCACTTTATTCCCTTCACAATCATTATAGACCCATAGCCAAAATAAAGGATTCTTATTTATAAAGTTTAACACTAATCTTTTGGCCACCAAAGAAAATGAGACTTAAAATAAATTTTCCCACCAATGCATTCTTGTACATATAATCCTTCTCTTGACATTAAATGTTCATTTATATATTGTACATATTTCTTGGCTAGTTTTGTAAAGTCCCATATCATATCAATCTTTTTAGTCATGTTCTTTTTGGGTTAACTCTAAGTGTCCGACAAATTTGTATGCATCTCGATTAATCTTATAAGGTCCTCGAAAACATCTAGGAAAATCCCAAAGTCATGGAGGGAAGGACTCGAACAAGTAATCTTTGGGATGAAGCCCAAAAACTCCAAGTCTTATTATCAGTTGAGTTAACCTTCAAGGTTGGTCATGTTTAGCAACCATAAACTAGTTTGTTTTCCAAGCTTACTGACAAAGCTTCGTTTGGTACTTCATAAGCCACTAAGCAAAACTGGCTTATCAACTAACAAAAGAGTTATTACTCGACAATTAAATTATCCGCCTGTTTGCCAAACATAAAGTTTATGTCAATTAATTTCAGTGATTGTCCTTATTTAGGGTTCAACCATTCAATTCATGCCACAGGGTTAATCATTTAGAGCATCTCCAACAGTTTTGCTAAAATAGAAAAAAATCAAGTTTTTGTTTTCTAAACCTCTCCAACAACTTTGCTAGCTTGTTTGCTATAATAGAAAAAACTTGAAATTTTTCTAAGTTTAGAGAATTCTCTAAAACTTGATGGTAGGAGAGAGAAATAATTATTTTATTCAATCCCACCAATGACAATAAAACTTTTATTATTTTATATTAATTTTTTTTTAAAAAGTGTATTAGGAAGATAAATTAGACAATATTATAATAATATAAATTGAGTTAAAATTTCTAAAATAAAAAATCTGTTGGAGATGAATTTAACTATTAATTCTCTATTTTAGAAAAATTATAACAAACATATGGGAGATGCTCTTATACTTAGAGATATATCTATGTGTATATAATAAGCGAGATTTTATCAAAAGCACCAGTGGTCTAGTGGTAGAATAGTACCCTGCCACGGTACAGACCCGGGTTCGATTCCCGGCTGGTGCATGAAGTTTTAAATTTTTACCATATTTATTTACGGTTTAAGTAAGTAAAATGAGGATGAACAAACGCGAAAGGTTCTATGGTGTAGTGGTTAGCACTCTGGACTTTGAATCCAGCGACCTGGGTTCGACTCCCGGTAGGACCTCATTTTTTGAAATTAACATTTAGAGTAAACTACTATTTTCGTCCTTGTGGTTTTAAAACTGCATTTATCATCCCCGTGGTTTGCATTTCATTACGATTTTCATCCTTCATCCTAACAGATTTAAAAACAATCCGTTAAATGGAGGGTAATATGGTCTTTTTACCTTTTTTAAATATTTAGTTACATTATATTATATATTAGACTAAGAAAAACCATGGCCCCACCCCACACACATCTGCTTCCTCAACCACACCAGCAACATTTTCTTTCTCCATTGTTACCTGAACTAACCATGTGTAACTGCATCCCTCCTATTATCGAAACTAACCTCTTATGGGTGCTTCGACTCACAGCAGGGAGTTTGACTGTGTCGAACCACATCAAAAGGCTAGAAAATCAAGAGTATTTTAATCATCAACGACAACCAAATGGAAAGTTAAAACAACAAACCAAACGTCCTTGAAATCGAAATTATCGATGCCATAACAAACCCTTAAAAATCGAAATCGAAACCTAAAAAAACCACCTTGAAACCAAAATCATCGATCGATGCCATAACAAACGCTTTGACATCCAAATCGATGCCTAACAAACAGCCTTGAAATCGAAATTATCGATCGACGCCTACCAAACAGCTTTGAGATCGAAATCAACGCACATATAACATATAAGAAAGAGAGAGAGAGACTGTAAACCGTTCTGAATTAAGATCTTTCACAAAAACTTTGAAATCAAAACCATGAACCGATGCCTTAACAAACAGCTTTTAAATCGAAACCATAAAAGACATAATAGGGTAGAAGAACCTAAAAGCCGGTTAGGATGAAGATCGAACACCGTGGGAAAAGGAGGCATGCTTTTGTCAGCAAAATTCGCACAATCTCGAGACCTTGATTAATTCGTTTGGAATGGAGGCATGCTTTTGTCAGCAAATCGAACACGAACGGTGTGAATAGCACGTTCTGTAAGTTTTAATTGGTGTTCTGTAGATTAAAGGAGGGGGATTAGGAGGGAAATTGGTATGGAAATTGCGAATGACGGATTGAATCAGGGTTAGGAACGAAGATGGGAAAAAATGGTCCAGACTGGTTTGAGGAAGAAGATGGGTTTGGGGGTTAGCTATTAGGTTCGGTTTTTCTCTTATTTTTTATTTTTTATTTTTATAAATGAGTATAAAAGGTAAAAAGACCCAACACGTGTTCAACAACATATAATGTAATTAAATATTAAAAAGTAAAAAAAAAAGACTATATTACCCTTAATGTTAACGATTTTTTTCAGCTATGTTAGGAAGAAGGATGAAAAGCGTAATGAAATACAAACCACAAGGACGAAAAAAGCAAATTTTAAACCATAGGAACGAAAATAGTTATAAACACCAAACCACATGATTGAAAATCGTAATTTACTGTAACATTTATTTTCTTTGTATTATGTGTTTTCTAGAATCATAAAAACTTGTATCTATCCATCTACATAATTTGGACTATTGGTACCCTAGATTAAATCAATTTCTTTGCATTATTTCTTTCCCGTTAAAAATTAAGTTTTATTTGTATAAAGTATTAGTTATTTTTTTATTTCACTAAAGAAGTTTGTGAGTGTAATAAAAGTTCATTTTATATCATTGAACTTTATGAATCTTGATACAATATGAAAAGCTAATTATAGGTTCCTGGGTTCTTCTCTTCATCGAAACAATGAGACTCGTAATGTTGCGTCTCTTTCGGGACCGAGACTTTTACTCGCTGCATACATTGATCTACTATTGCACAAATATTATTTCCCGTTGTGGTTTGAGCAGCAAATGACGGTCCCTCTTCTTGTACCTCAGAAGTCACAAGTACCGGCAGAGGACCAAGAACCATTCGCCCCCGTACATCTGTAACAGTCACAATGTTATTATTGAAACTCGCTTGAGTTTAAATAACCCTCTTTTGTATTTTATGTGTACTTTTATGTGAACCAATACGTCCACGTGAACCCTTTTCGGTATAGCTTTTGCCATATTATCATCTCATAAATTTGAGCTAGAGATATCTGGATATATCCATTTCATGTCAAAGCGAACCCCCTTCTTATTTGTATACGGGTCGTTAACGAGTCTGATTATCCTTGTCTTTGTTTATGTCTTGGGTTGGAACAAATTACTATAACTCGTCCCTGACGATGGATTAGTCGACATTTTTCACAAATTTTAAATGAAAAATGATTATTTTTGGTGGGAAGAGAAGACATTAATTTATGCTTTTATAAGTAAAACATTTAATAAACTTATAAACACCTCTATAAATCATAAAATTTTGGATCGATAGGACATATATTAACCTGTTGTCTTTGTCATTAACTCATGCATAAATTGTTCGAGTTTGTCAAAACATAACAATGTACTTTGAGTGTTAATTGGCCATTGTCCATTTTCTTGTCATTTCCATCCCTTTTAAACCATGATTACATATAAACACACACACACACACACACACAGAGTTAGGTTCCGT
Organism: Saussurea involucrata; assembly: GCA_033807775.1. Lineage (NCBI taxonomy): Eukaryota > Viridiplantae > Streptophyta > Magnoliopsida > Asterales > Asteraceae > Saussurea > Saussurea involucrata. Next base: position 177,703,172 of record CM066321.1, read on the forward strand.
GAAAATTTGAGAAGCATGAAAAGTGGTTTTCAATCGCTGGATGCACATTACGATGAGATGCATCGAGATAAGACACACCAAATCGAGATGCACCAGATCAATCCCTTATCAAGTGCGATTCATGGCTGGACTTGAGATTAAAAATGGTCAAAAGTTCATATACATTTCTCACGCTTTTCATGTTAACTCAACTTCTCATACGATCATTCATCTATATATATATATATATATATATATATATATTTGACGTCTTATTTAAGTGATTAAAGCCTGCTTATCTATTGGGCCAAAAATGGGCTTTGCTTATGTGTTTTTTGGGCTTGAATTCCTGGGCTTTGCTTATATTTCTGGCCCAATAAATCGTCTAAGGAAGTTAAATCATTAAGCTACTATTAAACTTGCAAAATTCAAATATTAAGTTTCAGAGCTTGTTTGTTTTGATGTTTTCAGCTCTTAAAGAGCCCTGAAGTCTGACTCGGTCAGACTTTTTCAATTTCAGATTGTTTGCTTTTTTGTTATTTTCAGAGACACTTAAGACTGAGAACTATCTGAATAAAAAAGTGGTGGACACAACTCTAAATCGCTTAGAGGTTTCCTCTATCCCCTTCTCTCCCTCCCTCCCAGATGTCATCTCTATTTCAGCTTTTTCACTTTTTTCTCATCTAAGTCACCTCCTCTCCATACCCTCTCTAACGTAACTCAACTCCAGCACAGTTCGAGCTCCATCTGCACACCTCCATCGATCTCCATCTTCAAATCCTCCATCGATCTCCATCTGCAGATCTTATCATCCTTCGTCCTTGTGGTTTTGATTGAAGCAACGTCGAGGATATTTCGTCGTTGTCGTTTTGATTGATTTGAATCAAAGCCGTAGTCCATCGCCGCCGCCGTTAGCTAACAACCGGAAGAGGCGATATGTGTGTTTGGTTGATGAGGAGGGCGAGGGTGAAGAAAATCTGACGGCTAGGAAGTGGCCGGTGAGGAAACTTTCCGATGAGTTCGAACGTGTTGCAAATACAAAGAAAAGTCCAGTGAACAGTTTTGGTGATCGTGGGTTTGAATGGGAACAGTGGCTTCAAGGAGACAAGGACTAGTGGTAGGTATAAAATATGGGTATATGAGGTTGAAATTGATGTTATGCAAAAGTAGACTTTGACCCATGCTTCGAGGATAAAAAATAATAATATTGTATTTGATATCATGAAATTAGTGTTTGACATTATCTTGTTTGTTAAGTATTTTGATATAAAATAAATAATATTGTATTTGTTTCTTCTTGATGTAGAAGTTTAATACAAACCCGTTATGTAACTTATCATTTGTGTTTTTTTACATGATTTCAGACTTCAGACATTTGTCAGTTTATAAAAACAAACAGTCTTATTGTTTCATATTTCAAACTTCAACACCACCACTTAAAAATCAGGAGTGAAATCAGACTTCAGACTTCAGTACCTCTTAAAAAACAAACGCCACCTCAGTCTCGAGCTTATTATTTAAATTTTCGATTACGTTAAAATCGTATGTTTGACTCTAAATAGCCGAATATTTTGAGCAACGCCTATGGGTATTGAACATATAGTTACACCCAAAATTTCAACCGGACACTAACAATATTTCACAAATTTAAAATATATAAACCATCCATCACATTGCAAAAGATTTTCAGTTTTGTACCTATCGAACGTTCTAAGTCGTCATACGCATATTCATACAAATCCAACTTAGCGATGTATAATATCGAATAACTTTTTTTTAACAATAACTAGGTCCAAGCAGCCTAGTCATACCTAATCAAAGATTACTAGAGATACATGCTAACGTTAGCATTACATTAAGTGAGTTCATGGTTTCGTAATTTCATTCATAAAATTGTCATGACAATGTAAATCAGAAACAACTAATTTATATCATAAAACATCATGCATATTAAAAACATTTATTGCATAGATTATATGTGCACAATCATCCCATTCATATCTAGTCAAGCTCAAACGTGTCTTCGAGCAAATGTCTTGACTACATTAATAGGCACATCACGTCATCCCAATAAAATCACTCGTAAAACAGATATCATATGTAGCATACAATTCGTTCAATGTAAAAATACAGCATGCTCATTAATATCACATATTGTAACGACCGAGACTTTTTATGACAAAATCTTACGTTTTGTGTTAAGTTTAAAATCTTGTGAAAGAAGAAGGGCTAAGTGGTAAATTTGGGTTGGGTATAAAAGGGGCACAAAACCCTAGGAATTCATTTATGTTGATGTGGGTGACGGCTGGGAACAACACAGAGAAGGAAGAATTGGTGATTTCATGCGATTTGGGAGAAAGGGAGGAGAAATCCTTGCAATCAAAATACAGGTATTTAATCTAAAGCCATCTTCTCCTTAGTTCTCTGTTTTGTGTTTAGAAATTTATTTTGAGTCTGTAAGTTAAGCAAAATAGGGAATCACTGTTTTTGGTTGAGTAAAATCGGAGGTTTTGAGTTAAGGAAATTAATGGGGATGATTGAGTTGCGTATAGAACCTTTGTAAACACTTCTCTCGTAACCTGTCTCTTCGATTAAGCGAGTGATATATATATATATATATATATATATATATTGCTAAGAAATCGAAATACCGGTATGTGTTAAAGTTCAAAATCCCGGTGTGTTTGTAGCCCAAATCCCGGTGTAGTTCAAGTCTAAATTCCGATATATTGTAGTACCGGTGTGTGGATGCAAATTCCGGTGAGTTTCTTAAAAATCATTTTCCCGGTAGTTTAATTGTGGTTCTGGTGGTATTGCATTCCAAAATCTCGGTATGTAGTTTAGTATGAGAATTGGTTAAAGGATTGGGCCGTGTGCATTAAATGCACATTGGGCCGTGTGCATCAATCCCATTTTTGTTCATTCCTTTTCCTTTTAGACCGTGGCAATTAGTATTAGGATTAAGAATTTCATTTTTGAAATTTATTATAAATTTAATTATGGTTTTGGTATAATAAGAAATTAGGATTTAAGATAGAAGGAGAGTTGTATTTTAATTATTAGAATTACAAGTTGCGTCACCTACTTCTTAGGTAATCTACCTAGAAGTCGGGAGAGTAAGTGAGAAGTTTGAGGCGAGAAGACATTTAAAGCGCCAGGTGAGTTTTCTAAACTAAAACGTGTGGCTTTTAATATGTTTTCTGAAGCGCGAATATGATGAGAAATGCCATGTTATATACTTATACTTTTAATTGCATGAATATCGTTTGAAAATATATGTGGGATGTATGCATACATAGATTGTGGTGTAAATTGGCTAAGTCGGGGGGTGTGGCCCGCCAGATCATGCCGGGGGGGTGTCCCGTTTATGCCAGTGGAGTACTACCCTATACGGCAGCATGAGACTGACTCGTTGTCATCTACGGGTGACTTCAGGGTGCCGATTTACGAGGGGTGGACCTTATTCCGTGAATGAATTTGGATGAACAGTTTTATGAATGATTTATGTTGAAAATGATAAACTGTTTTTGAATGCTTTGATAACTGTTAGGAGGGACTCACTAGGCCTTATGGTCTAACCCTCGCATTTTCAAAATAAAACATTTTCAGGAAAGCAGGTATTGAAAGGCTCTAGCAAGTGAGCAAGGAGTTAGCAAGAGGAAGCCGGATAGTGTAGTGACACTATAGTAATATTTAGTATTTCTCAGTTGTGTAGGTTGTTTCCGCCAACCACTTTTGTTTTAATGTAAGGAAATTTTGGGTCCCGATTCTGAGATACCCTATGTTATATGACCTTGCGTGTTTTATTATGAGAAATGAAATGTTTAAAATGTTGGGTTGTTATACATATCATAATACATCCAAACATCACTAACAGTTTAACATGTATGAAAAAACATAGGATGCTTAATCGACAACATAAGATATATCAGATAATAATAGAATAATCCAATATATATTTGAGATTCAAAAGTAACATGAAACTTGCCTTAACATAATGTAGATTTACCTACATATTAAGTAATTGGGGGAAGTGCACCAATCAATCAACTAGCATAAAGAAGAATTGTTTTTCATTTTCCCACTTCTCTCTCTTGTGTCCTCCATCTCTTACCTACCCATTCCCATACCCCCAATTAAGAAGGCACAAGTAGTCAACAAATGAAATAAATGACTTCTAGCCTCAAGCACCATTTATTCTAATCTCAAGATTCAAAGTAACGTGAGGGGTGGTGTGACGGTGAAGTTAAACCCAACGTCTTACACGTCATGGCGAGAACGTGACGTGGCATAAGACGACATGGTCATGTAAGGTAAGTTTGGGATTACACCTGGCCAGTGTAATTGTGAACTTACAGGTACATGTATGTGCTTAACCTGCCTTATTATTCCGAAGTGGTAGTCAGAAGCTAGTGTTTATGTCGTGTTCCAGTACTTTATAATGTCAGCAAGATCCCTGAGGGATAGACTGAGACCCTTTGTTGGGGAAGGTTCTTGAGAGGTCATTTATGATGTGATGTATGTATACATCAAAGAGACGAAAGGTTGTTTAGAATGTTATGAGTCGTCTAGAGGTAGATCTTCGTGGATTCGAAGAGGTTGAAGGATTGATTTTGAGTAAGACTCCTATTTCAGGAGAGTCCCAGTTCTGGAGATCGTGGGGTAGATCAGTTGTGATGGTAAGGAAGGACAGGGTAGAAATCTTGAAATTGTTAATGGAGTCCTGACTTCTTAGTCGAGCTTTCAAGGGCAGGGTCAATGAAATAAGATACCTATAGTGAATGGAAAGCATGTAGGAGTAGAAAGTGAGATAGTCGATCAAAACGAAAATAGTATAGAATGGTTGAGTAAGTGAGATGTGGAACGTACGTACAACAAGTTATTGCATGACCGGGAAGGCGACCAATGGTCGAAGGTAGAGTGTCAAGGATAAGTTGCTTGAGTAAAACGGTTGACTTTGTTAGAGTGAGTAGCCTTCAATTGCAAGTGGAGTCTCATGCATGGCGTTCTTATATGTAACATGAAGTTTTCACGATTTAAGGTGAATATGTAAATATCAATTTTGATCGAAAATGAGTCAGAATGTGCACGTGTGTGTTTAAAGAAAAGGTGATTTCATTCACATTACACATTGAAATTTTGAGCTTAACGAATTGCAAAGTATTCCACATTTTTAATGATAAGTTAAATTGTTACAAAAAGGTCGGGAAAACGTTTGTTAGCCAAACTTTTACAATCAAAAGCTTATTGATCTATTGATATCATACAAATGAGTGTGAGGACGACTGATTTTACTTTGTGGCAGTAATTCTTTTAGAATTGTGTCATATGAAAAGATTTTTCGTGCAATATAATACTGTCGTAATAACATCGTTCGGAGTGAGCCAGATTGAGGTGCACGGGCAGATGCATGCAAGCGATTCTCGAATCGTTGTGCTGGGTATTGAAATTATAATAGTAAGGGGGACATGTGTACCCAAGTTGTGCCCAAATGTTGTTTATTGAAAAAGGAGAAAATGTACGAAATGATTTATTTACCGTGTCGTCATGCATGAAGGCTATGAACTCACTAGGTCATATAGTATTACATGTTAAGCTAAGGAAAGACTGCAAGAGTGGAGGAGCGTCGGACAAATCAGAAAGAATGTTGTGACCTTAGTATCTGTGTGCAAGAGGAAAGCTGAACAGTGGAAGAGTCAGAAGTGAACTATAGTGTCGATTGTGTGAGAGTCTGTATCTTTGTTCGGTATCTGGAAAGTACGGTTGTCGAGGGACGGTTGGGTCCAGGGAAAGAGTAGAAGTCATCGAAGTGTTAGTATTAGAAACTCGTTATGAGTAGTGTGGTGAAGTAGGAATGAAATATCCTCGACGTCGAGTAAGAGTTTTAAGGTGATCTTGTAAGATTGACGTTTCACGAGTGAGTTTGAAATGAAGGCGATGGGATGTGAAGTTGATTATGATATGATGGAAGGATTAGGTTTAGTACGGAACCCATGTGAGAGAATAGGCTAAGAAAGTAATTACAGGTTGACTATTGATGTGGAGGTCGGCAGCTGGGTAAGTTGACTGATGTCGAAGACTTGAACCAGAAGAGTGAAAGTTGAAGGACCACCTTGTAGGGGTGTTAAACTAGTGAAAGACTGCTGTTGTAGATGAGCGTTTTACTTACGAGGTGGATGGTTCGTAACGGATGAAATATTTAGCACAAACGAAGTAAGTAAATAGATTATGTCGATCTGTGAAGGAATGTGCCCTGACTATGTAATGGGTTGGGATCGAAAAGAGCTAGTAAGAAATGAGTATGTTTGAGTTAATCAGGAACTCGTAAGTTGTGGTTCAGCTAGAGCTGGGGAGAGACAAGTAGCGAGATAGACTCGGTTATTTAGGCGAGAGAACATGAAGGTAAGTTTGAGTTGTGTACGAATGACCATGAGAGACCTGGTCTGCAATAAGATGCTATGAGTGGAGAATGTACGGGTAAGTAGTGGCATCAATTGTCAAGATAAATGTGCCAGCCAGTGTCATAGTAGCGTAATGTTAGTGTAAGATCCCACATTGATCCCTCCCCTATCAGACGCGTTTTAAATCTGTGAGTTCAGGTGTGGACAAAGCGGGCCATATCTGATACGGTTGGCCTGGGATGTTACAATTAGAAAGAGGAAGTATTAAATGGAAGTCTTTTTGGGGGTTTTGGATGAGGTGCTCGAGTTGTCAACTAGGTTGTTGGAGCATGTAGGGTGTAAGTTGACGTTGTGATATGTTTATGTTCGGGATAGCATCACGGAGTGGTAGTGGGTAGATACCCAAAGGAGAAACCAAGTGTCTTTAGCTGTAAGAGTCGCTAAGTAAGCATAATTTGGGATGATTGGAAGTTTAAAGAAGATGATGGATGTATTAGTCAGAATGTGGTGGAATAGATGTGAAGTCCTTAAGGAATGTGAGCTGTTACTTATGTGTGAACGAATTGTCTGAGAAAGTAAAAGTTGGAGTTTAAAGAATGTATAGTGACGTCGAACTCTGGTGTCAGTTCGAGGTGTTTTGGTCGAAAGCCTTAAGTTAAAATGTAGTGCAACCGTTTGATTACGTGTAGTGATGAGAAAGCATTTACAGCTTGGGAATTGTCGAAAGAGAGAGACAAGTAGTGTTGGTGGGCAGTACTCCACGCTAACGTGGGGAAGAGAAGTCAGTATGTCGGAATAAGTAAGTAAATCAGAAGTAGTAAACTTGACAGTAATGCTGATAGGTACAGTGTTGTGTAGATTGTCCTTGATAAGTGTGCGAACTTTTGGAAAAGTATTGATGAAGGAAATTGTGTATGATTTTGTGCAGGAAAGAAGTGGATAAAGCAGTTGATTGAGTTGAGTTGGTGATGGCGTGAGAAACGTTCAAGCGAACTGATCGTTCAGTATAAACTATCGAGAACAGTAGAGTGCGATTATGGTTACTCTCATAGTTGCGTGAGGATAACCGAAGTTATGTTTTAAGACTAGACGTTTGTGGTAAGCAGTGAGAGATTAATGTGTCTTCAGGATAAGTTCAACTCGGACGGGTGATCACTTCAAGAGGGTATTATAGAAGTTTCCTACTGTTAGTCACGTTAAGTGTGAGGTAATGAAGTGGTGGGAACGTACGAATTAGTTGTTGAGTTGTAGCCGATGTGATTCGGGAAAGGAGTATGATCTACATAGACGAATGTCGGTTGGAAGAAGTAACCTAGAAATTTCAGGAATACTGATGAGAGGACTCCTGAGTGTGAGCGTGTCGGGATGTACAATGTTGGCCTTGTGCCAAGTTGTCAGTGAGTGAGTTTTCCTGGTAGAAGATTCTCGTTGTTGTGATGGGAAGTTTTCGCCAAGTTCTCTCTTTTAAGGAAGTAAAGAGGTATGAGAGACCGTAAGTAGACGTGTTGTAAAACCGTGAGTCCCGTTGTGTGGACGGAAGCAAGCGAATGAATGTGCGGTTGGCCTTGGTTTATCGGGTAGTTGTAAGCGAGTATGGTGATCGAAGAGGGTACAAGTAAATAGTGCAAGATGGCGCGTTTTAGCAAAGTGGTGACTCGCCGAGGGCGGATGCAAAATAAGGGGTGCGGTTATGTTTTCCATCTGAAAGGTTTGGAGTAACCGAGTAGAACTGAGTGGTTGATTGAAAAACATAAGACTGTTAAACCTTGAGGTTGAGAGATAGGTAAAGTGGACTAAGTCGGTGGATCCGTCAAAGTTTTGGAAGTTGGATAGATAATGTACGATCTAGTGGAGAGCCGAGATGAGAAGTGAGTTAATGGCGATCTTACAAGAAATGCAGACGACAAGAAGTTGACTTTTGTCATTAGTGAGTGAGTTAGGCCAGTGTCATACAAGTAAGACTGGCCAGAGGAATTAAATGGTGTTCGTCCGATATTTCATGTCTTTGACGTAAGGAGGTGTGTCAGAAGCCGATGTGGCTGTTCCTTTGGGGGATATCAGTATAGATGAGTGGTTGACTTACGTAGAAGAACCGATAGAAATCATGAGCAGTCAGGTTTGCATGGCGAGGAACAAAGAAGTTCGGTTGGTGAAAGTTCAGTGGAAATACCACAAAGGACGAGAGGCAACTTGGGAAGTGGAATCTGATATGAGAACCAAGTACCCTCACCTTTTCGAAAATGGAATTCCGGGGACGGAATTCTTTTGAGGGGGGAGTATTGTAACGACCGAGACTTTTTATGACAAAATCTTATATTTTGTGTTAAGTTTAAAATCTTGTGAAAGAAGAAGGGCTAAGTGGTAAATTTGGGTTGGGTATAAAAGGGGCACAAAACCCTAGGAATTCATTTATGTTGATGTGGGTGACGGCTGGGAACAACACAGAGAAGGAAGAATTGGTGATTTCATGCGATTTGGGAGAAAGGGAGGAGAAATCCTTGCAATCAAAATACAGGTATTTAATCTAAAGCCATCTTCTCCTTAGTTATCTGTTTTGTGTTTAGAAATTTATTTTGAGTCTGTAAGTTAAGCAAAATAGGGAATCACTGTTTTTGGTTGAGTAAAATCGGAGGTTTTGAGTTAAGGAAATTAATGGGGATGATTGAGTTGCGTATAGAACCTTTGTAAACACTTCTCTCGTAACCTGTCTCTTCGATTAAGCGAGTGATATATATATATATATATATATATATATATATATTGCTAAGAAATCGAAATACCGGTATGTGTTAAAGTTCAAAATCCCGGTGTGTTTGTAGCCCAAATCCCGGTGTAGTTCAAGTCTAAATTCCGATATATTGTAGTACCGGTGTGTGGATGCAAATTCCGGTGAGTTTCTTAAAAATCATTTTCCCGGTAGTTTAATTGTGGTTCTGGTGGTATTGCATTCCAAAATCTCGGTATGTAGTTTAGTATGAGAATTGGTTAAAGGATTGGGCCGTGTGCATTAAATGCACATTGGGCCGTGTGCATCAATCCCATTTTTGTTCATTCCTTTTCCTTTTAGACCGTGGCAATTAGTATTAGGATTAAGAATTTCATTTTTGAAATTTATTATAAATTTAATTATGGTTTTGGTATAATAAGAAATTAGGATTTAAGATAGAAGGAGAGTTGTATTTTAATTATTAGAATTACAAGTTGCGTCACCTACTTCTTAGGTAATCTACCTAGAAGTCGGGAGAGTAAGTGAGAAGTTTGAGGCGAGAAGACATTTAAAGCGCCAGGTGAGTTTTCTAAACTAAAACGTGTGGCTTTTAATATGTTTTCTGAAGCGCGAATATGATGAGAAATGCCATGTTATATACTTATACTTTTAATTGCATGAATATCGTTTGAAAATATATGTGGGATGTATGCATACATAGATTGTGGTGTAAATTGGCTAAGTCGGGGGGTGTGGCCCGCCAGATCATGCCGGGGGGTGTGTCCCGTTTATGCCAGTGGAGTACTACCCTATACGGCAGCATGAGACTGACTCGTTGTCATCTACGGGTGACTTCAGGGTGCCGATTTACGAGGGGTGGACCTTATTCCGTGAATGAATTTGGATGAACAGTTTTATGAATGATTTATGTTGAAAATGATAAACTGTTTTTGAATGCTTTGATAACTGTTAGGAGGGACTCACTAGGCCTTATGGTCTAACCCTCGTATTTTCAAAATAAAACCTTTTCAGGAAAGCAGGTATTGAAAGGCTCTAGAAAGTGAGCAAGGAGTTAGCAAGAGGAAGCCGGATAGTGTAGTGACACTATAGTAATATTTAGTATTTCTCAGTTGTGTAGGTTGTTTCCGCCAACCACTTTTGTTTTAATGTAAGGAAATTTTGGGTCCCGATTCTGAGATACCCTATGTTATATGACCTTGCGTGTTTTATTATGAGAAATGAAATGTTTAAAATGTTGGGTTGTTATACATATCATAATACATCCAAACATCACTAACAGTTTAACATGTATGAAAAAACATAGGATGCTTAATCGACAACATAAGATATATCAGATAATAATAGAATAATCCAATATATATTTGAGATTCAAAAGTAACATGAAACTTGCCTTAACATAATGTAGATTTACCTACATGTTAAGTAATTGGGGGAAGTGCACCAATCAATCAACTAGCATAAAGAAGAATTGTTTTTCATTTTCCCACTTCTCTCTCTTGTGTCCTCCATCTCTTACCTACCCATTCCCACTTCTCTCTCTTGTGTCCTCCATCTCTTACTATCCGGGTGATGGGGGTGGAAGTTCGGGAGCGGGACCTTCGAATGTTTAGAATTTATGTATTGTAACTTGTAACTTTATATATAAATTATAAAACGTAAAAGTGTATTTTAGTGATATATATTATAAATAAAACGTATTTTTAAAGTGTATTTTACTTATCCAATGATTCCAATCCAATTTTTTTTGTTAAAGTTTAGTAATTAATTATTATACAAAGAAAGTAGTTAAAAAACATAAAAATCGCGAACCCGATCATAAAACCGGTTCTCGGCCCCACCCGACCCGGTTTTCCTAAAACCGGGTTCACTTACGCTTAAACGGGTCAGGGGATCTCGGTTTAAACCCGACCCGACCCGGTTCTGGGCTGACCCGGTTCTCGCTGTTACTGTGTGGAACCGGGTTGTCCCCCGACCCGACCCGACCCGTTTTTTGGCCACCTCTACCCCCAATTAAGAAGGCACAAGTAGTCAACAAATGAAATAAATGACTTCTAGCCTCAAGCACCAGTTGGGTTTATTCTTTATCAAGATTCAAAGTAACGTGAGGGGTGGTGTGACGGTGAAGTTAAACCCAACGTCTTACACGTCATGGCGAGAACGTGACGTGGCATAAGACGACAAATTTGAATGTATATATATAATTATATATATATATATATATATATATATTTGCTACATATTATTCGGTAATGATATTAAAAATGTACATTCATATTAGTAGAGAAAAACTACATAGATAATTGTTATACAAATAGTTTTGATTGAATATTTAAAATAAAACTTAGAAATATAAGTTACCACTTCGTTTATCCTGATTGTGTAACGTTTATGAATTCATGAAACTGTGAATGATGTGATTAGATAAATCTATAAAAAAATATAATGTAAAGTTAAAAGTGTAAAACCACAAATAATAAAAAAAAAATCAAAAAAAAATCACGTGTTACATAACTACAGTTTTTGAACGTAGAAAACACGTAAGAAACACCACCACCAGTCCACCACATGTGGTATTGCAACCATTGCATTGTCTCTATATTTAATTTATATATAATTACATCTCTAATCGTATTCTTTATATTTAAATTAATCTATGCAATTATTTGGTTAGAAATCAGTGTAGGAAGTTATTCGACTAAGGGGCTGTTTGGTTGAGGGTATTAAGAGGTAATGAATGAAAATGATAATGAAAATTGTTGTTTGATTTGATATAATATAATGGAATCATTACCCCAAACCCATTAATTCTCATTCCTGACCAAATTTGGGGGAATGAAAATTTTATTCCCGCTTAGTCATTTTTTTCTCATACGTTCATTCGTTTCTCGATGTTGAATGAAAAATATTTTTTATTTTCACGTTGGACGTCAAATATTTGTATTAAAAAGTTTATATAAAATATTTTTCTATTAATTTTGGTTTAACCAAACAACATCAATGAAATGCTCATTCCTATTCTCATTCTCCAGCATTATCATTTTCATTCCTTAAAATGAATCAAACCCTCTAAGTATTATTTATTTTTGTAACCATTAAATAAAAATTAAATAATGTAAATATATTGTAAGGAGCTTCCTACATGTGGGAATTGGGTGAGATAATGTAAATTATGGTAAAGAGTGATTGAAGTGGTACGTGCATTGGAAATTCTCTAATATAGTAGTAGTGTGTGTCTCGTTGGAGGCAAAATGTCATTTTTTTTCATTATAAGTTAGATTATTTTTTGAGATTATCGAAAAAGTCCTGGTTTATTAACAAAAAAATAATTAACATTTTGAATCCAATTATTCGGTTTCCATTTTATATAAACACCTTTTATAACTTTGACTATTTTGCATTGTCATCTAACTTATCAGTTATTTTTTACGAAACATAATTAAATTATCTTTTAGCTAACTGTATTAACGACTAGTTTATCATCTAGTTTACAAAATATAAACCAAGTGTTTGATGAAAAGATGGTTATGCTTGGTGGTGACTTTGTTATTAACTTCTTTATATATGAGTTTCGGCCAATCTTGTTTGTTAGAATTGTATTACTCGATTAATATATGATGCATTAGGGTAAGATAAAATACATTGTAGTTTAAAGTGGTTTGGACCCTTTTTTACTTCAACTTAAAAAGCGTGATTGAAAATCGAAAGCTACCAAAACATTTTTTTTGTAGTACTAGATGTCTACTCGCGCAATGCAGCGCAATATATCTCGATTTTAATGTTCTAATTTATTTTAATGTTTTGTTTTGAGAAAACGGTCATGTTTTTTTTATAAAGTTGTTTAAAGAATGATGTTTTTTAAGGAGTTCATGATTTGAGGATTTGAAAGTGGTTAGAGATAAAGATTAATTAATAAGATCTCACAATAAGGATTTGAAGGTTGTTAGAGATAAATATTAATTAAGTAATTAGCATTAAAAGCGGTACATAAAGCTTAATTAGTTGTTTTTAAGAGGGTTTAAGTAATTAACATTAAATAGCGGTACCTGAAGCTTTATGAGTTGTTTTTAAAAGCTTTTCATAAATGCTTTATAATATAGTATAGATAGGGTGAAACCTTAATACAGAAAGTCTAGAATGGATTCACTAAAATACAAATTAAATCAAATACAACTAGGCATTGATTGACGAAATTTCTAAATCTATAATTCTGAACGTTTATAGGATCGTTAACTTGTACCCACGCGTCTTGATATATTTGAATTAGTGGACGACTCACAAAGCAAACTCAATGAGGAGATTGTTTGATTGACAGTTTGACAATGCACTAAAGCAGGGGCGTAGCCATGATTATAATTTTGAGGGGGGAGGGGGCTAGAAGTTCTTAAATCTAGCTTATCGATCAAAGTTATTCAAACAAGAGGTTAATATGAGACATGCGATTAATGTTGGTTCTCTAGCTAAGGCTGCGTTTGATACATAAGTCAGGACATGAGAGGACAAGACAAAACTCACTACCCCGTTTGACATTCATCATGGAACAATATATAGTGATATCAATATATTGAATATAGTTTATTTTAGTTTTTGATGTAATAATTAATATATTTTGTAAAATTTTAGTAATGAAAATAATAGAAAAGTGGTGGTTGAATTGATATATAAACACGAGTATTAAAAACTACACGAATATAAGTATTTTCAAAATTAAAAAAATTAATTGATAAAACTGATAATTAAGTAAATTTTAAATAAAACGAATATGAGACCGAGAACCCCTTGGATTTGAATCGTGGCTTCCTAGGTAGAAAGTACAACTATGTCAAACCACTTGGACTACAAGGGTGCGTTTGGTTCGCAGAATGATTTCTGAAGGAATGAAATCTGTCAAAGAATTGGAATCTGGAAGGAATTGGAATGGAATGTTGTCAGGTTTGACCACCTGTTTGGTTGACAAAATTGGAATGGAATCTATCAAAGGAATTGGAATCTGTCTGTTTGGTTCATAGAATGTAGATTTGGAATTGGAATGAATTTTCAACAAATGACCAAAATACCCTTTTTTATAAAATAATTATTAAATACTTTAATGTGTAAAAAATATAATATACACAACCCAAAAAATAAAAAAATAAAAACTAAAACTAAATGTATTAAATTGTATTAATAAAAAAAAAAAATAAAAAAAAAATAACAAATAAAAATAACAAATAAAAATAAAAATAAAAATAAAAATTAAAAACTAAAGTATTAAATTAAATGAGGGTATTTTTGTCATTTAGACAAATTTGGATGAAATGGAATTCAATTCCATCCATTTTGTAAAATAATGATGAATTCCTTATTTGGGTGGAATTCATGGAATTCAATTCCATTTCATTGCAAACCAAACATCACAATGGAATTGACCATTCCAATTCCGCCCAATTCCGTCGAAATCCGCCGAACCAAACGCACCCCAAGTGTATTTGGTTAAATTTTCAATAATATATTATATAAGTCGGAACAATTAAGAGGGTTCAGCACCATCTAGTTCCTTTGCTGTCTTCGTTACTGCATTTAACTTAGGATCGTCCACAAAAGGTACTTAACTTAGGTATCTTCGATCCAACCATTAAAAAAATACTAAAAATATTAAAAATATGGTTCCATTGAATACTAAAAATAAATCAACTCCAATCATAAATTAAAAAACCACTAAAACATCTTTAATAATAATAATAATAATAATTAAATATATACTTTGTTATTAGTATCTTATTAAGACATAACAATTACAATATATAATTACTTTTTATAATCAATAAATAATTAAAGTTGAATTTTAAAACAATTTATTTAATGAAACCTCGTTAAATTAAAATGATAGTTTTTAATTGATAAATATTACATTACAATCTCTTGGTTTATATTTTTTGCATTGTAAATCTGCGTTAGGAATTTAATTAAAATACCATTTGACTTTGACTTGCAAAAATACCTAAAATGACAACCCATTTTGCAGAAATACCCCATTTTTCTGCGATGGGGTCCGCGATCGTGGACCAGGCCCACGTGGCCCGCGATTTGGTCCCTCGGTGGGGTCGAAATTTTCACTTTTGGCCCCTCCCTCGATGGGGGCCGTGATTTAGGGCTAAAATTTTCATTTTTGGTCCCTTTTTTCAACTTGGGTCTCTTTTGTTTATTAAATTACAACTTCGGTCCCTTATGTTTGCTAAATTACAACGTAGATCACTTATGTTTGATAAATTACACGGGACGATAAAGTAGATAAAATCATGTTATATATAAAACAAGAGCACTAAGCATACAAGATTTATCGTCCCAATCAAGGGAAATCGAAGTTCAGATGAACACTATCATATCTTATACTGTTGGTCCCGAAGGGTTACACAAGTTTGTAGAAGGGGGGGGGGGGGGGGGTTGAATACAAACACACAGATTTTACTTTTCTAAATTGTTTATTGATAAACCATTAACAATTTACAGCTTGTTGCGGAAACAAGATTAAGGATAAACCTAAATCTAAACAAGTTGGAACACTAAGGTTTCTTGCACTAAGAGAGATAAGGAAATTACTAATAATAACCTATCTTGAGATAAGAGATTGAACTTGTCCAGAGTTAGCAAGTTACTTCAAAAGAAGTGGGTTCATCTCTTTATATACTGCATGCATTTAATGCAAGTCAGTATACACTTTACACGTGTCATCAGCTGGTTGGTTGCATGTCATTGACCTTTGTTGACAACCTTAGTAGCCGCATGAATGAACAGTGTAGTATCAGATTTGTTGTACGGATTCAGACAATAAGGAGGTTCTATTATGACATGTCGTACGGAGGCGTGCAAGGGAGGTTGAGACAAAAAGTACTTTGTACGGAAGACTTTGTGATCAGTTTTTCGATGATTCAGCGATCTATCATTTCATATCAGCGAATGATAGATTTCAGCGATAGCTAAAGTCTTGTACTTGATACTTCACGTTGATTGGACAAATCTGAGTCTTCGCTGATCCGCATCAGTTCATTAGGAGACTTGTCGCTGGTTCTAGAGCTTGATCTTCGACTTCAGCGTAGAACCTATGTTGACGTGAAACTTGTCTTCAGGGATCATAAGTAAACAACTAACTTATCAGCGATCATCAAAATGACTGAACAGACTCCGAGCATTTATGGTGAACAATTTCGCTGAATGTTTAACTTAAAGAGCGAGAGTTCCTATCAGCGGTACTGGAAGATCTTAGTACTTATCAGCGATAGTGAAACTCTGATACATATTGTTTACTCACAATTTTCACTAAGTATATTAGAGAGGGTCATTATCAAATCACTGAGGGTTTGGATCAACAATCTCCCCCTATTTGATTATGACATAGCAACAGAGAGAATTGCTATTTAATGAAAACATAAGGATAAAAAGAACTCATAAAATATTTGTCCCTTTTACTGTTTTCTGGGATCTTTTCAGTACTGATGGAGTAAGTACATTCGCTGAAATTTTTCTTTAAATATTGTAAAGATTACAGATGGAAATGGAAAAATTACAAGTACAACGAATAAAATTTACAAGTACAGAAGTTGTATACAGATAAGGATAGAAAGAATTACAAAGTGATCCTATCCGTCAAAAGGTTCTTCCTTAATGAGAAGTTCATCAAGGGTCTTTGATGTGGGAATCATCCAGTCAGGGACATCTTCTCCTTGATTCTTTTTCTTCAGAGCTGCTTCAAAAATCAAAGGCTTCAGGTGTCTAGCTTTGATGCCGCGTCTGACTTCACACCAGTATACGAGATCTCTGAGTTGTTCGATGGGAACGATGTCTAGCTCAGAGATACGTTGAAAGTGATGATTTCCATAGTAGTCTAAAAAGAATATACCATAGGGATCACTTATAACTGTGCCAGGAATGAATGTTTCTCCAGGTGGTAGGGAGGTGTCAAGTGCTGAGAGATCGGCATCAGGGCCAACAATTTCAGCACGAGAGAAACCAATGCCCGTTTCATTCCGAATAGTAGGACCTGAATCAGAAACTTTCTTTTTCTTAGCAGAGACTTCTGTTGGTTGAGGAAGAGTAGGAGGAATATCCACAGCAGATGAAAGCAGGTCAATCTGTTTGTTTAAGATATTCTCGACATGGCTTTTGAACTTTGAGCGCGATCCCTGAATGGCTAATTTTGTTTCTAACCATTCAGAGAGACCAAACTTTTCTAAGGTAGCAGCATAGAAGGTTTGCTTGGTATTGTCATCTCTGTAGATATCCACTTCAACAACAGGAACGTTAGCGTACAGTCTTCCTCTGATGTTTGCCTTGATGATTTTGGATGGTCTAGATCGATAGGTCAGCATTTGTTTAGCCCATTCCAAAGTCGTATCAGAGACCTTAGTCTTTTCTCTAACGATCTCTTGAGCATCATCCCATAGCTGACGTTGAACATCAATGGGAACTCTTTTCAGCTTGGGGTCTTTTATTGATCGTTGAGTAAGCTTGATGGCGAATTCTCTGTCTTTTTCTTCAGCTTCCTTTCTTTCAGCGATGAGGCGTTCAGCTCTGAGGTGTTCCTTGTATTCAGCTTTAGAAAATTTGAACTTTGGAGGAACTGAAGGCAATTGATCACGCCTTAGAATGATTCGCTGATCCTCGAATCACTTTATTATTTCCTCTCTTCTTTTCTGATCCTCTTCACTTAGCTTTTGAGGAGCTAAGGAAGGTCTGCGTTTGTGTGAGAGAGTATGTTCTTCAGGTTCATCAGTCTCAGAGATCAAATCTAAGACTGGGATTATTTCTTCAGCGGCAGCTGGTATTTTTGGTGAAGTCGCAGTTGTGGAGCCTTCATCGATATCCTCAAACAGGGGAGAGGACTAGCTGAAACACAGCGATCTTACAAGTAAGAACTTGGGTAGAATCAGATAGAGAGAATTTGTTCAAGTGTATAGGCTTGGGTAGTAGAAACTGATAGTGTATGATAGAGGAGGGATGGAGTAAGAGATGTTTAGTGTACCTGACAAACCGGCTTTTCAAGCAAGATCGTCAGATTATCATCTTCAGCGACGCTTTTGCCTTTGCCTTTCTCAGCTCCAGAGGCTGAGGGCTTTGTCTTTGTCCGCTCCCCTGAAGGTTCATTTATCGAGATTCCCTTAAGAGATTTGATCTTTGGAGCAGGTTTGACGATAAAGAAATCATCGTCATCTTCGTCATCATCATCATCATTCTTTGGAGAAGAAGATGGTTCATCATCAGCGATGTCGATGGCTTCATCGTCTTCTGCTTCGGATTCTTCAGCATCTTCTTCGAGTTGCTCCCCCTCAGATACATAGGCGAGCTTCTCGGTTCCCTCAGGGTGTTCATCTCCCTGAGGTCCAGCGGCTGCTTCAGCTTCAATAGTCTTCTCACCCTCTTCAGCGAAGGTGAGGTCTTCATTCTTCTCTCCCCTGATAGATTCATCATGGGAAAGGTCTTGTTAGGGCAAGTTTTATATGTTGATTTAAAGTTCAAGGGTGTAATTTGTATTTGTTTAAACATAGTCCATAGTGAACGGGCCGTGGGCTTGTTACCACGGGCCCAGCATATATAATGTACAATTAGCTTAGAAAATAGCTAGTTGTCTCATTTTAGCTTTTCAGTATTGTAACGATTATTCTTTGAATCAAATAGCTAAGTGGGCAGCCTTTGTGATTAGTTTATCTGTTCATATCTCTTAATCACATAAACACAATTGTTGCACGGATCTGGATTCTACAATTGGTATCAGAGCAGACGGACGGATTGATTCTAAGGTTTGAATTCATCAAATTCTGGTTAGTTTGACTTTCACTCGTCTGACTTTTTTCTTGAATTCTTGACTTTTTGATTCAATCAAAATCAGTTGTTTTTGCTTATTGGGTTGTGTTAGCATTATCATTATAAGAGTTTCTGCAAAATTTCACATCCTAATTCGTTCGTTTGATTGGTCAATTTTGCAAATCAAGTTCAAAACTTTTGGTTGTGTTCTTACTCAAAAATCCGATTTTTGATACCAAAAAGTGTTGTTTTTGCTCTAAAATCGATTGGGTTAGTGTTGTTTTGTGCTTGGGATTGTTTCTAACCTTTCAGGAACACATTAGAGTAACCCTAGTTAAATTTTCGATCGATTTTAACAAAACAACCGCAGTGTCCGGACACAACAGCCGCGTTTTCCGGACAGATCAAGGTGTCCGGACGTTTGTGGTTCCATCCGGACAAGTCAGTCATCCGGGTAAGTCAATCGTCCGGGTAAGTCAATCATCCGGGTAAGTTTTTCAAATCTCTATCTTTCCGGGTAATCTAGTTCCGGACAACTCAAAGTTTCCGGAATTCGTTTTATCCGGAAATCCTCTTTTACCCGGAATCATCGTAGTATCCGGATACTTCATTCTTATCACGCTAATTCCATCCGATATCTTTAGAGCATCCGGTAACCTTGGTTATCCGGACAACTCAAGATATCCGGACAACTCTGCGTTATCCGGACAACTCTGCATTATCCGGACAACTCTGCATTTTTGAACTGTTTTTCGTAAATCTAGTCCAGATACTTTCAGATCACTACCTTACTTGGATTACTATCCAGTAAGACCACTGTAGTCCACTATAGAACCTGCGTTAGGATATCACTCTTAGAATCTTGCGTTAGGTTCTCATTTCGAATCAATATACCCGTCTGACGATCACTCTGTTGCAACCAAAGATGTCTGCTTCTCGTGACGCTCTCGCCATTGGTACCGACACCAAGCCTCCATGCCTATACCCAAACGAGTACAGTCAATGGCGCGACAGATTCATGATTTTCATTGAATCAAAGGACAACTATGAGTTCATCCAGCAAGCTCTTGAAGAAGGTCCTATCGCGCCACCAATGAAGGATATTGCAGCCGCTGAAGGTGTTGAATCCAAGAAAGAGAAAAAGACCTTTGCCGAAATGTCAGAGTTTGAAAGAGGGAGGATAGAAGGGGAGAAACAGGCGAAGAGATATCTGGTGCAAGCTCTTCCCAACTCGACCTACACTGCCATCGACAGCTACAAAGACACGGCTAAAGGCATGTGGGACCAGGTAGCCAAAATGATGCGTGGGAGTGCAGTTGGAAACCAGCTGAAGATCAATACTGCTATAACCAAGTTCGATGGTTTCAAGCAGCGTCCTGGCGAGACTCTTACTCAGGCTTATGAACGTTTCTGCTCTCTACTCAATGAGCTGAACAAGAATGGGATAGTTCGGTCGAACACGGAGAATGCTCTCAAGTTCCTCAACAACCTCTTACCCGAATGGAAAGTTTTTGCATCTCATGTCAGACATAACAACCTGATTTAAAGAATCGGCATAAATGAACTCTACGAGACACTTCTTCAAGATGAAGATGAAGTGAATGAGCTACTTGCCGAGAAGAAGACTGAACCCAAGCCTGTAGCTGATCCTATTGCTCTTATTTCCACCAACAAGGGCAGACCTTCGAGCCGACACACCGAACGGGCTCAAAAGCATAATTCTTCTGATTCTGAACCGGAAGAGAAGAAAGATGAAGATTCTGATAGTGAAGTAAACGACTTCATGAAAGCCATTGCCCTCCTGACAAAGACCTTCAAGCAACAACAGTTTTACAAGAAACCAACGTCTAATGGTCAGCGCTACTCCACTTCTGCCAACAAGCGTCATGACTACAAAGACAAATATGAAGGTAAGAAGAAAGTCGATCAGCAAGATCAGACTGAGAAGAAGGACAAGACTGAGAAAGTTGACCGCAAGAAGAAAGATGAGCCCGTGAAATGCTATAATTGCGGGAAACTTGGTCACTTTGCCAAAGATTGCCGCCATCCTACAGTGAAGAATGTCCACTACTACTAGGCCAAGCTAGCTTTAGCAAAACAAAAGGCGATTGGAGAAGCAATGTTCGCTGAGGATGATTACTGGCTGCAAAGATCTGATAATGAAGATGAAGATGAAGTTGCTAATGCTTTCATGGGATATCATTCCTCCACTGATGAGGAAACCGCAACTGCACTTGCAAATCAGGTATGTGAATCTTGTCAACCAGATTTTTTGAATGCTATGCAATCATTTTATGGTCAGGCTGAATCCTTTAAGGCCACTTCTAAAGAACAAAAGCTTGAAATTAAAACTCTAACAGAAAAGCTTAATGTTCAAACGAAGTTAACTGAGAAGTATAAGTCTGAAAATGCTGATTTAAAAGATAAATGCAAAATCCTTTCATTAGCACCCAAAGACTTAGGGGCCAGAATATCTGAACTCCAGCGTCAGCTTGATCAGTGCTTGAATGAGAAAGAAGACATTATTTATCAATGTTCTTCCCTTCAAGTTCAACACAAGGAGTATGTGGCTAAAATCCTAAACCTTGAAACCAAACTCCACCAAAGGGGACAAACAGATCAAACCATTTTCCTGAACAAACCCAAAGAATTCACGTACTTTAACAAAGAGTGGGGAATCGGATATGATAACCCCCACTATTTGAAAAAGGGTAGATGGCATGTACCCACTCTGTATGACTTTGCCTGTTATGGTTTATCTACAAAGTACCCGGAGTACAAAATCAAGTGGACTGGTCCTCTAGAACCTGAAAAGGAGGAGGAAACTGAGGAATATAAGCGTAAACACAAACGAGGGATTCAACTTCCATTTTGCTATGAACCTCTAAATTATTCTTATAAAAAGGACAAAAAGTACCTCTCCAATGACTACTTCGACCCTTACAATATTGCTACGCCCAAGGATTCCTCCAAGAAGGATGAGGACCAAGCAACCGAAACCAAGACTGAGACGGATGAGTTTAAACTCTATGTTCCCCCTCTCATCTTGGAAGCAAAGATAGTCGAGTTGGAGGAGTCACTGGAAAGGGAAAGGTTGGTTTTTCAAAATGAGAAGAACGATTTAATCAAAGCTTTTGAGAAACTCAAAACTGAGATAACCGATGGTATGACAAGTGAAGAAAAGGAAAATTTTATGTGGGAAATCAATACGCTTTCGTCAAAATTGTCTGAAATGACAAAAGAAAAGCAAGCTTTACTTGACACACTTGAGAAACAACAACACGTCAAAACCGAAGGTGTCTCTAGTGAAGAACAGGAAATCCTTCGGTGTGAAATTAATCGACTCACATCACAACTGTCTGCCTTGGCAACAGCAAAGATGGAAGAGTACTCGAGAAATGGTCAGCTTCAAGAGCAAATTGACCAACTGCTATCTGACAAGATGTCTTCACCCGAAGCTTCCTTAAATTCATCCGACACATCTTCGTGCAAAGCCCTTTTAGGCAAGAACTCTAGTTCTCAAGACGATCAAGATGAGTGTGTTAAAAGGAATTTAAACTCTGATTTTTTCCTAGCTTCCGCACCAAATTCCTCAAAGCACACGAGCACAGCGTGTTCCTCACCATCCTCAACCAGTCCAAGTCCCGACATTCCTGAGGTGAATTTTTCTGAATTCATGAACACAGAAGGTGATGATGAGGGAGAGTTCGAGTCGTTCCCTTTCGACAAACCTCTTCCAAGTCACACAGATTTTTTATCCCTGGTTGTGAAACATAAGGTCAATTTTGAAAAGGGAGCTTGTTCAAACTCAAAGGCCCCAGCTGTGATCAAGATTTTAAAATCTAAATCTGTTTCCCAAAACTCGTCACAACCAAGGCAAAAGGCTAAACAAGTTTCCATTAAACCTCCAACTCCTTCAAAAGTCACTGATCATTCTGTACCTGCTGTTTCAGATAAAAATGGTCAAGCTAAACGAGAAACACCAAAGTGGCTAAAGGAGGATTCTGTCAAGAAGGATACATCAAAGTCATTTCCCCATGCTTTAAATTCTAGAATAAACAAAGACAATAGTGATTGGAATCATCAGTACTATTTTGAAGTTTCTTTTCCTGTTAAAGTGAATTCTCTTCCACAATTGGCTCGATTATTGCATGATTGCTTGTGTTGTTCAAATTGTGGTTGGAATGTTTTTGAAGCTAGTTTGGAAAAAGTAGTGTCTTTTCCCGTTAAATTGCACTCTCTTCAACAATTGATTCATTTATCGCATGATTGTCTTTGCTGTTCTAATTGTGGTGGGAATGATTTTTATGATATTCTGAAAAATGACTGGTATGCACCATTTTTTGTACATAATCTGTATGAAAAACGCAGTCCCCGTAATAACAAGAACAATCCCTCTCATAAATGGGGTAATCAATCACCGGTTAAACCATGGCGGGAGACCAGACCCAATCCTAGATGGACTGCTCCTACCAAGGTTAAACCGGCTCCTAAAAGGCAACCTGGCACAAAACATGTTCGTCCCAAAGGTGTGCAATCTGCACCTAAGAGGCGACAAACGTAAAAATCAGTTTCCCCGAAAGGTGTAAATTCTTCACCTAACGGGAAAGCTGTGCCAAAACAGGTTTCTTCAAAGGGAGCCACGCCTAACCCTCCAGGACCCAAACAAATTTGGGTACCTAAACTTCTCTAATCTTGTTTTGTAGGGCGGTCATGTGTGGTACTTAGATTCAGGATGCTCCAAGCACATGACCGGAAGGAGGGAGCTTCTCACGAACTACAAAGAAGAATATCAAGGAGACGTGAGATTTGGCAACAACGAGCGTTCACCGATCGTGGGCTACGGCGACATCGTACATAATAAGATCACAATCAAGAAGGTGTCACACGTCCAAGGATTGGGCCACAATTTATTCAGCATAGGCCAATTCTGCGACAAAGATCTCGAGGTCAGTTTCAAAAAGACAAGGTATAGAATCCTCACCGACGACGGTGAGACACTACTAGTTGGACATCGAAAGACCAACCTCTACACCATTGACCTCTCAGCCCTCTCAATTGATAACCCTGTCTGCCTTCTGTCAAAGGCTTCTTCCGACCAAGCTTGGATCTGGCATCGACGACTTTCGCACCTCAACTTCAGAAGCATCAATCAACTGGTGCTAGGCAGACACGTTAGAGGCATGCCCAACCTTCAGTTCGTGAAGGATCATCTGTGCGGGGCATGCGAGAAGGGAAAGATGAAGCGTGCATCCCATCCACCGAAGGACACACCCAGCACATCTCGGACTCTCGACCTACTTCACATGGATTTGTGTGGTCCGATGCGTGTTTCGAGCATCAACAAGCGAAAGTACGTTCTGGTGATAGTGGACGATTACTCACGTTACACCTGGGTGATGTTTCTCCGCTCAAAGGATGAAACTCCTGAGATCATCATCGAGCATCTCAAGACGGTCCAATTGAACAAGCGTCAACAAGTTCAGTCCATCAGAACCGACAACGGGACGGAATTCAAGAATTCCAAGATAGAAGGTTATCTCTCCTCTGTGGGAATCTCGCACAACTTTTCTGCCGCACGCACTCCTCAACAAAATGGTTTGGTGGAAAGACGTAACCGTACCTTAGTCGAAGCGGCGCGCACAATGCTTTCCCAAGCTAATCTACCGCTATATCTTTCGGCTGAAGCGGTGTCTACAGCTTGTTACACGCAAAATCGCACGCTTCTGTATAAGCGATTCAAAAAGATGCCATACGAGATCATGAATCATCACGTTCCAACTATTGGCTACTTTCACGCGTTCGGATGCACGTGCTACGTACTGAACGACAAAGATGATCTCGGCAAACTAAGCCCCAAAGCGGATAAAGGAGTCTTCATCGGATACTCAATGAAGGCTAAGGTTTATCGCGTTTACAACACACGGACTAAATCCGTTGTTGAGAGCATAAACGTGACATTCGACGAAGCCGCAAATTTGGCTTCTGAACATCGCAGTTCAGAACCCGGTTTAACTGGTGTGTTAGCTTCCGGACCTTCTAGTTCGGGATCTACACAATTGACAGTAAATCCAAATCGTGCATCTTCATCGAATGCAAATTATTCTGATTTAGATTTATTGTTTGAGCATTTTTATGATGACCTATTTAATGCTTCCCCATCTGTCTCAGCTATTCCTAGGATTGAAGCTGCTCGTCTTGAAGACTTGGACAACCTATCTGGTCCACCGCCTTCTACCAGCTCGCCTTCTAACACCTTGGAGACAGATCAGCCGTCATCACCATGCTTCACCTGATCCTGTGATTCCCCCGGAGGACCCAAAACCATTCACGGAGATCGCTCCTACAGATTCGTCTTCCTCGACAACCGACGATCAACTTCTGAATTCCTCGGAACAGAAGTTGTGCAACATTGGCGAATCCTCCCCAACCTCCTCCGAGAACTCAACCCGCTACTCTCGAAGCTGTACAAGACCCCCCATCCGGTTCGTATGTGGATCCGGACACATCTCATTCCACCCAGCAGCCGCTTCCACACACCACTAAATGGACGAAGGCACATCCCCTGCATCAAATCATCGGTGATCCCTCTACACCTGTTCGTACGCGAGGCGCTTCCGCCAACTTCTGTCTCTTCTCCGGCTTCTATAAGCAAGATAGAGCCAACAACCGTACGTGAGGCGCTTGAAGACTCGGACTGGATAATTGCCATGCAAGACGAGCTCAATCAGTTCGAAGCTCTAAAAGTGTGGCGATTGGTTCCACGTCCAAAACACAAGACGGTGATCGGCACCAAGTGGATCTTCAAGAACAAGAAGGACGAAGACGGCATTGTTGTCCGCAACAAGGCGCGACTCGTGGCAAAGGGGATATCGTCAGCAAGAGGGGATAGACTTTGATGAGACCTATGCTCCGGTGGCGCGAATCGCAGCAATCCGTATGTTTCTAGCTTATGACGCACACAAGAACTTCACAGTCTTCCAGATGGATGTGAAGACGACCTTTCTATACGGAGAACTCGAAGAAGAAGTTTATGTGTCGCAACCCGACGGCTTTGTGGACGATTCGAAGCCTGACCATGTCTACATTTTAGGACAAAGCACTATATGGTCTAAAACAGGCCCCGCGATCTTGGTACAATACTCTCTCTAAGTTCTTATTGAAGAAAGGCTTCACACGAGGTACAATTGACTCTACTCTTTTTATTAAGAATGAGGAAGGTCATATCGTCTTGGCTCAGGTATACTGTTGATGACATAATTTTCGGTTCTACCAATCCTTTATATGCCAAGAACTTTGCCAAACTAATGGGGAAGATATTTTAAAATGAGTATGCTTTGTGAGATGAATTTCTTCCTTGGTCTACAAGTTAAACAACTTTCGACCGGAATATTCATTAACCAGTCCAAATATATTCGGGATATTCTTCGGAAATTCCAATTGGACCAGGCCTCACCTATGAAAACTCCCATGGCAACGACTACAAAGCTTTACGCCGATCCTAATGGAACGGATGCGAATCAGAAGCTGTATAGAGGAATGATTGGCTCTTTAATGTACCTAACTGCCAGTAGGCCGGATATAATGTTCTCGACTTTCCTGTGTGCCCGCTATCAATCCAACCCAAAAGAGTCTCACATGACTGCTGTTAAACGAATTTTTCGTTATTTACGTGGTACTGCTGATCTTGGCCTATGGTACCCGAAAGAGACAGGTTTTGGATTATCAGCCTATTCTGACGCCGATCACGCGGGATGCATGATGGATCGGAAGAGCACATCGGGGCACATTCAGTTCCTGGGAGATAGTCTGGTTAGCTGGGCATCAAAGAAGCAGCAGTGCGTTTCAACGTCAACTGCCGAGGCGGAATATGTGGCCGCCGCAAGCTGCTGTTCCCAAGTCATCTGGATGAGGACACAACTCAAGGACTACGGTTTCACGTATGTCAAGGTCCCGATCTACTGTGACTCTAAGAGCGCCATTGCCATTTCAAGTAATCCGGTCCAACACACGAAGACGAAGCACATCGATGTTCGGTATCATTTCATTAAAGATCACGTCGAAAGAGGTACCGTCGAGCTCTACTTCATTAGTACAACACATCAATTAGCAGACCTCTTTACCAAAGCCTTGGACGAAAAACACTTTAAAACTCTAGTGTTCAAGCTTGGTATGCTAAACCTGAAGACTTAATCCGACTCTGTGCCTTTACAAGTTCCATACCTCTACGAGTAACTGTCTACTCCTCATCCAGAGTTCACACTCTTGATGACTGGGCATACACTTCCTCGCACTGGTATTCTACTTGTCCTGGTCACTTCGTTTGATTTCGTCTCTGTACTTTTTAGGTAGATATCGTCTGTTTTGTCTTTCTGCTTACCTCTTTCTTCGTATGTTTCTTTTCATTCTTACCATCGTTTGCCTGCTTATTTCTTTATCTCTGTGCTTTCACCGTTTTGTCAATGTGTTCAGGGGGAGCACACTGCCATATCAGGTAAGTATTCTAATCTGTTGAGGGGGAGCGTCACACACAGTTTTTCTTAAACAATCCAAAAGTTTTTTTTGTGTGTAGGCACTCCCAAGTCCAACTTGGTCAACACTTGAGGGGGAGCGACACAAATCTTTCTATTCAACTCTCCAAATTTTGTGTGTCGGATCCCTCACTCGCACCCTACTGCACGAGTCGAGGGGGAGCAATGAAATTCCCCCTCTCAGTTCGCGGGGGAGCAGTGAAACCCCCCTGCTAAGTTTGAGGGGGAGCGAGAGTAAGAACCCTGGCAGATCATTTCCCTGGAAATTCTAAGAAAAACTGCCAAAAACAGATCATCCGGATAGGTCCAGTTTATCCGGACTCCTCGAGTTATACGGACTCTTTAGGTTATCCGGACTCCTATGGTATCCGGACAAACCCCTTATCCGGATTCTTTTCGTAACCGGGTCGGACGCCACCCGGGTAGGACCCGGACAAGACCCGGGTTATAAATAGCATCCGGGCCCTTGCCATTTCATTATCCATGGCATCGAGCTAGAGGCGAACAACCACTACCTCGACCCGGCGCTTTTCAGGCCAAACCCACAACATCAGGTCATACTCGACATTCTGATGCGCCATCCCATTCATGAGGCACTCACTCGCACAGCCGACGTTCCCTTGCTCTATGTTTTACAAGTATGGCTGACGGCGCAAGTCCGCACAATTGGCAACACTCAGACAATCACGGCGCAAATAGACAACCACCCGTTTACACTGACGCCCGATTCTTTTCGCCGTTTACTATCCCTACCTGAAGCCACTGCCAACAACCATGAACGGTACGATCCTGCCGTTAACGATGCGACTCTCTGCGCCCAAATGCGTGCTCTTGGGTACAACTCCGACCTTCAACGGCCATCGGTCTTCAATCGCAAGTTCTTGGCGCCTATTTGTACACGCTCTTCACAATTCTCAATCGATGCCTATCCGCCCGATGGAAAGGTATTGACCAATGTACAGGTGACTTTCTGCGCCTTGTTCACGCCGTGTGCTACAACCACCACGTCGACTTCGCCATGATAATCTGGCGTGAACTTGTGACCACTATCCGACATATCGGCGGCACCAAACAGAAGAAGTTCCTTCCATATCCGCGATTCCTTTCGCTTGCCGTTCGACAACACATGGATGCCAATCCCGCCATTCCACGACGACTCACACATCCGGTATGTCCCATCCGCCACCTACAATTCATGGTGATCCGCAACCCATCCGATGCGGTCGCCTCGCCCATTCCTGCCGCCCTATTGGCCATAGACGATCCCGCTGCACCAGGGGTAGTTGCTTATAGGGGAGAGTTAGGAAATCCCATGGTCCAGCCAGAGCCGGAGGGACCTGCCCAGGGACATAGACCCGAGAGACGTGAGGGTCCAAGAGTGAGAGGTGGAAGGGCCCGACAAGCAGGTGCTGTCGGGCGGGGAACGTTAGTAGTGAGAGGAAGGGGAACGAGCGTAGGAGGTGCAGCGGAATCGCAGCCCGGTTCCAGCTCAGCCCAACCCGGTCCGTCTTTGCGACCACGCCTACATCACTCCACCGAACCATATATAACCGAACCCCCTCTCCCAGTCCGCAAGTCGAAGACGTGGAATCCGACTCCACGGACTCCGATACCGACCGCAACATCCGCCTGATGCAAATCCCTCACGGTATCGGACCCAACCCTGATTTTACCATTGGCATTCCACTTGAATCACCTCCCCACACTGGAACCGGACCTACCACTAGGACATCTGAGGGAGACACATGTGATGAATTAGATCATGCGCGAAGGAGAGAACTGCGTTCAAAGTTGAACCAGGAAAGATCGAGCCGTAAAGATAAAGAGGCACATGAGCGACCCTAGCCGAGTGAAATCCAGGTCGCCACATCTGCTATCCCGTATCATCTGTTGGGACGGGGTATTGAAACAGCCTCCGTGGACCTAGCGGAGCAATTTCATACCCCCCATAGCCACTCATCCGTCTCAAAACAGACGGATGTTTCAGTATTACACGGGGAACAAGCACAACTTCCACCGGCCTCTCACTCGGAGAGTGCGGGTGTTGAAATAAGAGACCAGCAGCCCCCGGTCTCGACTTCTTTGTGTGCACCATCGAGTCTAGAGCCTATTGTTACTGAACATTCTTCGCCTAGGACACTTGATGCGGATCTACACCAAGTCGCGACTCTTAGTGACCCGACCGGAACGTCTATAGTGTCTCCGACTGCCGAAACACGAGGATTGGACGGAAATCCTACCACAGTTAACATCACGCCAGCTGTGAACGTAGGTGGCTCTACCCCTACGGTAGATGCTTCAACGGGTACTCTAAGTGAGCCCGACGTTATTTTACCCGACTTCGTGTCAAAAGGGTCTCTGGACAGCACCCTTGAGGCTGTCCGCCAGGTTATGGAGCACCAAATGCAGGAACATGTCGCCGCTGAGCTTGCCCAAGCGATGCATGCTTTCAAAGGAAAGAGCCCTGAATCTGTCTCTGTGCTTCCGCCGCCTCAACCGCAACCTACTTATTCGGTGGACACCCTGAAGACAATGCTCTTAGCCCAACTGCTCCAGGAATCCGACACAACCACCTCTACCGAAGCAGACCTGATCTCAATTCTACGATCCCAGTTCACTGCTCCATCTTCGTCCATCACATCACGCCTTGACGCCATTGACTCAGCCCTCGAGACCTACAACCGAGCGCTCGCTACTCTATCCGAGAGGTTTCGATCACTTGAAGACACATGCAAGGGTCAAACCGGCGGTCTTAAACGAAGGCACGATGACCAAGAGGATCCTGATCACCGTGAGGGGGAGAAGCGACAACGTCTAACCGAGACCGCCTCCCTGATCCAGCCTGCAGCGACATCTGTGGTTCATCAGGAACCTCCAACTACGGCCGCTTCAACAGAAACACCCGAAGCCGAGTTGCCTTTAGCACAGATGGTCATCGACATGGATATCTCAGATGACGAAGCCCCAACGGTTGAAAAGCCCGAGGGTACAACACAGGAATTGGTCGCACAAGAATCATCAGACATGCCGACGCTCACCATGATTGATCCTGCATGTGAAAACAACCCGGAAATCGAAGACGCATGGTACGAAAAAGCTGCCATAACTGTAAACTTCGAGGTAAATCTGGTGTTTCCCACTGATGAAGACGACAATATTGATTACGACCAGTTTCTGCTTCAGAACTTATATGGTACGCCTCCCGTTCACTCGACTCAACCCGCTACGACTTCAGATCAACCAGAAAGCTCCAATGCAGAAATCCCGACATCTCCTCAGCAAACGACAGATCCTGATCTTCCTCCCCCTCCTCAGCAACAAAACCGTTGGGAGAAGATCAAGGTCTTCATTCCTCATCTGAAGGAATCTCTGAAGAAGCTGTTCGTTCACCGAATTCGCCCGATCGAGCCGACCTTCTGTCTTGGCATCTACAGTTCTGATCCAGCACGTCAACTCCGATACGTAGAAGCCATGAAGCGGTGTCTCCCGAGAGACCAGGTTCGAACTAAGCATAAAATTTCAGAGGTGCTAAAGATTCAGTCAAACAAAATTATGAAGATAGTCTTTCCCGTATTCACTGTTCGACGTGAAGACGGAAAATAATGGATTTTTTCTGAGGCTGACTTTAAGCATCTCCATTCGTTCGATCTCCTGGTTATTCTGAGAGACCTTCGTACCAGAACCATCCGACCGCTTGCTGTAACAAAGGCGCTCGAAGCGGTTCGTCGATTCCTTGTCCGATCTATTATGATGTCTTATCTTACGGACTTTCAAATGGCAATCGAGAACCGATCAAAGAAGGTAAATCTGCTCAAACCGAATCTGAAAGCTCCTGAACTGTCGATGTATCCCGAGAACGCAATGCTGCTTCAACCGGAATTTGGGATCGTCTTCCTCAACGCTCAGAAAGAAAAGAAGTTTATGAGGTTCAGTCAGGTAGATCGATTTTGCGACGGCACACTGCTCAAGGTTCAAGACGCTCTTCGGAAGATCATCAAACACGAATCCGAAAATCCAAAGGTATCCTATGTACCAAATCTGAATGAAAGAACTGCTCAGACTGCTTTGGATATTGTTGAAGATCGTCTCGACTACCGTCGCGCCATCAGATTCTTCGAGGTTCATTTCGCTCTTCGCAAACGTTATGTCCACAACTGGCAAGAGATAGAGCGCGAATTTGAACTTCAAATCAAAGGGGGAGATTGTTAGGGCAAGTTTTATATGTTGATTTAAAGTTCAAGGGTGTAATTTGTATTTGTTTAAACATAGTCCATAGTGAACGGGCCGTGGGCTTGTTACCACGGGCCCAGCATATATAATGCACAATTAGCTTAGAAAATAGCTAGTTGTCTCATTTTAGCTTTTCAGTATTGTAACGATTATTCTCTGAATCAAATAGCTAAGTGGGCAGCCTTTGTGATTAGTTTATCTGTTCATATCTCTTAATCACATAAACACAATTGTTGCACGGATCTGGATTCTACAGGTCTTCAGCGCTCTTTGAAGGGTCTTCAGCGCTCTTCTCCCCCTCTTTTTCATGATGACTGGGGGAGGAATGAGAAGATTCAGCAGGATTGGTAGGTTCTCTGTCTTCTTGTCTAGAGAGACCTATACAATCTTCAATCTTTGCTAATCTGTCTTCAAGGCCAGAAATAGCAGGACTGATCTTGTTCAGCTCATTGCGATCCTCCGCTGTGAAATTTTCAGGTTCAGGGATAGTGTCAGGAGTAGTCGCTTTATGAAGCAGCTGCTCGATTATCGTCTTCATCGAACCAACATCGGTCTTTACAGAGCCTAAGTCAGTCTTTACCACAGACATATCACCCTCGAGTTGTCCAACAGATGTCTTCAGCGTTGTGACCTCGCTGGACATGGATGAAACTGAACTTTTGAGAGAGGTGTAGTCTGTGTAGATGTCAGCGAGCACCTTTGCGAAGTAGCTGAGAGTCGTATCAACTTGCTTCAAGTCATCTGTGGAAGCCTTCTTCTCTACCACCGTTGTCAGCTTATGAAGATTCTCTCCAGCGATTGTTACAGCTGAAGAGTTGTTGGAGAGAGTGGTGGTGAGGCCTGACAGCTTTGTTTCCACGGACTTCAGAGAGGCGTTGATGTCTCCCAAGTTAGGACCTGTAACAGATAAAAACTTGTGAACAAAGGAAAGCTCAGAAGTTTGGGGTTTAGTAACAGTGTTTAGGGGTTGTTGATTACCTGCAGGAGGATTGGTGAATTCATCAAAATCACGGGTGCCTGAGTAAAGTTCCATATCGTCTTCAAACGTGCCCATGGATTGTCCTGCAGGTCCTGTCTTCATCATTTATGGATTATCAGCTTTGGCTTCCGTAGAAATGATGGCATCTCCAGTGATAACTGGAGGAGAGACCAAATGAGTAGAGGGAGAAGCGAAGGATGAGAATGGAGGTTGGTTTCTGAGTTCAGCATTGGAATCGCTGAGAATCACTTCATCAGTCTTTTGAGAGACTGAGGGAGGTTGGGAAGTTTCCAAGTCTGTAACCTCAACGTTTAGAGACGCTGAGATTGGGATGGAAGGGATGGTTTGTACAGGTGTGGCAGAGCGTACCACTGAACGTTCCTTCAGCTCTGCAGAAAGAGCCGAGGAGTCTTCAGCATGATATTGCTGGTGTTGCTCCTTGGTTTTCTTGATCCTTTTAGAACCAAGTGGGGTGTGAGAGTGTTTCCTTTTAAGAGGAATAGAAGTAGCAGCTGGGGTATCAGCGGTGGGTTTGTCCGTTGAAGGAGCTGCATAAGTAGAAGTGTTAGGGTTAAGAAGAGTTAGGAGAGTAGAAAGACGTACCTCATTCACCGTTGGTTTGAAGTCGAGTATCTTCAGACCGACCTGAGAGAGTTTCAGGTCACCATCAGTTGGGTAGCTCTCCTTCAGGCCTTTTTGGAAAATGGCGCTGATGAATCGGGGGTAGGGAACCCATGGAGGTCTGTCAGCGACGGTATCCACTCTTAGAACTAGGTCATCATAGATAATTGATGCCCAGTCTATGTTGAGACCTTTCAGCAGTGCATATCCCATTGCTTGCTGAGGTTTAGCGGCTTGGTCAGAGGAGCCGCTCTTTGCAGTCAAGCAGCTGATTAGATGAGCGAAGATGAAATTCATCTCGCTGGGCATTTTCGATTTCTTGATAATCGTCAGCTTCTTCTCGGGCTTCATGTCTCTGCCGATTTCCCATACATAGCCCATTGCATCGAAAAATGCAATGATGGCTTCCCTGTCTGAGTTTTTCTTGGGGTCAGGGAGGGGAACAAAAGGTTTTTCCTTGGTGGCGATGGGAAGGCTGAGAGCTTTGCGAATGATGTTCGGGGTGATCCTCATGGTGCCATATTCGATGTCGCAGAGGATGCAATCGATAGTTTTGGAGGGGTCTTTGGCTGAGGGTAGTTGGGAGTGTCTCGCTGAGTACCAGAATTGAGAAAGCAAAAGCTGATGTGCAGGAGGTGTTATGGTCAGGGCTGTGGAGATGCAGCAATTCTTGAGGAATTTCACAGCATCATCTAGATGTGTGACTTGCTTTTGAGGAGGAAACTCGAGAAGCGCATAGAGGTTGTTCACTTTAGTCCAATCTAGTTTGTCAAGAGCAAACTTGACTTGTGGAGCCTTGAGGATTTCCACTTCCTCAGATTCATCGGAGATGTTCTCAGTGTTGGTAGGAATTGCAGACGATGCCATTTCTCTGTATTATCAGTTCAACCAAAGATGTTAACAAATAAGAATAATCTTAATGTGGAAAGAATTTCCATTAAGATGTTTCGAATTTTATCCATTTCATTCAGACACAAATGTCTTAATGAAGATTAGGGTTTTTCATGTTTTTGAAAACGAAAATTTCAAAACCCAAAAAAAATCTTGTTTTCCAGTTTTCTTTGAAGATTGGGATTCTGGAAAAACGAATGTGTGAAGAACAAGTTTAAGATTTTTGCATTTAAACTTGAAGAACAACCATGAAATGGTTGTGTTCATAAAACCATGAAAGAAATGATTTTATTTTTAAGAAGTTCTTTTGTTTTGATCTTGTTAAAAACAAAGAGTAGATCAGAAACAAGTTATTTGCATTCGGTAAATAAATAAGAACGTATTAACCTTGATGTTTGATGAAGAAGATGAACAGTTGTTCTTGAGAAAAAGTCGAGAGCCAAATGCAACAGTGAATTCTTTCTTGCTTGGAGGATAAGTTCGCGTAAAAGACAAATATAAACAAAGAGTTTGTTTATATAGAGATTTTAGAAAGAGAAAATCTTGAGCGGGAAAAGATTTTCATCATGACACGGACATGTGTTTGCATTTGATTGGCGAGTAAATGAAACGTGCAAACGTGTGTCAGAAAGAAGAACGTGCTAGGGCATATCCGTTGTAATGACGTCACAACTGTCCTTTCATATTCTTGGTTGTCTCTGAGGTTTTGAAAACCTCAGGGATACTTTTGAAAACATGAAGCACTGAATAGAAATATCAGTGAAGGTTTTAAGAAATTTCAAAATGTCGCTGTTAAGGAAGAGATATTCAGCGATGCAAACTATTTTGAAATCTTGCACTTACATGCGATTTTTCAGAGAGAGAAAAACATACCTTGATATCAGCGAATCAAATTTATTCAGAGAGAAAATGATAGGATGGTTTATAAGTTGATTTTATCCAAAGAGGTAGTGTCGCTAATTTAATGCGAATCTCTGAAGATTTTATCCTTCAAAGTTCAGCATTCCAAGCTCGCTGATGAGAAAGTTGAATCTTGTCTCATCAAGAGGTTTGGTGAATAGATCAGCTAACTGATAATCAGTTGGAATAAAATGAAGTTCTATATTTCCATTCATCACATGATCTCTGATAAAATGATACCTGATTTCGATGTGTTTTGTCTTTGAGTGTAGCACTGGATTATTGGCTATAGCGATGGCACTTGTGCTGTCGCAATAGATTGGAATTTTGGAGAGCTGAAGATCATAGTCTAGTAGCTGATTTCTCATCCACAAGACCTGAGAACAACAGCTTCCAGCAGCTACATATTCAGCTTCAACTGTGGAAGTGGACACTGAGTTTTGCTTCTTACTTGTCCAACTTACCAGCTTTCCACCCAGAAGCTGACATCCTCCTGTGGTGCTTTTCCTATCCATTCTGCAACCTGCAAAATCACTATCTGAATAGGCGGTTAGATCGAATCCTGAGTCTTTGGGATACCAAAGACCTAGATTCACTGTACCTTTAAGATATCGAAAGATTCGCTTTACAGCTTTCATATGAGATATCTTAGGTTCAGCTTGATATCGTGCACACAAACATGTTGCAAACATAATATCGGGTCGGCTAGCTGTAAGATACAATAGTGAGCCGATCATCCCACGGTACAACGTGACATTTACAGGAACACCCTTAGTGTCCTTATCAAGTGTTAGCGGTGGTTCCATAGGAGTTTTCATAGCTGAACTTTCAGTTAAGTCGAACTTCTTCAGCATATCTTTAACATACTTTCCCTGATTAATAAAAGTTCCTTTTTCAATTTGCTTAATCTGAAGACCAAGGAAATATGTTAGTTCACCCATCATGCTCATTTTATACTCATCTTTCATTCTATCAGCGAAACGAGTACAAAGCTCAGGGTTAGTAGAACCAAATATAATGTCATCAACATATATTTGAACTAGAATGATATGACCTTTCACTTTCCTGAAAAATAGAGTTTTGTCGATTTTGCCTCGCTCAAAATTTTCAATATGGAGATAAATGGAAAGAGTATCATACCATGCACGTGGAGCTTGCTTTAAGCCCTAAAGTGCCTTATCCAGTTTATAAACATAACCTGGATGCTTAGGATCTGTGAATCCTGGAGGTTGTTCCACATAGACTTCTTTATTCAGCTTTCCATTTAGAAACGCTGACTTAACATCCATCTGATGTACTTTGAAGTTTTTGTGTATAGCATATGCTAAGAATAGACGAATAGATTCAAGTCTTGCTACATGAGCAAATGTTTCGTCATAATCTATGCCTTCCTCTTGGCTGTATCCCTGAGCAACAAGACGAGCTTTGTTGCGGTTTACAGTACCATGTTCGTCCAACTTGTTTCGATAGACCCATTTAGTGCCTATCACCGTTTTGTCAGTTGGTCTTCGAACAAGTTTCCAAACTTTGTTTCTTTCGAATTCAGTCAGCTCTTCTTGCATGGCGCTGACCCAGTTTGGATCTTTGAGGGCATCATCTACTTTCTTTGGTTCAGTTAGTGAAATAAAATTTACAAATAAACAAATATTACCTGCACTTCGTCGAGCCTGAATTCCAGCGTTTGGATCACCAACAATTTGATCAATTGGGTGACTTATAGTCCATCGCTGAGCCGGAGCATGAGACGCTGACTCAATTTGAACTGGAGGAGCTGAAGATGAAGCTTCAGCGACGTCGGGAGTATCAGCCAAGAGAGGAATGGACGCAGTTGTCATTATATTCACTGATTGCTGAGAAGTAGATGGAATGTCTGAAACATTTGGATCAACTGCAGGTATAGTGTTTATAGGAACAACTGAGACCCATGATGTTTCAGCTTCACTATTCTGCATGTTTGGAATGATAGTGGGACTATCATCTTCTACTGGATGAGCATGAGAAGTGGGAATATCTTCTGAATCACCAAGATGAGAAAACATCCA
The DNA here is from genome assembly GCA_033807775.1 of Saussurea involucrata. Lineage (NCBI taxonomy): Eukaryota > Viridiplantae > Streptophyta > Magnoliopsida > Asterales > Asteraceae > Saussurea > Saussurea involucrata. Next base: position 177,740,248 of record CM066321.1, read on the forward strand.
TTGATTCAGTTCTTCAGTATCAGCGTTCGGTTTAGAGTTCGCTGAGCGGGATTCGTCAAACGTGACGTGAATAGTTTCTTCTACAGTTTGTCTTCTACGATTGAAGACTCTGAAGGCTTTGGAAACTGAGGACTATCCAAGAAAGATTCCATCATCAGCCTTAGGATCAAACTTTCCAAGGGCATCTCTATTGTTCAGTATGAAACACTGACATCCAAAGATGTGAAGAAAGCTGATTGAGGGCTTTCTCCCATGAAAAAGTTCATAGGCTGTCTTATTGAATCTTTTGACTATCAGCGACCTGTTTTGCGTAAAACAAGCAGTGTTGACAGCTTCTGCCCAAAACTGAGTAGGCAGGTGAGAATCGCTGAGCATTGAACGTGCAGCTTCAATAATTGTTCTATTTCTTCTTTCAGCGACTCCATTTTGTTGTGGTGTTCTCACTGAAGAAAAGTTGTGAGAAATACCCTTACTCTCAAAGAAGGAATCAAGAGAACTGTTTTTGAATTCAGTTCCATGATCACTCCTTATTGAGCGAACGGTCAAATTGTTCAGGGTTTCCATCTTCCGAACAAAAGTGATGAGTTCTTCAGGGGTGTCACTCTTGGAACGGAGAAACATAACCCATGTATAACGAGAGAATTCATCAACTATGACCAGCATATATTTCTTTCCAGCGATGGATTGTTTGTTAACAGGGCCAAACAAATCCATATGGAATAGTTGTAGAGGAGATGACACTGAGGAGACTTGCTTTGATTTAAAGCTGGCTTTGGTCTGCTTCCCTTTTTCACACGCTGAACATAAAGACTCTTTGGCGTATGAGTGTTGAGGTAGACCAGTGACTAACTCTTTTGAAGAAAGAGTATTCAGTGTCTTGAAATTTAGATGAGATAGCCTCTTATGCCATAGCCAGTTGACATCAGATGAGGCTTTTAAGAAGAAACAGGAGTTCTCAGTGGTTGTTGAGTCCATGTTTATTACATAAACATTTTCCAGACGATAACCGCTGAGAGCTATCTTCTCCTTTTTGTCAGCGACAAAGCAGGATTCCTTAGTAAAGATTACTTTGTTATCCATGTCGCAAAGATGACTGATGCTTAGTAGATTATGCTTCAGCCTTTCAACATATGCGACTCTTCTGAAGGAGGTTGTACCATTTGAAAGTACACCATACCCTCGGGTATGTCCTTTTCCATTTCCACCGAAAGTCACAGAGGGACCTTTCTCTTCCTTGTATTCAGCGAGCAGGCTTTTCTTTCCAGTCATGTGTCTAGAGCATCCGCTATCGAGATACCAGATACCCTTCTTAACCTGCAATACAAGGGAAGATTAGTTTTTCTTAGGTACCCACTTGACCATGTATACTTGTTTGTCAGTGGAAGTAGTTGGAATGGAAGGTTCAGCAGTCTTCACAGCATTTGCAGATTCAGCTTTGTCTTTCTTTACTTTGGTTAATTTCTTAACCTCAGTGGTAGGATTCACCTTGACCTGATTTGCACCGGGGTTGGTCTTCTTTGCCTTGGGGGCAATCTTCACCTTAGCTATCTTTTCAGCTTTGGTGGCTGTGGGGCACTTACTAGCAATATGATCAGTGAGTCCACAGTGATAAAATTTCCTATAGCTAAAAGTAGTTCTAGGACCATTTGAATGCTGAGCTTTTAATTTAGAATTAGAAGTACCAGCACCAAGTAAACTATTTGCTTTAGAAATGGGACGAACATTTAGTTCTTCAGATTTCTTAACAAGGACATCCACTCTGAGTCTAGGAGTAGATCGCTGAATAGATCCAGAGATCAGCTTCCTTGATTCAGAGGGATGGGTCACTGAGGCTTTAGAAGCATTCAACTTTGGTACTAAAGTACCCTTCTGAGGATTTTGGTAAATAACAATTCCTTTACCTTTGTCTTTAGAGACAGAGGTGGATTTTGAATAAACCATTTTCTCCTTGCCTTTTGAGGAGGTAGGAGTTTCCTCAGGGATTGGTGTAATGGACGAGGAGCACTGAGAAGATGAAGTATCAGCGACTGAGGATACGAACGTTCCAAATTTAAGCATTGAACGCTCAGTGGTTGGTTTTGAAGATTCATATTTGTAACCCAAACCACGTTTATCACTTAGTGGAATATGAGACTTTATTATCTCAGTGATCTTTGTTGAAGAATTACACCATCCTTCAACAGTAGCTTTTTCAGCTTTTAATGCAGCGATAGCTTCTGCTCGTTCGATTTTGACTAGCTGATTTAAATATACTTGATCTTTAAAATCTTCTTCAATTTTAGAAAGCTTTTCTATTTGAAGGTGGCAGTTTTTAAGCTTTTCAACGAGATCAAGGTTTTGGTTTTCAACCACAGTTTTGCCATTCATGGCTTCATATAAGCTTTTAGTCAAGAGATCGATTTTGCGGAGACTATCAGCTTCATCAATATTTGCAATATTGGTAAAGAAGGAAGGTGATACCTGAATAGCAGAGGTTGAAGTGGAGGGAATGTCTGAACTTTCTTCCTCTTCTTCAATCTTGGCCATAAGACATAGATTGGCTTCATCATCTTCAGAGTCAGATGATGATTCTTCTTCTTCAGAAGCAGCCCAATCATAGTTAGCCATCAGGCCTTTGCCTTTCTTCTTAAAGCTTTTCAGCTTCGCATATTTTTCTTTCAGCTTTGAGTATTTGTCATCTTTATTCCTTGGAATAAAGGATTTCTTTGTAAAAGCTGAGGGTCTAGAAACTTTCTTAGACCTGCACTCGTTAGCAAAATTTCCTATCTTTTCGCAGTTAAAACAAGTAGGTAGCCTTATCAACAAAAACTGATGATTTAGGCTTGTCAGTTATGGAAAGAGGTTTGTTCTTTCTAAACATTTTCTTTTTGGCAAATCTCCTGAACTTTTTAGTTAGGAGAGCCAAAGATTCATCATCATCTGAAGAATCAGATTCTGATGACCTTTCAGAGTTACTTTCTAACTTAGTGATAGTGACCGAGGGTCGCTGAGTAGAAGGTTCCTCTGAGATTAAAGCAACAGGGGTGCTTTTGGAATCTTTTACAAGATTCTTCTTAAGATGATTCGATTGCTCATGATTCAGCAACGTGCCATATAAGGTAGCAAGGGTCATTGATTTTAGATCCTTTGACAGCTTGAGACACATAGAATAATTGTCCCAGCTTTCAGGTAAACATTCTAGAAACTTTGTCAGTACTTCAAAGTTAGAATATTCCTTACCAACAGTTTTCAGATCTATAATTAAACAATTAAAACGTTGGTGAACTTCAGAGAGAGTTTCATTCTTACCAGAAATGAAGCTTTCGTATTGTCTTACCAGGTTGATCTTTCTTGAGTCCTGGACTTCAGACGTTCCTTCATACTGAACACATATTGTGTCCCACATGGCTTTTGAGGATTTCAGGTTCATGGCGGAATGGTAGACTTCATCAGGAAGAGCCATGGATAGTATGGATCTGGCTTTTGTATCTATAGCCACTTTCTTCTTATCTTCATCGGTCCACATGTGTATTTCCTTTGGAATCAGCCTTTCTGGAATAGCAGGTCTATTCGCAGTGGCTGGAACTGAAGGATCAATTGTTACAGGGATGTATGGGCCATTTTCAAGATAGTAAGGCATAGTAGGGTCTACACCTTCTAAGAAGAGTGTCATCCTATTTTTCCATAAGTTGAAGTTATCTCTGGAAAATCTAGGGGGTTTTGCAAGAGAACCATTGTCTATATAATTTGTGTTTGTGTTGGTGGCCATTTTCAGATAATAGCAAGGAAGAGAAATATCTTAGATTAGATCTTGTTTATGAGATTAAACAAATCCGCTCTGATACCACTTGTTGGTCCCAAAGGGTTATACAAGTTTGTAGAAGGGGGGGGGGGGGGTTGAATACAAACACACAGATTTTACTTTTCTAATTTGTTTATTGATAAATCATTAACAATTTACAGCTTGTTGCGGAAACAAGATTAAGGATAAACCTAAATCTAAACAAGTTGGAACACTAAGGTTTCTTGCACTAAGAGAGATAAGGAAATTACTAATAATAACCTATCTTGAGATAAGAGATTGAACTTGTCCAGAGTTAGCAAGTTACTTCAAAAGAAGTGGGTTCATCTCTTTATATACTGCATGCATTTAATGCAAGTCAGTATACACTTTACACGTGTCATCAGCTGGTTGGTTGCATGTCATTGACCTTTGTTGACAACCTTAGTAGCCGCATGAATGAACAGTGTAGTATCAGATTTGTTGTACGGATTCAGACAATAAGGAGGTTCTATTCTGACATGTCGTACGGAGGCGTGCAAGGGAGGTTGAGACAAAAAGTACTTTGTACGGAAGACTTTGTGATCAGTTTTTCGATGATTCAGCGATCTATCATTTCATATCAGCGAATGATAGATTTCAGCGATAGCTAAAGTCTTGTACTTGATACTTCACGTTGATTGGACAAATCTGAGTCTTCGCTGATCCGCATCAGTTCATTAGGAGACTTGTCGCTGGTTCTTGAGCTTGATCTTCGACTTCAGCGTAGAACCTATGTTGACGTGAAACTTGTCTTCAGGGATCATAAGTAAACAACTAACTTATCAGCGATCATCAAAATGACTGAACAGACTCAGAGCATTTATGGTGAACAGTTTCGCTGAATGTTTAACTTAAAGAGCGAGAGTTCCTATCAGCGGTACTGGAAGATCTTAGTACTTATCAGCGATAGTGAAACTCTGATACATATTGTTTACTCACAATTTTCACTAAGTATATTAGAGAGGGTCATTATCAAATCACTGAGGGTTTGGATCAACATATACTTCCATATGGTTCAAGCTCCGACGGGCCCTGCGTGTTACTTAGTTGGCTGACTGAACGTCTACTCCTTGGCACGCTTGAAGGGGCGGGAGTTGGACACTCTCCACGAGTATGTCCTACGCATTGGCACCGAGTACATTTTTGCTGTATCGGACCTTCACCACGTGATGGACGTCGATCGTTCTTTCTTGGTCTCCCGGCTCTGTTCTTAGTATTTAATGGTGGATAGCATGGCGAAAGGGGGTCGGGTGAAGACACCCATGCTTCAGGGGTCCTGGTATTACCTCCTGGTATGTTGCCCGATAAGTTTCGGACGTGAAGAAATTTACAGCCAAGTCGCTGCAATCTCTACGACCCATATATCTTGCAGCAACGATGGCATGACCACACGGTAACCCATATTTTTGCCATTGAAAACATGAACAAATATGGTCGGTCATATCGACAATCGCGTCAAGTAGGTTATCACGAACCTGGTACCTCCCATACCCAATTTCATGTACCTTCCATGTCGACGCCTTTCCCGCCCTGAGGAGAATTATCTCCTCCGTCTTTGGTGTGAGTATATTACGCATCTCACCTCCTTTTCGGCGTCGAAGTTGGTACCACTCTTGTTGAAAGGCCCGGAAGTACTCCATAAGTTGTACAATCGGTAACCTACGAGCAAAATGGGAGAGTGCATTCATCGACTCTGCACTATTGGAGGTCAGAATATCATAACGTTGTGCAGGAAAATGGGCCGTCGACCACCTCTCCGTTCAACATCATCCATAACTTGTGCTGCATCCTGTGCACTAACTCGTACTGCATTCATGTACCGGTCAAACTCCCGAACCGCATACGCTCTGCATGCCTTCCAGTAAACGGTGTGGTGAGTTGTAATACGTTTGTCCTTGCTTTTAGCGTTCATCTCCAAATGTCGACAATATAAGGCGTGAGGGGCGTTTGGGTACGTGGCAGAGATTGCGACGCTTATGGAAGCAGCCCTGTCGGACATAAACACCAACCCTTCCGGGTCTCCGATAGCTTGTCTCAACATGGACAGAAACCAAGTCCACTCCTCCCCGATCTCGGACTTGCCTACTCCAAAAGCTACGGGAACGATGACGTTATTCCCGTCCATGGCAAATGCCAGGAACATCATACCCAAGTAATGCCCCTTTAAATGGGCAGCGTCTATTACCAGGACACGACGCAGATTTGCCAGAAATGTGCGGATCTGCAAAAACGTAGGTGGTTTCCCTTTGTAAATGTTATAGTTTATAATGTGTAAACATATGACGTGTTAATATACGTACCGCAGGTCCAAGGGCAACGAAGCACAACTCAAAACGTCCCTTTGAGTCGGTCCTTATCTTGGTGACTGTAGCTGGATTCTGCAGCTGCAAATTATATAAATACGCAAGGAGTCGTTCATACGACTCCTCGAACGTGCCTCTGACCATTAGCAGTGCCTTGCATCGCGCACGCCAACCTTGGTGGTAACCAATTGTGATCCCGTACTGCTGGTTTATGTCGTTAACGATGTCCTTTGGACGAAATGCCCTGCTAGCATCAAGAAATTTGTCTTTCAGTAATGCACCAAAAGTCCTTTTGTTGGCTTGTTTGTGGTTGGGATTCAGTTGCATCCTCGAACAAGTGTGTTCGTCGTGCAACTTTCTATTCGAAAACATCCATCCTTTAGAGCCCACGGACCTCGCGTACAACATCCAATTACAGTTTTCTCTCGCACATACAACTTCGTATCTGGTTTTTTCGGATCTCTGTGTGTAACTTTCGAAACCCTCTTCTATGAACTTAATTCCGACAAGTGTGGCCAACTAATCCTTCGAATCAAATATTTCACCTACTTGTATCCTTGAACTGCGATTATAAGGTGCAGGTTTGTAGGTTTGTGTATGGATATCCGGGGTTGGAAGAATAGGAGGCATATCAAAAAAGTCATTTAACTGACTACATGATTTATTACTAGGGGTATATTTTCCTCCTTCTTCATACTCATCACTGTCGGTAGCTGATCTGTTTATATAAGATCTACCCATTGTGAAAACATGGGTTTCGTCATCAGCAACTCCAGCAAAACGTCATTCTTGGTCTTCTTCTGGTTGTTGTTGCGTCTCCGGAACAAAATCAGGATAACAGTCGTTAAGACCATATGCATAATCCGAATAAACTGTTGGGTCATAGGACGCCTGAAACTAAGAATCAGGCTCCTCCAGTTGGAGGTCTTCGTCATCACCGTCGTCATCACCTTCGTCATCATTTTCGTCGCACACTGATGAATCGGCATACACAAAAAGTGATGGAGGTCTTTCTGACTGGGCTGCAAATTGCAGAAAACCAGAGATATCTCCATCGTTGGACTCCATCGTTGGATAACTCCACAATTGACCCATCACCATTTTTAAACACTAACTTGCAAACAGCAGAAGGGTCGATTCCACATTTTTGCATGGCGTATGCAACAAACTTCTCATGCGTAAAGTTTACTGGCAATTTTACACCATGCTTAGATTTATAAGCAAAATTCCACTCATTGTTGTCTTGCACCTATTCACCATCGTAACAGAAAAATAGCTTAGCTTTTGCAGCAAATGAACTCATTTTTTCAGTAGTATCTCCAAAAGAAAATACTGAAATGATGAAGAAAAAAAGCAAGAAAGAAGGATGGAATGGATGTGAATTGCAACCACAATGAAATGGATGAATGATTATGGATTGCATTTTACTGATATTTATGGATGAAATTTCATTGAGGAAGATGAATTGCAACCACAATTTGGTCTTCCAAGTACAATAATTCAACATTGATGAAACAAGCCAGTGAATTTCTGTAACAACTCATGTCCACGAATTCAGAAGCATTTGGAAGTTTGGGGCTAAAGTGTGAAAAATGTGACTTTTGGACTAGATAGCAAATTCTGGAAAATAAAAAGGGTAAAAACCCTAAAACCTTCTTCATTTTCTCTTATGAACGATTTGGAGGCTAAGAGAGGAATTTAGAGAGGATTTGGGAGAATTCTTGGAAGAATTGAAGAATGAAGTTGATGTTGGTGAAGTGCTCTTCATCTCCTTCAAGGTAAACATCCTCACCTTGATTTCTATGGTGTTGGTGTGATTCTTATTGTATATTTTGGATATTTTATTGTTGTAGTGTATTGGTACAAAACTCAATGAGTGATATGGGATTTGATTGGTATATTGTTGGGTTTCATTTTGATTTTGAGCAAAAACCATCATTGATGGTGTATACTTTCAAGGCTTCTTCACTTCCTTGATTTTGGAAAGATGGGTTATTAAAGGATGAATCAATGGATTGTATTTGTTTGAGTAAATCCATTTTGGATGTTTGTTTTTGATTCCTAAGGGTGCGTTTGGTACGCAGACAGGACAGGACAAGATGGGACAGAACAGGATAGGACAGAACAGGACAGGATAGGACAGAACAGTTGTTCCACGTTTGGTAAGACAAAACTGGATAGAACAGAACAGATAACATTGACCAATTTACCCTTGCTAAATTTAAAGAATGAATAAAATATGAAATAGAAGATTTATTTGATGTTTTAGAAGAGAATTAGATTTTATTTTGAGGTTATATTCGAAGTCTTTCCCTTCATTTGTATTGTAATCTCTGTACGATCGACACCTGGAACACCAAGGACATCGCCCCTGATTGGCGACAATAGTGCAGCGACGACATCCACTATCGTCCGCAGGTTTTTTCCTTGTTGAGGTTTTTCCTGCGTCATCAAATCCTCTGTCTCGTCTTTATTTTTATCTTTGTCGCACGCTTTTGTCGAACGATTCCTTTCTTTAGTTGTTAAAGTCCACATCGACCTTAAGTTGTCCCTTTGGTGCGATTTTTGGCATTAACAGTTTGGCGCCATCCGTGGGACGTCATCTAGAGAAAATCTTCGACGAACGTGCGTTTTACTAACGGTTTCTTAGAGTTTTCTTTGTTCTCTGTTTCAGGAAAATGGCAGCCCCTGTAAATCAGCAGCATGTCATTGCCCAGATGTACCAGGAGCTTGAAGTCTCTCGAAATCAAATCAACGCCATGGCGGAGAAAAGCCATAGAGCAGCTGAGGAGATTGAACGACTAAGGAATCCCTCTGGATCTCAGAATGGTCCTAGGCCATTCGTTCAGAATCCAGGCCAAGGATCGTTCGGTCAGAATGGTCCTCGACCATTCGCGCATAACCCAGGTCCAGGATCAGCTCCGTTCGCTCAGAACCAACATCCAGTTCCGTTCATGCAGAATCAGCAGCCGGGGCCGTACAACCCAAATCCCCAGTTCGAGACGGTTCCTCCTCAGTATATAAGGCCACCACCCATGCAGAATGGATCGCAGCCATTTCAGAATGGATCGCAGCCATTTCAGAATGGGTCGCAGCCGTTTCAGAATGGGTCGCAACCGTATTTTGTTCCTTTCAACGGAGACGGCAATGGCTTGTCGCATGGCAATGGCACCAGTTCAGGAATCAATCCGCAAGCAGGGGCAAATCTCGACCCCAATGACCCCGTCTCCCAGCTATTGAAAATGCTAGAAGATCAGAACGAGCGTGTCCTATCTTTGCTCGCCAAGCTACCTGGAGCAGCCGTGCCCGTCGACGTCGAGCCTCGATCAGGATATCAGGCGTCGCCCTTCGTCGATGAGATCGCGACCGTTGAGGTCCCAAAGAAATACAACATCCCCGCCTTCACGCCCAAGTATTCGGGAGTGACCGATCTAACAGAGCACGTCGCGCAGTATAAGCAGCTCATGTGGACGATCTCGATCCCACACATGTATCAGGAGGTCTGTATGTGCAAAAGCTTCGGTGCGACTGTCACCGGTCCTGCTCTCCAATGGTTGATCAATCTCAAACCCAAGTCCATCGGGTCGTTTGCTGAATTGGTCAACCAATTCTCCCAGCAATTCGCCAACAGTCGCAAGATGGAGAAGCAGACCAGCGACCTGTATTACGTCGTGCAGAAGACCAGTGAGTCTATCCGTAGTTATTTCAATCGATTCAATGCGGAGATGATCAGCATTCGCAATTGTGACGTCAAGACTACAATTGAAGCTTATAAGCGAGGTCTGGACGACAGCTCAGGTTTATACACTGACCTGACCAAGTATCTTCCAGAGAATTTCAAAGACGTCCGAGCTCGAACCCTAGCGTATATGAGAGTAGAGGATGACGCTGCCTTTCGTCGCAATCATACCGACGACAAAAGGTCGTTAGGTGTGAAAAAGCCCGAGTTCAAGACAAAATCAATTTCCAAAATAGAGCTCGCGCGCCAGATCTCGAACATCCGATTCAAGACGAAAGCAGAGGCTAAGACCGCGACCAAGTTTTCTCAGTACCCCAAGATATCGTCTTATGGATTCAAAGGATCCACTAAAGATTTGGTCGAAGCTCTGAAAACCGCCCAGGCGACTATTCGATGGCCAAAGAAGTCCGATCAGGACGACGCTAAGAAAGACAAATCTAAATGGTGTGAATTTCATGTCGACCATGGTCATGTGACGGATGATTGCATAACTCTCAAAAAAGAACTAGCGTATCATGTCCCGAAAGTAAATCTCAAAGATATCATCGATGACATCGTTACTCCAACCAGCGACCATCGACCGTCAACCCCCGAGCATGCGAAAGTCGTCAATTGTATCATAGGTGGTTCCGACGTATGTGGTCTGACGTACTCTGCGGCCAAACGTCACGCCAGTCAAGCGCCTGACGATCGGCCTATTCCGCGTTCATCAAGGCCTAAAGGAGATTTGGAGTTGGAAGTTATGAAGATCGTATTCGACCAAGACGACCTCGGTGACTCGTACCAGAAACATCATGACGGGTTGATCATTCAACTCACGGTTGGTAATTGTTTAACTCGACGAGTCTTGGTCGATGGGGGCAGTTCAGCGAACGTCATTTTCTTTGACACCATCAAGGCCATAGGAATCGACCGTTCGGAAATCACCCGACGTTCGACGACTTTGGTTGGTTTCAATGGAGAAGCAACGAGCACCTATGGGGATATCATCCTGCCAGTCTACGCCGGAGGGATCAACAAGCAGACCAAGTTCAGCGTCATCGACTGCTCTTCGGCCTATAACATCATCTTAGGTCGACCTTGGATTCATGAAATGAAAGCCGTTCCCTCGACGTATCATCAGACCCTGAAGTTCCCTACGCCGTGGGGAATCCAGGAAATCAAGAGTGAGCCGAAAGTCGCTCGTGACTGCTATAAATCCACTCTGAAGCCGCGAAAATAGACCTTCTATTTTGGCGACTCACGACGATATTTAGTGTATCGTCTTAAAATCGCCACAAGGGGGCAAGATGGTAGCAACAATCAAGACGTCCCATGTAGTTGGGGCACAACGCGTCAGAAAAGGTACGTTTTCTAAACCCTTTTCTATTCTTTCATACGATTTTTCACAATGACGGTTACTGACTTAAGCATCGGAGGGTCGTTAGTTATCCAACGACCAACCTCTGACATTGATTATTCCGCAGAATCGCACGACAATAATCAAACGAATCTAGTTTTGCAAGGTCGCACGACATAAACGACCAGGTCTATGACTTGATCATCCTTCTACAGGGACACACGATTCAAATTCATCGCACGACTCAGTCGTACGATCGCAAAGTCTAACAATCTCATGATCTAAGTTTCTTGACTTAGAAAAAATTTCACGTTCTGAATGAATGCTTTGATCGCATGCGCTTATGTTTGCTTATACGATTCAAAAAGTCTTATGACTTACGTTCTAATCATTGTATTACAATGGATGCCCAAGTCGCACGACTTCTTGTTCATTTTTGTACTTAATGAATTTTTTACGGTTGACATTACATTTGTCCATGACATGTATGAGTCGACATAATACTCAGGTTCAATAAAAAGGTAAATGTTTTTACCGATTATCGCTAAAGTAAAACTTACACAACGTAACTTAGGTCTCTAATGACCGTATCGGCTGTAAGCGCCAGATCTTAGGTCTCTAACGACCGTATCGGCTGTAAGCGCCAGATCTTAGGTCTCTAACGACCGTATCGGCTGAAAACGCCAGATCAAAAGTCTATAATGACAGTATCGGCTCGGAACGCCAGGTCATAGGTCTATAACGACCATATCGGCTCTAAACGCCATACCAAAAGTCTATAACAACCGTATCGGCTCGGAACGCCAAAACATAAGTCTTTAACGACTGTATCACAACACCTGCACCTAAAAAATCTCTGAAGTCGTAAACAGGGAAAGATCCATCGTAATATTTATTTATGCAGTCGATCATGTCAGGTCGAGACCTTCGATGATCGCCACACGTCCCCGTTTTTTCGTATGACTACACAGATCGTCGGCACCTGTCAAAGACAGCTGGTAAGCACCATCGTGCGTCGGTATGACGTCACAACCTCGTTTATTCTTCGACTTCTCATTCAGTTAGAATCGAACCAATCCAGTTCCAAAACAACCAAGGTAACTCTCGACACGTGTCATAATCTTATGCGTCCGACTGACAAAATTTAAAATTAAAATTTGCCATCCTACTTTCAAATTTTGGGGGCAAACTATTTGGGCAAAATTTCACAGGTCTCGACCACGACCAGAAAAGGTAAGACACAAGTTATGAACTATATCTTGTATTAAGATAAGGCCCCGACAAAGACCCAAAAAACCTCCGTCGTCCCTCCTAAAAGGTAAGTCGAGAGTTCCTCACGACACTCGACCTCGACGTCACCCGTTCCTTACGACCGTCGCACAAGACCGTACGACCTTGACTAACTCGATATACGACTGTTATGTTTGTTCAATGATTAATGCAGGAGTCAAAGTCATCAATGGGCAACGGTCATAACCGACGAAGAGCAATTATGAAGAGTTACAACTGGCGACCGTTATGGCTGTTATCGAAGCAATCAATGAGCTAATCAAAGCACCCGAAGGCTATAAAAGATCAAGTTAAACCTCAGTTCCAGGGATCGAAGACCGAACATCGAACAATAGAAGATAAGCATCCCAGCTCAGAAGAACACTACAAGCAAAGAACTCTCACTTGAAGAATCGCTCCCGACGCACGACAATTATACACGACTTTCACTCTCGACCAACAGTTTATACATTGTTTTCACACACGACGCATACTGTTTTTACATTTCAAACACTTGTACTTTACATTTCGAAGTCTTTCCCTTCATTTGTATTGTAATCTCTGTACAATCGACACCTGGAACACCAAGGACATCGCCCCTGATTGGCGACCATAGTGCAGCGACGACATCCACTGTCGTCCACAGGTTTTTTCCTCGTTGAGGTTTTTCCTGCATCATCAAATCCTCTGTTGTAACACCTTAGGCATATCCCACATCGGCCGTGGACAGGAGAGATGCTGGGTATATTAGTAAACCTTGGTCTTACCAGACACAACGCGTTTTGGGGCCACAAGCATGCGGGTTCCTTGGGAACTCTGTGGTTAAGCGTGCTTGGGTGGGAGTAGTACCAGGATGGGTGACCCCCTGGGAAGTCCTCGCCAGGTCGCCAAGAACAAAGCCGTGAGCCAGTGGGGCAAAGCGGACAATATTGTGTCGTGGTAAGCGGGGTGTTACAAATGGTATCAGAGCCACTCCTGTGCCGTTCGGGATGGTGGGGCAAACCTCATCGAGGACGATGAGTCCCTAAGGGGGGGGTGTGTGTAACACCTTAGGCATATCCCACATCGGCCGTGGACAGGAGAGATGCTGGGTATATTAGTAAACCTTGGTCTTACCAGACACAACGCGTTTTGGGGCCACAAGCATGCGGGTTCCTTGGGAACTCTGTGGTTAAGCGTGCTTGGGTGGGAGTAGTACCAGGATGGGTGACCCCCTGGGAAGTCCTCGCCAGGTCGCCAAGAACAAAGCCGTGAGCCAGTGGGGCAAAGCGGACAATATTGTGTCGTGGTAAGCGGGGTGTTACATCTGTCTCGTCTCTATTTTTATCTTTGTCGCACGCTTTTGTCGAACGATTCCTTTCTTTAGTTGTTAAAGTCCACATCGACCTTAAGTTGTCCCTTTGGTGCGATTTTTGGCATTAACAGGTAATAAGAGGCTCTGGCAAGTGAGCGGGGCAGAATAGAGAATGTTTACAGATAGAGTGAGAGGTACTCTAGCTTTTAGTATTTAGACTATTCTCAGTTGTGTATAGGTTGTTTCCGCCAACCTATTTTTGAGACAGATGTAAGGAATTTTGAGACCCAGTTTTGTAATGATTATTATTTAATGCTATGCATGCTTTATTTTAGACTGGGTTGTTACACCTTAGGGGTTTAGGGAAGATCATTTGGAGTATAATTAGATGGTTTAACACCATTTTTATGGTGTCCAATTCAGGTGTTCGGTTTGAACTAAAGTAGGTTTCGGAGCGTGTGTCGATTTGCTAAAGCTAAGGTGAGTTCCCTTAACTCTTTTGTACAAATGAAATGTTTTCCTAAAGTTTTCATAACTGAATTTGGTATTGAGCATGATGGCATGATTTTACACTATGAAAAGCTTTGTTATTACATGATGTGGGATTTTTTATAAATATACGCATGTTATGAAAATATTTATAAATGCACCTGTTTGGCTTACGTGAATTTTATCCATTACTTGACATGATGTTTTAGAGTCGGGTTACATAGTGGGAGTAGTGTACCTTGGGACATCATATATCCCTTGGGAGTTGATTTATTAACCCCATGGGCACGGAATCTGTTTCCTGCTCACGAGGGGATGGGGAGTCTGCTTGGGCCCCAGTGGCGAGAGGGGAGTCTGCTTGGGCCCCGATCGCGGTTGTTATCGATTTGAGGTTGTGGTCTATGAACATTGTGCAAATACCCTTGTTTGTTGTCGGATTTAACTGTTGGGCCTTACGGCGAATGAATAACTGTTTTTATGCATGAAATTGTTCGAACTATTTTCGAGAGGGAATTCACTAGACCTCAATGTCTAACCCTCGCTTTCAAAACAAAAACCATTTTCAGGTTAGAGTCTTGTTTGGGGTTTCCTCTGGTGAAGATGGAAAGTTGTGGCGTTGTAGAAGAGCTATAGTCTAGCGAAGACTTGTAGATTACCGTCGGGCTTCCTGTAGCATCTTAGTTGTGAAGGTGTTATCCGCTACGTACTTAGAGTTAGAATTGATGTAATTTGTATATATCGGGACCGTTGTTGGTTGTAATCCATGTATTTATGTTTTATGGATTTTGGGCTGTTACAAATGGTATCAGAGCCATAGTTTAAGGGATTTAGGTGACGGATGGGCCTAAACTTAAACTTTGGAGTAGAGGGGGACACAATTGAGATATAGGAAGCCAATAGGAAGAACCTAAATCATAGGATATCTTGAAAATGGTTGTGAGAACCCTCGTGTAAGGTAAATTCAAAATCGCATCTGGCCAATGCTATTATGAATTTACAGGTGCATGGGTGTACTCAGCCTCCATTGTTGGGACGATTGGTGAGAGTGTCGGTATGTAGAAAGTTATAACCTTGCAATTGATAGCAAAAGGCTGTTGTGTAATGGGTGATCACTTATAATGTGATGCTTTTACCTTCTATAAGAAGTGTTGTTCGGTATGTCAGTGAACAGACTAGGTGTTTAATTCTTGGGATTCTAAGGGATGAATGGTTGGTTACGGGCAAACTCCTAGTTTCTAGTGAGTCCCCGTTCTTGGGATTGAGGTGTCGATCAGTTGGGATAGAAAGCGAGGACAATGTTTGAATCTTGAAAGCTTCAATTCAAGATCGGGTGCAGGAATCGAGTCTTTGACTCTTTAGTAAAGTGGTTTAGTGGCAAGGATAATGAAGGAAAGATATCAGTACTGTATTGAAGTACGCATAAGAGCAGAAGGTGAGATAGTTTGTCAATTGGGAAACCATGTGGAATGGTCGATCAAGTGGGTTGTGAAGCACTTGTACAACAAGTTGCTGCAAGAGTGAGAAAGTGACCGTTGGTTATAGTAGGGTGTCAATGATAAGTTGATGTGAGTTCAACGGTCGACCTTGATAGAGCGAATAGCCTTCAACTGCACATTGAGTTTCATGCATTATATCATTAAATGTGTTACATGGGTTCTTTCATGTTCAAAGTACGTACGCTCATAACAAATTTATTATTTTGGAAATAAGACGATGTGTGCAAGCGTGTGTTTAAAGAAGGAGACAAACTTGTTTATATTGCATGATAATTTTTAAACTTAGTGATTCTGAGTCATTTCACGCTTTTCATGTTGAGAGAATCTTCATTGATGAAAATCAAGAAAACGCCTAATTGCAAAGTTGTTATGACTAAAATGAGTATTGGCACGCTGTGAAATCCCAAATCTAGCAAGAAATCAAGAATGATGTAGAGAGAGAATCTAGAGAGAACTTGTCATCCATATATTGATCTCTAAAGTGTAAATGACAAAATGATCAAGAGGTTTCTAAAGGGATCTTGATTCTCTTCTAACTAAGAACTAGACATGCCTATTTATACCCATAACATACAAGGTATAAAGGCACAGCTAACTAATACAGTACATTGACTTTACAGTAAATCTTGAATACAAAAATGCTCTAACAATCTCCCCCTTTGGATTCAAGATTTAAAAAATATGACAACAGTCTTCAGCTCTTTGTAAAGTCAATCTTCTCCAACAGACACTCTATCAAACCATCTTCAAATAGCTTTATCTCCACTAGTTCACGGCGAACTATATGCTTTGACACTCTTCAAGAACTCAGCTTTGAAGAATCTTCAGACAAACATGAAAAGTCATTGTCTTTTTCTTTGAAAAGTCAACCTTCTTCAATACAATCTTCAACAGATTGTCTTCAAGCCTTGAACATAGATTTCATATCTTTATATAGACCCATCAATTCGGAACAAGATGAATCAGAAACGATTAGAGTTTGGATCAGAAAGATGTGAAACCATCCACATTGTTGAACTTTTAGGTGTAAGCGCATTCCGAGAACCACTCAGAACTAAGATAACCAAATTCGGTGTAAGCGCATTCCGAGAACCACTCAGAACTAAGATAACCAAATTCAGCAACATTTAGACTTCACATGATCCTTCTCCCCCTAATCTTCAGTCTTTGTTCACGAATCTTGGACTTGAAATATCTTTGATTTGAAAGCTCTTTGACATGAAATTGAAATTAAACTTTTCTCCCCCTTTTTCGATGATGGTGAGCATCATAATCATCGAAAACCATTTTCAATTTCAGTCGTGTTTTTGAGTATTGCTAACAATCTCCTCCTTACAGAATAACCTTGCTCCCCCTCAAAATAAGAATTCTGGAGCAATTTATTTTCTCCCCCTGAAAGTATGCATATATTTCAATAACGTATTCATTTCAAATACAGTGCTTTAGAGAAAACATTTATACAAGGAAAATAAAATTCATTGAATTTCATTTTATAGCTACTAACATTTGATCATTTGAAAACTTTACAAAAGAAATTCAACTTAATGAAATTTAACAATATTTCAATCAAATGAAATCAAATGCATGTGTTTGGAATCAAATACAAGTCATCATTGCATATCAAGTTAAAAATGTTCAGTTTCAACCCCTTTATTAAATCTATTTGGTGTGCTAGCATGCGAAATATGATTAGCATCAAGCGTATGCAATTCTAAAACATATAAGAATACTTTGCTCTACTCACACTATTTGTCCAAAATCAGAATTTCACAAATTTACGGGTTTATCGCGACTTTGTATTTTCCCAAGTTTCAAGAGATGTGTGCTCATTGGCATCTTTTCTTTTGTGCTCATTGGCATCTTTTGATTTGTGCACATTGGCATCTTTTGATTTTGTGCTCATTGGCATCTTTTGATCAAAAAGTTTAGTAAGAATAAGATACACCGTTAAACATGACTTTCTATCTGGTTCTATAGCAGGATTTGGGTTAGCAGATCCCAGACCAGTTGGCCTTAGGTGCTAGGTGTCGAGCACCCCTTAGAACTTAATTTCCCAAACCAGAAAGGCCACATCGATATATCTTAAACCCATTTGTACCAGTAGAACATGGCTTTCTATCTGGTTCTATTGCAGGATTTGGGTCAGCCGATCCCATACCAGTTGATCTTAGGGACTAGGTGTCGAGCACCCCTTAGGACTTACTCTCCCAAACCATAAAGGCCACATGCACAAACTTTCAAACTAAATGATAATGTAATAATTTTATCTCAATCACTTGGTTCTAAAACATAGTGCTTCTCCCATATTTTCATTTCCATCCATCATTCTGACATATAGGCTTTTGAGCATTATATTCTATATAAGTCCAGATTCACATAACTTTGATCATTCAGCATAATTTCATTCATGTTTTGCTGACCTTTCGATTTATTTCAGAGGTGAATAGTTGAAACAAATCTAACTCAGATAATACAAAAATACTTGTAAAATCATCTTTTAGCACACATTTAATTCATTGAATGAAAATTGAAAATTTTATCTCATTGAATTAAATTTGTAAAGATTCAAGTTTTCAAAGTGGTAGAAATAAAATATAATCCAATGTTACCTTTTACCACGTTCCTTGAAATAGAAAGATGTAACAGTTAAAGATATCACCTGAGAAGTGTGAGTTCTAAACTGATTTGTTTAGAAGTCTTAGTCTTTGAAGTACGGGTTTTGAACTGATATGTTCAAAAGCTAATAACATTGAAGCACATGTCCTGAATTGATGTATTCAGAAACCAAAGTCTCTTTTAAGTGCGGGTCCTAAACTGATATGTTTAGAAACCATTGTCGTTGAAGCACGGGTTTTGAACTGATATGTTCAAAAGCCAATGTCTCTTTACTCCCCTTAATGGTACAAGTAATCTTCTTCCGAGAGTTCAACGCTTTGCTTCTAAATCTGCAAAAACAGATTAAGTAGATTTTGGTACCCAACATGTCTTGGGTCCTTGCTTGTTAAGCGGAGTTCTATAGGAAGGAAAATGATAAGTACCATACCAATATTGAACACTCTCGTTTTTAATAAAATCATTAGTACCACAATAAGAACAACAAAAATTCTTTTGTGCTAACCTGATTAAATGATTTGCGGAATAGAATGAATCAGGATTAGCAAAAGATTTAGCTTTCAGATTAGTGTTCTTGTTGGGAACAGAGGATTTTGGCTCACCTTTTTCAGTTGACGTACCTTTTACTCTCCATTGCATGTTAACTTTCTTATATGAAGGAAGATCAGCATATTGATACTTGGAAGAATTATCCACCGAGTGATCATAGAATAGATTAGAAAGACGAATCAGACATTCTGAATAGCATTTGGATTTGTTAAATGACTTCACTTTGTAAGATAAGTCATTCCGTTCCTTGGTCACCAAATCAAGCTTCTTCTGAATATTAGACTTGACCCTCTTCTCTTTCATGATGTCAGTCGATAATGCAGCCAAATTCATTGTCAATTTATGAATTTCCTGCCGAAATATCTTCCTTTCTTTAGAAAAGTCGTCTTTAACGCACCTAGCCTGAAAGTCAGCTTTCTTCATCTTTTCTAGCTCTTGACTTTCTTTATCTAGCTCTTGTCTTTCCTTTTCTAAGTCCTTATGAAGATCAGAAATTTTCTTTGACAGTTTCGCATTCTTCGCTTCAAAGCTTTTCTTTTCTTTTTCATACTCGACCCTTTCCTTCTCCAACTTCTCCTTTTCAAGAAATAAAACTTTCTCAAAGTCAGAAACTTGTTTTGAAAGTTTTATACAATTACGTTCAATTACTTCCTTTTCTTTAAGAATCTTCTCTCTCTTGTCTTCAATGCTCTTCAGATCAGCATTTTCTTTTTGAAGAGTTGTTACTTTCTCTTGAAGTTTCTCGATTTGATCGTGCAGACTTGAGTTGTCTTTGTCTTTCTTTGTTTCAAGACCTGCAATATATACTTCAAGATCAGTAATTCTTTTAGTAAGTAAAACATTTTGTTCTTTAAAAATAAAATTTTCATTTGAAGAAGAAATGTCTAAAATATGTCTCTTCAAATCAACATATTCTTCCTCCATTGTCTTTATACTCCCTTGAAGCTCCTCCATTGTCTTATTTTTCTCTTGAGTAACTTCAAGCACTACAATCTTGTCATTCAAATCTTTCAGTTCGGACTCAAGAGAAGAGACTTTGTCTTCTAATAAAGCTTTCTCAGACATGAGCTTTGTAATTTTTCTTGCATCTTCATTAGTATGTGTTATGTATCTAGAAATAAAACCTTCAAGACGCTTGATCTCATCTTTAGCTTCAGAAAGAGTCCATTTTCTCTCTTTTCCTAACTGATACCATATTCTCCCATTTAAATCCTGTTTGTCAGACATCTTTTCAAATAGCTAGAATAATTGATCGTTCAGAAAATCAAGCAGAAAAATTTTTCTTGAAAAGCTCTTAAAGTGTGAAATACAGTATAGAAAAATTTTCGGAATAATTTTTTTTATTTTAATTCACAAGAATTCTGATGAATAAGGATTCGAAATCAATGAATTCGGATGAATAAGGATTCGAAATCAATGAATTCGAATGAATAAGGGTTCGAATTCAATGAATTCGGATGCTGAAGGGTTTGAATTCAATGAATTCGAATGCTGAAGGGTTCGAATTCAATGAATTCGGATGCTGAAGGGTTCGAATTCAATGAATTCGGATGAAGAAGGATTCGAATTCACCCAATTCGGACTTAACTGGGTTCGAATTCACTCAATTCGGACTTAACTTGGTTCGAATTCTTTACTTGGAAAATTAAACCAACTCAGATGAATCCACAACTTCTCAATTCGAATCTAACAGGGTTCGAATTCAACTCAATTTGAATGCTTCTTGAGTCGAATTCTATACTTGTGATGCCAAGAACACTCCGAATTCCCTTTGAATGATCCGAATTGTGTATGAATGATCCGAATTCACCAAGAAGGATCCGAATTCTGCACATCGAACTTAAAAAACACTAAATCAGCCATAACTTTTTCAATTCTTGATCAATTGTTATGAAATTTGCACAGATTTGTTCGAAATTTGATTCCACACACTTTCTTAGTTAATCACAAATCCTAATTCGATCAATTTAATCGGATTATGATCCAAAATAGTAAGAAAATGTTTTCGAACAAAAACAGATATAAAATGATCAGATCTGCAAATTCTGTGCAGATTTTGGTATAGATCCTTGAATTAAAGATGTTCAGGGATGAAAATCGAGTGCAATGATGTCAAGAATCAATCCAAAAGATCAAAAAATGAAAAAGATGATGATTCTAGATGAACAGTAAATGAAGAAGGATTCGAAATCTTCAATGAATAGTGAATGATGTGTAATCCGAAATCTTCAAGAACAGTGTAAAAAATCTTCAATTTGCTCTTTGATCTGCTTGAATCTTCTGTTTAGCTCTGATACCAAATGTGAAATCCCAAATCTAGCAAGAAATCAAGAATGATGTAGAGAGAGAATCTAGAGAGAACTTGTCATCCATATATTGATCTCTAAAGTGTAAATGACAAAATGATCAAGAGGTTTCTAAAGGGATCTTGATTCTCTTCTAACTAAGAACTAGACATGCCTATTTATACCCATAACATGCAAGGTATAAAGGCACAGCTAACTAATACAGTACATTGACTTTACAGTAAATCTTGAAAACAACAATGCTCTAACACACGCTATTAACTTATTAACGAGTGTTGGAGTTGACTGACCCACCTTGTGTAAGTGGTTCCGTTCGGAACGTTTCTAGTCGTATTTGAAAGGGTTCCATTGGAGACAACTGTTGCGCCGACATCGATTTGGTTGGACAAGGTTGTGAACAATCGTAGGGTTGCCTGTGAGCGATCCTTGCGGTCGCTGTGTTTTACTATTCATCTTGAGTGGTGTTATATCATGCATACTCAAGCTTATTTTATGATTTTGTATCTATTGCATTTTAAAAAAAAATGTGCAAAATGATTTCAATTGTTGTGTCATCGTGCATGAAGGCTATGAACTTGCTAGGTCGGGGAGGGTATTACGATTGAGGTTAAGGAAAGGTTTGGGGAGTTGAAATTGTCGGTTGAGCAGATTATGGTCGAGTTATTATCTTCGTGTTTCCGTTAGAAGAGGGTGGCGAATAGTAGGAGTCTCGAACAATGTACTCGGAAATGTTAATATGTTTGTAGTTTAAACCCTTGTTTGGTCATGTAAGAATGGTTATATTCGCAATGAAATTCGAAATGGTCAAAGTGTTTCTAATGGTAGAATGGTATTAAGTAGCGTTACGGTACTTCATGAGATGTTATCGGCTTTGAGCCTGAGTGCTGAGATGGTCCTGTAATTAGATTTTTGCGCTAAGAAAGTGTTTTGTTTTCCTCAAGTGAGGACGGTGGGGTGTAAGTTGGTTATGATGCGTTGGACGAAGCGAATTCCGTTAGGAATCCTAGTTTGTCGGGAAATTATGGAATCATCATCATGTTGCCTATTGATATTGAAGTCTGCGACTGTTTAATATATCCTAAGTTGGAGGCATTGTCAGGAGTATGAAACTTGAGAAATAAATCTGTTGCGTGTGGACGTATGAGGTAGTTCGGAGAGGTGTAAATAGTATGGTGTTGGACCACCTAGTATGGGCATTAGGAGGACGGAAGATCACCAATGTGGATGTGATTTCCAATGAAGTTTTGATGATTTGTTTATGCGTGAAGCGTTTAGCACAACAGAGATAGATCGCGAGGAGTTGACGAGAAACGAGAACTTGTTTGAGTGAGTTAGATGATCATGATTTTGTGGGTCATTTAGACTCGAGAAAGACAAAGTTGTTGGATGACTTTACTTCATATATTGGCGTTATGATTGGCATGAAGTAGGCGGTATATATTGTGTGTAAAAAGGGGATCATGAAGAATTTGTTGCAGTGTGATAGTTGTGTAGACAACTTGGTTGCAGTTAATGCTAAGGGAATTGTGTAAGCCCTGGTTGTGATAAAGAATTGTCGTTATGTTCAGTGGTGGACCTTTGTTGTAAGGTGTGAATCATGGTGTGGAGATTTACGCGAGGTAATCAAGGAGGGCAAGTATGTTTGATCGAAGTGTATGGATTTGTAGACGATATTGTGCTTTTGCTGTTTGAGGACAAAAGATTGATTGGTAGATAGTGACTACCTGAAAGAAGAGCATGTGTACTTCGCGGTTGTGTTAAATTTTGGGTGAGCTCTTCTTACTTTGAATAGATATCGTTGAGAAGGACATATTCGATTAGTTTGGGATGCTGTGTTGTAGATTTTAAATTCTTTGGGAAGTTGAGATATTCCTGGTGTATAAGGAAATTCTAGTGAGTAGATTACTCTGTTGGGGAGTAGGAAAAACCCGGGGTGCTTGCGAGCATTGTGTGTTGTTTGAAGGATGACTGACTGATTATCGTGGGTGAGAATTGTGGCAGCCGTTTGGTTAGGCGCAATAATATAGAAATACTATTGGCACGCTTGTAATGATCAGAACAAGGAGTGG
The DNA here is from genome assembly GCA_033807775.1 of Saussurea involucrata. NCBI lineage: Eukaryota > Viridiplantae > Streptophyta > Magnoliopsida > Asterales > Asteraceae > Saussurea > Saussurea involucrata. Next base: position 177,763,516 of record CM066321.1, read on the forward strand.
GTTTTGGTGAGTGGAAGATGTTTCATGCTACCGTAAATAGGTGAAAAAGGTATGTCTAAATGAGTGGGTAAACTGGAAGTAAGAAGATTGGTAAGTGGCACCGAAAAAGTGGAGCAATATCTAAAGTTATGTCATTGGTAGGCATATGAACTCTTAGCGAGGGTATGATAAAAAGGATCATGGTATAGGTTATGGTTCGAGTGTGGAAAACCGATTTTGTGCGACTGGTCTAAAGCTTACACCTATTAGTGAGCCATTCTTTGGAAACACATTTTATGTTTTCAAGAAGAAAGGGAAATATGTGGTCGAATGCAGTACTCTGGATGAAAGACCATTGGATTAACCGTAGTAACGTCGGAAAAGAAAATGTTTCGAGTGAACTTTGTTTCGATTGTTAAGAGTATTGGGAATAATTTTGTGAGAGTATGGTCACTCTTCCTAGTGGGCAAGTGAAGTTTGAATTTATTTCGAAAAGGTGGGCGTATTTTGCAGATGTTAGAACGTGAAATCCTTCTTGTTATAATTATGTATGGAAAGCGAGTAATGGTGTATTCATTGACATTAGTGTGTGATCAATGGAGTTCAAAGTGATGATCCAAGGATGACTTTGTGTTATGGTGGCGAATCGAGCGGGTATTCTTTGGTTAGGGATCCGTGTTGTTATAAAATTAAATTGGTGCGTGAAGCCCTTAAGTTAGATGCATTTTATAAACCGTGAGTCCAGGCGTGGATAAGCAGTTGATACTTGGTGCGTTGGTATGGTTGACCAGGTGTTCATATTTTGCAATGTACCGACATAAGAAAGTCGTGGTTAGTCGAAGGACGAGTTCGAAGGATATCGTACGCATATGATTCGATTGGAAATGTTGAATTATTGAATGGAACTAAGTCATTAGATTGAAAACATGAGCCATTGAATCTCAAGCCGGGGGACAGCTGGGTGCGGAACACATCCCCATAGAAAGGAGTAGCGTGTTTCAAGAGGTAAGTGAAGTTGGACCACATTTTTATTGGGCCAATGGCAGTTATAGAAAGAATTGGAGAGATAATGTATGAATTAAATGCACTCTGTGAAGTTATGGAACATTCATGGTGTATTTCACATCCCTATTTTGGGGAGTGTTGGTCGAAATCTTGGTATGGTGTTACCTTTGCAAGTAGTGAAAATGGATGAAGAGTGGGATTTTGTCGTGTCGTTGGAAATGATCATTGGGCTGCAAAGTCGAGAAGTTGAGACACAATGAAGGTGGTCTCGTGGAGGTGCAATTGGAACTCCTTAAGAGTTGTTAGACAATGTAAGAATTGGAGTCAGAAGCAAATTCTAAGTACCCGCATTGGTTCGGCAATGGAATTCCGAGGACGAAATTCTTTTGAGGGGGAGGTGTTGTAACAACTCATGTCCACAAATTCAGAAGCATTTGGAAGTTTGGGGCTAAAGTGTGAAAAATGTGACTTTTAGACTAGATAGCAAATTCTGGAAAATAAAAAGGGTAAAAACCCTAAAGCCTTCTTCATTTTCTCTTATGAACGATTTGGAGGCTAAGAGAGGAAGTTAGAGAGGAATTGGGAGAATTCTTGGAAGAATTGAAGAATGAAGTTGATGTTGGTGAAGTGCTCTTCATCTCCTTCAAGGTAAGCATCCTCACCATGATTTCTATGGTGTTGGTGTGATTCTTATTGTATATTTTGATGATTTTATTGTTGAAGTGTATTGGTACAAAACTCAATGAGTGATATGGGATTTGATTGGTATATTGTTGGGTTTCATTTTGATTTTGAGCAAAAACCATCATTGATGGTGTATACTTTCAAGGCTTCTTCACTTCCTTGATTTTGGAAAGATGGGTTATTAAAGGATGAATCAATGGATTGTATTTGTTTGAGTAAATCCACTTTGGATGTTTGTTTTTGATTCCTAAAGGTTTGATTAGTTAAAATTGTCAATTTTGGAAGGTTTCAAGCACTTGGGATCGATTTGGGGGTTTTTGGAGAGAAATTTCGGTCTTAATTTCAAAGTGCATAATTGGAAGTATGAACCAGGAAGTTGCGCGGCCTGGCTCGCGGCCTGAGGCCACGGGCCATGTGGCGCAAGTATCTGATGTGTGAGGATTCCTCGTTTTACTTCGTTTTTCGTTCGGATTTGGATCGAGGCATCGTTGGGGTTCACCTTAGGGGTTTAGGGAAGATCATTTGGAGTATAATTAGATGGTTTAACACCATTTTTATGGCGTCCAATTCAGGTGTTCGGTTTGGACTAAAGTGGGTTTCGGAGCGTGTGTCGATTTGCTAAAGCTAAGGTGAGTTCCCTTAACTCTTTTGTACAAATGAAATGTTTTCCTAAAGTTTTCATAACTGAATTTGGTATTGAGCATGATGGCATGATTTTACACTATGAAAAGCTTTGTTATTACATGATATGGGACTGTTTATAAATATACGCATGTTATGAAAATATTTATAAATGCACCTGTTTGGCTTACGTGAATTTTATCCATTACTTGACATGATGTTTTGGAGTCGGGTTGCACAGTGGGAGTAGTGTACCTTGGGAAATTATATATCCCTTGGGAGATGATTTATTAACCCCGTGGGCACGGAATCCGTTTCCTGCTCACGAGGGGATGGGGAGTCTGCTTGGGCCCCGGTGGCGAGAGGGGAGTCTGCTTGGGCCCCGATCGCGGTTGTTATCGATTTGAGGTTGTGGTCTATGAACACTGTGCAAATACCCTTGTTTGTTATCAGATTTAACTGTTGGGCCTTACGGCAAATGAATAACTGTTTTTATGCATGAAATTGTTCGAACCGTTTTCGAGAGGGAAATCACTAGACCTCATGGTCTAACCCTCGCTTTCAAAACAAAAACCATTTTCAAGTTAGAGTCTTGTTTGGGGTTTCCTCTGGTGAAGATGGAAAGTTGTGGCGTTGTAGAAGAGCTATAGTCTAGTGAAGACTTGTAGATTACCGTCGGGCTTCCTGTAGCATCTCGGTTGTGAAGGTGTTATCCGTTGCGTACTTAGAGTTAGAATCGATGTAATTTGTATATATTGGGACCGTTGTTGGTTGTAATCCTTGTATTTATGTTTTATGGATTTTGGGCTGTTACAATTTCAACCACAATTTGGTCTTCCAAGTACAATAATTGTGGAAAAAGCAGTAAAAACATGCAAAAAACGTGAAAAAGAACCAAAAATGAAAATTTGGGCCCCAAATCGCGGCCCCCATCGAGGGAGGGTCCAAAAGTGAAAAATTCGACCCCATCGCGGGACCACTGCAAGACCAAATCGCGGGCCACGTGGGCCTGGTCCGCGGACCCTATCGCGAAAAAATGGGGTATTTCTGCAAAATGGGTTGCCATTTTGTGTACTTCTGCAAGTCAAAGTCAAACTTTGGGTATTTTAATTAAATTCCCTATGCGTTATCATATTCATTTTTCAAATACTATAAAAAATGAAGGTCATTAAATTTAGCCTATACGTTTGAAGGTCAACGAACCCGTTCCTGACATTTTTTAGACCCTGGACGAGATGTAAAAATGGGCCCTCGGTAACTACATTTTTTTCAATATATTGTTAATATCATCAAAAAATAACATTGAATTTAAGAAATACTAATTTATATAATACCGTTTTTCCGGTATTTCTAGCACAAGATCAATCAATAATTATTTCTAAACTAATATTATCTACCATATCATTTTTACACAACATCGTCAATCTGTTCCACCATCAAAGACATCTTATGCATGCCTTTAATATATAGATTGAAATCATTTGAGGTCACTATGTTGATCATTCGAAGTAACACTTTAAGTAAATCAACATAAATTAGTTGAGTTTCTACATATTACCTGGTGTTAATGGTTTTCATCACCGTTTTAAACTTTTAGAGTTGAAACGAACTTTTTCAGAACCATCAATCTTATAATTAAAAGTCCATGTTGGTGTTATAGTTTGAGAATCTATTCTCGATTTAGAGATAAGAGAGTAGTTACGATCCATGCACTCAATATTAGGCAATAAAGAGTTAATAATGTATGAAGAAAAGAAGAAGATAGTTTTAAAATCCTGAATATAGATTTAAGTTTGGTCGTCCCATATAGTTGGTAATTGTTTTCAATAGGTGAGAGTTTTCTTAGTTGATAACAATAAATCTACTATATTCTAACACAAAAATAAAATTTATGTGGATGGAATAATCAAAAAAGTATGTGGAAGATATAGAGTATATAACAAGGTTTCTAGGCAAAATAGTTTTTAGGTATTAGTACTAGATAAAAAAACTTAGAGAAATAATGATCAAATGAAAGACCAATTAATTTTTTACAAAATGTATTGTCTAATGTAATCAATTAATACATGTTTGGGCCCTTAATATAATGCTAAATTCTTTTTGGGACGTATTATATACTAATTATTTTTGTCTTTTTTATTTACAATTTTTTCAAATACTACTATATAATACATACTTAAAAGTTTTGGGCCCCTATTTCCTTTGGGCCCTGGGCGTATGCCCGGTCCGCCCTCCTACAGGGACGACCCTGAAGGTCAAATACTATTATTATATTAACATTTATTATACACATTGGTATTTTGTAACACTTCAAGAAAATGAGTTTTAGAGAAGAATTTAGAAGTATATTTAAATGTGACTTTTAGAGAAGGAAATATATGACAAAAGCGAAATGCATATAGAATATAAAATAGCTTTCTGAAAAGAATTCCAAACCAAATAGCCGCTACGAAAATCGTTCCTAAAGCTTTTGGAGACACTAATTACATAAAACTTCACTAAAAGTCGAATCAAAATCTTTTGAGGTCACTAAAAAATAAAGTATTTTTATTTTTATTTTTAAATCAAATAAAAAGGTTTAACTACAATTTTATAATTCTCAAAGCGTATCTAAAAGTTTCCATTTTCAATTAATGAAATTTATATGATAAAATACTATTAGAAATCAAAACGAAGGGTTCTACGGGAGTCTTGTTCGACAATTACATAACGAGTGTTCAGTTCTACGATTTCTCCTGGATTTTTCAACAATCGGAACAATCAAACGTTTGTTTTATCCATTTCGATCTTCAACTTCGTTTTTCGATCGACTTGAGTTTGATGTCTCTTATCTCTTTGATTTAGGACTTTGGGATCCATGGCGTTACGGTCTTCGTTGGCGACCCCGAGTTTGTCTTCATATTTTGATTTTCATTTGTAATACTTACTTGTTTGCTTTGAATTTAGGTTTGAGAGCACTGCATATGCGGCATTTATGTTTTTCCGGGATTGTTTGTGTTACAGGATTGATTGAGTGATTCGGTGGCCCCAGTAGCATTACAATCTGCACCTGATCGATCATCAAGGGATTCGATTCTTTTGGTAAAAATTCCTTTTACGAATGAATTAAGATCTTTGATAATTTTCATCGTTTAATATTTCCTCTTGTACTTGAAAAAACAGACTCAAAAGTAACGATACTTTTCATAACTGGTAGCATGTAAAAGATGGTCCTAATTGGTTCTAAAGGTGCATATTTAAAGAATCAGAAAAGGTCAAATTTAAATAAAATTTATAATTTGCATGATTCCACCTAAAGTCTTATAGTGATTTGTAACAACCCACTCCAAACAAGCATGCCAAAAGTTACTCTTTTAATTCAAAACGCCAAATGGCCCAACACAGTCACGCTATCAAAATTACAAAACTGGGTTCGCGGAAATAACCCTAACTACAGTTGAGAACGTAACTACAAAATAAAAAGGGAAAGTCTTCTAATCCTTCTATACGCACGCTCCGACGTCACGTCTTGCCAATCCTCTAAATGAGCTCTCGGCTACCTGCTTACCTGAAAAGGTTTTAGTTTTGAAAAGCGAGGGTTAGACCATGAGGTCTAGTGAGATTCCCTCTTGCTACCAACACCACGCCACAATTGTCAACTAAGAAAATTTAAAAGCATTTATAAATAGTTACACCTTGTCAATTTAAGTACACACACAACACATATTAACAGCTCACACTTAATTACGTACACACCTGTAACATCGTGTTAGGGCACACACCCGCCCTTAGTGATCATATGAAACGAATTCATATATCCTGCATGGGACACACTCCCCATATACCCATATTAAATTCTCGCATGTCTCACACATATTCATAAAATAATTTACACGCTTTAATCATGCATATTTATAACAACGTAAATCATGCAATTCAATATATCGGTACAAGTAATAAATTCGAGTATCGATAAAGCTTCAGTTTAGAAAGACTCACCTGACGTCCAACTAAGTGTTCTTACTTGCAACTGCTTATCCCCTACTCGCGCCTACATTTCACCTAAAACACAGGAGAGTAAAAGAGAGTTACTCAACTAGTCGCATAGCATATCGACTCTCCCTGCACTCCTCCCTAAAACACCCTAAAACCGAATCCTGGATATCGAAATTCCGGATTCCCGGTCCCAAACCGGATCCCGGTCTCATTCCGGATCCCATACTGGATCTCGGTCCCATACCGGATGCTGGTCCCATACCGGATGCTGGTCCCATACCGGATCCCGGTCTCAATTTCGGGATCTCTCTCGGATCCTGCCCCAAATTTCCGGACTCCCCAATACCGGATGATATATCCGGTTTCTGGTTACAATGACTTCCGAAACTTCACTGGACGATTCTGCACCCGCATAGGGTTTTATCGATTCAAATGGTCCAACGATTTCCACCCGAAATCCTCTTAACCTCCAACTATTGGATTCTAAGCCAGGTAAACAAGGGAATCAATGGAAGGTAAACCAATTTCCCCACATTTTGAAACCAATCAATTTTCCCAGACAAACACATCTTTTTCCCATAGTCTCACACCCTAAAGCATACTCATAAGGAAATACTATTCCATTATGTAAAGAATTCAGAACAAGAGAGGATGATTACCTTGAATACTTGATTCTTGATGATCCTTGCAAGAAGTCTCCTATTCTTTGCACACACTCCAATTGCACCCTCAGCCGCACAGAGTGATTTGGATGAAATCAGGAAATTTAGGGTTTTACCCTTATTTATATCAGCCACACACCTGCACTAAACTTTTGTTTATCTCACTTTGGCCACTAAACTTTATTTCCTTTCTTACACACCAATTTATTATTATTTGCAACACAAACCCGGTTATTACAACATCCTCCCCTCAAAAGAATTCCGTCCCCGGAATTCCATCTTTGAACAACGAGGGAAACGAACCCTCATGTCCGACTCCACCTCCCAGTCGCTTTCTGACGCTTATGGAAACTGTTATCCCAATAACAAGTAATCAATAACAAGATGTGAGCAAATCACTGGTCATCTCTCATTAGATTGAAAAACTCAATACAAAAGTGTAGAGAGAAAATACAGAGAGTTTTCCCAAGGTTATCTTTCAAAGTGTTAGAGAAATAAGCAAAGTCTAAGCTATTTATACTTAGATTAACATTTACAAAATGACCCCTCAACTTGAATACAACTTATAAAATTGACATTAACATTCTCCCCCTTTGTATTCAAGTGAGCCAGGTAAGCTTTAACCATGAAGTTCTTCCGGTGGAATGTATCTCTTTCTGATCCCAAAGATAATTTCAAATCTTCTGAGTGAATCCCGGTAATCTATTCGGTCTTGTATCGCTTTCAAGGCATTGTTGATCAAGACTATCTCCTTCTCTTTCAGAGGCACCTTTCTTGGTTCATCCAATCTTAATTTTTCATTCAGCCGAATCTTGATCATATTGAGCGTTCCATCAGAATACAGGTTGACTACAATAAACCTCAAGAACTTCTTATTCTTTTGCCCGTTATGATAAACAACACCAAACTCTGGTTTTTCTAACACGGTATACAGAGGAATACCTTGCATGTCGGGTAAGCCTTTGTTTGGCCTTCTTTTGTTGACTCTGATTTGATTACTTTCCAAAGCCATCTGAAAATCGGTTAGGTATGAAAGTTTGATCAGGTTCTTCGTGAAACGTTTTAGGGCTTGATAGGCTTCAGAGTAGGTAATGTCTTTGTTCGGCATCCGGGCAAGAATGTCATACAGCCTGAAGAAGTCTGCACATGTTAGGGATTTGAAGTTGGCTTCACAGAAATTCCACTCTTTTCCATCTGATCTATTGACATAGAATCTCGGATAGAACACATTCAAAATCTTCTCTGATTCTATCTTCATAAGCTTAACAATTTCTTTATCATTTCTGACTGCACTGAGGTTTTGATCTTTGTCACCCATCATATACAAATATTCAATCTGCTTCTTACGTGGAAGTTTATCAATTGAATAGAGCTTTACCTTGTCAATTGGCTGAATTTTTTTCACAAACAAATCACCCCTTATATCTTCTTAGAATGGAGTAATGATTCTTGTTCGGCGAGCACGTCGGACAATCAAAGCTTCTCTATCAATTAACATTTGTAGATGACGTATTTCTGCCTCGGAGACTGCATCTCTGATTTTTCCTTCAGGTAGATCAGGTATTACCGGAATTTGTATCACTGGGTCAGGTTGGTTACTTTCTTTCTTGGAATCAGAATCAGGTTGAACATTACCACCATCAAATACTTCATCCATCTCCTCTTTAATCTTTATCACAGTTTGATCCTCATCCGAATCAATATAAATCAAATCCTGTAAGAAATCATCATCCATAACTTCCTCATCAGTTCTGTTATCACATCCTTGAGGCTTTTCAACCGTAGGATTGATATCATCCAGAACACCAACATCAGCCCTTTGAACCTCTTGTGTACCACCAACATTACCTATACCCGTTTCCACGTTCGTTTCCACATTCTCAGTAACATGAGTTCCCAAACCACTACCTTGTTCAACCCTTTGCCTAACACTTCTCTCCCCCTCATGGTGATCATGATCGGGATCTTGATCATCATGCCTCCGTTTGGTGGTTTGGGCTTGAATCCCACATTTGTCTTCCACCACTTTAATTCGGTTTGATAGGGATGTGAAGCCAGAAGAAATAGCGTCGGTTAGGTTAGATATGGATTGTTGTAGGGTGTTAAGTGAATTTGGTAAAGTGGCTTGTATTTCGGTTTGGCATCTAAGTAGACCAAGAATATCTACTTCTTCTTGAGTATTCACATCGCCTTGTTCTAGTAAACGGGTAAGTAACTGGGATTTCAATTCATGTAAAGGTAAAGTATGATGTACCTTTGGGATAGGCTGAGATTCTGGTTGAGTTTCGGATGGTGCGGATGAAGAATCAGCAACAGACTTTCCTTTAACAAACTTGTGTACTTCGGCAGATAAATTCTTAACAATATCAGTCAATTCGGACATCTGAGCTTTATGAGTGTTTGAGAGAGACTGGATGGCTAATTCGAGCAACTTCTTTGATACATAGTTGTGAGGAGGAGGACCCACCAAAGATTTAACGACACGAGCTTGTTCCAAGGTAACACCCAGACCACTAAGGTTACTGGTTGACATAGCAGTCATAGAGACTGTATGGCCTACGTTCAACGCTGGCATAGTGTTAACATTGGTAGGACTTCCGTCCGGTCCTCGTACAGTACCAACAAATGGCGGCTGCACTCGGGGCGTTCCGGTTAGGTCACTAAGAACACCAACGTTTTGTGTCACCATAGATGAAGTGACGAACGGTCTCCGTATCCTAGGAAAGGAAGTAAAGTCAAATGGTTCTAGACTCAATCTGTGACCAAATGAAGGTGGTGGCCGGGGCAGTTGCCATCCTGTTTCAATATCAGCCGACACCGAGTGTGTCGTCGATAGTGTTTGTGCTAATCCCCTGTGAGAAGATGAAACATCAAGTTGTGAAGAAGTTGATGAGTGGATGAGTGGGGTTGTGCATTGCATAGCTGGGTGGACTATGGCTTCTTCAATGTTATGTGGCGATGAACGCACACCGACAGTAGATGTGGCTACCCGGCTAGACACGGTTTGGGAAGGATCATTAGTTAAAACTTTTGTTGATCCTGTCTCACACACACCATCTTTTTTTCTTTCCATCTCACTCAGCCTCACCTCATTTTCTGTTTCAACTAATACTCCTTCATTTCCCCTTATCACTCCTCCATCACCACCAGAAGTAGTAGTGACAACTTTTTCAATTACAGTATCAAGATTCTCCATAACTTGATTATTGTTGTTATCATCATTGTCATCATCAGAACTATCATCCTCTTTTTCATTATCAGCATTCGCATCATCATCATCTGAACTGGTTTGATATACAAGATTTGTTGGATCATCAATATCATCATCAATATCATCAGATTCTTCTTCAGTATCCTCAGAACCAAGAATCTCCTCATCATCGTCCTCAAAGATCTGAATCATCTTTTTAGATTTGGACGACTGACAAAGAGCACCCCCAACTCCTTTTCCCCTTACATCGCTTTTACCGCTCAACACCCCCTGTCCAAGTACCCCAGTATCCTGAACTCTCTTCCTAACTCTTGAACCCTCACCATGCTCACCTAATGGGTTAGCACCGTGGGTAGGCCCTACCGGTCCTGGCCGGGACATCATTGCGTTCTCTTTTCTATACTCACTCAAAATCGGTGAATCTTGATCAGCGTAAGTAAGTAAAGCTTTAGGTAGAACCATAATAGTAGGAAAAAGTAGACCTTTCGGAAGTCGGAGATACTTCATGTATGTTGTTGGTCCAAGAACTGCATTCTCACGCCTCGGTATCTGGTTGTTAGACTCCATGATTGAATGATTGATAAGCTGAAGATATCGTTGAAAAGGTACGAACGTTCTGTCTTTTGAAGGTAATAGCTTATCTGTAACCACTTCGATTAGATCATTCCAGATAAGTATAGCAAAGTCAATCTTCAAGTCAAAGACGATAGCATGAAACATTCTGATTACTGAAATACTGGCCGTGTCGACTCCGGTGTGTTTAGAAGTCAAACATCTATTCACAATGCTGAACAGAGTATAATAGATCGACGGTAGGTAGTTTCGTTTCAGCTTTGACGTACTGGTCAGCACTCTATACTCCGAACGTGGATCATTATAACCCATCCGCATAATATCCCGGCACAAGTCAACTTCAGAAACCATGTCATAAAAAATTGGAGAATATGGAAGATCAAGAACTCTCTACAGTCTTTTCAAGGTGATTTTGGCATCAAAATGATCTACTTTCAGAGTAAAGTAGTTGTTATTTGCTACGTATTGGATGTTATGCCAAACTTGTTGAAGATAGATTTCCGGAACTTGTATCGTCTTTTCAAGAGCAGTCCGAAGTGGATGGGTTTTGAGAATCTCCATTATAAGCTGATAATCCATTCTGACGTGGAAATCTAGAGTATAATTGTTTGACTTTAACGCCTTTTTGTCACTTGAAAGTATTAACTCGTCATCTAGATTTCTAGCATTCACCGACGGATGCGATGAACGATGAGATGGGAACACCGTGTTCTCGTCAGAAGAATTACCATCACCATGCTCTTGCAAATGTGCCATGGTCTATGATTGACAAAAAATAGACCATTTGGATATGAGTATTTTTTTGCCAAAATTTTCCAAAAATGCCTAAGTATGGGCTACTGTCGTACAAAACATCAAGTCGCATGACTCTACTAGTCGGACAAAGCTGTACGACTAAAAGTTGTCGTACAAGCTGTGTACGACAGTTATGAATATCAGTGGTATGCGACAGTTTTGAATGTTGAAGAACACAGTATTGTGCGACAGTTATGAATGTTCGAACAGTGATGAACATTCAAACCCAAAAACCTAAGATTTGTCAATGAAAGCTTATCAAACTAGTACCCTATGTGCTGTTTTCTACCAGGAACACTATTCTAACATCTTTTCCTAAGAATACTAACACACAGAATGATTTATGAAGGGTTTTCGAAAAACCCATTTCGACTTTTCTACAAATCCACACAGACAATTATAATGATGATGAAATGCGATTTAAATGAGTAAATGATGATACCTGTATCGATATGAATCCACAGAATCAACGAAACAGCAACAAGAATTCAAAATCGAAATCTAAGTATGTGAGAGAATCGTGTGATACAGAAGTCGGTAAATGAAAAGACTTTGAACAATCGCACTATATATAGATCTTAGGTCTGATGACACGTGTCATGAAACGATTGGTCCAAGGTTTGACCGACACACGTGTCTGGTAGTCGTACGAAACAATGCACGAGTACCTCATCTTAGTCGTAGATTGAAGGTGCGACTAAGGCAACAATATGAACAGTAACTGTCGTAGGACACTTGTACGACTAGGATTGCTAGTCGGACAAAGCTTCTACGACTTAACCATATGAACAGTGACTATCGTACACAACATGTACGACTAGGATTGCTAGTCGGACAAGGCTTGTGCGACTGTCGTGCGGGAACAGTAACTCTCGTACAAGGCGTGTACGACTAGGATTGCTAGTCGTATAATACCTGTGCGACTACTTTCCAGACTTGGAAAATTTTTCAAATTTTGAACAGTGGACTTTTCTAAAATTTGAACTTTTGTTCATTGTTCATTGAAAACATTTTGCTCCCCCTACAAAGATGCATAGGTCTTGAGAAAATCATTTTCATCAAGTAGGGTTTGCGAAAATCCTTTAAGGTAGAACACTTACTGTTAGCTTTAATTAGCCCCTAATTTATATGAATGTTTTATAAAGAAATAGTGTCAAGGACTTATTTGTATTTGTTGAGTGTCAAGGGCTAAAAGTGTAAATAACCAATTGTTGTATTGGTTATAAAGTCTTGTCTTAGAGAATTTTAGGTTAAGCCTCCTAGTCTCATTTTACTTTCATACGTTTACTGAGAGAGAGAAAGCTTCAAGAGAGAGTTGTTCTTAATTCCTATATTGTAAACTCTTCTCTTTATTAGTCAATATACAAAGATTATTGCTATTATTATTGTTACTTGTTGTATCTGGGTTCCTACAATTGATATCAGAGCCAAACAAATTCGAATTTGTGCTTCAATCCATTGATTTTTATCAATTTTTGAGAGATTATTGTGTTTTTGTGCAAAGTTGAGAGTTCTTCAAGTTCTTCAACTTTTTGGTTGGTTTTGGCCATTAGAGTTCTTTTACTGGTTTAGAATCGATCAAGGGTTGTTAGTAGATAATACCTGAGTGTTTTATTCCGCAAAATCACTAGGTTTGTTGCTCAGTTTGTTCATTTACTCAATTGTCGGAGTTTTAATCTTTTATTTTTCTGTACTCTGTTTTGCTTCGGAAAACCACTTTCTGTTGGTTTTTGGACAAAATACCAAGCATTAAAGTTTCTCAGAATAGTGTCACGAACCTGTGTACCAAATTTCAGCTCAATCCGATCATTTTTGAAAAAGATTGACTCAAGAACATTTGAATATAACTTTTATTTACTGCACACGTTTTTGTTTCGAAAAACCATTTTCTGTTGGTTTTTTGGACAAAACTCGAAGAATTAAAGTTGTCCAGAATATCCTCGTGCACCTACCTACCAAATTTCAGCTCAATCCGACAAGATTTGGGCTGAGACAGGTTAGTGCATTAAGACAAAAGATTGTGTAACAATTAATTCTTTTTCGCACAAAGTATCTGTTAACGATCTTTCAAGTAACAATATGTCAAGACTAAGATTTAGTGCTGATGCTGATGCTCATTATTATTCTAAACTCAGTACTAATTTTCGCAAAATTATTCCTAATCTTGAGAAAGAGTTGGAGGAAAAGAACAAAAGCATTCTGATTGATTCAGAAAAGATTGCTAAGCTTAAGGAATTTGACTTAGAAAACTCTCGTGTTGATAATACAGATAATCTTGTTTTCAAAAGAGTGAAAATGGTTTGGAAAGTCAAAAGCTCTACTCCTGTAAAAAATGCTCCAAAGCCTTTTGTTTCTGTTTCATCTCATCACTCATATAACTGTAAATGCTTTAATCTTCTGTTTACATTAAAGAACCATTTGTCTAGATCAAACTATGTTCAAAATGGGTCATTTCAAAAGAAAATTCCAAAGACCCAAAGTGAGAAAAGTCATAGAAAGGAACCTGGCAAACCAGCTAAACTTGGCAAACCAGAGGACCTTACAACAGATCCTAATCTTAACAGAAAAGGACCCATTTGGAAATGGGTACCAAAATGTCTTTAATCTATTTTGCAGGTACTTGGACTCCTTAATACATCTGTTAAGGACTCACACTTCAGTGGACAATGGACTCTTAAACACTCAGTTTAACACTCATCCTTCAAAGGCAATTGATTTCGGTGCACAACAATCAAGTAATATGACAACATGCTGACAGATTTGCGATGTTGTAGTAAATTGATCATATCTCACTGATCAAGACTCCAATTGATGCGATTTAAAAGGCCTTGGATTTAAAACACATTGATGAACAGCTTTCGTGTTTTAATATTTCAGAGATTCGAAATTTAGACGGGTCATTTGCATCGTTGAAGTATACAACAGTGTGCTGATGGAAAACTGATGGACAGATCTGCACGACTGTGGTAAATCAACCATATCTTATTCGTACGAGCTCCAAAAGAGGTGATTCAAGATGATCTGAATAGATAACAAACCAATGAAAGTTGTTTGTGTTTTGAGTTTTTGCAAACTCCAGAGGTAAAATGGTCTAAATCAGTGTCAAAGTTAGTGTAACATTTCTGTTAAGGTTCTGCCGAGCCGCGACCAAACCTCTGCCGGACGCGACCAAACCTCTGCCGGACGCGACCAACCTCTGCCGAGCCGCAACCAAACCTCTGCCGGCTGTGACCAAACCTCTTCCGAGCAAGGGTAAACGAAAGTAAGAATGTATCGCACAAAATCGTTTCAAAAACAGTTTTCTAGGACACCAACTTCCAAATACGTCCTAAAAACATTGCCTAAAACGATGAAAACTTTGGATGATCAAAAATGTTTATGAATCGTTAGCTATTAGAAATTTTCTCCCATAGAACCTCTGCCGAGTTTCACAGAGCTTCAAAACCTCTGTTCGTGAAAATTCCGTGCTAACGCTCTATCGATCAGTTCCAATGCTTTTTCAAACGATCTTGGTAAAGATGCAAGTCTAGAGAAGAATAAAAGTCAAGTCTCAGATCACAGAGCCGCGACCAACCTCTGCCGAGAAGCGACCAACCTCTGCCGAGGAGCGACCAACCTCTGCCGAGCCACGACAAACCTCTGCCGAGCCGCGACCAAACCTCTGCCGAGCCTTTGTCAAGCGTTTGTCAAGCCGCGATCATTCTTTGTCGACCACTCAGACCAACTTCTAGCGACAACATAAGCTTTGGCTCAGAATTTTGCGACCACCCTCTGTGGTACTGTTCACCACAGAGCCTCTGTGAAACCCGACAGAGCCTCTGTGGACTGAACCTCTGCGACCGAACCTCAGAGCCCGTAGCCCAACGTCTTAGTACTTGCTGTCTGCTTTGCGCACCTGTCGTATTTTCAACAGAATTCCCTCCTCGAAGCTCCAAATTTGATGAATCCAGATGCGTTGGATTTCTAAGACATAGATGAACAATGTTCGTGTTTTGAGATTGGTCTGAATCAGTGTTCTTCTTGGTCAGAATCTCTGCTAAAGTCAGTATACATATGCTGGACAGAAAGTTTTGTTTCACTAAAATCATCATCAGAGCTCTGTGGAGTTTTTTAGAGACTCAAAAGATCAGAAGCAGTCTTGAAGATCAAAGTTCATGAAGATCATAAGGTAGACCTCTGTCAGCAATTGATCAACCTCTGTCGACACGAGATCAGCCTCTGTCGGCACTACGATCAACCTCTGCCGCAAAACCTCTGCCGACCAACCTCTGCCGCCAAACCTCTGCCGACAAACCTCAGCTGACCAACCTCTGCCGCCAAACATCTACCAGAGCTCTCTTGGTTTGTCAGAAGTTGTCCAGAGCCCGAAAATTGTTTGTTTGACAGCTTTGCGCTGCTTCAAAAACATGCACATAACTTTTGACTCGGCACTCCAAATTACACGAGTCCAGTTGCATTCGAAAGATAATTCACAGACGCACGACTTTGATGTTCTGAGTTTTCTCAAATCATGTGTGTTGATATGCCAAAAACAGCTTCAAAGTCTGCTGTAAGGTGCTGGACCGAAAGCATTGCATTTAATTCATGCTTCTTCCGCTTTCAAGAACGGTGTTCTCTCGACGTTTCTACACACAGCAGTGTAGAACCAGTACCTCATCAGAATTGATGCTTCTACATAACTCAGTGTAGGACCAGTACCTCAGATATGTTCAGTTCAGAGTTTTTTAACTGGTATTTTTCTAAACTCTGACCCCTTGCATTGTTTTTAATTATTAGTGCTTTTGGATATTCCTAACAAATGAGGAATCATCAAAGATGATTACCAAAATATTTTTTGATTTTACAGGATATCTAATTTCAAATTGAGCTTCAATGAGATTAAATACTTAATTCGAGGGGGAGAATGCCAATCTGATCATGTACATCCAATGGTAAATTTCTAAATCTTTAAACTCATCATTTTTAAAGAAGACTAACTTTAAAATGATAAAACCTTTCAAAAATGGTCAAACCACTTCTAGATGCTAAATGTTTTTTCTGATATAGAAGTTGGATTTTAAATGCTTTTCTGAGACTAAAAATAGTCAGTGTGTGGAACAATACAATCTTTAGGACAACAATTTCATGGGATCAATGTGTGAGCATATATAGCACTTCTATGGATTCACTTAAACCTGTGTTTCCTACCAAAGAAGTAAACCTTGAGTGATTGAGAGGTAAAGGATCATCTGAGTTTTTCTCATTATGCTTAAGAGGTAAAAATGAAAAGAGAGTTTGGTTAGATGTGAGCTAAATGATAAAAAGAAAGAGGGTGTGAGAACAGAGTCAAAAGAATTATACAACCCTGCACTAACTTTTTCTGAGTCGGGCAAGCCACATTACTGATTTATCACCATTCTTTGGTGATTATCATTGAAACAGGCAGTGAGCCCATTCCAACTCTTGAATTAACCCCACTAGCTACTTATTTCCTTCTCAACAGGGAAATACTTCACATTTCCACGGGGAAGCAGCATATATGCTATCTGATCTTTATTTGGAAGGTTGGATATTGAAAAGAAGGAAATTTGCCCCACCTTCACACTTCACTCATGCACATTGAGTCTGTGGACACCTGTTATGTCCAAACAGTTTACACACTTTTGAGCCTAATAGATAATATTCTATTTTTCTTCCACACAATATCACGAATCCTTGTGATTCCACATGCATATCTATGTGATATTGCCAGAACAGTTTGAGAAGTTTAATTTTATAATTCTACTTCTATGATAACTGGAAGTCCTATCAGAGCTTCATATTTGTCAACTCTGAACATAGGCCACACAATTATTTTAATTGTTGTGATAACAGTTGCTATGTGCTTTTGTGTTAGATGATTACCCCTGGTTACTTATTATAGTTAATGCAGATTCTCATGAGCCAAATGTGTTCGCTACTCTTCATCTCCTAGTTGTTTATCTACCATCGGTTTTTACTCAAACTGGTTATACAAGCTTCCGCACATCAAATCGTTCTCTGATTGTTTGAGTTTAATCTATGGGAGATAACTGGGATCTGAAAAATAAAGCAACATTCAAGGGGGAGTAGGCAAGATCAAGGGGGAGTTAAAAAAATGAACTAAAGCAACTGACATTGTGGAAGATCAGGAAAAGAAGACTCACAAGACTTGAAGATTGACACTCCAACGCCTCTAAAGAAAGCAAGGGGGAGACTACAAGATGATGCTTTCTTTATAAAACATTAGGGGGAGATTGTTAGCTTTAATTAGCCCCTAATTTATATGAATGTTTTATAAAGAAATAGTGTTAAGGACTTATTTGTATTTGTTGAGTGTTAAGGGCTAAAAGTGTAAATAACCAATTGTTGTATTGGTTATAAAGTCTTGTCTTAGAGAATTTTAGGTTAAGCCTCCTAGTCTCATTTTACTTTCATACGTTTACTGAGAGAGAGAAAGCTTCAAGAGAGAGTTGTTCTTAATTCCTATATTGTAATCTCTTCTCTTTATTAGTCAATATACAAAGATTATTGCTATTATTATTGTTACTTGTTGTATCTGGGTTCCTACACTTACCTTTGTTGTTATGATCAAATACCTCTTCGTTGTTGAACGCTCCCCCTTGAAACATGGTCATAAATATTTATAGCTCCCCCTAAACACATGAACCACACATAAAACTGCACAAATAATATCAATTGAAGTACAAACGGTAAAATAAAATAAAATTGAAATCTACTTTGTAAAATACTGAAAGAAATCTAAATTTGAGCAAATCATAATGAATATTCAATATTATGAAAATAAGTATTCTTCACTCAAATTTATCAAAATTTGAATGACTAAGAATTATTTTCAAAATGTTGAATAAAAATTATGATTAATCAAACTTTCAAATTCAACATGCCTAGTTTTGAGACAAGAAAGTTGAAACGTTTCTCATCAAGTCGGTGAGTTGAAATTCAGTAGAAACAAAATAGAGTTCAATTGCACCTTTTTCGACGTGATCTTTAATAAAATGATACCGTACGTCGATGTGCTTGGTTTTCGTGTGTTGAACCGGATTCACAGATATTGCTATGGCGGACTTACTATCACAGTAAATTGGAACCTTTTCGTATCGACATGCAAAGTCCATCAATTGGGTTTTCATCCAAATGACTTGTGAGCAACAACTAGCGACCGCGACATATTCTTCCTCCGCCGTAGAAGTCGACACACAGTTCTGTTTCTTTGACGCCCAACTTACCAACTTATCACCCAAAAATTGGACGTGTCTTGATGTGCTTTTCCGGTCCAATAAGCTACCACCATGATCCGCGTCGGAGTAGGCTGTTAGCTCGAATCCCGTGCCTTTGGGATACCATAGACCAAGGTAGGTAGTTCCTTTGAGATAGCGGAAGATGCGCTTGACGGCTCAAACATGAGATTCCTTCGGATTCGCCTGAAATCTCGCACAAAGACAAGTAGCGAACATAATATCCGGGCGACTAGCAGTTAAGTACATTAAAGATCCGATCATACCTCGATATTGTCGTATATCAGTTTCCTTACCATGAGGATCTGGACCGATCTTTGAATGTGGTGCCATCGGTGTTCCAATGGAAGTACAATTTTCCATTTTGAATTTCTTCAGAATGTCAAATATATACTTTGACTGATTTATGAATATCCCCGTAGAGAACTGCTTGACTTGCAATCCAAGAAGGAAGTTGATCTCTCCCATCATGCTCATCTGAAATCTAGTAATCATCAGATAAGAAAACCATGTACATAAACCAGGGTTAGATGCACCGAATATAATATCATCTACATATATTTGTACTATAATCATCTCACCGTCTTCACGCTTGACAAACAAAGTCGTATCAATCTTACCTTTTTCGAAGCCCGAGACGAATAGAAATTTAGATAGAACATCGTACCATGCTTGCAGGGCTTGTTTCAACCCATATAATGCCTTATCCAATATGTAAACGTGATTTGGATTCTCCTTGTCTACAAAGCCTTCGTGTTGTGAGACATATACCTCCTCTTTTATAATTCCATTAAGAAATGCCGTCTTTACGTCCATTTGATAGACCGTAAAGTTCTTATATGCCGCGTACGCCAAGAATATTCTGATTGCTTCATTGCGTGCAACTGGAGCGTAAGTCTCATCGTAATCTATCCCCTCTTGTTGACGATATCCTTTCGCTACAAGTCTCGCTTTGTTACGAACTATGATGACATCTTCATCTTTCTTATTTTTGAACACCCACTTTGTTCCAATGATGCTCTTATCGGCCGGTCATGGAACTAACCTCCATACCTTTAACGCTTCGAATTGATTTAGCTCTTCTTGCATAGCTAGAATCCAATCCGGATCATTTAAAGCTTCTTTGACTGTGAGTGGTTCAATGTTGCTCAAAAACATTGAAAATAAGCACTCATTCACAGTAGCACTCGAGCGAGTCTGAACTGGTGAACTTGGATCACCGATTATTTGGTGAATCGGATGAGCCTTTGTCCACTTGGTTGTATGAGGGTGAGGAGCATAGGATTCTTGAACATTTTCAAGAGTAGCATTTGTCTCTTCTTCGGTTGGAGAAACAATTGGTTCAGTATTTGGAAAATCTGTAGGAATACTAGAAGATTCCGGCTGTGGCTGAGGAATGGTTGGTTCAGTAACCGAAGAACTTGGATTTTGTGTTGATCCTTCCATAGTATTTATAGTCTCTTGTTGTGGAATAACAACTTCTGGTACTTGAACATTCTGAACAGAAGTGGAAACATCAACCGGTGTTGAAGTAGAAGCACCATTTTGAGTAGTTGTCGCAGCGGAAATTGGTGTAGGTGCTTGTACCACCCTGTTAGAATCAACAGATCTATTGTAAGTACCATAAAATTCATCATAGAATTCATCAAATAGTAAATCAAGATCAGTTAGTTGAGATTTCGAGGTAGAAGGTTGATCCTGATTAGAAGTTGAAGCAGGTTCTGAACTGAGATGTCCAGAAGCTAATATTCCGGTTATAACGGGTCCTGAACTGTTTTGGTCAGAAGCCAATTCGTGATGTTCGTCGAATGTGACATTGACACTCTCCATTATATTTCTAGATTGCTTCAGATATATCCTATATGATGGCGATGAGAAAGAGTATCCAACGAAGACACCATCAATTGCCTTTGGACTGAACTTGTTCCTTTGTTCTTTGTCGTTCAAGACATAACACCTACAACCAAAAACACGAAAATGTTTTATGTTAGGTTTCCGGTTATTCATGATTTCATAAGGAGTTTTATTAAACCAACGGTGTATGACAGAACGATTCTGTGTTTAACATGCGGTTGCCACTGCTTCAGCCCATAAGAAGAGAGGAAGCTTTGAATATGCCAACATTGTTCTCGCAGACTCGACTAACGTTCTGTTTCGTCGTTCTACAACACCGTTTTGTTCAGGAGTCCTGGCGGTTGAAAATTGTTGCATAATCCCATTTGATTCATAGAAATCACCTAGGACTCTGTTCTTGAATTCTGTACCATTATCCGAACGCACGATTTTTACTGAGATCTGCATGTTGTTCTAAGCTGCCTTGATAACACCAATGAGAAGTTCTGAAGTTTCATCTTTTGACCTTAGAAACTTAACCCATGTGTATCTTGAGAAATCATCGACTATTACCAAGACATATTTCCTCCCATTTATACTTTCCGTTTTCATTGGACCGCACAAATCCACATGCAACAGCTCAAGTACACTCTTCGTTGTAGGTTCCGGTTTAAGCTTGTGAGGAACCCTATTCATCTTTCCTTTCTCACATGCATCACATAGATTTTCAGCATTAAATTTCAAAGTTGGAAGCCCCCGAACTGAATCTCCTAAAACCAGCTTTTGAATGTATCGAAAATTTAGATGAGATAACCATCGGTGCCATAGCCAACTTTGTTCTTCGGAAGCTTTGGATAAAAGACACACTTCATTAATCGGTTTGATATATGACAAGTTGATTGTATACAGGTTTGACTTGCGAGTTCCAACAAGAAGTTCTGTTCCTTCCTCGATTTTGACACAACATCTTGTCTTCTTGAAGTTCACCTCCAAATCCTTATCGCAAAACTGACCTATACTAAACAGGTTGTGCTCCAATCCTTCAACATAATTGACTTTCTTTATCGTAAGATTGTCTTGAATGATATGTCCAAAACCTTTGATAGGAGCAACCTGATTGTTTCCAAACCTTACACGACCAAGATCTTTTTCCACAAAATTTGTTAGCATGTGTCTTTGGCCTGTCATATGCTTCGAACATCCCGAATCTAAATACCATAACTTATTTTTCTGCATCAATCAAATTGAAACATTTTTAGGTACCCACTTAGTTTTGGGTCCTTTTTGGTTAGTTAGCGAAGACGTATTTTTAGACTTTTGTGTCTTCTTCTTTTTCCTCAAATCTGACTTTCTTTTACCAATTGGAATAAAGTAAGAATTATCCCAACAACAAGAATCAGACATAGCAAATGAACTTTCATATCCACAAACATAACAAAAACATTCACCATTTTTAAAATCCAACAACTGGTCTTTTGAGTAATCTTTGTATGGCTTTACAAAAGAATTTTTATTACTCGCACCAACTTGTTTATTCTTTGAAAAGCTACTATTTTTGTCATTTTGTTTGGATGAATCAGACGTCGTTTGCTTTACCCGCTATTCTTGTTCTTTCTTCTTCGGATTCACATAATTATCTGAAACAACAGAAGGTTTAGAGTTAGAATCTTTAGAACTCTGAACTTGAGATTTCTTTGAGAAATCAAATAAACAAACTTTTCCTTTATCATTATCTTTTGGTATTGACTTGTTTTAAAAAACTTTCTCATTTGGTTCAAAATCACAATCCGAATCAGAATCGGCGTTGTGAACTTCAAAATCCTTGGTGGACTCAGGTGAATTCCATCTTTTGAAAGCATTTTCTTTTCTTTCTTTTGCTAATTCCTTTTCTAACTCATCCACCTCTTGAGAAAGCTCAATTATTCTCATATCATAAGAACGTTTCTCATTTTCAAAACTTACTTTCTCAAATTCAAACTGTGCTCTTTCAAGATTGAAAGAATCTTCAAAATCAGACATTATATTAGGCTTTTCTTCTTTCAAAGATTTTTCTAATGTCATCACTTTTTGAGAAAGCTCATACTTTTGTTCTTTAAGAAAGTTGCATTCCTCAAGATTGAACCAGTTTTTCAAGGCAAATTCTTTTCTTTCTTTTTCTAAAACAATCTCTAAATCAGCTTTTGTCTTTAACAGACCAGTCAACTTCGTTTCAAATGAACTAATTTTGTTTACAAAGTTGACTTTCTCATTTTCCAAATTAGTATGCTCGGATAGAAGAATATTCTCAAGATCCACCACTTTCTTAGAAAGTTTAATACATTTTTGATCAATCTTTTGTTTGGTATCAAAAATGCTCTTTGTTGATTCAGAAAACTTTTTGATCAAGCCATGTTCAATCTTAATAGTTTCCCTTTTCACCTCGTCATTGAAACTAGAAGATATTTCCTTAAAAGTAGTTGAAAAAATAGTTGAAAGGATATCATTTTCATAATCATATTTGATCCTTTGTTCAGCAAGAGAGATTTCCAATTCAACAATTTTCCCTTCAAGAACTAATGTAGGAACATATTTCTTCGTTTCAAAGACTTTGTTTTCGGTGATTGGCTTTGTAGCACAAATGTCAAAATAGTTATCTGAAAGTGGTTTATTTAGATTGTTTAGAATCTTCTCCGTCTCACGAGTATAGCAGAATGGAAGTTGTATATGAGTTGTTAATGATCTTTTTCTTTGTTCCTCAAGTTGTGTTTCCTTTTCACCAGTCCAATGGATTTCAAAATCTGTCCAATAGCTAGCATACCTTAAACACTCGAATCTATACATTGTCGGTACTTTAATCATAGCTTTTGTCAAATGTTTTGGGTTTTCGTAACCAAGTCCCCAATATTTATTAACATTGCTTACCATTCTTGGCTTGTTGAGAAAAATTGTTTGATCAGTTTGATCTCTCAAATACAGTTTCTTTTCCAAACTTTCAATTTTGTTTAAAAATTCTGAATTCTTTCCTGAAAGATTTGTCAAAGAAAAATCACTTTCTTTATTCTTTGATTCTAGATCTTTGATTTGCTTATTCAAATCAGATAATTGAGAATCAAGAATTAACTTTTCTGATTCAAATTGATCATGTTGAGCTTTGAGATTTTTGATTTCAGAACATTTGTCTTTTATCTCAAATTAAACACCATCAATCTGTTGTTTCAAATCATTATTCTTCTTTCTTTCGTTTTGTAGACTTTCTTTTAATCCTTCAACACATGGTGTGAATTCTTCAAATTTACTAAATAAACTAGCATACTCTTCTTCAGAACATGCTAATTTATTTAGCGTATCATTCAGTTCATTACGCAGATTTATGACTTCTTGATTTACTGATTCAGGTAAAGGAAAAGAATTTACCTGTGAGGAAGTGTCAGACTTCTCCTCATCGTCAGAATCGAATTCTGCTTGGCACATATTTGCATGCTCTTCCTTTTCTCCCTCGTCATCAGAATAATCAAGAAAATACTCTTCCTCCACCATAAGAGCTTTTCCATCTTCCTTTTTTTATGCAAGAAGCAACTTTTGTTTGTAGTAATCCGTGTTCTTTACTACCTTCTTTCGACAATCTCTTGCATAGTGACCCGGAGTTCCACAGTTGTAGCACTTTTGAATCTCTACAACTTTCTTATCTTCAAACTTTTTCTCCATGTTCTCATACACCTTCTTTCCTTCAGCTTTCTCCGATCTTTGCTCAAATCTTTTATCAGTATTCTCAACTCTTTGCTCTCCAAAAGGTTTCCTTTCATAACTGTTGTTCTCAAACTTTCTCGAACCAGACGTATACCTCAGATTGTTGTTTGATGACGTAGGTTTGTAAAACTTCTTTTGAAAGTGCCTTGTGAGAAGAACCAAAGCTTGATGTAGTTCAACACCATCATCAGAAATATTTCCCCTGAAACCTGTATCAAACATTCCAGATTTATCAGATGTAAAGATGTTCGGTTGTACCTCGGCTTGTAGTGCAATCGGTTCTTGAAAGATATCTTTCTTCTTTTTCTTATTCTTCTCCTCTCTTATCTCATCTATTTCTTCCTCATCTTGCAACATCGTCTCATATAATTCATGTAGTGGCATAGTGGAAAGTCTAGGATTCTGTTTCATTTTTCTAGCCACACTCTTCCACTCGGGTTGTAGTGAGGTAAGAAATTTGACATTTAATTCGATCAGATCCTTTTTGATCTTGTTTTTACTCAACTCATTAAGTAAAACCATGAATCTGTCATATGTTTCGTGAAGTGACTCATCTTCCTTAGCCTTAAATTCTTCATACTTATTGATGCACATTGTGATTTTCATCTGATTTCCAATCTGAGACCCTTGTAACATCTTTTCCAACTGCATCCACATATTGTGTGCTGTATCTTTGTAGCTATCAATCTGGTTGAACACCTCATTTGGAATCCCCATGATCACATACGATCTTGCCTTTTTATCGGCATTATATCTTGACTTTTCATCATCACTGTAATCGGAAAGAGGAACCAATCTATAATCTGGGTCTGGTGCGTCAACGACTCGAACATCCTTAAGGACATGTTTCATTAAGCCATTATGAAGAGAATCTAGCAAGTGAACACCATTTGATTGTCTTTCAAGGAAATCCTCAAATCTTTCCTTCCATTGCTCATACTTTTTTTCAATCAAGATCGGTGGTCTAGTATCAGTTCCTAAAGAATTCATTATGTCGTTTCTCATCATCTTGAAAATTACTTGTTTTGATCTTTACACAGAAAAATGAATTTGTGAAAATTGACAAACTATCGGGCAACAACGTACGACTGTCGTACAGGACGTGTGTGACAGTTCAAGTGAATAGTAACTGTCGTACAGAACGTGTACGACTTGGGCTTTGAAACAGTAACTATCGTAGAAAAGGTGCGCGACTTGGACCAACTGTCGTATGAAATGTGTACGACTAAGTCATCTGAACAGTAACTGTCGTATAAGCTGTGTACGACTAAGACCCGTGTACAGTAACTCTCGTACAATACTTGTACGACAAGAAATCTAGTCGGTCAGTAATCGTGCGACAGGTATGATGCTATGAATCATGCGACAGTTATGAACACGAAGAACATATAAGCGTACGACAGTTATGAGTTTTAACGCGAAAATTTTCTAAGTGTCCACAAATTCTCAAATCAACTCCAATTGATTTAAACTTCGTAGGGTTGATCGCGATCACAGTCTGAGCAACTTTTGTTCAGCAGAAACCACCAAGAAACTAACAGAAGTCCATCAATCGATCTGCACAGTGAACTTTTCGAAAAACCCAAAATCAACAGAAATCCTTCGAAACTTGTTTTCTGATCCTGTTAACTTGCACGAATTGATCCAGATGATCAATACGAACAAGTCTGCGCCTAAAGCTCGATCCAAAACAAACTCAAATCATATTATCCATGAAAGTCCGAAAAATGACAAAAAGTGCCCAAAAACTTCAAATTTCTTCACAAATTCGATCTGCTTGGCTCTGATACCACTTGTTATCCCAATAACAAGTAATCAATAACAAGATGTGAGCAAATCACTGGTCATCTCTCATTAGATTGAAAAACTCAATACAAAAGTGTAGAGAGAAAATAAAGAGAGTTTTCCCAAGGTTATCTTTCAAAGTGTTAGAGAAATAAGCAAAGTCTAAGCTATTTATACTTAGACTAACATTTACAAAATGACTCCTCAACTTGAATACAACTTATAAAATTGACACTAACAGAAACACCACTGAACATTCACTAGAAAAATCTCTTTAGTTTTCCACTTTCTGATCTTGCGACCCACGATCGCCAACGGCTCCCCAACATACTTCGACCTCTCGTCCACACGAGTATCCTTCAACGGTACTGCCATTTTTCCTCGGCCCAACACTTCCTTAGATTCGACACGTGAAATGTTGAATGAACTCCCCGAAGTTCTTTGGGCATCTCCAACTTATACGCCACCACACCCACAGGCTCGGTGATGGCAAACGACCCGACATACCTTGGCCTTACCTCCCTTTGTTCGCATATATCCATTGGCGGTCTAGAGCCACCCTTAACTTCTCTCGAATCTGGTTGACTTATCAGTGGTCGACCGCGCGACCTCCGGTCTCACCTAACGCCGCTTTCCCTCAATACACCTTTACCCTTGGAAGACTCGCAAATAACTGCACAATACAACCTCTTTGCTTCTCTAAGGATTCTATTGCTCCCACTTTGCATGACCCTTCACATCAGGGTGTATGCCAACAAATGTTCACACTTTCGGCTAACTACAACTCTTACCCTAGACAAATCGCGTAACATCACTATGACGCCTCAGGCCAACTGTACACAATACTGCCCACACACGTAGACCCACGGTTTTGAAACGAATTTAGAGTTTCACACACAACTTCACTTCCGTAAGGAGTGCCCAAGCTCACCCAAAACTCATCCCATTAGCTTAACACCGAACGACAAACTCACTTGGAATGTTTCCCACACCACTACCAAGTCTAATCCAATGGTCCTTCATTCTGAGCACTACATTTAACTTTCTTCTTCCACTTCCTTCTCAAGACATAAAACATGATTCCAAGGAACGACTTATCATATGATGCATACTTTTGACCGACCTCACAAACTAGCTTTCCTCGACCCTTAAACCAACACATACACGCAACCCTCTTTCTCATACTCCCACTAGGAGCTCATGTACTCGACGATGTCACCCTGTACCCACTGTTTCATATTTTCAGTCACTCGACAAACTTTCTACTTCCGGTTTCCTCATTTATTTCAACATACCAACCCCATTTTCCTCAGACTAGTGTGGAATATTTCTCGTCCAACATTGATCACTCCAACGCGCAATTTCAACGGTCACTATGCTTAACCAACAGTTTCACTACATCCCATACGAGAAATCCAACCAATCCAACATCTTCACAAATATTCCAAATGACACAAGGCAAACTCACTCATCAATTCATCGCAACCAAAGAACACACAATTTCCTTCTTAGCTAGCCACTAGCCACCACCTCATTCTTTTATTCTCATATGACAATACTACACGCCACTCAAACGTCTATGCATCTCTACACACACAATTTACCGTATTTGAATAACTTATAAGCAAATCCCGAGCTAAGATTTCCACTTATGCTCATCCCATAACAACACCAGTCCACCACTTATCCTCACAACAACTTGCTATCACACCCAAGACTGACACGTCTACCTTGCATAAGTTACCACTAACTTATCCAGACAACCACCACACCACAACTTCACACTAAAGGCAAAATCCTCACGATCATTATTACACACAATAGGCCTTGCTTCTCCATGACAATCACACAAACATTTGAAATAAAGTTGTCCCACGACCTGGACTTTCTCAAACTTAGATGAACCACAACTTTGGATTGTCTGCTTCACTCGATCAAGTCTTTGTCCCCGGCCGGCTCTTCGGAATCCACACGAAACACGCTCCAATAGACCAACCGATAAAACGTTCCCTCGCAGACCAACGTAATCCACGTGTCCTACCTGAGTTGTGCTTACTACTTCATTCATAATCGAAACATCAACCACATAGGAAAATCACCTATCCGACCAACGATCTTCCACCCTCATTACACTCGCACAAGACGGTTCAACATCCAGATAGGTACACACCTTTCTCCGTACGACCTTTTACATCTTTGCATACACCGACAACGAAGATTTCCCAACAAAATCTACCTCCCCCGCACATTGTAACTAACCTTGTGCCCCACAGTCCTCGCTCGATTGAGATACAAAACTTACGTGCCAAATAACCTAAATACAAGGCCACCTCAAACTCCGGCTCCCCGCCCATACCATTTCATCAACATACTATAATGCTACCTTTCGAAGTATCTTGCCTACTTCAAAATCACCCGAGGCACACCCCTCGTCGTCAGCCACGCGTCAATTTACCAACAAGGGCAAAGGCTACCATAATACAAGCATCCTAAAGTCAAAGGCTAAGACTACCGTTATCCTCCGCCCTCCCTAAAAGGAGACACCAAGCCACCAAGGTCACGAATCGACCATCGATGACTCAACCACATACTTCCACTCTCGAATTCTTCCACATCCTTAAGAGCGATATCACGCACTACCTAGTGAGTTCATAGCCTTCATGCATGACGACACAATGATTTAAATCGTTTTACACACTTGAAATACACCACGAAACACGGTTCGATATGCATGACACGACACCTCCATAAAGAACAACCACACACACGCAACCCATGATATCTCACAACCTTATCCATCAATCGAAAGTGCATTCACTGAAACTCTTTTCGTGCAAAATTTTAAAATACGGCTAAATCTCCCATACTGGGAGATTCGGTCGACTCTCACGCTTGCTGACATGACAACAACGTGCCCACACTGATCCTGCTTATAAAACTATGTGATCAAATGCTTTATGATTTCTACAACATAGGTTAACTCACTTGTAAAAACGTGAAATAAGTTGCTATTTCTCCAAATTCAAAATTTATCACACAACGTAAATAAAAGTGTCTTATCCTTCAAACACATGCTTTCATGCGCCAAGTATACAATGAGAGCTAATATACAAACGATAGATGTGTGATAATCAAACCTCACCGCAAGTATACAATGAGAGCTAATATCGTCTTTCAAGTAATAAAATGGTAAGAACCAAGTATCGTCCCACATAGACTAGAGTAAAAGCGCAATAAAAGTCTAGTAAAAGAAATGATTTCCAAGGATCAATTCGAAGATAATATTTTTCTGTTGGTTTGGAATTATCACAGATTATATAACAATATTAATAAAGGATAGCAAGGGTGCAAGATGTTTGGGGTGAAGTTTAAACATAAATTCCAGCAGACCAATGCTGTGGCAATGCTACAACATTTGTCTCTTAACACTTAAGTTTACCATCTACTTTTCAGGATGCCCTATCGGGTTTTCAACAATTCACTACTGAACTAGCTTCCACTCAACCCATCTCTGGTGTTATGTGTCAGAACTATCAATAGCAAGATGAAGCCTTCCAAGTATATGGATAAACAAATCTCTTTGTTAAAATCACTCTCTCGAGCCGATTCCCATATCAGTTAAGTTGACGTGTTCTAAGTGGGTCATCTCTGACTCGCACTCTACACTGTTACCATCAAAACAGATGATCAACTTATCGGGCAAAATCAACCAGAAAGAACAGAGGTGACAAATCTCTTTGTCAGCAACTCTCCCAAACCTACTTTCTTTGTCATTCGGATTGACGTGCATATCAATGGTTCATCTCTGACACCATGGCACTTTAACACTTTCAAAGTGATCAACCGTCCTGAAGTAACTTGATCTTTTATAAAACTTAACATGAAATGATGAACATCATTATTGAGAAACGATACCCACTTTTCATTATGTTTAAAACCTCACCCTTTAATCTCACACCCAAGCTATTTAAATTTAGCTACTCATACTTGAATGTAAATGACAAGAAATATAAATTACAAAAATGAAAGACAGAAATTAAAGACAGAAATGTAAATGACAAGAAAGTAAAATGTAAGTATTAAAAGACTATAAGTTAGTGCAGCAATGTTGTACCAATGCTGCAGCAACTCATAGCTAATAATAAGAACATGAAGAACAAGATGAAGAACATAAAGTAGAAATGCCTAAATTAAAGGTGAGACCTGCAAACCAGCTGTGAGAACTGGTTACAAAATTATCTACTGAAAATGAAAACCAACCACTCCTATTTATACTAAGAGGAGAGAAGGTAAGCATACTAACTAAACTATTCAACACTATTCATCAAGGTACTAATACTATTACAACCCATGCCTTCTATGGATACTAACACAAGCTATCTAAGAGTTTACAAAATAGATCAAGCATTGAATTTAGTTCTTCTAGAACATGGCTGAATCATGGTACCAAAAGTCAGCAACAAAAGTCTTCTAGAAATCGATTCTTCATTCCATTCTTCCAGACTTCAATGCTGTAGCATTCGGCAGGGGCTGCACTATAATTAAATTCACATTTATCCTTCCTAAATCAGTAAAAGACAGGTAAATCTCAAACTTAGCTCCATGAAACAAAAGGTAAAAATAAGTAAACAAAAATGACTCAAATGTTGGGATAAATAAAATATTCTAACTAAAAAGATAAGAAAAAGACACAATATGCATTAAATAAATAATGCATATCACACCCTCAAATTTAAAGTGTTGTTTGTCCCCAAACAACTAAAAGACCTAAAAAGAAATTGACTCAATTTTGAAATTTCTTGCAAGAATATGGCATTAAGTGCCCACATCATGTACATCATATCCTATGAACTAGATAGCCTTTCATAAATTCTTTACCATTCATTTTAACCCAAAGTGTGTGTGTGTGTGTCATAGGCTAGCACCAATCTTCCCTTTGTTAGACTCAAACACATCCTACATTTAAAGTCAATAGGGCTTTTTAGGGTTTTTTTTTGGCATATCTTTTCTCACCAAGCCTTTTCTCTCAACAAAAATTTTAAAAATTTGGCACTTTGTGCTCTTTTCTTGTTGGATTTTTGTACCTTGCCCCTATGGGGCATTTTTGGTGTCTTTGCCTCATGCATATCAGGTTAGAGCTTTGCTCTTTTGATTGATCTTTTCATGCTTTTTAAGGTGTAACCTTCCCACCCTCAAATTTGTGCTTTACAATGTCCTCATTGTAACATTGAAGTGTATAGGTGTATAAAGGCTACAAGTGAAGGTGGTCTTTTCCTCATCTTTGAAAAGTTGCAGGAGCATTACAAAGACCAAAGGGCATTCTCCTAAAGGCAAAAGTACCATAGGGACAAGTGAAGGTGGTCTTTTCTTGATCCTCAGGTGTAATGGCTAACTGATTGTAACCGGAGTAACCATCCAAAAAGCAGTAATATTCTTTTCCGGCTAACCTATCTAACATTTGGTCAACAAATGGTAGTGGAAAATGGTCCTTTTGTGTAGCTGTGTTAAGCTTACGATAGTCCATGCAAATTCTCCATCCTGAAACTACTCTAGTTGGGATGAGTTCATTTTTTTCATTGGGGACTACTGTAAACCCTCCCTTCTTAGGGACACATTGGACAGGACTAACCCAAGAGCTACTGGCTATAGGAAAAATGATTCTTGCATCTAACCATTTTAGCAATTCCTTTTTCACTAATTCTTTCATGACAGGGTTTAGCCTTCTTTGTGGTTCAATGGATGTGAAGTTCTTGTCTTCTAAGATGATCTTATGTTGACAAATAGAGGGACTAATCCCTTTAAGGTCAGCAATGGTCCATCCTATGGCTTTTGAGTGTAACTTCAACAAATCCACTAACTTCTTTTCCTGATGCAATTCTAAAGAGGATGAAATGATAACAGGCAGTTTGTTCTCATCTTTTAGAAAAGCATATTTTAAATGGGATGGGAGTTGTTTCAACTCCAGGTCAGGTGGTGAAATGATTGATGGTGTGGTATATGCCATGAATCATACTTTGTGTGGTATATGCCACGAATCCTACTTTGTGTGGTATATGCCACGAATAATACTTTGTGTGCTAATTAAACCTCAAAGAAGGCTAATTAAACCGATAGTGCTTTGAATACACCGATAGACGTGTGCTAATTAAACCTCAATGCAAGTATACATCGAGATCTAATGTCGTCTTTCAAGTAATAAAATGGTAAAATACCAGATATCGTTCCCACAGAGATTGGAGTTAAAGTGCAATAAAAGTCTAGTAAAAGAAATGATTTCCAAGGATCAATTCGAAGATAATAATTTTCTGTTGGTGTTTGGAATTATCACAGATTGTATAACAATTAATAAAGGATAGCAAGGGTGTAAGATGTTGGGGTGAAATTTAAACATAAATTCCAGCAGACCAATGCTGTGGAAATGCTACAGCATTTGTCTCTTAACACTTAAGTTTACCATCTACTTTTCAGGATGCCCTCTCGGGTTTTCAACAATTCACTACTGAACTAGCTTCCACTTAACCCATCTCTGGTGTTATGTGTCAGAACTATCAATAGCAAGATGAAGCGTTCCAAGTATATGGATAAACAAATCTCTTTGTTAAAATCACTCTCTCGAGCCGATTCCCATATCAGTTAAGTTGACATGTTCTAAGTGGGTCATCTCTAACTCTCACTCTACACTGTTACCATCAAAACAGATGATCAACTTATCCGGCAAAATCAACCAGAAAGAACAGAGGTGACAAATCTCTTTGTCAGCAGCTCTCTCAAGCCTACTTTCTTTGTCATTCGGATTGACGTGCATAACAATGGTTCATCTCTAACACCATGGAACTTTAACACTTTCAAAGTGATCAACCGTCCTGAAGTAACTTGATCTTTTATAAAACTTAACATGAAATGGTAAACATCATTATTGAGAAACAATGCCCACTTTTCATTATGTTTAAAACCTCACCCTTTAATCTCACACCCAAGCTATTTA
Organism: Saussurea involucrata; assembly: GCA_033807775.1. Taxonomy (NCBI): domain Eukaryota; kingdom Viridiplantae; phylum Streptophyta; class Magnoliopsida; order Asterales; family Asteraceae; genus Saussurea; species Saussurea involucrata. The sequence continues at coordinate 177,796,606 of CM066321.1, forward strand.
AACTAGCTACTCATACTTGAATGTAAATGACAAGAAATATAAATTACTGAAATGAAATACATAAATTAAAGACAGAAATATAAAGTACAAGAATTAAAGTACAGGAATTAAAAGACTATAAGTTATTGCAGCAATGCTGTACCAATGCTGCAGCAACTCATAGATGATATGAAGAGCATGAACAAGATGAAGAACAAGATGAAGAACATAAAGTAGAAATGCATAAATAAAGATGAGACCTGCAAACCAGCTGTGAGAACTGGTTCACCAAATTGTCTACTGAAAATGAAAACCAACCTCTCCTATTTATACTAAGAGGAGAGAAGGTAAGCATACTAACTAAACTATTCAACACTATTCATCAAGGTACTAATACTATTACAACCCACGCCTTCTATGGATACTAACACAAGCTATCTAAGAGTTTACAAAATAGATCAAGCATTGAATTCAGTTCTTCTAGAACATGGCTGAATCATGGTACCAAAATCCAGCAACAAAAGTCTTCTAGAAATCGATTCTTCATTCCATTCTTCCAGACTTCAATGCTGTAGCATTGGGCAGGGGCTGCACTATAATTAACTTCACATTTATCCTTCCTAAATCAGTAAAAGACAGGTAAATCACAAACTTAGCTCCATGAAACAAAAGGTAAAAATAAGTAAACAAAAATGACTCAAATGTTGGGATAAATAAAATATTCTAACTAAAAAGATAAGAAAAAGACACAATATGCATTAAATAAATAATGCATATCAAAAATACAACGCATGACTCACTTTACATTGAAGGCTATTCACTCTAGGAAGGTCAATCGTTTGCAGTCACAATAACACAACATCGGCGCCCTACTTCCGACCAAACCATCCGGTTCCTCACATTTACAACGACATTCGATACCAATGCTTCCCCACACACTTGTATGCCCCAACTTCACAGTTACCATTTAACTACTGATTTGCAAAAATATACGGCTTCACTTCGACCCCAAATAAGTTAACCAACAATAGTCCTTTTCATTTATCCTTGCCCCAAATTACCAATCCATATGTCTATCATTTCTCAACCACCCTTGCCACTCTTCCACTGATTAGAGAGTAAGAAAGCATATCTCTACTACCCGATTCCTGAGTTGAAACTCTCAAGATCCCAATTCATCGACGTCGAGAACTCCCAGAATGAAGAATCATTAAAATTATTCACCCAACAATTATTCTTCCCTTATGAACCCAAGAGGTTCTACCTCACAACAGCCACCCACAACTCAAACAATATTCCTTCTAGATGGTGTCATCAATCACACCATGAACGATCTCGCACAACACACTAAACCATTGCCATCTTGGCAAGGTTAGAACTCTCTACACACTGCCACCAATCTCTACACGCTACCACCACTCTCTACACACTACCACCAATCTCTGCACACTACCACCACTCTCTACACACTACCACCATCCTCTACACACTACAACAACTCTCTACACACTACCACCACTCTCTACACACTACCACCCCCATCGGTCATCTGAACAACAGTAATCAAGCACACACATGCACCTGTAAATTGATAATGACATTGGCCAGATGTGATTTGAATTTACCTTACATGAGAGTCCTTACTACCATCGTCCTGAATTCTCGATGATCAAGGTCTTCCTTAAAGGCTTCCTATATCTTAGTTGTGTCCTCCTACTCCACAGTTTAAGTTTAAGCCCATCCGGTAACCTAAATCCCTTAAACTAGCGCTTTCATACCAACTGTAACAACCCACTCCAAACAAGCATGCCAAAAGTTACTCCTTTAATTCAAAACGCCAAATGGCCCAACACAGTCACGCTATCAAAATTACAAAACTGGGTTCGCGGAAATAACCCTAACTACAGCTGAGAACGTAACTACAAAATAAAAAGGGAAAGTCTTCTAATCCTTCTATACGCACGCTCCGACCTCACGTCTTTCCAATCCTCTAAATGAGCTCTCGGCTACCTGCTTACCTGAAAAGGTTTTAGTTTTGAAAAGCGAGGGTTAGACCATAAGGTCTAGTGAGATTCTCTCTTGCTACCATCACCACACCACAATTGTCAACTAAGAAAATTTAAAAGCATTTATAAACAGTTACACCTTGTCAGTTAAAGTACACACACAACACATATTAACGGCTCGCACTTAATTACGTACACACCTGTAACATCGTGTTAGGGAACACACCCGCCCTTAGTGATCATATGAAACGAATTCATATATCCTACATGGGACACACTCCCCATATACCCATATTAAATTCTCGCATGTCTCGCACATATTCATAAAATAATTTACACGCTTTAATCATGCATATTTATAACAACGTAAATCATGCAATTCAATATATCGGTACAAGTAATAAATTCGAGTATCGATAGAGCTTCAGTTTAGAAAGACTCACCTGACGTCCAACTAAGTGTTCTTACTTGCAAGTGCTTATCCCCTACTCGCGCCTACATTTCACCCAAAACACACGAGAGTAAAAGAGAGTTACTCAACTAGTCGGATAGCATATCGACTCTCCCTGCACACCTCCCTAAAACACCTTAAAACCAAATCCTGGATACTGAAATTCCGGATTCCCGGTCCCAAACCGGATCCCGGTCTCATCCCGGATCCCATACTGGATCCCGGTCCTATACTGGATCCCATACCGGATCCCGGTCTCAATTCTGGGCTCTCTCCCGGATCCTGCCCCAAATTTCCGGACTCCCCAATATCAGATGATATATTAGGGTTTCCGGATACAATGACTTCCGGAACTTCATTGGACGATTCCGCACCCGCATAGGGTTTTATCGATTCAAATGGTCAAATGATTTCCACCCTAAATCCTCTTAACCTCTAACTATTGGATTCTAAGCCAGGAAAACAAGGGAATCAATGGAAGGTAAACCAATTTCCCTACATTTTGAAACCAATCAATTTTCCCAAACAAACACATCTTTCTCGCACAGTCTCACACCCCAAAGCATACTCACAAGGAAATACTATTCCATTATGTAAAGAATTCAGTACAAGAGAGGATGATTACCTTGAATGCTTGATTCTTGATGATCCTTGCAAGAGGTCTCCTATTCTTTGCACACACTCCAATTGCACCCTCAGCCGCTGATGAGTGTTTTGAATACATCTACAGACGTGTAATAATTAAACCTCAATGCAAGTATACGTTGAAATCTAATGTCGTCTTTTCAAGTAATAATATGGTAAGAACCATGTATCGTCCCACAGAGATTGGAGTAAAAGTGTATTAAAAGTCTAATAAAAGAAATGGTTTCCAAGGATCAATTAGAAGATTAATATTTGTTTGTTTGGAGTTGGATTATCATAGATTATATAAAACAGATAATAAAGGATAACAAGGGTGCAAGATGTTTGGGTGAGATTAAAATATAAAGTCCAGCGGACCAATGCTGTAGCATTGCTACAGCAATTGTCTTTCAACACTTAAGTTCACCATCTACTTTTCAGGATCCCCTCTCGGGTTTTCAACAATTCACTACTGATCTAGCAGCTAATCAATCCATTCATGGCATTGTTGTCAGAACTATCAATAGCAAGATGAAGCCTTCCAAGTATATGGATAAACAAATTCCTTTGTTAAAATCACTCTTCCGAGCTGATTCCCATACCAGTTAAGTTGATGTGTTCTAAGCGGTCCATTCCTGGCACACACTCTACACTGTTACCATCCACACAGATGATCAACTTATCAGGCAAAATCAACCCTGAAAAGACAGAGACGATAAATTCCTTTATCAATATCTCTTCCGAGCATACTTCCTTTGTCATTTGGATTGACGTGCATATCAATGGTTCATTCCTGACACCATGGCATTTTAACACTTTCAAAGTGATCAACCATCTAGAAGTAACTGAATATTTTATAAAACTTAAAATGAAATGGTGAACATCATTATTGAGAAACGATGTCCACTTTTCATTATATTTAAAATCTCACCCTTTTATCTCACACCCAAGCTATTTAAACTTAGATACTCATGCTTAAATATAAATGACAGGTAATATAAATTACAGAATTGAATTACATAAAGTAAAGACTTAAATGTAAATGACTTGAATATAAAGTACAAGAAAATAAAAGATTATGAGTTATTGCAGCAATGTTGGACCAATGTTGCAGCAACTCATAAATGGTATGAATATCAAGAACAAAATGAAGAACAAGATGAAGATCATAAACTAGAATTTCATAAAATTAAAGAGAGTTTCTGGAAGTCAACTTTAAGAACTGATCTACCCAAGTTGTCTAACCAAAATGCACACACACACCACTCCTATTTATACTAAGAGGAGAGAAGGTGGTATGCCTAACTTACACTATTCAATAAGTACTTCTACTATTACAAATACTATTACACCACATGCCTTAAAAGTTAGAGTTTTTAGAGTTTACCAAAGACATCAAGCATTGACTTCAGATCTTCTAGAACATGGCTGGAACATGGTACCCAAAAGTCAGCCTCACAAGTCTTCTAGAAATAGATTCCATTCCTCCGGTCTTTAATGCTGTAGCATTGGCATGGGCTGCACTATATAAATAAACGCAATTAGCCTTTCTAAAACAGTAAAAGACAGGTAAATCAAATTCTTAGCTCCATGAAACAAAGGGTGAAAATAAGCAAGAAAAATGACTCAAATGTTGGGATAAAATAGCAAATCCTAACTAAAAAGATAAGAAAAATAAATAATGCATATCACACCCTCAAATTTAAAGTGTTGTTTGTCCCCAAACAACTAAAAGACCTAAAAACAAAATGACTCAAATTTTTGAAGTTTCTTGCAAGATTATGGCATTAAGTGCCCACATTATGTATACCATGCCTCATGAACTAGATAGCCTTTCATAAATCTTTTCTCCTTCATTTTAACCCAAAGTGTGTGTGTGTCATAGGCTAGCACCAATCTTCCCTTTGTTAGACTCAAACACACCTTATATTTAGAATCAATAGGGCTTTTTAAGGTCTCTCATTGGCATATCTTTTCTCACCAAGCCTTTTCTCTCAACAATTTTTTTTTAAATTTTTAGCACTTTGTGCACTTTTCTTGTTGACTTTTTGTACCTTTCCCCTATGGGACATTTGTGGTATCTTTTCATCATGTATATCAGATTAGAGTTTTGCTCTTTTGAGTGATTTTCATGTTTTTAAGGTGTAACCTTCCCACCCACAAATTTAGGCTTTACATTGTCCTCATTGTAACATTGAAGTTCATTGGTGTATAAAAGGCTACAAACGGCTTGTGAAATATGAAAAGAAGGCCTAGATCATCTTCTAAATGTGTATAAGGTGTGTGAGTCAAATTGTGTCCCAAGAAGAATGTGGCTAGTTCTAACAGGAACACACAACTTTAGGCAAACTCATGACTTCAAAATATTATTAGGGCTATAAAGTCAAAAAGCATAATATAACCAATGTGTCACCTTGCAAGATAAAATAAACCTAAAAAAATGATAACATTATCCCAGACTCAATAATAAAAATAAAACTAAAAATGGAGGCTAAGGAAGATGATTTGAACCTGCCCTACTCCTTAGGAGTAGGCTGTGAATCCTTGGATGTTCCTCTCAATGCTACAACATCCATTGCTTACTTTTCTGCTGCAGTAACTTCTAATGCTCCAGCATCCATCTGCAGGCTCTTTCCATCAACAACCTGTTTCTTTCAGCCCTCAACTCTTCATTCTCTTTAACCAGCTTCCTGTTCTCAGTCCTCACTTTGCTCAACCTGGCCAGTATCTTTTTCATGTGTTCCCTAGCTCTTGTTCCAGATCCCTTTTGAATAGCCTTCAACCCATTCTTCATTTCCTTTTTCACCTCCTCCCACTTTTTATCAAAAGAGATATCCTGTTGTGTCAAAGTATCTATGATACTGCTATTTTGGGACAGAATATCCTGCATCATTCCTACTATGTCATCTCTGCTAGACTTCCCTTGTCTTAACCTGAGTACGCTTTTCATATCCAAGGCCCACTTATCCTCACCTTCAGTTTGAATAATATCCTCCTCATATTGAGGGATACCAGCAGCAGTTAAAAACTTAGAAAGTAGGCCAGGAAAGAAAAACTTGCCTTGATTCCTTTTTCCACAGTACTCAATCCTATCAAAAATGATCTTCCCCACATCTAATGTTTTCCCACTCATGAGACAGTACAAAAGAATAATCTTTTCACAGCTTATGGAACTATCATGAGTGGTGGGCCAGAGGGAACTTTTTATGAAGTTCATCCAAACATTAGCATCAGGCAAAAGATTAACAACTTTAAAATTCCTAAGCTTGTAGTTGGCATGATGCTCCCACTTGGCACCAGGCTTTCCCACAACTTTGATCATGTCATCTAGCTGTTTCTGTGTGGCTGTCTTAGTGAGGGTATCATAATCTGTGGATGGCAGTGTAGTGAGGCCTAACATGGTGTTGATGGCGTCAACACTGATTTGGATACCCACACCTCTCACTGTGATCATAGGTGGTGTGCAGAATCGGAATTCAGCATAGAACTCCTTAATGAGAGTCAAGTTATAAGATTCTTTTACCTCACACAGCTTTTCCCTGGAACGCATTAGCTGTCCGCTGTCAGGTTGGGCAGTAAGGGTCGGAGAAGGGCAATCACTCATTCTTAAAACCAGCGTTCTTAAGGCCAAAGAGTCGGCGGAAAAGGGGGGAAAGCTCTCCGTTCCTGGTTCTCCTGTAGCTGGATCCTCCGGAACCACAAGAATCCTTAGTTAGAACTTGTTTTTGATGATGTTGCTTATAAACTCGAATTCCTCCATGCTAGCTTTGTCAAACCCCTTGTCTATCAGCCCAACTTTCTTGCTCTGTTTCTCATACAGGTCCAGGGCTTCTTGCCTACTGAAGCCATCCAATGGCCTTTTGGGCCTAGGGATAATGTGTGGTTGGGAAGTTCCAGCCTTTGAATGCGTTTTGGATGCTTCAGCATTGCCCTTTTTCTTTCTTGGCTTTCTTTGAGCAATGGCTTTCTTTCTCACTTGCTTTCCCTTCTTCTTTGGTGGTTCAGTACCTGCAGAGTTAGTCTCTTGCACATTTTCAGAGGCCCTTCTCTTTTTGGAGGCAGGATCATCCCTTCCACCAGAGTGGTCAGAAATTCCCATAGACTGGTCCTCATTTTCAGGATCCTGATGCTGTGTTAATGCTACAACATCAGTGTTCGGTCCCACACTTGCACTCATTCTTTTCAGACTTTCAGCCACATTTTCCATAATATCTAGTTCTTCCAATGCTTGATCATCCAAAACTGTGTTTGGTTGAACAGGTGGAACTCTCCGTGAGTCATCAAAAGGCCAAGTCAGACATAGAATTGGGGTGGTTGTGTGAAACTTTGTGTGCAGTTAAAAATCAACTCACTTTCCTCATCAATAATAAAGTAATATTCTAATTTAGTAGAATAGTCAGAACATACCTCTTCTGCATTTTTGTTTAAATCAGGGATTTGAGATTTCTCTTTAGTGTGAGTTTGATCATCAACAAAACCTTTTTTGGATGTACCTCCCTTAACCAAAGTTTTGGTTATTTTTGGTGTGACCACCGAAGCATCGAGAATAGGGGCAGAAGAAACAAGGGTTTTTTCTTGGGTTGCACTATTCACGATGGTGGTATGATCAGATTCTACCAAAGGGGATTTTGGATTGGTATCTTGAATGCTTGACTCCAATGGTTTTTCATTAGGATTTTTGGGTGGATTAGGGATGGTGGTATTTGGTTGGGGTTCGACCACAGTAGTCGAAGAAGCAGCCCCGGTGGTGTTCTGTTGGGGTGGTTCGACCTCAACCTCGACCCTTTCGGGTTCTCCAGTAGGGTTCGACGCTGCTTGAAGTGATTCCCTTCTTCAATTGCTTCTTCTCACGATATCATCACGAACAACTTGCCTTTTTACCCTAGCCATTGTGAGCGATTTTTGTGCAGGATTGCAGAAAATTTTGAAAAACTGAGGGAAAGGAGAAGGGAGGTTGAAGACGACGGTTTGTGGAGATAGAGAAAGAAAAGTGGGTTTGTAAAATGTGAGAAGTTGAAAGGGGCATTTAAGGAGAGTAACAAAATCAAAACCCATATCCTTTTACTAACTATGGTACGGCTAGGGGTAGAAAAGGAATGGGTTTAATTTTTTTTTTCAAAATTGTACAAGCATGATTTGAAAAAGATTTGTAAAGGCATGCCTCTTGTACAATTTCCATCAGTTTATAAATAAAGAAATGCCTAAAAGAAGGTCTATAGTAGTCTTAGTTGGACACAGGTACACCCAATGGTGTCTTTGGTTGAAAAAGCTTACCAACTACTACTATTTAAGGCACTATTCTCATTAGACAAACTAGCAAGTTACCACAAGCGATGGTTTCTTTTTAGCATGCTTTTGAAATCAGTACCTTCCCTCTTTAGACATCTTTCCAGACATAGTAACATGGCCCACTTTCAAGTTTCTCAAAAATTTACTTCTTTTTACAAAGCCAGGTCCTGGATGCTGAAAGGATGCTACAACATCCAATGCTTCTTTTGTGCATAAAAAGGCAAAGTCCTACAAAACAGTAAATTTAAGCTAGAAATTTAAACTAAAGAATATTTACAAACATTTATGGACTAGAAAGAGTCCATGGCTTCTTATGAAGTTTTTCTCAAAATGTATCCAACATCATATAGCAATGCTCTGTGAATGCTACAACATTGTGATACACTTTCACTCTTTGGCCATTCACTTTGAAGATGTTGTTGTTTTCAGGGTTTATCAAGTCTATAGCCCCATAGGGATATACTTTATGGATGGTAAAAGGACCATACCATCTACTCTTGAGTTTTCCTGGAAACAGTTTCAGTCTTGAATTGAACAAAAGGACCTGTTGTCCTTCTTTGAATTCTCTGGGTTGGATTCTTTTGTCATGCCATTTTTTTGTCTTCTCTTTATAGAGTTTGGCATTTTCATCGGACATGTTCCTATGTTCTTCCATTTCACAGAGTTGTAACTTCCTTTTGTTTCCAGCCTCATCTAAAGACATATTTAGCTCTTTGATAGCCCAATATGCTTTATACTCAAGTTCCAAAGGCAAATGACAGGCTTTTCCAAAGACTAGCTTATATGGGGACATACCAATGGGTGTTTTGAAAGCGGTTATGTATGCCCATAAAGCATCATCCAATTTAAAAGCCCAGTCTTTCCTGGTTGGTTTTACCACTTTTTCTAAAATGCTTTTGATTTCCCTGTTAGAGAGCTCAGCCAGTCCATTAGTCTGTAGATGGTATGCAGTAGCTATCCTGTGCCTAACATTGTACTTTTCAAGAACTCCTTGCAACAATTTATTTACAAAATGGGTACCCTCATCACTAATGAGTGCTCTGGGGGTACCAAATCTTGTAAAAATATGTTTTTGAAGAAATTTAATTATAGTTTTTGCATCATTGTTAGCACAAGCTATTGCCTCCACCCACTTTGAGACATAATCAACAGCTACTAGAATGTATTGGCAATTGTTGGATGGTAGGAAAGGTCCCATAAAATCAATTCCCCACACATCAAACAATTCTACCTCCAAGATTCCATTTAAAGGCATTTCATTTCTTTGAGAAATGGAACCAGTCCTTTGACATTTATTGCATCTTTTGGAAAAATTGTAGGAATCTTGGAAAAGAGTTGTCCAATAAAAACCAGATTGCAAAATTTTGGCTGCTGTCCTTTGACCTCCAAAGTGACCTCCATATGCTGAAGTGTGGCAATGGTGTATGATTTCTGCCACATCACTCTCTAGGACACACCTTCTCAAAATTTGATCTGTACCAAGTTTAAACAAAAAGGGATCATCCCAGAGATAGAATTTAGCATAATGGAAAAACTTTTTAAGCATATGACCAGTATAATCAGGAGGTTTGATGCCACAAGCTAAATAATTAGCAATGTCAGCAAACCAAGGGATTCTAGAGGAATGCTGTAGCATCAAGATTTTCTCATCCGAGAAGGTTTCAATGATATCTCCTTCCCCTTTCTTTTCCACTAGGTTCTCTAACCTAGACAAATGGTCTGCTACTTGGTTGTTTACCCCTTTTCTATCCACAATCTCTAGGTCAAACTCTTGCAACAACAAAACCCATCTAATCAACCTAGGTTTGGCATCCTTTTTAGAGATTAAGTATTTAATGGCATCATGATCTATATGCACAATGACTCTTGTTCCCACTAAATATGATCTAAACATCTCAAAAGCAAAAACTACAGCTAAGAGTTCTTTTTCTGTTGTTGAGTAATTGATTTGTGCCTCATTCAAAGTCTTACTTGCATAATAAATTGAATGAAACACTTTTTCCTTTCTTTGACCTAAGACAACTCCTACAGCCTAGTCACTTACATCACACATGATTTCAAAAGGTTTTTCCCAATCTGGGGCCACAACAACTGGAGCAGTTATCAAAGCTTTCTTTAAAGTAATGAATGCATTTCTACATTCATTATTAAAATCAAATTTGTGGTCATTTTGTAAAACCAAACACAAAGGTTTTGAGATTTTTGAAAAGTCGTTTATAAACCTTTTGTAAAATCCAGCATGACCAAGAAAGCTTTTAATTCCTTTTACAGTGGTTGGTTCAGGTAGTTTTTCAATAACTTCCAATTTGGCTTTGTCTACCTCAACCCCCCTTTTTGAAATCAAGTGTCCAAGAACTATCCCTTCTTTGACCATGAAATGACACTTTTCCCAGTTTAGGACTAAATCAGTTTTTTCACACCTTTCAAGACTCTTTTTCAAAATTTCCAAACAATTATCAAAAGATGAGCCATATACAGAAAAATCATCCATAAATATTTCAATGGAATCTTCAAGCATATCAAAAAATATGGACATCATACATCTTTGAAAAGTTGCAGGAGCATTACAGAGACCAAAGGGCATTCTCCTAAAGGCAAAAGTACCATAGGGACAAGTGAAGGTGGTCTTTTCTTGACCCTCAGGTGAAATGGCTATTTGATTGTAACCGGAGTAACCATCCAAAAAGCAGTAATATTCTTTTCCGGCTAACCTATCTAACATTTGGTCAACAAAAGGTAGTGGAAAATGGTATTTTTGTGTAGCTGTGTTGAGTTTACGGTAGTCCATGCAAATTCTCCATCCAGAAACTACTCTAGTTGGGATGAGTTCATTTTTTTCATTGGGGACTACTGTAAACCCTCCCTTCTTAGGGACACATTGGACAGGACTAACCCAAGAGCTACTGGCTATAGGAAAAATGATTCCTGTATCTAACCATTTTAGCACTTCCTTTTTCACTACTTCTTTCATGACAGGGTTTAGCCTTCTTTGTGGTTCAATGGATGTGAAGTTCTTGTCTTCTAAGATGATCTTATGTTGACAAATAGAGGGACTAATCCCTTTAAGGTTAGCAATGGTCCATCCTATGGCTTTTGAGTGCAACTTCAATAAATCCACTAACTTCTTGTCTTGATGCAATTCTAAAGAGGATGAAATGTTGACAGGCAGTTTGTTGTCATCTTTTAGAAAAGCATATTTTAAATGGGACGGGAGTTGTTTCAACTCTAGGTCAGGTGGGGAAATGATTGATGGTGTGAAAGTCTTTTGTTCACTAGGCTCCAAAGATTAAAACTTAGCAACTGTCTCACCTATAATCTTCTCATCATCATCATCATCATATTCCTCATCATCCTCTTCTTCCAACCTACAAATTTCCCTAACTCCCTCTTCATTACATAGATTTTCACTCACACTTAGGCCAGAACATTCTTCCATATCATCAGGGTAGTTCATGGAATTGAAGACATTGAATGTGACTTTTTGGTCTTGAAGCCTCATGGTCAACTCTCCCTTTTGGACATCTATCAAGGTTCTTCCGGTGGCTAAAAAGGGTCTTCCCAAAAGAATAGGAATATCTCTGTCAGCCTCAAAATCTAAGATGATAAAGTCAGCAGGAAAGATGAATTTGTCAACTTGAACTAAGACATCTTCAATTTTACCCTTAGGGTAGGCAATGGTTTTGTCAGCTAAGATGAGTGTGACAGTTGTTGGTCTAGCTTCTCCTATACCTAAGCTATTGAAAATAGACAAAGGCATAAGGTTGACACTGGCTCCTATATCACATAAGACCTTTCCAACTTCTTTTCCACATATGGAACAAGGAATGGTAAAACTCCCTGGGTCTTTGAGCTTAGGTGGAATTTTGTTGGTCAAGAGAGCACTACAACCTTCAGTCATGGCCATAGTTTCATATTCAGTCAACTTCTTTTTCTTGCTTAAAATGTCTTTAAGAAATTTGGCATAACTAGGCATCTGCTCAATTGCTTCAACAAGTGGTATGTTGATATGCAATTGTTTAAACACATCCAAAAATTTCTTGAATTGCAATTCTTCCTTATTATTCTGTAACCTTTGGGGGTAAGGAACACAAGGAGGAATTGATTCAATAATGGCTTTCTTTGTTTGTGTTGAGCTTCTAGGGTGGACTTCCTCCACCCTCAAATTTGTATCCTTGATACCTTTTGTTATGTTTTCTTTGACAGGGCTTGTTGGTTTGTTGACTTCACTTTCTACTGTGTTTTCCTTTGGGATTGGGGTTGTTGGCTCTAAATCCTTAAGAGGTTAGGATAGTTCTTCTAGGATGGTGGGCAATGCAGTAGCATTGGTCTTGGACTTTGGATTTTTTTTATTTCAACTTAGGTTTTCTCTAAGTCTTTCCCACTCCTAAGTGTCACAGCTTTCACATGCTCTTTTCCTGATGGCCTTGGGATTTCCTTGTTACTTGGCAATGTCCCGTTGGGTCTATTGTTTTGACTAAGAGCAAGTTGATTGACCTGTGTTTCAAGGTTTCTTATGGAAGTGTTGGTTTGATTAATTGCATTGTTGGTTTGGGTGATAAAACTTTTCAATACAGCCTCCAAAGAAGAGTCTGTTTGTGTGGAGGATTTGTTTTGAAAAGGAGGTTTGTTGTTTTGAAAATTATGATTCTGATGATTTTGATTGTTTTGGTAGTTTTGAGAACTGCTGGCCTGACGCTGATTTTGAAAATTGGAGCTTCCTTGTTGCTTATGCTCTGGTGGGTTTAAACTTGAACTGTTCCATGAAAATTTCGGATGTTGTGTCCAACTGGCATTGTAATTGTTAGAGTAAGAACCATTTCTATTATGAACATAGTTAACTGATTCAGAATTTTGAGGACAATGTTCATAAGAATGGTCTCCACTTCAACATACACATTCCACTGAGAGGACAGCTGGAGTAGGTGTAGTGGCAGTCGGCTGTGTTCCCTGACCGGTAGTTATGTTTTTAAGCATATTGGTCATAGAAGCAAGCTGAGCTGTCAATGCGGTGTAAGCATCTAAATCATGCATTCCAGCAGTCTTCTTTGTAGTTGGTGCCCTTGGATCAGCCCAATGCCCATTGTTTGTGGAAATCTTTTCAAGAATTTCATACCCGGTGTTATAGGTATTGGAAGTAAAGGCCCCTCCTGATGTCGCATCGAGCGTTTGTTTTGCATTGGAATCAAGTCCATTGTAAAACGTCTCGAGTTGAATACAGTAGGGAATGCCATGGTGAGGGCATTTCCTTAATAATTCCTTAAACCTTTCCCATGCATCGGGAATTGATTTATCGTCCATTTGTTTGAACATGCAAATTTCATTTCGGGACTTAGCATTCCGGGTAGGTGGAAAATATTTTCTCAAAAAAACCTGGTGCCAATGAATTAAACCAAACTTTTGCCTTATCCCTTAATGAAAAAAAGAAACAATGTGAGTCTTAGTGCATCAGAAGATACCCAGTAATCAGAAAAACATCGGTGATCTCTTTAAAAGATTTTAAATGTGAGTGTGGATCTTCCGATGGAAATCCGGCAAATTGACCATTGGCTTGCAACATGTGAAACATAATGGGTTTTGGTTCAGAATGTGTTGTATCCATGTGAGGCTTTACAATTCCTGAATTTAATTGCTCAAAATTAGGAATTGCATAGTCCATGATTCTCGCATTTTTCGAGTTTGCAAGATCAATGATATTTAATGGTTCATTTAAGTCATTGTTACCATGAGATTCTTCATCATCATCTTCGTTAACAATTATTTGCTCTTGAAAAACATGACCTGGTGGATTTCTAAAATCGGGAGGATTTCTGAAAACTGGTGGGTTACCAAAAACTGGAGGTTTCCAAAATTTGGTGGATTTCCCTGAGGTGGATTTACAAAGTTCTGTGGCACTCTCAGGTTGTCTATGATGGGTGGTCTTGGTGGACTTCCTGGAGGCCGTGGAGGTCTTACTTCTAAGACGGGTGGTCTTGGTGATCTATGTTCAAATCCGGGTGGTGCATCCATATCGGGAGGATTCTTAGAACTTGAAGCTCTTTGTAACCTCCGTCTATGATGAAAGGTTCTTTCTATGTCAGGATCTAACTCAAAAAGTTCCCCACGTTGGATTCGTGGCATATACCACACAAAGTATGATTCGGACGGTGTTAGAAAAACTAAGTCTTTTAAAATACTTTTAAAAACTTTTAGCGTGCCAATCCTCGGCAACGGCGCCAAAAACTTGATGAGTGTTTTGACTACACCTACAGACGTGTAATAATTAAACCTCACTGCAAATATACATTGAAATCTAATGTCGTCTTTTCAAGTAATAATATGGTAAGAACCATGTATCGTCCCACAAAGATTGGAGTAAAAGTGTATTAAAAGTCTAATAAAAGAAATGGTTTCCAAGGATCAATTCGAAGATTAATATTTGTTTGTTTGGAGTTGGATTATCACAGATTATATAAAACAGATAATAAAGGATAGCAAGGGTGCAAGGGTACAAGATGTTTGGGGTGAGATTTAAATATAAAGTCCAGCAGACCAATGCTGTAGCATTGCTACAGCATTTATCTTTCAACACTTAAGTTCACCATCTACTTTTCAGGATCCCCTCTTGGGTTTTCAATAATTCACTACTGATCTAGCAGCCAATCAATCCATTCCTGGCATTGTTGTCAGAACTATCAATAGCAAGATGAAGCCTTCCAAGTATACGGATAAACAAATTCCTTTGTTAAAATCACTCTTCCGAGCTGATTCCCATATCAGTTAAGTTGATGTGTTCTAAGCGGTCCATTCTTGGCACACACTCTACACTGTTACCATCCAAGCATATGATCAACTTATCGGGCAAAATCAACCCTGAAAAGACAGAGACGATAAATTCCTTTATCAATATCTCTTCCGAGCATACTTCCTTTGTCATTTGGATTGACGTGCATATTAATGGTTCATTCCTGACACCATGACACTTTAACACTTTCAAAGTGATCAACCATCTAGAAGTAACTGGATATTTTATAAAACTTAACATGAAATGGTGAACATCATTATTGAGAAACGATGTCCACTTTTCGTTATATTTAAAATCTCACCCTTTTATCTCACACCCAAGCTATTTAAACTTAGCTACTCATGCTTAAATATAAATGACAGATAATATAAATTACAGAATTGAAATACATAAAGTAATGACTTAAATGTAAATGACTTGAATATAAAGTACAAGAAAATAAAAGATTATGAGTTATTGTAGCAATGCTGGACCAATGCTGCAACAACTCATAAATGGTATGAATATCAAGAACAAAATGAAGAACAAGATGAAGATCATAAACTAGAATTGCATAAACTTAAAGAGAGTTTCTGGAAGTCAGCTGTAAGAACTGATATACCCAAGTTGTCTAACCAAAATGCACACACACCACTCCTATTTATACTAAGAGGAGAAAAGGTGGTATGCCTAACTTACACTATTCAATAAATACTTCTACTATTACAAATACTATTACACCACATGCCTTAAAAGTTAGAGTTTTTAGAGTTTACAAAAGACATCAAGCATTGACTTCAGATCTTCAAGAATATGGCTGGAACATGGTACCCAAAAGTCAGCCTCACAAGTCTTCTAGAAATCGATTCCATTCCTCCAGTCTTCAATGTTGTAGCATTGGCATGGGCTGCACTATATAAATAAACGCAATTAACCTTCCTAAAACAGTAAAAGACAGGTAAATCAAATTCTTAGCTACATGAAACAAAGAGTGAAAATAAGTAAGAAAAATGACTCAAATGTTGGGATAAAATAGCAAATCCTAACTAAAAAGATAAGAAAAAGATACAATATGCATTAAATAAATAATGCATATCAGCCGCACAAAGTGATTTGGATGAAATCAAGAAATTTAGGGTTTTACCCTTACTTATATCAGCCACACACCTGCACTAAACTTTTGTTTATCTCACTTTGGCCACTAAACTTTATTTCCTTTCTTACACAACAATTTATTATTATTTTCAACACAAACCGGTTATTACAACATCCTCCCCTCAAAATAATTTCGTCCCCGGAATTCCATCTTCGAACAACGAGGGATACGGACCCTCATGTCCGACTCCACCTCCCAGTCGCTTTCTGACCCTTATGGAAACACCACTGAACTTCCACTAGAAAAATCTCTTTAGTTTTCCACTTTCTGATCTTGCGACCCACGATCGCCAACGGCTCCCCAACATACTTCGACCTCTCGCCCACACGAGTATCCTTCAACGGTACTGCCATTTTTCCTCGGCCCAACACTTCCTTAGATTCGACACGTGAAATGTCGAATGAACTCCCCGAAGTTCCTTGGGCATCTCTAACTTATACGCCACCTCACCCACACGCTCAGTGATGACAAACAGCCGACATACCTAGGCCTTAGCTCCCTTTGTTCGCATATATCCATTGGCGGTCTAGAGCCACCCTTAACTTCTCGCGAATCTGGTTGACTTATCAGTGGTCGACCGCGCGACCTCCGGTCTCACCTAACGCCACTTTCCCGCAATACACCTTTACCCTTGGAAGACTCGCAGATAACTGCACCTGCCAACCTCTTTTCTTCTCTAAGGATTCTCTTGCTCCCACATAGCATGACCCTTCACATCAGGGTGTATGCCAACAAATGTTCACACTTTCGACTAACTACAACTCTTACCCTAGACAAATCGCGTAACATCACTATGACGCCTCAGGCCAACTGTACACAATATTGCCCACACACCTAGACCCACAGTTTTGAAACGAATTAAGGGTTTCACACACAACTTCACTTCCGTAAGAACAAATTTACGGATGTTATCACCACAACAACATGAATCCCTTATTAGAATAACGAACGTTCAATTCACCAATTTAACACAAGATCAACCTCGAGTATCACCTTAACTCACAGTTATGATCCTCTTCAATAATCAATTCAAACTTTCTTTCCTGAATTGTATTGATTACGATCCATCAATAATCAATTCACACGTTTTCACCACATCATCACCCCTACACTATACAGAGCTAAAAGTAGGACACCTCTACACTCCAATATCTGAAGCACCCACCAATACAACAGAACCAATCCTGAAGACACACATTCAAATTCTCCTTGCATCCAACAGTCGTCCATCCACATGTGAAATAATTCAAGTTTCACCCACTCAACAGAAAAGAGTGCCCATGCTCACACAAAACTATTCCCATTAGCTTAACACCGGACGACAAACTCACTTGGAATGTTTCCCACACCACTACCAAGTCTAATCCAATGGTCCTTCATTCCGAGCACTACATTTAACTTTCTTCTTCCACTTCCTTCTCAAGACATAAAACATGATTCCAAGGAACGGCCCATCATATGATGCACACTTTTGACCGACCTCACAAACTAGCTTTCCTCGACCCTTAAACCAACACATACACGCAACCCTCTTTCTCATACTCCCACTAGGAGCTCATGTACTCGACGATGTCACCATGTACCCACTTTTTCATATTTTTAGTCACTCGACAAACTTTCTACTTCCGGTTTCCTCATTTATTTCAACATACCAACCCCATTTTCCTCAGGCTGGTGTGGAACATTTCTCGTCCAACATTGACCACTCCAACACGCAATTTCAACGGTCACTATGCTTAACCAACAGTTTCACTACATCCCATATGAGAAATCCAACCAATCCAACATCTTCACAAATATTCCAAATGACACAAGGCAAACTCACTCATCAATTCATCGCAACCAAAGAACACACAATTTCCTTCTTAGCTAGCCACTAGCCACCACCTCATTCTTTTATTCTCAGATGACAATACTACACGCCACTCAAACGTCTATGCATCTCTACATACACAATTTATCGTAATTGAATAACTTATTAGCAAATCCCGAGCTAAGATTTCCACTTACGCTCATCCCATAACAACACCAGTCCACCACTTATCCTCACAACAACTTGCTATCACACCCAAGACTGACACGTCTACCTTGCATAAGTTACCACTAACTTATACATACAACCACCATACCACAACTTCACACTAAAGGCAAAATCCTCACGATCATTATTACACACAATATGCCTTGCTTCTCCATGACAATCATACAAACATTTGAAATAAAGCTGTCCCACGACCTGGTCTTTCCTCAAACTTAGATGAACCACAACTTAGGATTGTCTGCTTCACTCGATCAAGTCTTTGTCCCCAGCCGGCTCTTCGGAATCCACACGAAACACGCTCCAATAAACCAACCGATAAAACGTTCCCTCGCAGACCAACGTAATCCACGTGTCCCACCTGAGTTGTGCTTACTACTTCATTCATAATCGAAACATCAACCACATAGGAAAATCACCTATCCGACCAGCGATCTTCCACCCTCATTACACTCGCACAAGACGGTTCAACATCCAGACAGGTACACACCTTTCTCTGTACAACCTTTTACATCTTTGCATACACCGACAACGAAGATTTCCCAACAAAATCTACCTCCCCCACACATTGTAACTAACCTTGTGCCCCACAGTCCTCGCTCGATTGAGATACAAAACTTACTTGCCAAATAACCTAAATACAAGGCCACCTCAAACTCCGGCTCCCTGCCGATACCATTTCATCAACATACTATAATGCTACCTTTTGAAGTATCTTGCCTACATCGAAATCACCCGGGGCACACCCCTCGTCATCAGCCATGCGTCAATTTACCAACAAGAGCAAAGACTACCATAATACAAGCATCCTAAAGTCAAAGGCTGAGACTACAGTTATTCGCCGCCCTCCCTAAAAGGAGACACCAAGGTCACAAATCGACCATCGAAGACTCAACCACATACTTCCACTCTCGAAACCTTCCACATCCTTAAGCGCGATATCTAGCACTACCTAGCGAGTTCATAGCCTTGATGCATGACGACACAATGATTTAAATCGTTTTACACACTTGAAATACACCACGAAACAAGGTTCGATATGCATGACACGACACATCCATAATGAACAACCACACACACGCCGATCTCAAGGATCGCTCACACGCAACCCATGATATCTCACAACCTTGTCCATCAATCGAAAGTGCATTCACTGAAAATCTTTTCGTGCAAAGTTTTAAAATACGGCAAAATCACCCAAACTGGGAGATTCGGTCGACTCTCACGCTTGCTAACATGACAACAACGTGCCCACACTGATCCTGCTTATAAAACTATGTGATCAAATGCTTTATGATTTCTACAACATAGGTTAACTCACTCGTAAAAACGTGAAATAAGTTGCTATTTCTCCAAATTCAAAATTTATCACACAACGTAAATAAAAGTGTCTTCTCCTTCAAACACACGCTTGCACGCGCCAATTCATTTTCACATCTAGAAACTTACAAGGTGCGCGCGCGCGCGCACACACACACACACACACACATATATATATATATATATATAACATGAAGGACTCATGTAACTTGTTTGAAAATACAATGCATGACTCACTTTACATTGAAGGGTATTCACTCTAGGAAGGTCAATCGTTTGCAGTCACAACAACTCAACACTGGCGCCCTACTTCTGACCAAACCATCAGGTTCCTCACATTTGCAACGACATTCGATACCAATGCTTCCCCACACACTTGTATGCCCCAACTTCACAGTTACCATTTAACTACTGATTTGCAAAAATATACGGCTTCACTTCGACCCCAAATAAGTTAACCAACAATAGTCCTTTTCATTTATCCTTGCCCCAAATTACCAATCCACATGTCTATCATTTCTCAACCACCCTTGCCATTCTTCCTCTGATTAGAGAGTAAGACAGCATGTCTCTACTACCCAATTCCTGAGTTGAAACTCTCAAGATCCCAATTCATCGACGTCGAGAACTCCCAGAATGAAGAATCATTAAAATTAGGAGCCCACCTCCCAACAATTATTCTTCCCTTATGAACCCAAGAGGTTCTACCTCACAACATCCACCCACAACTCAAACAATATTCCTTCTACATGGTGTCATCAATCACACCATGAACGATCTCGCACAACACACTAAACCATTCCCATCTTGGCAAGGTTAGAACTCTCTACACACTGCCACCAATCTCAACACGCTACCACGACTCTCTACACACTACCACCAATCTCTGCACACAACCACCACTCTATACACACTACCACCACTCTCTACACACTACCACCAATCTCTACACACTACAACCACTCTCTACACACTACCACCACTCTCTACACACTACTACCACTCTCTACACACTACCACCCCCATCGGTCATCTGAGCAACAGTAATCAAGCACACCCATGCACCTGTAAATTCATAATAACATTGGCCAGATGTGATTTGAATTTGCCTTACATGAGAGTCCTTACTACCATCGTCCTGAATTCTCGATGATCAAGGTCTTCCTTAAAGGCTTCCTATATCTCAGTTGTGTCCTCCTACTCCATAGTTTAAGTTTAAGCCCATCCGGTCACCTAAATCCCTTAAACTAGCGCTTTCATACCAACTGTAACAACCCACTCCAAACAAGCATGCCAAAAGTTACTCCTTGAATTCAAAACGCCAAATAGCCCAACACAGTCACGCTATCAAAATTACAAAACTGGGTTCGTGGAAATAACCCTAACTACAGCTGAGAACGTAACTACAAAATAAAAGGGGAAAGTCTTCTAATCCTTTTATACGCACGCTCCGACCTCACGTCTTGCCAATCCTCTAAATGAGTTCTCGGCTACCTGCTTACCTGAAAAGGTTTTAGTTTTGAAAAGCGAGGGTTAGACCATGAGGTCTAGTGAGATTCCCTCTTGCTATCAACACCACGCCACAATTGTCAACTAAGAAAATTTAAAAGCATTTATAAACAGTTATACCTTGTCAGTTTAAGTACACACACAACACATATTAACGGCTCGCACTTAATTACGTACACACCTGTAACATCGTGTTAGGACACACACCCGCCCTTAGTGGTCATATGAAACGAATTTATATATCCTGCATGGGACACACTCCCCATATACCCATATTAAATTCCCGCATGCCTCGCACATATTCATAAAATAATTTAAACGCTTTAATCATGCATATTTATAACAACGTAAATCATGCAATTCAATATATCGGTAAAAGTAATAAATTCGAGTATCGATAGAGCTTCAGTTTAGAAAGACTCACCTGACGTCCAGCTAACTTTTCTTACTGACAACTCCTTATCCCCTACTCGCGCCTACATTTCACCCAAAACACATGAGAGTAAAAGAGAGTTACCCAACTAGTCGCATAGCATATCGACTCTCCCTGCACTCCTCCCTAAAACACCCTAAAACTGAATCCCGGATACCAAAATTTTGGATTCCCAGTCCCAAACCGGATCCCGGTCTCATACCGGATCCCATACTGGATCCCGGTCCCATACCGGATCCCATACCAGATCCCATACCGGATCCCATACCCATACCGGATCCCGATCTCAATTCCGGGCTCTCTCCCGGATCCTGCCCCAAATTTCTGGACTCCCCAATACCGGATGATATATCCGGTTTTCGGATACAATGACTTCTGGAACTTCACTGGACGATTCCACACCCGCATAGGGTTTTATCGATTCAAATGGTCCAACGATTTCCACCCGAAATCGTCTTAACCTCCAACTATTGGATTCTAAGCCAGGTAAACAAGGGAATCAATGGAAGGTAAACAAATTTCTCTACATTTTGAAACCAATCATTTTTCCCAGACAAATACATCTTTCTTCCACAGTCTCACACCTAAAGCATACTCATAAGGAAATATTATTCCATTATGTAAAGAATTCAATACAAGAGAGGATGATTACCTTGAATGCTTGTTTATTGATGATCCTTGCAAGAGGTCTCCTATTCTTTGCACACACTCCAATTACACCCTCAGCCGCACACAGTGATTTGGATGAAATCAGGAAATTTAGGGTTTTACCCTTATTTATATCAGCCACACACATGCACTAAACTTTTGTTTATCTCACTTTGACCACTAAACTTTATTTCCTTTCTTACACACCACTTTATTATTATTTGCAACACAAACGCGGTTATTACATGATTAACGGTTTTTATTGATGATCATCTTCTAAGCTGTGAACTCTGGAACGATACCTGTTGTTTTCTTGCTTGAGTTTACAATATAATCGCTTTTCTGTTGCCATGCTTTATAAATTAAAATTTTGCAAGAAAACTCAGTGTTGTGAAACAATTTAAAAAAAAGGTGAAGGTGATTAAAAAAATCTAGACCATAAAACGAAAAAAAGAGAGATTTTACATATTATATGGGATGCTAAGTAGTTCCACAATGCTATGTTGCTAATATCATTATTGGTGGATATATTGTGTTGATTTTAGGGTAGCATAAGGATAGATTAGAAGAGTCAAAACTATATTTGATAATTTCATGTGGATGTTGAATTGACCCATTGCACAAGACCATATTTATATCAATATGAAGTTAGTAGTTCATGTTCCAACTTACCCACATAATTGTAGATTCGTATTGTCGCTTTGAGTCAAAACATTACGCTTTAGTTTTTAACCCTACAACATTATTTTTTTGGTTTCTAGTCTGCTGAACTCTTTATCATCTATTGCCTAGAGTGAATTTACATACTATTCTATACAAATAATTCTTTCTTCAGAGATTGTGTAACTCATACTTTTCATTTCACTTACTAAGTCAATATAGCTTGGTCTTCAATATGTATGGTCTTCACATTGAGTCCCATTGATTCCAAAACTATACAATAAGTACATACAAAACCAGTACGATTTTTTTATTTTACATCATACTAATTACAAGTCTATTAGTACAAAATCTCCATACTAACATTTGTACATACATTATCAAAAGAACAAGACAACAGCCAAATCATATGTGATTTTATATGCAATTACGGAACACGGTCAATGCAAGGGTGAGCGGGCGACCTGATAGCGGCCAAAGTCGTGTGAGCCACATGTGATTTTGGTGTTAACCACATGTAATTCGGTCGTTTCATTGTTCTCTTATTTGACTACAGTTTTTGTATAATTCTGACTAGATATATATACAAGGGGGCATTCAAGGGAGAACTCGTTTATTTGTGATAACCGTGAGATCCAATCTCAACCACAAATCAAAAAATTAATTAGGAAATTAATAATTTTGGTAATTTGATTTAAATTTTTAATGAAAAGGCATTTTAGGTATTTTTAAAAATTTCCTCTCTTTTCTCAACGACTTCCTCTCTTTGGCCTCCGGTAAACATTATTCTGACGACAATGATACCCACTATAATACCCAAAATAAATACAATGACCATTGTGATACCCATAATATGTTTGACCAGCGGAATGTTCACCGAAGAAAAAAGAGAAGAGGGAGATATTTACAAAAAGACTAATTTACCCCTAAATATTATCCATAATTTCTTTTTGAAAGTTAATGGATAATTACCAAAAATAGTATTTTTCATTATAATAATTGATTATTAATAGTGTGTGGATGAGAATGGATCTCACGGTTATCACAAACAACTGACTATATATATAGGGTTGGGTTCACGTCAAACCAACCTGTTTTCGTGAGACGACCACATATTTGCACTTGAAACTTCATAGCAAAACATTGGGAAGGTAACCAAAAATCAAAGCTTCACAGCAAATGTTACCTTTTACAATGTTTTGTTGTGAAGTTTCAGGTGCAAAAATTTGGTCTCGTGAGTATCACAAAAATAGCTTGGTCTCACATTAGGGGTGCTCATGGTTTGGTTGATCGGGTTGAAGGCATTTCGACATATCAACCCAATGTTGGCGGTTTGAAAAAATTTCAACCCAACCCAACCCAAACAAAGGTACAACCCAACCCAACCCAATGGTTGGTCGGGTTGTGTTTAAACAAGGTAAAAAATCAAAATTAGAAACATAAAAATAAAGGAAACATGTCTTTAAAATACAACCGATGATTCATACTACGTATAAAAATGTCTAAACCAAATATGATCAAATAATTTGACATCTCCAATTTGCATATTTCTTAAATCTTAAACACATTACCTTCAACTGTTTTTCTCAATTTGCATATATATGTTAACATTTAATATATATATATATATATATATATACATATATATATATATATGTGTGTGTTTGTGTGTGTGTGTGTGAAGGAGTTACGTAGAGATGTATAAGAGATTGAATATATATATATATATATATATATATATATATAGGATACGTAAAGGTGTAACCGTCTAATGTACATATTAATAGAGACTTAACAATCATATTAAATTCAAGAATAAAAGTATATCGGGTTCATCGGGTTGGGCTGGGTTCAAATTCTCGTAATGCCTACTTGAATAGTCCGATACGATTCAGGACTATCTCCAAGGCATTAACTTCAAGCAGCGGAGGTTGTGCCTACCTCCACGGTAGCACCTCTAGACTCAACCCTCCTAATGCCTACTTGAAAAGTTTAAGGTCACAAAACACGGTTCTCGGAGTCCAACACCGCAATACCCATTCGACCATCAAATAAAAACTGACTTATGTATTTATGGATCCAATGAATCACAGTCTAAAATTACATGACTCTAAAAGAATGTCCAACATTCTCAAAGCATGTAATTTACAAATACACATGCCTCAAAAGCATGTAACCCCAAAAGAATGTTCAACACTCTCAGAATATATAATTAACAAAAAATATGTCTCAAATGCATACAACTTCAAAATCCACTATAGAGTAAAATAAACCGGACTAATGTCCCAAAGACTCTTTTAAGTCAAAACCGAGCCAACAACTCACAAAGTCAATTAGCCATCAAATAAGGATCCTCAAACAATAATACACATATAACCGACGTTTATGCAAACACATATCTCAAAGGTATGATTAACTCAAAAACTCATCATTGGTTGAGACAAACCATTTTCCAAATGAATCATACCTTTATATTTCCAAAATGTCTAATAACACGATAACGTGCATTTTCCAAACGGTTTATAAAACCAAATACACCAAAAATGCATAAATCAGCAAATAGAACTCATTTATACAATAAATCACCAAAAACCACATTCTTTAGATTTACGCATCAAAATATTCAAAACCTAAATGTAGGCATTTTACAAGGTTTAACAACCTAAATTTACCAAATACGAAATCCCGTCAAATAATCAATGCATTGATAATTATCAAGTAAACACATTATTACTTCAAAATACACATTTTGGCATGTACATAGTTTTTACAAAGTAACTTGAACTCACCTTAATAGATTTAGACTAAATCTAGGTTTATCCCCAAAACTTTAGTCTTCTTTGATGAATACCTGAAATCTCCCTAGATATTATATCCAATACATCCACAAGGTTACCTTCACCACACAAGTTTTAAAAAATCACACCAAAGCTGAAAGATGAATGGGAAAATGATGAAAACATCAAATCCTAGCTTAACAATAAGAGAGATGTGGGGCTTCCCTAAAAAATACTCTTGAATCCTCGAATAGACTTCCATTCTCTTGCTCTAACATTGAAGAGCTCATAAAAATGAGATCATAGCAAAAAAAACATCACCAAAATCGGAGTTAAGATAAAGAAGTTATGAGGAAATGAAGACGATCCAAGAAAAATCGGACTTTATACAGACATCAGTGTCTCACGCGACGTTCTGTGCGACCAAGGTCGTGGGAAAAGTCGCCCGGACCTCAAAAGTCATCCCAAACACGGCTCGATCCGATTACTGTTTTGGCCATAACCTCTTCGTTTTAGCTCCGATTTTGCTCCGGAAACAACCGTTGAGTCATTTTTGATTTTTTTATCCAAGAAGACTATAAAATCTAGGCTTTAAGCCCAAAATATTATTTCTTCTATTTCTTTTAAAAGATTGATTTATGTACTAACTTGAAATCATACATACCCATAAATCAGGGTGTTACACTATATTCTAAAATTTAGTTGATGGTAAGTTTGCAACGGTGGTGGTGGCAGATATGTTGCCGGCGGGAGTGGTGAGGGCGGGTGGAGATGTGGAAGGAGTGGTACTTAAATTGGATGCAAAGGTTACATTTACCACGAAATGGTTCAAATCCTTAACATATGCTAAGGAATGAACAAATCCCTCAACCATGGAATTCGGTGAAATCCGTTGGAATCCAATCAATTCATTCCGCGAACCAATAATCACTAAGTAATTTGGTCAAAAGAATTCGTCATTCCAATTCCACCAACTTCCTTCGAATTCCTGCGAACCAAACAACCCTTAAAAGTTCACAAAAAAGATGAGTATCGAATTTGGACAGAAAAGGAATAGATAGGATTGGTTATGAGTTTGAATTAGTCATAGTTTTAAACTAAGAACCGTATAATGACCCGTCTAAATATGATCAAAGGACAAAATGAAAATTTCAAAAATCCAAAATGCTTCCGTAGAAGAAAAAGAAACAATTTGTGAAGATTTCATATGTTTGTATTTTTTCTGTAGAAAAAAATGCCTTTCTTTAATAAATAAAAATGTGGACTCATCCTTCAACTACTAGGACTTCAGATTCGTAGCGATATTAAGTTTCACACCAATTACCGGCTAAGAATTGGATCGGTTTTGGAAAAATCGATTTTTTTTGCACCATTGAGTGGGGATTAAAAGGACTAAACCTAGAACGAGTTCTTGAGTATGACTAGTTGAAAGTAAAAATAACTAAGAAACATGGAAAATAGAGGATAATATTATTTTCAAGTTAAAGGTTTATTTGAATATTTAAATGGATAAACCAAAGAGGTCATAGATAATTCATGTGTTGATTGCTTTAAATTGTCGACCCATTGGATCAATGGATCAAAAGGTTTGATGTCTTGAATCAAATGAATTGATGAGATCGAATATAGATAAAGACTCTAACATGTGTCTTTCTTGTAGATTTTATAGTTAGTTACTAATTTGAAACAACACTTTTGTTATAACTTTGAGACTCACAGCCAATGCTCGATAAATGTAGGACCGGTCGTGAGATTTTTAGATATCTTGTGTAATTGTAAACATGATCTTATATATATATATATATATAGGGAGAGAGAGAGAGAGAGAGAGAGAGAGATAGATAGATAGATGTGAGTTCAAATGAGAACGCTAACTATTTAATAAAACACGAGAACGGTTGTTAATGTACAAAATCATACATGATTTACGTACAAAATCATATATGATTCATTCAGCTTTGCCCCGCGACTTAAGTCACGGCCAAAGTCGTGCACGCCCATTTTTTTGACGTTAATGTAAAATCACATGTGATTTTGCACATGATTTGTTGTTCTCGTTAGGGGTGCTCACGGGTTGGGTTGGCCGGGTTGAAGGCACTTTAACAACCCAACCCAATCATTACGGTTTGAAAAATCTCAACCCAACTCAACCCAATTAAAAGTGCAACGGATAACTCTCATTTTTTAGGGTTATTTATTACCATTTTTCTATGATTTTATCTCATTTCTATACCCACTTTGCGTCTATCCCATTCATTTTGTCTATAATGTGATAAACAGATGATGAAGTTTCAAAAGTTTATTTTTTTGGAAAAACATTGCACTGTTGGACTGTGGGCAGGTGGCATCTCACTGTGAGCACAGGCAAACCGTTTCTAGACATCAACGGTTTATGCTATTATCTGGACAATGGGAATAGTAGTTGAAGATTTGGGAGCGCTTGAAGAGATCTGGAAATCCCTGAAAATCTTCTTAAGCATTGGGAAAAAGGTGTTTGGTCTTTGCCCAATGTGGAATTAACCTTTGGGTTCTTCCACTTTTTGAGACTATATAACGGAGGCATGATAATGTCGATTTTCGACATTATTTCGGCTACTAAATCGAGTGGGTGTTGGGTGTTTTACAGGTGGAATAGTGGATTTTACTGATGAGTTTTATGAGATGTACAGTTAGTCGGCCTAGAAGGGAATTGAAGAGGATCAAGAGTACATTTTCCGAAAAAGATCTCAAATTCCGGAAAAAGACGAAAGTGGAGCAAGCAGAAGCTGGCGCGCCTTTTGGCGCCACTTAACTAGCACGGAACTAGCGCGGATTATGTAATGTGAAGATTCCAGAGGGTGGCGCGCCTTTTGGCGCCACTTAACTAGCGCGGAAATGAGCGCATGTTTTAAAGGCAGAACTTTCCAGAGCGTGGCGCGCCTTGTGGCGCGACTTAAGTAGCGTCGTAACTGGCGCCAACTCTCAGATACGTTTTAAAAGCCCTATTTTCTAAATTTAGGGTTATCAGTCAGACGGGGAGAACGGCTAGAGTTCAGAGACGATTTTTGGGAGCAGATCGAGAGCACGAATACAGAGGTGACAAGAGATCGATTGGAAGACAACAACGATTGAGTACGTGATCGTGGAAGGGATTCTTCTCAGGGAGTTATTTTTTTTTTGCAGAACTTTTCGAACATGGTTTCTTCTACTTCATTTGTAATCTTTCAGTTTTCTTTACATGCCCCCGACATGAGCTAAACTTCATGTTGGGGGGGGGGGGGGGTTGGATGATGGATGTTTCATAGATGTAGGCTTTGAACGATTCTTATTTCGGTTTTAATAGATGGATGACGACTTTGAATTCATGTTTAATGCTTTTAATAAACTGATCACTTGTTAAATGAATTGATAACTCTTGAGTGTTCGATGGAAATCTCAAGATTTAGTTCGAATTCAATGGCCACCGAAGGGAATTAGTTAGAGATGATCTATTTCCTTCGGTGTTGGGGTAAAAACCAATCACCTTAACTTAATTCAACTGTTAGATCGAAAGATACGTAATTTCAATTAAGTTAAGTCTCGGTGCAGCTTGAAGAAGTGTAACGAGTTTAGGTTTTACAAGTCATAAATCGTTTTAACCATTTATAAGTAATCTCGAAGTCTCATCAATTGAATTCATTCGGAGTCCAACCCTCCATTTTCTCTTTTGATATTAATCCAAATTAATTGTCCTGTTTTCATACGTTTTGCTAGTTAAGATATTTTATCAATCAAAACAAATCAATTTTAATCGCTCAGTTAGTAGTAATTATAGTCATTGCGGTACTTAACACCTGGTTCTGTGGAGTCGATACTCGTACTTCCGTACGTATTACTTGAGACGACACCGTACACTTGCGGTTAGTCGAGGGGGGTGTAAACCCGCCTATCAAGTTTTTGGCGCCGTTGCCGGGGAACTTGTTTTGTGTTAATATCACTACCAGCTGTAGGAATTATTATATTGAGCATTTTCTTTTACTGCAAGTTTAATTTTGTTTTTGTTTTTCTTGCTATTGCATTGCTACGAGACCTAACTTGTGCTTTATTCCTTATTGCAGTTCGCTTCTAGTTTATGCTAAGGAGGAGTTCCTCTGGTGAACTCGAACCATTTGATCCCGAAATAGAATGAACCGCCAGAGCTTTGAGAAGACAAGCACGAAACAGAATGGCCGATAACAACATCAATGTCGGGGAAGATTGGGGAGAAGGGTTGCCCATGGGTAATGGTCAACCAATTCCAAATGTGAACGCAAACAATCAGAACCACGACGTCAATCACGATCTCAACAACGTCAATAATGACGCCAACAATAATGTCAATCACGGTGTTGGCAACAACTACAATGTTAATCATGGCGTCAATGACAATGTCAACAACGGGATCAATAATAATATCAACAACAACGCTTATCATGGGATCCATCACAATGTCAACAACAATGTCAATCGTCCACCACCACAGAGGGTCCCTATGCGGACTTTTGCCAACCCGAACATGGGGGCCGCACAGAGAGGACCTTATGTTCCTCCAATTGCAGCAAACAATTTTGAAATCAAGACTGGAACCATCCAATTGGTGCAAGCAAACATGTTCGGAGGAGCAGCAACTGAAGACCCGCATAGCCACTTGAGAACGTTCGAGAAGATTTGCAACACCTTCAAGGTGAATGGAGTTGACCCAGATTCGATCAAACTCCGACTCTTTCCATTTTCACTGAGGGGTCGAGCAACTGAATGGGAAGAGAGTCTACCACACGGGCAGATTCGTACATGGAATGACATGGTGACAACCTTCTTGAATAAATTCTTTCCACCAGGGCGAACAGCCCAACTGCTGTCGGACATCACCCATTTTGCCCAATGGGATCAGGAGTCTTTCTATGAGGCATGGGAGCGGTACAAGGGTATGCTGAAAAAGTGCCCTCATCATGGCTTGCAAGAATGGATGGTCATCCAAACGTTCTTTGGAGGATTGCATCCACAACATATGAATGACCTCACCTCCGCTGCTGGCGGTGCATTGATGAATATGTCATATGAGGACGCATATGAGTTGATTGAAAATCTTGCAGAACATAGCTATGCCACACCTCGGGCAGCCACTAGGAGGGTGGCTAGTGCGCAAGAGACCGACGAACTGAAAGTCGTTAAGGCACAATTGGCAGCCATCACCAATCAGCTGAAAGGGACAGCAATTTAGCCAACTTGTCAAGGAGATATGGGCTACCAAGATCCATTGGGGTCGTCTCAAGAATTTCCTCCGGAGCAAGTGCAATTCCTTCAAAACCGCAATAACCGGCCGAGGAACGACCCTTTCTCAAATACTTACAATGAGGGATGGAAACGACATCCAAACTTCGCGTGGAGTCAACCACAAAACGCGCAAAAAGAGCCCATGTTCCAGCAACAGCAGAACCAATTCGGTAATACGTCTAACTCTTCTACTCAATCTACTAACGTTTATCGTCCTCCAGGTTACAATCAAAGGAGGCAAGAAGAGGGGCAAGGAAGTGAGAAGAAGTCCGGATTGGAGGAGATGTTGATGAAATTTGTCTCGAAAATGGATAATGCGGTCGGAGAATTGACATCATCCGTTGGTACATTAACCAGTTCTGTTGGAACAATAAGAGCTGCAACGGATCAAAACACCGCATCGATCCGAATTCTAGAAGGACAAATGGGGCAGATGGCAGATGCGTTAGCTATTCGGAGTCAAGGTACGTTTTCGAGCCAAAGCGAGAAGAAGACAAGAGAGGACTGTAAGGCAGTCCAGCTGAGGAGCGGAAGAGAGTTAATCAAAGACCTACGTCTTGAAGCGAGAGAGATGGCAAGAGATCCTCATGATCATACGACCGAGGAAGAAGAAGATGAAGAGAAGGTAGATGAGGAGCTGGAAATGGAAGAAAAGAAAGCTCCCAGCGCTGAGATACCAAAATCTACACCAAAGATAACCATACCACCGGTAGCACCGAAAGTTCCATATCCGAACCATTTGAAGGCACAAAGGGATGAGGTTCAGTTTTCTAAAATTTTAGAAGTCTTTAAAAAGTTACACATTAACATTCCCTTTGCAGATGCATTAGCTCAGATGCCTTCGTACGTGAAGTTCTTGAAGGACATCCTCTCTAACAAGAGGAAAATTGAGGAACACGCAACTGTGGCACTTACTGAAGAGTGCAGTGCAATAATCCAGCACAAACTTCCTCAAAAGTTGAAAGATCCATGGAGTTTTACGATTCCTGTTCATATAGGAGGTTCTGATTTTGGTTAGGCACTTTGTGATTTAGGTGCGAGTATTAACTTGATGCCTTTGTCCATTTTCAGGAAGCTTGGATTAGGAGAGGTGCAGCCGACGAACGTGACACTCCAACTGGCGGATAGGTCCATTAAATATCCGTATGGAGTTATCGAAGACGTTTTGGTGAAGGTGGACAAATTCTATTTTTCAACAGATTTTGTCATCTTAGACATGGACGAAGATAAAGAGATTCCTCTCATTATGGGCCGACCATTTCTCTCAATGTGCAAGGAGGAAAGCTTTCTCTCAATGTTGGCAAGGAAAGAGTCGTGTTCAATGTTTTCCCAACAACACGAGTAGGAGTGGAACGAGGTAATTGCTATCGGGTTGATGTGATAGATGAGATTGTTGAAGAGGCTTCCCAAATAAATCATATTGATGATCCACTCGGGAATGCCTTAACCGGAATATGCACCGATAGCGAGAATGATAGTGTGAGGAAACTGAATGCATTGTCCGAGTACCGAGGCCCGAAAAGACCGACGAAAGAGGATTTGGGTGAGCCTATTGCCAAATCACAGCCATCTTCAAAAGTGTCACCCACGTTAGAGCTTAAACAGTTACCGGCACATCTAGAATATGCCTTTCTAGGCAACAATTCAACACTACCGGTAATCATCGCTGCACACCTTACTTCGGTAGAGAAAGAGAGGTTGATCCGAGTCTTGAGGGCTCACCAATCTTCCATCGGGTGGACAATAGCAGACTTGAAAGGATTGAGCCCAACTTTTTGCATGCATAGAATCAATCTGGAAGAGGGACACAAGCCAATGGTTCAGCACCAACGCCGACTTAATCCAAACATGAAGGAAGTGGTTCGAAAAGAAGTGTTAAAACTTCTGGATGCTGGAATCATTTATGCGGTAGCCGACAGTCCGTGGGTAAGTCCGGTACAAGTGGTACCCAAGAAAGGAGGAATTACGGTCGTGAAAAATAACGACAACGAGCTTATTCCATCGCGCACAGTGACCGGGTGGCGCGTATGTATCGACTATCGTAAATTGAACGATGCCACCAAGAAAGACCACTTTCCACTCCCGTTTATTGATCAGATGCTGGAGCGACTTTCGGGGCATGCATACTATTGCTTTCTTGACGGATATTCGGGGTACAATCAGATCCCCATTGCACTGGAAGATCAAGACAAGACGACCTTTACTTGTCCATACGGCACCTTCGCATATCGGAGAATGCCATTTGGTTTGTGTAACGCACCGGCTACTTTCCAGCGGTGCATGATGGCCAACTTCTCTGATATGGTGGAGAAAACGATCGAGGTTTTCATGGACGATTTCTCGGTCTTCGGGGACTCGTTCGACACATGCTTAGACCATTTGGAGGCGGTTTTGAAAAGATGCGAAGAGACAAGCTTGGTGCTGAATTGGGAGAAATGCCATTTCATGGTGACCGAGGGGATTGTCTTGGGTCACAAAATCTCCAAAGAAGGCATTGAGGTCG
The DNA here is from genome assembly GCA_033807775.1 of Saussurea involucrata. Classification (NCBI taxonomy): domain Eukaryota; kingdom Viridiplantae; phylum Streptophyta; class Magnoliopsida; order Asterales; family Asteraceae; genus Saussurea; species Saussurea involucrata. The sequence continues at coordinate 177,830,030 of CM066321.1, forward strand.
ATAAAGCGAAGATAGCCGTAATAGAAAATCTTCCACATCCCACGACGGTTAAGGGAGTGCGGAGCTTTTTGGGTCACGCCGGATTCTACCGGCGGTTCATCAAGGATTTCTCCAAAATTTCTAAACCCTTAAGCTCTTTACTTTTGAAGGATGCTAATTTTGTGTTTACTGACGAATGTATTGCTGCGTTTGACAGGTTGAAGAAGGAACTCATCTCAGCCCTAATTTTGACAGCACCCGATTGGAGTCTTCCCTTCGAGTTGATGTGTGACGCAAGCGACATAGCTGTAGGGGCTGTTTTGGGTCAAAGGAAAGAGAAGAAGCTGCATGTCATCTATTACGCGAGCAAAACGCTAGACGAAGCCCAAGTGAATTATGCAACCACCGAAAAGGAGCTATTAGCGGTCGTGTATGCATGTGAGAAATTCCGTTCATACTTGGTTGGATCAAAGATCATCGTGTACACCGATCACTCGGCATTGAAGTACTTAATGGCAAAGAAGGACGCAAAACCACGCCTGATCAGATGGGTCCTTCTACTTCAAAGGTTCGATATTGAAATCCGGGATAAGAAGGGATCGGAGAACACGGTAGCCGATCACCTGTCCAGAATTGGAGAAGAAGACGCAAAGCCAATAGATACCAAGCCAATCAATGACGCGTTTCCCGATGAGCAACTTTTCGCGGTAAGTTCTGTTGACCCATGGTATGCTGACTTAGTTAATTTTCTTGCAGGTAATGTGAAGCCCTTTGGATTAAACTCGCATCAGCGGAAGAAGTTCTATTCAGATGCTAAACGGTACTATTGGGATGAGCCATTCTTGTACAAGAGATGTGGAGACGGGATGATCAGACGCTGTGTACCCGATGAAGATAAAGAGAGTATACTCACATTCTGCCATACTTTAGAATGTGGAGGTCATTTTAGTGCTGATCAAACGGTTGCGAAAATGTTACAGTCGGGATTTTTCTGGCCGACGATGTTCAAGGATACTCGCCACTTCATTTCCCGATGTGATAGATGCCAGCGAACGGGGAATATTTCAAAGAAGGATTAGATGCCGATGCAGATACTCATGGAAGTAGAACTGTTCGACGTATGGGGCATTGACTTTATGGGGCCTTTTCCTCCCTCGTTTCGAAATGAATACATACTAGTCGCAGTTGACTATGTATCGAAGTGGGTAGAAGCAATTGCAACACCGACCAATGATTCGAAGGTAGTCATCCAATTTCTCAAGAAATACATCTTTTCGAGGTTTGGGGTCCCAAGGGCATTGGTTAGCGACGGGGGAAGTCATTTTTGTAATAAGTATCTCGACATGTTACTCCGGAAGTACGGAGTAAAACACCGAGTTACTACCCCTTATCATCCGCAAGCAAATGGGTTGGTGGAAGTATCTAACCGCGAGTTGAAATGCATATTGGAGAGAACGGTGAATTCATCAAGGAAAGTCTGGTAAAAAAAGCTGGACGACGCATTATGGGCATATCGTACGGGTTTCAAGACACCAATTGGGACTACACCATATCGGTTGGTGTTTGGGAAGTCGTGCCACTTGCCAGTCGAGCTGGAACATAAAGCATATTGGGCAGTGAAGCAGTTGAACATGGAATTAGACGCGGCAGGTAAGAAGAGGTTTCTGGAGCTGAATCAATTAGAAGAAATCCGTTTAGACGCATATGAGAGTGCCTCAATCTACAAGGAACGGATGAAGAAGTTCCACGATCGCCGTATTCGAGAAAAGGTATTAATTCCTGGTATGCAGGTTTTATTATTTAACTCTCGTTTGCGTTTATTTCCAGGTAAGCTGAAGACCAAGTGGTCGGGACCATTCAAGGTGATTGAAGTGTTCCCATATGGTTCGGTGGAGCTAGAGGGGCCGGACGGCCAGAGATTCAGGGTGAATGTTCAACGGGTGAAACCGTACTTGGGCGGTGAAGTTGCAAGAATATCGAGCATCTATTTGAATGAGCTTATGGAGTGATTACATGAGAAGTCGTGCCACGACGTTAAATAAGGCGCTCGGTGGGAGGCAACCCACCATAGGTTAGTTTTCGTTTTAATTCTTTTTGTGAGTTTTATTTCTTTTAACTTTTGTGTGTTTTTCCCTGAGGAGTATACCTTCGAGAATGAGAATCGGCAGAAGAAGCGAAAAGGAACGGAAAAAAAGGGCCAAGGGAGAAGGAACAGGAAGTGGCGCGTCTTTTGGCTCCACGTATCTAGCGCATAACTAGCGCCGTTCAAAAGCCTAAAAACAAACAGAGGGTCGCGCGCCTTTTGGCGCTACATTTCTAGCGCGGATACTAGCGCGGGCTATCTGATGGGTATAAAAAGTCACTTTCGGGTTTTGGCTTCATTTTTGTAAACCCTAAGACAACTAGCGCCGATTTCTGCTCCCATTACACACCCTTTCTTCATTTTCGATCCCAATTGCAAGGTTCTTCCAAATCTTCACCCTCCAATTTTCCACAACACAGCAAGGTACGAACTACTAGCCCTAACTTCACATTGGGTCCAGATTATTGTGCACAAACCCGAAGGTATGGCGATTTTTTTTCCTCTATTGTTCTTCATCTCAAGTGAAAATACATTATTTTTTTTAGGATTGATGCCATGAGAAGAATCCCTTCCATGATCACGTACTCAATCGTTGTTGTCTTCCAATCGATCTCTTGTCACCTCTGTATTCGTGCTCTCGATCTGCTCCCAAAAATCATCTCTGAACTCTAGCCGCTCTCCCCGTCTGACTGATAACCCTAAAATTAGAAAATAGGGCTTTTAAAACGTATCTGAGAGTTGGCGCCAGTTACGGCGCTACTTAAGTCGCGCCACAAGGCGCGCCACGCTCTGGAAAGTTCTGCCTTTAAAACCTGCGCTCATTTCCGCGCTAGTTAAGTGGCGCCAAAAGGCGCGCCACCCTCTGGAATCTTCACATTACATAATCCGCGCTAGTTCCGTGCTAGTTAAGTGGCGCCAAAAGGCGCGCCAGGTTCTGCTTGCCCCACTTTCGTCTTTTTCCGGAATTTGAGCTCTTCTTCGGAAAATGTACTCGCGATCCTCTTCAATTCCCTTCTAGGCCGACTAACTGTACATCTCATAAAACTCATCAGTAAAATCCACTATTTCACCTGAAAACACCCAACACCCACTCGATTTAGCAGCCGAAATAATGTCGAAAATTGACATTATCAACAACCCCAAACCGAGCGTTGCTTGTCCTCAAGCAAAATAGCGATAACATTAATCAAAAACCAGAGTTAAAACATAATTCGCACACATGGGAAGTCGGTGGTGTCATTATGGATCTTTACATATCTTATTCAACTAACGAAATTAATCGGTTAATCCGAACCCTTTCCAAAACACCCCCAGTCCGCAGAGGTTAAAACACTAACTCGTTGAAAATAAAACTAGCCGGGACCATACTGCATCAACTTCCACCCAATTTCATGCATGATTAGGGAGGATTTCGCCTCGACCCTTCCTTACGGGATGTTCTCAATTCGCTCGAACCTAGGTTGTCGCACATGTTGCTCATGCTTTGGAGTTTATGTAAAAAAAAATCACGAGATATATGCATGAACAACTAATCATGAAAAACGCACCAATGTACAAGAAGGTGATCTCAGAAAGAATCAAGTAGCAAGATAAGGAATATCGGTAGAGGTGGTTGTAAACTCTAATCACATTTTCCAAAAGATCATTCAGGCCTTTAACAGGGTTGTAACAGGGCTAGGGTTATGGTTAGGAAATGAAGGGTAAAATGGATCAAAAATCCTGAGTGTGTCAATCTTAAAACAGTTCTGAACTTTCTGACTTTTCTTCTATCACTCGGCCCTTTTTGTCATCGCTATGGTCGCTTGACCATTTTATTTAATCGTGTCTATTCTATCTAGACAGTAATATATAGTTTTTTTTTGCGTGGGGCATCATTGGCCCTCTTTATTTATTTGGGACTACATTGGCCCCTTTTTCTCTATGACTGGCCTGCATTTCTCTTTTCTGCTTTCTCTTTGACTGCTTTCTCTTTGACTGTTCATTACTGCTTATGATGGACACACTTTCGGATCGGGGTTGGCTAAGGCTTTTGGCTAGGGTTTGATGGTGGGGTTTGAACTGAAAACTTTGGAGAGTGTTTGGCTGCAACAAGGGCTTTGGTTACACACATAATGGGTTAGAAAGGGATGATAGCTAAAAACTGGTTCAACAAACACACAATGCCTGAAATCATCTCTTTAGGTCCACACGATACGGTTTACTACACCTTTTCCTAATATCCTGATGGTTATCTTTGCTACTCAACACAAAAGTACAGCGAGATCAATCTATACTCATGACAAGGAAATTGAAAAAGTGTATCAGATTTTACGCTTAATTCCCTCGCAATGAAAGTACGTCATGTTAGGCTCGAATCTCACTCTCGGGTGGTCTCCACTAATGTCCCTAATACATGCAATCTGTCAAGTCTCACTTGATGCTACATTATCCGTCCCAGTTCATTCCTCAAAAAGAAGTATTTGACTTACCACTAACGGTGACTCGGAAACAAGTTCCATCATAATGACCACAATTCCGTTACTTGCCTAAGATACAGTAAAGATCAAAATGACACTATTGACTTACTTCCACCCCAAACCAAACTACACATTGTCCCCAATGTACTAATATCAGTTACAGTATTCCAAAATATGTGTCCGAATTAATTACAGTCATCCAAAATAAAATTATGCAGTTAAGTACAGTCATCCCAAATGAATTAAAATCAAAGATCATGAAGAGAAAAAGAAATCCAACCGTCTTCCCTAATCGTGGTTCCGTCTCCTTGAAGATGAGCTTGCTCCTTGTTGTCGTCTCCTCGCTCGTTGTGCCGGTGGTGGGTTCGACGCTCCTGCTCCATCCGGATTCTCTCCCTCTTCATCTGGTACACCCAAGTATCTGAGCCCCTTGTTTATTCTCGCGAATCCCTGCCGCATCTCTAGTATGGCCGCATCCAAGCGTTGGTGCAATCGTGTGTTGGAGCCAGTTGGTTGGTGGCCCTCATCCTGTGCGGGATCATAATCCACATCATCAGCATCTTGATCATCAATTCCTCGGGGAATGTTCATCCTCTCGTTGCCAACTGCCTCTTGGCTGATCAACTTGTTAGCAGCTGTCACTTGTTGGCGATAGGCGGTTCGGTTATAAGGTGCGAATGATGGAATGGTCATTCTCGTTGCAATACCTGCATTTCTGCAAAACTGAGTTATTAGACATGGGAACGGAAGTACCCTCGTACAGCTCTCAGCAGCAGCGTCGATCGTGTGCAATCGGATAATGTGTCCGACGTCTAGTGGCATGCTATGCTGAATACAGTACATGATCCGTGCTATATAGGGATTTAAGGTCGTGTGGTGAGATGAAGGCGCCAGACTTCCCTTCACAAACAATAGCCACAGCCCCAGTTCCGGTTCCATCTCACTTTTCTTGATTTATGTTGTGCATACCTCCCACCGCCCTCTACCACTCCGGCGAAGAGAAGATGAGATTATCTGATTATGCGTTTCATCTTGTCTCACCCCAGGGATGGGTGGAATCCCAAATGTAGCGTCGAGGTCTTGGTGTCTCGGGACTCTGTAAAAGTTGCAGATGTCATCATTTGTCATCCGGATTGGTTGGCCATGAACAATAACAGTCGAGAATTCCTCGAACGAAGGTGGGACCATTGCAGCATAGAATTCCAACACGAGCGCCGGATCATAAGAATCTGGGTTCTGAATGTAGCTCTGCCAGTCTCTTTCCTCTGCAATCTGCACAGCCCGCGCATTATCAACTCTCGATAAATCCAATCCCCTTTCTACTAGAATAGGTCGGGGTGCGAAACTTTGGAACCGAGTCTCATAGGTCGGGTTCCGTCGCTGACTCCATTGCATTCTCTCTTGTTGGGGCAAGTTGTAGTAGTGAAAGAACCGCCCTGCAGCGTCAAGATTTGTATGCACCATTTTCTGCAAAAGATAGTGAACTATTAGTATTTAACCTCCTATGGTATCCACCCCAAACCTAATCCTTGGATTAGGTTTGTTGTACAAAAAGGGCTATGCAAATTGGAACAGGAAGAGATACCCCAAACCTCGGTAAAACTGAGGTTTGCAACGGGGTAACATGTGTGAAAATAACGACAGTGGCCACCCCAAACCTACGTGAAACTTAGGTTTGTTTGGTCTTTTTGTCTAGTGAAGGTATAACTCAAAATCACACACAAGTACATAAACCACACACACTCAGCAGCTTAATCATTAAGCACAACTATTAAGCACAAATCTCACAGCCGCATTCCACCACTCTTTTAGGCTTTAAGTAAAACAAGTAAGTGACACCAAAGCTTTATACCTATCAGACTCACATTCGCACATCAGCAAATCTTAACCAAAAAGCATTCATCACCCATAAAATTAAAACATTCTTGCTCATCTTTCACAAAAACCACATGCATTATCAGTTTAGTACAAGTCATAACTTGAAGAAAATTGGATACTCAACTCATACTAACATCCCCTAATGCACCTATTCAAGAATCGAACCCAGACTCCCTCTTTTACCATGAAAATCATAAACCCAAGGAAGAAGAAGTTTCATGTAGATAGCACAAACACAACTCATACAGTTACAAGAGAAAATATGTTCTTAAGTGAAGAACCCAAAGAAAAACATGGTAGTGACTTTACTCTTGCATTCCATATTTAATTTAAGTAAAAACATTAATAAAGTAACAAAAATTACTTTTTAGGGTTAGTGACTTTACTCTTGCATTCCATATTCATTCACAAATCAAAGTATCAAACCACAGCCGCCACACACTCACACTTTCTTCACCGGCCTCAGGAAGGTCTGCTAAGCGACACCACAACCGCCGTCCGACCTCACGAAGGTCTGCTCAGCCGCCGGCCGCCGCACCCTATCTCTGCGCACACAGCCGTCGTACCGTGCCTCTGCTCCAGCGGTCCATCCCTCCACTCGATTGAACGATATCTAAGGTGAACTCATGTTGCTGTTAAACCAATTAAGTTGTTGGATTCCAAGTTTGTTCTCGATTTTGTGAACTTAGTTTCATCATTTTGCTGTCTTGAATCTGGATTCCATGTTTGTTCTCGATTCCAACCATCCCTTGAAAAGTGTATTTGGCATTGTTCCATTTTTACCCATCAAGCATACAACTTGAGTTCTATAAAGTTATTTATCTAGTGCACTAGTAATTTCTTGACATTTTCTTTATCTGAACACATCCACTTTGATGGAAATACCTAACAGAAGCACTAAGCATTAGAGAAATATTTTAGTTGCTGTTGGATTCTTAAATGTATTCCAAACCATAACTAGAATGGTTGTTGTTGGATTTTTTTTGATAATTGTGAACCAATAATCTATCCTAATTTTATATAAGAGAAATAATTTAGTTGCTGTTGGATTTTTAAATGTATTCCAAACCATAACTAGAATGGTTGCTGTTGGATTTTTTTTGATAATTATGAACCAATAATCTATCCTTTAAACTCTTGTTTTTTTCTACTTTGCAAGTGTTTTAAAATTACGTTTTGTTGTAAAAAATTGTTAAAAAATAAAAAAAAGTTGTCAACGGGTACCCGGAACCGAAACCGGTTCCCAGCGGTTCCGGGTCCGGTTCGAAAAAAATGAGAACCGACGGGAACGATTCCGGTTCCGGTTCTTTCTTTCTAGGAACCGCCGGTTCCGGTTCCGGTTCCATGAAAATAGGGCGGGTACCCGGTATTGCTCACCCCTAAATAAAACCATTGAATGGCCAAGGGATTAAAACAAAAAGAATGAGAGAGAGAGAGAGAGATAGAGAGAGAAAGAGGGTGGGTCACTGAGAGAGAGAGAGAGAAAGGGGGCTCAAACATGGAAGAAAACAAGTAACGGAAGAGAGTACCAGAATCAAAATCAGATCTCATTCATGTTTTTTAACTATTCGGAGAAATGGGAGGTAACAGATCTGTGGAGACTTTTCAAAAAATATGGAGAAGTGATTGATATGTACATGCTAAGATGAAGACTGAGATGCGGGAAGAAGTTTGGTTTTGTGAGATTCAGAAGATCAAGGTATACAGAGGAACTGAAAGAAGGTTTGTGCAGGATCTGGATCGGAGCCTTTAAACTTAGAATCTTTGAAGCACACAGGAATGACGGGAAATAAAGTCATAATACCATTAAGAATATAGACAACAGGTTGTACCATAAGTATGAAGCGACAAGCAGGAGGACCCAAAAATCATATCTAGAAGCTGTGATAAATGACAGCAAAAGGCAAGAAAACAATCGAATAGACGAAAGACAAAGACAGGTGAGAATAGGGGAAGGAGAAAGGAACACGCCAACAAGCAACATACCGGAGCTAATCGATGAATGGGGCAATGACGAAAACACACTGGAATACCTGAAACTTAGTGTGGTCAGTAACGTGACATCAACAGATCAGTTGGGGGCGATAAGAAAAATATGCAAAGAGGAAATAATAGGCGAGTGCAACTTCAAATACCTCGGGGGGAGGCAAGTGTTGCTAATCTTCAAAAATGAAGAAAACATGAATAAAGTGTTCAAGAATAAGTTACATGGGGTACATTTCTGGATTAAAGGACTAAGAAAATGGTCGCAAGGATACTGCTCAGCGGAGAGAATTACGTGGGTACAATTTTCAGGGGTGCCGATACATGGATGGAGGGAGATTTTTCAAAAAATAGCAAGCAAATGGGGGGAGATAATCAAATCAGTTAATTGTGATCTAGAGTCAGAAAACTTAATGTGGGGGAAGGTGCAAATATGCACTTCCATTAGAACACGAATAAGTGAACTGGGGTGCATCAAAATAGGAAACCTCTTCTACAGAGTATGTATAGAGGAGGAGGAGAGCCTAATAACACCGAAACTGGAGGATACCACAGATTATGGGGAGGAATCATACATAGAAGGAAAGGACGATTCAATACCTTCACTGTGGTCGGAGGAGGAATATAAAAGTGAAAGTGAATGGGGAATAGACGAGACTTGGATCGAGGGAGGAAAAGAGGACGGTGTAGATTGCGTACAGGAAACGGTGGAACAACCATATGAAAACGATGATGGGGAAGGGGAGGAAGGCGATTCCGGCGACAATAAGAAGGGGACGACGATGTTACCTACGAACCTGCAGGAGACGGACGGAACAAGAACAAACGAATCTGGTGAGATTGCGAAGACAAAAAACATAAAAATAGCAGTCACGCCAGAGCCGAAGGTTTGGATGTCGGAAGTTGCAAGTCCGGCGAACTCAGTTGTCGAAAGGTGTACTACAATTCCTACGACGGAGGTTCACGTAACAGAGGGCGTGGGTAGGGCAAACGAGGGGCCTGCACGTGAGCCTGAATTGGATCCAACTTCGTTTGGGAGTGTGGGCCTGGAGGAAGACAATTTAATCAAATGTGGGCCTGGAGGAAGACAACTTAATCAAATGGAGGACATATTAATCAAATGTGGGCCCAATCTGGTGGGGGCAGTAATTGGCCTAGTGGATGGCACATTTAATGAACTAAATACTTAAATCGAATTAGAAGCAATGGAAGACACGTGTAGCAAAAATAAAATTAATGGTGGCCAGTTTTTTCCAAGTCAGATCAGCTCCCAGAAGATATATTAACAGACCGTACTGGAATACATCTTGGTCGACTTGAGTCACAGGAATCGCAAAAAATCACAGGGGAAAAACAGAAGAGAAAAAAAATTGATAACCTTGGTGTCGGACGTGGAAAGCTGAGTTTTCACCTTCTCAAGAAAATGACAAGGGGAGGTAAAAAAAAATCAAGCCAGAAAAAAAAAACACGAAAGGGCTAGCAGAAAAATCAATAAAAAGGTGAAATAACGGTAAGGAAACGATGCTATCCACAAGTCAATCGTCTTTGTCAAATGAACTAAGAGGTAAGGAAAGATCGGAGGTGTTGGAGGAATTCGTAAAAAAGCTTGGCCTTATGTGGAAAGAAAATAAAGAAGCAAGATCAGAAGGCGAAAGCAGCAAAAATTAACAAATCTGTCGGTGAAGGTTTGGCTTCGTTTATTTTAGTGACTCCATGAAAATAATCTCATTAAATATTAGGGGGTTGGGTGCTTTGAGCAAAAGGAATTGGATAAAAGAGATATGCATGAGAGAAAGACCTAGTGTAATGGGAATACAGGAAACAAAAACTAGGAGGTGGTCGGAAATGCAAATTGGGTCTTTGGGGGGGGGGGAGAGGACGGGGACTTTGCACAGGTTGAAGCAATAGGGAAATGGGGGGTCTCCTTACTATTTGGGACAAAAAAGTGTTTGAGTGCGAATTCGTGCTTGAGAAAGAGTCTTTCCTTGCAGTGATCAGAAAATGGTCAAATATAGAAGGGATGATTGGCTTAGTAAACGTTTATGGGCCGAGAGATATGAAAGAGGAAAAGACACTTAGAGAAAGCTGGAAATATTAATATCAAAAGAGGACGTAAAATGGTGTATGTTCGACGATTTTAATGAAGTGAGAGGAGAACACGAAAGGCTTAACTCGATCACAAATCAAAGAGGAGTGGACGAATTCAACAATTTCATTAGTAGGAGCAACTTGCTAGAGATTCCGATAGGAGGGAAAAAATTCACAAGGGTAAGCGATGACGGGCTAAAATTTAGCAAGTTGGATTGTTTCCTTGCCTCGAATGACTTTTGCATGGCATGGAAAAACGTGAATGTTAAAGCATTGGAGAGAAAGTGGTCGGATCATGCACCAATTATGTTATCCGAAAATCGAACCAATTTTGGGCCTAAATCGTTCAAACTTTTTGACTCATGGCTAAAGGAGAAAGGGATGGAAGAAAGAGTATTGGGAGCATGGAAAGTGGTTGTCTCGTCAAACCGGCCGGATTGGATGTTTAGAGATAAGTTGAAAAATGTCAAAGAAAAGTTGAGGGCTTGGAGCAAAGAAAGGTTTGGTAACTTGGAAGAAGAAATTTTAAGATTAAAAGAGGAAGTGTCAAAGAAAGAAAAGGAAGCGGAAGAAAACCGATGGGGCGAAGAGGAAAGACAAAGGTGGGTGCAAGCAAGGAAGATATGGCTCGAGATGGAGGAAAAGAAAATTGATATGGATAGACAAAAGGCAAAACTGAAGTGGATTGTTGAAGGTGATGAGAACTCAAAGTTGTTTCATGCGGCAATAAAATATAGAGAGAGGAAAAATAACATTAGGGGCTTAAATATAAATTCGGAATGGACGGACGATCCGGCAAAAATCAAATCTCATGTCTTCGATTTTTTTAAAGACAAATTCTCATCGCAAAGCAATAAAGATAGGCCGACCATGAGGGGGGACAAGTTTGCAAAATTATCAACGGATGAAGCCGACTTCTTGGAAAGATCATTTTTGGAGGAGGAAGTTTGGGGTACGGTGAAAAATGTGTGGGAGGAATAAAGATCCCGGCCCAAATGGCTTCACCGTTGGATTTATAAAAAAGGTTTGGGGAATTATAAAAGATGATTTGTTAAAGGCATTGCATTGGTTTTGGGAGAAGGAAGAAATTAGTTGGGGTTGCAATTCATCATTCATAACTTTGATTCCAAAAGCGAAGAATTCGTCGGCCTTAGGGGAATTTAGACCCATAAGCTTGATAGGTATTTTCTACAAATTGGTCTTGAAAATTTTGGCGGATAGAATGAAGTCCGTATTGGGGAAAGTGATAAGTAAAGTCCAAAGTGCATTTATAAAAGACCGCTACATTTTGGATGGAGTGTTAATCGCAAACGAAGTGGCCGACTTCATAAAAAAGAGAAAGAAGACCGGTTTGATCTTCAAAGTGGATTTCGAGAAAGCATATGATAGCGTCGAGTGGCCGTTCCTTTTAGACAGTTTAGAGATAATGGGATTCGGGAAGAAATGGAGGAATTGGATCATGGCATGCCTAAAATCCGCAACGTTGTCGGTCCTTGTAAACGGGTCGCCAACTAAAGAATTCAAAATGGAAAAAGGGCTAAGACAAGGAGACCCTCTAGCTCCCTTCCTCTTCCTAGTGGTCGCCACAACTTTACATGTCTTGACGAATGAAGCGGTGGACAAGGGCCTTTTCGAAGGGATTAAAGTGGGAAGAAATGACGTAAAGGTTTCACACTTACAATATGCGGATGATGTTGTGTTCTTTGGTAAATGGAATTTGACAAACTTGAAAAACCTCATGAAGATTCTTAGATGTTTTCAAGAGGTATCGGGTTTAAAGATCAATGTGTGTAAAAGCAAAATATACGGTATCGGGATATGTGATGAAGAGGTTCACGAATGGGCACGAAGTTTGGGATGTGGATGGGGCACCCTACCTTTTATTTACCTCGGTCTTCCGGTTGGGGCATCCATGAATCGGATGGACCATTGGAAAACGGCAATAGAGAAGGTAAAAAACAAACTCGCATTATGAAAAACAAAAATTATGTCGATTGGTGGTAGATTAACTTTGGTCAAATCGGTACTTGGTAGTCTATCGTTATATTTTTTTCTCATTGTTTGGAGCCCCAGGAGGAGTGATCAAAGAAATGGAGAGAATTAGAAATTCATTCTTTTGGGGAGGGGCGGGGGAAAGTGAGAAAAAAAAACATCGTGTGGATCAAATGGGCTAGAGCGTTGGGATCTCTTAAGAAGGGGGGTTGGATGTGGGGTCGTTACAATCGGCTAATTGGGGACTTTTGGGAAAGTGGTGGTGGCGGTTTCAAACGGAAAGTGGATCCTTGTGGGCTAATGTCATCAAGAGCCTTTATGGGGATGATGGGGGACTAAGGGGACGACAAAGTGGATATAGAGGTAATGATTCAACGATTATTAGAATAGGAACGGAGTTGGAAAGCGAGGGGTGGACTTTGTCAATTCCTTCGTTAAAGAGATAGGGGATGGAACGGGTACGAAATTTTGGAGAGACACGTGGGTGGGAGTTGGAAATTTGGAAAGTACTCTTCAAAGATTGTATAGGTTGGAAACGAGCAAGAATGTTTTGGTTTCGGATAGGGGGAAATGGACCGAAGATGGGTGGGTGTGGAGATGGAATTGGAGACGGGAACCTAGGGGGAGGGAGTGCGGGAAATTGGAGCAATTAATTTCAAAACTTCAAGAATGGACCCTGGTAAAAGATCGAAAAGATAGGATAGTGTGGACTTTGGACCCCTCAAATAAATACAATATAAAGACGATTAGAAAACTAGTGGAGGAGTCGAGGGGGGTAGGAGGAGGAAACTTGTTGGAAACTAGATGGTGTAAGATGATCCCAAAAAAAATTTGTATCTTCATATGGAGGGTGCGGTCGGGACGTATTCCAACCCGCTCGGTTCTATAAAATATGGGAATAGACTTGGACTCGGTACTTTGCCCAAGGTGCGGAGACAACCCCGAAACGGTGGATCATGCCCTTGGGGGGTGTAGCGAAGTAAAGAAGCTTTGGAATCATACCGGAAAGTGGTGGGGAAGGAATATGGAGAATGTGGAGTCGATACATACGCTTCTCCAAGAGGATCAAAGTTCGGGGGGCGACAAAAGGAAGCGAGCATTATGGGAAGCGGTGCGTTGGAGTTTTCTTTATCTCTTTTGGGCACATAGGAACAAGATTGTGTTCCAAAAGTAGAAAGGTAAGTTGGACGAACTATTTTTTGAATGCGCTTATATATCCAACTACAACGCAAAATGTATTAAATGTATTTTTTGTTTTATATTTTAATTTTATTTCTCATAAGTAAATTAAAACAAATGCAAACACCCATGGATAAAAGTCTCACACTTGTGGTTCACCTAACTTCTGCTTCACCTAACTTCTGCTTATCCCAAGACCTGTCATATTCCCCCATCTTTTTTGTTTTACATTTACACACGTATCTTCGTAATAATTATTGGTCATACATCTTTCAAATAAGCACGTTTTCGTGATCCTAAGGGGTGTTTGGGAGTGCTTATATTTTTAACTTAGGCTTATTTGCTTATAACTTATCTTCGTTTTAGAAAAGTCACTTTGGATCTACTTCTCAAAAAACTCCTTATCTGCTTTCTGAGAACGTGATAAGCAGTTTTTTTTTGAAATCCAAACACTCATGTACTTCCTGAAAACACAATAAGCAGATAAGGAGTTTTGAAACGCACTCCCAAATACCCCCTAAATCTTATTATTTCCTAGGTTTATATTTTATTCATTTTGAGTTGATACATGTGAATGGATGTTTCTTTTTTCACATTTTCATCCAAAAAATCGTTGTCACAGAAAATTATACATACACATACACTTGATGAACGGTTAAAATTGATTTGTATAGTTTTTATGAATTGTATGGTTTGCAAATGAAACGCAGACTATATATATATGGGTGAAGATTGGTGTGGGAAATTGAGGTTAACGTAAGAAGTGGACCTGAACCGTTAATTACTTTAAATCAAATGCTCAACCATGAATTGCACCTTAGAAAATAATTAATCCAGTGCATCTCGGTGTATCACATCCTAATGTGCGTCAATTTCTCATCTAACGGTTGATAACCACTTCTCACGTTTTTCATGTTAACCTCAACTTTTCACTGGAATCGTGAGAAATGAATCTGAACCGTTGATCATTTTTAATCAAATACGCTCCCATGAATTGCGGTTTGGAAATGAATTGATCCAGTGCATCTAATCCTAATGTGCATTCATTTTTCATCTAACGATTAATAACCACATCTCACGGACCTGAAGTCACGGTCAAAGTCATTTTTTCGTACATTAATGTAAAATCATATATGATTTTGTTGGTTCTCATGTTCTTTTAAATATGTATTGTTCTCGTTTGAACCTGACTCCATATATATATATATATATATATATATATATATATATATATATATATATATAACCCTAAACCCTAAACCATATATATATATATATATAGGACGGTAATTAAATGAGAACCGTAAAAAGGTTGAGAACCATGAAAACCGATCTAATCCATTAACTGATTTAATCTATTACGGCTTAGATGGGTTCTCACGGTTCTCAATATTTTAATTATAACCATGTGATCAAAAGTTTAATTATAACCATCGGATCAAAACCAAATTATGGCTTAGATCGGTTCTCATGGTCCTCAACCTTTTTTTGGTTCTCACATGATTTAACCCCTATATATATATATATATATATTTATATACTTATATTTAAGCACATTTAGGGGTCGTTTACCAAACACTTACTTGGGTAAGCGCTTACCAAGTCACATTACCTACCGGATTGATATTGCAAGGACCAAAAATCTTACCCCGTAAGAGCAAATGAAAGGACCGAGAGTCTTACCCCGGTAAGTGATGGCAACGACTCTTACCATGGTTAACGCTTACCGGGTGAATTGTTGCATACGAAACCGATTGGCGGACTAAAATCTTACTCGATAAGTAAGTGATAATGTTAAATTTGACTGGTAAGTACTTACCCAGATAAGCATTTGATAAACGGTACTGTGGACTGAAATCTCATTCTTTTACTCACAAATCTCATTTTCATTAATTTATTTATGTGATATGAGTGGACAACTTCCATCTCACTTAACTATGCTCATAATCTTATATCCAACAACAACATGAGACAAGCTACCGGAATGGTGGAATTAGATATATTTTATAAGATGATAGCTGCCTGATATGAGTGTCGTATAGTAGGTGTTCGGTTCATTTAGTTTATTCCTTTAAGTTAATATGTATTTTATTTCAAAATAAATATAAGAAAAGCAAACATTTTTGTGACAGGTCAATGAAGAAACTGCAAACAATTTTGTATCATCTTATGAACATAAAATCTATCGTTTATAATCATTTTAATATGTTGTAAATTAAGAAATGTAAGTGATAAAAACTTTTTTGGGTCTTTGAAATTTCATCTCCTTCATACATGCGATTTGGTGATTATTATTGCTATTTTTTAGTAGTATTTTTTGGTAAAAATCTCCACAATAATGTCTCTGTTAGATTTTCGGTCGAAATACGAGAAAACTCCATTAAATTCTTGATGGAAATGGAGTTTTGCAAATTCTCCCCGGAACTGGAAGATCATTAAGATCTTCGAACATATTCGAGGGTTCAATGTCACTATTGTAACTTCGGCCAACTCACAAGAAGGAACTTTGCCACCGTGGAGCGGCTTTTTTCAAAAAAATGAGGGGGAAAGTCAAAAAGACGTTACGTTACTTACGTAACTCCTTGTTAAGGAAAACAACAAGAGATGGGTTTTTTAATTTAATTATTATATTTTCATACAAAAATATATATAATATTTTAATCAGGGACGGACCCATAAATTTTTTCATACGGTGGTATCATATAATATAGACAAACAATAATTACAAAGCACGGTTTTATCGATGTGTCTACATCTTTTTACCGACCTTCGGTATTATCTGATGTGCTTTTAGCTAATTCAACCGTTTCGAGGGATTTTTAAAACTTTTTGCTTGATTTCAAGGAATTTGTAAGTTTTTTTTACGATTTCGAGGAAAACTTTCCGGGTTTTTTTTGTTAATTACAAGTTATTTTTCAAATTTTTGATTGATTCCAAGAGTTTCTTTTTGGTTTTCGGTTGATTACGAGGTACAGTTGCACCTTTTTGAAATTTCCAAAATAATACGATAGCACTTTTCAAAACGACATGGTTGCACCTTTCACGAACCTAAAAGTTTTTACCCTTCGCGGAAAAAATAATACGGTGACACATGCCATCGTATACAAATATACAATATACTAGGTCCGCCCATAAATATTTAATATTTAAATCAACTTTGTAGTTTTCATGTTTATTGCAATTATTAAGTTTAGATAATTGTTGAACATTACAAAATATTATATGTTTAAGCAGATGCATAAAATTAATAAACTTGAATAAGTAAAATACTTCAGGAATTTTGAAACTAACATTATAATGGAAAACATATGATAAAGGAGCACTATTGTGGTCTTTACTTGCAATAAAAAGTTCATAATTCAAATCCAATTGAAATATGAATTGAATGACATACAATTAAGTAGTAGATAAAGAAATATAAATTTGATTTCAAAGAGCTCTTGGTGGTTTATACTTTTGAAGCATCATATAAAAGTTAATAATCGGTTCATTCCCCGGGATCACATCCTTAACGGCTTCATGTGACAACATACGTTTTGTCCATTCTGTGAGTCTTGGAGTTCTTACTTCATCAAACACCTTGAACTTGTTATGTTTTTCAACAAATTTTGTCCAAGTGATAAAACATCCAAGAACAACATCCAGATATCCTAAATCATCTCCACCGAAGTAAGCCTTCCCATTGCTAAACTTCACAAATGCATCCTCCAATAATATTGATCCTTCGATGATATGTTTTTTTATTGCTTCTTTTCCCTCTTTTCCTGGTGTTAGCCTCAACTCTCCAAACAAAGGGTTAAACTGATGGCAATACATACAAAACACATTCATCGATCACTCAGTAAATAACAATAATAATATATTGTAATTAAACTATAATCTTTTTTATTTGTTTGTTGCATTAAATTGCAAAAGTTGACCCCTTGTAGATTTTATAGTCTTTGTATATAAATATCCAAAACGATGGTACCAAAAAAGTTTAATAACTACACATATAATAATTAGTTAATTACGAATGAAACATTTAGGAATGGATTTTCAAAATGTCTTTTAATAAAAGACGACATAAAATAACAACTTGCATACCATTAATTCAAAAATCTTGCAATGAATGTTGTCATCCATATAAATAAAGTTTGGAAAAAAATCTAGAAACTGTTCAAAATTCATGTACACCCTCCATCCCAAAATAAATGCGGACAATAAAAAAATACACAGAGTTTTAGGAATACATAATTATTATACTTTTTATTTTACCAAAGTATAATTTTACCCTTAATTATAGAGAGAGAAATTTTCTCTATCACATAATTAAAGGGTATAATGGAGAGTAGATATTTTACTTTTTAAAGTGAGTATTTATTTTGGAACAAACAAAAATAGTAATGTAGACACTTATTTAAGGACAAATGGAATAAATGTTAAAATCTTTGGGCAAAAACTTTTTAAGATATAGTTTATAATGCAATATAAAATATAATATTAACATGACATAAATAAACAAATGTCAAACATTATATATTGCATTATTTTGGTACGTCGCATTCAATTCATGATTATTACACTATTTGAATTTTTTATAAGAGTCAGCTGTTATTACATAGATAAAAATTCATTTAGTACGTCCTCTATCTTTCCTTAATTATTTTAAAGTTTTTGTTTTGATTTTAGGGATTTTTATGTTTTTTTTATCGATTTCGAGATACTTTTTCGGTATTTTTGGTTGATTTCGGGAGATTTTTAGGTAATTTTGGTTGATTTCAAGAGTTTTCCGGTATTTTTGGTTGATTACGAGGTACGCTTACACTTTCAAAAGAATACGGAAGCACCTCCTAAAACGATACGGTTGCACCTATCACGAAACCAAAAAAATTTACCCTTCGTCGGAGAAATAATACGGTGGCACGTGCCACCGTGTGCCCTTAACTGGGTCCGTCCCTGTTGATACGTAACATCTTAAACCACTAAACCAGAAGTTTCTAAAAGTTACATGATGAATTGATCATGTTCTCTTATATTTATAAACTAGAACACTAAAATATAAAACTTGTACTTTTATTGTAATTTTTTAATTTTTTATTCTTGGCGTACTATCTCTTACAAAATAAATCTCCATTGACTTTAGATTTTATTAAGTATACGTCATTTATCTTGATAAAATATTAGAACTAATATCATATTTATGATTTATTTCGGTTGTGATGTAACTGCTCAAGTACTAAAAAGATGATTATTATTAATTATATAAAAATTATTTAAGCTTGTCAAATGTATCATAATCTTTAAAAATTAATTTTATATATAATTAAAGATTATGCAATGATCAATAATAATAAATATAAACAATTGTAAAATTTTTTGACTCTCTTAATTTATGGTTTGTTTACAATGTCTACCAAAAAAAATATTAATTGAAGGCTCTTTGAAAATAGAGCAGATCTTGAGGGGCTGTTTATGTAAGTAATCCATCTTCTAGAAGCTTTTGCAAAAAGGGCCCTGGAGCTGGAGCATTCCCGAATTTATTACGGCCGAAAACAGAAAAAGAAACTTAATTTTCTGGAAAATGCTAATTAGGCCATCTGTATCCCAGCCCTCAGGCCCTCAAGCGCCACATCAGCGACACATCAGCTTTTCTCCTAACCCTCTCCTCAAACCCTCAAGCCTTAAAGTGACGTAGCGGGAACCCTCAAGCCCTCTTACCACCTCATTTTTTTTAATTCTTTTATTTATACATTTAATTATTTAACAAAATAAAAATATTTATATATTTTTTAATAAATAAAAATAAGATAAATAATAAAAATAAAAATTCATATCATTCATTAAAAATAAAAATTACAAAATACAAAACACTAAAAAAATAAAAATTACAAAATACAAAATTACCCAAAATTATGTAATTTTCTAATTCTCTCTTTCTTCGCCAAAGTAGCCCTCAAAACGTCTCCCGTAAGGTGATCATGCGGGGTTATGAAAAACTCGAAGTCTTTATCAAATCGTTTTTCTCGTTCGATTTCTCGTTCGTGTTCCAACTTATCTCGTTCGAGTTCGAGTTTTTTCATTTTGTATTCCATTGTATCATCAATCTTCTCGTTGAACGTCGTCAACAACTGAGTAACACTTTCGTTCGTATTCGACCCGCTCGTATTACTCGTTGATGTTTTTTTGCCTTGTTTCTCCCGATGGGTCGTTGAAGTTGCTCGATGAAGTTGTCGTCATCGTCATCATCGGAAGGTTTGGTACGTTTTGAACCCCGCGATGAAGTTGTCGTCATCGTTGGAACGGCTCCCCATTTTGGACATTTTTTTAGGACTTCCCAAGCTTGTTCATGAGTGAAAGCAAACCCAAGTTGTGCTCGGTACCGTTCGTGTGCCATTCGTGAAATGTCGGCCTCACTCATTCCGCTTGATCTATTAGTGACCAAGTTGTTGTAGAAGCCGCCAAAATAATGTATTCTTTTATTGAGGTCGTTGAACTTGGTGTTGAGTTGATGAGTTGTTCTATAATTTCCGCGGCCCATCAAACTAAAGAACACTTGCCCGATTCGGGTCAAAAAACTTTCTACATTTATGTAAATTCAAGTATAAGAATACTAACAAGGATAATAATAATAATAATAATAATAATAATAATAATAATAATAATAATAATAATAATAACAATAATAATAATAATAATAACAATAAAAATACTACCACCGGTTTGTGCGTTACCGACAACGGGGTCCTCCGAAACGTCAACCCACGCCGACACTAACGCGAGTTCCTCGTCTTTACTCCACATCTGTTTGGCGGCTCTATTTTCATATTGTTTGTTTTTTCCTTTTCTCGTTGGTGTCGGGTTTGATGGTTCCGGGATAGATTGTTGTGTGTAGATGGATTGTGGTGTGTGCGGGCTAGAATGTTGGGTTTCCGGAACAATGTCGTCGTTGAGATTGATTGCGGGTGAAGGAAGATTGTAGTTGGCCGGAGTAAAACCTTGTTCAATCAAACCAGGACGTGTAAATTGGTAAGGAATATGTTGCGAAAATTGTTGGTGAAATTGTTGGGGAAATTGTTGCGAACATTGTGGCGAAAATTGTTGCGAAAATTGCGGATGATAACCTTGTTGTGTAAACGCTTGGAAACCAAGCTTCGGGTCTTCTTGCGGTTGCGGTGTATCCGGTCGGTTACGACGAGATGTAGGTGCTTTGTTTGGATTCATGATGAAATTTGAGAGAGTTTGAGAGAGTTTGAGAGAATTTGAGAGATTTTGGTGTGAAAAATATAGAGAATGGAAGAGAATGAGAGAATGAGAGAGTTGTTTTGTGTGAAAAATAAAACGGGTTTTAGGATTATATATATAGTATGATTAAATTGAAAAAAAAAATTAAAAAAATAGCCGTTGCCAACGTCTTTATTTTCAAATTATTTAAAAAAAATTAAAAAAAAGAAAAGCCATCGGGTTGAACGGGTTTTGGAACCCGAGCCCGCTCCCCCCGTACCGTAACCCGCTGGAACCCGCTCGAACCCGGGTGCCATGTGGCGTGAACCCGAGCCCGAGCCCGCAGCGCTACGGATGGGTTTCAATTTTTTTTAATAGCAATGGGTTTCAAGGTAAACTTAAAAATATCGACTAATTTCTCGAGAAACGTGAATGCTATGAAGTCGTTGCCGATGAAACTCCATGACCACAAGAGATTTGATAACGCTTAAATTAATTTAAACCTAGAGTAGATGAGATTTTCCACTACATCCTCTTAAGTTTTAATCAATTCAATACGCCACAACTCAAGTGGTTTAAGGTAACAACAAAGTTATACATGCATGTGATTGTACTGAAACAAGGAATTTTAAAAAGTTTGTGACATTAAGTACAAATTTTGATTTATCATTACATATAATCAAAGAAATTACAAAGTTTAGGAAAAAAGAATCAATTACAAAATTTGTTATTAAAATCCCAGGTGATGTTTGTGCTTTCGTTCTATCGTTGTGAAACAACTCAAATGTTTTTAACGACGCTGGTCGGCGGCAGAAAAAGAAAGGCGGAATTCGTGTTGTGGTCGGCGGTAGAATCAGAAGAGCAGTGGTATGGAACTTGTGCTCGGTTAGGGTAAGGAACGACGACGTAGTATTGAAGGGGGTAGTAGGTTAATCAACGGTCTGGTGGTATCAGTGACAGGAGAATTCAAGAATCTCTCCGGTTAAAGAGAAGCGGCGGTTTTAAGGGTAGTGGCTGATTCTGAAATTGGGATCCGGTAACATTCGGATTTGTGGCAAGTCTGTATCCGAACAATAACTTTCGGGTTCCTATTTCTGGAGTCTTTGTGGTTGGTCTGTATCTGGACAATTACATCCGGGTTCTTGTTTCCGGAGTATTTTCTGTCGACTCCATACCTGGATTATTATATCCGGATTCTTCAACTCCGATCCATTAGACCTCTTACAACTTCTACACCTTTTCGATCTATCTCTATCAAGTCTGGAAACATTTTAAGCTTTCATCCACCAGGGGTTTCTCTTGATTTGGTTTCCGAGTTTTACTGTCAAGATAGGCATCCGGATAATAATTTGTCCAGACCTACCCAATTTGGTTTCTGGTTGTTTCTGTCCGGATAGACATCCAGATTGTTAGTTAACCAAAATTGTAAGCTTTGGTATATGGGTTTGGCTGCCAGGATTTATCCGGATTGTTTGCCACGGGTTTGAGGAATTTCCTTCACTAGAGAGACGAGTGACAAAGATGGCCTTCGATCATGAAATCTTTGGTACCAGGTCCGGATGGGTTCTCGTTTGGATTTATCAAAAACTTTTGCGGGATCATTAAAGGGGTTTGCGGTGGTTTTGGGATAAAGAAAGGATAAGTGGGGGATGCAATTCATCATCCTCACGTTAATTCCTAAGGTCCCAAATCCGGAGGGCCTTGGTGAATTTTGACCGATTAGCCTCATAGGGGTTTTGTACAAGACGGTAGCAAAAATCTTGGCGGAACGAATGAAGGTTGTGGTGGGTAAAGTAATAATCAATGTTCAAAGTGCCTTTATTAAAGGGTGGCATATTTTGGATGGGGTTTTAATTGAAAATGAGGTAGTTGACTTTATAAGAAAAAGAAAAAAAGTGGGTTGACGTTTAAAGTGGACTTTGAGAAAGCCTACGATAGCGTCGAATGGAATTTTCTTTTGGAGACTTTGGAGAAGATGGGGTTCGGGAGAAAATGGGTAAGGTGGATCAAGGCATGCCTCCACTCCACTTCGATGTCGATAGTCATTAATGGTCCCCGACGAAAGAATTTAAAATGGGTAAAGGTTTGAGACAAGGGGACCCGTTAGCCTCATTTCTCTTCCTAGTGGCGGCTGAAAATTTGCACATCCTAATGGAATAAGCAAATGAAAGGGGTCTTTTTGATGGAATTAAAGTGGGAAAGGATGATGTTAAAATTTCTCACCTACAATTTGCGGATGACAAGTTCTTCTTCGGCAAATGGAACATTGTGAACCTAAAAAATCTCATGAAAATCCTAGGGTGCTTCCAAGAGATTTCAGGATTAAAAATAAATGTTAGCAAGAGCAAAATATTCGGTTTGGGAGTTCAAGACGAGGAGGTATGGGGATGGGCTCGGGGCTTAGGGTGCGGAGGGGGGTCTCTTCCTTTCACGTACCTTGGCCTCCCGGTTGGAGCTTCAATATGTTAAAGCGGCCTTAGGAAGCGTGTCATTGTACTATTTTTCTTTATTTCGAGCCCCGAAAGGAGTGATAGTAGAATTGTGGAAACCGGTTATCGAAAAGGTAAAGAATAAATTGGCATCGCGGAAAACAAAATTGATTTCTTTTGGAGGAAGGCTTACTTTAGTTAAAGCGGCCTTAGGAAGCGTGTCATTGTACTATTTTTCTTTATTTCGAGCCCCGAAAGGAGTGATAGTAGAATTGTAGAGGATTCAGAGTAGATTCTTTTGGGGGAGGGGGAGGATCAAGTGAAAAAAAGAAAGCGACATGGGTCAATTGGGAAAAAACTTTGGGGAGTCTTAAAAATGGGGGCTTAAATGTAGAGAGTTTGCAATCGCTAAATTGGGGATTATTGGGTAAATGGTGGTGGCGTTTTTTAAATGATAAAGATGCAATTCGGGTAAGGGTAGTAAGAAGTATTTACGGGGAAGAGGGGGCCTTAGGTGCTAGCAATTCGGACAACAGGTATACCGAATCGACTTGGAAAAATATTGTGCGGGTTGGGAAGGACTTGGATAAAGAAAGGCTGAATTTTTCAGATTCATTTGGAAAGAGGATTGGGGATGGCGTAGACACCAAATTCTAGAAGGATAGGTGGGCGGGTGATAGAAGTCTCCAAGAGGTCTTCAATCGTTTGTTTAGATTGGATTCCGACAAAACGGTAAGTGTAGCGCAAATGGGAGAATGGGTGGGGGAGGCGTGGTCGTGGAAATAGACATGGAGGAGGGAACCAAGGGCCCGAGAAAGAGGAGATATGAAGGAACTAATAAGGCGGGTCCAACCTTGGACTCCGGATAGAAGAAAAAGCGACAAGGTAGAGTGGAACTTATCCTCGACAAAAGAGTTCAATGTAAGGCAACTACGGGAAATAATTGAAGAAAAAAAGGATGGAACGGGGTGGGAATTCGAGGGAAATGGTATGGTTTTCGGTAGTCCCAAGGAAGGTGTGTATATTCATGTGGAGAATAGGTCGAGGATGTATACCATGTAGCGCAGCCATGGACAAGATGGGTGTGGATTTGGACTCGGTGCTTTGCCCGAGGTATGGCGACGTGATTGAAGACATTGATCATGCTCTTTTAGGATGTGAAGAAGTGAAGAATCTTTGGGCTCTGGTAGGAAGGTGGTGGAAGTGGAACATGGACGACACTACAACAATTCAAGACTTGGTGCGAGAGGACCAGGCATTGGCGGAAACGACAAAAGGTATATCAAAATGGATGGCGGTAAAGTGGTCCTTTCTTTATCTGATTTGGTCTCACATGAACAAGTTAGTGTTAAAAATGAAAAGAGCCACATTATTGACTTATTTTTCGAGTTTTAAAGGAAAACGTTTGAATGGGTGAGTAAAATGGTCAAGAAGACGAATTTGGATTGGGTTGAGTGGCTATCGAATCCATTGGGGTAGAGAGACAGATGCATGACTGAGTCGGGTCGGTGGCTGATTGAGATCAACACTCATACGATAACGATTTTCGATCCTCCGGGTTATGGGTTGCTTCTCGCAAACTGGCCAGACTCTTATATTGTTCTTGGATTGTGTTTCGGTATTCAGTTTGTTTTTATGTTTTGGGCTGGTAGATTATGTTTAGTTTGGGTATTTGTTGGTGTAAGATGTTTGGATGATTCTTAATGAAATGCTTGTTGTTCAAAAAAAAATTACAAAATTTGTTAATTTAATACAATTTTACTTGTTTTCAGGCAAACATAAATATTTAATATACAACTAAAAGATAATATTAAGACATAATATAACAATAATAATTAAGGGTCAGGGGCGGACCTAGAATATCTCATGAATCTATTTTTTTCCATATTGTCTGATATTTTTAGTCTAATTTTACTGTTTGAGGGGTTTATAAGTGTTTTTTTTATCGATTTCAAGGGAGTTTCCGGTTTTTTGGCTGATTTCTAGAGTTCTTTTCCCTTTTGTTGGTTGATTACAAGATTTTTTTTGGTTTCTTGGTTGATTATGAGGTACGGTTACACCTTCTTAAATAATACGGTTGCACCTTTCGCGAACTTAATTTTTTTACCTTACAGTGGAGAAACAATACGGTGGCACGTACCACCGTTGACACTTAACTAGGTCCGCCCATGATAAGGGTCATTTGGACCTTTTTTCAAGAAAATTTAAATCTATGACTTTTTAACATATTTGAAAATGCCATTGCTTAAGAGATGAATACACGGGTGATTTAGGTATATGACCTTCCAGACACCATAGTTTTTGCAAAATGACCTTCCCTTTCCTCTTATGAAGCAAATGACCATACTACCCTAACATTTGCATAAGTGAATCACCGTCTCTACTATGAGCTTCGACTACCACCACCGTCTACTATATGCTCCAACCTCTACCACCGTCCGGCGAAGAAGAAGGAGGTCGATCTGCTTCGTCTATGCTATGTGCTCGGACCACCACAGCCCAACGAAGAAGAAGGGAAGAGGCCGACGAAGAAGAAGGTAGCCGATCTAGGGTTTGGGGAAGATGATTCAATTAAGGGTAATTTAGGAATAACACATTTATTAAGGTTACTGTTAATGCCAAAAATCGTCCAGAAGGATAACTTAAGGTTGATTGTGGAGCTTAACAACTAAAGAAATGAATCGTTCGACAAAACAGTGCGTTAAAGACAGAAAATGTAAAAGAGACAAATATTTTGGTGACGCGGGAAAAACCTCAACGAGGAAAAAACCCGCGGACGACTTTGGAGCTCGTCGCTGCACTATGATCGCCAAATAGGGGTGTTAGGACACTGAAGTTGTCCTTTATAATAGAAAGTTTTGTAAATCAATAGCTGTGTTAAAGGGCTTATGCTTAATTGTTGTAGCAAGTGATGAAGACTATAAATAGGTCTTTACTTGTAGTTTGTAAGAAGTGAATTCATTAATACAAGATGTAGATCTCTAATCACTTTGTGTTCTCTCTAGGTTAGATTTCCTTTTCAATAATGTTCTTCATCTTCTTGTTACACAATACTTGGATTGTATGAAGATCATGGACCTAACAAGTGGTATCAGAGCCAAATCGAAGAATTTTTCATCGATACGATCATTGGATCTTCACAATTCAAGCGTTTTAGCCCTATTTTGCTCAGATTTCGAAGATTTATGGTGTTTGTTCAAGAAAAAAGTCGAACTCACTTTTTGGATCAAAACTTCATCAAATCGATCGAATTACATGTTTTGATCAACTAGAAATCTGTTCATCTTCATTTTTCGAATAAGTCTGCGAAAGAATCCCTGAAATTGGTCAAGAATTGAAGAAGTTATGATGATTTTAGTGATTTTCGAATGCCGTTACTTGAATTCGGATTATTCTTGATGAATTCGGATTATTCTTGATGAATTCAGATCCTTCATCGTTTACTGTTCATTGATGAATTCGGATCCTCCATCGTTTACTGTTCATTGATGAATTCAGATCCTTCATCATTTACTGTTCATTGATGGTTTCGAATCCTTCATGCTTTACTGTTCATGATTTCGGATGCTAATATTGTTTGGATGGCTTAGATGGTTTCGAACTGTTCAGAGTTGTTGGTTTCGGATCTTGTGAAGTCCGAAATATTGCTGAATTTGGTCATCTTAGTTCTGAATTTCGGAATGTGCTTACACCTAAAGGTTCAAAGGTATGGATGGCTTCGCAACTTTCTAATCCTCATTCTAATGGTTTCGAATTCCATTTATTCAAGATAGGCATGGTTTCGCATCCAACATGATACGAAATGGCTTGATTTCGAACCCTACATGATCCGGATTCATTGATTTCGGACCCTTCATGATTCGAATTGCCCTGATTTTGGACCCTTCATGATTCGAATTGTCCTGATTTTGAACCCTTCATGATTCGAATTGAGTGATTTCGAACCCTTCATGATTCGAATTCCATGATTTCGAACCCTTCACGATCCGAATTCATTGATTTCGCACCCTACATGATTCGAATTCCCTGATTTTGCACCTAACATGATCCAAATTGAGCTGATTTCGCACCCTACTTAATCCGAATCCATGGTTTCGAATCTGCCTACATCCGAATTCTGATGGTTTCGGATCCAAGAAATTTGTTGAAAAATATTTCTCATTAAAAAAAAAAACCCGCTAACCGGTTAGCGGAACCCCCGTGCTAAGTCTCAGGAGGGGGACATTGTTCATGGATTTTAGCATAACGCGTCTGTGACATCATTCAGATATTCAGCTTGCCACATACATTTAGCAACTGTCAAAGTTTAAAAGAGCTCAAGTCTTTCAAGATATTCAGAAGTTGATTGTTGGAGTTCAGTCTTTGATTGGATTGGAAGAGACGCTTGAATATTTGCAATCATTATTCTGAAGTTTTGTTGACGATGCTAGACCTTTGAGTGCTCTTTATCATTCTTCTGACTTGATCAACCAGAATTGTGAGAGCTTGCAATCATTGTTCTGGTGCTTTGGTTGTGATTCAGACTTTTGAGTGCTTATAATCATCCAGCTATTTCTTGAAGATTGAAGTTCTGGATTCTCTTCATTCAGTGGCTTGAAGTATTTTGAAGACGAGCATTTCTCTACAGTTGCTGAACAATGTTATTTGCTTGGGTCGTCTCATCCCTACCGAGTAGCGCGTGTTTTTACCGTTCCTTCTTCGAGCAAATTCGTACCAAGTTCTTAAGCCGAATTCCTACTCAACTCTTGATAAAACGACGGATTCCTTGTTTTACACTAAGAATGCATTTGGTTTTTCATTCAAAACTCACTCGTTATCATTCTTGTGGGCTTATCGGAACGAGCTCGAGTTTCTACATTTTGGAGATGTTGTTCGTGCACTTAGTGGAGTACATTGGATCTAAGTTTACTCAAGGTTGAAAATATGATGAATAAGAGCAACATTCAAGGGGGAGCCAAGCCTACATTTGAAGAATGCACCGCTAAAGTTTTTACAAGGAAATCAAGGGGGAGAGGAGCTAATGATTTGAAGATGATTTGCTTTCCAAAACTTTAGGGGGAGAATGTTAGGACACTGAAGTTGTCCTTTATAATAGAATGTTTTGTAAAGCAATAGCTGTGTTAAAGGGCTTATGCTTAATTGTTGTAGCAAGTGATGAAGACTATAAATAGGTCTTTACTTGTAGTTTGTAAGAAGTGAATTCATTAATACAAGATGTAGATCTCTAATCACTTTGTGTTCTCTCTAGGTTAGATTTCCTTTTCAATAATGTTCTTCATCTTCTTGTTACACAATACTTGGATTGTATGAAGATCATGGACCTAACAAGGGGCAATGTCCTTTGTTTCTGGTGTCGAGAGTACAGTGATTACAATACAAATGACTTGAAATGTGAAAATAACAAGTGTATCGAATGTAAAACAAGTGTGTCGTGTGTGAAAACTATAGGTCGAGAGTGTAAGTCGTGCGTCGAGAGCGATCACTTGAGAGAAAGTTCTTTGCTTTGGATGTTCCTGAGTATACAGTGTGATTCCCGAATTCGATGATCTGCCAATGATGACTTTGCCTTCGTATTTATAGTCTTCGGATGCATTTAATGACTCCATGAATTCCTCTAGTAACGGTCGCAATGGTCTCTGCTGTTTAATGTTCATAACTGCTGTGTCGGTTTCGTCCGTTGGTCATAAATGACGTTGACCTGTATTAAATGATAAAACCATAACAGAAGAGTCGTACGTTAGACGGTCGAGGTCGTGTGATTCTACACGACGGTCGAGGTCGAGAGGTACCCTTGACTTCGGCTTTGGTCAAAGGACAAAATGTTTTATGATTTGACTTTGTTACGAGAAAAGTGCGATAAATGTTCTTAGTGCCTTGGTCGTGGTCGAGACTGGTGAAATTTTACCCAAACAGTTTGCCCCCAAAATTTGAAAAAGTGGAGTGGCAAATTCGAATTTCAAAAGTTATTTAAATTTTGCTAGTGATACGTGTAAAAAACATTTTCAGTTGCCCTGGGACTGGATCGGTCCAATTCTAACTGAATGGGAAGTCGAAAAGGGGATAAGGTCATGACGTCATGCTGATGCACGATCGTGCATAACAGCTGTAAACGCTAGGTGTCGACAATCTGTCGAGTATTCGAAAAGGCAGGGGCACGTGTCGACAATCGAGAGGCTCGACCTGACACGATCATTTGGCATAAATAGAGACCTTCGACGGATCTTTTCCTTTTACGATTTCAGAGAGTTTTTAAGAGAGATTTTCCCTGATTTCTTTGCTGTTGTTCGCCGAATCTTTTCCTAACCCGCAAGAGATCTTCGACTTGTTTGAGTTTCTAGGTTTTTAGAGCGCCTATATAAGGTACGATTTCTTGATCTTTCATAAGTCGATTGGAAAAACTTAGGTCTAGAAATGTCGATAGAGCCTGCTAGTTCTACTGAAGATCTCGACGATCTTAGAAGTTTGGCAAAAATTCCTACGGGGATTACATTGGTTAAAGCAGGTCAAATCTGACCTGATACGTGTCCCGATAGGTTTGTGGTCATTTACGAATACCCTTTTAAGATAGGATTCGAATGGCCTTACTCGCCTTTAGCCAAGGCCTTTATGACCGAGTTCGACTTAGCACCGACCCAGTTAATGCCCCAATTCTGGAGGGTAATACAGGTGATCGAGCGCCTCACTGATCAATGGGAATCTCCCATGAATGTGCACGATCTTCTCTTGGCTTATCAAGTCAAGAAAGATAAATGTCATCGCTATAGCCTGTTTTCTAGATATAAGGGTGATCGTACATTAGTCTTACAGACCGCTGTAAACGATCGTAAGTGGAAGACGAGGTATGCGCTTGTGCGTAAGTCGACTCTTGACTTTGAGAGCAACTGGATTAGGGCTGGTTGGAATACGTCGGGTGAGATTTGGTAGCCTTATTGTCGTACGTTGTTTGTAATTTTTGACCGATTTCTAACTTGTTTTTATGCATCAACAGCTATAAAATTCGAAGACGTGAAGCCTTACGCTAACTCTCAAGCGAAGGTTGACGCGTTTCTAGATTTTAGTACTGTCGAGCGAACATTTGTCACTCGACATTTGGCGGACGGCGATGAAGATCTGGTATACCTAGGAGAGAATCTTGGAGAGAAAGCGGAGGAAGAAGAAGAGGCAGAGGAGGAAGAGTCGAGGGGAGAAGAAGAGATGACTGGTAAGTGTACCTTCTAATTGTTCGACTATGATCCTTTTATGTTCGTCGTGTAACATTTCTTCTCTTATCTGCTTCTAGGTGAATCTCAGATGAAGGTGCCGTCGATCTCGGCTAAAAGAGCAGCTCAACTCGAGCTCGCCCGTAAGGGCAAGGAGAAGAGACTAAAGGCCTCGAAAACTGAGTCGGGGGCTTTACCGAAGACGCGGATAACGATCCCGAGGGAACCGTCTTCGAAGGTTGATGACTAGTCGAGAGTCGTTACGCCTGAGAAGGCGAAGGTCGCATCGCCTTTGAAGACGAAGACGTCTTCTAGCGCGATTGCTGCGACACTCGTTAGTTTTGCGCCACCGGCGAAAACAGCGAAGTCCCCTACTACCACGTCGATCCCTTCGTCGACCGACAAGGGCAAGGAGCATGCGACGGGAGGGGCTAAAGTCACGAAGGTTAACTTCACGTTGCCTTCGGATTTTATGGCCGATGATGTCTTATCCGGGACGGACTTGTTTCCTCACATGGGGAAATATTTGCTCCCTTCTTTCAGGGAGCGTTTCGAGGGATTCCCTGTCGAGGAGACGGGATCCCATGTCGCCGGACTGGTGTTTCTTGTAAGTTTTTCTTTTAAAACTTGTGTTTTCGATGTTTTCTTAGCTTTTGTCGAATCTTTACTGACATGTTTCTTTGTGTTTTATAGACACTTCAATCTTCTCTTGCCTTGCGTGCGGAGACAGAGAAGATCAAGGATCTGGTGTCTTCCGCCCACGAGAGGGGGAACGCAGCGTTGGACCGGGAGAAGGTCGTTTTGGAACGCGAAGAGGCTATGTCCAAACAGCTCGACGAGGCCAAAAAAGAGTTAGAGGCCGTCGGTCATGCGAAGGACGATGCGAACCGTCGTCTAAAGCAGTCCTTGTCGATGATCGACGGTCAAAGGGAGGAGCTGAACAAGATGAGGGAGTCCTTGGCCGCGAAGGAGAAGGAAGTTGAGGATTCTAAGGCCAAGGTGGTTAGTCTGGAGACGGAGGTGGGAAAGCTAAAAGACGAGGCTGCGTCTACCTTTGCCCTGGCTCGATTGACTGCTCGTGCTGCCATAATGAGGCAACACTTGTTGGGAAAAAACCCTTTAGCCCTGGCGTCGGTCGAGATTTCTTACTTTTTGCAAGAGGTCGGGTCTGCATGAGATCTCGACTCCGATGATGAGAAGGAAGCCAAAGAGGAAGAAGTAGACGAAAGTTCCAAGGTCGAGGTCTCGGACAAAGATGCGACCGACACTCCTCCTCAGCCTTAGGATAAATGTTCCTTTTGTGAATTTTGTTTTCATGCTCGATCGTTGGTGATCGAGTCATCTAATGTAGTAGTTGATTTGATGAATGGAGTTTTTATTTCACATATCTTTCGGTTTTACACGTCTCATAAGTAAACACAACGGTTAATTGCGAATTTCAAGCGTGAAAGAAAACATGCGACTTAGGCATCCATTGTAATATAATGACTAAGACATAAGTCGTACATTTGAATTGTATTGAAAAACACAAACATATGCAATCGATGTGTTCATTCAGAACATACAAATTTTTCTAAGTCTAGAAACTCAGAGCAAGGGGGCGTTTAGACCATACGATCGTATAATTAGATCGTACGACGCTCTTGGATCTTGTGTCCCTATGATAGAATAAGCAAGTCATAGACTTGAACACTTATGTCATGCGACCTCGCAAGATTAAAGTCGTACAGCAGACTTTTCGATGTCGTGTGATCTACGAATAAACAACGTCAGAGGTTGGTCGTTGGCTAGCCAACGACCCTCCGATGCTTAAGTTAGTAATCTTCGTGGTAAAAAATCGTGTGAGAAAAGGAAAGAGACTTAGAAGAAATACATTTTCAAATGCGTCGCATTCCAACTACGTGGGATATCTTGATTGTCGAGGGTTTGGAGCCTATAGGCACCTTTAACCACGATTTCTGAGATACGATAAGGACCTTCCCATCTAGTGGAAAGCTTACCGGCATTGAGCTCTTGAGTGCTTTGGAACACTCGTCGGAGGACGTAGTCGCCTACTTGAAAGACTTTAATTTTAACGTTTTTGTTGAAGTGTCGTTCGACCACTTGCTTCTGTGATGCCATCTTGATTAGTGCTGACTCTCTGAGTTCCTCGAGGGAATCGAGGTCATAACTTAAACCGACCAGATTATGGTCGATGGAAGTATGCCTTGAGGTTGGGAGCTGGACTTCGACCGGTAAGACTGCTTCACAGCCATAGACCAAAGAGAAAGGGGTTTGTCCTGTGGACGTGCGAGGCGTCGTGCGATTCGCCCACAAGACTGAAGGGAGTTCTTCGACCCACCTTCCCTTTGCGGCTTGTAACCTCTTCTTGATTTAAGCAATGATGGTCTTATTGCTTGACTCAGCAAGTCCATTTGCCTAGGGATATCTGGGCGTCGAGGTCGTTAGCTTGATGCTGCGATCTTCACAGAACTGTTGAGTCCTGTTGCTTATAAATTGGGACCCATTGTCGCAGACAATTTCGGATGGAATCCCAAACCTGCATATGATATTAGTCTGGATAAAAGAGATGACTTCCTTGTCCCGAACTTGGGAAAAGGCAGTGATGAGACAGTGCTTTGAATACACCTACAGACGTGTGCTAATAGAACCAATAAGCAAGTATACTTATATAGAACTATGTCGTCTCTCAAGTAATAAAATGGTAAAATACCGAATATCGTCCCACAGAGATTGGAGTTAAAATTGCCTTTAAAGTATGATGAAAGAAATCATTTCAGATGGCGATTTGGAAGAAAATATCTTTGATTGGTTGGTTGATGATTAACACATATTCTAATTAACAAGATTTAAAGAGAAGCAAGGGTGTAAGACTCGTGATGATACGTTCAACCAAATTCCAGTAGACTAATGCTGCAACGATGCTGCAGCATAACAGTGACAAAAACTAGTTTTATTATCTACTTTGAGACACGTTCCTCTCGGACTCTCACCATCCATGATTCCAAGTAGTCAGAAATCTCATCTATGAGCAGAACCAAAGGTAAAGGAATGATGGAATGGAGTTCTCAAAGTATACGGTGAAACAAATTCTCTTTGTATAAAGTTACTCTCTCGATATAACCCCCGTACCTCCCAAGTTTGTGTAATTGTTGGTCCCAAAGGGTTATACAAGTTTGTAGAAGGGGGGGGGGGGGGGTTGAATACAAACACACGATTTTTACTTTCTAAATTGTTTATTGATATAATCAAACAATTTACAACTTGTTGCGGAACAAGATTAAGGATAAACCTAATCTAAACAAGTTAAGAACACTAAGTTTCTTGCACTAGAAATAATATAGAAAGGAGATAAGAATACTACGAATAATATTCTAACACTAAGAGAGAAAGAAGAAGATGGCCGAGCACTTCAATCCTGAAGTAGGGTTCTTCTTATATACTGCATGCATTTAATGCAAAGCAGTATACCTTTACACGTGACAACAGCTGATTGGCTGCATTGTTTGACCTTTGTAGACAACCTTAGTAGCCGCATGGTGTACAGTGTAGAATCAGAGTTGGTTGTACGATTCTGGACAGAAGGGATGTCCGTTCTGACATTTCGTACGGAAACGTGCAAGGGGGGAAGACAAAAGCAACTTGCAGCGTTCGTTGAACAGTGGTTTATTAGCGAATGATAAAGCTCAGCGATAGCTGAAGTCTTCTACTTGAAACTTCACGTTGAGTGGACATGTCTTGCTTTACTGATATCCGCATCAGTTCATGAGTAGACTTGTCGCTGGTTCTTGGGCTTGATCTTCGACTTCAGCGTAGAACCTTTGTTGATGTGATACTTGTCTTCAGGGATCATAAGTAAACAACTAAACTATCAGCGATCACCAAAAGTACTGAACATGCTCAGAGCTTTATAGTAGACAGTGTTCGCTGAATATTAAACTTAAAGAGCGAGAGTTCCTATCAGCGGTACTGTTGAGTCTTAGTACTTATCAGCGATAGTGAAACTCTAATACATATTGTTTACTTACAATTTTCACTAAGTGTTTCTAAAGGGTCATTATCAAATCACTGAGGGTTTGGATCAACAATCTCCCCCTATTTGATTATGACATACCAATGAAGAAAAATTGCTAAATATGAAAACATAAGGATAAAAAGAACTTATAACATATTTGTCCATTTTACTGTTTTCTGGGATCTTTTCAGTACTGATGGAGTAAAGTACATTCGCTGAAATTTTTCTTTAAACTTCGTATAAGGTTACAAAGGGAAGTAGAAAAATTACAAGTACAACAAATAAATTTACAAGTACAAAAGATGTAAGCTGATAAAGATAGAAAGATTACAAGGAAATCCTATCAGCCTTCAAAAGGTTCTTCCTTAACGAGAAGTTCATCAAGGGTCTTTGTTGTAGGGATCATCCAGGCAGGGACATTTTCTCCTTGATTTCTTCTTTCTTGAGCTTCTGAGAAGATCAAGGGCTTGAGATATTGTGCCTGAAGATCGCGTCTGAATTCACACCAATAGATGAGATCCCTGAGCTGTTCAATGGGAGTGATGGGAAGCTCAGAGATACGTTGAAAGCGTTGTCCTCCATCATAGTCGTGAAAGAAGATACCATAAGGTTCGCTTATGACTTTTCCAGGAATGAATCGTTCACCAGGAGGCAGGGAGGTGTCAAGCGCTGAGAGGTCAGGTTTAGGACCAAGTACTTCATCGCGTGAGAAACCAATTCCTGTTTCGTTCCGGATAGGAGGACCTGAATCTGAAGGTTTTGACATTTTCTTTGCAGAGGCCCTTCTTTGTTGAGTTGCAAGAGGAGTGGGAGGAGGAATATCCACAACAGAAGATACCAAGTCGATCTGTCGATTTATAAGTTTCTCGACATGATCCTTGTATTTAGAACGTGAGCGCTAAATGGCTATTATGATCTCCAACCATTCAGAGAGACCGTACTTCGTGATAGCATCAGCATAGAAGGTTTCCGTTGTACCGTTCTCTCTGAATATCTCGACCTCAACAATTGGAACTTTGATGGTCGATTTTCCAGTGATGTGAACTTTGTTAATTCTGGCAGCCCGATATCGAAAGTGTACTTTCTCTTTACACCATTTCAAGGTAGATTGAGATACCTTAGTCTTTTCTTCGATAATCTTCTGGGCGTCTTCCCACAACTGACGTTGGACTTCAATGGGAGTTCTTTTTAGTGCGGGGTCTTTCACCGATTGTTGGGCAAGCTGAATGGCGAGAGCCTTATCTTTTTCTTCAGATTCCTTTCTTTCGGCGAGTATCCTTTCAGCTCTGAGGTGATCAGGGAATTCCTTCTTTGATAGTCTGAACTTTTTAGGAACAGGAACTTTGGAGCGAGGGAGGATGATTCGCTAATCCTCGAACTTCTTGATTATTTCTTCTCTCCTTTTCTGATGCTCTTCACTTAGCTTTTGAGG
The DNA here is from genome assembly GCA_033807775.1 of Saussurea involucrata. Taxonomy (NCBI): domain Eukaryota; kingdom Viridiplantae; phylum Streptophyta; class Magnoliopsida; order Asterales; family Asteraceae; genus Saussurea; species Saussurea involucrata. Next base: position 177,865,946 of record CM066321.1, read on the forward strand.
AGCTAAGGAAGGTCTGTTTTTGTGAGAGAGAAGTTGTTCTTCAGGTTCATCGGTCTCAGTGATTAAATCCAAGACCGGGATTATTTCTTCAGCTCTTGTGGCTGGGATTATTGTTGGTGCAGCAGTGGGGACTTCAGCTGGATCCTCAAGCAGGGGAGAGGACTAGCTGAAACACATCGATTGTTTAAGTAAGAAGAGTTGGGGAAGAAAGAGATAGAGAAAAGAATGGGGTTAAGTGTATAGAGGTTTTATGGAGAGGAGAACTGAGATTGAGAAGGGGTAGAGGAGGGATGTAGAGTAAGGGAAGAGGAGATATTGTACCTGACAAACTGGCTTTATCTGAAGGATGGCCAGATTGCCTTCTGCAGCAAGGCCTTTGTTTTTGCCTTTGTCAGCTTCAGACACTGCAGGCTTTGTCTTGGTCGTCTCCCCTAAAGGTTCATTTATTGAAATCCCTTTTAGAGCTGGGGCTTTCTTTGGCTGTATGAAGAAGGAATCATCATCATCATCGTCATCATCATCATCATCATCGTTTTTATGGGATGATGATGGTTCTTCATTAGATATGTCGATAACTTCGTCGTCTTCAGCGTCTTCTTCATCAGTTTCAACCTCGTCAGCATAAGGAACGGTAACATCAGCAGCAACTTCAGTTTCCTCATCGAGTTGCTCCCCCTCAAGAGCAGAGGGAGTTTTCTCGGTTCCCTCAGGGTTTTCAACTCCCTGAGGTTGTCCAGCATCAGCAGTAGTAGAACTCGTCTCCCCCTCAGCTAGGGGAAGGTCTTCAAGAGTTTTCTTCTCCCCCTCAACATTATGGGGAAGGTCTTCTTTAGTCTTCTCCCCCTCTTCCACATGATGGTTAGGGGAGGATATGATATTCTCAGCATCAGCAGCATCATGCTTTGGGTCCCTGTCTTCCAGGCCAGAGATCCCAACACAGTTTTCAATCATGCTTAATCTGTCTTCTAGGCCAGATATAGCAGGATTGAGTCTTTGAAGATCTTCTCGATCCACCTGAGTAAAGTGCGAAGGAGCACAAGTGGCAGCATTCAAGCAATCGAGGACTTGCTGAAGTATATCCTTGACCGTGGAGACCTCACCCTGGAGAGTTACCATCTCTGTCTTCAGTGTTGTGACTTCACTGGACAGAGTGGTGAAGTTTGTTGCGAGGGTGGTATTGGCGAGGTTGAGATCGTTGACGATTGTGGAGTTGTTGGCTAGAGTGGTAGCAAACTGAGCAATGCTACCATCTACCTTCTCCATATCAGCACTGGAGGCTTTCTTATTAACAACCTCGGTCAGCTTTTTGAGATTCTCTCCAGCGTCTGTAACCGCTGAAGAGTTGGTGGAGAGAGTAGTGTTGTAAGAATCCACCTTTGTCACCAGATCATTCAGGGAGCGTTGAATATCTCCCAAATTAGGACCTGTAACATTAAATAACTTATGAACACAGGAAAGCTCAGGAGTTTGGGGTTGAGAGAGAGTGTGTATGGTATTGTGTATACCTGCAGGTGGGTTGGCGAAGTTGTCGAAACCTCGCAGACCTGTATGGTATTCCATGTCGCCTTCGAGAGTGCCTTGGCGCATGGAGGTGCCTGCAGATCCTAAGTTTGTTTCCATCATCGTATGTAGAGTATCAGCAGCTGAATCATGAACGATGACGGTGGTTCCAGAGAATGGAGGGAAAATTGGTGGAGTGTCCAAGGAAAGAGTGGGAGGAGTGAAGGATGAGAAGATTGGTTGGGAGCGGGGTTCAGCATTGGATCCGCTGAGAATCACTTCAGTCTGTAGAGAGACTGAAGGAGGTGGGTTCAGTTCCAAGTTTATAACCTCAGTGTTTAGAGACGCTGAGGTCGGGATGGAAGGGGTGGCTTGAGCAGCTGTGGCAGAGCGTACCACGAAATTATCCAGCGACTGTTGTACAAGATGAGTCGTGGAGTCTTCAGCCATTGATGGCTTGGAGGGTTGCTCCTTGGTTTTCTTGATCCTTTTGGAATCAAGTTAGGAAGTAGATTGTTTCCTTTTTCAAGAAGGACTGGAGGGTGCAGCCTGGGTATCAGCGGTGGGGATTACCACTGAAGTAGCCACAGAAGTAGAATAAGAAGGATTAAGAATAGATAAGAGTTTAGAAAGACTTACCTCGTTTGGCAGGGGCTTGAAATCTAGAACTTTAGCGCCAACCTGAGAGAGTCTCAGGTCTCCTACCTTTGGTTATTCATCCCCCAGTCCGTGTTGAAAGACGGCGCTGATAAACCTTGGATATGGAACGCAAGTTGGTCTATCAGCCATGTTCACCCTGAACGCCAAATCGTCGAAGATGATTGACGCCCAATCGATGTGGAGTCCCTTCAGCAGAGCATATCCCATGGGCTGTTGGGGTTGTGATGCTTGGTCAGTTGACCCGACTTTAGCTGTTAGACAGCTAATCAGATGAGCGAAGATGAAATTCATCTTGCTGGGCATCATAGACTTCTTGAAGGCAGTTAGCTTTTTGTCAGGGTTTTTGTCTCGCTCTGTGTCCCATGTGTAACCCATTGCATCAAAGAATGCAATAAGGGTTGCTCTATCAGTAGGGTTCTTTTTGGGATCAGGTAGAGGGACAAAACGGTTTTCTTTGGTACTGGCAGGAATATTTAGAGCACGCCTGATATGGTTGGGGGTGATCTTGGAGATACCATGGTCTGTGTCACAGAGAATGACATCGACCATTTTCTTTGGGTCTTTGGGTGAAGGAACCTGAGCTCGTCTGGAAGTATACCAGAACTGAGCGAGAAGAGAACGATGAGCAGGGGGTGCAATGGTGAGAACATTTGAAATGGGGCAAGTTTTAAGAAAATTCACAGCATCATGAAGATGTGTGACAGGTTTCTTTTCAGGGAAGTCGAAGAGAGCATAAGGATTATTGTGTTGAAAGGTAACTTTCTTGAGTTCGAACTTAACCTGAGGAGCTTTAGTGAATTCAGTGACCTCAGCAGCAATAGAGGTCTTATCAGCAGGAGATTCAGTAGTAGATGCCATTTCTGTTTATCACATATAAACATGAAGAAGATGAACAAAAACAATCTTACAGTATTTGAATTTTGTCCATTTCATTCAGACAGAAGATGTCTTAATGAAGATTAGGGTTTTTCTTTGTTTTAAAAAAGAAATACAAAACATGGAGAGTAGGTGTTTTCCAGTTTCTAATTGAAGAAGAGATTCTGGAAAAACATATGAAGAACAAGTTTAAGATTTTTGTTTCAAACTTGAAGAACAACCATGAAGGTTGTGATCATAAAATAATGAAAAGAAAATGATTTTATTTTAAAAAGGTTTCTTTTGTTTGATCTGTTAATAACAAGAATAAGATCAAAAACAAGTTAATAAAAGGTAAATAATAAAAATATTAACCTTGATTGAAGAAGAAGATGAATAGTTTCTGGAAACAAGAGTTCAAGATGCAACAGTAATTCTTTTCTTGTAGGAGAAGTTGTTCGCGTAAAGGAAAAATATAAGCTCGAATGAGTTTATATAGTGAGAAGTAGAGAGAGAAAAACTATGAGCGGGAAAAGTTTTTCATGATGACACGGACACGTGTTTGCATTTGATTGGATGGAAAACGAAACGTGCAAACGTGTGTCATAAAAAGAACGTGCCAGGGTTTATCCGTTAGGATGACGTTATAAACGTCCTTTCATATTTTAGGATGTCTCTGAGGTTTTTAAGAGCTCAGGGACATTTTTGAAAATATGAAGAACTGAATAGAATTGTCAGTGTTAGTTTTAGAAATTTCAAAGTATTGCTGATAAGGAAGAGATATTCAGCGACGCAATTTGTTTTGAAATCTTTCAGTTCTAGGCGAACTTCAGGGAGTAAAGAAAACATACCTTGATATCAGCGAATCAATTTTGTTCAGAGAGAAGGTGATAGAAATGGGTTATATAAGTTCATTGTTATCACTGATCAAATGTGAACTGCTGAAGATTTTACTCTTCAAAGTTCAGCATTCCAAGCTCGCTGATGAGAAAGTTGAATCTTGTCTAATCAAGCGGTTTGGTAAAAAGATCAGCTAACTGAAAGTCAGTTAGGATAAAATGAAGTTCTATATCACCATTCATCACATGGTCTCTGATAAAATGATACCTGATTTCGATGTGTTTGGTCTTTGAGTGTAGTACTGGATTGTTGGCTATAGCGATGGCACTGGTGCTGTCGCAATAGATTGGAATCGTCGAGAGCTGAAGGTCATAGTCCAGTAGTTGATTTCTCATCCACAAGACCTGAGAACAACAGCTTCCAGCAGCTACATACTCAGCTTCAGCGGTTGAGGTGGACACTGAGTTTTGCTTTTTTACTTGTCCAACTCACCAGCTTTCCACCTAGGAGCTGACATCCTCCTGTGGTGCTTTTCCTATCCATATTGCAACCTGCAAAATCACTATCTGAATCGGCGATTAGATCAAACCCTGAGTCTTTGGGATACCAAAGACCTAGGTTAGGAGTGCCTTTAAGGTAACGAGATTCGCTTTACAATGATCATATGAGATTCCTTAGGTTCAGCTTGATATCGTGCACACAAACAGGATGCGTACATAATATCAGGTCGGCTAGCTGTAAGATACAACAGAGAGCCGATCATCCCTCGGTATGTCGTGACATTAACAGGTATTCCAGAAGGATCCTTGTTTAGTGTCAGCGGTGGTGCCATAGGGGTTTTCATAGCTGAACTCTGAGTTAAATAAAATTTCTTCAGCAAATCTTTAACATACTTTCCCTGATTAATGAAAGTTCCTTTTTCATTTTGTTTTATTTGAAGACCAAGGAAATATGTTAGCTCACCCATCATACTCATTTTATACTCTGCTTTCATCCTTTCAGAGAAACGAGTACAAAGGTCAGGGTTAGTAGAACCAAATATAATGTCATCAACATATATCTGAACAAGAATAATATGACCTTTTACTTTCCTGAAAAATAGAGTCTTATCGATTTTACCACGCTCAAATTTTTCAATAGGGAGATAAGTAGAGAGAGTGTCATACCATGCACGTGGAGCTTGCTTTAAGCCATAAAGTGCCTTATCCAGTTTATAGACATAACCTGGATGCTTAGGATCTGAGAATCCTGGAGGTTGTTCTACGTAGACTTCTTCATTCAACTTTCCGTTGAGGAACGCTGACTTGACGTCCATTTGATACACTTTGAAGTCTTTGTGTACAGCGTAAGCTAAGAATAGACGAATAGCTTCTAATCTTGCCACTGGAGCAAAGGTTTCGTCGTAATCTATACCTTCCTCTTGTCTGTATCCCTGAGCAACGAGTCGAGCCTTGTTGCGGGTTACAGTTCCGTGTTCATCCAACTTGTTTCGATAGACCCATTTAGTGCCTATCACTGACTTGTCAGATGGACGAGGAACAAGCTAACAAACTTTGTTTGTTTCAAATTCAGTCAGCTCTTCTTGCATAGCGCTGACCCAGTTTGGATCTTGGAGGGCATCATCTGTTTTCTTTGGTTCAATCAGAGAAAAAAAGTTAACGAATAAACAAATGTTACCTGCACTTCGTCGAGTCTGAACACCAGCGTTTGGATCACCAAGAATTTGATCAATAGGGTGAATTATAGTCCATCGCTGAGTCGGAGCATGAGTCACTGACTCAACCTGAACTGGAGGGGCTGAAGATGAGGCTTCAGCAACTTCTGGTATCTCAGTCAAGAGAGGAAAAGATGCAGATGGCATTTCATTCACTGATTGCTGAGAAGTAGATGGTATGTCTGATACATTTGGTTCAGAAGCAGGCATAGTGTTTAGAGGAATAGCTGAGACCCATGAAGTTTCAACTTCACTATTCTGCATGCTTGGGATGATAGTAGGACCATCATCTTTAGCGGTATGAGTATGAGGAGTGGGAATATCTTCTGAATCACCAAGATGAGAGAACATCCATTGATTAAGTTCTTCAGTATCAGCAGAAGGTTTAGAGTTCGCTGAGCGGGATTCGTCAAAGGTGACGTGGATAGTTTCTTCGACAGTCTGTCTTCTACGATTGAAGACTCTGAATGCTTTAGAGATAGAACAATATCCAAGAAAGATTCCATCATCAGCCTTAGGATCAAACTTTCCAAGAGCATCTCTGTTGTTCAGTATGAAACACTGACATCCAAAGATGTGAAGAAAGCTGATAGAAGGCTTTCTCCCATGAAAAAGTTCATAGGCTGTCTTCTTGAATCTTTTGACGATCAGCGACCTGTTTTGCGTAAAATACGCAGTGTTGACAGCTTATGCCCAAAACTGAGTCGGCAAGTGAGAATCGCTGAGCATTGAACGTGCAACTTCAATGATAGTTCTATTTCTTCTTTCAGCGTCTCCATTTTGTTGCGGTGTTCTCACTGAAGAAAAGTTGTGAGAAATACCCTTATTTTCAAAGAAGGAATCAAGAGAACTGTTTTTGAATTCAGTTCCATGATCACTCCTTATTGAGCGAACTGTCATGTTGTTCAGGACTTCCATTTTTCTGACAAAGGTGATGAGTTCTTCAGGGGTGTCACTCTTAGAACGGAAAAACACTACCCAGGTATAGCGAGAGAATTCATCAACTATGACCAATGTATATTTCTTTCCAGCGATGGATTTTTTGTTAACAGGGCCAAACAAATCCATATGGAAAAGTTGTAGAGGAGATAACACTGAGGAGACTTGCTTTGACTTAAAGCTTGCTTTGGTCTGCTTGCCTTTCTCAAATGCTGAACATAAGGACTCTTTGGCGTATGAGTGTTGAGGTAGACCAGTGACTAACTCTTTAGAAGAAAGAGTGTTCAGTGTCTTGAAGTTGAGATGGGAGAGCCTCTTATGCCATAACCAGTTGGCATCAGATGAGGCTTTTGAGAAGAAACAAGAGTTCTCAGTGGTTGTTGAGTCCATGTTTATAACGAAAACATTTTCTAAACGATAACCGCTGAGAGCTATCTTCTCCTTTTTGTCAGTGACAAAGCAGGATTCCTTAGTGAAGATCACTTTGTTATCCTTGTCACATAGCTGACTAATGCTTAGAAGATTATGCTTCAGTCCTTCAACATATGCAACTCTTTCGAAGGTTGTCGTACCATTAGAGAGCACACCGAAACCTCGGGTATAGCCTTTTCCATTTCCACCGAAAGTCACAGAGGGACCCTTCTCTTCCTTATATTCAGTGAGCAGGTTCTTCTTACCAGTCATGTGTCTAGAGCATCCGCTATCGAGATACCAGATACCCTTCTTAACCTTGGTAGCAGAGACTGAAGTAGAGGGAATGTCAGACTTTTCTTCCTCATCTTCGATTTTGGCCATAAGACAGAGATTGGCTTCATCATCATCTTCAGAGTCAGATGATTCTTCTTCATCAGAGGCAGCCCAATCATAGTCAGCCATCAGGCATTTGCCTTTCTTCTTAAAGCCTTTCAGCTTTGCATACCTTTCTTTCAGCTTGGTGTACTTTTCATCTCTAGACCTGGGGTTAGAGGATTTCTTGGAGAAAGCTGAGTTTCTAAAAACTTTCTTTGACCTGCACTCGCTAGCAAAATGTCCTATCTTTTCACAGTTATAGCAAGTAGCAGTAGCCTTATCAACAAGAGTTAATGATCTAGGCTTGTCAGTAATAGCAAGAGGTTTGATCTTTCTGAATATTTTCTTTTTGGCGAATCTCCTGAATTTATTAGAAAGGAGAGCCATAGATTCATCAAGATCTGAAGAGTCAGGATCTGATGAGCATTTAGAGTTAGTCTCCAACTCAGTGATAGTGATAGAAGATCGCTGAGTGGAAGGTGACTCTGAGATTAAAGCAACATGGGTGTTTTTGGAATCTTTTACAAGATTCTTCTTAAGATGACTCGATTGCTCATGATTAAGCATCGTGCCATATAAGGTAGAAAGAGTCATAGATTTTAGATCATTTGACAGCTTGAGACACATTGAATAACTGTCCCAGCTTTCAGGTAGACATTCTAAGAACTTTGTCAGAAGTTCAAAGTTAGAATATTCCTTACCAACGGTTTTCAGATCTATTATTAAACAGTTAAACCGCTGATGTATTTCAGAGAGAGATTCATTCTTACCACAGATGAAGCTTTCGTACTATCTTACCAGGTTGATCTTACGTGAGTCCTGGACTTCAGACGTACCTTCATACTGAACACAGATTGTGTCCCACATGGCTTTGGAGGTTTTCAGATTCATGACGGAATGGTAGACTTCGTCAGGAAGAGCCATGGAAAGAATGGATCTGGCTTTGGTGTCAATAGCCACTTTCTTCTTGTCTTCATCAGTCCACATATGAATTTCCTTGGGAATCAACCTTTCAGGAATGGCAGCTCTATCAGCAGTGCCTGGGACTTCAGGGTCAATTCTAACAGGAATATATGGGCCATTTTCGATGTAATAAGGCATAGTAGGGTCTACACCTTCTAAGAAGAGTATCATCCTGTTTTTCCATAGATTGAAATTATCTATGGAAAATCTGGGAGGTTTTGCAAGAGAACCATTATCAATGTAGTTAGTGTTTGTGTTGGTAGCCATTATGAGAAATAGCAAGGAAGAGAAAAGATTAGTATAAGCAATATCTTGTTTATGAGATTAAACAAATCTTCTCTGATACCACTTGTTGGTCCCAAAGGGTTATACAAGTTTGTAGAAGGGGGGGGGGGGGGGTTGAATACAAACACACGATTTTTACTTTCTAAATTGTTTATTGATATAATCAAACAATTTACAACTTGTTGCAGAACGAGATTAAGGATAAACCTAATCTAAACAAGTTAAGAACACTAAGTTTCTTGCCCTAGAAATAAGATAGAAAGGAGATACGAATACTACGAATAATATTCTAACACTAAGAGAGAAAGAAGAAGATGGTCGAGCACTTCAATCCTGAAGTAGGGTTCTTCTTATATATTGCATGCATTTAATGCAAAGCAGTATACCTTTACACGTGGCAGCAGCTGGTTGGTTGCATGGTTTGACCTTTGTAGACAACCTTAGTAGCCGCATGGTGTACAATGTAGAATCAGAGTTGGTTGTACGATTCTGGACAGGAGGGATGTCCGTTCTGACATTTCGTACGGAAACGTGCAAGGGGAAAGACAAAAGCAACTTGTAGAGTAGACCTCATGATCAGCGTTCGTTGATCAGTGCTTTATCAGCGAATGATAAAGCTCAGCGATAGCTGAAGTCTTCTACTTGAAACTTCATGTTGAGTGGACAGGTCTTGCTTCACTGATATCCGCATCAGTTCATGAGTAGACATGTCGCTGGTTCTTAGGCTTGATCTTCGACTTCAGCGTAGAACCTTTGTTGACGTGATACTTGTCTTCAGGGATCATAACTAAACAACTAAACTATCAGCGATCACCAAAAGTACTGAACAGGCTCAGAGTTTTATGGCAGACAATGTTCGCTGAATATTAAACTTAAAGAGCGAGAGTTCCTATCAGCGGTACTATTGAGTCTTAGTACTTATCAGCGATAGTGAAACTCTAATACATATTGTTTACTTACAATTTTCACTAAGTGTTTCTAAAGGGTCATTATCAAATCACTGAGGGTTTGGATCAACAGTAATCCTAAGTAGTTTATCTCTAAGTCTACTCATTTTAACCCTTTGAGAAAAAGATGGCTTATCAAGAATGAATCATTTTGGAAAACAAAAGTAACAACTCTCGTTGCAAGTAACTCTCTCGATATTACCCCTTATGTCATCCAAATTGACGTGCTATTCAATGGCCTATCTCTAGGTTCATGACACTTTAACACTTTCAAAGTGATCAATTTGTCAAAAGATTGTATTATCTTTATAGAACTTGGGTTGGAACAATAAAACATTATTTTTGCCACAAAATCGCCTACTTTCCTTTGGTTAACATATCACCCTTTGCCTCACACCCAAGTTTTTATGCTTAGCTACTCATAACAACAAATGTAAGAAAGCAAATGTAAAAAACGTGGAATGTAAACATGTTGCTAGAATGTAAATGACTTGGAAATGTAAATGTCTATAGCTAAAATGACAAGAAAATAAATTACAAGTAAGTAAAATGACAAGAATGTAAAGCGGAAAGTAAATACAATAATGTAGAATACTGAAATGAAGTGCAGAAAATTAAAGACGTAAAGTAATTGACAATATTAGAGACGAACAATGGATTTAAAGAAAGCAATTTAAAACAGTCAGCTTGGTACTACGGAGGATGCTGCAAGCATTCATCTGGGTATAAGGAGATCTTAAGAAGAAATGAAGAACACTAAGAACACTAAGAACAAGAAGAATGTTTCTGAAGGTGATTGGAATTAAAGGAGAGAATTGGCACTAATTTAAGATCAGTCCAAGTGGTGTCATATTAAATGAGCCCAAGCCCTCTATTTATAGTACCAATAGAGGGACCAAAAGGGTAACAATTAACTAATCCCATTAAGTTACATTAACTAAGTTATGCAAAAGGTAACTAAAAAGTACACAAAAGACTTGAATTGTAACTAGAGTGTTTAGCCAGCTGATACAAATGTAAAGACCAGTTGAACAAAAGAAAAGCCATTGGTCAAAAGATTAGCCGTTTCCACTCCACTTTAGCCATCCGCCAATTCTCCTTCTCCAAAAGCGTCAGATTCATGCTCCAGCCATGCTGCAGCACTTGCCTGTGATAAACAAGGATTTGCAATTTGTACCAAACATTAGCCATTCACCCTAAATAGCACAAGTAAACCACAAACCTTAGCTCCAATCTAATAAAAGAGAAAAGAAGTAAAAAGATGACTCAAGTTGGGATTTTAAAGCGCAAAATTCTATAAAAAGACTAAAAAGGAAGTACGTAAATACTCAAAATTGAGCACTTATCACCACCCCAAACTAAGAACTTTGCTTGTCCCCAAGCAATAAAAAGACAAAAGAAAAGACTCAATTTGTTAGAATTTTGCAAGATATAAGCATTAAGTGCAAGCCATGAAGTTGGTAATGTCAAATGTGCAAAGCATAACCTTTCATAAATCCAAAGTAACCAAAGAAAACAAAATCTAAGAGCCATTATGAACCATAAGCTAGCATCACATTCTTTTCGTCATGGTCACACATTCATCATCACAAATTACTAAAGCCTTTCGGTGAATTGGGTTTCTCTCTTTTGGCAAATCTTTTCTCACCTTAGCCTTTTCACACCCCATGTATCAACATTGAAATTTTTTCAAATTTGGCACTTTTTGGCTCTTTCTTTGTTGAATGCATACACCTACCCCTATGGGGTATTTTTGGTGTTTTAAACCATATGGCAATCTATGATTTTGATTTTTGATGAGCATTGCTCTTGCCAATTTCTTTTGCCATTTTTAGGCACCCCCACCCCAAACTAAAGAATTTGCAATGTCCTCATTGTAAGGGAAAAAGAAGTGTATAGCAAAAGAACAAGGTGGCTAAAAATGTGAAAAAGGAATGAAAGCATAGATCCTTTTAGTGACTTGTGATGAATGTGGATCAAATTGTGTCCCAAGCAAGTGTGAGTCTAGTTCTAGCATCAATCACCCCTAGAAATGCAACTTGGACTTTTCAGAATTATTCGGGTTATGCCCACAATTATCCATGTACCAATCATGTGTTTAACGCATGCAAAATAAACCTATAAAGTATAAAAACATATCCCATACTCAACTAACTAAAACTAACAGAAAATGGAGCATAAGGGCATGCTTTAACCTATCCTACTCAGACGTGAGTAGGCTGCCTGATCCCAAAAGCAGTGGTTTTGTGGGGTCCTTCTCCCCTGGATGCTGCAACACCAATCTGGGCAGCAGCTTCTGCTCTCAACATCGCGTTTGCTTCCACCAGCTCAGCCTTCTCTGCTTTCAGTTTGGTTATCTTGGCCTTCTTCTCTTCCAACCTGTGTTTCAGCCTCATCACTTCCTTCTCAACTACATATCCCTCCTCAGCTTTCTTTTTCTTCGCCTCCACAGCCGCTACCAACTCCTTCCTCAAGTCCTAGTATTTTGCCATGAACTCTTCTTTTTGTTTGTTCATCGCTTCCATTACAGCCCCATTCTGATTCAACAGATTCTGGATCACGTTCATCATGTCAGCCGATTCCATCCCCTTTTCTTTAGTATTTGTCAAGCGAACAACCGTCTTCCATTACAACCGATTCCATCAAGTTTTTGGCGCCGTTGCCGGGGATTGGTAAGCTAAAAGACTATAAAAGTATTTTCAAAGATTTGATTTTTCTAGCACCATTGGGAATTTTAAAGATTTTCTGAAAGTGGTGTATGCCAAGAATATCACGTGGGGGACTTTTGAGTTAGATCCGGATATTGAGAGAACTTTTCATCAAAGAAGAATAATTCAAAGTACATCAAATTCTCTCAATATGGACGGACCCCCACCCGGTTTTGAAAATAGACCACCAAATCCACCACCTTTAGAAAATCCAGTTCGGCCTCCGCCATTCTTTGTAAATAATCATCAAAATCCACCACTTTTTGGTAATCCACCGTTTCAACCATTTCAACAAAATCCGCATTTTCAACAAAATCCACCACTTCACAATCATAACAATGAGGAAGGAGATGATAATGGATCTATTTGTAATGATGAACCACTTAACATCATTGATCTTGCAAACTCGAAAGATAGAAGAATTATGGACTACGCAATCCCAAATTTTGAGCAATTAAATTCTGGGATTGTTAGGCCACAATTAGATACTTTACATTTTGAACCAAAACCCATCATGTTTCATATGTTGCAAGCTAATGGTCAATTTGCCGGATTACCATCGGAGGATCCCCATTCCCATTTAAAATATTTTATGGAGATCACCGATGTTTTTCTAATCCCTGTAGTATCTCCCGAAGCCTTAAGGCTCACTTTATTTCCATTTTCTCTAAGGGATAGGGCAAGAATATGGTTCAATTCATTAGCACCAGGTTCAGTACCATCTTGGGGTGATATGGCTGAAAAGTTTTTGCGAAAAATATTTTCCACCTACCCAGAATGCTAAGTCCATAAACGAAATTTGCATGTTTAAACAATTAGACGATGAAGCAATTTCCGATGCATGGGAAAGGTTTAAAGAATTATTAAGGAAATGCCCTCACCATGGCATTCCCTACTGTATTCAACTCGAGACATTTTACAATGGACTTGATTCCAATACAAAACAAATGCTCGATGCGACTTCACGAGGGGCCTTTACCTTTAACACCTACAATACAGGGTATGAAATTCTTGAAAAGATTTCAGCAAACAATGGACAATGGGCTGACCCAAGAGCTCAAATTTCAACTCAAAAGAAGACTGTCGGGTTGCATGAGATTGATGCATACACTGCATTGACAGCTCAGCTTGCTTCCATGACTAACATGCTTAAAAACATCACTTCTGGTCAAGGAGCACAGTCGGCTGTCACTAAAACTCCTGCACCTGTCCTTTCTGTGCAATGTGTATGTTGTGGCGAGGAACATTCTTATGAACACTGTCCTCATAATTCTGAATCTGTAAATTATGTTCAAAATAGACCCAGTCCTCACTCCAACACATACAATGCCAGTTGGAAGCAGCACCCAAACTTCTCTTGGAACAGCCCATGTTTGAATCCACCTGCACAAAAGCCACAAGGGAACTCTAATTTTCAAAATCAAGCAAGCAGTTCTCAAAACCACTACAAAGGAAATTTTCAAGGCAATCATCATCAGAATAACCGTAACCAAGGTTTTCAAAACAATCAACCACCTTTTCAAAATCAAAATCATGCACCTCCACATGATGATTCAAATCTTTCCTTGGAAGCAATCATGAAAGGGTTTATGACCCAAACTCAGACTTCAATCAGGAATCTCGAAACTCAAGTCAGTCAACTTGCTTTAAATCAAAGTACTAGGGGCTCAGGAACCTTACCTAGTAATACTGAAATCCTAAAGGCCCCAGGAAAGGAACATGTGAAAGCTGTAACCCTTAGGAGTGGGAAAGAATTACCTGAAGTTGTGGAAAAGGAGTTTGTCCCTTTAACCAAAACATATTTTGAAAAATTATCCAAAGCCACTCCTACTTCAGAAATTTAGGATATTCCAAAACCACCAAGTCAAAAAGAAGACCAAGACCCTAAGATTACAAGTTCAAGTCCAATCAATGTCACCAAAAGGATATTGATTCCATCTTGCTCACAACATTCAAACCAAGTTGTTATCAAACCAATTCCCCCTTACATCCCTTATCCCCAAAGGATGAGGAATGAGAAGGAGGAATTGCAATTTAAAAAGTTTCTGGATGTTTTCAAACAATTGCACATCAACATACCTCTTGTTGAAGCAATCGAGCAGATGCCCAATTATGCTAAGTTCCTTAAGGACATTTTGAGTAAGAAAAAGAAGTTGACTGAGTATGAGACTGTTGCCCTCACTGAAGGTTGCAGTGCTCTGTTTTCCAATAAAATACCCCCTAAGCAAAAAGACCCAGGGAGTTTTACCATTCCCTGTTCAATAGGTGGGAAAGAAGTTGGACAAGCTTTGTGTGATCTAGGTGCCAGTGTCAATCTTATGCCCTTATCAATTTTGAAAAGCCTAGGGATAGGTGAGGCCAGACCTACCACAATCACACTCATCTTAGCAGACAAGACCATTGCCTATCCAAAGGGTAAGATTGAAGATGTGTTAGTCCAGGTTGACAAATTCATCTTTCTGGCTGACTTTATCATTTTAGATTTTGAGGCTGATAAGGATATTCCCATTCTTTTGGGGAGACCTTTCTTAGCCACGGGTAGAACTTTGATAGATGTCCGGAAAGGAGAGTTGACCATGAGACTTCAAGACCAAAAAGTCACATTTAATGTTTTCAATTCTTTAAAGTACCCTGATGATATGGAAGACTGTTCAAGCCTAGGTACCATTGAGTCATTGTGTCATGAGGAAGAAGTCAACCAGACCTATAGGATAGAAGAGGAGGATGAGGAAGAAATTGAGGAATATGATGATGATGATGAAATTTCCGTAGAAAAGGAAGTTGTCCCGTTGGTTGATGCATCATTTGAGCTGCTGGAAAATAGTGAGCAAAAATCTATCGTACCTTCCATAGTCTCACCACCTAACCTGGAGTTGAAGAAACTCCCATCTCACCTGAAATATGCCTTTTCTAGGAAAAGAAGACAAATTACTTGTTATCATTTCAGCTACCCTAGAATTGCATCAGGAAAAGAAGTTAGTGGATATGTTGAAATTGCATACCAAAGCCATAGGATGGACCATTGTTGACCTTAGGGGATTAGTCCTTCCATTTGTCAACATAAGATCATCTTAGAAGAAAAGAACTTCAAGTCCATAGAACCTCAAAGAAGGCTGAACCTTGTCATGAAAGAGGTAGTAAAAAAGGATGTTGGTGCAAGTGTACCCAGCTTTAAATATTGTGATATATTTTTGGTACACATAAAATCACATCTCCATATTTATTTTGATGATTACAAAACACACCGCATTATTTGTTATCTAATATTTTATCTGAGTGTGCAGATATTTAAATGATCTCGATAATTTTTTATCTGAAGAATCCAAGTCTGAAGAGTTTCGTCATTTTATTTTAAAATGATAAACACCCTAAAATATTTTATCACTTGGATATTTCGTATCTATATAAATATATTTTATATATAATATATATATGTTTTTATCAAATATATATATAATATATATGTTATTTTATTAAAATCAAATCTGCCTTTTACTGTTCATCATTTTGAAGAAGTGTGATCAGCCGATTGTAACCCCTGCGTTGCCATGCTCTCATTGGACAGAATTTCAGGCGGTATACCGCCAAGGTCTTCGCGGTATACCGCGTCACTATTCACCTATCACATCTTCTGCATATGAAGCTTCCCTTGTCAGAACTTTTTTCAGGCGGTATACCGCCATGTGCAACGCGGTATACCGCGGGTACATTATACCGTTGGTTTTTGCAGGGTTGACCTTCTCCTCTGCAGTACCTTTTTCTGACGCAGGTATACCGCGATGGGCTGCCGGTATACCGCGAAAACTTATGCCCAGTTGCTCATCCAGTATAAATATCATGCAACCTCCAGCATTCAAGTCT
Source organism: Saussurea involucrata (assembly GCA_033807775.1). Classification (NCBI taxonomy): domain Eukaryota; kingdom Viridiplantae; phylum Streptophyta; class Magnoliopsida; order Asterales; family Asteraceae; genus Saussurea; species Saussurea involucrata. Next base: position 177,882,007 of record CM066321.1, read on the forward strand.
ACACCAACTTCAGCAATAAATTCTCCCTCAGCATTTGATTATTATTCTGCTGCCTTCTTACTCACACTAAATCACTTAAACTGATAAAATTAATTTTTGAGTAAGAAATCTTGAGTTGATAGCAGATTAAAATCTCTCGATTAGTTGAATCAGCAACACAACTCAAGTGATCAAACTCTCTAAAAATATCCAAGTGATAAACCTTATTCAAGAGTGATTATTCATATTAAAATTTATACCCTCTTGTAAGTGTTTGAATAGAGTGAGTGATCCACATTAATCTCTCAAAGAAGAGTGTTTCGCGTTTGTTGTATTAAGGTTTGTGTTTCTACCGTAAAGAACACGTTTCGTATTGGATCTCCGAGAAGGGTTATTTTCTCGAGGTGGACTAGCCAACTTTGTGTTTGGTGAACCACTTTAAAAATATCGTTGTCAAGTATTCTCTTTCCCTTATCTATTTACATTTCCGCTGTGCATTTAAATTATATCTGTTTATATAATTGTTGTATACTTATTTATTTATACTCTGCTTTATTTATTCTGTATTTATTTATAAAAGATTTTTTGAAAGTAAAAGATTTTAAATACAACCTTACCCCCCCCCTTAGGTTGTCCAACAAAGGAAATTTTAAAATGGTTAGATGCAGGAATTATTTTTCCAATAGCAAGTAGTTCTTCGGTTAGTCCAGTCCAATGTGTGCCTAAGAAAGGAGGGATCACTGTCATTTCCAATGACAAGAATGAACTCATCCCAACTAGAATAGTCTCCGGATGGAGAATTTGCATGGACTACCGTAGACTAAACAATGCTACTCAAAAAGACCATTTTCCTTTACCTTTTGTTGATCAAATGTTGGACAGGTTGGATGGAAAAGATTATTATTGCTTCTTGGATGGATACTCAGGATACAATCAGATAGCCATAGCACCTGAAGACCAAGATAAGACTACCTTCACTTGTCCTTTTGGCACTTTTGCCTTTAGGAGAATGCCGTTTGGACTTTGCAATGCGCCTACTACTTTCCAAAGATGCATGATGTCCATATTCTCTGACATGCTTGAAAAATCCAATGAAATATTTATGGATGATTTTTCTGTTTATGGTTCATCTTTGGATCATTGTTTGGAAAATTTAAAACAAAGTCTTAAAAGGTGTGAAGAAACTAACTTGGTTCTTAACTGGGAAAAATGTCATTTCATGGTTACAGAAGGAATTTTCCTTGGTCGTTTAATTTCAAAAAGAGGAGTTGAGGTAGACAAAGCTAAACTTGAAGTTATTGAAAAACTACCTGAACCAACCACAGTTAAAGGAATCAGAAGCTTTCTTGGTCATGCTGGTTTTTATAGACGTTTCATAAAAAAGATTTCAAAGATTTCAAAACCTTTATGTCTATTATTACAGCAAGACCAAAAATTTGATTTTAATGAGGATTGCAGAAATGCATTCCTTACTTTGAAGAAAGCTTTGGTAACTGCTCCAGTGGTTGTTGTTCCTGAATGGGACAAACCTTTTGAAATCATGTGTGATGCAAGTGATTGGGCTGTTGGTGCAGTTTTGGGTCAAAGAAACGGAAAGATTTTTCATTCCATCTACTATGCAAGCAAAACCCTAAATGAAGCTCAAATTAATTACACAACAACTGATAAAGAATTATTAGCAGTGGTTTTTGCATTTGAAATATTTAGATCATATTTAATGGGAGCTAAAGTCATTGTTCACACTGACCATGCTGCCATTAAATATCTCATTTCAAAGAAAGATGCAAAACCAAGGCTATTAAAATGGGTTTTGTTATTGCAAGAGTTTGACCTGGAAATTGTTGATAGGAAATGAGTGGAGAACCAAGTGGCAGATCACCTGTCTAGGTTAGAAAAGTTAGTTGAAAGCAGGGAAGGAGGAGACATCATAGAAACCTTCCCTGATGAAAAGATTCTTATGGTGCAATCTCAATTGCCGTGGTTTGCTGACATAGCTAATTATTTAGCTTGTGGCATCAAACCTTCTGATTATACTCACCATATGCTGAAGAAATTTCTCCATGATTGCAAATTTTACATATGGGATGACCCTTTTCTGTTTAAACTTGGTGCAGATCAGATACTGAGAAGGTGCATTCCAGAAACAGAAGTGGTAGCAATTTTGCAGCATTGCCACTAATCAGCTTATGGAGGACATTTTGGAGGCCAAAGAACAGCAGCTAAAGTTCTTCAATCTGGTTTTTATTGGCCTACTCTCTTCAAAGATGCCCATAACTTTGCACAAAGGTGTAATGAATGCCAGAGAAGTGGTTCCATTTCTCAAAAAAATGAAATGCCTTTAAATGGGATCTTGGAGGTTGAATTCTTTGATGTATGGGGAATTGATTTTATGGGTCCATTTCCACCATCAAACAATTGCCAATACATTCTTGTTGCTGTTGATTATGTGTCAAAATGGATTGAGGCAATGGCATGTGTTTCAAATGATGCAAAAACTGTTGTTAAGTTTTTACAAAAACAAATTTTTACAAGGTTTGGTACCCCCGTGCACTCATTAGTGATGAGGGTACCCATTTTATAAATAATTTGTTGAAAAATACAATGTGAAACACAAAGTTGCCACTGCTTATCACCCACAAACAAATGGTTTAGCTGAACTCTCAAACAGGGAAATTAAAGGGATTCTTGAAAAGGTTGTCAAGCCAAATAGAAAAGACTGGGCTTTCAAATTAGATGATGCTTTGTGGGCATACAGGACTGCTTTCAAAACACCTTTAGGTATGTCCCCATACAAGTTAGTCTTTGGAAAAGCTTGTCACCTCCCTTTAGAGTTAGAACACAAAGCATACTGGCTATAAAAGAATTGAACATGAACTTAGATGATGCTGGTAACAAAATAAAGTTACAACTCTGTGAACTAGAGGAACATAGGAACATGTCCTATGAAAATGCCAAGCTCTATAAAGAGAAAACCAAAAAATGGCATGACAATAGAATTAAACACCGAGAGTTGAAAGCAGGTCAGAAATGTCTTTTGTTCAATTCCAGGCTGAAATTGTTTCCTGGTAAACTAAAGTCTAGATGGTCAGGCCCATTTGTAATCCACAAAGTTTACCCGTATGGGGCCGTAGACTTAGTTAACCCGGAAGACAATACTGTGTTCAAGGTAAATGGTCAGAGAGTAAAGTTATACCATGATGTTGCAGCATCTCCACAGTACTATCCTGTGGAGGTGATCTCTTTGTGCTAAAAAGCTTCAGTCTAGAGAGGGGAACTATCTTAAAGTTCCAAAACTTTTGTAAATATTATTTTAATTTTTTAGGTTAAGATTCTGTATTACTTGCATTTGATGTGTTCGTTAGTGTGCAGATAAAGTGAAAGAAAAAGAGTCACCAAGAAAAAAAAAGATCAAAAGTAATTTTTGGGAGAGGTCTAGAATAGCAATTGTCATATGGACATTGGCAGGGGTATAATAGGAACTTCAGTATAATTTTTGAAAAGAGAAGGCATCATAAGCTATTTTTATAGCTTGAGCTCATAGTACATACTGATGTTTCCAACTTGTACAACCTTAACCTTTACCCATTGAGCAAAGAGCCTTTACCCAAAAACTACAGCTGTAATTAATTGAAACCCACTCCTAATTTCAGATAAGTACAACATGACTCTTACCATCCTTTCAACTTCCATCATTTCCCTTTCTCTCTCTACACCGTATCTCTCTCTTCTCTCTGCTTCTGCTATCGAAAACCATCACCAAGAACAACAAAATCACCCTGAAATCTCTTCTTCTTGATCGATTTCATGGCTCGAGTAAAGAGGGTTGCACCGAGGAACCCTAATGGCGATGAAAATCTCCCTGTTCGGAGAAACGGACGCAACCAGGCTGTGGTTCGGCCTCCGGCCACCACCAATCGACCACCGGAAACTGTGGTGCTCGAGGATGAATCCGCCACACCAATGACACGAGCAGAAATGTTGCTAAAGAAAAAGCATGTAGTCGTGGGTAAACCTTCTAAAGCTGCAACCAACACCGATGAACCTGTCGGAGTTACGACCGCCAGCATCGAACCATCTGAGGCCACAAAACCGACTGAGGAGCTCGCTGGAACCAAAACCCTTATTGATGAACCTGCTGAAATCGCAAAGTCCACCACCACCGAGCCTACTGGAGTCGAAACCACCACCACAAAACAACCTTCAAACACCATGGCTTTGGTGCTTCACTCTAAAGAGGTACTCTCTAAACCACCTACTCCTAAAACCAACTCTAACAACACAAGGGAAGAGGGTCAAATCACTTCTTGTTCATAAGATGATTCTGACAGACCCATTGTGTCCACCATGGTAAACACCCAAATATTTTCAAAAAATGGACCAATGGACTCTTTCTTTGATGTAAATCCTGAAAATATCACCACCACCGAGGCTAATGTTGAGACTGAGAAAATAGACACAGTGGAGGGGGTGACTCAAACAGAAAACACAGGGGAGGGGGTGAATGAGAGTGAGGCCAATAGGGAGAAAATGGACAATGTGGAAACTGTGACTATAGATACAGGGGTGGGAATGGCAGAAACAGGGGTTGAGTTAGTTGAAAATGAAGAACGTAGGGGAGAAAAATTACCCGACCTAAATGAGAGTTTGTTCTACTCGGATGATGAGTTGTTGATTGATGCCGTTAGACCAAAGAAAAGAAAGGCTTTAGGAAAAACCCATGCCACCAAGACCACAACACAGCCTAGAAAGAAGACTAGGAGAAACATGGAAAAAGGTGAGCCTTCTAAGACTAAAACAAGGGAAACCAACTGCCATGCTGCAACATCTATGCAGCATGAGCAGTCTGTCAAGAAGAAAAAGAGTAAGAAGGGTAAAGAAAAAGAGAATGAGCGAGACGATTTTATACCTAGACCACAGAAACCACACCACAGTTTCAGTTCTAAAGCCGCATTTAAAGTATGGTCTAAATTTCAAACCAAAGTTGGTTTAACCGACAAGGGTTTTGACGAACAAAGCCTTCGAGAATACCAGTTTATTAGCCAAGTCATAGATTCCCAAGGACTTGAGAAACTTTGCCAAGTTTACACCCATTACAACCTCAATCTCATTAGGGAGTTTTACTGTGAACTCTATGTGAACTCGTCTCCAAAACTCCATGTTAGGGGTGTCCCAATCAACATGACGTCCAAACGAATCAACCGATACCTGAACCTGTCCCCGGCAACGGCGCCAAAAACTTGATGAGACAGTGCTTTGAATACACCTACAGACGTGTGCTAATAGAACCAATAAGCAAGTATACTTATATAGAACTATGTCGTCTCTCAAGTAATAAAGTGGTAAAATACCGAATATCGTCCCACAGAGATTGGAGTTAAAATTGCCATTAAAGTATGATGAAAGAAATGATTTCAGTTGGCGATTTGGAAGAAAATATCTTTGATTGGTTGGTTGATGATTAACACAGATTCTAATTAACAAGATTTAAAGAGAAGCAAGGGTGTAAGACCCGTGATGATACGTTAAACCAAATTCCAGTAGACTAATGCTGCAGCATAACAGTGACAAAAAGTAGTTTTATTATCTACTTTGAGACACGTTCCTCTCGGACTCTCACCATCCATGATTCCAGTAGCAGTCAGCAATCTCATCTCTGAGCAGAACCAAAGGTAAAGGAATGATGGAATAGAGTTCTCAAAGTATACGGTGAAACAAATTCTCTTTGTTAAAAGTTACTCTCTCGATTTAACCCTCGTACCTCCCAAGTTTGTGTAATCCTAAGTAGCTTATCTTTAAGTCTACTCATTTTAACCCTTTGAGAAAAAGATGGCTTATCAAGAATGAATCATTTTGGAAAACAAAAGTAACAACTCTCGTTGCAAGTAACTCTCTCGATATTACCCCTTATGTCATCCAAATTGACGTGCTATTCAATGGCCTATCTCTAGGTCCATGACACTTTAACACTTTCAAAGTGATCAATTTGTCAAAGGATTGTATTATCTTGATAGAACTTGGGTTGGAACAATAAAACATTATTTTTGCCACAAAATCGCCTACTTTCCTTTGGTTAACATATCACCCTTTGCCTCACACCCAAGCTTTTATGCTTAGCTACTCATAACAACAAATGTAAGAAAGCAAATGTAAAAGACGTGGAATGTAAACATGATGCTAGAATGTAAATGACTTGAAAATGTAAATGGCTATAACTAAAATGACAAGAAATAAACTACAAGTAAGTAAAATGACAAGAATGTAAAGCGAAAAGTAAATACAATAATATAGAATACTGAAATGAAGTGTAGAAAATTAAAGACGTAAAGTAATTGACAATATTAGAGACGAACAATGGATTTAAAGAAAGCAATTTAAAACAGTCAGCTTGGTGCTACGGAGGATGTTGCAAGCATTCATCTGGGTATAAGGAGATCTTAAGAAGAAATGAAGAACACTAAGAACACTAAGAACAAGAAGAATGTTTCTGAAGGTGATTGGAATTAAAGGAGAGAATTGGCACTGATTTAAGATCAGTCCAAGTGGTGTCATATTAAATGAGCCCAAGCCCTCTATTTATAGTACCAATAGAGGGACCAAAAGGGTAACAATTAACTAATCCCATTAAGTTACATTAACTAAGTTATTCAAAAGGTAACTAAAAAGTACACAAAAGACTTGAATTGTAACTAGAGTGTTTAGCCAGCTGATACAAATGTAAAGACCAGTTGAATAAAAGAAAAGCCATTGGTCAAAAGATTATCCGTTTCCACTCCACTTTAGCCATCCGCCAATTCTCCTTCTCCAAAAGCGTCAGATTCATGCTCCAGCCATGCTGCAGCACTTGCCTGTGATAAACAAGGATTTGCAATTTGTACCAAACCTTAGCCATTCACCCTAAATAGCGCAAGTAAACCACAAACCTTAGCTCCAATCTATTAAAAGAGAAAAGAAGTAAAAAGATGACTCAAGTTGGGATTTTAAAGCGCAAAATTCTATAAAAAGACTAAAAAGAAAGTACGTAAATACTCAAAATTGAGCACTTTTCAGGCAGCTGCTTCTACCCATTTGGAGAAATAATTCGTAAGTACGAGGAGAAATACCTTTTGCCTAGGGGCAGGTGGTAGCTTGCCGACAATATCCATTCCCCACCTCATGAAGGGCCATGGGATAAGTGTCGAGTGTAAAGGTTCAGAAGGTTTATGGGACGTACTTGAATGTCGTTGACAAGGATCACAATTTTAGACGTACCTGACGGCATCTTGTCGCAGCGTCGGCCAAAAGTAGCCTTATCGAGAGATACGATTAGCCAGACTGCGACCTCTAGAGTGATTGCCACATTCCCCATCGTGCATTTCTTAGAGGATCCTCTGAATTTTATTCTTACTGACGACGCATCTCAGGTTTAAGCTTGTCGATGATCGTCGATAGAGTCTATCCCTGATCATGACATACCTGGATGCCTTGAACCTGATCTTTTGAGCTTCCATCTTGTCTTCTGGGAGTTGGTCGTGCATAAGGAAATTTTGGATGTCGCACGACCAATCATCTTCTTCATCTTCGATCTAGACGACATCGACGTCTTCGATGGACGATGTCGCCAGATGGATCATGGGAATAGCGTCGAATATTGGTTCAACCAAAGCAGACCCAAGGTTCGCTAAAGCGTCGGCCTGAGCATTCTGATCCCTCGGAATCTGTTCAATAAAAAATGATTTGAACTTTTCTGATTTTTCTTTTGCTATCTTCAAGTACGATGTCATTTTTGAATCTTTGGCCGCGAATTCTCCATTCATTTGGTTCACGACCATAAGAGAATCGCTTTTGACATATAGCGAGGTTGCCCCCGTGTCGTGGGCCATATCCATTCCTACGATCAGGGCTTCGTATTCAGCTTCGTTGTTGGTGATTTTGAAATCGCATCGCACGGAATACACCATCTTGCCCCCCTGTGGCGACTTTAAGACGACGCCAAGTCCTGATCCTCTGACGTTGGACGACCCATCGACGTGTAAGGTCCAAGGTATGTCATCGTGAGTCGCCACAGTAGACACTTCGAGCTCTGCTTCTTTTCCCAACTTAGGACTAAAGTCGGCGATAAAATCAGTTAGTGCTTGCGATTTGATCGTTGTCCTGGGTTTGAAGTCGATGTCGTAGCTGCTGAGATATACGCTCCATTTTGCCAATCGACCTGTCAACTCAGGTTTTCTCAAGACAGACTTAAGGGGGTAGTTAGTAACGACAGTAATCAGGTAGTTAGTAATCGGGTAGTTAGTAACGACAGTAATCCGGTGTGATTCAAAGTAATGTCGCAATTTCTTTGCGGCTGTAACAAGCGACAAGAGTAGTTTTTCCATTGAGGAATACCTGGTTTCGGCATCCAGAAGGGACTTACTTACATAGTAGATCGGCAATTGTTGCTTTTCATCTTCCCGCGTCATGACGACACTTACTGCATTTGGACTGACAGCTAGATATAGCTGCAAGGTCTCGTGATCGCGAGGCTTCGATAGCAAGGGCGGTGACGTCATGTACTCTTTTAATTTTTGCAGTGCTTGCTCATGATCGTCAGTCCAGTCGAAGCCTTTGTTTTTCCTGAGGACATTGTAAAATAAGTGACATCTATCTGAGGATCGAGAGATAAACCTGTTCAGAGCTGCCACTCGACCAGTGAGCTTTTGGACCTCCTTGAAATTTCTCGGAGACATAATCTCAATAATAACCTTGATCTGATCGGGGTTGGCCTCGATTCCTCGACGAGTGACCATGTAGCCCAGGAATTTCCCAGCACTAACACAAAAGGAACACTTCGTCGGATTGAGTTTCATGTTGTACTTACGAAGGACGTCGAACGATTGCCTCAAATGTTCGACGTGGTCGACTGCTTGCTTCAATTTGACGAGCATGTCGTCGATATATACTTCCATCATGTCGCTGAGGTGATCTTTGAACATCTTGTTAACCAAGCGCTGGTAGGTCGAACCTGCATTTTTTAGTCCGAAAGGCATAACTTTATAACAGTTAATACCTCGATCTGTCATGAATGCAGTTTTCTCCTGGTCCTCGACGTGCATCAAGATCTGATTGTATCCAGAATAAGCATTGATAACGCCACTTTTTGGCGTTATTTTCGGTTCTCAAACCAATGAGATTGGCTTGTAATTAAGCAAAGAACCGGAATTTTACGGTTTATCTAGTGGAATGTGAAGGTTAATTAAAAGGCAGTAACCATCGAGAAAAGAAGCTAAAAAAAGCCTAAAACGAGTCCAAAACGAAGCCAACGGAAGCCCGAGATCCAAGTCCAAGACCCGCGCCCGAACCAGGACCCGAACCGCGAACCAATAACCGACCCAGAAACGCTCTGGAAAGCGCGCGACTTTCCACGCGACTTGCAAGTCGCATGGAAGGTCGCGTAACCCTCTGTTTCACGTTTTTCAGCCTTATATTTCCGGGTTTAGGTCATTATTCGGGGACGCAACTCACATACGACGAACGGCAGACGACTTGGGGCGATTTCTGGAGACTTTTCACGCCTTTTGGAGCCACGATAGAGGACAGATCGAGGAGAAGTTCACAACGAGAGTCGGATTAGATCGGATAGAAGGGAGTTCATCATTACTTTCGTTACAATCACGTTTATCATGTTTACACATACTTTCACATCTCCTTTTCTTATGTTTGAATCCACCACCAACGTGAACTAATTTTAGATGTTGGGGGTTGGATTGAATTGGGTTTGTAAGCACATGAACAGATGACTTGAACGTTTATCGGTTTTCCTTTTTAATGAATGCATGTAATTTGATTCTTAATGCTTTTGAGAGTTTAGCTAGCTTTCAATTGTTTTGTTGTTTCCAGTTGAGTTCGAGAGAATTAACTGTTAGCTAGAACTAGGAATTGCATGCATAAGGCGAGAATTTTGGTGATAGAGATATACCGAATACGCCTTAGTCCTAATTGAACCACTTAGGTTGGGATCGAGAGATCAAATCTATCCATTCAAACATGAATCTTGCGCTTAATGTATTTTGAAATCCATAGGTTGAGATCGAAAGATAAAACTTGTCCTTTTCAAAATAAAACCCGATGTTGCTCGAAAGAGAACAACGATGCTTTTAGAGATTGGGTATTCATTAAGGGGATTAACTGGTAATTGTTTTAAGTCAGATATTCGTATGTGAAAACCTAAGGATTTCCAACCCTCAACTGTTTTCTCTATCGAATTTTCCTCAAGTTGTCTATTGTTCCGTTTGTGATTTTCTTATTGCAATCAATTAGTTTAATACCAACCATCTCTCAATTTCGACAGTTCAGTTAATAGTGATTATAGTAATTGTGATACTTAGTTCCTAGTTCCCGTGGATTCGATACTCGTACTTCCGTACGTATTACTTGATTTCGACACCGTACACTTGCGGTTAGATTTAGGGGGGTGATACCCGCCCTATCAAGTTTTTGGCGCCGTTGTCGGGGAACTAGTTGCAACTGATAGCACTACCAGCTATAAGCGCTATTAGATTGAACAATTTTTTTTTTATTTTTTTTATTTGCCTTGTTCCATCACTTTCAGTTTCTGAATTACTAACTTTGCTTACTTTCTTTTCAGGTACTACTTGGTGTATGCCAAGGACGACCCGAGGGAAGAAAATCGAACAACTTGATCCGGAGATCGAGAGAACCGTCCGCCGAATACGCCAAGAGACCAAGGTTCAAAGGCAATTGAAGATGGGTGACGAAATACCCGTCAATAGACCACCTGGCAACAATCCTTCACCTCCTCCGGCGAGAGTCCCGATGCGTTCATTTGCCTATCCGAACGTGGCAGCCGCACGCATAGGCATCCAACCGCCCACTACTGGGCGAACTACTTCGAGATTAAATGTAACACCCCGTTTCCCAATTTACGTGATTTAACTGTCTCTTTTGGGGTTGAGTTAATTTTTGGGTCGTTATGTACGTGTTCAGGAATCTAGGGGCCAGTTTATCAATTTTGTAAGATGAGGGTGTGTTTTGGCATGTATGTAAAGGGGATGGAAACCCTAAACACCCTCATTTGCAGCCATTTGTTTCTTTAGCAAAGAAGAGAGAAAAGAGAAAGGGATTTTCGGAGTTCTTGTGAGCTACTGTGAAAGACCGACCGATTCTCCTTCGTTAACCGTTGGATCGTCGTGAAATTTGGACAGCGACTTCACGACCCTCTAATCTACATTCTGACCGGAGGGATTTGGCATCGGAGTTCCCAGTAGAGAGAACCAAGTGTCTGAAGTTGCTGTGAAAGGGATTTTCGGAGTTCTTGTGAGCTGCTGTGAAAGATCGACCGATTCTCCTTCGTTAACCGTTGGATCGTCGTGAAATTTGGACAGCCACTTCACGACCCTCTAATCTACATTCTGACCGGAGGGTTTTGGCATCGGAGTTCCCAGTAGAGAGAACCAAGTGTCCGAAGTTGCTGTATTTTCCAGGCGAAAGATTTGGTGATTTTGGAAGATTCAAGTTGTGAAAGGTTCTAGGAGGATTGTTGTTCGCGGTCTAGAATTGCAAGGTATGTGTATTATGTTTAGAAATCAATAGAAATGGGGTGTATGAAATGGGATGTTTGGCAAAGTTTTATGGTATTTGGACTATCCTAGCTATGTCATTTCGGGATGAGAGTTGGGATAGAATTAGAGTTCCATTTTTGGGCTTGTTATGATATGTGTATGTATGAATGTTATAGGTGGTACGAGGTGATTATTATACACTGTGAAGTACTTGGTAATTGACATCTTGACAGGTGAGTACTCTACCTATATTATGTAAGTTATGTGTATGTAGTTGGATTGCATGTGTGATTATGTGTATGTTGGCTTTGCCAAAGGAAAGAGTACCTATGGTGGTAGTAATACCCCTAGGGAATATGTTATGTATGAAGAGGCCTGGTACCATTGTCTAGTTATGACCTTCTTATTGGCTTTGTGCCTTAAGGAATGGAAGGATGTTACATGTATGTGATTGCTATGTTTATGCGAGTATGTATGCATGATGATATGTGGTATAGGTGCGTGCTCACTAAGCGAAAGCTTACCCCGTTGTTATTCATCTTTTAGTGGCAGGTACATCTTCGAAGAATAAAGGAAAGGCTCCAGCTTGAAGCTTTTGGATTTGCGGCAGCTCAGCAGCTTATATTTTCTTTTGATGAATGATAGTTTTGGATTCTCTAAGCTTTTCAGTTGAATATTGTTTGTCTCAAACTTATTGGTTTTAAGTTGCAAACTTGTACTCTTTTCTATAAGATTATGGGATTTTATCTAAACGTTTTAATTACAAATCTTCCGCTGTATTTTAAGGTTATTTTCCGTTAAATGAGTGTTTTAAAGATAAGGGATGTTACAGTTGGTATCAGAGCCTTGGTTTAAGGGATTCGGGCATTCACAAGTGGTGAGTGTTTGAACTTAAACCCAAGTGCTCAAGTTTTCAAATAAGTAACCTTTAAAAAAAAACTGTTTCGTGTAAGAAAATGGTTTATAAGGAAAGGGTGTTTTAAAAGAAAAAGTTTTCACGGCTGAGCTGCGGTCCAGAGCATCAAGACGGGGGTGAGCACACTATTCCATATTAGGATTTATGATAAAGCATGTTCAGTTTTGTGAAAGACCAGTTTTATAACTGTATTGGATGAGTAATTATGTTTATGTATGCTAGATATGGTCAATGTGACAAGGTTATGATTTCAAGTATGTTTTGTTGATGCATAATGTGAATTAGAATATGATTATAATGTTTATATGATAAGTGGTAGATATGGAAAATGTTGTGATATATATGTTAAAGGTACCAACTAAGCTGGGAATAGGAACCTTAGTGACGGTGTTGAGTCTAAACATGGAGGGTGTAATTATAATGGTATAAGGGCCCATACCATTGCAATTACATTGTACATGCCGGGACTTGATATAGTTGCAAAAGAATTCCATGAACCAGACAAGGTTGAGGGTTGGGTAGTAACATGCTAGAAAGGGATTTTGTTAAGAGAGTCTAAGCAGAAGGTTTCTAAGGAGCATGTTAGAAAGAAAGACAACTAAGCTAGGACCTCGGGACTATGCTAGGAGTTTGCTCAGGGGGGGGGGGGGGGGGATGTAGATGAATTATTCTAAAGTATCATGTTTATGTATCATAATGGTGAACACTAGAAGGCAAGGCAAGAGACCGATTATTGAAGAGGATCAGGAAATTCCTGATCTGAGAGGTGTGATCGCTGCTGAGGTCGGGGAGGTTCTTCACGAGTTACTCCCAAGTCTCTTTGAGCAGGTAAAGCAGGAACTGGCTAATGAAATTCGTAGTCAGGTAGAGGCAGCTGTGGCCAGCAGGGCCAGTGGATCAGGGGGCTTGTCAGGCGTACAACCACGGGGGACAAGCTACAGAGATTTCTCGGCCTGTCAGCCGCCACAGTTTGAGGGGCAGAAGGACCCCGTAACCAGCACTCGTTGGATAGCTGAGGTGGAGGGTGCTTTCCGCACCAGTTTTTGTACCGAGGAAGTCAAGGTTCGCTACGCATCGAACCTTCTGAGGAAGGCAGCGAAAGACTGGTGGAACCTTATTGTTCGTGCTCGGACGCCAGAACAAGTGGATAGCATGACTTGGGAACAGTTCAAGGAACTGTTCATGGAACAGTATGTGCCCCAAATTGAGGTAGAGAGACTCACAAATGAATTTCTATCTATGGAGCAAACTACGGAGTCGGTGAACGAGATCACTGACAAGTTTTTGGAGCGGTCCCTTTTCTGTCCTGAGTATGTCAGGAATGAAAAGGCCAAAATGTACAGATATGGGAGAGTTTTGAAACAGGAGATTAGAGAATTTGTTGTTATGGCAAGGTGCACTGATTTTCAGCAGATGCACGAGGCGGCTCGGGCTAGAGAGCTCGAATTAGAGAGCCAAAGAAAGACAAGAAGGGCAGAAACGGTTCAGACTCAACCTCAGCAGACTAAGAGGTTCAAAACTGGGAGTCATAAACCGGAGGTAAGGAAAGAGTTCAAGAGAGAGCATCCCCGCTGTGGGAAGTGTGGACGACAGCATCCGGGAGAATGCCGTATGGGCTCCGGAACCTGTTACAAATGCGGGCAACCGGGTCATATCAGTCGAGACTGCAAGGCGACCGCAAAGATATGTTTTAAGTGCTACAAGCCGGGCCATTTTGCTGACGAGTGCCCAATGAATACCGGGTCGGTCCAGAACTCGGGAACCGCACCGGTGAAGATGCTAGAGGGTGGATTGGGAAAGAAGAACGACGCACCCAGGACTCGGGGGCGAGTGTTCCAGATGACCGTAGATGAAGCAAAGGAGGAGCCAGATGTCGTGACAGGTATTTTTCCTGTTAATGCATCACCTGCCCTTGTCTTATTTGACTCGGGAGCTACTAAATCTTTTGTTTCTTTATCGTTTTGTAAAGACTTTGCTATTGTAAAGGACAAGTTAGAGAGTCCGCTAGAAGTAGAAATAGCGGACGAGGAGTTTCGTTTTGTGAGTGATGTGTATAAAGGTAATGTAATAGAGATAGCCGGAGTGAAGTTTAGTATAGATCTTATTCCTATTGCGATTAGGGAAATAAATGTAGTAGTTGGGATAGATTGGCTTGGTCGGAATGGAGCGCGCATTGATTGTGAAAAACAGCAGGTAGTGATTCGAACCCCAAGTGGGGGAGAATTAACTATCTCGAGTGAAGGAAGAAAAGGGGTACCAAAGGTGTGCACTTTGGCCAAAGCTAGAAGATATGTGCACCATGGTGGTAGCAGTTACTTGGCGTATATTGTTGATGAACGGGAGGAGAAAAAGAAGAGAACAGTGGCAGATGTACCAGTGGTCAGCGAGTTTCCGGATGTTTTCCCTGATGACTTGCCTGGCATTCCTCCCGGGAGGCAAGTGGAGTTCCGAATAGACTTGATTCCGGGGGCGGCACCGGTAGCAAAGGCTCCTTACCGTTTGGCACCTCCGGAGATGCATGAACTGTCTAAGCAGCTGGAGGAACTGTTGGATAAGGGTTTCATCCGCCCCAGTAGTTCACCTTGGGAGCCCCTA
This sequence comes from Saussurea involucrata, assembly GCA_033807775.1. NCBI lineage: Eukaryota > Viridiplantae > Streptophyta > Magnoliopsida > Asterales > Asteraceae > Saussurea > Saussurea involucrata. The sequence goes on from CM066321.1 coordinate 177,897,034, forward strand.
TCCTTTTCGTGAAAAAGAAGGACGGGTCGATGCGGATGTGCATCGACTATAGAGAGCTTAACAAGCTTACGGTAAAGAACAGATACCCGTTGCCGAGGATCGACGATCTCTTCGATCAACTTCAGGGAGCCGTTTGGTTCTCTAAGATAGATCTTCGCTCAGGGTACCACCAGTTGAAGGTCAGGGAAGAGGATGTTCACAAGACAGCGTTCAGAACCAGGTACGGGCATTTCGAGTTCATCGTGATGCCATTTGGACTGACGAACGCACCGGCGGCATTCATGGATCTTATGAATAGAGTTTGCAGACCGATGTTGGATAGGTCAGTCATCGTGTTTATAGACGATATACTGATCTACTCCAAGTCGAAGGAGGATCATATGGAGCATCTACGAGAGGTTTTGGAGATTTTGCGTAAGGAGCAGTTATATGCAAAGTTCTCCAAGTGTGATTTCTGGTTACAAGAGGTTCAATTTCTTGGACATCTTGTGAACCGAGAGGGTATCAAGGTAGACCCAGCGAAGGTGGAGGCAGTGATGAAGTGGGAAACCCTGAAGACTCCCACTGAGATTAGGAGTTTCCTTGGATTAGCCGGGTACTACCGCCGGTTCATCCAGGATTTCTCCAAGATAGCAGTTCCGTTGACGAAGCTGACGAGGAAGAACGAACGTTTCGTTTGGGGAGAGGAACAGAAAACAGCGTTCGAAACCTTAAGGAGAAAGTTATGCGAGGCTCCGGTGTTGACACTACCGGAGGGAGTTGAAGACATGACAGTCTACTGTGATGCGTCTTATCACGGGCTAGGCTGCGTTCTTATGCAGAGGGGAAGGGTGATTGCCTATGCGTCTCGTCAACTGAAGACGCATGAGGTGAATTACCCGACTCACGATTTGGAGCTTGCGGCAGTGGTGTTCGCTCTCAAGTTATGGCGGCACTACCTGTATGGGGTGAAGTGTACTATCTATACGGACCACAAGAGTCTTCGTTATTTCATGGATCAACAGATTTGAACATGAGACAGCGGAGGTGGTTGGATGTGGTGAAGGATTATGATTGCGAGATTCTTTATCACCCGGGGAAGGCAAATGTCGTAGCGGATGCCTTGAGTAGAAGAGCGAGTAGTGTTCTACTTCGGGTACCGTTGATGAGACTAACAGTATCAACGTCGCTTCACGACTTGGTAAGAAGGTCTCAAGAGGAAGCGATCAAGGGTGAGAACCAGAAGAAGGAACGGATAAAGGGACAGGTGGATCAGTTAGTGCCCGACAGTCGAGGTCTATTGACTCGGTACGGTCGGGTATGGGTTCCAGTATCGTGTGAGGCAAGGCAGACACTTCTGGACGAGGCGCATAAGTCAAGGTTCTCTATCCATCCCGGTGCTACTAAGATGTATAGAGATCTGAAGACTGACTACTGGTGGCCGGGGATGAAGAGGGACGTGGCTAAGTACGTGGAGAAATGTTTGACTTGTTTAAGGGTCAAAGCAGAGCATCAGAGACCGCACGGGAAGTTACAGCCATTAGAGATACCAGAGTGGAAGTGGGAGCATATAACAATGGATCTGATTACCAAGTTGCCTCGAACACCTAGGAATCATGATGCCATTTGGGTGGTTGTAGATAGGCTGACAAAGAGTGCCCATTTTATCGCGATCCGTGAAAGTTCATCTGCAGAAAAGTTAGCTGACATCTATGTCAGTGAAATTGTAGCAAGGCATGGGGTACCGGTAACAGTGATATCAGACAGGGATGTTCGGTTTACGTCGCGGTTTTGGGGGAAGTTCCATGAAGATTTGGGTACGAGACTTCAGTTCAGTACAACCTTTCACCCACAGACGGACGGGCAAAGCGAGAGAACAATTCAGACTCTTGAGGATATGTTGAGAGCCTGTGTTTTGGATTTTGGGGGCAGCTGGGATACGTATTTACCGTTGGCTGAGTTCTCATACAACAACAGTTTCCATGCCAGTATTGGCATGCCTCCGTATGAGATGTTGTACGGGAGAAGATGTAGGACTCCTATCTGTTGGGGAGAGGTAGGCCAGCGGGAGTTAAGCAGCACAGAAGTGGTTAAGAAAACGACGGAAAGTATTGAGATGATTCGGGATAGTCTACGAACCGCACAGAGTCGTCAAAAGAGTTACGCCGACAAGCGAAGGTCGGATCTGGAGTTCAACGTGGGAGATAATGTTTTGTTGAAGGTATCACCTTGGAAAGGGGTGATCCGATTCCGGAAGAGGGGCAAGCTAGGCCCTAGGTTTATCGGACCTTTCAAGGTGATAGCACGGGTTGGGAAGGTTGCGTACCGGCTGGAGCTTCCGCCGGAACTCAGTCTGATACACAACACCTTCCACGTATCTCAGTTGAGGAAGTGTTTAGCTGACGAGTCGGCGCATGTCCCTATAGATGACATACAGGTCGACGAACGGTTGAATTATATTGAGAGACCGATAGTAATCTTGGAAAGGAAGACCAAATCCTTGCGAAACAAGGAGATCAGCTTAATGAAAGTTCAGTGGGAACACCGAAAAGGATCAGAATGGACATGGGAACCGGAAGCTGAGATGAGATCGAATTATCCGGAACTCTTCCAAGTCTGATCGATTTCGAGGACGAAATCCTGGTAAGTGGGGGAGAGTTGTAACACACCGTTTCCCAATTTACGTGATTTAACTGTCTCTTTTGGGGTTGAGTTAATTTTTGGGTCGTTATGTACGTGTTCAGGAATCTAGGGGCCAGTTTATCAATTTTGTAAGATGAGGGTGTGTTTTGGCATGTATGTAAAGGGGATGGAAACCCTAAACACCCTCATTTGCAGCCATTTGTTTCTTTAGCAAAGAAGAGAGAAAAGAGAAAGGGATTTTCGGAGTTCTTGTGAGCTGCTGTGAAAGACCGACCGATTCTCCTTCGTTAACCGTTGGATCGTCGTGAAATTTGGACAGCGACTTCACGACCTTCTAATCTACATTCTGACCGGAGAGATTTGGCATCGGAGTTCCCAGTAGAGAGAACCAAGTGTCCGAAGTTGCTGTGAAAGGGATTTTCGGAGTTCTTGTGAGCTGCTGTGAAAGATCGACCGATTCTCCTTCGTTAACCGTTGGATCGTCGTGAAATTTGGACAGCGACTTCACGACCCTCTAATCTACATTCTGACCGGAGGGATTTGGCATTGGAGTTCCCAGTAGAGAGAACCAAGTGTCCGAAGTTGCTGTATTTTCCAGGCGAAAGATTTGGTGATTTTGGAAGATTCAAGTTGTGAAAGGTTCTAGGAGGATTGTTGTTCGCGGTCTAGAATTGCAAGGTATGTGTATTATGTTTAGAAATCAATAGAAATGGGGTGTATGAAATGGGATGTTTGGCAAAGTTTTATGGTATTTGGACTATCCTAGCTATGTCATTTCGGGATGAGAGTTGGGATAGAATTAGAGTTCCATTTTTGGGCTTGTTATGATATGTGTATGTATGAATGTTATAGGTGGTACGAGGTGATTATTATACACTGTGAAGTACTTGGTAATTGACATCTTGACAGGTGAGTACTCTACCTATATTATGTAAGTTATGTGTATGTAGTTGGATTGCATGTGTGATTATGTGTATGTTGGCTTTGCCAAAGGAAAGAGTACCTATGGTGGTAGTAATACCCCTAGGGAATATGTTATGTATGAAGAGGCCTGGTACCAGTGTCTAGTTATGACCTTCCTTATTGGCTTTGTGCCTTAAGGAATGGAAGGATGTTACATGTATGTGATTGCTATGTTTATGCGAGTATGTATGCATGATGATATGTGGTATAGGTGCGTGCTCACTAAGCGAAAGCTTACCCCGTTGTTATTCATCTTTTAGTGGCAGGTACATCTTCGAAGAATAAAGGAAAGGCTCCAGCTTGAAGCTTTTGGATTTGCGGCAGCTCAGCAGCTTATATTTTCTTTTGATGAATGATAGTTTTGGATTCTCTAAGCTTTTCAGTTGAATATTGTTTGTCTCAAACTTATTGGTTTTAAGTTGCAAACTTGTACTCTTTTCTATAAGATTATGGGATTTTATCTAAACGTTTTAATTACAAATCTTTCGCTATATTTTAAGGTTACTTTCCGTTAAATGAGTGTTTTAAAGATAAGGGATGTTACATTAAACCGAGTACCATTGTCATGGTACAGCAGAATCAGTTCGGAGGGGCCAAGACAGAAGATCCTCATGCACATCTTCGTGCATTTGAGAGGATATGCAACACGTTCAAAATCAATGGGGTGAACGAGGATGGCATCAAGCTAAGACTGTTCAGCTTCTCACTCAAGGGTAGAGCTGAAATTTGGATAGAGGGCCTACCAGCGGATCAAATCACTACATGGGCCGACCTGAAGGCCGTATTCCTCCAGAAATTCTTCCCACCGGGAAGAACCGCGCAGTTAATGGCCGATATTACCCACTTCGCACAATGGGATCAAGAGACCTTGTATGAAGCGTGGGAGAGATACAAATACATGATCAAGAAGTGCCCTCATCATGGATTGCAAGGTTAGGTCATCATCCAAACGTTCTTTGGAGGACTTCACCCGCAGTTCAAGAATGAAATCACTGCTGCAGCGGGTGGAGCCCTAATGGAGATGACATATGAGGAAGCATGCGAGCTGATCGAGAACCTAGCCGAACATAGCTTCTCTACTCCGAGATCGTCTGTTAGAAGAGTCGCTAGTATTCAAGAAAATGATGAGCTGAAGGAACTAAAAGCTCAACTAGCTTTTATCACGAACCAACTGAAAGGAGGCAGTCCACAAGAGCTCGAGCAAGTTCAGTTCCTACAAAACCGGAACAATCAGCCGAGGAACGACCCGTTCTCGAACACCTATAATGAGGGGTGGAAGAAGCACCCGAACTTTTCTTGGAGTCAACCTCAAGGGCAACCACAAGGTAATTCCTCTAACTTTGCTAATTATCCTAATGCTAACAATGTTTATCGTCCTCCAGGTTTTAACCAAAGGAATTTCAATGAGGGACCATCTATGGAAAAGAAACCGGGGTTAGAAGACATGATGATGAAGTCCATTTATCTGAGAAGTGGCAAGGAGCTGAATGGAGAGCCTACACGCGAACCGTCATCAAGGGAGACCGATCCTAAAGAGAAAGAGGTTGAGACCATGGAGGTGAATGAGTTGGAGGCTGATGAGGAGGTTGTGATTGAAGAGAGCAAGAAGAGTGAAGCGACGAAACCAACGCAATCACCGGTCAAGCCGGTGATACCGAGAGTGCCCTATCCGAATAGGCTTAAAGCCCAAAGGGAGGGTCTTAACTTTTCTAAATTTCTTGAAGTTTTTAAGAAATTGCATATTAACATCCCTTTTGCAGATGCGTTGGCACAAATGCCCTCATACATGAAGTTCATGAAGGAGATCTTATCCAAGAAGAGGGCGATCGATCACCAGTCCACCGTTGCACTTACTGAAGAGTGTAGCGCAATCATCCAGAACAAGCTTCCCCCAAAGCTTAAAGATCTAGGGAGTTTCTCAATCCCTATTCAAATCGGGAAGTTTTCTTTTGATAAGGTATTATGTGATTTAGGAGCTAGTATTAATTTAATGCCTTTATCTGTTTTCAGTAAACTGGGATTGGGAAAAGTGCAGCCGACGTACATGACGCTCAAGCTCGCGGATCGATTGATCGTGTACCCGTACGGAGTGATAGAAGATGTGCTCATCAAGGTCGGCAAGTTTTACTTCCCGGTGGACTTCGTGGTGCTGGATATCGATGAAGACATAGAGGTCCTGCTGATTTTGGGAAGATCTTTTCTAGCCACGAGTAGAGCGTTGATCGATGTGGAGGAAGGAGAGATGACCTTAAGAGTTAGTGATGAGAAGGAGGTGTTCAGGATGTTCGAGAGTGGAAGGCGTAAAGACGGAGATGGTCATGGAAAGCAAGAGGTAGAAGAATCCGCGGAGAATCGCAAGTGTGGGCGAGCCGAGTCCGCGGATACCGAACCAAGCTGAAACCACATAGTCGTGCCACGACTTTAACTACGGCGTTGGGTGGGAGGCAACCCACCGAGGTTTGATTTTTAGTTCAAGTTTAGTTTTGCGTGTTTTATTTACAAAAAAATATCGAAAAATCGAAAAGCGAACAGAGACATACGCGACTTACCCCGCGGTTTCCATACCGCGCGGCAAGCCGCGGGGCCCTCTGGAATGTTTTGTGAAACAGTGAGTTACGCGGGATGTGGCGTGTTTTACAAACCGCGGCACAAACCATGGGGGCCCCCTGTTGCCTCTGAGTGTTTTTCGTGCAGTTTTCGTTTCTTCTTGCTTAGTGTGTTCGTTTCTTTGTTCTCTTTCGCTGTTTGCTTTGTTTTCTTTTGCTCCTAGTTTCTCTCTACTATCCCGCTCAAATCTTTTAAGAGATCTCCTCCGTCCGGGCAAACAGGTATGTTCTCAACTCTGTAGGTAACGAGTGGTGTATGATGTTGTTCCCTTAGTAGTTAAACGAGATGTAACAAACCTAAGTTTCACTTAGGTTTAGGGTGCCTCACTTCAAACATCTACACACTCACTTTTAACCCTGTGCAAACCTCAGTTTCATCGAGGTTTGGGGTTGGCTATTGTTTTACAAACCTAGGCCACGGCCTAGGTTTGGGGTGGCCATGTTTTTGAAAATGAGAATAACTCTTTGATGCTTGTGCTTAAATGTTATATTTTGCATGTCTAATACCTATAATAACCGCACAACGATACTTGTCTTAGTATCGCCTATGCCGACACTTGCATATTGGGGACAATGTGTGGGTAAGGTTTAGGGTTGCCCAATCGGGCTCACGTTATGCACGCAGATTTCTTGTACTTCTGAGTACCTAGATCACTTCAGCTAAAATTTTTGTTTTGAATGATTGAGACCAACCATTGTAGGAAGAATCTTGTGATAGTGACGTGACCACTAGGGAAGGACTGGGAAAGGACATGACTAGGGACATTAGTGGAGACCACCCATTAGCGAGCTTTGAGCCTAAAAGACGTTGTTCATTTCGAGGGATTCATACACTTGATTCATATACACTTTTTTGAATTCCTTGTCGTGAATATAGAGTGATCTCACTATATTATTGCATTGAGTAGCAAAGACGACCATCAGGATATTAGGTAAGGGTGTAGTAGACCATTTCGTGTGGACCTTAAGAGATGATTCCAGGCATAGTGTGTTTGTTTAACCCTGTTTTTAGCTATCATACCCTTCTACCCATTTGTGTGTATCCATAACCCCCTTTGTAGCCAAACACTCGCCTTATTCATTTCAGACCCACCTTTAAACCCGAGCCGAAAGCCTTAGCCAACCCTATCTGAAAGTGTGTTAAACAGAAGCGGTAATGAATCGAAAAGATAGAGCGGAAAAGAAGGAAATCAGTCCAGTCATGAAAATAAATAGAAAAGAGGGCCAATGCAGCCCCAATCGAATAAAGAGGACCAATGAATTCCCAAGTTTAAAAAAAATAGTATTTATAGCAGCTAAATAAGAGAGTCAAAGTGACTCCGATAGTGACAAAAGGGCCAAGTGATAGGATAGAAAGTTATAAAGTTCAAAGTTGCTAAAGCTTGATACACCAAGGATCTTTGTTCCCTTTTACCCTTCGTTTCTTAGCCGATACCTTAGCCCCGTTACAACCCTTGTAAGGGTATACGACCACCTTTACTGATATTCCCTGTCTTGCTACTTGATTCCATTCTGAGATCAATTTTTGGACATTTGTGCGTCTTTCTTTAGAGTTGTCATGAAATTTTTGAATATTCTTGTACATAACTTCCTACACATGACAACACGTGCAATAACCTAGGTTCGAGTGAAATGAGAGTATCCCGTGAGGTAGGGTCGAGGCGAAATGTTTTCCCTAGTATGTTTGGACCTAGTACGACCCTAGTGCAAACGGAGCAGTCACGAGTTCAACTTACAATGGAAGGTCATAGATCAAACGGAATAAAAATGAGGCGAAAGTAAGATAGGCATTCACGGGTCTAGGAAATCACCAGTGCATTACATGGTACCGATTGGGAGTTGTGCAGTTATTATATTTCACTGATGTGTGCTTTTATTCTATTTTTATCGCTAATTTGCTTGAGGACAAGCAACGCTCGGTTTGGGGTTGTTGATAACGCCACCTTTTGGCGTTATTTTCAGTTCTCAAACTAATGAGATTGGCTTGTATTTAAGCAAAGAAGCGGATTTTCATTGGTTTATCTAGTGGAATGTACAGGTAATCTAAAAGACAACGTTCATCGAGAAAAGAAGCTAAAAAGAGCCTAAAACGAGTCCAAAACGAAGCCAACGGAAGCCCGAGATCCAAAACCAAGACCCGCGCCCGAACCAGGACCCGATCCGCGAACCAAACGGCGACCCACGCAGCTTCAGAAAAGCGTGCGACCTTCTGCGCGACTTGCAAGTCGCGCCAGAAGTCGCGTATGTCACTATTTCACGTTTTTCAGCTTTATATTTCCGGGTTTAGGTCATTTTTCAATACGCAACTCACACACGACGAACGGCAGACGACTCGGGGCGATTTCTGGAGACTTTTCACGCCTTTTGGAGCCACGATAGAGGACAGATCGAGGAGAAGTTCACAACGAGAGTCGGATTAGATCGGATAGAAGGGAGTTCATCATTACTTTCGTTACAATCACGTTTATCATGTTTACACATACTTTCACATCTCCTTTTCTTATGTTTGAATCCACCACCAACGTGAACTAATTTTAGATGTTGGGGGTTGGATTGAATTGGGTTTGTAAGCACATGAACAGATGACTTGAACGTTTATCGGTTTTCCTTTTTAATGAATGCATGTAATTTGATTCTTAATGCTTTTGAGAGTTTAGCTAGCTTTCAATTGTTTTGTTGTTTCCAGTTGAGTTCGAGAGAATTAACTGTTAGCTAGAACTAGGAATTGCATGCATAAGGCGAGAATTTTGGTGATAGAGATATACCGAATACGCCTTAGTCCTAATTGAACCACTTAGGTTGGGATCGAGAGATCAAATCTATCCATTCAAACATGAATCTTGCGCTTAATGTGTTTTGAAATCCATAGGTTGAGATTGAAAGATAAAACTTGTCCTTTTCAAAATAAAACCCGATGTTGCTCGAAAGAGAACAAAGGTGATTTTAGAGATTGGGTATTCATTAAGGGGATTAACTGGTAATTGTTTTAAGTCAGATATTCGTATGTGAAAACCTAAGGATTTCCAACCCTCAACTGTTTTCTCTATCGAATTTTCCTCAAGTTGTCTACTGTTCCGTTTGTGATTTTCTTATTACAATCAATTAGTTTAATACCAACCATCTCTCAATTTCAACAGTTCAGTTAATAGTGATTATAGTAATTGTGATACTTAGATCCTAGTTCCCGTGGATTCGATACTCGTACTTCCATACGTATTACTTGATTTCGACACCGTACACTTGCGGTTAGATTTAGGGGGGTGATACCCGCCCTATCAAGTTTTTGGCGCCGTTGTCGGGGAACTAGTTGCAACTGATAGCACTACCAGCTATAAGCGCTATTAGATTGAACAATTTTTTTTTATTTGCCTTGTTCCATCACTTTCAGTTTCTGAATTACTAACTTTGCTTACTTTCTTTTCAGGTACTACTTGGTGTATGCCAAGGACGACCCGAGGGAAGAAAATCGAACAACTTGATCCGGAGATCGAGAGAACCGTCCGCCGAATACGCCAAGAGACCAAGGTTCAAAGACAATTGAAGATGGGTGACGAAATACCCATCAATAGACCACCTGGCAACAATCCTTCACCTCCTCCGGCGAGAGTCCCGATGCGGTCATTTGCCTATCCGAACGTGGCAGCCGCACGCATAGGCATCCAACCGCCCACTACTGGGCGAACTACTTCGAGATTAAACCGAGTACCATTGTCATGGTACAGCAGAATCAGTTCGGAGGGTCCCAGACAGAAGATCCTCATGCACATCTTCGTGCATTTGAGAGGATATGCAACACGTTCAAAATCAATGGGGTGAACGAGGATGCCATCAAGCTAAGACTGTTCAGCTTCTCACTCAAGGGTAGAGCTGAAATTTGGATAGAGGGCCTACCAGCGGATCAAATCACTACATGGGCCGACCTGAAGGCCGTATTCGTCCAGAAATTCTTCCCACCGGGAAGAACCGCGCAGTTAATGGCCGATATTACCCACTTCGCACAATGGGATCAAGAGACCTTGTATGAAGCGTGGGAGAGATACAAAGACATGATCAAGAAGTGCCCTCATCATGGATTGCAAGGTTAGGTCATCATCCAAACGTTCTTTGGAGGACTTCACCCGCAGTTCAAGAATGAAATCACTGCTGCAGCGGGTGGAGCCCTAATGGAGATGACATATGAGGAAGCATGCGAGCTGATCGAGAACCTAGCCGAACATAGCTTCTCTACTCCGAGATCGTCTGTTAGAAGAGTCGCTAGTATTCAAGAAAATGATGAGCTGAAGGAACTAAAAGCTCAACTAGCTTTTATCACGAACCAACTGAAAGGAGGCAGTCCACAAGAGCTCGAGCAAGTTCAGTTCCTACAAAACCGGAACAATCAGCCGAGGAACGACCCGTTCTCGAACACCTATAATGAGGGGTGGAAGAAGCACCCGAACTTTTCTTGGAGTCAACCTCAAGGGCAACCACAAGGTAATTCCTCTAACTTTGCTAATTATCCTAATGCTAACAATGTTTATCGTCCTCCAGGTTTTAACTAAAGGAATTTCAATGAGGGACCATCTATGGAAAAGAAACCGGGGTTAGAAGACATGATGATGAAGTCCATTTATCTGAGAAGTGGCAAGGAGCTGAATGGAGAGCCTACACGCGAACCGTCATCAAGGGAGACCGATCCTAAAGAGAAAGAGGTTGAGACCATGGAGGTGAATGAGTTGGAGGCTGATGAGGAGGTTGTGATTGAAGAGAGCAAGAAGAGTGAAGCGACGAAACCAACGCAATCACCGGTCAAGCCGGTGATACCGAGAGTGCCCTATCCGAATAGGCTTAAAGCCCAAAGGGAGGGTCTTAACTTTTCTAAATTTCTTGAAGTTTTTAAGAAATTGCATATTAACATCCCTTTTGCAGATGCGTTGGCACAAATGCCCTCATACATGAAGTTCATGAAGGAGATCTTATCCAAGAAGAGGGCGATCGATCACCAGTCCACCGTTGCACTTACTGAAGAGTGTAGCGCAATCATCCAGAACAAGCTTCCCCCAAAGCTTAAAGATCCAGGGAGTTTCTCAATCCCTATTCAAATCGGGAAGTTTTCTTTTGATAAGGTATTATGTGATTTAGGAGCTAGTATTAATTTAATGCCTTTATCTGTTTTCAGTAAACTGGGATTGGGAAAAGTGCAGCCGACGTACATGACTCTCAAGCTCGCGGATCGATTGATCGTGTACCCGTACGGAGTGATAGAAGATGTGCTCATCAAGGTCGGCAAGTTTTACTTCCCGGTGGACTTCGTGGTGCTGGATATCGATGAAGACATAGAGGTCCCGCTGATTTTGGGAAGATCTTTTCTAGCCACGAGTAGAGCGTTGATCGATGTGGAGGAAGGAGAGATGACCTTAAGAGTTAGTGATGAGAAGGAGGTGTTCAGGATGTTCGAGAGTGGAAGGCGTAAAGACGGAGATGGTCATGGAAAGCAAGAGGTAGAAGAATCCGCGGAGAATCGCAAGTGTGGGCGAGCCGAGTCCGTGGATACCGAACCAAGCTGAAACCACATAGTCGTGCCACGACTTTAACTACGGCGTTAGGTGGGAGGCAACCCACCGAGGTTTGATTTTTAGTTCAAGTTTAGTTTTGCGTGTTTTATTTACAAAAAAAATATCGAAAAATCGAAAAACGAACAGAGACATACGCGACTTACCCCGCGGTTTCCATACCGCGCGGCAAGCCGCGGGGCCCTCTGGAATGTTTTGTGAAACAGTGAGTTACGCGGGATGTGGCGTGGTTTACAAACCGCGGCACAAACCGTGGGGGCCCCCTGTTGCCTCTGAGTGTTTTTCGTGCAGTTTTCGTTTCTTCTTGCTTAGTGTGTTCGTTTCTTTGTTCTCTTTCGCTGTTTGCTTTGTTTTCTTTTGCTCCTAGTTTCTCTCTACTATCCCGCTCAAATCTTTTAAGAGATCTCCTCCGTCCGGGCAAACAGGTATGTTCTCAACTCTGTAGGTAACGAGTGGTGTATGATGTTGTTCCCTTAGTAGTTAAACGAGATGTAACAAACCTAAGTTTCACTTAGGTTTAGGGTGCCTCACTTCAAACATCTACACACTCACTTTTAACCCTATGCAAACCTCAGTTTCATCGAGGTTTGGGGTTGGCTATTGTTTTACAAACCTAGGCCACGGCCTAGGTTTGGGGTGGCCATGTTTTTGAAAATGAGAATAACTCTTTGATGCTTGTGCTTAAATGTTATATTTTGCATGTCTAATACCTGTAATAACCGCACAACGATACTTGTCTTAGTATCGCCTACGCCGACACTTGCATATTGGGGACAATGTGTGGGTAAGGTTTAGGGTTGCCCAATCGGGCTCACGTTATGCACGCAGATTTCTTGTACTTCTGAGTACCTAGATCACTTCAGCTAAAATTTTTGTTTTGAATGATTGAGACCAACCATTGTAGGAAGAATCTTGTGATAGTGACGTGACCACTAGGGAAGGACTGGGAAAGGACATGACTAGGGACATTAGTGGAGACCACCCATTAGCGAGCTTTGAGCCTAAAAGACGTTGTTCATTTCGAGGGATTCATACACTTGATTCATATACACTTTTTCGAATTCCTTGTCGTGAATATAGAGTGATCTCACTATATTATTGCATTGAGTAGCAAAGACGACCATCAGGATATTAGGTAAGGGTGTAGTAGACCATTTCGTGTGGACCTTAAGAGATGATTCCAGGCGTAGTGTGTTTGTTTAACCCTGTTTTTAGCTATAATACCCTTCTACCCATTTGTGTGTATCCATAACCCCCTTTGTAGCCAAACACTCGCCTTATTCATTTCAGACCCACCTTTAAACCCGAGCCGAAAGCCTTAGCCAACCCTATCCGAAAGTGTGTTAAACAGAAGCGGTAATGAATCGAAAAGATAGAGCGGAAAAGAAGGAAATCAGGCCAGTCATGAAAATAAATAGAAAAGAGGGCCAATGCAGCCCCAATCGAATAAAGAGGACCAATGAATTCCCAAGTTTAAAAAAAATAGTATTTATAGCAGCTAAATAAGAGAGTCAAAGTGACTCCGATAGTGACAAAAGGGCCAAGTGATAGGATAGAAAGTTATAAAGTTCAAAGTTGCTAAAGCTTGATACACCAAGGATCTTTGTTCCCTTTTACCCTTCGTTTCTTAGCCGATACCTTAGCCCCGTTACAACCCTTGTACAGACCTGGATGATCTTCTGGAAAATGTGATTAGGGTATACGACCACCTTTACTGATATTCCCTGTCTTGCTACTTGATTCCATTCTTAGATCAATTTTTGGACATTTGTGCGTCTTTCTTTAGAGTTGTCATGAAATTTTTGAATATTCTTGTACATAACTTCCTACACATGACAACACGTGCAATAACCTAGGTTCGAGTGAAATGAGAGTATCCCGTGAGGTAGGGTCGAGGCGAAATGTTTTCCCTAGTATGTTTGGACCTAGTACGACCCTAGTGCAAACGGAGCAGTCACGAGTTCAACTTACAATGGAAGGTCATAGATCAAACGGAATAAAAATGAGGCGAAAGTAAGATAGGCATTCACGGGTCTAGGAAATCACCAGTGCATTACATGGTACCGATTGGGAGTTGTGCAGTTATTATATTTCACTGATGTGTGCTTTTATTCTATTTTTATCGCTAATTTGCTTGAGGACAAGCAACGCTCGGTTTGGGGTTGTTGATAACGCCACCTTTTGGCGTTATTTTCAGTTCTCAAACTAATGAGATTGGCTTGTATTTAAGCAAAGAAGCGGATTTTCAATGGTTTATCTAGTGGAATGTACAGGTAATCTAAAAGACAACGTTCATTGAGAAAAGAAGCTAAAAAGAGCCTAAAACGAGTCCAAAACGAAGCCAACGGAAGCCCGAGATCCAAAACCAAGAGCCGCGCCCGAACCAGGACCCGATCCGCGAACCAAACGGCGACCCACGCAGCTTCAGAAAAGCGTGCGACCTTCTGCGCGACTTGCAAGTCGCGCCAGAAGTCGCGTATGTCACTATTTCACGTTTTTCAGCTTTATATTTCCGGGTTTAGGTCATTTTTCAATACGCAACTCACACACGACGAACGGCAGACGACTCGGGGCGATTTCTGGAGACTTTTCACGCCTTTTGGAGCCACGATAGAGGACAGATCGAGGAGAAGTTCACAACGAGAGTCGGATTAGATCGGATAGAAGGGAGTTCATCATTACTTTCGTTACAATCACGTTTATCATGTTTACACATACTTTCACATCTCCTTTTCTTATGTTTGAATCCACCACCAACATGAACTAATTTTAGATGTTGGGGGTTGGATTGAATTGGGTTTGTAAGCACATGAACAGATGACTTGAACGTTTATCGGTTTTCCTTTTTAATGAATGCATGTAATTTGATTCTTAATGCTTTTGAGAGTTTAGCTAGCTTTCAATTGTTTTGTTGTTTCCAGTTGAGTTCGAGAGAATTAACTGTTAGCTAGAACTAGGAATTGCATGCATAAGGCGAGAATTTTGGTGATAGAGATATACCGAATACGCCTTAGTCCTAATTGAACCACTTAGGTTGGGATCGAGAGATCAAATCTATCCATTCAAACATGAATCTTGCGCTTAATGTGTTTTGAAATCCATAGGTTGAGATTGAAAGATAAAACTTGTCCTTTTCAAAATAAAACCCGATGTTGCTCGAAAGAGAACAACGGTGATTTTAGAGATTGGGTATTCATTAAGGGGATTAACTGGTAATTGTTTTAAGTCAGATATTCGTATGTGAAAACCTAAGGATTTCCAACCCTCAACTGTTTTCTCTATCGAATTTTCCTCAAGTTGTCTACTGTTCCGTTTGTGATTTTCTTATTACAATTAATTAGTTTAATACCAACCATCTCTCAATTTCGACAGTTCAGTTAATAGTGATTATAGTAATTGTGATACTTAGTTCCTAGTTCCCGTGGATTCGATACTCGTACTTCCGTACGTATTACTTGATTTCGACACCGTACACTTGCGGTTAGATTTAGGGGGGGTGATACCCGCCCTATCAAGCATCCATGAACGTTAATAGTTCATGCCCCGCTGTTGTGTCGACCATGGCGACAATATGTGGCAATGGAAAAGGGTTTTTAGGACAAGCTTTGTTGAGATCTGTGAAGTCGATACAGACTCTCCATTTGCCATTTTTCTTCGCCACGACCACGACATTAGCAAGCCAATCGCGATATTTTACTTCTCGAATTTTTCCCGTCTTGAGGAGGCTGTCGACCTCGTCATTTATCACCTTATTCCTTTCAGGAGCGAATTTCCTGCGCTTTTGCTTAATAGGTTTGAACGACGGGTCG
Source organism: Saussurea involucrata (assembly GCA_033807775.1). Classification (NCBI taxonomy): domain Eukaryota; kingdom Viridiplantae; phylum Streptophyta; class Magnoliopsida; order Asterales; family Asteraceae; genus Saussurea; species Saussurea involucrata. The sequence goes on from CM066321.1 coordinate 177,912,586, forward strand.
ACATTGAGCTTATGGGAAATGACGCCAGGGTCTATATCGACCATGTCTTCGTGCGACCAGGCAAAACAATCGGCATACTCCTGCAAGAAAGATATTAACTTGTCCTTTAGGCATGGGTCAAGGGACGATCCTACAAGGACTTTCTGGTTGGGCTTGCTTTGTTCTAGGACGATTTCCTCCAGGCGATAATCGTCCACTATCGCAGGAAAATCCTGCGCATTCTCAAGCTTTTCATGCATTTGGGTAGCGGTTTGCTCTAGGTTTTCGTCACCTGTCATTTCCCTTAAAAGAAAAGAAGAGAAACTCCAAGAGAACGTTAGTAAGACGCACACTTGTCGAAGATTTTCTCAAGATGGGGCCCCACGGTGGGCGCCAAACTGTTAATGCCAAAAATCGTCCAGAAGGATAACTTAAGGTTGACTGTGGAGCTTAACAACTAAAGAAAGGAATCGTTCGACAAAATAGTGCGTTAAAGATAGAAAATGTAAAAGAGACAAATTTTGGTGACGCGGGAAAAACCTCAACGAGGAAAAAACCCGTGGACGACTGTGGAGGTCGTCGCTGCACTATGATCGCCAAACAGGGGCGATGTCCTTTGTTTCTGGTGTCGAGAGTACAATGATTACAATACAAATGACTTGAAATGTGAAAATAACAAGTGTATCGAATGTAAAACAAGTGTGTCGTGTGTGAAAACTATAGGTCGAGAGTGTAAGTCGTGCGTCGAGAGCGATCACTTGAGAGAAAGTTCTTTGCTTTGGATGTTCTTGAGTATGCAGTGTGATTCCCGAATTCGATGATCTGCCAATGATGACTTTTCCTTCGTATTTATAGTCTTCGGATGCATTTAATGACTCCATGAATTCCTCTAGTAACGGTCGCAACGGTCTCTGCTGTTTAATGTTCATAACTGCTCTGTCGATTTCATCCGTTGGTCATAAATGACGTTGACCTGTATTAAATGATAAAATCATAACAGAAGAGTCGTACGTTAGATGGTCGAGGTGGTGTGATTCTACACGACGGTCGAGGTCGAGAGGTACCCTTGACTTCGGCTTTGGTCAAAGGACAAAATGTTTTATGATTTGACTTTGTTACGAGAAAAGTGCAATAAATGTTCTTAGTGCCTTGGCCGTAGTCGAGACTGGTGAAATTTTACACAAACAGTTACTGATTTAATTCTAAAATTTAAAAGGTTATAGACTTAATTAAGACCTTATTTAAGATCATTTAACTAATTATTCCTGAATATAACTCTTACAATTTAAAAAAATAGAAACATGTCAAAAGGTCACTGATTCAAAATACCCTTGTCAAAGGGATCACTTAGCTAAATAACCCACAATTAATATGACTGCAATAGTTTTTTTAGCTATTTAGCTTATTAACCTAGTCATACTCCCTCTTATAAATGTGTTATTCCTAAACTACCCTTAATGAGTCATATTCGATCCCTCTTCCCCATATCGTTGGTGTAATAACCCAAATTCCATAAACCATAATTCATGACATTACAACCAAAAACGGTCCCAAAATATACAAAATACATCGATCTCAACTCTAGGTAGGCAGCTAATAAACACCTTCACAGCTGAGATGCTAAAGGAAGCTCGATGGTGAACTACAAGTCTCCACTAGACTATACCTCTTCTACAACGTCACCTTTTTCCATCTTCTCCAGATGAAACCCCAAACAAAACTCTTACCTAAAAATGGTTTTAATTTTTGAAAATCGATGGTTAGACCATGAGGTCTAGTGAATTCCCTCTTTAAACAGTTCCACACAAACGCCAATTCAAAACGTACAAACTGTCACATTAATAAATTTAAATACAGTTCAAATGCTCGACTCCATATAAGGGGTATTTGCACAATGGTCTCAACTCTCATCACCTCATGTGATGTCCACACTCGGGGCCACCAGTAGATACCTACGGCCCCAGAAGATGCCATATCAGTGTGCACCAGAAACATATTCAGGGCACACGATCCAATCAACTCTCCAAGGATTCTCAACAATCCGAGGTTCACCTCCCCATTGTGTAACCCGACTCCACATATAAATAACAACTCATAAGAGTATGCAATCAATGCGTACGTAGGAAAATACTTTCATAATGCATAAAGATCATGTTTCATTTCAAAGATTACATATGCATATTATCATCATGATACAAAATTCAATCATTTAAAACATTCACAAATCATTTTCCAATTAAATAGGGGATAAGGGAACTCACCTGAGCTTTAACAACTCGACACACGTTTCGAAACTCATTTTAGCTCAAACCGAACACCTGAATGAGATGTCATAAGAATGATGTTAAACCATCTAATTACATCCCAAAACATCTCTACTTAACCCCTAAAGCAAACCCCCAAACGATGCCTCGATTCTAGGCACGAAAAACGAAGCAAACCGAAGAAGGTGCACCAAACAGAGACTTACGCCACTTCTCATGTGGCTTCTGAAACACCCAATAAACCACGATAAATTTAAACCTTAATTTATCATAATAATTCACAACATCTTCCCAAAAGTTTTCATTTACAAACGGGGAATTAGTGACAAGGTCTAAATACAACTGAAATATTATAAACAACCAACTAATCTAATTCATAACCAATAACATTAGATTATACGGGTTGTCTATACTATCTCCCAAGGTTCTAAATGGCGTGAGGCGTGGCGTGGCCTTAGGAGGCACGTCGAAGCCATGGCGTTTTCAAAACGTGACTTGTGGCGTCAAATTTCTAATTCATATATAATATTATATATAAGAACGTATGTTTTGTAGTGTTACTCAATGAGTCAATAGTAATAAACAAGTTAAATTAGGTTACATATAAAAAACTTGCAAATAAAACATTAAAAACGTAAAGAAAAATCAAATATCTCATTACGATAACTGCGCATTAGGCCATGGCGTGCCATGGGCTTAACGTGGCGTGACACACAAGCCTTGGTGCCATGGAGGCTCTGCGGCGAGTTTTTTAAAATAGTGCTATCCCCAAAATAATCATTGTTCTACTAAATTCTCCAACATAGCTCAAAAAGTAATCACTGGGACTTCTCGTCACTCATCCATGCTTATCCCTTACCGTGCTAGTACCTGGTAAGAAAATTTAATTTAAAAAGGTTAGGCTTACGCCAAGTGAGAACATCCAGTTTTCAAATTAAAACTTTATAAGCTTCGAAACCAATTTATAACAAAGCATATAAGTTAACATGATCGCCATCTTGATCGCCATCTTTCTTACCATACACAAAACATCATTCGATGATGGGAATTAAACCCGATTCCAAGAGTATGACAAACACCAAGTACATCATAATCTCATGTTCCAGAGCGCCACTACGAATCACCACGGATTCTAGATCATTGCTCCCGTCCAAGAAATTACAATTAAACCATGCCTATTTCTTGGTGTGGAAGTAGAGATTACAATTAAGCCATGCATATCTCTTATCTTCCAATAGAAATCGGGAATTACGATTAGTCCACGCCCATTCCACGTTTATCAAATCCACGGGAATTACGATTAGTCCACGCCTATTACGCGTGTCACATAATACTAGTGCCTAAGGATCCATTACACTTTCTAACATATGTGCATAATCACTCAATACACATAAATACTCGTGTTATAATCACAATCGAGTTATAATTATTCTAGTACTGTTAAAATCACAATAAGTTTTGTATTCACAAAACATTTGAATGGTACAATATTACTAAAAAGTATACTGGAAAACTTGTCCAATATACTAATCCGGAAATAAGTCCAAAAACAGTCTGGAATCCTATCCGGAAACAAAATCCGGAACATCTATCCGGAAACACCCGAAAATCAGAAGAATCTGGTAACATCCGGAAAAGTATCCGGACTCCAAGTCCGGAACCATCCGGAATCCGATAATTTTATCCGGACAACTATCCGAAATCCGGAAGTGTCCGGTATCCGGTAAAAATCATTCGGACACCTATTCGGAATCCGGAATCATCCGGTATCCGGAACCAATACTGAAAATCAAGCTAATCCAGGAAATTCATCTTACGGATTCGATGATACTCAATTCTATAAATACATTTTTCATTCTAAAATTTCCAACAACACTTTTATGATTATTTCCAAGAGATATCTACTCAACATTTCAATTTTTATTAAGCAAAATAGATAGATGAACTCACCTGAGAATAGAAATCGAACACAAAATCTGTCAATACTCAATCGATCGCTAAAACCAAATTCAAACCTGTTTGAACAATCATTCAGTAACAAAATGGGTAAACAGATAAGTTTGTGATTACTAGCTAGAAGAAATCGATCCAATTCCTTACCGAAACAATCCTGTAATTTGATTTTGCTTCTCTACTTACAAACCAACTTTCAGAACTTAAATTGAGATATTCTCAATTCTAAACCGACTCTTTCAATATATACTAAATCAACTTTCCTCAAAAGACCAAACCAACCTCCAACATTCATAAATCCACAAATAACTTAAACTTTGGGTAAATTACACTTTTGACCCTTGACCATATTGTTTAAATAAGATCATCCCAACACTTTGAACATTCTCCCAAAATAACAATATATAAATTATAGGAATTTTCGAGGTGTTACAACTTCAAACTACGTGGGAAACCGAGCAGGTTCTGTTCATTCCTCCCAGGTCTGCACAAAAATTTCAGTCCGAGATCTCAATTCTAAAACCCCCAAAATGCCCCAAATCGGTTGCAAACCTCCAAAATCGATAGTTTTTGATACACCAACCTTTAGGAACCAAAAACCAACATCCAAAACACATTTACCCCAACAATAACAATCCATAGATTCATGATTTCAATCCCCAAAACTCTATAAGTCAACCATGGCCATTTTCTGAGATTTCTTTGCAAAAATGTTGAAGCTCTCAATCATTTACCAAGACCCATGAGGGGAAACAATACAAACTCTTTTCTTTTCCTTACCCAATGATTTGGACTCAATAAATCCATGGTTTAAAAAACCGAAACCACAAAATCAACCCAACCAAGCATGATGAAGAAGGTATATAAGTCATACCTTGAAGATGATGAAGATTTAGATCCCTTGATGCATTTCTTCCACCACACTTCCATTGGAGCTCTCTACTCCTCGAAATTCACCTCTCACAAAACCTAAATGGGTTAGAAATTTCCCATCCAAAACCATAGACTCTTTTTCATAAGCATAAGATGAAGGGAAGTAGCTTAACTTGAAGAAGATGGATTTTAGTCCCTGAAAACCACCTCTTGCACCAAGATTTCAATGAAGAAAACCATATTTCTCTCTAGTCTCTCCCTAGCCTCCTCAAACCGTAGCCACCAAGAAATGAAACGGAGAAGAGTGGTTTCTCCTCTTTTATTTCTTATAATTTGCCTTAAGTCCCTGAAACTTCTTATATTTGCAATTACACCTCCACACTTCATTGAAATCCAAATTGGAACAAGAGGTTGTTATAGTAAGACCATCCGTAGTGTATTCGGGTAAGGGGGCGGGCTCACGCGGGTTCACGGAGGGTTCCGATAAGGGGGGGGGGGGGGGGGGGCTCGGGTTCAATCGGGTTCCAGCCCCGGGTTCCCCAACCCGACTTTACCCGATATTTTCTTTTTTTTTAATTTTTTTTAAATAATTTGAAAATATGAACGTTGGCAACGGCTCTTTTAAAAAAAATTAATTTTTTTTTCAATTTAATCACACTATATATATTAATCCAAACATCTTATTTTTTCACACCAAAATCTCTCAAATTCAATACCTTCTTTCATTTATCTCAAATTTCATCATGAATCCAAACAAAACACCTACATCCCGTCGTAACCGATCGGATACACCGCAACAAGACCCGAAGCTTGGTTTCCAAGCGTTTTCACAACAAGGTTATCATCCGCAATTTCCGCAACAATTTTCGCAACAATTTCTGCAACAAGGTTATCATCCGCAATTTTCGCAACAATTTACATATTCCGGTTTGATGAATCAAGGTTTTACTCCGGCCAACTACCAACTTCCTTCACCCGCAATCGATCTCGACGACGACATTGTTCCGGAGTAAAGAGGAGGAACTCGCGTTAGTGTCGGCGTGGGTTGACGTTTCGGAGGACCCCGTTGTCGGAAACGCACAAACCGGTGGTAATATTTTTATTATTATTTTTATTATTATTATTATTATTATTATTCTTATACTTGAATTTATATAAATGTAGACAGTTTTTGGAACCGAATCTCGAAGGTGTTCTATGATTCTATGGGTCACCAAGATTATAGATCATTGCATCAACTGAACACCAAGTTCAAAGACCTCAACAAGAAAATAACGTTTTTTGCCGGCATCTACAACAACTTGTTCTATAATAGATCAAGCGGAATGAGTGAAGCCGATATTTTACGAATGGCACACCAACGGTACCAAGCGGAATTTGGTACCGCTTTCACCCATGAACAAGCTTGGGATGCCCTAAAAAATGTCCAAAATGGGCAACGGTTCCAACGATGTCGACAAATTCATCCCGGGGTTCAAAACATACCAAACCTTCCAATGATGACGATGAAGATGTCGAGCAACTTCAACGACCCATCGGGAGAAACAAGGCAAAAAAAACATCAACGAGTAATACGAGCGGGTCGAATACGAACGAAAGTGTTACTCAGTTGTTGACGACCATAGGCTCGTTCAACGAGCAGATTGAGGGTACAATGGAGTACAAAATGAAAAAACTTGAACTCGAAGAAAGACAGTTGCAACTCGAGTTAGATAAACGATTTGATAAAGACTTCGAGTTTTTCATAGCCCCGCGTGATCACCTTGAGGGAGATATTTTGAGGGCTACTTTAGCGAAGAAAGAGAGAATTAAAAATTTACATAATTTTTAGTGTTTTGTATTTTGTAATTTTTAATTTTTTAATGAATGATATGAATTTTTATTTTTATTATTTATCTTATTTTTATTTATTAAAAAATATATAAATATTTTTTTTTGTTAAATAATTAAATGTATAAATAAAAAAATTAAAAAAAATGAGGTGGCAAGTGGGTAAGAGGGTTCTGGTACTCCACTTTTGGGAAAGGAGAGGGTAAAGAGAAAAGCTGATGTGGCGCTGAGGTGACAAGTGGGTAAGAGGGTTCTGGTACTCATGACCTAATAAGCAAGTTAAATTAGGTTATATTTAAAAAACTTGCAAAGAAAACAGAAAAAAACTTAAAGAAAAATCAAATATTGCATTACGAAAACTGCACATTAGACCATGACGTGTCACATGCTTAACGTGGTATGAGACACAAGCCTTGGTGTCATGGCGGCTGTGCAGCGAGTTTTTTAGAACATTGATTGTTGTATGTGATTTTCAATTTATTTTGGGATTTAATTTTCAGGTTTCGGTAGCATAATATGCAAATTATGTTTCTTTGATTGTTGTCACTTTCCAGTTTTAGTTTGCGCTTTAGTGTTATTCTACAAACCAATATGCAATATATGTTGAATTGATTTTTAATATATTCGACGAGCACTGATTATTTGAATAATTATCTCTAAAAATTAGTTGGTTAAAATAAACCTTTGAGGATGTTGTATTTGGCACAATAATACGAGTGATTAAATAGCAAATTGGGAAGTGTCCTTTTGGCTTTTAAATATCTCAAATATAAAGGAGTATTCCTGAATCTAACAATCGAAAATAGACGGGAAAACGTTCTTTTAGATGATTGTCAAAACTATATTGTAGCAACCCAGTCCAAAATAGAGCATACAAAACATATAACAAAGCATTACCAAAACTGGGCCCCAAAATTTTCATTACATCTGCCTCGAAATTAGGTTGGCGGAAACAACCTATACACAACTGAGAACATACTATATTCTATAAGTGTCACTGGCACTGTCTCTATCTGCATCTGTGCTCTATCCTTCTCTTGCTCACTTACCTGGGCCTCCTACTATATGTTTACCTGAAAAGGTTTAGTTTGGAAAATGCGAGGTTAGACCATGAGGTCTAGTGAGTTCCCTCCTGACAGTACTCAAAATCATTTAAAAGCAGTTCATCACTTTCAAACATTTTTGCATAAAACTTTCACATAACTTTTCATGAAACTATCATATAACTTTACATAAAACTTTCACGGATAAATCCGCTCCCGTAAATGGCACCCTGAAGTCACTCGAAAGTGACAACGAGTCAGTCTCACGCTGCCTTACTGGATACTGATAATGCCGTTTTACGACATTATTTTGATCCCGAAATCGGTCTGTTTGTTGTAAGTTTTCAAGTAAAATAGTAGAATTTAATGGTTTTAATGAGAAAGTACAGGTTTTTCATAAATGACCGATGATGGAAGAGTTTTGGATCAATCAGAGCAAGTTTACAACAGTCCGGTGCAAAAAAAGAAGAAAGTCATATTTTTAAGACCAAACAGTGCCCTGCGCGCCTGGCTGCGCGCCACCAGACGCGCATCCCTCTGCTCACCACGCACTCCAGTGCTGTGCGCGTTTCTCTGCGCATCTCCACACGCGCTGCCATACGCGCTGAAGCCCTGAGCGTTTTTATTCTATTTATCTGCTAGGGTTGAGGGTATTATCAAGCAGTTACGGCTGGGGACTCTTTCTGGGCGATTTTGGGAGCTAAGGAACGAATTTTGAAGGCAAGTAGAAGGCGAGAAACATCAATTAACAAGGATCGAAAGGCGAATCGAGTACGTTCATCGGCGGCTTAGGCTTTTTCAGGGAGTTCTTAGATTTCATTTCTTAGTACAAAACATGTTTACTTTCATTTCTATCTTTACATTTCAGAGTTTTGAAACCCCCAATATGAACTAATCCGTTCATGTTGGGGGGTTGGTTTGAATCATGGTTGGATAATCGTTTAGTTTTACAGTAGGTATGATTGATATGATATGGATGGATGGCACATGTGGAATTGTTCTTAATGCTTGTAATAGTCCGATCAACTATTATTTGATTTTATGAATCTTTAATCTTTGAGAAAAATTTTGAGGTTTGATTAATTCTTCATGTCTTGGTTGAATTTGAGATAGTAATATGATGATTCATCCTTTGTGGCTTTTAATCATTAATTGTTCACATACTTTTGTTAAGATCGAAAGATGATACAATGTATTGAATGATATTGCTATAGCTTGATAGAGTATAGTAATGGAATGTGATTATGCCTGTTATCTTGAAGTTATGTCAATCGTATCAAATCTGTTTGCTAAGTGATTGTTTACCTGAGGAATCCAACCCTCCAACTCTTTCCCTTATCTAAATTAACTAAAGTTTTAATTCGTGTTCCAATACACAACAAACCAAATCAATTTGCATTAGTCTAGTTAATAATCTATACAGTCATTGTGGTACTTGACACCTGGTTCCTTTGGTTCGATACTCGTACTTTATAAGTACTATTACTTGATTCGACCCGTACACTTGCGGTAGATTTAGGGGGTGTAAACCCGCCTATCAAGTTTTTGGCGCCGTTGCCGGGGAACCTGTTTTGTGTGAATATCACTACCAGTTGTAGAAGTTATTACATTAGACATCCTGTTTTTATTTTATTATAATCTGCATTGAAAGTTCATATATTTTTTTGGGTCTTGAAATTGTTATCTTCTCCGTTGCAGGTTGCTTCCTGGTTTATGCCAAGAAGGAGACTTTTTCGGGAATTGCTACCGATCGACCCGAAATAGAACGGACCGCCAGAGATCTAAGAAGACAAGCACGAAACAGAATGGCCGACGTCAACAACCATGTTGGAGATGATTGGGAAGAGGGGATGCCCATGGGTAATGGTCAACCAATTCCAAATGCAAATGCGAACAATCAGAACCACAATAACGCGAATCATGGTCTCAACAACAACGTCAACCATAATGTCAATAACAATGTCAACAATGGTGTCGACAATGGGATAAATCATAATCTCAATCACAACGCCAATCATGGGATCCATCACAATGTCAATCAACCACCGCCACCACCACAAAGGGTACCAATGAGGAATTTCGCCAACCCGAACATGGGAGCTGCACAACGAGGACCATATGCACCTCCGATAGCTGCGAATAATTTTGAAATCAATCTTGGTACCATCCAATTAGTGCAGTCGAACATGTTTGGAGGTGCAGCAACTGAAGACCCCCATGCACACTTGCGCGCATTCGAAAAGATATGCAATACTTTCAAGGTGAATGGGGCTGATCAAGATTCGATCAAGATACGGTTATTCCCGTTTTCATTGAGGGATCGAGCCACTACTTGGGAAGAGAATATACCACCGGGGTCAATTCGAACTTGGAACGATATGGTTACAGCTTTTCTCAACAAGTTCTTTCCACCGGGGCGAACAACCCAACTGTTATCCGACATCACGCATTTCTCGCAATGGGATCAAGAGTCTTTGTATGAGGCATGGGAAAGATACAAAGCGATGCTCAAGAAGTGTCCACATCATGGGTTACAAGAGTGGATGATTATCCAAACATTCTATGTGGAATTGAATCCTCAGTTTAAAAATGACCTCACAGTTGCTGCAGGTGGAGCCTTAATGAACAAGTCCTATGAGGAAGCGGTCGAATTGATAGAGAATTTAGCAGAACACAACTATTCCACTCCAAGATCCGTTGTTAAAAAAGTTGCAAGCGTGCAAGAAACAGAAGAGTTGAAGGCTATAAAGGCACAACTGAATGCACTGACTAATCAAATGAGAGGAGCTGCCATTCAACCGAATGTTCAGAATGATATGGGTGGTCAAGACCAATTCATGAATCCTCAAGACTATCAATCGCCGGAACAAGTTCAATTTATTCAGAACCGGAATAATCGGTCGAGCAATGACCCATTCTCTAACACCTATAATGAGGGATGGAAGCGACATCCTAATTTTTCTTGGAGTCAACCTCAACAAGGCTCGGGCAAGGAAACGATGGGGCAGCAACAACAGCAGCAACAACAGTATGGTAACAATTCTAACTCTTCAAATTCCTTCCAGTCTAACAAAGTTTATCGTCCCCCAGGTTACAATCAGAGGAAACATGATGAGGGGCAATCATCAGAAAGAAGTCGGGTTTGGAAGACATGATGATGAAATTCATGTCAAAGATGGAAGGTGCAGTTGAAGGATTGGCGGGTACGGTGAACACAGTGAAATCAACCACGGATCAAAATACCGCTTCAATCTGAATGCTAGAAAGACAAGTTGGCCAGATTTCAGAGGCCTTACAAAATCGACCTCCCGGTCAATTTCCAAGTCAACCCGAAAAGAAGGGGAGAGAAGAATGTAAAGCCATCAGCTTGAGGAGTGGTAAACAACTCACTATAGATCCCACGAGAGATCCTTTGCCGAAAGGAGACAACACCAAGGTGAATGATGTTGAATCGGAGGACATAGAGGAAGAAAAAATGGATGGAGAAATGGTGATGGAGAAGACGGAAAGTGAAAGAAGAAAGGAGAATGCGAATGTTCCAAAGAAAGCGCCTACTAAGCCCGTCACACCATTGGTACCATATCCTAGTAGGCTAAAAGCCTACAAGGATGATGCAAACTTTACTAAATTTTTAGAGGTGTTTAAAAACTGCATATTAACATTCCTTTTGCAGATGCCTTAGCACAGATGCCGTCCTATGTGAAATTTCTGAAGGATATTCTCTCCAACAAGAGAAAGGTCGAGGAACATGCCACGGTTGCACTTACTGAAGAGTGCAGTGCTGTCATTCAGCACAAGCTTCCCCCGAAGCTCAAGGATCCAGGGAGTTTTACTATCCCTGTTCAAATAGGCAATTCTGAATTTAGTAAGGCTTTGTGTGATCTTGGAGCAAGCATTAATCTAATGTCGTTGTCTATTTTCAGGAAACTTGGGCTTGGAGAGGTGCAACCGACCAGAGTGACACTGCAGCTTGCTGATAGATCAATAAAATACCCGTATGGTGTAATTGAAGATGTGTTGGTCAAGGTGGACAAATTTTATCTTCCAGTCGACTTCGTGATCCTCGACATGGATGAGGATAAAGAGATACCATTGATCATGGGTCGACCGTTTTTAGCCACGGGAGGGGCGTTGACTGATGTGAAAGGAGGAAAGCTCACGTTGAGGGTAGGAGAAGAAGAAGCTGTTTTTAACGTATTCCGAGCAGCAAAGCAGACAATGCAGTACAGTGAATGCTACCGGGTTGATGTCTTGGAATCCCCGATTAGAGAATCATGTGAAGTGCAGTTTGGTCAAGATCAGTTGGAGAGTGTGATCATGGGTACGATAGATGGTTCGGAAGTTGAAAGTGTGATGCAACTGAATGCATTGCCACGTCATAGAGGCCCAAGAAGACCAACTGTTGAGGATTTGGGTGAGCCAATACCCAAGTCTCAACCATCATCTCACACTCCGCCTAAGCTCGAGCTGAAACAGTTACCCTCTCATCTTGAATATGCATTTTTGGGGGAAAAAGGAGACACTCCCGGTTATCATTTCATCCAAGTTGAAAACAGAAGACAAAGAGAAGTTGCTAAGAGTCCTGCGTGAGCATCAAACTGCAATTGGTTGGACAATAACCGATTTAAAAGGCTTAAGTCCAACTTTCTGCACACACCGTATAAATCTTGAAGAAGAACACCGACCGGTGGTCCAACCTCAGCGACGACTCAATCCCAACATGTAGGAGGTGGTCCGAAAGGAGATCCTAAAGTTGTTGGATGCTGGAATCATCTATCCAGTACCCGATAGCCAATGGGTTAGTCCAGTTCAAGTGGTGCCAAAGAAAGGAGGTGTCACAGTCGTTCGAAATAACAACAATGAACTCATACCCTCTCGAACTGTCACGGGGTGGAGAGTTTGCATCGATTATAGAAGGTTGAATGACGCCACCCGGAAAGACCATTTCCCATTGCCATTCATTGATCAGATGATAGAAAGATTAGCGGGACATGGGTATTATTGATTCTTGGACGGGTATTCGGGATACAATCAAATACCGATTGCTCCCGAAGATCAAGACAAGACCACATTTACATGCCCCTATGGGACATTCGCCTATAGAAGGATGCCGTTTGGGTTGTGTAACGCTCCTGCGACGTTTCAGAGATGTATGATGGCGATCTTTTCGGATATGGTGGAGCGCACCATGGAAATCTTTATGGACGACTTCTCGGTGTTTGGCCCATCGTTTGACTCGTGTTTGTCTCATATTGAGGCTGTTTTGAAGAGATGCAAAGAGACGAGCTTGGTTTTGAATTGGGAGAAGTGTCATTTTATGGTGACGGAAGGAATAGTGCTTGGACACAAGGTGTCAAAAGAGGGAATAGAAGTGGACAAGGCCAAAGTGGCAGTGATAGAGAACCTCCCATATCCGAATTCCGTCAAGGGGATTCGAAGCTTTTTGGGACATGTCGGTTTCTACCGGCGGTTTATAAAAGACTTCTCGAAAATCACTAAACCCTTATGTACTTTACTCTTAAAAGATGCCAAGTTAGATTTCATTGATGATTGTGTTTTGGCATTTGACAGGTTGAAGAAAGAGTTGATCTCTATACCCATTCTTATCGCGCCTGACTGGAGTCTTCCTATTATAGTGATGTGCGATGCTAGCGACACAGCAGTAGGAGCAGTCTTGGGGCAAAAGAAAGAAAAGAGAATGCACGTGATTTATTATGCCAGCAAGACCTTAGATGAAGCTCAAGTCAACTATGCCACGACCGAGAAGGAATTATTAGCAGTGGTCTATGCGTGTGAAAAGTTCAGATCATATCTGGTGGGAGCAAAGATAATAGTATACACGGATCATTCAGCTTTGAAATACTTGATGCCTAAGAAAGATGCAAAGCCGAGGCTCATCAGATGGGTGTTACTGTTACAAGAGTTTGACTTGGAGATCTTAGATAAAATGGGGACGGAAAACACGGTTGCAGATCACCTCTCGAGACTTGAGGGAGGTGAGGAGCAAAGGAAAGATAAGACCAGCATAAACGATTCGTTTCCGGATGAGCAGCTCTTAAAGGTTAGTCATTCCGAGCCCTGGTTCGCAGACTTAGTAAATTACTTGGTGGGGGGAGTAGTGCCTTAGCAGATGAACTCCCATCAAAAGAAGAGATTTCTCTTTGAAGCCAAGAGGTATTACTGGGACGAGCCGTATTATACAAGATGTGTGCGGATGGAATGATTCGAAACTGTGTACCGGATGAAGAGAAGGCCAGCATTCTTACTCATTGTCATACATTAGAATGTGGGGGCCATTTCAGTACTGATAGAACGGTAGCCAAGGTTTTACAATCCGGAAATTTCTGGCCATCAATGTTCAAGGAAACAAGGGAATTCATTTCCAAATGCGACCGGTGCCAAAGGACAGGCAATATAACGCAAAAGGATGAAATGCCCATGAAGATCTTCATGGAAGTGGAGTTATTTGACGTGTGGGGAATAGACTTCATGGGACCGTTCCCAAACTCATACGGGAACGAGTACATTTTAGTTGCGGTCGATTACGTCTCCAAATGGGTTGAAGCAATCGCAACGCCATCGAATGATTCCAAAGTTGTGATCAAATTTCTGAGGAAGCACATCTTTTCACGCTTTGGGGTTCCGCGGGCCTTAATCAGTGATGGGGGTAGCCATTTTTGCAACCGGTATCTTGATGCGGTTCTCAAGAAGTACTCGGTCAAGCATCGAGTAACTACACCATATCACCCGCAAGCGAATGGGCTAGCCGAAGTCTCTAACAGAGAGCTGAAACACATTTTAGAGAAAACGGTAAATTCTTCACGCAAGGATTGGTCTCTGAAGCTTGATGACGCTCTTTGGGCATATCGGACTGCATATAAGACACCTTTGGGAACTACACCATACCGGATAGTCTATGGGAAGTCATGCCACTTGCCCGTGGAATTGGAGTGTCGAGCATTTTGGGCAATAAAGCAGCTAAACATGGAGTTAGATGCAGCCGGCAAAAAGAGATTATTGCAGCTGGTTGAGCTAGAGGAACTCAGACTCGATGCATTCGAAAATGCTTTGATCTACAAAGAGAGGGCTAAGAAGTTCCACGACCAGAACATTCGCGAGAAGGTAATCACTCCAGGTATGAATGTATTATTATTCAACTCACGATTGCGTTTGTTTCCAGGCAAGTTAAAATCCCGGTGGTCTGGCCCATTCATAGTGATAGAAGTATTCCCATATGGAGCAGTGGAGTTAGAAGGAGCTGATGGGCAGAGATTCAAGGTGAACGGACAATGAGTCAAACCGTACCTAGGAGGTGAGATCCCGAGCATTGAAAGCATATATCTAGACGAGCCGGGAGAGTAAGTGATTGGAAAAGTCGTGTCACGATAGAAAATACGGCGCTAGGTGGGAGGCAACCCACCATAGGTTAATTCGCAATTTTGATTTTCTTTTCTTTTCTTGAGTGTTTGTTTTTCTTTTGTTTGTGTGTGTTTTGTTTTTGAGTGTTTTAGGTGTATTTTTGACCCCTGAGAGCGCGCGGGATAGACCCGACGGAAAACGAGTTGAGAAAACGAAAAAACGGAAACAGTGTTGGGCGCGTTTGGCTGCGTTGGTCCATTCGCGCAGACCACTGGAATATGCAACATTTTATAACTGTGCGCCTATGGGCGCTAATCCATACGCGCCTCCATACGCGTCGACTACTGATTTGATTCAATTCCAGTGCGTTGCGCGTCTCCAAACGCGCTCCCATACGCGCCGTAAACCTGCAGGTATTTACACCCCATTTTTGGATCTCTCTCTCATTGTGTGAAACCCTAATTCACTTGGCAACCGTTTTTCACTCTCAAGCACTCTCCTAAAGTCGGTTTTCATCCATTCCACCAAGAAGCCTCAATTTCTACTCTCATTCCACCATTTCTAAAGATCAAAGGTATGAATTCTTACTCTCCTCTCTAAAATGTTGGGGTTTTGCACATCCATTCAAGGTACTTTCCATTTTCGAGTCACTTGCTGAAATTCTTCAAGTTTACCTATGCTTATGTGTTAATGATGTGAGAAACTCCAATGATTTTGTTGTTTGGTTTGAATGAATGCCAATTTTTGTTGGGGAAGTTGTCGGTATTTTGCTGTTGAGAGAAAAATCATGGTTTTTTAGTTCAAGTTTCTGCACACTCTTGATATAATGTTGATTTTGTCCAAGATAAACCAAACCTAGGTTTCACCAAGGTTTAGGGTTTTTGTGATTTTTGTTAAAATAGATATCATGTGCTAAGAGTTGGGTGATCATTGTGCTAAATGTGATATAATTTGCGTGTTAATGTGCTTACCCATGATGATGTGTTGCTGGTTTGTGCATGAAATTCTTGGTGTGGACGAGTTTTGGTATTCTAGTTTTGAAATGGCAAACACAAACTTTGGCTTGCTACAAACCTTGGTTTCACCAATGTTTAGGGTTCCTGATTTCACCTGATATTTATCGCTTTGTGCTTCCTTGTGGTGAAAACAAACCTAATCTAAGTTGCTATATCTAACGAATGTACCTTTTCAGGAACCATGGTGCACACTAACCCTGCCCAAGCTCGACGTTTCTTCGCCTACCAAACGTTGCGGCCGGAAGAAAGGGAAGCCCTGACGGAACGCGTAAACGGCATGGTCGAACATAGAAGACATCAATTTAGAAACCGACCAATCTGGTCGGAGAGAGGGTTAAGAATAGATGAAATACCAAACGACATGGCAAGAGAGATATCTAGGGAGCGCGGGTGGACCACGTATGTTCATGATCCAGAACCGTACGATGAGGAGCTGGTCCGCGATTTTTACGCTACCATGATACTACCAGCCTTTAATGAATTTCATTCGGTAATGGTAAGGGGCAGATTGGTACGGATGCCGGCGGAGGCGATCTAACGAATGTACCTTTTCAGGAACCATGGTGCACACTAACCCTGCCCAAGCTCGACGTTTCTTCGCCTACCAAACATTGCGGCCGGAAGAAAGGGAAGCCCTGACGGAACGCGTAAACGGCATGGTCGAACATAGAAGACATCAATTTAGAAACCGACCAATCTGGTCGGAGAGAGGGTTAAGAATAGATGAAATACCAAACGACATGGCAAGAGAGATAGCTAGGGAGCGCGGGTGGACCACGTATGTTCATGATCCAGAACCGTACGATGAGGAGCTGGTACGCGATTTTTACGCTACCATGATACTACCAGCCTTTAATGAATTTCATTCGGTAATGGTAAGGGGCAGATTGGTACGGATGCCGGCGGAGGCGATCTGCACCCACTATGGGGTACCTCGCCCCAATAACCTTGGTGCCACTTTCGGCCTGACTCCGATTCAAGTTGTCCGAAATGAAGCCCATCTCAGCCCGGTTCTGTCCTCCACTTTAAAGAGGAATGGCAAGGAAATCTGGGTCCCTCATCAGCATGACATAAAAAAGTATGAGCTGAGACCTGAGATTGCATTGTGGATGAAATTTCTAAAGTGCAGCCTGGCGCCATCTTCGCATGACAATACGGTCGACGCTTATTTCGCCAAAATCCTATACCACATCCAGCTCAACCTCCCGATGGACATAGGCCACATAATCCAACTTCAACTGATAGACGCTGCATCAAATACCAACAATGTGGGCATTTTACCATTTCCTTGTTTAATAACTCGGTTTTGCAGGGACGCCGGATGTGATGTCGCTGTTACGACACCACCACTACCATCTTTCGATCGACTTACTTTCAGAGCGCAAGTCAATGCGGCAAATCGGTTCAATCGAAAAGAAGCCGCTAATAGAGAGAGAGGTCGTATGCGCGTTCCAGCGGGAATGGATGACATGGATGCCGAGGATATTGATGATGCCGACTACAATCCGGCGACTGATATGGAGGGAGTGGAGCTTGGATCTGACATACCGGGGCTAGCTCAGCAGATATACCAATTGCAAATTCAGATGAATCGAAGGTTTGACGCACTAGAAGGAAGGAGGTACGTGATGGATGATGGGAACGCGCATGCACCTAGCACTTCGAATCAAGATGAAGCGGGCCCATCAAACCCAAGGTGAAGAAGGCGTCAATAGGAGGCACTAACCAGTCGGCATGGAGGCGTTTGCGTGGTGGGGTAATCTTTTTATAGTTGGATGATTTGTTGATGAACCGTTGTGTTATTTGTTGATTTTCATGTTTGTTATTTGGTTCCATTGGGGACAATGTTTATGTCTGGTTTGGGGTGGTTTGTCGATTATATCATTTGTTGATCTCAGTGGATTGAACAATCGCCTTGTTTTAGTGATGAGTGTGCAACCTTTTAGCATGATTTAGTGTGAGTTTTCGAGGACACTAATTTTGGGGGGAGGAGTAAAAAGGGATAATATAGCACGAGGTTGGATCTAGGTGAATGCACACATAGAGACATTAGTGGAGACCACCCGTGAGTTGTTGAGCCACACATTTGCTAACTTCGATTCTGAGAGACTACGCATTATTCGATACACGTTTCATTTAGTCTTTTGGTCGTTGTTATAGCCTGTTCTTACTATAACTTGCATCCGATTATCAAAGACATCCATAGGAATAGGAGTGAAGTTTTTGCCGATCTTTGTGAACAAACCATGTGCAAGTTGTTTGGTTGCTGTTATACCCACTGCTATTCATAACTCAAAGGACCCAAATGTTACCTGTTGCAGCACCCCCAGTAAAAGAAAAATCCAGCAACTCAGTCATAAAGGAGTTTGCCAAGAAAAATAATAATAAATATCAAACTGAGGGGTCAGTTCAGGAAGTTAAATGAAGAGTTGAGAAGTATGAGCGAAAAGAAAACGGGAGGGTCACCCAATTATCATCAACCATCCGAAAGCAACAACCATGACCTCTAGAAAGATCTGAGTTAGCATGGAGAGTTTGTAAAGAGAAGCAGAGCAACATTCCTTTGTCCTAGTCTTGATAAATGGATTCCTTCTGAGATCAATTTGTGTACAACTGTGCGTTCTTGTTTAAATGTTGTTCATGCATGCTTTGTGAATTCTTGTACCTAACTTCTGAAAGCATGACAACACGTGAGGTAGGGTCAAGGCGAAATCCTCTTTATGTGTGTGTTTATTCTAGGTACACTCAAGTGTGGTGTGGTCCCTGATAACCCCCTTTCCCAAGGCTGTGCTGTTTAGAATCCCATATCTAGGTCTGCTGGGTGGTGTCCATCTCACAAGTAAATCGTGGTGGTTGTTGAGTTGACTAGAGAACTCTAATGATATTCTCGACAACACGAAATTTCGATTGTTTGGTTAGTAGTTGAATACTTATTTGTGTCGCTGTTTTGCTTGGGGACAAGCAACGCTCGGTTTGGGGTTGTTGATAATGTCGTTTTACGACATTATTTTGATCCCAAAATCGGTCTGTTTGTTGTAAGTTTCCAAGTAAAATAGTAGAATTTAATGGTTTTAATGAGAAAGTACAGGTTTTTCATAAATGACCGATGATGGAAGAGTTTTGGATCAATCAGAGCAAGTTTACAACAGTCCGGTGCAAAAAAAGAAGAAAGTCAGATTTTTAGGACCAAACAGTGCCCTGCGCGCCTGGTTGCGTGCCTCCATACGCGCCACCAGACGCGCAGCCCTCTGCTCACCACGCACTCCAGTGTTGTGCGCGTTTCTCTGCGCGTCTCCACACGCGCTTCCATACGCGCTGAAGCCCTGAGCGTTTTTATTCTATTTATCTTCTAGGGTTGAGGGTATTATCAAGCAGTTACGGCTGGGGACTCTTTCTGGGCGATTTTGGGAGCTAAGGAACGAATTTTGAAGGCAAGTAGAAGGCGAGAAACATCAATTAACAAGGATCGAAAGGCGAATCGAGTACGTTCATCAGCGGCTTAGGTTTTTTCAGGGAGTTCTTAGATTTCATTTCTTAGTACAAAACATGTTTACTTTCATTTCTATCTTTACATTTCAGAGTTTTGAAACCCCCAATATGAACTAATCCATTCATGTTGGGGGGTTGGTTTGAATCATGGTTGGATAATCGTTTAGTTTTACAGTAGGTATGATTGATATGATATGGATGGATGGCACATGTGGAATTGTTCTTAATGCTTGTAATAGTCCGATCAACTATTATTTGATTTTATGAATCTTTAATCTTTGAGAAAAGTTTTGAGGTTTGATTAATTCTTCATGTCTTGGTTGAATTTGAGATAGTAATATGATGATTCATCCTTTGTGGCTTTTAATCATTAATTGTTCACATACTTTTGTTAAGATCGAAAGATGATACAATGTATTGAATGATATTGTTATAGCTTGATAGAGTATAGTAATGGAATGTGATTATGCTTGTTATCTTGAAGTTATGTCAATCGTATCAAATCTGTTTGCTAAGTGATTGTTTACCTGAGGAATCCAACCCTCCAACTCTTTCCCTTATCTAAATTAACTAAAGTTTTAATTCGTGTTCCAATACACAACAAACCAAATCAATTTGCATTAGTCTAGTTAATAATCTATACAGTCATTGTGGTACTTGACATCTGGTTCCTTTGGTTCGATACTCGTACTTTATAAGTACTATTACTTGATTCGACCCGTACACTTGCGGTAGATTTAGGGGGGTGTAAACCGGCCTATCAGATACTCCCTTCCATGGCATAAACGGAACCTCCCCCCAGCATGAGCACTGGCGGGTCTACCTCCCGACTTAGCCAATTTACGTCTACCACAATGTATGCATACATCTCATATAAAACTTTAAATAAACTTTCATGCAGTTAAAAGTATAGGAATAAAACATGGCATTTCTCATCATGTACTTACTTTAGAAAACACGTTAAAAGTCACGTATTTTAGTTAGAAAAACTCACCTGATGCGCTTACTTTCCTTTCCTACTCTGTTCCCGACCTCCACACGATTTACCTGAGAATGAATGAAGTACCATTGCTCAGATACTAACCAACTTACCAGACACTTTCCGGGTTCAACTTACCTGTTGTTTACTCTTACCGGGCACCCACACTTACCGGGTACGGGTACTTACCGGTCGACACTACAAATTGGACAACTTACTGGGTCAGTTAACTTACCGGGTACTCACAACTTACCGGAACTCAACTTACCGGAACTCAACTTACCGGAAATCAACTTACCGGAACTCAACTTACCGGATCACACAACTTACCGGTACACCCCGGGTTCTCTTCCGGTAACCTTCATCATAGGGACTTACCGGGTACGGCGTTGGGACGATTTTTTAGAGACAAAAATCCTACTCAAATCCCCTTAATCAGTGCGATAAAGAAATAAATGACATCATAAACATTCTATAACCATTTCTTACAATTCTTTGCTACTCAAACACGATTAGTGTGCTTAATCTCTCTCTCAAGGCATCATTTACAACCTTTTAACTAAAACTCTCTACAAAACTCATCAATCCAGCATAACAACAAAGATAAGAATTGGGTTTAAGGAATTACCTGATAGATTGGTAGCAGAACCAGACTCCAATTTCACCTCTCCTTCCAACTTGAAATTTTGATGAAGTTTCCTCTTGCACTATGACTATCTTCTCTGCTTTCTCTCTAATCTCCCAAGCCGCCGCCACCCACAATGAATTCCTAGGGTTTTGAGCTCACAAGAGAGTTTTTATACCCTTTTCCTTCATTTTCCAAAACTGACCCTGAACTTAAAATTATGCCAATCTTCTCCACAAACTTTAGTCTTTTCCACAAGTCTTGGTTATTACAATATATAGATCTTAGCCCAAGAAAAATATTGTTTAAATTAACTTTGTGAATTTTGATAATTGAACAATGTATTGATTCACTAAGGGGCCGTTTACAAAACGTTTATTCGGGTAAGTATTTACCAAGTCATATTAGCTTATCGAATGAATATGGCAAGGACCAAAAATCTTACCCGGTAAGAGCGGAAGCAATGATAGAGAGTCAAAAGCAAGGACCGAGAGTCTTACCCGGTAAGTGCATGCAACGACTCTTACCACGGTTAGCGCTTACCGGCTAAATTGTAGCATACAATGCCATTTTGGTGGACTAAATTTTTACCCGGGAGGTAGGTGATAGTGTTGAATTTTACCGGTAAACACTTATCCGGATAAGTGATTAGGTAAACGGCCCCTTGTAATTTTATTAGGCATGGACATGTAGATTCACAGTAGTACGGAATGCGGACCCTTGCATATTTTATAAAGAAAATACCGAGACACCTTATGAACTCCCACAATAATCACTTTTGTGAACATTCCAAACTTCACCAAATCAGATTTGTATATAACTAGATATATCAGCTTCCAATTTTAAACTTGTACGCGATGTGTCCAAATTTACTTCTTTTAAAAATTCAATAATAAGTGTTAAATAATTTTTTAAATGAGTATAGATAGATAAATATAAATAATGATATAAAATGTACAAAATTTAAAAAATATTGATACATCATTTTAAAAAAATCTAGATACGTATATTTGATATTTTACAATATCATTAAATTAAAAATTATTCAATAACAAACTTATTTTGAAAATGTTGAGGAGATAATTAAAAGAGTAAATTATGGATTTGGTCCCCGTGGTTTGGTGGTTTTTACGAAAATGGTCCCTAAACTTCGTTTATTACGGATTAAGACTCGACGTATGTCATTTTATAACGAGTTGATCTCTCCCTCTAACTGCCATCCAACACATCCGTTAAACCTGAGGGCATTTTCAACCTTTTTTCTTTCTTGTCTTTACTTGAGGGACTAATTTCGTAACCACAAAAACCACAGGGACCAAATTCGTGATTAAGTGTGAAAAACAAAAATTACTAATTTTTTAGGCATTTTCTATCTACACCCCCTGCACACATAGTGTGTGTGTGTATGTGTGTGCAGGGGTGGGTTTAGCACCACCCTTTTTTATACTTTTAGTTTATTAAATTAATAAATTGTTATACATTAACATTTATTAATTATTATATATATTACTTGTGTACACACAACACACACACACACACATATATATACTAGTCATGTCCTCGCGCGATGCGGCGGTGTATATCTGAATTTAAAACCGATAACTTAAAAATTAAAATGTCAATCATATTTTCAATTTTTTTGTCCATTCAGAAGTTAGATTTATATATTTTGAGTAAATTTTGGTCCTTTTATATTCATCTAGTAAGATGATGTGACTTGGTAAACGTGGCGCCTTAATTCGTATATATTTATGAATTTAATGAAAAAAGTTAATATATTTGTATCAAATCCCATACTAATTTCAACAAATCTCATACTAATCACGACACATTAATTCGTATATATTTATGATATTTAATAATATAATTAAATCCAAAAATATTCAATATTGGGCTCATTTCGAAGGTATTGACGAAGCGATTACAATTATATTATTTGTAAAAAAATAGAAATGTTTTTTTAATGCATTTTAGTTCATATACATTATTTATGTTTATATGATAAGAGTCTAAAATGAAAAATAAAAAAGTAATGGATTAAAAGTAAACTACATACATAATTATAAGGGTAGTAAATGTAACGTATAAATTAAAAAAGTTGAGTTAGGAGAAATTTAAGGAGGAGTGAATGTGGGTGTGCTGACTGAACTTATAATGTAAACTGCGTCCAGATACATGTTTAGGCGGGAAAATACTAAATTCGGCTCACCAGAAGACGACATGTGGCATGCTAGTTACTTATTTATTATATGTATAGATATACTAGATATGTACCCGCGCGCGATGCAGCGCGAAGTATCTTGAATCTAAAACCGAGAATTCAAAAAAATAAGTTTGTTTCATGTTCAAATTTATTTGCTTTTAAATTGCATATTAAATGTATAAAATTAAAGGTCGGTATGGTTAATTGGTCAAAAAAATGAAAAATATTCGTTCGATAGTGGGGTCTTCAAACCCATAACATTTGTGCTCATTTTGAAGGTTTTGATTAACGGTTATAATGGTATAATTTATTAAAAAAAACATACTTGTTTAATGTATTTTATCTTATGTATGTTGATATGATAAGAATGTAAAATGAAAAATGAAAGGAGAATGGATATAAAGTAAATTAAATAACTAATTATAATGGTATAAAGTGTAATTTAAAAATAAAAAATAATTTTATTTTTAATTATCATGTTGAACGTTGGAGGTTTTAAAGCTTTTAAACTCGTACATGATGTATTGAAATTTGTACTTCTTAAAAATTCAAGAATAACCGTAACTGCAATTATTTTTAAAGAAGATAAGAGCGTAAAATGTACAAGTTTAAAAAAAATCTCGGTACGTCATTCTTGAAAAATCTTGATACGTATTTATGATATTTCACAATGTTATTAAGTTAAAAAATATTCAATAATAAACCTATTTTGAAATTATTGACAAGAATATTGTAATAATATAATTTGTAAAAAAATGCATTTATTAATATGTTTTAGTTAAACTATGATTATGTATTTTTAATATTATAAGAGTGTAAAATGTAACGGATATAAAACAAATTAATTCGTACATGTTCATGATATTTAATAATATGATTAAATCCAAAAATATTCAATATTGAGCTCATTTCGAAGGTATTGACGAGACGATTACAATAGTGTAATTTGTAAAAAAAGAAATGTATTTTTTAATGCATTTTAGTTAATATACATTATTTATGTTTATATGATAAAAGTCTAAAATGAAAAATAAAAAAGTAAGGGATTAAAAATAAATTACATACCTAATTATAAGGGTAGTAAATGTAACGTATAAATTAAAAAAATTAAAGAGGAGTGAATGTGGGTGTGCTAATTGAACTTATAATGTAAACTGCGTCCAGATACATGTTTAGGAGAGAAAATACTGAAGTCGGCTCACTAGAAGCCGACACGTGGCATGCTAGTTACTTATTTATTATATGTATATATATATATATATATATATATATATAGGGGTGGGTTCAAATAAAAACCAAATTTCAGTTGTAAACGTGAGGACAAACCACAGCCCTTGATTAAAAAATCGGAGATCAGATCAATGAATAAAAACACGGTGGCAATTTTGTAAATAACTTGAAAACTATGTCCATGGCTTAGTGAATTTTTAGCGAGCAGGGGTAAATTTGGAATCAGCCCTCTTTTGTTGACTTTTTATTTTCTTTTTTAATTAAAAAACTTTTACCCCCTTAAATTTTAAAATAAATTATCTCAAAAACTACTAACATTTTAATCAAACAAATTACATCAAAAAAACGAGAATTTCGTGCTCTTCGATATGACATCCATCATGATATAGTTTTTTTTCGATTTAACCGTTTTTTAAGTGAAATCGTGTATATATGTTATATTCAGACTGAATATAACACATATTCAGTCTGAATATAACACATATTCAAACTGATGTATTTATATCAAAGAAAGATAAGCATGAAAATGAGGTTTGAATAAACAAAAATGGTACAAATCAAATACAAACCATGTATTTGTTTATTTATTTATTTATTTATTTATTTATATATTTATATATATATGATACAAATCAAATACAAACCATGTATTTGTTGCACCCCTTACAAACCAATGTGCATATATGCATAATTTGAGATGCATATATATACAGTATCCCATATAAATGTATATCCATTATATGTATATTCTTGCACATATATATGCATATGTGTATGCACATTGTTTACATATGCACACTGGTTATGCACATATGCATACTGTGGTTTGTAAGGTGTGCAACAAATGCATGATTTGCATTTTACAAAAGGTTATCATTCTATAATAGTATAGATTAAAACTTTTTCCTTTGTAACTTACAAACACTTGCATATAAAAAAATAACCCTTTTATCATTATATTAAATACAACAGTATAGATTAAGACTTTTCCTTTGTAACCTACAAACACTTACATATAAAAAATGTTTTAATGCTTTTATTAAAAATTTGAATAACAATTTTTATTAAAAACGTTTGTTACAAACCTCAGATATTTTTTTATCATTATATTAAATATGATAGTATAGATTAAGACTTTTTTTCCTTTGCAACTTACAAACACTTGCACATAAAAAATGTTTTAATGCTTTTACTAAAAATTTGAATAACAATTTTTATTAAAAATGTTTGTTACAAACCTTTGACATTTATAACAATTTTGACATAAATAATTTGAACTACTTTAATTTATAACATCTGCTTTATAAAACCACTATTCTAAAAGGCTCGATGCGACAACTGTCGTGGTGCGTCGTGACTTAAGGCTTGTGTCTCACGCCAAGTTATGTCTGTGGCACGCCATGGCCTAATGTGCAGTCTTTTGTAACACGATATTTTATTTTTCTTCATGTTTTAATGTCTTATTTGCTAGTTTTTTAATATATAACCCAATTTAACTTGTTTATTATCATTGACTCGTCGATTAATAGTACAAAACATATGTTTTTAGATATAATACTATATATGATATAGAGATTTCCTGCCATAAGTCACGTCATGGCCTCGCCGTGGCTCCTAAGGTTTGAGGTTTGGCCTCGCGGCCACGTCACTCCTCACGCCATTTAGAACCTTGATAAAAGCTCATACAATATCAAAGTTTTGGTCGCAAACGTTTACTGCTAATAATCAAGGCAATACGATGACTCCGATTTAAAATTTTGTTAAATTCTATAACAAGTTTTTGAAGAAAAAAAATTAAGTTTCAAAGTGACACATATTATAAGACAAGTTATTTTTGCGACAACGCTGAACGTTTTTCATGAATAACTTTAGCAACATAGATTCCAATGTAAGATTGTGATCCGGTTTTGATTCGCCACTGATATACTTGATAAATGAACATGAACGATATAACAACTAACTGCAATAGATCAATTTAACATTTAAACAACACTAATCAATCTGATTAAGTATTTAAACAACTTAAAGCATTTGATACTAGTGTCTATTACAACTGGAATACTGAATTCAGATGCTAATATGGTTGTCTAAATAACATACATAAGTTAACCTTAAAAAGAAGGGATTATATGGATCCCTTGCCCGTGCAAGTCCCTAGTTCCTCAGCTCCGGTAGTACATACTACTATTAGCTTTATACCATGCAAGTTCATGAATTTTAGGTATAGAACAATTGGAAACATAAAGGTGTATTAGTCTTAAATGAACGATAACACTAAAGTAACTAAACACATAACATATGAAATCTCAAAATAAACTAACAAAGTTTAGGGGTATACTATGTGAACTAACAATAGTGTAGGGTTAACTATTACGATTGAACCAACCAAATACGCTGATTGGGACTGTAAAAGATGCAAGTCGAGCTTTAGTGTTCGTATAGTGGACTTGAACTTGATAGCATTTCTCAAGCTCAAACTTGACTTGAAATATCGTGAGTAGTTAAATGCTAAACTCGACTCGAAAAATTGCGAATAGTTAAAAACTAAAGTCGACTCAAATATTTGCGATTAGTTAAAAACTAAAGTCGAGTTGAACTCGACTGCAATTTTTTAAACTCGAGCTCGAGCTTCAACTCGTTAAAGCTTAAACCAATCTCAAACACGAACTCAAACCTAGCTCAAACAAAGCTCAACAGTTAAAATTTATGAAACTTAAGGTTCTTCTCTTATAAATTATAAAACTTAAATGTGTTATCTTAATCTTTATAAACTATGATACCTCAAATTTCATCATCAAGAAAAACTAAGTTACAAATCCATTGATCTTCCTCTCCTTTTATAACACATTTTCACTCTTCCTTTACTATCTCTATTCTAATGTGGGACAAACTCACCAACACTTATCAGAGGGCCTTTGGCCTAGCGGTATTGGAGTCTTTGGCCAAATGTGAAAAGAGTGTGTGAATTTATTTGTTACATTTGCCGTATATAAATATTATATATTTCAAAAAAAATCACCAACGCTTTACATAGTTTTTTTTATCTTTCTTAATTATGATTTCAATAAAATAAATTGATTAAAAATGTACAATTTGTTCAAATATCTAAAAATATACAAAAAGTTTCTTTTTATTGGTAAGTTTATTAATAAAATTTTATATTAATTTTAGAAATTATACTATAAAGCCAACTAAATATAAAAAACTGAGTATCCCATGAGCTTTTTGTAACACCATCAAATAAGGAAAGCTTTTTGTAACACCATCAAATAAGGAAAGAACGGACAATTTAATTTTTTTTCATAAAACATCAATCAAGGATAAATATTTCCCTATAATTCAATACTTGATTTCTTCGATTAACAAATCAAGATTTAATGCCAATAAAAGATAAACTAAACTTTACATAAAGTCTAGGTTAGGGTCAAGTGTTACTAAAATCCCAACAATAGTCGTTATCTCCAACATACATAAGACATCATATAATAGCTATATTTTTCTCGTGCATCTAACTAGCACTCTCACCTCTTCACGGTATCGCTAGCACCATTATCCAACGAGAACATGATGCACATGCCGACAAATAAAAAAGTTAGGCTTAACGTCTAGCGAATTCAAGCAGTTTTCATCATAATTGTGAAGTGGTAAAACCGAAAGAATGCTTATTTAAAACATAATTTCTCAAATGAAATGTATTTATCGTAAAAGCAACATCTTTCCAAAATCCCACTATTTTCGTGATGAAAACTCTAAATCAAAATAACCATTCAATATAAATTCAAAACCCAATGCCCACCCCAAAACGTAAATAAGGTTTAATGTCCAAAATTTGTAAACATGGATAAAAACTCTATTATCCAATATACTCCAAAACATATATAAGGTTCATTACCCAAAACCATAAAAATGGAAAACACTCCATGCTCAAAACAACACAAAAAACATGGATAGTACACTATTTGAAAATAACACCCTTTGGTGATATGGGAGACATGTATCCATCGAATGTGGCAAACACAAAACTAAGCCACAAGTCAATGTTAATGAGCCTCAAAATATGGATCATACACTCATCAATTTCAACCACCCACGATCTGTAGTTTGAGTCCCCAACTAATCCTAGGCCAGCTTGTTTGCTAGAAATGACAGCCACTATCGACTGCATGGTCATGAAGTTTCACCACCCATGGTATGTAGTTTGAGTCCTCCAATACAGATCACACGTCATCAAGCTCAACCACCCACCTTCTGTAACTTGAGTCCCCCGTTACATCTGAGTTTCTATCAAGAATATAGGGACAACATTTCTATTCTAAACCAGACTCCTATGCCTATGATCTGGTGCATTATAGTCTAAAACGTCACATGAATCCAAATGAATGACTAACGCACTCAAAACATGTAATATCCAACAACTGTGCAATAAATGTACCATACATCCAAAGCTCCAAACTATGTTATTAAAACCGGACAAATGATCCAAGACTCATTTGAGTTAAAACGGAGTCAAGAGCTTAACAATTCAAATAGCTATTCAATAAAAGTCATCATATACAATAAAACATATTTAACACACATTTGTGCAAATACATACCCTAAACGCATGATTAACTCAAAAACTCGAGTTTGGTTAAGTCAACTCATTTTCCAAATGAAACCATACAATTTACATTTGAAAGTGCCCCATAACACAACAATATGCATTTTTTTCAACTCACACACCCTAAAATGCGTGTGTTTTCTTAAATAGTTAGCATTCTCGTTTGAACCTCCTCTTTCTTTCTCTCTCTCTCTCTCTCTTTCTCTCACTATATATATATACATATATATATATATATGGTTGGGTTCCGGTGAGAAGTTGAAGTTAACGTGAGAATCGTGACAAGTAGTTATCAACCGTTGCATGAGAAATGGATGTACATTAAGATGACCAAGATAAGATACATCGAGACGCACCAGATCAATTCCCTTCTAAACGCAATTTATTTGATTAAAAGTGATCAATGAGAGAGAGAGAGTTGGGTTCTGATGAGTATTTAAGTTAACGTGAAAAGCGCGAGAAGTGGTTAGCAACCGTTGGATGCAAATTAGGATGAGATGCACCAAGATAACATACACATCGAATCAAGATGTATCAAATCAATCCTCTTATCAAGTGTGATTCAGGGGTGGACTTTAGATTAAAACTGATCAAGGGTTCAAATACATTTCTCATGCTTCTCATCAACTTCTCATATATTTATTTATTTATTTATTTTTGACGTCTTATTTAAATGATTAAAGCCTACATTTCTACTGGGCCAGATAAATGGTCTTTGCTTATGTATTTTCTTTGGGCTTGAATTCCTGGGGTTTGCTTATATTTCTATAGGGCCAAATAAATCGACTAAGGAAGCTAAATCATTAAGTTACTATTAAACTTGCAAAATTCAAATATTAAGTTTCAGTCTCGAATTTATTATTTAAATTTTGGATTATGTTAAATTGGTATGTTAACTTTAAATGAATCGTTTAAATATCCGAATATTTTAAGCAACGCTTATGGGTAGTGAACATATAGTTACACCCAAAATTTCAACCAGACAGTAACAATATTTCACAAATTTAAAAAATATATATATACCATCCATCACAGTGTAGCAAAAGATTTTCAGTATCGTACATATCGAACCATCTAAGTCGTCATACACATATTCATACAAATCCAACTTAGCGATGTACAATATCGAATAACTTTTTTTAACAATAATCAGGTCCAAGCAGCCTAGTCATACCTCATCAAAGGTTACGTTTACTCTTACTGATTCTGAGATACATACTAACGTTAGCATTACATGCATTAAGTGAGTTCATGGTTTCGTAATTTCATTCATAAAATATTTATGACAATGTAAATCAGAAACAACTAATGCATATCATAAAACATAAATAAAACATCATGCATATGAAAAACATTTAATGCATATATTGTATGTGCAACTCGTCATGACATTAGAGATCATATATGTCTACGTGGCATGGTGAGGCACAATCATCCCATTCATATCTGGTCAAGCTCAAATGTGTCTTTGAGCAAATGTCTTGACTACTGTCTCACGGTGTAGTCTAGCTATGAGGTAACCCCTCTGGTACTTGTATAATTGACTACCAATCATCATCTCCGGTAAATAGCCTACATTTATAGACACATCACATCATCCAAATATAATCATTCGTAAAACATGTATCATATGTAGCATACAATTCATCCGGTGTTAAAGTTAAACTATGGCATGCTCATTAATATCTTATATCATAAAACATCCAACATCACTAACAGTCTAACATGCATGGAAAAACATAGGATGCTCAACCAACATCATAAAAATCCCATTTGCTCCCCTAACTTTCGTCTCTCAGGTGCTGTTATGTTCATTTTCTGTTAAGACCTGAATCCATATGACTGTCTGAGTGGATATGGTTGTCTGAGTGTTAACAGATAAGTTATTGTTCTGTTGTTGGGCTGAATAAACAGTTTGAATGTCAGAAATAACCATTTTACCCCCAGTCTTTATTTTTGTCTGAATAAAACAACTGTTTGATAAAAATTTGAATAAATGACTTATAATTATTTAAAAAAATACCAAAGATAATATTTATCTAAATAATCCCTCCCCATTTTATTTAATTAAAATGTCTTTCTAAATAAAAACTTATATTATTTAATTATTTATTATTTAATTATTGATTATATAATTAATATATATGTACTAAATAATCCCTCCCCATTTTATTCTTCTTCCCCAAGAAGATCAACAGATCGGCGACGACCCCCATTTTATTCTTCTTCCCCAAGAAGATCAACAGATCGTGTATCTGCTTAGCAAGGTCCAGGTGCTGCAACTGTGAGGCTGCACCGATCATAGTGTTCCAAATCTCTATATTCCTTTCTAAACTATTATCAAATATCTTTCTTGCAGATTCAAGAGAACCAAGTTCAGCAAACATGGAAATAGCAGAGCTTGTAGCAAACACATATGTAGAATACTCATCACCCAATTTATACCTGGTTGATCGATGGAGATTAGAGGAGGAGGAGAAAGCGATGGTAGGGGCTGTCCGTTTAGGGTTTTCTTTAATTAAAGGGGTTGGTGGTGAGGGGTAGATGGGGAATTAATGAGGAATTAATGAGCTGAATTCAAACCACACCCATTTTTAGGCGGACCGAATCAGCCCAAATCTGAGCGAATAAGCCCCAAACGAACAGATGGATATGGCTGACCGAATAAGCCATATCCATTTAACAGCCCAATAAACCCCAAACGAACAGCCCCTCAGTGTCAGTGTCGGCCAGCAGAGTGGTATTAATCAAACATAAATAAAATAATCCAGTATATATCTCAGATTCAAAAGTAACATGAAACTTACCTTAACAATTAACATAATTGGGGGAAGTGCCCCAATCAATCAACTACCATAAACAAGAATTGTTTTTCATTTTCCCACTTCTCTGTCTTGTGTCCGCCATCTCTTACCTACCCATTCCCATACCCCCAATTAAGAAGGCACAAGAAGTCAACAAATGAAATAAATGACTTCTCGCCTCAGGCACCATTTGGGTTTATTTTAATCCGTTTTTTATTATTGAAATTTATAAATCTCAAGGTTCAAATAAAGTGGTATGACGGTGAAGTCAAGCCTCACGTCTTACACGTCATGGCGAGAACGTGGTGTGGCATAAGAC
The DNA here is from genome assembly GCA_033807775.1 of Saussurea involucrata. Lineage (NCBI taxonomy): Eukaryota > Viridiplantae > Streptophyta > Magnoliopsida > Asterales > Asteraceae > Saussurea > Saussurea involucrata. The sequence goes on from CM066321.1 coordinate 177,945,152, forward strand.
GACAAATTTGAATGTGTTTTCTATATATTATTCTAATCAGCTAACGATATTAAAAAATGTACATTCATGTTAGTAAAGAAAAATTACATAGATAAGTATTATAAAAATAGTTTTGATTGAATATTTAAAATAAAACTTTGAAATATAATTTACCACTTCGTTTATCGTGATTCTGTAACGTTTATGAATTCATGAAACTGAGAATGATGTGATTAGATAAATCTATGAAAAAAGTATAATGTAAAGTTAAAAGTGTAAAAGCACAAAAAATCGAAAAAAATCACGTGTTAGAAAAAACGCGTGCAGCGGCGCGCAATGGCACACCTTAAGGCGCCATAGTATGAGTCACGCCTTACATAAACGCTATGGACCATTTCCTCAGCTATCTAGATGTCTGGATCCGTCATTACTTGCTCGCTTCCGATTCTAGTCACATCAATTACATGCTCTAATTTCATATTTTTTAAGCAAAGGTTATTGTAAATTAATTTTTTATGAGAATTTATAATATCAACATACATACATGTTAATTAAAAAAACAAAATTTAAAGAAAATCAATAAACAATAGAAATTGTAGAAGTAAAGTCAAGTGAGACGTGATTGCAATTTGCATTTGAGGACATAACTACTATTTTTGAACGCAGAAAACACGAAAGAAACACCACCACCACATGTGGTATTGCAACACTTGCATTGTCTCTATATTTAACAAGAAAATGCCTTTTTTTCCCATCCTGTCCGGTCCTCGTCACTGTCCCATGTCGCGTCAAATGTGGGACAGTGAATTTTTGTTCTGTCTCATGTCACGTCAAACGTGGGACAGTAAGTTTTGTCCCGTACTGTGTTGTCCTGTCCCATGTACCAAACGCAGTCATATATTATTTACAAATACGTCAGATTATTCTTAAAACATAAAGAATTATGTGTTATCTCTTTAAAAAATAATGAACGTAATATCAGAGCAGTTGTAGGGTGTAAATCTAAAAGTCCAATGCCAACTGTTTCTGATTGCATTATTCTAAAACCGTTTTGAAAACATAATACGTAGTCTATATGTAGTTTAGCTTTAGGGCATAAAAACTCAAGAAGTATAATGTTAGTTGTAACGACAACACAACTTAGGAACCGTTGACTTCTAATTGCAGTATCATCTGTGTTAGAGTTATTATCGTACATATGTAAAGTCCAAGGGTTGTTCTGTAATTACCAGTAACTTATCTAGTATATATAGGTGTCTTTGTATCATTATTAGGTTAATGTCTTTTGTAATTGTTTTCTCTCATATATGAAAAGCCGCTGACATTCCAGCCCTATCACTCTCAACATATTCATCTGCTCATCGTTTTATTCATACATCATTTCTAACATGATATCAGAGCTTTAGGTATGTCTCATCTATTCTTCTGATTGCTCGTCTTTCCTTTGCCTTTTCTTCCTTATTCGATTTCTGTTTTGTTTTGCCGTATCGCTAAACTCCGGAACATTGTTCTCAAACCCTGTTTTTGTCTGTTTTCGTTACTTCCGGAACTCCAACTCTACATCTCATTCCGGAACTTCAAACTCCGGTACCTGCTTGTGTCACTTCCGGAACTCCAATTCCGGTCCCATATTCCGGAACTTATCTCTGAGGTACATCTTTCTTTCACTTCCGGAACTCTAAATTCCGGCACTGCCTTTATTTCATTTCCGATACTGCTTCTTTCTTTTTCTTCCGGAACTTACAAATCCGGTACTGCTTTCTTTCACTTCCGGAACCTACAATTCCGGTACTTCCTTTATTTCCTTTCCGGAACTCTCCTTCCTAAATTCCGGAACTAGTTCCTAATTCCGGATCTCCTTTTCAAATTTCCAATTCCGGATCTCCTTTAAAATTTCGGAACTCGTTGCTAATTCCGGATCTTGTTAATTCCGAAACTCTCACTAAAACAGGAATCATGTTGCTCGTATCAGTCTGATGGCTCTCAACTCAAGTCACTCCAATCCTATCTCAGTTGTTCTCAATGGGAATAACTACATTCTGTGGCATCATCATATGACCATTATTCTCAAGTCTCATGGACTATACACCTATGTCACTGGTGCCTCTAAAGTTCCTGTTCAAGATGAAAATGAAAGTGCAGTTGACTTTGCAAAACACATGAATGATTGGGATATCATGAATGCTCGCATTCTGGGATTCATCAACTCATCCACAACCGCTGAGATCAATCAGCAATTCCTTGGATACACAACAACAAAAGGTCTGTGGGATTTTCTTGCAAAAAGGTACACATCTACAGGCCTCTCACATCAGTATCAGTTGTGGACTACTTTTCAGACCAAAAGACAACTTCCTGATCAGTCCATTAACTCATACATCTCTGAGATGCAAGCTCTTAGGGATCACTTGAGCCTAGGAGCACCTCAAATCTTTGATGACACAGCTCGGTAGTTTACAGCCTATTTCAGCCAACTGCATCTGATTACTATCCTAATGGGACTTACTGATCGTTTTGAGAATGTTAGGGCCTCTCTCCTACACAGGCATCCTTTATCTACTCTTGAAGAGGCCATCACCGAACTGCTAAGTGAAGAAACTCGCCTTCAACAGCGTTTTCCTCTGCCCTCAGATATTGTGCTCTATACTGCAAACTTAGGAAAGCCAAAAGGTAAGTGGAACAACAATGACCAGTCTAAATCTGCAGGAAAGGGGAACAATAGTAAGTGCACGTTCTGTCACTCTACATCTCATCTTCTTCTCAACTGCCTAGTTCGTAAATGTCGTTGGTGTGGGGTCACATATCCACGACACTATGGGTCTGACTGTCCAAAGCATCCAAGGAACTCATGTAATCAAAGAAAACAACTCCGAACTCAATCAGTTGTTGGATCAATCACTCAGGATACCCCTACGCCAGTTCAAGCACCGCACAACAGCAACTCATCCCCTGATCTTATGGAACTCATGCGCCGAAACCAAGAGCTTATGGAATAACTCATGACAGGTTCTATGGGTATGAATTCTCAGTGCAATACCTCCGCATCAGGTAACCCTTGACTATTTGACTCTGGATGTTGTAATCACATGACACCTAAGGCTGATGGGTTTGTCTCTAAGCAAACCTCCAAAATCTTCTCATCAGTCCGTACAACTGATGATACACGCTTGCCTGTATCCTTCAGTGGAACTGTATCTACCCCCAATATACAACTACCTGATGTGCTGCATATTCCTAACTTATCTTTGAGCCTGATTTCAATCACTCAGCTTATGGAATCTGGTCTAATTGTTCTGTTTCATCCCTCTGGTTGTGTTGTGCAGGATCCAAAGACCAAGCAGATCCTTGGAGTAGGCCGTAAAGTTGGTCGGATGATTGAAGTGGTCTACCTCCGTCTTCCCTTACGGTCATCGAATTTTGTCGCCTCTGTTTCCAGTACTCCTTCATTTGAATTATGGCATGCACGCCTAGGACATTTATCTTTAGCTAGAATAAAATTGTTAGCTAGTTCAGGATTGTTAGGAAACACTTCTTCTGAAAATGTTTCTTGTTTACCTTGTCAACTTGGCAAACATCATGCTTTACCTTTTCAAATAAATGAATTTAAATGTGCTTCTTCTTTTGATCTTATTCACTCTGATGTATGGGGACCAGCACCGCACCCATCCATGGGAGGTGCTCGATATTTTGTTATCTTTATCGATGATCACACACGCTTTACATGGATATATCTCATGAAACACCGCTCAGAACTACCTCAAATATATATTACCTTTGCCCGTATGATTCTAACCCAGTTTTCCAAGCCCATAAAGATTCTTCGAGCAGATAATGCTATGGAATACAAAGAATCTTCTCTCCTCTCCTTTCTTCAATCTCAGGGTACTCTTTCTCTGTACTCCTGCCCCGACACCTCTCCGCAAAATGGTCGTGCTGAACGTATACATCGCCACATCCTTGATACTGTTCGTACTTTATTAATCTCAGCCAAATGTCCAGAACGTTTTTGGGGTGAAGCTGCCTTCACGGCTCTCTACACCATCAATAGACACCCGACCCCCATCCTCAATCAAAAGTCTCCTTATGAAGTACTCCATGGGGTCTCCCCTGCATATGAACTCCTAAAAGTGTGGGGTTGTGCATGCTTTGTTCAACTACAACCTCATGAACATACCAAACTAGAACCTCGTTCTCGATTATGCTGCTTTCTTGTCTATGGTATTAAACACAAAGGTTATCGTTGTTGGGATCCAGTCTCTAGGAGACTTCATATATCCCGTCATGTCACATTCTGGGAACATCTTCCCTTCTCAATAGTGTCCAAATTTCAGGAAACACCCAACCCCTCCACTTCCTTCTTCACTGATATCTCTATCTCATTGGACTCACTCCAATTAGATCCCATACTCACTCCTCCATCTAGTCCAACTCTTGCCGTTTCACCTCAATCTGTTCCCTCTTCCGATTCACCCTCATCTGTGCCCGCTGATCATGATCAATCATCTGCACCACCTCCAAGGACTACTTTTGAGTCATCTGCTGAGTCTATGGATCCTAGTTCTTCTCAACCACAGGGTGTACGACGCTCAGACCGGGTAAGATAAGTTCCTTCTCACCTTCGTGATTATCATTGTTATGCTACATTGTTGTCCAACCATGAACCCACTTCCTTCAAGGAAGCTTCCTCTAACCCTGTTTGGCGGCAAGTTATGACTGAGGAACTTCAGGCCCTTGACAAAGCCAATACATGGGAGTTTGTACCTCTCCCACCGGGCAAGTCACCTATTGGTTCCAAATGAGTCTTCAAAATCAAAACAAAGTCGGATGGATCCATTGATCGACATAAAGCACGTCTTGTGGCAGAAGGCTTCAATCAAGAATATGGCATTGATTACGAGGAAACGTTTGCTCCTGTGGCTCGGGTCACCTCGGTTCGTAGTCTTCTCGCCATAGCTGCCACCAAAAGATGGCCACTTTACCAGATGGATGTCAAGAATGCCTTTCTAAATGGTGATCTCTCAATGGAAGTCTACATGAGACCTCCTCCAGGTGTGATCTCTCGACAGGGTCATGTATGCCAACTTCGAAAAGCCCTCTATGGTCTCAAACAAGCTCCTCGTGCTTGGTTTGAAAATTTTAGCATTACTGTCATTTCATTGGGGTTTTCTCCGAGTAATTATGATTCTGGCCTGTTTACTCGGACCACTGATGCAGGTACTATCTTACTCCTATTGTATGTTGATGATATGATCATTATCGGCAGTGACTCTACAGGTATCACCCATCTCAAACATTCTCTCAGCTCATGCTTTGAGATGAAAGATCTTGGTACGCTACACTACTTCCTTGGTCTTGAAGTTCTGTCAGACTCTTTTGGCATCTATCTCTGTCAAGCCAAGTACATTTCAGATACGTTGTCTAAACCTGGGATTACCGACAACAAAGTTGCATCTACACCTATTGAGCAAATTCTGCATCTTGCTCCCAATGCCGGAACCCCTCTGCGGGACCCTACACGGTACCGTCAGCTAGTTGGATCTCTGGTCTACGTGACAGTTACTCGACCGGATCTTGCATATGCAGTTCATATAGTCATCCAGTTCATGTCTGCTTTGTGCTCCGATCACTATGCAGCGGTTCTTCGTATCCTTCGATACCTAAAAGGGACAATGTTTCATGGGCTTCACTTATCATCCAAATCGTCTTTAACTCTTCATGTATTCTCAGATGCTGACTGGGATGGATACATAACAGACCGTCGTTCGACCACCGGATATTGTTTCTTCCTTGGGGACTCTCTTATTTCCTGGCGCAGTAAGAAACAATCTCTTACAGCTCGGTCTAGTACTGAAGCTGGGTATCGAGCCTTAGCTGACACTACGCAAGAACTTGTATGGCTATGCTGGTTACTATCTGATATGGGTGCTCATCATATTTCTCCAATACCATTGTGGTGTGATAACAACAGTGCTATTCAGATTGCTCACAATGATGTCTTTCATGAGCGTACAAAGCACATCGAGATTGACTGTCATTTCACTCGTCAACATGTTCTTCGCAAGACGGTTCACCTTCTTCTAATCTCAACCATTGATCAGACCGCAGACATCTTCACCAAAGCTCATCTTCCAGGGCGTTTTCGGGATCTTGTTTCCAAACTCAATTTAGCTCATTCTTCCCCTACTTGAGTTTAAGGGGGGGGGGGTGTTAGAGTTATTATCGTACATATGTAAAGTCCAAGGGCTGTTTTGTAATTACCAGTAACTTATCTAGTATATATAGGTGTCTTTGTATCATTATTAGGTTAATGTCTTTTGTAATTGTTTTCTCTCATATATGAAAAGTCGCTGACATTCCAGCCCTATCGCTCTCAACATATTCATCTGCTCATCGTTTGATTCATACATCATTTCTAACAATCTGATTCTCGAGGCAAATAATTAAAAAATACGTCATGTTAATCTTTAATCATAAAAAATACGTATATTTTTTTAAGAAAGGAAATATATTAGAAAAAATGAAGAATGTAGTACATTTGTGAACCCTAAAAGTGTAGTACACTTGAACCCCTCAACCTCATTAGGCCTTCGGTACCGCAGCGGGGATGGGGCTCGGGATGGGGCTCGGGATGGCGGGGATGGAGCGGGGTGGGCTATGGGATGTGCGGGTTCGACGGGAAGGGATGGAATCCGGGTTCCCCATCCCGTTTCATCCCGAAGGGTTTTTAAAAAAAAATTATTTAATTTAATTTTTAAAAATCATGCCGTTGAACGGCTCTTTGTAAAAAACAAATTCTCAATTTAATCCCACTATATATTTAACCCTCAACCTCTTATTTCTCACACCTCTCAAACTCTCAACCTCTTATTTCTCACACCTCTCAAACTCTCTAAAATTCTCTCAACCTCTTATTTTTCACACCTCTCAAACTCTCTCAAATTCTCTCAACCTCTTATTTTTCACACCTCTCTCATCATGAATCCAAACAGAACACCTACATCCCGTCGTAACCGACCGAATACACCACAATCGCAAGAAGATCAAGAGCTTGGTTTCCAAGCGTTTACACAACAAGGTTATCATCCGCAATGGTCGCAACAAATTCCGCCACAATGGTCGCAACAAAATCCGCCACAATATCCGCAACAATTTCCCCAACAATTTCACCAACAATTTCACCAACAATTTCCTTACCAATTTACACGTCCCGGGTTGATTGAACAAGGTTTTACTCCGGCCAACTTCAATCTCGACGACGACATTGTTCCGGAAACCCAACCTTCTACCCCGAACACACCACAATCTATCCCGACACAACAATCTAACCCGGAACCATCAAATCCGAGACCAACAAAAGCCGCCAAACAAACGTGGAGTAAAGTCGAGGAACTCGCGTTAGTGTCGGCGTGGGTTGACGTTTCGGAGGACCCCGTTATCGGTAACGCACAAAGCGGTGGTAATTATTTTTATTGTTATTATTATTATTATTATTATTATTTTTATTATTATTATTATTATTATTCTTATACTTAATTTTACATAAATGTAGGAAGTTTTTGGGGCCGAATCGGGCATGTGTTCTTTACTCGCATGGGTCGTGAACCAGGTTATAGATCAACCCATCAACTCAATAGCAAGTTCAACGACCTCAATAAAAGAATTAATTGGTTTGGCGGCATCTACAACAACTTGCTCAATAATAGATCAAGCGGGATGAGTGAGGCCGATATATCACGAACGGCACACGAACGGTATCTAGCACGCCATAAAGTTGCTTTCACTTACGAACAAGCTTGGGACGTCCTAAAAAAATGTCCAAAATGGGGAGCCGTTCCAACGATGACGACAACTTCATCGCGGGGTTCAAAACGTACCCAACCTTCCGATTATGACGATGACGAGCAAATTCAACGACCCATTGGGAGAAACAAGGCAAAAAAATCATCAACGAGTAATACGTCCGGGGCGAATACGGACGAAAGTGTTACTCAGTTGTTGACGACGTTCAACGACAAGATTGATGATACAATGGAATACAAAATGAAAAAACTCGATCTCGAAATCGAACGCTCAAAACTCGAACGACATAGGTTGGATCAAGAACTCGAAATCGAACGCTCAAACCGATTTGAGAAAGACTTCGAGTTTTTCATGACCCCGCATGATCACCTTACGGGAAAAGCTTTGAGGGTTACTTTAGCGAGAAAAGAGCAAATTCAAAAATTTCATAATTGGTAGTGTTTTGTATTTTGTAATTTTTATTTTTAATGAATGGTATGAATTTTTATTTTTATTATTTATCTTATTTTTATTTATTAAAAAATATATAAATATTTTTATTTTGTTAAATAATTAAATGTATAAATAAAAGAATTAAAATAAATGAGGTGGCAAAAGGGTTTGAGGGAATGGGGTAAGGGTGTTTAGGGATTGAGTGAGGGATTGAGAAAAGCTTATGTGGCGCTGATGTGGAGCTGGAATCTTTGACAGATACCCGAATAGGGTATTGATGGCCTTAGGGGAATGGAAGATAGATAACTGAAACGTACTTGCACTTTTCTAGCTTTGTACTTCTTATGTGATCACATTGACCCACAATCCCAATTAAAAATAAATTTTGTACCTATTTTATAATTAATAAGTAAATTGGTATTAAATATTTAATCATTTAAAACAGAATACCTAAAAGAGACATATTTTAAGAAATTACTTGACCACATTAAGATAAAAGGTAATTCTTCGGTTAATACTAATAAGATACGACTTAAAACGAAAAATGCATTTTTATAAGTGGTTCATTTTCATCTACCGATTACCATTTGTTGTTACGAATAAATTGAGATTTATTGGTAATAATTTTGTAGTTATACTGTTTAAAACTTAAACGACACACCGCACAACCATATGACTATTTTTCTAAAAAAGGGTTTAACTAAAATTAGTGAACTCTATGAGTTGTCACAAACATAAATCCTCTCATGTTGCCAATATATGTTAACATAAAATGTTTTGTCATGTAAATAAGAAATAACTATTTAACCCAAAAATGGATCAAATTATGGATGAACCTTCAAGCCATATCTTATCCTTTATATAGTCACTTATACTTCTAACTTTTCACTTTTGTCACCAATGTGTGACCATGAAGAATCAACAATTCACCATTTGATGAATACTTGATTCTCATTGTGTTATGTCATCATCTTAAGGCTTTACTTTTATATATATAAAGATTTTGATTGATTGATGTGTGATATATAAAAAACAACCACGACTAACTTTTTATTTTTTTTACCTTTTAATAAGATTTGTTTTGCAAAAATAGGGTCATCCAAATAAGATAACCCTATTACTCAAACTCCATGAAAATATGAGATGACACAATGATATTCTGTCATTCTCTTTTATACATATCACTCTACTCCAACCTTTCAACCTCTCACCAATGTGAGATATCTAAAACTCAACCACAATTCACAAATACATCAATACTCAACCCTCATGATTTCCACATCAATTCCTTTTGGATCTTCTTTTAGGTTTTGATTTTTACATATTTTTCAAAAAATGTCACTAAATTAAGACAACCAATGACTTGACACAAAACCGCTCATCCTCATTTCTTATACCCACTTATGTGTTCTAATTTTTTTAAGTTTTTACCAATGTGGGACAACTTAAACTCAACCACAATCCATCATTTGAAAATACTAAATTATCATAGTGTCACCTCAAAAAGCTTTTACAAAATAGGGTAGGCTAAATTGAGTCAAGCACATGAGTTGACACAAATACATCCACCCCTCATTTCTTATACTCGTTTCAATTTTCAAAACTTGCATTTTCAAACCAATATGGGATGATGCAAAATAGGGTAAACAAAATTGAACTAACCACACGAGTTTATTCAAAAACATCCATCCCTCATTTCTTATACTCACTTCCTACTTCAAAACTTTCATCTTCTTATCAATGTGGGATGATGAAATTCACCCACATTTCAGGATTTGAGGATTACTCAAATCTCATGTTGCCATTTCATCATTATTGGTTTTTCTTTTAAATATATAAAGAAATGTGGGATCATTTCAGAATTTGAAAATCACTCAAATCTCATGTTGACATATCATCATCCATGGTATTTCGTTTAAATATATATATATATATATATATATATATATATAGAGAGAGAGAGAGACTCCGTAAAATGCAAACCTTGCATTTGTTGCACCCCTTACAAACCACAGTCTGCATATGTGCAGACTGGTTCTGCATAAGTGCAGACTGGTTCTGCATATATGCATATGAATACGTGCAAGAATATACATATAATGGACATACATTCATATGGGACAATGCATATATGCAGAACCAGTCTGCATATATGCAGACTGTGGTTTGTAAGGGGTGCAACAAATACATGGTTTGTATTTGATTTGTACCCTATATATATATATATATATATATATATATATATATAGAGAGAGAGAGAGAGGAAGGTTCAAACAAGAATCGTAACAATTTAAGAAAACACGAGGAGCATTCTTAACCAACCATTTGATTTATTAAGGGAATTAAATGGTAAGGGTATATGAGTCATTTTACGTTTTCTAATTTAAGTCCAGATCAAACCACGTGAGATAACCAAGAACTTGCGATAACAATGAATCCTCCGACGAAAATTTTGCAGATTCCGGTGATACGTTTTTCCAATCTGTATGCTTCCAGCAACACAAACTCACTTATTTCTCGATCAAAATCAAATCTAAAAATTGCTATGTGATCGAAATCAAGATATAAATCGATATGGAGAACAAAAACGATCAAAAACACATTAGAAATCCAAAATCGATTATCACCTCTCGAAGAACATCGTTGACCTAGATATGATTTACTAAAAACAAAATCACATATGATTAATAACTAAGTGATATCATATTGTAAAACAAGATCATATATGATCACATATGATTTACTAAAACAAAATCACATATGATTAATAACTAAGTGATATCAGATTGTAAAACAAGATCATATATGAGATCACATATGATTTACTAAAACAAAATCACATATGATTAATAACTAAGTGATATCAGATCATATATGATCACATATGATTTACTAAAACAAAATCACATATGATTAATAACTAAGTGATATCAGATTGTAAAACAAGATCATATATGATTAATAACTAGTGATATCAGATAACAGTCTTATAGATCACATATGATTTACTAACTAAAACAAAATCACATATGATTAATAACTAAGTGATATCAGATTGTAAAACAACGGTGGTGGTCACGGCTGTTTCCGATGCAACGGTGGTGGACCTGTCTTCCCATTCTTCGTCCTCAACAATCCATGACCTCGTCGACGACGACAAGAACGGGTCCCAGAAATCCCAGGTGAACGACGACGGAGGAGGCGGTGGAGTAAGTGGGGTGGAGGCGGTGTTGGTGGTGGACGTTGTCCATGTGTCGGAGGTTGGACTCATCGGAGGAGAAGGTGGAGGTGGAGGCTATGGTGTGGGGGTTTGCGGAGGAGGAGGAGGTGAAGGGAGGGTTGGTGGCGAGTGGCGATGTTTGATAACGCCAATTTTTGGCGTTATTTTCAATCCATAAACCAATGAGATTGGCTTGGAATTAAGCAAAAAGGTGGAATTTTATGGGTTATCTAGTGAAATGTGCAGGCTATTCAAAAGAAGACAGACATCGAGAAACGGAGCTAAACAGAGCCAAAAGAGAGCCCATTTCGAAGCCCAACGGAAGCCCAAGACCCATGACCGAACCAGGACCTGAACCGCGATCCAGAAAACGACCCACGCGGCCAAAAGGACACACGCGGCTTACCACGCGACTTGCAAGTCGCGTGGCAAACCGCGTAAGCCACTGTTTGTCGAATTTCAGCTTTATTAATCGGGTTTTAGGTCATTATTCGGGATCCAGTTTTCGAGACACGACGGTGGGCAGTCCAGGGGCGATTTTCAGAGCACGTGCACGTATTTTGGAGCAGCGAGAGAGGATTGATTGAGGAGAGTTCATTACACAACGTGGATTAGAGCCGAGTGAGAAGGGATTCATCATACTTTTGTTACGATTACCATCACCATGAATTCACACACCACTTTATTCCTTGTTGCTTACGTTTTTATCCACCCCAACATGAACTAATCTTTAGATGTTGGGGGTTGGATTGACTATGGATTTTACGATGGATGACGTGTAACCGAATGATTAACTTTACTTGATTAGATCTATGAAGTACTTGATTTCTGTTTTTATTATCAGTTGTAGTTTGATCACCTTCAATTGAATATCATTGTTTTTAATTAAGTTTGGGAAAAGTAATTAGAAACTAGATCAAGAAAGCAAGTACCGGAAAGGAGATTCGGGCTGAGATAGCCGAATCACTTTCTGCTCTGAATAGTTGACCTAAAATATTTTCAAACCCTAGGTTTGGTTCGAGAGATAAAACCTACAAGTTTCGAAATATAAGCTGTTTTGCTTGAAAGAGAATAACAGTGATTGTCAACTAGGGTTCGTAGGGATAATCAGTAATCAACATCGTTCGGGTATTCGTTCCTCGGTAGTATAACCATAGAAAGTCCAACCCTCAACCTTTTCTCTATCAAAGTTTTCCAAAAACCTCCCGTAAGTCGATTTTAGTCTTATTTTAGTTTTACTAAGTTTTTAAAACAATTCTCAACCAACATCCGATTTCGACAGTTCAGTTAATAGGGTTGATAGTCATTGTGATACTTAGTTCCTAGTTCCCTTGGTTCGATACTCGTACTTCCGTACTATTACTTGATTTCGACACCGTACACTTGCGGTTAGATTTAGGGGGGTATAAACCCGCCTATCAAGTTTTTGGAGCCGTTGCCGGGGAACTAGTTGCAACTAATAGCACTACCAGCTATACGCGCTATTAGATTGAACATTTTCTTTTCTTGTTATTTCATTTTGTCACGTTCAATTTTTGGGTTGCTGATTTTGTTCACTTTTCATTTCAGGTACTAATTGGTTTATGCCAAGGAAGACCCGAGGGGAAGAGCTCGAGAAATTTGATCCGAAAATTGAACGAATCGCCTGTTGTCTACGTAAAGAAGCAAAAGCTAGATGAAGTCTGAAAGTTAAGATGTCTGACGACGAGAGACCTCCACGTAATGATCCGCCTCGCAACAACCCACCACCACCTCCTGCGAGACGTCCTATGCGGTCGTTTGCCGATCCGAATGTGGCGGCGGCACGCATAGGCATTCAGCCACCCAGAACTGCGGCTAATTATTTTGAGATCAAGCCGAGTACCATCGTCATGGTGCAACAGAATCAGTTCGGAGGAGCGCCAACTGAAGACCCCCATGCACATCTTCGTGCATTTGAACGAATCTGCAATACGTTCAAAATCAATGGGATGGAAGAGGATGCAATCAAGCTGAGGCTGTTCAGCTTCTCTCTCAAAGGCCGAGCCGAGACTTGGACGGAAAGTATCCAACTAGATTCGATCACCACCTGGGCACAGTTGAAAGCTGCATTTCTTCAAAAGTTTTTCCCACCAAGCAGAACTGCTCAACTCATGGCTGAAATCACCCATTTCGCTCAATGGGATCAAGAAACACTGTATGAAGCTTGGGAGCGGTATAAAGATATGCTAAAGAAGTGCCCTCATCATGGGTTACACGGCTGGGTCATCATCCAGACGTTCTTTAGTGGTCTCCACCCGCAGTTTAAAAATGATATTACAGCTGCAGCGGGTGGAGCTCTAATGGACAAATCTTATGAAGAAGCATGCGAACTGATTGAGAACCTGGCCGAGCACAGTTTTTCTACTCCAAGATCAGCCGTAAGAAGGGTTGCAAATGTGCAAGATAATGACGAGCTAAAGGCCATAAAAGCTCAGTTAGCCGCACTCACTAATAAGATGAATGGAGCTTCTATGCAATCAGCATTCATGATGGACGAAGGTATGCCGGATATAGCTCCACCCGTGATTGAGCCGGAGCAAGTTCAATTTTTGCAAAATCGGAACAACCGGCCAAGGAACGATCCGTTTTCAAATACATACAACGAGGGTTGGAAAAAGCACCCTAATTTTTCTTGGAGCCAACCGCAAGGGCAACCCGGCCAACAACAAGGTAACCGTCCTAATTTTTCTAATTCTGCTAACACTAACAATGTTTATCGTCCTCCAGGTTACAACCAGCGGAAGTTTGATGAAGGACAATCCGGAGAGAGAAAGCCGGGATTAGAGAACATGATGATGAAGTTCATGTCTAAGATGGACAGCACGGTCGAGGGTTTAGCCAGTACAGTGAACACAGTCAAAGCGGCTACCGATCAAAACACGGCATCCATAAAAATCCTTGAAAGGCAAATGGGGCAGCTCTCTGACGCCCTACAAAACCGAGCCCCCGGGAAATTTTCAAGTCAACCCAAAAGGACTAACCGGGAAGATTGCAAGGCCATTCATCTGAGGAGTGGTAAGGAGCTGATTAAGGACCCAACTCGAGAACCGGCATCAAAGGGAACTGAGTCAAAAGGGGAGGATTTCGAGATGGTAGATATGGATGAGTTAGAGGCCGAGGAAGAGGTTGTGATTGAGGAAAGCACGAAGAATAGCGAGAAGAAACAAGAGCAGCCAATGCAAGCACCGGTCAAGCCGGTAACACCTAAAGTGCCATATCCGAACAGGCTTAAGGCCCACGGGGAGGATCTTAACTATTCTAAATTTCTTGAAGTTTTTAAGAAATTACATATTAACATCCCTTTTGCAGATGCTTTAGCACAGATGCCCTCGTACGTGAAATTCTTGAAAGACGTCCTTTCTAACAAAAGGAAGATCGAGGAGCACGCAACGGTTGCACTCACCGAGGAGTGCAGCGCTATCATCCAACATAAGCTTCCCCCGAAGCTTAAGGATCCAGGGAGTTTCACTATCCCTGTTAATATAGGAAATTCTGAATTTAGTAAGGCCCTATGAGATCTTGGTGCAAGTATTAACCTAATGCCATTGTCTATTTTCAGGAAACTCGGGCTTGGAGAGGTACAACCAACCAGTGTCACTTTGCAGCTAGCTGACAGATCCATTAAGTACCCGTATGGAGTAATTGAAGACGTACTGGTCAAAGTAGACAAATTCTATCTTCCAGTTGACTTTGTGATCCTCGACATGGATGAGGACAAAGAGATACCGCTGATACTTGGCCGACCATTTTTGGCCACGGGAGGAGCACTGATTGATGTTAAAGGAGGAAAGCTCACTTTGAGAGTAGGTGACGAAGAAGCGGTCTTCGATGTTTTCCGGACAGCCAAGCAAAGCATGGGATCAAACGAATGTTATCGGGTAGATGTGATGGACGCATTGATTGAAGAAACGAGTGTTGTACAAGTTTCCGGAGACCATTTGAATAATGCATTGACGGGTATCGACGATGATCCGGAAAGCACTAGTGTGATGCAATTGAATGCATCATCATCATACCAAGGGTCCCGACGACCCGTGATTGAGGATTTTGGGGAGCCGATCCCTAAATCTCAACCATCTTCGCATACACCACCAAAGCTTGAGCTCAAACCGCTACCCGACCATCTCGGGTATGCATACTTGGGAGAAAAAGACACGCTTCCGGTTATCATATCGTCTAAGTTGAGTGCCGAGAATAAAGAGAAGCTACTCCGGGTTCTTAGAGAACATCAAGCGGCAATTGGATGGACAATAGCTGACCTAAAAGGATTGAGCCCTACATTTTGCTCACATAGAATCAACCTCGAAGAAGGGCATAGACCGGTTGTCCAACACCAACGCCGGCTCAACCCGAATATGAAAGAAGTGGTCCGGAAGGAGGTTTTAAAACTCCTTGATGCTGGAATTATTTACCCGGTTCCGGATAGTCCATGGGTGAGCCCGGTCCGAAGAACGGTGGTATAACAGTTGTTCGAAACAATAATAATGAGTTGATCCCGTCCCGAACAGTTACCGGTTGGAGGGTGTGTATTGACTACCGAAAGCTGAATGACGCGACAAAGAAAGACCATTTCCCTCTTCCCTTCATTGATCAGATGTTAGAGCGGTTATCTGGACATTACTGCTTCTTGGACGGGTATTCGGGGTATAATCAGATACCAATAGCCCCCGAAGACCAAGACAAGACAACATTCACATGTCCTTATGGTACGTTTGCTTACCGGAGGATGCCTTTTGGTTTATGCAACGCTCCAGCTACCTTTCAGAGATGTATGATGGCGATCTTCTCAGACATGGTAGAGCGGACGATTGAGATTTTTATGGACGACTTTTCCGTGTTCGGGCCTTCATTTGATACATGTTTGGAACACTTGAGAGCTGTCTTGCAAAGATGTGAAGAGACAAGTCTGGTACTGAACTGGGAGAAATGTCACTTCATGGTGACTGAAGGGATCGTACTCGGCCACAAAGTATCAAAAGCTGGAATTGAAGTGGACAAGGCAAAGGTGGCGGTGATCGAGAATCTTCCTTACCCGAACTCCGTCAAGGGAGTCCGAAGCTTCTTGGGGCATGCCGGATTCTACCGACGGTTTATACAGGATTTTTCTAAAATCACTAAACCCTTATGTTCATTATTGCTTAAAGATGCTAAATTCGAGTTCACTAACGATTGTATTTCTGCTTTTGACAGGTTAAAGACAGAGTTGATATCCGCACCGATTCTCACGGCTCCCGATTGGAGTTTACCGTTTATTTTGATGTGTGACGCGAGTGACACCGCTGTTGGAGCAGTATTGGGCCAAAAGAAGGATAAGCGGATGCATGTGATCTACTATGCGAGTAAGACTCTAGATGATGCTCAGCTCAACTACGCGACTACCAAGAAGGAACTGTTGGCGGTTGTCTATGCTTGCGAGAAGTTCCGGTCATATCTTGTGGGCTCTAAGGTAATTGTCTACACCGACCACTCAACTTTAAAGCATCTCATAGCCAAGAAGGATGCTAAACCGAGACTCATTCGATGGGTATTGTTACTCCAAGAATTTGACTTGGAAATCTTGGATAAGAAGGGTTCAGAGAATACGGTAGCGGATCACCTCTCGAGACTAGAGGGAGGTGAGGATCAAAGCAAAGATAAACCGTCATTAACGACTCGTTTCCGGACGAGCAACTTTTCAAGGTTAGCCACACCGAGCCCTGGTTTGCGGACATTGTCAACTACTTGGTGGGAGGAGTAATTCCATATCAGATGAACTCCCACCAAAAGAAGAAATTTCTGTTTGAGGCCAAAAGGTACTATTGGGACGAGCCTTATTTGTACAAATCATGTGCGGATGGAATGATCCGGAGATGTGTTCCGGAGGAAGAAAAGGCCGAGATTTTAAACCATTGTCATGCCTTGGGATGCGGGGGCCATTTTAGCACCGATAGAACAGTGGCAAAGATCCTTCAGTCGGGCTTCTTTTAGCCATCCATGTTTAAAGAGACTCGTGAATTCATCACTAAATGCGACCGATGCCAAAGAACGGGGAACATGACCAAGAGGGATGAGATGCCAATGCAGATCTTCATGGAAGTCGAACTCTTCGACGTATGGGGCATCGATTTCATGGGACCGTTCCCAAACTCACACCGCAATGAGTATATCTTGGTCGCGGTGGACTACGTGTCCAAGTGGGTAGAGGCAATCGCGACTCCGACAAATGATTCTAAAGTAGTGATTAATTTCCTACGGAAGAATATCTTCGCGAGATTTGGAGTCCCTAGAGCACTGATCAGTGATGGCGGTAGCCATTTTTGTAATCGGTACCTGGATGCTGTACTAAAGAAGTACTCGGTAAAGCACAAGGTCACGACACCGTATCACCCACAAGCAAATGGTCTAGCGGAAGTGTCCAATCGAGAACTCAAACAGATCTTAGAGAAGACAGTGAATTTGTCCCGGAAGGATTGGTCATTGAAGTTAGACGACGCACTGTGGGCGTATCGGACGGCATTCAAAACCCCTCTTGGTACCACTCCCTATCGGTTGGTATTTGGCAAGTCATGCCATTTACCGATAGAACTCGAATGTAGAGCGTTCTGGCGATAAAGAAGCTGAACATGGAACTGGATGCAGCCGGAAGGAAGAGATTACTGCAACTGTGTGAATTAGAAGAAATCCGACTGGATGCATTCGAGAACGCGGTTATCTACAAGGAGAGAACGAAAAGATTCCACGATCAGCGACTCCGCGAAAAGGTACTCACTCCTGGAATGAATGTTTTGTTATTTAACTCTCGTTTACGCCTTTTTCCAGGTAAACTAAAATCCAAGTGGTCTGGACCGTTCACCGTCAAGGAGGTATACCCGTATGGAGCAGTGGAGCTACAAGGACAAGACGGGGCGACCTTCAAAGTGAACGGTCAGCGAGTCAAACCATATTATGGAGGAGAGGCGAGGGCATCTGAAGCCATGTACCTGGATGAGCCGAGGGAGTGATCAGAAGGAAGGCCGAGCCACGACCGAAACCAAGGCGCTGGGTGGGAGGCAACCCACCGAGGTTTGCTTTCTGTTTAAATTTCATTTTCTTTTCTTTTGAGTGTGATTTTAGATACGAAAAACACAAAAAAAATAAAAATAGCAAAACAGGCCCTTACGCGGTTTAGCCCGTGGTTTGCATACCGCGTGGATAAGCCGCGGGACACTTCCAAGTGTTTTTGAAACAGGGGCATACGCGGTATGTTACGCGGTTTACATACCGCGTGGTAAACCGCGCGTGTCCCTGGACGCCTAGGGTTTGGTTTTGTTTCTTATGTGCAGCCTTTTTGTTCCTTTTTTCTTTTCATTGTATCTTCTTCTTCTTTTTTCCTGCTTCTATCTCTCTCTAGTTCGAAAAGTTCCTCTCCATTGCTAAGGGTTTCATCCCCAAATTTCAGTTTTTGTGCTCTTCATCTTTGCAAGACCAAGGTATGTTTTCTTTTCTGATTTTCTTGTTGGTCTTCAGGTGCGATTTTGGGTAAAGGTTATTCTATTTTCTCTCATTTCATGCTTCCATGTGCCACTATACTTGCTTCTCCATGGTTACAACTTTCTCACAAAAATGTTTGCTTTTACGGATGAATGCTTAGATCTTGAGCACATGCTTGTTATTTATGCTTATAATGTTGTGATATTTTTATGCAACTGAGTTTGTGAATTTTGTGAGCTTGTGTGCATCATATCCATGATGGGGAATTTATGGGGAGTAAAATGGGAGAAATGTAGTTGGATCTGTGGTTTATGGGTATTTCCACTTGTGTGCATAAAACAATATGACGGGGTTTATGGCAACATAAACCCTTAAGTTATTCTTGTGGGTTGCCTATTAAGTATAGACATAGCCAAACCTAAGTTTTACTTAGGTTTGGGGTTCCTTTCAGTGTCCAACAGTGTAAATTGTCGAAGAATTTTAGATGTTGCACTAAGGAATTGTGGTAGTTTTGTGGTCACGTAGCTGTTGGTAAATCTGCATGAGCTGAACAGTATTTTATTGGTAATCTGCATGCTTGGGATTTTGTGAATTTTAGCTGTACGTACAAGTAAGAAAAAAGGAGATACAACAAACCTAAGTTTCACTTAGGTTTGGGGTGCCTCCCTTTTCATCTGGCGCAATCACATTTGAGCCCTTGCAAACCTCAGTTTTACCGAGGTTTGGGGTGGCAATGAGCACGACAACTCACTTGAGTTCATTTATTTTGCAGGTCATGAGGCACCATCCTAGCACACACCTCTCGTTCCCCGAATATGAGCGGATCCATCACAGCAATAGACGAGCTATGTTTGACCGGGAGAATCCGGATAAGAGAGCTCGGCTCCGCCAGATGCGCGCAAATAGATGTATTCCCTTCGGGGAAAGGGGCATCAAGATTACAACTCTTCCGGCCGGCTCAAGGGTGCCGGAAATTATTGGGCAACACTCGTGGGAGGGGTTCATCCGAACCCGACCCGGGTACTGCGAAGAGACGGTGAAAGAATTTTTTGCCTGCATGATCCCCGCCGTATATCATGATAGGTGTGCGGTGCGTATGGGCAACATTGAGGTCCGGATCTCTCCGGCCGACATCGACGCATACTTCCGCGCCCCCCGCCGAGCAGAGCTGAGCGCCACATACGGTTTATCTCCCAATCCGGCGTTTCAAGAACAGCTGGGTTCATCAATTGCCGCCTCGCTAAGGCGGAATGGACACGCTGGGTGGAATAAAAGGGACCAGCATATCTTGAAAAGTGAAATGCATACTGATATTGCATTTCTCATGCTCTTCCTCAAGGCCTCCTTGAAGCCGTCGACTCACAACACTACCGCTGATAGTCAAGTAGCCGAAGTCCTCTATTCTCTCCACAACAATCTTCCGATGGATATCGGACATATCATTTGGATGGAGATCTTGGACGCAGGTATGACCCTAGACGGTGTTCTACCGTTCCCAAACTTAATTACTCATTTTTGTAGGGAAACGGGTGTCCCAATCGGACAACTCATGGCGTCAAAAGGGGACTTCACGGTAACGCAGTATAGACACCAAATCACAGCGGCGAACAAATTGGAGGCGAGGAGAAGGGTGGATCCCAATTACCAAGTGCGAGAGCTTGCGGAACCCGCTCACGAATCCTCGGAGAGTGCCTCGGAGAGTGACCCAGACTTTGACCCGGATGCACCAGCGGCGGAGGAGCCCGAGCATGGCGGCGACACACCACCATATATGCGCCGATTTATGAATCGCATGACGACGCAGGTTAGCGGGATAAACACGCATGTAGATCTTGGGTTCCGCAACTTGAATCTGCGAATGGACGGCTATGGCAACCGGTTGGATGACTTTGACTACCGCCTCGCGCAAGCTGGATTTCCACCACAACAAGCACCACCAGCAGCACCTCAAGGTCGTAGGAGAGTGAGAGGCCGGCAAGATGAGGACGCTCCATCTTCCTCCCGCCGGTAGTGGGTTTGTTTTTCATACTCTCTTATTTGTTGTTTTGATGATGTTCTGTACTATTTGGTTCCTTGCTTACTTCGGATGACTGTAATAATAACACACACTATGTCTATATATTCTGTACCACTTGCTTACACATTGGGGACAATGTGTGGGTAAGGTTTGGGGTTGCCATCGGGCCCCGTTTATGCACGTTGCCGTCCCACGCTTATGAATAGTTGATCATTGTAGCCAATAATTTTTGTTTTGGATGATTGAGACTGACCACTGTGGGGAGAATCTTGTGATAGTGACGTGACCATTAGGGGAGAACCGGGAAAGGGCATAACTAGGGACATTAGTGGAGACCACCCAAAAGCGAGAATTGAGCCTAAAGAAGCTTTTCATTTCGAGGGACTTTAAACACGAAATTTATATACACTTTTCCGAATTCCTCGTCGTGATTATAGAGTGATCTCGCTATAATATTGCATTGAGTAGCAAAGACGGCCATCGGGATATTGGGTAAGGGTCTAGTAAACCGTATCGTATGGACCTTAAGATATGATTCCAGGCAGTGTGTCTTAACCCAATTTTAGCTATCGTCTCCTTTTACCCATAGTGTACATCCATAAACCACTTTGAAGCCAAACACTCACCACTTTCTTGTCAAACCCATCATTAAACCCATTAGCCAAAAGCCTCAGCCAACCCTTATCCGAAAGTGTGTCAATCGGAAGCAGTAATGAACTACTAGAGATAGAGCAGAAAAGAAAGAATTCCGGCCAGTCATAAGAATAAAATGGGTCAATGTAACCCGAGAAATAGAAAAGAGGGCCAATGATGCCCCAAACAAATAAAGAGGACCAATGAAGTCCCAACTGAAAAAAAAAAAAACAGTTTGTTAGTGTTTACAGCAGCTGAATAAAAGAGTCAAGCGACTCCAATAGCGACAAAGAGGGCCAAATGATAGAGGTTGAAGTAGAAAAGTTCAGAACTGCCAATGATTGACATGCCGAGGATCTTTGATCCTTTTTACCCTTCATTTCTCAGCCATAACCCTAGCCCCGGTACAACATGTGTAAAGACCTGGATGATCTTCTGGAAGATGTGATTAGGTTTACGACCACCCTCACTGATATTCCCTGTCTTGCTACTTGATTCCTCCTGAGATCAAATTTTTGGACATTTGTGCGTCTTTCTTTCAAAGTTGTCATGTAATAATTTGAGTATTATTGTGCATAACTTCCTTAAACATGACAACATGTGCGACAACCTAGGTTCGAGTGAAATGAGCGCATCCCGTGAGGTAGGGTCGAGGCGAAATGTTTTCCCTAGTATGTCTGGACCTAGTACGACCTTAATGTAATCGGAGCAGTCACAAGTTCAACTCACAAGGGAAGGTCTCAGATCAAACAGAATAAGGATGAGGCTAGGATGAGATAAGTATTCGCGAGTATGGGAAGTCACCAGTGCATAACGTGGTACCGATCGAGAGACGTGTGTTATTATTTCACTGATATATGCTTTATTTCTATTTTACCGCTAATTTGCTTGAGGACAAGCAACGCTCGGTTTGGGGTTGTTGATAACGCCAATTTTTGGCGTTATTTTCAATCTATAAACCAATGAGATTGGCTTGGAATTAAGCAAAAAGGTGGAATTTTATGGGTTATCTAGTGAAATGTGCAGGCTATTCAAAAGAAGACAGACATCGAGAAACGGAGCTAAACAGAGCCAAAAGAGAGCCCATTTCGAAGCCCAACGGAAGCCCAAGACCCATGACCGAACCAGGACCCGAACCGCGATCCAGAAAACGACCCACGCGGCCAAAAGGACACGCGCGGCTTACCACGCGACTTGCAAGTCGCGTGGCAAACCATGTAAGCCACTGTTTGTCGAATTTCAGCTTTATTAATCGGGTTTTAGGTCATTATTCGGGATCCAGTTTTCGAGACACGACGGTGGGCAGTCCAGGGGCGATTTTCAGAGCACGTGCACGTATTTTGGAGCATCGAGAGAGGATTGATTGAGGAGAGTTCATTACACAACGTGGATTAGAGCCGAGTGAGAAGGGATTCATCATACTTTTGTTACGATTACCATCACCATGAATTCACACACCACTTTATTCCTTGTTGCTTACGTTTTTATCCACCCCAACATGAACTAATCTTTAGATGTTGGGGGTTGGATTGACTATGGATTTTACGATGGATGACGTGTAACCGAATGATTAACTTTACTTGATTAGATCTATGAAGTACTTGATTTCTGTTTTTATTATCAGTTGTAGTTTGATCACCTTCAATTGAATATCATTGTTTTTAATTAAGTTTGGGAAAAGTAATTAGAAACTAGATCAAGAAAGCAAGTACCGGAAAGGAGATTCGGGCTGAGATAGCCGAATCACTTTCTGCTCTGAATAGTTGACCTAAAATATTTTCAAACCCTAGGTTTGGTTCGAGAGATAAAACCTACAAGTTTCGAAATATAAGCTGTTTTGCTTGAAAGAGAATAACAGTGATTGTCAACTAGGGTTCGTAGGGATAATCAGTAATCAACATCGTTCGGGTATTCGTTCCTCAGTAGTATAACCATAGAAAGTCCAACCCTCAACCTTTTCTCTATCAAAGTTTTCCAAAAACCTCCCGTAAGTCGATTTTAGTCTTATTTTAGTTTTACTAAGTTTTTAAAACAATTCTCAACCAACATCCGATTTCGACAGTTCAGTTAATAGGGTTGATAGTCATTGTTCTACTTAGTTCCTAGTTCCCTTGGTTCGATACTCGTACTTCCGTACTATTACTTGATTTCGACACCGTACACTTGCGGTTAGATTTAGGGGGGTGTAAACCCGCCTATCAATGTTGCTTCCATTGGTTTATAGAGTTTCTAAATTGAAGAAAGCTGTAATAAAGTTGTAATAAAGCAATAGGAAGAGCACGTGGCAGAAAGAGCAGTAGGAAGAGATGCAGCAGAAAGAGCAGGTGCCAGTGATGTGTCCCCTGCTTATTCAACAACTCTGTATCGTCAGAATAATTTGTGTTTTTCCTAATTTACCCTTGCTTTATTTTTACCCCCGTGGAAAAGCAATTTCAGTGGCATAGAAATTACATAATATGCCACTTTAATTATCAGCCGTGGATCACTTAAATACATGGCTGAGATGCATCACTTTATTTTCTTATTTAGGTACCCTCCTCGTTTGAACCCACCTCTCTCTCTCTCTCTCTCTCTCTCTCTCTCTCTCTATATATATATATATATATATATATATATTCGAAGAAAAACGTCATACTTTCATATACACACATCAATTCTTCACTAAAGATGTCTCATTAATATAGGATAACTAAAATCACATTATGCCAAAATTTTAAAGTACTTTACCCTCGTAATGACACATTATATCCCTTTAATCATTCTTTATAATCATACAGATTTAATATAAATAAGTTTGTTTTGCAAAAGTCATTTAGCTAACTAACTTTTACATTTCTAAATGAATGATCAAACTAAAGTATTCAATGTGCGATAACTAAAATCATATTATACTTCAAGATTTTAAATTACTTAAATCTTATAATGAAATTTTAATTAGTATGGTTAAAATGAGCCAACTCGGGTTGGCTAAAATTAGCCAACCAGTCGGCAAATGAACCAAATCAGGTCACCAAGATAAACCAACCACGTGAATTTACAGGTTTAGCCAAGATGCTAACCCAATGAGTTTCCACAAAGGCATCTCAACCTCCCTTCATATACCAACAATTCATTGTCAATTTTTCATCTATCCATCAATGTGGGATATACAAAATTCAAGCACAACTCAAGAAATGAAGACTACTCATTTCTTAGAATGTCACCCCATTCTTTGTGGGTTTATTATATATATATATATACATAATGAAAATAAATTTTTTACTATTAGGTGAAATTTTTGTAATGTAAATAAATACTAACTTTTTAACCCAAAATTGGATTAGAATTTTGATCAACATTCAAGATTTTAAGTTGTCATATTCTTCTTTATATAGTCATTTTCTCTTCTAACTTTTCACTTCCTCGCCAATGTGGGACAACCAACTTCAACCACAGTTCAAAACTTGAGCAATTCTCAAACCATATTGTGCCATATCATTCACCTTGGTTTTTTCTTTAATATATATATATTGATTTATAATTACATCTCTAATCATATTCTTTATATTTAAACTAGGTAATAGCACCGCGCCTTGTGAGGTGAAAACAAACATTACTTTAAAAATTAATATACTTTATTAATAAATTTATTGATTTATAAGCCGTTGTTATCTTACTTAAAACAAAAAAAACAAAAAAAAACATATATATTATTAAATAAGTATTGATTTATAATCATTGTTAGCTTACTAAAAGAAAATAAAATATAAGCATTGGAAATAAAATAATTTAAAAGTTTTGATTTATCATTATTGTTAACTTACTAAGAAAAACAAAAAATAAATAAATAAAAAATATACACTATTAAATAAGTTTTGATTTATAAGTATTGTTAGTTTACACAAAAAAAATGTAAATAAAAAAAATATTTTTGATTTATAACCATTGTTGGGTTAATAAAAAACAATAAGTATTGATTTATAATGATTGTTATTTATCTTACTAAAATAAGTTCATATAATATTTCATTCGTTTAACCTTATAAAGTAAAATAAATAAATAAATAAACTCAATAATAATAATGAAATAATCATCGTTATCAAATATTGATTATAATTTTAAAAAATATGTGAACGTTGAATTTATTAAATTATGGTTTGATTGAATAAACAAATAATTTGATTTAAAAACAAAAAAATTATAGAAAATGAAAGGGTTAAGACATTCAATGCTACATTTTCTATTTAAAAAAAATTCAAAAATCTCACAAAATTCTAAAGCCTCAATGGAGGCCTCTCCTTAACTCTCTCTACCACATTCTCCTTTATATATATATATATATATATTGATTAAATAAGCAAATAATTTGATTTAAAAACAAAAAAAAATTATAGAAAATGAAAGGGTTAAAAAAATTCAAAAATCTCACAAAATTCTAAAGCCTCAATTGAGGCATCTCCTTAACTCTCTCTACCACATTCTTCTTTATATATATATTGATTGCTTAAATAACAAATAATTTGATTTAAAAACAAAAAAAAAATATAGAAAATGAAAGGGTTAAAAAAATTCAAAAATCTCACAAAATTCTAAAGCCTGAATGGAGGCCTCTTCTTAACTCTCTCTACCACATTCTCCTTTATATATATATATATATATTGATTAATCTATTCAATTATTTGGTTAGAAATTATTAGGACTGATCAATCACGATTGACAATAGTTTTTATATATATATATATAATTAAATTCAACAATATAATGAATTCTTTACAAAAATAAATGATACAAATATAAAACAACAACGGAATTCGTAAACCTTACTTGAAATCGAAGATTTTCGTACAAACGAATAGAGATTGAGGCATGCGATCGTGCAGTGTCCTAAGACAAAATCTAGCCGCATATATTGGCGTTAGGGGTGCTCACGGGTTGGGTTGGCCGGGTTGAAGGCACTTTAACAACCCAACCCAATCGTTGCGGTTTGAAAAATCTCAACCCAACCCAACCCAAACCGTTCGGGTTGGATTGGGTTGGTCGGGTTGAAACTTTATCGATCATTTCATCATTTAACTAAGTTATTGTGTCGAAACAAATTACTAAATGTTTCTAAATATTTAAATGTTCATCAGATTACTAAATTGTCTAATAAAAGATTGCTTATAAATGTTCTGTTTATAAATGTGACATCAAGAATCAATAACAAGATTACTAAAGTAACAAGTGGCCAACAATTGTGTGTTTATAAATGTTCAATAGTAACAAAAATGACAATAACATGAATTCAAAATTAGATTTAAATGTTTTTCACGGGTTGTCGGGTTGGGTTGGTTTGTTTTGGGCCTAACCCGGTATCAACCCAATATATGCGGGTTGGTAAAAAATAGTATCGATTATACATCGGGTTGGCTCGGTTTGAGTTTTTTTTTTGCATCGGGTTGGGTTGGGTTGGTCGGGTTGGTCGGAAATTTGAGCACCCCTAATTGGCGTTGTCTTGAGGATACAACAATCTATTCAAGTGTATACTTGAATCTAGCGAATTAGAATATGTCGGTGATGGAACAAGAGGGGAGAGAATCCAAGAAATTGATGAATTTTTTGTCTGAAAAACGAATCAGAAATGTGCAGGTATTTATAAGTATCTGCCGATATCTGAAATTAACCGCCAACGCTCCGCACGGTTCATCACGCGGGTCCAACCGCGCCAGACACTAGATGCGTAACATTCCAGTGTTCCGCGCGGCTCTTGCTGCGGGTATGGCCGCACCACAAACCGCATCGGGTTCTGTCGACAGTGTCTTCCGCGTGTATACGGGCGGCTCTGGTTCGCGCCGCTACCCGCGCCGTCGACTGTCATACTTGCACCATGTATCCCACGATTAATGAATTTAGACCCAAGAGCCCAAGGCCCAAGGCCCAATCTTTGACATTTAATATATATGTATTTATGTCAAAGAGAGCCCACTAAGAATACCACATTTCAAGCCCAAGCAATTAAACTTTGGCTTGATTTCTATGTGGGACAAGTTCCTCTAATCTTAACTAAGTTCCAATAGAAATCAGTGTAGGAAGTTATTTGACTAAGTATTATTTATTTTTCTAATCATTTATAAAACAAATAAAAATTAAATAATGTAAATATATTGTAAGGGGCTTCCTACATGTGGGGATTGGGTGAGATAATGTAAATCATGGTAAAGAGTGATTGAAGTGGTACATTACTCGTTTGTTGATTTTGACTCCTTACGATAGTTAAAATATGTATGTAGAGAGTGCAATGGAAATTCTTTAATATAGTAGTAGTGTGTGTCTTGTTGGAGACCAATGTCATTTTCGGTCATTATAAGTTAGGGCCGTTTATCTAATCACTTATCCGGATAAGTGTTTATCGGTAAAATTCAACACTATCACTTATTTCTCGGGTAAGATTTTAGTCCACCAAAATGGCATCGTATGCAACAATTTAGCCGGTAAGCGCTAACTGTGGTAATAGCCGTCGCACTCGCTTACCGGGTAAAACTCTCGGTCCTTGCTTTCGACTCTCGGTCCTTGCTTCCGCTCTTACCGGGTAAGATTCTTAGTCCTTGCCATATTCATCCGGTAAGCTAATGTGACTTGATAAGCACTTACCCGGATAAGCGTTTTGTAAACGGTCCCTTAGTTTACTTTTTTTTTTTGAGATTATTGAAAAAGTCCCGATTTATTAACAAAAAGATAATTAGCTTTTCGAAATAGCCATTTCACTTGGTGGGTTTGGACCCTTTTCTACTTCAACTTATTGAGGGTGATTGAAAATCGAAAGCTACCAAAACATTTTTTATAGTATAGGGTGAAATCTTAATAGATAAAATACAAAAAGGCATTGCATTGATTGATGCAATTTCTAAATCTATAATTTCGAACGTATGTAGGATCGTTAACTTCTAGCCACGCGTCTTGATATATTTGAATGGGAGTTACTGCAAATATGTCACTCTCTCACAAACAATCTCACAAACCAAAAAGTAAATTAACATTTACATTTTACACCCTTAAATTTATATAATTTATTTACTGTATACCTTTTACTTTTTTAATTTTCATTTTACACATTTATTATATTAACACATATAATTGTATATTAGTTAAAATACGTTAAAAAAATATGTTTTAATTTTAACAAGTTACACCATTATAATCGTCTATTCAATACGTTCGAAATGAGCCTAATATTGAATTTTTTTAATTTTTTTGATTTAATTATTTAATTATATATCATTTATGGTACATCTCTTACTTTTTTAATTTTCGTTTTACATTTTTATCACATTAACATAATAATCATATATTAATAGAGTTTTTTTTGTCTCATTTATTTTTGTAACGCCAATGATTATTAAAACAACGTATGCTTATTTTTAAAAGTGTTTATCAACTTATGTCGTTCATATACGATTATTTATGTTAATACGATTACATTAAAATACGTTAAGGAATTTGATATATATACAAAAAATCAGTTTTTAAAAACTCGTACTACCATTTTTATATGAATGGACAGGGTTTTAAACTCGTACTACCATTTTTAAAAACTCGTACTACCATTATTAAATCAATTTACTTGATGATTTTACACAAAAAAATGCGTTCATGTTCGTTCATTTATTAAATAAACGAACCTCACGCCGAACGATTTATATATGTGTCTATATTATATTATAAATATTTCAACTTTAATGTTCTAAATTATCTTAACTGGTTCTGAGAAAACGATCAATTTTTTTTATAATAATATAATTAAAGAGGGGTAAACGTATGACATATAATAATATAATTAAATCCAAAAAAATTCAAGATTGGGCTCATTTCGAACGTATCGAAGAGACGATTATAATGGTGTAATTTGTTAAAATTAAAACGTATTTTTTTAACGTATTTTAGTTAATAAACGATTATATGTGTTAAATGTAAAATTAAATTATGAAAGTAAAAGGTATAAAGTAAAGTTAGTAAATAAGTAAAGGGGTTGAAAGTGTAAATATGAAATCAAAATCACAATTTGGAATTTTACAATTATATGGAATTTTAGTTAATAAACGATTATATGGGTTCAACCCTATACTTATTTACTTACTTTACTTTATACCTTTTACTTTCATAATTTAAATTTTACATTTAACACATATAATCGTTTATTAACTATAATACGTTAAAAAAATACGTTTTAATTTTAACAAGTTATACCATTATAATCGTTTCTTCGATACGTTCGAAATGAGCTCAATCTTGAATTTTTTTGGATTTATATATTTTAATATATATCATATACACTACATAAAAAATATTTTATATATTTAAAATTCATACCTTTATAGTTAATTATTTAATTTATGGTACATGTCTTATTTTTTTTTTCAATTTTATTTTACACTCCTATCGCATTAACATAATAATCATATATTAACTAATTCATTAAATCGTTTTAAATTATTATTATTTGAATGTGTTTATAGATATCGTGAATGACAATAGGAGAAGGTTTCACGAGAAGAATATTAAATGGGGTTTTGACAAGTTGATATCACTGGACTCATTTAAGAATTGTGAAAATGGGTATTTGGCGAATGATGATTCATGTGTGTTTGGAGCTGAAGTATTTGCAGTTACAGAGTATGCACAAAAGGATCGATGTATTTTCAACGTAACTTAGATTAAAATTATCTCTTTCGTGTTAATATAATAAAGGTATAAAAATTATCTCTTTCAGTCTCGTCCCATCCAGTTCAGTCCCGTCCAGTTCCATCCCGTCCCATCTAGTATGCGTATCAAACGCTACCTAAGAGTACCATAAATTAAATAATTAACTATAAGGGTATGAATTTTAAATATAAAATATTATTTTATGTAGTGTATATGATATATATTAAAATAGTAAAATCCAAAAAAATTCAAGATTGGACTCATTTAGAACGTATCGAAGAGACGATTATAATGGTGTAATTTGTTAAAATTAAAACGTATTTTTTTAACGTATTTTAGCTAATATACGATTTTATGTGTTAATATAATAAATGTATAAAAATTATCTCTTTCAGTTCAGTCCCGTCCCGTCCCATCCAGTTCAGTCCCGTCCAATTCCATCCCGTCCCATCTAGTATGCGTACCAAACGCTGCCTAAGAGTACCATAAATTAAATAATTAACTATAAGGGTATGAATTTTAAATATAAAATATTTTTTATGTAGTGTATATGATATATATTAAAATAGTAAAATCCAAAAAAATTCAAGATTGAGCTCATTTCGAACGTATCGAAGAGACGATTATAATGGTGTAATTTGTTAAAATTAAAACGTATTTTTTTAACGTATTTTAGCTAATATACGATTTTATGTGTTAATATAATAAATGTATAAAATGAAAATTAGAAATGTAAAAGGTATAAAATAAATTTATTTAATTAGTATAGGGGGTAAAATGTAAATGTTAAAATTGTTTTGGTTTGTGAGGCTGACACATTTGGCAGGGGTGCAAATTGTTGAGGGGTGTAGAAAGAAAAACCCATTTGAATTAGTGGACGACTCAGAAAGCAAAATAAATGAGAAGATTGTTTGATTGACAGGTCAAGCAGGGGCGTAACCGGATTATAATTTTTTTGGGAGGGAGGGTGGCTAGAAGTTATCAAATCTAGCTTATCGATCGAAGTTATTCAAACAAGAGATTAATATGAGACATGCGATTAATGTATGTTCTCTAAGGCTGCGTTTGATCAATGGGTCAGGAAAGAGAGGACGAGACAAAACTCACTACCCACATTTGGCGTGACATGAGACAAGACAAAAATTCACTGTCCCACGAATATTGTGACTTTTGTTTGTGAAATATTAGAAGAGAGTTAAAAAAATTATATTAAACTTTTTTTTATCATTAAGTGACCATTATTCACACTAATTTATTAATATATCATAAATAATGACATTAGTATAAATATTTATCTTATATATTTATATTTATATTATGAGTTAAAAAGTAGAATTCATAACTTGGTTTGGTGATGAAAAATAACAATAACAATATATATATATATATATATATATATATATATATTTAAAGTTTGTATACTCATATAAATATATTGAATATAAGTTATTATAGTTTTTGATGTAATAATATATTTTTGTAAAAGTTTAGTAATGGAAATAATAGAAA
The DNA here is from genome assembly GCA_033807775.1 of Saussurea involucrata. Lineage (NCBI taxonomy): Eukaryota > Viridiplantae > Streptophyta > Magnoliopsida > Asterales > Asteraceae > Saussurea > Saussurea involucrata. Next base: position 177,976,870 of record CM066321.1, read on the forward strand.
ATTGGTCATTGAATCAATATATCAATATATTGAATTGTGGTTTACTTTGGCCATCCTACATTGATAAAAAGTTGAAATGTTGGAACATGAAGTTGATTATAAAAGGAGAATAATGCTAACTTTTTTTACATTACTTATGATTTATTTTAATCCCTTTTGGATTAAAGAGTTAATTTTAGTTGCAAATTTTCTTCATGTTGAATATATAATATATATTGCATTACAATTAAGAGCATCTTCAATGGAGGTTCTTATAAGAACCTTCTTTTTGTACTTTTTGGTGTCACCTCATTCTCATCTCAATCTTTATATCTTTATATATGTAAAAGCAAAAACCATGAAAAATTACATGGCACAATGTGGATTGAAATTTCTCAAATATTGAATTATGGTTTACTTTGGCTATCCCACATTGATAAAAAGTTGAAATCTTGGAACATGAAGTTGATTATAAAAGGAGAATAATGCCAACTTTTTTTACATGACTTACGATTTATTTTAATTCTTTTTGGATTAAAGAGTTAATTTTAGTTGCAAATTTTCTTCATGTTTAATATATAGTATATATTACATTACAATTAAGAGCATCTACAATGGAGGTTCTTAAAAGAATCTTCTTTTAAATAATCACATCATTATTCCATTTCGTCATCTTTTCACTAATATGGGATAAACAAGACACAACATTTCACAATTTGATTAAGACTCAAATCTCATAATGATTCAAGTGTTTAATGGAAAATGACTACTACTTTTTGAAAAGAATTAAAATAAACTTATTTAATTTCATATTATAATTTTGTGATGCTTATAGAACTTTTTCGCCACCGCACGAGCGCGGTGCCACACACTAGTATATATAAAAAGAGAAAACCACTATATATGAGGTGGCATAATGTGGTTTGAGTATTTATCAAAATTTGAAATATGGTGTGTTTTGGCTATCTCACATTGGTGAGAAAAAAAAGTTTGAAAAGGTGAAATGTGTATAAGAATTGAGGAGATCATTCTTTTGTAGCAAGTGAGAGTGTTGACCCACATTAGTAAACATTTTGTTGGCAAAAAAGCTTTGTTTATATATATCAAATCTTGAAATGTGGTGTGTTTTGGCTATCCCATATTGGTGAGAAAAAATAAAGTTTAAAAGAGTGAAATGTGTATAAAAAATGAGGAGATCATTCTTTTGTAGCAAGTGATAGTGTTGACATACATTAGTAACCTTTTGTTGGCAAAAGACTTTGTTTGCAAAAAAAGGTTTTGTTTATATACATCAAATCTTGAAATGTGGTGTGTTTTGCCTATCCCACATTGGTGAGAAAAAAAAAGTTTGAAAGAATGAAATGTGTATAAGAAATGTGGAGTTCATTCTTTTGTAGCAAGTCATAGTCTTGGCTCACAAGTAAACCTTTTGTTTTGGCAAAAAAATGTTCTCTTTAACCACAAGGGTTGTGGCGTACTGGTTAAGGTCCTGGGGGATGTGGTGGGATATCCCATTTGCCCAGGGTTCTAATCCAGACGTACACAACAATTGTGGCCAATGAGGTTTAATCAGGGCTGATGTCTTACAATCATAATTTGCCAAGGGATTTGTAACAACCGGGTTTCTTGTGCAAGTATTAAAGTTTAGTGTTCATTGTGCAAGATATGAAAGTTAAGGCAAGGGACTATTCTGCAATTTATGGAAGATATTTATGGACTCAATACCCTACGGCAACCTCTATTATTCCAAAATCAATATTTGGGTTTTGTGGTTGGTGGCTAAGAGAGAAAAGGAAAAAGAGGAGAGTTTTGGGAAGAAATCAAAGAAGAGAAGAATCAAAGAAGAAATCAGTGAGGTAACTCTTAACCCTTGTAAATCCTTGTGTTCGTACCCTTATGGGTCGAGTTTCCAAGTCTGAAATCAATGATTCAATGAGTTTCAACCACATTGTTGTTAAAAGTGGGTTTTGAGGGTTTTGTCTTTATAAACCGATTTATTGGTGAGAAAGTGGATTAAATGGATGTTTGGGGTTAGTGAATGAATCCTTGAGTATATCTAATCAAATTAATGGCTAGAATCGGACTATAAATCAGTTTTAGAATTTCTAAGTTCGAGCAGCAGCGTTTTCCGGACACCAGTGTTTGATGGTGTCCGGATATGTTGCACGTGTCCGGGTAAGTGTCTCGTGAAGGTGTCCGGGTAGTTTTGCCCGGATAAGTGTGGTGTCCGGATAAATGGTGTGTCCGGATAAGTGTGGTGTCCGGATAAGTGGTGTGTCCGGATAAGTGCAGTGTCCGGATAAGTTTAGTGTCCGGATAGGTGCTGTGTCCGAGAAGGGGGTATCCGGACAGTAGGGCTGAGATATTTTTCTGATGTGGATCTATTGCCTTAGGTGTTCGGTGGGTGTAGCTTGAAGGTGTTTAGGGAGTGCATTGCTCGTCAATTAAGGTGAGTTCCCTGAACCTCTTTTACGATGTAAAGGTTAAATGATTATTTTACTGATTATGGTTTTAACAAGCATGAAATATTTATGAACTGATATGCATGGATGGAAAGAAATGTTTGATATGTTGAAATGATGCGCATGATTTATAAAGAGTCAAATGCTTTTATGAAATATATGTGCATGTTATGTGATGTCGGTCTGTACTGTGGGGTCAATGAGCCTCGGGATCTGATGATCCCTTGGATATGTATGACGAGACGGTAGGTTGGAATTCGTTTTCTCCTAGGCGGGTATCGGGGAGTCTGCTTGGGCCCCGATACGAGAGGGCGAAAGGGGAGTCTGCTTGGGCCCCGATCGCTAATGGTTAAGTGATCCATTACACAGTGCAGTACCATATGTGATGACTTATGATGCATTTTAACAGATGATTTTATATTGTTTATACATGTTGTTTTATGGAGGGAATTCACTAGACCTTTTGGTCTAACCCTCGCTTTTCAAAACTAAACCATTTTCAGGTAAGCTTTTAGTGGAAGGCTCAGGTAAGTGAGTAAGAGCAAGATAGGGTGCAGACGCAGCTAGAGATTGTACCAGTACCTCTTATAGAAGTTAGACTATTCTCAGTTGTGTATAGGTTGTTTCCGCCAACCTTAGTTTATGTATGATGTAACGAAAATTCTGGGACCCAGATTTGTAAATTTTATGCTTAAATGCTATGTTTGTTCTATGGTACTTTTGGGACGTTACAAATGGTATCAGAGCCATAGTTTAAGGGATTTAGGTGACCGGACGAGCCTAAACTTAAACTTGGAGTAGAGATCACAACTGGGAATCAGGAAATGCGTTAGGAGGGCACTAATATAGAAACAAGAAATGCGTTAGGAGGACACTATTATAGGGATAGGACTAATAGGGTACTTAGGACTGTCATGTAAGGTAAGTTTGAGATTTCACCTGGCCAGTGTAATTGTGAACTTACAGGTACATGTATGTGCTTAACCTACCTTATTAACCTACCTAGTGTTATGTCGTGTTCCAGCACGTTAGAATGTCAGCAAGGCCCCCGAGGGGTAGATTGAAACCCTTGTTGGGAAGGTTCATGAGAAGTCGTATATGAGGTGATGTATATATACATCGAAGAGAAGAAATGTTGTATATAACGTTATGAGTCGGCTAGAGGTAACTCTTCGTGGATTCGAAGAGGATGGATGTTGAGTTTGAGTAAGACACCTGTTTCGGGAGAGTCCCAGTTCTAGAAATCATGGGATAGATCGGTCGGGATGGTAAGAAAGGACGATGTCGAAATCTTGGAAGTGTCAATGGAGCTTTGAATTCTTATTCGAGCTTTTCAAGGACAGAGTAAATGAAATAAGATACCTATAGTGAAATGTAAGCATATAGAAGTGGAAAGTGAGATAGTTGGTCAAAGCAAAATAGTATGAAAGGATTGAGTAAGTGAGATGTGGAAAGTGTGTTCAGCAAGTTGTTGTATGACCGAAAGGACGACCATTGGTCGTAGGTGGAGTGTCAAGGATAAGTTGCGTAAGCAAAGCGATTGACCTTGTTAGAGTGAGTAGCCTTCAATTGCAAATAGAGTCTCATGCATGGCGTTCTTTTATGTAACATGAAATTTTCACGATTTAAAATAAGAATGTAAATGTCAACTTTGAACAAAATGAGTCAGCTTGTACGAGTGCACGTTTAAAGAAAAAGCGATTTCAGTACGTCGCACATTGAAATTTTGAGGTAAACGATTTGCAAAGTATTCCACACTTTTAATGGTAAGTTAAATTGTTACAAAATGGTCAAGAAATGGTTACTTGCAATTCACTTATAACCAAAATGCTTATTGACTTTTTGATATCATACAATTGAGTGCGAGAACCGACTGGTTTACTTTGTGTCGGTAATTCTTTCAGAATTGTCTCATACGAAAAGATTTTCATGCAATATATTACTCTCGTAATAACATTGTTCGGGTTGAGCAAGATTGAGGTTCACGGAAAAATACATGCCAACGGTTCTCGAATCGTTGTGCAGGGTTTTGAAGTTATAAGAGTGATGGGGTCACGGGTACCCGAGTTGTTTCTAAATGTTGTTTACTTAAAATGATAAAATGTACGAAATGATTTATCTATTGCGTTGTCATGCATGAAGGCTATGAACTCCCTAGGTCGTAGGATGTTACATATTAAGCTAAGGAAGAACCCCAAGAGTGGAGAAGTGTCGGTTGTATGAGGGTTTGCACCTTTGTTCGATAACTGGAAGTACGGTGGTCAAGGGACGGTTGTGTCCGGGGGAAGGACTCGAAGCCTTCAAGGTGATGGCTTTTGCAACTCGTTATGAGTAGTGTGATGAGGAAGAATGAAATGTCTATAGCGTGGGAGTATGAGTTTCGAGGTGAGCTCGTAATGTTGATGTTACATGAGTAGGTTTCCAAAAGAGGGAGGCAGATCATGAAGTTGATTAGGATATGTGGAAGGATTAGGTTCCGTAAGGAACCCCTGTTATAGAGTAAGTTAAGAAGGTAGTTACAGGTTGTCAGTTGATGTAGAAGTCGACGGTTGTGTAAGATGGTTGAGGCCGAAGACTTGAACCAGGAGGTTGAAAGTTGATAGAACACCTTGTAGTGGTGCTAAGAGGATGAGAAGTTATTGTTTTGATTAAGCGTTCTATTTACGAAGCATGGAGGGTTCGTAGAATGATGAGGTATGTAACACGAGCGAAGCAAGTGTGTAGATTCTAGCGTCCAGTGAGGGACTGTGTCCAGCTTATGTAAGGCCTCAGATCGTAAAGAGCGAGCAAGAACGATTACAATTGAGCTAATTGGGAACTAGGGAGTTATAGTTTAGCTAGAGTGAGAAAGGACAAAGTAGCGAGATAGACTCGATCGTGTATGCGAAAAAATGTGAAGGCAAGTTCAGATTGTGTACGAATGACCGTGAGAGACTTGGTCGGTAGTGTGATGATAGGAGTGGTGGATGTACGAGCTAATAGTAGCTTCAATTGCCAAGATTTCTGTGTCAGTCGGTGATGTAGTAAGGTGGTGTTAGAAAGGTGAAGGATTAGAAGGAAGTCCGTTTGGGATTTCGGGTGGAGTGTACGTTTTGAAACCCCAGTTGTTGAAGTACGTGATTTGTAAGTTGGTGTTTATTTTGACTGTTATCGGAATGGAATGTCGGGGCAGATTTGGATGATTGCCCAGCTGTGAGATCAAGCTTTGTGGTTATGTGTGTTGTTAAGTATATTCTTGAAGGCAGAGTAAGTGTACAGAAGATGATGAATATATTAGTCGAGCTGTAGTATAGTAGATGAGAAATTGTTAAAGAATGAAAGTTGTTCCTTATGCGTGAAGGAATGATCCTAGAAGGAAATAGTTGGAAATGTTGGTCATGTTTAAGGAATGACATGATGATGATTATGGGTCGGGGTGGTAGTATGATCATTAGTTGATTTGAAATGTCATGATAGAGGTATAAGCCTTTGGTTGGTTGATTAAAATTTTATAGATTTGTTAGGTAATGACGTTCATTGCTATTACAGGATGTGTTACAATTATTGGGGAAGTGTTATTGAGACTAACACACTGATTGTTAAAGAATTATTTAAGGTAAATCTAAGTAAGAAAGTCGGGATGACGGTATATATATATATATCTGTCTGATTTTATGATCATGGTGGTTAATCGAAAGAATTGTGGAACCCGAGTTTCGGGGTGTTCCTGAGTTAATAGATCCGTTGTAATAGGGATTCTAAGGGGGTGTATTATTAGAGTGAATAGGGGACGTTACTAAGGAACACACTTTGGGGTCGTTGGAAGTTTAAAGAGGATCAGGGTGGTGTTAGTCAGATTGTAGTGGAATAGATGTGAAATCCTTAAAGAATGTGAACTATTGCTTATGTACGAAAGAAGGATTTGTGTAAGTAAAAGTTGGAGATCAAAGAATAAGTAGTGACGACGAACACTAGTGTCGTTTCAAGACGACTTGGTGGAATGTCTGGAGTTGGGATATTGACGTAACTGTTTGGGTACGTAAGTAATGAGGAAGTGGTACCAGCATGTGGAAAGGTCGAGAGAGAGGGTTAAGTATTGTTCGATGGGCAGTGCTCCACGCTAGCGTGGGAAGGTAAAGATAGCATGTCGGATTAAGTAAGTAATTGGGAAGTAGTAATCTTGACAGTAATGCCGAAAGGCATAGTGTTGTGTAGATTGCCACCGGTAAGTGTGCGAACTTTTGGAAAAAGTATTGAGGAAGGGATGGTGTAGGAGTTTAGGAAGGAAAGAAGTGGATGAGACAACTGAATGAGCTAAGTTAGTGACCTTGTGAGAAATGTTTAAACGATTTGGTCGTGCATTGTTTAAGCTAGTGAGAATAGTATGGTGTGACCACGGTTATTCCTCCCAGTTGAGTGAGGGTAACCGGAATTATGTTTTATGACTGAGCGAATGTGGCAAGGAGCGAGGAATTGATGTGTTTCAGGATAAGTTTAATTCGAGTAGGTTGACACTTCAACAATGAGTTTGGAGGTCCCTACTCTTAGTTACGTATGAGTAGGGAGTAGTGAAGTAGTAGGGATATGAGAGATGATTGACGAACGGTGGCCTAGGTGGTCCGAGAAAAGGGAAATGTCTTCTGCATAGACGATTGTTGGGTGTTGCAAGGTAGTGAGTTGTGTTACGATGAAGAAACTCGGGATTGTGAATGGTCGGGATGTACGGGGCTAGCCTTGTGGCAAGTTGTCAAGTGAGTGATTGTTTGTTAGTAAACGAATCTCGTGTTGTAGCGGGGGATTCCGCCAAGTTCCTCCTTAAAGGAAGTGTTGATGCATGAGAAGCCTTAGTAAATCTTCTGTAGTCAAGATCGACCGAGTTGGAACAGTAGCTTACGAGTTAGACGTACCGTAAGAATTGAAGGAAGTGCACCCAATGTTCCATGTCTCGTTTTAATGAGGTAGTTGACCGAGTCAGGGGTGGCATTGCCTCGGGAAAGTGTTAGCCTTGGTGTGGACAGGATACCCGCATCTTTTCCCAATGAGGAATTCCGGGGACGTAATTCTTTTAAGGGGGGAGTGTTGTAACAACCGGGTTTCTTGTGCAAGTATGAAAGTTTAGTGTTCATTGTGCAAGATATGAAAGTTAAGGCAAGGGACTATTCTGCAATTTATGGAAGATATTTATGGACTCAATACCCTACGGCAACCTCTATTATTCCAAAATCAGTATTTGGGTTTTGTGGTTGGTGGCTAAGAGAGAAAAGGAAAAAGAGGAGAGTTTTGGGAAGAAATCAAAGAAGAGAAGAATCAAAGAAGAAATCAGTGAAGTAACTCTTAACCCTTGTAAATCCTTGTGTTCGTACCCTTATGGGTCGAGTTTCCAAGTCTGAAATCAATGATTCAATGAGTTTCAACCACATTGTTGTTAAAAGTGGGTTTTGAGGGTTTTGTCTTTATAAACCGATTTATTGGTGAGAAAGTGGATTAAATGGATGTTTGGGGTTAGTGAATGAATCCTTGAGTATATCTAATCAAATTAATGGCTAGAATCGGACTATAAATCAGTTTTAGAATTTCTAAGTTCGAGCCGCAGCGTTTTCCGGACACCAGTGTTTGATGGTGTCCGGATATGTTGCACGTGTCCGGGTAAGTGTCTCGTGAAGATGTCCGGGTAGTTTTACCCGGATAAGTGTGGTGTCCGGATAAATGGTGTGTCCGGATAAGTGTGGTGTCCGGATAAGTGGTGTGTCCGGATAAGTGCAGTGTCCGGATAAGTTTAGTGTCCGGATAAGTGCTGTGTCCGAGAAGGGGGTATCCGGACAGTAGGGCTGAGATATTTTTCTGATGTGGATCTATTGCCTTAGGTGTTCGGTGGGTGTAGCTTGAAGGTGTTTAGGGAGTGCATTTCTCGTCAATTAAGGTGAGTTCCCTAAACCTCTTTTACGATGTAAAGGTTAAATGATTCTTTTACTGATTATGGTTTTAACAAGCATGAAATATTTATGAACTGATATGCATGGATGGAAAGAAATGTTTGATATGTTGAAATGATGCGCATGATTTATAAAGAGTCAAATGTTTTTATGAAATATATGTGCATGTTATGTGATGTCGGTCTGTACTGTGGGATCAATGAGCCTCGGGATCTGATGATCCCTTGGATATGTATGACGAGACGGTAGGTTGGAATTCGTTTCTTCCTAGGCGGGTATCGGGGAGTCTGCTTGGGCCCCGATACGAGAGGGCGAAAGGGGAGTCTGCTTGGGCCCCGATCGCGAATGGTTAAGTGATCCATTACACAATGCAGTACCATATGTGATGACTTATGATGAATTTTAACAGATGATTTTATATTGTTTATACATGTTGTTTTATGGAGGGAATTCACTAGACCTTTTGGTCTAACCCTCGCTTTTCAAAACTAAACCATTTTCAGGTAAGCTTTTAGTGGAAGGCTCAGGTAAGTGAGTAAGAGCAAGATAGGGTGCAGACGCAGCTAGAGACTGTACTAGTACCTCTTATAGAAGTTAGACTATTTTCAGTTGTGTATAGGTTGTTTCCGCCAACCTTAGTTTATGTATGATGTAACAAAAATTATGGGACCCAGATTTGTAAATTTTATGCTTAAATGCTATGTTTGTTCTATGGTACTTTTGGGACGTTACAAGATTAGTCTAGGCTTAGCCTAGGACACCCTTCCAAAAAAAATGTTATCTTTATGTAACAAATTGTTAAAACAATGTCTTTTTGGTAAATAATTCTATATACATAAAAATTGGTTAAAAAAACAACCAAGAATAATTGTATAAAAATACAACTAAGATTGACATTATAAAGTTTGTGTATTTCTTAAATCAATCATCAATCAAATCGTCAATATATCAATATCAATCAATATATATATAGAAAGAGAAAACCACCATGAATGAGGTGGCATAATGTGGTTTGAGTATTCATCAAAACTTGAAATATGGTGTGTTTTGGCTATCCCACATTGGTGAGAAAAAAAAGCTTGAAAGAGTGAAATGTGTATAAGAATTGAGGAGATCATTCTTTTTGTAGCAAGTGATAGTGTCGGCCCACATTAGTAAACCTTTTGTTGGCAAAAAAAAGTTTGTTTATATATATCAAATATTAAAATCAATATATCAATATATATATATATATATATATATATATATATTAAAAGAGAAACCAACCATGTATGAGGTGGCATAATGTGGTTTGAGTATTCATTAAAACTTGAAATATGGTGTGTTTTGGCTATCCCACATTGGTGAGAAAAAAAAAGTTTGAAAGAGTAAAATGTGTATAAGAATTGAGGAGATCATACTTTTGTAGCAAGTGATAGTGTTGGCCGACATTAGTAAACATTTTGTTGGCAAAAAAGCTTTGTTTGCAAAAAAGCTTTGTTTATATATATCAAAACTTGAAATGTGGTGTGTTTTGGCTATCCCACATTGGTGAGAAAAAGAAAGTTTAAAGGAGTGAAATGTGTATAAGAAATGGGGAGATCATTCCTTTGTAGCAAGTGATAGTGTTGGCTTACATTAGTAAACCTTTTGTTGTCAAAAATGCTTTGTTTGCAAAAAAAAACTTTGTTTATATACATCAAATTTGAAATGTGGTGTGTTTTGACTATTCCACATTGGTAAGAAAAAGAAAGTTTGAAAGAATGAAATGTGTATAAGAAATGTGTAGCTCATTCTTTTGTAGCAAGTCATAGTCTTGACCCATATTAGTAAACCTTTTTTTGGCAAAAAAAAGTTCTCTTTATGTAATAAATTGTTAAAACAATGTCCTTTTGGTAAATAATTCTATATACATAAAAATTGGTTAAAAAACAACCAAGAATGATTGTATAAATATACAACTAAGATTGACATTATAAAGTTTGTGTATTTCTTAAATCTTGAAATGTGGTTGAGTTTCCATATCCCACATTGGTAGGAATAAGATAATCAACCAGTCAATATATATATATATATATACATTAAAAGAAAAACCAAGGGGTATTGAGGTGTCATCATGAGAATAAAAATAGAGTATTGGGGTATATATTGGTGAATTTTGGTTGAGTTTGAGATATCCCACATTGGTGAGAGATAGAAAGATTGGAGTATAGTAGTATGTATAAAAAAGAATGATAGGATGTTATTGTGTCAACTCATGGGGTTTACGTCATCGGTTATCTTATTTAGATGACCCTATTTATGCAAAACAAAACATCATCAATATATATACTAAAACAAGAACCAAGGGGTATTGAGGTGACATCAAGAGAATAGAGTATTGGGGTATTGGTGAATTTTGGTTGAGTTTGAGATATCCCACATTGGTGAGAGTTAGAAAGATTGGCGTATAGTGGTATGTATAAAAAAGAATGATAGGATGCCATTGTGTCAACTCATGAGGTTTGTGTCATGGTTATCTTATTTAGATGACCTTATTTATGCAAAACAAATCTTATTATAAAAAATCCGATATATATATATATATATATTAAAAGAAAAATCAAGTGATATTGAGTATTGGTGAATTTTGGTTGAGTTTGAGATCCCCCATTGGTGAGAGATAGAAAGATAAACCGAGAATGGTAGAATGTCGTTGGGTGAACTCATGGGGTTTGCGTCATGGGTTATCTTATTTAGATGACACTATTTATGCAAAACAAATCTTATTATAAAAACGTTAAAAAAATTTGTTGTGGTTGAAAATTTTGAAGTAGGAAGTGACTATAAGAAATGAAGGATGGATGTTTTGTGTAAACTATGTGGTTGACTCAATTTAGTTTACCCTATTTTGCATCATCCCATATTGGTTTGAAGATGCAAGTTTTGAAAGATGAAGTGAGTATAAGAAAGGAGGGGTGGATGTATTTGTGTCAACTCATGTGCTTGATCCAATTTAGCTTACTCTATTTTGCAAAGAATTACGTTTTATGCTAACTACGACAATTATTTATTTAAAATATTTATCACTATCGCGCAACACGCGAGACCCATACTAGTTGATATATAAATATTGGTATTAAAAAGAGAAAATTGAATCATGATGGAACCAACTTTGATCTAATTCCTATTTTGAGGATCTAACTTTCAAAATTATCATTTTAGGATTTGAATCCAACTTTTCGTTAATTAAGGGGTTTCATTTACCTAATGACCTACTAATGATGACATGGCTCAAGTCAAATGGCAACTAATACATCATGTCATGTTTAAAATTTAAATAATAAATCTGAAATTGATGACTTGGCACAAATAACTATTTCATGGCAAGTAACCTTTTTTATTTGATAACTAAAATTCAACATAGAATTTTGAACTAAAAAATTAAAACGTTTTGTCTATACGTAATACACAAGTTCTTATTTGAAGCTCGTTGTTTTGCCTAATGTGTAACTAGATGATTGAGAAAAGAACAACATCATTTTCAGGACTGAAATCCTTGATCATTTGCTTCGCCAAAGCTTCTTAATTTGACAGCAAGCTCTCCAATTCTTCAACTGATGGTTGAGTTTCCCATCCTTAGATGGAAGTGATAAAAGGTATATACTCCTTCTTTAAACCCCAAATAACAAACCTTCTTAAACGAGCTTCACTGATCTTCTCATCAATATCTAATTCAGAAATTTCAGCACACTGACCTTTCACACGCAAGAAATATTTTGAAGATGACATACCTCCATGAGTAGCCATTGCTAACTCATTTTCCAAGAACTGCAACCTGGCTATATTCTTCTTTGAAAATAGCCTTTCCAGTGTTTCCCAGACTTGTTTTGGAGAACTGACGTCACAAACGTGGTCGATGAACTTTTTGCTGATTGATGTTCTCAAAGCCAACAATGCCTTCCCACACTTAATCTTCCATTTCCTTCGTGTCTCGCTGTTTTCAGGAGTATCAGCTGGTATCTTATCGGTACCTTACCAGTTCCCACAAGTCTTGACCTTGAAGATAGGCCTCCATACACATTCTCCAGTACTTGTAGTTTGTTGCTCCAAGTTTTTCCACACCAGTTTGTGTGTTCGAACTACTTCCTCCGTTGATTTGCTCCATACCTATTAATAAGATTCTGATCAAAGGAACAATTGAAATATGTTAAAGAACCTGGGCTCTGATACCATGAAACAAAAAACCAACTAGAAGCTTATTGACAGAAATAAGAGCAGTAATCTATTATTAGGAAAGTAATATGAGAACTTTATAAAACTTGAGTGCAAAATACTGTAGAAACTAGAGCCTATAAATACCCAAAAGGATAACAAAAAAGTCCTAAAAACTGTTGGGGGAATTCGGGAAATCGTGGGAGAGATAGAGTGATTGAACTTGGATAAACGACAGAGATCGCGTGAGAGCTCGCTATCCGTAAGAGATATTTCGACTCTATTCTACCAGGGTATCACGAAATTCTCTCGAGGATAATCTCTATGTTTTTGGTGTCTCGATTAAGGCAGAAATCGATTCATACTTATACACCTTAGGAATCATAACCTTCACCATATTGATTCAGGAAATAATATCTCATTTAATGAGAGTGAATGTGGATTTAAAGACGGCAGTTACAAACGTGAAAACCAGTCCAGACGTTGGCGCCAGTCTCCGCGCCAGTCAACTGGCGCCACAACTGGCGCGGGTAACATTCCAGAGTTTGGCGCCAGTCTTGGCGCCAGCTAACTGGCGCCACAATCGGCGCGAGCAACATTCCAGTGCTTGGCACCAGCACTGGCCCCGACGCCCAGCTCATGAAACCCCTTTGTAACTTGTTGATTTTAACCGTCCAACAATCCCGGGTTCTAGTTAGCTTACACGAGTGTGCACTCCACACCTCCTAACTCATGTTATAGCTTAGCTAACAACCCCATTATTACCTTTTGTGAATCCAACTACACAAAATGAACATGATGATTTCACTAAAATCATCAACATTCCTCCCCCATTTTAGTGCAATCCTTGATTCACAAAATAAAAGTTCAATACAGGTAAACAAACTCATGCATAAATGAAAATATCTAAAAGATTGAATTTCCATCTTAGTACATTACACATTTCAAATACTCGAGAATTCGGGTGTCCTATGGATTGAACCCGTCAACCCATTTGAGCACCAGAAAATAACATACACATGAATTTAAATGACTCTCTAAAGTATAAACTTAACACTATACAGGCCATGTGTCCTTATCCATTCGTGAGTGCATCAAAGCCAAGTCCTAGCTTCTTGAAGCGGCCACACTTCCCACTCATATAGGTAGTTCTTTTCTTCATGCACCTGCACATGCATTTTTACAAAAGAACAATTACCTCCTTTACTTGCAGTACCGAGCACATACCGTGGGATGATCATCTTGTGCTCCAATCTCTTAGAGTGAGCTTCCCCATTGAATTCAACTTCTAACGTTGTAATAAAAGGGAATTGGGTATCTCACTTTTAGAGATTTAGATGGACTTTAATCCCATCCCTATCACCGACTTGTGAACCAAGTCCCTAGCTAACCCCTTCGTCAAGTGGTCCGCTAGATTTTGTTGCGACCGAACAAACTCAACCGAAATCACCCCATTCGTGATTAGCTCACGAATCATGCTATGTCTAACACCTAAGTGTCTAGACTTGCCATTATACACTTGACTATATGCTTTAGCCAAAGTAGCCTCACTATCACAACGGATAGAAATAGGTGATATTGGTTTATGCCATAATGGAATTTCATGGACCAAATTCCTTAGCCATTCCGCCTCTTTACCGGCAGCGGCTAATGCCACAAATTCCAACTCCATAGTCGAACTCGTGATGCAAGTTTGCTTCTTGGAAGCCCATGAGATGGCACCTCCCCCAAGCAAGTACACCCAACCACTCGTAGAAGAGTGATATTCCAAATTGGTAATCCAACTTGCATCCGAATATCCCTCCAAAATCGAAGGAAACCCGACATATGACAAACCATAATCAATGGTTTTCTTCAAGTATTTAAATACTCGTCTAATCGCTTGCCAATGATGAATACTAGGATTACTAGTATATCTACTCAATTTTCCTATGGCAAAAGCGATATCCGGCCTAGTGATTGTCATGGCATACATCAAGCATCCAATAGCCTTTGAGTACTCGAGTTGTGACACCGCTTCATCCGAGTTGGGCATAAGCTTCACACTCGGATCCCATGGAGTACTCACCGGAGAACAATCAAAACAATTAAATTTCTTTAATACTTTCTAAATGTAATGAGATTGCGTAATTGCAATCCCTTTGTTCTCACACTTGATCCTAATACCTAGGATCACCTCCGCCTCTCCCATATCTTTCATGGAGAAACTTGACGACAAAAACTCTTTGGTTTTCCCAACTTGATTTTGGTCGGTGCCAAAGATCAACATGTCGTCAACATATAAGCAAATGATTACACCGTTACCGGATGTGTCAAATTTGCTATATACACACTTGTCCGCTTGGTTTATCATAAAACCGTTGGACAAGATAACCTCATCAAATTTCTGATGCCATTGTTTGGGTGCTTGTTTCAGCCCATACAATGATTTTACAAGTTTACAAACCTTATGCTCCATCCCGGGCATAACAAAACCTTCCGGTTGTTTCATGTAAACCTCCTCCTCCAAATCACCATTCAAGAATGCCGTTTTGACATCCATTTGGTGACTCACTAAATTGTGGATAGCTCCTAAGGCTATCAACAATCTAATCGTGGAGATCCTTGCAACCGGGGCATAAGTATCGAAATAATCGATGCCTTCCCGTTTACTAAAGCCTTGGATTACTAATCGAGCTTTGAATTTGTCGATTGATCCATCCGCTTTCATCTTCTTTTTGAAGATCCACTTGCATCCCAAAGGTTTGCAACCCGGTGGCAAGTCCGATAATACCCAAGTATTATTCCCCATGATGGAGTCCATCTCATCATGTATTGCTTCTTTCCAGAAAGCAACATCTTGAGACTTCATAGCCTCATCAAATGATTTTGGATCCTCCTCAACACTATAACAGTAAAGGAATTGGGATCCAATCTCATCTCTTGATCCCTCTACCAAGTATACTTGGAAATCAGGACCAAAGGATTTTTCAATCCTTCCTCTTTTGCTCCTTCGAAGCATCGGAGATTCGGTTGGAACAATTGCTTGTTCTTCAACCTCACTAGTTTCACTAGTACTTGGAACTATGTCCTTTGGCCTAGACATTGAAGAGAATATAGTCTCATCAAAAATTACATCTCTCGATTCTATAACGGTGTGAATCGCTATAGAATCATTAGGTTCAATAACATAGAACCTATAAGCTTTGGAATGCTCGGCATATCCAACAAAGATGCATTCAATACCCTTTTCACCCAAAGTCTTCCTTTTGGGTTCGGGTAGTCGAACAACCGCTCAGTAGCCCCAACCTCGAATATAACTCAAGTTCGGCCTTTTCTTAAACCAAAGTTCATATGGGGTTATCTTGTTCCTTTTATTGGGAACTCGATTCAGCAAATAACAAGCCGTTAGCATGGCTTCACCCCAAAATCCATCACTCAATCCCGAGTAGGATAACATAGAGTTCACCATTTCTTTGAGAACTCTATTTTTCCGTTCTGCCACACCATTTTGCTGTGGTGTATAAGGCGCCGTAGTCTCATGAATGATTCCTACGGATTGGAAAAACATGGGGTCGTAATACTCCCCACCACGATCGGTGCGTAAACATTTTATATGGCTATTCATTTACAATTCAACCTCCATTTTAAAAACTTTAAATTTAACCAACGCTTCATCTTTTGAATGTAACAAATAAACATAACAAAAACGTGAAGCGTCGTCTATAAAAGTGACAACATACTTTTTATTACCAAAAGACGGAGTTGAATGCAAATCACAAAGATCACTATGAATTAAATCAAGCACCGACGAGTCCCTTTTCACGTTAGGAAAAGGTTGTCTAGTGATCTTTGTTAACATGCAAGTTTTACACTTTTCGGTTTTAACATCAAAAGCCGGAATAAGACCGTCTTTTGACATCTCAACCATCCGCTTAAAATTAACATGACCAAGTCTTGCATGCCATAAATTAGAATCAACACAAACGCTATTTGCAATAAAAACTGAATTTGAAACAACATTCATTTTATTCAAATTCAACATAAACATATTATTAAGCAAATAACCAAATCCAACAAACGAGCCACCCTTTGACAAGATAAACTTATCCGACTCATAAACTTGCCTATATCCTAACTTATTCAAGATGCTACCGGAAACCAAATTCTTTCGAATTCGTGGTACATACAAAACATCAAAAAGTTCAACTACTTTGCCAGAACTAAATTCTAGCCTAACTAAGCCACGTCCAAGAATGGGAGCAACCGAATCGTTCCCCATGCGTAGCATTGATCCGTCTTCAACCGGTTCCAAGGAGGTGAACCAACGGCGATCTTTGCACACATGACTTGTAGCACCCGAGTCGATCCACCAAGCAACATCATCCTGCACATAAAAAGATTCGGATATTAGTGGTACATAATTCAAATTTGAATTAAAACCAAAGTCAAAATTCTGACCTTGTCGTGGGTTTTGATCCTTGGATCCTTGCCCACCACCACTTGTGCTTGCACCATTCTTGTTCTTGACAACCCGACAATCCCGCTTGAGATGGCCGGTCATCCCACAGGTCCAACAGGTTAATTTAACCTTTTTATTGGGCCCTTTCTTGGCTTCATTGAACTTACGTTTTCCCTTGAAGTTGTTAGTCTTTCCCTCTTCCACCATGTTTATCGAAGGTGCAGAAACCTCTTTAATCTTAGGTTTCTCAGTCTCTTGCGCCCGAAGAGATTCCTCTATGCGCAAGTGACTACCGAGTTGTACAAGAGACAACTCTTCCTTCTTATGTTTCAACATATGTTTGAAGTCTTTCCAAGAGGGGGGCAGTTTATCAATAATACTCGATACAGAGATTGATTCGTCCATCTTCATATCATGTAGAGCATATTGGCCGAGAATGCGAAGGAGCTCATTGTATTGCTCCATCACCGGCCTTGAGTCCACCATCTTGTAATTATTGAAATTACTAACCAGGAACTTCTTACTAGAAGCATCCTCCGCCATGTATTTGGACTTGAGAGAGTCCCATAGCTCTTTGGCGGATTCAATGTTTTGATAGATAACGAAGAGGGAGTCACACATACCGTTTAAGACATGGCCACGACATATGTAGTTGTCGTTCTCCCACTTGCCGCGATGTCGGGTCATCTCCAACGTCTCGTTCTACGCCACCTTCGGCATCGGCGTGCTTAACACGTACACGACCTTCAACGTCGTCAATAAGAAGTGCATCTTCTTCTGCCATCTACGGAAATCAATGCCTTCAAACTTCTCAAGTTTTGTGAACTTGGAAGTCATGTCTCTCACGGACTGATCATTCGCCATCTCTCTCGCGATAAGCAAATATCTCTTACGATTGTTGGGGGATTTCGGGAAATCGTAGGAGAGATAGAATGATTGAACTTGGATAAACGACAGAGATCGCGTGAGAGATCGCTTTCCGTAAGAGATATTTCGACCCTATTCTGCCAGGGTATCACGAAATTCTCTCAAGGATAATCTCTATGTTTTTGGTGTCTCGATTAAGGCAGAAATCGATTCATACTTATACACCTTAAGAATCGTAACCTTCACCATATTGATTCAGGAAATAATATCTCATTTAATGAGATTGATTGTGGATTTAAAGACGGCAGTTCCAAACGTGAAAACCAATCCAGACGCTGGCGCCAGTCTCCACGCCAGTCAACTGGCGCCACAACTGGCGCGGGTAACATTCCAGAGCTTGGCGCCAGCCAACTGGCGCCACAATCGGCGCGGGCAACATTCCAATGCTTGGCGCCAGTCTTGGTGCCAGCACTAGCCCCGACGCCCAGCTCATGAAACCACTTTGTAACTTGTCGATTTTAACCGTCCAACAATCCCGGGTTCTAGTTAGCTTACACGAGTGTGCACTCCACACCTCCTAACTCATGTTATAGCTTAGCTAACAACCCCATTATTACCTTTTGTGAATCCAATTACACAAAATGAACATGATGATTTCACTAAAATCACCAACAAAAACTTGCCTAAACGTTGAGTACCTAAACTGAGAAAAGTACTCTTTTATTGACTAAAACAAACTGAACCTCAAAAATAGGAACAATATATTGACCAGCAAACAGCTAAATGACAGCTGGATAAAAGGAAGATGCACTATTTTTTAACATGGACCTGAACCGTTCATTACTTTTAATCATGGTTCTAAATAACTCGTTATGGTGCGTTGTGGCGTTAAGGCTTGGGGTCGCCGCCACGTTAACCCCTGTGGCTCCACCTTAAGGCTTGGCTTGCATTGTAATGCATTATGGCACGTTATGGCGCGTTACGATGTGTAACACCCCAAAACAGGGGTTAACAAAAACTTCCATAAAACAGAAGAGTGGTACACATTACTAAAGTAAAAGTATACCTAATTAACATTACATAATCAATAATACAAAGATTTAGTTAATTATAACTACTATTGGACCACTAGCTTATTTGATCACTACTATAGCAATCAAATATAAAAAGGACGTCGGAAAGTTCTATCATCAATCTTCCAATCTTTATCTCTCTAACAATGATCCCATGCTCACAACCCCGTTCTAGACCTTCTTGTGTCCGGAACCACTAAAATCTGTAATACATAAAACACATAACAAGTGTTAGGCTTTTAAAGCCTAAGTGAGATTTACACATAGCACATAGAGCATAATCATAGCATGTAGGAATAACAATTCGATACATTCACAAATTGGATTCCATGGAGAAGGTCCATATCGCTACCCAGTTACATCATAATCGAAGATATACCTTGATCGGTACCCCACGGTATTGTCACAAGGCATAACACAACGGAAAACCCCACGGTATCCGAAGGTATGAATCAATTACACTTACCCCACGGTGTGTAAGAATATATCCTCCAATGCCTACTAGGTGCTCCTCCAATTATGTGAATACCAAATATGTTAGTCCAAATAACATTCAAAGCATATTTAATCACTTAACAATGGTCCAACCATTTAACATAATCAATACTACTTCCATGTAGTTCATATACATCCATATGTATAAAATCATATTCTATATGCTATCAATAATAAACATCCATGTTTACAATTCAATAATAGGTCCATTTTGACCATTAAGCCATCTTTGCTTCATTAAGACATAAATTAAGCCATCATCATAATCACATACCAATGATGTATAATCAAACCCAAACCTTTAACACTAACATTTACCATGGCATTCTAAGAAGTAAAACACAATTAATCCACCATAACTTACTTGAACTCTTCTTGTTTCCCTCTTAACCATTAAGAGCTTATACATCAAGATTTCTCATTAACCATACCAAAATCAAGATAAAGAATGGTAGATAAGTGTAATACAATCAATTAATTACAAGTTACTCACCTTAATTCTTCAATTGGTATAACCCCAACTTGATGATTTAAACTCAAACACTCCAAGAAGAAAGATGAAGATATATTGCCCTAAATCAAATTTAATTGGTGAGATTCATCTAATTGTTGTTTGAATTGAACTAGGATTAAGAGAAGTGGATTTACCTTAGTTTAGATGGAGAAAATCGTATGAAGCAGAGCAAACAATCCCATTTTTGAGTTCTAAGATGAAAGGATAAGTGACAAGGACCAAGAGGTGGGTTTTAACCCCCTTTCAACACGTCAGGTGCTCGGCGCCAGCGCCCGCGCCAGTGCATCGGCGCCACCATCCGCGCCAACCTCTGTTTGTTTGTTTCTCGTTTTCCACTAATTTGGCCGTAATTTCTTCGTTATAGCTCCGTTTTTGCTCCGGAAAGAACCGTTGGACTCGTATTCGAATTCCTCATCCAACTAGACCATAAAATCTAATATTTAACTTTATCATCTATTTTTCATTAATTTCCTTAAGGAATAAACTTACGAATTTCTATCGGAAGTTCTCAAATAACAAGTAACACTCACGGAAATTACTTAGGAAATCAATTATAATCTAAGAAGTCAAAATATAAAGAAATATTAGGACTATTATTACTCACAAGGATTTTCCGGGTGTTACAATTCTCCCAACCTTAAAACGATTTCGTCCTCGAAATCTATATCCTTTACAACCCAAAGTCAACCGACCCACTGTCGACCAAAATTCCACAATTCCTAACGGGAATCTAAATTCCATCCACACGGTCTTTAAAGATAATTCCTCGAACAATTGTTTATTAACAAAGCCCCTACACATACGTTGTACTTATGTACGGATAAACGTTCCAACCATAAAGAAACTCCCAACCATACGACTTCAGTCGTCTCCCAACCTTAAAATGTTCTATACATCTTGATTTCAGTTTCAAACTCTAAATCAATTTAAGGTTCAATTAATACTGAGACCAACCGAATCTCTAATTTCAATTGTCCCTATCGTTAACGGCCATTCACGTCCAAAGAGCTCTAATAGATTCCAAAATCCATCTCAATAATTAATCATCAAACAGACAGGTTCATTCACCATACATAAAGATTAGTTCACTAAAACCACTCATCACAAATGAGTATCTTAAGGTTACTACTACCATCACCATCATTCTTTTTAAAATCGGCTACAATTCCCCGATTACACTAAAGATGTTTGGCCTTAAGCCCAAAAGTTGATACCTAATTATCACCAACCTTTGCACTCTAACCAAACCCACACATGAGTTCCATTCACAAATAAAAAATCTAGAAGGAACAAAGATTCATCTTTCATATTTCTTGAACCTTACTTCTTTCCTCATTATCCGCTCCCCAACTTAGATTTGTAAGCCTCCTTAAAGTAACCGTTTACCATCAAACCTTTATCCGACTATTGCTTGGTCTTCAATACCGTCATCATCCACATCTCAATCTCCAGGTCTCAAAATAACATTAACGTATACTGCTTGAAAATCCATACTCACTTTAAATTGAGCATACTCACCACTTTTGAATACTTCTATATCTACGGCACCCATCACTACATCTATGACCCACACGTTTCTTCAGTATATAGTATTACCACTTCCTCACATCAATATCGTACTACGCGACCACATCGCAATCAAGCACTAAAATATTATATATCAAAGGTGATAATTCCATTGAACCTGTAATATGATTACATTCTTAAGTCCAATCTTTCTATTATAGGAAGCAACTCACACAATCAAAATCACTTTGGGTAAACACCCAATACCATTCCGACGTTCTGTTTCGATATTAGCCATATCACTACTCCATCTTACAAACTACATGCCCCAACAACTTTAATGGCAAAGTGGTACTTTTCATCCGGAATCCCCGAAAAGACTTCCATCAGATGCTTCCTAGTTCTAACTTCATAATACATACTAGTTGACACATTTATCTTGGCAGTTGATACCAATACTCACTCGTACATTCTTCACATATAGTCTTTCACCACAGACCAGGTTTCTCACAATCATTCATACACATTTTAACCGAGTTTATTTCACTAAATATCTCCTTCCCAACTTTAGTTGAACTACCACTTTCGATTTGCTAAATAACTTGAACTTATTCGTTCATACTAGCTCCTTGTGAATCCAAACCAATACTAAAACACGGTACAATCCTTCACAGATCAACATTTTCCATACCTCACTTTATTCATGCCTAATACTTTCTCCTTTGTAAACCATCCGCATCGCAAGTAAAACACTTCTATAACACAACAGTCTTTCAAAATCTTAACACTCTTACAAAGTGGTCCTTCAACTTTTATTCTTCTGATTTAAGACTTAACAGTAATTAAATCCAAAAGAATACCCAAAACATTCACATCATGCAAACCTCTATTTTAATACAATCCATGTAATCCCAACCCAAGCCTATAACGAGCTTATTAAATCGGGTCAATGCTCTTAAGACTCAACTGAGTTCAAAACCTAGCCATCTATTCCAAGAATTAATGATCATTATACAACATACGTTCCGAGGCATAATAAATCTATGACTCCTTCATTGCTACTTTCCCAACGAAGTCAATTTATATAGGTATATGCAATTCTTATATACTTCACAATGTATATACCTCGCCAAGGTTCGTTAGTTCCTAAGGTATTAAAACGCAAAAGTTATCAAACAATCTTTACACTTAAGACCGACACTTATTCAAATAAAATGCAGTTAAGCATATAATACAACCAAGACTCCATCTCGAGTCATTAAAACTGACAAACATTCAAAAGACTCATTTGAATATCAATCAAGCCTTTAAGGCTAAAATAAACGTTTGGTTAAACATGTGCCACGCACACGAGTACATAAAACAAAATACATTGTTACCCAATTCTTTACCCTTTTTAAATCTCTTAATTGGCCATCGGCCCCAAAACAAAGTTTTACCAAAATCCCCCAATTCACATGTGCACAATTTTAAAACATAATACCTCATAAATATTGCACATCCACAAAATATTAAAAGCGTAATTTTGACTACATATCTTTCGCTTGCGCAACAATAATTCGAGACTTCTATCATCAGTGATCTATTCTTCAATCACTCAAATCCTTAACCATGTCGTACCCCATATTAATTGCTTTGCGCATACCCTTTGCATAACCGCTTACCGGTACCGCTCACAGTCTTATTCCTGTCCGCACGGCATACGCGGGACGCACCCAGACCGCACCCAATGACACACAAAAAGGTCTCATACACCTTACATAACTATCGATTTCAAAGCCAATAGTCGACCTATCGATACTTCTTTAATCTATTCATTAACAAGGACTGAACCTAATCCTTTCAACCAAACATAATACAATTTACATCTCATCGTCTTCATTTCAAACTTATTCGTGCAATACTAATATCACAAGATCACCATAAATTCTTATTTAACGTCGAAGGTATTTCCTTACTGTCTCACCACACTGCTCATAACAATTTGCTAATTCCATCACCTTGATGACTACTAATCCTTCCTCCGGACACAACCGTCCCTTAACAACTGTATTTCTAGTTACCAAACAAGGGTATAAACCTTCTTACAACCGACACTAAGTCCACTTTCAACTCTCCCATTGTTCACCTTCCTCTTGAACACAATTACCAAAATTACAAACATCCTCCCATGATTTATTCAACACCTCTACATTCTCAGAGTTCTCTCTTAGCTTATAGTAATATTTTAAACATAGCACATAGAGCATAATCATAGCATGTAGGAATAACAATTCGATACAATCACAAATTGGATTCCATGGAGAAGGTCCATATCGCTACCCAGTTACATCATAATCGAAGATATACCTTGATCGGTACCCCACGGTATTGTCACAAGGCATAACACAACGGAAAACCCCACGGTATCCGAAGGTATGAATCAATTACACTTACCCCACGGTGTGTAAGAATATATCCTCCAATGCCTACTAGGTGCTCCTCCAAGTATGTGAATACCAAATATGTTAGTCCAAATAACATTCAAAGCATAATTAATCACTTAACAATGGTCCAACCATTTAACATAATCAATACTACTTCCATGTAGTTCATATACATCCATATGTATAAAATCATATTCTATATGCTATCAATAATAAACATCCATGTTTACAATTCAATAATAGGTCCATTTTGACCATTAAGCCATATTTGCTTCATTAAGACATAAATTAAGCCATCATCATAATCACATACCAATGATGTATAATCAAACCCAAACCTTTAACACTAACATTTACCATGGCATTCTAAGAAGTAAAACACAATTAATCCACCATAACTTACTTGAACTCTTCTTGTTTCCCTCTTAACCATTAAGAGCTTATACATCAAGATTTCTCATTAACCATACCAAAATCAAGATAAAGAATGGTAGATAAGTGTAATACAATCAATTAATTAGAAGTTACTCACCTTAATTCTTCAATTGGTATAACCCCAACTTGATGATTTAAACTCAAACACTCCAAGAAGAAAGATGAAGATATATTGCCCTAAATCAAATTTAATTGGTGAGATTCATCTAATTGTTGTTTGAATTGAACTAGGATTAAGAGAAGTGGATTTACCTTAGTTTAGATGGAGAAAATCGTATGAAGCAGAGCAAACAATCCCATTTTTGAGTTCTAAGATGAAAGGATAAGTGACAAGGACCAAGAGGTGGGTTTTAACCCCCTTTCAACACGTCAGGTGCTCGGCGCCAGCGCCCGCGCCAGTGCATC
The DNA here is from genome assembly GCA_033807775.1 of Saussurea involucrata. Classification (NCBI taxonomy): domain Eukaryota; kingdom Viridiplantae; phylum Streptophyta; class Magnoliopsida; order Asterales; family Asteraceae; genus Saussurea; species Saussurea involucrata. The sequence goes on from CM066321.1 coordinate 178,001,558, forward strand.
GGCGCCACCATCCGCGCCAACCTCTGTTTGTTTGTTTCTCGTTTTCCACTAATTTGGCCGTAATTTCTTCGTTATAGCTCCGTTTTTGCTCCGGAAAGAACCGTTGGACTCGTATTCGAATTCCTCATCCAACTAGACCATAAAATCTAATATTTAACTTTATCATCTATTTTTCATTAATTTCCTTAAGGAATAAACTTACGAATTTCTATCGGAAGTTCTCAAATAACAACTAACACTCACGGAAATTACTTAGGAAATCAATTATAATCTAAGAAGTCAAAATATAAAGAAATATTAGGACTATTATTACTCACAAGGATTTTCCGGGTGTTACACGATGCGTTACAACGCGTTACGACACAACATTTTGTAAGGTGTGAGATTATTTTTAATATATAAACAAATGATAATTGTTTATGCAACCTAAGACTTAAATACACATTTAAAGGAAACTTGGAACTAAAAACCCAAAATTGGTAAATATTTACTTCCATTCTCGTACACGAAGAGTCGAACGTGAATTCTTGGAGAATTGAAGAAGGCAGTGAGTAGAGATTCAAGAAATTACTCCCGATTTTACACTCTTGATATAATTTTCCATAAGCTCTATAGATTTGGTATCGATTGTCTTTTTTATTACTTTACTTGAATTTGTTTTGTTCTACGTTATTATTCTATACACTAGCACACAAGTGTGTATCTATGTGTATACATACATATATATATATACATATATATATATATATATATATATATATATATATATGCTGCCTTAAGGCACGCCTTGAAAAACGACGTGGCCTCGCCGTAAATTGTAAGGCTTGAGGCTTGACCTCACCGCCACGCCACGCCTCACGTCATTTAGGACATTGCTTTTAATCAAATGCTCTGCCATGAATTGCACCTTAGAAGAGAATTAATCCAGTGCATCTCGGTGTATCCCATCCTAATGTGCGTCAATTTCTCATCTAATGGTTGATAACCACTTCTCACGTTTCTCACGTTAACCTCAACTTTTCACCGGAAGCGTGAGAAGTGAATCTGAACCCTTGATCATTTTTAATCAAATACCCTCCCATGAATTGCGGCTTAATAATGAATTGATTCGGTGCATCTCATCCTAATGTGCATCCATTTCTCATCTAACGATTGATAACCACATCTCACGGACCTAAAGTCACGGCCAAAGTCATTTTTCGTGCATTAATGTAAAATCATATATGATTTTGTTGGTTCTCATGTTCTTTTAAATAAGTATTGTTCTCATTTGAACCAAACTCCATATATATGTATATATATTTATACATTTATATTTACGCACGTTTATGGGCCGTTTACCAAACACTTACTCGGGTAAGCGCTTACCAAGTCACATTACCTACCGGATTGATATTGCAAGGACCAAAAATATTACCTCGTAAGAGCGAATGAAAGGACCGAGAGTCTTACCCCGGTAAGTGATGTCGTGCGACTCTACCACGATTAGTGCTTACCGGATGAGTTGTTGCATACGAAACCGATTTGACGAACTAAATCTTACCCGATAAGTAAGTGATAGTGTTAAATTTGATTGGTAAGTGTTTACCTGTCAAATTTAAGCATTTGATAAACGGTCCTGTGGACGAAATCTCATTCTTTTACTCACAAATCTCATTTTCATTTATTTATGTGATATGAGTGAACAACTTCCATCTCACTTAACTATGCTCATAATCTTCAAGGTTCTAAATGGCGTGAGGCGTGGCATGACGGCGAGGCGAAGCCTCAAGCGTTAGGAGCCATGGCGAAGCCATGGCGTTTTCAAGGCGTGACTTATGGCGTCAAATTTCTAATTCACATATAATATTATATATAAAAACACATGTTTTGTAGTGTTACTCTATGAGTCAATAGTAGTAAGCAAGTTAAATTATGTTATATATTAAAAAACTTTCAAATAAGACATTAACAACGTAAAGAAAAATCAAATATTGCATTATAAAAAACTGCGCATTAGGCCATGGCGTGCCACGAGCTTAACGTGACGTGAGACACAAACCTTGATGTCATGGCGCGCCATGGCGGCTGTGCGACGAGTTTTTTTAAAACAATGATAATCTTATATCCAACAACAACATGAGACAAGTACCGGAATGGTGGAATTAGATATATTTTATAAGATGATAGCTGCTATGTTATAATATTCATTGAATTATGTTAAAAAAAATTGAAGTTTTTAAAGACCCGGTGTCGTATAGTAGCTGTTTGGTTCATTTGGGGTGTTTGGTTGGGGGTATTGAGGGGTAAGACCATCCACACAAGTGTCACATCAGCTTTGCAATAACACCTTCCACACACATGCAAGACCAAACTCCTTTATAAACTAATAAATTATAATATAAATAATATAGATAATTATAATATAAATAATATAGATAATTATAATATAACTAATAAATTAATTATAAAATATAGATAAATAAATTGTGTACGTTTATCTATTGGTATTTGTATTTTCGTAATTTTTATATTAATGTACTTTTAATTTAGCAGTTTAAATAAAAAAAACATTGCATGAAAGTATCATTTTTTTAAAATAAAGCGTGAGTAAGAAATTTTAATAAAAATATTAAAAAAAATAATGTTCAAATTGTAACATCCCATATTTCATCTCTTGTGGTATTTAGTGCAGAAATAAGAATTCTGGGGCTCTTTTGTAAAAACCTGAAAGTTATGTGGCTGGAGTGTGATAGAGAGAAGTTTATTAAGACAAAACCCTTCAAAAACCCTATTTCCATTTCTTGTTTTCGGCTGGAACTTCTCTAGAGAGGAAAGGAGCTCAAGTTCCACCATTGAAGGTTTGGAGAAGGTGGATCAGCTAGAGATTGAAGAAGTTGCTGCTAAGGTATAACTCCACCCACCTTTCTTTAAGTTTTGTGTCTAGAATGGGGTTTAGGTGCATGTTCTTGATCCCAATCTCTTCTCATTTTTGTATTTTGAGATGAAATCTTGTGGAATGGTGTGTTGGATGAATCCCTTGAGGAGTTTGAGAACTCTTGGTGATAGTTCACCTTTTCAAGGGAGGTTTATAAGTTTTGGATCATCCATTTTGGGTGTTGATTCTAAAATATTGTTTTAGGAGAGCTGAATCTGATTTGGGGAAGTTTGGGGATGAGAAATCTTTGGATTTGGGAAGAAATCTCGTGCAGGAAAAAGTGTGTCCAGAGGCCCGCGCCGATGGCCGCGCCGATGGACTGGCGCCAGCATCGGCGCCAGGCTCTGTTTCATGTTTTTTCGTTTTTGCTTCGTTGGTCGTTTGGGCTTGGGTTCGAGGTTTGGTTTAGGGGTTTGCCTTAGGACAGTATGGGGAATGTTTTAGAACATAATGGGGAGTCTAATACCTCATTTGTTAAACCCAATTCAGGTGATCGTTTGGCGATTAAGTGAGCTTCGAGTAGGGTGTCTTTTAGCCGAGTACCAGGTGAGTTCCCTTATGCATTATTTCTATCTTTTAAAATGAAATGCGAAGAATTGATATGTCTGAAAATGAGTTACTTGATTATCATGAATCTTATGTTTTCTTATGCATGAAAAGTGTTAGTTTGTAATGTGGAAGGAGGATATTCCTCGAGTAAGTTTAAAGCATGTTCTAAGTGTTTATGCTGGTGATAGAGTCGGGTTACACAGTGGAGGACCCCCGAGTTGCCGTCCCTGGCTTTGTAAGGTGATGAGTTGCCGTCCCTGGCTTTGTAAGGTGATGAGTTGCCGTCCCTGGCTTTGTAAGGTGATGAGTTGCCGTCCCTGGCTTTGTAAGGTGATGAGTTGCCGTGCCTGGCTTTGTAAGGTGTTATTGGTCCGTACCACTGTGTATACCCTTGTTTGAGCTCAAACTTGTTAAGTGTTATTTGCATGGAAAAGTGTTTTTCTTTAAATGTTTTGCGGCTACGCTTTTAGGAGGGAATTCACTAGACCTTATGGTCTAACCCTCGCTTTTCAAAAATAAAAACCATTTTCAGGTATTAACCGTGTATGGAGTTGCATCTGATGATATTGGAAGGTTGGGTCGTGGCAAAGGGGCGAGAGATAGTGAAGACTTGTAGAGTACCGCCGAGCTTCTTGTAGTATCTCAGTTGGGAAGGTAGTTTCCGCCGCGACTTTAGAGTAATTTAGATGTATTGTAGACTTTGGGACCGTTTTTGATTGAAATGTTAAGTCTTATATTTTATTAAATTTCTGGGTTGTTACACAAATAAACTAATAAATGAATTAAATTTAATAAACATATTAATAATAACTAATATTTAAACAAACAAACTAACTAATTAAATTAAAAAATGATTTTGTTTGATATATTTAATTGTTGAAAGGCTTTGCTAAGAACATCCACAACAAGGATTTCATTACAATTTCATTTGGATTGCAAAAGTGACACGTAGGATTGCTAAATTAGAAATTGTAGTGGTTGTGAGTATGATTGCAAAATTAGAAATTGGTTTTGGTAATTTGCAAATGTCAAATCAGTACTTTTTGCTGATGTGGCAGTAAATAGTATATGAAATTGTAGGGAATAATTTCTAAATTAGAAATTGTTGTATGTCAAATCATGTTTTGTGATGTTTTGTAGAGAGTATTTAATTGTAGTTTTGTAGAGAGTATTTAATTATAGTTATTTAATTAATAAAATATTTTATATTAAATTATAGTAAAGAGTATTTAATTGTAGTTTTGTTGTTATTTGATTAAAATATAGTTTTTAATGATGAGGTGTCACTTTAGAAAGTGAGTGAAATTTCATTGTTGTGGAGGATAATTTCAAGATAATTGCAAAGCTGATGTGGCGCTGATGTGACCCATTTGCAATTGGGATGAAATTTCATTGTTGTGGATGCTCTAATTGTGCAAGATGTTGGTAGTCTTGCAAGGCTTTGCAAGACACATGGCATGCCATGTCATCTTGCAAGAGCTCTTGCAAGACGCGTGTGGATGCTCTAAGGAATGTGAATGATAATGAATAATGTGGTTTGTTTTGATATAATATAATGGAATCATTACCCTAAACCTATTAATTTTCATTTCTGACCAAATTGGGAGGAATGAAAATCTTATTCCCGCTTAGTAATTTTTTCCCCATATATCCCGTCATCTCTTGATGTGAATCGAAACAACATCAATGCAATGCTCATTCATATTCCCATTCTACTGCATTCCTATTTTCATTTTCATTTTCATTTTCATTCTGAATTTTATTTTGGGTCTTTAAAATTTCATCTCATTGATACATGCGATTTGGTGATTATTATTGCTATTTTTAGTAGTAAAAGACGTTACGTAACTCCTTGTTAAGGAAAACATCAAGAGATGGGTTTTTTAATTTAATTACTATATTTTCAGACACAAATATAAATAATATTTTAATATTTAAATCAACTTTGTAGTTTTCATGTTGATTGCAATTGTTAAGTTTAGATAATTGTTGACATTATAAAACATTATATGTTTAATTAAACACATGCGTAAAATTACTAAGGGGACGTTTACCTAATCACTTACCCGGATAAGTGCTTACCGGTAAAATTCAACACTATCACTTATAACTTCCCGGGTAAGATTTTAGTCCACCAAAAGGACATCGTGTATGCAACAATTTAGCCGGTAAGCTCTAACCATGGTAAGAGCCGTCACAATCACTTACCGGGTAAGACTCTCGGTCCTTGCTTCCGCTCTTACCGGGTAAGATTTTAGTCTTTGCCATATTCATCCGGTAAGCTAATGTGACTTGATAAGCACTTATTTGGGTAAGCGTTTTGTAAACGACCCCTAAGTTTGAATTAGTAAAATACTTCAGGAATTTTGAACAGACAGTACTAACATTGATAATGGAAAACATATGATAAAAGAGCACTATTGTGGTCTTTACTTACAATAAAAAGTTCATAATTCAAACCAAATTGAAAAATGAATGACATCCAATTAAGTAGTAGATAAAGAAATATAAATTTGATCTCAAAGAGCTCTTGGTGGTTTATACTTTTGAAGCATCATATAGAAGTTAACAATCGGTTCATTCCTCGGGATCACATCCTTAACGGCTTCATGTGACCACATACGTTTTCTCCATTCTCCAAGTCTCGGAGTTCTTACTTCATCAAACACCTTGAACTCGTTATGTTTTTCAACAAATTTTGTCCAAGCGATCAAACATCCAAGAACTACATCCAGATATCCTAAATCATCTCCACCGAAGTAAGCCTTCCCATTGCTAAACTTCATAAATGCTTCCTCCAATAATATTGATCCTTCGACGATCTGTTTTTTGATTGCTTCTTTTCCCTCTTTTCCGAGTGTTAGCCTCAACTCTTCGTATAAAGGGTAAAACTGATGGCAATACATACAAAACACATTCATCACTCAATAAATAATAATAATAATATATTGTAATTAAACTATAATCTTTTTTATTTGTTTATTGCATTAAATTGCAAAAGTTGACCCCTTATAGTCTTTTGTATATAAATATCCAAACGTTGGTACCAAAAAAGTTTAATAACTACACATGTAATAATTAGTTAATAACGAATGAAACATTTAGGAATGGATTTTCAAAATATTAAAAGACAACATAAAATAACAACTTGCATACCATTAATTCAAAAATCTTGCAATGAATGCTATCCATATAAATAAAGTTGGAAAAAAAATCTAGAAACTGTTCAAAATCATGTACTTCCTTCGTCTCAAAATAAATGTCTACAATAAAAAATATACAGAGTTTTAGGAGTACATAATTGTTATACTTTTTATTTAACCAAAGTACAATTTTACTCTAAATTATAGAGAAAGAAAATTTTCTCCATCACATAATTAAAGTGTATAATGGGAAAGTAGATATTTTAGTTTTTAAAATGGACATTTGTTTTGGGACAAACAAAAATAATAATGTAAACACTTATTTTGGGACAGAGACAGTAAATGTTAAAATCTTTGGACAGAGACTTTTTAAGATGAAATTTATAATGCAATATAAAATATGATATTGACATGAGCATCTCCAACAGCTTCCTCAAAATGGGGAAAATAAAGAAAATAGGGATTTTGGGTTAATGTTTTGCTCCAACAGCTTTCCAAAAACTATCCTCAAAATGGAGAAAGTTGGAGAGAGAATATTTTTTTCTTTAAATATGGAGATAACTCCAAAATTGATTACCAAGTGAGAGGACCAACAATTTTTTTGAAAATAAATATGTAGAGAGAGAAATAATATTTTAATAAATGGGTGGAATATTTTAATATTTTAATGAATGTTGGATTCTCCAAAATAGGAAAACTGTTGGAGATGAATGTATTTTCTTTTGGGGATTTTGGCCTTTGATTCTCTATTTTGGAGAAATTATGGAGAATCTGTTGAGATGCTCTAACATAAATAAACCAAATGTCAAGCATTATTGCATTATTTTGGTACGTCGCATTCAATTCATGATTATTTTACTATTTGATTTTTTTTTATAGAGGTCAGCTGTTATTACATACATAAAAATTCATTTAGTACGTTCTCTATCTTTCCTTAATTATTTTATTCTAACACTTTTCCTCTTGTAATATTATATCTTACGAGAGAGGTAGGGGAGAAAATCTAAAAAAATGAAAAACTGAGAAACGTCCTGATAGCGTTTTATCTGAATAGTATGTACTTGTGATTACAAGTAAATTAAGTTGTTTTTTGAGTTTTATGCACTTGTACATTATGCATTTATGCGTACGCACCACGTATGCATGTTACAAATTACTTGTATGCACACAGTGGCGGATCCAGAAATATATATTATTGGGGGCCCTTTTTGGGTGTCAAAAAATTCTTAAACCGAGTAACTCTTTCGTACCAATACAAATTTGGGTTATTTTCTCTATCGATCACCCAAAAGTATTTAGCCTTAAAAAGTTTTCCCTGTTGATTTACACGGGTGGTTTTCGGCTTGAATGGTTCAGTATAACTTATTCGGACCAAAGGGTCTTTGGCCTAGGGTATCCGAGCCTTTGCCTCCTAGGAGGTCAGGGGTTCAAACCTCACCAAAGGTGAGGAGGGTGTGTGAGTTTATTTGTTACATTTGCCGTATATAGATATTACATACTCCCAAAAAAACTTATTCGGTTTGGTTTTCAATTTTTTTACTATTTCGAATAAACCGAGATATTATACTGCTACACATATTTTACTATTTTGGTTAAATTAAAAGCAAATACACACATTACACAATAATAGTTGGTGGAAAGAAATCAATAACTTAGATTCAGTTTGAAGAAATAAATAGGAAAAAGGCCAAAAAATCAAGAAAAAAGAAAAAAGAAAAGGCAAACTAATAGCAAACCTTAAATCAAAATAACAAACCCAAATTAAATAATAAACTCAAAAAAAATTGGAAAAAAATAGTGATTAATCAAACTGATATCACTATAGCAAACAAAATAAAAGAAATAAAATGATTTTCAACACGTTAAAACTTAGAAGTTAAGAAGATTAAAGTATAACTAATCTCTAAAATAATAACTTCTTAAAATAAGTGTTGTAAATGAGGGAAAGAATTAGATTTGGGACCTTATCTTGGGGGCCTATTAATAACTTTTAGGTGAAAATAAATAAAATAAGCCTACAACTTAAGCTTAGTAGATGATTTTTGGATGGTTTATTGGGGGCATGTGCACCCTACGCATCCACCACTGTATGCACAAGTGCATATCGTCCAGATGAAAGACTACTAGGATGTTCTTCAATTTTCCGTTTTTTTAGATTTTCACCTGAACCTGACCCTATACCTCATATGATATAACGTTTGTAATATGAAAATTTACACGTAATTGTTTATATTGTTAAAATAATATGATGATTAAAACGATTGAAAACATTTTATAGGAAGAGGAGACCAAGAATTTTTACGTACATTGTTATCAATATAGTTGGCCCAAAAGCGGTTATCAGCTCGCTCTACGGGGTCGGATGGCAGGATGCGGTGGACATCAGGTTTGATTTCGTCAAGGTATTCGATTATGATTAGTGACTCACAAATGGGCGGCTTGTTTGCGTGAAAAAGGACTGGAATTTTCTTATGAACCGGGTTTGATGTCAATAAGAGTTCACTTTTACAGGCGAGATTTTCTTCGATAAACTCGTACTCAATGGACTTGAGGTTGAGAACGAATTGAACCCGGTTCACATATGGACTTGCAGCTGTTCCTAGAAGCTGTATTTCACTCTTTTTAGCCATTGTAAGAGAAAGAGATGAGAACTCATGGAGAATAGGGGTTGGTATATATATACAAAAAATATCCACACGTGACCCCTACTGTTTGGTAAAATGACAGAATCTACCCCCTAGAAATGTGCTTTTACATCTCTGGAGTGTTGTATGAAATTATACTAGCCAAGTAATAACTGACACTTTCTACACACCACCCAATTGATACGTAACATCTTAAACCACTAAACCAGAAGTTTCTAAAAGTTACATGATGAATTGATCATGTTCTTTTACATTTATAAACTAGAACACTAAAATATAAAAACTTGTATTTTTATTTTAAAATTTAAATTTTTTGTTCTTGGCTTACTATCTCTTACAAAATAAATCTCCATTGACTTTAGATTTTATTAAGTATACGTCATTTATCTTGATAAAATATTAGAACTAATATCATATTTATGATTTATTTCGGTTGCGATGTAACTGCTCAAATACTAAAAAGATGATTATTATTAATTATATAAAAATTATTTAAGCTTGTCAAATGTATCATAATCTTTAAGAATTAATTATATATATAATTAAAGATTATGCAATGATCAATAATAATAAATATAAACAATTGTAAATTTTTTTGACTCTCTTAATTTATGGTTTGTTTACAATGTCTACCAAAAAAAATATTAATTGAAGGCTCTTTGAAAATAGAGCAAATCTTGAGGGGCTGTTTATGTAAGTAATCCATCTTCTAGAAGCTTTTGCAAAAAGGGCCCTGCAGGCTGGAGCATTCCCGAATTTATTACGGCCAAAAAACAGAAAAAGAAACTTAATTTTTCGTAAAAAATTAAAATGCTAATTAAGATTTAAGGTAACAAATTCGTAAATTAATGCAATCTATTTCGGAACCAAATTAAATGCCAAGCTCACAAAAAGTCTCTGATTAACGTAACAAAGTCAAATTTTTTTTAATAACAATGGGTTTCAGGGTTAGCTTAAAAATATCGACTAATTCCTCGAGAAGCACGAATGCTATGAAGTCGTCACCGATGAAACTTCATGACCACTAGAGATTTGATAACGCTTAAATTAATTTAAAACTGGAGTAGATGAGATTTTTCACTATATCCTCCTAAGTTTTAATCACTTCAATACGCCACAACTCAAGTGGTTTAAGGTAACCACAAAGTTATACATGAATGTGATTGTACTGAAACAAGGAATTTAATAAAGTTTGTGACATTAAGTACAAATTTTGATTTATCATTACATATAATCAAAGAAATTACAAAGTTCTGGAAAAAAGAATCAATTGCAAAATTTGTTATTAAAATCCCAGGTGATGTTTGTGTTTTTGTTTATCGTTGTGAAACAACTCAAATGTTTTTAACGACGCTGGTCGGCGGCAGAAACAGAAGGACGGAATTCATGCTGTGGTCGGCGGTAGAATCAGAAGAGCAGTGGTCTGGAACTTGTGCTCGGTTAGGGTAAGGAACGACGTCGTAGTATTGAAGGGGGTAGTAGGTTAATCAACGGTCTGGTGGTATCAGTGACAGGAGAATTCAGGAATCTCTCCGGTGAAAGAGAAGCGGCGGTTTTAAGGGTAGTGGCTGATTCTGAAATTGGGATCCGGTAACATTCGGATTTGTGGCAAGTCTGTATCCGGACAATTACTTTCGGGTTCCTATTTCCGGAGTCTTTGTGGCTGGTCTGTATCCGGACAATTACATTCGGGTTCTTGTTTCCGGAGTATTTTATGTCGACTCCATATCTGGATTATTATATCCGGATTCTTCAACTCCGATCCATTAGACCTCTTACAACTTCTACACCTTTTCGATCTATCTCTATCAAGTCTGGAAACATTTTAAGCTTTCATCCACCAGGGGTTTCTCTTGATTTGGTTTCCGAGTTTTACTGTCCGGATAGGCATCCGGATAATAATTTGTCCAGACCTACCCAATTTGGTTTCTGGTTGTTTCTGTCCGGATAGGCATACAGATTGTTAGTTAACCAGAATTGTAAGCTTTGGTATATGGGTTTGGCTGCTAGGATTTATCCGGATTGTTTGCCACGGGTTTGAGGAATTTCCTTCACTAGAGAGATGAGTGACAAAGATGGCCTTCGATCATGAAATCTTTGGTACCAGGTCCGGATGGGTTCTCGTTTGGATTTATCAAAAAGTTTTGTGGGATCATTAAAGGGGAGTTGATTACGGCTTTGCGGTGGTTTTGGGATAAATAAAGGATAAGTGGGGGATGAAATTCATCATCCTCACCTTAATTCCTAAGGTCCCAAATCCGGAGGGCCTTGTTGAATTTCAACTGATTAGCCTCATAGGGGTTTGTACAAGACGGTAGAAAAAATCTTGGCAGAACGAATGGAGGTTGTGGTGGCTAAAGTAATAAGCAATGTTCAAAGTGCCTTTATTAAAGGGTGGCATATTTTGGATGGGGTTTTAATTGAAAATGAGGTAGTTGACTTTATAAGAAAAAAGAAAAAAAGTGGGTTGACGTTTAAAGTGGACTTTGAGAAAGCCTACGATAGCGTCAAATGGGATTTTCTTTTGGAGACTTTGGAGAAGATGGGGTTCGGGAGAAAATGGGTAAGGTGGATCAAGGCATGCCTCCACTCCACTTCGATGCGATAGTTATTAATGGTCCCCGACGAAAGAATTTAAAATGGGTAAAGGTTTGAGACAAGGGGACTCGTTAGCCCCATTTCTCTTCCTAGTGGCGGCTGAAAATTTGCACATCCTAATGGAAGAAGCGAAGGAGAGGAGTCTTTATGATGGAATTAAAGTGGGAAAGGATGATGTTAAAATTTCTCACCTACAATTTGCGGATGACAAGATCTTCTTCGGCAAATGGAACCTTGTGAACCTAAAAAATCTCATGAAAATCCTAGGGTGCTTCCAAGAGATTTCAGGATTAAAAATAAATGTTAGCAAGAGCAAAATATTCGGTTTGGGAGTTCAAGACGAGGAGGTATGGGGATGGGCTCGGGGCTTAGGGTGCGGAGGGGGTCTCTTTCTTTCACGTACCTTGGCCTCCCGGTTGGAGCTTCAATGTGTAGGATGGCATCGTGGAAACCGGTTATCGAAAAGGTAAAGAATAAATTGGCATCCCGGAAAACAAAATTGATTTCTTTTGGAGGAAGGCTTACTTTAGTTAAAGCGGCCTTAGGAAGCGTGTCATTGTACTATTTTTCTTTATTTCGAGCCCCGAAAGGAGTAATAGTAGAATTGTAGAGGATTCAGAGTAGATTCTTTTGGGGGAGGGGGAGGATCAAGTGAAAAAAAGAAAGCGGCATGGGTCAATTGGGAAAAAACTTTGGGGAGTCTTAAAAATGGGGGCTTAAATGTGGAGAGTTTGCAATCGCTAAATTGGGGATTATTGGGTAAATGGTGGTGGCGTTTTTTAAATGAAAAAGATGCAATTCGGGTAAGGGTAGTGAGAAGTATTTACGGGGAAGAGGGGGCCTTAGGTGCTAGCAATTCGGACAACGGGTATACCGAATCGACTTGGAAAAATATTGTGCGGGTTGGGAAGGACTTGGATAAAGAAAGGCTGAAATTTTCGGATTCATTTGGAAAGAAGATTGGGGATGGCGTAGACACCAAATTCTGGAAGGATAGGTGGGCAGGTGATTGAAGTCTCCAAGAGGTCTTCAATCGTTTGTTTAGATTGGATTCCGACAAAACGGTAAGTGTAGCGCAAAGGGGAGAATGGGTGAGGGAGGCGTGGACGTGGAAATGGGCATGGAAGAGGGAACCGAGGGCCCGAGAAGGAGGAGATATGAAGGAACTAATAAGGAGGGTCCAAGCTTGGACTCCGGATAGAAGCAAAAATGACAAGGTAGAGTGGAACTTATCCTCGACAAAAGAGTTCAATGTAAGGCAACTACGGGAAATAATTGAAGAAAAAAGGATGAAACGGGGTGGGAATTCGAGGGAAATGGTATGGTCTTCGGTAGTCCCAAGGAAGGTGTGTATATTCATGTGGAGAACAGGTCGAGGATGTATACCATGTAGCGCGGCCATGGACAAGATGGGTGTGGATTTGGACTCGGTGCTTTGCCCGAGGTGTAGCGACGCGATTGAAGACATTGATCATGCTCTCTTAGGATGTGAATAAGTGAAGAATCTTTGGGCTCTAGTAGGAAGGTGGTGGAAGAGGAACATGGACGGCGCTACAACAATTCAAGACTTGGTGCGAGAGGACCAGGCATTGGCGGAAACGACAAAAGGTACATCAAAATAGATGGCGGTAAAGTGGTCCTTTCTTTATCTGATTTTGTCTCACATGAACAAGTTAGTGTTAAAAATGAAAAGAGCCACATTATTGACTTATTTTTCGAGTTTTAAAGGAAAACGTTTGAATGGGTGAGTAAAATGGTCAAAAAGACGAATTTAGATTGGGTTGAGTGGCTATCGAATCCATTGGGGTAGAGAGACAGATGCATGTCAGAGTCGGGTCGGTGGCTAATTGAGATCAACACTCATACGATAACGATTTTCGATCCTCCGGGTTATGGCTTGCTTCTCGCAAACTGACCAGACTCTTATTTTGTTCTTGGATTGTGTTTCGGTATTCAGTTTGTTTTTATGTTTTGGGCTGGTAGATTATGTTTGGTTTGGGTATTTGTTGGTGTGAGATGTTTGGATGATTCTTAATGAAAAACTTGTTGTTCAATTTTTTTTTTACAAAATTTGTTAATTTAATACATTTTTACTTGTTTTCAGGCAAACACAAATATTTAATATACAACTAAAAGATAATATTAAGACATAATATAACAATAATAATTAAGGGTCAGGGGCGGACCTAGAATATCTCATGAATCTATTTTTTTCCATATTGTCTGATTTTTTTAGTCTAATTTTACTGTTTGAGTGGTTTTTAAGTTTTTTTTTTATCGATTTCAAGGGAGTTTTCTGTTTTTTGGCTGATTTCTAGAGTTCTTTTCCCTTTTGTTGGTTGATTACAAGAGTTTTTTTGGTTTCTTGGTTGATTACGAGGTACGATTACACATTCTAAAATAATACGGTTGCACCTTTCGCGAACTTAATTTTTTTTACCTTACAGTGGAGAAACAATACGGTGACACGTACCACCGTTGACACTTAACTAGGTCCGCCCATGATAAGGGTCATTTGGACCCTTTTTCAAGAAAATTTAAATCTATGACTTTTTAACATATTTGAAAATGTCATTGCTTAAGAGATGAATACACGGGTGATTTAGGTATATGACCTTCCAGACACCATAGTTTTTGCAAAATGACCTTCCCTTTCCTCTTATGAAGCAAATGACCATACTACCCTAACATTAGCATAAGTGATTCACCGTCTCTACTATGAGCTTCGACTACCACCACCGTCTGCTATATGCTCCAACCACTACCACCGTCCGGCGAAGAAGGAGGACGATCTGCTTCGTCTATGCTATGTGCTCGGACCACCACAGCCCAACGAAGAAGAAGGGAAGAGGCCAACGAAGAAGAAGGTAGCCGATCTAGGGTTTGGGGAAGATGATTCAATTAAGGGTAATTTAGGAATAACATATTTATTAAGGTTACTGATTTAATTCTAAAATTTAAAAGGTTATAGACTTAATTAAGACCTTATTTAAGATCATTTAACTAATTAATCCTGAATATAACTCTTACAATTTAAAAAAATAGAAACATGTCAAAAGGTCACTGATTCAAAATACCCTTGTCAAAGGGATCACTTAGCTAAATAACCCACAATTAATATGACTGCAATATTTTTTTAGCTATTTAGCTTATTAACCTTAAAAGAGTCATACTCCCTCTTATAAATGTGTTATTCCTAGACTACCCTTAATGAGTCATATTCGATCCCTCTTCCCCATATCGTTGGTGTAATAACCCAAATTCCATAAAACATAATTCATGACATTACAACCAAAAACGGTCCCAAAATATACAAAATACTACGATCTCAACTCTAGGTAGGCAACAGATAAACACCTTCACAACTGAGATGCTAAAGGAAGCTCGATGGTGAACTACAAGTCTCCACTAGACTATACCTCTTCTACAACGTCACCTTTTTCCATCTTCTCCAGATGAAACCCCAAACAAAACTCTTACCTGAAAATGGTTTTAATTTTTGAAAAGCGATGGTTAGACCATGAGGTCTAGTGAATTCCCTCTTTAAACAGTTCCACATAAACGTCAATTCAAAACGTACAAACTGTCACATTAATAAATTTAAATACAGTTTAAATGCTCGACTCCACATAAGGGGTATTTGCACAATGGGCTCAACTCCCATCACCTCATGTAATGTCCACACTCGGGGCCACCTATAGATCCCTACGGCCCCCAGAAGATACCATATCAATGTGCACAAGAAACATATTCAGGGCACACGATCCAATCAACTCTCCAAGGATTCTCAACAATCCGAGGTTCACCTCCCCATTGTGTAACCCGACTCCACATATAAATAACAACTCATAAGAGTATGCAATCAATGCGTACGTAGGAAAATACTTTCATAATGCATAAAGATCATGTTTCATTTCAAAGATTACATATGCATATTATCATCATGATACCAAATTCAATCATTTAAAACATTCACAAATCATTTTCCAATTAAGTAGGGGATAAGGGAACTCACCTGAGCTTTAACAACTCGACACACGTTTCGAAACTCATTTTAGCTCAAACCGAACACCTGAATGAGATGTCATAAGAATGATGTTAAATCATCTAATTACATCCCAAAACATCTCTACTTAACCCCTAAAGCAAACCCCCAAACGACACCTCGATTCTAAGCACGAAAAATGAAGCAAAACGAAGAAGGTGCACCAAACAGAGACTTACGCCACTTCTCACGTGGCTTCTGAAACACCCTATAAACCACGATAAATTTAAACCTTAATTTATCATAATAATTCACAACATCTTCCTAAAAGTTTTCATTTACAAACGGGGAATTAGTGACAAGGTCTAAATACAACTGAAATATTATAACAACCAACTAATCTAATTCATAACCAATAACATCAGATTATACGGGTTGTCTATACTATCACCCAAGGTTCTAAATGGCGTGAGGCGTGACGTGGAGGGGAGGCCAAGCCTCAAGCCTTAGGAGGCACGACGAAGCCATGGCGTTTTCAAGGCATGACTTATGGTGTCAAATTTCTAATTCATATATAATATTATATAGAAGAACGTATGTTTTGTAGTGTTACTCAATGAGTCAATAGTAATAAACAAGTTAAATTAGGTTACATATCAAAAACTTGCAAATAAAACATTAAAAACGTAAAGAAAAATCAAATATCTCATTACGATAACTGCGCATTAGGCCATGACGTGCCATGGGCTTAACATGGTGTGCCACACAAGCCTTAGTGCCATGGCGCGCCATGGCGGCTCTGCGGCGAGTTTTTTTAGAACAGTGTTATCTCCAAAATAATCCTTGTTCTACTAAATTCTCCAACATAGCTCCAAAAGTAATCTCTGGGACTTCTCGTCACTCGTCCATGCTTATCCTTTACCGAGCTAGTACCTGGTAAGAAAATTTAATTTGAAAAGGTTAGGCTTATGCCTAGTGAGAACATCCAGTTTTCAAATTAAAACTTTATAAGCTTCGAAACTAATTTATAACAAAGCATATAAGTTAACCTGATCGCCATCTTTCTTACCGTACACAAAACATCTTTCGATGATGGGAATTAAACCCGATTCCATGAGTATGACAAACACCAAGTACATCATAATCTCATGTTCCAGAGCGCCACTACGAATCACCACGGATTCTAGATCGTTGCACCCGTCCAAGAAATTACAATTAAACCATGCCTATTTCTTGGTGTGGAAGTAGAGATTACAATTAAGCCATGCATATCTCTTATCTTCCAATAGAAATCGGGAATTACGATTAGTCCGCGTCTATCCCACGATTTCACATCTCAATACGAAATGAGAATTACGATTAGTCCACGCCTATTCCTCATTTCAATACAACGGGAAAGACGATTAGTCCACGCCTATTCCACGTTTATCAAATCCACGGGAATTACGATTAGTCCACGCCTATTCCACGTGTCACATAATACTAGTGCCTATGGATCCATTACACTTTCTAACATATGTGCATAATCACTCAATACACATAAATACTCGTGTTATAATCATAATTATTCTAGTACTGTTAAAATCACAATAAGTTTTGTATTCACAAAACATTTGAACAGTACAATATTACTCAAAAATATACTGAAAAACTTATCCAATATACTAATCCGGAAATAAGTCCAAAAACAATCTGGAATCCTATCCGGAAACCAAATCCGGAACATCTATGTGGAAACACCCGGAAATCGGAAGAATCCGGTAACATCTGGAAAAGTATCCGGACTCCAAGTCCGGAACCATCCGGAATTCGGTAATTTTATCCGGACAACTATCCGAAATCCGGAAGTGTCCGGTATCCGATAAAAATCATCCGGACACCTATTCGGAATCCGGAATCATCTGGTATCCGGAACCAATCCGGAAAATCAAGCTAATCCGGGAAATTCATCTTTCGGATTCGAGTGGATTCATAAAAGACACACATAAGCGACGTTGGATTGGGGAACGTGGTTGACGTCTCCGAACGGGTAAACTACGACGCCTTAAGAGCTGCTGGTGGGGAGAGGATGCGGTGGTAAACGACCGACGAAAGCTTACATCTCGCAAGCAAGTGGGCGACGTGTAAGATTCTCCTTCTAGTTTACTGTAAATTGTTTCCCGTGTTGTAATCTGCTTGTGGACTTTGCTGCTGTATTGATTCTAATTTGAAAATAAAAAATTATTTTATATATAGAAGATCTCGAAAATAAAGGGAATTGATAAGTTTGTTTAAGAATTATGAGGAAAAATAGGAAATGTAATCATGTATGGATATTGTAGGAATATATGGAAAGAGAACAATAATGTCAAATACCCATTTTACCCTTAAATGAATATATTGGCGTGGAATCAAAGAAAAAAAATTGAAGGATTGTGATTGGTCAACCATTGGTTAGCATGGTTAGTACCAATTGCTTTGTTAACAAAAGAAGGGACCTCTATATATATATATATATATATATATATATAGTTTGTGCAAACTTTGCAAACCACTATACTAGGAAACAACAGATATATTTATGATAATTATTATGATTCATTAATAATGATTGTGATATATATGAAAGATGATAACATTCATTAATTATGATCATGACTTTAGATTAGGAAACATAATAAAATCAGATATTGATTAGAGATGATGAATGGTTAAGATTGGTTTGCACAGTTTGCACAAACTAACTGGTTTGCAACGGATAATTCGACTATATATATATATATATATATGTTGTAAATTAAGAAATGTAAGTGATAAAAACAATTTTGGGTCTTTAAAATTTCATCTCATTGATACATGCGATTTGGTGATTATTATTGCTATTTTTAGTAGCAAAAGACGATACGTAACTCCTTGTTAAGGAAAACATCAAGAGATGGGGTTTTTAATTTAATTACTATAATAGATTTTTAGACACAAATATAAATAATATTTTAATATTTAAATCAACTTTGTAGTTTTCATGTTGATTGCAATTGTTAAGTTTAGATAATTGTTGACATTATAAAATATTATATGTTTAATTATGTGTAAAATTACTAAGGGGGCGTTGATCTAATCACTTACCCGGATAAGTGCTTACCGGTAAAATTCAACACTATCACTTACTTCTCAGGTAAGATTTTAGTCCACCAAAAGGACATCGTGTATGCAACAATTTAGCCGGTAAGCGCTAACCATGGTAAGAGCCATCACACTCACTTACCGGGTAAGACTCTCGGTCCTTGCTTCCGCTCTTACCGGGTAAGATTCTTAGGGGCCGTTTACAAAACGCTTACCCGGGTAAGTGCTTATCAAGTCATGTTAGCTTACCGGATGAATATGGCAAGAACTAAGAATCTTACCCGGTAAGAGCGGAAGCAAGGATCGAGAGTCTTATCCGATAAGTGAGTGCGACGGCTCTTACCACGGTTAACGCTTACCAGCTAAATTGTTGCATACAATGCCAGTTTGGTGGACTAAAATCTTACCCGAGAAGTAAGTGATAGTGTTGAATGTTACCGGTAAGCACTTACCCGGGTAAGTGATTAGGTAAACGGCCCCTTAGTCCTTGCCATATTCATCCGATAAGCTAATGTGACTTGGTAAGCACTTACCCGAGTAAACGTTTTGTAAACGGCCCCTAAATTTGAATAAGTAAAATACTTCAGGAATTTTGAACAGACAGTACTAACATTGATAATGGAAAACATATGATAAAAGAGCACTATTGTGCTCTTTACTTGCAATAAAAAGTTCATAATTCAAACCAAATTGAAAAATGAATGACATCCAATTAAGTAGTAGATAAAGAAATATAAATTTGATCTCAAAGAGCTCTTGGTGGTTTATACTTTTGAAGCATCATATAGAAGTTAATAATCGGTTCATTCCCTGGGATCACATCCTTAACCGCTTCATGTGACCACATACGTTTTCTCCATTCTGCAAGTCTTGGAGTTCTTATTTCATCAAACACCTTGAACTCGTTATGCTTTTCAACAAATTTCGTCCAAGCGATAAAACATCCAAGAACAACATCCAGATATCCTAAATCATCTCCACCGAAGTAAGCCTTCCCATTGCTAAACTTCATAAATGCATCCTCCAATAATATTGATCCTTCGACGATCTGTTTTTTGATTGCTTCTTTTCCCTCTTTTCCGAGTGTTAGCCTCAACTCTTCGTACAAAGGGTAAAACTGATGGCAATACATACAAAACACATTCATCACTCAATAAATAACAATAATAATATATTGTAATTAAACTGTAATCTTTTTTATTTGTTTGTTGCATTAAATTGCAAAAGTTGACCCCTTGTAGATTTTATAGTCTTTGTATATAAATATCCAAAACGTTGGTACCAAAAAAGTTTAATAACGACACATGTAATAATTAGTTAATTACGAATGAAACATTTAGGAATGGATTTTCAAAATATTAAAAGACAACATAAAATAACAACTTGCATACCATTAATTCAAATGTTGCCATCCATATAAATAAAGTTGGGGAAAAAAATCTAGAAACTGTTCAAAATCATGTACTTTCTCCGTCCCAAAATAAATGTCCACAATATAAAATACACAGAGTTTTAAGAGTACATAATTGTTATACTTTTTATTTAACCAAAATACAATTTTGCCCTTAATTATATAGCGATAAATATATAGTTTATAAAGCAATATAAAATATGATATTGACATGACATAAATAAACCAAATGTCAAGCATTATATTTTGCATTATTTTGTTACGTCGCATTCAATTCATGATTATTTTACTATTTGAATTGCACCTTAAAATGGAATTGAGCTGGTGCATCTCATCCTAATATTCGTCAATTTCTCATCCAACGATTGATAACCACTTCTCATTAAATTTGACATTTTTAACCGAAACCCAACCCTACTTGTAAAACTGTAATTGTTTATGTTGTTAAAATAATATAATGATTGAAACATTTTATAGATGAGGTTAAGTTAGATGAAGAAACGACAATGGTTGTGGCGTACTGGTTAAAGCCCCGAGGATGTGCACAAGTAGGCATAGCCTATGGCACCCTTTAAAAAAAAGTTAGACCATGAATTTTTACGCACCGTGTTATCAATATAGTTGGCCCAAAACCGGTTATCGGCCCGCTCTAGAGGGTCGGAAGGGAGGATGCGGTGGACATCAGGTTTGATTTCATCAAGGTATTCGATTATTATTAGTGACTCACAAATTGGCGGCTTGTTTGCGTGAAAAAGAACCGGAATTTTTTTGTGAACCGGGTTTGATGTCAACAGGAGCTCACTTTTACAGGCGAGATTTTCTTCGATAAACTCGTACTCAATGAACTTGAGGTTGAGGACGAATTGAACCCGGTTCACAAATGGACTTGCAGCGGTTCCTAGAAGCTGTATTTCACTCTTTTTAGCCATTGTAAGAGAAAGAGATGAGAATTCATGGAGAATAGGGATGGTATATATATATACAAAAAATATCCACACGTGACCCCTACTGTTTGGTAAAATGACAGAATCTACCCTAGAAATGTGCTTTTGTATGAAATTATACTAGCCAAGTAATAATTGACACTTTCTACACACCACCCAATGGATACGTAACATCTTAAACCACTAAACCAGAAGTTTCTAAAAGTTACATAATGAATTGATCATGTTCTTTTATATTTATAAACTAGAACACTAAAATATAAAACTTGTATTTTTATTGTAAAGTTTTAATTTTTTGTTCTTGGCTTACTATCTCTTACTAAATAAATCTCCATTGATTTTAGATTTTATTACGTATACGTCATTTATCTTGATAAAAAGTTAGAATTATATCATAGTTTTGATTCATTTCAGTTGCGATGTAACTGCTCAAATACTAAAAAGATAATTACTTTTAATTATATAAAAATTATTTAAGGTTGTCAAATGCATGGACGGACCTGGGTAAGAGCATACGCTGGCACGTGCCACCGTATTGTTTCTCCGCCGTAAGATAAAAAAAATTAGGTTCGTGAAAGATGCAACCATATGAATTTGATTTGTGCCACCATATGTATTTTGAAACTACAATAGAGACACAAGTTTCCCTTGGTAAAGTTGGTTTAGAAGACTTTTATTCTACTCAAGACACGGGGTTCAAGTCTTGTTAGAGACATTTTTGTAGTTTTTAATTTCATATTTACTATGTTTGTAAAAAAATTGGTATAATGAGACTCAAACTCGAGACCTCAAGTATGACAAGCAAAAGACTAACCACCAGACTAACATGGATTTTGTGAAAAATATTTCTATGTTTATTTCTTATAGTTAAATGATCCTACCGTTTGAAAAAAAAATTGGATTCGCCGCTGGTCAAATGTATCATAATCTTTAAGAATGAATTTTGTATAATTAAAGATTATGCAGTGATCAATAATAATAAATATAAACAATTGTAAATTTTTTACTCTCTTAATTTATTGTTTACAATCTCTACCAAAAAAATATTAATCAAGGCTTTTTGAAAATAGAGCAAATCTTGAGGGGCTGTATATGTAAGTAATCCGTCTTCTAGAAGCTTTTGCAAAAAGGGCCCTGCAGGGCTGCAGGCGGGAAATTGACATAAATAACCATTTTTTAAACAAATCTTTAACTTTTAACCATCCAAATTATTTTTTTACAAAAATAGCCGGAATCCCGCAAGCCTGACACCGCAAGGCTTGCGGTGTCAGCTTTTTCTGACAAACGAAAACAATATTTTTTTTTTAAAAATGTCGATCCCGCAAGCCACCGCAAGCCTTACGTTTTGTCAGAAATAAATTTTTTTTTCGTTTTGTCAGAAAAAGCTGACACCGCAAGCCTTGCGGTGTCAGACTTGTGGGATTCCGGTCATTTTTGTAAAAAAATATTTTGCATGGTTAAAAAGTAAAAACCATTTCATGAAATGGCTATTTCCGTCAATTTCCCCGGCTGCAGGCTGGAGCTGGAGCATTCCCGAATGGGCAGTGCTGATGGCACTCCAAAAAGATGTTATATACAATGTTTTCCGATCCAATCATTATTGTTTTAAATATATATATATATATATATATATATATATATATATATATATATTAGATTATATATATTATTGCAATCATTATACTATTAGATTATATATATATATATATATATATATATATTATTTGATATATATATATATTGTTATTTATTTGTTTTTTATATATATATTAGAAATATATATTGTTATTTTTTTGTTATATATATTAGAAATGGGCAGTGCTAATGGCACCTAAAAAATGGGTGTTAAATGCAATATTTTCCGATTCAATCATTATTGTTTTAAATATATATATATATATATATATATATATTTGCACCAAAAAAAAATGCTAATTACACCAAAAAGTCAAAAAGTATGCATTGATTTTTTGCCAATCATTTTTTGTTTATATATATATATATATATGATATATATAGTGTTGTCTTTTCTATTTTCTATTTATTTGTATTATATATTTTTATTTAATTGTATTATATAGTTTAAAAATGTCTGTTTTTTTTTTACTTTTTGGTTTTATTTAAATATAAATATTACTAATTTTTTATAATTATATAATTATAAAAATAAAACATAAACATTGTAATTTAACATATAAATAGAACATAAAATAATCTATATTACATTCGATTATTTTAAAATAACATTATCCGTAGTACAATTAACACATAAAAGTCGTTGGTACTTCTGTATTCGATCTGAATACGGGGTAGCCCATCCTGCAGCACACGGATAACGGTAGTGGAAAAAATGTGGTACAATAGTAGGGAACGGATATCCTTCTGCCATATCTAATTTCACATAATGGTTACCATTAACGTACCTCTCACATCTATAACCGTGATACATAGCTAGCTTTATAGGTTACAAGTGTCCAACAATATATTTTCATTCGAAATAACATTAATGTCAAATTATGAAATTATGAAAATATATTTGATTAACGTACCACAATTTCCATCACCTCTCACATCTATACCCGTGATACATAGCTAGCTTTATAGGTTATAAGTGTCCAACAATATATTTTCCCTAATATTTTTTTGTAATATAGGGTGGATGATAACATCTGACCTTATTTTATTTCAAAAAAAAATATCTGACCTTATTATAAAAAATAAATACAATAGTATAATTTATAAAATATATATATATATATATATATATATATATATAGAAAACAAAAAAGAATAACTATATATATATTTCTATATTTCTAATATATATATTATATATATAAAAACAAAATATAAATATATATAAACAAAAAAAAGTGAAATGAAAGATGATGGATGATTCCTTAAAAATGATTGGCACAAAAAAATTGCATTCAACACCCTTTTTTTGGGGGAAATTGACCAAAATAGCCATACCAAAAACCAAACTTGAGAAAATAGCCATTCTCTCTCCCGGTTTACCAAAATGGCCACGGGTCCGCACTCGGTTCAGTGCGGACCGCACTCCCCACAAAAACGACACCGTTTCAGCTAAAATCGGGTGTTGGCACATACACGACCCGACCCGGTCCGCATCCGCACTCCATGGGCTCCGCATTCGCAAGTGCGGATGCGGAGCAAAACCCTAATATTTTCAGCGCCTCCACCGCCATTGCGTCCCTATTTTAAAAGAATTGGTCCCCCACATGCCCCACACTCATTTTTTAAAAACATTGGTCCCCCTTTTCTCTACGATTTTTGCCACGTGAAGTCAACGAGAGTGGGATACACGCTTTTTTTAACACAATGTCGGACGAGGTAAGTTTTTTATGCTATTTTTGTCCGCATCTTTCGTTTTTTTAATCTAAGTTTGTATTAAACTTTGTGTAAGTTTATTAATGTATGTAATGTTGTTCACATGTTCTTGTTCACATGTTCTTGCTCACAGTTGTTCTATTTTTTAACAAATGTATTTTATGTAAAGTTTGTATCTAAGTATCTAATTTATTAATGTATGTAATGTAAAGTTTGTATCTAAGTTTGCTTTTTTTAACACAATGTTCTAGTTCATATTTGTTCTATTTTGGAGTATGTAATGTTGTTTAAATTTTATTTTGTTATTTAGTATTGTGTTATAAAAGACATGATATTTTTAATCTAAGTTTGGAGTAAACTTTGTGTAAGTTTATTAATGTATGTATTGTATGAAATATGTATTGTTGTTTAAATTTTACATAATGTTTTTGTTCACAATTTTTCTATTTTGGAGTATGTAATGTTGTTTAAGTTTTAAAAATCTGTTTTCTGGAAATTTACAGCGTAGGTCCCTATAGTTTGAAAAATGACGGTTTAGGCCCCTAAACTTTGAAAATTGGCACTTTAGCCCCCTAAACTTGGATTTTCACCCAAATTTGTAGACAACTAGTCCCATGCATTTACAAGATTCTGTTTTCTCGAAATTTACAGCTTAGGTCCCTATAGTTTGAAAAATAACGGTTTAGGCCCCTAAACTTTGAAAATTGGCACTTTAGCCCCCTAAACTTGGATTTTCACCCAAATTTGTAGACAACTAGTCCCATGCATTTACAAGATTCTGTTTTCTGGAAATTTACAGCTTAGGTCCCTATAGTTTGAAAAATGACGGTTTAGGACCCTAAACTTTGAAAATTGGCACTTTAGCCCCCTAAACTTGGATTTTCACCCAACTTTGTAGACAAGTAGTCCCATGCATTTACAAGATTCTGTTTTCTGGAAAATTACAGCGTAGGTCCCTATAGTTTGAAAAATGACGGTTTAGGCCCCTAAACTTTGAAAATTGGCACTTTAGCCCCCTAAACTTGGATTTTCACCAAACTTTGTAGACAAGTAGTCCCATGCATTTACAAGATTCTGTTTTCTGTAAAATTACAGCGTAGGTCCCTATAGTTTGAAAATGACGGTTTAGGCCCCTAAACTTTGAAAATTGGCACTTTAGCCCCCTAAACTTGGATTTTCACCAAACTTTGTAGACAAGTAGTCCCATGCATTTACAAGATTCAGTTTTCTGGAAAATTATAGCGTAGGTCCCTATAGTTTGAAAAATGACGGTTTAGGCCCCTAAACTTTGAAAATTGACACTTTAGCCCCCTAAACTTGGATTTTCACCCAACTTTGTAAACAAGTAGTCCCATTAGTTTTAAATAATCTTTGGACTGGAAAATTACATCTTAGGTCCCTATAGTTTGAAAAATTGACGGTTTAGGCCCCTAAACTTTGAAAATTGGCACTTTAGCCCCCTAAACTTGTATTTTCACCCAACTTTGTAGACAAATAGTCCCATGCATTTACAAGATTCTGTTTTCTGGAAAATTACAGCGTAGGTCCCTATAGATTGAAAAATGACGGTTTAGGCCCCTAAACTTTGAAAATTGGCACTTTAGGCTCCTAAACTTGGATTTTCACCAAACTTTGTAGACAAGTAGTCCCATGCATTTACAAGATTTTGTTTTCTGTAAAATTACAGCGTAGGTCCCTATAGTTTGAAAAATGACGGTTTAGGCCCCTAAACTTTGAAAATTGGCACTTTAGCCCCCTAAACTTGGATTTTCACCAAACTTTGTAGACAAGTAGTCCCATGCATTTACAAGATTCTGTTTTCTGGAAAATTACAGCGTAGGTCCCTATAGTTTGAAAAATGACGGTTTAGGCCCCTAAACTTTGAAAATTGGCACTTTAGCCCCCTAAACTTGGATTTTCACCCAACTTTGTAGACAAGTAGTCCCATTAGTTTTAAATAATCTTTGGACTGGAAAATTACAGCTTAGGTCCCTATAGTTTGAAAAATGACGGTTTAGGCCCCTAAACTTGTAAAATTGGCACTTTAGTCCCCTAAACATGGATATTTATATACGCAGGAGGCTAGTGAGTCTTTGACGATTAAGTCAAAGCTAAGCAGGTTGAGAGAAATCTGTGCAAAGTTAACCGAACATAGGGGGGATCTTTTTCGCGCCACTTGTTTTGGTACGTTGATGGATTATGAGGACTTGAATAACGACCCTGCACTTGTTCTCTCCATTTTGAAGAAGGAGATAGCCATCCCTGGTGGTCAGCTGAGGGAGTCATTATATTACAGTTTTCACGAGCACACGCTTAGATATGGCCCGGAGGAGTTCTGTCTTATTACGTGACTCACTTTTGGCCCCATGTCGGCCCTTCCTGCCCCCAAGAGTCGGGGATTTGTTAATAGAATTTTTGGGAACACAAAATTGACCGTTGGCCTCCTCAAGAAGTTGTTCGACACCTTCCGCGTCCCAGCTAGTGCAGACAGTTACTCGGACATTGATGTTGTCTGAGTATGTTTGATGATAGTGGCAGGGGAGGTGTTCCTTGACCGACAGCATCATTTGCCCCTTTCGCACACGGTCGTTACGTTGATAGAGAATATTGGGGCTTGGAACCGATTTCCTTGGGGTAGTTTCATCTGTGATGCAACATATAAGCAGATGAAAGGTTTTATGGGCCGTCGGCGTGAAAAGAGGCTGAAGTTGACGTTAACGGGATTTATCCAGACGTTCAAGGTTAGTTACACAATATTAAATATTTCTACATATGTTAATGACTTTGTAGGCGTAACATTACTTTTTCCGCAGATATGGATTCTCGAGACTTTTCCTCGCTCGAGGACGTATTTCGTGCAGCACAACCAGGTTCCTAGGATAACTGGTTGTACTAGGAGACGAAAAGTATTATATACACCCGAGATTGATGCCATTTTGTTCCATTCGGCGCAGGTAAGAATTTTTACAAAGTTGGAGGTTTGTATGAAGATAACCCCTTAAATTCTAATATTACGTCAACTCTTGCATATATTAGGAGGAGGACCACCCACTCACGAGACTTGTCGCCACACCTGCAGAGGAGGGAATGGCGTGGTATACGTCCAGTCAGAGGTTCTTCCACGGTGGAGCCGGTGGTGACCCTGACGACGACGACGACGATGACGAGGACGACGATGATGACGAGGATGAGACCGTTAACGATTAGGAGCACGATACATCAGGGATTCCGAACTTCACCAATCAGGGATTCCGGGCTCCAACACCACCAGTCCGTTTCTTAGATCTGCCCTCTAGGGAGTTTCAGATCGATGACCCGAACTGGGCGCATGTGGGTCTGCTTCAGCAGGATGGTGTTTGGCTTGAGAGTCGTTTTGAGGCGCGTTTTAATGTAAGTATTTCATTTAACACCGTTTAACATTTTGGTATGCAAACTTACTAACACCGTTTAACATTTTGGTACTTGTACGCAAGAGTCATCACATCCACCCCCTCCTCCTTCTTCTCCTTGGTTTGACAATATCTTCTCTCCCAGGCCATCACATGTGCCGTTTCGTCCACCAGGGTCTACGCTCGTGCCGCAATCTGGCTTTTCCACCATGGGCATGCCAATGCCGCTTCATGAAACTGCAACAACATCAATGTCGATTCATGAACTTGGCGTGGACATGTCACCCTTCTTAACCAGTCCTGTCATCGACCCAAACCCACCTGAGATGGAGGAGGAACCCATTGGTAGGGGGCACGCCAGCGTTGGACTTCGAGATGGCATTCGTCTCCTTATACGCAGTGTTCTGATACTACCCCCGTCAGGCCCCGTCCGGCTGGTACCAGTAGGCTGCAGCCATATGTTGAGCAACTCTACCTCCAAAACCAGTTGGGCAGTATGAGGATTTCTTTTTTACCTCGTGGTGCTGTAGAACCAACGTTTTGGGGGCAATTATTGGGCTATGAAAACAATGGATGGCTTGAAGACCCGGTTAGTACATTCATATGTTATTATAGTCCTACAATTTGAATACCAAAAAAGCATCAGTGTAGCTTATCATTGAATGGTTTATTTATAGCATATCGAGGCATGGGTTCGAATGACGCTCACTTCACGTTCTCCAGATAGCAACTGGACGATGGTCGTCCCAGAGTGGTGGGGAAGGCTGATACTTGGGCACCTACTTGAGGTAGTCTCGCAAATTGACGGGTCAATGACTTTGTCGGACGGATTTCCTACATTGACAGGATCTGTGAACATTGTATGTAATCTAAGTTTCCCTATTTCAAACATTATGAATTTATACTATCTAACTAATGTTAACTTTATGTTTGCAGGTTCTTATACCCATAAACATCGATAACAACCATTGGGTGCTTGGGGAGTTCTCCTTACAGACCATGCAGATGATTGTATATGATAGTTATCAGACCGTTTCGCCTAGAATTGCCGAGTTGCTTCAGACATTCAAAACAAGTATGACGTTCGTATTAAGGTCTCTACAACACAATGAACGAGCTGGGCGGATGGAACAATTCGGATGGAGTTATGCAACGGATGTTCCCCAGCAGACTGGTCAGCTAGGCTACTGTGGTGCTTTCACCTGCCGATTTTTGTCAGATAGGGTTAACGGGCAACTACCTAACATGGATATCGATATCAAGGCTTGGCGGAGAGAAATGGCATATTGTTTTTGGACCTCCGCGTTGAATTAGCTTTTAAAAGTTGTATAGTTTTTAAAAGTTGTATAGCTTTCATTGTATATCTTTTATTATTTACGGTATAATTTTTATTGTTTGGTGTTTCACTTTTATTATTTACATCTTTACCTCAATCAACTTCACAATAGTTACTACAACATGAAACAACAACATTGATAATGCAAAGTACAACATGAAAAAACAACATAGAAACTGCAAGGCACAACATGAAACAACAACATAGAAAATGCAAGACACAACATGAAACATGTCAGGATCGATTCCAAACAAGAATAATTATACTTAGAAATCAGAATTAAAGAATCTTGCGGAATAGAACTTTAATTCAAACACACTCAATGAACAACTAATCAGAACACACAATCTGTTTGTATTCAATACTTCAACTCACAAGTTTACAACCAAAACCTCAATCTTGTTGAACAGGCTCAACAAGACGACTTCTACTTCTCTAGAAATAGGGTTCTAAACCTTGAGGTTAATTTTCTCTAAAACAAAAACGAATTCTGAAATCTCTCGTACCGAATAGCTATCTATCAACATCTATTTATATTAAATAATTACAAGATAACTATCAAAACAAAATTGATCTTCAGAATATTCTTTCATGCTTATCTTCAATCATTCCATCTTTATCTCCAACATTCTTGCATTCCATAATTATGATCACCAGCAGTATTAACATCGTTATGCAAAAGCAGTACTAACAATGTTCCAGCAGCATTAACTTTTACTAGCAGTACTAACCTTGCTCTGGCAGTAGTATTGTTGTTCTGACAGTACTAATGTTGTTCTGGAAGTACTAACGTTGTTCTGGCAGTACTAATGTTGTTCTGGCAGTACTAACGTTGTTCTGGCAGTACTAACCATACTTAGCAAATCTTCAGTTCCCAACAATCTCCCCCTAACTTGACTTTTTAGATTGAGAAGTCAAGTTCTTCAGATGATGCTTCCAAAACCTAATCATGAACACATAAATCGGGATTCAAACCCAGACTTTGATTGATAATCCTTCTCACCAAGTATCTTCCCATTTCAGAATCCTTGTTGCAAGCCAACTTAGCATGTAGCATTCCATTCAACCTTTTCATGCTGTGCTTGTATGCAACATCCACCAAATAATACTCATGATATGTATGGTCAAGTGTGATGACATACACTCCACATTTTTCAATGAGCATCCAGTTGGTTATGGCTTGAAAATTTCTTTCTATCATATACTGAACTGCTTCTGGTTTGAACATTAGGCACAAGTATTCAAGAACCATTTTGGTGATAGACATCCCTTTTTCATTCAGCATATTTCCATACAGCTTCATTCCAACCTTGTACATCTCCTCTATGTCAGATCTAGAGCACATTCTGATAAGTCTTCCCCATGTAGAACAGACCTCAAACTTCCCATCTGCTCTTTTGACTCTAATGTACTCCTTTCTCTGATCTACCAAGGTATCCAAGAAGATGATCTCAGGAGGCATTGAAGATAATGGGTCAGCTTTGATTGGATCAGTATCAACCACAGTGATATACATATTACATTGAGCATTACTTGGTTGACCTGATGGAGTTGCTACTTCTTCTTCAGCAACCTTTGTATCATCTTTCTTTTCTGGAGCATCCTCTTCTTTTTCTTCTTTTACCACTGGTTCTACCCTAGGTTTCTTGACAACTTTCCTCTTGGTAGCTATAGACTTGGTTCTTGCTCTTTTTAGTGACACCAGCTTTTCACCCAGAGTTTCTTCTTGCTTTTTAGGAGTGTCATGTTTGGCTTTAATCAAAGCCTCTGCAACTTCAACTTCTTCCAAAGTAGGCTTTTTAGTTTCTGTTGCTTCCTTTGTTTCTGCTGCTTCTTCCTTTGTAGATACTGCTTCTTGCATGGTTTCTGCTGCTTCTTTTGTTTCTGCTGCTTCTTTTGTTTCTGCTGCCTCTGGAATTTCAGCAGCATTAACCTTTTCTGCTTCTTTTGCAATTTCAGCAACATTAACTTTTTCTGCTGCTGGTTCAGTTTCTGCTTCTTTATGAATTTCAGCAGCATTAACCTTTTCTGCTGCTGGTTCAGTTTCTGCTTCTTTATGAATTTCAGCAGCATTAACCTTTTCTGCTGCTGGTTCAGTTTCTGCTTCTTTTGCAATTTCTTCAGCACACTCATTCTCCCCCTTTTCCTGAGCACTCTCTATGTTGAATTCAGCTTCTGACTCCCCCTTTTTGGGAGCATCATTGTTGGGTTTTCATCTTTTAAGAACATACTGAGCTTTCTTCTTCCTGTGCATCAACTTTGTAATCAGCTTCTTATGCTTCTCAAGCTGTGTTTGTTGATATAGGACCACTTTCTTGAGTCCATCTATCTCCTTTTGCTGACTTATAACATCTGTGTTGATATTGGCAATGGTTTCCATCAATTCCTCATATGTATATCTATCCTCACCTTGTTTAGGAATTTTTTCTTCCTTTAAAGGATCACTAGAAATTTTAGTAGGTGCCTTTTGCCTAGCAAAAGCACTGCCTACCCCCGTGGTTTCTTGGCACCTGGGACCTCTGAATGATTTCTCATTCTGAGTTGCCGTGAGGAAGGTCTTAGTTATGTTACCACTGTCCTTCTCTGTGCTAGCAGAAGTAGTGGCAACCTTGCTACTCACATGCTCAACCTTCTCCTTAGTGAGCACCTTCTTGGGGTTGGGAGACACCCCTGTGGTTTCCCTTTCGATATTCTCTGTTGGAGAATGCTCCAATAGAGGGCTTAGAGGCTTTGGGCTTGTAGGAGGTATATCAAGGGAAAGAGCCTTGTGTACCTTTCTTCTTGTAAACTTTTTGGTTACTTTTGGAGTGGGTCTTTGAAGAATGGACTAAGGAATTTCTTTTGTGATTGAAGGTGGGGTTAGGCTATCAGTGGGTTGGTCTAATGAGGGCCTTGACCCTGATGCCATACCTTCTTGTGTGTGGGACACACCCATCATTGTAGAGAACAATGGAGTGTCAACTCCTTCCGAGTCCCTGGAAGTTCTTCTCATATTTGAGAAGACCTTTCCTTTAGGGGGTTTAGGTACATATACCTCATTAAATTGAGGCAAATCCGTCAATTCCTGAGTAATCACTGCTTGGACAAACCTTGGGTACATATAAAAACTCTTTTTGGATTCCAGGTTTGACACAAGATCATTGAAAATCATTTGTGAAAACTTAAACTTCCTGGCAGTGGCCAAGCAGACCAGGGCATAAGCAATGGTACTGCTAAACTCACTCCATCCAGTAGTTTTCTTTGAAATGCAGTGCATTAAGGTATGAACAAAGAATCGCCATTGTGTAGAAAATTTAGACTTGAGAAACTTAAAGATTCCAATGGGACCTTCATACCCCATTCTCGTTAAAGTTGAGTATAGATCGTCATTAGGAATAGACGTCATACCTGAGGCATCATCCAATCGAAGAGTGATGCGAATAAGCTCCTCTGTAACATTCAAGGGTTTGCCACACACCCTTGTTTTGATGATTTTCTGCCCATCTTCAGACACCACGGTGGCATTTACCCAGAACTGCTTCCGATGCTCGATGTAGATTGTCGGGGTCACCGTTAGGGCATAGGATATATGCGTGTTCTTGAGGAAATCCACAATGTCGTGAAAACCTGCGGACTGTTTTGGCTTCTGGAGCATGGCAATCTCGTTGTGTTCGTCGATAAACTCCATTGTACCTGAGGATTCTTGACAGAAAACAGAGATTCTTGGGAGAGAATAGTTAGAAAGAGAGAGAGATGAATAGAATTCAAAGAGACGTTATGAACTTTGGCGGGCTGAAAGAGGTATTTATAGCAGTAGTAGCCCTAATTTTTCTTTTAAAGCAGTATTAACGACACATGCAGTATTAAGTACGAAGCAGTATTAACTATGTACTAGCAGTAGTAGCTATGCACTGACAGTAGTAACTATGCACTGGCAGTAGTAACTATCCACTGGCAGTAGTAACTATGCACTGGCAGTAGTAAATATACTTGCACTTTTCAGCATTTGTCAATCTGAGTCATACAGAAGATCCTGAGAAAAAGAGTTAGTAGTACCAAATATAGAAGGAAATACAGGTATAAAAGCTGAAAATCATGACTTTATTCAAGGTTGATCATGCCCACACTTGTTACCAAGAAGGTGAATCTACCCACATCAAAAGCTTCTGTGAATAGATCAGCAAACTGGTCATTGGTATGAACTTTAGCAACTTGAATTAGTTTCTTTTCATTACAATCTCGAATAAAGTGATACCTGATCTCTATGTGCTTTGTTTTTGAGTGTTTGACTGGATTGTTAACAATGCTAATAGCACTGTTGTTGTGAATGAAGATTGGAGTGTGAAGAAATGTTACCCCATAGTCCAACATCTGATTCTGTATCCATAGAACCTGAGAGCAGCAGCTTGCAGCAGCTATATACTCAGCTTCTGTTGTAGATAAGGACACTGTGGTTTGTTTCTTACACTGCCAAGATACTAGTCTTGCACCCAAAAACTGACATCCACCTGACGTAGACTTCCTATCCATGTTAGCTCCACCCAAGTCACTATCTGAGTAAGCAAGTAGATCAAAAGATGATTCATAAGGATACCAGAGACCTAATCTAGGTTGCCCTCTTAGGTATCTAAATATCCTCTTGACTGTATGAAGGTGTGATTGCTTTGGAGTAACTTGAAATCTGGCACATACACATACTGGAAACATAATATCTGGTCTAGAGGCTGTGAGATACATGAGTGATCCAATCATTGATCTGTAATGATGGACATCCACATCCTCCCCCTCAAGATCAGCATTGATCTGTTTGTGTGTCTCCATTGGTGTGCTTGCTGGCTTTGAGTCTGATAATCCAAACTTATCCAGGATATCTTTCACATATTTGGATTGGCATATGAAAATCCCATCCTTCTTCTGTTTCACCTGAAGCCCAAGGAAGAAAGTAAGTTCACCCATGGAACTCATCTTGAAGCGCTTGTGCATTAACTCCTCAAAGTCTTTACACATGTGATCATTTGTGGATCCAAAGATAATGCCATCCACATAGATCTGAACAAGTAGGGTGTCCTTCTTTTTCCTTTTAATGAATAAGGTCTTATCAATGATTCCTCTTTCAAATTCATTTTCCAAGAGATAGGTAGACAGGGTGTCATACCATGCTCTTGGGGCTTGATGTAGACCATAAAGTGCCTTCTTTAACTTGTACACTCTGTCAGGATACAATGGATTCTCAAATCCAGGGGGTTGACAGACATACACTTCTTCATCTATAGTCCCATATAGAAAAGCACTTTTTACATCCATCTGGTAGACCTTGAACTTCATATATGAGGCATAGGCTAGAAACAACCTAATTGCCTCAATCCTTGCAACTGGAGCAAAGAATTCCTCATAGTCTATACCCTCTTCCTGAGTATACCCTTGTGCA
Source organism: Saussurea involucrata (assembly GCA_033807775.1). Lineage (NCBI taxonomy): Eukaryota > Viridiplantae > Streptophyta > Magnoliopsida > Asterales > Asteraceae > Saussurea > Saussurea involucrata. Next base: position 178,036,335 of record CM066321.1, read on the forward strand.
ACCAGCCTGGCTTTGTTCTTGATCACAATTCCTCTCTCATCCTTCTTATTTCTGAAAATCCACTTGGTGCCAATTGCCCTATGACCTTTTGGAAGGTCCACCAAGTTCCAAACATTCTGTAGCTTGAACTGTAGCAGCTCCTCTTGCATTGCTTCTATCCAACTTGGATCTTTCATAGCATCATAAGCCTTTTTGGGCTCAATTTGGGATAGAAAGCAAGTGAGTACAGTATTAACTGTATTTTGCTGATCTTGTAGCTCTTGTAGTCTGCTTTGATTCCTGGTCATCATGGGAGAAGCAATGTCTCCAATTACCAACTCAGGAGGATGATTTTTCTGAGTTCTTGATGGATGACCAGATTCCTCTTGTAAGATCACATCCAAATTTGACTCATTTAAGTCTGGATTTTCTTCAGCTTCTTCAGTCACTTCAGACTCTTTGGAATTTGGACTTGAAGGCTGATTTTCCTCTATTCTTCTCTCTTCTTCATTCTGAATGGGTTCAACTTCTTTTTCTTGTTCACAGAAGTCAATAGGATCAATGGTAGGGAGTGGAAATATCACAGACTGAATTCTGTGATCTGATGGTGGTGCATCCCTTTGTCCTGCATTTACATCACTACTGATACCCAAAGAATTAGTGAGTGAATCAATGTCAAATAGCCAATCAGGACCTGAACCAATAGGATTTGGTGTGTTCTCATTGCATTTGACATTGTCACTTTCTTCAATTATTCTAGAAGAGGTATTAAACACTCTGTAAGCCTTACTCTGAGATGAGTAACCAACAAGAAAACCATCATCTGCTTTGCTATCAAACTTACCTAAGTGAGATTTGGTATTGAGAATTGTACAAGGACACCCAAATGGTTTGAAAAATCCAATAAATGGTTTCTTTTTCTGAAAAAGCTCATAAGATGTCTTGTTTTAGGCTTTATTACTAAAACTCTGTTTTGAACATAACAAGCAGTATTAACTGCTTCTGCCCAAAAAGTAGTGGGTAATTTTGAATAAGCTAACAGAGATCTAGGAGCAACCACTATCAACATGCCAGATGCTCTTCCCCTTGAGCTGTTGGTTGCCCTCCACATAAGATAAATCAATTAGTTTTTATTGGGAACCCAAGCCAAAGTGGTCTTGGGTCTCCCTTGCTCATCAAAGTACTTACATTCAGTTTGGATAAGTTTTTCAACCTGAGGAACTTCAGTACTAGAGTACTTTGTCAAGATGATTGGTCTAGCAGCACAAACACTAGAAGTAATATTATCTTTAGAAGAAGTACTAACAGTGTTAGCAGTACTAACACTGCTAGCAGCAGTATTGCTTCTAGAAGAAGTACTAACAGTGTTAATACTGCTAGCAGAAGTACTAACAGTGTTAATACTGCTAGCAGCAGTACTATCTGAGGCAGCAGTACTATCAGAGGCAGAAGTACTAACACTAGTGCTTTTAGGAACCCACATTGTGACACATTCTTTTTCAGTCTTTTTCCTCATGTGGCTTTTGGATTTAGCTTGTTTCTTAGCCACATGGTTCCTTACAGGCTTCCTATAACCATTTGATTTTTGAAAAGTTCTTTGAAAATTTATCCTTTGGTTAATAGGATTGAAATAACAGTGTTTGGCAAGGTGATTCAATTTGCCACAGATAAAACAAGGTTTTGGTCTGTTAATCCTTTGCAGATCAACTCCTTGTTTTTGAGCCCACTGATTATTCCAGTTTCTTTGATTTCCCCTCTTTTTATCATGTTTTTGGGGCTCATTCTTTTGAGAATTCTTGCAAGAACAATGTTCACAAGTATTGGAGTTCACAACAGTGGTCTGTGTATAATGAACTCCCTTTCCTTTTTCAGATCTTTTCATCTCATTGTTCTTATCCCAGGGACTTCCACCTTTCTCATTAGACTTGATGTAATTCTCTAAGGGGATCTCACCACTGACATTCTTGTTCCTTTTCTTAGACTCTTCTTTTTCAGTTTTATCCTCAACAACAACTTCATCTAATGGATCTACTTTAGTAGCTCCTTCAGGTAAGTCCTTCCTATCCTTGGTTTCTAACAGGTCTGACCTAGGAGGGATGTATGTGTTGTTGTAGGGTGGGGGTGTGGCATTGTACCCTATGCCTGGTTTCATCTTACTGTGGATTTGAGCATTTATTATGGTGTCCATGACTTTAGAAGCACATGAAAACTTTTCAACATCAAGTTTTACTTTCTCAAGTTCTCCTTTTAATTTCTCACATTCCTCCCTAGACTCTTTCAGTTGGAACTCCAGACCATTCTTTTCCCACTTCCAGTAGTTTGTATCATATGAGTGTTGAAGTTCATTGGCTTGAAAAGCCTTAATTTGTTCTTCAAACCTCTCAACAATCACTACATAATCTCTTCTATCCTTTTCTAATCTCTTAAGGTCATCACACATTCCCTGATTGTGATCTCTATACCTTTTCACAGTGTCTATACAAGCTTGAGAACAGAGATTAGATTTTACCTCAGTAGGAAGATCTGAGACTTCTGCCATGAGTGCATGATTCTGAATTGCCTCTTCTGCTTGATCACTCCAATCAAATCCCATTCCTTGTTGAGAAACAAGGGCTTGAACAGAGTTTCTGTTCTGGTTGAAGCTTCCAGTCTGAGCTTGTTGATGGTTGTTTTGAGATACTCCTCCTCTGCATTCTCTAGCAAAGTGTCCCATCTTATGACACTTGTAGCATTCCACCTTAGACTTGTCAAACCCAGCACCATCTTCTCTTCTTTGGGAAAAGTTGTTTCTCCCAGTCCTCTTTATAAACTTCTTCACCCTCATAGAAAGCATAGCCATCTGCCACTTGATATCCATCTCCTCAAGATCATCAACATTAATCTGTTCTAAGTCATCATTAATTAATGAGGAGTTAATATGACTAGAAAAGAAAGCTTCTAGTACAGAATCATTGGCCTTCTCCTGATTGACTCCACCAGCAGTACTAACTGATTCAGGGTTAGCAGTAGAATCAATTGATGCTGATAGGAGTGCAACATTATACACATATCCTGAGGGCTTCTTCTTGGCTTCAACCTCTGCTTCAAATACCCTAAGATCATTGTAAAGATCATCAAGCTCTTTATCTTCTAACTGGTCATTCTGTCTGAAAGACACAATATACATTGTCCATTCCTCACCTAATGATCTTAGAAACTTCCTGTTTACATCATCAGCCTCCATATGAACTCCAACTGTAGCCAATTCTCCAATCAACTTATTAAATCTATCAAACGTTTGAGTCATAGACTCATTCTTTGTAGAAGTAAAATTTTCATATTGTTGCTTAAGAATTGCCTTCTGGTTCCTCTTGGTGCTCTTGGTACCAGAGAATCTCTTTTCCAATGCATTCCATAAGATCTGAGCATCAGTGCAGTGATGAAATTGGTGCTGATACTCATTGGGAATAGCCAAAAGCAGAGTGCTTAAGGCTTTCATCTCTGTTTGTCTAACCTTTCTTTCTGCATCAGTCTTTGTAGGGGTCGTTTGCCATCTGGTCCAACTTTTCCTTCAGCACATGGACCATTCTCTATAATATCCCAGATGGAATAATCAGTAAGCAAAATATACTGCTTGATTCTAATTTTCCACATGTCAAACTCATTAGGCCTGAGCATGGGAACCTTTGAAACAAGAGTACTGTTTGATTCAACTGAGTTGTCCATAATGATTGTAGATGTCTAAGAAACCAAGCTCTGATACCACTTGTCAGGATCGATTCCAAACAAGAATAATTATACTTAGAAATCAGAATTAAAGAATCTTGCGGAATAGAACTTTAATTCAAACACACTCAATGAACAACTAATCAGAACACACAATCTGTTTGTATTCAATACTTCAACTCACAAGTTTACAACCAAAACCTCAATCTTGTTGAACAGGCTCAACAAGACGACTTCTACTTCTCTAGAAATAGGGTTCTAAACCTTGAGGTTAATTTTCTCTAAAACAAAAACGAATTCTGAAATCTCTCGTACCGAATAGCTATCTATCAACATCTATTTATACTAAATAATTACAAGATAACTATCAAAACAAAATTGATCTTCAGAATATTCTTTCATGCTTATCTTCAATCATTCCATCTTTATCTCCAACATTCTTGCATTCCATAATTATGATCACCAGCAGTATTAACATCGTTATGCAAAAGCAGTACTAACAATGTTCCAGCAGCATTAACTTTTACTAGCAGTACTAACCTTGCTCTGGCAGTAGTATTGTTGTTCTGGCAGTACTAATGTTGTTCTGGCAGTACTAACGTTGTTCTGGCAGTACTAATGTTGTTCTGGCAGTACTAACGTTGTTCTGGCAGTACTAACCATACTTAGCAAATCTTCAGTTCCCAACAGAAACAACAACATAGAAAATGCAAGACACATCCTGAAACAACAACATAGAAACTGCAACAACACTACCACCACCTAAGGATAAAGTGCATTACACCTATCGAAGAAGGCTTGCTTCTCGCTTATCTGTGCTTGAAGAACTGCGAACTGTTGTACAATGTTGTGGATGTGTAAGTTTTCTTGACGAATACGGGACTCCTTATCTTTGATTTCCCTCTTCATCCTTTTTATCTCCTTTTCTTCATCTTCCATCCTTTTCAGATGTCCCTCCTTCCTAGCCAACAACTGTGTCCACTCTACAGTTAATTCCTCGATCTCTTTTCACTTTTTTCTACCTCCTTCTTTAACTTATTCGGCATTACTTGTGAAGACTGTGGGTTTGAAGAAGATGCCATTTGCTTGGTGAAAGATGAGAGTACAAAGTCGTATGAGTGTTGTGAGTCTTAAGTTGGAATTAACTTGTGTATTTATAGCCACAACATCACAAGTGCGAACCTTCTTAGCTCCGCATCCGCACTTGCGAACCTACCCGCATCCGCACTTGCGAACCTACCCGCATCCGTAAGTGCGAACCTACACGCATTCGCACTTGCGAACCTACCCGCATCCGCAAGTGCGAACATACCTTCTCACGACTATAAGTAGGTGGTCTGATGAATTAGTATTTCACTAGTTGTTATCTATCCTTTCTACCATCCACAACGTTTGCAAACCTTCTCTACCATTTCGTGCCACTATTATGGCTGGGGGTTCTAGGTCAAAAGGTAAAAGGTCCACCAATGGGGCTGGAACTTCACGACAAAACGACAACTAACCCTTAAAAGATGGAGCTTACAGGAGTACGTGGTGGGTACCGGTAACAACCGAGGAGTGGCAGAATGGGGCCGAACTAGGGCCGATTATCCATTCACGGAAGAGGAGACAGATCAGCGGAACGCTGCATGGGAGCAATACTACCTCGACCATTGCTTGAATGAACCACCAATGTATCAATCTAACCAGTCGGAGGATCTTACAGGAACTCAAAGAATGCCATCCCCCGTAAAACGGTCAATTGATGACGACAACGCCCAGATTGAAAACGTAAAACGTATGTGGAACCAAAACAGGTTGATTATTCAAGGGAAGAAGGACTGCCTGGAGGAGAAGAAACAAGATATGGCACAGAGGAAGCGGGATATTCGAGATCTACAAAAACAGATTCGCAAACTAGAAGAGGAGATTACAGAGCTCACAAAGAGCTACACGGGAATGGAGGAGGTTATTGCTGAAAAGGTTGCCTATATCACCAAAATGCAGGACATCTACCCGTAGTAGTAGATTTCTTCAACTGTACTAGTTTCTATGCTTTATGAGTATCAATAAAATGCAACTTTCATGTTTACTTTATTTTACACACAAGAACCCTTAACAGACACAACAAAGTACATTGAAATCAACAGTAAATATAAGGACAACAAGCTTGAAAGACAATTGAACGTAACAGGCATAAATTGAGACTTCAAACAGGTTTACTCGTTCAAATCAATGTTTAGATCGAAAGTTTGATGCCTAGAACTTCCGTAGTTGGTCTCCTGGGTCGCCTGTGCTTGAGTTTGTCGGCTACCGGATGCTCCTTGATGTTGGCGGCTACCGGAGGCTCTTCAACGTTGCCGACTACCGGATGCTCCTTGATTCACTGGAAACTCTGCATGACAGTTTGATCGATTATGTCCGCTTTGTTTACACCGAGAACATCTTCTCGGTGTCGGATCCTCGCCACGAGATGGGATACGGTCGTGGTTGCTCGGTCTACCAATGCGGTTCTGCATCACCGGAGGTTTAACGGTCATAAGTGGTGGGTCTGGAACAACCCACGTTTCAGGAGGCCCAGCCGGATGTATGACCTCTGAGAGTGTTGCTCGCCAGGTAGCCGTCGTGAAGTAACCAAGCGCCAGGTGGGTGACATCTGTACACCAAAGATATCTTGCAACGTCGATTGCATGGCTGCAAGGTAAACCGAACATCTGCCACTTCATACAAGTGCAATTACGATTATTGTAAGCCACTTTCGCGTCCCTGCGCATATCGCATACTTCGTATACACCATTACCAATTTCATGGACAGTAAACCTCGCCGACTTCATTTGTCTCCTTTGAACTTTTTTCATTGCAAACGGGGTTAGAAAATCTACCCATTTTGCTGCAGAAAAAAATAGTCAAAATACTGAAAAGAATCTCACTTTGTTGTAACAACAGTAGATTGTATGTAGGTTGATGTACATATAGATGATAACATGCGTTGTTCCGACGCTTTGCATACCAGTCTTGTTGCATTGATCGAAAGTAATCCATGAGGGACACGATAGGTAACCTCCGAGCGTAACGGGACAGTGCATTGACAGACTCGGCACTGTTTGAAGTCATTATGTTGTAACGGATTGCAGGAAAATGGGCCCTAGACCATCTTTCTGGCGTAGTATCGGATTCCAAAACATGGACTCCCACAGGTACAGCAGCTCGTAGAGCTGCCATTCTAAGATTGAAATCATGCACCGTGTACGCCTCACATACCTTCCAAAACATAGTCTTATAATGGTCGATCCTATTATCCGTGGTTTTCATGTTCATCATGAGATAGCGGCAACAAAGCGCATGATGGGCATGTAGGTACACCGTATTGATAGTTTGGCGTATTGAACCGGCCCTGTCCGAAACGAACACCAACCCTTCTGGTTCGCCGATACACTGCTTCAGGTTGGACAAAAAATAAGTCCATCCCTCTCCACTCTCAGACCTACCAACTCCGAAAGCGAGCATGCAAATTTGATTATTAGCGTCCATAGCAACGACTAAGAACATTGTGCCCAAGTAAGGCCCCTTCAAATGAGCGCCGTCTATTATAAAGACCGGGCGCAAATAGCTCGTAAACGATCGGATCTACAAAAAGTTATGCTGAAAACGTTAGAATACTATAGTACAGTGAAAGTGTAGACTGTATAAGAGGAAATAATATATACCGCGCAACCAAGGGCATAAAAACAAAGGTGAAAACGTCCAGTAATATCTCTCTCTATTCGGGAAAAGGTACTAGGGTTTTGAAGCTCCAAATTATAGAAAAACCTAGGGAGTCGCCTGTAAGAATCGTGGGGGTCGCCCCGCACCAAGGCTAGCGCAAAAGCTTTCGCACGCCACGCTTGCAAATACGAGATATCTACGTTGTATTGCTCCTTGATGTCCTTCACAATGTCGGATCCACGGAGTTTACGACTTTCATCCTGTAGTTTAGGCATGATTATATTACCCAATACTCTCCTATTGGCGTTACGGTGGTTAGGATGCATCTGGGTCCTTGAACAAATGTGTACGTCCTTCATCTTGCGTACTGTAATGACCCAGACCTTTTTCGAAATGTTTTGCGTTTGGTGTGGAGTTTTAAGCAAAAGTAGAAGTTGAGGGGCTAGTTTGTAAATATGAGATAGGGTATATATGGGCACAAAACCCTAGAAGAAACATTCCATTTACTGAATTTGATTGTTGTTGACGGCTGGGTTTGGTGAGAAAGGAGGAAAGGGTTTTCTTGAGGGTTTTTGTGCATTTGGAGGAGAAGAGTCTTCAAGTCTCGAAATCAGAAGGAAGAGAAGGATTTGGAATTCGTTTCTGCAAGAATCATACCAGGTAATCTTTAATCCATAACCCCATTTAAGATTTGACAGATGATTATTGAAGTAGTTGAGAGTTTTCTTTGGTTAAAGTCATTTGAGGCCAAATAGAGGGATTTAATCATCTTTAATTATGTTTTGATAATGATAACTGATGGGAGATCGATTTCAGATCATTTAGTGATAATTTATTGGCTTATCTTGAGGATTAAGAGGCATGTAATAGGATTTTCAATCTTAAACCCGTCCAGCGTATCGTCCGGACACCTTCAGTTTAAGAAGGTATCCGGGTAGAACGTCCGGAAAGCTTCTATCCCGATTGGATGAAGGTATCCGGGTGTGGGGTCGTCCGGAAAAGTGTGGTTGTCCGGATAAGTTTAGTCGTCCGGATAAGTATGCCATCCGGATAGGTAAATCGTCAGGAAACCTGTAGTGTCCGGTAAGCTTGGACGTCCGGAAAAGTGTTGTCGTCCGGGAAAGTGTTGTTGTCCGGAAAGTATGGTTTTACCCGGTAGTCTGTCCGGGAATGTTGTGTGTTAGATGAGAAGTGTCCGGATAGTCCTAGTCAGCTTATAAATCTGTCCCCTCGTTCAGGTAGACATTTTGGAAGTAAAGAGCAGAGTAGGGAAAAGCAAGCAAACGTGTCAGGTGAGTTTTCTAAATCAAAATACGTGGCTTCTACTGTGTTTAATAAAGAAGTTTTATAATGAGAATTGCCATGCTATATTTATGCTTGATTGTATAAATGTTGTTGAAAGTTTTATGATTGAATGTATGCATACATCGAGGAGACGTAAACTGGCAAAGACGGGAAAGTAGTTCCGCCAGCTCTCGTGCGGGAAGGGAGGTCCCTATATGCCAGGAGCGAGGCTCCGCAAGGCAGCATGAGGCTGACTCGTTGTCACCTTCGGGTGGCTTCAGGGTGTCAGATTACGAGAAGGCGGACTTTATTCCGTATATGATTTTGACGTGTTGAGTATGAACGTTTTATGCTGAAAAGATAAACTGTTTTTAAATGCTTTGATAACTGTTAGGAGGGACTCGCTAGACCTCATGGTCTAACCCTCGCATTTTCAAATAAAACCTTTTTCAGGTAAGCAGGTACAGAAAGGCTCTAGCAAGTAAGCAGGGCGTTAGCAAGAGAAGGATGGATATTGTAGTGACACTATAGCTTATCTTAGTTTACTTCTCAGTTGTGTAGGTTGTTTTCGCCAACCATTTTCGGATATTATGTAAGAAGTTGTAGATTGCGATTTTGGTATATTTAATTTATATGAAACGAATTGTTTTAAAAATGTTGGGTTGTTATAGTTGGTATCAGAGCCGTAGTTTAAGGGATTTAGGTGACCGGACGGGCCTAAACTTAAACTTGGGAGTAGAAATCACAACTGAGAATCAGGAAATGTGTTAGGAGGGCACTAATGTAGATACATGAAACACGTTAGGAGGACACTTTTATAGAGATAGGACTAATAGGGTACTGAGGACTGTCATGTAAGGTAAGTTTGAAATTCCACCTGGCCAGTGTAATTGCGAACTTACATGTACATGTATGTGCTTAACCTGCCTTATTATTCCGAAGTGGTAGTCAAAAGCTAGTGTTTATGTCGTGTGCCAAGACTTTAGGATGCCGGTAAGATCACTAATAAGTAGATTGAGACTCATTGATGGGGAGATATCGTAGAAGATCAGTTATGATGCGATGTATGTATACATCGTAGAGATGGAAGTTGTTTGGAATGTATTGAGTCGTCTAGAGTTAGATCTTCGTGGGTTCGAAGAGAATGAGTGATTACTTGTGAATAAGACTCCTGGTTCAGCCGTTCAGGAGAGTCCCGATTCTAGAAATTGTGGGGGAGATCAGTTGGGATGATGAGAAAGGACAATGTCGAGATCTTGAAAGCGTAAGTTCAATAGCAAGTGCAAGATTGGGGCATTGACTCTTTATTCGAGCTTTTCAGTAGCAGGAACGTTGAAGGGAGATATCAGTAGAGAACTAAAAGCGTGTAGTGGTAGAATGTGAGAAAATTGTTCAAAGACGAGAATAGTATGGAATGGTTGAGTAAGTGAGATGTGGAAAGCGTGTTCAGCAAGTTATTGCATGACCGAGAGGGCGACCGTTGGTCGTAGGTAGAATGTCAAGGATAAACTCAGCGAGTAAAGCAGTTGACCTTGTTAGAGTGAGTAGCCTTCAAATGCAAGTAGAGTCTCATGCATGGTGTCCTTTTATGTAACATGAAATTTTCACGATTTAAGTTAAACGTGTAAAGATAAATTTTTAATCGAAAATGAGTCAGGATGTGCACGCGTATGTTTAAAGAAAAAGATGATTTCATTCACATGGCACAATGAAGTTTCGAGTTTTATAATTTGTAAAGTATTTCACTCTTTTCATGACGAGTTAAATATTTGCAAAAAGCCAAGGAAACGATTAAATGCAAAACTTTTATAACCAAAATAAGTATTGACATGTTGAAGTTACATAAATGAGTATGAAAACCGACTGGTTTACTTCGCGTCGGTAATTTCTTTCAGGATGGGGTCGTATGAAAAGATTTTCACTCAATATAAATTTCTGTCGTCACGACATATTTTGGTGGAGTAAGATTAAGTCTATGGATAGTTGCATGCGAACGATTCTCGAGATCGTTGTGCAGGGCATTGAATTTTAAGAGTGATGGGGGCATGTGTACCCAATATGCTTTCAAATGTTGTCCGTTGGAAATGATAAAAGGTACGAAATGATTTATCTATTGCGTTGTCATGCATGAAGGCTATGAACTCACTAGGTCGTAGGATGTTGTATGTTAAGCTAAGGAAGAACTTCAAGCGTGGGGAAGTGTCGGACAAATCAGGAAAGAATGTTGTAGCCTTAATATTTGTGTTCAAGAGGAAAGGTGATTAGCGGTAGAGTCGGAAGTGGATTATAGTGTCGGTTGTATGAGGGTTTGCACCCTTGTTCGGAAACTAGAAGTACGGTTGTCAAGGGACGGTTGTGTCCGGAGGAAGGATTTGAAGCCTTCAAGGTGTTGGTTTTGCAACTCGTTATGGGTAGTGTAGTAAGGAAGAACGAAATGCCTATGGCATAGAAGTATGAGTTTCGAGGTGAGCTTGTAATATTGATGTTACATGAGTAGGTTTCGAAAAGAGGGAGACAGAACATGAAGCTGTTTATGATATGTTGGAAGAGTTAGGTTCCGTGAGGAACCCTTGTTAAAGACTAAGTTAAGAAAGTAGTTTCAGGTTGTCAATCGATGTAAAAGTCGACAGTTGTGTATGACGGCCGAGGTCGACGACCTGAACCAGAAGGGTGAAAGTTGATAGAACACCTTGTAGGGGTGCTAAGAGGATGAGAAGTTATGTTTTTGATTAAGCGTTTTATTTATGAAGTATGGAGAGATCATAGAATGACGAGGTATGAACCCGAGCGAAGTTAGTATGTAGATTTTATTGTCCAGCAAGGGACTGTGCCCAGCTTATGTAAGGGCTTGGATCGTGAAGAGCTAGCTAGAATGTTTGTGTTTGAGTTAATTGAGAACTCGTGAGTTATAGTTCGACAAGCCGGGAGAAGACTAAGTAGCGAGATAGACTCGGTTGTGTTTGCGTGAAGATGTGAAGGCAAGTATAAATGGTGTAAGAATGGCCATGAGAGATTTGGTCTGCAGTATGATGGGATGAGTGAGGAATGTACAGATAGGTAATGGCATTAATTTCCGAATTTAATGTACCACCTAGTATCATAGTGATGTGATGTTAGAAAGAAAGGAAGCTTCAGATAGAAGCCTTTTGGGGGTTTCGTACGAGATATACGATTTGTTAACCAAATTGTTGGAGCACGTAGGTATAAGTGACGTTGTGATACGATTATGTTCGGAAGGAAATGTCGGAGCGGGAGTGAGTGATTACCCAAATAAGAAACCAAGTGTTTTGATTGTGTGAGTCGATGAGTAAGTATGTGGTTGAAACCTTTGGAAATTTTAGAGAAGGCGATGGATGGGTTAGTCAAAGATGTGGGGTAGTAGATGCGAAATCTTTGAAGAATGTGAGTTGTTTCTTATGTATGGAGGAATGATTAGAGGATGTATTAGTGAGAGATTCAAAGATGTGCAATGACTTCGAAAACAGATTTCATTTCGAGATGACTTGTTTGAATACCTTAAGTTAGAACTTTGATGCCACCGTTTGGGTATGTTTAGAAATGAGTAAACGTTTCAGCAAGTGAAAAGGTTGGAAGAAAGAGGCAGGTAATGTTTGAGAGGTGATGCTTCACGTTATTGTGGGGAGGTGAAGATAGTACGTTGGGATAGAAGAGAAGGTTAGAAGTAGTAAGCTGGTCAGTAACACCAAGAGGTGGAGTAGCGTGAATAGCTTGCCGGTAAGTGTGTGAACTTCTAGAAAGAGTTTTGAGGAAGGGGATTTTGGTACGTCTGGTGCAGGAAAGAAGCGGATAAGATAGTCGAATGATTCGAGTCGAGTTGGCGATATTGTGAGAAGCGGTCAAACGAACTGATCGTTCAGTGTAAGCTATTGAGAACAGTAGAGTGCGACCTAGGTTACTCTTCCAAGTTGAGCGAGGATAACCGAAGTTATGTTATGAGTCTGGACGTTTGTGGCAGTCAGTAAGAAGTTGATGAGCCTTCAGGATAAGTGCAATTTGAATAGGTGAGTACTCCAATAAGGAATTAGAGAGATTTCCTACTATTAGACACGTTAAGTGTGAAATGATGAAATGGTGAGAACGTACAAATTAGTTGTCGAGTGGTAGCCGATGTGATTCGGGAAAGGAGTATGATCTGCATAGACGATGTCGGTTGGAAGAAGTAACCTAGAAATTTCAGGTATACCGAGGAGGGGATTCCTGGGGGTGAGCTTGTCGGAATATACAAGGTTGGCCTTGTGCCAAGTTGTCAGTGAGGGAGTTTTCCTGGTGGAAGATTCTCGTGGTTGTGGCGGGAATTCCCGCCAAGTTCTTTCTCTTAAGAAAGTATAAATATATGAGAGACCTTATTTAGACGTGTTTAAAACCGTGAGTCCCGATGTGTGGACGGAGGCGAGCAAATGGAGACGTTGTTGGCCTTGGTTTTATCAGGTAGTTTTAAGCGAGTATAGTGATCGAAGAGGGTACAAGTAAGTAGTGCAAGATGGCACGATTTAGCAAGTGGTGCCTCGCCGAGGGCGGTTTCAAAGTATGGGGTGCAGTTATGTTTCCCATCTGAACGGTCTGAGGCAACCGAGTAGAACTGAGTGGTTGGATTGAAAAACGTAAGGCTTTGAGACTTGAAGTTTGAGAGAAAAGTAAGGTTGACTAAGTCTGCGGATTCGTTGAAGCATGAAAGTTGAAAAGATAGTGCGCGATCTTGAGATACTCGATGTGAATTTGAGAAGAAAGTCATAGGGTGATGCACGTCTCTTTTGTGGAGAGCCGATGTGAGAAGTGAGATGATGGCGACCTTTAAAGAGATGCAGGCGATAAGAAGTTGACCTTGTCATTAAGGAGTGAGTTAGAGCAGTAACATACAAGCTAGACTGGCCAGAAGAATTAAAGAGTGTTCATCCGACATTTCATGTCTTAGGCTTAAAAAAGTGTTTGTCAGAGGTCTTTGTGGCTGTTCCTTTGAGGGGACATCAGTATAGATAAGAGGTTGACATGCGTAGAAGAACCGATAATAATCGTGAGCGGTAAGGTTTGCTAAACGAGGAACATAGAAGTTTGGCTAGAAAAAGTTCAGTGGAGATATCAAAAGAGACGAGAGACAGCGTGGGAAGTAAAATCAGATATGATGTCCAGATACCCTCACCTTTTCGAGAATGGAATTCCGAGGACGGAATTCTTTTGTGTAACAACCCGAAATTCTAAGTGAGTATCGAAAGTTTGGGGGCCGAAGTTTAAAGAATGAAAGTTGGACTTGAGGGGCCTTAGGGCAAATTAGTGAATAGTATGTATGGCCTCAAAACCCTAGGGCAACCCCTCTTTTGTTCTAAAAATCAGTGTTGGAGGTGTTCTTTGTGTGTTTGGCGGCTAAGAGAGAAAAGAGAAGGAGAAAGGAATTTTGGGGAAGAAATCAAAAGAGAAGAAATCGTCAAGGTAACCCGTTCTAATTTCGTCTTCCTTATTGTTGTGTGAATCCTTTCTCACTTGTTCTAGATTCATAAGTCTGAATGGGGAGATTCATTGAGTTTTCAATCATTTTTCCTTGAAAGTGGGTTTTGAGAGTTTTTGGGCTTAGTGATCGATTTAAGGGATTAAATATGGATTAAATGGATATTTGGGGTTGGTGGTTGAACCCTTATGTATATCTAATTAACTTAATGGCAAAAATCGGAGTATAAATCGGTTTTAGAATTTCTAAGTTCGAACAACAGCGTTTTCCGGACACCAGTGTTTGGTGGTGTCCAGATATGTTGCATGTGTCCGGGTAAGTGTCTCGTGAAGGTGTCCGGGTAGTTTTTCCCGGATAAGTGTGGTGTCCGGATAAGTGGTGTGTCCGGATAAGTGTGGTGTCCGGATAAGTGGTGTGTCCGGATAAGTGTGGTGTCCGGATAAGTGGTGTGTCCGGATAAGTGCCGTGTCCGGATAAGTTTAGTGTCCGGAAAAGTGCCGTGTCCGGAAAGGGGTATCCGGACAGTAGGGCTGAGCTATTTATCTGATTCGAATTCAATGACCTTAGGTGTTCGGTTGGATTAGCTTGGTGATTTCAAGAAGTGCGTTCAGCGTCATCAAGGTGAGTTCCCTAAACCTATTTACGACGCAATGTGTTAATTGTTCTTTTAACTGATAATGGTTCACTTTGAGCACGAAATGTTTACCAAATCGATATGCATGTTTTTACATGAAAGCTCATACTTTATTCAAAGAATATTTAGCATGATGAAATGATTATATGGTTTACGAGATTCCAAGTTGTATGAAGTATGACATGTTATGTATGCTATGTGGAGTCGGTCTGCACCGTGGGATCGGTATTCTCTGGGATCCGATGATCCCTTGGACATGGGTGATGAGCCGATAGGTTGGAATCTGTTTCCCTCCTATTCGGGTAGAGGGGAGTCTGCTTGGGCCCCGATACGAGGCGAGAGGGGAGTCTGCTTGGGCCCCGATCGCGACAAGAGGGGAGTCTGCTTGGGCCCCGATCGTGGTTAGTTTATGCGGTCCTCATCACGGTGTAGTACCATGTTTGACGTTATGTGAAGTTTGATGATGAATTTTATAAACAATTTTCCCAATGTTTATATATGTTGTTTTCAGAGGGAATTCACTAGACCTTTTGGTCTAACCCTCGCTTTTCAAAACTAAACCATTTTCAGGTAAGCAAGTAGTAAGAGGCTCAAGTAAGTGAGCAAGAGCATGATCGAGTACAGATGCAGCTAGAGACAGTGCCGATGCCACTTGTAGTAGTTGTTGTTCTCAGTTGTGTATAGGTTGTTTCCGCCAACCTTAGTTTGGGAATGATGTAACAGAATTTTGGGACCCAGTTTTATTACAAGAGTATGATTTAATGCTATGGTTGTCTTGTTATATTTTTGGGATGTTACAAATGGTATCAGAGCCATAGTTTAAGGTATTTAGGTGACCGGACGGGCCTAAACTTAAACTTGGAGTAGAGATCACAACTGAGAATCAGGAAATGCGTTAGGAGGGCACTAATATAAAAACAAGAAATGCGTTAGGAGGACACTATTATAGGGATAGGACTAATAGGGTACTGAGGACTGTCATGTAAGGTAAGTTTGAGATTTCACCTGGCCAGTGTAATTGCGAACTTACAGGTACATGTATGTGCTTAACCTACCTTATTAACCTTCCTAGTGTTATGTCGTGTTCCAGCACGTTAGAATGTCAGCAAGGTCCCCGAGGGGTAGATTGAAACCCTTGTTGGGAAGGTTCATGAGAAGTCGTATATGAGGTGATGTATGTATACATCGAAGAGAAGAAATGTTGTATATAACATTATGAGTCGGCTAGAGGTAACTCTTCGTGGATTCGAAGAGGATGGATGTTGAGTTTGAGTAAGACACCTGTTTTGGGAGAGTCCCAGTTCTAGAAATCATGGGATAGATCAGTCGGGATGGTAAGAAAGGACGATGTCGAAATCTTGGAAGTGTCAATGGAGCTTTGAATTCTTATTCGAGCTTTTCAAGGACAGAGTAAATGAAATAAGATCCCTATAGTGAAATGAAAGCATATAGAAGTGGAAAGTGAGATAGTTGGTCAAAACGAAATAGTATGAAAGGGTGGAGTAAGTGAGATGTGGAAAGTGTGTTCAACAAGTTGTTGCGTGACCGAAAGGACGACCATTGGTCGTAGGTGGAGTGTCAAGGATAAGTTGCGTAAGCAAAGCGGCTGACCTTGTTAGAGTGAGTAGCCTTCAATTGCAAATAGAGTCTCATGCATGGCGTTCTTTTATGTAACATGAAATTTTCACGATTTAAAATAAGAATGTAAATGTCAACTTTGAACAAAATGAGTCAGCTTGTACGAGTGCACGTTTAAAGAAAAAGCGATTTCAGTACGTCGCACATTGAAATTTTGAGGTAAACGATTTGCAAAGTATTCCACACTTTTAATGATAAGTTAAATTGTTACAAAATGGTCAAGAAAATGGTTACTTGCAATTCACTTATAACCAAAATGCTTATTGACTTTTTGATATCATACAATTGAGTGCGAGAACCGACTGGTTTACTTTGTGTCGGTAATTCTTTCAGAATTGTCTCATACGAAAAGATTTTCATGCAATATATTACTCTCGTAATAACATTGTTCGGGTTGAGCAAGATTGAAGTTCACGGGAAGATGCATGCCAACGGTTCTCGAATCGTTGTGCAGGGTTTTGAAGTTATAAGAGTGATGGGGTCACGGGTACCCGAGTTGTTTTTAAATGTTGTTTACTTAAAATGATAAAATGTACGAAATGATTTATCTATTGCGTTGTCATGCATGAAGGCTATGAACTCACTAGGTCGTAGGATGTTACATATTAAGCTAAGGAAGAACCCCAAGAGTGGAGAAGTGTCGGTTGTATGAGGGTTTGCACCTTTGTTCGATAACTGGAAGTACGGTGGTCAAGGGACGGTTGTGTCCGGAGGAAGGACTCGAAGCCTTCAAGGTGATGGCTTTTGCAACTCGTTATGAGTAGTGTGATGAGGAAGAATGAAATGTCTATAGCGTGGGAGTATGAGTTTCGAGGTGAGCTCGTAATGTTGATGTTACATGAGTAGGTTTCCAAAAGAGGAAGGCAGATCATGAAGTTGATTAGGATATGTGGAAGGATTAGGTTCCGTAAGGAACCCCTGTTATAGAGTAAGTTAAGAAGGTAGTTACAGGTTGTCAGTTGATGTAGAAGTCGACGGTTGTGTAAGATGGTTGAGGCCGAAGACTTGAACCAGAAGGTTGAAAGTTGATAGAACACCTTGTAGGGGTGCTAAGAGGATGAGCAGTTATTGTTTTGATTAAGCGTTCTTTTTACGAAGCATGGAGGGTTCATAGAATGATGAGGTATGTAACACGAGCGAAGCAAGTGTGTAGATTCTATCGTCCAGTGAGGGGCTGTGTCCAGCTTATGTAAGGCCTCGGATCGTAAAGAGCGAACAAGAACGCTTACATTTGAGCTAATTGGGAACTAGGAAGTTATAGTTCAGCTAGAGTGAGAAAGGACAAAGTAGCGAGATAGACTCGATTGTGTATGCGAGAAAATGTGAAGGCAAGTTCAAATTGTGTACGAATGACCATGAGAGACTTGGTCGGTAGTGTGATGATAGGAGTGGTGGATGTACGAGCTAATAGTAGCTTCAATTGCCAAGATTTCTGTATCAGCCGGTGATGTAGTAAGGTGATGTTAGAAAGATGAAGGATTAGAAGGAAGTCCGTTTGGGATTTTCGGGTGGAGTGTACGTTTTGCAACCCCAGTTGTTGAAGTACGTGGCTTGTAAGTTGGTGTTCATTTTGACTGTTATCAGAATGGAATGTCGGGGCAGAATTGGGTGATTGCCCAGCTGTGAGACCAAGCTTTGTGGTTATGTATGTTGTTAAGTATATTCTTGAAGGCAGAGTAAGTTTAAAGAAGATGATGAATAGATTAGTCGAGATGTAGTATAGTAGATGAGAAATTGTTAAAGAATGAAAAAAAAATGTTCCTTATGCGTGAGGGAATGATCCTAGAAGGAAATAGTTGGAAATGTTGGTTATGTTTAAGGAATGACATGATGATGATTATGGGTCGGAGTGGTAGTATGATCACTAGTTGATTTGAAATGTCATGATAGGGGTATAAGCCTTCGGTTGGTTGATTAAAATTTTATAGATTTGTTAGGTAATGACGTTCATTTGTTATTACAGGATGTGTTACAATTCTTGGGGAAGTGTTATTGAGATTAACACACTGATTGTTAAAGAATTATTTAAGGTAAATCTAAGTAAGAAAGCCGGGATGACGATATTTATATATCTGTCTGATTTTATGATCATGGTGGTTAATCGAAAGAATTGTGGAGCCCGAGTTTCGGGGTGCTCCTGAGTTAATAGATCCGTTTGTAATAGGGATTCCAGGGGGTGGATTATTAGAGTGAATAGGGGATGCTACTAAGAAACACACTTTGGGGTCATTGGAAGTTTAAAGAGGATGAGGGTTGTGTTAGTCAAGATGTGGTGGGATAGATGTGAAACCCTTAAAGAATGTGAATTGTTGCTTATGTGTGAGAGAACACCCTTAAAGAATGTGAACTATTGCTTATGTGTGAGAGAAATGTTTGAGAAGGTAAAATTTGGAGATTAAAGAATGTGTAGTGATGTCGAACACTGTTCTTGTTTCAAGACGGCTTGGTTGAATGCCTTAAGATAAGATCTTGGTGCAACTGTTTGGTTATGCAAGTATTGAGAAAGTGTTATCAGCATGTGGATAGGTCAGGAGAGAGGGGTAAGTAATGTTTGATGAGCAGTGCTCCACGCTAACATGGGAAGGTGAAGATAGTATGTCGGATTAAGTGAGTAAATTGGAAGTAGTAAATGTGGCAGTATTACCAGAAGGGTGTTGTGTTATGTAGATTGTCAGTGATCAATGTGCGAACTGTTGGAACGAGTTTTGAGGAAGGGATTTGTGTATGATTTTGTGCAGGAAAGAAGTGGATTAGACAACTGAATGAGTTAAGTTAAGTGACCTTGTGAGAAATGTATAAATGAATTGGTCGTGCAGTGATTGAGCTAGTGAGAATAGTATGGTGTGACCATGGTTACTCCTCCCAGTTGAGTGAGGATAACCGGAGTTTTGTGTTATATGTCTGAGCGAACGTGGCAATCAACGAGGAATTTATGTGTTTCAGGATAAGTTTAATTTGAGTAGGTGAACACTTCAACGATGGGTTTGGAGGTTCCTACTCTTAGTTGCGTATAAGTATGGAGTGGCCTGGTGCCAAGCTGTCAAGTGTGTGTTTGTCTCTTGGTAAGTGAATACTATGCTGTGACGGAGATTTAGCCAGGTTCCTCCTTAAAGGAAGTATAGATGCTTGAGAAGCCTTAGTTAATCTTCTGTTGTCAAGACCGATCGGGTAGGAACAATAGCCTTCAAGTTAGGAGTACCGTAAGAATTGAAGGAAGTACACCCATTGTTTTTTTGTTTCGAATTTAATGAGGTGTTTGCCTGGGTCAGAAGTGGTTTTACCTTGGGGAAGTGTCAGTTTTGGTGTGGGCAAGATACCCGCATCTTTTCCCAATAAGGAATTCCGGGGACGGAATTCTTTTAAGGGGGGAGTGTTGTAACAACCCGAAATTCTAAGTGAGTATCGAAAGTTTGGGGGCCGAAGTTTAAAGAATGAAAGTTGGACTTGAGGGGCCTTAGGGAAAATTAGTGAATTGTATGTATGGCCTCAAAACCCTAGGGCAACCCCTCTTTTGTTCTAAAAATCAGTGTTGGAGGTGTTCTTTGTGTGTTTGGCGGCTAAGAGAGAAAAGAGAAGGAGAAAGGAATTTTGGGGAAGAAATCAAAAGAGAAGAAATCGTCAAGGTAACCCGTTCTAATTTCGTCTTCCTTATTGTTGTGTGAATCCTTTCTCACTTGTTCTAGATTCATAAGTCTGAATGGGGAGATTCATTGAGTTTTCAATCATTTTTCCTTGAAAGTGGGTTTTGAGAGTTTTTGGGCTTAGTGATCGATTTAAGGGATTAAATATGGATTAAATGGATATTTGGGGTTGGTGGTTGAACCCTTATGTATATCTAATTAACTTAATGGCAAAAATCGGAGTATAAATCGGTTTTAGAATTTCTAAGTTCGAACAGCAGCGTTTTCCGGACATGTTTGGTGGTGTCCGGATATGTTGCATGTGTCCGGGTAAGTGTCTCGTGAAGGTGTTCGGGTAGTTTTTCCCGGATAAGTGTGGTGTCCGGATAAGTGGTGTGTCCGGATAAGTGTGATGTCCGGATAAGTGGTGTGTCCGGATAAGTGCCGTGTCCGGATAAGTTTAGTGTCCGGAAAAGTGCTGTGTCCGGAAAGGGGTATCCGGACAGTAGGGCTGAGCTATTTATCTGATTCGAATTCAATGCCCTTAGGTGTTCGGTTGGAATAGCTTGGTGATTTCAAGAAGTGCGTTCAGCGTCATCAAGGTGAGTTCCCTAAACCTATTTACGACGCATTGTGTTAATTGTTCTTTTAACTGATAATGGTTCACTTTGAGCACGAAATGTTTACCAAATCGATATGCATGTTTTTACATGAAAGCTCATACTTTATTCAAAGAATATTTAGCATGATGAAATGATTATATGGTTTACGATATTCCAAGTTGTATGAAGTATGACATGTTATGTATGCTATGTGGAGTCGGTCTGCACCGTGGGATCGGTATGCTCTGGGATCCGATGATCCCTTGGACATGGGTGATGAGCCGATAGGTTGGAATCTGTTTCCCTCCTATTCGGGTAGAGGGGAGTCTGCTTGGGCCCCGATACGAGGCGAGAGGGGAGTCTGCTTGGGCCCCGATCGCGACGAGAGGGGAGTCTACTTGGGCCCCGATCGTGGTTAGTTTATGCGGTCCTCATCACGGTGCAGTACCATGTTTGACGTTATGTGAAGTTTGATGATGAATTTTATAAACAATTTTCCCAATGTTTATATATGTTGTTTTCGGAGGGAATTCACTAGACCTTTTGGTCTAACCCTCGCTTTTCAAAACTAAACCATTTTCAGGTAAGCAAGTAGTAAGAGGCTCAAGTAAGTGAGCAAGAGCATGATCGAGTACAGATGCAGCTAGAGACAGTGCCGATGCCACTTGTAGTAGTTGTTGTTCTCAGTTGTGTATAGGTTGTTTCCGCCAACCTTAGTTTGGGAATGATGTAACAGAATTTTGGGACCCAGTTTTATTACAAGAGTATGATTTAATGCTATGGTTGTCTTGTTATGTTTTTGGGATGTTACATTTTGAGGGGGAAGTGTTGTAACGACCCAGACCTTTTTCGAAATGTTTTGCGTTTGGTGTGGAGTTTTAAGAAAAAGTAGAAGTTGAGGGGCTAGTTTGTAAATATGAGATAGGGTATATATGGGCAGAAAGCCCTAGAAGAAACATTCCATTTACTGAATTTGATTGTTGTTGACGACTGGGTTTGGTGAGAAAGGAGGAAAGGGTTTTCTTGAGGGTTTTTGTGCATTTGGAGGAGAAGAGTCTTCAAGTCTCGAAATCAGAAGGAAGAGAAGGATTTGGAATTCGTTTCTGCAAGAATCATACCAGGTAATCTTTAATCCATAACCCCATTTAAGATTTGACAGATGATTATTGAAGTAGTTGAGAGTTTTCTTTGGTTAAAGTCATTTGAGGCCAAATAGAGGGATTTAATCATCTTTAATTATGTTTTGATAATGATAACTGATGGGAGATCGATTTCAGATCATTTAGTGATAATTTATTGGCTTATCTTGAGGATTAAGAGGCATGTAATAGGATTTTCAATCTTAAACCCGTCCAGCGTATCGTCCGGACACCTTCAGTTTAAGAAGGTATCCGGGTAGAACGTCCGGAAAGCTTCTATCCCGATTGGATGAAGGTATCCGGGTGTGGGGTCGTCCGGAAAAGTGTGGTTGTCCGGATAAGTTTAGTCGTCCGGATAAGTATGCCATCCGGATAGGTAAATCGTCCGGAAACCTGTAGTGTCCGGTAAGCTTGGACGTCCGGAAAAGTGTTGTCGTCCGGGAAAGTGTTGTTGTCCGGAAAGTATGGTTTTACCCGGTAGTCTCTCCGGGAATGTTGTGTGTCAGATGAGAAGTGTCCGGATAGTCCTAGTTAGCTTATAAATCTGTCCCCTCGTTCAGGTAGACATTTTGGAAGTAAAGAGCAGAGTAGGGAAAAGCAAGCAAACGTGTTAGGTGAGTTTTCTAAATCAAAATACGTGGCTTCTACTGTGTTTAATAAAGAAGTTTTATAATGAGAATTGCCATGCTATATTTATGCTTGATTGTATAAATGTTGTTGAAAGTTTTATGATTGAATGTATGCATACATCGAGGAGACGTAAACTGGCAAAAACGGGAAAGTAGTTCCGCCAGCTCTCGTGCGGGAAGGGAGGTCCCTATATGCCTGGAGCGAGGCTCCACAAGGAAGCATGAGGCTGACTCGTTGTCACCTTCGGGTGGCTTCAGGGTGTCAGATTACGAGAAGGCGGACTTTAGTCCGTATATGATTTTGACGTGTTGAGTATGAACGTTTTATGCTGAAAAGATAAACTGTTTTTAAATGCTTTGATAACTGTCAGGAGGGACTCGCTAGACCTCATGGTCTAACCCTCACATTTTCAAATAAAACCTTTTTCAAGTAAGCAGGTACAGAAAGGCTCTAGCAAGTAAGCAGGGCGTTAGCAAGAGAAGGATGGATAGTGTAGTGACACTATAGCTTATCTTAGTTTACTTCTCAATTGTGTAGGTTGTTTCCGCCAACCATTTTCGGATATTATGTAAGAAGTTGTAGATCGCGATTTTGGGATATTTAATTTATATGAAACGAATTGTTTTAAAAATGTTGGGTTGTTATACGTACCTGGAACATAGTGGTATCTTTGACATTTGCAGCATACAAACGCCAATCACAGTTACCATCCCTACACTTCGCTTCGAATCGGGTATTTGAAGATCTCTCCACATAATACTGGAAACCACCCTCTTCAACAAACTTTTTTCCTAGGGCGAGGGTCAGGTCGTCTTTTGTGGGGAAGAAGTCCCCTTCATTCACTAAGTTACTACGATTATATGCTACGGGCTCTTGGTTAGGTGTTATGAAATGGTCATCCCGATCTGGAAGGGGAGGAGGTTGGCCAAAAAAATCATTTATTCCACCGTATGATTTAATAGGACTGGTTTCTTCTTCTTCTTCATCGTCTTCTTCATCGTCTTCTTCATTTAAATTTAGACCAGGAATATCCAAACGGTAAACATGGGACTCATCGTCTTCTTCTTCTTCTTCATGTGGTTCTTCTACAGGTTCTTGGGTCTCCGGAACAATTTCGGAGTTATAACCATAATTATCTTCAGTAACAAAATCAGGATTATACCCATACACATGCTCATCTTCATACTGAAAATGAGGCACCTAAGCTTGACTCTGTTGTACAGCAGACACATCCGGCTCTCGTACGGTGTTCGAACCACCACTAACTCCAAAAGAAGATTGACTTTCCTCAGCAACAGACACATCAGGCTCCCGTACGCTGTTGGAACAACCACCAACATTGTTTGTGTCAGCAAGCTCGATATAAACACAAAGTGTTGGTGGATTTCTTACAGCCGCAGCAGATTCCATAAAAGCTTGTACATCGTTGGTGTCTCGTAACTCATAAAGTTGGCCAGAAAATTGGTACACTATTTTAGTCGTACCAAAATTAGGGTCGAATCCACATCTGCTTTGAACACACCTAACAAGCTTAGAATGTGTGATGTTGGTTGGCACCATGACTTGCATTACCGGAAATGCGGGTTGATACTCCCAATCCGTCCCGTTCAGTTGCCAAGAACCCCCAGGCCAAATACGTAGCTTAATTTTACCAGGTAAGGAACTCATTTCTGGAAAATCTACACAACTAAAAATTTTGTTTCAAAGAAATTGGGAAAAATCACATTGAAAAAAACTGAGAAAAATCGTATATATACATGAAAAAATTAGGGTTTCCAATTTGGGTCCGCACTTGCGGTGCTGGGTCCGCACTTGCGGTGTCGGATCCGAGCATTAGGGTTTGGGGTTTAGATGTTGAAACGACGTCGTTTTTGTGGGGAGTGCGGTCCGCACTGAACCGAGTGCGGATCCGTGGCCATTTTGGTAAACCGGGAGAGAGAATGGCTATTTTCTCAAAGTTGGTTTTTGCTATGGCTATTTTGGTCAATTCCTCCTTTTTTTGGTGCAAATAAATTATATATATATTATTGCAATCATTATACTATTAGATTATATATATATATATATTATTTGATATATATATATATTAGAAATATAGAAATATATATATATATATTGTTATTCTTTTTGTTTCTTTTATTTATATATATATATATCTTTTCTTTTTATAAATTATACCATTGTATTCGTCTTGTCAAAACCTTCGAAATGAGTCCAATATGATTAAATAAAAAAAATATTAAATATTGGGCTTATATAAAAAACATGGGTTCGTGAACCTATTGTTAACAAGACTACTCGTGGACGGCCCTCGTTGAAGGATAAGTTTTTCAGAAAATCTCATGTTGATCCCTCATTTGCAACTCATGTTGATCCGTCTTTTACATGTGAAAGACCCCTTAGACGTAGTAGTTCGAACGCGTCAACATTTGTTGACATGGAAAAAATGAGTTACCAGGAACCACCGAGACACATTTCTTTCATGGGCAAAAACTATAATGCACATCCATACATTAATCAGTTTCCAAAGATGTTTCACCCTTACATTACGCATGTACATGATGTGAGAGGTGAGGGAAATTGTGGATTCCGAGCAATAGCTGTCTGTCTCGGTCTTCATGAAGATGCATGGCCCACAATTCGGTTTAACTTGATGGAAGAGTTAGATACACACAAGACAGAATACATCAACGTTTTTGGAGGTCAATATTGGAATATTGTTTACAACACTATAAACTTCTTTCAATCAGATCGAGGTGCACCAGTTGAACACTGGATGACAATGCCTGAAATAGGTGTCTTGATTGTTTCAGAGTATAATGTGATATTACACGTTATAAATATGGCAGGCTGTGGGACGTACTTGCCGCTTAGGTCCACTCCACCATCGTGGTATCAACATGTTGCTTTTACAATTGGGTACGTTAATGGTAACCATTATGTGAAATTAGATATGGCAGAAGGATACCCGTTCCCTACTATTGTACCACATTTTTTCCACAACAGTTATCCGTGTGCTGCAGGATGAGCTACCCCGTATTCAGATCGAATACAGAAGTACGAGCGACTTTTACGTGTTAATTGTACTACGGATAATGTTATTTTAGAATAATCGAATGTAATATAGATTATTTTATGTTCTATTTATATGTTAAATCGCAATGTTTATGTTTTATTTTTATAATTATATAATTATAAAAAAATTAGTAATATTTATATTTATAAATATTTATTTATTTTTAAATAAAATCAAAAAGTAAAAGAAAAAAAAACATTTTTAAACTATATAATACAAATAAATAAAAATATATAATACAAATAAATAAATAAAATAGAAAAAGAAAAGACAACAAAAAGACAAAAAACAAAAAAAACAAAAAAAATCATGATTTTAATCATTATGGTGCAATTAGCCTCCCCCTTCCCGAATTTATTACGGCCGAAAACAGAAAAAGAAACTTAATTTTTCGTAAAAAATTAAAATGCTAATTAAGGTAAAAAAATTTATTAATTAATGCAATTTATTTCAGAAACAAATTAAATGCCAAGCTCACAAAAAGTCTCTGATTAACGTAACAAAGTCAATTTTTTTTAATAGCAATGGGTTTCAGGGTCAATTTAAAAATATCGACTAATTCCTCGAGAAGCACGAATGCTATGAAGTCATCGTCGATGAAACTCCATGACCACAAGATATTTGATAACGCTTAAATTAATTTAAACCTGGAGTAGATGAGATTTTCCACTACATCCTTCTAAGTTTTAATCAATTCAATACACCACAACTCACGTGGTTTAAGGTAACAACAAAGTTATACATGCATGTGATTGTAATGAAACAAGGAATTTAAAAAAGTTTGTGACATTAAGTACAAATTTTGATTTATCATTCCATATAATCAAAGAAATTACAAAGTTCCGGAAAAAAGAATCAATTACAAAATTTGTTATTAAAATCCCCGGTGATGTTTGTGCTTTCGTTCTATCGTTGTGAAACAACTCAAATGTTTTTAACGACGCTGGTCGGCGGTAGAAACAGAACGGCGGAACTTGTGCGGTGGTCGGCGGTAGAATCAGAAGAGCAGTGGTCTGGAACTTGTGCTCGGTTAGGGTAAGGAACGACAACGTAGTCTTGAAAGGGGTAGTAGGTTAATCAACAGTTGAATCGACTGCTCTGGTGGTATCAGTGACAGGAGAATTCAGGAATCTCTCCAGTGAAAGAGAAGCGGCGGATTAAAGGGCAGTGGCTGATTCTGAAATTGGGATCCGGTAACATTCGGATTTGTGGCAAGTCTGTATCCGGACAATTACTTTCGGGTTCCTATTTTCGGAGTCTTTGTGGCTGGTCTGTATCCGGACAATTACATCCGGGTTCTTGTTTCCAGAGTATTTTCTGTCGACTTCATATCTGGATTATTATATCTGGATTGTTCAACTCCGATCCATTAGACCTCTTACAACTTCTACACCTTTACGATCTATCTCTATCAAGTCAGGAAACATTTTAAGCTTTCATCCGCCAAGGGTTTCTCTTGATTTGGTTTCCGAGTTTTGCTGTCCGGATAGGCATCAGGATTGTTAGTTAACCGGAATTGTAAGCTTTGGTATCTGGGTTTGGCTGCCAGGATTTATCCGGATTGTTTGCCACGGGTTTGAGGAAATTTTTTGAGGAATTTCCTTCACTAAATAGATGAGTGACAAAGATGGCCTTCGATCAGGAAATCTTTGGTATCAGGTCCGGATGGGTTTTCGTTTGGATTTATCAAAAAGTTTTGGGGGATCATTAAAGGGGAGTTGATTACGGCTTTGCGGTGGTTTTGGGATAAAGAAAGGATAAGTGGGGGATTCAATTCATCATCCTCACCTTAATTTCAAAGGTCCCAAATCCGGAGGGCCTTGGTGAATTTCGACCGATTAGCCTCATAGGGGTTTTGTACAAGACGGTAGCAAAAATCTTGGCGGAACGAATGAAGGTTGGGTGGGTAAAGTAATAAGCAATGTTCAAAGTGCCTTTATTAAAGGGTGGCATATTTTGGATGGGGTTTTAATTGCAAATGAGGTAGTTGAATTTATAAGAAAAAAGAAAAAAAGTGGGTTGATATTTAAAGTGGATTTTGAGAAAGCCTACGATAGCGTCGAATGGGACTTTCTTTTGGAGACTTTGGAGAAGATGGGGTTCGGGAGAAAATGGGTAAGGTGGGCCAGGGCATGCGTCCACTACACTTCGATGTCGGTAGTCATTAATGGGTCCCCGACGAAAGAATTCAAAATGGGTAAAGGTTTGAGACAAGGGGACCCGTTAGCCCCATTTCTCTTCCTAGTGGCGGCTGAAAATTTGCACATCCTAATGGAAGAAGCGAAGGAGAGGGGTCTTTATGAAGGAATCAAAGTGGTAAAGGATGATGTAAAAATTTCTCACCTGTAATTTGCGGATGACGTGATCTTCTTCGGCAAATGGAACCTTGTGAACCTAAAAAATCTCATGAAGATCCTAGGGTGCTTCCAAGAGATTTCGGGATTAAAAATAAATGTTAGCAAGAGCAAAATATTCAGTTTGGGAGTTCAAGACGAGGAGGTATATGGATGGGATCGGGGCTTAGGGTGCGGATGGGGGGTCTCTTCCTTTCACGTACCTTGGCCTCACGGTTGGAGCTTCAATGTGTAGGATGACATCGTGGAAACCGATTATCGAAAAGGTAAAGAATAAATTGGCATCGTGGAATACAAAATTGATTTCTTTTGGAGGAAGGCTTACTTTGGTTAAAGCGGTCTTAGGAAGCATGTCATTGTACTATTTTCCTTTATTTCGAGCCCCGAAAGGAGTGATAGTAGAATTGGAGAGGATTCGAAATAGATTCTTCTGGGGGAGTGGGGGGGATCGGGTGAAAAAAAGAAAGCGACATGGGTCAATTGGGAAAAAACTTTGGGGAGTCTTAAAAATAGGGGCTTAAATGTAAGGAGTTTGCAATCGCTGAATTGGGGATTATTGGGTAAATGGTGGTGGCATTTTTTAAATGAAAAAGATGCAATATGGGTAAGGGTAGTGAGAAGTATTTACGGGGAAGTGGGAGCCTTAGGTGCTAACAATTCAGACAACGGGTATACATAATCGACATGGAAAAATATTGTGCGAGTTGTGAAGGACTTGGATAAAGAAGGGCTGAATTTTTCGGATTCATTTGGAAAGAGGATCGGGGATGGCATAGACACCAAGTTCTGGAAGGATACGTGGGCGGGTGATTAAAGTCTCCAAGAGGACTTCAATCGTTTGTTTAGATTGGATTCCGACAAAACGGTAAGTGTAGCGCAAATGGGAGAATGGGTGGGGGAGGCTTGGACGTGGAAATGGGCATGGAGAAGGGAACCAAGGGCCCAAGAAACAGGAGAAATGGAGGAACTAATAAGGCGGGTGTTAATGCCAAAAATCACACAAAGGATAACTTAAGGTTGATGTGGAACTTTTAACAACTAAAGAAAGGGATCTCAAGACAAACAACACGATCGCGGAAAAAAGTAAATAAGACAGGAGAATTGGTGACGCGGAAAACCCAAACGAGGGAAAACCCGCGGTCGACTTGTGAGAGTCGACGGTGCACTATGATCGCCAAAAATGGTCGAAATCCTTTGGTAACAAGTGTCGAGTGTACAATAGATTACAATAAGAGTAAAAATAAACTTAATCGTAAGCTAAAGTTGTGCGTCGTGCGTAAATCGTGTGAAATGAACTGTTGTCGTGCGAATTGAACTGCTCGTCGTGCGAAACTTGCGTGAGCGATGATGGTTCAAATGCTCTGTTGATCACTGTTGCATTGTGTAGGAAATGTAGAGGTGTGTGTAGATGTTCAGATGTTGTGTTCTTCCGATGTTTCGATGTGTCCCGTTTGAGTGTGGATCAAGCCTTTATATAGCTCTTGGCAGCATTGAATGTGTCTTGATGACTTGTTTGTAATCGTCGTCGGGTCTTTAATGTCATTAAGAGCTCGTCCGTTACTGACCGTTGTACCATAAATGCTCGTGGACCTGCATTAATGGAACAAAAAAAACGACTGTTGCCTGTTAACGGTTAGTATAATCGTACGACCGTCTTAAGTCTTGGACGTCGGTCGTATGAAACTTACGACCATCGTAGAAATGTACCACCAAATATTCGATTATAAACAACCTGCAAGACCTTATCTTAATACAAGAATGGTCTTACCTAAATGTCATATGTGTTATTTACCGTCGGTCGTGAGGTGTGGATTTTTACCCAAACAGTTTGCCCCCAAAATTTGAATTTCGACGTGAAATTCGAATTTTAAATCTGACGAAGTAACTTGACACGTGTCGTATGGGGAGAGGGTCTGGTCGAAGCCCAACCGTCTTGGTTCGATTTGGACTGAGGGAGGCGAAGTAGTCGTGACGTCATGGCGACGTGTCAGAGGCATGGAGCTGTTATTGGACAGATGTCGTTCATCCGGGCGTTGCATGCGAAAAGGTGGTGGACAACTGTCGACTATCCACTGGACTGATCTGACACGACGTTGCTATAAATATCGTGATACCAGAGATCACTTCCTTTTTTACGCTTGCGATATTTTCAGAGATAGATTCAGAGAGATTTACTTGCTTTCCTTGCGTGAACCTTAAGTGTTTAAAAACCGAAAGAATATCTTTCGTTTTTCTTACTGATTTCAAAAAATGTCGATCAGGCCTGTAAGTACCATCGTCGGACAAGACGGTTTATCTGCTTTTAGGACTTTGTCGGGTGTCCCGGCGGCAGTGCGGTTGTATTCGCCGGATTAGTTCCGTCCATCTGAGTGCCCGAATGGGCATTTCTTTTTATACGAATACCCATTCAAAGTGGGTTTTAAGTGGCCATTCTCCCCATTGGTTAGGGAGTTTTTTAGTAGGTTTCGTCTTTCTCCTGCTCAGATGATGCCACAGTTTTGGCGGATTATCCACGGGATCGATAAGGTCACCGCTGATTGGACAACGCCGTTCACGGTGGAGGATCTTCTGCCGTCTCATCTGGTTAAGTTGGACAACTACCACCGATACAGCTTGTTCTCCAAATATAGGGGAGCTCAGGTTTTGGTGCTGAACACCCAAGTAAATTACCGGGAGTGGAAGACCAGGTATGTCTTTGGGAAGACTCAATCGTTTGAGTTCCTAGAAGAGGACACGACGTGGGTTTCTGCTGGGTGGAATACCAACAGTAAGTTACTTTTCTCGTTTTGTCGTGTATTTTCTTCTAATCGTGTGTTTTAGCTAATGTATGTTTTTGTTTAGCCATTGCGTTCCCCGAGGTTGGCGTCTCTAAGGAATCGCTAGCGAAGATTGAAAAATTTCGGATGTATAATCTAGAAGACAGGTCTTTCTTCGTCCAGCGTAGTCTTAGGGACGAGGGTTCAGACGACGAGGTCGTCGTACTAGGAGAGACGGAGACCCCTGTCGGAGAAGAAGTACAGAGAGAAGAGGAGGAAGAAGAGACATCAGGTAATAATCTTACGTCTTACCTGGTTTGTCGTACGATCTGGTCGTAAGTTTCTCTTCTCATCGTATTTTCTTTGTTTTGCAGGTGGGTCAGGCGATATGCCTACTCACGGTGTGTCTAAGAAGGAGGCTCAACTCCTCCTGGCCCGTCAGGCCAAGGAGTTGAAACGCAAGGATCCCCCACCCCCGTTGTCGGGGTAAAGAAATCTAAGACGGTTCTCCGGAGGGAACCGTCGTCGAAGGGTGGTGATCCGTCCAGGGTTGCCACTACTAAGAAGACGAAGAGGCCACCGGGTGTTATATATGCGACTTCGGTGAGCGTGGCCTCTCCTTTGACTGGAGAGGTCGCCCCTTCTCCCTCATCGGTCGACAAAGGGAAAGGGAAGATGACGGAGGGGTCCACCGGTGCTATGTCGGTGAATTTCACGCTGCCGTCTGATTTCATGTCTGGTGAAGACATAGATAGCGATAAAATCTTCCCAGACCTGGGGAAATACCTCCTGCCATCCTTTAAGGAGCGATTTCAGGAGGTTACGGTCGACAAGATGGGGTCGCAAGTCGCAGGGCTGACTTTTAAGGTATGTACGACTCATCTGTTTTATGTGTTTCTGTCGTTTGATTTCTGACGTTTGTGTGTTTAATCGTGCGACTACAGGCGTTCCAAACATCTCTCTGCTTGTATGCCCATATGGAGAAAATCCGTAGGGTTACACCCGTTACCTTGTAGAAAATGCGCAAGGCGCAAGAGGAAGCTCGCGTGGCACGGGATCATGAGAAGTTGGCAATGGAAAGGGTCGGGTTCCTCTCAACGAAACTCGATGAAGTGCAGGACTTCTATGAGGCATCGATGAGGGCGAAGGAAGACCTTCAGCGCCATTTGAGGGAAGCCCTTGAGAAGTCCTCTGCGACTGAGGCGGAGTTGGGAGCGACTAAGGGCTCCTTGGCCGAGAGCGAAAAACAGGTCAAGGACCTTAAGTCGCTCGTCGAGGCGAAATAGGGGGAGATCGCGTCCTTAGAGGAGCGACTCCAGTCCTTTGAGGCTCTGACCCGTTTGAGGGTCCGAGCGGCGATCATGCATCGCCATTTACTGGGGTTAGACCCTATGGCTGGAGCCGAAGAAGAGGTCGCCACTTATTTGGAGCAGGTCGGGGACGAGGAAGAACTCGACCAGGAAGACAAGCTCGAAGAAGGGGACCCGACGGACGCTGAGGTCGCTGGCGACGAGGAGGTCGCTAAGGAGCAGGACCCTCATCTGCCTTGATTTTTTGTTCTTTTGTTTATTTCTTTTTACGATGGGGCGACTATAATCGGTCGTGCCCTTTACTTTATGAATACAAGTAAATTTTTGTATGAATACACGTAAATTTTTGTTATACTATCGTGTTACTTTACTTTATTGTAAATAAACAAAATAAACGTGAGATAACAAAATTTAAAGGACGAGCATATAAAGCAGTAAGACGTATGTAAAACTGTACGACATAGGCGTTTGTAACTTTTTGAAGTAATTGGGCGACTGAGGCCGAAGAGATATTCTAAGTATGGAATTCAAGTCATAAGACTTCAACTCTGAAACTTAGATTAAAAAGCACCTGTTATGATTGTAAGATCCATGAGATGAATCATAAGATTTCACTTGTGGCGTATGAGTCATAGTTCGGCGGTCGTGACATACAGTCGTGACATTTTAGCCCTAGAGACTTTAATTCTCACGATTTAAATCGTAAGACTGGCGTTCGTGCGATCCTGCGAGCCTGCAATGTAAGATCCAGAGGTGGTCGTTGGTTTGACCAATGACCCTCCGATGCTTAAGTCAGTAGTCGTTTGGAAGAATAAATCGTAAGGAAAATTTCAAAATAAATACTTCTTTGAATGTACTGCGTTGCAACTACGTGGGATGTCTTGGTCGTCGAGGGTTTGAAGCCTATAAGCATCCTTCCCAACGACTTCGGATATTCGATAAGGTCCTTCCAATTTAGTGGATAACTTACCTGCGTTTGGTTCCTTGGTGTTTTGGAATACTCATCGTAAGACGTAGTCACCTTCTTGAAATATCTTGGCCTTAACATTTTGTTGAAATGCCGTTCAACAACCTGTCGATATCAAAGCCATTAACGGTGAGCAGCCGTAACGGACGAAGAGCATTATGGATAATCACTCCGGCGACCGTTTCCAGCCGTTGTAGCCGTTGATCAAAGCATTAATGGAGCTAATTAATGACACGAAGACTATAAATATCAAGCTCTATCAACATTTCATGATATCGAATATCCGGCCATTAACAACCGAAGCAATACTCAAGAACACTCGGAGAACAGCTCAAGTTATCGCTCTCGACGCACGACATCCGCCTTCGACCAACAGTTTACACTTTGTATTCACACACGACAAACACTTGTTTTTACATTCCAAACACTTGTACTTTACATTTTGAAGCATTTCCTTCATTTTTATTGTAATCTCTGTACGATCGACATCAGTACCGAAGGACATCGCCCCTGATTGGCGACCATAGTGCAGCGACGACATCCCCTGTCGTCCGCAGGTTTTTTCCTCGATTGAGGTTTTTCCTACGTCATCAAATACCTTGTTTCTTTATCTTTTTTCCTCGTCGCACGTCTCGTCGAAAGATTCTTTCTTTAGTTGTTTAAGTCCACATCGACCTTAAGTTGTCCCTTTGGTGCAATTTTTGGCATTAACAGTTTGGCGCCATCCGTGGGACTACATCTAGAGAAAATCCTCGACGAACGTGCATTCTACTAATAGTTTCTTGGAGTTTCTTCTATTTTCTGTTGTAGGAAAATGGCAGCCCCTGGAAATCCGCAGCAGGCCGTCGCTCAGATGTATCAGGAGCTCGTGGTTGCCAGGAATCAACTCAATGCAACGGCAGAGCAGAATCACAGAGCAACTGAAGAGATCGCACGGCTAAGGAATCCTTTTGGATCCCAAAATGGTCCTAGACCATTCATCCAGAATCCAGGCCCGGAGCCAGGCCCGTCCGCGCAAAATCAGCATCCTGGTCCATTCATGCAGAATCAGCAGTCGGGTCCGTTCATTCCGAATCCTCAGTCTTGGCAGATTCCCCCTCAGCACATCCGACCACCACCCTTGAACAATGGATCCCAACTATTGCAAGGTGGCGCCCAGCCGTTTCAGAATGGATCCCAGCCGTTTTCCCAGCCATTCCAAAGTGATCTGCAACCTTTCCAGCAAGGATCGCAACCTTTCCAGCAAGGATCGCAATCTTTCCAGCAGAGATCGCAGCCATTTCAGCATGGACCACAATCGTTTCAGAATGGACCGCAACAATTCCACTATGGGTCGCATCCATATTTTGTTCCGTTCAACGGGGACATCAATGGTTCATCGCGTGGTAATGGCACTAGTCCAGGGACCAATCCCTCGACAGGGGCAAATCCTGATCTTAACGATCCCGTCGCTCGGCATTTGAAGATGTTAGAAGACCAAAATGAGCGCGTCCTGTCTTTGCTCGCCAAGTTGCATGGGGTAGCCGTGCCTGTCGACGTCGAGCCTCGTTCGGGGTATCAGACGTCGCCCTTCATCGACGAGATCGCCACCGTCGAGGTCCCAAAGGCGTATAACATTCCTGCCTTCACTCCCAAGTATTCGGGTGTAACCGATCCAACCGAGCATGTCGCGCAGTATAAGCAACTCATGTGGACGATCTCGATTCCACACACGTACCAGGAAGTATGCATATGCAAGAGTTTCGGGGCGACTCTCACTGGTCCAGCTCTCCAGTAGTTGATCAATCTCAAACCCAAATCTATTGGGTCGTTCGCCGAATTGGTCAACCAATTCTTCCGGCAATTCGCCAGCAGTCGTAAGATGGAAAAGCAGACTAGTGATCTGTACTATGTCGTGCAGAAGACCAATGAGTCTATTCGAAGTTATTTCAATAGATTTAATGCCGAAATGATCAGTATCCGCAATTGTGACATCAAAACTGCGATCGAAGCTTATAAACGTGGTCTAGACGATAGTTCGGGTCTATATATCGATCTGACCAAGTACCCCCCCAGAGAATTTCGAAGACGCCCGAGCTCGAACCTTAGCATATATGAGGGTCGAAGACGACGCAGCCTTTCGTCGTAAACACACTAGCGACAAGAAGCCGTTAGGTGTCAAGAAGCCAGAATTCAAGCCGAAAGCCATATCCAGAATAGAGTCAGCGCGTCAGATTTCTGACGTTCGATTCAAGACGAAGGCAGAAGCTAAGACCACGACTAAATTCCCATTGTACCCCAAGATCTCCTCTTATGGGTTCAAAGGGTCAGCTAAAGACTTAGTCAAGGCTCTGAAGACCACCCAAGCAACCATCCGGTGGCCGAAGAAGTCTGACTTGGACGATGCTAAGAAGGATAAATCAAAGTGGTGCGACTTCCACGTCGACCATGGTCATGCGACAGATGATTGTATCGCACTCAAGAAGGAATTGGCATATCATGTTCCACAAAGTAATCTCAAAGATATTATTGATAATGTCGTTATTAACAACCATCGACCGTCGACTCCCGAGCATGCAAAAGTTATCAATTAAAATCCCCTACGCCATTGGGAATCCTGAAGATCGAGAATGAGTCGAAACGTCGCTATGGTGCCCTGTCGTACGACGATATGATCAATCACAGACAGTATCTCATCGGATCTTCGTGTCGTCATGTCATTTAAAACTTATCTTTCTTTCCAAAAAGAATAGGATAATAAATGACAGGGGGCAATACCCCATGAAGGAAAAAGGTATGATTTCTAACTCTTTTCCATACAAATTTTTCTCACAAACAGCTACTGACTTAAGCATCAGAGGGTTATTGGCTAGCCGACGACCAACCCCCGACATCATTTTATCGCAGGATCGCACGATAATAATCACTAAGTCTACTATATGACTTTAAATTCGCAAGGTCGCACGATATACATGATCAGGTCTTTTCTTCCTAGATCATCCCTTACACAGGGGCATACGATACAAATTCATCGTACGATCTCGTCGTACAATCGCGAAGCCTAAAACAACTTATCTTTAAGTTTCTTGGTTTTCATACCCTGAATGGATGCTTTAATCGCGTGTTTATATTTGTTTTACGTTCTTACCATCGTATTACAATAAAGGCCTTAGTCGCATGATTTCTTATGCATCTTACGTTCCATTAATGCGATATTTGTTTACCAAGTATATAAAACACAAGTTCAAACAAAAAGTGCATTTATTAAAGGATCGTCAGGTACACGCTCGATCACCGACGGTCGAGCAGCCAAGCAAACAAAATATAATTCCTAAATTAAAGGAGGAGCATCCGTCTCATTCATGCCCGAAGTCCCGTCCTGAAGGTTTTCGCCTGCCACCTCCTCCTCAACGTCCTTCTCATCATCCGAGTCAAGATCCCTCGTGGACCCAACACCGTTCAGGTAGATGTCCAACTCCTCCTTCGCCGAAGCAAGAGGGTCTTTTCCCAGCAGATGTCGACGCATGATCGCCACCCGAGCAGTCAGACGAGCTATGGCAAAAACAGACTTACCCTCGTCCTTTGCATCCTGCACTTCTTTCTCCAGACTCTCTACCTTGGATTTATAATCTTCGGCCTCTTTGGAAACAACAGCCAAAGACTCCTAAATTTTATCCATCTCCTCCTTTTGCTCGGCAGTCATGGATAAAGATTGCGTCAGGCGATGACTGAGATCTTCCTTGGCAAGATGGACAACCTTCAAATGGTTTAAAGCCTCGTCAAGCCGCTTCGAAAAATCCTCAGCACGACTTGCAGAGACGCTCGCTCTGTCCAACGCCCTTTCTCTCTTTCACGAGACGCAGACAAGAGATCCTTTATTTTCACTGTCCCCCCGCGTAAAGCCAAAGACGCCTGTAGTGCCTGTGAAATCATACATTGATAAATAAAACAACGACAACGACAACGAAGTCTGGGCCTAGACAAACCAAGTCTTGAAAGAAAGACTTACCATGAACACCAAGCCGGCTGAATGGGCCCCCGTCTCCCCGATAGGAAACCCCTCAAAACGCTCCCTGAAAGACATGAGCAGGAATTTCTCCAAATGAGGGAACAGGTTCATCCCGTCTAGGACATCACCTGACATAAAGTCCGACGGCAACGTAAAGTTAACCGTCGTGACCTTTTCCCCTCCCGTCGAATGGCCCTTGCCCTTGTCGGCCGACAAAGGGTTCGACGCGGCAGACAGGGACTTCACCGTTTCCGCCAGAGGAGCAGAATTAATGGGTATCGCGGCAATCACCTTCTTAGGTGATCCGACCCCTACCTTCTCGGGTGAAGCGACTCTCGACGAGTCATCAACCCCTACAAACGACTCCCTCGGGACCGTCGTCCTCGTCTTCTTCGGAATTTCAGGGCCAGCAGACATGGATTTTAGCCTCTTCTCTCTACCCTGACGAGCACGCTCCAGCTCAGCTGCTCTCTTAGCAGAAACATTCAACACTTTAGGTTGAGACCCTCCTGGAAAAAAGGAATGGCATAAGGCACGCAAAGGAAAAAGACTCGAGGTAACATAGGAAGAAAAGGAAAGTAAAGCTTACCCGTCATCCCTCTCCTTCCTCTCGACTTATCTTCCTCCTCTTCTCTTCCTTTCTCTTCACACTTCTCCCCCTGGTTCTCTCCTGAAGATTCTAAATCATCGTCATCCGCCGACTGTCGCACAACGAAAGACCTTTTGGCGATGCTACATTCTAAAAACGAATTGATCTTCACTTGAGAGTTAGCGTCTGGCTTCACGACCTCGAATTTTATGGCTGTCAACATACAAAAAACAAGTCAAAAATCATGTGTAAATCATCTACAGCGCACGCTAGATGAAATGACGAAGCTCACCCGACGTATTTCGGCCCGTCCTAATCCACTCACTCTCGGAGTCAAGAGACAACTTACACACGAATACATATCGGGTCTTCCACCCACGATCGTTCACACCTGTCCCCAAGACTAAAACACGATCACCTTTAAACCTAGAATGTAAGCTACAACGATGACATCCGTCCATCTTGGCTTGATAAGCCGAAAGGAGGTCATGTGCATTCATGGGAGAATCCTATTTCTTAGTAGCACGTTCGAGCACTCGTACGACTCGCCAGAACTGGGGCATCAACTGACTCGGTGCTAAATCAAACTCTAACATAAACGCCTTGGTTAGAGGAGAGAAAGGCCATTCAAAACCTATCTTAAAAGGGTATTCATAGATTACGATGTACCCCTCGGGACACTCATTTGATCGGATCTGACCTGGACGGATCAATTCGACCCACATAGGAATTTTTGCTAACCTTCTAAAGTCACGAAGGTCTGACGACTCTTGAATAACACTCTCAGGATCCCTCGACATTTCTAAACAAAATTTACAGAAGTCAGAGAAATCGTACCTTATATAGGCGCGCTAGACCTCGAGGAACTTAACCAAGTCAAAGATTTTCACAAATCTGGAAGAGATCAGACAAAGAATGGCAAGGAAATCACAGCACAAACTCTTCTAGGGCGAAACAAGGAAATGATCCATCAAAATCCCTATTTAGACTGAAAAACAGGGCTGGATCGAATCCCTGGATGATTTCCATGCGTCCATGTCCTTTCGTATATCCGCTAGGATCTTCGACACCTGTCCTCGACAGCTAGTAAGCATCATCGCGCGCCAGTATGACGCCACAACTTTTCAACTTCTCTTTCAGTTAAAGGCGAACCGGTCTAGTTCCACGACAACCAGGTAAGTCCCTCAACCCAGGACACAAGTCTAAGCGTTCGACAAGCAAAATTTAAAACTTAAATTTGACATACAATTTTCAAATTTTGGAGGCAAACTGTTTGGGCAAAAAATCACGTCGCTCGACCGCGACCAGAACAGGTAAGACGTATGATTAGGGACTGTATCTTGTATTAAGATAAGGTCTCGATAAAGACCCAGAACACCATCGTCGTCCCTCATAAAAGGTAAGTCGAGAGTTCCTCACGACGCTCGACCATAGCGTCGCCCGTCCCGCACGACCATCGCATAAGATCATTGTACCTTCGAGCAAAGCTAATGTTAACCTTGACTGTTACGTGTGTTAAGTATTTAATGCAGGAGTCAAAGCCATTAACAGTGAGCAGCCGTAACGGACGAAGAGCATCTTGGATAATCACTCCGGCGACCGTTTCCAGCCGTTGTAGCCGTTGATCAAAGCATTAATGGAGCTAATTAATGACGCGAAGACTATAAATATCAAGCTCTATCAACATTTCATGATATCGAATATCCGGCGATTAACAACCGAAGCAATACTCAAGAACACTCGGAGAATAGCTCAAGTTATCGCTCTCGACGCACGACATCCGCCTTCGACCAACAGTTTACACTTTGTATTCACACACGACAAACACTTGTTTTTACATTCCAAACACTTGTACTTTACATTTTGAAGCATTTCCTTCATTTGTATTGTAATCTCTGTACGATCGACATCAGTACCGAAGGACATCGCCCCTGATTGGCGACCATAGTGCAGCGACGACATCCCCTGTCGTCCGCAGGTTTTTTCCTCGATTGAGGTTTTTCCTGCATAATCAAATCCCTTGTTTCTTTATCTTTTTCCCTCGTCGCACGTCTCGTCGAAAGATTCTTTCTTTAGTTGTTTAAGTCCACATCGACCTTAAGTTGTCCCTTTGGTGCGATTTTTGGCATTAACACTTTCTGCCCTGGGGCAGGAGGTAATTTACCAACAATATCCATTCCCCACCTCATGAAGGGCCATGTGACCAAAGATGTATGTAGAGGTTCAGAAGGTTGGTGTATCATACCTGAGTGTCGTTGACATGTGTCGCAACTTTGGACGTACCTGGTGGCATCTTGCCTTATTGTCGACCAATAATAGCCTTGTCGCGATATATGATTCGCAAGACTGCGACCACCAGAATGGTTGCCACATTCGCCGTCGTGCATTTCTTTCAGAATGTCTTGTACCTGTTCTGGATTATCGATGCATCGTAGGTTTAGACTTGTCGATGATCGTCGATAAAGTCTGCCACCAATGATAAGGTATTTTGAAGCTTTAAATCGAATCTTTCGAGCTTCCATCCTGTCTTCAGGTAGTTGATCGTGCATAAGATAATTTCTGATATCGTACGACCAACCATTTTATGTGTTAAGAACACAAATTGTTTCAGAGTCCTCGATGGACGAGGTCGCTAGGTGGATCATACGAATAGCGTCGAATGACGACTTATTGAGTGCTGATCCAAGGTTGGCTAGCGCATCAGCTTGAGTGTTTTGATTTCTGGGGATTTGCTCGATTGAGAACGAATCAAATATCTTTGACTTCCTTGGCTATCTTGAGATAAGCTGTCATCTTGGAATCTTTTGCTGCGAATTCCCCTTCATTTGGTTTATGACCAATAGGGAATCGCTTCTGACGTGGAGTCCGATTGCCCGAAGTCGTGAGTCATATACATGCCCACGATCAGAGCTTCGTATTCTGCTTCGTTGTTAGTGGCTTTGAAACCACATCGTATGGAGTACACCATCTTGCCCCCCTGTGGGGACTTTAAGACGACACCAAGACATGCTCCTCTGCGTTTGAAGAACCGTCGACATGGAGTATCCAGGTCGTGTCGTTTGTAGTCGCCACAGTATAGGTCTCATTATGTGCTTCTTTTTCCAGCTCAGGACTGAAATCGGCGACGAAGTCGGCTAGGACCTGCGATTTAATTGTTGTACGAGGCTTAAAGTCAATGTCATAGCCACTGAGGTAAATACTCCATTTTGCTAGTCGTCCTGTTTGCTCGGGTTTTCTCAAGACTGACTTGAGAGGAAAATTTGTTATGACGGTAATAGGATGAGATTCGAAGTAGTGTCTTAACTTTTTTTCCGCTGTAACTAGTGATAAAAGTAGCTTCTCCATAGACGTATATTGTGTTTCAGCTTCCAGCAGAGACTTGCTGACGTAATAAATCGGTAGTTGTTGCATGTCGTCCTCTCTACTCAAGACGACACTTACTGAGTGATGACTTACGGCGAGATATAGCTGTAGGATCTCGTGTTCCTTTGGTTTTGAAAGCAAGGGTGGAATGGCCATGTATTCTTTCAATCGTTGTAGTGCTTGTTCGTGATCGTTCGTCCAATCGAAACCTTTGTTCTTCTTCAAGACATTATAAAACAAATGGCATTTATCGGATGATCGTGAGATGAAGCGATTTAACGCTGCCACACGACCCGTAAGTCGTTGGTCCTCCATGAAGTTTCTGTGCGACTTGATGCTTATCAAGGCTTTGATTTGATCGGGATTTGCCTCTATGCCTCGTCTTGGGACCATGTACCCCAGGAATTTTCCGGCGCTGACTCCGAAGGAACATTTCGTAGGATTCAGCTTCATCTGATATTGTCGAAGGATGTCGAAGGATTTCTTCAGATGATCGATATGGTCGGTCACCTGCTTGGACTTGACAAGCATGTCGTCAATGTAGACCTCCATGGTGTCGCCAAGGTGTTCTTTGAACATCTTGTTAACCAATCGTTGGTAGGTTAATCCTGCATTTTTCAAGCCAAAAGGCATGACCTTGTAGCAGTATATGCCTTTATCTATCATAAAAGCAGTCTTCTCTTGGTCTTTGCTGTGCATCAGTATCTGATTCTATCCAGAATAAGCATCCATGAACGTCAATAGTTCATGTCCTGCGGTTGCGTCGACCATAGCGTCGATGTGGGGTAGTGGGAATGGATCTTTAGGACAGGCCTTGTTAAGGTCCGTGAAGTTGATACACACTCGCCACTTCCCATTTTTCTTTTGTACGACCACGACGTTGGCTAACCAATCGGGGTACTTCACTTCTTTGATCTTCCCAATCTTAAGCAAGTTGTCTACCTCATCGTTGATCACCTTGTTCCGCTCAGGAGCGAACTTACGGCATTTTTGCTTTATTG
Source organism: Saussurea involucrata (assembly GCA_033807775.1). Lineage (NCBI taxonomy): Eukaryota > Viridiplantae > Streptophyta > Magnoliopsida > Asterales > Asteraceae > Saussurea > Saussurea involucrata. The sequence goes on from CM066321.1 coordinate 178,078,115, forward strand.
GTTTGAACGATGGATCGATGTTTAGCTTGTGGGATATGACGTCGGGATCTATGCCGACCATGTCTTCGTGCGTCCAAGTGAAACAATCAACGTGCTCCTGTAAAAAGGAGATTAGCTGACTCTTTATGATGGGATCTAACAATGCCCCCACAAAAGACAATTTGATCAGGCTTGTCCTGGTCCAAGACGACTTCTTCTAGGAGATAATCATCTGAGGACTCAGGGACATCCTGGACCTGTAATTGCTAGATGTCTCTTTTCTGTGGTTTCAATGTCGCCTTGATGCAATCACGTGTGGTCTTCTGTTCACTTTTGATTTCTTGTACTCCCCATGGCGTCGGAAATTTGATTGTCTGGTGATAGGTCGAAGGGACCGCCTTCATGTCGTTGATCCACGGTCGACCAAGTATAACGTTGTAAGCTGACGAACAGTCGATAACGTTAAACTTTGTTTGCTTGTTGACCCCTTTGGCGTACACAGGGAGGTTGATTTCTCCTAAAGTGTTGGTAGAATATCCATTAAATCCTATCAGAGTCGTCGATCGACGAGTGATCTCTGACTTATCGATGCCCATAGCTTTGATCGTGCTCAAGAAAATAATGTTAGCCGAACTGCCTCCGTCGACCAGTACTCTTTTGGTCGAGCAGTTGCCAATAGTAAGCTAGATGATTAACCCGTCGTGATGTTTCTGCCAGTTGTGCTGGAGGTCGTCCTGATCGAACGTTATTGGCATCGCCTCTAGTTGCAACTCCTGCTTTGGTCGAGACTACTGAGGAATGGGATATTCTCCCGATGATTGACTGGCGTGCCGCTTGGCTGTCGAATATGTTAAACCACAGATGTCTGATCCACCGGTCACGCAATTGACGACTTTTGCGTGGGCTGGGGATGTTGGTCTTACGTTTTTTACTGGCGTAGATTCTTTATCAATCAGACCTTGGAGATGACCCATGGGGACGATCCAGGCTAACTCCTTTTGTAAGGCAAGGCAGTTATCTGTCGTATGACCGTGGTCACTATGGAAGTCGCACCATTTGGTCTTATCTTTCTTATCGTCATCTTTGTCGCTTTTCTTAGGCCACCGAATAGACGACTAAATGTTCTTGAGAGCTTCGACCAAATATTTCGACGTCCCCTTGAATCCATTAGAGGAGATCTTAGGATATTGAGGAAATCTGGGCGTAGGATTACTCTTTTCTTGTCGAACCGAACGTTCGATATCTGGCGTGCTGGCTCTGTCTTGACGCTCGTCTTTGACTTGAAATCTGGTTTCTTGATCCCGAGCGACTTTTTATCAGTAGAATGCTTACGACGGAAAGTCATATCATCTTCTACTCTCATGTAAGCCAATGTCCTAGCTCGGACGTCTTCAAAGTTCTCTGGCGGGTATTTCGTAAGATCGACGTATAGTCCTGTAGTGTTGTCATCTAGACCACGCTTGTAGGCTTCGATGGCGGTCTTGACATCACAGTTTCGGATGCTGATCATTTTTGCGTTGAAACGGTTGAAGTAACCCCAGATGGATTCTCCAGATTTTTGGACGACGTAGTACAGGTCGCTGGTCTGCTTCTCCATCTTGCAACTACTGGCGGTATGTTGCGAAAACCACTTGACCAACTTGTAATACCCCGGGTAAGTTCGTTAGTTAAATTCTAGTTCCGTTAAATTTATTTAACTCTATAATTGATATTTAGGGTAAGTTTGGGTTAATTTATAAGTTAAGGGTGTTTTGGTCATTAGTGATTAGCTCAAGGACTAAAATGGTAAAATGGGTTGATATTACCCCATTAGTAATTCAGATATTTCATAAACAGCAGTAAATATCAGAAAGTGTGTGTGTGTGTGTGTGTGTGTGTGTTTGTGAGTCAAGAATAAGAAGAAAGAGTCACAAGGGTAAAGGATTAAATTGGTGTACTTGGAAGTGATTTGAGATACTGTGAATCGGGGGTGAAAAGCTGAATCTTTTGGAAAAGACTGGGAGGAGTTTTGATAAGTAAACAGGTGAGTTTTTACTTAAAATGTTTTCAAACTGGAATACATATATGTGGGATGAGAATGTGATGAATAAGTGTAATAATGTGCATATTATGTTTATATGAGTATTACACTGCATGAGTGCTAGTTGGCCGGGCTTAGGACCGGTGGGGTAGGCTGTACAGAGGGACATCAGTGTTGGTTGTATTTAGTACAGTGGTGTAAATTGATTAGTTGGCTCGCAACCAATTAATATGGCCAAGAGAATGAGATAGAAAAGTACACGATGCATGAGTCATAATTGGTATTCTTATGTGTGTTATGTATATGATATTTGTACAAATGGTTTTTAACTGACGGGGATTTTCTCACTAGACCTCAAGGTCTAACCCTCATTTTGTTTTAAAATATGTATTCCATGTGGTGGATCAAGTAAGACCAAATGAGAAGGGTAATCTGTGGCTAGCTTTTGGAAGACTTATGCTTTTGATGATCATGATATGATTTGTCGTTATAGCTTTGTTATTAGTTATAATGTAATGTAATTAGCTAAAAGTTGTAATGATTGTAAAGACTAAGGGACCGTACTTGTTATAAGATGTATGTTTGTTATGTAACGATGTTATGCAATATATGCTATTTGATGTATGTTAGGAATATCGGGTCGTTACAGATGGTATCAGAGCCCTAGTTTAAGGGATTTAGGTATTTGTATCTGTACCTAGACTTAAACTGCATGTGAAGTAGGATGTCCCTAATTAATTCAGAACCTTGGGTTGCTAAGTATAAAAGGTATAAGGAACATCATGTAAGGTAATTTCGAATTACACCTGGCCAGTGTAATTGTGAACTTACAGGTACATGTTTGAACTGGAATACCTTATTATATGGGGTATGTGCTTATGTGTATATTAATCTTGTCTAAATCTACAGAATGGCAAGCGGTACTCGGAATATGAATAGAGAGGGGGGAGGAAACCCTAATAGAACGAATCCAACAGTTGGAACAAGGGGAAGAGGAGGGGAACGAGGTAGGGGCAGAACAGGAGACAGAGTTCAGACGCAAGGTACTAAATTTGTTACCAGAAACGATTTGACGGCTGAAATGGGAAGACTGCAAGCGAGTATACAAGCTATGTTCGACCGAACTCGAAATACTGAAACTGAAGTACCGGATCCTAATTTGGAAGAAGAGATGCCTATTACACCTACTGTCATACTAGTGCCAAGGAAGTGTGACTATAAGATGTTTCTAAGTTGCAAACCTCCAACCTACGCAGGGGAAAGAGATCCAGTGAAGGCCATGAGGTGGCTAAAAGAGATAGAAGTTGTCTTCAAGACCAACAAGTGCGCCGAAGAAGATAGAGTGCTATACGGGACCGCGATGTTGAAATCAAATGCTCTATACTGGTGGGAAGCTCTCATTACCTCTAGAGGATCTGATGTATATTATACTTTTACTTGGGACAAATTCAATACAGCTTTCAAAAGACAGTTTTGTCCTCAAGCGGCAGTTAGACAACTAGAGGAAGAGTTCATGAACCTGCAACAGGGAAGTTTATCGGTTAGGGATTACACTGCTCGTTTTCTGGAGAAGTCTCGATTCGCTGAATACTACGTTGCTACAGAGGCACTGAAGATGGAAAGATTTATCTTTGGGTTAAGGTCAGAAATCCGAAGTCTGGTGATTGCAAAGGGGCCGGAAACCTTCTCAGCCGTAGTAGATGCCGCGGAAAATGTGGAATGGGATAGAGGGAGAGATGCTGGTGACAAGAGTACTGGGAAGAGGAAATGGGAAGGGCCACATTATGATCCAAAGAAGTCTAGGTTTCAGAGATTTGATAGTCGTACGCCTTTCCGGCCAGTTGAAAGACCTTGCCCAAAGTGCCACCGTTTTCATCAAAGAAGTTGTCAAGTTGATCCTCGAAAGTGTTACAAGTGTGGAAAGATCAGTCATATTGCTAAAGACTGTCGGGTGGTTAGATTTGGTTTCTCGTGCAATTCTCCTGATCACCTTCAGTCCGATTGTCCGCTGGGGAGAGTACAATAGGGTGGTACATCATTAAGACCAACGGGTGTTAGACTGATAGTACCAAGGCCAGAATTACCAAGAGCAAGGGGTCGTGCCTTTCAGATGAAAGCGCAAGAAGCGGAGGAAACTCCTGATGTGGTTACATGTACATTTTTGATAAACTCTACACGTGCTAAAGTGTTATTTAACTCCGGTGCAAACCGATTGTTTGTGTCGCCTTCTTTTGCTGCCTATATGCATTTAAAGCCTAAAGTGTTAGATCATGCGTTAATGGTAGATACGGCTAATGATAATCAAGTACCGATTAAAGAGGTATTTGATAGTTGTGTGATAAACATAGATGGGTGTGGAGTACCTATTCAGTTATTTCCTATAGCCTTAATCGAGTTTGATATGGTAGTGGGAATGGATTGGTTAGCCGAGAATCAGGCTAGTATAGTTTGTGATAAAAAGTTGATAAATGTTGTTTTACCTAAGAAGGGACCAGTAGTGATTTATGGTGATCATAGAAATCATCAGTCTTGCCTTATCTCTTTGATGAAAGCTCGTAAGTGTGTTAGCAAAGGTTGTCCGAGTTACTTAGCTTATGTGATAGATACTAAGCTAGAAAAGAATAAGTTGGAAGATATTCCTGTTGTTAGTGAATTTCCGGAAGTTTTCCCAGAAGATTTGACTAGTCTTCTGCCCGTTAGACAAGTAGAGTGTGGTATAGATCTGATTCCTGGAGCCGCTCCTGTTGCCCATGCACCGTATCGTCTGGCACCTCCAGAGATGAAAGAAATGATGACACAACTGCAGGATCTTTCAGATAAAGGCTTCATCAGACCCAGTTCTTCGCCGTGGGGAGCACCGGTTTGTTTGTGAAAAAGAAGGATGGTTCGATGAGGATGTGTATTGATTATCGGGAATTGAATAAGCGCACGATCAAGAACAAGTATCCGCTTCCCAGAATTGATGACCTCTTTGATCAACTAGTTGGAGCTTGCTATTTCTCCAAGATTGATCTGAGATCTGGTTATCACCAACTAAAGGTTAAAGAAGAAGACGTTCTGAAAACTGCTTTTCGCACACGGTATGGTCACTATGAATTCTTAGTAATGCCTTTCGGTCTGACGAACGCCCCAGCTGCTTTTATGGATTTAATGAATCGAGTATGTAAGTCATATCTCGATAAATTCGTTATTGTGTTTATCGATGATATCCTTATCTACTCTCGATCAGAAGAAGAGCACGCACGACATCTTCGTTTGATTTTGGAGTTGTTAAAGAAAGAACAGTTGTATGCTAAATTTTCTAAATGTGAATTCTGGCTACGGGAGGTTCAGTTTTTGGGACATATAGTTTCCGAGAAAGGCATTCAAGTTGATCCAATATAAGTAGAAGCAATTGAAAAGTGGGAACCACCGAGAACGCCAACAGAGGTACGAAGTTTTTCGGGTTTAGCCGGCTACTATCGAAAGTTTATACAAGATTTCTCCCGTATTGCTACGCCTTTGACCAAGCTGACTCGAAAGAATATAAAGTTTGAATGGAAAGCAGAACTGGATGGAGCATTCCGAATATTGAAAGAGAAACTCTGTAGTGCCCCGATACTGTCACTACCTGAAGGTTTCGATGATTTTATTGTTTACAGTGATGCCTCCAAACTGGGATTGGGATGTGTATTAATGCAGCGTGGGAAAGTTATTGCTTATGCTTCTCATCAACTGAAGGATCATGAACGACAGTATCCTACACACGACATGGAACTTGCAGCAGTTCTTTTCACGTTGAAGATTTGGAGACATTATCTTTATGGTTATAAGTGTCAAATTTATACCGATCATAAAAGTCTCCAACATCTTTTCGATCCGCGGGAATTGAATATGAGACAAAGAAGATGGTTAGAACTGGTGAATGACTACGATTGTGAAATTCTTTATCATCCGAGAAAGGCGAATGTGGTAGCTGATGAACTGAGTCGACAAGAAAGGAGTGGAACAATAAAAGCCATTGCACTACGAGCTGAACTCCTACCTAATATCTTTGACGAATTGAAGAAATGTCAAGTAGAAGCTTTTCAAGAAGAACACTTGAAACCAGAACGGTTAGTAGGAATATCAGCAACACTCATAACAGATGATCGTGGGTTACAGTGTCTGAGAAACAGAATTTGGGTGCCTCGTTTGGGTGGTTTACGTGATCGGGTACTACAAGAAGCTCATCAATCTCGTTTCTTTATTCATCCAGGTACGAATAAGATGTATAAAGGTCTACGACAATATTACCGGTGGCCGGGAATGAAAAGAAGTGTTGCTCAGTATGTGGAAGGTTGTTCTACTTGTAAGAAGGTGAAGATTGAACATCAAAAGCCGTTTGGGCAGTTGCAGCATCTAGAAATACCGATGTGGAAATGGGATCAGATTACTACAAATTTCATCATGAAGCTACCAAAGACTCCGAAGGGGTTTGATGCTATTTGGGTGATCGTTGACAGGTTGACAAAGTCTGCTCACTTTCTACCAATAAAAGAAACCTATTCGTTGGAAAGGCTAGCCAAACTATATATCAATGAAATAGTAACTCGACATGGAGTTCCAATCTCGACCATCTCTGATCGCGATAGTCGTTTTACTTCAAGGTTCTGGAAGAGTTTTCAAAAAGAAATGGGAACGCAGATAAAGTTAAGTACAGCGTATCATCCTCAAACTGATGGCCAGAGTGAACGAACGATTCAGACTTTAGAAGATATGCTACGAGCCTGCATTATTGATTTTGGGGGATCATGGGATAAGTATTTGCCGTTGATAGAATTTGCCTACAATAACAATTATCATTCCAGCATTCAAGCAGCACCGTTTGAAGTTCTGTATGGTAGAAAATGTCGTACGCCTATGTGTTGGAACGAAGTGGGAGAGAAACAGTTAGCAGATCCAGATTTAGTTCAGTTAACCGCGGATAAGATTACTCAGATACGGGAATGATTGAAAGTGACTCAAGACAGACAGAAAAGCTACGCCGACCGACGCCGAAAACCGTTTGCAATGTAAGCTTGGAAAGGAGTCATTCGATTTGGGAAACAAGGTAAGCTTAGTCCAAGGTACATCGGGCCATTTGCAATCATAGAAAAGATCGGTAAAGTAGCCTACATGTTGGATCTTCCGTCAGAGTTAAGTAGGATTCACAACGCTTTTCACGTATCGAATTTCCGGAAGTGTTTGGTTACGTCGGATCAGGCAGTTTCTCTACCAGAAATACAAGTTGATGAAAGGTTGAATTACGTGGAGGAACCTTAAGCTATAGTTGACAGTAAAGTTAAAGTGATGTGGAGTGGAAAGGAGATCAAGCAAGTAAAACTACAATGGAGACACCATAGGGGTCAAGATGCTACTTGGGAATCAGAATTCGAAATGAGAACTAAGTACCCGTACCTTTTTTCCTAACCGAATTCCGGGACGGAATTCTTTTAAGGGGAAGATGATGTAATACCCCGGGTAAGTTCGTTAGTTAAATTCTAGTTCCGTTAAATTTATTTAACTCTATAATTGATATTTAGGGTAAGTTTGGGTTAATTTATAAGTTAAGGGTGTTTTGGTCATTAGTGATTAGCTCAAAGACTAAAATGGTAAAATGGGTTGATATTACCCCATTAGTAATTCAGATATTTCATAAACAGCAGAAAATATCAGAAAGTGTGTGTGTGTGTGTGTGTGTTTGTGAGTCAAGAATAAGAAGAAAGAGTCACAAGGGTAAAGGATTAAATTGGTGTACTTGGAAGTGATTTGAGATACTGTGAATTGGTGGTGAAAAGCTGAATCTTTTGGAAAAGACTGGGATGAGTTTTGATAAGTAAACAGGTGAGTTTTTACTTAAAATGTTTTCAAACCGGAATACATATATGTGGGATGAGAATGTGATGAATAAGTGTAATAATGTGCATATTATGTTTATGTGAGTATTACACTACATGAGTGCTAGTTGGCCAGGCTTAGGACTGGTGGGGTAGGCTGTACAGAGGGGCAACGGTGTTGGCTGTATTTAGTACAGTGGTGTAAATTGATTAGTTGGCTCGCAACCAATTAATATGGCCAAGAGAATGAGACAGAAAAGTACACGATGCATGAGTCATAATTGGTATTCTTATGTGTGTTATGTATTTGATATTTATACAAATGGGTTTTAACTGACGGGGATTTTCTCACTAGACCTCAAGGTCTAACCCTCATTTTGTTTTAAAATATGTATTCCAGGTCGTGGATCAAGTAAGACCAAATGAGAAGGGTAATCTGTGGCTAGCTTTTGGAAGACTTATGCTTTTGAAGATCATGATATGATTTGTAGTTATATCTTTGTTATTAGTTATAATGTAATGTAATGAGCTAAAAGTTGTAATGATTGTAAAGACTAAGGGACCGTACTTGTTATAAGATGTATGTTTGTTATGTAACGATGTTATGCAATATATGCTATTTGATGTATGTTAGGAATACCGGGTCGTTACACAACTCCGCGAAGTTGCCGATGGACTTCAGTTTGAGATTGGTCAACCATTGGAGAGCAACACCTGTAAGAGTCGCGCCAAAGTTTTTGCACATGCACACTTCTTGATATTGATGTGGGATTGATGCTGTCCACATCAATTATTTATATTGGGCAATGTGCTCTGTTGGATAGGTTAATACTGAATACTTGGGCATAAAAGCAGGAATGTTGTACTTCTTCGGAACGTCAACATTTTCTATCTTGTCGACAAAAGGCGACGCTTGGAATCCTGTGAGGGGTTCGACATCGACGGGGACGGCGGCACCGGGTAACTTTGAAAGTAGCGACAACATCTTTTCGTTCTGATCCCCCAATAACTTTAGTCGTTGGGCGACGGGTTCGTCTGGATTGAAGAATGCACCTGTCGGGGGAATGACTCCTGAGTCTTGAGCTGTCATGTCGACTGTCGTGTGAAAACCATTTCCGTACGACGAACCATTGGCTTCTCCATTAAAGGGGAAGTTCATGGGGATCGCCATTGCTGGTTGCGAGATTGTCGGGATATGATATGGTATGGCTCTATTGTACAGCGGCGGAGGCCTCAGATGCTGGGAGGAAATTGTCCCAAGGGAGGATTGTTGACAAATGGCTCTGGACCTGCTTGGAATGGTGGCCTTATAAAGGGTGCACCAAAAGATGGCCGGGGACCGTTCTGGGGCCCAAAGGAATTGCCAACCGTTGGGTTCCTCAAGGAAGCAATTTCTGCAGCTGCCTTTTGATTCTGCTCATTCAGTGCTTGAATTTGACTTCGTGCAGCGTTCAGTAACGCGTACAGCTGTGTCATAGGATCTTGTTGGGCTGCCATTTTCCTGGAAAACAAAACTTCACGAGATCGTTAGAGCGATGTATGCTTGGCTTGAGATTTTCTCTAGATGGGGTCTCACGGATGGCGCCAAACTGTTAATGCCAAAAATCACCCAAAGGATAACTTAAGGTTGATGTGGAACTTTTAACAACTAAAGAAAGGGATCTCAAGACAAACAACACGGTCGCAGAAAAAAGTAAATAAGACAGGATAATTGGTGACGCGGAAAACCCAAACGAGGGAAAAACCACGGTTGACTTGTGAGAGTCGACGGTGCACTATGATCGCCAAACATGGTCGAAATCCTTTGGTAACAAGTGTCGAGTGTATAATAGATTACAATACAAGTAAAAATAAACTTAATCGTAAGCTAAAGTTGTGCGTCGTGCGTAAATCGTGCGAAATGAACTGTTGTCGTGCGAATTGAACTGCTCGTCGTACGAAACTTGCGTGAGCGATGATGGTTCAAATGCTCTGTTGATCACTGTTGCATTGCGTAGGAAATGTAGAAGTGAGTGTATATGTTCAGATGTTGTGTTCTTCCGATGTTTCGATGTCTCCGGTTCGAGTGTGTCACAAGCCTTTATATAGTTCTTGGCAGCATTGAATGTGTCTTGATGACTTGTTTGTAACCGTCGTCGGGTCTTTAATGTCATTAAGAGCTCGTCCGTTACTGACCATTGTACCATGATTGCCCGTGGACCTGCATTAATGGAACAAAGAAAACGGCTGTTGACTTGTAACACCCTAAAAATCAGGGCTAAATTAAACCTCAGTTTATAACAAGATTTAAACATACACCTTCCAAACTTTATTCATAAGCAGAGAATTAACTATGAGGGTCATATTTACAAATATCGAATTCTTCAAATAACCTATTAATCTAATCATGTCACAATAATCAGATTAACTAGGTTATCTAAGCAATCCATCAAAAATCCTCATTGCCTTAGCTAACTTCTCCGCTTATCTCAAAAGTTGGATGCTCCAAAAGCTCTCGTCCCACATCCCATTACTTCGCTGAGCTGGTACCTGGTAAGAAAATTTAAATTGAACGATTAGGCTTACGCCTAGTGAGAACATCCAAATTCAATTTAAAACATTGACAGCTTTGAAAACTCCAATAGCCAAAGCATATAAACAAACCTGGTTCGTCACTATTCTTACCGTACTCGTACTCATATTATAATGACGGGAACATACCCGCTCCCATGAACATGACTATCATTCAGAAAGTCATATCATCAACTTCGAAGGCCTACTATGAATCATTAAGGATTCTAGTTTATCGATCAAGCCTAAACACCTACAATCAATCGCTATGCCTTTTCTAGGAATGGAAGCAGAAATAGCATTTATATATTGCCTATCTCTAATCCACCGAATAGTAAGTGAAAACGACACTTACACTTCATCTAATTCATGTTTCCACATCTCAATCACGAATAGCAACTATATTTTGCCTATTCCACTACTTCAATATGAATAGCAGTTTTACCTTGTCTATTTAATTATTTCATATAGCCTCCCGAAATGAGGATAACAATCCACATTATAGGCTATGAATAGCAATTCTACTTTGCCTATTCAATTATTTCATATAGCCTCCCGAAATGAGATTAACAATCCACATTATAGGCTATCGCCTCCCGAAATGGGATTACAATCCACATTATAGGCGAACGAGAATTATCCATTAAGAGCCTGGTCTATTCCACGTTTCTCATTACCTTAGAATCAATGGCCCCAATGGGATCAATAAATCGCGATTCATAACCGGACCCCGATGATTCAAGGTACACTCATCCACTAGTAATTACACCATGTGGTCAATTGCTAGTATTCGGCTCCCATAAGACCGTACTAAGTTGCCCCGATGACCCGATGCCTATTTCTAGTTACAACATGAGAACAACTGTCCCATTAAAGACAAATAAGTTAACTTTCATGCATTATGGATCCATTACAAATTTAAGTAGATATGTATAACAACATATTACCACTTCTCATATCATATTCTCAACTCTAAGAATGCTAGATAACCTATCGTATCCTCGTCCTCAATTGTCCCCCTTCGGCGACTTAGCACCGGGGTTCCGCTTTTCAGAACAACTTAATCCAATAATACATCCTGAAACTATATCCGGACATTTAAAGTTATCGGTCATTACAAGACTTACCGGATACCACTAAGCTTACCGGATACTATAAAAGTTACCGAGTACTCCAAAACTTACCGGATACATAAGACTTACCGGGTGCACAAAACATACCGGACACTTACAACTTACCGGGTATACAAAACTTACCGGTTATACATAACAATCCGGATGATATCCGGTAACTAATTCTTATCCGGTAACTACAGAATAAATAGAACTTACCGGGTACTTTGCCCTATCCGGACACCTTCATACAGAGGTTACCGGGTACTATCAATTTACCCGGTAACTTCGACCTGCAGCCTAAAATTACAATCCAAACCCATGTTTGTTCCATTCGGCTTGTTTTAAACACATTCATTCAGTCCCACAACAATTTATACAAGTGTCTTAATGTTTAATTTGACAGAAAACATGGATTTAAACAAAAAGAGTGAATGAACTCACCTTGAACTTATTGACCCAGCACAAACCAATATTCATAATCAAAATTCTTCTTTCCTTGATTTCAATAGCCTATTGGAAAACGATTCCAACTTGTAGTTACCAAAACTGATTAAGAAAATAAGAAGGATGATTCAAAAATCCTTACCACAAGAATCACAAGATCAATTCTTCTTCTCTCTTTTTCTCCTTATTTTTCAATATTCTTTCTCTCTGTATCTCTAAACCGACCTCAGACCAAAAATTGAGATATTTCTCAATTTCAGCCCATTTATCCATACCCACATTCAAATAATAACCAAATAAACCCTCAAGTTCCATATTTCCAAAATTGCAACAAACTTTGGTCATTTGAATTTTAACCCCATTGATTTATATAATTGCAAAATAGTCTCGAGTCTTACACTAAATTACAATTCGACCCCATTCATATTAACTATAATATAATGGAAATTCGAGGTGTTACATGATTGTTAACGGTTAGTATAATCGTACGACCGTCTTAAGTCTTGGACGTCGGTCGTATGAAACTTACGACCATCGTAGAAATGTACGACCAAATATTCGATTATAAACAACATGCAAGACCTTATCTTAATACAAGAATGGTCTTACATAAATGACATATGTGTTATTTACCGTCGGTCGTGAGGTGTGGACTTTTACCCATACAGCGGGTCCAAGCTTGGACTCCGGATAGAAGCAAAAGCGACAAGGTAGAGTGGAATAGACATGGCCAAATGGGCTCGATCCCGGCCCAGCCCGACGGGGCCCCGAAGCCCAGCCCGCCTCAAAGCCCGGTCCCGGCCCGACCCGCCCCAAGCCCGGTCCCAGCCCGTCAAGCCCTACCAGGCCGAGTTTTTAGCGATTTTACCGGTCCCAAGCTCGGTTTAGGCCCGGCCGGCCCAAATTCAAAAATATAGCCGTTATAGATCCATTATATGAGTGTTTTTTGACCGTTGGGGTCGATGTTGACCCTTTTTTTTGTTTTTTTTTTGCCTCCTAAACACTATAAATAGGTTAGGGGTGTATGAGGTTAGATACCAAGTTACAAAAACGGACCTAGAGGCGGAGCTTAACCCCAGAGTCGATAGAATGTTGCGTTTGTTAGGACTACTTGGATAGTCTTGAAAGAATTCAAGACCAAACGGACCTAGAGGCGGAGCTCGAGGGGGTGGAAGAAAATCTCGAAGAAAACGAATTTCGTGTCGGACTAAGTACCCCGCCAATTACCGATTGTGAAAGTACTGTATCACATTACGTCGACGACGAGACCGACAACAAACGACTTGATTTTGACGACCTCGATGATGGAACGACTCTTAATAGAATTCAAACGACCGGAACTCTTGCATACTCTCCACCATACGAGGATTAAGAGTATTTTTCTTTTTAATTCAATAAATGTAGTTATTTAAATGTATTATTCTTTATAATTTAATAAATGTAGTTCTTTATAATTCAATCGAAATTCTAATAAAACGTATTTTTAAGTATGTTTAAGTGACCCAATTAAGTATTTATAGTGGATACGAATAATATTTATTAAAAATTGTATATATATAAATTTTTTAAAAGCCCGGTTTTGGGCCCAGTCTCGACCCGGTTCCAAAAGCCCGGTCTTTGAAAAGCCTAAACGGGCCGGACCTTCAACCATCAAGTCCGGACCGGCCCGACCCGGTCCCAAAAAAGCCCGGTGTTTTGAATAGTGATTCGGCCCGGTCCCAAAAAAAGCTCGGGTCAAGCCGGGCCACCCCGCCCATATGGCCATGTCTAGAGTGGAACTTATCCTCGACAAAAAAGTTCAATGTAAGGCAACTACGGGAAATAATTGAAGAAAAAACAATGGAACGGGGTGGGAATTCGAGGGAAATGGTTTGGTCTTCGGTAGTCCCAAGGAACGTGTGTATATTCATGTGGAGACCAGGTCAAGGACGTATACCATGTAGTGCAGTCTTGGAAAAGATGGGTGTGGATTTGGACTCGCTGCTTTGCCCAAGGTGTGGCGACGCGAATGAAGACATTGATCATGCTCTCTTAGGATGTGAAGAAGTGAAGAATCTTTGGGCTCTAGTAGGAAGGTGGTGAAAGAGGAACATGGACGGCGCTACAACAATTCAAGACTTGGTGCGAGAGGACCAGGCATTGGCGGAAACGACAAAAGGTACATCAAAATGGATGGCGGTAAAGTGGTCCTATCTTTATCTGATTTGGTCTCACAGGAACAAGTTAGTGTTAAAATGAAAATAGCCACATTATTGACTTATTTTTCGAGTTTCAAAGGAAACGTTTGAATGGGTGAGTAAAAGGGTCAAGAAGACGAATTTGGATTGGGTTGAGTGGCTATCAAATCCATTGGGGTAGAGAGACAGATACGTGTCAGAGTCGGGTCGGTGGCTGATTGAGATCAACACTCATACGATAACGATTTTCGATCCTCCGGGTTATGGGTTTGCTTCTCGCAAACTGACCAGACTCTTATTTTGTTCTTGGATTGTGTTTCGGTTGTAACGACCCGGTGTTCCAAACATAATTCAAATAGCATGTATTGCATAAAGTCGTTATAAAACAAGAGATACATCATATAACAAATACGGTCCCTTAGTCTTTACAATCATACAATAATTCATTACAAACGTTTACTTAGTAAATTTATATCATTACTATTAACATAGCTGTAACTACAAAACACATCATAATCTTCAGCTACACAAGTCCTCCAAAAGCTAAACGTGGATTAACCTTCTTACTTGCTCTTACTCGATTCACGACCTGGAATACATATTTTAAAACAAAAATGAGGGTCAGACCTTGAGGTCTAGTGAGAAATCCCTGTTAGTTTAAAACCATTTGCACAAACATCATATACATAACACACATAAGAATACCAACTATGACTCATGCATCGTGTACTTTTATGTCTCATTCTCTTGGCCATATTAATTGGTTGCGAGCCAACTAATCAATTTACACCATTGTACTAAATACAGCCAAACCACTGTCCCTCTATACAGCCGACCCCACCGGTCCTTAGCCCGGCCAACTAGCACTCATGCAGTGTAATACTCATATAAACATAATATGCACATTATTACACTCATTCCACATATATGTATTCCAGTTTAAAAATATTTTAAGTAAAAACTCACTTGTTTGCTTATCAAAACTCTTCCTAGTTTTCCACAAAGAATTCAGCTTTCACCTTCGATTCACAGTATCTGAAACAATTAGATACAAATATTTCTTTACCACAAAGAACACATAAGACTCATTAGGACTAAGAACATTAGATAAATCTATCTAATTCTTATCCTCCATTATTTCCCACACCCGAACTTACGTCAAGTCTATAGTGTATTCAGTCCTCATTCATAGCTTATCCAGGAATTATCAAAAACAAGTTACTGGATACTCAAAAGCATCTAAACTCTCAAAATTGACCAAACAGCTAAAGTTCCCGGACAACACAAACTATCCGGACAACACAGACTATCCGGACAACAACAACAATCTGGACGATATCCGGAAACCAAAGTAACCCGGATACCACCCGGTATCTTATTTCACCCGGAAACTTAAGGAAAAAGAGAAACTTACCGGATAAAGGACCCGTCCGGACACCACTAGAACACTTCCGGACACCATCAGCCAAAACTACCGGACACTCTCATTCTATCCAGAAACCACTGACAGTTTATCCCATTTTCACCCAGAAATCGACTGAATCATTACCAGTTATGTAATTGACTAATCTAATCCGATAGAAACTATCTACTAGCAATTACAAACATAAAATACAAAGGAACATGCCTCAATTTCACTTCTAAGCACACCAATTTGAATCCCTTAGCCACAAGACTTTCTTTCTTCTTCTATTTGTCTCACCAACACACACACACACACACAAATCTGGATATTTTCAGCTTTCTGAAATATTTGGATTACTAAAGGGGTAATATCAACAATATTTACCAAAATAGTCCCTAAGCTAATCACTAATGACCAAAACACCCTTAACTTATAAATTAACCCAAACTTACCCTAAACATCCATTTTAAAGTTAAATAAATTTAACAGAACTAGGATTTAACTAACGAACTTACCCGGGGTATTACATCATCTCCCCCTTAAAAGAATTTCGTCCCGGAATTCAGTTAGACAAAAAGGTACGGGTACTTAACTCTCATTTCTGACTCCAATTCCCAAGTAGCATCCTGACCCTTATGATGTCTCTACTGCACTTTCACTTGCTTGATCTCCTTTCCATTTCGCAAGACTTTGACTTTACTGTCTACAATAGCTTCAGGCTCTTCCACGTAATTGAACTTTTCATCAACCTGTATTTCTGGTAGATAAACTTCCTGATCTGGCGTAACTAAACACTTTCGAAAATTTGAAACATGAAAAGCGTTATGGATTATGCTTAACTCTGGCGGAAGATCCAACCTGTAGGCTACTTCACCGATTCTTTCTGTTATTGCAAATGGTCCAATGTACCTCGGGCTCAGTTTACCTTGTTTCCCAAATCGAATGACTCTTTTCCAAGGCGAAACTTTTAACATTACGAAATCTCCAACTTGGAATTCTAACTGTCTGTCTTGAGCCACTTTCAATCATTCCCGAATCTGAGTAATCTTATCCGCGGTTAACTGAACTATATCTGGCCCTGCTAACTGTTTCTCTCCCACTTCGTTCCAACACAGAGGCGTTCGGCATTTTCTACCATACAGAACTTCAAACGGTGCCGCTTGTATGCTGGAATGATAACTGTTGTTGTAGGCAAATTCTATCAATGGCAAGTGCTTATCCCACGATCCCCCAAAATCAACAATGCATGCTCGTAACATATCTTCTAAAGTCTGAATTGTTCGTTCACTCTGACCGTCCATTTGAGGATGATATGCAGTTCGTAACTTTATCTGCGTTCCCATTTCTTTTTGAAAACTCCTCCAGAACCTTGAAGTAAAACGACTGTCACGATCAGAAATAATTGAGATTGGCACTCCATGTCGAGTTACTATTTCATTGATATATACAGTTTGGCTAGTCTTTGTCAACCTGTCCACGATCACCCAAATAGCATCAAACCCCTTCGGAGTCTTTGGTAACTTCATGATGAAATCTGTAGTAACTGATCCCATTTCCACATTGGTATTTCTAGACGCTGCAACTGCCCAAACGGCTTTTGATGTTCAATCTTTACCTTCTTATAAGTAGAACAACCTTCCACATACTGAGCGACACTTCTTTTCATTCCTGGCCACCAGTAAAATTGTCGTAGATCTTTATACATCTTATTTGTACCTGGGTGAATAGAGAAACGAGATTGATGAGCTTCTTGATGTACCCGATCACGTAAATTACCCAGGCGAGGCACCCAAATTCTGTTTCTCAAACACAGTAACCCACGATCATCTGTTATGAGTGTTGACGATATTCCTACTAACCGTTCTGGTTTCAAGTGTTCTTCTTGAAAAGCTTCTACTTGACACTTCTTCAATTCGTCAAAGAAGTTAGGTAGTAGTTCAGCTCGTAATGCAATGACTTTTATTGTTCCACTCCTTTCTTGCCGACTCAGTGCATCAGCAACCACATTCGCCTTTCCCGGATGATAAAGAATTTCACAGTCGTAGTCATTCACTAGTTCTAACCATCTTCTTTGTCTCATATTCAATTCCCGGTGATCGAAAAGATATTTAAGACTCTTATGATCGGTATAAATTTGACACTTAGAACCATAAAGATAATGTCTCCAAATCTTCAGCGCGAAAACAACTGCTGCAAGTTCCATGTCGTGGGTAGGATACTGCCGTTCATGTTCCTTCAGTTGACGAGAAGCATAAGCAATAACTTTCCCACGCTGCATTAGTACACAACCCAATCCCAGTTTGGAAGCATCACTGTAAACCACAAAATCATCGGAACTTTCAGGTAGTGACAGAATCGGCGCGCTACAAAGTTTCTCTTTCAATAACCGGAATGCTCCATCCTGCTCTGCTTTCCATTCAAACTTTATATTTTTTCGAGTCAGCTTGGTCAAAGGCGTAGCGATACGGGAGAAATCTTGTATAAACTTTCGATAGTAGCCAGCTAAACCCAGAAAACTTCGTACCTCTGTTGGCGTTCTCGGCGGTTCCCACCTTTCAATTGCTTCTACTTTCATCAGATCAACTTGAATGCCTTTTTCAGAAACTACATGCCCTAGGAACTGAACTTCCCGTAGCCAGAATTCACATTTAGAAAATTTAGCATACAACTGTTCCTTTTTCAACAACTCTAAAATCAAATGAAGATGTCGCGCATGCTCTTCTTCTGATCGAGAGTAGATAAGGATATCGTCGATAAACACAATAACGAATTTATCGAGATATGACTTACATACTTGTTAGCTCCAAATATTCTGAAATATTAGAAGTATTGAAAAATGGCCAAGTACAGAAGAACTTCCACAGAAGCTCTGCCGGGCATCTCAGAAGAATCAAAGGAAGTTTTGATCAAGAGTGATCAAAGACCGAGGAAACTACAGAAGGACGCTTTCAGAAGACCAAGACCGCAGAACCTCTGTTACCAATAACAGAGCCTCTGCGGACAACATCAGAAGACAAGGAACCAAGAAGACTTCTCAGAGGACCGAGCCTCAGAACCTCTGCCACCCTTGACAGAAGCTCTGCAGAAGTAAACAACCAAAGACTCGGAATCCGGTGAAGACTACTTTACAGAGGAACCAGACCGCAGAACCTCTGTAACACATTACAGAGCCTCTATGGTCCTCAAAAGACTAGGAAGATATTTATAATATCTTGCTACTGTTCCAAGACCTGTTCATCAACTTGCATGGAAAAGTATTGTCAAAACACGTGTCAAGCTCTGAGTGGACTCAATAGGGCAAGGTACAAAATAGACGTCTGCGCCATTTAATGCATTTACCAAAAGTACATCTGCTCCATTAAATGCGCATGGCTCAAACAACTGCTCACACCATCCAGTCCACTGTTCACACCATCCAGTTTACTATTCATGCCGTAAAAGGAACAGTGACCTACTTCATAGTCTTCTAAGAGTAGTATAAAAGGAAGACTCATGTTGAGTTCTTCCTAATATATAGAACTACACACAAAAACAGAAAAACAAGAACACTTCAATCAAACATCAAGAACACATAGCTTATGCACATTTAGAGTCATATCTGTTTAAAGCTTTGCATACTCACTGTTCTTAAATCTGTTCTTGATATATATATTCAGTAAACTTTGAGATATTATTTCCTGCTCACTGTTTATTTATATTGTGTTCTAAATCTATCAAACATATCTGTTAGTTCTTCAAATACGCTTCCGCATCAAACCTTAAACCTGAACTAATAGATCTGATAATCTTGTTTAAAGCAAAAACGGGAACCAACAATTGGTATCAGAGCAAAGCTTGGTTTTCAATATCAAGTGATCCTCGTTTAGACAAGATTCTTGATAGAAACTGTCTGTTCTTAACCTATTCTTCATTCCATCAAACAGATTCTGTTTTATTGCCATTTTCGATTTATTCGATCTGGTAACATCCAAGAAACTGTTTCTTTCGTTAAAAACTTCATTCAAAATGTCAAGACTAAAATTTAGTGCTGATGCTGATTTTCATTATTATTTCAAACTCAGCACAAATTTTAAGAAAATAATTCCTACTCTTGAGAAAGAATTAGAGGAAAGAAACAAGAATATTCTTATTAACTCAGACAACATTGCCAAGCTTGAAGAATCAGGTAAACTCCTAAACTGGAAAATCTTGAACTGAAAAGGAAACTATCTGAGTCAGAAGAGCTTGGTAAAAAGGAGAAAGAGAAGTTTGAGGAAATTATGACTGTTTTTAAAGAAGAGAAGAAAAGCCTTGAGCTTAAGTATCTAAACTTTTCTAAACTGATTTCCAACTTTGAAAAACTTACAATCAGTAAAAATGAAAAGTTTGGAAAAGAGAAAACTCTTCTTGAGACAAAGAATATGGAACTTTCTTTCAAAATCTCAAAATTACTTGAAAAAGAGAGGAAAGAGCAGGATTTTGAAAGAAAAGAGTCTGAAAAGGTGAAGAGAGAAGGATTTCAAACAAAGTGTTTGAAAGACAAGTTTGAGAAGGAGAGAAAGGTCTTTAAAAATGAAATGTCAAATTTAACAAAGAGACTATCCGATTTGTCAAACAAGATTATGTTAGAGAAGAGGTATAAATCAGATCTTCTAAGAAAATTTGATTTAAACCTTAAAGAAAAAGATGTTTTAGCTAAAAGGCTTAAAGACCTTGTCTTAGCAAACTCTTGTGCTAAAAAGTCAAATAATCCTGTTTACCAAAAGATGAAAATGGTTTGGAAAGTCAAAAACTCTATTCCTGACAAAAATGCTCCAAAACCATTTGTCTCTACAAAGCCTTCATCTTTTCATTCATATAAATGCTTTGATCTTCTGTTTCAATTAAGAAACCTTTTCTCTAAATCTTTCTGTGTACAAAATGGGTCAGTTCAAAAGAAAAATCCAAAGACCCAAAATGAGAAAAGTCATAGAAAGAAAACTGGCAAACCAACAGAGATTGGCAAACCAGAGGACCTAAAGACAGCTCCAAATCCTAACAAAAAAGGACCCATTTGGATATGGGTACCAAAAGTTCTTTGATCTGTCTTACAGTAGATAAAGGACTCCTAAACACATCAGTTTAGGACTCGCACTTTAGTGAAATAGACTCTTAAACAAATCAGTTTAAGACTCGAGCTTCATCAGAAAAATGACTTCTGACCAGTACAGATCAGGACTCACTCTTCAGCAAACAATGGACTCCTTAATACTTCTATTAAGGACTCAGGCTTCAAAATACACTAAGACTCTTAAACACTTTGTTTAAGACTCATCCTTCAAAGATTCTATACTTCACAGAGCCTCTGTGGAAATTGCTCAGAACCTATGACAATCTCCACAGAACCTCTGATGAGGTTGACCTATGTTCTGTGCATTATTTATCTCTATTGATTCAAGTATAGGTCAAGGGGGAGTAGAAGGAGACCTCAAATTAATCTACAGAGGTTGATCATTCAAGGGGGAGTCAAGGGAGGATTATGATCAACAAGAGTTTCTGTCGTCCAAACTAGACACTCTAAAAGGTATGTGTCGCACAAAATCTTTTTCCAAAAACAATTTTCCAGGACAAAAATTTCTAAATATGTCCTAAAAACAATGTTTAAAACCATAAAAACTTTGGATGATCAAAAAGTTTTATAAATTATTAGTTATTAGAAATTTCCTATCACAGAGCCTCTGCTGGCTCTGGCAGAGGTCCAAAAACCTCTGTAGGATAATTTCTCTCTACTAAAGATTTATCGATCCTCTCCAATGTTTTTCAAACGTTTTTGGTAAAAGTACAAGCTTCAAGAGATAAAAAGGCAGGTTTCAAACCACAGAGATCAATATTACAGAGGTTGTTAGATCAAGGAGGAGCGGAGGAGACCTTGCTGAATCTACAAAGATTCATAAGTCAAGGGGGAGCAAAGAATGCGACAAAAGAGATCACATTCGCCGATCAAAAGGAAATAGGTTGGTATCTTGCCACAGAAGTCATAAGCCACAGAGTTCTTTCAACCAAAGAACCTCTGTAGATCACTCAAATCATTCAAATGACTTCTGCTGCACAAAATCTTTGAGATTTACAATTTTCTAGGACACCAACTTTCAAATAAGTCCTAAATACATTGTTAAAACTGATCAAAAACTTGGATGATTAAAAATGTTTATAAATTATTAGTTATTAGAAATTTCCAGTCACAGAGCCTCTGCTGGCTCTGGCAGAGGTCCAAAAACCTCTGTAGGATAATTTCTCTCTACTAAAAATTTATTGATCCTCTCCGTGTTTTTCAAACGATTTTCATTAAAGATACAATCTACAGAGATAAACGTTTTTCAAAATCACAGAGCTTCTGTACCCACAGAGCTTCTGTAAAGATTTCCACTTGGGAATTTCTGTATCTGTAACGGTAACTTTTCTGTGGTAAAAATTTAAAACCCACGCGTTTTTCATTTAATGTGGCCGCCCACGACGTCTCGTCATCACTGACATTGATGACGTGTCAAGTTTTCATTGACGTACATATCACGTCGTCCTAGAAACTTGCACCACGCCAAATGAACTCGAGTGTGGACCTCAAATTTTATTAACTTTCTCACATTTTCACCGTTCCGAATTCTATCCGTTACCACAGTATAAAACCCAAGTTAAAATCACTTTCAAAACTTTACTATTCTCTCATCTTCTCCGGCGAACTTGCTTATTTCTTTCTGAAAATCTAGAACTTTCAAACCTACAAATGGCTTCCAGTTCCAAATCTGCTCACGTTTCACCAACGAACTCTCCGACATCCTCTCCAGTGCATTCTGAGCACTCCCACAACCCACACATCGCCGCCGATGCCGACAGATATGACTCCGGCGACGAGGCATCCTTCGTACCCACTACCCACCTGCAACAATTTTTCTCAAATGACCATTTCGAGCAAACCCTTCCCATTAAATCGAACAACTGTTATCTTGTTCATTCTCCTACGGCATTTGGCAAAGAACATGCCATCCTGCTAAACATCCTAGAGAACCACTTTCTTTACCCTCTTCTGAGCAAAACCGTTGAACAAATACCAGTACGTTACCTACATCAGTTTTGGCAATCTTGCCGCTATGACGCTGACACCGATTTGATCAGAGGCTACATTTCTAAACCTGACCAAAGTAAAGCCTTGAACTGATGTTCAATCGCACCATGTTCTCATTAGAATTTGGCCTTCCAACAAGAGGACTCATGGGAATCAAAAAGTATGCACCCCAACCAACAAATGAAGAACTTATCGACTTTCTGCACATGTTAGGGTACAACAAACAGTTGAAAAAGAGGAACGATTTCCGCAGAGCAAGACTACCCCCTGTGTGGAATACCTTATTCTCCATTCTAAATCGTTGCCTCACGGGCAAAATCGGAAGCATCGATCAAAGCTCACCTCAAATTCTCTCAATCATGTATGGTGTGTATTATGATCTACCCTTAGATGATGCCACCATAATGATGCAAGAGATCATCAACACCATCGATCGCAAAATCGCCTCCCAGAAAGCCAAAATGTCTGATCACAACTGGTTACCCTCTCTACAGTTCCAGCGAATCCTCAGTGTACTTTTCGAACCCCTACTCCTTATCCAAAAATGGCCAATGGACGGTCCCAAACCGAAGCAATTTCCTATGTCCAAGAACACCCCTACAGAACATGAGGATGGCTACCCACACATCAGGCCACTATCAAAGGTAATGTTAGGATATGCTAGTGATGAAGAACTAGTTAGTGAGTACTCACGCGTTTACAGAACTCCTGAACCCAGTTCTGTAACACCCCCGCGTATAGGAATGCCCATAGGAGGAAATGTAGTAGAGAAACTTACAGAAGAAGAATGGAAGATAAAATTGGCTAAACACAAGGCCAACCAGAAGAACTTCAAAGATATAAGGAAAGACCTCTACTCTTCAAAGAGGAAGTCTTCTGAGGGATCTAAAGAGAAGAAGAAGAAAAAAGGAAAGAAAACCAAGACCCCTACAGAGGAACAACTTGCCTCTGCTTCTGCTATCCAACAAACTCCTGCAGAACCATCTTCTCCACCCACTGAACATCCCACAGAACCCTCATCTCCACCACAAATCCAAGGTCCCTCTGCCCCTCCCTCTTCCAAAAGAAAAAGAAAGTCAAAATCTACAGAGGAGGGAGCACCAAAACCAAAGAAGAGGAAATCAAAGAAGAAGAAACCATCTTCTCCTCTGCAATCAATTTCAGAGGGAATCGAAGAAGAACAACCTAAATCACAACCCCAACCTTCACCTCTGCAAACCCAAATAATTACAGAGGGTCGTGATACATTTCTGCCAAGACAAGAGACTGCAGAAGAAGAGGTGCAAATAGGTTTAGAGGATAGGGTAGAAACGTCTGGAGGAAAACAAAATGAAAAAGAAAAAGATGCCGAAGTTGCAGAAGGCACACATCCCTCAACCCCTCCCAGTGCAACCCACACATCTGACACCGCAGAAGGTGTCATTGAAAAAGAGCAGCACAGCTCGAACCTCACCCAACCCATCCAGCCAGAGGTTACTCTTTCAACCTCTGTGCCCACAGAAGCCGGGGAATCCATTCCTAGGCAGTCTCCTCAGAGGGACTCACCTATAGTTCGTGATCCATTGCCCCAGATCACACTAGAACACCCTACAGAGGAATTCGTTTCCTCTGACACGCACAATATAGGGCCAAAACTTCTTTCAGAGAGAAATAGAGAGCACCATGACGAAGAGACTCTAGACAAGTCTCCAAGTCAACAGAAGAATATTCCGATACCCACCTCTGGAGTGGATTTGGACAATATTCTTCACAGAACTTCTGTAGAGACTGAAACTCAGGTTTCTTCTCGAGGATCAGATGGAAATCCTTCCACCCCCAACGTACAAACAAGGGTGAACGAAGGTGTCCCAGGAACAGGGACTCACTCTGGAGAAGGAGTTGTTCCTCCAGAGGTTACCCAAGAGGAACATGTTACGAAGGATGAGTTCCAAGCCTTTGTAACCTCTGTAACTCAAACATTGAATGAGTTGCAAAGCTCATTCACGTCTTTTACAGAGTCAACTTCAGGCGCGCTTACAGGATTAAATACCAAAGTGGATACCTTATCCACAGAGGTTAAAGCAGCCCTTGCAGAAATGAAGTCAACTACAGAAACTTCTGCTGCTGCTGCTGCCATCGCCTCTGCCACTAACATTGCCAAAACAACCGCTGCAGAGTTCGAGAAAAGTGCGACCAAAGCCTTCAAAACTTCGATCGCAATCTACTTTGAAACAATGAAGAAAAATGCAGCAAGGCAAGCAGCTCAAGACACCTGCAGAACAGAAGTTACTGCTAAAAGAAGGCAGGATGATCTTGATGATGGAGCATCTGGTCATCCTGAGGGGGAGAAAACAAAGGAAACTACAGAGGCTGCTTCTGCAAAAACTACAGAGAAATCTGCAGAACCCTCTACGACAGAAACCCAGAAGGGAAAACAACAGAGGCAAAACACCTCTATCTCACCAGAGGATGCACCAACCACAGAACCTAAGGTAATCAATCTTGCATCCTCATCCTCAGAACAAACTCCACCCTCACCCAAAGAACCAACACCAACCTCACAACCAATCCCGCACAAAACTAGAGTCAAAACCATAGCTCGAAAACCCCAAAGACCAAAACGCTCTGCAGAGTTCATTCTTCGCAGAATGGAATTTGTATCTGCTTTTCAATCAGCAAAGCGTTTTGACATTCCACCTCCAAGACCCGAAGACTCCTCACCAACAGAGATCTCACAACCCGATGTATCAAAACCTTCAGAGGCAACAACCAAAACATCAGAGTATTCAACCCCAAAACCCACAGAACCTCCAACTGTCAAATCAACAGAGGTTCCACCCACACAAATCCAAAACCCAATATCTGAAACTTCAAAGCCAAAAGATAAAGGCAAGGGAATAATGACAGAAGAAGAGCCAAAGAAGAAGATGCCAGTTGCAACAGAGAAGTTGATGAAAGGTGCCTTTAATGCCTTCGTCACTCCTAAACCCGAAGAGGAAGACTGGGCATTCAACTTGAAACCTCTGTCAGAAAACCCAACCCTAGATCCCACATCTAAGGTAACATAAGGTAGAGTAGCAGACATCACTCGAAAGATGGATGAGCTAAGGAGACCAATTCCAAGATCTACTTCAACCATTGAACAAATGGAAGAACAAGTCTACAGTTATCTCTACAGACAACACTTCCAGAGCGATCTGCCAGCCCATGTCCGAGATCAGAAGCTCAGAGAGGAATTCGATGCAATCTTCACCTCTACAAAGTCAAAACCAGTCAATCAAATTTACTCCATTCACAAAATAAAGAAGGTAATCTATTGTAAATACTCCAAAATGAGAACCTATCCTCATACGGTGTATACCATCTGGAAAGTCAAAAGGTCTGACAGATCAGAGAATCAATTCTCTGATGCTGATATCCGAAACCTCAATCCCTATGACTTACCTGACCTTCTGCAATGGACAAAAGACAACTTCAATGACGACTGCCACAAAAGGTCTTATCGAGTTCTCAGAAAGGCGATGCGTGAAAAGCTCCTAATCTACAGCATGCTCTATATTCAACTAGCCATCGATCTGGGCATAACTACTCTAAGTATCAGACCACCAGAGGATTTCTGCCCACCCAATGCCATACCCAATTCAATCATCAAAACTCCAAGGTACGGGTTAGTATTCAAGAATCCTGCTGATCAACTGAAACTGTTTGTGACAATGGACTGTCAGAAGTACACAACCCATACTCTGAACATGTTCAGAAAGATACTAGAGGAGAATAAAGCAACAGAGCTTATGAACGAAGAATCTGCTCTGATGATGATCAAAGAGATTGATGCTACACTCGGCTTACGAAATCTCTGTCACAAATTCTATGAAGAACTCAAGGAAGTAGGAAAAGACAACAGAAAGTTCGACGACTTCCCAAATGCAAAAATCTGAGTCTCTTCAAAGAATCTCTGTCAACGTTTATTTTTGTGTACTTAAATGTAAATGCCTCTGGCATAAATTCCAAAATGAATGAAATAATCTTCTGAGGTATTGTTTAACCTCTTCTTTACTTAGGTTAAAATGCATAAATTCAACCTTCTGTTTTTCAATACTTAGGGGGAGATTGTTAGCTCCAAATATTTTGAAATATTAGAAGTATTGAAAAATGGCCAAGTACAGAAGAACTTCCACAGAAGCTCTGCCGGGCATCTCAGAAGAATCAAAGGAAGTTTTGATCAAGAGTGATCAAAGACCGAGGAAACTACAGAAGGACGCTTTCAGAAGACCAAGACCGCAGAACCTCTGTTACCAATAACAGAGCCTCTGCGGACAACATCAGAAGACAAGGAACCAAGAAGACTTCTCAGAGGACCGAGCCTCAGAACCTCTGCCACCCTTGACAGAAGCTCTGCAGAAGTAAACAACCAAAGACTCGGAATCCGGTGAAGACTACTTTACAGAGGAACCAGACCGCAGAACCTCTGTAACACATTACAGAGCCTCTATGGTCCTCAAAAGACTAGGAAGATATTTATAATATCTTGCTACTGTTCCAAGACCTGTTCATCAACTTGCATGGAAAAGTATTGTCAAAACACGTGTCAAGCTCTGAGTGGACTCAATAGGGCAAGGTACAAAATAGACGTCTGCGCCATATAATGCATTTACCAAAAGTACATCTGCTCCATTAAATGCGCATGGCTCAAACAACTGCTCACACCATCCAGTCCACTGTTCACACCATCCAGTTTACTATTCATGCCGTAAAAGGAACAGTGACCTACTTCATAGTCTTCTAAGAGTAGTATAAAAGGAAGACTCGTGTTGAGTTCTTCCTAATATATAGAACTACACACAAAAACAGAAAAACAAGAACACTTCAATCAAACATCAAGAACACATAGCTTATGCACATTTAGAGTCATATCTGTTTAAAGCTTTGCATACTCACTGTTCTTAAATCTGTTCTTGATATATATATATATTCAGTAAACTTTGAGATATTATTTCCTGCTCACTGTTTATTTATATTGTGTTCTAAATCTATCAAACATATATGTTAGTTCTTCAAATACGCTTCCGCATCAAACCTTAAACCTGAACTAATAGATCTGATAATCTTGTTTAAAGCAAAAACGGGAACCAACAATACTCGATTCATTAAATCCATAAAAGCAGCTGGGGCGTTCGTCAGACCGAAAGGCATTACTAAGAATTCGTAGTGACCATACCGTTTGCGAAAAGCAGTTTTCAGGGCGTCTTCTTCTTTAACCTTCAGCTGGTGATAACCAGATCTCAGATCAATCTTGAAGAAATAGCAAACTCCAACTAATTGATCGAAGAGGTCATCAATTCTGGGAAGTGGATACTTATTCTTAATAGTGTGCTTATTCAATTCCCGGTAATCAATACACATCCTCATGGAACCATCCTTCTTTTTCACAAACAAAACCGGTGCTCCCCACGGCGAAGAACTGGGTCTGATGAAGCCTTTATCTGAAAGATCCTGCAGTTGCGTCATCATTTCTTTCATCTCTGGAGGTGCCAAACGATACGGTGCACGGGCAACAGGAGCGGCTCCATGAATCAGATCTATACCAAACTCTACTTGTCTAACGGGCGGAAGACTAGTCAAATCTTCTGGGAAAACTTCTGAAAATTCACTAACAACTGGGATGTCTTCCAACTTATTCTTTTCTAGCTTAGTATTTATCACATAAGCTAAGTAACTCGGACAGCCTTTGCTAACACACTTACGAGCTTTCATCAAAGAGATAAGGCAAGACTGATGATTTCTACGATCACCATAAATCACTACTGGTCCCTTCTCAGGTAAAACAACATTTATCAACTTCTTATCACAAACTATACTAGCCTGATTCTCGGCTAACCAATCCATTCCCACTACCACATCAAACTCGATTAAAGCTATAGGAAATAACTGAATAGGTACTTCACACCCATCTATATCTATCACACAACTATCAAATACCTCTTCAACCAGTACTTGATTATCAATAGCCGTATCTACCATTAACACATGATCTAAAACTTTAGGCTTTAAATGCATATAGGCAGCAAAAGAAGGCGATACAAACGATCGATTTGCACCAGAGTCAAATAACACTTTAGCACGTGTAGAGTTTATCAAAAATGTACCTGTGACCACATCAGGAGTTTCATCCGCTTCTTGCGCTGTCATCTGAAAGGCACGACCCCTTGCTCTTTGTAGCTCTGGTCTCGGTACTACTGGCCTAACACCTGTTGGTCTTACTGACGTACCACCTTGCTGTACCCTCCCTAGTGGACAATCGGACTGAAGGTGATCAGGAGAATTGCAAGAGAAACAAAATCTAACCACCCGACAGTCTTTAGCAATATGACCGACCTTTCCACACTTGTAACAGTTTCGAGGATCAACTTGACAACTTCCTTGATGAAAACGGTGGCACTTTGGGCAAGGTCTTTCAACTGGTCGGAAAGGCGTACGACTATAAAATCCCTGAAACCTGGACCTCTTTGGATCATACTGTGGCCCTTCCCATTTTCTCTTCCCCGTACTCTTATCACCATCATCTCTCCCTCTATCCCGTTCCACATTTTCCGCGGCATCAACTGCGGCTGAGAAGGTTTCCGGTCCCTTTGCAATCACTAGACTTCGGATTTCTGACTTTAACCAGAAGATAAACCTTTCCATCTTCAACGCCTCCGTGGCCACATAGTACTCTGCGAATCGAGACTTCTCCAGAAAACGAGCAGTGTAATCCCTAACCGATAAACTTCACTGTTGCAGGTTCATGAACTCTTCCTCCAGTTGTCTAACCGCTGCTTGAGGACAAAACTGTCTTTTGAATGCCGTAATGAATTCGTCCCAAGGGAAAGTAGAATATACATCAGATCCTCTAGAGGTAATAAGAGCTTCCCACCAATATAGCGCATCGGCTTTCAGCATCGCGGTCCCGTATAACACTCTGTCTTCCTCAGCGCATTTACTGGTCTTGAAAACGGCTTCTATCTCCTTCAGCCACCTCATGGCCTACACTGGATCCCTTTCCCCTGCGTATGTTGGAGGTTTACAGCTTAAGAACATTTTATAATCACACTTTCTTGGTGTCATTATAACAATAGGTGCAATAGGCATCTCTTCTTCCAGGTTAGGATCTGGTATTTCCGTTTCAGTATGACGGGTACGGTCGAACATAGCTTGTATATTAGCTTGTAGTCTTCCCATTTCTATAGCCAAATCATCTCGGGTAACAAATTCGGTGCCGTGGGATTGACCCCTACCTCCAATTTCACCCGACCTCGTCCCGCACCTCTTCCTCTAGCTCCAGTCAACATTTCCTGAATATTTCTACTTCTCGTATTCGGCCTGATTGGGTTTCCTTCTTCATCTCTATTCATACTTCCAGAACCACTTGCCATCCTGTTAACTTTAACAAGGTTAATATACACATAAGCACATACCACATATAATAAGATATTCCAGTTCAAACATGTACCTGTAAGTTCACAATTACACTGGCCAGGTGTAATTTGAGATTACCTTACATGATGTTCCTTATACTTTTTTATACTTAGCAACCCAAGGTTCTAAAATAATAGGGACATCCTACTTCGCATGCAGTTTAAGTCTAGGTACGGATACAAATACCTAAATCCCTTAAACTAGGGCTCTGATACCAACTGTAACGACCCGGTATTCCAAACATAATTCAAATAGCATGTATTGCATAACGTCGTTATAAAACAAGAGATACATCATATAACAAATATGGTCCCTTAGTATTTACAATCATATAGTACTTCATTACAAACGTTTACTTAGTAAACTTACATCATTAGTATTAACATAACTGTAACTACAAAACACATCATAATCTTCAGCTACACAAGTCCTCCAAAAGCTAAACGCGGATTAACCTTCTTACTTGCTCTTACTCGATTCACGACCTGGAATACATATTTTAAAACAAAAATGAGGGTTAGACCTTGAGGTCTAGTGAGAAATCCTCGTTAGTTTAAAACCATTTGCACAAACATCATATACATAACACACATAAGAATACCAACTATGACTCATGCATCGTGTACTTTTCTGTCTCATTCTCTTGGCCATATTAATTGGTTGCGAGCCAACTAATCAATTTACACCATTGTACTAAATACAACCAACACCATTGTCCCTCTGTACAGCCGACCCCACCGGTCCTTAGCCCGACCAACTAGCACTCATGCAGTGTAATACTCATATAAACATAATATGCACATTATTACACTCATTCCACATATATGTATTCCAGTTTAAAAACTTTTTAAGTAAAAACTCACTTGTTTGCTTATCAAAACTCTTCCCAGTTTTCCACAAAGAATTCAGCTTTCACCTTCGATTCACAGTATCTGAAACAATTAGATACAAATATTTCTTTACCACAAAGAACACATAAGACTCATTAGGACTAAGAACATTAGATAAATCTATCTAATTCTTATCCTCCATTATTTCCCACACCCGAACTTACGTCAAGTCTATAGTGTATTCAGTCCTCATTCATAGCTTATCCAGGAATTATCAAAAACAAGTTACTTGATACTCAAAAGCATCTAAACTCTCAAAATTGACCAAACAGCTAAAGTTCTCGGACAACACAAACTATCCGGACAACAACAACATTCCAGACGATATCCGGAAACCAAAGTAACCCGGATACCACCCGGTATCTTATTTCACCCGGAAACTTAAGGAAAAAGAGAAACTTACCGGGTAAAGGACCCGTCCGGACACCACTATAACACTTCCGGACACCATCAGCCAAAACTACCGGACACTCTCATTCTATCCGGAAACCACTGACAGTTTATCCCATTTTCACCCAGAAATCGACTGAATCATTACCAGTTATGTAATTGACTAATCTAATCCGATAGAAACTATCTACTAGCAATTACAAACATAAAATATAAAGGAACATACCTCAATTTCACTTCTAAGCACACCAATTTGAATCCCTTAGCCACAAGACTTTCTTTCTTCTTCTTCTTGTCTCACCAACACACACACACACACACACACACACACACAAATCTGGATATTTTCAGCTTTCTAAAATATCTGGATTACTAAAGGGGGTAATATCAACAATATTTACCAAAATAGTCCCTAAGCTAATCACTAATGACCAAAACACCCTTAACTTATAAATTAACCCAAACTTACCCTAAACATCCATTTTAAAGTTAAATAAGTTTAACGGAACTAGGATTTAACTAACGAACTTACCCGGGGTATTACATCGGTATTCAGTTTGCTTCTATGTTTTGGGCTCGTAGATTCTGTTTGGTTTGGGTATTTGTTGGTGTAAGGTGTTTGGATGATTCTTAATGAAATTCTTGATGTTCAAATTTTTTTTACAAAATTTGTTAATTTAATACATTTTTACTTGTTTTCAGGCAAACATAAAAATTTAATATACAACTAAAAGATAATATTAAGACATAATATAACAATAGTAATTAAGGGTTAGGGACGGACCTAGAATATCTCATGAATCTATTTTTTCCATATCGTCTGATTTTTTTAGCCTAATTTTACTGTTTTGAGGGATTTTAAAGTTTTTTTTGCTTGATTTTGAGGGGTTTTTAAGTTTCTTTTTATCGATTTCAAGGGAGTTTTTCGGATTTTTGGCTGATTTCTAGAGTTCTTTTCCCGTTTGTTGGTTGATTACAAGAGTTTTTTTGGTTTCTTGGTTGATTACGAGGTACGGTTACACCTTCTTAAATAATATGGTTGCACCTTTCGTGAAACTTAAGTTTTTTACCTTACGGTGGAGAAACAATACGGTGGCACGTACCACCGTTGACACTTAACTAGGTCCGCCCATGATAAGGGTCATTTGGACCTTTTTTCAAGAAATTTAAATCTATGACTTGTTAACATATTTGAAAATGTCATTTCTTAAGAGATGAATACACGGGTGATTTAGGTATATGACCTTCCAGACACCATAGTTTTTGCAAAATGACCTTTCCTTTCCTCTTATGAAGCAAATGACCATACTACCCTAACATTAGCATAAGTGAATCACCGTCTCTACTATGAGCTCCGACTACCACCACCGTCTGCTATATGCTCCGACCACCACCGTCCGGCAAAGAAGAAGGGAGGAGGCCGATCTAGTTCGTCTATGCTATGTGCTCCGACCACCACATTCCAACGAAGAAGAAGGGAAGAGTGATACGAGGTTTTCACACCCCGAGAATCTAACCGCAAGTGTACGGTGTCGAATCAAGTAATAACGTACGGTAAGTACGAGTATCGAATCCACGGGAACTAAGAACTAAGTATCACAATTACTACAATCGCTATTAACTGAGCTGTCGAATTGAGAGATGGTTGGCTATTGTTAAACTACTTAATTGCAGAAAGTAAATTACAACTCAAACACAAACGAAACAAATAACGACTTAGGAAACTTCTATAGAGAGAAAGTTCGGGGTTAGAAATCCTAAGGTTTTCCACATGCAAACGCTTGACTCAAAACAATTACCAATTTATCCCTTAATGATTCCCAAATCTTTTAAGATCACCGTTGTTCTCTTTCAAGCAACAACGGATTTTATTTTGAAAAGGACAAGTTAAATCTCTCGATCTCAACTTATGGATTCCAAAACACATTAAGCACCAGATTTATATTAAACGGCTAGATTTTATCTCTCGATTTCAACCTAACGGTTCAATTTGGACTAAGACTTATTCGATATATCTCTATCACCGATTTATCGTCTTAGGCATGCAATTCCTAGTTCTTTTTGACAGTTAATTCTCTCGAACTCAACTGAAAATAATAAATCAATTGAAAGCTAGCTAGACTCTCAAAGGCATTAAACACAAAATCACATGCTTCATTAATAACGGAAAAACTGATAAAATATCAAGTCAATTGTTTACATGCTTAATAAACCGAATTCATTCCAACCCCCAACACGAACCGGTTAGTTCATGTTGGTGGTGGATTCAAACACAAAAGAAAAGATAACGGAAGTGTATGTAAACATGATTAACGTGATCGTGGTGAATGTGAAAGATGTAGTAATGAACTCCCTTCTCCCGTGATTGAATCTACTTCGCGTGTTGAATGTCTCCTTGATCGGCTCTCAATCGTGGCTTCAAAGACTCCGAAGATTCGCCCAAAATCGCTCCCAAATCGCCCCTGGGCGTCGTGTGAAAGTTGCGTCCCAAAAGAATGGCCTAAAAATCGGATTTAAAGCTGGAATTCGCGAAACAGTGGGATACGCCACTTGCCACGCTACGTGCAAGTCGCGTGGTAAGTCGCGCGTATCATTTTTGCAGCGTGGGTCGTCGTCTGGTTCGTGGATCGGGTCCTGGTTCGGTCGTGGGTCTTGGGCTTTGCTTTTGGGCTTCCGTTAGGCTTCGTTTGGACTCGTTTTGGGCTTTTTTTAACTTCTCTTCCCTAGGAATGCCGCCTTTTAGATAACCTGTATCAAACACTAGATAAACCGTAAAATACACGCCTTTTTACTTGAATACAAGCCAATCTCGTTGGTTTGAGAACTGAAAATAACGCCAAAAAGTGGCGTTATCAACAACCCCAAACCGAGCGTTGCTTGTCCCCAAGCAAATGAGCGATAAAAATAGAATAAAAGCACACGGTGAAATAATAACTGCACAATTCCCAATCGGTACCAAGTGATGCATCGGTGATTTCCCATACCCGTGAATGTCTATCTCACTCTCACCTCATTCTTATTTCGTCCGAT
The DNA here is from genome assembly GCA_033807775.1 of Saussurea involucrata. Lineage (NCBI taxonomy): Eukaryota > Viridiplantae > Streptophyta > Magnoliopsida > Asterales > Asteraceae > Saussurea > Saussurea involucrata. The sequence continues at coordinate 178,112,464 of CM066321.1, forward strand.
CTAGGACTTTCCATTGGGAGTTGAACTCGTGACCATTCCGATTACATTAGGGTTAGACTAAGTCCAAACATACTAGGAAAAACATTTCGCCTCGACCCTACCTCACGGGTTACTCTCTTTGCACTCGAACCTAGGTTATCGCTCATGTTGTCATGTTATGGAGGTTATGTACAAGAATACGCAATAATTTCATGACAACTAACATGAAAGACGCATAAGTGTCCAAAAGATTGATCTCAGAAGGAATCAAGTAGCAAGACAGAGACCATCGATAAAGGTGGTCGTATACCGTAATCACATATTCCAAAAGATCATCCAGGTCTTTACAAGGGTTGTAATGGGGCTAAGGTTAAGGCTATGAAACGAAGGGTAAGAGGATCAAAAATCCTTGGCGTGTCAATCATTGGCAGTTCTGAACTTTTCTACTTCAACCTCTATCATTTGGCCCTCTTTGTCACTATTGGAGTCGCTTTGACTCTCTTATTCAGCTGTTGTAAACACTAACAAACTGTACTTATTTCTTTTTCTTTTCTTTTTTTTTCAGTTAGGACTTCATTGGTCCTCTTTATTTGTTTGGGGCATCATTGGCCCTCTTTTCTATTTCTCGGGTTACATTGACCCGTTTTATTTTTATGACTGGCCTGTTCTATTCTTTTCTGCTCTATCTCTCGTAGTTCATTACCACTTCTAATTTACACGCTTTCGGATGAGGGTTGGCTAAGGTTTATGGCTAAAGGTGTACTGGTGGGTTTAGAAACGAATAAGGTGCGTGTTTGGATGCAAAAGGGCTATGGATACACACAAAAGGGTGAAAGGGAACGATAGCTAAAAATGGTTAAAAATAAAACACATAACGCCTGGAATCATATCTTAAGGTCCACACGATATGGTCTACTATACCCTTACCTAATATCCCGATGTTCGTCTTTGCTACTCAATGCAATAATGTAGCGAGATCATTCTACATTCACGACAAGGAATTCGAAAAAGTGTATATGACTTAAGTGTATGAATCCCTCAAAATGAAAAAACGTCTTTTAGGCTCAAAACTCACGATCGGGTGGTCTCCACTAGTGTCCCTAGTCATGTCCTTTCCCGGTCTTTCCCTAATGGTCACGTCACTATCACAAGATTCTTCCCACAATGGTTGGTCTCAATCATTCAAAACAAAAAATTTAGCTACTATGATTTAGACACTCAGAAGTGCAGGAAATCTACGTGCATAACTTGGGCCCGATTGGGCAACCCCAAACCTTACCCACACATTGTCCCCAATGTGCAAGTAAAGTCGTAGGCGATGCGACTCGAATCATTGTGCAGTTATTACAGTTATTACGCAGGAAAGACGAAACATTACACAACATAACTAGAAGCTAACCCAGAGTTTCTCATATATGGGCACCCCAAACCTAGGCCGTAGCCTAGGTTTGTCAACAGAAGCCAACCCCAAACCTCGGTAAAACCGAGGTTTGCACAGGATTAAAAGTGAGTGTGTAGACGTTTAAAAATGAGGCACCCCAAACCTAAGTGAAACTTAGGTTTGTTGCATCTCGTTAAACTTCTAAGGAATAAACATCTTACACCACTCGTTTAGCAGAAAGAATTAGAACATACCTGTTTTGCCCGGCCGGAGGAGATTCTCTCAAAAGATTGAGCACTTAGAGGAGACGGAGAGAGCATGCAAAACCAAAACACTCAAAGCAAAAAACAAAAGACAAAAAAAATAAGAAAAGGAAACATACAAAGCAAGAAAGGAACAAAGATTGCACGCACAACGAACGAGACACAACAGGGGACTCCCGCGGTTTTGGCCGCAGGATGTAAGTCACGGGATAACCCGCGTATGTCCATGTTTCAGAAAACCAACAGGGTGCCCCGCGGCTTGCTGCGCGGTATGCAAACCGCGTGGCAAGTCGCGTATGTCTCTGTTCGTTTTTCGCTTTTTCGATTTTTTTCAATTTTTTTTGGCTTTTCGTAATTAAAAACACACTCAAAAACAAAATTAATAAAAGAAAACAAACCTTGGTGGGTTGCCTCCCACCCAGCGCCGTATTTAAAGTCGTGGCACGACTATGTGGTTCTCAACTTGGCTCGGTGTTCGCGGACTTGAATAGCCCACACTTGCGATTTCCCGCGTATTCTCTCTCATTTGGCCTTCCATGACCAGCTCCGGATTCTTCTTCACTTCGACCTCTCGCCTTCTCGAACATCTTGAAAATCACCTTCTCGCCACCAACTCTCAAGGTCACCTCTCCTTCCTCCACATCTATCAGTGCTCGGCTCGTGGCTAGGAAGAATCTTCCCAGTATCAGTGGGACTTCTATGTCTTCATCGATGTCTAGCACCACGAAGTCCACCGGGAAATAGAATTTCCCTACCTTGACGAGTACGTCCTCGATCACTCTGTATGGGTATACTATCGATCTATCCGCGAGCTTGAGTGTCATGTATGTCGGTTGCACTTCTCCCAGGCCAAGTTTCCTGAAAATAGATAAAGGCATTAGATTAATACTGGCTCCTAAGTCACATAACACCTTATTAAAATTAAGCTTCCCAATTTGAATAGGGATTGAAAAACTCCCTGGATCGTTGAGCTTCGGGGGAAGCTTGTTCTGAATTATCGCGCTGCACTATTCAGTAAGTGCAACTGTAGACTGGTGTTCAAGTGCCCTCTTCTTTGATAGGATATCTTTCATGAACTTCATGTATGAGGGCATTTGTGCCAACGCATCTGCAAAAGGGATGTTAATATGCAACCTTTTAAATATATCAAGAAATTTGGAAAAATTAACATCATCCTTATTCGCTTTCAGTCTGCTCGGATATGGCACTTTCGGAATTGTCGGCTTGACCGGTGCTGTCACCTCTTTTTCCTTTGGCTTCTTCACTTCAACCACCACCTCTTCATCATTCTCTAACTCCCCCATTTCTACCATCTCGAAATCTTCTTTTGGATCGGTCTCTTTTGATGACGGTTCTCCATTCAGCTCCTTGCCACTTCTCAGATAAATGGCGTTACACTCCTCTCTTGGTTTCCTTTCAGCCATACTCGAAAGTGCTCCGGGAGGTCGGTTTTGTAGGGCTTCAGAAATCTGCCCCACTTGCCTTTCCAAGATCTTGATAGAGGCGGTGTTTTGTTCGGTAGCCGCCTTGACAGTGTTGATCGTGCTTGCTAATCCCTCGACTGTGCTGTCCATCTTGGTCATGAACTTCATCATCATCTCTTCCAGCCCCGGTTTCTCCTCCCCGGATGGTCCTTCATTCCTTTGGTGAAAACTATAAAGACCCAACCAAAATTATCATGCAAAACATCAATATCATAACATCCCAAAATCACGGTCTCAAAATTTCGTTACAATTATTCAAATAGGTTTGCGGAAACGACCTACACAACTGAGAAAAACTAATAACTAGAGTGTCACTATGCTTCTTGACTCTTCTTGCTAAGCTCAGCCTATTTGCCCGAGCTCCTGGAAACTTGCTTACCTGAAAAGGTTTTAATTTGAAAATGCGAGGGTTAGACCATGAGGTCTAGTGAGTCCCTCCTAACAGTTATCAAAGCATTTAAAAACAGTTTATCTTTTCAGCTTTAAACATTCATACTCAACACGTCAAAATCGTATACGGACTAAAGTCCGCCTCCTCGTAATCCGACACCCTGAAGCCACCCGAAGGTGACAACGAGTCAGCCTCATGCTGCCTCGCTCCTGGCATATAGGGACCTCCCTTCCCGCACGAGAGCTGGCGGAACTACTCTCCCGTCTTTGCCAGTTTACGTCTCCATGATGTATGCATACATTCTACATAAAACTTTAAACAACTTTCATGCAATTAAAGCATAATAATAAAGCATGGCAATTCTCAACATTCACAACACATTTTGAAAACACTTTAAAAGCCACACATTTTAGTTTAGAAAACTCACCTCAGGCTCTTACTTCTCGTCCCTAACAGTTCCAAACTTCCAAATCGACTTCCCTGAATAAACGGGCATAAAACAACAACTCAGCAAAAGTATCCGGACAACTCAGTTTTCCGGACAACCCAACTTTTCCGGACGCTAAAGAGTCCGGACACCCAACTAACTGGACAACAACCTAGTCCGGACAACACCCTTATCCGGGTAACTACTATTCTCCGGACGATACCCCTTTCCGGGCACCGAACTTACCGGACACAACTCTTACCCGGAAAATCCATTCTATCCGGACAACTCCCTCGTCCGGGGACCTTCTCCCAAACAAGGAGTCCGGGCGCCCAAGAAGGTTTCCGGACGTCCAGGGCGGTTTCCGGACGACGACCTGGGCCCTTTTTGGGATCGAACTCCACATATTTGATAAGATTTCTCGAAGGAAAGATTAACAATAGCAACAAGATCAATAAACCTAACAATTACTGAGTTCTTAGTAACTGAAACACACTACAAGACCCGATTTCTCTCGTTTAAGCTTCAAACTCCACTTTTAAACAAAACCCAAACATAACTAATCTACTCACATAATCAAGGATTGAACGATGATACGAGAGTGTTACCTGATTGATTGCTTGCGAGAACGAATTCCAACTGCTGATCCTACTTCCAAAATCCAAGGTTGATGATTCTCTTCTTCCAAAAGCACTAAAACCTTCAAACCTCTCCTCTTCTTTCTCTCACAAAAATCAGCCGACACACACCCTAAAATCCGTAGAATGGAATGTTCCCTAGGGTTTTGTGCCCTTTTTATACCTACTCTCAAAATACCAATCAGCCCTTCTACTTCCAAAATTATTGACACTACACCCAAGACTTAAAATTCTTCGATTTTTAATCCGGGTTGTTACAACACTCCCCCCTCAAAAGAATTCTGTCCCCGGAATTCCGTTTTCAAAAAGGTGAGGGTACTTGGACCTCATGTCAGATTCCAATTCCCATGTTGCTTCTCGCCCCTTGTGATACTTCCACTGAACCTTCACCAAACGAACTTCCTTGTTCCTCGTCTTTCGCACTCTACTGTCTACAATCTCGATTGGCTCTTCCTCGAATGTCAACTTCTCGTCGATGATTATATCCTCCAAAGGAATGGCCACATCAGCCTCGGCCAAGCATGTTGGTCCCGAAGGCCTATACAAGTTTGTAGAAGGGGGGGTTGAATACAAACACACAGATTTTACTTTTCTAAATTGTTTATTGATAAATCATTAACAATTTACAGCTTGTTGCGGAAACAAGATTAAGGATAAACCTAAATCTAAACAAGTTGGAACACTAAGATTTCTTGCACTAAGAAAGATAAGGAGATTACTAATAAAATCCTATCTTGAGAGAGATTTGAACTTGTCCAGAGTTAGCAAGTTACTTCAAAAGAAGTGAGTTCATCTCTTTATATACTGCATGCATTTAATGCAAGTCAGTATACACTTTACACGTGTCATCAGCTGGTTGGTTGTATGTCATTGACCTTGGTTGACAACCTTAGTAGCCGTAAGGGTGAACAGTGTAGTATCAGAGTGGTTGTACGATTTCAGATATTCGGAGGTTCTTTTCTGACATTTCGTACGGTGGCGTGCAAGGGTGGTTAAGACAAAAGTACTTTGTACGGAGGACTTCATGATCAGCTTTCGTTGATTCAGCGATTATCATTTACTATTCAGCAGATGATAAAGTTCAGCGATAGCTGAAGTCTTGTACTTGATACTTCAAGTTGAGTGGACAAATCTGAGTCTTCGCTGATCCGCATCAGTTCATTAGGAGTCTTGTCGCTGGTTCTTGAGTTTGATCTTCGACTTCAGCGTAGAACCTTTGTTGACGTGAAACTTGTCTTCAGGGATCATAAGTAAACAACTAAGTTCTCGACTTCAGCGTAGAACCTTTGTTAACGTCGGTCTTTTCAGAGCCTAAGTCAGTCTTGACCGCTGACATATCACCCTCGAGTTTTCCAACCGATGTCTTCAGCATTGTTACTTCGCTGGACACGGTCGAAACTGAGCTTTTGAGGCTGGTGTAGTCAGTGTAGATGTCAGAGAGCACCTTGGCAAAATCGGCGAGAGTCTTATCAAGTCCCTTGATGTCTTCAGTGGAAGCTTTCTTCTCCACCACCGTCGTCAGCTTTGTCAAATTCTCTCCAGCGTTTGTTACAGCTATTGAGTTGTTGGAGAGTGTGGTGGTGAGACTGGTCAGCTTTGTTTCCACGGACTTCAGAGAAGCGTTGATGTCTCCCAAATTAGGACCTGTAACATATAAGTACTTGTGAACAAAGGAAAGCTCAGAAGTTTCAGGTTTAGTTACAGTGTTTAAGGTGGGATTTGTACCTGCAGGAGGATTGATGAACTCGTCAAAGTTGCAAGTTCCTGAATAATGTTCCATATCCTCTTCGAAAGTACGGTGAGGTATGGTGATATCTGCAGGTCCTTTCTTCATCATTTGTTGAGAAGCATCAGCGGTGGCCTCTGGAATGATGGCATCTCCAGTGTTAGCTGGAGGAGTGTCCAAAGAAGTGGAGGGAGGAGCGAAGGTTAAGATTGGGGTTCGGGTTCTGAGCTCAGCGTTGGAATCGCTGACAATCACTTCATCAGTCTTTTGAGAGACTGAGGGAGGTTGGGTAGTTTCCAAGTTTCTAACCTCAGCGTTTAGAGACGCTGAAGTCTGGATTGGAGGGATGGCTTGCACGGGTGTGGCAGAGCGTACCACGGAACTTTCCTTCAGCTCGTCAGAATGAGCTGAGGAGTCTTCAGCATGGAATTGCTGGGGTTGCTCCTTGGTTTTCTTGATCCTTTTGGAATCAAGTTAGGTGTGAGAGGGTTTCCTTTTCTTAGAAGGAGAGGATTTTGTGGCCGGGGTATCAGCGATGGGTATTGTCGCTGAAGGAGCCACAGAAAGCGGAGAATTTAGAAGAGTGAGAAGAGTAGAGAGACGTACCTCATTGGCGACAGGCTTGAAGTCGAGAACTTTAGGGCCAATCTGAGAAAGTTTCAGATCACCCTCTTCAGGATAGCTGTCCTTTAGGCCATATTGAAAGATGGCGCTGATGAATAGTGCGTAAGGAACCCATGTTGGTCTGTCAGCGGCAGAATCGACACGTTGAATCAGGTCATCATAAATAATGGAGGCCCAGTCAATGTTTAGACCTTTCCGCAGTGCGTATCCCATGGACTGCTGAGGTTGGGCGGCTTGATCAGAAGAGCCGGACTTCGCTGTCATGCAGCTGATCAGATGTGCGAAGATGAAGTTCATCTCGCTGGGCATCTTGGATTTCTTTATCAGCGTCAGCTTCTTCTCAGGCTTCTTGTCCCTTCCGGTTTCCCAGATGTAACCCATTGCATCGAGAAAAGCAATTATTTCTTCTCTGTCAGCATGCTTCTTATGGTCAGGGAATGGAACGAAGGGTTTTTCTTTGGTGGCATTTAAGAAGTTCAGTGCTTTTCGGATTATGGCGGGTGTGATCTTGATGGTGCCATACTCAGTATCGCTGAGTATGCAGTCGATGGTTTTGGATGGTTCTCTGGCGGAGGGTAGCTGAGTGTGTCTGGCAGAGTACCAGAACTGGGATAAGAGCCGCTGACTGGCAGGAGGTGTTATGGTCAGGGCTGTGTAGATGGGGCTGTTATTCAGAAAACTCACAGCATCGTCCAGATGTGATACTTGCTTCCGAGGAGGAAACTCGAGAAGAGCTGAGAGATTGTTGGCCTTGGTCCAATCTAGTTGATCCAGCTCGAACTTAACCTGAGGGGCTTTGAGGATGTCTACTTCCTCAGAGTCAGTGGAGATGGACTCAGCGGTGACATTGATCTTTGAAGATGCCATTTCTCTGTATTATCAGTTCAACCAAAGATGTTAAAAAATAAGAATTATCTTAATGTGGAAATAATTTTCCATTAAGATTTTTTGAATTTTGTCCATTTCATTCAGACAAAAATGTCTTAATGAAGATTAGGGTTTTTCTTGATTTTTGAAATGAAATGTAAAACCCATAAAGTCTTGTATTCCAGTTTCTAAAAGAAAACTGGATACGAATGAAGAACAAGTTTAAGATTTAGATTTAAAACTTGAAGAACAACCATGAAATGGTTGTGTTCATAAAACCATGAAAGAAATGATTTTATTTTACAAAGTTCTTTTGTTTGATCTTGTTAAAACAATGAGAAGATCGAAAACAAGTTATACGCATTTGATAAAAGATAAGAACATATTAACCTTGAAGTTTTGATGAAGAAGATGATGAACAGTTCTTGAGGTTTTTGAGAGCACAAATGCAACATAGGATTCTTTTCTTGCGGAGAAAGATTGTTCGCGTAAAAGACAAATATAAACCAAGAGTTGTTTATATAGGGATTTTTAGAGAGAGAAAACCTTGAGCGGGAAAAGGTTTTCATCATGACACGGACACGTGTTTGCATTTGATTGGAAGTTTGAACGAAACGTGCAAACGTGTGTCAGAAAGAAATCGTGCCTGGTGTTATCCGTTGCAATGACGTCACAACTGTCCTTTCACATTCTTTTAGGATGTCTCTGAGGTTTTGAAAGCTCAGGGACTCTTTTGAAAAACATGAAGCACTGAATAGAAAATATCAGTGAAGGTTTAAAGAACTTTCAAAATATCGCTGTTAAGGAAGAGATATTCAGCGATGCAATTTATTTTGAAATCTTGCATTTACATGCGATTGTCAGAGAGAGAAAACATACCTGGATATCAGTTTAACCAAGTTTATTCAGAGAGAAGATGATGAAATGGATTATACAAGTTGATTTTATCCCGAAGGTTACACAAGATTGTATAAACGTATCGCTGATCAAATGTGAACCGCTGAAGATTTTACCCTTCAAAGTTCAGCATTCCAAGCTCGCTGATGAGAAAGTTGAATCTTGTCTCATCAAGAGGTTTGGTAAACAAATCAGCTAACTGATAATCAGTTGGGATAAAATGAAGTTCTATATCACCATTCATCACATGATCTCTGATAAAATGATATCTGATTTCTATGTGTTTTGTCTTTGAGTGTAGCACTGGATTGTTTGCTATAGCGATGGCACTTGTGCTGTCGCAATAGATTGGAATTTTGGAGAGCTGAAGATCATAGTCTAGTAGCTGATTTCTCATCCATAAGACCTGAGAACAACAGCTTCCAGCGGCTACATATTCAGCTTCAGCTGTGGAAGTGGACACTGAGTTTTGCTTCTTACTTGTCCAACTTACCAGCTTTCCACCCAGGAGCTGACATCCTCATGTGGTGCTTTTCCTATCCATTTTGCAACCTGCAAAATCACTGTCTGAATAGGCGGTTAGATCGAATCCTGAGTCTTTGGGATACCAAAGACCTAGATTCGCTGTACCCTTAAGATATCGAAAGATTCGCTTTACAACTTTCATATGGGATATCTTAGGTTCAGCTTGATATCGTGCGCACAGACATGTTGCAAACATAATATCGGGTCGGCTAGCTGTAAGATATAATAGTGAGCCGATCATCCCACGGTACAGCGTGACATTGACAGGAACACCCTTTGTGTCCTTGTCAAGTGTCAGCGGTGGTGCCATAGGGGTTTTCATAGCTGAACTTTCAGTTAAGTCGAATTTCTTCAGCATATCTTTAACATATTTTCCCTGATTAATGAAAGTTCCTTTTTCAGTTTGCTTAATCTGAAGACCAAGGAAATATGTTAGTTCACCCATCATGCTCATTTTATACTCATCTTTCATTCTATCAGCGAAACGAGTACAAAGCTCAGGGTTAGTAGAACCAAATATAATGTCATCAACATATATTTGAACTAAAATGATATGACCTTTCACTTTTCTAAAAAATAAAGTTTTGTCAATCTTTCCTCTCTCAAATTTTTCAATATGGAGATAAGTAGAGAGAGTATCATACCATGCACGAGGAGCTTGCTTTAAGCCATAAAGTGCCTTGTCCAGTTTATAAACGTAACCTGGACGCTTAGGATCTGAGAATCCTGGAGGTTGTTCCACATACACTTCTTCATTCAGCTTTCCATTTAGAAACGCTGACTTAACATCCATCTGATGTACAGTGAAGTTTTTGTGTACAGCATATGCTAAGAAAAGACGAATAGATTCAATTCTTGCTACTGGAGCAAAAGTTTCGTCGTAATCTATGCCTTCCTCTTGTCTGTATCCTTGAGCAACAAGACGAGCTTTGTTGCGAGTTACAGTACCATGTTCGTCCAACTTGTTTCGATAGACCCATTTAGTGCCTATCACCGTTTTGTCAGTTGGTCTCCGAACAAGTTTCCAAACTTTGTTTCTTTCGAATTCAGTCAGCTCTTCTTGCATAGCGCTGACCCAGTTTGGATCTCTGAGGGCATCATCTATTTTCTTTGGTTCAGTTAGAGAAATAAAGTTAACAAATAAACAAATATTACCTGCACTTCTACGAGTCTGAATACCAGCGTTGGGATCACCAAGAATTTGATCGATTGGGTGATTTACAGTCCATCGCTGAGCCGGAGCATTCGTCGCTGACTCAGTCTGAACTGGAGAAACTGAAGATGAGGCTTCAGCTACTTCTGGATTATCAGCTAAGAGAGGAATGTTTGCATTTGTCACTTCATTCACTGATTGCTGAGAAATAGACGGAATTTCTGAGGCATTTGGATCAACTGCAGGTATAGTGTTTATAGGAACAGCTGAGACCCATGATGTTTCAGCTTCACTGTTCTGCATGTTTGGAATGATAGTGGGACTATCATTTTCTACTGGATGAGCATGAGGAGTGGGAACTTCTTCTGAATCACCAAGATGAGAAAACATCCATTGATTCAGTTCTTCAGTATCAGCGTTCGGTTTAGAGTTCGCTGAACGGGATTCGTCAAACGTGACGTGAATAGTTTCTTCTACAGTTTGTCTTCTACGGTTGAAGACTCTGAAGGCTTTGGAGACTGAGGAGTATCCAAGAAAGATTCCATCATCAGCCTTAGGATCAAACTTTCCAAGGGCATCTCTGTTGTTCAGTATGAAACACTGACATCCAAAGATGTGAAGAAAGCTGATTGAAGGCTTTCTCCCATGAAAAAGTTCATAGGCTGTCTTTTTGAATCTTTTAACTATCAGCGACCTGTTTTGCGTAAAATAAGCGGTGTTGACAGCTTCTTCCCAAAACTGAGTAGGCAGGTGAGAATCGCTGAGCATTGAACGTGCAGCTTCAATAATTGTTCTATTTCTTCTTTCAGCGACTCCATTTTGTTGTGGTGTTCTTACTGACGAAAAGTTGTGAGAAATACCCTTACTCTCAAGGAAGGAATCAAGAGAACTGTTTTTGAATTCAGTTCCATGATCACTCCTTATTGAGCGAACAGTCATATTGTTCAGAGTTTCCATCTTCCGAACAAAGGTGATGAGTTCTTCAGGGGTGTCACTCTTAGAACGGAGAAACATTACCCATGTGTAACGAGAGAATTCATCAACTATGACCAGCGTATATTTCTTTCCAGCGATGGATTGTTTGTTAACGGGGCCAAACAAATCCATATGGAGTAGTTGTAGAGGAGATGACACTGAGGAGACTTGCTTTGACTTGAAGCTTGCCTTGGTCTGCTTCCCTTTTTCACATGCTGAACATAAAGACTCTTTGGCGTATGAATGTTGAGGTAGACCAGTGACTAACTCTTTGGAGGAAAGAGTATTCAGCGTCTTGAAATTTAGATGTGAGAGCCTCTTGTGCCATAGCCAGTTGACATCAGAAGATGCCTTTGAGAAGAAACAGGAGTTCTCAGTGGTTGTTGAGTCCATGTTTATTACATAAACATTTTCCAAACGATAACCGCTGAGAGCTATCTTCTCTTTTTTGTCAGAGACAAAGCAGGATTCCTTAGTGAAAATCACTTTGTTATCCATGTCGCAAAGCTGACTGATGCTCAGAAGATTATGCTTCAGCCCTTCAACATATGCGACTCTTCTGAAGGAGGTTGTACCATTTGAAAGTACACCATACCCTCGGGTGTGTCCTTTTCCATTTCCACCGAAAGTCACAAAGGGACCCTTCTCTTCCTTGTATTCAGCGAGCAGGCTTTTCTTTCCAGTCATGTGTCTAGAGCATCCGCTATCGAGATACCAGATACCCTTCTTAACCTGCATTTACAAAGGAAGATTAGTTTTGCTTGGGTACCCACTTAACCATGTATACACGTTTGTCAGTGGAAGTAGTTGGAATCGAAGGTTCAGCGGTCTTCGCAGCATTTGAAGATTCAGCTTTGTCTTTCTTCACTTTGGTTAATTTCTTAACCTCAGTGGTAGGAGTCACCTTGACCTGATTTGCACCAGGGTTGGTCTTCTTTGCCTTGGGGGCAATCTTCACCTTAGCTATCTTTTCAGCTTTGGTGGCTGTGGGGCACTTACTTGCAATATGATCGGTAAGTCCACAGTGATAACATTTCCTATAACTAAAAGTAGTTCTAGGACCACTTGTATGCTGAGCTTTTAATTTTGAATTAGAAGTGCCAGCACCAAGTAAACTATTGGCTTTAGAAATGGGACGAACATTCAGTTCTTCAGATTTCTTACCAAGGATATCCACTCTGAGTCTAGGAGTAGATCGCTGAATAGATCCAGAGATCAGCTTTCTAGATCCAGAGGGGTAGGTCACTGAGGCTTTAGAAGCATTCAGCTTTGGTACTAAGGTACCCTTCTGAGGATTTTGATAAATAACAATTCCTTTACCTTTGTCTCTAGAGACAGAGGTAGGTTTTGAATAAACCATTTTCTCCTTACCTTTTGAGGAGGTCGGAGTTTCCTCAGGGATTGGTGTAATGGACGAGGAGCACTGAGATGATGAAGTGTCAGCGACTGAGGATACGAACGTTCCAAATTTAAGCATTGAACGTTCAGTGGTTGGTTTTGGAGTATCATATTTATAACCCAGACCACGTTTATCACTCAGAGGAATCTGAGCCTTAATTATCTCAGTGATCTTTGTTGAAGAATTACACCATCCTTCAACAGTAGCTTGTTCAGCTTTTAATGCAGCGATAGCTTCTGCTCGTTCGATTTTGACTAGCTGATTTAAATAGACTTGATCTTTAAAATCATCTTCAATTTTAGAAAGCTTTTCTATTTGAAGGTGGCAGTTTTTAAGCTTTTCAGCGAGATCAAGATTTTGGTTTTCAACCACAGTTTTGCCGTTCATGGCTTCGTATAAACTTCTAGTCAATAGATCGATTTTACGGAGACTATCAGCTTCATCAATATTTGCAATATTGGTAAAGAAAGAAGGTGATACCTGAATGGCAGATGTTGAAGTGGAGGGAATGTCTGAACTTTCTTCCTCTTCTTCAATCTTGGCCATGAGACATTGATTTGCTTCATCATCTTCAGAATCAGATGATGAGGCTTCTTCATCAGAAGCAGCCCAATCATAGTCAGCCATCAGGCCTTTTCCTTTCTTTTTAAAGCTTTTCAGCTTTGCATACTTCTCCTTCAGTTTTGAGTATTTGTCATCTTTATTCCTTGGAACAAAGGATTTCTTTGTAAAAGCTGAAGGTCTCATGATTTTCTTTGACCTGCACTCGTTAGCGAAATGACCTGTCTTTTCACAGTTGAAACAAGTAGCAGTAGCCTTATCAACAAAAGCTGATGACTTAGGCTTGTCAGCTATGGAAAGAGTTTTGTTCTTTCTAAACATTTTCTTCTTGGCGAATCTCCTGAACTTTTTAGTTAGGAGAGCCAAGGATTCATCATCATCTGAAGAATCAGAGTCTGATGACCTTTCAGAGTTACTCTCTAACTCAGTGATAGTGACCGAGGGCCGCTGAGTAGAAGGTTCCTCTGAGATTAAAGCAACAGGGGTGTTTTTGGAATCTTTTACAAGATTCTTCTTAAGATGGCTAGATTGCTCATGATTCAGCAATGTGCCATATAAGGTAGCAAGGGTCATTGATCTTAGATCCTTTGACAGCTTGAGACACATGGAATAATTGTCCCAGCTTTCAGGTAAACATTCTAGAAACTTTGTCAGCACTTCAAAGTTAGAATATTCCTTACCAACGGTTTTTAGATCTATAATTAAGCAATTAAAACGTTGGTGAACTTCAGAGAGAGTTTCATTCTTACCAGAAATGAAGCTTTCGTATTGTCTTACCAGGTTGATCTTTCTTGAGTCCTGGACTTCAGACGTTCCTTCATACTGAACACATATTGTGTCCCACATGGCTTTTGATGATTTCAGGTTCATGACGGAATGGTAGACTTCGTCAGGAAGGGCCATGGATAGTATGGATCTGGCTTTTGTATCTATAGCCACTTTCTTCTTATCTTCGTCGGTCCACTGATGGATTTCTTTAGGAATCAGCCTTTCTGGAATAGCAGCTCTAGTTGCAGTGGCTGGAACTAAAGGATCAATTGTTACAGGGATGTGTGGGCCGTTCTCAAGATAGTAAGGTATAGTAGGGTCTACACCTTCTAAGAAGAGTGTCATCCTATTTTTCCACAAGTTGAAGTTGTCTCTGGAAAATCTTTGCAAGAGAACCATTGTCTATATAATTTGTGTTTGTGTGGGAGGCCATTTTCAGATAATAGCAAGGAGGAGAAATATCTTAGATTAGATCTTGTTTATGAGTTTAAACAAATCTGCTCTGATACCACTTGTTGGTCCCGAAGGCCTATACAAGTTTGTAGAAGGGGGGGTTGAATACAAACACACAGATTTTACTTTTCTAAATTGTTTATTGATAAATCATTAACAATTTACAGCTTGTTGCGGAAACAAGATTAAGGATAAACCTAAATCTAAACAAGTTGGAACACTAAGATTTCTTGCACTAAGAAAGATAAGGAGATTACTAATAAAATCCTATCTTGAGAGAGATTTGAACTTGTCCAGAGTTAGCAAGTTACTTCAAAAGAAGTGAGTTCATCTCTTTATATACTGCATGCATTTAATGCAAGTCAGTATACACTTTACACGTGTCATCAGCTGGTTGGTTGTATGTCATTGACCTTGGTTGACAACCTTAGTAGTCGTAAGGACGAACAGTGTAGTATCAGAGTGGTTGTACGATTTCAGATATTCGGAGGTTCTTTTCTGACATTTCGTACGGTGGCGTGCAAGGGTGGTTAAGACAAAAGTACTTTGTACGGAGGACTTCATGATCAGCTTTCGTTGATTCAGCGATTATCATTTACTATTCAGCAGATGATAAAGTTCAGCGATAGCTGAAGTCTTGTACTGATACTTCACGTTGAGTGGACAAATCTGAGTCTTCGCTGATCCGCATCAGTTCATTAGGAGACTTGTCGCTGGTTCTTGAGCTTGATCTTCGACTTCAGCGTAGAACCTTTGTTGACGTGAAACTTGTCTTCAGGGATCATAAGTAAACAACTAACTTATCAGCGATCATCATAATGACTGAACAGACTCAGAGCATTTATGGTGAACAGTGTTCGCTGAATGTTTAATCTAAAAAAGGGAGAGTTCCTATCAGCGGTACTGGAAGATCTTAGTACTTATCAGCGATAGTGAAACTCTGATACATATTGTTTACTTACAATTTTCACTAAGTATAAGAGAGGGTCATTATCAAATCACTGAGGGTTTGGATCAACAAAGCATTTCTTCAGATTTGACACGTGGAAAGTCGGATGGACTCGCTCTAGTTCTTCTGGTAACTTTAACTTGTAGGCCACGGGGCCTACTCTTTCAACTATCGCGAACGGTCCGACATACCTCGGTCTCAACTTCCCTTTCTTTCCAAAACGAACCACGCCTTTCCAAGGTGTCACCTTGAGCATCACTCTGTCCCCCACTTGGAACCCAATCGGCTTCCTTCGTCTATCGGCATACTTTTGCTGTCGATCTTGGGAAACTTTCATTCTTTCTCGAATCACTTCTATCTTTTCTGACGTCAGCTGCACAATTTCTGGACCCGTCAACTGTCTTTCTCCCACTTCATTCCAACATAACGGCGTACGGCATTTTCGCCCGTACAGCGCCTCAAATGGTGCCGCTTGAATACTTGCGTGATAGCTGTTGTTGTAAGAAAACTCTATCAACGGCAAGTGCGTCTCCCACGATCCCTTGAAATCAATTACACAAGCTCTCAACATATCTTCCAGCATTTGGATAGTCCTTTTGCTCTGACCATCCGTCTGCGGATGATATGCCGTGCTCAGCTTCACTTGAGACCCCAATTCGCGTTGGAGGCTCCTACAAAAATTTGATGTGAATCGACTATCCCGATCAGACACAATGGACTTTGGCACTCCATGCCTAGACACAATCTCGATGATGTACAACCGTGCCAACTTTTCCAACGAATCCGACTCCCTCATAGGCAAGAAATGAGCCGACTTGGTAAGAATATCCACTATCACCCAGATCGTATCATTCCCCTTAGGGGTTTTCGGCAATTTCGTGACAAAATCCATCGTGATGTTGTCCCACTTCCACACTGGTATCACCGTGGACTGCAACTCACCATAAGGTCGCTGGTGTTCTGCCTTAACCTTCAAGCAAGTTACACATCGCTCCACTAAGTGAGCAATATCTTTCTTCATCCCCGGCCACCAGTAGAACTGCCTCAAATCCCTGTACATCTTGTTTGTGCCCGGGTGCACGGACAATCGTGACTTATGCGTCTCTTCGAGGATCTTTACTCTTAAGTCACCGATCTTTGGCACCCACACTCGGCCTTTCATGCATTTCAACCCGCTACTGTTGACTTCAAACGATGTCGCAATCCCGACAACTCGTTCGCTCTTCACATTTCCTTCTAACAGTGCTTCTTTCTGAAACTTCTTAATCTCTTCAAGCAGATGTGAGGTCGCTTCCAATCGGAAAGCCACGATTTTGGTCTGCTCCCCACGTTCTTTCCGGCTCAACGCATCGGCCACCACGTTGGCTTTACCCGGGTGATAGAGAACCTCGCAATCGTAATCGTTCAACAGCTCCATCCACCTCCTCTGTCTCATGTTTAGCTCTTTTTGGTCAAACAGATGCTTCAGGCTCTTATGGTCGGTGTAAATCTGACACTTCACCCCATAGAGGTAATGTCGCCAGATTTTCAACGCAAAGACAACGGCCGCTAACTCTATGTCATGAGTAGGATAGTTCTTTTCATGATCTTTCAACTGACGCGAAGCGTAGGCAATCACCCTCCCATTCTGCATCAACACGCATCCCAACCCGAGCTTGGAAGCGTCGCTGTACACTACAAACCCTTCCGATCCATTCGGTAACGATAGGATTGGAGCACTGCACAAACTTTCCTTCAATTTCTCAAACGCGGCCTTCTAAGCTTCCTCCCATGCGAATTTGATGTTCTTCCTTGTCAACGCGGTCAACGGCGAAGCTATTCGAGAGAAGTCTTGAATAAACTTACGATAGTATCCGGCTAGACCAAGGAAGCTCCTCACTTCTGAAGGATTTCTAGGCGCTTCCCAGTCTTTGATGGCTTCGACCTTAGCAGGATCCACTTTGATCCCCTCCGCAGACACTACGTGTCCCAAAAACTGGACTTCTCTGAGCCAGAACTCACATTTCGAAAACTTTGCGTATAACTTTTCGCGTTTGAGCAATTCCAACGCTGCCCGAAGGTGGTGCTCGTGATCCTCCCGCGTACGAGAATAGATTAAGATATCGTCAATGAAGACGATCACACACTTATCCAACAATGAGTTACACACCCGATTCATCAGATCCATGAATACTGCGGGCGCGTTAGTCAACCCGAAGGGCATGACCAGGAACTCATAGTGTCCATATCTCGTACGGAACGCCGTCTTCGGTACATCTTCTTCTCTCATCTTCACTTGATGATAACCCGACCTCAAGTCTATTTTTGAGAAGTAACTCGCGCCTTGCAGTTGATCGAAGAGGTCGTCAATCCTCGGGAGCGGGTACTTGTTCTTCACGGTCACCTTATTAAGCTCACGATAATCTATGCACATCCGCATCGATCCATCTTTCTTCTTAACGAAAAGTACAGGTGCTCCCCAAGGTGATGAACTCGGACGTATGAAACCTTTGTCGAGTAACTCCTGCAATTGGGTCATCATCTCTTTCATCTCCGCCGGAGCTAACCGATAGGGCGCACGAGTAATCGGTGCCGCCCCCGGCACGAGGTCAATTCTGAACTCCATTTGATGATCCGGAGGTAGGCTCGTCAAGTCATCCGGAAACACTTCCGGGTACTCGTTTACTACGGGCACATCTTCCATATTTTTCTTTTCCTTCTTAGCATCCAACACATACGCTAGATACCCCGCACAACCCTTCCCCAAACATCGTCTAGCTTTCATCAACGAAATTAGACACGACTTCCTACTTCGTTGATCCCCGTAAATTACCACCTCCCCCTTATTGGCTAGAGGTATACGGATCAGCTTCTTGTTACACACAATGCTCGCATCATTCTCCGCTAGCCAGTCCATTCCTAGGACTACATCAAACTCCCCCATTCCCATAGGATAAAGTTCCAATGGAAAAGAGTGACCATCTATGTCTATATTGCAACCCTCATAGACATCCCTTACCCAGACTCGACAATCACCCGCTATATCTACTTCAAACCCAAAGTTCAACCTCTTGGGTTTCACTCGCAATCTTTGAGCAAAAACGGGCGACACAAAAGAACGATTTTCCCCCGTATCAAACATCACTTTAGAAAATATCGAGTCTATAGGAAAGGTACCTGTCACTACATCCGGCGCGCTCTCCGCCTCCTCAGCTGTCATGTGGAATGCCCTCGCTCTAGCACGAGCCGGCTCCACCCTCCTCTCATTGCCTTTACCTCCATTGCTGCCACCTTAACCCCCTGCCTTACCCTTCTTTAGTTGCGGACAATCCCATTTAACGTGACCCGATAACCCGCAATGAAAACAAGACCTCTGCCCACGGAAATCTCGGGCCAAGTGCCCCGTCTTCCCACAGTTATAGCATCCCTCCTTATCAGCCAAACATTCACCTCGGTGCACTCGGTTACATTTACTACAAGGCCTTTCGGCTGACCGGAAGCCTGCCCGCGGTTCAACTCTGTTCGTGTTTGGCTTCTTACTGACTCGAGTCGGTACTTCCCATTTACGCTTATCCCCAGCTCTCTCATTCATCTGCCTGATCTTATCTTTCTCTGTCAATTCTGCTTTGTCAACTGCTGCCTGAAACGTGGTTGGTTCCTTTGCTTGCACCAACTCCCTGATACTGCTTTTTAACCCAAAGATGTACCGCTCAATCCGCCTCTCTTCAGTTGGTACATATAACTCAGCAAATCTGGACTTCTAGATAAATTTCAGCGTATACTCCTGAACTGTCATTGACCCCTGCTCCAAACTCAGAAACTCTTCCTCTAACTTCTTAACTGCCGCCAGAGGGCAGTATTGAGCCTTGAACCTTTTCACAAATGTCTCCCACGACATGCTCCTTGCCACCTCTGACCCCTTTCCCCCGGTTTCAACATCCCACCAGAAGATCGCTTCTGCCTTCAACGATGACCTTGCAAACAGAACTTTATCTTCCTCCGCGCATTTACTAGTATCAAAGACCAGCTCCATCTCACGGACCCACTGAATAGCCTTAACGGGGTCACGCTCCCCGTTGTAGGTCGGTGGTTTGCATGAGTTGAATGCCTTAAATGTGCACCCCTTCGCTGTCTTTGGGTCATCGACAAACGGAGTGATCATCGAGTTGGTGCCCATCTCGGTTCGCGGTTCGCTACCTTCCACTGTCTTCTTCCCAGTACTACTTTTGCTCGGTTCTCCAGATGTAGTTTTGTTCTGATTTTCTAAAACTGCTTTCAGAGTCTCCTGAATTTTCCACATCTCTGATGTGAACTTTTCCTCGGTTATAAAAGCCTGCGTGGCCTGGGATTTACGCCCTTTCTTAGCTTTGGTCTTTGTCACAGGCGCGGAACTTTCCTGTTCAGAGATAGCCTGCACTTCGGGTTCTGCCATACTCTTAGTCGTACGCTTGACGGTTGCCTTCTTCTTCTTACCCTTTTCCTTGGCGGTTGCTGCCCCCGCTTCAGTCGCCGCTTTTCTCGGCACCGCTCCCTTAGGTCTTCCACGACCCCTTCCTCGTCCACGAGTGGCTACCACCCTTGGTTGATTCACTGGTTCTTCCTCGACTCTCACTGCTTCCTCACGCAGTGTAGTACTCTTGGTTCGTGTGTCTACTGCCTCTGGTATGGACCTACTTCTCAATGATCTTGCAGACATTCTGATGTAGCAGCAAAACAACGGAAAGTTTACTCACTAACAAAGGCCTAATAACGCATAGAAGACTCCCTAGCGCCACGACACAGGATAACAAGGTA
The DNA here is from genome assembly GCA_033807775.1 of Saussurea involucrata. Taxonomy (NCBI): domain Eukaryota; kingdom Viridiplantae; phylum Streptophyta; class Magnoliopsida; order Asterales; family Asteraceae; genus Saussurea; species Saussurea involucrata. The sequence goes on from CM066321.1 coordinate 178,132,697, forward strand.
GTTTAAGCACATACAGGTACCTGTAAGTTCACAGTTACACTGGCCAGATGTAACTCCAAACTTACCTTACATGACCGTCCTCAATACCCTATCAATCCTACCTTAAAATAGTGCTCCTAACGCATTCCTGTTTCTCAGTTGTGATTCTACTTCTCACAGTTTAAGTCTAGGCTCCTTTCGGTCGCCTAAATCCCTTAAACTATGGCTCTGATACCAACTATAAAGACCCAACCAAAATTATCATGCAAAACATCAATATCATAACATCCCAAAATCACGGTCTCAAAATTTCGTTACAATTATTCAAATAGGTTTGCGGAAACGACCTACACAACTGAGAAAAACTAATAACTAGAGTGTCACTATGCTTCTTGACTCTTCTTGCTAAGCTCAGCCTATTTGCCCGAGCTCCTGGAAACCTGCTTACCTGAAAAGGTTTTAATTTGAAAATGCGAGGGTTAGACCATGAGGTCTAGTGAGTCCCTCCTAACAGTTATCAAAGCATTTAAAAACAGTTTATCTTTTCAGCTTTAAAGATTCATACTCAACACGTCAAAATCGTATACGGACTAAAGTCCGTCTCCTCGTAATCTGACACCCTGAAGCCACCCGAAGGTGACAACGAGTCAGCCTCATGCTGCCTTGTGGAGCCTCGCTCCTGGCATATAGGGACCTCCCTTCCCGCACGAGAGCTGGCGGAACTACTCTCCCGTCTTTGCCAGTTTACGTCTCCATGATGTATGCATACATTCTACATAAAACTTTAAACAACTTTCATGCAATTAAAGCATAATAATAAAGCATGGCAATTCTCAACATTCACAACACATTTTGAAAACACTTTAAAAGCCACACATTTTAGTTTAGAAAACTCACCTCAGGCTCTTACTTCTCGTCCCTAACAGTTCCAAACTTCCAAATCGACTTCCCTGAATAAACGGGCATAAAACAACAACTCAGCAAAAGTATCCGGACAACTCAGTTTTCCGGACAACCCTACTTTTTCGGACGCTAAAGAGTCCGGACACCCAACTAACAGGACAACAACCTAGTCAGGACAACACCCTTATCCGGGTAACTACTATTCTCCGGACGATACCCCTTTTCGGGTACCGAACTTACCGGACACAACTCTTACCCAGAAAATCCATTCTATCCGGACAACTCCCTCGTCCGGGGACCTTCTCCAAAACAAGGAGTCCGGACGCCCAAGAAGGTTTCCGGACGTCCAGGGCGGTTTCCGGACGACGACCTGGGCCCTTTTTGGGATCGAACTCCACAGACTTGATAAGATTTCTCGAAGGAAAGATTAACAATAGCAACAAGATCAATAAACCTAACAATTACTGAGTTCTTAGTAACTGAAACACACTACAAGACCCGATTTCTCTCATTTAAGCCTCAAACTCCACTTTTAAACAAAACCCAAACATAACTAATCTCCTCACATAATCAAGGATTGAAGGATGATACGAGAGTGTTACCTGATTGATTGCTTGCGGGAACGAATTCCAACTGCTGATCCTACTTCCAAAATCCAAGGTTGATGATTCTCTTCTTTCAAAAGCACTAAAACCTTCAAACCTCTCCTCTTCTTTCTCTCACAAAAATCAGCCGACACACACCCTAAAATCAGTAGAATGGAATGTTCCCTAGGGTCTTGTGCCCTTTTTATACCTACTCTCAAAATAACAATCAGCCCTTCTACTTCCAAAATTATTGACACTACACCCAAGACTTAAAATTCTTCGATTTTTGATCCGGGTCGTTACAAACACCTGGAGGATGGTACACATTATTAGTATTAGAAGCATTAGAAAAGTTAGAGAAGTTACCTTGCTGTTGCTGATCGGGTTGGCTCCATGAAAGATTAGGATGTCGTTTCCACCCCTCATTGTAAGTGTTCGAGAAAAGATCGTTCCTCGGTTGGTTCCGGTTTTGCATAAAGTGAACTTGTTCAGGTTCTCCCGGATTTCCTCCTTTCAAGTGATTCGTGATAAAAGCTAGTTGAGCTTTTAGTTCCTTCATCTCATCCGACTCTTGAACACTCGCGACTCTTCTTACGGCTGATCTTGGAGTAGAAAAACTGTGCTCGGCCAAGTTCTCGATCAGCTCGACCGCTTCTTCATATGTCTTGTTCATGAGAGCCCCACCCGCTGCAGCAGTGATGTCATTTTTGAACTGCGGGTGAAGACCTCCAAAGAAGGTCTGGATAATTACCCAGCCGTGTAACCCGTGGTGAGGACACTTCTTCAACATATCCTTGTATCGCTCCCATGCCTCGTATAAGGTCTCTTGTTCCCACTGAGCGAAATGAGTGATGTCGGCCATCAGTTGAGCAGTTCTCCCCGGTGAAAAGAATTTCTGAAGAAAGGCTGCTTTTAGTTGTGCCCATGTAGTGATCGAGTCCGGTTGGATACTCTCGGTCCATGTTTCGGCTCGGCCTTTGAGTGAAAATCCGAATAACCTCAGCTTGATGGCATCCTCGCTCATGCCATTGATCTTAAATGTGCTGCAAATCCTCTCGAATGCACGGAGATGTGCGTGAGGATCCTCAGTCGGCGCTCCTCCATATTGATTCTGTTGTACCATGACAATGGTACTCGGTTTGAGCTCAAAAGAGTTCGCCCCAGTAGCAGGCGCTTGGATGCCTATGCGTGCCGCTGCCACATTTGGGTCGGCAAACGACCGCATAGGATGTCTCGCTTCGTCGCCCATTTCGGTCTTGTAAAGAAACCAATTAGTACCTGAAGAGGAAGTAGGCGAAATCAGTAATCCAGAAATTGAAGGTGATAAAGTAAAATAACAGAAATAAACAAAAATGTTCAATCTAATAACGCTTATAGCTGGTAGTGCTATCAGTTGCAACTAGTTCCCCGGCAACGGCGCCAAAAACTTGATACGAGGTTTTCACACCCCGAGAATCTAACCGCAAGTGTACGGTGTCGAATCAAGTAATAACGTACGGTAAGTACGAGTATCGAATCCACGGGAACTAAGAACTAAGTATCACAATTACTACAATCGCTATTAACTGAGCTGTCGAATTGAGAGATGGTTGGCTATTGTTAAACTACTTAATTGCAGAAAGTAAATTACAACTCAAACACAAACGAAACAAATAACGACTTAGGAAACTTCTATAGAGAGAAAGTTGGGGGTTAGAAATCCTAAGGTTTTCCACATGCAAACGCTTGACTCAAAACAATTACCAATTTATCCCTTTAATGATTCCCAAATCTTTTAAGATCACCGTTGTTCTCTTTCAAGCAACAACGGATTTTATTTTGAAAAGGACAAGTTAAATCTCTCGATCTCAACTTATGGATTCCAAAACACATTAAGCACCAGATTTATATTAAACGGCTAGATTTTATTTCTCGATTTCAACCTAACGGTTCAATTGGGACTAAGACTTATTCGATATATCTCTATCACCGATTTATCGTCTTAGGCATGCAATTCCTAGTTCTTTTTGACAGTTAATTCTCTCGAACTCAACTGAAAATAATAAATCAATTGAAAGCTAGCTAGACACTCAAAGGCATTAAACACAAAATCACATGCTTCATTAATAACGGAAAAACTGATAAAATATCAAGTCAATTGTTTACATGCTTAATAAACCGAATTCATTCCAACCCCCAACACGAACCGGTTAGTTCATGTCGGTGGTGGATTCAAACACAAAAGAAAAGATAACGGAAGTGTATGTAAACATGATTAACGTGATCGTGGTGAATGTGAAAGATGTAGTAATGAACTCCCTTCTCCCGTGATTGAATCTACTTCGCGTGTTGAATGTCTCCTTGATCGGCTCTCAATCGTGGCTTCAAAGACTCCGAAGATTCGCCCAAAATCGCTCCCAAATCGCCCCTGGGTGTCGTGTGAAAGTTGCGTCCCGAAAGAATGACCTAAAAATCGGATTTAAAGCTAGAATTTGCGAAACAGTGGGTTACGCCACTTGCCACGCGACTTGCAAGTCGCGTGGTAAGTCGCGCGTATCATTTTTGCAGCGTGGGTCGTCGTCTGGTTCGCGGATCGGGTCCTGGTTCGGTCGTGGGTCTTGGGCTTTGCTTTTGGGCTTCCATTAGGCTTCGTTTGGACTCGTTTTGGGCTCTTTTTAACTTCTTTTCCCGAGGAATGCCGCCTTTTAGATAACCTGTATCAAACACTAGATAAACCGTAAAATACACGCCTTTTTACTTGAATACAAGCCAATCTCGTTGGTTTGAGAACTGAAAATAACGCCAAAAAGTGGCATTATCAAAGAGGCCGAGGAAGAAGAAGGTAGCTGATCTAGGGTTTGGGGAAGATGATTCAATTAAGGCTAGTTTAGGAATAACACATTTATTAAGGTTGTTGATTTAATTCTAAATTTTAAAAGGTTATAAACTTAATTAAGACCTTATTTAAGATCATTTAACTAATTAATCCTGAATACAACTCTTACAATCATCAATATATATATATATATAAAGGAGAATGTAGGAGAGAGGGTTAAGGAGAGGCCTTCATGGTCTTTTTTTCTTTTTTGTTGTAATTTTGATTTATTTTTAATTGATTTCAACACATTAAATGTTTAAACTTTTCATTATCTTTTTTAATTTAAATTAAAAACCATTAACCAATATATATTTATTATTACATAAAATATTATTTACCTTGCATTTTTAATTATACAATGAATCCAACATTTTTTATTTAAATTTATAAACTTATTATTATTTTTATTTAATCAATAAGGTATATATAATTTTATTAAATGAATTTATTTTTATTTAACATTTTTATCTTTTTTTGTAAGCTAACATCAATATATATATATATATATATATATATATATATATAAAGAAGAATGTAGGAGAGAGGGTTAAGAAGAGGTCTCCATGGTCTTTTTTTCTTTTTTGTTATAATTTTGATTTATTTTTAATTGATTTCAACGCATTAAATGCTTAAACTTTTCATTATCTTTTTTAATTTAAATTAAAAACAATTAACCAATATATATTTATTATTATATAAAATATTATTAACCTTGCATTTTTAATTATACAATGAATCCAACATTTTTTATTTAAATTTATAAACTTATTATTATTTTTATTTAATCAATAAGGTATATATAATTGTATTAAATGAATTTATTTTTATTTAACTTTTTAATCTTTTTTTGTAAGCTAACATCAATATATATATAAAGGAGAATGTAGGAGAGAGGATTATGGAGAGACCTCCATGGTCTTTTTTCTTTTTTGTTATAATTTTGATTTATTTTTAATTGATTTCAACACATTAAATGCTTAAACTTTTCATTATCTTTTTTAATTTAAATTAAAAACCACTAACCAATATATATTTATTATTATATAAAATATTATTTACCTTGCATTTTTAATTATACATTGAATCCAACAATTTTTATTTAAATTTATAAACTTATTATTATTTTTATTTAATCAATAAGGTATAAATAATTTTATTAAATGAATTTATTTTTATTTAACTTTTTTATCTTTTTTTGTAAGCTAACAATCAATATATATATATAAAGGAGAATGTAGGAGAGAGAGTTAAGGAGAGGCCTCCATGGTCTTTTTTTCTTTTTTGTTATAATTTTGATTTATTTTTAATTGATTTCAACACATTAAATGTTTAAACTTGTCATTATCTTTTTTAATTTAAATTAAAAATCATTAACCAATATATATTTATTATTATATAAAATATTATTTACCTTGCATTTTTTATTATACAATGAATACAACATTTTTTATTTAAATTTATAAACTTATTATTATTTTTATTTAATCAATAAGGTATATATAATTTTATTAAATGAATTTATTGTATTTAACTTTTTTATCTTTTTTTGTAAGCTAACAATACTTATAAATCAAATTTTTTTATTTAAATTTACAAACTTATTATTATTTTTATTTAATTAATAAGATACAAATTTTTTAGTAAGCTAACATGTTTATAAATCAATATACTTTTATTAAATGAATTTATTTTTATATAGTTTTTTATATTTCTTTATAAGCTAACAATCAAATTTTTTTATATAAATTTATAAACATATTATTTTTGTATTTAATTAATAAGATACAATTTTTTAGTAAGCTAACACCAATATATATATATATAAAGGAGAATGTAGAGAGAGGGTTAAGGAGAGGCCTCCATGGTCTTTTTTCTTTTTTGTTATAATTTTGATTTATTTTTAATTGATTTCAACACATTAAAGGCTTAAACTTTTCATTTTCTTTTTTATTATAAATTAAAAACCATTAACCAATATATATTTATTATTATATAAAATATTATTTACCTTGCATTTTTAATTATACAATGAATCCAACATTTTTTATTTAAGTTTATAAACTTATTATTATTTTTAATTAACAATAAGGTATATATAATTTTATTAAATGAATTTATTTTTATTTAACTTTTTATCTTTTTTAGTAAGCTAACATCAATATATATATACATATATATATATATATATATATATATATATATATATAAAGGAGAATGTAGGAGAGAGTGTTAAGGAGAGGCCTCCATGGTCTTCTTTCTTTTTTGTTATAATTTTGATTTATTTTAAATTGATTTCAACACATTAAATGCTTAAACTTTTCATTTTCCTTTTTAATTTAAATTAAAAACCATTAACCAATATATATTTATTATTATATAAAATTTTATTTACCTTGCATTTTTAATTATACAATGAATCCAACATTTTTTATTTAAGTTTATAAACTTATTATTATTTTTATTTAATCAATAAGGTATATATAACTTTATTAAATGAATTTATTTTTATTTAACTTTTTATCGTTTTTTGTAAGCTAACAATGCTTATAAATCAAAAAAATTTATTTAAATTTACAAACTTATTATTATTTTTATTTAATTAATAAGATACAAATTTTTTAGTAAGCTAACATGTTTATAAATCAATATATTTTTATTAAATGAATTTATTTTTATATAGTTTTTTATATTTCTTTATAAGCTAACAATCAAATTTTTTTATTTAAATTTATAAACATTATTTTTTTATTTAATTAATAAGATACAATTTTTTAGTAAGCTAACAATCAATATATATATATATATAAAGGAGAATGTAGGAGAGAGGGTTAAGGAGGGGCCTCCATGGTCTTTTTTCTTTTTTGTTATAATTTTGATTTATTTTTAATTGATTTCAACACATTAAATGCTTAAACTTTTCATTATCTTTTTTAATTTAAATCAAAAACCATTAACCAATATATATTTATTATTATATAAAATATTATTTACCTTACATTTTTAATTATACAATGAATCCAACATTTTTTATTTAAAATTATAAACTTATTATTATTTTTATTTAATCAATAAGGTATATATAATTTTATTAAATGAATTTATTTTTGCTTAACTTTTTTATCTTTTTTTGTAAGCTAACAATGCTTATAAATCAATATATATATAAAGGAGGATGTAGAAGAGAGGGTTAAGGAGAGGCCTCTTGGTCTTTTTTCTTTTTTGTTATAATTTTGATTTATTTTTAATTGATTTCAACACATTAAATGCTTAAACTTTTCATTATCTTTTTTAATTTAAATTAAAAACCATTAACCAATATATATTTATTATTATATAAAATATTATTTACCTTACGTTTTTAATTATACAATGAATCCAACATTTTTTATTTAAATTTATAAACTTATTATTATTTTTATTTAATCAATAGGGTATATATAATTTTATTAAATGAATTTATTTTTGTTTAACTTTTTTATCTTTTTTTGTAAGCTAACAATGCTTATAAATCAAAAAAATTTATTTAAATTTACAAACTTATTATTATTTTTATTTAATTAATAATATACAAATTTTTTAGTAAGCTAACATGTTTATAAATCAATATACTTTTATTAAATGAATTTATTTTTATATAGTTTTGTATATTTCTTTATAAGCTAACAATCAATTTTTTTTATTTAAATTTATAAACATATTATTTTTTTACTTAATTAATAAGATACAATTTTTTAGTAAGCTAACATCAATATATATATATATATATATATCATTTATATATATAAAAAGAAGAACCATATGCAATGACATGGCACACTCTTAGAGTAGTATTCTTCATATGAATTTTCTTGATTTTTTGATTTTCAAAAATCAATGATTTGTTAAAGACTTTTCTATCCTTAATGAGAAAATGAATGTTTAACCATGAATAGGGGTCTTTGGTAAACTTATATTCATCTTGCTTTTAAAAGATTAATTAATATCATAATGACTAACTTATCATTTACTTCCCATGCCTTCTTGAATTCTCACCCTTCTGGTTTTTCACTCTATTCATTCCTTGAAATATATGCCATCAAAATCATCCCTACCACAAAGTTCAAACCTCCACATAGAGATTTCAAGTGTAATCCGCACAAGACCGAATTCAAGCAAAAACCCTATGTTTTATACCAAGTCCCCTAGAGTTGTTCTTGAATTTGATATATTGAGTAAGTTTTATTGTCAGAATAAACTTAAAAATGTTTGGTTCCAATGAAGAAATCATCGTCACTATTACATTTTCCTTCCGCATTCGTCGATTTGTTTATAGAACCCTATCCTTATTCTTCTATCTGATGTTGATATTCTTGATATATTGGTTTTGATTTTGTTGGGATTTTGGTGGATTATTGTAACGTCCCAAAACATAGCATGCATTAAATATTAGGTTAAACATCCAAATTACATAAATAGCTTGTTTTTAATATCATCAGTGAACTATACTAAACAAAACTTGCTAGCGTAAGTCTCTAAGCTCACAACCGAGCACTATCTATATTCTTCAAAGCAAAACTGGGAGCCTCACACGTTCCATCACCTCCTTGCTACCTCTTGATTCTATTTAGAAGAACTCGAAGGTCGCTTAACTGAAAATGGTTTAGTTTTTGAAAAGCGAGGGTTAGACCAAAAGGTCTAGTGAATTCCCTCCATAAAACAACATGTATAAATAATACGAAATCATTCTATTAAAATGCATCATACATCGTAAAGCATCACATATGATACTGCACTGTGTAGTGGATCGCTTAACCAATCGCGATCGGGGCCCAAGCAGACTCCCCTTTTGCCCTCTCGTATCGGGGCCCAAGCAGACTCCCTGATACCCGCCTAGGAGGAAACGAATTCCAACCTACCGTCTCATCGTACATAACCAAGGGACCATCAGATCCTGAGGCTCATTGATCCCACAGTACAGACCGACATCACATAACATGCACATACATTTTATAAAAGCATTTGACACTTTATAAATCGTGCGCATCAATGCAACATATAAAACATTCCTTTCCTTCTTCCATGCATATCAGATCGTAAACATTTCATGCTCGATAAAACCATATTCAGTAAAAGAATCATTTAACATTTACGTCAAAATAAGGTTTAGGGAACTCACCTGATAGCAAATTCTCTTCCTAACCTCTTGCCTCGATCCGACCGTACACCTAGTAATCAAATTTAGAATTTAATTAGATGCACTCAATTTCGATCCTATTCTTTGCTTCTTAACGGGTCTCCTCTAAAACTTGCTAAGTTCAAGGTTTACCCATATCTTAGCCCAACAGGGACCCAAAGTCGTTCGGTCCAACTCAAGGTGTCGGCCCACTAAACTATGTGGCCCACCACCGAGTTTAATCCCGGGACCGCATCTAGTCCCGATAGCCTTCGACTCTCGGTACTCCATAACCCCCGGTACCTCTGACTCCCGGTACCCCGTGACTCCCGGTACCACCGACTCCCGGTACCCCATGACTCCCGGTACCACCGACTCCTGGTTTGCGACTACGAGCAGAAGACAAGCTTCAATCGCTTCCAACACCAATTCTTCCTATTCGGTTCAATATATGAGGTTTTATCTCAACATTCTTACCCAATTTATTCCATAAATTCCTTAATCAGATAACTTCCTAATCGATCGATTCTTTGGATTATCAACCCATTCGTAAAATAATTTCCCTACGGTGCTCTTATACAATAACCCAACTACAAACATGAATTCTATACTGGAATTTAACTTATCTATCTATTTCATTAAGCAGCAATAAACAAGGAATGAGAGATTTCTCACCAAATAAAGCCTCTTCCCCAAGAATCGCAGTCCAATCCTTCCTTTCGCTATTTCTCTTCTTTCAGTGCTCAGCCGCCAACAATACGAAAATGGTTAACAGCCCTAGGGATCTGGTCATAAATAGTTCCCAACATTTACGAAAACAACCCCTCTAATAAAACTTTCATTTCATACAATTTGACCACTAAACTATACACTTGACAGAAACGGGTTGTTACAACACTCCCCTCCTTAAAAGAATTCCGTCCCCGGAATTCCTTACTTGGAAAAGATTCGGGTGTCCTGCCCACACCAAAACTGACAATTCCCCAAGACAATGCCACTTCTGACTCAGTTAACCACCTCATAAATTCGAAACATGAACATCGGATGCATCCCCTTCAGTTCTTACGGTACACTAACTCTTAGGATACTGTTCCTATTCGATCGGTCTTAACAATAGAAGATTAAGTACAGCTTCTCAAGCACATTTACTTCCTATAAGGAGGAACTTGGCAGAATCCCCCGTTACAACACGAGATTCATTTACTAAGAACCAGTCACACACTTGACAGCTTGGCACAAGGCCAACCCTGTACATCCCGACAACTCACAACCCGGAGTTCCTTCATCAAACATCTATGCAAATAACATTTCCCTTCTCTCGGACAACCTAGACCACAGTTCGTCTAACTTCTCTCACATTCTCACTACTTCGCCACTCTATCCTCATATGTAACTAAGAGTAGGAACCTCCAAACCTATCGTTGAAGTGTTCGCTTACTCAAATTAAACTTATCCTGAAACACATCAATTCCTCGCTGATTGCCACGTTCGTTCAGTCACAAGGAGCATAACTCCAGTTATCCTCACTCCACTGGGAGGAGTAACCATGGTCACGCCATACTAATCTCACTAGCTTAAACACTGCACGACCAAATCGTTTAAACATTCCTCACAAAGTCACTAACCTAACCCATTCAACTACCTTATCCACTACCTTCCTGCACAAAATCATACACAATTTCCTTCCTCAATATCCTTTCTAACGGTTCGCACACTTATCAATAACCATCTGCACAACCCTTCACCTTTCGGCATTACTGTCAAGTTTACTACTTCCAATTTACTCACTTATTCCGACATGCTATCTTCACCTCTCCACGTTAGCGTGGAGCATTGCCCACCGAACATTACTTGCCCCTCTCTCCCGACCTTTCCTCATGCTGGTATCGCTTTCTCATTACTCACATAACCAAACAGTTGCACCAAGATCTTATCTTAAGGCATTCAACCAAGCCGTCTTGAGACAAGACCAGTGTTCGACGTCACTACACATTCTTTAATCTCCAACTTTTACCTTCTCAGACATGTCTTTCACACATAAGCAACAATTCACATTCTTTAAGGATTTCACATCTATCCCACCACATTTTGACTAACACAACCCTCAACCTCTTTAAACTTCCAATGACCCCAAAGTGTTTCTTAGTAACGTCCCCCATTCACTCTAATAATCCACCCCCCTTGGATTCCCTATTACAAACGGATCTATTAACTCAGGAACTCCCCGAAACTCGGGTTCCATAATTCTTTCGATTAACCACCAGGATCATAAGATCAGACATATATATATATACCGTCATCCCGGCTTTCTTACTTAGATTCACCTTAAATAATTCTTTAACAATCAGTGTGTTAATCTCAATAACATTTCCCCAAGAATTGTAACACATCCTGTAATAACAAATGAACGTCATTACTTAACAAATCTCTAAAATTTTAGTCAACCAACCAAAGGCTTATACCTCTATCATGACATTTCAAATCAACTAATGATCATACTACCACTCCGTCCCACAATCATCATCATGTCATTCCTTAAACATAACCAAAATTTCCAACTATTTCCTTCAGGATCATTCCCTCACGCATAAGGAACAATTTTCATTCTTTAACGATTTCTCATCTACTATACTACAACTTGACTAATCTATTCATCATCTTCTTTAAACTTACTCTGCCTTCCAGAATATACTTAACAACATACATAACCACAAAGCTTGGTCTCACAGCTGGGCAATCACCCACTTCTTCCCCGACATTCCATTTCGATAACAGTCAAAATAAGCACCAACTTACAAACCCCGTACTTCAACAACTGGGATTGCAAAACGTACTCTCTATCCGAAATCCCAAAAGGACTTCCCTCTAATCCTTCATCTTTCTAACATCGCCTTACTACATCACCGGCTGACACAGATATCTTGGCAATTGAAGCTACTATTCGTTCGTACATCCACCACTCCTATCATCACACTACCGACCAAGTCTCTCATGGTCATTCGTACACAATTCGCCCTTTCCTTCATATTCTCCCGTATACTACAATCGAGTTTGTCTCGCTACTTAGTTCTCTCCTAACTTGTTGAACTATGACTCACGAGTTCATACTTAGCTCAAACACAAACATCCTAGCTAGCCCTTTATGGTCCGAGTCCTTTCTTAGACACGACACATTTTCTTACTGACTGGTACAGTCTACACTCACTCCGCTTATGTTACACACCTTGTCCTTCTACGGACCCTCCTCACCTCGTAAATAGAACGCTTATTCAACAACAACAGTCTCTTACTAAATTAATACCTCTACAAGATATTCTATCGACTTACACTCATCTGGTTTGAGTCTTCGGCCTCGGCCAACATACACCGTTGCCGACTTCCACGACCAAAGACAGCTCTTAACTACTTCCTTAACCTATCCTTTATCATGAGTTCCTTACGGAGCCTAATCCTTCCACATATCATAATCACCTTCATGATCTGTCTCCCTCCTTTCGACACCTACTCATGTAACGACAACATTACAAGCTCACCTCGAAACTCACATTCCTACGCCATAGACATTTCATTCTTCCTCACCACACTACTCATAACGAGTTGCTAAAACCATCACCTTGAAGGCTTCAAGTCCTTCCTCCGGTCACAACCGTCCCTTGACAAATGTACTTCCGGTTACCGAACCAGGGTGCAAGCCCTCATACAACCGATACTATAATCCACTACTGACTCTACCACGGTTCACCTTTCCTCTTGAACACAAATACTAAAACTACATACGTTCTCCCTTGACTTGACCAACGCCTCTCCGCTCTCGGAGTTCTTCTTTAGCTTAAGACGTAATACTCTACGACCTAGTGGGTTCATAGCCTTCATGCATGACAATACAGTAAATAAGTCTTTTCGCACATTTCATCATTTTAAATAAACAACGTTTGGGGAATCATTTGGGTACACATGACCCCATCACTCTTATAGCTTCAAAACTGTAACACCCGAAATTTTAAGATATTTTTTTTGTGGTGTTTGGAGAAATAAAATTTCAATTTTATTTTAGCATCTATGGTCATATATATATATATATATATATATATATATATATATATATATATATATATATAAATATAGCATAGTTATAAAGAAATAAAAGCTTAATGGTACCAAATTAGCAAAAATTTAAATTTTTTCTAGCTTTAGCAAGAAGAAAGGATCTTTAGGGTAAAAGGGTAAAGAAATCTGAAAGATGGAGGGGCTAGAATAGAACTTCGTTTGAAATTTGAATTTGGGGATTTGGATAACCCCCAAATTTCCGTTTTGTTGGAGATAACTATTATGAACGAATTCGAACTCTACACTCCTTAATAAATAGCGAGCTTAGGCTCTTTAGATTCGTATCGAAATATAGAGCAAAAGCCCTCTGGAATCCGAGCGAGAGAGGAAGAAACGAGGGAGAATTCGGGCGATCAATCATCCGAGGTCTCGTAGCGTTTTTCGTCAAATTGGAGGTAAGTAGTGCGTTAAAGTTTATGATTTTCGCACCTTGGTGTTCGGTTTTAGCAGTAGCATGTTTGGGATGTAGCCTCAATTCGCAAGTTTGGCCGGAAGGCCCTCGATTTGGCCGGAGAAGACTGTTAGCGGTTTTCGGTATAGAAATCGGCTCTTTAAACTCAAAATTAGAGCTCCACAGTGTATGAAAACTAATGATTCTTGTTCCTATAATTAGTGTAAAGTGTTTCTAAGGAATTAACGCAAAAAGAACGAAGCAAATCGGTCCAGAATCGAGTTAATTTTGGCCGGAAAACCAAGCCAGGCGCTGCTGGTCGCGATTAGGGGAAAAGCCGGGTCACGGCCGGGTCGGGCGGGTGACCGGACTGCCCACCCGGGTAGCCCTTGGGCCGACCCAGTCTAGGCCCAGTTCCCTTTAATTCGATTTTTTTGTTGGTTGGGCCAAAGAGTTTAGAAAATGTTTAGGCCTTAACTATTTCTTTTTATCTGATAATATTTTAGAAGCCCGATTACATTATTAGTTTTGTTTTGTTTTTATTTATTTTGAAAAAAAAAGATTTATAAAATAAATGATTTAGTCACTTTTGGTTTAAAGAAAAAGTTTTCTTCGTATATATATATATATATATGAAAATGCATATAGATATGTGTATATGTATATATATATATCAGGTTTAAAAAGATTTTAGTATTAAAACGCTAAGTTTTATAAAAGGTTATTGTTTAGCAAAATTTATTCTTGTTGTATTTAAATTAAAAGACAAGTTAAAAAGGAGCTCTAAGTTGAGAAAGAGGAATTTAAAGGTGGCCAATCGAGGGAGAGCCGTGCGGGTTAGGAAGTGTCGAATAGATTCATAAATTTATAAGTGAATATATGTATGAATTGATGAGAAAAAAATTCTTAGTAGCCTTATAATTGTGTAGGTGCGTTTAGAAGGAATAAAGGAACCGACCCAACCCGTCAGGTGAGTTCATGTGATTTAGAAAACGGAGATGCATGCATAGTATGCAAATATGTTGCAAAGTTTTGTTATATATATGTTTTAGTATTTTGGCTGCATGCTTTTATTATGTGTTAGCAGTTTATTTTTAAAGATATGAAATATGTGGTTGCATGTGATATGTGTCGGGTTTCCCGACGGATTAGGGCAAGTTATTGCCAGATTAGCATACCGGTATGATTATGGTCGTTGCTTGGGATGATAGCCCTATAAGCACGGCAACCTTTGTGTAGGCCAATAGCGTGGTGAGATAGCACCTGTACGCTTGGCGGACTAGCTATGTTTGTGATAGCACATGTTAAAGTTGTATGTTCATGTTCATATCTCTAAAAATTTAAGCAAGTTTTCAAATGATTATTATGTAAAGCATGTAAAGAAAACCGTGAACTCACTAAGCGAAAGCTGACATTTTAGCATGCATCTCTCAGGGGACGTTAAAGCAAGTAGCTCGAAGGGCAAGGAGAAGGTCTAAGTAGAATTCGAGGACGCTCCGTTAGCAACAATCGAATTAGTTTATATTTCTAGCATTTCCCTTTAGTACGATATATTATGTTCAAGACTTCCGCTGTTAAATTTTTAGTTTGAGTTATTAATGTTTTAGTATTTTGGCTACCATTCTTAGTAGTCATGACCCTTGTTTTTGGGGGTGTGACAAGTTGGTATCAGAGCCATTGGTTTAAGAGAATTAGGTTAGGATACCTAGCCTAGACTTAAACCGTGTAGATTTCAAGACCTGTAGAGATGAGGTGCAAGACCTAGTATGCTTATAAAAAAAAATTTATTAATAATTAAATTTGTCATCTAAGTGCGTTAGTATCCCTGTCTCTTGTAGGATTATGGCCATTGTTATCCACACGCGTAGGATTAACCGTGGAGCCGCTCGGAGAGGTATGGGGAGAAGGGCTGGCATGGGTCTAGGACCAAGAAGAAGTCCGTCCAAGAGTCGAAGTTCGATACCGACTAGTGCTAACTCTCGTAGGAGGTCGAACCCTAGTCGTGACCCGAGCCCAAGGCCGAGCGCAGTTCCGGTAGAGAGACAGAGTGATGAAGAGACCGAGCCTACTGAAGATAAGAACCCTAGCCATAGCTCAAGTTCTAGCAAGAAGGCGGACGCAGTGGAGGCAGAACCTTCAGTAGACTACAGTCCGGCATCCCCATCTACCGGTTCAGACATAGGGAACCAGGCTTTGCACGATCGGATCGAGATGTTGGAAGGTCAAGTCGTCGAGGTCATAGATCGATGTGTGCAATTGGAGAGAAATCAGATCCTTGCCGCGAGATCTTGGAAGAGCAAGATAGCGGATAGGGTGACTTACCAGCGAGGGGCAGTTCGGAAGTATTTTGGGCTGATTGCTGAGTTCTTCAAAGAATGGTATGGGCGGAAACCTCCAATTTCATTCTGGCACTGTCATCCGCCCCAGCAATTTGGAGCATGGCTAGAAGCCCGCTACTTCCCTGAAGACGAACCTTGATAGATGAAGAATGTCATGTCTAGTTTTGATGAAGTGTTTTAGCTGGATTTTTTTTAGTCAATACATTTGCTTCTAGGTTATTCTAAATTATTTGGATAATTAGTTTGAATTGGTAAATTTTTATGCATGATTGGTTTGAGCAAAATAATTCAATAAGATATAGCACTTAACTGCGTGGTTTGATAAAGATGGCTAGTTAAAGTGTATCATGTTACTAATGCAGCAACATGTCAAGACGCACTCAAGTAATGGCCTCGGAAGAAGTGGAAGCAAACCCAAATGCTCAACCGAACCCCGTGGGACGACCACCCACAGCTGCTAATCGAGGTCGTGGTAGAGGCCGAGGTAGAGGAGTGAGAGCTGAAGTGCCTGCACCATCAGCTCAAGAAAGTTCGGCCGTGGGGGAAGGAGGAGGTAGAGGACGAGGCCAAGGTCAAGGTCAAGAGCAGAACCAAAATGTAGAACCTATTACGAGGGCAGAACTAGCTGAGGAAATAGCAAGGAGCCTTCAGGCTGCTTTGCCTGGGGTACTAGCTCAAATTCAAGCCCAGGTAGTGGGGGCAGCAAATCCAAACCACAATGAAGGAGTCAGTGAGAATGTCGGAAATGTGGGAAGAACGGGGTGCAGCTACAAGACCTTTCTGACTTGCAAACCTCCCGAGTTCCAAGGAGACAGTGACCCAATAACCTCTATGAGGTGGATCAAGGAAATGGAGGTAACCCTTGAAACCAGTAGGAGTGCAAATGAAGACAAGGTTATCTATGCAACCAGAATGTTGAAGTCTGAAGCTCTCTTCTGGTGGGAGTTGGAAAAAGATACGAGGGACCCAGGTACTGTGGCTAACATGTCTTGGGAGGATTTCAAGCGCCTCTTCATAGCAAAGTTCTGTCCCAGGAGTGAAATCAAGCAACTGGAAGAAGAATTCTTGCGTTTAGAACAAGGCAAGATGTCGGTACGTGAATATACGACAACTTTCATCCAGAAAGCTCGATTTGCTGAACATCAGGTATCTACTGAGGAAAGGAGGATGGAACGTTATGTTTGGGGTCTGAAATCCAGTATTCGAGAGTTTGTTCAGACTATGAAGCCAGGAACATTTCAGGAAGCTGTGGATGCTGCAAGTATGAGGGAAAGAGAAAAGAAAAGGCAAGAAGAAGAAGTAGGTCACCAAAAGCGCAGCTGGGAAAGTTATAGCAAGGGGGCACGTAGTGGCAAGCCCGAGACGAACCCTAAGAGACAGAAGGGTCGTATTGAGTATCCCAGGTGCAGGAAATGCAACAAGATGCACCCTGGGGAATGCAAAGTAGGCAGTACCGCTTGTTTCAAGTGTGGAAGAGAGGGCCATACAATGAAGGAATGCAACGACGGTAAGAAGTGTTATGAATGTGGAATGTTGGGGCATCTGAGGCCTAACTGCCCACAGCTGAAGAATGACCCGTCTGGTAACTTGAGGCTAACAGGAAATGACACCGCAAAGGTGGGGCGAGACAAGATAGAGATCCCTAAGCCGAAAGGAAGAGCTTACACCATGACCGTTGGCGAGGCACGAGAAATTCCGGACGTTATGTCAGGTACGTTCCCCATTAATAACGTACTTGCTAATGTGCTTTTCGATTCGGGTGCCAATAAAAGTTTTGTTTCTTCTGTATTTTGTCACTATCTTGGTAAGAAAGCCCGAAAACTAGAACATGCCTTCTTAGTAGAGGCAGCTGAAGGGGTGAATGTGAGAATAGACGAAATTTTTGATGAATGCACGATTAGCATAGACGGTAAGGAATTGAAAGTTAGCCTATTACCTTTGGTGTTGGGGGAGTTTGATGTGATAATCGGAATGGACTGGTTATCGGAAAACCGTGCTCAGATCATTTGCGATAAGAAGATGATCAAAGCTCAAACTCCGAGTGGCGACGTCATTCACATTTATGGAGATAGAAAGAATCACGAGGTAGGCATTATCTCCACGCTTAAGGCAAGGAAATGCTTAAGGAAAGGATGTGTAGCATTCCTGGCATACGCGATAGATGTCAAGCCAGAAAAGGTCATTGGCGAGGTACCGATAGTAAAGGAATTCTTGGATGTATTCCCAGAAGATTTACCGGGAATACCACTCGATCGTCAGGTGGAATTCAGAATTGACCTTGTGCCTGGATCAGCGCCGATAGCAAGGTCACCATATCGTCTAGCACCGTCGGAGATGCAGGAGTTGATGAAGCAGTTACAAGAACTTTTGGACAAGGGATTTATTCGTCCCAGTTCTTCGTCATGGGGAGCTCCAATCCTATTTGTGAAAAAGAAAGATGGGACGATGCGAATGTGCATCGATTATCGTGAGCTGAACAAGGTCACGGTAAAGAATAAGTATCCCTTACCTCGAATAGATGATCTTTTCGACCAGCTGCAAGGCGCCAATTACTTCTCAAAGATAGACTTACGGTCGGGATACCATCAACTGAAGGTTAGAGAAGAAGATGTGCCCAAGACCGCATTCCGAACCAGGTATGGTCATTACGAGTTCTTGGTGATGCCGTTTGGTCTCACCAATGCTCCAGCGGCTTTCATGGACCTGATGAATAGGGTTTGTAGGCCTTATTTGGACAGGTTCGTGATTGTCTTTATTGATGACATACTTATTTACTCGAGGAGTCAAGAGGAGCATGAGCGACACTTGCGAGTAGTGTTACAGCTGTTGAGAAGGGAGAAGCTTTATGCCAAGTTTTCCAAATGTGAATTTTGGATCCGAGAGGTTCAGTTTCTGGGGCACGTAGTAAGCGCATCAGGTATCAAAGTAGATCCGGCAAAGGTCGAAGCAGTAGTAAGTTGGGAACCTCCGAGGACCCCCACAGAAGTTCGCAGTTTTCTCGGCCTAGCTGGGTACTACAGAAGGTTCATCCAGGACTTCTCAAGGATAGCTACTCCATTAACTTCCTTGACCAGAAAGGCTTGTAAGTTTGTATGGGGACCAAAGCAAGAGGAATCGTTTCAAATTCTGAAGGACAGGTTGAGCAGCGCTCCAATTTTATCCCTTCCAGAGGGGACGGATGATTTTGTGGTCTTTAGCGACGCATCCAAGCAAGGATTAGGATGTGTATTGATGCAAAGGGACAAAGTAATAGCGTATGCTTCACGGCAACTGAAGGAGCATGAGAAAGGTTATCCGACGCATGACTTGGAGCTAGCTGCCATGGTTTTTGCACTGAAGATATGGAGGCACTATCTTTATGGAACCAAGTGCAAAATCTTCACCGACCACAAGAGTTTGAAATACCTGTTCGACCAGAAGGAGTTAAACATGCGCCAACGTAGGTGGATGGAGTTACTGAAAGACTATGATTGCGAGATACACTACCATCCAGGCAAGGCCAACGTGGTGGCCGACGCTCTGAGTAGGAAGGAGAGGTTGGAACCAATTCGAGTTCGTGCATTGAGGTTGGATGTGAAGAATGATTTACTAGATTTAGTAAGAGGAGCTCAGAGAAAGGCACGACAAGATGAGCATATGCGAAGTGAAAGGATGGTTGGCCAAATCAAGCTCCTAGAAGAAGGTACGGATGGTATTCAGAGGTTTAAAGGAAGGGTATGGATTCCTCATATGGGTGATGTTAGAGGAATTATCTTAAATGAAGCTCATAAATCTAAGTACTCCGTGCATCCAGGAGCTGACAAGATGTACAAGGATTTAAAGAAAGAATTTTGGTGGCCGGGTATGAGAAGGTCCATAGGTAGCTTTGTAGAAAAATGCTTGACCTGCTTACAAGTCAAGGCTGAGCATCAAAGACCGGCGGGTCAGCTACAGCAGTTAGAAATCCCAGTCTGGAAGTGGGATCGTGTAACTATGGATTTTGTCACCAAGTTGCCTAGAACGCTCCGGGGACATGATGCGATTTGGGTAATAGTTGATTGGTTAACCAAATCCGCACATTTCCTACCAATTAAAGAATCCTATCCCTTGGAGAAGTTGGCACGACTCTATATTTGCGAAGTTGTAGCAAGGCATGGGGTACCACTGTCTATTGTGTCAGACAGAGATACTAGATTCACTTCCAAGTTCTGGAGAAGTTTACAACGTGAATTGGGTACCCGTCTCAATTTAAGCACTGCATATCATCCTCAGACGGATGGTCAGAGTGAAAGGACGATTCCGACGCTCGAGGATATGCTAAGAGCATGTGTTATAGACTTTGGCGGGAATTGGGATAGCCACCTCCCACTCGTCGAATTTGCCTATAATAATAGTTATCATACTAGTATCCAGGCAGCTCCATATGAGGCACTGTATGGGAGGAAGTGTCGGACGCCTATCTGTTGGAGTGAAGTGGGGGATAGGCAGTTTGCAGGACCCGAAATCATACAGGAGACCACCGACAAGATAGTGCAGATCAAAGAAAAGCTAAAAGTTGCTCAAGATCGCCAGAGGAGTTATGCAAATAAAAGACGGAGACCCTTAGAATTCCAAGTGGGGGATCGAGTGATGTTAAAGATCTCTCCTTGGAAGGGGATAGTGAGGTTTGGCAGAAGAGGGAAGCTAAGTCCGCGATTTATCGGACCATTCGAGGTCATAGCGCGAGTTGGAGCGGTAGCCTATCGCTTGAAGCTACCCGAAGGATTGCAAGGGATCCACGATACGTTTCATGTATCGAACCTAAGGAAATGCTTAGCGGATGAGTTCTCAATTGTGCCTTTAGAAGACGTTAGAGTCGACGAGAAACTCTGTTACAAAGAAGAGCCAATGAGAATAACGGATAGAAAGATCAAGAAGCTCAGAAACAAGGAGATCCCTCTAGTCCGAGTGCAGTGGAGTTTTCACAAGGGCCCCGAAGAAACTTGGGAGCCAGAGTCAGAGATGAAAGAAAAGTTTCCTCATTTATTTTGTTGAAATTCCGAGGACGGAATTTTTGTTAGGGGGAGAGAGTTGTAACACCCGAAATTTTAAGATATTTTTTTTGTGGTGTTTGGAGAAATAAAATTTCAATTTTATTTTAGCATCTATGGTCATATATATATATATATATATATATATATATATATATATAGGGGAGGTATCCGTTGCAAACCAGTCAGTTTGTGCAAACCCCGTACAAACCAATCTACCAATCACGTAACTTTGTTTTTTTTATCCATAAGGGTATTTTAGGGCTTTTAGCATATTGTTTCATCTCCACCAATCACGTAACTTATTTTTTTATATCCATAACTTCTTTTTTATATCCATAAGGGTATTTTAGGGCTCTATCGGAAAAAATAGATTCATGAAGCCAAATTATATATTCATTAAGCTAAATTTTATATTCATGAAGCCAAAATATAGATTCATGAAGCATCAACAAAAAAAAATTGCAGATTCATGATTGTAGATTGGTTTGTACGGGGTTTGCACAAACTGACTGGTTTGCAATTGATATTTCCCCTATATATATATAAATATAGCATAGTTATAAAGAAATAAAAACTTAATGGTACCAAATTAGCAAAAATTTAAACTTTTTCTAGCTTTAGCAAGAAGAAAGGATCTTTAGGGTAAAAGGGTAAAGAAATCTGAAAGATGGAGGGGCTAGAATAGAACTTCGTTTGAAATTTGAATTTGGGGATTTGGATAACCCCCAAATTTCCGTTTTGTTGGAGATAACTATTATGAACAAATTCGAACTCTACACTCCTTAATAAATAGCGAGCTTAGGCTCTTTAGATTCGTATCGAAATATAGAGCAAAAGCCCTCTGGAATCCGAGCGAGAGAGGAAGAAACGAGGGAGAATTTGGGCGATCAATCATTCGAGGTCTCGTAGCGTTTTTCGTCAAATTGGAGGTAAGTAGTGCGTTAAAGTTTATGATTTTCGCACCTTGGTGTTCGGTTTTAGCAGTAGCATGTTTGGGATGTAGCCTCAATTCGCAAGTTTGGCCGGAAGGCCCTCGATTTGGCCGGAGAAGACTGTTAGCGGTTTTCGGTATAGAAATCGGCTCTTTAAACTCAAAATTAGAAAATGTTTAGGCCTTAACTATTTCTTTTTATCTGATAATATTTTAGAAGCCCGATTACATTATTAGTTTTGTTTTGTTTTTATTTATTTTGAAAAAAAAAATTTATAAAATAAATGATTTATCACTTTTGGTTTAAAGAAAAAGTTTTCTTCGTATATATATATATATATATATATATATATATATATATATATATATATATATATATATATGAAAATGCATATAGATATGTGTATATGTATATATATCAGGTTTAAAAAGATTTTAGTATTAAAACGCTAAGTTTTATAAAAGGTTATTGTTTAGCAAAATTTAATCTTGTTGTATTTAAATTAAAAGACAAGTTAAAAAGGAGCTCTAAGTTGAGAAAGAGGAATTTAAAGGTGGCCAATCGAGGGAGAGCCGTGCGGGTTAGGAAGTGTCGAATAGATTCATAAATTTATAAGTGAATATATGTATGAATTGATGAGAGAAAAATTCTTAGTAGCCTTATAATTGTGTAGGTGCGTTTAGAAGGAATAAAGGAACCGACCCAACCCGTCAGGTGAGTTCATGTGATTTAGAAAACGGAGATGCATGCATAGTATGCAAATATGTTGCAAAGTTTTGTTATATATATGTTTTAGTATTTTGGCTGCATGCTTTTATTATGTGTTAGCAGTTTATTTTTAAAGATATGAAATATGTGGTTGCATGTGATATGTGTCGGGTTTCCCGACGGATTAGGGCAAGTTATTGCCAGATTAGCATACCGGTATGATTATGGTCGTTGCTTGGGATGATAGCCCTATAAGCACGGCAACCTTTGTGTAGGCCAATAGCGTGGTGAGATAGCACCTGTACGCTTGGCGGACTAGCTATGTTTGTGATAGCACATGTTAAAGTTGTATGTTCATGTTCATATCTCTAAAAATTTAAGCAAGTTTTCAAATGATTATTATGTAAAGCATGTAAAGAAAACCGTGAACTCACTAAGCGAAAGCTGACATTTTAGCATGAATCTCTCAGGGGACGTTAAAGCAAGTAGCTCGAAGGGCAAGGAGAAGGTCTAAGTAGAATTCGAGGACGCTCCGTTAGCAACAATCGAATTAGTTTATATTTCTAACATTTCCCTTTAGTACGATATATTATGTTCAAGACTTCCGCTGTTAAATTTTTAGTTTGAGTTATTAATGTTTTAGTATTTTGGCTACCATTCTTAGTAGTCATGACCCTTGTTTTTGGGGGTGTGACAAGTTGGTATCAGAGCCATTGGTTTAAGAGAATTAGGTTATGATACCTAGCCTAGACTTAAACCGTGTAGATTTCAAGACCTGTAGAGATGAGGTGCAAGACCTAGTATGCTTATATAAAAAAAAATTATTAATAATTAAATCTGTCATCTAAGTGCGTTAGTATCCCTGTCTCTTGTAGGATTATGGCCATTGTTATCCACACGCGTAGGATTAACCGTGGAGCCGCTCGGAGAGGTATGGGGAGAGGGGCTGGCATGGGTCTAGGACCAAGAAGAAGTCCGTCCAAGAGTCGAAGTTCGATACCGACTAGTGCTAACTCTCGTAGCAGGTCGAACCCTAGTCGTGACCCGAGCCCAAGGCCGAGCGCAGTTTCGGTAGAGAGACAGAGTGATGAAGAGACCGAGCCTACTGAAGATAAGAACCCTAGCCATAGCTCAAGTTCTAGCAAGAAGGCGGACGCAGTGGAGGCAGAACCTTCAGTAGACTACAGTCCGGCATCCCCATCTACCGGTTCAGACATAGGGAACCAGGCTTTGCACGATCGGATCGAGATGTTGGAAGGTCAAGTCGTCGAGGTCATAGATCGATGTGTGCAATTGGAGAGAAATCAGATCCTTGCCGCGAGATCTTGGAAGAGCAAGATAGCGGATAGGGTGACTTACCAGCGAGGGGCAGTTCGGAAGTATTTTGGGCTGATTGCTGAGTTCTTCAAAGAATGGTATGGGCGGAAACCTCCAATTTCATTCTGGCATTGTCATCCGCCCCAGCAATTTGGAGCATGGCTAGAAGCCCGCTACTTCCCTGAAGACGAACCTTGATAGATGAAGAATGTCATGTCTAGTTTTGATGAAGTGTTTTAGCTGGATTTTTTTAGTCAATATATTTGCTTCTAGGTTATTCTAAATTATTTGGATAATTAGTTTGAATTGGTAAATTTTTATGCATGATTGGTTTGAGCAAAATAATTCAATAAGATATAGCACTTAACTGCGTGGTTTGATAAAGATGGCTAGTTAAAGTGTATCATGTTACTAATGCAGCAACATGTCAAGACGCACTCAAGTAATGGCCTCGGAAGAAGTGGAAGCAAACCCAAATGCTCAACCGAACCCCGTGGGACGACCACCCGCAGCTGCTAATCGAGGTCGTGGTAGAGGCCGAGGTAGAGGAGTGAGAGCTGAAGTGCCTGCACCATCAGCTCAAGAAAGTTCGGCCGTGGGGGAAGGAGGAGGTAGAGGACGAGGCCAAGGTCAAGGTCAAGAGCAGAACCAAAATGTGGAACCTATTACGAGGGCAGAACTAGCTGAGGAAATAGCAAGGAGCCTTCAGGCTGCTTTGCCTGGGGTACTAGCTCAAATTCAAGCCCAGGTAGTGGGGGCAGCAAATCCAAACCACATTGAAGGAGTCAGGGAGAATGTCGGAAATGTGGGAAGAACGGGGTGCAGCTACAAGACCTTTCTGACTTGCAAACCTCCCGAGTTCCAAGGAGACAGTGACCCAATAACCTCTATGAGGTGGATCAAGGAAATGGAGGTAACCCTTGAAACCAGTAGGAGTGCAAATGAAGACAATGTTATCTATGCAACCAGAATGTTGAAGTCTGAAGCTCTCTTCTGGTGGGAGTTGGAAAAAGATACGAGGGACCCAGGTACTGTGGCTAACATGTCTTGGGAGGATTTCAAGCGCCTCTTCATAGCAAAGTTCTATCCCAAGAGTGAAATCAAGCAACTGGAAGAAGAATTCTTGCGTTTAGAACAAGGCAAGATGTCGGTACGTGAATATACGACAGCTTTCATCCAGAAAGCTCGATTTGCTGAACATCAGGTATCTACTGAGGAAAGGAGGATGGAACGTTATGTTTGGGGTCTGAAATCCAGTATTCGAGAGTTTGTTCAGACTATGAAGCCAGGAACATTTCAGGAAGCTGTGGATGCTGCAAGTATGAGGGAAAGAGAAAAGAAAAGGCAAGAAGAAGAAGTAGGTCACCAAAAGCGCAGCTGGGAAAGTTATAGCAAGGGGGCACGTAGTGGCAAGCCCGAGACGAACCCTAAGAGACAGAAGGGTCGTATTGAGTATCCCAGGTGCAGGAAATGCAACAAGATGCACCCTGGGGAATGCAAAGTAGGCAGTACCGCTTGTTTCAAGTGTGGAAGAGAGGGTCATACAATGAAGGAATGCAACGACGGTAAGAAGTGTTATGAATGTGGAATGTTGGGGCATCTGAGGCCTAACTGCCCACAGCTGAAGAATGACTCGTCTGGTAACTTGAGGCTAACAGGAAATGACACCGCAAAGGTGGGGCGAGACAAGATAGAGATCCCTAAGCCGAAAGGAAGAGCTTACACCATGACCGTTGGCGAGGCACGAGAAATTCCGGACGTTATGTCAGGTACGTTCCCCATTAATAACGTACTTGCTAATGTGCTTTTCGATTCGGGTGCCAATAAAAGTTTTGTTTCTTCTGTATTTTGTCACTATCTTGGTAAGAAAGCCCGAAAACTAGAACATGCCTTCTTAGTAGAGGCAGCTGAAGGGGTGAATGTGAGAATAGACGAAATTTTTGATGAATGCACGATTAGCATAGACGGTAAGGAATTGAAAGTTAGCCTATTACCTTTGGTGTTGGGGGAGTTTGATGTGATAATCGGAATGGACTGGTTATCGGAAAACCGTGCTCAGATCATTTGCGATAAGAAGATGATCAAAGCTCAAACTCCGAGTGGCGACGTCATTCACATTTATGGAGATAGAAAGAATCACGAGGTAGGCATTATCTCCACGCTTAAGGCAAGGAAATGCTTAAGGAAAGGATGTGTAGCATTCCTGGCATACGCGATAGATGTCAAGCCAGAAAAGGTCATTGGCGAGGTACCGATAGTAAAGGAATTCTTGGATGTATTCCCAGAAGATTTACCGGGAATACCACCCGATCGTCAGGTGGAATTCAGAATTGACCTTGTGCCTGGATCAGCGCCGATAGCAAGGTCACCATATCGTCTAGCACCGTCGGAGATGCAGGAGTTGATGAAGCAGTTACAAGAACTTTTGGACAAGGGATTTATTCGTCCCAGTTCTTCGTCATGGGGAGCTCCAATCCTATTTGTGAAAAAGAAAGATGGGACGATGCTAATGTGCATCGATTATCGTGAGCTGAACAAGGTCACGGTAAAGAATAAGTATCCCTTACCTCGAATAGATGATCTTTTCGACCAGCTGCAAGGCGCCAGTTACTTCTCAAAGATAGACTTACGGTCGGGATACCATCAACTGAAGGTTAGAGAAGAAGATGTGCCCAAGACCGCATTCCGAACCAGGTATGGTCATTACGAGTTCTTGGTGATGCCGTTTGGTCTCACCAATGCTCCAGCGGCTTTCATGGACCTGATGAATAGGGTTTGTAGGCCTTATTTGGACAGGTTCATGATTGTCTTTATTGATGACATACTTATTTACTAGAGGAGTCAAGAGGAGCATGAGCGACACTTGCGAGTAGTGTTACAGCTGTTGAGAAGGGAGAAGCTTTATGCCAAGTTTTCCAAATGTGAATTTTGGATCCGAGAGGTTCAGTTTCTGGGGCACGTAGTAAGCGCAGCAGGTATCAAAGTAGATCCGGCAAAGGTCGAAGCAGTAGTAAGTTGGGAACCTCCGAGGACCCACACAGAAGTTCGCAGTTTTCTCGGCCTGGCTGGGTACTACAGAAGGTTCATCCAGGACTTCTCAAGGATAGCTACTCCGTTAACTTCCTTGACCAGAAAGGCTTGTAAGTTTGTATGGGGACCAAAGCAAGAGGAATCGTTTCAAATTCTGAAGGACGGGTTGAGCAGCGCTCCAATTTTATCCCTTCCAGAGGGAACGGATGATTTTGTGGTCTTTAGCGACGCATCCAAGCAAGGATTAGGATGTGTATTGATGCAAAGGGACAAAGTAATAGCGTATGCTTCACGGCAACTGAAGGAGCATGAGAAAGGTTATCTGACGCATGACTTGGAGCTAGCTGCCGTGGTTTTTGCACTGAAGATATGGAGGCACTATCTTTATGGAACCAAGTGCAAAATCTTCACCGACCACAAGAGTTTGAAATACCTGTTCGACCAGAAGGAGTTAAACATGCGCCAACGTAGGTGGATGGAGTTACTGAAAGACTATGATTGCGAGATACACTACCATCAAGGCAAGGCCAACGTGGTGGCCGACGCTCTGAGTAGGAAGGAGAGGTTGGAACCAATTCGAGTTCGTGCATTGAGGTTGGATGTGAAGAATGATTTACTAGATTTAGTAAGAGGAGCTCAGAGAAAGGCACGACAAGATGAGCATATGCGAAGTGAAAGGATGGTTGGCCAAATCAAGCTCCTAGAAGAAGGTACGGATGGTATTCAGAGGTTTAAAGGAAGGGTATGGATTCCTCATATGGGTGATGTTAGAGGAATTATCTTAAATGAAGCTCATAAATCTAAGTACTCCGTGCATCCGGGAGCTGACAAGATGTACAAGGATTTAAAGAAAGAATTTTGGTGGCCGGGTATGAGAAGGTCCATAGGTAGCTTTGTAGAAAAATGCTTGACCTGCTTACAAGTCAAGGCTGAGCATCAAAGACCGGCGGGTCAGCTACAGCAGTTAGAAATCCCAGTCTGGAAGTGGGATCGTGTAACTATGGATTTTGTCACCAAGTTGCCTAGAACGCTCCGGGGACATGATGCGATTTGGGTAATAGTTGATTGGTTAACCAAATCCGCACATTTCCTACCAATTAAAGAATCCTATCCCTTGGAGAAGTTGGCACGACTCTATATTTGCGAAGTTGTAGCAAGGCATGGGGTACCACTGTCTATTGTGTCAGACAGAGATACTAGATTCACTTTCAAGTTCTGGAGAAGTTTACAACGTGAATTGGGTACCCGTCTCAATTTAAGCACTGCATATCATCCTCAGACGGATAGTCAGAGTGAAAGGTCGATTCCGACGCTCGAGGATATGCTAAGAGCATGTGTTATAGACTTTGGCGGGAATTGGGATAGCCACCTCCCACTCGTCGAATTTGCCTATAATAATAGTTATCATACTAGTATCCAGGCAGCTCCATATGAGGCACTGTATGGGAGGAAGTGTCGGACGCCTATCTGTTGGAGTGAAGTGGGGGATAGGCAGTTTGCAGGACCCGAAATCATACAGGAGACCACCGACAAGATAGTGCAGATCAAAGAAAAGCTAAAAGTTGCTCAAGATCGCCAGAGGAGTTATGCAAATAAAAGACGGAGACCCTTAGAATTCCAAGTGGGGGATCGAGTGATGTTAAAGATCTCTCCTTGGAAGGGGATAGTGAGGTTTGGCAGAAGAGGGAAGCTAAGTCCGCAATTTATCGGACCATTCGAGGTCATAGCGCGAGTTGGAGCGGTAGCCTATCGCTTGAAGCTACCCGAAGGATTGCAAGGGATCCACGATACGTTTCATGTATCGAACCTAAGGAAATGCTTAGCGGATGAGTTCTCAATTGTGCCTTTAGAAGACGTTAGAGTCGACGAGAAACTCTGTAACAAAGAAGAGCCAATGAGAATAACGGATAGAAAGATCAAGAAGCTCAGAAACAAGGAGATCCCTCTAGTCCGAGTGCAGTGGAGTTTTCACTAGGGCCCCGAAGAAACTTGGGAGCCAGAGTCAGAGATGAAAGAAAAGTTTCCTCATTTATTTTGTTGAAATTCCGAGGACGGAATTTTTGTTAGGGGGAGAGAGTTGTAACACCCGAAATTTTAAGATATTTTTTTTGTGGTGTTTGGAGAAATAAAATTTCAATTTTATTTTAGCATCTATGGTCATATATATATATATATATATATATATATATATATATATATATATATATATATATATATATATATATATATAGCATAGTTATAAAGAAATAAAAGCTTAACGGTACCAAATTAGCAAAAATTTAAACTTTTTCTAGCTTTAGCAAGAAGAAAGGATCTTTAGGGTAAAAGGGTAAAGAAATCTGAAAGATGGAGGGGCTAGAATAGAACTTCGTTTGAAATTTGAATTTGGGGATTTGGATAACCCCCAAATTTCCGTTTTGTTGGAGATAACTATTATGAACGAATTCGAACTCTACACTCCTTAATAAATAGCGAGCTTAGGCTCTTTAGATTCGTATCGAAATATAGAGCAAAAGCCCTCTGGAATCCGACCGAGAGAGGAAGAAACGAGGGAGAATTCGGGTGATCAATCATTCGAGGTCTCGTAGCGTTTTTCGTCAAATTGGAGGTAAGTAGTGCGTTAAAGTTTATGATTTTCGCACCTTGGTGTTCGGTTTTAGCAGTAGCATGTTTGGGATGTAGCCTCAATTCGCAAGTTTGGCCGGAAGGCCCTCGATTTGGCCGGAGAAGACTGTTAGCGGTTTTCGGTATAGAAATCGGCTCTTTAAACTCAAAATTAGAAAATGTTTAGGCCTTAACTATTTCTTTTTATCTGATAATATTTTAGAAGCCCGATTACATTATTAGTTTTGTTTTGTTTTTATTTATTTTGAAAAAAAAGATTTATAAAATAAATGATTTAGTCACTTTTGGTTTAAAGAAAAAGTTTTCTTCGTGTATATATATATATATATATATATATATATATATATATATATATATATATATATATATATATATATATATATGAAAATGCATATAGATATGTGTATATGTATATATATCAGGTTTAAAAAGATTTTAGTATTAAAACGCTAAGTTTTATAAAAGGTTATTGTTTAGCAAAATTTAATCTTGTTGTATTTAAATTAAAAGACAAGTTAAAAAGGAGCTCTAAGTTGAGAAAGAGGAATTTAAAGGTGGCCAATCGAGGGAGAGCCGTGCGGGTTAGGAAGTGTCGAATAGATTCATAAATTTATAAGTGAATATATGTATGAATTGATGAGAAAAAAATTCTTAGTAGCCTTATAATTGAGTAGGTGCGTTTAGAAGGAATAAAGGAACCGACCCAACCCGTCAGGTGATTTCATGTGATTTAGAAAACGGAGATGCATGCATAGTATGCAAATATGTTGCAAAGTTTTGTTATATATATGTTTTAGTATTTTGGCTGCATGCTTTTATTATGTGTTAGCAGTTTATTTTTAAAGATATGAAATATGTGGTTGCATGTGATATGTGTCGGGTTTCCCGACGGATTAGGGCAAGTTATTGCCAGATTAGCATACCGGTATGATTATGGTCGTTGCTTGGGATGATAGCCCTCTAAGCACGGCAACCTTTGTGTAGGCCAATAGCGTGGTGAGATAGCACCTGTACGCTTGGCGGACTAGCTATGTTTGTGATAGCACATGTTAAAGTTGTATGTTCATGTTCATATCTCTAAAAATTTAAGCAAGTTTTCAAATGATTATTATGTAAAGCATGTAAAGAAAACCGTGAACTCACTAAGCGAAAGCTGACATTTTAGCATGCATCTCTCAGGGGACGTTAAAGCAAGTAGCTCGAAGGGCAAGGAGAATGTCTAAGTAGAATTCGAGGACGCTCCGTTAGCAACAATCGAATTAGTTTATATTTCTAGCATTTCCCTTTAGTACGATATATTATGTTCAAGACTTCCGCTGTTAAATTTTTAGTTTGAGTTATTAATGTTTTAGTATTTTGGCTACCATTCTTAGTAGTCATGACCCTTGTTTTTGGGGGTGTGACAAAAACCTTGCACAACGATTCGAGAATCGTTGGCGTGCATCTTCCCGTGAACCTCAATCTTGCTCAATCCGAACAATGCTATTACGAGAGTAATATATTGCATGAAAATCTTTTCGTATGAGACAATTCTGAAAGAATTACCGACACAAAGTAAACCAGTCGGTTCTCACACTCAATTGTATGATATCAAGAGGTCGATTAAGCATTTTGGTTATAAGTGAATTGCAGGTAACCATTTTCTCGACCATTTTTGTAACAATTTAACTTATCATTAAAAGTGTGGAATACTTTGCAAATCGTTAATCTCAAAATTTCAATGTGCGACGTACTGAAATCGCTTTTTCTTTAAACGTGCACTCGTACAAGCTGACTCATTTTGTTCAAAGTTGACATTTACCTTTTTATTTTAAATCGTGAAGATTTCCTGTTACATAAAAGAACGCCATGCATGAGACTCTATTTGCAATAGAAGGCTACTCACTCAATGAGGTCAACCGCTTTACTCACGCAACTTATCCTTGATACTCCACTTACGACCAAGGGTCGCCCTCTCGGTCAAGCACTAACTTGATGTACATGCGTTCCACATCTCACTTACTCAACCATTTCACACTATTTTCGCTTTGATCGACTACCTCACTTTCTACTTCTACATGCTTTCAATTCACTATAAGCATCTTATTCCATTTGTCCTGCCACTGAAAAGCTCGACTAAAAAGTCAGGGCTCCATTGATACTTTCAAGGTTTTGACATTGTTCTATCTTACCATCCCAACTGACCTATCCCATGATTTCCATAACTAGGACTCTCCCGAAACTAGAGTCTTACTCAAACTCAAACATTCATCCTCTCCGAATCCACGAAGAGCTACCTCTAGACGACTCATAACATTCTTTACAACGTTTCTTCTCTACGATGTCTACATACATCACATCATAAGTGACTTCTTACACGACACTTCCCCAAGCAATGGAGCTCGGTCTATCCCTTAGGGATCTTGCTGACCTATTCCTCAACGTTCTCCCAGCCCTAGCGCTAAACTGAAGGGAACCGATAGTTAATCCTTGCTAGACGTGACACAACAAATTTGCTATAAGTAAGGTATTGTAAGCACGCACATGTACATGTAAGTTCGTAATTACACTGGCTAGGTGAAATCCCAAACTTACCTTACACGTTTGTCCTTGGCACCTTATTCCTAAGCGCATTTATAGTGATCGTTCCTAGAGGCAATCCTATGTCTCGGCTGTGTTCCTCATCTTACAGTTTAAGTTTAGGCCCGAATAGTCACCTAAATCCCTTAAGCTTAGGCTCTGATACCATTTGTAACGTCCCAAAACATAGCATGCATTAAATCATAGGTTAAACATCCAAATTACATAAATAGCTTGTTTTTAATATCATCAGTGAACTATACTAAACAAAACTTGCTAGCGGAAGTCTCTAAGCTCACAGCCGAGCACTATCTATATTATTCAAAGCAAAACTGGGAGCCTCACACGTTCCATCACCTCCTTGCTACCTCTTGATTCTATTTAGAAGAACTCGAAGGTCGCTTAACTGAAAATGGTTTAGTTTTTGAAAAGCGAGGGTTAGACCAAAAGGTCTAGTGAATTCCCTCCATAAAACAACATGTATAAATAATACGAAATCATTCTATTAAAATGCATCCTACATCGTAAAGCATCACATATGATACTGCACTGTGTAGTGGATCGCTTAACCAATCGCGATCGGGGCCCAAGCAGACTCCCCTTTCGCCCTCTCGTATCGGGGCCCAAGCAGACTCCCTGATACCCGCCTAGGAGGAAACGAATTCCAACCTACCGTCTCATCGTACATAACCAAGGGACCATCAGATCCCGAGGCTCATTGATCCCACAGTACAGACTGACATCACATAACATGCACATACATTTTATAAAAGCATTTGACACTTTATAAATCGTGCGCATCAATGCAACATATAAAACATTCCTT
Organism: Saussurea involucrata; assembly: GCA_033807775.1. Lineage (NCBI taxonomy): Eukaryota > Viridiplantae > Streptophyta > Magnoliopsida > Asterales > Asteraceae > Saussurea > Saussurea involucrata. The sequence continues at coordinate 178,166,021 of CM066321.1, forward strand.
TCCTTCTTCCATGCATATCAGATCGTAAACATTTCATGCTCGATAAAACCATATTCAGTAAAAGAATCATTTAACATTTACGTCAAAATAAGGTTTAGGGAACTCACCTGATAGCAAATTCTCTTCCTAACCTCTTGCCTCGATCCGACCGTACACCTAGTAATCAAATTTAGAATTTAATTAGATGCACTCAATTTCGATCCTATTCTTTGCTTCTTAACGGGTCTCCTCTAAAACTTGCTAAGTTCAAGGTTTACCCATATCTTAGCCCAACAGGGACCCAAAGTCGTTCGGTCCAACTCAAGGTGTCGGGCCACTAAATTATGTGGCCCACCACCGAGTTTAAGCCCGGGACCGCATCTAGTCCCGATAGCCTTCGACTCTCGGTACTCCATAACCCCCGGTACCCCCGACTCCCGGTACCCCGTGACTCCTGGTACCACCGACTCCCGGTACCCCATGACTCCCGGTACCACCGACTCCCGGTTTGCGACTACGAGCAGAAGACAAGCTTCAATCGCTTCCAACACCAATTCTTCCTATTCGGTTCAATATATGAGGTTTTATCTCAACATTCTTACCCAATTTATTCCATAAATTCTTTAATCAGATAACTTCCTAATCGATCGATTCTTTGGATTATCAACCCATTCGTAAAATAATTTCCCTACAGTGCTCTTATACAATAACCCAACTACAAACATGAATTCTAGACTGGAATTTAACTTATCTATCTATTTCATTAAGCAGCAATAAACAAGGAATGAGAGATTGCTCACCAAATAAAGCCTCTTCCCCAAGAATCGCAGTCCAATCCTTCCTTTCGCTATTTCTCTTCTTTCAGTGCTCAGCCGCCAACAATACGAAAATGGTTAACAGCCCTAGGGATCTGGTCATAAATAGTTCCCAACATTTACGAAAACAGCCCCTCTAATAAAACTTTCATTTCATACAATTTGACCACTAAACTATACACTTGACAGAAACGGGTTGTTACAATTATCTTTTGGTTGCTCCAGAGCAGTGCTCCAGAGTTCCATGTTTATTACCTTTCAAAAGCTAAAAGTTAAAGGGACCTAAACTTTTAAGAATGACAACTTAGGTCCCTAAACTTTTATATATAACTTTTAAGAATGACAATAAAATAAACCGCAACATCTATATATAACACTATTATACGTTGAAATAAAATAAACCGCAACATCTATATATACACTATTATACGTTGAAATAAAATAAACCGCAACATCTATTTATAACACTATTATATGTTGAAATAAAATAAACCACAACCTATCTATTTATAACACTATTATATGTTGAAATAAAATAAACCGCAACATATCTATTTATAATACTATTATATGTTGAAATAAAATAAACCGCAACATCTATATATAACACTATTATATATTGAAATAAAATAAACCGCAACATATCTATTTATAACACTATTATATGTTGAAATAAAATAAATCGCAACATATCTATTTGGATTTTGTCAAACGGGTGTAAATAGCTCTAAGGTATGTCGGGATTTAAGCAATCATTGTGATTCCCCTGCTACCTGGAAGTCCAATAGATTGAGTGGTTTTTTTTCTAAAACTAAAACAAACGAATAATTATCAACACAATAAACCAAACAAGCAAAAGCATCTATATATAACACTAACTATAACATCTGTGAATGACTATGTAGAGGGATTTCTTTAACATTGACTTGACGCTAAAGTGCAAAGTTGGCTACATCGAGGAGTTAAGAGAGCGCTTTAGGGGATTAGGTGATCGTGCAGATACCGTTGAGGCCATCTTTAGAGGGACACCTTTCGGGCCATGGATGGATGTGTCTTACTCTGGTGGCGACCCTACGCTAGTGCACATGTTTCTACAGTTGGAGGTCGAGAACTCCAACGCTGAGCCGGAGGAGATGCATTTTGATTTCTTCGGCCATCGATTGTATTTTGGGCGTCGTGAGTTCTGTCTAATTACAGGACTACGTTTTGGAGAGGCTCCCCCCTTCCTCCCTTAGCAGACTGCTCCTTCGTTCCTAGGGTTTGGGGCATTTCAGCATCTCGTTTGAAGCTGAAGGCAGCCCGGGACATGATGAAAGAGGGCCTTAGTTCCCTAAGCGACGCCGATGCTGTCCGTGTATGCTTGGTGGTGATCGTGGATATGGGCTTCATGGGCCATGAGTATAGCCAGACTGCTTCCGTGACGGTCATTAGGGCCGTCGAGGACTTTGATGTGATTAACAGGTACCCGTGGGGTAGCCATATCTGGACACATTGCTACTCTATTCTGCACCGAGCCATAGCCAGACGCGCCGATCGACATGCAAAGATGAATCTTTGTGGTTTTACATACGCCTTCAAGGTTAGATACGTAGTATAACATAAATAATAATACATACAAACTGTTTGGCTTTCCTTTTTACGTACTTGCTCTTCTTGTGTAATTCCAGATATGGATCTTGGAGATGTTTCCCGCAGCCGTCCAATATTTCGTCAAGCGCGACGACATATTACTTAGGGGAACCCGTTGGGGCAAGGGCCCTATTTCCCTAAATAGGGCGCTTTGGATTCAGTTCTTCAGTCAATCTAGACATGTAAGCTCTTTTACTATGTTTACAATGTTGCATACGTTAGTCCTGCTTATTAAATTTTTTATGTTTTATCATATATTTAGCCGCCGCCTGCGCCTTTCGCTCACCTTGAGCCTACTTCCGACGATAGGGAAACGCATTGGTACAGAAACAGCGTGGCCTTTATTGACGAAGACGCGGCAAGGGCTCGACGTCCCTCTCCTTCCACATCTGACGAAGATGAGGAAGACGACGCGAGGCCCTCCTATCAGCCGGCCCGTTCCTCCTCCTATCAGCCGGCCCGTTCCTCCTCCTATCAAGATCCGACTTCCACCGAGCCATCTTATGGCACCTTACACGAGCTGTGGGACTACGTTCGGGGGCCAATACATACGCGTATTGATAATCTGGAGGGCCTCTACAGACAGTTTCGCGCTGTAAATGTTAGTGTGTAACTTAATTTATCGGCCATGATCTTTTTGTTTGTATACTAATATTACGTTCTAAATTTGTTTTAGATGTCGAGTACGACGCCGATCCCCGCTCCGTTCGGACAGGGGGCACAGGAGACGTATGCCACCACATCCTATCCGTCATTCCCTGAAAATGTAAGTGACACTGAGTAACCATGTAACACCTTAGGCATATCCCACATCGGCCGTGGACAGGAGAGATGCTGGGTATATTAGTAAACCTTGGTCTTACCAGACACAACGCGTTTTGGGGCCACAAGCATGCGGGTTCCTTGGGAACTCTGTGGTTAAGCGTGCTTGGGTGGGAGTAGTACCAGGATGGGTGACCTCCTGGGAAGTCCTTGCGAAGTCCTTGCCAGGTCGCCAAGAACAAAGCCGTGAGCTAGTGGGGCAAAGCGGACAATATTGTGTCGTGGTAAGCGGGGTGTTACAAATGGTATCAGAGCCACTCCTGTGCCGTTCGGGATGGTGGGGCAAACCTCATCAAGGACGATGAGTCCCTAAGGGGGGGTGTGTGTAACACCTTAGGCATATCCCACATCGGCCGTGGACAGGAGAGATGCTGGGTATATTAGTAAACCTTGGTCTTACCAGACACAACGCGTTTTGGGGCCACAAGCATGCGGGTTCCTTGGGAACTCTGTGGTTAAGCGTGCTTGGGTGGGAGTAGTACCAGGATGGGTGACCTCCTGGGAAGTCCTTGCGAAGTCCTTGCCAGGTCGCCAAGAACAAAGCCGTGAGCTAGTGGGGCAAAGCGGACAATATTGTGTCGTGGTAAGCGGGGTGTTACAAACCATTATAGTTATATGTTTGTTCCTAATTTTGTAACTCTTATAATGATCAATGTCACGCAGGCCGGGATGTCGGGGGCATACACCTCGCAGATGCCGCCGTTTGGCACGGCATCTTATTCTACTATCTCGGAGACTGTAAGTCACACTGAGTAACCATTATAGTTATATGTTTGTTCCTAAGTTTGTAACTCTTATAATGATCAATGTCACGCAGGTCGGGATGTCGGGGGCATACACCTCGCAGATGCCGCCGTTTGGCACGACATCTTATTCTACTATCTCGGAGACTGTAAGTCACACTGAGTAACCATTATAGTTATATGTTTGTTCCTAAGTTTGTAACTATTTAATGATCAATGTCACGCAGGCCGGGATGTCGGGGGCATACACCTTGCAGATGCCGCCGTTTGGCACGGCATCTTATTCTACTATCTCGGAGACTGTAAGTCACACTAAGTAACCATTATAGTTATATGTTTGTTCCTAAGTTTGTAACTATTTTAATGATCAATGTCACGCAGGCCGGGATGTCGGGGGCATACACCTCGCATATGCCGCCGTTCGGCACCACAGCATTCACGGACATCTTTGGCGGTTCGGTCGGAGAGTATTACAGGCCGGAAATGTCGGGGTCGTCGTACGTCACACAACCACCTTCCATGCATACTGTAAGTTATTTTGGTAGTTTTGGTTTAATTGTGAACATTTCCTAAATTGTACTTAAAACATCTAATAACTTAATTTTCAGACGATGGGGTCTCCTATTATCGAGGAGCACTTCTCGGAGCCGGAAGATGACCCGATGGATGTTGTAGATCCACAGGTGACCCCGCTCCCTCAAAAGCGGCAGCATAAAATTTCAAAATGGTTGAGTTACCCGTTTAGACAACAAGAATCTACGACATCACTGCCCCCTAAAAAGCAAGCAAACAAAGCGGGGGGAAACAAGGGAGGAAAGAAGGCGGGAAAGAGAAAGGGAAAGGTGGCTTCATCGGAGCGTCTACCAGCATCCGATATATTGAGGATGTGCAAGACTGGTCACCTCCCCCATGATATTCGTCCCTTACGTGAGCCTAGAAATCACCCCCCGCTTTTTCCAAGTATTGCTGGCGGATGACCCTTTGGAGTCTGAGTTACAGGATGTGGTTAGTATGAAGTTTAACTATAGTCATATAATCAAATATATTTATATTACATGTCTAACCATCTATTTTTTATGTATAGCACATGGATTGTTGGGTCTCGCTGCTCCAAAAATCTCGTGGAACAGACACGAGGTGGACCATGATGTACAGTATTTTCTTTCCCTACCTATTGCTCCCCCATCAAGGTCCCGCCTCCGTGGCCAACTCATGCAATGGCGTGGAAGGGGTTTCTTGGGCTCTCCTCGATGTGGTATGTAAATCGTTTTACTCTTATTTTATTTAAGTTGTTTTGTTGCTAACTAAGTTGTCTAATATTGTAATATTTCAGGTGTACATCCCAATATGCATTCATCCCAAACATTGGCTGCTTGGAGTGTTTGAGCTTGACGCTATGACCATGACCATATATAACAGCGACAGTTCCAGTCTCTTCAGAGACCAATTGGAAGACCAGATGAGAAGGTTTAAAGCTGTGCTATTTGACTTCTTTTGTCGGGCCAAGGACACGAGGCGTCACGATAGGTCAGAGCTCTTTCGCCATAAGTTCGCCAAAAATACACCCCAGTAGGCCGGGGTGAATGCGGATTACGGTGTCTGGGTATGCCGTAATGCCAGCATGTTGATAAATAACGATGTGGTATTTGTACACCCTGACCACACCGTGGCCGAGGCCAAGGCATTTCGCATACATATGGCGGAGTCCATTTATGCGCATTGTCAAATAAAGCAAAGTTATGTTGTTTATGTAACATTAAATAATTGTTATTTTTAGTATTAACTTATTTTGTTAAAGTATTGTGATTGACTTAGTGTTTATTTCATTTGGTTTTTGCTAATTTCATCCAATTACTCAACTTTGAGTATCGATATCTCTTTCACACATACTCCATTTTGGACGCATTATATATCGTTTCAAAGCTCTCATATAGGAGAACATAAACCTACTAAGAGTTAGTTATATATAACATATATATAACTACTTAAAGACTAATTTTCATGTTACTGAGTGAACTCAATGAACCGGCGAAGGGGTTTTTGTTAAATGGAAGTCTTATTCTCGAAGCCGAGTTTTCTTTGGTTGGAATGCTTAAAAATATCATCACGACCATTTGGTGTCTTCCTTCTGATGCAAAAATTGGTATTATGTAATGTAGAACAGTATCTATATTATTGAAACTTGCATTTGACAGTACCATATAAATCTGATCTAAATTCTCATTAGTTAGTTATGTTTGACTACTTAAAGACTAATTTTCTGCCTAATGAAAGACCTTTATTCAAGAGCAGACGAATATTGCAGTTACTTTTTCAGTCGAATCATACAGGCTCTTTTCAAACGAATCTTGCAGTGAACTATTCAGACGAATCATGTAGGCAACTTTTTCAGACGAAGTCTTTGACCATATCTGATGAAGAACATACATTTTCACGGCTATAAGTAGATGGCATGATGAAGTAGTAATTCACAACTTCCTATCTATCTTTTAGACATTCTCCTCACCGTTTACAAACACACTCTCGCTTTTCTTAACACCATGGCTGGAGGTTCAAGATCAAGGGGGAACAGGTCGGCGAATGTGGCTGGAACTTCACGTTCGGGAGCCTACCAACCACTGAACGATGGAGCTCGCCGGAGTACCTGGAAGGTACCGGAAACAGACGAGGAGTGGAGAAACTGTGGGCGAACTGCGGCCGATTTTCCATTCACGCTTGAGGAGGAAGCAGACTGGGAGATGGCATCCGACAATTACTACTTCGATAATGGCATGAGAACCCCACCAATGTATGATTTTATGCGGACGGGTCTTCGACAAAATCAACAAATTACTCCCGCAGTGCAAAAAGCCATTAATGGGGCGAACGCCGATATCGAAAAGGTAAAGGGTATGTGGAACCATAACAGGGGGATTCAGCAGGGGAAAATGGAGTATCTAGCGGAGAAGAAACGAGAACTGGCCATGACTAGGGCTCACGTTCGGCAGCTGCAACGAGAGATTAAGGAAGCTGAAGAGGAACTAGAAGAACTCGAATCGGACTACATAGGAATGGAGGACGTGATCAAGAAAAAGGTTAACTTGATCACAGGACTCCAGGACGCCTTCCAGTAATAGATTTCTTTGTTTACATGCACTGTATCCGTTTCGGTTGGGAAGATGATTTGCAATAATTTTTATATGATGTTGTTCATTAATTTCCTTGTTAAATAACTTAAGTGAATTTCTATATTAAAAACATTAAAATGGAAAGGAAACAATACATTAAAAACCACATAAAATGATAACCTAAAAACTATAGGGACCATTAATGTTTTTTTTAAATTTGCAACAAACTTCAGGGACCAAACTGTAAATTCGAAAAGTAGCGGGTTAGCCCGCGATCGCGGGATCCCAACGCGAGCAGGGACCAAAACTGTAAACACGGGAATTCTTGAGGGGGCAAAGCTGGACCGCGGGCATTCTTGAGGGACCAACGCGGGCTATTTGGGCAAATTTGGTGACACGTGGGCCTGGGGCCCACGATCGCGGGGCCCACCGCGGTTTTTTGTGGCATTTTTGTAACATGAGAGAGATTTGTGGCATTTTGGTAACACACGATCAAAGTTTTGGCATTTTAATTAATTTCCCTTTTTTAAATATATAATTAATTTCATAAAATAATTTAATACAATGAAATGGTGGGCCATACAAGTAAATATTTTTTAAAAATAAATTATTTTGTAAATTAATTATTATATATTTTTTAACAAGTAAATATTTATAATTCATATATTTTTTGTGACGACATTATTGTAATTTTTAATTACCATTAATTTTTAATTTATGTCTTTTATTTATATAAGTAAATGTTAATTATTGTAGTTTTTTATTATATAAATCATGAACCAGTACATGATCGAAAGTGAAATGTTCATAAATTGAGTAGGATAGAGAAAACTGGTGTGGCATAGAAAGAAAACTGATTTGACAAGATGATAAACCTCAAAAGAGGCTCATGATTGAGGATGCTCTAAGCAAAATGAAAGGGACCTAGGTATAAAGACACCATCATGGTACACATACTAATTAAGTATGTGCATCTTTCTGATGTCCCCTTCTGATGCTACTGGAGTCACGGTATATGACATGCACAAACCAAACTAATCATGCATATCTGAACATTGTACTATAAATCCTTTAGCATGTTCTGAGAATGTATATATGACATGCAAAAACTCCATTTGAAAACACTAAGCATTTTTAAATATATAGTACTTCTAAAGTACGTTTATTAGAGCATCTACAACTAAAATAGAAAAAAATGGGTTTTTGTTTGATATTTTTCTTTATCAGCATTGCTATCTTGTTTGCTAAAATAGATATTAATGAAGAAATCTCTAAATATAGAGAATTCTCTAAATAGGAGAGAGAAATAATTAGTTTATTCAACCCACCATTAAAATAATTCTTTTATCATTTTATATTAAGTTTTTCATTTAAAGTATATTGAGAATATAAATTAGAGAATATTATATCAATATAATTTGTGTTAAAATCTCTAAAATAGCAAAGCTGTTGGAGATGAATGTATATCTTTTTAGAGATTTTAACTTTTAATTCTCTATTTTAGAAAAGTTATAGCAAACCTGTTGGAGATGCTCTCTTAAATACTCAATTTAAACAATCATACATATTTTTATTATAGTACTTTTTTCATAATCACTTGGTTTAATGGGAATTCGGACCAACATTTTTGTTTAACATTTCAACTAGTAGTGTTACTAATTTGACATTTAGAATAATCATTAAAAAAAAGATTACTAACACATTTGATTAATTTATTACAAAAATATTAGGAAAACAAGATCATAAATTTGTAGTTTTAGTTACACCGGTTTCTTGCACGTCTTCTTCAACGTGATCACCTTATCCTATATGCGATAATACAGATACACATACATATATCCATACATATATAATGGCCTCGTATGCCCCCAGTCTTATATACAAAATAAAGAATTCATGTTTCCTTACGGTATTTGTAAAAATGACTAGATTCATAGTAAATAAAATTTTAATGTTAACTCGAAAATGACAACAAAACGAAAAGTATTTAGTGAAGGGGCGTCAATTATGTCGACAAAGCCGATTAAATAAATAAGAACTTAATTTTCAATTTGAGGATGTTAAAAATGTTGTAATTGTTACATAATATTGTAGAACTATTCTAATTTTTAATGGAAGAATTACAACATTTGGTTTTTGTAATTTTGTTTTATTCGTCTTAAAAATTCAAGTTACTTAAAGTGTGTGTTATATGTATTCGATCCACAATTACTTATTTACACTAAGGTGTCGTTTGTTTTTTAAGAGGTCTGAAGTCTAATTTCACTTCTGATTTATAAGAGTTGGTGCTAAAGCCTGAAACCTGAATCAATAAGACTGTTTGTTTTTGTAATATCTGAAATCTGAATCTGAATCTGAATTAATAAAACTGTTTGTTTTTGTAAATCATAAACATCTGAATCTAAATCTAAATCTAAATCTAAATCAAAGATATTTCATCTAATAACCCAGAATGCAAGAACCCAAACCCACAACCACATGACTCGAGTTCAGTAACCCAAAATGCAAAGTGGTTGGATAAATAACGCATTAGTTCTACAATATAAACTTTGGTATTGTTGTGTTGTATGTTGCTTTCTTATGCCACGTATTCCCCTTTTTACTTTATCTTTGGTTTTCCAAACTTCCATACATCTCTAAACCCACCACCACTACCACCCACCCACCGCCGCCAACGTTCATCATGCCCATTTCATCCGATTATCAATCTGCAAGATCCACAATCAAAACCCATTTCTTTCATCTGGGTATCTTTTAAATCCACAGGTCACCGTATGCTACTCATCTCCCAACTTGCGTAACATCTTCAAGTAACTTCTTCCTTTCATATCTTTTATGTCAAACTCTAAAAAACTTGAGAACTCGATCGATTTGGAATCTGGATATGCAGAGATCAATAGACCCGGTTTGGAATCGACATACCTTGAGAACTCGATCAATTTGGCTTTTGGATATCCTCTGAGATCGATTTGGGCATAGGGCTTGAGAGATCTGTCGGTTTTAGAGATCGATTTAAGAGTTCAGATCGACAGATCGAGAGGTGAGATATCATGGAGGCGACAATGTTTACTGATTAGGCGAATATGATTTAAGAGGTTGTAAGTGTTTATGTAATCACTTGTGAAATCAGAGGATGGTAAGAGCTTTTCAGCTCTTATTGTAAAAAAAAATCAAACAGTCTTAATATGAAAATGTCTTACCGAATCAGACTTCAGTGGAATTCAGATGTAATTTTAGAAAAACAAACAACCCCTAATATTCGATAAATTAATGAAATCATATACTAATAGAATAAAGGGTTTCATTGACGGAAGAAGCCGTCAGTAATCATTAATCATACGTGTATTTCTGATATGACGAATTTTCAATGGGAAAATAACACTCATATCGATATGTATGACTTGATTGGGTTCAAACAATGTAACAACCGGGTTTTGTCTTAAGTGAAGAAAATAAGATGTAGTGGTCATATTGTAATAAAGGAAAAGTGAGGGACCAAAGGGGTATTTTATGGATGTATTTAAGGGCACAAATCCCTAGGGTTAATTGTTTCTCATTCTAAGAAAATGTGGTTGCGGCTGAAAGAAGAAAAGAGGAGAAGAAGCTTGTTGGGGAGAAAGCAAATTGAAGAAATAATCGTGAAGGTAATCATGTCCAGATCATTCTCCTTTGCTTTCCTTCTGTTTGGGCTAAGATTCTTGGTGTGAATATTAGAAATCAATGTGTTCTTCACCTAAACACCTTCAAAGTAGCATAATGGGGGTTTTGGGTGTTAGAAATCGTTTTTGAAGTAAAAAGTGGAAATAAATGGGTGTTTATGGTTAGTGGATGAACCCAAGTGTTTGTCTAACCAATTTATGGCAGAAGAATCAAGTTTTAATCACTTTTGGGAAGTTGGGTTTTTCCCAGTTCGTAGTTACCGGACGTCGCCCCGTCCGGACAGTGGTGTCCGGATAGTGAGAGTTTCCCGGATGATTTTTGTATTGCAGTAGTGTCCGGATAATGGAGGTTTCCGGGTGAGTGGGCTTACCGGATAGTTTGGCGTACGAAAGGATATGTGTCCGGAAGGATATGTATCCGGGTAGTGAGTGTCCGGAAAGGATAGTGTCCGGAAAGTGTGTGTGACCGGAAAGTATGGTGTCCGGAAAGTGTGTGCAACCGGGAAGTTAGTACCCGGACAGTGTTGTCAGGACAGTTTAATCTGATATGTATCTGACATCTTTAGGTGACCGGTTTGGTTAGCTCGAAGGTACAACTAAAGTGCGTTCAACACCATCATAAGGTGAGTTCCCTTAACCATTTTTACGTGGAATGAAAGTAAAAATGTTTTTACTGATTATGGTGTATTTACGAGCATGATTTATTCAAAAGCTTTTTACGTATGCTTTCCCATGAAAAGTATTGTTTTACCGAAATGATTATTCAGCAAGATGAAATGATTTATAAAGCCTTACACGGATTTCATGTTTTATGATTTATGATGAACTATGTGTATGTTATGTGGAGTCGGTCTGCACAGTGGGATCTGAGTACCTCGGGATCCGATGATCCCTTGGGCATTTGTGATGAGCTTGTAGGAGGGAATTCATTTCCTTCCTACTTGGATAGATTTGTGATGAGCTTGTAGGAGGGAATTCGTTTCCTTCCGACTCGGATAGAGGGGAGTCTGCTTGGGGCCCGGTATGAGGCGAGAGGGGAGTCTGCTTTGGCCCCGATCGCGGTTAGCTTATGTGATCCTTAAATACTGTGCAGTACCATGATTGAATGATTATGTGAAGAATGTTAATGTGTTTTATAAAATGATTTATATTGTTGATATATGCTGTTTACGGAGGGAATTCACTAGACCTTTTGGTCTAACCCTCGCTTTTCAAAACTAAACCATTTTCAGGTAAGCAAATAGTAGGAGGCTCAGGTAAGTGAGCAAGAGCAGGATAGAGTACAGATGCAGTTAGAGACAGTGTCAGTGCCACTTTTAGTAGTAGTTGTTCTCAGTTGTGTATAGGTTGTTTCCGCCAACCTAAGTTTTGGAGGCTGATGTAAAGAAATTTTGGGACCCCGGTTTTGTAATGTTATGATTTAATGCTATGTTTATCCCGTTTTATTTTTAGGCTGTTACAAATGGTATCAGATCCGTAGTTTAAGGGATTTAGGTGACCGGACGGGCCTAAACTTAAACTTTGGGAGTAGAAATCACAACTGAGAATCAGGAAATGCGTTAGGAGGGAACTATTGTAGAGATAGGACTAATAGGGTATCGAGGACAGTCATGTAAGGTAAGTTTGGGATTACACCTGGCCAGTGTAATTGCAAACTTACAGGTTCATGTATGTGCTTAACCTGCCTTATTATTCCGAAGTTGTAGTCTGAAGTTAGTGTGTATGTCGTGTTCCAGTAATCTAGAATGTCAGCAAGACCCCTGAGGGATAGATTGAGACCCATTGTTGGGGAAGTATCGTGAGAGATCATTTATGATGTGATGTATATATACATCATGGTCAAGAAATGTTGTTTAGAATGTTATGAGTCGTCTAGAGGTAGATCTTCGTGGGTTCGAAGAGGATGAATGATTGAGTTTGAGTAAGACTCTTGTGTCTGGAGAGTCCCAGTTTTAGAAATCGTGGGATAGATCAGTTCGAATGGTAAGGAAGGACAATGTCGAGATCTTGAAAGTGTCAATTCAAGAGCGAGCAGAGGATTGGAGCCCCGACTCCTTAGTCGAGCTTTTCAGTGACGGATTGAAAACGTGTAGAGATAGATTCTGAGATAATTTGACCAAGACGGAAATAGTATGTGATGGTTGAGTAAGTGGACCGTGGAACGTATGTATTGCAAGTTGTTGCAAGGCCGAGGGGGCGACATTTGGTCGAAGGAAGGGTGTCAATGATAAGTTGCGTGAGTAAAGCGGTTGACCTTGTTAGAGTGAGTAGCATTCAATTGCAAGTAGAGTTTCATGTATGGCGTTCTTATATGTAACATAAATTTTTCACGATTTAAGGTAAACGTGTAAATCTCAATTTTGATCGAAAGTGAGTCAGCGTGTACAAGCGTATGTTTAAAGAAAAGACGATTTCATTTACGTCGCACAATGAAATTTTGAGCTTAACGATTTGCAAAATATTTCACACTTTTCATGATAAGTTAAATTGTTGCAAAATTCAAGAAAATGTTTGCCAACAAAACTTTTATAACCAAAATGAGAACTAACATGTTGATGTCATAGAAATGAGTGTGAGAGTTGACTGGTTTATTCTGCATCGGTAATTCCTTTCGGAATTTTGTTGTACAGAAGATTTTCATTCAATGTGTCACTGTTGTATCGTCGTTGTGGTTGAGAAAGATTAAGTTTTACTGAAAAGGTGCGTGCGAACGATTCTCGAGATCATTGTGCAGGGCATTGGAGTTATGAGAATGTTGGTGTCATGTGTCCCTAAGTCGTTTCCAAGTGTTGTTCTTTAAAATAATAAAAAGTGCGAAATGATTTATTTAACGCGTTGTCATGCATGAAGGCTACGATAAGGAAAGATTCCGAGAGTGCAGAGGTGTTGGACAAACCAGGGGAGAATGTTTATAATTTTGGTATTTGTGTTCAAGAAGAGAGGTGAACATTGGAAGAGTCGGAAGTGGACCTTGGTGTCTGTTGCATGAGGGTCTGTACCATGTTCGGTAACTGGAAATACGGTTGTCGAGGGACGGTTACGTCCGAAGGAAGAAATTGAATCCTTCAAGGTGTTGGTATTAGCAACTCGTTATGAGTAGTGTGGTGAGGCAGAAATGAGGTATCCTCGACGTCGAATAAGAGTCTTAAGGCGATCTTGTAATATTGATGTTGCATGAGTAAGTTTTGAATGAGGGCGACGGATTGCGAAGTTGATTATGATATGTCAAAAGAATTAGGTTCCGTAAGGAACCCATGATAAAGAAGAGGTTAAGGAAGTATCAACAGGTTGACTATTGATGCTGAGGTCGGCAGCTGTGTAAGGTGGCTGAGGCCGAAGACTTGAACCATGAGGTTAAAAGTTGATAGAGCACCTTGTAGGGGTGTTAAGATGGTGAGAGATTGCTGTTTTGGATAAGTGTTCTACTTACGAGGTACGGAGGTTCGTAGAAGGATAAGGTATGTAGCACGAACGAAGCCAGTGTGTGTACATTATATCGTTCATTGAGGGAACGTGCCCTGTCTATGTAGTGGTTTGGAATCTCAAAGAACTAGCAAGAATCGAATATGTTTGAGTTAGTCAGGAACTCGTGAGTTGTTGATTTAGAGTGGGAAAAAGACAAGGTAGCGAGATAAACTCGGTTATCTATGCGGAGGAATATGAAGGCAAGTTCGAATTGTGTGTGAATGACCTCGAGAAACATGGTCTGCAGTGTGATGTTATGGGTGGAGAATGTACGAGTGAGTAGTGGCATCAGTTGCCAAGATAAATGTGCCAGCCAATGTTGTAGTAATGTGATGTTAGAAAGAGGAAGCATTAGATGGAAGCTTTCGAGGATTTCGGATGAGGTGTACGGTTTGTTAATCAAGTTGTTGGAGCTCGAGGTTTGTAAGTTGGCTTTGTGGTATGGCTAATATCGGAATAGAATGTCGGAGCGGTAGTGGGTGGTTACCGAAGGAGAAGCCAAGTGTTTTGTTTGTGCGAGTCGTTAAGTAGGTATTCCTTGGAATCATTGGAAGTTTAAAGGAAATGATGGATGGGTTAGTCAAAATGTGGTGTAGTTGCTGCGAATTCTTTAAAGATTGCAAATTGTTTCTTATGAGTGAAATAATTATCCGAGAAGGTAATATTTGGAGATCAAAGAATGGGAAATGACTTCGAACATTGGTATCATTTCGAGATGACTTGATTGAATGCCTTAAGTTAGAATTTTTGATGCAACCGTTTGGTTATGTATTGTAATGAGAAAGTGTTGTTAGCATGTGGAAGGGTCGGAAGAGAGGGGCAAGTAATTTTTGGTGGGCGGTGCTCCATGCTAACGTGGGGAGGTGAATATCGTATGTCGGAATAAGTGAGTAGGATTGGAAGTAGTAAGCTTGGCAGTAACACCGAAAAGTGGAGTAGTGTGGATAGTTTGTCATCGGTAAGTGTGCGAACTTCTGGAAAGGGTATGAGAGAGAGGATTTGTGTATGCTTTAAGTTCGGGAAAGAGGTGGAATAGGGCATTTGAATGGGTTGAGTTGGTAATGTTGCGAGAAATGTTCAAACGAACTAGTAGTTCAGTGATAGGCTATTGAGAATCGTTTTGTGTGATCATGACTACTCCTCCTAGTTGAGCGAGGGTAACCGAAGTTATGTCATTTACGACTGAATGCTTGTGGTAAGTAGTGGAGATTTGTTTTGTTTTCAGGATAAGTTCAATTCGGGTAGGTGAACGCTTCAATGAGGGATCATGGAGGTTTTTTCTGCTTTTAGTTACGTATAAGTGTGGAGTGATGGGGTGGTGAGAACGTATGAGTTAGTAGTCGATCTGTAGCCGATGTGATTCGGGAAGGGGGTATGACCGGCTTAGTCGTATGTCGTTTGGGAGATGTAATCTAGAAATTTCATGTACCCCGAGGAGGGAACTCCTAGGCGTGATTTCGTCGGGATGTACAAAGTTGGCCTTGTGCTAAGTTGTCAGTGAGTGAATCGGACCGTTTGTGTTGGGTCACTTAAGATTTGAAGATGACCTCAGTCTCACATTTTTGCACAGTTCATACTTAGAATAATTTTTAGGTTCTTTACAAGCAGTTTAATTGTATAAAAATGTTTGGTGAAGTCGAAGATCAACCGAAGAAACAAAGTAGAAGTATATATTCAAAGCGGATTGAAGATAGACTTCTCAACCAAAGATTAAACTGCTACTTGAGACTTCCTAAGGTCTTAGGCCGGTACACTTGAAGAGCAAGGATATTCTTGAAGACTTGATCTCCAGGATCTCTTGAAGATGTTGAAGACTTGTTCTCCAGGATCTCTTGAAGATTTTGAAGACTTGATCTCCAGGATCTCTTGAAGATGTTGAAGATATGATCGGCAGAGAATTCCTTAACAAAGAATTCTTGAAGATATCTTCAAAGAGATCCTAGGCCAACAGTTTACAACAGGTATATTCCACTTTATCTGCAAAATATATTTGGGATATCATGCAATGACAGAGATATAATCCGAGGATCAGAAAAAAGGGTCTTTGGATTTCTTATCTCTTTCAAGAAAGTTCAACTTCAACATATAGGTCAACGCTTCAAGACAAAAGTACATCCCAATACTTTTCAGAAGACATGCTTCCATCATGCCTTCCAAGCTCTGCTTGACAAGTGTCCATGCATTTAATGCATGAGGCACTATATAAAGAGGTCTTTTCCTTCCTTGCAACCTAACCAGTTTACAAGATCTTCAAGACTCCAAGTGCTGGCATTTCTCTCCTCTCTCAAAAGTTCATTGTTTGTACTAAGTGTTTTACGATTGTTCATATTCTCTGTGTGTCTGTGTGTAAGATTGTTTGAACTGATTTATCTGTTCTGTTCCACAACAATCAATAGTTTCTGTGTGTAATTCTTATTTGAAGTTTTTCAATAAAAGAATTAAATTAAGTGAAATTTTTTGTGTATTGTATTCAACCTTGTAACGACCGAGACCATTTTTGAGAGACCTTTATGCCTTGTGGTAAGTTTTAATAATATTAGAAGTTGAGGGGCTATTTGGTAAGTATGTGATGGAGTATAAAAGGGCACAAAACCCTAGGAGAACATTCCATTTCCTGAGTTTGATTGTTGGGGACGGCTGAATTTTGAGAGAAAGGAAAAGAGAACTTTCTTGGGGAGTTTTATGCATTTGGAGGAGAGGAATCATCAAGCTTCATAATCAGAAGAAAGAGTAGGATTGGATTTCGTTTTTCTGCAAGTTATCTCTAAGGTAACCTCTAATCCATAACTCCTTTCAAGATTAATCTGCTGATTTCTGAGTTTTTGTGGGTTATAGTTTATTCTAAGTCATTTGCGGCCAATAGAGAGATTTAATCAACGTTAAATGTGTTTTGATAATAAAAACTGATGGGAAATCGATTACAGATCACTTAGTGATAATTTATTGGCTTATCTTGAGGATTAAGAGGCATGTAATAGGATTTTCAACCATTAAACTCGTCCAGCGTTCGTCCGGAAACCTTCAAGTATCAAGGTGTCCGGGTGAGTGTTCGGATAACTTCTTGGTCGGGTTGTAGAAGGTGTCCGGATATTGTGTTGTCCGGATAAGTTAGTCGTTCGGATAAGTGTGCCATCCGGATAGGTAAATCGTCCGGAAAATAGAAGTTGTCCGGTAATCTCAATGTGTCCGGATGAGAAATGCCATGTTTATATATATGTTTTCAAATGCAAGAATGTTGTTTAAAAAATTATATGTGGGATGTATGCATACATAGATTGTGGTGTGAATTGGCTAAGTCAGGAAGTGTGACCCGCCAGATCATGCCGGGGGGTGTGTCCCGTTTATGCCAGGGGAGTACTACCCTATACGGCAGCATGAGGCTGACTCGTTGTCATCTACGGGTGACTTCAGGGTGCCGATTTACGAGGAGCGGACTTTATTACGTGAACGATTTCGATTGATCAGTTTTATAAATGATATTACTGAAATTGATAAACTGTTTATAAATGCTTTGATAACTGTTAGGAGGGACTCACTAGACCTTATGGTCTAACCGTCGCATTTTCAAACAAAACCTTTTCAGGAAAGCAGGTATCGAGAGGCTCTAGCAAGTAAACAGGGCGTTAGCAAGAGGAAGATGAATAGTATAGAGGCACTATAGTTCAACTTAGTTTAAATTCTCAGTTGTGTAGGTTGTTCCGCCAACCAGATTTTGATTACTGTAAGAGATTTTGGAGACGCAAATTTTGGGATGTTTTATTTCTTATGAATGGCATGTTTAAAATTTGTTTTGGGTTGTTATAAACCTCCCCTTCTACAATACTTGTTTACCATTGCTAATCCATAGCTGGGACCAACAAGTGGTATCAGAGCAGGTCAGTTTAATCTAATAAACTTGATCTGATCTGCAATGGCTTCATCTTCTTCCTTAAACAATGTTTCTTCTCAAAACTCAAATGCTGGATCATACGAAAATGGCTCCATAGCCAAACCACCAAAGTTTAACCCTAATAACTTCTCTCTGTGGAAAAGTAGTATGATGCTCTTCCTAGAAGGAGTTGACAGCAGATATCCTACTATACTCCATGAAGGACCTCTTGTCCCTAGAGTTTGGGATCGTTATAATGCCAAAAATAAACATGAGGATGGGGATGAGTGTTCTTCTGAGGAAGAACGAACACCTGCTACTGGGAGATACATTGTAAAGGACCCCAGTAAGTACAATGATAAAGATAAGCGTCTTGTAGCTCTTGACACTAAAGTCAGAGCCATCATTGCCCTCTCTTTGCCTGATGAGGTTTATCATTCTCTTGTAAACTTTTCTACTTCTAAGGAAATGTGGTCCACTCTGTGTGTTCTCTATGAAGGTACGTCTGAAGTGAAAAAGAGCAGAAAAATTGCTCTTGTTAGAAAATATGAACTCTTCTCTTGTGAGAAAGGAGAATCTCTTTCAGGCTACTATAATCGCTTTAACAGTCTTCTCAATGATCTTAAACTGTTGGGTCGCATGTATGATAATGAGGAAGTCCTGTGCAAGTTTATGGATTATCTTCCTGATTTTTGGGAAAACATCTGTACTTGTATAAAGACAACCAAGGATCTTGATCACATGCCTCTCACTGCTCTTTATGGAACTCTCTTCAACTATGAGCAGACTAAGCTGCAAAGGAAGTTTGTCATCACAGATATAAAGGGCTTTTCTCTAGCTCTCTTAAGTGACTCTTCCAAAAGAACTATGTGTAATCCAAGAATGTCCTACCCATCTGACTCTGACCATGATAGTCAAGGAGATCCCAATGAGCATTCATAAGCATATCTTAGTGATGCTGATGATGAATGTGAGGAAACTTCAGTTGACAAATTATCAGAAGAAATGGCCAGGATGGATGGGTATTCTAAATCCAAATCTCACTTTTCTTCTGAAAAATCTCAGTTTAGTCGAAAACCCTCATCTTCTCTCTCCAAGCACTCCTGTTCGAACAAATCTAATGAGGAATGTTTTAACAGTGGTAAAAAGGGTTATTTTTCTTCTGAGTGCAGAAGTAAACATTTTGAAAAACCCAGATCTTCTTCCTCTGGCCAATTTTCCTCAAAACCGAGAAGATCCAAATATGACTCTGACCGGGCTGAAAGATACAAAGAAAAATACAAGAGAGAAAAGGAAAGAAACGAAAGGCTAGTCAGAAAAGGAAATGGTCTGCCTGCTAAAACTCATGATTTGGCAGATGAACCCACATCTGAAGGCGAGGAGGACATTTCAAATGTGTGCTTCATGGACAAGTTAAATGACATGGATGATCCAGAAGGTCACTCTCTCTCAACTTCTCTAGTATCAGCTAAGTGCTTCTCCTCCTCTTCACAAAATTGACAGGTACTCTACCAAAGATGTCTTTACTTCTAATCCTCACCCTTCTTTTTCATTCAAACAAAAACACCCTTCCCATTATTACCTGTTAGTTCAATCTCTCTCACCTTCACAAACATTTATAAATACCTTACCTTCTGTCAACCTTTATCACTACTCTTAACTGTACACTCTAACCCTCTCACATTTTTACCTTACCTCTCACCCTCATTTCCTAAGTGTATCATTTCCTAAGTCTATCTTTTCTTCATATATCTTACATCTCCACAAGTCCATAGTGAACATCAAAGCTCCTCTGATGATGACTCCTCTTTAAGTCTACCACCTACTGGAGATCCTATCCTTGACAGACTGCCATCATCCCCTCCTACATCTTTCAGGTATCTTCCTCATCCTAACTCCTTGCCTACCAATTATGCCTAACAATCCCTCTCCTTGCCTAACACCTTGCCTAACTCTTTGCCTACCAATTCTTGCCTACCGATTCTTCTCTTAATCGATCCTAACTTCATCTCTTCATCTTTAACCTCCCTCCTCCCTTTCAAAAACTTACCTGCTATCCTATCTTCTTCAATAATGGCTTTATCAAAACCATTCCCAATCTCCAAGAAAATACTTTCTCAAGTACTCATATTCACACTCACCAAATATTCCTTCCTTTTCCACTCCTACCGGTTTGCCCTCTTCTACTCCTAAAGATTTTCTTCTGCCTCTCAACCTCAACCTTCTCTTCCTTTAGCACCACATCCTGGATTTGAAAATCCCCATCTTCATGACTATGTGTGGATCTTGAAGATTACTCTTGAAGATTGAAGATACCTTGAAGACCTACATTATAAGATCACACAATTTTTTAAAAAAAATTATCAAAATTTTCGGCTGCCGACGTTCCTACCCATCGGCAGCCGGTTTTGGAAGCTTTTAGCACAAAAAAAAACGGTTGCCGACGTCCCTACCATCGACTGCCGATTTTAGACGGTTTTAGCAAAAAAAACAACAACTTGTAGTCTTATGTTATGGCCGATTTTTCTAAGTTTGTTAGTGTTTTTTTAAGTCGGTCGCTGAGTGGGAGAATTCATCTGAGGGGGAGCAACATCAACCCTCAGTACTCATATTCAGCGTCCAACTCAAAAAAATATATGAAGAAATCAGCGGACCGGTCAAGGGGGAGCACATCAGTCCGGCAGATCAAACTGAGGGGGAGTAACACAAAGACCGGCTGATCTAACTGAGGGGGAGCAAAACAAAGACAAAGGATGATGATGCTGAAGAACTGAAGATGCCAAGAGAAAGAAAGAAGATGCAAGAGATGGACAGAAGCATCCTGAGCCTGATTCACCTAACCTCAACCCTCCCACAAAGATTGTCACAATTATGGGTTTGTCTCCTTCCAAAAACCACAGACTCATTTGGGGTTGCTGATCAAAAAGAAGAATCCTCAAGCCAGGCACAAGTTTCAACTCACTCCTCCAAAGATGCAAGTAATATTTGTTTTGTTCATATTGTTTATACGTATTTCCTTTTTCTTTCATTTGTTTGTACATATATTCTTTATCATTTCATTTTACTTGTAAATGTCGGATACAATTAAAAAATCCAAAAAGAACAAAAAGAATGAACTATGTGAAAAGAACCCAAAAAGAGTAAACAAGGGTCAAAACGAATTATTCAGTATTTACTCCTTAGATTCTAAGTATGGATGCCATCCTCAAATAGGGGGAGATTGTTGGGTCACTTAAGATTTGAAGATGACCCCAGTCTCTCATTTTTGCACAGTTCATACTTAGAATAATTTTTAGGTTCTTTACAAGCAGTTTAATTGTATAAAAATGTTCGGTGAAGTCGAAGATCAACCGAAGAAACAAAGTAGAAGTATATCTTCAAAGCGGATTAAAGATAGACTTCTCAACCAAAGATTAAACTGCTACTTGAGACTTCCTAAGGTCTTAGGCCAGTACACTTGAAGAGCAAGGATATTCTTGAAGACTTGATCTCCAGGATCTCTTGAAGATGTTGAAGACTTGTTCTCCGGAATCTCTTGAAGATGTTGAAGACTTGATCTCCAGGATCTCTTGAAGATTATGAAGACTTGATCTCCAGGATCTCTTGAAGATGTTGAAGATATGATCGGCAGAGAATTCCTTAAGAAAGAAT
The DNA here is from genome assembly GCA_033807775.1 of Saussurea involucrata. Classification (NCBI taxonomy): domain Eukaryota; kingdom Viridiplantae; phylum Streptophyta; class Magnoliopsida; order Asterales; family Asteraceae; genus Saussurea; species Saussurea involucrata. Next base: position 178,187,759 of record CM066321.1, read on the forward strand.
TCTTGAAGATATCTTCAAAGAGATCCTAGGCCAACAGTTTACAACAGGTATATTCCACTTTATCTGCAAAATATATTTGGGATATCTTGCAATGACAGAGATATAATCCGAGGATCAAAAAAAGGGGTCTTTGGATTTCTTATCTCTTTCAAGAAAGTTCAACTTCAACATATAGGTCAACGCTTCAAGACAAATGAGCAAAAACAAAAGTACATCCCAGTAATTTTCAGAAGACCTGCTTCCATCCTGCCTTCCAAACTCTGCTTGACAAGTGTCCATGCATTTAATGGATGAGGCACTATATAAAGAGGGCTTCTCCTTCCTTGCAACCTAACCAGTTTACAAGATCTTCAAGACTCCAAGTGCTGGCATTTCTCTCCTCTCTCCAAAGTTCATTGTTTGTACTAAGTGTTTTACAATTGTTTTTATTCTCTGTGTGTCTGTGTGTAAGATTGTTTGAACTGATTTATCTGTTCTGTTCCGCAACAATCAATAGTTTCTGTATGTAATTCTTATTTGAAGTTTTTCAATAAAAGAATTAAATTAAGTCAAAAAAAAATTGTATTGTATTCAACCCCCTTCTACAATACTAGTTTACCATAGCTAATCCATAGCTGGGACCAACAGTTTGAAATCACTGAGCGAATTGGGGAAGTAGCGTATCGGTTGGACCTACCCGAAGAATTGTAAGGCATTCACAATGCATTCATGTATCTAATCTGAGGAAAGGTCTAGCAGATGTCACCAAAGCGGTGTCGTTAAATGACATAAGAGTAGATGAGAAGTTGAATTTTGTAGAAGAGCCCGAAGCCATTTCGGACTTTAAAGTGAGGAAATCGCGGAACAAGGAGATCAGACTGGTAAAGGTACAATGGCGGCATCACAAAGGTCCAGGGGCAACTTGGGAGTTGGAATCGGAAATGAAGGCGAGATACCCGCATCTTTTCCAATAAGGAATTCTGGGGACGGAATTCTTTTAAGGGGGGAGTGTTGAAACAACCGGGTTTTGTCTTAAGTGAAGAAAATAAGATGTAGTGGTCATATTGTAATAAAGGAAAAGTGAGGGACCAAAGGGGCATTTTGTGGATGTATTTAAGGGCACAAATCCCTAGGGTTAATTGTTTCTCATTCTAAGAAAATGTGGTTGCGGCTAAGAGAAGAAAAGAGGAGAAGAAGCTTGTTGGGGAGAAAGCAAATTGAAGAAGAAATCATGAAGGTAATCATGTCCAGAACTTTCTCCTTTGCTTTCCTTCTGTTTGGGCTAAGATTCTTGGTGTGAATATTAGAAATCAATGTGTTCTTCACCTAAACACCTTCAAAGTAGCATAATGGGGGTTTTGGGTGTTAGAAATCGTTTCTGAAGTAAAAAGTGGAAATAAATGGGTGTTTATGGTTAGTGGATGAAACCAAGTGTTTGTCTAACCAATTTATGGCAGAAGAATCAAGTTTTAATCACTTTTGGGAAGTTGGGTTTTTCCCAGTTCGTAGTTACCGGACGTCGCCCCGTCCGGATAGTGGTGCCCGGATAGTGGGAGTTTCCCGGATGATTTTTGTATTACAGTAGTGTCCGGATAATGGAGGTTTCCGGGTGAGTTGGCTTACCGGATAGTTTGGCCTCCGAAAGGATATGTGTTCGGAAAGATATGTTTCCGGGTAGTGAGTGTCTGGAAAGGCTAGTGTCCGGAAAGTGTGTGTGACCGGAAAGTATGGTGTCCGGAAAGTGTGTGCGACCGGGAAGTTAGTACCCGGACAGTGTTGTCCGGACAGTTTAATCTGATATGTATCTGACATCTTTAGGTGACCGGTTTGGTTATCTCGAAGGTACAACTAAAGTGTAACGACCCGGTGTTCCAAACATAATTCAAATAGCATGTATTGCCTAACGTCGTTATAAAACAAGAGATACATCATATAACAAATATGGTCCCTTGGTCTTTACAATCATACAGTACTTCATTACAAATGTTTACTTAGTAAATTTACATCATTACTATTAACATAACTGTAACTACAAAACACATCATAATCTTCAGCTACACAAGTCATCCAAAAGCTAAACGCGGATTAACCTTCTTACTTGCTCTTACTCGATTCACGACCTGGAATACATATTTTAAAACAAAAATGAGGGTTAGACCTTGAGGTCTAGTGAGAAATCCCCGTTAGTTTAAAACCATTTGCACAAACATCATATACATAACACACATAAGAATACCAACTATGACTCATGCATCGTGTACTTTTCTGTCTCATTCTCTTGGCCATATTAATTGGTTGCGGGCCAACTAATCAATTTACACCACTGTACTAAATACAGCCATCACCACTGTCCCTCTGTACAGCCGACCCCACCGGTCCTTAGCCCGACCAACTAGCACTCATGCAGTGTAATACTCATATAAACATAATATGCACATTATTACACTCATTCCACATATATGTATTCCAGTTTAAAAACATTTTAAGTAAAAACTCACTTGTTTGCTTATCAAAACTCTTCCCAGTTTTCCACAAAGAATTCAGCTTTCACCTTCGATTCACAGTATCTCAATTTCACTTCCAAGTACACCAAATGAAGCCTTAACCTTAGCTTTCTTTTTCTTCTTCCTTTCTTCCCAAAACACACACACACACTCCCAAAATCTGGATATTTTCTGATTGAAAATATCTGGAATTAAAAAGGGTATATATATTTTAGACCTAATTTACAATCTTAGCTTCAACTATTCAATAATGACCAAAACACCCCTAAACTTATAAATTAACCCAAACTTACCCTAAACATTAATTATAAAGTTAAATAAATTTAACGGAACTAGAATTTAACTAACGAACTTATCCGGGGTATTACATCATCTCCCCTTAAAAAGAATTCCGTCCCGGAATTCGGTTAGGCAAAAAGGTACGGGTACTTAGTTCTCATTTCGGATTCTGATTCCCAAGTAGCATCCTGACCCCTATGATGTCTCCACTGCACTTTTACTTGCTTGATCTCCTTTCCATTCCGCAAGACTTTGACTTTACTGTCTACAACAGCTTCAGGTTCCTCCACGTAATTCAACCTTTCGTCAACCTGTATTTCTGGTAGATAAACTGCCTGATCCGGCGTAATCAAACACTTCCGAAAATTTATGTTGGTCCCGGAAGGGTTATACTAGTTTGTAGAAGGGGGGGTTGAATACAAACACACATATTTTACTTTTCTAAATTGTTTATTGATAAATCATTAACAATTTACAGCTTGTAGTGGAACAAGATAAGGAATAAATCCTAATCTAAACAAGTTGGAACACTAAGTTTTCTTGCACTAAGAAATAGAAGGAGATTACTAATAATAACCTATCTCAAGATAAGAAGGTGACTTGACCAGAGTATTTGAGTGAAAGGTTCAAGTGCTTCAAAAATGAAGCGGGGTCTTCTTCTTATATACTGTATGCATTTAATGCATGGCAGTTTACACTTTACACGTGGCAGCAGCTCATTGGTTGTTGTATCTGACATTAGTAGACAACCTTAGTAGCTGCATGAATGAACAGTGTAGTATCAGAGTGGTTGTACGATTTCAGACAATAAGGATGTTCTTTTCTGACATATCATACGGAGACGTGCAAGGGTGGTTAAGACAAAAGTACTTTGTACGGAGGACTTCACGATCAGCTTATCGTTGAATTCAGAGCTTTATCATTCTTTATCAGCGAATGACAAAGTTCAGCGATAGCTGAAGTCTTGTACTTGATACTTCACGTTGAGTGGACAAATCTAAGTCTTCGCTGATCCGCATCAGTTCGTTAGGAGACTTGTCGTTGGTTCTTGAGCTTGATCTTCGACTTCAGCGTAGAACCTATGTTAACGTGAAACTTGTCTTCAGGGATCATAAGTAAACAACTAGGATTGTCAGCGATCACCAATAGATCTGAACAGGCTCAGAGCTATATGTATGACTGGTGAATAGTTACGCTGAACAATATATAAGAACATCAGCGATCATCAACAAGACTGAACAGGCTCAGAGCTTGCTGAATGAACAGGGTTCGCTGAATGCCTATTTTAAAGAACGAGAATTCCTATCAGCGGTACTGAATATAGTCTTAGTACTTATCAGCGATAGTGAAACTCTTATACATTGTTTACTTACAATTTTCACTAAGTAGAATGGAGAGGGTCATTATCAATTCACTGAGGGTTTGGATCAACAATCTCCCCCTAATTGATATTGACATAGCAACAGAGAAAATTGCTATGTTTGAAAAACATAAGGATAAAAAGAACTCATAAAATATTTGTCCCTTTTACTGTTTTCTGGGATCTTTTATGTACTGATGGAGTAAGGTACTTTCGCTGAAATCTTTCTTTAAACTTCGTATCAGATTACAAAGGGAAGTAGAAAAATTATAAGTACAAGCGAAATAAATTACAAGTACAAAAGATTAACTGATAAAATAGAAGAATAAGACGATCCTATCAGCTTATGGAGGTTCTTCCTTAATGAGAAGTTCATCAAGGGTCTAGGTTGTAGGGATCATCCAGTCAGGGACTTTTTCTCCCTGATTTCTTCTTTCTTGGGCTTCCTTGAAGATCAGCGGCTTCATGAAGTGTCCAAGGAGGTTATCTCTGAATTCACACCAGTATATGAGATCTCTGAGCTGTTCGATTGGAGTGATTGGTAGCTCAGCGATGCGTTGAAAACATTCTCGTTCCCCGCAGTCATGAAAGAATATACCGTAAGGATTACTTATGACCTTACCAGGGATGAAACGTTCACCGGGTGGCAGAGATAAGTCTAGGGCAGAAAGATCAGGGTCAGGACCAAGCACTTCAGAGCGAGAGAAACCGATACCAGTTTCATTTCGTATAGGAGGACCTGAATCTGATTCTTATAGCTTCTTCTTTGCAGAGGCCCTTTTTCTTTTCAGTGCAGGAGCAGGAGGAATGGGAATATCCACAGCAGATGAGACCAAATCGATCTGTCGATTTAAGTTTTTCGAAATGATCCTTGTATTTTGATCGTGAGTAAGGGATGGCTATTCTCATTTCCAAACATTCAGCGAGACCATACCTTGTGACAGCTTCAGCGCTGAAGGTTTCAGTTTGGCCGTTCTCTCTGAATAATTGGATCTCAACAATAGGTATTCCGATGGTTGTTCTTCCAGAGATGTGTACCTTGTTGATCCTCGCAGGTCGATATCTGAAGTGTACCTTCTCTTTGCACCATTTAAGGGTGGTCTGAGATACACTTGTGTTTTTCTCGACAATCTTCCTTGCATCTTCCCAAAGCTGACGTTGGACTTGAATGGGAATTCGTTTCAGCTTGGGGTCATTCACTGATTCTTGGACGAGCTGGATGGCAAGAGCCTTATCTTTTTCTTTAGCTTCCTTTTTATCAGCGAGTAGACGTTCAACTCTGAGGTGATCAACGTATTCTTGCTTTGATATCCTGAACTTTGCAGCAGGAACTTTGGCACGAGGCAGAATTATTCGCTGAGCCTCAAGCTTCTTTATCATCTCTTCTCTTCTTCTCTGATCCTCTTCACTTGGTTTTTGAAGAACCAAGGAAGGTCTGTTTGTGTGAGAGAGCGTTTCTTCTTCAGGTTCATCAGTCTCGGTGATTAAATCCAAGACTGGGATTATTTCTTCAGCTTTTGCAGCAGCTGGATGTACTTCAGTATCCTCAAGCAGGGGAGAGGACTAGCTGAAACACAGCGATCTTACAAGTAAGAACTTGGGTAGAACAGAGAGAAAAGAAATGGGTTTAAGTGTATAGGCTTGTATAGAGTAGAGCTGATATTGAGAGTGGATAGAGGAGGGATACAGTGTAAGGAAAGAGGTAGTGTACCTGACGAACTGGCTTTTGAAGCAAGATCATCAGATTATCTTCTTCAGAGACACCTTTACCTTTGCCTTTGTCAGCTTCAGACGCTGAAGGCTTTGTCCGCTCCCCTGTGGGTTCTTTGATGGAGATTCCTTTAAGAGCTGGAGTTTTCTTCGGTTGGACGAAGAAGAAGTCATCATCATCATCAAAGTCATCATCACCCTTATCACTGGATGATGGTTCATCGTCAGAAATATCGACGACTTCCTCATCTTCAGCTTCTTCATCAGTCTCTTTAGCTTCTTCATCGAGTTGCTCCCCCTCATATACAGAGGGAGGTTTCTCGGTTCCCTCAGGGTCTTCAACTCCCTGAGGTCCAGCAGTTGTCTTCTCACCCTCTTCAGTAAGGGTAAGGTCTTCAGTCTTCTCCCCCTCGATAGATTCATCATGGGGAAGGTCTTCAGAGCTCTTCTCCCCCTCTTCCACTTGATGAGTGGGGGAGGAATGCGACGAATCAGTAGATGGTACATCAGCAGATGGTGTTGGTTCCCTGTCTTCTTGGCCAGGGACCCCAACATAGGTTTCAATCTCCCCTAATCTGGCTTCCAGGCCAGTTATAGCAGGATTGATCTTCTGTATCTCAGCTCGATCCGCCGCTGTAAAATTTGAAGTTTCATGAGCAGGGGCGTTCATTCGATCGAGGATCTGCCGTACCATTGTCTTCACTGAACTGACGTCAGTCTGCACAGTGTTCACCGCTCCCTGAAGATTACCAACCGATGTCTTCAGCGTTATGACCTCGCTGGACATGGTGTTAACTCTTGAGGAGAGAGAGGTGTAGTCGGTGTAGATATCAGCAAGCACTTTGGCAAACGCACCGACTGATCCATCAAGCTTCTCCAAATCAGCTTTGGAGGCATTCTGTTCAACTTTAGCATTCAGCGCCTTTAGATTATCTCCAGCGTTTGTTACAGCTGAAGTGTTCGCTGAGAGAGTTGTGGTGAGAGAATCCACATTTGTTTCCAGGGCTTTCAGAGAGGTGTGAACATCTCCCAAATTAGGACCTGTAACAGTTAATAACTTGTGAACAGAGGAAAGCTCAGAAGTTGGGGGGTTAGAGAGAGTGTATAGGGTGTTGTGTATACCTACAGGAGGGTTGGTGAAGTCATCAAAACTTCTGTGTCCTGAAAAATGTTCCATGTCGTCAGCGAAAGTACCATGACGCATGGACATACCTGCAGGTCCTGCTTCCATCATTCCTTGAAATGTATCAGCTTTAGCTTCTGGAAGAATGACGGGTTCTCCAGTGATTGTTGTGAACACTGGATTAGAGACCAGTGGAGTAGAGAGAGAAGCGAAGGTTGAGAAGGTTGGTTTGGGTACTGATTCAGTGTTGGAAGCACTGAGAATCACTTCTTCAGTCCTTAGAGAGGCTGAAGGAGATTGGGTCAGTTCCAAATTTATAACTTCAGCGTTTAGAGACGCTGAGGTTGGAATGAAAGGGATGGCTTGTTCAGTTGTGGCAGAGCTTACCACGAAAGTATCCAGCGACTCTTGTGAAAGCTGAGTCGTGGAATCTTCAGCATGGGATTGCTGGGAAGGTTGCTCCTTGTTTTTCTTGATCCTTTTGGAATCAAGTGGAGTAGTTGAGTGTTTCCTTTTACGAGGAATAGATTTTGTGGCCTGGGTATCAGCGAGGGGTATTGTCGCTGTAGTAGCCACAGAAGTAGAAGAAGGAGGATTAAGAATGGAGATGAGAGTAGAGAGACGTACCTCGTTATGCAGTGGCTTGAAGTCTAGGACTTTAGGGACAACTTGAGAGAGTTTCAGGTCTCCTACCCTTGGATATCTTTCCTTCAGTCCTTGTGCTAACAGAGCACTGATAAATCTTGGGTATGGAACCCATGAAGGACGTGGATCAGCAGTGACTCGTGTCAGCATGTCGTCGAAGATGATCTGAGCCCAGTCTATATGGAGACCCTTCAGCAAGGAGTACCCCATGGATTGTTGAGACTGTGAGGCTTGATCAGATGATCCGGATTTGGCAGTTAGGCAGCTGATAAGATGAGCGAAGATGAAGTTCATCTCGCTGGGCATCTTGGATTTCTTCATGATGATCATCTTCTTCTCTGGAAGACCATCTCTTCCCAAGTCCCAAGCATAGTTCATAGCATCGAAAAATGCTATCAGGGCTTCCCTGTCCGCTGAGTTTTTCTTGGGGTCAGGGAATGAGACAAAGGGTTTTTCTTTGGAGGCTGAGGGGAGGTTTAGAGCACACCTCAGGTTACCATTAGTTATTTTGGAGGTTCCATGGTCAATGTCAAACAGAATGACACCGATGGTTTTCTTTGGGTTTCTGGAGGAGGGGATCTGAGCACTTCTGGCAGAATACCAGAACTGAGAGAGAAGGTGTTTATCAGCTAGAGGAGAAATGGTTAGGGCTGTGAAGATAGGGCAGTTCTGAAGGAATTTAACGGCGTCATCTAGATGATTGACCCGTTTCTTCTCAGGGAATTCGAATAAGGCGTAGGGATTGTTACTCTGAAAAGTAATACTCTTAAGAGTAAACTTTACTTGAGGAATCTTTGGAAGTTCAGCACCTATCTGAGTATCAGCAATGGCCATTTCTGCTATAAACACACAATCATAAAATATGAACAACAAAGATTTTTAGCATTTTGTCCATTTCATTCAGTATTTCATCCATTTCATTCAGCCAAAAATGACTTAATGAAGAATATATGATTTCCAGTTTAAGAACAGATTCTGGAAAAACATATAAGAACGAGTTTAAGATTTTTAAATATAAAGTTGAAGAACAACCATGAAGGTTGTGTTCATAAAACCATGAATAAAGATGATTTCATTTTAAGAATGGTTTCTTTTGTTTGATCTTTTAAAAACAAAGATAAGATCCAAAACAAGTTAAAACAGTAGATAATATAAGAATATTAACCTTGTGTTCTTTGAAGAATTTGAACAGTTTCTTGGAAAACTTTGAATGTTCAAGATGCAACAGTGTTCTTGAGAAAAATTGGAAGTTTTTCGCGTGAGGAAAAAATATACACTCTAGGAGTATATATAGTGAGAGAGGAGAGAGAAAAACTGTGAGCGGGAAAGTTTTTCATCATGACACGGACATGTGTTAGCATTTGATTGGACGAACGAACGAAACGTGCTAACGGGTGTCAGAAGAACGTGCCAGGGGTTAATCCTGTAAGGATGACGTCAAAAACGTCCTTTCATATTCTAAAATATCTCTGAGGTTTTGAAGAACTCAGGGACCCTTTTGAAAATATGAAGCGCTGAATAGAAATATCAGCGAGGTTTAAGAAATTTCAAAAGTATCACTGATGAGGAAAAGAGTTTCAGCGATATAGTTTGTTTTGAAATCTTGCATTTTCATGCGATTTGTCAGAGAGAGAAAAACATACCTTGTTATCAGCGAATCAATTTGTTCACAGAGTTGATGATTTAATGGGATATACAAGTTCATTTATCACTGATCCTCTTGTTGTTATACAAATTTAACACTGAGGGTTATACAACAATTTATTAACTGATCAAATGTGAACCGCTGAAGATTTTTTATTCTTCAAAGTTCAGCATTCCAAGCTCGCTGATGAGAAAGTTGAATCTTGTCTCATCAAGCGGTTTGGTGAATAGATCAGCTAACTGAAAATCAGTGGGGATAAAGTGAAGTTCTATATCACCATTCATCACGTGGTCTCTGATAAAATGATACATGATTTCAATATGTTTGGTCTTTGAGTGTAGCACTGGATTGTTGGCTATAGCGATGGCACTTGTGCTGTCGCAATAGATTGGAATTTTGGAGAGCTGAAGATCATAGTCCAGTAGTTGATTTCTCATCCACAAGACATGAGAACAACAGCTTCCAGCGTTTACATACTCAGTTTCAGCAGTTGAGGTGGACAGTGAATTTTGCTTTTTACTTGTCCAACTCACCAACTTTCCACCTAGGAGCTGACAACCTCCTGTGGTGTTTTTCCTATCCATTTTGCAACCTGCAAAATCGCTATCTGAATAGGCGGTTAAGTCAAATCCTGAGTCTTTGGGATACCAAAGACCGAGATTTGGAGTACCCTTAAGGTAACGAAAGATTCGCTTTACAGCGATCATATGAGATTCCTTGGGTTCAGCTTGATATCTTGCACACAAACAAGTTGCATACATGATATCGGCTCGACTCGCTGTAAGATACAGAAGAGATCCGATCATCCCACGGTACGTAGTGACATTAACAGATTTTCCTGAAGGATCTTTGTTAAGTGTCAGCGGTGGTGCCATAGGGGTTTTCATAGCTGAACTCTGAGTTAAATCATATTTTTCAGCATATCTTTAACATACTTTCCCTGATTAATGAAAGTTCCTTTTTCATTTTGTTTAATCTGAAGACCAATGAAATATGTTAGCTCACCCATCATGCTCATTTTGTACTCAGCTTGCATCCTTTTAGAGAAACGAGTACAAAGATCAGGGTTAGTGGAACCAAATATTATATCATCGACATATATTTGAACCAGAATGATATGACCTTTTACTTTCCTGAAAAACAACGTTTTATCAATTTTACCTCGCTCAAATTTTTCATTTAGGAGATAAGAGGACAGAGTGTCATACCATGCACGAGGAGCTTGCTTCAGCCCATAAAGTGCCTTATCTAGCTTATAAACATAACCTGGATGCTTAGGATCTGAGAATCTCGGGGGTTGTTCCACGTAGACTTCTTCATTCAGCTTTCCATTGAGAAACGCTGACTTGACATCCATTTGATATACCTTGAAGTCTTTGTGTACAGCGTATGCTAAGAAAAGACGAATGGCTTCTAGTCTTGCCACTGGAGCAAAGGTTTCGTCGTAATCTATGCCTACCTCTTGTCTGTATCCTTGAGCAACAAGTCTAGCCTTGTTGCGGGTTACAGTTCCATGTTCATCTAACTTGTTACGATAGACCCATTTAGTGCCTATCACTGACTTGTCAGATGGTCTTGGAACGAGATTCCAAACTTTGTTTCTTTCAAATTCTGTCAGCTCTTCTTGCATAGCGCTGGCCCAGTTTCGATCTCTGACGACATCATCTATTTTCTTTGGTTCAATCAGAGAAATAAAGTTAACAAATAAACAAATATTACCTGCACTTCGTCGAGTCTGAACACCAGCGTTTGGATCACCAAGAATTTGATCTATAGGGTGATTGACAGTCCATCGCTGAGCCGGAGCATAAGTCGCTGACTCAGTCTGAACTGGAGCGGGTGAAGATGAGATTTCAGCAACTTCTGGTATATCAGCTAAGACAGGAAGAGGTGCAGATGGCATTTCATTCACTGCTTGCTGAGAAGTAGATGGTATGTCTGAGGTACATGGTTCAGCAGGTATTGTATTAAGAGGAATAGCTGAGACCCATGACGTTTCAGCTTCACTTGTCCGCATGCTGGGGATGATGGTAGGATCATCATCTTCAGCGGTATGAGATGGACGAGTGGGAACATCTTCTGAATCACCAAGATGAGAAAACATCCATTTATTCAGTTCTTCCGTATCAGCAGAAGCTCTTGAGTTCGCTGAACGGGATTCGTCAAACGTGACGTGAATAGTTTCTTCTACAGACTGTATTCTACGATTGAAGACTCTCAAGACTTTGGACACTGAGGAGTATCCAAGAAAGATTCCATCATCAACCTTAGGATCAAACTTTCCAAGGGCATCTCTGTTGTTTAGTATGAAGCACTGACAACCAAAGATGTGAAAAAAGCTAATTGAAGGCTTTCTCCCATGGAAAAGTTTGTAGGCTGTTTTCTTGAATCTTTTAACTATCAGCGACCTGTTTTGCGTAAAACAAGCAGTGTTGATAGCTTCTGCCCAAAACTGAGTAGGCAGGTGAGAATCGCTGAGCATTGAACGTGCAGCTTCGATGATCGTTCGGTTTCTTCTTTCAGCGACTCCGTTTTGCTGTGGTGTTCTCACTGATGAAAAGTTGTGAGAAATACCCTTACTCTCAAAGAAGGAATCAAGAGAACTGTTTTTGAATTCAGTCCCGTGATCACTCCTTATTGAGTGAACGGTCATGTTGTTCAGGGTTTCCATCTTCCTGACAAATGTGATGAGTTCTTCAGCGGTGTCACTCTTAGAACGGAGAAACATCACCCATGTAAAACGAGAGAACTCATCAACTATGACCAAAGTATATTTCTTTCCAGCGATGGATTGTTTGTTAACAGGGCCAAACAAATCCATATGGAGTATTTGTAGGGCGATGACACTGAAGATACTTGCTTAGACTTGAAGCTTGCCTTGGTCTGCTTCCCTTTCTCACACGCTGAACATAAAGACTCTTTGGCGTATGAGTGCTGAGGTAGACCGGAGACTAACTCTTTTGAAGAAAGAGTATTCAGTGTCTTGAAGTTGATATGAGAGAGCCTCTTATGCCATAGCCAATTTACATCAGTTGAGGCCTTTGAGAAGAAACAGGAGTTCTCAGTGGTTGTAGAGTCCATGTCTATTACATAAACATTTTCCATACGATAACCGCTGAGAGCTATCTTCTCCTTTTTGTCAGTGACAAAGCAGGATTTCTTAGTAAAAATTACTTTGTTATCCATGTCGCAAAGCTGACTGATGCTTAGAAGATTATGCTTCAACCCTTCAACATATGCGACTCTTCTGAAGGTTGTTGTACCATTTGAGAGTACACCAAACCCTCGGGTATAGACTTTTCCATTTCCACCGAAGGTCACTGAGGGACCCTTCTCTTCTTTGTATTCAGTGAGCAGGTTCTTCTTACCAGTCATGTGTCTAGAGCATCAACTATCGAGATACCAGATACCCTTAACCGTAGAGGTAGAGGCTGAAGTAGAGGGAATGTCAGACTTGTCTTCCTCATCTTCAATCTTGGCCATGAGACAGAGATTGGCTTCATCATCATCTTCAGAGTCAGATGATGATTCTTCTTCATCAGAATCAGCCCAATCATAGTCAGCCATCAGGCCTTTGCCTTTCTTCATAAAGCTTTTCAGCTTCGCATACCGTTCTTTCAGTTTGGCGTATTTTTCATCTCTAGACCTGTGGTTAGAGGATTTCTTGGGAAACGCTGAGTTTCTCGAGATTTTCTTTGACCTGCACTCGTTAGCGAAATGTCCTATCTTTTCACAGTTAAAACAAGTAGCAGTAGCCTTATCAACAGGAGCTGATGATCTTGGCTTCTCAGAGATAGAAAGAGGTTTATTCTTTCTGAACATTTTCTTTTTGGCGAATCTCCTGAACTTTTTAGTTAGGAGAGCCAAAGATTCATCAAAATCTGAAGATTCAGAGTTTGAAGAACTTTCAGAGTTACTCTCCAACTCAGTGATAGTCACCGAGGGTCGCTGAGTGGAAGGTTCCTCTAAGATTAAAGCAACTGGGGTGCTTTTGGAATCTTTTACAAGATTCTTCTTAAGATGACTCGATTGCTCATGATTCAGCAACGTGCCATATAAGGTAGAAAGATTCATCGATTTAAGATCTTTTGACAGCTTGAGACACATGGAATAATTGTCCCAGATTTCAGGTAAACATTCTAGAAACTTTGTCAGCACTTCAAAGTTAGAATATTCCTTGCCAACATTTTTCAGATCTATAATTAAACAGTTGAAACGTTGATGAACTTCAGAGAGAGTTTCATTCTTACCAGAAATGAAGCTTTCGTACTGTCTTACCAGGTTGATCTTTCTTGAGTCCTGGACTTCAGACGTACCTTCATACTGAACACAGATTGTGTTCCACATGGCTTTGGCACTTTTCAGGTTCATGACGGAATGGTAGACTTCGTCAGGTAGCGCCATGGATAGGATGGATCTAGCTCTGGTATCCAGTCCTACTTTCTTCTTGTCTTCATCAGTCCACATGTATATTTCCTTAGGCACCAGTCTCTCTGGAATAGCAGGTCTATTCTCAGCGGCTGGAACTTCAGGATCTATTCTAACAGGGATATGAGGACCATGTTCGATATAGAAAGGTATAGTTGGATCTACACCTTCTAAGAAGAGAATCATCCTATTTTTCCATAGATTAAAATTATCTCTAGAAAATCTAGGGGGTTTTGCAAGAGAACCGTTGTCAATAAAGTTTGTGTTTGTATTGGCCATCTTAAGATTAGTATAGATAAGATCTTTTTTATGAGATTAAACAAATCCGCTCTGATACCACTTGTTGGTCCCGAAAGGGTTATACTAGTTTGTAGAAGGGAGGGTTGAATACAAACACACAGATTTTACTTTTTTAAATTGTTTATTGATAAATCATTAACAATTTACAGCTTATTGTGGAACAAGATAAGGAATAAATCCTAATCTAAACAAGTTGGAACACTAAGTTTTCTTGCACTAAGAAAAAGAAGGAGATTACTAAAAATAACCTATCACAAGATAAGAAGGTGACTTGACCAGAGTATTTGAGTGAAAGGTTCAAGTGCTTCAAAACTGAAGCGGGGTCTTCTTCTTATATACTGTATGCATTTAATGCATGGCACTTTACACTTTACACGTGGCAGCAGCTCATTGGTTGTTGGATCTGACATTAGTAGACAACCTTAGTAGCCGCATGAATGAATAGTGTAGTATCAGAGTGGTTGTACGATTTCAGACAATAAGGATGTTCTTTTTTGACATATCATACGGAGACGTGCAAGGGTGGTTAAGACAAAAGTACTTTGTACGGAGGACTTCATGATCAGCTTATCGTTGAATTCAGAGCTTTATCATTCTTTATCAGCGAATGACAAAGTTCAGCGATAACTGAAGTCTTGTACTTGATACTTCACGTTGAGTGGACAAATCTGAGTCTTCGTTGATCCGCATCAGTTCATTAGGAGACTTGTCGCTGGTTCTTGAGCTTGATCTTCGACTTCAGCGTAGAACCTATGTTAACGTGAAACTTGTCTTCGGGGATCATAAGTAAACAACTAGGATTGTCAGCGATCACCAATAGATCTGAACAGGCTCAGAGCTATATGTATGACTGGTGAATAGTTACGCTGAACAATATATAAGAACATCAGCGATCATCAACAAGACTAAACAGGCTCAGAGCTTGCTGAATGAACAGGGTTCGCTGAATGTCTATTCTAAAGAACGAGAATTCCTATCAGCGGTACTGAATACAGTCTTAGTACTTATCATCGATAGTGAAACTCTTATACATTGTTTACTTACAATTTTCACTAAGTAGAATGGAGAGGGTCATTATCAATTCACTGAGGGTTTGGATCAACAATTAGATACGTGAAAAGCGTTGTGAATCCTACTTAACTCTGACGGAAGATCTAACATGTAGGCTACTTCACTGATCCTTTCTATGATTGCAAACGGTCCAATGTACCTCGGGCTCAATTTACCTTGTTTCCCAAATCGAATGACTCCTTTCCAAGGCGAGACCTTTAACATCAGAAAATCTCCAACTTGGAATTCCAATGGTTTTCGGCGTTGGTCAGCGTAGCTTTTCTGTCTGTCTTGAGCCACTTTCAAACGTTCCCGAATCTGAGAAATCTTATCCGCTGTCAACTGAACTATATGTGGTCCTGCTAACTGTTTCTCTCCCACTTCGTTCCAACACAGAGGCGTTCGGCATTTTCTACCATACAGAGCTTCAAACGGTGTCGCTTGTATGCTGGAATGATAACTGTTGTTGTAGGCGAATTCGATTAATGGCAAGTACTTATCCCACGATCCCCAAAAGTCAACAATGCAGGCTCTTAACATATCTTCCAAAGTCTGAATCGTTCGTTCACTCTGACCGTCCGTTTGAGGATGATATGATGTACTTAACTTTATCTGCGTTCCCATTTCTCTTTGAAAAATTCTCCAAAATCTTGAGGTAAAACGACTGTCACGATCAGAAATAATTGAGATTGGAACTCCATGTCGAGTTACTATTTCATTGATATACAGTTTGGCTAGTCTTTCTAACGAATAGGTTTCTTTTATCGGTAGAAAGTGAGCAGACTTTGTCAACCTATCAACGATCACCCAAATAGCATCAAACCCCTTCGGAGTCTTTGGTAGCTTCATGATGAAATCTGTAGTAATCTGATCACATTTCTACATCGGTATTTCTAGACGCTGTAACTGCCCAAACGGCTTTTGATGTTCAATTTTCACCTTCTTACAAGTAGAACAACCTTCCACATACTGAGCAACACTTCTCTTCATTCCCGGCCACCAGTAACATTGTCGTAAATCTTTATACATCTTATTCGTACCTGGATGAATAGAGAAACGAGATTGAAGAGCTTCTTGTAGTACCCGATTACGTAAACCACCCAAACGAGGCACCCAAATTCTGTTTCTCAGACACAGTAATCCACGATCATCTGTTATGAGTGTTGCTGATATTCCTACTAACCGTTCTGGTTTCAAGTGTTCTTCTTGAAAAGCTTCTGCTTGACATTTCTTCAATTCGTCAAAGATATTAGGTAGGAGTTCAGCTCGTAGTGCAATGGATTTTATTATTCCACTCCTTTCTTGTCGACTCAATGCATCAGCTACCACATTCGCCTTTCCCGGATGATAGAGAATTTCACAGTCATAGTCATTCACTAGTTCTAACCATCTTCTTTGCCTCATATTCAATTCCCGCTGATCGAAAAGATGTTGGAGACTCTTATGATCGGTATAAATTTGACACTTAGAACCGTAAAGATAATGTCTCCAAATCTTCAACGCGAATACAACTGCTGCAAGTTCCATGTCGTGTGTAGGATACTGTCGTTCATGATCCTTCAGTTGTCGAGAAGCATAAGCAATAACTTTCCCACGTTGCATTAGTACATACCCCAATCCCAGTTTGGAAGCATCACTGTAAACAACAAAATCGTCTGAACCTTCAGGTAGTGACAGAATCGGCGCGCTACAAAGTTTCTCTTTCAATATTCGGAATGCTCCATCCTGCTCTGCTTTCCATTCAAACTTTATATTCTTTCGAGTCATCTTGGTCAAAGGCGTAGCGATATGGGAGAAATCTTGTATAAACTTTCGATAATAGCCAGCTAAACCCAGAAAACTTCGTACCTCTATTGGCGTTCTCGGCGGTTCCTACCTTTCAATTGCCTCTACTTTCATCGGATCAACTTGAATGCCTTTTTCAGAAACTACATGCCCTAGGAACTGAACTTCCCGTAGCCAGAATTCACATTTAGAAAATTTAGCACACAACTGTTCCTTTTTCAACAACTCTAAAATCAAATGAAGATGTCGTGCATGCTCTTCTTCTGATCGAGAGTAGATAAGGATATCGTCGATAAACACAATAACGAATTTATCGAGATATGACCTACATACTCGATTCATTAAATCCATAAAAGCAGTTGGGACGTTCGTCAGACCGAAAGGCATTACTAAGAATTCGTAGTGACCATACCGTGTGCGAAAAGCAGTTTTCAAAACGTCTTCTTCTTTAACCTTCAGCTGGTGATAACCAGATCTCAGATCAATCTTGGAGAAATAGCAAGCTCCAACTAATTGATCGAAGAGGTCATCAATTCTGGGAAGTGGATACTTATTCTTAATAGTGCGCTTATTCAATTCCCGGTAATCAATACACATCCTCATCGAACCATCCTTCTTTTTCACAAACAAAACCGGTGCTCCCCACGGCGAAGAACTGGGTCTGATGAAGCCTTTATCTGAAAGATCCTGCAGTTGCGTCATCATTTCTTTCATCTCTAGAGGTGCCAAACGATACGGTGCACGGGCAATAGGAGCGGCTCCAGGAATCAGATCTATACCAAACTCTACTTGTCTAAAGGGCGGAAGACTAGTCAAATCTTCTGAGAAAACTTCTGGAAATTCACTAACAACTGGGAGCACTGATGATTTCTACGATCACCATAAATCACTACTGGTCCCTTCTCAGGTAAAACAACATTTATCAACTTCTTATCACAAACTATACTAGCCTGATTCTCGGCTAACCAATCCATTCCCACTACCACATCAAACTCGATTAAAGCTATAGGAAATAACTGAATAGGTACTTCACACCCATCTATATCTATCGCACAACTATCAGATACCTCTTTAACCGGTACTTGATTATCAATAGTCGTATCTACCATTAACGCATGATCTAACACTTTAGGCTTTAAATGCATATAGGCAGCAAAAAAAGGCGATACAAACGATCGATTTGCACCAGAGTCAAATAACACTTTAGCACGTGTAGAGTTTATCAAAAATGTACCTGTGACCACATCAGGAGTTTCATCCGCTTCTTGCGCTGTCATCTGAAAGGCACGAACCCTTGCTCTTTGTAGCTCTGGTCTCGGTACTACTGGCGTAACACCTGTTGGTCTTACTGACGTACCACCTTGCTGTACTCTCCCTAGTGGACAATCGGACTGAAGGTGATCAGGAGAATTGCACGAGAAACAAAATCTAACCACCCGATAGTCTTTAGCAATATGACCGACCTTTCCACACTTGTAACAGTTTCGAGGATCAACTTGACAACTTCCTTGATGAAAACGATGGCACTTTGGGCAAGGTCTTTCAACTGGTCGGAAAGGCGTACGACTATCAAATCTCTGAAACATGGACCTCTGTGGATCATACTGTGGCCCTTCCCATTTTCTCTTCCCCGTACTCTTATCACCAGCATCTCTCCCTCTATCCCGTTCCACATTTTCCGCGGCATCAACTGCGGCTGAGAAGGTTTCCGGCCCCTTTGCAATCACTAGACTTCGGATTTCTGACCTTAACCCGAAGATAAATCTTTCCATCTTCAGTGCCTCTGTAGCAACGTAGTATTCAGCGAATCGAGACTTCTCCAGAAAACGAGCAGTGTAATCCCTAACCGATAGACTCCCCTGCTGCAGGTTCATGAATTTCTCTTCCAATTGTCTAACTTTTGCTTGAGGACAGAACTGTCTTTTGAAAGCTGTTGTGAATTCGTCCCAAGTGAAAGTAGAATACACATCTGATCCTCTAGAGGTAATAAGAGCTTCCCACCAGTATAGAGCATCTGCTTTCAACATCGCGGTCCCGTATAACACTTTGTCTTCCTCAGCACATTTACTGGTTTTGAATACGTCTTCTATCTCATTCAGCCACCTCATGGCCTTTATCGGATCCCTTTCCCCTGCGTACGTTGGAGGTTTACAGCTTAAGAACATCTTATAGTCACACTTCCTTGGCACTGGTATGACAGTGGGTGTAATAGGCATCTCTTCTTCCAGATTAGGATCTGGTATTTCAGTTTCATTATGACGAGTTCAATCGAACATAGCTTGTATACTTGCTTGCAGTCTTCCCATTTCAGCCGCCAGGTCGTCCCTTGTAACAAATTATGTACCTTGCGACTGAACTCTGCCTCCAGTTCTGCCTTACCTCGTTCTCCACCTCTTCCCCTTGTCCCAACTGTTGGATTCGTTCTATTAGGGTTTCCTCTTTCCTCTCTATTCGTATTTCGAGTACCGCTTGCCATTCTGTAGATTCAGACAGGATTAATATACACATAAGCATATACCCCATATAATAAGGTATTCCAGTTCAAACATGTACCTGTAAGTTCATAATTACACTGGCCAAATGTAATTTGAAATTACCTTACATGATGTTCCTTCTACCTTTTATACTTAGCATCCCAAGGTTCTAAAATAATAGGGACATCCTACTTCACATGCAGTTTAAGTCTAGGTACGGATACAAATACCTAAATCCCTTAAACTAGGGCTCTAATACCATCTGTAACGACCCGGTGTTCCAAACATAATTCAAATAGCATGTATTGCATAACGTCGTTATAAAACAAGAGATACATCATATAACAAATATGGTCCCTTAGTCTTTACAATCATACAGTACTTCATTACAAATGTTTACTTAGTAAATTTACATCATTACTATTAACATAACTGTAACTACAAAACACATCATAATCTTCAGCTACACAAGTCTTCCAAAAGCTAAACGTGGATTAACCTTCTTACTTGCTCTTACTCGATTCACGACCTGGAATACATATTTTAAAACAAAAATGAGGGTTAGACCTTGAGGTCTAGTGAGAAATCTCCGTTAGTTTAAAACCATTTGCACAAACTGTTGGGTCACCAAGGATTTGAAATTGACTCACCGATGTTTTCCCTAAAACTCCTACTTAGAATATTTTAGTTCAGTTCTTTGAATGACTTGTACAAGATATCAAATGTTCGGTGAAGTCGAAGATCAACCGAAACCAAGCTTGAAGACTCTCTACTTGTGGAAAATAGAAGACTCTCGGCAACATTCAAACAAGTCATCACCACCGAAATTCCTTGACATTTCGGTGGCCTTCTCTCCACCGAATTTATAGGACAATTTCGGTGGCCTTCTTCCACCGAAGTGCATGGACAAATTCGGTGGCCCCATCCACCACCGATGACTCTTTCGGTGCTCCTCTCACCACCGAAATATACTTGTAATTTCGGTGGTCCTCTCACCACCGAAACATGCTTGCAATTTCGGTGGACTAGTCTTCTTTCCACCGAAGATTTCTCAATCTCGGTGGAAACCACTTCGGTGCTAAAAGCTCAAGACAGAAGATCATTTATTATGGGACAATATCCTCCAGCAGAGAAAAGTGACAGTTTGTCTCTTTATCCACTTTCAGTTAAGGTCCCTTTTATCTGCTCAAGCTACTCTGTCTGCACCTAGTGAAAAGTGACAAGGACTTCACAGTTCTCCTGAAGTCAACATTATCAGCATATGTGAAGATGACAAGTGTCCCAAGCATTTAATGCTTGGGCACTCCTTGGCACTATAAAAGGAGAAGTGCTCTTCATGCAATTCTCAGGCTTTAAGAATTCTCTCAGTGCAATAAATATTCCTTTAAGCCTTAAAACTTTATAGCTTTGTTCTAAGTGTTCTTAGTTATTTTGTTAGTATACTTTGTGTAAGATTGTTAGAATAGTTTATCTGTTCTTTTCCGCAACAGTCTTAAGTTTTCTATGTGTAATTCTTGTTGAAAGATTTTCAATATAAAGAATTAAAATTGTGAAAATTTTGAGTATTGTATTCAACCCCCCTAAAACTCCTACTTAGAATATTTTAGTTCAGTTCTTTGAATGACTTGTACAAGATATCAAATGTTCGGTGAAGTCGAAGATCAACCGAAACCAAGCTTGAAGACTCTCTACTTGTGGAAAATAGAAGACTCTCGGCAACATTCAAACAAGTCATCACCACCGAAATTCCTTGACATTTCGGTGGCCTTCTCTCCACCGAATTTATAGGACAATTTCGGTGGCCTTCTTCCACCGAAGTGCATGGACAAATTCGGTGGCCCCATCCACCACCGATGACTCTTTCGGTGCTCCTCTCACCACCGAAATATACTTGTAATTTCGGTGGTCCTCTCACCACCGAAACATGCTTGCAATTTCGGTGGACTAGTCTTCTTTCCACCGAAGATTTCTCAATCTCGGTGGAAACCACTTCGGTGCTAAAAGCTCAAGACAGAAGATCATTTATTATGGGACAATATCCTCCAGCAGAGAAAAGTGACAGTTTGTCTCTTTATCCACTTTCAGTTAAGGTCCCTTTTATCTGCTCAAGCTACTCTGTCTGCACCTAGTGAAAAGTGACAAGGACTTCACAGTTCTCCTGAAGTCAACATTATCAGCATATGTGAAGATGACAAGTGTCCCAAGCATTTAATGCTTGGGCACTCCTTGGCACTATAAAAGGAGAAGTGCTCTTCATGCAATTCTCAGGCTTTAAGAATTCTCTCAGTGCAAGAAATCTTCCTTTAAGCCTTAAAACTTTATAGCTTTGTTCTAAGTGTTCTTAGTTATTTTGTTAGTATACTTTGTGTAAGATTGTTAGAATAGTTTATCTGTTCTTTTCCGCAACAGTCTTAAGTTTTCTATGTGTAATTCTTGTTGAAAGATTTTCAATATAAAGAATTAAAATTGTGAAAATTTTGAGTATTGTATTCAACCCCCCCCCCCCCCCCTTCTACAATACTTGGTTAGCCATCTGGGACTAACAAGTGGTATCAGAGCCAGGTTTAATTCCATAAACTTGATCTGCGATGGCTGCCTCCTCTTCCTCTACTGTTGAAAACTCTTTTCAAAATAACTTTTCTGAAAATGGCTCCATTTCAAAACCTCCTAAGTTCAATGCTAACAACTTCTCTTTGTGGAAAAGCCGCATGATGCTGTTCATGGAAGGAGTGGATACTAGATATCCAACCATTCTCCAAGAGGGACCCTTAATCCCCAGAGTTTGGGCTCGCTATGAAACGCAGAGGCCTGGTAAAGAAACCATGGAAAAAGATAATTCTGATGATTCGTCTGATGAAGAAAAATCTGCTGCTACTGGTCGTTACATTCTTAAAAATCCTAAGAAATACACTGATGAGGAAAAACGGCTTGTGTCTCTTGATTCTAAAGTTAGAACTATCATTGCTCTCTCTCTTCCTGATGAAGTGTACCACTCTCTGGTAAATCTCTCTACTGCCAAAGAGATGTGGTCCACTCTGTGTGTTTTGTACGAAGGTACAAATGAAGTTAAAAAGAGCAGAAAGATTGCTCTTGTTAGAAATTATGAACTCTTTGCTTTTGAAAAAGGAGAACCTCTTCCTAGCTTCTATAATCGCTTCAACTCTCTTTTAAATGATCTTAAGTTGTTGGGCAGAGTCTATGATAATGAGGAAGTCTTGTGCAAGTTCATGGATTGTCTTCCAGATTTTTGGGAAAATATATGTACTTGCATCAAAACTACCAAGGACCTTGAGTTCATGCCCTTAACTGTTCTTTATGGAACTCTTTTCAACTATGAGCAGACGAAACTGCATAGGTTTTCAAAGAACTCTTCTCTTGCTCTCCTAAGTGACTCTTCCAAAAAGACTAAGTGTTTACCAAAAATCACCTACCCATCTGACTCTGATCATGATAGTCAAGAAGATCCCAATGATCATTCGGAGGCATATCTTAGTGATGCTGAGGATGAATGTGAGGAAACTTCAATTGGTAAATTATCTGATGAAATGGCCATGTTGGATGGGTATTCTAAATCCAAATCCTACCACCCTTCTAGAAAATCTAAGTTTGGTAGAAAATCCTCTTCTTCTCTCTCCAAACACTCTTCCTTGGACAAATCTAATGAGGAATGTTTTAACTGTGGTAAAAAGGGTCATTTTGCTTCTGAGTGTAAAAGTAAACATTTTGATAGACCCAGAACTGCTTCCTCAGGCCGATTTTCCTCAAAATCGGAAAGATCCAAATTTGATTCCCAAAAGTTCAGCCAACACCTCTCTTCTGCAAATTCTGACCGGGCTGAAAGATACAAGGAAAAATACAAGAGAGAAAAGGAAAGAAATGAAAGACTTGTCAGAAAAGCAAAGGGTCTGCCTGCTAAAACTCATGATTTGGCTGATGAACCCACATCTGAAAGCGAATGACACCTCAAATGTCTGTTTTGTGGCCAAGATAAATGTCATGGATGATTCAGAAGGCCACACCTCCTCAACTGCTCTTGTATCAGCTAAGTGTCTCTCCTCCTCATCACAGGTACATCCATTTCTATCTCTTTCTTATGCTGAAAAGATTGAAGCATTTAAATCTCTATCTATTGTCTTTAGATGATGTATCCTTCTCTTCCAACTCATGCAAGAATTTTTCTATCTTTGAAAAAGGCAAATCTTCAGGTGCTGATTCTTTCCTAAAAAGAACTCATCCAAATTTTTCTAAAACTACCTGTGTGACTTCTCCTACCGATTTTCTTCCCCAATCTGTGTGTCTCAAAATGTCCAATTCAAAAGAAAAGATTTATGTCCTCCCAAATTTTGAAAAAGGAATTTTAGGTGTTGCACCCCAATTCTTTGTTACCTCATCAAAATCTTTGTGCAAAAGTAAGGAAAAATGTCAATTCTAAAAAGATCTTTCTTTATAGAAAATGTTATCTCTGTGGTGATACTTCTCATGTTGCCAAAAGACTGTCCAATTCTTTTCCGTCTAACCCAAAAGGACCCACCTTCAAAATGGGTACCTAGAAAATAAATTCTTTGTGATTGCAGATTTTAAGCTGGACAGATGGTTCTATGTGAGAAAGTTGACAAAACCTTCAAGATCTCCTTGTTTTTGAAAAGCCTCCCAGTTCTCATCTTACTGCTCTACCCACCAAAGAATAGGCGTTGGTTAGGATGCATTGGTTTAGGGTATTGAAATTATTATTATGATTATTATATTATTATTATTATAAATAATAATATTATTATTTCGGTGGACAATGTGTTTCTACACCGAATAATATTTAACAATTCGGTGGACAATGTGTTCTTGTTCTTCTTTCTACACAACAATTCTACAACAATTTTTCCACCGAATCTGTTTGTTTCTACACCGATTACATCTTACGTCACCAACTCTCCTTACCGAAATACCAAGATTTTCTGCCCTCTTCACCTAAGCAAAACGACAGTACAACACACCACCTTTTCTTTCATCCCAATGACTTCATCATCCACACATCTCCTAATTTCTAAACCTCCACACCGAAGTTCAAGTCTACAAAATCACTCCATTTCTTTCTTCATCTTAACAAATCATCACCCACCATCTTTTTGTCAACCACCTATTATTCATATTATATATATATATATATATATATATATTTTTTAAATAACCACTTGTGGAAATTTAAATATGTATATATATAATAATAATAATCCTTTCTCTCTTTCTTTGTGCCGACAAAAACAAACCCAAAGCTCTTCTCTTAAAAATATCTCTTCTTTTGTCTCTAACTTTCTGTCTCCGTTTTTAAATCACACTCACCTCCCAAAGTCTATTCATCTCTAAGGCCACCACCATATCAAAGAGCATCTCCACCGAAAATCTCTCTCCCTCCTTCTCACTGAACCTCTGATCCCACTCCATCATCAATTCTAAACACAAAATATTCCACCACCTTTCCTCCTACAACCAAATGGACCAAAGATCACCTCATAGATCAAATCATCGGTGATCAACAAGCAGGTGTCCAAAAATGTAGAGGAGTTGGAAATATTTGTCTCTATGTGAATTCTCTCTCTCTTATTGTTGGATCACTGCCATGCAAGAAGAGCTTTCTCAATTAGAGAGAAACAAAGTTTGGAGATTGGTTCCCAAATCCGAAAGAATCTTTATTGCCGACCGAAATTTCAGAGTCTTTCAAATGGATGTCAAAAGTGCCTTCCTCAATGGGAAACTTGAAGAGGAAGTCTATGTGAAACAACCTACTGGTTTTGAAGACCCAGCTCATCCAAACTATGTGTTTACTATTTTTCTTTGCATGGGATATGGTTCTTAGTTGGAAGACATCTTTTTTTTGTGTTTTTCAACAAAATACCCACCGATATTCTTGTGCCACCAAATCCACCCATCATTCTTGAATGTCGAACGTAAATCTTCCACGCCGCGCTTCACCTACGATTGGTCTTCACCGCAAGTGGGCATTAAAACTCTCAGTGTCAAACCGCTCGCGACCGATCGCCCTCTACGACCAGGTATGATCTCTTTTCCCCTATCTCCCGATCTACTTTGGGGTGATGCGGAAATTCCCGTGTTTCAACACCTGGAAATTCCCGAGGTCACTCCAACAGTTGTGGTCCCTTCTCCCCGTCCTAGAGTAAAGTCGGGTGGCACCAAAAAGATACAAAGAAAGGCCCCCGACACCTCCGCACCAGATTCTAGAACCACGCCATCGAGAGAACCCTCGAAGGCTTCCCCGGTTCAACAACCATTCAAGCGGAGGCACTCCTCTCCCCCCCCCCCCCCCCGAGATCTTCTCTAAAAAGATCTCGAGTACTTTTTGCTGAGCCATCATCTCTAAATACACTAACCATACAAACCCACCATAGTTTTGTGGCCATGCCATACCACCAATCAACCCCTGTGTGTATTCTCTAGACCCTCCATGGTAGACACCTTTCTCTTTTGATGACGTCACTCCATTTATTCATTTTAAGCCACTCAAACTCCCTTTCCATTTTTCATTTCTTTTCCACCAATTCCAACCTCAAACCACAAACCACAAACCCCCTTTCCTTTGAATTTTCTACCAAAAAAAAAAAAATTCTACCGAAATTAGCCAAATTTCGGTGGAACCCATTATTTTAAGGTAGAGACTTCAAAAAAAAAAAACTCTACCGAAATTCCACCGAAAATTTAGCAATATTCGGTGGAAAACCCTTCAATTTCGGCAAAGATTTCAAAAAAAAAATGGTTATAGCAGATTTCCACTTTCTCTTGATTTTTTCCTCCGTCGGTCGCTGAGGGGGAGAATTGATCTGAGGGGGAGCAACATCAACCCTCAGTACTCGTTTTCAGCATCCAACTCGGAAAAATGAGGAAATCGGGCGGACCGGTCAAGGGGGAGTTTATCAGTCCGGACGGATCTATCTGAGGGGGAGAAACACAAAGACCGGCTGATTCAACTGAGGGGGAGCAAATCAAATAATGATGCCAAAGATGCCAAGAAAATGAAATAAAATGCTATAGATTGACAGAAACATCCTGAGGCTCATTCACTTAATCTCAATCCTCCCTCAAAGATTATCACCATAATGGGTTTGTCTCTTTCAAAAAATCACAAACTCATTTGGCTGAAAATCTTTTGGAGTAAGTGAATGACTTGAAGATTTGGAGCATATGAAGAAAAGCAAAGGTGCCTAAAAGATAATGTTCTCCAACAAATCAACAGGCTGCTGATCAAAATGAAGAATCCTCAAGTCAGACACAAGTTTCAACTCTCCTCTTCACAGATACAAGTAACATTTGTTTTGTTCATATTGTCTATACTTCCTTCCATTTTTTCATTCATTTGTACAGCTATATTGTTTTATTTTCTTCTCACTTGTAAATAATGTACATAGTATACACACTCATACAAAAAAAAAAGATACATACGCATACAAAAGAAAAAGATCAAAAAGAACAAAAAGAATGGTCTATGTGAAAAGAACCCAAAAGAGTAAAAAGGGTCAAAAACGCACTTACTTTTATTTACTCTTGAATATTCTAAGATAAGGAGCTCAAATTCAAATAGGGGGAGATTGTTGGGTCACCAAGGATTTGAAATTGACTCACCGATGTTTTCCCTAAAACTCCTACTTAGAATATTTTAGTTCAGTTCTTTGAATGACTTGTACAAGATATCAAATGTTCGGTGAAGTCGAAGATCAACCGAAACCAAGCTTGAAACCTCTCTACTTGTGGAAAATAGAAGACTCTCGGCAACATTCAAACAAGTCATCACCACCGAAATTCCTTGACATTTCGGTGGCCTTCTCTCCACCGAATTTATAGGACAATTTCGGTGGCCTTCTTCCACCGAAGTGCATGGACAAATTCGGTGGCCCCATCCACCACCGATGACTCTTTCGGTGCTCCTCTCACCACCGAAATATACTTGTAATTTCGGTGGTCCTCTCACCACCGAAACATGCTTGCAATTTCGGTGGACTAGTCTTCTTTCCACCGAAGATTTCTCAATCTCGGTGGAAACCACTTCGGTGCTAAAAGCTCAAGACAGAAGATCATTTATTATGGGACAATATCCTCCAGCAGAGAAAAGTGACAGTTTGTCTCTTTATCCACTTTCAGTTAAGGTCCCTTTTATCTGCTCAAGCTACTCTGTCTGCACCTAGTGAAAAGTGACAAGGACTTCACAGTTCTCCTGAAGTCAACATTATCAGCATATGTGAAGATGACAAGTGTCCCAAGCATTTAATGCTTGGGCACTCCTTGGCACTATAAAAGGAGAAGTGCTCTTCATGCAATTCTCAGGCTTTAAGAATTCTCTCAGTGCAAGAAATCTTCCTTTAAGCCTTAAAACTTTATAGCTTTGTTCTAAGTGTTCTTAGTTATTTTGTTAGTATACTTTGTGTAAGATTGTTAGAATAGTTTATCTGTTCTTTTCCGCAACAGTCTTAAGTTTTCTATGTGTAATTCTTGTTGAAAGATTTTCAATATAAAGAATTAAAATTGTGAAAATTTTGAGTATTGTATTCAACCCCCCCCCCCCCCCCCCTTCTACAATACTTGGTTAGCCATCTGGGACTAACACAAACATCATATACATAACACACATAAGAATACCAACTATGACTCATGCATCGTGTACTTATCTGTCTCGTTCTCTTGGCCATATTAATTGGTTGCGAGCCAACTAATCAATTTACACCACTGTACTAAATACAGCCAACACCACTGTCCCTCTGTACAGCCGACCCCACCGGTCCTTAGCCCGGCCAACTAGCACTCATGCAGTGTAATACTCATATAAACATAATATGCACATTATTACACTCATTCCACATATATGTATTCCAGTTTAAAAACATTTTAAGAAAAAAACTCACTTGTTTGCTTATCAAAACTCTTCCTAGTTTTCCACAAAGAATTCAGCTTTCACCTTCGATTCACAGTATCTCAATTTCACTTCCAAGTACACCAAATGAAGCCTTAACCTTAACCTTAGCTTTCTTTTTCTTCTTCCTTTCTTCCCAAAACACACACACACACACACTCCCAAAATCTGGATATTTTCTGATTGAAAATATCTGGAATTAAAAAGGGTATATATATTTTAGACCTAATTTACAATCTTAGCTTCAACTATTCAATAATGACCAAAACACCCCTAAACTTATAAATTAACCCAAACTTACCCTAAACATTAGTTATAAAGTTAAATAAATTTAACGGAACTAGAATTTAACTAACGAACTTATCCGGGGTATTACATAAAGTGCGTTCAACACCATCATAAGGTGAGTTCCCTTAACCCTTTTTACGTGGAATGAAAGTAAAAATGTTTTTACTGATTATGGTGTATTTACGAGCATGATTTATTCACAAGCTTTTTACGTATGCTTTCCCATGAAAAGTATTATTTTACCGAAATGATTATTCAGCAAGATGAAATGATTTATAAAGCCTTACATGGATTTCATGTTTTATGATTTATGATTAACTATGTGTATGTTATGTGGAGTCGGTCTGCACAGTGGGATCTGAGTACCTCGGGATCCGATGATCCCTTGGGCATTTGTGATGAGCTTGTCGGAGGGAATTCATTTCCTTCCTACTCGGATAGATTTGTGATGAGCTTGTAGGAGGGAATTTGTTTCCTTCCTACTCGGATAGAGGGGAGTCTGCTTGGGCCCCGGTATGAGGCGAGAAGGGAGTCTGCTTGGGCCCCGATCGCGGTTAGCTTATGTGATCCTTAAACACTGTGCAGTACCATGATTGAATGATTATGTGAAGAATGTTAATGTGTTTTATAAAATGATTTTTATACTGTTGATATATGTTGTTTACGAAGGGAATTCACTAGACCTTTTGGTCTAACCCTCGCTTTTCAAAACTAAACCATTTTCAGGTAAGCAAATAGTAGGAGGCTCAGGTAAGTGAGCAAGAGCAGGATAGAGTACAGATGCAGTTAGAGACAGTGTCGATGCCACTTTTAGTAGTAGTTGTTCTCAGTTGTGTATAGGTTGTTTCCGCCAACCTAAGTTTTGGAGGCTGATGTAAAGAAATTTTGGGACCCAGTTTTGTAATGTTATGATTTAATGATATGTTTGTCCCGTTTTATTTTTGGGCTGTTACAAACAAAAACACGGTCAACTAATATAAATGTTAGAACATTTATACAGTGTGATTTTATACTAAAAGTTATGTTTGATCGTTACTAGAAAAAGAGGTATGAGTGATAAAAATCAACGGAAATTTCCGTCGTTTATTAGTGACGGATCACCGACAGAACGACCACAAACACATTTTGTCACTAGTTAGCGACGTAATGGATTCCGTCACTAATAGTGTCGGATTAGAGAAAGAATACACTAATTTATATTTACAAGAATTAACAAAGAAGTCTACGATTACGTCGCTTATTAGTGACAAATTAGCGATGGAGTGAAAGATTTTCTTTTAAGACACATCAACTCGGAAGGAGGGGGAGGCGGTTTGCCCGATGACCTTTTTTTTTTAACTGCAACAACTTAAATATACGCTATTGGAGCTGGAATTACCGCGGCTGCTGGCACCAGACTTGCCCTCCAATATGCTCAAGTGGTTTGCCCGATGACCTTGAAGGTTTAAAATCACATGAAATATAAGTATATAGTATTCTCACAAGCTAGGTGACATTGTTTTCATTTGATCTTAATGAGTTAATCGCTCCTTTCCACTCACTGTCGACTGTGGACTTAATCGCTCTCCTCTCATTTTGGACTTCTAATTTATTTTTTTACTGTTACCGCCCAAATCCAGTGCCTGTCCACGGACGACGCTTCACCTCCGCCCTCTCGTTGCTGTCCCTCACTCTCCGACGTCTCGTTCATTCAACAATCGAATACACATCGACATCATCTTTGTCTCTCGCTCTCTGGCTCTCGCTGAGACGCAGACCCGAGTATCTCCCTGACCCTCTGTGACTTCGATTCGAACTGCAAATTATCTCGGACTACTGCCCTACTGGACTAGGTATCGACTGATTCGACTCTAATGTTGTTAGTTTAAATATGAATCGTTTGGGTCTTCTGGATTATCAACAATTGTTGGTGTTTTGGAGATTTGAATATGAAATTTGGAGGAATAAGGAGGTTTAAATCTGGAATTTGGTACTTTCAACACTTTTTTCATAAGCAATTTGGCATATACATCAGTTTGGGACCATCAATTAAGTTGGGTGTTGTATGGGTTCAGATTCATAAGCATGTTTATTTGTTGTTGTTCCTTTACTAGTGGCTAGTGATTTGGACTCTTTCTACTATCAAATGTCCCCAGGTGATTGTATTTAGTCTGTAAGAATGTTGCCCTATGCTCAAGTGGTTTGGGATATGATTTGCTTTGTGTTATCTATGGATGAACTTGTTATGATTACTCCAAGTCTGTTGTGCTTTCATTAGATGTTTAATCAGATCCTATTTTCTACTTTTGGTATGGTTTTGCTATAGGGGAGGTGTAGGGATTTTTGCTAGATGGTCTATAGTTGGCCTAATTCACCATCGTCTAAATCGTTGCTCTATATCTCATGATATGCCGTGCTGCTCTAACTCTCACCATCGTTGTTCTAAACTACCGCTAAAATCCTAAATCGATTGCTTCTAAGATCCACAAATTTGTTGTCTTACGTCGTACAATTTGCTACTCTTTCTAATGATCATACGTACTCATTATTCAAAAAGTTTGTTTTGTTTTATATATACATGTATTAGGGGGCATTTTTTTGGCTTCCTGCCATGGGCATCCGAAATCTCAGGACCGACCCTGATACATACATACATACATATGTACATACGTACATACATACATACATACATACATACATACATAATGAGATGCATCGAAATGCACCATATCAATTCCCTTCTAATTAAAGCAAAATAGTAGGTGGGCAAGAGATTAAAAGATACAAATCTCTTCTTATTTTTTTTACCTTAACTTTTTTTCTCATGCAATCCTTCGTCTATATATATATATATATATCTATCGTATGCTATACATTATTTGATGACAACAATTTTTTAATTTTTTAATTACTAACAGAAGCAACAAAACTTGACAAATAAAATATAAAGTTAAAGTTGTCACTTATTCGTTGATAATATGCATCAATTATAGTCGAATTACCGATGAATGTTACAGTTAATAAATGATCAAACTAAAAGACACTCACTAATCCGCCTCATGATCTGAAAACAACAAATCGTGTTTTATAGGATGACAATGTCTTAATAGATTACTTTATATGACTTATACTTATAAGAAAATTAATAAAATGTCATATTTAAATGCGTTACAATAAGTTTATCGGATATTTTTGGACAACTTAACTATGCTTTTTTATTTTCAGAATATTTAATAATAAAGTGTCGTACTAACTAGTTTATAAAAACAATTTTGAGAACTAACTATAAAAATATATCTCTATAATACACTAATTATAAGACATGTTTTCAAATAGTGTCCTATAGAAAAATTAACACTACACCTTATTTTTTTAAAGTGTCATATAAAAATTATTACGACGTATAAAAGTGTCGTAGAAATTTATTGTGACAATTTTTTACATGCAGTTTTATTTTTTGATTTCTATAAGCTTATGTCCTACAAAGTGGTCTCTTCAGACACTTAGACATTTTTAACTTCATATAAACCTACTTTATTGTAGAATTTGTACTATATTTGATGTTAATCATCGACAAATTAGTAACATGTAATCCATTATAGCTAATATCTCGCCAATCCCTCGATATTTCATCATTTATTTGAGGGTTTAAGAGTTCTAAAATCCCCAATAGTTGGTGAATGATTATTTCCTTCGACGAAAGTCAATCTTTCTTCTCATGATATATTTATTAAGGGGACGTTTGATACGCAGGATTCCGACGACGGAATCACAATGACCAATTCCATTGGCCATATTTCGTTCAGCCATTACGTTTATCTATGAAATGAAATTGAATTTCACACAATCCACCATTCATGGATTTGGCCATTCCATCAAAATTGAGACGATTAAATTCCATTACATCCTATTTAGTATTTTCTCAAAAAGATAGAAATATCCCCATTTTTCCTATTTGATTTACCCAGACCACCGTCGTCGACCACCACCTAACTGAACCACCACCAATTTGAACCATCGTTGACCACCACTAATTTGGAGCGATGACAAGAAATAAGACTCTTACCCGGTTAGAGTGATAACAAGAGCAATGAGTCTTATCTAGAAGATGAGAGTGATGACACATACCCAGTATACGTTTACCAGATAAAAATATCATATATGATTCCTTTTTAATGGTCTAAAATCTTACCTGCTAAGTTAAGTAAAAAAACATGAAGGGGCGTCTACCAATCGCTTACTCGGGTAAGCACTCATCAAGTCACATTACCTTATCGATGAATATGACAATGACCAAGAATCTCACTCGGTAAGAGTTAAGGCAAAGACCGAGAGTCTTACCCCGGTAAATGATTATGAAGACTCTTGTCATGGTTAGCGCTTATCGAAAAAATTGTTGCATATGATATTATTTTGATGAACTAAAATTTTACCCAGTAAATAAGTGATAGTGCTAATTTTACTGGTAAATGCTAAAATAACCCATATTAATGGTAAGCATCCACCGGGTAATAGTTATGTAAATAACCCTCAATATTTATTACAAAATAAAAGATATACATGAAATAATACTTCTAGAAACAATGCGTGTGGCGTGACGTGGATATACCCCGCAATTATATGGGTATGGACGTGTCAAATTCTAGGTCACAGATGTAGGTTGCACAAGTGTATGAATTGAAAACCAAAATTATAAAAAGTTTTAAGATGGTTCTTTTTCATAAGTTCGAGGTGTTTACGGGTTGGGTTGACCGGTTTGACGGCACTTTAACAACTCAATTCAATAATTGTAGTTTGAATCTCAACCCAATTAAAAGTGCAACTCAACCAAACCCAAACCGTTCGGGTTGGGTTTGGTTGGTCGGATTGAAACTTTTATTCATTATTTCAATTATTTAACTAAGTTATCGAGTATAAGCAAACTGAAATTAAATGAAAACAACAAGAATCGGTAAGGATAATGACAAATTGACTAATAAATCACAACAAACAGATTACAAATCACAGTAAAAAAAACTTCTTAACAAACAGCAAATCACAGCAAGAGAATGACAGCAAACAGACTAATCAAAACGAAGCAGAAACGTGTATACAAACACAAGTTTGTGCACAAATTTAGATGTTAGATAAATCTTATTAATATAGATGTAAGATAAATCTTTGGAGAGAGCAAAAGAAGATAAACTTACGAAGATGTACCTAATATAGATACACAAGCATACAAGGCCAATCCAGGAAAAAGCCACCAAACCAAAAAGACACAGAGGCAAAAAGCCTAAACAGACCACAGGAACCAAACAAAAGCTAAAAGACCAGAACCAAACAGAGGAGGAAAATGTATGAGACCAAAACTGCAAAAATAAGGCTCCGGTTTGCAAGATGCAAAACAGCCGAGGGTTAGGGTTTAAAGCTATGCTGAATCGAAGATGTACCTGCTACCTAGGCTGGATCGAAGAGAGCAAACGAAGATGAACTTACGAAGAACTAGGTTCGATTCACGAAGTGATTCAGTCGAAGAAGTCGATTCAGTCGAAGAAATCGATTCAGTCTTCGATTCAGCCGCAATTCACAAGTCTGTGAAATTAGAAAGCCGAAATTAGTCCCACTTCATCCACAAGTCTGTAAGTTAGGGAGGAAAAGAATGAGAGGCGACAAGTGAAATTCTGAAAAATGAAAAAATTAGCGCTTTCATTGATTTTGGTCGGGTTGTCGGGTTGGGCCGGAAATTTTTGGGCCTAACCAGTTAGAGCATCTCCAATAGATTCTCTATAATTTTTCTAAAATAGAGACTCAAAGATGAAAATCTCTAAAAAGAATTACATTTAGTTCCAACTGATTCTCTATTTTAGAGATTTCTGTTGATCCAAACCCTCAGTGATTTGATAATGACCCTGAGAAACACTTAGTGAAAATTGTAAGTAGACAATATGTATTAGAGTTTCACTATCAAAGATAAATACTAAGTCTGTTTAGTACCGCTGATAGGAAACTCATGTTCTTTAAATTATACATTCAGCGAACACTTTCATCAGTGAGCCCTGAGCCTGTTTAGTCTCACTGATGATCGCTGATACCTTATGGTGTTTACTTATGATCCCTGAAGACAAGATTCACGTCAACCATGTTCTACGCTGAAGTCACAAATCAAGCTAAAGAACCAGTGACTAAGTCTACTAATGAACTGATGCGGATATCAGCGAAGCCAAGACTTGTCCACTCAACGTGAAGTTTCAAGTAGAAGACTTCAGCGAACGCTGAACTTTATCATTCGCTGATAAAGAATCATTCGGCGAGCGCTGATCATGAAGCCTCCTCTACAAGCAACTTTTGTCTTATCCCCTTGCACGCCCCCGTACGATTTTGTCAGAACGAACATCCCTTTTATCCAGAATCGTACAATCAACTCTGATCTTACACTGTTCATCATGCAGCCACTAGGTTGTCTACTGAAGTCAAAACATGCAACCAACCAGAGGCTGCCATGTGTAAAGGTATATTGACATGCATTAAATGCATGCAGTATATAAAGGAAATCCTACTTCATTTTGAAGAAGCTCGACCATTCCTTCTATAGCTAAACTGCTATGTGATAGAATACTCTCCTTAGTATTCTAGATTTTCTTAATCTCTATTTCTAGTGCAAGAACTCTTAGTGATTCTCATAGCTTGTTTAGATTAAGTTTATTCCTTAATCTTGTTTCGCAACAAACTGTAAATTGTTGATTATATCAATAAACAATTTAGAAAGATAAAAATCGTGTGTTTGTATTCAACCCCCTGCTACAAACTTGTATAACCCCTTTGGGACCAACAATTTCTAACATCTATTATATTATTAAAATATTCCTTATATTTATCATCCCAATACATCTTTTAAAAATAATTTGTAAACAATAATAATAACAAAACCCTATTGGTCGGAATGAATAAAAAAATAGTTTCTCTCTTCTTCTGCCAAGTTTTAGAGAATTCTCTAGACTTGGAGTTTTTCCTAGTTTTCTCTATTTTAGAGAACATTATAGAGAAGCTGTTGGATCAATTTAGAGAACAAAACATCAATTTTCTCTATTTTAGAGAAGCTGTTGGAGATGCTCTTATCAACCCAATATATACGGTTTGGTAAAAAAAATCGATGCTACAATGGGTTGGCTCGGTTTGGGTTATTTTTGCCTCGGGTTGGGTTGAGTTGGCCAGGTTGGTCGGAAATTTGAGCACCCCTAATCGGCATACCAAAGTTTATAAAGTTTAATTAATTAATTAAAAATAAAATAAGAATATGTTTTTAAATAAAATAGTTTTATAGAATTACAGTAAAAGACTTGAGATCGCGTAAGAGTAGACTATTTCTGTGAGACCTGTGAGACAACAAAAATAACACTAAACCTTTACAGCAAAAGACTGTGAAGGTATTGTGAAGGTAAACCTTCACAGTGTTTTGCTGTGAAGATTCGTTGTTTTCCGTACCTTTACAATAAATCACTGTGAAGTTTCAGTGTTATTTTTTTGTCTCACGAAAACATGTTGGTCTCACGTGAACCTAACCCTACAGTAAAACTATCGTATTTCCTATAACAGCCCCAAAAAAGTGTATTTGTATCCAAAACAAATAAAGTATATAAACATCTATAATAGAAGAAAGATCATGTGAGAAGTTAACCATTATGCGATAAGACGAGAAGTGTGATATCATATATGATTAAACGCAGTAACGGACCCTTTTATGGTCTTTTGGGGGCCACCCCCCCCCCCCCCCCCCCCCCGTTTTTTTTACAGAAATATTACACATGTCGTTAGTGAAGACATATTAGTGGGTGGCTCAATTGGTTATCGCTCCTAGGCCATGTCGTGGAGGTCATGGTATCAAATCTCTCCTCTTGTATTTTTTAAATTTTAGTCATATTTTTAATTTGGGTCATTTTTTCTTCCCTAATATGAAATTGCATTCCATTGTATTTTTAAATTGCGTTCAAATTCTCGTTTTCTCCAAAAGTTTTCAAAGTCCAAAATCTCCAAAAGTTTTCAAAGTCCAAAATTCTCGTTTAAACGCTTTGAGTTCTAGGGGTCGTTTACCCAAACACTTACCCGCTAAACGCTTAATTATCGGTAAAATTTAACACAATCATTTACCTTATTGGGTAAGATTTTTACTCCATCAAAATGTATCATTTGCAACAATTTACATGGTAAACATTAACGGGTAAGAGCTTTCACCTTTACTTACAATCGGTCTTACCGGGTAAGATTCTCGGTCTTTGCCATGTTCATCCGGTAAGCACTTACCGAGTAAGCGTTTGGTAAACGACCCGTAGTCTTACATTAACAAATATTCTCTAAAATTTAATATTAGATCACTGAAAAGGAAAATAAAAAACAATTTACATGCTTATCATTTCTATCTCTAAATTTTTGTCGTATTATATTTCGGCCCCCCAGATTATAACGGCCGTGTTCTGCCCCTATTAAACGTCTGCATATTATTAATATAATATGTGTTTAATCATATATGATTAAGCTGATGTATCATATATGATCAATAGCCGAGCCACGTTAGCACCAGAAGGTGCATTTACTCCCCTTGAGATTTAACCTTTATTCATTATTATTTCAGATTTGCCTTTCATATTTTCCTCTCACATAAACTCACGGTATAGTTGTAGCTATTGCTTTATGCTTTACCCATTTGCAATCCATAGACCCTTACATAGGATTGAATAAATTAATATTAAACTTGTTGATAATCTATTGAGCGTGTCTTCAAATATAAAATGTTTGATGCTTCGGAAACTTCTGGTGTTTATCAAGTCACATTACCTCATTTACCGGGTAAGATTCTGTTTACCAAATACTTATTCGGGTAAGCGCTTACCAAGTCACATTAGCTATCGAATTGATATGGACAAGGAGAAAAAAATCTTACTCGGTAAGAGTGAATGTAAGGACCGATAGTCTTATCCCGGTAAGTGATGGTGACGACTTTTACCGCGATTAGCGCTTATCGGGTGAATTGTTGCATAAGAAACCAAATTGTCTAGGACTAAAATTGATAAGTGTCATTTTATATATATTTTTACGTCAAACTTCCCTTCAATTAGTCTTAATTAGGTGACTAAAATACCTATTTTATATTGAGTTTTAGTAAATAAATAAATAAAATAGATATAATATATAAATATTTTAATATGTATGTTTATTATTCAAGAAAAAGAAAAAAAAAATAATACAATTTTGGTTCTTGTGGTTGGCGTGAAGTGCAGCACAAGAGAAAATAAAGATAAAAAAAGAGGCCCATTCCATATTTGTAGCCCAACGTGAGAGAAAGCAAAGCAGCCCAAATCCATTCTTGTGTGCACCTCCAACCCTCGGAACGCAGGGCAGATCGGAAGAACGTGAGCAACAGCAAATCAATTAAAGGTAGCGTTTGGTATGTAGACTAGATGGGACAGGACAGAATTGGACAAGACGGGACAGGACTGGACGGGACAGAACTAATTTTCTGTTCTGCGTTTGGTACGACTAGAACAGGACAGGACAAAACTGTTAAAATGACCAAATTGCCCTAGAATATAGATTAATATTTTTCATCACGAAATAATTATAAATAACATCAAATCAATTAAATAATAAACTATTATATACATCAAAATTAAAGTAAATTAAATAAATCACATTTATGTAATTTTATATAATATATAATTTTTCAAAAAATGTTTACAAAAAATGTAATTTTATATAATATATAATTTTTAAAAAAATGTTTGCAAAATAATTTTTAAATAATATATAATTGAAGATGAAGGGTAAATGTGTCATTTTATGCTTAGTCCCATGTTGTTCCACCTTTTTTGGTGGAACAAAAAATGCCTCATTTTGTCCCATGAAAATGGATTTTAGTCCCATCTTGTCCCACCTTGTTTTAGTCCCATGTCATACCAAACGCAGTACTATATTTTTTTGTCCCGTCCCGTCCCATCTAGTCTGCGCACCAAACGCACCCAAAAGGAACAGAGTCTTGCTTCACCGCGGGGTGAAGCCGCGCCACAAGCCGCACACATCATCTCTCGTTTTGGAGCAGTTCCTTCGATTTTCTCCTTTAAGAGATAGTTGAAACTGCCATTTTTTGGAAGTGAATTCCATAAATCAATTTGGGGGGAAGACAAGAGTAAAGAGGAGACCGATTTGAAGCAATTTATCCATTAATTTCACTTAACCTTTGGTAAATTCTTTTTGTAGTTGTAACCCTAGTTTTAATTCTAACAATAGTTTGATTAGATTTTGATGGTTGCACTTTGAGATTCCATTGTAATCATTTGGGACAAATCTATTTGCTTGATTTCTAATTTCAATGTCAATTTCGTTTGAGTTTTCAATTAACTTGATCAATTAGTTGAATCTCTTATGAAAAATTGTTAGTCAAAATATTAGATACGTAATTGTCTTTTGGTTTTGATGAGAGTAACAATGGAACTCTTTGAATTCAATAAGGTTTTCAATTTGAGTTCTTGAAATCTTGCAATCAAGGTTATAATAAGCCGAGCTTATGAGCTTATTGCCTTGAGTTGGTATTTTTCTAGTTCGATAAAGCTAAATTGCATCTAGGGGTTTAAGAGCTTATTTAAACTCTTATTTGTAGTTAAGATTTGGTTAAGAGCTTGTTTAATCAATGTTTTATAAGGGAAAATCTAGGTTATCAGAGCTTGTTGATAACCATGGCCAGTTTGGGCTTGTTTCACCATTTTACACCGTTAGAAATCGATGATAATGTTTTGCATCATTACTTGAAGTGGACTATTGTTGGGTTTCGTTTTATTTCAGTGTTTATAATTAATTTTAGTCGTATGTTTAGTTTTCTGAATCAAATCCACCCCTTTTTTACGTAACGTGTAAAAGTAAAATAATTGTCACGACCAATCCCTGTGGAATCGACCTAACAAACCACTATTACAATTTTATATTGTAATTTGGGACAGTTAGAAACTATTATTATTTGACAGTCTCGACACCCGTCAAATTTTTGGCGCCGTTGCCGGGGATTGGTTTCGGTGATCGTTATTTAGCTTTTGCACTTTGTTTTCTTTTATTTAATTTTGTTTAATTGTATTCTTTATTTGAGTTAATCGTGTACCTAACGCCAATAGTTTTTAAGTGTTTTTGCATTTTTCATGGCGGGTTATCCATACCATTATGGGTCACGGTATACCACCAACAACCGAGACTCAAACGAGGTAAATATCTCTTCCCTTGAGAATCAAATTTCAGATCTAACATATCTTGTGATACAGTTGGTTTGTAAAGAGCCACAACAGGTGAGAAGAAGTGGGGCATACACTAACAATGCTTATCCGACCAACCGGTGCCCCACATCACAATATCACACCGAGGAGGCCTACACTTATGCAGGATTTTCAAGCCAATATCAAGGTCCGTCCGAGCCATACTCTAGCACCTACACTCTAGGATGGAAACGCCATCCACACTTAAACGAGTATGACTATGACTGGTACGACTATTCTTATCCTAGCTATGAATTAACACCATCGCCGACACAAAGCTATTCCAAGGACTCAGGTATGTCTTTTGAAGATATTGTTAAGTCACTAGCTCTTAGTACATTAACATCTCAACAGGAAACAAGAGCAAGCCTTTAGAACTTGGAAAACCAAATTAGCCAGCACGAATCCGCAATACGTCGGTTGGAAGCTCAAACTGAAGAAAGGTTGGGATCAATGAACAAGAAGAGGCTGGAAATCTCCTTAGAGGAAGAGGATGAAGAAGAAGGCACAAACCGATCTATTTCACGAGATGTCGACAAAAAGGGAGAAGATGTGAATATGTTGGAACTGATGGTGGTACCTCCTCCTTTTCCTACACTGTTGGTTGATCTTATAAAGGAGGAGGAATTTGTAGACATCGGGAGAACCTTCACCCAAGGTTCTAAATGGCGTGAGGCATGGCGTGGCGGCGAGGTCAAGCCTCAAGCCATACAAGTTACGGCGAGGCCATGGCATTTTCCAAGGCATGGCTTAAGGCGACAAATATGTATATAATATATGTATATATGTGTGTTTGTGTTTATGCCAGTGTTTTGAAAAATAATGATTAAGTTATTGATAATTTAAATTCATAGAAAACGATAAACAAAAGAAATTATAATAGATACTAACCGGAAAATTTGAATCAAATTTCAAAGTACATAGATTCAAAAAATCGAAAATACGCAAATTTGTAACGTCATAACGCGCCATGGCGCCATAACGCGCCGTGGCGAGCCATGCCATAATGCGCCATGGCGGGGCATGGCGTGCCATAACGAACTCCACGCCTTATCTCGATGCCAAGGGGTAAAACGTGGCGGCAAGGCGGCGCCTCGACGCCATGGCGGTGCCAAGGCGCATTTTTTATAACATTGCCTTCACCACATTAGAAAAACCGAAGGTAGATGATGAGAAGGGGAACCCGAATGAAGATACCTTTGCAAAGCTGAAACGTCAGATTACATTAGAAAGCAAAGGACCCACGCTTGAAATCCGGACATATTTCAAGGCACCTCAACATCGCGTGAAGACGCAAGTATGGGGTATTGACTTGCTAGATACCGGATAACGTGGGAAGCGTCTAGCCAAAGACGTTAAAGAAAGGCGCTGATTGGGAGGCAACCCAATTTTATTGCTTTATTTTCGTTCTATCTTAGTTTCATTCCGTTTTAGTTTCCTTTGGATTGATGAGTTTTGTTTCCAGGTTTGGTCATTTTTTAAGCCGGATTCCACCCCTCCAAACCGAAATGTACACGGAGGTTCCCGCCACAAGCTTGGATCGTATATTGGGCAATAGTCTACATATTCAGGGAAGATTTATCGTTCCCTTTGCTTTTTATTTTTTATAGACTATGTCATTAAATGCATATATTGAGGACAATATATGATTTAAGTGTGGGGATGGGAATAAGTGTGAGGATATTTCATGAGAAATGGCTAATTTTTTCGAATTTTTGACTTGTTTTTGGGCAATTATTAAGTAAATTGCATGAGTTGATAATTTTCTATTCTTAATGTCATGAAAACCATAGTATGAATGATTGTGTGGTTTACTTGTGTAGCCATGATTAGCATATTTTAGATAACCATTGTGAGTCTTGCTAATTTTATGGACAAAAATGCACCTATGAGCTTTTGAGCCATGATTGAACATTGTATTCAATCTTATTTCATTTTTGTGGAAGGTGACAAATGCCTTTTTCTGTTCTGTAATATTGTTGTAGTACATATGTGGTCGTCTAGTATGTTTGTTTAGCATGTTTACTTTGTAAATTTCTGCACAATACTGAGTTGCTGTGAAGACGGAACCATTTGGCTTTGGGATACAATCGCAACCTCGTAGCTTGACCGGCCAAGTTGTACCTTGCTTGTATAGTTGTTGATGAGGCAATCTTGACCGACCATGTTGTACCTTGTTTAGAACATCAATGATGTTTGTTTGGTTTGGTTTTAGATTATTCGCATGGTCTTATGGGAAGATGTTTGCATACATCATGAAGCAGGCAACCGGCTTTTGCTCACTGTCGAGCTTCAACCACTTGTTCATTGCATCGGCTCATTGTAGAGCTGCATTTTCTATTTCTTCTGACTCGGTGTGTTTTTGCAAGTATGTTGGTTGTTTTAACCTATCAAATGTTCATCGGAATTAACTATCAATAAAAAAATAACTACTTATTCTTTCTTACATTTATGCATATTTGCCTTAGTTTCATACATGTACCATGTCTCTAACGTAGGCTAAAATTTTCCACTTCCATATTTGTAACCTTTGTCCAAATAATAAAGAACCTTCTATTCATATGGATAACAAGTCTTGATTTATTATAAGTTTTAACTGTAACATTATAATTGAACCATTTTGATCCATATTTGAAATGATATGTCATAGCAAACCTCTTTACCAAACATCACAACGTATAAAACCCACAAGGTTGTAAACTATCAGCAATCTCTGCCCAAATGTTTTTCCACAATTACACATTATGTTTAAATATGCAATTTGGGCAGTCCCCACATATAAAGTAGGTGAAAATCAAAACAATGGTACACACAATGAAACAAGATTTGAATGGAAGTTTTGCAATTGCATTGTTGTATGAAGAACAACGAGCATTAGAGCTCGAAACATAAACAACCCACATAAAAAACAACGATCCTTGATGAAAATAACTAATAAACACATCAGAAATACAATGAGAGAGACTAGGAGAGAGATAGAACGCCGGTGAATGGGGGAGAGAGATTTGGAGAGGGAGAGAGTCTGGTAGGTCAGCAGAGTGGGTAAGAGAGTGGGCAAGAGATAGCGAGAACGTAGGCAATAGGGCAGCCGGTAATCGGAGCTACCAAAAGATAGTCTATAATCGGAAAATGACGTCATTCTTGTTTTTCAATTTCCCGGAGGACTAGGATGTACCGCAGTTGTGGAGAGCGTTCAAACGATACGGGGAGGTTGGAGATATATACATGGCAAGTCGGAGAACAAGAAATGGAAAAAGATTCGGGTTCGTGAGATTTAAAAATGTATCGAACGAAGTATACATGGAAAAGAAACTGAACGATATATGGATTGGCACCTACAAACTTCGAGTGTTCTTGACGAATAAAGAACGAAACAACAAGGAGGAAAACAGGAAAACCACATCGAGAGATTGGGGCCTATACAAAACCAAGCGACTTGTCCGATGAACACCTTGAGGAAGAAGACATTCAACGAAGCGGTGAGAGAAAAATCAATCGAAATCTGAGGATCGTGGAAGGCGGCGATGAAAAGACTTTGCTATTTTCTGATTGGAAATGTTGAATCAATCGAAAACGTCAAAACCATCCAAAAATTATGCAAATAGGAAAATCTAACGGTGAGTGGGGTGAAATATTTAGGGGGACGTAACATCCTAATAACATTCGAAAAATAGGAAACAATGACAAACATACTAAAGAATAAAATGCACGAATTGTACGTATGGGTAAAGGGATTACGGAAATGGTCGGAGGATTTTTGCTCGGCGAAAAGGTTGACATGGTTAAGGATATATGGCGTCCCACTTCATGCATGGAATAATGAAACTTTCAAGTCCATTGCAAAAGGATGGGGAGACAATCTAAAATTCTTGAGCTGCGAATGGGAGACAGGGAGTAACCTGGAGTTCGCTAAAGTTTTAGTGGCAACATCACTCCGATCAAACATTGACGACCTACGCTGCATCAAAGTAAAGAATCTCTACTACAGAATCAGAGTGGTGGAAGAGGGGATGGGACAAATGCTACGTTGGGGAAAACCAACAGTTGACCGAGAACCAATCGGCGGAAACGGGGTCGTGTATAAGAGGAGCCCAATCTCAACCAAACTTACAAGCCCAAACTAATTTTAAAAAATCTTCTAGTGTGACCCAACCAACTTGTGGCCCATATTTGAGATCATTAGCACCAGATCACGATGGCATAACGAAGGATGAAGAAAAACACAGTAAACAGAAAATCAAGCATGGAACTGGTAAAGAAACAAAAAACGATTCTAGTAGAGAAAAAAAAGGGAGATCGGGTGATGGGTCAAAAGGAAAAAAAGGAGAATCGGTGGGGATCGGAAGGGAAAGAGTAAGCTTCCACATACTCAAGCAGAAGGCGAGAATGGCGGCTCAGAAGAAGGAGGAAAAAGCAGCAGATAGTATGAGAGGGGAAAAGGCCAGGAAAAGAATTCAGATTGGAAGCATGTCGGAAAACCAAGCCACAATCTCAAACGAGATGAAAAGTACAGATGTATCGGAACATTTGGAGAATTTTGGGGCCAAAATCGGATTGATTTGGGAGAGCAAAGCGGGGGCGGAGAGTCAAAGTGAAAACGGCAGCAAATGATGGACAAGTAAGTTTCCTCAGTATCGTATTTCTACACAATATGAAGATTATTTCTCTTAATATACGAGGCTTGGGTACGATGGAGAAAAGAAAGTGGGTTCGGGAGTTGGTAGTAAAAGAAAAAGCTTCTATGTTCAGAGTGCAAGAAACAAAACAAAAACGATGGGAAGATATAGAAGTGATAAAACTTTGGGGGTACGATGATGTAGATTATATACAGTCAGAGGCGATGGGAAATTTCGGGGGTTTACTCCTGATGTGGGATAGTAAAGAATTTGAGTGAAAATTCCATATCATAGAGAGGAATTTCATTGCGGCAATAGGTAAATGGAAAGGGATAGATGGTTTAATCGGGTACATAAATGTCTATGGCCCGAGAGAATTAAAGGATAGGTTGAGTTTATGGAAGGACATGGAAACATTATGTGATAGAGACGAGGTAAAGTGGTGCATTTTTGGGGACTTTAATGAGGTGAGGGGAAACCGCGAACGATTGAATTCGGCTACTAACGAAAGGGGAGCGGAGGAGTTCAACAACTTTATTCGGAACTGCCAATTGATGGAAATACCGATGGGGGGACAAAAATTCACTCGCGTAAGTGATGACG
The DNA here is from genome assembly GCA_033807775.1 of Saussurea involucrata. Taxonomy (NCBI): domain Eukaryota; kingdom Viridiplantae; phylum Streptophyta; class Magnoliopsida; order Asterales; family Asteraceae; genus Saussurea; species Saussurea involucrata. The sequence continues at coordinate 178,232,705 of CM066321.1, forward strand.
GGAGAAAACTTAGCTGATTGGACCGTTTTCTTGCGTCCAATAATTTCTTTCAAGCGTGGAGAACTTTAGGGGTAAATCCACTTGAATGATGTTGGTCGGATCATTGCCCGATTGTATTAGGAGACTTAAATGTCGATTATGGACCAAAACCTTTCAAACTGTTTGACACATAGTTGGGCGGGAAGGAGGTGGAAGATGTGATACGGGGGGAGTGGAGTAAAGAAGTGACGTCAAAGATCCCGGATTGCGTATTTCGGGATAAGTTAAAAAAAATGTTAAAGGAACCTTAAAGAGAAGATGCGCAGAAAATTTCAAGAGGCTTAACGAAAGTTTGGAGAAACACAAAGAAATAGCGAAGAGGATGGAAAGCGAGGCGGAATCAAGATCCTTGGATGAAGACGAGAGGGTGAGGTGGGTAGACGCAAGAAGAAAGTGGTTAGACGCGGAGAAGAAAAGAATAGAGATGGTAAGCCAAAAATCCAAAATCAAGTGTTTAGAAGCGGGAGACGAAAATTCAAAATTCTTCCACGCAACAATTAGAAATAAAGAAAGAAAGAATGGGATTCACGGATTGAACATCAATGCGGCATGGGCGGAGGATCCGGAAACAATAAAAGAATTCGTATGGGATTTTCACAAGAAAAAAATTTCAGCACAAAGAAAAATACGGCCGAAATTAAAAAGTGAGAAATTCAAGAAATTGTCGTCGGAAGATGCGGAAAAGTTGGAGAGACCGTTCACGGAGGAAGAAATTTGGGGAGCGATAAAGGAATGCGGGAGCAACAAATCGCCGGGACCGGATGGGATTACGTTTACGTTCGTGAAAAGATTTTGGCCCGTAATAAAAAATGATCTAATGAAGGCAATCTCAAGATTTTGGGAAGGCGAAAAAATAAGTGGGGGATGCAACGCGTCGTTCATAACACTTATCCCAAAGATTCCAAATCCAACGGGACTTAATGAGTATCGCCCAATAAGTTTGATAGGGGTATGTTATAAAACTATCTCAAAAGCGTTGGCGGAAAGAATGACGTCGGTGATGGGGAAATTAATCGGAGACACTCAAGCGGCCTTTATAAAAGGGAGGTATATTCTTGATGGCGTATTGATCGCAAACGAAGTGGTGGAATACATGCGGAAGACAAAAAAGAAAGGCTTGATTTTCAAAGTGGATTTTGAAAAGGCATATGATAACGTGGATTGGACAACCTTGATAGAAACCTTGGCAAATCTGGTTTTGGAACAAAATGGCGCAAATGGATTAAAACATGCTTGGAGTCGGCAACAATCTCGGTTCTGGTTAACGGTTCTCCTTCTAAGGAGTTCAAGATGGAGAAAGGCCTTAGACAAGGAGACCCGCTAGCTTCGTTCCTTTTTTATTGGTGGCCGAATGTCTAAACGTGTTGATGTTGGAAGCGAAAGAAAAGGGGCTATTTGAAGGAGTGAAGATCGGTAACGAGGAAATTGACTTGTCTCATGTTCAATATGCAGACGACGCTATTTTTTTGGAAAATGGACCATGAGAAACATCAAGAACCTCATGAAAATACTAAATTGCTTCCACGAGGTGACGGGTTTAAAAATAAACATTGGGAAGAGCAAACTGTATGGCTTGGGCGTTGATTGTGAAGAGGTGAAAAATTAGGCGACATGATTGGAATGCGGGTGGGGAGAAGTACCTTTCATGTATCTCGGGCTTCCGGTGGGGAAAAATATGAACAAACTTGAAAGTTGGAAGGAGGTGGTAAAGAAGGTGCAGGACAAGTTAGCCTCGTGAAAAATGAGATTGATTTCATTTGGAGGTAGACTAACTTTGGTAAAATTGGTGCTAGGTAGCCTTCTGTTGTATTATTTCTCGCTTTTTCGTGCCTCGAGAGGTGTGGTTAGAGAGTTAGAGAGGGTGAGGTGTCGTTTATTGGGGGGGGGGATCGGGTCCTAATCCACATCGGGGAGTGACGTGGGTTAAGTAGGAAAGGGTGGTGAGGGACCTTAAAAGAGGAGGGTTAAACGTAGGAAGTCTGCAAACCGCAAATTGGGGTTTGGTTGGAAAATGGTGGTGGAGGATAGGAACGGAAAGTGAGGCACTTTGGGCGAAGGTAATTCGGGGCATACATGGGAGAGAGGGTGGAAGCGAAGGGGATAGTAGAATGCGTGAAGGAAAGGGTGGTCGGTCGGTATGGAGCAACGTCATCAAAGTGGGGAAGGACTTGGAGAAAATAGGAATCGGCCTTCATAATTCTTTCGGGAAAGAGGTTGGTAAAGGAGACAATACTCATTTTTGGATGGAGAGGTGGATGGGGTACGAGCCGTTGAGAGATCGTTTCAAGCGTCTTTTTCAACTTGAAACATGTAGAGAAGGGGTAATCGCCGAGAAGGGTGAATGGGTATGGAGGTGGAGTTGGAGGAGGGAGCCGAGAGGAAGGGAAGGGGGCAAATTAGAGGATCTTAAAACACTCCTCCAAGGATGGAAGCCAAACATAGAGGGGAGGGATCGGGTGATTTGGATGGAGGGGGTTAAGGGGAACTTCTCGGTACAAGATCTAAAGTCTTTAATTGAAGAGAGATTGGCGGTCGTAGGAGAACATGTTGAAACGAAGTGGTCAAAATGGATACCAAATAAAGTATGTATTTTCCATTGGAAGGCTAACCAAGGTAGACTCCCTTGTAGGTTGGTGATTGAAAGAATGGGAATTGACTTGGACTCAACGCTATGTCCAAGATGTGGGGATGTACCGGAATCGGTGGATCATGCTCTATTTCGTTGTCAAGAAGTGGCCAACGTATGGAAAATGGTGCTACGATGGTGGAACATTAGAGTAGAGAACATAGCCTCTCTTCAACAATTAGAGGAAATCGGCATCGTTGCGGATAGTCCAAATGTGCAACCACGGTTATGGATGGAAACAATATGGTTTTTCTCATATTTGATTTGGTCTCATCGCAACCAAATTGTGTTCAAAGACGATAAAAGAAAGCAGGAGGGTCGCTTTTTTGAATTCCAACAGAAGACATTCGAATGGATTGCAAGGAGAATCGGAGGTCGAAAGATGGAGTGGCAAATATGGTTATTAGACCCAAAAAGGACAGTGTAACCGCGATAGGAAAAGAGTGGTCTGCAGACTCATAATTGCATGCCACGATCGTCAGACGCGGTCTTGTTTGGTCAACATCACAGCAGGTGTCGTGGGTGTGCAGCTCCAGCTGTGGATAGTTTGCTCAGTCGTGGATAGTTTGCTGCTCGCAATCTTGCCTTTGGTTAATATTCATCTGGTGGTTAATATTCATCTGGGTGGTTAATATTCATGTGGTGGTTAATATTCATCTGGGTCATGTTTAATATTCTTCTTGGTCATGGTAAAGATTCAGCTTGGTCATGTTTTCTTGGTTCGGGCTATTGGCACTATTACTGTAATGTTGTAATTTCTGTAACCTTGTGGGGTTGCTATTGGTTTGATAAAAAATTAACACATCAGAAGCTATGAATCTGCCATTGTTTATGATCTTGGCCGCTTCCTGGTCTCGATCAAACCATTCAAAAAATGGAACCATTCACAATTTGCTTCTGCAACTCTAAAATCAACTGGAGGTCGTCAGAGAAAACACAGAATGTGGAGGTTCGCCAGGAACTGGACGGTGATAGCCTCGTCGGGAAGTGAACACATGTGACGGCGGTCATAGGATTTTTGATAGACTTCAACAGGGGTCTCGACATTAACAACAGGTTTTTTGATTGACTCCTCAATAGGTCTGATCGGCTTCAATATGTTTTTGTCTAACAGACCCAGCCTGGTTAAAAAGAAAGGGTAACTAAAATGGACAAAAATGCCCTTGTCACTAACATAGAAAATTAACGGAGTTAGTATGGGAGACCACTTTCAGAACAAAATGAGAAGCATAAGGATGATTTATAAAGTTACCAAAGCTTAGGTCCCACTTTTAAAGATTTCAGTAAACCACGGGGACCAAAGTTAGAGTTTACTCAATGTTTTATCATTTATGAAAGCATATATGCTAAGAGAATAAAAAGTTACACTAACGAAAGAAGCTATAAGTAATCTTATCTATTACCGATGGAGTTCCAACTGTAAAATATTATCCACTATGATATATACCGAAATACATATTAGGGGTTGGGTTCAAATGAAAATAAAATCAACTTACGAGAATGCAAAAACACCTATATCACGTATGATTTTAAAGTAAAAAATTATACGTGGTTAAGGAACGTCAATTCGATCCCGCAGGGGGGGGGGGGGGGGGGGTTCTTGGCTCCTAAATTACATGTGATTTTTAGTATAAAATACGTGTGATATAGGTTTTCTTGCATTTTCGTAAGTTAATATTGTTCTCGTTCGATCTTCCCTCTACATTACTATACAATATACATAATGTCACTTTAAGGTGGATCAAGGGTCCATAACGTAGTAGTTAATTTAACCTAGAGAGAAGTCAGTTGTATTGATATGGAGGATAGAATACAATTTTTTTCAAATGACATCATTAACAAACTGAAAGATCAAGATCGACGGCAATTGAAAAATATATTTGAAAAGTCAATGTCAATTCTTTAAAATGAGATAAAAACGATGGTAATCATCGACAAATTGGTGACATATTATTTGTCCTTGATCTATAGCATATCCGATGATAATTATCGGCAAATGGGTGACACGTCATATATCATATCTAAGCTCTTGCGAATCCATTGATATTTCATCATTTATATATTTTAAGTTTAAAGAGTTCTCACAAGTTTGTCGAAAATCCTCCACTAGTTCCATCAAATACATTATTTCCTTCGGTAAAACTCCTCTTTCTTTAGTGATATATATATATACGCTATAAACGGTCCATGGAGAAAATAATATTTGACCAAAAGAAAATTAGTGAATCATATCTTAGAGAAGGTTCTCACTTTCTTTGGTTTTTAGGTCAAATGAGTGAGGTGTGACCATAACTTTGATTTTGTTTTTGTCAAACGAGTACCACTATACCTTAATTTGTATATCATATGACTCCATGATTTCAGAGCTATTTGGACCGAATGATTTAATAAATAAAACCTACTACAAATAAATATATATATATATATATATATATATATATATCAAATACTTTAGTTGAAGGAGCTTTCAATTTTATAGATGAATAGATAACTTTTTGACACAACAAACTATTGTAACTTCTATAATATAATTTCAGCAATATTATGTTGATAATTTTAACATCATCAGTTATTTTAGTGTGATTGTAATTTATATGAGATCGAGTTGGTGATGAAGAAAATAAAAGTGAGTTAGGAGGTGTGGAACGCACAATCACAAATGTTGCATCTATCACCTTAGATCGCCATAAGATTGGGGGTCACCGGGACATATGCCCCCTTGCGAGGTCCAAGGGGCAGAGCACTCTTGTGGTGGTCCCGCGGATTTGGACGGATTTTAGAAGGTTGAAAATCTACTTGAAATTATTCCCGAACTTGGTGATATTTGGAAAAAGTATCGATCATAGATAGTGGAATTAGAGCCCTCTAAGCCTTGTACTCAGAGTTCTGGGTCTCCATTGGTTTTCTTACGTGTTGAGGATGAGAGCCTCTGACCTCTGGACCTTCAAGCCCTCTAGTCTATGTGAGCGAACCCTTGATCTTTATGATCAGAGCTCCAAACCTTTTCTGCAGGTGCTTGATCTAACTCTGATTCAGTTATAACTTATTTTAAATCTATCTGTTGATTAAAGATTGTAACTGTCATGCGGTTATATCAATCTATTTTAACCATTTTTAACTGTCAATATCTCATATAAATATATAAACAAGAATATGGGTATACATAAGGACTCGATGCTACAACATTTAAGATCAGAGTTTTCTCTTAGACTATCTAGTACAAAATTCGTGATAAGCAAAGCAATAAGGGTCCAAGTATTGTATTCGGAAAGCGAACTTTCGCAATCCAAATAGATTATCTAGTCGACGAATCATATCCAATCCCCAAAACTTTAACATATCAATTTGATCTACTTAAAACATGATTCCATTTTTTGTTAATAACAATATCAACACTATGTTTGTTAACTATGTAAGTTCACCAAATTCGCATTCAACAAATTTTAATGATTTCTCATTCCAACATATACATACATATATAGGGGTGAATTCAAACGAGAACGCTAATTATTTAAGAAAACACGAGAACGGTCGTAAATGTACAAAATCCTATATGATTTACGTACAAAATCATATGATTCACGTGACTTTATCCCATGGCCAAAGTCGCCGGCGTTGATCTTTTTGCCGTTAATGTAAAACCATGTGATTTTACACATGATTTGTTGTTCTTGTGTTTTGTTAAATAGTTAGTGTTCTCGTTTGAACCTTTCACTCTCTCTCTCTCTCTATCTCTCTCTCTCTCTCTCTCTATATATATATATATATATAGGGTTGGGTTCCGGTGAGAAGTGCCAAATTTGGTGAGAATCGTGAGAAGTGGTTATCAACCGTTTGAGAAATGGATGAACATTATGATGAGATGCACAGAGGTAAGATGCACCGACATGCACTGAATCAATTCCCTTTTAAGCCGCAATTGTATTCGATTAAAAGTGTTCAATGGTTTAAAAGTACTTCTTACACTTCTCACCAAAAATGTCATTTCTCACAAGATCTCATACCTATATCTCTCTCTCTCTCTCTCTCTCTCTATATATATATATATATATATAGCCTTAGGTTCAAATGAGAATTGCTAAATATTTGAGAAGTAGAGAAGTAATCTTGGTCATTTATTCGGTCAAGATCGGTTATAATTGGTCAAAAGTTGCGGTTGTTCTAAAAATAGAAGGGCAATTTCGTAACTTTTACAAAAAACACGGGACGAGTTCATATATGAATCTGTGTGATTCACATATGAACTATACGTTCATATATGAACCTTTGTAATTCACATATGAACTCTTTATAACTAATTCATATATGAATCTTGTGATTCATATATGAAACTAATTAACTGTAGGTTCATATATGAATCAGTTGAACCAATTAACAAATTCATAAATGAACCTTTGTGTTCATATATGAAACTAATTAATTGATTCATATATGAACTTTTGTGTTCATATATGAACCTTTGTGATTCATATATGAATCACAAAGGTTCATATATGAATCACAAAGGTTCATATATGAATTAGTTAAAAAGAGTTTATATGTGAATTACAAAGGTTCATATATGAATCGAACATATTCATATATGAACTCGTCCCGCGTATTTTTTACGAAACTACCCCTCTATCTTGTGCATACCACACGCAGACCACGCAAGGAATTATCCACTGCTTCTCTGTCAAAGCCGTCGATCTTGACCGAATGAATGGCTAAGATCACTTCTTTATTTCTCAAATATTTATCACTTCTCATTTGAACCTCTCCCTATATATATATATATATATATATATATATATATATATATATATATAAACCGAGTAGGCCATAGAGCTCGTCATCCGAGTTGTTATCGCATAACCATTGTAAGATCATAACTTTTCACTGGTACCACAATTTCTAATGAGTATTTATCGAATTATCGAGTAATTATTGCATTAGTACTTTGTATAACCGAAAACCCATCAAGAATCCACAAAAGCTTAGGTAAGGAAATATGCCATTGATACTCATGTTGAAGCTCTGATTCAATAGCTTCATGAATATGTTTAAGATCAAATATAGAAAATTAGGTAAGCGAGTATCGGCTTGAATTTTGTTGCATCTTAAAAAAACGATAAAGATCTTTACTTTCATTCATTTGAGCACAAAGTTTAATCATTGATTTAGAAAACAAATAGTCCAAGAGCACGATCGTGATCTTCACTTACAATAAAACAAGATACATATAACATTCGTCAAACAAAATTGAAATATGATGACATTAATAACAATTATAAACAACAAATAAACAAATATAAAAGTTAATTTCAAGCCGCTCTAGGTGGTTTATGGATTTGAAGCATCATATAGAAGTTCATAAGGGGTTCGTTCCCTGGGATTGCACCTTTAAGCGATTCATGTGATCGTATACGCTCTGCCACATTGCAAGTTTTGGGGGTTTGACTTCATCAAACGCGTTAAACTCATTATGCTTTATACCAAATTGTATCCAAGCGATAAAACATCCAAGAACGACATCCAGATATCCTATATCGTCTCCACCGAAATAAGCCCTCCCATTGCTAAATTTCTCAAAGGCTTCTCCAACAACATTGATCCTCCAACAACAGCGATAAAACATCCCGGTGTTTGTCTCAGCTCTTCAAACAATGGAAAATACTGTCAATGATTTTACAGTATAAGTCAATGAAACACATTTGTGAACCACTTTATGAATAAAAATGATAAATTGTTATAATTAAATTTTTGTAGTTTCAAAAAAATATTTACTATTATTGGCTATAATATACATAATAAGAACTTTCTAATTGCAAATTTTTGGTAACTTTATTTTGCATTTAGAAAATTCTTATTGGTCATATTGACCCATTTGTTGTATCTGATCTTTTAAAAAAGAAATAATTAATGTCATATTCGGATTTTTAAAATGAAAATTGACATTAGATATGAAATAAAATAAATAAGATATAAATAGACCACTTAACTAACATGGAAACAATTTTATGATAAAAGTTTTAAAAAGTCAAATATCTCAATCTCTAATATTTACTAATGTTTAGCCCACATTTTTGGGATTTTGTAAAAAAGAGGCCCTTCTTTTTAATTACGAAAAAAAAATCTTTAGTATATTTTTTTATCATAAGAAATAATATTAAAATTTAAAATTCTAGTAATTTATATAAAGTCATTTATTTGAGTATGTCTAGACGTGAAATCAAAATAACTATTTTTAAGTTAATGTTATCAACCATATCATTTGTATATAACATTGTTAATCTGTTTTGTAGTCAATATTTATGAAATGATTTTATACTGTTGTTAAAAGTTGTTTTCGGAGGGTATTCATTAGACCGTTTGGTCTAACCCTCGTTTTTCAAAAATTAAACCATTTTCAGGTAAGCGATGTAGTGGTTCTTCAAGTAAGAATAAGGAGATGGCTTGAGGATCGAGATGGAGCTTAGCGAGGCTCCATAGTGTTGTTAGTATATTCATAGATAGAAGCTCTCGGCTGTGGACATGATGTTTCCGTTGTCCAAATTTTGTTTAGTCAGATTTATATTCGGTTTAAGACGAGTTTATTATCGTAATTGGGACCCGTTTTGGGATGATTTATCTATGTTATGCATGTTCATGTTTTGGGTTGTTACACAATTAAAACCATAGGATGAAAATCAAATTACGGCTTAGATTGTTTCTCACAGTTTTCAACCATTTTTTGGTTCTCATTTGATTATTGTCATATATATATATATATATATATATATATATATATATATATATATATATATATATATATATATATATATATATATATACAGAGAGAGAGAGAGAGAGAGATTCTTTTGTAAACCATCATTTTCGTGTAAACCGTGTAAAACGTCGATTTCATAAGTTTTTTGATGATTTTTTTTACGAAATTGTTTATTTTGTTGAAATTGTTTTATATCATTCGTTTCTTGATTAAATTGTTTTATATATTTGTGTTTTTTTATGTGAAAAACGAAAATATATGAAACAATTTTATAAGAATGAAAAAAATACATGAAACTACAAATATATGAAACAGTTTAATCAAAGAAATGAATAATATGAATCAATTTCATCAAAATAAACAATTTCGTAAAAAAATCATCAAAAAAACCTATAAAATCGACGGTTTACACGAAAATGATGGTTTACAAAAGAAGTGGTCTCTTTAAATTACTGCTATCACTTGTGATAATGATAGAAAAAAACACATAACATCAAATTAAATTTTCAGACAACAGTATGAGATCTTTGTGCAACATCTCGCTGGTAAGATTTCGTAACTAGGTCTCTTACTTCTCCATGGCGTAGCTTAGGGCCCGTTTACCAAGCGCTTACCCGGGTAATCACTTACCAGTAAATTCAACACTATAGTTACTTACTGGGTAAAATTTTAGTCCACCAAAACGGTATCTTACACTACAATTTTTCCGGTAAATGCTAACCGTGGTAAGAGTCTTCATCATCACTTACCCGGGTAAGCGTTTGGTAAACGATCCTTACTTAACCTCTGTTCTCAAAAACCATATGCTTATATGTCGCTCTTTTAACTGCCTCTCAATTTGTACAATCATGTGGCTACAAAACTTCACTTTGTAGGAAATTCGTTTTAAGCAACCAGGTTGAGGAGATATGTGTTTTTTCTTCTTTCTATTAAGCTATGCTCAAAAAACGATAAGTGCATATAGAAAACATATGCGTGGTGCTTATATATAGAATATTAGAATTCAGTCATTTTAGCCATTGCTTAATAATTAAGCAAAAACAAACATTTCATAATATAGCCAAACCATATATAAGCCATTAAGCTTATTAAGAAAAAAACAGACTGGCCCAAAATATACGAGTATTACCTTTGGCTTATTGGTTATTGAATTTAATCAAAAAATCAGCTTTAAGTTTTGTTCAAGTTGTATTGTCGTCTATGATTTTCAGTTTTTTTTTTTGGATTTTTAGGTTTCGGTAGCATAATATGCAAATTACGTTTCTTTGATTCCGTTTTAGTTTACGCTTTAGCAGGGCCGTTCCTAATATTTTGGAGGCCCTGTGCGAAAAACTAAATGTTATCTCAAAACATTTAAAAAATATTATATAAAATAAAAAATAAAAATGTAAATTAAAAACTTTATAATTGAATTTTGAGTAATAAATTGCATAGAAAACATATATTTAACACATTCCAAAAATGATCTATAATAAAATAAAGCTACTTTTATTTAAATAAAACTAAATTAATTGGGGAGAAACTAAAATTATTAAGCTTACTTTTATTTTTTAAATAAAAACTAAATTAATTGGTTAGAAACAAAACTTATTATGGCAAGGATTCAAACCCTGAAGCTTTTAAACAAATCAATAACAAGCATGCTGCTTGCAATTCCACCAAAGCTGCGCTTTTGTAAGACCTTGCAGTAAATTATTTATATACTAACGTTATTATAAGTAAAAAAAATATTCGGAGAGTGCGGTAGGACCGCTTCGCACACCCCAATGCACGGCCATGCGCTTTAGTCTTATTCTACAAAACAAAATGAAATATATGTTCAATTGATTTTTAATATATTCGACGAGCGCTGATTATTTGAATAATTATCTCTAAAAAGTAGTTCATTAAAATAAACCTTTGGGGATGTATTTGGCACAATAATACGAGTGATTAAATGTGTTCTTGACCTAACTAACTCTTGTAAGAAAGAATTATAATAATAACCAACTTTTGAAAAAATTCTAAAATAACCACCAATATCTCCTCTAATTTAAGGTGAAAAGAGATAGCCCACACATACAAATATAAATCTGTCAAAAATCTCAAAAGAAGAAAAAAATCCGATATGATGTAACCCTACTCTAAAAGAGAGAAGACAAGACATGTTTGTTCTTGTGGGTCATCTCTCCTCATTTGAAACTAGAGGAGAGATTGACTCTTATTTTTTTCTTTTAAAAAATATATTTTATTAAAAAATATATTTTAATTAAATTAATCATTAATATATATATATAATGCAATATTTAATTCATATATTTATTTATTACCTTTTAATTTATTATGTTATTGTTTTTAGTTGTTTTGATACATTAACGTTTGTAATTCTTTTTTTACAAGGCGTTAGTTAGGTCAAGAACCCGTGATTAAATAGTAAATTGGAAAGGAAAATTGACTCAAGTAGACATTGAGAAATTGGTCTTCTAGCAAAATCTCTCTCAATTTTGCACAAATAGCCAATGAGTTCGCAATCCGTATCCGCGATTCGCACTCTAGGATGCATCATTTCTGGGTCCAATGAAATTCATATCTTCTCCTTTGAGAATGGATGGATGCGCCAGTGGTTAAACTACCTTAAATGGTATTACATCAACCCTAATCAGTTCGATTTTCCTTCAAAAATAATGGTCCATTCCGCAATTACGGACCTCGGTCCGCAATATACAATTTTTTTTAACTTTTTTTAGAAAAATTGGCCAAATTTGTACTTTTTGAGGTAGGTCCGCAATTGCAGATTGCAATTGCGGACTGATTGGCTATACGTGCAAAACTGAGAGAGATTTAACTAGGAGACCAATTTCTTAATATGATTTGGCTATTTGAACAAATTTCCCAATTGAAAAGTGTCTTTTTACTTTTAAATATCTCAAATATAAAGGAGTATTCCTGAATCTAACAAGGAAAGTAGATGGGAAAACCTTTTTTAGATGATTGTCAAAACTATGCATAATGCATTATTGATTCAGTCTGTAAAGTGTAATTTTGTTAGGCATGGACGTGTAGATTCAGAGCATTACGGAATGCGGACCCTCGGATTGGTTCCTCGCAATTTTTTTCTCTAAAAATATTGAGACACCTTATGAACTCCCACAATAATCACTTTTGTGAACTTTCCAAACTTCACCAAATCAGATTCGTATATAAGGCCATCCGTAGCCCAGCGGCTTCGGGCCCGGGTTCGGAGGGCGGGTTGGCGGGCTCTGGGTACGACTTCGGCGGGTTCACGCGGGTACGGGTGGCGGGTAAGGGGCTCGGGTTCCCCAGCCCGCATACCCGACGAGTTTATTTTTTTTTTATAATTTTTTAATTCAAACGGCTATAATTCAAACGGCCATATTTTTTTTTTATCAATTTTTTATTTTCCAATTTAAACCCTATAAATCATCGTCAAATCTCATTCATTTTTCACACCAAAATTTAAACACTCATCTCAATCCTTAAATATTTTCTTTCATTTCTTTCAATCCGATATAAACTTTATGGATTCGCCACCCGTTTCATCGTCCGGTTCTTCATCATCCATTGACACCGACGAGGAATTCGGTCAACTATTAAATCGTTATGCAGATTTGTTGCAACAAGCTGTAGCCTCATCGTCAAGAAGACCGAGGTCCGGGAACATAGAAAGAGGTCGGGTAGATGCTAACGACCGGCTTTTGCAGGACTACTTTGGCGAAAACCCGGTGTATACTTCGTATTTGTTTAGACGGCGGTTTAGGATGAGCAGGCAACTATTCGAACGGATAGTTCAAGATTTATCGGGAGTGTATCCGTATTTTACACAACGGATTGACGGACTCGGGTTACAAGGTTTCTCTCCGATACAAAAGTGTGTATCCGCTGTTCGACAATTGGCGTATGGAGTAGCTTCCGACGCACTTGACGAGTACTTGAGGATCCGACAATCATGCTAGAAGCGGTGGCCTCCCAAGATCTATGGTTCTGGCACGCATTCTTTGGTGTTGCCGGTTCCAACAACGACATCAATGTTCTCAATCAATCGCCCATCCTCAACGATGTCTACGACGGAAAAGCACCCGAGTGCCCTTTTGAGGTTAATGGAGTCACCTACAAGAACGGATATTATCTAACGGATGGGATATACCCGGAATGGGCAACTTTTGTAAAAGCGTTTACGTGCCCAAATGATGCTAAACGAATAAAGTTCAAGGCCGCACAAGAATCGGCACGTAAAGATGTTGAACGAGCTTTTGGCGTGCTTAAACAACGTTGGCATATACTTAAGTACCCGACACGCGGATGGCATAAGAATAAATTGGCGAATATTATGTACGCTTGTCTCATATTACACAATATGATACTCGAAGACGAAGGTCATGCCATTTGTGCCGATGGAAACGCCGTGGTAGCGGATGAAACACAAATCACTGAGGCACAACGCGCAACAAATGTTCGAGAAGTCAAAAACCGAGAGACTCATAATAACCTTCGGTCGGATTTGGTCGAACATATTTGGCATATCCGACTACCCAACAACGACGACGAGTAGATTTTTAATATTTTGTAATTTTTAATTTTATTTTGTAATTTTTAATTTTATTTTGTAATTTTATTTTTATTTTGTAATTTTATTTTTATTTTGTAATTTTTAATTTTATTTTGTAATTTTATTTTTATTTTTATGAATGTTATGATTTTTTATTAAAAAATTAGATGATGTGGCATGAGGGTTCAAAAGGTTCAAAAGGTTGGGGTACGGGATTAGAGGGTTCAAAAGGTTGAAGAGGGTTCAAAGTGGAAAACTGATGTGGAGCTGATGTGGCACTGAGGGTTCAAAAGGTTTGAACCCTGGGGTACGGAAGGCCTAAGTAGATATATCAGTGTGCGATACAGCGTAAAACATCTTGAATCTAAAAACCGAGATTTGTGCATGATGTGTCAAGATTTATACCTTTTAAAATTTCAATACTAACCAGTGGCGGATCCAGGAATTTTTTTTACTGGGGTCCCTTTAAGGTAGCTTAAATTCCCGTGAAATTGTGCGATATATTTTTAACCTAAATTCAACGTTTTGAGGGCTTTTTCGCCTATATTTTAAGAGATTTTTAAGTTTTAGCATATTTTTAAGTTTTTTGGTCGATTTCGTAAGACTTTTTTGGTTTTTTTGGTCGATTTCGAGAGTTAATTTTGGTTTACTGGTCGAATCTCATAGTAGTGATGAGTCTCTCAAATGGAAACAAGAAACATCTCTCTCAAACATGGGGTCCCCTGATTTTTTTACTGGGGGGATTGAATGATAAATATTAAAAAAAAATTTAACTTAAATATTTTTTTTACTTTTGACTGGTCCTGTTCACCCCCCTTCTTAAGCATACATCCGCCACTGATACTAACCGTAATCTAATTTTTTAAATGAGTATAGATAGATAAATATAGTTAATGATATAAAATGTACAAGTTTAAAAAAATCTCGATACATATTTATGATAGTTTACAATATCATCAAATTAAAAATTATTCACTAATTAACTTATTTTGAAAGTATTTAGGAGAGAATTATAATGATAAAATTTGAAAAAAATGCATTTTATAATGTATTTTTGTTAATCTATGAATATATATTTTTAATATGATAAGAGTGTAAAATGAAAAATGAAAACGTAAGAAACATAAAACAAATTAATTGGTATATGTTCATGATATTTAATAATATGATTAAATACAAAAATATTCAATATTTGGCTCATTTTGAAGGTATCGATGAAAGGATTACAATGGTACAACTTGTTAAAAAATAAATATATATTTTTAATGTATTTTAGTTCATATATGATTTGCCGTATATAAATATGAAGAGGGTGTGAGTTTCTTTCTTCGATTTGCCGTATATAAATATTATATACTTCAAAAAAATATAATAGTATATATAATTGGTAATTTGGTATATATTCCTGATATTTAGTAATGTAATTAAATCCAAAAATATTTTAATAATGGATTCATTTTAAAAATATCTATAAAACGATTATAATGTTATAATTTATAAAAAATGTATTTTAGTTTATATACGATTATTTATGGTAATATGATAAGAATTTAAAGTAAAAAAATAAAAATATAAGAATTAAATTAAATTAAATAAATAATTATAAGAATGCTAAATATAATTTTGAATATTGAAAATTGAAAATAACTGTTTACCGGTATATTATATATAATAGTATATATTAAGACTTTTCCCTTTCTAGCTTACAAACACTTGCACATAAAAAATGGGTTTTAATGCTTTTACTAAAAATTTGAAAAACATTTTTTTATTAAAATGTTTGTTACAAACCTCAGACATTAATTTATAACAGTTTTGACATAAATATTTTGAATTTTTTTTAATATATCGTTCTGCTATATAAAAACTCATACAATATCAAAGTTTTCATCGCAATCGTTTACCGCTAATAATCAAGGCAACACGATGACTCCGATTTAAAATCTTGTTAAATCCTATAACAAGATTTAAAGACCCGTCTCTTGAAGGCAATTGACAAGTTTTGGGTAGAGGCGAGTGGTGGTTGTAATGCTTCCTTTATCACAGTCATCCCTAAAAATCCAAATCCTACAGGCCTCAACGATTCTCGACCGATTAGCTTGATAGGTGTTTTCTACAAAATCTTGACGAAGGTAATGGCGGGGAGAATGAAGAAGGTCATGGGGAAAGTTATCGGAGAAACCCAAGCGGCGTTTATAAAAGGAAGGTACATCTTGGACGGAGTACTAATCGCAAATGAGGCGATGGATTTCATTCGGAGATCGAAGAAGAAGGGTATGGTTTTCAATGTGGATTTTGAAAAGGCATATGATAGCGTGGAGTGGCCGCTCCTTCTTGAAACTATGGCCTCGATGGGTTTTGGTAAGAGATGGTGTAAACGAATCAAAGCATGCTTGGAATCTTCTTCGGTGTCGGTTCTAGTTAACGGGTCCCCGACAAGAGAATTCAAAATGGAGAAGGGCCTTAGGCAAGGCGATCCGATGGCGCCTTTCCTATTCTTAGTGGTGGCGGAATGCTTAAATATACTTATGTTAGAAGCAAAGGAAAAGGAGTATTTGAAGGAGTGCCGATTGGGAAAGATGAACTAGGTTCTACCCATCTCCAATATGCCGACAATGTGATATTTTTCGGCAAGTGGAGTGTGTTCAACATCAAAAATCTCCTGAAATTTTGCATTGTTTTCAAGCGGCGTCGAGTTTAAAGATAAACATTAGCAAGAGCAAACTCTACGGGGTTGGAGTCGTTTTAGATGAGACATAATCTTGGGCATCAAACTTGGGATGCGGCTATGGGGAGTTGCCATTCATATACCTTCGCCTACCGGTGGGAAGAGACATGCATAAAATAGAAGGTTGGAAGAAGGTTATAAAGAAAGTGGAGAATAAATTGGCGTCGTGGAAGGCAAAAATGATCTCGTTCGGTGGAAGGCTCACTTTGGTAAAATCGGTATTAGGTAGTCTTTCTTTGTACTTCTTCTCACTCTTTCGTGCCCCGAGATGTGTGATTCGTGAGCTAGAGAGTGTGATAAGTTTTTTTTGGGGGAGGGGGTGTAAAGGGTTGAATTCAAAGAGGGGGGGGGGTGGCATGGGTAAAATGGGAGAGGGTGGTGAGAAGTTTCAAACGAGGTGGGTTAAATGTGGGGAGCCTTCAATCGTCCAATTGGGGCTTGTTGGACAAATGGTGGTGGAGGTTCGCTTCGGAGAAGGGCGCTTTGTGGGTGAAGGTGATTAAAAGCTTATATGGGAGAAGGGGGTCGGAGGTCTTGTAACGTCGATTGGGGGGGCGGAGGGGTCGGTGTGGGGAAATATAATTAGTGTAGGAAAGGAATTGGAGAAAGTGGGTATTGACTTAGAAGCCTCCTTCGGGAAAGAAGTGGGGAGGGGGGACGAGACGAGTTTTTGGTTGGATAGGTGGGTTGGGAACGTACCTTTGGGAGAAAGTTTCAAGCGGCTCTTCCAACTTGAGACAAGAAAGGAGGGGTCGATAGCCGATAAGGGGGAGTGGGTTGATGGCGGTTGGGTTTGGAAGTGGAGTTGGAGGAGGGAGCCAAAGGGTAGGGAAGTGGGGGAGTTGGGTGATTTGAGGGAGGTTCTTCAGGGTTGAAAGTGGAGTTGGGTTCCAAAGGTAGACCGGGGGGGGGGGGGTGATCATGTTAAGTGGGTGGGAGGGGACGATGAGATGTTCTCGGTCCATGATCTTAAGGAGATAATTGACGAGAGAGTGGCAGTGCTAGGTTAACAATTTGAAGAAACCGGGTGGTCGAAGTAGATTCCGAAGAAAGTGTGCATCTTTCATTGGAAGGCCAAACTTGGTAGACTCCCATGTAGGTTAGTATTAGATAAGATGAGCATAGACTTAGACTCGGTGTTGTGTCCGAGGTGCGAGAAAGAAGCGGAGTCGGTGGACCACGCCTTGGTGCAATGCCAAGTGGTCTTAAAAGCGTGGCAAATGGTGCTTCGGTGGTGGAACATCAATGCTCAAAATCTCTCTTCGTTGCAAGATCTGTTGGATTTAAATCAGAACTTGACAGGTTACGGGACGCATCCGAAAATTTGGACAAAAACGGTGTGGTGCATGGCGTATCTGTTTTGGGCGCATCGCAATCAGAAAGTGTTCAAAAACGAGAATAGAAAGCTGGAAGATAGGTTCGTGGAAATGCGGCACATTTGTTTCGATTGGATTGGGAGGCGAAGTCGTGGGATTAAGCTCGACTGGGTCAGATGGCTAACTGATCTAACCGGCTGTCCGTGAACAGGTCGCGTTTTCGCCAGCGGCGTGGGCTGATTTTGTTCGTGCTGGCTTTTGTTTTAGGTCGAGGTCTGTTAGGGCGCCCCTCTGTCCCTGTTGTTCTTTTTTGGCATGAGCTGTAGCTTGGTGTGCGTGTCTGTTGGCTTTGGTTTGCCCCTGGCAAGCCATGGCTGCTTGCGGTGGTTGGCCTTTGGGGCTGTTTAGTTTGTTATTTGTTCTGTACTCTTGGCTTTTCGTGGTTGGTAATGGTAATGTTGCTTTTCAAAAAAAAATTGAAAGAAAAAATTTTTTGTTTCAAAAGTGACACGTATTATAAGATAAGTGTTATGGTATTATTGTAGCTCAATAAGCCTCAATTTATGGAGGTAGGAAGATGAAGGCAAGCTAAAAGACAAAGTATAAGATCATCAATATATATCTTGGTGCAATGAATTCTTCTTTACTCAAGTATGACTACCTAGAGGCTTAATTGAAAGAAAGTAAATTATAACCATCTTCTTCTTAAAATAAGGATCCAGTTTTAAAAATAAAATTTTCTTTTTCAGTTTTATTCTTAATTATGTGGTAAATACAGTTTATTTCATTATTATTAAAGGTAAAAGTATAATTTAGTTATTTAAAAATTGTAATAGTTACATATTCCTAAAACTGTGTCATTTTTATTATGGACATTTCTTTTAGGACGGAGGGAGCATGAGTTTACATGCATACATACATAAATACATACATAAATACATACATGTGTAGGGTTCTTATGAGAAAAAAAAGTTATGATGAGAAGGTAAAAAAAGATCTTCACCATTGGATCAATCCTTATTGAAAATCAACACCAATGAGATGCACCGAAATGCGCCAAATGAGTTCCCTTCTAAAGCACAATAGTAGGTGGGCATGAGATTAAAAGTGATCAAGAGGTTACAAATCCCTTCTTATTCTTTTCACCTTAACTTTTTTTTTTCTCATACGATCTGTCTATATATATACTATACATAAATATATATTGTATGCAATAATGCAATACATTATAGGGGTGCTCATGGCTGGGTTGATCGGGTTGAAGGTATTTGAACAATTCAAGTCAATGTTTGATGGTTTGAAAAATGTCAACCCAACCCAACCCAACCCAAACCAAAGTTCAACCCAACCCAACCCAAACCGTACGGGTTGGTCGGATTGGTCGGGTAGTCGATTTAATATTTTGGCACATCAAACTATTCTCGTAACCTAGAATATGTTGTTTTCTCTACTTATAATTCCTTTTTAGCATCAATCATTTGATACAATTTGTTATATTTTTTAAATCTTAAACATATCGCCTTCAACTGTTTTTCTCAATTTGCATATATATGTTCACATTCACTGAATATGTGTGTGTGTGTGTGCGTGTGTGTGAAGGAGTTATATACATACGTAATGGTGTAATTGTCTAATGTACATATTAGTAGAGACTTAACAATCATATTAAATTCAAGAAATAAAAGTATATCGGGTTCATCGGGTTATCAACCCAATACATACAGTTTGAAGATTTTACAACTCGATTGGACATCGAATTGCTTCAGGTTGGGTTATTTAACGTCTGATTGGGTTGGCTTGATCGAATTTGTCGGGTTTTTGAGCACCCTTGATACATTATTTGATGACAACAATTATAATTTTAAATTATTTATTTTTCTTAAATTACTAACAAAAGTAACAAAACTTTACAAATAAAAAAAAATTAAGTTGTCGCTCATTCGTTGATAACATGTATCAATTATAGTCAAACCTATGAAGAGGGTCGGCCTTGGCCACGTGCAGCCCGTGCGACCACACATGGTATCATAGTCTAAAGGGGCATCAAGTTGTCATCTATTTATTAGTCTTGGGTTTAATAATTTGAGAATTGGAAAACTGAGTTTTAACAAGGAAAACTGAGTTTTAACAATGAAAACAAGCCAAGGCTCGATAATGATGGATGTTGAATGTGCATCGTGAACCGGTGAACGCCCAACATTTCAACAACTCAAGTCGATTTCTATTTGGCATCTTAACGGACAAACACGAACAAACAAATTAATGAAAGAATATGATCACAAAAAGTTTCGTTTGTTTAGCATCTTAACGAACACATTTTCTATACGAATGAACAAGTATACCAAAATTTCGTGTGTTTACCGTTCGTGTGCGTTCGGTTAAGTTAAACAAATGAACAAGAACACGAAAACTTTCGTTCATTTACGATTCGAGTTTGTTTGTTCAGTTAAGTTACAAACGAACACAAACAAGCATTCATTTGTGTTCGTTCAGTTCGTTTAACATAATGAAATTTTCAATGCACATGAGTGCATCACTATATCAACACACTTGAAGCATGTTGTATAACAATAACATCATATTATGATATTATCTTATTGGGCATATGTTTTTTACAATGCATAATAACGTTGATTGTAAATTTTACAATTTATCATTGTCCTTTTGACTTTTGTTTATTTTGAGATTTGACATTACCATAGTAGATTTAGAATTTAGTCTTTAGACCTGTAACTCTATGAGTTTGACTCTTTGCTTCTTATGACATAAACTTCCATATAATTTACTACTTTAAGTTAAAACTAACTATATTTTTCTTATCTTTTATTTTTAAGTTCCATATTTTGAAGTAATGTTCTATTATGCTAATTTCAATTTGAAAAAGGAAAAACCGGAAAGCACAATCTTAATTCAGGTTTTATCCTTTTATCATCCAATATTTTGTAATTTGAGGTTTTGGTTTTTATGTGCCCCCTTTGTATTTTTTTTAATCATAATTAATAACAATCAATGTGAGGATGAGTCAACTAGCTTGACTAGGTTCCAAACCCTTTAAAAATCGCATGTTGCGTTGCTTTATTTGCTTAAAAAAGCAGGCATATGAACATTTTTTAGCATTTTCGTACAGGACATCGAAACCCCTAAGACCGGCCCTGCCTATGAATATAAAAATTAATAAATGATCAAACTAAAAGACCCTCGCTAATCCGTTTGTGATGTCTAACATTTACCAACAAAATGCCATAGATTTCATAAAAATAAATCAAAATTTAATAATTGAAACTATTAACATATGTCATGATCTGACCACAATAAATCACGTTTATAGGACAACAATGTCTTAATAGATTATTTTATATGACCTACGTTTACAAGACAATAATAAAACATCATATTTAAAAGCGTTACAATAAGTTTATCAGATGTTTTTGGACAACTTAACTAGCTTTTTTATGTTTAGGACATTTAAAAATAAAGTGTCTTATTAACTATTTTATAAAACACTTTTGAGAATTATCTATAAAAATATCTCTCTATAATACACTAATATTTATAAGACATGTTTTCAAATAGTGTCCTATGACGGACACACTTTGCCGGAACGTCGACCGCAAACGAAGGATAGCCAGGCCCCGGTTCCCAGGGTTAGGGTATTCCCTATTATGTTATGAGCCTACTCAGATCAGAACTAGTTTATTCTCTTTCGTCTATCGGCTGACCGGCTTTAAGCAACCTTCGCATTTCCTGCTGAGATCCCAAGTCTCCAAGTAGGCCCCTTGAATATAGAGATAAGTTTTACTTGTAAAAAAAGACGTGAGTGTCCTTAAAACTATGCCCTTGTTCTAATAGTACAAGCTCGCGATAAATAGAAAAATTAACAATACACCTTATTTTTTAAAGTGTCATATAAAACTTATTACGACGCATAAAAGTGTCGTATAAATTTATATGACACTTTTATACATGCCATTTTATTTTTTGATTCTATAAACTCATGTTAAGACTCTTAGATATTTTGACGTCACATAAACCTACTTTATTGTAGAAATTGTAGTATATTTGATGTTAATCATCGATAAATTAGCAACAGGTCATCTATTAGGCCATCCGCAGCGCCCAGCGGGCTCGGGCTCCTGCGGGCAGCGGTGGGGGTCCTGCGGGCTTCATGCTCGGGCTCGGCCAGCGGGCTTTCAAACCCGAGAAAAACCGAACGACTCTTTGCTATTTTTTATTTTTTTTTAAAATCTTGAAAATAATACGAACCCAACGGCTACTTTTATAAATTAATTTTTTTTCCAATTTAATCACACTATATATATTAATCTAAACCTCTTATTTTTTCACACCAAACTCTCTCATTCTCTTCCATTCTCTATATTTTAAACAATATGGATTCGCCACAATCCGGTTCACCGACCGCATCATCATCATCCGTAGACACCGACGAGTTG
This sequence comes from Saussurea involucrata, assembly GCA_033807775.1. Taxonomy (NCBI): domain Eukaryota; kingdom Viridiplantae; phylum Streptophyta; class Magnoliopsida; order Asterales; family Asteraceae; genus Saussurea; species Saussurea involucrata. The sequence goes on from CM066321.1 coordinate 178,255,159, forward strand.
TTGAATCTACAAAGGGAAGTTTTTCGACACACTGCACAATGGATTTATGGTAGCACCGCCTCGTCGTCAACAACAGAGAGGGCCGCGAACATAGAAAGAGGTCGAGTAGCTGCAAACGAGCGGCTTATGCGGGACTACTTTGGCAACAACCCGGTTTATACACCGGATATGTTTAGGCAGCGGTTCAGGATGAGCAGGCAACTATTCGAACGAATAGTTGAAGATTTAGAAGTAGATTATCCGTATTTTACATTTCGGTTGGAAGGCAGAGGCAAACAAGGTTTTTCTCCAACACAAAAGTGTATTTCCGCTATTCGGCAATTGGCGTATGGAGTAACTGCTGACGCACTTGACGAGTACATCCGTATGGGAGAGACAACGTCACGAGAGTGTCTGTACAAATTCTGCACAGGTATTATTGAACTGTATGGTCAAAAATATTTACGCAAGCCTACTTTTATTGATATTCAGAAGTTGTACGCCGCGCATGAAGCTAAACACGGATTTCTCGGCATGCTCGGAAGCATAGACTGTACTCACTGGGCGTGGGCAAATTGTCCGAACGCATGGCGAGGTCAATTCATGAGAGGTGATCATGAGCACCCGACAATCATGCTAGAAGCTGTGGCCTCTCAAGATCTATGGATCTGGCACGCATACTTTGGTGTTGCCGGTTCCAACAACGACATCAATGTTCTCAATCAGTCGCCCATCTTGAACGATGTATATGATGGAAAAGCACCCTACTGCCCTTTTGAGGTGAATGGAGCCACCTACGAGCACGGATATTATCTAGCGGATGGGATATATCCGGAATGGGCTACTTTCGTAAAATCATTTACGTGCCCACGGGACCCTAAACGACAAAAGTTTAAGTTCGCGCAAGAAGCGGCACGTAAATATGTTGAACGAGCTTTTGGCGTGCTTAAAGCACGGTGGCATATACTTCATAACCCGGCACGCGCATGGGAACCGACAAGATTGGCAAACATTATGTACGCTTGTGTCATATTACACAATATGATACTCGAAGACGAATACCATGCTATTTGTGGTGGCGGTGAAAACGGCCTTTTTACGGATGATAACGAAACCCAAATCAGTGAGGGACAACGCGCGGCAAATGTTAGAGAAGTCCAAAACCGGACCACTCATAATAACCTTCGATCGGATTTGGTCGAACATATTTGGCGTATCCAAGTTCCCAACAATGACGACGAGTAGATTTTTAAATTTATTTTGTAATTTTTAGTTTTTGAATGAATGATATGAATTTTTATTTTTATTATTTATCTTATTTTTATTTATTAAAAAATATATAAATATTTTTATTTTGTTAAATAATTAAATGTATAAATAAAAAAATTAAAAAAATGAGGTGGCAAGAGGGCTTGAGGGTATCGCTGGGGTCTTTAGGGCTTGAGGGCTTAGCTGATGTGGCGCTTGAGGGCTTGAGGGCTTCTACGGAGCGCTGAGGATGGCCTTATAGCTAATATCTCGCCAATCACTCAATGTTTCATCATATATTTGAGGGTTTAAGAGTTCTAACAAGTTCGTCTAAAATCCCCGATAGTCGGTGAATGATTATTTCCTTCGACGAAAGTCAATCTTTCTTCTCATGATATATATTTATTAAGGGGGCTTTTTGTTCGCAAGATTCCAATGGAATCGGAATGATCAATTCTATTGGCCAAATTCCGTTAAGGCATTAGGTTTATCTATGTAATGAAATTGAATTTCACACCATCCACCATTTATGGATTTTGCCATTTCATCAAAACTCATGAGTCGAAATTCGATTCCATTGCATCCTATTTAGAAGTTTCTCAAAAAGATAAAAATATCTCGATCTTCCCTAATTGATTTACGAGACCACCGCTGCCGACCACCACCTAACTGAACCACTGGCAACCACCACCAATTTGAACCATCGCCAACCACCACTGATTTGGAGCGATGACAAGAAATAAAAGTCCTATCTAGTTAGAGCGATAACAAGAACCAAGAGTCTTATCCGGAAGATGAGAGTGATGACACTTATACAGTACACGCTTACCGAATAAAAATGTTATATATGATTCCTTTTAATGATCTAAAATCTTACCACTGGTTAAGTAAAAAACATGAACTAGTTATAGTAAGCATCTACCGGGTAAAGGTTGGTAAATAACCATCAATATTTATTACCAGATAATATATATATATATATATATATATATATATATATATATATATATATATATATATATATATATATATATATATATATATAAAGGAAAGTTCAAATAAAAACTCAATTTCAATTGTACACATGAGGACGGATCTTGGCCCTTCCATCTCTATTGATCTAAGACCATCCACACACCTGCAAGACCATACTCCTTTCTAAAATGACACATCAGCTTTGCAATAACATCTTCCACACACATGCATGATGATAACGCCACTTTTTGGCGTTATTTTCGGTCCTCAAACCATTGAGATTGGCTCGTGTTCTAGCAAAAAGGCGGAACTTTATGGTTTATCTAGTGAAATGTGCAGGTAATCTAAAAGACGGCAATCATCGAGAAAAGAAGCGAAAAGAGTCCAAAAGAGAGCCAAAACGAAGTCTAAACGGAAGGCCAAGATCCAAGCCCAAGACCCGCACCCAAACCATGACCCAGACCTGACCCGGAGCATTCAGAAAACCGCGCGACTTTCCACGCGGCCTGAAGCCGCAGGACAAGTCGCGTAACCCTCTGGACGATTTTCATAAGTAGTGTTTTGCGGAATTAGGTCATTATCTCGACACGTGCGACGGTAGGCAGTGGAGGGGCGATTTTCATGGTATTTTCACGTACTTTGGAGCCACGAAAGAGAATCGATTGAGGATGAATTCACGAGGAGAATCGGATTAGAGCCGAGAGAAGGGAGTCAACAGTATTTTCTTTACGTTTACAATCACGATGTTTTCACACACTTTTCCATCTCATTTTCTTATGTTTGAGTCCACCACCAACATGAACTAATCTTTAGATGTTGGGGGTTGGAATGAATTTGGTTTAAATCATATGAACAGATGATTTGAGACTTTTATCAGTTTTTCCTATTTAAAGAAGCATGTGTTTTGGGCTTTAATGCTTTTGTGAGTTTGGCGAACTTCCAATTGTTTTGTTTGTTTTCAGTTAAGTTCGAGAGAACTGATTGTTAACTAGAACTAGAAATTGCATGCCTATGGTGAGAAATTGGATAGAGATATATATACCAAGTAAGCCTTAGTCCTTTTAAAATCTGTAGTTTAATGTGTTTTGAATCATATAGGTTGAGATCGAGAGATAAAACTTTTGTTTTCAAGATAAAACCCGTTGTTGCTTGAGAAAGAACAACGGTGATTTTAGAGATTGGGTATTCATTAAGGGAATAACTGGTAATTGTTTTAAGTCAAGTGTTTGTACGTGAAAACCTTAGGATTTCCAACCCTCAACCGTTTTCTCTATTCAAAGTTTCCTCAAGTTATCTATTGTCTCGTGTGTGATTTAATTACTTGCAATTAATTAGTTTAATACCAACAACTCAAAATTGCAATCGTTCAGTTAATAGATTTTATAGTGATTGTGATACTTAGTTCCTAGTTCCCTGTGTTCGATACTCGTACTTTCAGTACTATTACTTGATTTCGACACCGTATACTTGCGATTAGATTTAGGGGGGGAGGGGTGTAAACCCACCTATCACAAGACCAAACTTCTTTCTAAACTAATAACTAATAAATTAATTATAAAATATAGATAACTAAAATTTTACTTTTGTTTTCTTTTACTATATTTTGTGTAAATATAATTTAATTAACAAATAAAATACATGGATATATTGAAAGCATGCAACGTTTACTATATATTTTTAAAATAAAGCGTGAGTAAGAAATTTTAATAAAAATATTAAAAAATAGTAATGTCAAATAAACTAATAAATGAATTAAACTTAATAAACATATTAATAATTAATGTTTAAACAAACAAATTAATTAATTAAATTAAACAAAAATACATTTGTTTGATATATAATATTTGTGAAAGATCTTTCTAATTGAGAAAGAAAGGGGTTGTCTTGCAAGACCTTGCAAGCCACATGGCATGTCATGTCATATTGCAAGGAGTCTTGCAAGACGTGTGTGGATGTTCTTAAAGTTTTTAATTGAAATTATTAATTAAGGTGATTAGGGGTAAAAAATGAAGATAATTTCAATCTCACGTCTACCATATTTGACTTTTTATTTTATTTTTTAATTAAAATTTTTTACCCCCTTAAATTTTAAAATAAATTATCTAAAAAATTACTAATATTTTAATCAAACAAATTACATAAAAAACGAGAATTTCATGCTCTTCGATATGACATCCATGTCGATATAGTTTTTTTGTTTTAACCGTGTTTTACATTAAGTGTTATATATGTTTTATATTCATTATGAATATTAATGTAAATTCAAATGTGTACCACACCTCGACATCGTGAGTACGTAACTCGACATCACATTTTTCAACATTTTCTTCAACGTCGTAAGACATTATTCATCATCGTAACCCAACACCCATTGAGTTTCGGTTGTGAACCGGGGAACAAAAGAGGGCGCGTCACGTGTCTACACTTTCACAGGTCATTCATGTATTATTCATCATAAATGTATCATTCAGGATAAATAGTACAACATTCAAGGTGAATAATACCCGATTCATGAATTTGTGTTTTATTCATCCCGAATGTTGTATTATTCATCATGAATAGTGAATGAACGTTCACCTTTGTTATCCATACTAAATGTGGACACCCGGGGATGTGCATACATATTCATAATGAATAAAACCAAATTTCGGTTATGAATCGGGAAACAAAAAGAGCGCGCGATGTGCCCACACCTTTACTGTCATTCATTTATTGTTCATCATGAATAATGTATCATTTAGGATGAATAATACATCATTCATGGTGAATAATACACGATTCATGATGAATAATAGATTAATCATGAATTTGTGTATTAATCATCCTGAATGTTGTATTATTCACTATGAATACTTTATTATTCATATTGAATACTGTATTATTTATATTGAATACTGTATTATTTACCTTTGTTATTCATACTGAATGTGGACACCCATGGACGTGCATACATATTCATAATGAATATAACACATATATGACATTTCACGTAAAAACGGTTAAAATAAAAAAAACTATATCAAGATGGATGTCATATCGAAGAGCACGAAATTCTCGTTTTTTTGATGTAATTTGTTTAATTAAAATATTAGTAATTTTTAACATAATTTATTTTAAAATTTAAGGGGTAAAAAAATTAATTAAAAAAGAAAATAAAAATTCAAATAAGGTAGGCATATTTTCAAATTTCCAATTTTGTCCCTAATCATTTCTTAATTAATCTTATTTTGTTTTAACCATTGATTAGTTTTTCAAATCTTGATCAATGGTTGTGACTTGTCCTCATGTGCACAATTGAAAATGAGTTTTCATTTGAACCAATCCCTATATATATATATATATATATATATATATATTAATATGGGGCCATTAAAGGGAGAACTAGTTAGTTTGTGGTAACCGTGAGATCCAATCTCAACCACAAATCAACCCATAAATTAGGAAATTATTAATTTTGGTATTTTTGACTTTAGATTTTAATTAAGGGGCATTTTAGGTATTGTAAAATATCCCCTCTCCTCTCTTCGGTCTCCGGCCAACTTATTCCGGCGTACACCAAGTAAAAATAATATACACAATCTTCAATGTGATACCCAAAATACATGCAAGATACATTGTGATACCAATCGTGATACCAGTGAGATACCGACTGTGATACCAGTGTGATACCAACCGTGATACCAATTGTGATACATACTTCCACCCATTTCATAACCACGTTCGTTACTATTGCGATACCTAAGAACTTTTGTGATACCAATGTGATACCCATTGTGATGCATACTACCATCTATTTCATAATCACGTTCGTTACTATTGTGATACCCAAGAACTTTTGTGATACCACTTTGATACCTATTGTGAAACCTACTTCCATCCAATTCATCATCGCATTCATTACTTTGGTAATACCCAAGAACTTCTGTGATACCCATTGTGATACATATTGTCATCCAATTCATCATCACATTCATTACTACTTTTATATCACTTATTAATGAAGTAGCAGAAATACAAGCAATAGATGAACTGATCGGTGTGATTTATATGGAAATGTTAGAAACCTTTCCCATGGTGAATGGTCGTACGATTCCATGTACAACGAAACTTTTCGACAACAATAAATTCGGTGATGTTATCTCCACTCTATTGATGACCAATAACTCATCGAAAAGATTAACCACAGTTTAGTGATATCGATTTCTTTGCCTAGACATACGTCATTAGTGATGCTCCTTCCGGCATCGATGTCACGTTTTTGAAAGAATGGTGGTGGCGATGACGAATATGGTTTTACTTGTATTGTAGAGAAAATTACAAAATACGGAAAAAGAAGAACAAGAACAAGAAGCGGACGTATCCACCGCCTCTACAACCACCACGTACCGCCTCCTGCAAAGTGGGTCAAAGATGACTTCCGATAGTTTGCCGAAAAATCTGGAAAGTGGATGATCGGAGAAGGGCGATGCATGCTCTCAAAGTCGGTTTTTCTTTAACATTGGTGTCGTTGTACTTGATGGGGAGTCATTATTCAAAGGGTTTAAGTTGGACATAGCTATATACAGTAATGGATAATCACAAATCAATTTGTTGAGATAATGAAGGAAACTATCTTAGATTGATAACTGCCAAAGAAATTAAATAATATTTAAATTATAATTAATAAAATTACTTAAACACCCTTACCTATTAATTAAATAAATAAAATTAATATAATAAAATGATTGGCTCATATTAGACCTCACAGTTACCATAAACTAACTAGTTCTCATTTTATTAAGTCCCTATATATATATATATATATATATATATATATATATATATATATATATATATATATATATAAAGACTTGAGATCATGTGAGACTGTGCTATTTCCGTGAGACCGTGAGACCAAAAAATTAACACTAAAGCTTCACAGCAAAAGACTGTGATGGTAAACCTTCACAGTGTTTTTGTTGTGAAGGTTTGTTGTTTTTCTTACCTTCACAATGAATCATTGTGAAGGTTTAGTGTTAATTTCTTGGTCTCACGGTCTCACGAAAATAGGTTGGTCTCACGTGAACCCAACCCAACCCTATATATATATAGAGAGAGAGAGAGAGAGGGTGCGTTTCATTTACAAGAAGTATATATATATATATATATATATATATATATATATATATATATATATATACTTCTAGAAACAATGTGTGTGGCGTGACGTGGATATACCCCGCAATTATATGGTTATGGACGATTGGACGTGTCAAATTCTATGTCACAGATGTAGGTAGCACAAGTGTATGGATTAAAAATCAAACTTATCAAAAGTTTTAAGATGATTCTTTTTTATAAGATCGGCTTACCAAAGTTTATAAAGTTTAATTAATTAAATTTAAATAAGAGTCAAGTATATATTTTTAAATAAAATAGTTTTACAGAATTACAGTAAAAATATCGTATTTCCTATAGCAACCTAAAAAAAGTGTATTTATATCCAAAACAAATAAAGTATATAAACCTCTGAGTTATATATATATAGAGGAAGAATCATGCGATACGTTATATATACAAAGGAATGATCATGCGATAAGCTATATATATAGAGGAAAGATCATGCGATAAGTTATATATAGAGGAAGAATCATGCGATAAGTTATATAGATAGAGGAAGGATCATGCGATATGTTAAACGTTATGCGAGAAGGCGAGAAGTGTAATATCATATATGATTACACAACATTTTTTAAAACACATTCTGAATTATTATATGTGTAGCCTTCCAGACCTAAAACATTAATGGGCGGTTTGGTTCGTAAAATATTTTAGAATGAAACGAAATATGTTAAAAAATTACTTTGATGGAATTGGAATAAAATGTTATCGGATTTGGCCACTTGTTTGGTTGACTGACGTTTGAATGAAATCCGTTAAAATAACTGTAAAATGTCTGTTTGGTTCACATAATGTGGCTTACTTTGTAATCATTTAAAAAATCATTCAAAAAATGATTTGCTTCTGCAACTCTAAAATCAACTAGAGGTCGTCGGAGAAAACACAGAATGGGGAGGTTCGCCAGGAACTAGACGGTGATGGCCTTGCCGTGAAGTGAACTGAATGATGACGGCGGTCTAATGACTTTTTATCGACTTCAACATGGGTCTCGACATTAACCAACAAGTTTTTTGATTGATTCCTCAACACGTCGGATCGACTTCAATATGTTTTTGTCTAACGGGCCTAGCCTGGTTAAAAAGAAAGAGTAAACTTGAATGGACAAAAATGCCCTTGTCACTAATAGAGAAAATTAACAGAGTTAGTGACTGGAGACCACTTTCAGAGCAAAATGAGAAGCATGAGGACGATTTATAGAGTTACCAAAGCTTAGGTCCCACTTTCAAATATTTCGGTAAACCACGGGGACCAAAATTAGAGTTTACTCAATATTTTATGAAAGCATATATGCTAATAGAATAAAAAGTTACACTAACGAAAGAAGCTATAAGTAATCTTATCTATTACCAATGGAGTTCCAAGTGTAAAATATTATCCACTATGATATATACCGAAATACATATTAGGGGTTGGGTTCAAATGAAAATAAAATCAACTTACGAGAATGCAAAAACACCTATATCACGTATGATTTTAAAGTAAAAAATTATACGTGGTTAAGGAACGGCCAATTCAATCCTTGGGTGGGGTAGGGGTGTTGACGGGCCGAGTCGAGTCGAGTAACAGATTATTCGAGCCGAGCTGGAAAAAATAATATCAGGCTCGAGCTCGACTCAAGCTCGATTAATTTTTCAAAGTCGGGCTCGAGCTTGAGCTCGTATATTTTTTCAATGTTTGAGCTCGAGCTCGATGCTCGTTTATGAGCTCGAATTCGAGATTGATTAACTCGTTTATGTACTCAAGATCGATAATTTTTATATTTTGATTATATAATTTGTAAACATATAAATATGTCAGGCTTGAAAAAGTGTATGCTCGAATGGCTCGGCTCGACTCGATTCGTTAAGCTTACTCGAGCTTTCGAACGAGTCGAGTCGAACATTGGTGTTATGGAGCTCGACTCGTTAAGTTAAGTGAACTTTATTTTGTATTCGAGACCGACTCGAGCTCGACAACTATTAGGCTCGAGCTCGAGTAGCTCGTTAAAAGCTCAACTCGTTAACACCCCTAGGGTGGGGTGGGGGGTTATTAGTGTTATGTCTTGGATGCAAAAAGCGGAATTTCAGAAAACGATTTTCTTTTGACATCCAACCAAAATCATGTGCACATATTAACTTTGAATTTTGAGTAATAAGCAATGTACCTTAGATGCGAGATTACGAACTGTTTTGGAGAAAGAACCTCAAGTGTGATTCCTCTACTTGGTCCACACGAGAACGAACCAAGATCTCCTTACTACGTTTGCTAGAACGGGACAAGAAGATGAACTTCTTGTCTAGCTAGGGTGGGCGGAAACAATATGGGGGGAATTAGGGATTCTTTCTTTTCAAATAACAATGAAAAGAGTTGATGTGTGTAATTCCTTTGGTAATCAAGTGTATTTATAACCATTATAATACACTAGTTACCTAAATTAAATAATCCCTAAAAGCCCTTTTAGCTCCTAACACCTCAAGCCCACTCTGGGCCCGTGTTATTTGATCTTCTTCATTACTCTATTGTGTGTGACCTTATAGGACCCGATTATATTAGTAATGATCCAATACAAATTGGCCCATATATCATAATTGGTTTATAGCAAAACATTATGATCATCTAACTTAACCGGTTTATTTAATCTCCATTATTAATCCCATTCTATGTTTAGTGATTGCCATCTTGATTAAGGACATATTCCTTCAATCTCCCACTTGGTCTTGAGCAAGTGTGCAATATAAAATTCCTTTGTCACTTAATGTCTAATTTGATAATATGATAACATCTTATGTAATCCATATTGATGATCAAATTATTTCTTGAACTTCGAGTTTGAACTATCTGTAAAAACCCAATCTCTACAAAATAAAATTCATATCATTACATCATACAAAGAGTCCCAAAGTATACAGATTACATCATTTCTAACTCTAGGTACGCAGTGGATAAACACCTTCACAACAGAGATGCTACACGAAGCCCGACGACGAACTACTAGCCTCCACTAGACTATATCTCCTCTACAGTGTCACCTCTTTCCATCTTCTTTAGATGAAACCCCAAACCCAACTCTTGCATGAAAATGGTTTTAGTTTTGGAAAAAGCGAGGGTTAGACCATGAGGTCTAGTGAATTCCCTCTCAAAAACAGTTTAAACAAACCACATATAACAATATGTGTTAGGACTAAAAGTCCTATAAAATAGAAAGTGATATAAAGAAATAATCAGTGTTATTTATTTGTTTGTAAAGCCTCTCAAGATAATGGGCTTTATGGCTAATGGGCTTGGGCCTGTCAAGCCCTTGGTATTTAATGTGTGATTAGAGTGGTAATTAAGTTAGAGTAGTGGTGAGATTAGCCGTGCGCTTAACAGAGTTTAGAGAGAGAGTTTGTTCATCATTCTAATCTTGTAACTCTCTGCATTCAATCACTAAAGGATTAATAGTTTCATATTCATTGTTACTTGATCAATCTGGGATCCACAATTGGTATCAGAGCAGAGGGACAAAGCTATCGATTCAAAGGTATTCTTTTTGATTTTTCTTGATCATTCATCGCACGCACTGTGTTCATATCAAGAATTTGATTGCTTCGATTTTGGTGTTAAAACCCAAAATTGAGGCTTGATAAATTCTTCTCATACGTTTTCTAAGATATATCTGCGTTTTCAAATCGTTTGGTTGAGTAAAAATCCCCGATTTTTAAAATTCTTGATCTGGTTGATTTTTTGCTCCCTGTTCGTGAAAATTATCAAATTTTCTTGTCAAAAGTACTAGTTGATTCGATTTAGTATTGTTTTCATGTGTTTTTGGGCTATTTTTCTTGTTAGTACTAAGATCTTGCAGATTATTTCTCATAAAGACTGCAGAAATTCATCGAACCGGGTAAGTTTTTCTTGTATCTGATTTGTTTTCGAAGTCCCGATACTAATATCTCCCGGTAGTGATAACTCCCGATGCTGATATCTCCCGGTAGTGACTAGTCCCGGTACTGATATCTCCCGGTAGTGAATAACTCCCGGTGCTGATATCTCCCGGTAGTGAACAACTCCCGGTGCTGATATCTCCCGGTAGTGAACAACTCCCGGTATAGTCATCTCCCGGTAGTGATAACTCCCGGGATAGTCATCTCCCGGTAGTGATAACTCCCGGTATAGTCATCTCCCGGTACTGTTGTTTCCCGGTATTCCCAACTCCCGGTAATTCACTCCCGGTACTGCGATTTCCCGGTATTCCTTTATACCGGTAGAAAATTGCGGGAATCACCATAACTCGCTCAAAAATCAGTATTTTGCAATAAAATTTTACAGGGTTACTCGAAATGTGATTCTGAACATATTCTCTAGGAATGTTTTCTGCTAAAAACACCTACAACTATGAGTTCGATCACACCACAGTAAACTGAACAGGCTTTCAATTTCGGAACAGTAAACCCTGTCTGCTTTTGATCGATATCTTGAATTGTCTCACGATCACTTCTGTCAAGTAACAATGTCTTATCCGACTTACTCTGAGCTCAAAGAGATAGTTTATCTTTTAGAAGCGCATATCTCTAAGCTAGAAGCCGAGGTTAAGATCAAATATGATGCCATAGGCAAGCTAGCGATTGAAAAGGCTGAGGACAAATGTGTGATAGAAAACTATCAAACTGAATGCTCAGCCATTTCAAAAAGAGCCGAATCCCTAGAGACTCAATTATCTGAAATCGCCGAAAAGCTCAGTAAGTCTAAGGAAGAGAATAATAAGATTGTCAATCTTCGCTTAACCGTTCAAAAAGAAAATGATAAGTTGACTAACAAGCTTAAGGATCTTGAATCTAAACTTTACAAGCGAGGACAATCAGACCAAACGATTCATTTGAACAAACCTAAGGAATTCAAATACTACAACTCTCTTTGGGGACTCGGATATGATAATCCGTGTTACCTTAAGAAAATCTTATCTAAGGTTCCCACCCTTTATGAGTTCAACTTTTTGGGACTAGATAAGACATACCCTGAGTATAAGATCAAGTGGACTAAACCGTCACAGGAGGATGAGGAAAAGGAAGACCTTAAAAGAAAAACAGGAATTCCTCTACCCAAAGTAGGGGAAAAGCCTGAAAATATTGAACCTAAATCGGAAGATGAGCCGCCTAGGAAAAACATAAATGTACAGATACCTTTCGTGTACGAAACGCTTAATGCGTCATATTTAAAGAGCAAAACTCCTTATCTCTCCAACGATTACTTTGACATCTGTTCGCTTGCCAAAACGGTGGAAACTCCGGTTCCCGTTCCGGCAACGCCAGATGCAGATTCTAACGATAAATCAGAGTTCAAACGTTATGTTCCACCTATGATTTTGGAAAACATAATTTTTAAACTTGAAGAATCGATTGCAAGGGATAAGGTCATTTATGAAACCGAAAGAACTGTACTCTTAGCCACTATTGAGAAGCTAAAAAAGAACAAACCCGAGACATTACCCGAATCAGAAAGAGCAACATATCGAACCGAGATTGCTAAGTTGAATTATCAACTGTCCGCTTTGGCGACAGAAGCTTTAACGTTGAGAATGGCGAAGGTACATCCAGTGGATACTCCAATGACGCCTGTCACTCTTGAAACAATCTCGTTTGACTCTGCTCCAATTTATTCGGATAGTTCCTCGTGTAACGCCTTTATAGGAGTGTCAGATGACACAAACGCCAAGGATTTAAGTTTTCTAAATAAAGGTAAGGCGGTTCAAACCGAATCTGCTCAAAGGAATCTTTTCTCTGACTTTACTAATCCCTTTGCGGATGATTCCTTTAACTGTTCCTCATCCGACTATGACGGTGAAAACCCATTTGGTTCTACACGACAGTTTTCTGAGTTTATGAATTCCTCTGTTTGTCATGATGAAGATGTTTCGAAAATTTATTATGCCCCAAAGCCTGTAACTCACAGTCAACTTTTGGAGAAAATGCCCTCATCGGTAAATTTTGAAAAGGGAGAATGTTCTAACTCCAAAAACGTTTCTAAGACCACTTCTTCAAAATCTAAATCTAAAAGACGGTCAAAGAAACTGTCAGGATCGATTCCAAACAAGAATAATTATACTTAGAAATCAGAATTAAAGAATCTTGCGGAATAGAACTTTAATTCAAACACACTCAATGAACAACTAATCGGAAAACACAATCTGTTTGTATTCAATATTTCAACTCACAAGTTTACAACCAAACCTCAATCTTGTTGATCAGGCTCAACAAGACGACTTCTACTTCTCTAGAAATAGGGTTCTATACCTTGAGGTTAATTCTCTCTAAAACAAAAACGAATTCTGAAAATCTCTCTTTCGAATAGCTATCTATCAAAAACTATTTATACTAAATAATTACAAGATAACTATCAAAACAAAATTGATCTTCAGAATATTCTTTCATGCTTATCTTCAATCATTCCATCTTTATCTCCAACATTCTTGCATTCCATAATTATGATCACAAGCAGCATTAACATCGTTATGCACAAGCAGTATTAACATTGTTATGCACAAGCAGTATTACCATTGTTCCAGCAGCATTAACTTCGTTATGCATAAGCAGTATTAACTTTGTTCCAGCAGCATTAATTTCGTTATGCACAAGCAGTATTAACTTTGTTCCAGCAGCAGTAGTATTGTTGTTCTGGCAGTACTAACCTTGCTCTGGCAGTAGTATTGTTGTTCTGGCAGTACTAACCTTGCTCTGGCAGTAGTATTGTTGTTCTGGCAGTACTAACCATACTTGGCAAATCTTCAGTTCCCAACAATCTCCCCCTAACTTGACTTTTTAGGTTGAGAAGTCAAGTTCTTCAGATGATGCTTCCAAAACCTAATCATGAACACATAAATCAGGATTCAAACCCAGGCTTTGATTGATAATCCTTCTCACCAAATATCTTCCCATTTCAGAATCCTTGTTGCAAGCCAACTTGGCATGTAGCATTCCATTCAACCTTTTCTTGATGTGCTTGTATGCAACATCCACCAAATAATACTCATGATATGTATGGTCAAGTGTGATGACATACACTCCACATTTTTCAATGAGCATCCAGTTGGTAATGACTTGAAAATTTCTTTCTATCATATACTGAACTGCTTCTGGTTTGGACATTAGGCACAGGTATTCAAGTACCAATTTGGTGATAGACATCCCTTTCTCATTCAGCATATTTCCATACAGCTTCATTCCAACCTTGTACATCTCCTCTAAGTCAGATCTAGAGCACATTCTGATAAGTCTTCCCCATGTAGAACAGACCTCATACTTCCCATCTGCTCTTTTGACTCTAATGTACTCCTTTCTCTGATCTACCAAGGTATCCCAGAAGATGATCTCAGGAGGCATGGAAGATAATGGGTCAACTTTGATTGGATCAGTATTAACCACAGTGATATACATCTCACATTGAGCATTACTTGGTTGACCTGATGGAGTTGCTACTTCTTCTTCAGCAACCTTTGTATCATCTTTCTTTTCTGGAACATCCTCTTCTTTTTCTTCTTCTACCGCTGGTTCTACCCTAGGTTTCTTGACAAATTTCCTCTTGGTAGTTATAGACTTGATTCTTGTTCTTTTTAGTGACACCAGCTTTTCACCCAGGGTTTCTTCTTGCTTTTTAGGAGTGTCATGTTTGGCTTTAATCAAAGTCTCTGCAACTTCAACATCTTCCAAAGTGGGCTTTTTAGTTTCTGTTGCTTCCTTTGTTTCTGCCGCTTCTTCTGTTTCTGCTGCCTCTTGAATGGTTTCTGCTGCTTCTGCTTTTTGACTTTCATCAGCATTAACCGTTTCTGCTGTTGGTTCAGTTTCTGCTTCTTTCTGGATTTCAGCAGCATTAACCGTTTCTGCTGCATGATCAGTTTCTGCTGTTGGTTCAGTTTCTGCTTCTTTCTGGATTGCAGCAGCATTAACCGTTTCTGCTGCATGATCAGTTTCTGCTGTTGGTTCAGTTTCTGCTTCTTTCTGGATTTCAGCAGTATTAACCTTTTCTGCTTCTTTTGCAATTTCTTCAACACACTCATTCTCCCCCTTTTCCTGTGCACTCTCTATGTTGAATTCAGCTTCTGACTCCCCCTTTTTGGGAGCATCATTGTTGTGGCTTCTTCTTTTAAGAACATACTGAGCTTTCTTCTTCCTGTGCATCAACTTTGTAATCAGCTTCTTATGCTTCTCAAGCTGTGTTTGTTGATATAGGACCACTTTCTGGAGTCCATCTATCTCCCTTTGCTGACGTACAACATCTGTGTTGATATTGGCAATGGTTTCCATCAATTCCTCATATGTATATCTATCCTCACCTTGTTTAGGAGTTTTTACTTCCTTTAAAGGATCACTGGAACTTTTAGTAGGTGTCTTTTGCCTAGCAAAAGCACTGCCTACCCCCGTGGTTTCTTGGCACCTGGGACCTCTGAATGATTTCTCATTCTGAGTTGCCGTGAGGAAGGTCTTAGGTATGTTACCACTGTCCTTCTCTGTGCTAGCAGAAGTAGTGGCAACCTTGCTACTCACATGCTCATCCTTCTCCTTAGTGAGCACCTTCTTGGGGTTGTGAGACACCCCTGTGGTTTCCCTTTCGATATTCTCTATTGGAGAATGCTCCAATAGAGGGCTTAAAGGCTTTGGGCTTGTAGGAGGTACAACAAGGGAAGGAGCCTTGTGTACCATTCTTCTTGTAAACTTTTTGGTTATGTGAGGAGTGGGTCTTTGAAGAATGGACTGAGGGATTTCTTTGGTGATTGAAGGTGGGGTTTGGCTATCAGTGGGTTGGTCGAATGAGGGCCTTGACCCTGATGCCATACCTTCTTGTGTGTGGGACACACCCATCATTGTCGAGAACAATGGAGTGTCAACTCCTTCCGAGTCCCCGGAAGTTCTTCTCATATTTGAGAAGACCTTTCCTTTAGGGGGTTTAGGTACATATACCTCAGTAAATGGAGGCAAATCCGTCAATTCCTGAGTAATCACTGCTTGGACAAACCTTGGGTACATATAAAAACTCCTTTTGGATTCCAGGTTTGACACAAGATCATTGAAAATCATTTGTGAAAAATTAAACTTCCTGTCAGTGGCCAAGCAGACCAGGGCATAAGCAATGGTACTGCTAAACTCACTCCATCCAGTAGTTTTCTTTGAAATGCAATGCATTAAGGTATGAACAAAGAATCGCCATTGTGTAGAAAATTTGGACTTGAAAAACTTAAAGATTCCAATGGGACCTTCATACCCCATTCTCGTTAAAGTTGAGTATATATCGTCATTAGGAATAGACGTCATACCTGAGGCATCATCCAATCGAAGAGTGATGCGAATAAGCTCCTCTGTAACATTAAAGGGTTTGTCACACACCCTTGTTTTGATGATTTTCTGCCCATCTTCAGACACTACGGTGGCATTTTCCCAGAACTGCTTCTGATGCTCGATGTAGATTGTCGGGGTCACCGTTAGGGCATAGGATATATGCGTGGACTTGAGGAAATCCACAATGTCGTGAAAACCTGCGGACTGTTTTGGCTTCTGGAGCATGGCAATCTCGTTGTGTTCGTCGATAAACTTCATTGTACCTGAGGATTCTTGACAGAAAAACAGAGATTCTTGGGAGAGAATAGTTAGAAAGAGAGAGAGATGAATGGAATTCAAAGAGACGTTATGAACTTTGGCGGGCTGAAAGAGGTATTTATAGCAGTATTAGCCCTAATTTTTCATTTAAAACAATATTAACGACAAATGCAGTATTAAGTACGAAGTAGTAGTAACTATGTACTGGCGGTAGTGACTATGCACTGGCGGTAGTAACTATGCACTGGCGGTAGTAACTATGCACTGGCGGTAGTAACTATGCACTGGCGGTAGTAACTATGCACTCTTCAGCACTTGTCAATCTGAGACATACAGAAGATCCTGAGAAAAAGAGTTAGTAGTACCAAATAGAGAAGGAAATATATGTATAAAAACTGAAAATCATGACTTTATTCAAGGTTGATCATGCCCACACTTGTTACCAAGAAAGTGAATCTACCCACATCAAAAGCTTTTGTGAATAGATCAGCAAACTGGTCATTGGTATGAACTTTAGCAACTTGAATTAATTTCTTTTCATTACAATCTCGAATAAAGTGATACCTGATCTCTATGTGCTTTGTTTTTGAGTGTTTGACTGGATTGTTAACAATGCTAATAGCACTGTTGTTGTCAATGAAGATTGGAGTGTGAAGAAATGTTACCCCATAGTCCAACATCTGATTCTGTATCCATAGAACCTGAGAGCAGCAGCTTGCAACAACTATATACTCAGCTTCTGTTGTAGATAAGGACAATGTGGTTTGTTTCTTACACTGCCAAGATACTAGTCTTGCACCCAAAAACTGACATCCACCTGAAGTAGACTTCCTATCCATGTTGGCTCCACCCAAGTCACTATCTGAGTATGCAAGTAAGTCAAAGGATGATTCATATGGATACCAGAGACCTAATCTAGGTTGCCCTCTTAGGTATCTAAATATCCTCTTGACTGCATGAAGGTGTGATTGCTTTGGTGTAACTTAGAATCTGGCACATACACATACTGGAAACATAATATCTGGTCTAGAGGCTGTGAGATACATGAGTGATCCAATCATTGATCTGTAATGATGAACATCCACATCCTCCCCCTCAAGATCAGCATTGATCTGTTTGTGTGTCTCCATTGGTGTGCTTGCTGGCTTTGAGTCTGATAATCCAAACTTATCCAGGATGTCTTTCACATATTTGGATTGGCATATGAAAATCCCATCCTTCTTCTGTTTCACCTGAAGCCCAAGGAAGAAAGTAAGTTCACCCATGGAACTCATCTTGAAGCTCTTGTGCATTAACTCCTCAAAGTCTTTACACATGTGATCATTTGTGGATCCAAAGATAATGTCATTCACATAGATCTGAACAAGTAGGGTGTCCTGCTTTTTCCTTTTAATGAATAAGGTCTTATCAATGATACCTCTTTCAAATCCATTTTCCATGAGATAGGTAGACAGGGTGTCATACCAGGCTCTTGGGGCTTGATGTAGACCATAAAGTGCCTTCTTTAACCTGTACACTCTGTCAGGATACAATGGATTTTCAAATCCAGGGGGTTGACAGACATATACTTCTTCATCTATAGTCCCATATAGAAAAGCACTTTTTACATCCATCTGGTAGACCTTGAACTTCATATATGAGGCATAGGCTAGAAACAACCTAATTGCCTCAATCCTTGCAACTGGAGCAAAGACTTCCTCATATCCTATACCCTCTTCCTGAGTATACCCTTGTGCAACCAGCCTGGCTTTGTTCTTGATCACAATTCCTCTCTCATCCTTCTTATTTCTGAAAATCCACTGTTGGTCCCGAAAGGCCTATACAAGTTTGTAGAAGGGGGGGGGGGGGGGGGTTGAATACAAACACACTATTTTACTTTTCTAAATTGTTTATTGATAAATCATTAACAATTTACAGCTTGTTGCGGAAACAAGATTAAGGATAAACCTAAATCTAAACAAGTTGGAACACTAAGGTTTCTTGCACTAAGAAAGATATGGAGATTACTAATAAAATCCTATCTTGAGAGAGATTTGAACTTGTCCAGAGTTAGCAAGTTACTTCAAATGAAGTGAGTTCATCTCTTTATATACTGCATGCATTTAATGCAAGTCAGTATACACTTTACACATGTCATCAGCGGATTGGTTGCATGTCATTGACCTTTGTTGACAACCTTAGTAGCCGCATGAATGAACAGTGTAGTATCAGAGTGGTTGTACGATTTCAGATTTTCGGAGGTTCTTTTCTGACATTTCGTACGGTGGCGTGCAAGGGAGGTTAAGACAAAAGTACTTTGTACGGAGGACTTCATGATCAGCTTTCGTTGATTCAGCGATTACCATTTACTATTCAGCGAATGATAAAGTTCAGCGATAGCTGAAGTCTTGTACTTGATACTTCACGTTGAGTGGACAAATCTGAGTCTTCGCTAATCCGCATCAGTTCATTAGTAGACTTGTCGCTGGTTCTTGAGCTTGATCTTCGACTTCAGCGTAGAACCTTTGTTGACGTGAAACTTGTCTTCAGGGATCATAAGTAAACAACTAACTTATCAGCGATCACCATAAGGACTGAACAGACTCAGAGCATTATGGTGAACAGTGTTCGCTGAATGTTTAATTTAAAGAGCGAGAGTTCCTATCAGCGGTACTGTAAGATCTTAGTACTTATCAGCGATAGTGAAACTCTAATACATATTGTTTACATACAATTTTCACTAAGTATTTAAGAGAGGGTCATTATCAAATCACTGAGGGTTTGGATCAACAATCTCCCCCTATTTGATTATGACATAGCAACAAAGAAAATTGCTATTAAATGAAAACATAAGGATAAAAAGAACTCATAAAATATTTGTCCCTTTTACTGTTTTCTGGGATCTTTTCAGTACTGATGGAGTAAAGTACATTCGCTGAAATCTTTCTTTAAATCTTTGAATCAGGTTACAATGAAGAACAGAAAGATTACAAGTACAAGCGAAATAAATTACAAGTACAGAAGGATAACTGATACAATAGAGAAAAAGGAGATTATATCAGTTTTCAAAAGGTTCTTCCTTAATGAGAAGTTCATCAAGGGTCGTCTTTTCAGTGGGAATCATCCAGTCAGGAACCGTTACACCTTGTTTTCTTTTCTTCAGCGCTTCTTGAAAGATCAAGGGTTTTAGGTGTCGTGCCTGAATGTCCTTTCTGAAGTCACACCAGTAGATAAGATCTCTGAGCTGTTCGATTGGAGTGATTGGGAGCTCAGCGATCCGTTGAAAGCATTTACGTCCGTCGTAGTCAAGAAAGAATATTCCATAAGGATTACTGATGACTTTACCAGGGACGAAAAGTTCACATGGTGGCAAAGAGATGTCAAGGGCAGATAGATCAGGATCAGGACCAAGCACTTCAGCGCGAGAGAAACCAATTCCAGTTTCATTTCGTATGACAGGTCCTGAGTTTGAATCTTGACGTTTCTTCCTTGGAGAGCCTCTTTTTCTTTTCGGCTTTAGATCAGGAACAGGAGGAATATCCACACAAGAAGATATCAAGTCGATCTGTCTGTTTATCAGCTTTTCGAAATGATTCTTGTACTTAGATTGTGATGGTTGGATAGCTAACCTCATCTCCATCCATTCAGAGAGACCATACCTTTTTACAGTGTCAGCGCGAAAGGTTTCAGATGTGCCATCTTCTCTGAACAGTTTGATGTCAACAATAGGTACTCCGATAGATGTTCTTCCAGAGATGAATACCTTGTTGATCTTCGCTGGACGATATCTGAAGTGAATTTTCTCTTTACACCAGATCAAGGTGGTCTGAGAAACTTCAGTTTTCTTTTCCACGATCTTCTGGGCTTCTTCCCACAGCTTTCGTTGGATTTGAATGGGATCACGCTTCAGCTTGGGGTCTTTGACAGATTCTTGAGTGAGCTTGATGGCGTATTCTCTGTCTTTCTCTTCAGCTTCCTTCCTTTCAGCAATGAGGCGTTCAGCTCTAAGGTGGTCCTGGTATTCAGCTTTTGAAATTCTGAACTTGGGAGGAACTGACGGCAGTTGATCAGGCCTTAGAATGATTCGCTGATCCTCGAATCGCTTTATTATTTCTTCTCTTCTCTTTTGATCCTCTTCACTCAGTCTTTGAGGAACTGAGGAAGGCCTCTTATTGTGTGAGAGAGGTTGTTCTTCTGGTTCATCAGTCTCAGAGATCAAGTCCAAGACTGGGATTATTTCATCAGCAGCAGCTGGCTTTATTTGTGAAGTCGCAATAGTAGAACCTTCAGCGACATCCTCAAACAGGGGAGAGGACTAGCTGAAACGCAGCGATCTTACAAATAAGAACTGGGTAGAAGAACTTGGGTAGAAAAGATAGAAAAAGATTGTGGATGTGTAGAGAGGTTGTTGAGTAGAGAACTGATTGAGTATTGAGATGTTCAGGGAAGGAATATAAGTAAAGTTTAGTTTACCTGACAAACCGGCTTTTCAAATAGGATCGCTAGATTTTCATCTTCAGCGAGGCCTTTGTCTTTGCTTTTCTCAGCGCCAGAGGCTGAGGGCTTTGTCTTTGTCTTCTCCCCTGATGGTTCTTTTATGGAGATTCCTTTAAGAGCTTTGATCCTTGGGGCAGGTTTGACGATAAAGAAATCATCGTCATCTTCATCATCATCATCATCCTTTCTTGGAGAGAAGGATGGTTTGTCGTCAGGGATGTCGATGTCTTCATCTTCTTCTGCTTCGGATTCCTCAGCATCTTCTTCGAGTTGCTCCCCCTCAGATATAGAGGGGAGCTTCTCGGTTCCCTCAGGGTTTTCATCTCCCTGAGGTCCAGTGGTCATATCTTCATTCCTCTCTCCCCTGATAGATTCATCATGGGAAAGGTCTTCAGCGCTTTTGTTCAGATCTTCAGCGCTTTTCTCCCTGGAATGTTCAGCGCTCTTCTCCCTAGAGTGTTCAGCGCTCTTCTCCCCCTCTTTCTCATGATGACTGGGGGAGGAATGGGCAGACTCAGCATTGGTGTTATCTCTGTCTTCTGGGCCAGAGATTTTCACACAACCTTCAAGCTTTGCTATTCTGTCTTCTAGGCCAGAAATAGCAGGCGTGATTTTTCTCAGCTCTGTGCGATCCTCCTCTGTGAAAGATTCCAAAATAGGGACAGGGGCAGGAGCAGGAGCTGGACTATTTGCCTTGTTTACCAGCGTCTCGATCATCGTCTTCATAGAACCAACGTCGGTCTTTACAGAGCCTAAGTCAGTCTTGACCTCTGACATATCACCCTCGAGTTTTGCAACCGATGTCTTCAGCGTTGTTACTTCGCTGGACATGGTCGAAACTGATGTTTTGAGGCTTGTGTAGTCAGTGTAGATGTCGCAGAGCACCTTGGCAAAATCGCTGAGCGTCTTATCAAGACTCTTGATGTCTTCAGTGGAAGCTTTCTTCTCCACCACCGTTGTCAGCTTTGTCAAATTCTCTCCAGCGTTTGATACAGCTGTTGAGTTGTTGGAGAGTGTGGTGGTGAGACTGGACAGCTTTGTTTCCACGGACTTCAGAGAGGCGTTGATGTCTCCCAAATTAGGACCTGTAACATATAAGTACTTGTGAACAAAGGAAAGCTCAGAAGTTTCAGGTTTAGTTACAGTATTTAAGGTGGGATTAGTACCTGCAGGAGGATTGATGAACTCGTCGAAGTTGCAGGTTCCTGAATAGTGTTCCATATCCTCTTCGAAAGTACGGTGAGGTATGGTGAACTCTGCAGGTCCTTTCTTCATCATTTGTTGAGAAGCATCAGCGTTGGCTTCTGGAATGATGGCATCTCCAGTGTTCGCTGGAGGAGTGTCCAAATGAGTGGAGGGAGAAGCGAAGGTTAAGATTGGGGTTCGGGTTCTGAGTTCAGCGTTGGAATCGCTGACAATCACTTCATCAGTCTTTTGAGAGACTGAGGGAGGTTGGGTAGTTTCCAAGTTTCTAACCTCAGCGTTTGGAGACGCTGAAGTCTGGATTGGAGGGATGGCTTGCACGGGTGTGGCAGAGCGTACCACGGAACTTTCCTTCAGCTCTTCAGAATGAGCTGAGGAGTCTTCAGCATGGAATTGCTGGGGTTGCTCCTTGGTTTTCTTGATCCTTTTGGAATCAAGTTGGGTGTGTGAGGGTTTCCTTTTCTTATAAGGAGAGGATTTTGTGGCCGGGGTATCAGCGATTGGTATTGTCGCTGTAGGAGCCACAGAAAGCGGAGAATTTAGAAGAGTGAGAAGAGTAGAGAGACGTACCTCATTGGCGACCGGCTTGAAGTCGAGAACCTTAGGGCCAATCTGAGAAAGTTTCAGATCACCCTCTTCAGGATAGCTGTCCTTCAGGCCATATTGAAAGATGGCGCTGATGAATCGTGGGTAAGGAACCCATGCTGGTCTGTCAGCGGCAGAATCAACACGTTGAATCAGGTCTTCATAAATAATGGAGGCCCAGTCAATATTTAGACCTTTCAGCAGTGCGTATCCCATGGACTGCTGAGGTTGGGCGGCTTGATCAGAAGATCCGGATTTTGCTGTCATGCAGCTGATCAGGTGAGCGAAGATGAAATTCATCTCGCTGGGCATCTTGGATTTCTTTATCAGCGTCAGTTTCTTCTCAGGCTTCTTGTCCCTTCCAATATCCCAGATATAACCCATTGCATCAAGGAAAGCAATGATTGCTTCTCTGTCAGCATGCTTTTTATGGTCAGGGAATGGAATGAAGGGTTTTTCTTTGGAGGCATTTGGGAAGTTTAGGGCTTTGCGGATAATGGCGGGTGTGATCTTGATGGTGCCATACTCAGTATCACTGAGTATGCAGTCTATGGTTTTGGATGGATCTTTGGCAGAGGGTAGCTCAGTGTGTCTGGCAGAGTACCAGAACTGGGATAAGAGCCGCTGACTGGCAGGAGGTGTTATGGTCAGGGCTGTGTAGATGGGGCTGTTCTTCAGAAAACTTACGGCGTCGTCCAGATGTGATACTTGCTTCCGAGGAGGAAACTCGAGAAGAGCTGAGAGGTTGTTGGCCTTAGTCCAATCGAGTTGATCCAGCTCGAACTTAACCTGGGGGGCTTTGAAGATTTCCATTTCCTCAGAGTCAGTGGAGATGGACTCAGCGGTAACATTCAGCTTTGAAGATGCCATAACACTGTATTATCAGTTCAACCAAAGATGTTAACAAATAAGAATTATCTTAATGTGGAAAGAAATTTCCGTTAAGATATTTCGAATCTTGTCCATTTCATTCAGACAAAAAATGTCTTAATGAAGATTAGGGTTTTTCTTGATTTTGAAATGAAATGTAAAACCCATAAAGTCTTGTATTCCAGTTTCTAAAAGAAAAATGGATACGAATGAAGAACAAGTTTAAGATTTAGGTTTAAAACTTGAAGAACAACCATGAAATGGTTGTGTTCATAAAACCATGAAAGAAATGATTTTATTTTAAAAAGTTCTTTTGTTTGATCTTGTTAAAACAAAGAGAAGATCGAAAACAAGTTATACGCATTTGATAAAAGATAAGAACATATTAACCTTGAAGTTTTGATGAAGAAGATGATGAACAGTTCTTGAGGTTTTTGAGAGCACAAATGCAACAGAGAATTCTTTTCTTGCGGAGAAAGATTGTTCGCGTAAAAGACAAATATAAACCAAGAGTTGTTTATATAGGGATTTTTAGAGAGAGAAAACCTTGAGCGGGAAAAGGTTTTCATCATGACACGGACACGTGTTTGCATTTGATTGGAAGTTTGAACAAAACGTGCAAACGTGTGTCAGAAAGAAATCGTGCCGAGTGTTATCCGTTGCAATGACGTCACAACTGTCCTTTCACATTCTTTTAGGATGTCTCTGAGGTTTTGAAAACTCAGGGACTCTTTTGAAAAACATGAAGCACTGAATAGAAAATATCAGTGAAGGTTTAAGGAAATTTTCAAAATATCGCTGTTAAGGAAGAGATATTCAGCGATGCAATTTATTTTGAAATCTTGCATTTTCATGCGATTGTCAGAGAGAGAAAACATACCTGGATATCAGTTTAACCAAGTTTATTCAGAGAGAAGATGATGAAATGGATTATATAAGTTGATTTTATCCCGAAGGCTATACACGAATGTATAAACGTATCGCTGATTAAATGTGAACCGCTGAAGATTTTATCCTTCAAAGTTCAGCATTCCAAGCTCGCTGATGAGAAAGTTGAATCTTGTCTCATCAAGAGGTTTGGTAAACAAATCAGCTAACTGATAATCAGTTGGGATAAAATGAAGTTCTATATCACCATTCATCACATGATCTCTGATAAAATGATATCTGTTTTGTCTTTGAGTGTAGCACTAGATTGTTTGCTATAGCGATGGCACTTGTGCTGTCGCAATAGATTGGAATTTTGGAGAGCTGAAGATCATAGTCTAGTAGCTGATTTCTCATCCACAAGACTTGAGAACAGCAGCTTCCAGCGGCTACATACTCAGCTTCAGCTGTGGAAGTGGACACTGAGTTTTGCTTCTTACTTGTCCAACTTACTAGCTTTCCACCCAGGAGCTGACATCCTCCTGTGGTGCTTTTCCTATCCATTTTGCAACCTGCAAAATCCTTGTCTGAATAGGCGGTTAGATCGAATCCTGAGTCTTTGGGATACCAAAGACCTAGATTCGCTGTACCCTTAAGATATCGAAAGATTCGCTTTACAGCTTTCATATGGGATATCTTAGGTTCAGCTTGATATCGTGCGCACAAACATGTTGCAAACATAATATCGGGTCGGCTAGCTGTAAGATACAATAGTGAGCCGATCATCCCACGGTACAGCGTGACATTGACAGGAACACCCTTTGTGTCCTTATCAAGTATCAGCGGTGGTGCCATAGGGGTTTTCATAGCTGAACTTTCAGTTAAGTCGAATTTCTTCAGCATATCTTTAACATACTTTCCCTGATTTATAAAAGTTCCTTTTTCAGTTTGCTTAATCTGAAGACCAAGGAAATATGTTAGTTCACCCATCATGCTCATTTTATACTCATCTTTCATTCTATCAGCGAAACGAGTATAGTGTTTATAGGAACAGCTGAGACCCAAGATGTTTCAGCTTCACTATTCTGCATATCTGGAATGATAGTAGGACCATCATTTTCTACGGTGTGAGCATGAGGAGTGGGAGTATCTTCTGAATCACCAAGATGAGAAAACATCCATTGATTCAGTTCTTCTGTATCAGCGTTTGGTTTAGAGTTCGCTGAACGGGATTCGTCAAACGTGACGTGAATAGTTTCTTCTACAGTTTGTCTTCTTCGGTTGAAGACTCTGAAGGCTTTGGAAACTGAGGAGTATCCAAGAAAGATTCCATCATCAGCCTTAGGATCAAACTTTCCAAGGGCATCTCTGTTGTTCAGTATGAAACACTGACAACCAAAGATGTGAAGAAAGCTGATTGAAGGCTTTCTCCCATGAAAGAGTTCATAGGCTGTCTTTTTGAATCTTTTAACTATCAGCGACCTGTTTTGCGTAAAACAAGCAGTGTTGACAGCTTCTGCCCAAAACTGAGTAGGCAGGTGAGAATCGCTGAGCATTGAACGTGCAGCTTCAATAATTGTTCTATTTCTTCTTTCAGCGACTCCATTTTGTTGTGGTGTTCTCACTGACGAAAAGTTGTGAGAAATACCCTTGCTCTCAAGGAAGGAATCAAGAGAACTGTTTTTGAATTCAGTTCCATGATCACTCCTTATTGAGCGAACAGTCATATTGTTCAGAGTTTCCATCTTCCGAACAAAGGTGATGAGTTCTTCAGGGGTGTCACTCTTAGAACGGAGAAACATTACCCATGTGTAACGAGAGAATTCATCAACTATGACCAGCGTATATTTCTTTCCAGCGATGGATTGTTTGTTAACGGGGCCAAACAAATCCATATGGAGTAGTTGTAGAGGAGATGACACTGAGGAAACTTGCTTTGACTTAAAGCTTGCCTTGGTCTGCTTCCCTTTTTCACACGCTGAACATAAAGACTCTTTGGCGTATGAATGTTGAGGTAGACCAGTGACTAACTCTTTGGATGAAAGAGTATTCAGTGTCTTGAAGTTGAGATGTGAGAGCCTTTTGTGCCATAGCCAGTTAACATCAGAAGATGCTTTTGAGAAGAAACAAGATTTCTCAGTGGTTGTTGAGTCCATGTTTATAACGTAAACATTTTCCAAACGATAACCGCTGAGAGCTATCTTCTCCTTTTTGTCAGAGACAAAGCAGGATTCCTTAGTGAAAATCACTTTGTTATCCATGTCGCAAAGCTGACTGATGCTTAGAAGATTATGCTTCAGCCCTTCAACATATGCGACTCTTCTGAAGGATGTTGTACCATTTGAAAGTACACCATACCCTCGGGTGTGTCCTTTTCCATTTCCACCGAAAGTCACAGAGGGACCCTTCTCTTCCTTGTATTCAGCGAGCAGGCTTTTCTTTCCAGTCATGTGTCTAGAGCATCCGCTATCGAGATACCAGATACCCTTCTTAACCTGCAATACAAAGGAAGATTAGTTTTGCTTGGGTACCCACTTCACCATGTATACGCGTTTGTCAGTGGAAGTAGTTGGAATGGGTTCAGCAGTCTTCGCAGCATTTGAAGATTCAGCTTTGTCTTTCTTCACTTTGGTCAATTTATTGACCTCAGCGGTAGGAGTCACCTTGACCTGAATTGCAACTGGTTTGGTCTTCTTGGGTGCTATCTTCACCTTAGCTATCTTATCAGCTCTGGTGGCTGTGGGACACTTACTTGCAATATGATCGGTAAGTCCACAGTGATAACATTTCCTATAACTAAAAATAGTTCTAGGACCACTTGAGTGCTGAGCTTTTAATTTGGAATTAGAAGTACCAGCACCAAGTACACTATTGGTTTTTGAAATAGGACGAACATTCAGTTCTTCAGATTTCTTACCAAGGATATATACTCTGAGTTTAGGAGTAGGTCGCTGAACTGATCCAGAGGTCTGATTTCTAGAACCAGATGAATGAATCACTAAGGCTTTGGAAGCATTCAGCTTAGGTACTAAGGTACCGTTCTGAGGATTTTGATAAATAACAATTCCTTTACCTTTGTCTTTAGAGACTGAGGTAGGTTTTGAATAAACCATTTTCTCCTTACCTTTTGAGGAGGTAGGAGTTTCCTCAGGGATTGGTGTAACCGACGAGGAGTACTGAGATGATGAAGTGTCAGCGACTGAGGATACGAACGTTCCAAATTTAAGCATTGAACGTTCAGTGGTTGGTTTTGGAGTATCATTTTTATAACCCAGACCACGTTTATCACTCAGAGGAATCTGAGCCTTAATTATCTCAGTGATCTTTGTTGAAGAATTACACCATCCTTCAACAGTAGCTTGTTCAGCTTTTAATGCAGCGATAGCTTCTGCTCGTTCGATTTTGACTAGCTGATTTAAATAGACTTGATCTTTAAAATCATCTTCAGTTTTAGAAAGCTTTTCTATTTGAAGGTGGCGGTTTTTAAGCTTTTCAGCGAGATCAAGATTTTGGTTTTCAACCACAGCTTTGCCGTTCATGGCTTCGTATAAACTTCTAGTCAGTAGGTCGATTTTACGGAGACTATCAGCTTCATCAATATTTGCAATATTGGTAAAGAAGGAAGGTGATACCTGAATGGCAGATGTTGAAGTGGAGGGAATGTCTGAACTTTCTTCCTCTTCTTCAATCTTGGCCATGAGACATTGATTTGCTTCATCATCTTCAGAATCAGATGATGAGGCTTCTTCATCAGAAGCAGCCCAATCATAGTCAGCCATCAAGCCTTTTCCTTTCTTCTTAAAGCTTTTCAGCTTTGCATACTTCTCCTTCAGCTTTGAGTATTTGTCATCTTTATTTCTTGGAACAAAGGATTTCTTTGTAAAAGCTGAAGGTCTCATGATTTTCTTTGACCTGCACTCGTTAGCGAAATGACCTGTCTTTTCGCAGTTGAAACAAGTAGTAGTAGCCTTATCAACAAAAGCTGATGATTTAGGCTTGTCAGTTATTGAAAGAGGTTTGTTCTTTCTAAACATTTTCTTCTTGGCGAATCTCCTGAACTTTTTAGTTAGGAGAGCCAAGGATTCATCATCATCTGAAGAATCAGAATCTGATGACCTTTCAGAGTTGCTTCCTAACTCAGTGATAGTGACCGAGGGTCGCTGAGTAGAAGGTTCCTCTGAGATTAAAGCAACATGGGTGCTTTTGGAATCTTTTACAAGATTCTTCGTAAGATGGCTGGATTGCTCATGATTCAGCAATGTGCCATATAAGGTAGCAAGTGTCATTGATCTTAGATCTTTTGACAGCTTGAGACACATGGAATAATTGTCCCAGCTTTCAGGTAAACATTCTAAAAACTTTGTCAGCACTTCAAAGTTAGAATATTCCTTACCAACCGTTTTAAGATCTATAATTAAGCAATTAAAACGTTGATGAACTTCAGAGAGAGTTTCATTCTTACCAGAAATGAAGCTTTTGTATTGTCTTACCAGGTTAATCTTTCTTGAATCCTGGACTTCAGACGTTCCTTCATACTGAACACATATTGTGTCCCACATGGCTTTTGATGATTTCAGGTTCATGACGGAATGGTAGACTTCGTCAGGAAGGGCCATGGATAGTATGGATCTGGCTTTTGTATCTATAGCCACTTTCTTCTTATCTTCATCGGTCCACATGTGTATTTCCTTTGGAATCAGCCTTTCAGGAATAGCAGCTCTAGTTGCAGTGGCTGGAACTAAAGGATCAATAGTTACAGGGATGTGTGGGCCGTTTTCAAGATAGTAGGTCATAGTGGGGTCTACACCTTCTAGGAAGAGCATCATCCTATTTTTCCATAAGTTGAAGTTGTCTCTGGAAAATCTAGGGGGTTTTGCAAGAGAACCATTGTCTATATAGTTTGTGTTTGTGTGGGAGGCCATTTTCAGATAATAGCAAGGAAGAGAAATATCTTAGATTAGATCTTGTTTATGAGTTTAAACAAATCTGCTCTGATACCACTTGTTGGTCCCGAAAGGCCTATACAAGTTTGTAGAAGGGGGGGGGGGGGGGGGGTTGAATACAAACACACTATTTTACTTTTCTAAATTGTTTATTGATAAATCATTAACAATTTACAGCTTGTTGCGGAAACAAGATTAAGGATAAACCTAAATCTAAACAAGTTGGAACACTAAGGTTTCTTGCACTAAGAAAGATATGGAGATTACTAATAAAATCCTATCTTGAGAGAGATTTGAACTTGTCCAGAGTTAGCAAGTTACTTCAAATGAAGTGAGTTCATCTCTTTATATACTGCATGCATTTAATGCAAGTCAGTATACACTTTACACGTGTCATCAGCGGATTGGTTGCATGTCATTGACCTTTGTTGACAACCTTAGTAGCCGCATGAATGAACAGTGTAGTATCAGAGTGGTTGTACGATTTCAGATTTTCGGAGGTTCTTTTCTGACATTTCGTACGGTGGCGTGCAAGGGAGGTTAAGACAAAAGTACTTTGTACGGAGGACTTCATGATCAGCTTTCGTTGATTCAGCGATTACCATTTACTATTCAGCGAATGATAAAGTTCAGCGATAGCTGAAGTCTTGTACTTGATACTTCACGTTGAGTGGACAAATCTGAGTCTTCGCTGATCCACATCAGTTCATTAGTAGACTTGTCGCTGGTTCTTGAGCTTGATCTTCGACTTCAGCGTAGAACCTTTGTTGACGTGAAACTTGTCTTCAGGGATCATAAGTAAACAACTAACTTATCAGCGATCACCATAAGGACTGAACAGACTCAGAGCATTATGGTGAACAGTGTTCGCTGAATGTTTAATTTAAAGAGCGAGAGTTCCTATCAGCGGTACTGTAAGATCTTAGTACTTATCAGCGATAGTGAAACTCTGATACATATTGTTTACATACAATTTTCACTAAGTATTTAAGAGAGGGTCATTATCAAATCACTGAGGGTTTGGATCAACATCCACTTGGTGCCAATTGCTCTATGACCTTTTGGAAGGTCCACCAAGTTCCAAACATTTTGTAGCTTGAACTGTAGCAGCTCCTCTTGCATTGCTTCTATCCAATTTGGATCTTTCATAGCATCATAAGCCTTTTTGGGCTCAATTTGGGATAGAAAGCAAGTAAGTACAGTATTAACTGTATTTTGCTGATCTTGTAGCTCTTGAAGTCTGCTTTGATTCCTAGTCATCATGGGAGAAGCAATGTCTCCAATTACCAACTCAGGAGGATGATTTTTCTGAGTTCTTGATGGATAACCAGGTTCCTCTTGAAAGTTCACTTCCAGATTTGACTCATTTAAGTCTGGATTTTCTTCAGCTTCTTCAGTCACTTCAGACTCTCTGGAATTTGGACTTGAAGGCTGATTTTCCTCTATTCTTCTCTCTTCTTCATTCTGAATGGGTTCAGCTTCCTTTTCACAGAAGTCAACAGGATCAATTGTAGGGAGTGGAAATATCACAGACTGAATTCTGTGATCTGATGGTGGTGCATCCCTGTGTCCTGCATTTACATCACTACTGATACCCAAAGAATTAGTGAGTGAATCAATGTCAAATAGCCAATCAGGACCTGAACCAATAGGATTTGGTGTGTTCTCATTGCATTTGACATTGTTACTTTCTTCAATTATTCTAGAAGAGGTATTAAACACTCTGTAAGCCTTACTCTGAGATGAGTAACCAACAAGAAAACCATCATCTGCTTTGCTATCAAACTTACCTAAGTGAGATTTGGTATTGAGAATTGTACAAGGACACCCAAATGGTTTGAAAAATCCAATAAATGGTTTCTTTTTCTGAAAAAGCTCATAAGGTGTCTTGTTTTTAGGCTTTATTACTAAAACTCTGTTTTGGACATAACAAGCAGTATTAACTGCTTCTGCCCAAAAAGTAGTGGGTAATTTTGAATCAGCTAACAGAGATCTAGCAGCCTCAATCAGTGTCCTATTCCTTCTCTCAGCAACACCATTCTGTTGTGGAGTCCTAGGAGCACTATATTGTCTCTCAATTCCTTTTTCCTCACAAAAGGTGTTTAGATCAAGGTTTTTAAATTCAGTCCCATTATCTGATCTAATGACTTTCACTTGTTGATTTGATTGGTTTTCAATTCTAAGAATAAAAGATTTGATCAGTCCACTTGTCTCATCTTTAGTTCTCAGAAAATATACCCAAGTAAATCTAGAGTAATCATCAACAATAACTAAACAGTATGACTTCTTGCCAATGCTCATGACATTTGTAGGGCCAAACAGATCCATATGCAACAACTGAAGAGGATTTGGGATAGTGCTTATCTCTTTGGACTTATGAGAAGTTCTGTGTTGTTTGCCTTTGAGACAAGCAACACAATGATCATCACATGAATAAACTTTTGATGGTAAACCCCTAACAAGATTATTTTTAACAAGTTTATTCATTGTTTTAAAATTCATGTGACACATCCTTCTGTGCCAAAGTGATGATTCATCCATTGAAGCTTTTGATACCAAACAGTTTAGGGATGAATCAGATGAAACACTTTCTAAATCTAAACAATACACATTATCCTTTCTAGGAGTTCTCAATAGTATCATGTTTTCATCAACTACTTTGAATCCAGGAGCAAGAATAATGCATTCAGAATCAGTAAATAATATACTATGTTTCTTGTCACATACCTGTGATACACTTAACAGGTTGTATCTCAATTGCTCAACATAGTAAACATCCTCAAATGTCATCTTACCTTTTGATACATCACCTTTACCACTTATCTTTCCTCCTGCAGGATTATTCCCAAAAGCAACATGTCCTCCATCAATTCTTTTGAAATTCTTGAGGCAGGCCATGTTACCTGTCATGTGCCTGGAGCAACCACTATCAACATGCCAGATGCTCTTCCCCTTGAGCTGTTGGTTGCCCTGCACATAAGATAGATCAATTAGTTTTTATTGGGAACCCAAGCCAAAGTGGTCTTGGGTCTCCCTTGCTCATCAAAGTACTTACATTCAGTTTGGATAAGTTTTTCAACCTGAGGAACTTCAGTACTGGAGTACTTTGTCAAGATGATTGGTCTAGAAGCATAAACACTAGAAGCAGTATTATCTTTAGAAGAAGTACTAACAGTGTTAGCAGTACTAACTTTAGAAGAAGTACTAACAGTGTTAGCAGTACTAACTTTAGAAGAAGTACTAACAGTGTTAGCAGTACTAACATTGAAAGCAGTATTATCTTTAGAAGAAGTACTAACAGTGTTAGCAGTACTAACACTGGAAGCAGTATTATCTTTAGAAGAAGTACTAACAGTGTTAGCAGTACTAACACTGGTGCTTTTAGGAACCCACATTGTGATACATTCTTTTTCAGTCTTTTTCCTCATGTGGCTTTTGGATTTAGCTTGTTTCTTAGCCACATGGTTCCTTACAGGCTTCCTATAACCATTTGATTTTTGAAAAGTTCTTTGAAAATTTATCCTTTGGTTAATAGGATTGAAATAACAGTGTTTGGCAAGGTGATTCAATTTGCCACAGATAAAACAAGGTTTTGGTCTGTTAATCCTTTGCAGATTAATTCCTTATTTTTGAGCCCATTGATTGTTCCAGTTTCTTTGATTTCCCCTCTTTTTATCATGTTTTTGGGGCTCATTCTTTTGAGAATTCTTGCAAGAACAATGTTCACAAGTATTGGAATTCACAACAGTGGTCTGTGCAGTCTTGATGTAATTCTCTAAGGGGATCTCTCCACTGACATTCTTGCTCCTTTTCTTAGACTCTTCTTTTTCAGTTTTATTCTCAACAACAACTTCATCTAATGGATCTACTTTAGTAGCTCCTTCAGGTAAGTCCTTCCTATCCTTGGTTTCTAACAGGTCTGACCTAGGAGGGATGTATGTGTTGTTGTAGGGTGGGGGTGTGGCATTGTACCCTAGGCCTGATTTCATCTTACTGTGGATTTGAGCATTTATTATGGTGTCCATGACTTTAGAAGCACATGAAAACTTTTCAACATCAAGTTTTATTTTCTCAAGTTCTCCTTTTAATTTCTCACATTCCTCCCTAGACTCTTTCAGTTGGAACTCCAGACCATTCTTTTCCCACTTCCAGCAGTTTGTATCATATGAGTGTTGAAGTTCATTGGCTTGAAAAGCCTTAATTTGTTCTTCAAATCTCTCAACAATCACTACATAATCTCTTCTATCCTTTTCTAATCTCTTAAGGTCATCACACATTCCCTGGTTGTGATCTCTATGTTTTTTCACAGTGTCTATACAAGCTTGAGAACAGAGATTAGATTTTACCTCAGTAGGAAGATCTGAGACTTCTGCCATGAGTGCATGATTCTGAATTGCCTCTTCTGCTTGATCACTCCAATCAAATCCCATTCCTTGTTGAGAAACAAGGGCTTGAACAGAGTTTCTGTTCTGGTTGAAGCTTCCAGTCTGAGCTTGTTGATGGTTGTTTTGAGATACTCCACCTCTGCATTCTCTGGCAAAGTGTCCCATCTTATGACACTTGTAGCATTCCACCTTAGACTTGTCAAACCCATCACCATCTTCTCTTCTTTGGGAAAAGTTGTTCCTCCCAGTCCTCTTTATAAACTTCTTCACCCTCATAGAAAGCATAGCCATCTGCCACTTGATATCCATCTCCTCAAGATCATCAGCATTAATCTGTTCTAAGTCATCATTAATTAATGAGGAGTTAACATGACTAGAAAAGAGAGATTCTAGTACAGAATCATTGGCCTTCTCCTGATTGACTCCACCAGCAGTACTAACTGATTCAGGGTTAGCAGTAGAATCAGTTGATGCTGATAGGAGTGCAGCATTATACACATATCCTGAGGGCTTCTTCTTGGCTTCAACCACTGCTTCAAATACCCTAAGATCATTGTAAAGATCATCAAGCTCTTTATCTTCTAACTGGTCATTCTGTCTGAAAGACACAGTATACATTGTCCATTCCTCACCTAATGATCTTAGAAACTTCCTGTTTACATCATCAGCCTCCATACGAACTCCAACTGTAGCTAATTCTCCAATCAACTTATTAAATCTATCAAAAGTTTGAGTCATAGACTCATTCTTTGTAGAAGTAAAATTTTCATATTGTTGCTTAAGAATTGCCTTCTGGTTCCTCTTGGTGCTCTTGGTACCAGTGAATCTCTTTTCCAATGCATTCCATAAAATCTGAGCATCAGTGCAGTGATGAAATTGGTGCTGATACTCATTGGGAATAGCCAAAAGCAGAGTGCTTAAGGCTTTCATCTCTGTTTGTCTAACCTTTCTTTCTGCATCAGTCTTTGGAGGGGGTCGTTTGCCATCTGGTCCAACCCTTCCTTCAGCACATGGACCATTCTCTATAATATCCCAGATGGAATAATCAGTAAGCAAAATATACTTCTTGATTTTAATCTTCCACATGTCAAACTCATTAGGCCTGAGCATGGGAACCTTTGAAACAAGAGTACTGTTAGATTCAACTGTGTTGTCCATAATGATTGTAGATTTCTAAGAAACCAGGCTCTGATACCACTTGTCAGGATCGATTCCAAACAAGAATAATTATACTTAGAAATCAGAATTAAAGAATCTTGCGGAATAGAACTTTAATTCAAACACACTCAATGAACAACTAATCGGAAAACACAATCTGTTTGTATTCAATATTTCAACTCACAAGTTTACAACCAAACCTCAATCTTGTTGATCAGGCTCAACAAGACGACTTCTACTTCTCTAGAAATAGGGTTCTATACCTTGAGGTTAATTCTCTCTAAAACAAAAACGAATTCTGAAAATCTCTCTTTCGAATAGCTATCTATCAAAAACTATTTATACTAAATAATTACAAGATAACTATCAAAACAAAATTGATCTTCAGAATATTCTTTCATGCTTATCTTCAATCATTCCATCTTTATCACCAACATTCTTGCATTCCATAATTATGATCACAAGCAGCATTAACATCGTTATGCACAAGCAGTATTAACATTGTTATGCACAAGCAGTATTACCATTGTTCCAGCAGCATTAACTTCGTTATGCATAAGCAGTATTAACTTTGTTCCAGCAGCATTAACTTCGTTATGCACAAGCAGTATTAACTTTGTTCGAGCAGCACTAGTATTGTTGTTCTGGCAGTACTAACCTTGCTCTGGCAGTAGTATTGTTGTTCTGGCAGTACTAACCTTGCTCTGGCAGTAGTATTGTTGTTCTGGCAGTACTAACCATACTTGGCAAATCTTCAGTTCCCAACAGAAACGCTCAAATACCGGTAATTCTCACAAAAGACAATCTTACTACTCTAGTTCCTCTGACAGTGAGCTTAATGATTATTCAAATAATCATGTTTTTAGAAAAGTAAAAATGGTTTGGAGAAAGAAATCAACTACAGAAGACAGTGATGGAAAGCAGTCTCATAATTCTCCTGTAGTTGATACAAAGTCGTTTATTTCCAAGACTTCCAAGACCGGTTCACGTGCTCCTGTTTACCCTATAGCTAAGCTGATCAGTCTAAACCGAGCAAATCTCTGCTGCACTTATTGTGGAAAGAGTGACTTTGTACATCCAAGGTACGTCAATAACTGGTATGGTACTTATAGTATCCCAAATCCCCATTTTAAAGCCAAGGCATCTAACCACCAAGGACCCATCAAGGCATGGATACCAAAATCTTTTTGATTTGTTTTTACAGGAATGTCATGTGATTCAACCGAGAATATTCTTTTCACATGACTGTATTCGAAGGTTATGCCACATTTGAGGGGGAGCATCAGGTATTTGACATATACATGAACTTTTCAGTGAATTCATAGAACCGTGGTAATGCATTATGAATAACTTACTTGTGTTTGTTATTCTCTGATTTAACTTCCATGTTTGCCACGTGTTATATTTTCTTGATTTAGTTATTTCCATGTCTCACATATTTTGTTGATTTTTCGATGGAAATACACTCGCTTGAATTCCAATTTTGGTCTCATAGTACGTCCTTACTTACTAATGATTCAGTTCTTCTCTGATAAATTAATTGTGACTTGTTCTTCACAATTAAACTTTCTGATCAATTGTTTCATTTGTTGCAAACACTGTGCTTACTGAGTCATCCTAGTCGCGCTTGAACTTGTTCTTTGATCTTCATTCACATTTTATAATGACTTCTGATCAACTCAGATCAGGACTCGTTCTTAAAAGATTGACTTCTAAACATGCCAATTTAGAACTCGTACTTCAATGTGTGCTTAATGTTGTATTGGTTCATTCAAATAGTGTTAGGAATTACATCGTTTCTATGGTCTATCCAGAACCGGAAGGACCTACCCAAGAAACACATCCTTTTTAGATAACAGTGAGGGGTCTAGATGTATAGACGAGTTTGGAGTGAAAAAAAAAATGGTGAGGATGTGACAGGACTTAAAAGACATATTGGTCCTTACCAAACCGAGTCAGTTAGCCGGGTAACCACACAATCTATTCATTCTCGTTCTTTGGAGATGAATATTGAAACAGACATGGACCCAGTGTCGACAACTCGTGTCACCCCACCTAGCCACTCAAGCATCTCACAAAAGATGTTTGTTTCATAAATGCACGGAGATTTAGCACATAATCTATCTATTCCTCACTCGCAGGTCTTAGATTTTGAAAACGGAAGACATCAGCTCCGGTCTCCGAACGTCATATTCTATTCACCGTGTCAATTGATTTTTAACTTGAGTCCCAGGTTAAATCAATTTTTGAGCCAAATCGATATAATTTATTCCTTTCACACATGCACGAGTCTTTGTGATTCCCATTGCATATCTTCGTGATATTGCCAGAACAGTTTGAGAGGTAATTTTTAATATTTTACTTCAATGATAACTGGAAGTCCTATCAGAGATACCCCAATGCCAACTCTGAACATAGGCCACACAATTATTTTAATTGTTGTGATAACAGTTACTATTGTGTTTCTGTGTTAGATGATTACCCCATTTTGGTTGCTTAACGTTTTATCTGGTACTTTTGCTACTCATCAGTGTTGTCTTTGAAGTTACATGATGCTCAGGATGCTCCTAATCATCATGAGGGGGAGAACTGATACAAATTCAAGGACAAAGATCATCATCACGAGGGGGAAAAACGTTATAAAAGTTCAAAGACCCAGACTATCAAGTTGAGGGGGAGTAAGCAAAAGTTGAGGGGGAATAACTGTTATAACATGTGCTGAAAATATTACAACGTGCATGGTTCTTCTATCCGTTTAACAAAGTGCTGAAGTTTTCAAAGCTAATTCAACTCGTGGTTCAACTCGTGATACTAAGAAGACCAGGAGCATAATTCAAGGGGGAGCGTGAAAGACCTGAAGCCAAGCAACGACAACATCTGTCAAAGGTTCAAGAGAAAGAGAATTTCAAGACCTGAAGATTCCAAGATCATATTTTTTTCTTTATATAACTTTAGGGGGAGATTGTTAGGACTAAAAGTCCTATAAAATAGAAAGTGATATAAAGAAATAATTAGTGTTATTTATTTGTTTGTAAAGCCTCTCAAGATAATGGGCTTTATGGCTAATGGGCTTGGGCCTGTCAAGCCCTTGGTATTTAATGTGTGATTAGAGTGGTAATTAGGTTAGAGAAGTGGTGAGATTAGCCGTGCGCTTAACAGAGTTTAGAGATAGAGTTTGTTCATCATTCTAATCTTGTAACTCTCTGCATTCAATCACTAAAGGATTAATCGTTTCATATTCATTGTTACTTGATCAATCTGGGATCCACAATATGCAAACAGCCATAAGGCCCATCAAAATCATTTCAACCAATGGACATCACATTTGGGTATTTGCACAGTGTTCATAGCCACCCATCACCTCACCGTGATGTCCGCAATCGGGGCCCCAGTAGATCCTCATGGCCCCCCAGTAGATGACAGTCTCATGTGCATATGAGATGGATTCAAGGCACATACCACAACTAAACTCCCAAGGGATGTAAACGATCCCAAGGTACACCAATCCCACTGTGCAACCCGACTCAAAATCAATATATCTCTTAATAAAGAACATGTAAACAACTTGCATGCATTAATAAACATTTCCACATCAAGTAATAATAAAGCTTTTCAAAGTGTTTAATCATGCCATCATGCTCAATATCGTATTCGGTCATGAGAATTTTAGCAAAATCTTTCATATGCAATAGCGTGTTCAATCATTCATGAGTGAAAACCATGTCCATATGCTTTACCATAATCATTGTTGAAAAACACATATCAATCTTATCACAAGTAAAGAGACTTAAGGGAACTCACATGTGCTTTAGCAAATTGACACACACTCCAAAACTCGTTTAGCTCAAACCGAAGACCTGAATTGGACGTCATAATAGTGTTATTAAACCATCTAAGTACATCCCAAAACATCCTTAACAAATCCCAAAACATCCCTTAGATGATGCCACAATCCTAGCCTTAAACAGTACACGAAACCAGAGTCGAAAACACGCGACAAGGCTTGGCACTGGTTCCCGCGCTAGTTAACTCGCGCCAAGAATCGCGCGGAGCATTGGAGAGCCCTTGGCGCTACTTCCCGCGCTAGTTAACTCGCGCCAAAACCCACGCGGAGCACCTGCACTCGATTTTCAGCCGAAAACTGCTCTTTCTCACTCCTAACTCGTCCCAAATCGATTTTAAGCCTTCTACTTGAGGTAGTCGATGTTCTAAGCCTTTCCCCACACTCCCCAAACATCAAAACATCATTTAATCCAACAAAATCCATCTAATCCTTGATTATTTTCCCATAAAACCCACCAAAACCTCAAACAAGAAAGAAAATGAGGAACACCCCAACCATGGTGATTCTTGAACAATACCAGAGTGGAAACCAAACAAAAACCCAAACAAAACAACCCCCCTTGAAGCATTCACCCAAAACACTAAAAGAATAGAGATTCCTACACCAAACTCTTCCCATTAATCCCTTCAAATAAAGAAAACTAGAGAGGGAATGGTTACCTTGAAGAAGATGAAGAATAAACACCACTTTCAGCTTCCAAATCCAAGCTCTCTTAAAGAAACTTCAAGAACTCTTCAAATCCCTCTCTAGCCACCAACAATACGTTTGAGAGAAGCATCCAATGAGGGTTTAGGGGTTTTGCCCCTTAAATAAATTTTTAGATTTGCCATTAAGTTCTGAAAGTTGCATCCTTCACACTTTAGCCCCGAAATTTCCAAAAGATTCAGATTAATGGACATGAGGTGTTACACTATCAAAACAAATGATCAACTTTTAATTCATTTGAGCACAACCATGCATTTTTCAATTCTCACTCTTCAAGAGGCCTAAGACATCGTTCCTACTTATATAGGAGGACTTCTTCATTCTTGTATAACTATAACTCCCACTCAATTTTTAGTAATCCTGAACATTGCCTTTATAACCCCCTTTTACGGCATGACGTTTAACAATGTCAAAGATATACCAATCACCGTGTGTGAAAATATTATACTCATGTCTGAGGAATCCACTAAAATAGTTAACCATCAATTCAATTAGTTATATAAAGAATTTCAGGTAGGTCTTGCCCAATGTATATTCATAATATACATCCATGTAAATGATTAGACATCTTCATTTCCCTATAGCCCATGAAACTAGGCGCTATCAGTCAACTTAGAAACTAGTCTTTTAGATAGTCGTTTATGTCCAATTTAACGACTTAGACTAGGGGCAATCCATATTTTATAATTTCAGTTCACTCAATAGGGTTTCATTCATCAAAACTTTTATGATGATGCTATGTGATAATTATAAATTATTTTGGACATTTTATTTAATTCTAAACCACAATTAAATAATAATGAAACTTTATTTCAAATCAAAACATGACAAATTGTTTAACATGTATGAAAGACAATCTCCAAAATTTTAAAACATAAAACAATCTTAAAGCCATTCTCCAATGTGTTTGATTCCCTTGGCCCTAGTGTGACATTCATGCTTGGGCCTAGGTAAAGGCTTAGTCAATGGATCTGCTATGTTATCATCCGTATGAACTTTTAAGTAGCCATTTAGAAAGGCGGTTTTGAAATCCATTTGCCAAATCTTGCAACACCCCGAAATTTCTCGTAAGCAATACTCGATCTTTTGACGTGTCTACCTTGAGTATAGGTATATACTTGTTTATGTAGGTATATATATACATATCTATATTCTTCTTATGCATGCAACACTAGCTTTCCATGCATGGAATTCATTACCGCATGCCATTAATCGACCAACCCTACATAAAGATCACTTACGTTGCAAACGGAGCTCGGAACAACAAAAATCAGGTGGCCGACGACTATGCCCGACGACTATGCCCGGCGACTATGCCCAGGGCATAGTCGCATGTGGCAATGTCGCGACTAGGAGGTGAATTCGGGCAGTAAGTGGTCATGCGAGGGCGACTTTGCCCCGCGACAATGCCCATGGCAAAGTCGCGAGGCATTGTCGCGATATGGGGGTCGGCCACTGTTTGTATAATTCGACTTTTAGAGAGTTAAACCTCATTTCCTCCCCCTTTCCACTGCAGAATCGATTTCTCACCTTCTTGGACGTTTTTCTTCTAATCTCTCTCACTCTCCCCTCACTAAATGCATCTAGGGTTTCCACCTACAACACCATTCACTTAACTTTGTAGTTAATGCTAGAAGGAGAAGAAGCTAAAGTGTAAGAGCTTAAAGTAATCAAGTTTTCCACATTGAGTCTACCATTTCTAGGGTTTTCCAAGAAAGTAGGTTGTCACCTGACAAACCTCTTAAGGTGAGTTTCTTAACTCACTAAGCTTATAAGTGTTTGTGTATTTACATTTCTTGAATAACTTGCTTATTTACTTGTTCTTTTCTTACTCTTATGATGTGTGACCTAACCTTCCTTTTGGGAAGATTAGAGTTCAACTTTGAGGATGGTTTTATTTGGAGGAGGAAGGAGATTGATGGGTGGTGTAGAAGTGTGCTCTTGAGTACATACACCCCCTTTTTCTTACAAGTCCAAGTATGTAAAGGGTAAAATTAGGGTTTTAGTATTGGTAACAATATTAAGATTACATGTGTATAATGATGCTTTTATGATCATGGTTACTTCTAAAAATTGTTATTTAAGTGCATGAGGAATTGATTTCTTGTGATGATATTGAAATGGTACCGAAATGGTAAAACTGTATTTTGATGTCTTAATGGACTAAAGACCTAGTATGGTTGATGTCTTAATGGACTAAAGACCTAGTATGGTTGATGTCTTAATGGACTAAAGACCTAGTATGGTTGATGTCTTAATGGACTAAAGACCTAGTATGGTTGATGTCTTAATGGACTAAAGACCTAGTATGTATGATGTCTTAATGGACTAAAGACCAAGTATGGTTGATGTCTTAATGGGCTAAAGACGTAGTTTGGGTTGATACCTTATGTTGGAATGATGTAACGTGCGGTCAACCGGTAATGGATGATATGACACCTTATGTATTGTACGAATGATCTTTATTATGAATTTGCTATTTGGCTAGGCTTTTGGCTAACACTTCTTTTGTATATTGTGTTTAAGCAGGCCTTCCTAGCGGTGGCACTTCCCGGGGTTGAGGGAAGAGTGGTGAAGAGAGATAGCATTTTTGGATGGACATAGAGGCGAGCTTTTGGTGTATAGAATGATATACTTTTGAGAGCGAAATAGCAACACCCGCATATAAT
Source organism: Saussurea involucrata (assembly GCA_033807775.1). Lineage (NCBI taxonomy): Eukaryota > Viridiplantae > Streptophyta > Magnoliopsida > Asterales > Asteraceae > Saussurea > Saussurea involucrata. The sequence continues at coordinate 178,297,765 of CM066321.1, forward strand.
CTGAACTTTGCTAAGTCTAGATTAATAGGTTGTTGAACTTGTTTCGTTCGGATAATTGTAATGTAAACGCTACAATATTAGGTTTAAATTTACCCCAAATTTTAGGGTGTTACAAGTTGGTATCAGAGCAATAGTTTAAGCGAACTAGGTATTAGAGTGAGATGCCTAGACTTAAACTGGATCGATTTAAGCGGTGAACTGTGAGATGGGTAGAACTCGTAAGATAAGGCGGTCTTAGAGTTAATGGTAACACACTAATTGAGAATTTCGATTGTGGTAATGAAGATTCTTATGTGTGACTTGTTTATAATTTCAATTAGCTACTGCTATTATGAATTTGTTGTTACATAAGCATGTTGGGATTGCTATAGTTGCGATAATTAATGAATGCGTTGGTACGTTCAATTGTATAAATCTTGTACTATGTTACTTACCTTCATCTTGGATGTGTGGCAGACAATTAATGGTTAATACTTGCAGTAGAGTGGATAGTCATGATGCTACGATATCCACGGCCGATCAACTGAGGGTGACGACGGCGGAAGGACCTCCACTTAACACTAACTTGTTGGGTGGTGGACCCGAACATATACCTCGATGAAACTTGGAGACGTCTGATCCCGTCTTAGAGGAAGTAACGGCTGAGACCAGAATGATGGACCGAATGATGACGGCCATGAACTGAGCTATGGCACAACAGCAAGATCAATTCTTGAAATTTATAGAGGATCGGGATGCGAGCAACCGTAAGCACGAGGCAGTTGCCGAGAACATTCTGGTGACCGGATCTGGGGGAAATGAAATTCCCACCGATGGATTGGGAACCTTGGAAACCGGGCAAGCGGGGAGGCCTTGTTCTTTCAAAACCTTTCTTAGTTGCCGACCGCCCGAGTTTAAGGGCACAGATGATCCGGTTGTGTGCATGAACTGGTTAAGAGAAATCGAACAGGCCTTCCGAACTAGCGAGCGCGGAGAGAATCAGAAGGCTAAATTTGGTTCGCAAATGCTAAGAGGGGCGACCCTCACTTGGTGGAACGTCTACTCCACCTCACTCGAGACTTCCGTTTTGGCCAAACTGAGTTGGCCAACGTTAAAAAAGAAAGTGTTGGAGGAGTACTGTAATGAGAGGGCCATGGACCGGATTGAAGAGAGTTTTCAGAACTTAAAGAAGGGCAATCTACCGGTGAAAGAGTATAACCGATTGTTCATAGATAAGCTGGGGTTGGTGGGGCATTTGGTCCCGAATGAGAAGGAGAAAATCAAGGCTTACATCAAGGGCCTACCTTCGGACATGATGACAATGGTCCGAGTATCTAAAGCCTCCACCCTTCGTGTGGCAATCGAGGAAGCTCAATTGGTTGAAGATACGTACAGTCGGGACAGGGAGGTGACGAACCGGATCCCGGAAAAGAGGAAGTGCGAGGGGAGTTCCGCACCCTCCAAGAAACCGAGATCCTTCAGTAACAACTATCGAGGGGCCGACCCTAGGCACGAAGATAGGTGGTGCCCCAAATGCCGAAGCAAGCATCATAGTCAGTGTAAACCAAGCGGGATGACGTGTTACAAGTGTGGAAAGCCGGGGCATGTCCGCAACGATTGTCTGGCCAAGGAAATCACCTACTTTGAATGCAAAGAGCCGGGCCACGTTAGAAGTGAGTGCCCAAAAATGAAGAATGGGGGAAATAGAGGGAAAAAGGTGGACCCTCCGAGAGCGATGGGACGAGCATTCCAGATGACGGGGGATGAGGCGAAGGCCTCAACAGATGTGGTGTCGGGTACGTTTCTCCTAAACTCCGTGCCTACGCGTGTGTTATTTGATTCGGGTGCGAGCTTTTCTTTTGTGTCCAACTCTTTTCTTTCAAGATTGTCTATGCCCACTAGTAGTTTAGAACATGCTATAGTAGTAGAAATAGCAGACGGCGGACAAGTGATAGTTCGTGAGGTCTTGAAGGGTTGCAAGTTAGAAATTGAAGGAAGGGAATTTTCAATTGATTTGATGCCTATGGTAATTGGAGGATTTGATGTAGTAGTCGGGATGGATTGGTTAGCCACGAACCAAGCTGAAGTTGTTTGCACAAAGAAGTTAATACGAATTCTTAAGTTGGACGGGAGTGTGGTGACCGTTTTCGGTGAGCGTAGGAAAGGGGATGTAGCAATCATCTCCATGTTAAAAGCACGCAAATATTTGTTGAAGGGATGTTCGTCGTTCTTAGCTTATGTGATCGATGCCAAGTTAGAGAAAAAGAAACTTGAAGACGTGAGGGTGGTGCGCGAGTTTCCCGACGTATTTCCGGAGGACTTGCCGGGTTTGCCACCGGACCGGCAAGTGGAGTTCAAAATAGACTTGATCCCGGGAGCGGCCCCGATAGCTAGAGCTCCTTATCGGTTAGCTCCATCTGAGATGCAGGAAATGATGACTCAACTACAAGAGCTCTTAAAGAAGAGGTTTGTGAGACCGAGCTTATCTCCTTGGGGAGCACCGGTCTTGTTCGAGAAGAAGAAATACGATACGATGAGGATGTGCATCGATTACAGAGAGCTGAATAAGGTGACCATAAATAATAAATATCCACTTCCTAGGATCGACGATTTGACTGACCAACTCCAAGGAGCGGGGTGTTTCTCAAAGATCGAATTACGGTCGGGTTACCACCAAGTGAAGGTAAAAGAAGATGACGTCCCAAAGACGGCCTTTAGGACGCGGTACGGTCATTACGAGTTCTTAGTGATGCCTTTCGGGATGACAAATGCGCCGGCGGTGTTCATGGACTTGATGAACCGGGTGTGTCGGCCATTCCTCGACAAGTCGGTTATCGTGTTCATTGATGACATCTTGATATATTCTAGAGATGAAGCGGACCACAGGCAACATCTTCGGAAAGTGTTGGAAGTCTTAAGAAAAGAGAAGTTGTACGCAAAATTCTCCAAGTGTGACTTTTGGTTGGAAGAAGTCCAATTTTTGGGTCATGTAGTCACACAGAATGGCGTGAAGGTAGATCCTTCCAAAATAGAAGCAATGATGAATTGGGAACCTCCTAAGAGTCCATCGGAAATACGAAGCTTATTGGGTTTAGCGGGATATTACCGAAGGTTTATCCAAGATTTATCCAAGATTGCTTCTTCCTTGACGCGTTTGACGCAGAAGAATGTAAAGTTTGTTTGGACAGAAGATCAAGAAAAGGCGTTTCGGACTCTACAAAAGAAGTTGTGTGAGGCCCCGATTCTATCCCTACCCGAGGGATCGGAGGACTTTGTGGTATATAATGACGCGTCAAAGATGGGTTTGGGTTGTGTATTGATGCAAAGAGGAAAAGTGATCGCCTACGCGTCAAGGCAACTTAAGGAACACGAGAAAAATTACCCCACTTACGATTTGGAGCTTGCGGCGGTAGTGTTCACGTTGAAGTTGTGGCGAAATTATCTCTATGGCACGAAGTGTACATTGTACACGGATCATAAGAATTTGAAGTACGTTTTCGACCAAAAGGAATTGAACATGAGGCAACGAAGGTGGTTGGAACTACTAAAGGACTATGACTGTGAGCTACTTTATCACCCGGGTAAGGCCAATGTGGTTGCCGATGCCTTAAGCCGGAAGGAGTATAGTGGAAGTCTCCAGGCGAGCCTCTCAAGGATTGAACTAGTGTTAAGTCTTATGGAGCAAATTAAGACGACACAAGCCGAGGCGTTGTTAGAGGAAAACCTCAAAGAAGAAGGGATGATTAAGCAAAGGCTACTCTTGACGGAAGATAGCCGTGGTATCAAACTGTTCAATGGGCGAGTGTGGGTGCCAAAAATTGGAGGGAGCCGAGGACTACTCATGGACGAGGCTCATAAATCCAAGTAATCCATACATCCGGGGAGCACGAAGATGTATAGAGACCTAAAGTTACACTATTGGTGGCCGATTATGAAGTTAGACGTAGCTCGTTATGTGGAAACATGTGTGACTTGTTCGTTGGTAAAGGCCGAACATCAACGACCGTATGGGAGCTTGCAATTGTTGGAGATCCCCGAGTGGAAGTGGGAAAAGATCACCATGGATTACGTGACCAAATTACCAAAGACGGCTAGAGGCAACGACACCATTTGAGTAATAGTTCGTCTAACAAAGAGTGCTCATTTCTTAGCCATGCGGGAAGCTTCACCAATAGACAAATTGGCGAAATTGTACATCGACGAAGCTGTGTTGAGACATGGTGTACCCGTGTCAATAGTCTCCGACCGTGATAGTCGGTTTACCTCTAGGTTCTGGCAGTCCTTGCAAGAAGAATTAGGTACGAGAGTGAATTTGAGCACGGCATACCATCCGCAAACGGATGGGCAAAGTGAAAGAACAATACAAACCTTGGAGGACATGCTAAGGTCGTGCGTGATCGATTTCGGTGGAAATTGGGATACACACTTACCTCTAGTGGAGTTTGCTTACAACAACATCTACCACTCGAGCATTGGTAGAGCACCATTTGAAGCATTGTATGGTCGGAAGTGCCGGACTCCGGTATGTTGGTTGGAAGCGGGGGAAAAACAAATTGCGGGTCCGGAAATTGTTCAACAGACGGCGGATAAGGTTAAAGAAATTCGAGAGCACTTGAAGGCGGCTCAAGATCGTCAAAAGAATTACGCCGACAAGAAGCGGAGACCGATAGAATTGCAAGTTGGGGAACGGGTAATGTTAAAGGTATCCCCTATGAAGGGCTTGATACGTTTTGGAAAGCGTGGGAAGTTGAGTCCCCGTTTCTTGGGACCATTTACCATTTTAGAGCGAGTTGGGTTGCAAGCCTACAAATTAGACCTACCACCGGAAATGAATGGAATCCATCCTACCTTCCACGTATGTTACCTACGTAAGTGTTTGGCGGAAGAAGAGAACGTAATACCGTTATCAAAAATTTGAGTGGGTAATAGTCGTTGCGTAGAAGAACCCGAAGCTATTTTGGAAAGGGAGACGAAGAAACTCTGACATAGGGATGTTAACATGGTCAAAGTACATTGGAAACACCACCAAGGCACCAATGTGACGTGGGAAACGGAAGAGAGCATGAAGCGTCGGTATCCCCACTTGTTTGCTTGATTTGGGGATTTCGCGGACGAAATCATTCCCATGTTGGGGACGATTGCAACACCCCGAAATTTCTCGTAAGCAATACTCGATCTTTTGACGTGTCTACCTTGAGTATAGGTATATACTTGTTTATGTAGGTATATATATACATATCTATATTCTTCTTATGCATGCAACACTAGCTTTCCATGCATGGAATTCCTTACCGCATGCCATTAATCGACCAACCCTACATAAAGATCACTGACGTTGCAAACAGAGCTCGGAACAGCAGCAATCAGGTGTCCGGCGACTGTGTGTCCCAATATGATCAAATAATCAAGAATTCGCACAAGATCTAGAGAGAGAGTGTAGAGAGAGAAAGTAGATCTTGTATTATTAGCTCCCTGTATTTCACAAGATATGAGTTATGCTCTCTTAGTTACATGATTAGTCAAAACAAAGCTATTTATACCTAAGAACTATACAAGACATTAAGCTAAGATTGACTTTCACAAACACATAATACATTGACTTTGACTTTATCATTAAATCTTGAAGACATATTTTAGACTTAACAATCTCCCCCTTGGATTCAAGATTTAATCATTTTGAGAACAACAGTCTTTGGCTTGTGAAAGTCAACTTGTCACAAAATCTTCAGACGGGGATCTGGCGGAGATTTTCTTTCTTCGATTTGGAGAATTTGTTTCTTCACACAAGGCACTTTGGTACTGATGATGATCAATCGATTTTTCTTAAACTCTTGAAGAATTCTCCCCTTTTTTCTTTCTTTGATTTGAGAAATTCTTGCTTCATTAATGATATTCACAATATAGCACAAGTTTAAGAAAAAGAGATCACAGGATGATCAATCGATTTTTCTTAAACTCTTGAAGAAGAATTCTCCCCCTTTTTCTATCTTGAGACGAAATCTTCTTTATTCTCTTTGACATGAAATTGAATTCAACATTTCTCCCCCTTTTTCGATGAAAGTGAGCATCATGATCATCGAAAACTATTTTCAATTTCAGTCGTGTCTCGGAGTATCACGAACAATCTCTTCCTTAATGAACAATCTTGCTCCCCCTCAAAATAAGAATTCTGGAGCAATTTGTTTTCTCCTCCTGAAAATATGCATATATTTCATTTAGGCACAGTAGTTGAAAAATTTATTCAAAGAAAATAAAATTCATTGAACTACATTTTATAACTACTACCATTTGATCATTTGAAACAAATATAACGCAGATAATACAAAAATACTTGTAAAATCATCTTTTAGCACACATTTAATTCATTGAATGAAAATTGAAAAATTTCATCTCATTGAATTAAATTTGTTGAGATTCAAATTTTCAAAGCAGTAGAAATGAAACATAATGCAATGTTACCTTTCACCACTTGTTCCTTGAATTGAAAGATGTGACAGTTAAGGATATCAACTGATAAGTATGAGTTCTAAACTGATTTGTTTAGAAGTCTTAGTCTTTGAAGTACGGGTCCTGAACTGAATTGTTCAGAAGCCATAGTCGTTGAAGCACGGGTCCTGAACTGATTTGGCCAGAAACCATTAACTGTGAAATCCGGGTTCTAAACTGATGTGTTTAGAAACCAATTCTCTTTACTCCCCCTTAAAGGCACAAGTAATCTTCTTCCGAGAGTTCAACGCTTTGCTTCTAAATCTGCAAACATAGATTAAGTAGATTTTGGTATCCAACGTGTCTTGGGTCCTGGCTTGTTAAGCGGAGCTCTATAAGAAGGAACATGATAAGTACCGTGCCAATATTGAGCATCATTATTTTTAATAAAATCATTAATTCCACAATAAGAAAAGCAAAAATTCTTTTGTGCTAACCTGATTAAATGATTTGCGGGATATAATGAACCAGGTTTAGCAAAAGATTTACCTTTCAGGTTAGTGTTCTTGTTGGGAACAGATGATTTTGGTACATCTTTTTCAGGAAACGTACCTTTAACTCTCCATTGCATGTTGACTTTCTTATATGTAGGAAGATTAGCAGATTGAAATTTGGAAGAATTATCCACTGAATGATCATAAAATAGATTTGAAGGACGAATCGGACATTCTGAATAGTTTTTGGATTTGTTAAGTGACTTGACTTTGTAAGATAAGTCATTCCGTTCCTTGGTCACCAAATCAAGCTTTTTCTGAATGTCAGACTTCACCCTCTTCTCTATCATAATATCAGTTGATAACACTGCCAAATTCTTTGTTAGCTTTCGTATTTCTTGCTGAAATATCTTCCTTTCAACAGAAAATTCATCTTTGACGCTCCTGGCCTGAAAGTCAGCTTTCTTTCTCTTTTCCAGCTCTTGTCTTTCTTCATCTAATTCTCTTTGAAGCTCATAAATTTGCTTTGACAATTTCTCATTGTTCGCTTCAAAGTCTTTGCTCTTATTTTCATTTTCAACTCTTTCCTTCTCCAATTTTTCTTTTTCAAGAAATAAAACTTTCTCAAAATCTGAACTTTGTTTGGAAAGTTTTCTGCATCTGAGTTCAAGAGCTTTCTTTTCTTCATTTTCTTTCTTCTCCGTCTTTAACGCTTGTTCAAGTTCAGAAACTTTTTGAGAAAGAGAAATTCTTTCTTTTCTGTGGTTTTCTCTTTCCTCTTTTAGTAACTTTTCTGTGTCAGACAATCTCTTTGTAAGCTCTATAACCTTTTTCTTGAGTTCTTCATTTTCAGCATCTGATAATTTCTGTTCCGTATCCTCTTTTTTAGCTTTCTTTTCTTCTTCCTTTCTCTTAAAAACAACTTCAGATCCAAGCATTTGCTTTGATAACTCGTTCCACATCTGCATTGGGTTGTTTTTGAAGCATTCAACGCGTTTGTAAATGTGTTACGGAAGTGCGAAGATCAAGTTGGATGAAGCTTCCTTGTTAGCTTTCTTTCTTTTAATCTCTTCTTCTGTAAAATCATTCTCCATTTTATATCTGATCATTGGACCTTCAGTGAATGATTTTATCATATTTTCTCCGTTTTCTCTACTTGAAATAAAGTCGATGAACGCAACAGTCCATTGTTCAAAAGCGGAGTCTTTAACCAACACTGGAGGTAGATTCATGTTTGAAATTTTTGCTAAGTCAGAAAGTCGCTAATGACAGTAGCGCAATTCTCGAAATGCGCCAAAAACGGTGGCGCAAAATGGAAAATGCGCCAAATAAGATGGCGCAATCTAGACTTGGAAAATTTCGAACTCTGAAAAATCTTCACTTAAGCTGGCGAAAAGTGTCAAATGCGCTACAGATGGTGGCACAAAGTGACAAATGCGCGTCAGTTGGTGGCGCAAAGTGAGACGCAAAGTAAGCTTTTCGTGACTGAGGATGGCGAGATTCTCACTTGTCCAAAAACTAATCTGATGGAAGCTAGAGGATGGCGCAAAGTAGTATGATGCTGGCGCAAAGCTGATGAATCTGGCGCAAAGTCTGGATCTGGCGCAAAATTTGTCAAACTCAAAAATCTCTTCAAATCCTAATCAAAACTTCGAATTAAGCAACCAAATTTTGCAGAGATGTTAGAAAATCAGTTTCTAACACAATTATGTGAACTAATTTCGCTGAAAAACACTGAATCGAAATCTGAATGATCGAACTGGTCGAACTGGCCGAATACGAACAGAAACTGAAAAATCTTCAAATTGAACCTCAAATAAGGTTTGAAATTAGCTCTCGATTCTTGAATAAGGTTTGTTCCAAAACAGATTCCTAACACGATGAACTCAAAATCCAGACGAATTAAACTCAAAAATTGCAAGAATTTGAGGAAAAGAGATTTTCTTGAAAAAATCAAGAAAATCAATCGATTTTCCTCAAAAACCTAACAATTTTGATCTCAAATCGTGCCAATTCTTCAGTAGATCTTCAATAACGTGCTCTGATACCAATTGTGTGTCCCAATATGATCAAACAATCAAGAATTCGCACAAGATCTGGAGAGAGAGTGTAGAGAGAGAAAGTAGATATTGTATTATTAGCTCTCTGTATTTCACAAGATATGAGTTATGCTCTCTTAGTTACATGATTAGTCAAAACAAAGCTATTTATACCTAAGAACTATACAAGACATTAAGCTAAGATTGACTTTCACAAACACATAATACATTGACTTTGACTTTGACTTTATCATTAAATCTTAAAGACATATTTTAGACTTAACAGCGACTATGCCCGGCGACTATGCCCAGGGCATAGTCGCATGTGGCAATGTCGCGACTAGGAGGTGAATTCGGGCAGTAAGTGGTCATGCGAGGGCGACTTTGCCCCGCGACAATGCGCATGGCAAAGTCGCGATATGGGGGTCGGCCACTGTTTGTATAATTCGACTCTTAGATAGTTAAACCTCATTTCCTCCCCCTTTCCACTGCAAAATCGATTTCTCACCTTCTTGGACGATTTTCTTCTAATCTCTCTCACTCTCACTCTCCCCTCACTAAATGTATCTAGGGTTTCCACCTACAACACCATTCACTTAACTTTGTAGTTAATGCTAGAAGGAGAAGAAGCTAAAGTGTAAGAGCTTAAGGTAATCAAGTTTTCCACATTGAGTCTACCATTTCTAGGGTTTTCCAAGAAAGTAGGTTTTCACTTGACAAACCTCTTAAGGTGAGTTTCTTAACTCACTAAGCTTATAAGTGTTTGTGTATTTATATTTCTTGAATAACTTGCTTATTTACTTGTTCTTTTCTTACTCTTATGATGTGTGACCTAACCTTCCTTTTGGGAAGATTAGAGTTCAACTTTGAGGATGGTTTTATTTGGAGGAGGAAGAAGATTGATGGGTGGTGTAGAAGTGTGCTCTTGAGTACATACACACCCCTTTTTCTTACAAGTCCATGTATGCAAAGGGTAAAATTAGGGTTTTAGTATTGGTAACAATATGAAGATTACATGTGTATAATGATGATTTTATGATCATGGTTACATCTAAATTTTTTTATTTAAGTACCGAAATGGTAAAATTGTATGTTGATGTCTTAATGGACTAAAGACCTAGTGAGGTTGATGTCTTAATGGACTAAAGACCTAGTATGGTTGATGTCTTCATGGACTAAAGACCTAGTATGGTTGATGTCTTAATGGACTAAATACCTAGTATGGTTGATGTCTTCATGGACTAAAGACCTAGTATGGTTGATGTCTTCATGGACTAAAGACCTAGTATGGTTGATGTCTTAATGGACTAAAGACCTAGTATGGTTGATGTCTTAATGGACTAAAGTCCTAGTATGGTTGATGTCTTAATGGACTAAAGACCAAGTATGGTTGATGTCTTAATGGGCTAAAGACCTAGTTTGGGTTGATGCCTTATGTTGCAATGATGTAACGTGCGGTCAACCGGTAATGGATGATATGACACCTTATGTATTGTACGAATGATCATTATTATGAATTTGCTATTTGGCTAGGCTTTTGGCTAACACTTCTTTTGTATATTGTGTTTAAGCAGGCTTTCCTAGCAGTGGCACTTCCCGGGGTTGTGGGAAGAGTGGTGAAGAGAGATAGCATTTTTGGATGGACATAGAGGTGAGCTTTTGGTGTATAGATTGATATACTTTTGAGAGCGAAATAGCAACACCCGCATATAATCTGAACTTTGCTAAGTCTAGATTAATAGGTTGTTGAGCTTGTTTCGTTTGGATAATGTAATGTAAACGCCACAATATTACTTCCCCTTTTTGGGTGATTCGTCTATGTCATTTAGTTCATTTCCGCAAATTATTCAGGTTTAAATTTACCCCAAATTTTAGGGTGTTACAAATCTCATAGTCATAATAAGTTTCAATCGCTAGGACTATCCGAATGGATTTAAGCATAGCAACTAGTGAAAAGGTTTCGTCATAGTCAATAGAATGAACTTGTCTGAATCCTTTTGCTACCAATCTAGCTTTGAAAACTGTTATGTTTCCATCCTTGTCCGTTTTTAATTTAAAATCCCACTTGCACCCTATGGGTTTCACCCCATCTGGCAAATCTACCAAGTGCCATACTTGATTTTTGGACATGGATTCCATTTCAGATGTCATGGCATCATGCCATTTTTCGGAGTCTGGACTCGTCATAGCTTGTTTGTAAGTATCAGGCTCTTCGCTTTCTAAAAGCAAAATTTATAAATTGCCCGTTAATATGAAATCAATAAATCTCTTTGATGGGATTTTGGGCCTTTCAGATCTACGTGTGGGTTGAACAACAGGAATTTCCACAACATTTTGTGGTACATCTTCGGCAATAGGAATTTCCACAACAGTTTGTGGTGCTTCCTCGGGAAGTGGATGATCATTGATTTGATCTCCTTCCGGTGTGGAGATAGCTTCCCTCTGAAGGGTCATATCACCCTGTTAGCTCCAATCTTTCTGTTTATAGAAGTATTGAAAAATAGGCTAAGTATAGAAGTCTTCGACAGAGGCTCTGCCGAGTCACCGAGAAGACCAAAGCATAGAAGTCTTCGACAGAGGCTCTGTCGAGTAACCGAGAAGACCGAAGTAAAGAATCGCAAGAAGACACTTCAATGCGGACAAGGCCACAGAGCCTCTGTCACACTTGACAGAGCCTCTGTGGTATAAAAGACTAGAGCTCTATACTAAGGACAATCGTGCTTCTCACAATTTCTGTTGTACGAAGATCCTGAAGATCATTCGTACAAGGCGTGACCTGACAACTCTACGTGTCAAACTCTGATGGGTCCTAGCCTTAGTAGAAGCCGGCGCATTTAATTAACGTTGTACCTGCAACAGTACTTGAATAGTGTCTTTGTACCTTAAGTCCTTGTTGTCCAGAACTTGTCCCCTTTAGAAGTAGTATAAATAGAAGACTCATGTTGAGTTCTTCTATTAAGCTTTGCACGATACACACACCATAAGAGCAGATTTCTTGTATAACTTTCGGTGTTCTTGGTGCTTTATTTATATCAATATACAGTGGGTTATTGAGCTAATTATCTAAGTTATTTCCACTTTTTACATTTGATATTGTGTGTCTTCTACCTTATTATATCTTTTAGTTCGTTAAAATGCTTCCGCATTATATCTTGTTTGAACTATTAGATAGAATCATCATTGTTAAGTAAAACAGGAACCAACAATTGGTATCAGAGCGGTTCTTGATTTTCTATATCAAGAGGTCCTCACTTACAATGATTTTTGGTAGAAACTTGGACTTTTAACCTATTTTTCATATCTTTCAAAACATCGTCTGTTTTTCTGCCATTCTCGACCTGTTTCGACTTTGGTAAACTTACAGAATCTGTTTCTTCGGTTAAATCTCCATTTTAGTGCATTGTTCAAAAGTTTTAAAGCTTATAAAAACCATTAGAAACATCCACTTCATTCTCTGAAGGTTTACTGTTCATACCCTATTTTCTTGATTTCTCAAACCCTTTCAAAATGACAAACACAAACAACTTCTTCACGGCTGGTTCTTTAACCAAGCCACCCACACTACTCAGAGATGAGTACCCTCAATGGAAGATACGAATGATTCACTTCTTCGAGGGTACTGACAAAGAACTCATCTACTATATCAACAATCCTCCTTTCGTACCAATGATCACAGTACCCCGTGTACCTGGCACAGACGACACTCCAGAAATCCCTGCTCACGATAAACCAAAGACCAAGGACAAGTGGTCAGATCTTGATTGGGCAAAATATGAAGTTGCTCAGAAGACTAAGAGACTTCTGATCATGGCCATACCCAATGACCTTTTCCAATCCCTAGATGCGTGTGAATCTGCATACGATCTGTAGAAGGAACTGGAAAAACAACTGGAGGGTGGGGCCAAAACTCAGAAGAACCGCAGAGCCCAATGCATCAACGAGTACTACGCACTCAAAGCTCTGCCGACAGAATCTCTACAGTCAACATATGATCGGTTCAACTCTCTAATCAACAAATGCAAGAAGTTCAGAATCCACAGAACTTCTAAGGAGAACAATGTCATGTTCCTAAAGAGTCTCAATGAAGAATGGCTCCACTTGTCTATGTCTCTGCAAACAAATCAGGACTTAGACTCCTGGACTCTGTCAGATCTCTATGGAACGTTGGCAGCCCAAGAGCCTCAGATTGCACAAGCAAAAGCTCAAATCAGTGCACCTCTTACGTTGGTTAGTAAGGCTACAGAAGCAAAAGAGAAGTCGAAGAAGGAGAAAGCTGTGGAAGAAAAGAAGGAGAAGAAGAAGAAAATCTTGATCGTTGATAGTGAAGAGGAGGATGTGGTGGAAGAAGAAGAGGCAACTATGGCCTCGATAGCTAAATCGTTAGCTCTTTTGACAAGGGAATTCTGTAGAGGATATTAGAAGAAGTCTGGTAATGAACGCTACGGAAGAGATGATAGTGGAAGAGAAGGATCAAATGACAAGAACGACAGAGGTGTCGACCAACAGAGGTCGAATGACGGGAATGACAGAGGTGGTGACCGACAGAGGTCAGATGACAAAGCTGGCAATGCTCCACAAAACCAAGGATGTTACAATTGTGGCAAGCCAGGGCACTATGCCAATGAATGCAGGAGCAAATCAAATCGCCCTCAGAGGGATTCTGCTTTCTACAAAAAGAAAGCAGAATATTATGCTCAGAAGTCACTCATGGTGAATCAAGAAAACTGGCAGTCAGATACATCCTCTGACGAAGGAGAAAAGAAGAACGCCCTGTTCTGTGGCATGGCCGAGGTCAGCTCCGACTTCGATAGTGAGGTATCCACTTCTGACTCTTACACTAATCAAGCAGAAGCTGATTTGCTTAAACTAAACATTGAACACACAGAACTTAAAAAGACCTGTGAAAGTGTTCAGAAGAAGCTTACCTTCTTTGAGAGAGAAGCTAGACTTCTCACTCAAGAAAAGGCTAAAATCTTTCAAGAAAAGGAAGAAATTGAAACAAACTGGAACAAACACCTAAAACCTTTGAAAGAAAAGATCTCTGAACTTAACTTAGCCTTAAAAGAAAAATCTAAAGAACTTATGGACGTTGAGTGCTACAGAATGAATATCCTAGCTCTTAAACATTATTTTCAAAAGGAAAGAGAAGTCCTCTGTCAAGATTTACTCAGAAGAGATCTTTTAATCAAGAAATATCAAGATGCACAGAAGGTGTACGAGAAAATTAATACACAAATAGGAAGACGGGGAATTGGCTTCTGTGATATAGATCCATACACTGGAAACAAAAGAAACAAGTCTCTGTCCTCTCTATTTCATATTGGAAATACAAGAAAACCTGGATTTTCAAACTTACTCTCTGTAAGCAAAAGGCGAAAAGTCTCTAGGGAACCTCACCAGAGGAAACCTCTGAAGATGATAAATGTGTGGTTTGAAAACCCAGATTTGTCACCTTCAATCTCTGTCAAACGAGAATCCAAACCTAAGAAATATATGAAAACTCAAGATCAGATAGGTATCTTCAAGTTTGGTAAGCCCGAAACTCAAACACAAGTTGCCTTTGTCTGCATGATAAACTCTAAAAAGAAATCATCGGCAGAGGCACCTGAGTTCAAGCCTAACATTTCAGAAGAAAAACTTAAAGATATCTCTGAAAAGGAGTTGATGGAAATCGGGAAAAATAACTTTTACGAAAATCTCTGTACACCCTCTATCAATCAAAATCTCTCTGATGAAACCTTAATAGATACTTCTGTTGAATTGGAAAATAATCTCACTAAAAAGGATGAAAGCAAGTATGGCACATGCTCTGAAAATCTAGCCTCTGTCGAAAGAGAACTAAGTGACTCAACCTCTGTATATGAGGACGATTCATCCTCTGACGAATCTGAGACTGACTCTAAGTCAGAGATAGTTCCTTGTGATTCAGAGGATTTTAAACTACCCTCTGGAGTTCTTAACAGAACTATTCCTCCCAAGGAGAAAATCACAAGAGTTCCTATCTGTCCAGATTTTTTAGACATGTGTATACAAGCCAAAACGTCTCTTGAGCTTGAGAAAATCAAACAACAAAAGAAAACGTCCTCTCAAAATTCTACAAGTTCAAAGACTTCAAAACCCTTAAGGCCTATTAAAGAAAAACTAACATGGCAACAGAAGGGTAAATGGGCTGAAAATAACAAATCTTTTTCTTCTGTGACAGTGAAACCTGCAGAAGTTCACCACAGAAGGGGTCCACAGAAGGCTGTTCTCAACAAAGGATTTTGCAAACAACAATCTAGCCTACATAGGTCTTCTTGTAATAGGAAGTCAAATGTTAGGATAGAATGTAATGCCTCTGTGCCCCCATTTAATGTTTTCAATGAAAAGTTCAAGCAAATCTCTTCGCACATTCATTATTGTCATTGTTTTGATCTCATGTATCGATTAAATCAACACTTCTCAAGTCCACACTGTTTCCTCTATACAACCAAAAAGAACACTAAAATCAAGGGTAAGAAGAAACAAAATGGTTATTCAAAAGAAGCTAAAACCAAACCCAAGAATGCTAAGGCAAACTTGAAGACCCCTAACAAAGCTGGACCCATTTGGATATGGGTACCTAAAACTCTCTGATTGTCTTGTAGAAGCAGTATGTGCCAATCTCGTATCTTGACTCCGGATGCTCGCGGCACATGACTGGCGATAGAGGTCTACTATCCTCCTACAAAGATAAACTCGATGGAGGATCTGTGACCTTTGGTGACAACAAAAAGGGGTATATAAAAGGCCATGGAGTCATAAAAAAGGAAAATATAACCGTATGCAAAGTTGCATATGTGGATGGCCTTAAGCACAATCTTCTCAGTGTTAGCTAACTCTGCGATACGGGTTTCGACGTAATGTTCAAAAGAACCTTCTGCTCTCTACAAGGTGAGGACACAGGAGTTGAACTTCTACGAGCCGAATGAAGAGGCGATCTTTACCTCATGAACTTCTGTGCCAAGAACAAGGAAGACAAGCTCTGCCTTGTTGCTTGTAAAAGCGAAGAAGCCTGGTTATGGCATAATAGGTTCTGCCACCTAAACTTTCATACTCTAGATAAGCTTGTTAAACTTGATCTAGTCAAAGGTCTGCCAAATGTTAAATTTAATAAAGATCATTTGTGCTCTGCTTGCGAAATGGGAAAACTCAAAAGAGCTTCCCATAAAGGCAAGACTGATGTATCTTGCCCTAGGCCTCTGTACATGCTTCATGTTGACCTCTGCGGTCCAATCGCTACACAGAGCCTAGGTGGCAAGAAATATATACTTGTCTTGATCGATGAATATTCAAGATTTACATGGGTTGAATTTGTCAGAAAGAAATCAGATGTTCCAAACATTCTGATAAATTTAATGAAAAGAATCCAAGTTCTGTATGAGTGCAGGATTCAGAAACTAAGAAGCGACAATGACACAGAATTCAAAAACTCTGTCATTGAAGCCTATCTTACAGAAAAAGGCATATCACAGAACTTCTCTGCTGCACGCACCCCACAACAGAATGGTGTGGTTGAACGAAAGAACCGCACGCTTGTGGAGGCTACAAGAACTATGCTGACAGCATCGGGTTTACCAATATCTTTTTGGGCAGAAGCAGTATCAACCGCTTGCTACACCCAAAATCGATCAACCATAGTAAAAAGGCACATCAAGACACCGTATCACTTGATCAAGAAAATGCGACCAAACATCAAGTTCTTTCATGTATTTGGATGCAAGTGCTTTGTCTTAAATGATAGAGAAACAAGAGGAAAGTTTGAGGTGAAAGCAGATGAAGGCAAGTTCATTGGGTACTCTGCCACATCTAAGGCCTACAGAGTTTATATTCTGCGATCACGAACCATTGTAGAAAGCATCAATGTGTCTTTTGACGATTCCTTTCAAAAGACTTCTGAACAAATCAGTTCAGAACTCGGTCTAAAGAAGGAATCCTCTGGCATCTCAAAGACAATAGAAGAAGACTTAAATCTTCTATTTGAAGAGATGTTCCATGATGATATTGATCCCTCTGCTGGAGCCGTCAGAGCCTCTGGAGAAACATCTTCTGCAAACCAGACTGAGTCAGGTATATCTCTAACTGGTCCATTAAATACTTCATCCTCTTCTGTGAATCATACAGATGCACATGCAGAGGGGGAGCGAACAGAAGCTGAAGATAATACAACCAAGGACTAAACCACAGAGGCTCCTGAAATACCTACTCCAGCGACTACAGAAGAATCAATACCAGAGGAAAACGAAGACTCTGTCTCCACTTCCTCAGAGGATCAAATTCCAACTTCAATCCCTATAGTCCCACAAGCTGAAATACCTAGCACAAGCACAGAAGTACCATCTACAATAGAGGTTGCACTAGAACCACAGTGTACAACTACAGAGGTTCATCTTGATGACTTAAATGACCATCTTCCAAGAACAACACAATGGACGAAAAGTGATCCTCCAAGCCTTATAATCGGTAACCCTTCTGAAAAGGTCTAGACAAGATCAGCCACTGCTAATTTTTGTTTCTATACAAAATTTATCAGTATGATCGAGCCCAAAAGAATCTCTGAAGCCCTAGATGATCCAAACTGGGTAGATGCTATGCAAGAAGAGCTTTTACAGTTTGAGAGAAACAAAGTATGGACCCTAGTACCTCTGCCACGAGAGAAACAAGCAATAGGGACAAAATGGGTCTTCAGAAACAAGAAGGACGAGGATGGGGTGGTCATTAGAAACAAAGCGAGATTGGTGGCCAAGGGATATCGCCAAGAAGAAGGCATTGATTACGATGAAACTTTTGCCCCTGTCGCACGGCTCGAAGCAATAAGAATCTTCTTAGCTTTCGCAGCCCACAGAGGTTTCAAAGTTTTTAAATGGATGTAAAATCTGCTTTTCTGAATGGTGAAATCCAAGAAGAAGTACATGTTCAGCAACCACCAGGGTTTGAAAGTTCCAAGTACCCAAAATACGTGTACTTCCTCGACAAAGCTCTGTATGGACTGAAACAAGCTCCAAGAGCATGGTACGAAAGACTTTCAACCTTTCTTCTCAATAATGAATTCGACAGAGGTACGACATATACTACTTTGTTTTACAAACGAAAAAGTGATGAGATTCTGCTTGTACAGATTTATGTGGATGACATTATTTTTGGGTATACAAATGCACAACAGTGCAAAGATTTTGAAAAACTCATGCAGAGTGAGTTTGAAATGAGTATGATGGGAGAATTAAATTTCTTCCTCGGACTCCAAGTAAAACAATCATCAGAGAGAATTTTTATAAATCAGGCTAAATATGTCTCTGACATACTTTCAAAATCCAGTCTCTCTGATGCCTCTGTAATGAAGACCCCAATGGCCACTGGAAATAAATTATTCTCAGATCCAAATGGCACATCTGTAGAGTGCAAGCTCTACAGAGGTATGATTGGGTCTCTGTTATACTTAACCACAAGTAGGCCTGATATAATGTATGTGTAAGTCCAGGATTCAATCTTACAATCAAACATGAACAATTAAGATCGTATTCACAGCAACTAGTCATATGATTTATTAACAATCTGTGAATTACAAGATATTACAATGAATTGCTCTCTCAATAGATCTCACAAAATTATGCGTGAAGAGTTATGTGTGTGAGTTACTGGCTTACAGTTACTAACTCCTATATATATACTGTAAAGAAAAGCTAAAGCTATAGTACATATGAGAAACAGACTAATAGAACAATTACACGTGTCCTAATTAGTAACTGAATATAACAGAATATTCAAGTCATAAGTTCTGAACATGTTGTTCATAACTTCTGAACATACTTCTGAATAAGCGCTTCAAAACATTTGTTTTCATAGTCAGAAGTTCTGAGTCTCCTACT
The DNA here is from genome assembly GCA_033807775.1 of Saussurea involucrata. Lineage (NCBI taxonomy): Eukaryota > Viridiplantae > Streptophyta > Magnoliopsida > Asterales > Asteraceae > Saussurea > Saussurea involucrata. The sequence continues at coordinate 178,316,587 of CM066321.1, forward strand.
CAGAACTCTGAACCTTCTAGTCAGAATCCACACTTGTAATCTTTTCGACTTTCCTGATCAGAACTTCTGAGTCTTCTGACCAAACTTAGAATCTTTTCTAGACATCTCTATTCGGAAGTTATGAGTCTTCTACTCAGAACTCTGAGTCTTCAATTCAGAAACCAACACTTGTGTTTTTGACAAAACTCTAGACCTAACGGTATGCCACATGCCTCTGTGCAAGATATCAAGCTAACCCAAAGGAATCCCACTATATCGCTGTAAAGAGGATCTTCAGATACCTTAAAGGGACCAAAAATCTTGGGCTCTGGTATCCGAAGAACTTCGGCTTTGGTCTTAAGGCATACACAGAGTCAGATTATGGAGGATGCAAGCTTGATCGAAAAAGCACCTCTGGGAGTTGTCAATTCCTGGGAGGTAAACTAGTCAACTGGACTTCGAAGAAGCAAAACTGTGTGTCCACATCTACAGCAGAAGCTGAATATGTTGTTGCTGCTAGCTGTTGCTCCCAAGTTCTGTGGATGAAAACTCAGCTAAAGGACTATGGCCACAACATATACCAAATACCCATCTTCTGTGATTCAAAAAGTGCCATAGCCATCTCTGCCAATCCAGTTCAGCACTAAAAAACAAAGCATATCGATATCCGTTACCACTTTCTGAAGCATCATGTTGAACATGGCACAATAGAAATGCACTTTGTGACCACTGAATACCAGCTTGCAGACTTATTCACCAAGGCACTTGATGAGAAAATATTCCTTTTCTTGGTAGGTAAGTTGGGAATGATTAACATGAGTTGAATCCTCTGTAAGTAAGATCTGATCTTCTCGTAAATATGTATACATTTAAAACTCTTCTGTATGTAAATTCTTAATCATCAAAAGTTCTGTAACCAACAGAGCTTCTGTGGAATTGCTCAGAGCCTCTGACAATCTCCACAGAACCTCTGATGAGATTGACCTATGTCCTGTGCACTACTTATCTCATTGGATCCAAGCATAGGTCAAGGGGGAGCAGAAGGAGACCTTGAACTGATCTACAGAGGTTGATCATTCAAGGGGAGCCAAAGAAGAGATGTCATCAATCAAATTCACAGAAGTGAAGGTTTTTGTCGAACAAGGGAAAGCCAAAAGATAAGTAACTCGTACAAATCCTTTTTGAAAACAATTTTCTAGGACACCAATTTCAATATACGTCCTAGAAACACTGTTTAAGACATTCCAAACAAGTAATGATCAAAAAGATTTTCGAGCCTTCCGTTATGAGAAATTTAAGGTCATAGAGCCTCTGCTGAGCTCAACAGAGCCTCTGTAAGCCGGATCCTCTAGAACTGCAAATTTCATACGGAAACTCTGTCGATCAACCTTAAATGTCTTCTTTAAGGATTTGTACGTACAAATGCACACACAAGGATGCTGGAAGAAAGTCTTTTGGTCGAAGAGTGTTTACACTCCACCAAAGAGTCTCTGTCGCCCAACCAAGACAATCAAAGAAAGTATGTCTCGCACAAAATCTTTTCCAAAACAGTTTTCTAGGACACAAATTTCCAAATATGTTCTAAAAACAGTGTTTAAAACAATTAAAACTTTGGATGATCAAAAACTTTTATGAATCTTTAGTTATTAGAAATTTTCACTCATAGAGCCTCTGCTGGCTTTGACAGAGCCCCAAAGCCTCTGTGGATGAAAATTTTATGCTAAAGACTCTATCGATCCTCTCCAATGAATTTTAAAACATTTTTGGTAAAGGTGCAAGCATAGAGTAGACATTAAAGGTAGGTTTCAGAATCACAGACATAACTCCACTACAGAGCCTCTGTTGATTCTGACTTTACTCTTTATGCAAATTCTGTAAAAGGGAGTTATTTACCGCGAGTGACAGACTCCACACAGAAGAAATACCCACGCGCTAAGCATTCATGGGCCGCGTACGACGTCTAATCGTGCTCTGACACATTTGACGTGGCAGATTTTCATTGGACGTGCGTGCCACACGTTTCTTCTGAAACTTGCGCCGCGCTGTAAAACTCAAGTGCGGACCCCAAATGTTTATTGAATTCACTTTTACCATGGAATTCTATCCGTTTCAACCCTCACTATAAAACCCCGTTCCCATTCTCTCTTAAACCTTTTACGAACTTACTCTCTTCATCTTCTCCGGCGAACCTTGCAATAACCTGCAACTTCTATTTTCTACTTTCTTTCTTGAAGATAATCTCCAATGGCTTCTACTTCCAACGCTACGGTGAACTCCCCATCTCATTCTGAGAACTCCCAGAATCAAGAAATAGCCGGAAACCTACAACAGGACAACTCCGGTGACACAGCAGACTTTGCCCCTACAACCCATCTTCTAAACTTCATCGCACATGAACACTTCGAAAGTGTTCTTCCTTTAAATCCCAATAACTACTACCTGGTTCCCTCAAAAACCGCATTTGGGGAAGCTCATGCCATCCTCCTTCATATTCTAGAAAACCATTATCTTTACCCCCTATTAACCAAAACTGTCAATAAAATCCCTGCCAGATACCTAAATCAATTCTGGCAAAGCAGCAGATTTGATCCCGAAGATAGACAGATCAAGGGCTACATCTCGAAACCAGACAAATCCGAGCACCTTGAACTCAAATTCAACATAACTATGTTGTCACTTGAGTTCAGTCTACCCACAAGAGGTCTTATAGGGATAAAGGCATACGCAGAGGAACCCACAGACACCGAGCTCTGCAGGTTTGTTGAAATGTTGGGATACAACACAACCTTAAGAAAAAGAAATGATTTCAGAAGAAATCGATTACCCCCTCTGTGGAACACGCTCTTCTCCATCATAAATCGGTGCCTAACAGGAAAAGTGGGTAGTCCAGATCAATCTTCTCACCAAATTTTGACAATTATGTACGGGGTGTACTACGATCTACCTCTGGACTAGGCCACCCTCATGATGCAGGAAATGGTTAACACCATTGACCGCAGAATCACCACCCAGAAGGCCAAAGGACGCAAGACCGATGCTCTACCTCCTCTACAGTATCAGCGGATTCTGGGTGTACTTCTAGAGCCTCTGCTCCGTCTACAAAAATGGCCAATGGAGGGACCAACGACCAGAATGTATCCCCTGAACAAAAACACCCCAACATAGCACGAAGTCAACTACTCTTTCTGCAGGCCTCTGCGAACCGCACTTCTAGGATATACAACAGATGAAACCCTTAAGTTAGAATATATACGCGATCATAGGACTCCAGAACCGAGTCCTGTGACACCCCCGCGTCTAGGAGTCCCCTTAGGAACTAGGGTTGTAGAAAGGATGTCAGATGAAGAATGGGCAGTGGCCTTGGCTAAGCATCAACAAGTTCAAGAGAACTTTCATGCTCTGAGAAACACAATTCTCACCCCTACTCCTAAGAGCAAAACCTCTGCCACCACTCCCAAGAAGAAGAAGAAAGCCCACAGAAAAAAAGCTACAGAAGGCACCTCAACCAGTGCTGCTGAAACCCAACTGTCCCCTCCTCATGCAACAGAAGGTGGATCCTCTGCACCTCCCCCTCCTCCAAAAGACAAAAAGAAGAGAAAACATAAGTCTTCTGAGGAGGGTGCCCCCAAACCAAAGAAAGGGAGGAGCAAGAAGAAATCCAAGAAACCCCACACTCCTCTGCAATCCATCGTAGAGGAAGCAGATATGGTCGAACAAACCCAAGACCAACCTCTGCAATCACCTTCACCCATCAATTATGCAGAAGATCAGGGTGATTTTTCTGTCTTCCTCTAACAACCTGGGATTGCACACTCTTTAGACCCTTCTGGATGGACCACAAAAGCTCTATCTCATCATTCAACAGAAGCTCCAAACTTCAGAATCTCTTCTGACTTGGATGATGATGACCAAACCCTACAGAATCTTTAGTCTGCGACTTCAGAAGTACTACAGAACCCCTTCACGCAACCTGGTTTTGATGTGCTAAGAGCAAGCCCAGAGGATCTGGTTAAAACAACCACCAAAACCCCATCAGTCTTAGTCTTAGAAGTGGATTCTGATGAAGAAGATGATCAGATAAACTACGCATCTCTACACCCAGATCGTATGCATTTGTCCTCATACCATCCCCATGTACAACACATAGTTGGAACTCATCCCGACTTTGACTCGCTAGGAAAAACCCCAGAAGCTAGAATAGAGGTAGGTGATGTGAGCCACAGAAAAGAGAAGGAGGCTGAGACAATAGATGGAGAAGAAGTGATAGGATGCCCAACAGAGAAAGAATCCAGAACTGATGTCTGGAATAGAAGAGGCACACAACCCCAACCAACTCCCAGTGCAACCCACATTTCTATTACCGCCAGTCTAGTGGCAGAAGGTAATATTGAACAAGAGCTGCACATCTCGAACCCACCCTAAACTGACCGGGCAGAGGAAATTCCTTCCACCTTTGTGCCACTAATAGCCGGGGAAACCATTCCAGGGGAGTACTCTCAGAAGGACTCACCCTTAGTTCGTGATCCATCGCCCCTGATCATAACAGAAATCCCTACAGAGGAATTTGTTTCCTCTGACACGCACACACATATAGGTCCAACAGGCTCTTCAGAGGAGCTTAGAGTGCACAAGGACGGAGAGACTCTAGACAAGTCTCCGAGTCAACATAAGGATACTCTTGTACCCACCTCTGGAGTGGATAAAGACAATATCCTTAACATAACCTCTATAGAGTATGAGGCTGATAAAGCCTCTACTCGAGGATTAGAGGGAAATCCTTCCGTCCTCAACATTGAAACAGGGACGAAAGAAGGTGTCCAAGGAACAGGGACTCACTCTGGGGATGAATGTGTTCCCCCAGAGGTTACACCAAGTCCACATATATCAAGGGATGAGTTCCAAACCCTTGTCACCTCTGTGGACACCACATTGAAAGAGTTGAAAAGCTCTTTTGATTCTTTTGCAGATACAACTTCCAGGGCCATTACAGATCTGAACACCAAAATGGACAATCTGTCCACAGAGGTGCAAAATGCCCTAGCCCAGATGAAGCCAACTGCTACAACCTCTGCCACCTCCGCTGCTGCTAACTTCAAGGAAGCTACTACCTCGGCCTTCCAAAGCTCTATGAAAGCCCTACTTGAACAGCTGAAGACAGCTCAAACGCCAACTTCTGCGGGCCTTACACCAGAAGATCTGAAGAAGGCCCTCGAGCAAGTTCAGGAGCAAACTATAAGGGAAACTCTGGCCATGAAACCCTCTGACTACATGACCAGAGCTCAGCTCACAGAACTCGGCCAAAGGGTAATCAACCAGGTCACAGAGCTCATCATAGCCTTCACTGCAGCCAACGCAAATTATGTAAAAGACTTCAGAAAAAGCGTTGGCAAAATGCGCTTCAACACAGAGGCAGAGGTCTGTTAATGCCAAAAATCACACCAAAGGGACAACTTAAGGTCGATGTGGACTTAATCAACTAAAGAAAGGATCTTTCGACGAGACATGCGACGAGGAATAAAATAAAGAAACAAGGGATTTGATGACGCAGGAAAAACCTCAATCGAGGAAAAAACCTGCGGACGACAGGGGGTGTCGTCGCTGCACTATGGTCGCCAATCAGGGGCGATGTCCTTGGACACTGGTGTCGATCGTACAGTGATTACAATTAAAATGAAGAAAATGCTTCGAAATGTAAAGTACAAGTGTTTGGAATGTAAAACAAGTGTTTGTCGTGTACGAAACAAAGTATGAACTGATGGTCGAGGGCTGTTGTGGTGTGTCGAGAGCGATACTTAGAATAATGGTTCTTCACTTCAGGTGTTCTTGAATATTGCTTCGGTTGTTAATCGCCGAATATTCGATGTGTTGAAATGTTGATTGAGCTTGATATTTATAGTCTTCGTGTCCTTAGCTTCATCCATGAATGCTCCTTTAATGGCCTTAACGAATGGAAACGGTCGTCGGAGTAATGATCTTCGTCCGTTACGGTCGCCGGCTGTTTAACGATTGCGTCGGTTATAGTCGTTGCTCCTTAATGACTTTTACTCCTGCATTAAACACTTAACAAACGGTCATGGTGAACGTTAGCTTTGGTCGAGATCGCACGTCCTTATATAATAGTCGTGCGGATCGGGCGACGCTATAGTCGAGCGTCGTAAGGAACTCTCGACTTACCTTTTATGAGGGACGACGATGGTGTTCTGGGTCTTTGTCGAGACCTTATCTTAATACAAGATATAGTCCTTAATCATACGTCTTACCTGTTCTGGTCGCGGTCGAGCGACGTGATTTTTTGCCCAAACAGTTTGCCCCCAAAATTTGAAAATTGAATGTCAAATTTAAGTTTTAAATTTTGCTTGTCGAACGTTTAGACTTGTGACCTGGGTTGAGGGACTTACCTGGTTGTCTTGGAACTAGACCGGTTCGCCTTTAACTGAACGAGAAGTTGAAAAGTTGTGACGTCACACTGACGCACGATGATGCTTACCAGCTGTCGAAGACAGGTGTCGAAGATTCGGATAGGTATGGACGCGTGTTGATCATCGGCGGACTTGACTTGTTGCGATTTCCTGCATAAATAGAGATCACAATGGGTTGTGATGAGGCCCTTCTTTAGAGATTTTCTTTAAAAGTTTTCTGTTTCTGATGAGGCCCTTCTCTAGAATCTCGACTTTGTTCAAATATTGGGTGGTTGGAGATCTATCGAGGGTTGCGATACCCAAATCGTTGACGATGTTGGTTACGATGAACACAATGTCTGTATATTCTGCGCACCCGGCGACGATGTTTTCTGCCACGTCAACCCTTTCGTCAGCCGACAGGGGCGGGGGTGTAAAGACGGGAGAGAACGAGGTGGAACTTATGGTGATCAGCTTTACGCTATCGCCGTCCCTCTCGTTTGACTACGTCCTCGTCAGGATGAAGTCACTTCCGCATCTGGGGAAACATCAGCCCTTAGTTTCCGAGGAGTGTTTTCAAAGGATCTCTATTGAAGAGATAGGGCTGTGTTTAGCCGAACCGGCGTTCCTTGTAAGTTTTTCTTTCAAAACTTGTGTTATCGATGTTCTCTCGTTTTTATGTTTTGCTAACGTGTTCCCCTTCGTATTTGACAGATGCTTCTGTTTCTTTTCATCAAGTGTGTCAAGACGGGAACAATATTGGAGTGGAGGTCACTCGTCAGAAAATAGATGTTCCAGCCTTAACATTAATCTTAAGAGCCATATTCTCAGAATATTATGGCGTAAGGAGTTGGAAAACAATTCCTAACATACTCGTTTGATCCTTGCATTAACATGTTTTGACGCTGCCACGATCTCGAAGGTCAAGACTCCGGGCAGAACATACGACCGACACTCTTCTCCACATTTTTTGTTTTATGTAGTTTATGCTCGAGCTTATTAGTGTATAATGAGTTTTAGTCTGTCTTTGTATAACTGTTCATTCTGTGAACATGTTATCGTCTGTAAAATGAGCGAAGAATCGTGCGACTTAGGCATTCTTTGCAATATGATGATTATAACTCAGACATTTTGAATTGTATTGACAATCATGAATATATATCATCGATGAATATGAAAAATTTTCAAAGTTTAGAAACTTTTATTGAGAGGTCATTAAAACCTACCAATCGTACGACGAAATTTAGATGCCCCTGTGATAAGACGAACGATTCGTGAACTTGGGCATCTATGTTGTGCGTTCCCGTAATTATCTATCGATCCTATGATGTTTATTTTCAAGTAACAATTTGTATGAGAAAGAAGTAACCTTAAAAGAAATATCTTTTGAGATGCGTCGCATTCCAACTACGCGGGATCTCTTGATTGTCGAGGGTCTGGAGTCGATAGGCTCCCTTACCAACGACTTCAGAGATACGGTACGGGCCCTCCCACTTGATTGAAAGTTTTCCCGCGTTGGGTTCTTGAGTGTTTTGGAACACTCGGCGAAGAACATAATCGCCTTCTCGAAAGACTTTGATCTTGACATGTTTGTTGAAATACCGTTCGACCGCTTGCTTCTGCGACGCCATTCTGATTAAGGCTGATTCTCGGAGTTCTTCGAGGGCGTCGAGGTTGCAACTTAGATTAACCAAGTTATGTTCAATGGTAGTGTGCCTTGAGGTTGGGAGTTGGACCTCGACTGGTAGGACTGCTTCGCAGCCGTAGACGAGAGAGAAAGGGGTTTGTCCTGTGGACGTGCGTGGCGTCGTGCGATTTGCCCACATGATCGAAGGGAGTTCTTTGACCCATCTTCCCTTTGCAGCCTTCAACCGCTTCCTGATCGAAGCTATAATAGTTTTGTTACTCGATTCCGCAAGTCCATTGGCTTGAGGATATCTGGGAGTTGAGGTTGTTAGCTTGATATTCCTATCATCGCAGAACTGCTGGGTCCTGTCGCTTTTGAATTGGGATCCATTGTCGCAGACAATCTCGGACGGAATTCCAAACCTGCATATGATGTTAGTTTGGATAAAAGAGATGACTTCTTTATCCCTGATTTGGGAGAAAGCAGCCGCTTCGACCCACTTGGAAAAATAATCAGTAAGTACGAGGAGGAATACCTTTTGTCCTGGAGCAGGTGGCAGCTTGCCGACGATATCCATTCCCCACCTCATGAAGGGCCATGGGATAAGCGTCGAGTGCAAAGGTTCCGAGGGTTTATAAGACATACCTGAGTGTCGTTGACAGGGGTCGCAACTCTGGACGTTCTTGATGGCGTCTTGTCGCAGTGTTGGCCAAAAATACCCTTGTCGGGATATACGATTAGCTAAACTACGACCTCCTGAATGATTACCGCATTCGCCGTCGTGCATCTCGTGGAGGATTTTCTGGGCTTGATTTTTGCTGATGACGCACCTTAAATTTAAGCCCGTCGATGATCGTCGATAAAGCTTATTTTCGATCACGACGTACTTAGATGCTTTGAATCTGATTTTTCGAGCCTCCATTTTGTGTTCGGGGAGTTGGTCGTGCACGAGGAAATTTCGAATGTCGCGTGACCAATCATCTTCTTCGTCTTCGATCTGGATGACGTTTGTGTTTCCAATGGACGGCGTTGCCAGGTGAATCATTGGAATAACATCAAATATTGGTTCAACTAAAGCGGACCCAAGGTTTGCCAATGCGTCGGCCTGAGTGTTCTGGTCTCGCGGAATCTGTTCAATAGAAAAAGATTTAAATTTTTTGGAAATTTCTTTTGCCACGCTTAGATATGCTGTCATTTTTGAATCCTTGCCTGCGAATTCTCCATTGATCTGATTTACTACCAGCAGAGAATCGCTCTTGACATGCAGTGCGGTTGCCCCCGAGTCGTGGGCCATATTCATTCCCATGATCAGGGCTTCATACTCAGCCTCGTTATTGGTGGTTTTGAAGTCGCATCGGATCGAGTATACCATCTTCCCCCCCTGTGGAGACTTTAAGACGACGCCCAATCCAGAACCTCTAATGTTGGATGATCCATCGACATGTAGAATCCAAGGTACGTCGTCGCGAGTCGCCACAACGGACACTTTGAGTTCTGCTTCTTTTTCTAACTCAGGGCTGAAATCGGCGATAAAATCTGCCAAGGCTTGCAATTTGATCTCGGTCCTTGGTTTAAAATCGATGTCATAACTACTTAGATATATACTCCATTTTGCTAAACGACCTGTCAACTCGGGTTTTCGTAAGACAGATTTAAGAGGGAAGTTAGTCACGACAGTAATAGGATGTGATTCAAAGTAATGACGTAGTTTTTTAGCAGCAGTGACTAGTGATAAGAGTAATTTTTCCATAGAGGAACACCTGGTTTCTGCGTCTAAAAGTGATTTACTTACATAATAGATCGGCAATTGCTGTTTTTCATCTTCTCGTGTCAGAACAACACTTACTGCATTTGGGCTGACAGCCAAATACAACTGTAGGATCTCATGATCGTGAGGTTTTGACAACAGAGGAGGCGACGCCATGTATTCCTTGAGTTTTTGCAAGGATTGTTCATGATCATTGGTCCAGTCGAACCCCCTATTTTTCCTGAGGACATTATAAAATAGATGACATTTATCTGAAGATCGGGAGATAAACCTGTTTAGAGCTGCTACTCGACCGGTGAGTTTCTGGACTTCTTTGAAATTTCGAGGAGATTTGATCTCAATGATGGCCTTGATTTGGTCGGGGTTAGCCTCAATGCCTCGACGAGTGACCATATAACCCAAGAACTTCCCGGCACTAACGCCAAAGGAACATTTCGTCGGATTGAGCTTCATGTTATACTTCTAGAGGATGTCGAACGATTGCCTGAGGTGATCGATGTGATCAATCGCTTGCTTCGACTTCACTAACATGTCGTTGATATATACCTCCATTATGTCTCCAAGATGGTATTTGAACATCTTGTTTACCAGCCGTTGGTAGGTAGAACCTGCATTTTTTAGTCCGAAAGGCATAACTTTGTAACAATAAATACCTCGATCCGTCATGAAAGCGGTTTTCTCTTGGTCGTCAACGTGCATTAAAATTTGGTTGTATCCAGAATAGGCGTCCATGAACGTTAATAACTCATGCCCCGCGGTTGCATCGACCATGGCGTCAATATGAGGTAACGGGAATGGATCCTTTGGACAGGCTTTATTGAGATCGGTGAAGTCGATACAGACCCGCCATTTTCCATTCTTCTTGGCTACGACCACGACGTTAGCGAGCCAATCAGGATATTTTACCTCCCGAATCTTTCCTGTCTTGAGGAGGTTGTCGACCTCATCATTTATTACTTTATTTCTTTCAGGAGCGAACTTGCGACGTTTTTTCTTGATAGGTTTGAACGATGGATCGACGTTAAGCTTATGAGCAATGACACTGGGGTCAATACCGATCATATCTTCATGTGACCAGGCGAAGCAATCAGCATGTTCCTGCAAAAAGGATATGAGTTTTTCTTTAATGTGGGGATTAAGGGATGAACCCATAAGAATCTTTTGATCGGGTTTGCTTTGATCTAGAACGATTTCCTCCAAATAATACTCATCGACAACTGTTGGGGAGTTTTGTGCATTTTCTAAGCTTGCGTGTACTGGTATAACGGCTTGTTCTGGATTCCCGTTATCCGCCATTTTCCTGCGACAGAAAACAGAAGAAACTCCAAGAAACTATTAGTAGAATGCACGTTCGTCGAGGATTTTCTCTAGATGTAGTCCCACGGATGGCGCCAAACTGTTAATGCCAAAAATCGCACCAAAGGGACAACTTAAGGTCGATGTGGACTTAATCAATTAAAGAAAGGATCTTTCGACGAGACGTGCGACGAGGAATAAAATAAAGAAACAAGGGATTTGATGACGCAGGAAAAACCTCAATCGAGGAAAAAACCTGCGGACGACAGGGGGTGTCGTCGCTGCACTATGGTCGTCAATCAGGGGCGATGTCCTTGGATACTGGTGTCGATCGTACAGTGATTACAATACAAATGAATAAAATGCTTCGAAATGTAAAGTACAAGTGTTTGGAATGTAAAACAAGTGTTTGTCGTGTACGAAACAAAGTATGAACTGATGGTCGAGGGCTGTTGTCGTGCGTCGAGAGCGATACTTAGAATAATGGTTCTTCACTTCAGGTGTTCTTGAATATTGCTTCGGTTGTTAATCGCCGGATATTCGATGTGTTGAAATGTTGATTGAGCTTGATATTTATAGTCTTCGTGTCCTTAGCTTCATCCATGAATGCTCCTTTAATGGCCTTAACGGTTGGAAACGGTCGTCGGAGTAATGATCTTCGTCCGTTACGGTCGCCGGCTGTTTAATGATTGCGTCGGTTATAGTCGTTGCTCCTTAATGACTTTTACTCCTGCATTAAACACTTAACAAACGGTCATGGTGAACGTTAGCTTTGGTCGAGGTCGCACGTCCTTATATAATAGTCGTGCAGATCGGGCGACGCTATGGTCGAGCGTCGTAAGGAACTCTCGACTTACCTTTTATGAGGGACGACGATGGTGTTCTGGGTCTTTGTCGAGACCTTATCTTAATACAAGATATAGTCCTTAATCATACGTCTTACCTGTTCTGGTCGCGGTCGAGCGACGTGATTTTTTTCCCAAACAAGGTCCATATCCTACTTGGCCTCTGTGACAACCTCTGCGCAAAAATGATCGCTGCAGGTGCCACACCGCCCAAAAAGCCAGAAGCGTCTTGCAGAGCAGAAGGCACTAAAGATAAGGGTCAGGATGACTCTGATGATGACTCTGATGATTCATCCTGAGGGGGAGAAACCAAGGGAGAAAGCTGCAAGTAAAGGTCTATCAGAACCACCAATATCAGCAGAACCGCTAAACCATGTTCCCCCAACTCAAACCCAAGGAGGAAACCAACAACAGACCACAGAGGCAACAACCACCTCTGTGGAAATACCCTCTGAAGGAACCCCAATTCAAACCCATATACCCGAAACCAATCAAGATCAACAATAGAAGTCCACAAAGGCAATACCCACCTCTGTGGAAACAACTTATGTATTCGGAAAAGATGTGCCAACCCGTGAAGTATTCCAAATCCTAACATCCTCCGAAGAAGATCAACCATCCCAATCACCAAAACCAAAATCACCAGAAGAACTCCCCTCTCCAACACCAAAAGAAACCAAGATACCATCTCCCACACCCAAAACCATAACCAAAACCATTGCTCACAAAAGAAAACATCTGAGCAAAACCACATAAGCCTCACCTACAAAACCCACATCACCAACCAAGCCCTCAGAAGCACAAGTGACAAAACCAACTGAGGCAACCCCCACAAAACCTACATAAGTACTTCTGTCAAAGCCCTCAGAAGCCCAAAGGACAAAACCCACAGAGGCAACCCCATCTCTACAAGAAGATCTACAACCGAAGGAAAAAGACAAAGGCAAAGAGATAATGACAGAGGAACCCAAAAAGAAGAAGCCAAAGCATCAACCAGCAGAAAAATTGATGAAGAGCTATTTTGATGCATATGTGACACCAAAGCTAGAACAAGAAGACTGGGCTTTCGGTGCTACCCCTCTGTCAAACATACCAATTATAGATCCGAAGGCAAAAGTCACAGAGGATCGAGTGGCCCAAATCCAGAAACAAATGGATGCTCTGTGCAGGCCCATGCCTCCACCCGGTGCACCTCCACAACAGATGGAAGAGGTGGTATACAGATATCTGTACAACAGAAGTGCCAGAGATCTTCAGCCACCAACCATTCAAGATCCCAACTTCCATGCTGACCTCGAAAATACCTTCACAAGAACAACACCCAAGCCAAAATGGCACGTCTTCTCAGAGTCCAAAATCGACAAGGTCATATACTGTAAGTTTTCTCAAACCAGAACCACTCCTAAGGTTTCCTATAACATCTATAAGGTCAAAAGGGAGGACAGAACCGTGACCCAATTCTCAGATGCTGATCTGAGAAATCTAAGTCCCTACGATCTACCCGACCTTCTCAACTGGACGAAAGAGAACTTCACAACAGATGCACATCGAAGGGCATACAGGGTGATAAGGAAAGCCATGCGTGAGAAACTTCTGCTATACAGCCTTGTCGACTTCCAATTAGGACGAGATCTTGGAGTAAGAAACCTAAATCTCCATCCACCAGAAAATGACTGCCCATCCTCTGCCATACCAAACTCAATCATTACATCTCCAAGAGTTGGGTTGGTCTATCAAGATCCTGCTGGGAAGTCAAGACTGTTCGTAGAGATGGACTGTCAGAAGTATGCAACAAATACTTTGACAAAGTTCAGAGCAAGCCTCGTGGAGCATAGAGGAACGGAGCTCATGAATCAAGCTCTTGCAGATAGACTGATAGAGGTCATCGACCAAGTAATCAACTTCAGAACCCTCTGCATCAGTTTCTATCAAGAGCTTAGAGAATTAGGATTCGACAACAGAAGTTTCAACGACTTCAAAGACGCCAACGTCTGATATCCTCTACCAACCTCTTCAAATCTTTCCTTTCATAATGTAATCAAATGTAAGTGCCTCTGCATAATTCTGTATGAAAGAAAAGTAAAATCTTTTGAGGTATTTTATTTCACCTCTTGTTATTTACTTAGCCTAGAAAACCTTGCACTTTTCAAATTTTTATTTTTCAATACTTAGGGGGAGATTGTTAGCTCCAATCTTTCTGTTTATAGAAGTATTAAAAAATAGGCTAAGAATAGAAGTCTTCGACAGAGGCTCTGCCGAGTAACCGAGAAGACCGAAGTAAAGAATCGCAAGAAGACACTTCAATGCGGACAAGGCCACAGAGCCTCTGTCACACTTGACAGAGCCTCTGTCACACTTGACAGAGCCTCTGTGGTATAAAAGACTAGAGGTCTATACTAAGGACAATCGTGCTTCACACGATTTCTGCTGTACGAAGATCCTGAAGATCATTCGTACAAGGCATGACCTGACAACTCCACGTGTCAAACTCTGATGGGTCCTAGCCTTAGTAGAAGTCGGCGCATTTAATTAACGCTGTACCTGCAACAGTACCTGAATAGTGTCTTTGTACCTTCAATCCTTGTTGTCCAGAACTTGTCCCCTTTAGAAGTAGTATAAATAGAAGACTCATGTTGAGTTCTTCTATTAAGCTTTGCACGATACACAAACCATAAGAGCAGATTTCTTGTATAACTTTCGGTGTTCTTGGTGCTTTATTTATATCAATATACAGTGGGTTATTGAGCTAATTATCTAAGTTATTTCCACTTTTTACATTTGATATTGTGTGTCTTCTACCTTATTATATCTTTTAGTTCGTTAAAACGCTTACGGATTATATCTTGTTTGAACTATTAGATAGAATCATCATTGTTAAGCAAAACAGGAACCAACACACCCCAACATGGTGTTTCCAACATTGGTTGATCTATGTTCATTTGTTGCTCTTCTTGAACTTCTTCTCGAATTTCTTCGAGATGAATATTTCTCCCACTTGTCTTTTTGGAAATAAATTCTTTTTTCCAGAAAGACACTATCCCGAGAAACAAACACTTTGCGCTCATATGGATTGTAGAAATGATATCCTTTTGTTTCCTTAGGATACCCTATGAAAAAACATTTATCTGATTTAGGTGCGAGCTTGTCTGAGAGTAGACGCTTTACATAAACTTCACAACCCCAAATTTTAAGAAAAGACAGTTTTGGAACTTTTCCGGTCCATAACTCGTATGGAGTCTTTTCAACAGCCTTAGACGGAGTCCTATTTAGTGTGAATGCGGCAGTAGTTAGAGCATGTCCCAAGAAAGAAAACTATTGGAAGATCGGCAAAACTCATCATCGATCGAACCATACCAAGTAGTGTTCGATTCCTCCTTTCGGATACACCATTCAATTGTGGAGTTCCCGGTGGAGTAAGTTGTGAAACAATTCCACATTCTTTTAGATGATTATCAAATTCTTGACTCAAATACTCGCCACCGCGATCAGATCGTAATGCTTTGATTCTCTTGTCAAGTTGATTTTCTACTTCATTATGGAATTCTTTAAACTTTTCAAATGAGTCAGATGTGTGCTTTATTATGTAAATATACATATATCTACTTAAATCATCCTTGAAGGTGATGAAGTATCTAAACCCACCTCGGGCTTCTATGCTCATTGGTCCACATACATCTGAATGTATAAGGCCCAAAAGATCACTAGCTCGTTCACCTTGTCCAAAAAAAGGTGATCTTGTCATTTTTCCCATTAAGCAAGATTCACTTACATCAAATGATTCAAAATCAAAAGATTATAGAAGTCCATCCTTTTGGAGCTTCTTTATGCGTTCCAAGCTTATGTGACCCAAACGACAATGTCATAGATAGGTCGTGTTTAATTCATTTGATTTTTTCTTTTAGTATTAAAGTTATATACATGGATTTGTAAATCTAGCATATAAAGCCATTCAACAATTTAGCATTGGCATAAAACACATCATTCTTAAAAATAGAACAACAATTATTCTTTATAATAACTGTAAAACCTTCAGAATCCAAAACTGAAGTTGAAATAATGTTTTTGGTAATTGCAGGAACGAAATAACAATTATTCAATTCTAAAATTAAACCAGAAGGTAAAGACAGACTATAATCTCATATGGCGAGTGTTGCAACTTTTGCACCATTTCCAACGCGTAAGTCTACCTCTCCTTTATCCAAGCTTCTACTTCTTCTTAGTCCCTGCACATTCGAAATAATGTGAGAACCACACCCGGTATCAAATACCCAATAAGTAGTGTTTGTTGCAAGAATTTCTATAACATATATACCTGAAGTGGAGCCTACCACGGTTCCATTTTTCTTGTCTTCCAGGTATTTTGGGCAGTTTCTTTTCCAATGTCCCTTTGTATTGCAATAAAAACAATCACTGTCAGCAGCTACTCTAACCTTTTTCAGAAGGTTGTGCCTTAGGATGAGCAACTGCTTTGCCCTTCCCAATCACACGAGTCTTTTGCTTTCTAGTGGCCTATTTCTTGAACCCCTTTCCTTTATTAACCATGAGAACTTCCTTCTTTGGTGTAACAAATATGTTTTGCTCAGCAGTTTTGAGCATCCCATGCAACTCTTCAAGTGTTTTTGAATCTCCATTCATATTAAAATTTAGCCGAAATTAAGAAAAACCATCATGCAGAGAGTGCAAAATGATGTCAGTGGCCAATTCTTGACCATATGGGAATCCAAGTCTTTCCATATTTTCAAAATATCCAATCATATTGAATACATGAGGACCAACTAGCTTACCCTTCTCGAGATAACACTCAAGAATAGCCTTATGAGTCTCATATCTTTCCACCCTCGCTTGATCCTTAAACATAGTTTTAAGGGTACGAATGATGGTATACGCATCCATCCTCTCAACCTATTTTGGAGTTTTGATTCCATGGTGCTAGCATAAGGCAGGTAACAATGACTAACTTGTTTCTTATAGTTTCCTCAGTAGCTTTCTCAGCATCAGATGTCGTGTCACTTAAAGTTGGGATAGGGGTCTCAAGGACATCTTCTCTTCCTTCGGACCTCAGAACAATTCTCAGATTCCTTTCCCAATCAAGGAAGTTAGTTCCATTCAACTTGTCCTTCTCAAGGAGCGAACGAAGATTGATGATTGTTATATTGTTAGACATGATATCTACAAAGAAATATTTTTGCAAAATTTAAATCATGTTGTCATACAAAAGCTTATGATAATTTAAACATATCGTAAATAAACAAAAGCTAATGTACATTTTATTCAAGATAGCATGTCCCTTGTGAATAAAATGATTCCAAGACCTTGTTTTACAAAGTTTTAAGCATACTTTGGCATTTCCTTAAAACTTTATCATGTCAAGGTAAGTAAATTCTTTACTTAATTATAACATTTATAATTATTGGTTAATAAGTTACATCTTATGTCAACCTATTAGAGCATCTCTAACAGCGAAAGTTCTAAATGACGTAAGACGTGGCGTGGCGGTGAGGTCAAGCCTTAAGCCTTACAAGTTACGGCGAGGCCACGACGTTTTTCAAGGCGTGCCTTAAGGCAGAATATATATATATATATATATATATATATATATATATATATATATATATATATATACACATAGATACACACTTGTGTGCTAGTGTATAGAATAATAACGTAGAACAAAATAAATTAATGTAAAGTAATAAAAAAGACAATTGATACCAAATCTATAGAGCTTATGGAAAATTGTATCAAGAGTGTAAAATCGGGAGTAATTTCTTGAATCTCTACTCACTACCTTCTTCAATTTTCTAAAAATTCACGTTCGACTCTTCGTGTACGAGAATGAAAGTAAGTATTTACCAATTTTGGGTTTTTAGTTTCAAGTTTCCTTTAAATTTGTATTTAAGTCTTAGGTTGCATAAACAATTATCATTTGTTTATATATTAAAAATAATCTCACACCTTACAAAATGATGTGTCGTAACGCGTTGTAACGCATCGTAACGTGCCATAACACGTTACAATGCAAGCCAAGCCTTAAGGTGGAGCCACATGGGTTAACGTGGCGGCAACCCCAAGCCTTGACGTCATAACGCGTCATAACGAGGCCATAACGAGTTATTTAGAACCATGCTAACAGCATTGTTAAAATAGAAAAAATGGGTTTTTGTTTGCTATTATTCTCCAACAGCATTGCTATCTTGTTTGCTAAAATAGAGATTCATGGAAAAATCTCTAAATATAGAGAACTCTCTATAAAATCTCTAAATAGGAGAGGGAAATCATTAATTTATTCAACCCACCAATGACATAAATCTTTTATCCTTTTGTATTAAAAATTTTCTTTAAAGTGTGTTGGGAATATAAATTATAGAATATTATATTAATATAATTTGTGTTAAAATCTCTAAAATAGCAAAGCTGTTGGAGATGAATGTAACTCTTTTTAGAGATTTTAACTTTTGATTCTCTATTTTAGAAAAATTATAGCAAACATGTTGGAGATGCTCTTACTATGTCTCAAAATCCAAAACTTTATCTTTTGATAATTTTTTTGAGTGCAACCAAATCAAGGCTATAAATCCCTTATATAGATTTACCCGTATTAGCCTAAGTTCAATGAGGAGACACCCTGCTTTGACAGAAACTATCTCTTATATTCCCAAGGCCACATAGGTTATGATTTGGAAAGACATTGTCTCCATATTCGTTTAAGGGACCTAAGTATACTATGTTGGTTTGTTTACTAGTGAACTTAATCTCATAAACTAACAACATATAAACTTAGAAAAAAATCAATGTAAATCGAAATCTATTGATTTATATTTAGTAAATATCAAATATCTACTCATACATGAAACATCATATATTTATATGCATGCAATTGAAAAGAATACTTCTAACTTATTAGATAATTTGTCTAATTTAAATTAATCTAATAAAAGAATTTTTCAATCATATCAAAACATTTTTAATATTGTTTCCATGTTTAAATAAATTAGCCAATTAACTAACTTAACTTAATTAATTTCAAGTAATCATGGAAAGAATTCAAAATGCTTTTATAAAAGGAATTAATTCTAAAATGAATCAATATGAAAGAACATGTTATATATTATTTAATTTCCTTAAATAAAACCTCACCAACATACAACATTAACATGTGGAAGAAGAAGAAAAAATCTCCTGTTTTTCTTTATTTTATTTCATAAATAAATAGAATATGATTATCATTATACCCAACATGTTTTGTGACAAATTTTCAATAGATGTTTAAAATTGTTTGACTTCTATTAATCCGTGAAAGTTAAACAAAACTTGAATATACATACATAAATGAATTGAAACAAAATCAATACCAGGAACATGTATTAAAACAAAGACCACAAAACAAAACTCTTAAATATTCTTTAAGAACACCATTGTAGATCAAAACTAATATATTGCAACCGGTTCTGATACCACTGTTATGTCTTGGATGCAAAAAGCGGAATTTCAGAAAACGATTTTCTTTTGACATCCAACCAAAATCATGTGCATATATTAACTTCGAATTTTGAGTAATAAGCAATGTACCTTAGATGCGAGATTACGAGCTGTTTTGTAGAAAGAACCTCAAGTGTGATTCCTCTACTTGGTCCACACGAGAATGAACCAAGATCTCCTTGCTACGTTTGCTAGAACGGGACAAGAAGATGAACTTCTTGTCTAGCTAGGGTGGGTGGAAACAATATGGGATTCTTTTTTTTCAAATAACAATGAAAAGAATTGGTGTGTGTAATTCCTTTGGTAATCAAGTGTATTTATAACCATTATAATACACTAGTTACCTAAATTAAATAATCCCTAAAAGCCCTTTTAGCTCCTAACACCTCAAGCCCACTATGGGCCCGTGTTATTTGATCTTCTTCATTACTCTATTGTGTGTGACCTTATAGGACCCGGTTATATTAGTAATGATCCAATATAAATTGGCTCATATATCATAATTGGTTTTTAGCAAAACATTATGATCATCTAACTTAACCGGATTATTTAATCTCCATTATTAATCCCATTCTATGTTTAGTGATTACCATCTTGATTAAGGACATATTGATGTAGTAGGAATGTGCGGAACGGATCGACAAGCGTCAAATCCAAAAGGATGAACGAGTCTACGAGCGTAGAACCCAGAAAATAAGAGAAAAATCTTAAACCAGGGATGAAACTCTAATAAGTAACTTTATCAATCAATAAACTCTGATTAACAAATAAAACAATAAGCCCTATTTATAGTCTAGAATAACTAAGAGATAACTATGAATTAAATTCAAATCTATTCCTAATCCTAAACCAACTAGGAAACTATTTAGATAATTAATAAAAAGGAAACTAAATAATAATCCTAATAATAATAATTATCCTAAGGAAAATCAAGGAACGATCAGGCATGCGCGGTTTGGTCCGCGACTTCAAGTCGCGTGGCTAGCCGCGTCACTGTTTGATCCTTCTTCGATGCCAAATTCCAAGCCTTTTTCGAGCTCCTTTTCTTTTTTTCCAAAGATAGAAGAAACACTTTAATAGCTCTCGAATTCTCCCTACATCACATATTCCTTCAATTGGCCCCTAAATTACATGTGATTTTTAGTATAAACTACATGTGATATAGGTTTTCTTGCATTTTCGTTAGTTAATATTGTTCTCGTTCGATCTTCCCTCTACATTACTATACAATATACCTAATGTCACTTTAAGGTGGATCAAGGGTACATAAAGTAGTAGTTAATTTAACGTCAGTTGTGTTGATATGGAGGATAGAATACATTTTTTTTTCAAATGACATCATTAACAAATTGAAAGATCAAGATCGACTGCATATGAAAAATATATTTGAAAAGTCAATGTCAATTCCTTAAAATGAGATAAAAACGATGGTAATCATCGACAAATTGGTGACATATTATTTGTCCTTGATCTATAGCATATCCGATGGTAATTATTGGCAAATGGGTGACACGTCATATATCATATCTAAGCTCTTGCGAATCCATTGATATTTCATCATTTATATAATTTAAGTTTAAAGAGTTCTTACAAGTACATTATTTCCTTCGGTAAAACTCTTCTTTCTTTAGTGATATATACGCTATAAACGGTTACGGTAATAGGAGTTGCGCGTCCATGGAGAAAATAATATTTGACCAAAAGAAAATTATTAAATCATATCTTAGAAGAAGGTTCTCACTTTCTTTGGTTTTTAGGTCAAATGAGTGAGGTGTGACCATAACTTTGATTTTGTTTTTGTCAAACGAGTGCCACTATACCTTAATTTGTATATCATATGACTCCATGATTTCAGAGCTATTTGTACCGAATGATTCAATAAATAAAACCTACTACAAATAAAAAAATATATATATATCAAATACTTTAGTTGAAGGAGCTTTCAATTCTATAGATGAATATATAACTTTTTGACACAACAAACTATTGTAACTTCTATAATGTAATTTCACCAATAATATGTTGCTAATTTTAATCACGTTATTTTAGTGTGATTGTAATTTATATGAGATCGATTTGGTGATAAAGAAAGTATAAATGAGTTAGGAGGTGTGGAGCGCACACTCACAAATGTTGCATCTATCACCTTAGATCGCCATAAGACTGGGGGTCACGGGGACATATGCCCCCTTGCGAGGTCCAAGGGGCAGAGCACTCTTGTGGTGGTCCCGCGGATTTGGACGAATTTTAGAAGGCTGGAAATCTTCTTGAAATTGTTCCCAAACTTGGTGATATTTGGACAAAGTATGGATCATAGATAGTGGAATTAGAGCCCTCCAAGCCTTATACTCAAAGTTATGGGTCTCCACTGGTTTTCTTAAGTGTTGAGGATGAGAGCCTCTGACCTCTGGACCTTCAGGGCCTCTAGTCTATGTGAGCGAACCCTTGATCTTTATGATCAGAGCTCCAAACCTTTTCTGCAGGTGCTTCTAACGTTGATTCAGTTATAACTTATTTTAAATCTATCTGTTAATTAAAGATTGTAACTTTCATGCGGTTATGTCATATATATTTTAACCATTCTTAACTGTCGATCTCTCATATAAATATAAAAACAAGAATATGGGTGTACATAAGGACTCGATGCTACAACATTTAAGATCAGAGTTTTCTCTTAGACCATCTAGTACAAAATTCGTGATAACCAAATCAATAAGGGTCCAAGTATTGTATTCGGAAAGCGAACTTTCCCAATCCAAATAGATTATCTAGTCGACGAATCATATCCAATCCCCAGAACTTTAACATATCAGTTTGATCTACTTAAAACATGATTCCATTTTTTGTTAATAACAATATCAACACTATGTTTGTTAACTATGTAAGTTCACCAAATTCGCATTCAACAAATTTTAATGATTTCTCATTCCAACATATACATACATATATAGGGGTGAATTCAAACGAGAACGCTAATTATTTAAGAAAACACGAGAACGGCCGTTAATGTACAAAATCCTACATGATTCACGTACAAAATCATATGATTCACGTGACTTTATGCCGGCGTTGATCTTTTTGCCGTTAATGTAAAACCATGTGATTTTACACATGATTTGTTGTTCTTGTGTTTTATTAAATAGTTTGTGTTCTCGTTTGAACCTTTCTCTCTCTCTCTCTCTCTCTCTATATATATATATATATATATATATATATATATACACACACATATATATAGGGTTGGGTTCCGGTGAGAAGTGCCAAATTTGGTGAGAAGCGTGAGAAGTGGTTATCAACCGTTTGAGAAATGGATGAACATTAGGATGAGATGCACAGAGGTAACATGCACCGAATCAATTCCCTTTCATATATGAATCACAAAGGTTCATATATGAATCAGTTAATTGGTTCAACTGATTCATATATGAACCTACAGTTAATTAGTTTCATATATGAAACACAAAGGTTCATATATGAATCACAAAATTAATATATGAATTAGTTATAAAGAGTTTATATATGAACTTATAGTTCATATGTGAATCACACAGATTCATATATGAACTCGTCCCGTGTTTTTTGTAAAAGTTACGAAATTGCCCTTCTATTTTTGGAACAGCCGCAACGTTTGACCAGTCAAAGCCGCAACATTTGACCAATTATAACCGATCTTGACCGAATAAATGGCCAAGATTACTTCTCTACTTCTCAAATATTTAGCACTTCTCATTTGAACCTAAGGCTCTCTCTCTCTATATATATAGAACGATAATCAAATGAGAACCTAAAATAAGTTGAGAACCTTGAAAACCAATCTAAGCAGTTAATTGATTTTAATCTATGAACATTATTATAGGCAAAAATAGGTTGAACTGTGAGAACCTATGAATGAATTTTTATGTTTTTAAAACCATAGGATCAAAACCAAATGACGGCTTAGATCGGTTCCCACGATTCAATAGTTTCATGAATATGTTTAAGATAAAATATAGAAAATTAGGTGAACGAGTATCGATTTGAATTTTGTTGCATCTTCAAAAAAACGATAAAGATCTTTACTTTCATTCATTTGAGCACAAAGTTTAATCATTGATTTAGAAAACAAATAGTCGAAGAGCACGATCGTGATCTTCACTTACAATAAAACAAGATACATATAATATTCGTCAAACCAAATTGAAATATGATGACATTAATAACAATTATAAACAACAAATAAACAAACATAAAAGTTAATTTCAAGCCGCTCTAGGTGGTTTATGGATTTGAAGCATCATATAAAAGTTCATAAGGGGTTCGTTCCCTGGGATTGCACCTTTAAGCGATTCGTGTGATCGTATACGCTCTGCCCACTTTGCAAGTTTTGGGGTTTTGACTTCATCAAACGCGTTAAACTCATTATGCTTTATACCAAATTGTATCCAAGCGATAAATGTAACATCCCAAAACAAACAAATATGCTAATAGCTACATCTTTAATTCAAAACGCCAAAATGGCTCAACGTGTTCACGCTATCTAGATTACAACACAGGGTTTGCGGAAACAACCCTAAATACAGCTGAGAAATCTAACTAGGTATATAAGGAAGTTCTTCTACTTCTTCTAAACGCAAAGCTCTGACCCACGTCTTGCTCAATACCTCTAAACGTGTTCTCGGCTACCTGCGCTGAAAAGGTTTTAGTTTTGAAAAGTGAGGGTTAGACCATGAGGTCTAGTGAGTTCCCTCCACACCAAGTCACACCAAAATATTTCAGTTTATAAAATCGGTTATGAAAGCAGTGGTATAAATCATAACAAACACACAAAATTGATATGCACACATTGACACATGCTACTGGCACGCGCTAAAGTCACACACACCGTGACAGCCCAATCGGGCACACACCGCCCATGTCACACACACCGTGACAGCGTAATCGGCCACACACCGCCCATGTCACACACATCGTGACAGCGTAATCGGGCACACACCGCCCCTGTCACACCAAAGCCAGAGCATGGTCACACACCTTTAGATCACACATATTGTCACACAATTAATCATCGCTTCGGAATAGAAATAATTGAAAAGCACACCGTTTAAATGATCACCATGTCATACACTAGTTCTTCACTTTATAATAACAGCAGTTGGAAAACTCACAATTAGGTAATAATCATCAGCCACACATTTGTATAAAATTTAGGTTTAGAAAGACTCACTTGTCGTCCTGCTTAATCCTCTTACTAGATGGATTCTCCCTTCAACTGCACCTATAAAGATACACACTACCGTGATAAGTCACTTGATCGAAATACACACTCACACGGGTAACACCTCGGCCTAACAGACTGCACTACAGGGTCACATGAACACTGTCCGGAAGATTTATCCGGACAACCAAATCTACCCGGATAGTCTGAACTTTCCGGACACACAACTTTTCACACTAAGAAATAAACTTACATTTCCGACATTGACCACTTCATACACACTATATCAACGGTTGCTATGCTTAATTAACAGCTTCCCCACATCTCACACGAGAAATTCAACCAAGTCAATCCGAAATCACACTCAATACTCGGAGCGACCACACCCTCCTCATTCCCAAACAATATTAACCCACTCCTTTGCATTTCCTTTACATACAACTACTAGCTAAACATTCCCAAAGATTTCGTATCTTCTACGACGCCCTAACCAACCAATCTAAGAGCACACAATTCCCTCTTAGCTAGTCATCTACTGCCACCCTATTCCTTTATTCTCGGATACAATCCCACACCACTTAGACACTGATGCATCACCACACATAGTTTTTACCACCTTTGGAACAACTTATAAACAATTCCCGAGCACGATCTCCACTTACGCTCTCTCCATACCAATACCAGTCCATCACTCACCCTCACAGCAACTTATCATTGTGCCTCGTATGCTTACTAAATATAAGTTTCCACTATCTTGTCCATACAACCCCCACACACTAGGTTGCTCCAACTTCACAGTTACTACTTGACCACTAATTTGCAAAATACACCATTTCACTTCGACCCCAAATAGGTTAACCAACACTAGTGATTCCAATCCATACATCTACCATTTCCGAACCACACTTATCACTCTCCCACTATCTAGAGAGTAAGTAAGCACATCTCTACCATCCTATACTTGAGTTGAAACTCTCAAGATCTTAATTCATCGACATCGGGAAATCTTCAGAATAAAACTCATCAGAGGTTAGGGACTCACTTCTAATCAATTATTTTCCTTAAGAACCCTCAAGATTCTATTTCACACGGACACTCACTCCAAACATTCCAGAATGCTTCTTCTAGATAGCAACAACAATCACACCAAGAATAGTTTCACACTACACACTAAACCGTTGTCATCATGACAAGGTTAGAACTCCACACATACCATTACTTTTCACACTAAGCACTAAACTTACATTTCTTTACACTTAGGCCACACAACTTTCTAAAACTCGAAATTCTACCACAATTCCCAATTACCGACTAAATTAAAATCTCGGTTATTACAACATTTCCCCCTCAAAAGAATTCCGTCCCCGGATTTCCGTCTTTAAACAATCGAGGGAACAGTTCCTCAGCTTCCTAACCTTGCGATCTACAGTCACTTCCCTAACACCAAGTACGTCTAAGGCAGTTACCACTTTCACACATTAATTAGACTGACCACAATCCAATAATAGCCCCAAGTCACACGCTTATACCACAACGTCACTCACATACTATTACCAAGGCTAAAAGTCCTTCACCCTGAGCACTACCTTCCATTATTCCTTTCATTTACTCCTCAAACCTAAAACACGCTTCCAAGGAACGACTCCCTATCATGTACACACTCTTGGTCAAACACATACACACAAGTCCTCTCACTTTCTGTGCCACAACTCACTCTTTCTACTACCCGCTTCTCACTTTCCTAACCTACCGTCTCGATTACCTCAGGCTAGAATGGAACATTCCTCATCCGACATTGACCACTTCATACACACTATATCAACGGTTGCTATGCTTAATTAACAGCTTCCCCACATCTCACACGAGAAATTCAACCAAGTCAATCCAAAATCACACTCAATACTCGGAGCGACCACACCCTCCTCATTCCCAAACAATATTAACCCACTCCTTTGCATTTCCTTTACATACAACTACCAGCTAAACATTCCCAAAGATTTCGTATCTTCTACGATGCCCTAACCAACCAATATAAGAGCACACAATTCCCTCTTAGCTAGTCATCCACTGCCACCCTATTCCTTTATTCTCGTATATAATCCACACACCACTTAGACACTCAAGCATCACCACACATAATTTTTACCACCTTTGGAACAACTTATAAACAATTCCCGAGCACGATCTCCACTTACGCTCTCTCCATACCAATACCAGTCCATCACTCACCCTCACAGCAACTTATCATTGTGCCTCGTATGCTTACTAAATATAAGTTTCCACTATCTTGTTCATACAACCCCCACACACTAGGTTGCTCCAACTTCACAGTTACTACTTGACCACTAATTTGCAAAATACAGCATTTCACTTCGACCCCAAATAGGTTAACCAACACTAGTGATTCCAATCCATACATCTACCATTTCCGAACCACACTTATCACTCTCCCACTATCTAGAGAATAAGTAAGCACATCTCTACCATCCTATACTTGAGTTGAAACTCTCAAGATCTTAATTCACCGACATCGGGAAATCCTCAGAATAAAACTTATCAGAGGTTAGGGACTCACTTCTAATCAATTATTTTCCTTAAGTACCCTCAAGATTCTATTTCACACGGACACTCACTCCAAACATTCCAGAATGCTTCTTCTAGATAGCAACAACAATCACACCAAGAATAGTTTCACACTACACACTAAACCGTTGTCATCATGACAAGGTTAGAACTCCACACATACCATTACTCTCCACACACTATCTACCACACGCCGCACACTACTGTTACTCTCCACACACTAACACCTCCATCGACTATCAGAACAAAAGTGAGCAAGCACACCCATGCACCTGTAAATTCAAAATGGCATTGGCCAGATGTGATTTGAATTTACCTTACATGAAAGTCCTCATCCCTATCATCCTAGATCCTCGATGATTACGGTCCTCACTAAAGGCTTCCTATATCTTAGTTGTGTCCTTCTACTCCACAGTTTAAGTTTAGGCCCATCCGGTCACCTAAATCCCTTAAACTAGGGCTCTGATACCATTTGTAACATCCCAAAACAAACAAATATGCTAAGAGCTACATATTCAACTCAAAACGCCAAAATGGCTCAACGTGTTCACGCTATCTAGATTACAACACATGGTTTGCGGAAACAACCCTAAATACATCTGAGAAATCTAACTAGGTATATAAGGAAGTTCTTCTACTTCTTCTAAACGCAAAGCTCCGACCCACGTCTTGCTCAATACCTCTAAACGTGTTCTCGGCTACCTGCTTACCTGAAAAGGTTTTAGTTTTGAAAAGCGAGGGTTAGACCATGAGGTCTAGTGAGTTCCCTCCACACCAAGTCACACCAAAATATTTTAGTTTACAAAATCAGTTATGAAAGCAGTGGTATAAATCATAACAAACACACAAAATTGATATGCACACATTGACAAATGCTACTGGCACGCGCTAAAGTCACACACACCGTGACAGCGCAATCGGGCACACACCGCCCATGTCACACACACCGTGACAGCGTAATCGGGCACACACTGCCCATGTCACCCACACCGTGACAGTGTAATCGGGCACACACCGCCCATGTCACACACACCGTGACAGCGTAATCGGGCACACACCGCCCCTGTCATATCAAAGCCAGAGCATGGCCACACACCTTTAGATCACACATATTGTCACACAATTAATCATCGCTTCGGAATAGAAATAATTGAAAAGCACACCGTTTAAATGATCACCATGTCACACACTAGTTCTTCACTTTATAATAACAGCAGTTGGAAAACTCACAATTAGGTAATAATCATCAGCCACACATTTGTATAAAATTTAGGTTCAGAAAGACTCACCTGTCTTCCTGCTTAATCCTCTTACTAGATGGATTCTCCCTTCAACTGCACCTATAAGGATACACACTACCGTGATAAGTCACTTGATCGAAATACACACTCACACGGGTAACACCTCGGCCTAACAGACTGCACTACAGGGTCACATGAACACTATCCAGAAGATCTATCCGGACAACCAAATCTACCCGGATAGTCTGAACTTTCCGGACAGTCAATCCGGACACTTCCGGGTTCTCAAGGGTTTCCGGTTAACTACCAGAAACCACCACCACAACCTACCCGGATATAAGACACATCCGGACACCACATCTTAACCGGACACCACCCAAAACATCCGGACACTACCCTGCTCTGAAGGTTTCCGGACGCGACGAAAAATACCAAAACGCTGGGGAATTAAACACTTCTTATCCTAATCCTCCCAACACACCCAGAGATTGATTATAGGTTGATAGTTTATACATCATCCCACCCTAAACTCCTCTTAAACAAATTAACTGAGGAAACACAAGAAACCCACCAAAAACCCATGTTCCTTCTCAAACTCCCAATACATTTCACCTCAACAAAAGAAGAGAAAGGATTTGTAGTTACCTGCAGATTCCACTGATAAATCCAATGTTCAGCTGCCACACTATATTCTCTTCTTCAAATGCTACAAATCTCATCTTGCTCCCTCTCTTAGCCGCACACACTCACACACACTAGAAAAAGCGAGAAAATGAGCAAATTAGGGTTTCTCATTCTTTATATACTTTTCACACTAAGCACTAAACTTACATTTCTTTACACTTAGGCCACACAACTTTCTAAAACTCGAAATTCTACCACAATTCCCAATTACCGACTAAATTAAAATCTCGGTTATTACAATAAAACATCCAAGAACGACATCCAGATATCCTATATCGTCTCCACCGAAATAAGCCCTCCAATTGCTAAATTTCTCAAAGGCTTTCTCCAACAACATTGATCCTTCAATAATTTGTTTCTTTATCGCTTCTTTATCTTCTTTTCCCGGTGTTTGTCTCAACTCTTCAAACAATGGAAAATACTGTACGCCAATGATTTTACAGTATAAGTCAGTGAAACATATTTGTGAACCACTTTATGAATAAAAATGATAAATTGTTATAATTAATTTTTTGTAGTTTCAAAAAAATATTTACTATTATTGGCTATAATATACAGAATAAGAACTTTCTAAATGCAAAACAATGTTACCAAAATTTTGTAATAATTGGACATAATGTCATACTAATTTATTGGTCATATTGACCCATTTGTTGTATCTGATCTTTTAAAAAAGAAATAATTAATAGAGTAAATTACATAAATTGTCCCTATGGTATGGTCATATTTAGTATATGGTCCCTAAAAGGCAGAAATTACACTGAGCGTCCCTGTTGTATGCCAAAACGCACGCAGAGGGTCCCTCCGTCTAACGGAATAAAAAAGTTTCCGTTAACCCAGTAAAGTTTGAGGGTATTTTCGTCTTTTTACCTCTTTTCATTGTGTTCTACCTCTATCTCCTCATCTTCATCCTTTCCATCTTCATCCTTCATGTTTGTTTCAAGAACATCATGAACACTATGAAGAACATATTTTAAATCCAATTAAAAGAATATCAATAACAATTAATAAATCCAAATCCAATCCCAAAAATATCATTTAAATCAAAACCCTAAATTATAATCAATAAATCTGAAATAAATCAAACTGAAATCTAAACTAAATTAAAACCCTAGGATAATGATGATGCAAATCCAGCAAAAATAAGAAAACGAACAGCAAGAAAAAGAAGAAACCGAACAGTAGGAAAACCAAACAACAAACATGAAAAAACAAAGATAGGAGATGGATTTGGAGAAGTGTTGGTGCAAGTGTACCACATCTCTATATATTTATATATATTTATTTTGATGATTACAAACACAACGCATTATTGTTTATCTAACAAATTAATCCAAGTGTGCAGTTGTTGAAGAACACGAAGATTTAATCTGAAGGGTTCAAGACGGAAGTGTTTACGTCGTCATTATTGTTTATAACTAATAATGATAAACACCCTAAAATAATATACCACTTGGATATTTCTAAAAACCCATAAATTAATTTTAATAAAGGTTTTAAGAAGATCAGCAAGATTTGGTTGCAGTTCTGGAAAGTTTTCATTCCTGACGCCGGTATACCGTGGGGAATACCCGGTATACCGCGGGTACACCAAGCCGGTATACCGCGGCTGTTCAGCCGGTATACCGCGGCAGTCCGTGTGCATCTCTGATTGGTTGAAGTGGTTTTTCCTGACGGCGGTATACCGCGGCGGTACATCCGGTATACCGCGGGTACATTTTCCTGCCAACTTTGCATGTAGCCGTTTTGTGTGTCAGCGCACTTTTCTGACGGCGGTATACCGCATGCTTTTGGCGGTATACCGCGGCTGCACAAAGCCGTTGGAGCTTCATGATATATATACATGCATGCTGGAGAAGAGAAGGCAGACCTTAGAATACAAGAACAGTAACAACAAGCTGCTACCACCTCTCAGCTCTCTCAACTATTTATAATATATATTTTATAAAATATTTTTTTATAAAATATCCAAGTGTGATTATTATACAAGAGTGATTACCCATTGTGAGTTATACTCCTCTTGTAAGTTTTTGAATAACGGGTGTGTGATCCTGTTTATCTCATAGCAGAGGCTTGAGAAACTATTACAATACCTTTGTACTTGGTTTGTATTTCTACCGTAAAGAATACATTTATTGGATCGTGTCGAGAAGTGTCTCGGCTGCTGGTTTATCACAGTTGGTGGTAAATCAGTAAATCTCCGTGTCAAGTATCTCTTACCTTTATCTCTTTATTTATTCCGCTGTGCTTTATTATATTTGTTTATATAAACTGCTTTGCATTTATATTTATTTATATAATCTCTGTGTATTTGTTTATATTTACACTCTTCGTTATTATTTGTATACTCTGATTTATTTATACTGTTTCTGTACTGTATTTATTTGTAAAAGAATTTTTGAAAGTAAAAGATTTTAAATACAACCTTACCCCCCCCTAGGTTGTCCAACATTTGGTATCAGAGCAGGGCTTTCAAAAATTATCTGTTTAAATTTTTAAAGTTATATCTTTTATTTAATGGCTCAACAAAATACTTGGTTTTCTAAATCTCTTCTTATTGATTTCGAAAATTTTGATCTTTGGGCAAATTCTTTTGAACGTTATGTTCGTGGGATAAATCAAAAAATTTGGGATATTATTATTAAAGGAAATTTCAAACCCACAAAATTTCAAAACAACAAAGTTGTTGAAAAACCTAGCTCGGAATGGTCCGACGAAGATAAGGCTAATTATTGTTTAAATTATGAAGCCAAAAATTTTCTCTTTTCGGTTCTTACTAACGATGATATTGAGCGTGTTTATCTCTTTGAAACTGCTCGTGATATTTGGGAGAACTTGAACATCACCTATGGTGAAAACTCAAAAGAAAAGAGAGACGAAACCCGAGATCAAAGAAATGAAGAAACTTGTCTCATCGTCGACTGCGAGAAAGAGGTATGTACTTCATACTCAAGTTATTCTAGTTGTAGTGATAACGATGATGATATTGATATGTTAAATGTCTCTTTTCAAAAATTGATTGTTCTCGTAAATAGTTTTAAAAATGAGAATGCTAAATTAAAAGAAGAATTATTATTATGTCAAAATGAGTTGAATAATTGTAAACAAACCATTGCATGTGATAATAAAATCAAAAATGAGTTAAATGATAAAGTTATCACTTTAGAAAAGAAAGCATGCGAAAATATTGTTTGCAAATCTTGCATTGTCTTAAATGATAAAATTGCATGTTTAGAGAAAAGAACATGTGAAAATATTTTATGTACAAAATGCGATATACTTGAAAATGATAATGCATGTTTAAAAGCTAAATGCGATTTATATGAGAAAAATGACTTATTAGCAAATGCTTTTAATAGTAGCAATGATAAAGTGCTTAAAATGCTAAATATGCCTAATCGTATAAATTGTCGTAAAGGCATTGGTTCCGATACATGTGTTGATAAATGTTCGTGTAAACCCATTAAAAGATTTTTTGCATCTCCTAAAGTTGATACGAGAAAACCTCCATATATGTCAAAAATAAAAAATGTGAATTATGGGAGGAAACTGCATGCTCGTATGTATAATGGTAATTTTTCTAGACCTAACAATAATGTGAATATAAATGCTTCATTTTATGTGTATGATAAATACAATCGTAAAATTAAAATGGTTAGAAAATGGATTCCGAAAGGAATGTTTAATGTTGATAATCCGGGTGGAATGCGTTTATGGTTTTAAACCATTTATATGGCTTTGTATGTTTGTCGTGTTTGTTTTATGTCGACAACATAATTTTTGCAGTTTATGTTTTATACTAACTGTTAAAAGGACCCATAAGAAAAGGGTACCACGAAATATTTTCTTTGCCTTTTGTAGGTGTTTCCTGGCGAGGATACAATACGTGGTTTCCTGACGAGGATATAATACGTGCTTCCTGACGAGGATATAATACGTGCTTCCTGACGAGGATATAATACGTGGTTACCTGCCGAGGTTATAATACGTGGTTACCTGCCGAGGTTATAATACGTGGTTACCTGCCGAGGTTATAATACGTGGTTACCTGCCGAGGTTATAATACGTGGTTACCTGCCGAGGTTATAATACGTGGTTACCTGCCGAGGTTATAATACGTGGTTACCTGCCGAGGTTATAATACGTGGTTACCTGCCGAGGTTATAATACGTGGTTACCTGACGAGATCATAATACGTGGTGATTTTTTTTAATCACATAAAATTAACCGAATATTGAAGCCTTAAGATCCGTTTTGGTGCAAGTGTTTCGTATTGGTTTGTATATCTTTGTCTCTATTGCTTTTTGCATTTTATTTTATCCCTCAAATTTTATAAAATCAAATTTGATATCGTTATTAATTTGAGGGGGAGCGTTTTAGCTCTTTTACCCATGAGTTTATGCTACCTCAATTATATGCATATTTTGAGGGGGAGCATCTCTCGAGGGGAAGCATACCGTCTTTCTTGACCCTTTTTGTTTCGACAAACGGGGGAGAGAAACCGCATATGCTCTTGCTTAGCGGTTGTGTTTGTCATCATCAAAAAGGGGGAGATTGTTGGTGCAAGTGTACCACATCTCTATATATTTATATATATTTATTTTGATGATTACAAACACAACGCATTATTGTTTATCTAACAAATTAATCCAAGTGTGCAGTTGTTGAAGAACACGAAGATTTAATCTGAAGGGTTCAAGACGGAAGTGTTTACGTCGTCATTATTGTTTATAACTAATAATGATAAACACCCTAAAATAATATACCACTTGGATATTTCTAAAAACCCATAAATTAATTTTAATAAAGGTTTTAAGAAGATCAGCAAGATTTGGTTGCAGTTCTGGAAAGTTTTCATTCCTGACGCCGGTATACCGTGGGGAATACCCGGTATACCGCGGGTACACCAAGCCGGTATACCGCGGCTGTTCAGCCGGTATACCGCGGCAGTCCGTGTGCATCTCTGATTGGTTGAAGTGGTTTTTCCTGACGGCGGTATACCGCGGCGGTACATCCGGTATACCGCGGGTACATTTTCCTGCCAACTTTGCATGTAGCCGTTTTGTGTGTCAGCGCACTTTTCTGACGGCGGTATACCGCATGCTTTTGGCGGTATACCGCGGCTGCACAAAGCCGTTGGAGCTTCATGATATATATACATGCATGCTGGAGAAGAGAAGGCAGACCTTAGAATACAAGAACAGTAACAACAAGCTGCTACCACCTCTCAGCTCTCTCAACTATTTATAATATATATTTTATAAAATATTTTTTTATAAAATATCCAAGTGTGATTATTATACAAGAGTGATTACCCATTGTGAGTTATACTCCTCTTGTAAGTTTTTGAATAACGGGTGTGTGATCCTGTTTATCTCATAGCAGAGGCTTGAGAAACTATTACAATACCTTTGTACTTGGTTTGTATTTCTACCGTAAAGAATACATTTATTGGATCGTGTCGAGAAGTGTCTCGGCTGCTGGTTTATCACAGTTGGTGGTAAATCAGTAAATCTCCGTGTCAAGTATCTCTTACCTTTATCTCTTTATTTATTCCGCTGTGCTTTATTATATTTGTTTATATAAACTGCTTTGCATTTATATTTATTTATATAATCTCTGTGTATTTGTTTATATTTACACTCTTCGTTATTATTTGTATACTCTGATTTATTTATACTGTTTCTGTACTGTATTTATTTGTAAAAGAATTTTTGAAAGTAAAAGATTTTAAATACAACCTTACTTGTAATAATTGGACATAATGTCATACTAATTTATTGGTCATATTGACCCATTTGTTGTATCTGATCTTTTAAAAAAGAAATAATTAATAGAGTAAATTACATAAATTGTCCCTATGGTATGGTCATATTTAGTATATGGTCCCTAAAAGGCAGAAATTACACTGAGCGTCCCTGTTGTATGCCAAAACGCACGCAGAGGGTCCCTCCGTCTAACGGAATAAAAAGGTTTCCGTTAACCCAGTAAAGTTTGAGGGTATTTTCGTCTTTTTACCTCTTTTCATTGTGTTCTACCTCTATCTCCTCATCTTCATCCTTTCCATCTTCATCCTTCATGTTTGTTTCAAGAACATCATGAACACTATGAAGAACATATTTTAAATCCAATTAAAAGAATATCAATAACAATTAATAAATCCAAATCCAATCCCAAAAATATCATTTAAATCAAAACCCTAAATTATAATCAATAAATCTGAAATAAATCAAACTGAAATCTAAACTAAATTAAAACCCTAGGATAATGATGATGCAAATCCAGCAAAAATAAGAAAACGAACAGCAAGAAAAAGAAGAAACCGAACAGTAGGAAAACCAAACAACAAACATGAAAAAACAAAGATAGGAGATGGATTTGGAGAAGAACAGCAAAAATGAAGAAACCGAACGGCAAGAAAACGTCGAGGTTGACTCACGTTTGACCCAGATCGGAGATAAAGTCGAACCCAGATCGGCCGGCGACTTCGTCTTCTCCTGCGAGTTCATCTTTTTCGACGATTTCGCCTTAACCCTAAGCAATCGACGTCGATCTCTTCTCTCTATCTCTTCTCAGATCTCTTCTTTCTCTCTTCTATCGATCTTTTCCCTCTATCCTCTCGATCTCGATCTCTGTCTCTGCCACTTCTCTTAGATCTTTCGATCTATACCTGTCTCTTGATGTTCTTTTTGGAGGTAAAATTATGTCTCCTTTCCTCTCTTTCTTAAATACGTGCATAAATCTGGAATTTGTTTAGTTGTTGAGGAACGTTAACAGTTCAAATGGAAAATGCTTGATGCAATGAAAAGAGGAAAGGATGAAGATGACTTTAATTTATGTTTTGGCTCCCCTAATAATCCTTTTCACTTGGTTTGGATTTGATTTTGGTTTATGTTTATATTTTAGTTTTGATTTTGATTTTGGTTTTATATTTTATGTTTTATGTTTTAGATTTACATTTTTATTTTGTTTGTTACTGAATAAGATAATTTTGAAGAGAAAAATTAAAAAATAAAATAAAAGCTCAAAAAGACGAAAATACCCTCAAACTTAACTAGGTTAACAGAATCTTTTTGATTCCGTTAGACGGAGGGACCCTCTGCGTGCGTTTTGGCATACCACAGGGACGCTCAGTGTAATTTATGCGTTTTAGGAACCATATCCAAAATATGACCATACCACAGGGACGATTTATGTAATTTACACTAATTAATATCATATTCTGATTTTTAAAATGGAAATTGACATTAGATATGAAATAAAATAAATAAGATATAAATAGACCACGAAACAAAAAACCATGATAAAAGTTTTAAAAAGTCAAATATCTCAATCTCTAATATTTACTAATGTTTAGCCCACATTTTTGGGATTTTGTAAAAAAGAGGCCCTTCTTTTTAATTAAGAAAAAAAATCTTTAGTATATTTTTTTTATCATAAAAAATAATTTTAAATTTTAAAATTCTAGTAATTTATATAAAGTCATTTATTTGAGTATATCTAGACGTGAAATCAAAATAACTATTTTTAAATTAATGTTATCAACCATATCATTTGTATATAACATTCTTAATCTGTTTTGTAGTCAATACCATTTTTATAATATACATTTAATATACAGATTCAGATCATTTAGAGTTACGATGTTGACTATTCGGAATAAGACTCTAGGTAAATCAATATAAGTTAGTTTTTTTTCCATCTCACCTCAAGTTATGTTTTAAACTTTTTGGGTTAAAACAATTTTTTCCGGAACCATCAATTTTAGAATCAAAAGTCCATATTGGTTGCTTGAGATTTTATTATTGTTTTAGAGATAAGAAATTATTAAGATTTATGCACTCAATATTAGATAATAAAAAGTCAACAATAATGTTTGAAAAAACAAATGTATTGATATAAGTTGGACGGTATCATATGGTTGGTAGTTTCTTTCAAAAGGTAAAGTTTTGTTAAGTTAATAAAAAAATCTACTATATTCTAATACAAACATAGAATTCATGCAGATGAAATAATCAAAAGAGTCCCTGGAAGATGAATGATGGATAATATATAACAAGGTTTTGTAGGTAAGCAGTTTTAGACTTTGATACTAGATAAAAAAAATTAGAGAAACTATAAACAATACTATAAAATGAATGATCAATTAACTTTTGACATATTTTATCTTTCAATGTAATTAATTAATTAATGTTTAGACTTTTGATTTTCTAATAGGACAAGTAAATGATGGAGACTATTTCAAGATTTTCTAGGCAAGTATTTTTAAACTTTTGTTCAGATAAAACCTAGCGAAACAATAAGCAGTCATATAAAATGAAAAGTCAATACACACACACACACACACATATATAGGGTTGGGTTCCGGTGAAAAGTGCCAAATTTGGTGAGAAGCGTGAGAAGTGGTTATCAACCGTTTGAGAAATGGATGAACATTAGGATGAGATGCACAGAGGTAACATGCACCGACATGCACCGAATCAATTCCCTTTCATATATGAATCACAAAGGTTCATATATGAATCACAAAGGTTCATATATGAATCAGTTAATTGGTTCAACTGATTCATATATGAACCTACAGTTAATTAGTTTCATATATGAAACACAAAGGTTCCTATATGAATCACAAAATTAATATATGAATTAGTTATAAAGAGTTTATATATGAACGTATAGTTCATATGTGAATCACACAGATTCATATATGAACTCGTCCCATGTTTTTTGTAAAAGTTACGAAATTGCCCTTCTATTTTTGGAACAGCCGCAACTTTTGACCAGTCAAAGCCGCAACGTTTGACCAATTATAACCGATCTTGACCGAATAAATGACCATGATTACTTCTCTACTTCTCAAATATTTAGCACTTTTCATTTGAACCTAAGGCTATATATATATATATATATATATATATATATATATATATATATATATATATATATATATATATAACGATAATCAAATGAGAACCTAAAATAAGTTTTTTTTGGAAAGGAGGCGGCACTCCTGGCAATATATTGACAAAAAAGAAAAAATACACCTAAACGGCGAGGGACTCCCTCCCAGAAAGGAATTCCACCCACAGTAAAGGACAGGCCCAATACGAGGATGAGACCCCACTAAAAACTCAAACATTTTAGACAAAATATACCAAATAACTAACAACCAAAATAAACACAAAGAGATAGGACCATTCAAAACTAAAAAGCCAAAATAGAACCCCTCACAAGGGTCCCACACAAGGCCAAAGAGACCCGAAGAATCAGCGAATCTGCACTCCATGGGACACATGTCTCATTCGATCACCATCTCTCGTAGGCCAACTCCTACGGTCACCCAATCCCACCATTCTCAAACCGACCACTTTTATGATCTCCATAACAACCTGATGAGCAGTCATTCGTTTAGTCGTAAATAACCGGTTATTTCGCTCTTGCCATATAAACAGTAGCCGCAAAAAGAAGCTTTGTTCGAACCTTGAAAACCAATCTAAGCAGTTAATTGTTTTTAATCTATGAACATTATTATAGGCAAAAATAGGTTGAACAGTGAGAACCTATGAATGAATTTTTATGTTTTTAAAACCATAGGATCAAAACCAAATGACGGCTTAGATCGGTTCCCACGGTTCAATAGCTTCATGAATATGTTTAAGATAAAATATAGAAAATTAGGTGAACGAGTATCGATTTGAATTTTGTTGCATCTTCAAAAAACGATAAAGATCTTTACTTTCATTCATTTGAGCACAAAGTTTAATCAGTGATCTTCACTTACAATAAAACAAGATACATATAACTGTTAGCTTCAATCTTCCTAATCATAGAAGTATTTAGAAGTAGTGAAAAATAGGCTAAGTGAAGAAAGCCTCTTACAGAGGCTCTGCCGACATTACCGAGAAATCAAGGTCAAGAAGCTACAGAAGCAGCAGAGGCTTCCTACAGAAGCTCTGTCATACGCACAAAGAAGACCAAAGACTCAGAATCCGGCGAAGACTGCTCCACAGAGGACCAGACCGCAGAACCTCTGTAACTCATTACAGAGCCTCTGTGGTCCTCACTGAGACTTGAAGATATTTATAATATCTTGCTACTGTTCCAAGACCTGTTCATCAACTTGCATGGCAACTTGCCCTGTCCAACTTCAACACGTGTCAAACTCTGAATGGATTCAATAGGGCTTAGTACATAATAGACGTCTGCGGCATTTAATGCAATACAAAACATACAACTGTTCATGCCGTCTGATCAACAGTAGCTTATACTTTATGGTCCCCTTGTAGTAGTATAAAAGGAAGACTCATGTTGAGTTCTTCCTAACAAGGACGAATACACAAGGAATCACTAATACTCTCAAGCTTTATTGTCAAATATCTGAGTGTTATATTCTCACACACACCAACAGTTCGTAATCTGTTCTTCGTGTTGTTATTATATATTGAATAACAGTAACTGTTCAAGAAATCCTTTTCTTTCTTTACCGTTTTCTTTATATATGTGCGTTCTAATATCTATCAAACATATCTGTTAGTTTAATACGCTTCCGCATCAAACTCTAAACTCAACTAATAGACTATTAATCTTGATTAAGTGTATCTGGGTTACAACAATTGGTATCAGAGCCAAAGACAATTTTCGTTGATTCAAAGCAGACCTGATCGATTTTGCTGTTGTATTACTTTGTCAATCGATTTCTGGCTTTCACTCAAAACTCAAAGATTTCACACAGCCCTTATCAATCGATTCCAGCAACAAAGACACAGATTCTGCAGAAGACTTCAAACAACCCTGTTTGATTTTTACGGATTTTCAGCATACGACTTCTAATACAGGTTTATCAATTTCATACTCTTATGCTTGACCTGTTGTCGTTTCAGATTTTAACTAATCTGACCTGCTGTGTTTTTACCTGCTGTGTTTGAAATCATTTTTTAAGTTCTTAATACTAAATCTGAACTGGGTATTTTGAACCTCTGTGTTTGTATTAATTTCTGTGTTTTTGAATCAATACCATGTTGTCTAACGATCTATCAAGTAACAAT
The DNA here is from genome assembly GCA_033807775.1 of Saussurea involucrata. Classification (NCBI taxonomy): domain Eukaryota; kingdom Viridiplantae; phylum Streptophyta; class Magnoliopsida; order Asterales; family Asteraceae; genus Saussurea; species Saussurea involucrata. The sequence continues at coordinate 178,356,726 of CM066321.1, forward strand.
ATGTCAAGACTAAGATTTAGTTGTGATGCAGATTATATATACTATTCTGAACTTAGTTCCAACTTTCAAAAAATTATTCCTAATCTTAAGAAAGAGTTGGAGGAAAAGAATAAAAGTATTTTGATTGATTCAGAAAAGATTGCTAAGCTTGAAGAATCAGGTAAACTCCGAAACTGTGAAAATCTTGAACTGAAAAGGAATTTATTTGAGTCTGAAAAAGAGAAGAATAGACTTGAACTTAAATGTTTAACATTTTCTAATCTGGTTTCTGATTTTAAAAAGGTTGTGGTATGTGAAAGAGAGAATTTTGAAAAGAAGAAAACTGTTTTTGAAACAAAGTATGTGGAGTGTTCTTGCAAAATCTCAGAATTACAGAAAACTCTTGAAAAAGAGAGGAAAGAGTTTGATTTTGAAAGAAAAGAATCTGAACAATTGAAGGTTCAAAGATTTCAAGAATTAAGTCAAAAGGATGACTTTGAAAGAGAAAGAAGGATTTTTAAAACCGAAATATCCAAACTAACAAAGAGACTCTCTGATTTGTTAACTAAGATCATGTTGGAGAAGAGATGTAAATCTGATCTCCAAAAGATGTTTGAGGTAAATTTAAAGGAAAAGAATGATTTAGCTAAAAGACTCAAGGAATTTGACTTTGCAGACTCCAAGTATTCACTTAAAACAACTTCAAGTTCAATAAACAAGAACAGTTCTTCAAAAGGGTTCATTAAGCCAAATAAGTTTTCAAAAAATCAGATCTCTACTGCTAATCCTTTCTATTATCGTAGACTAGATAAATCAGTTAATCAAATTTTTAGAAGAGTAAAAACTGTTTGGATAGTCAAAGGCTCTTCATTTGTTCAAAATGTTCGAAAGCCATTTGTTTCTGTTGAACATAACAAGATCAGCAAAGCACTTCATGCAAATCCTAACAAAATAGGACCCATTTGGAAATGGGTACCAAAAATTGCTTGATCTGTCTTGCAGGTACACGGACTCCTAAACACATCTGTTTAGGACTCAATCTTCAGTTGAAATGGACTCTTAAACACTCAGTTTAAGACTCATCCTTCAAAGGCAATTGATTTCTGTGCACAACAGTACAGAACTCAGTCCTAAATGGCTTATTGGATTTCTGCACATATCTGGATTCAGATCAAGACAGGGTTTTATTGTTCATAACTGTTTATAAATCAATTTGTTGATTTTAAGAAAAAAATTCTCGAAAAAGTTTAGTTTACTGTGGTGTGATCGAACTCATACTTGTAGGTGTTTTCAGTAGAAAACATTTCAAGAGAATGTGTTCAGAATCACATTTCAAGTAACCTTGTAAAATTTCATTGCAAAATTCTGATTTTTGAACAAGTTATGGTCATTTGAAGTTCTGAACGTTCAAAAATCGCAAAACCCAAGTTGTAAAACGATTTGTTGACTGCCATTTGCTGTTAAATGATTTTATCCGTTGTTTGCTGTTGTAATAACAGATTTAATGTTTCTATAACAATTCATTTGTGCAGGTCACAGATAAGCCATACAGACCTGCAGTGCTTAATGTGCAAACAAACCTTGAAGTGTTAATCTGCTTTTGCTGATGTCCATTTGAAATGAAACAAATTTTGCTGTTGATTTCTAAGTGCAGCAGAAGTTTATTTTTCTGTTGAGGATGAACAGATTGTGGCATATGATAATGATCGAAGCTGTCCAGATTGTCGATTTGCATTGGAAACAAATTATTGTTGTTTGTTCATAATATAAATTGTTCATATTGATCAGATCAAAGTAGAGGAGAATCAGATTGGAATACCATGTTGTTCAACAGCTGTTTGGGTGCTATAAATGCTCTAGTAGGACCTGCATAATTGGACAGATTAGACCTTATTGACACTTTTGCTACCCTCTGACTAGTCTTAACCACAGATCTGCGTTGGAATCACAGGAACTAAAGCTCTAAGAGATATGTCCTTTTGGAGTAATAGATAGTGCATCAAGACTTTAGTTCAAGGATGTCCAGTTCAGAATTCATAAGTGCAAAAGTTTTTGTTCACTTTTACAATATGTGCAAAGATGTTTGGTTAAGCAGCAGGTTTCGCTGCTGTCCTCAGTAAGCTACTGCTGCAGCAGATCAGAATAATGCAGATCAGATTGTAAACAACATCGAAATCAGAAGGGAAAGGTGCAAGATGCTGTCAAGTTCAATGTTGTTGCTGTGTATTTGGCAGAAGTTCATATCTGCAACAGAAAGTTCAATTTGTTTGTGCAAAAAGTCAGATTATGAAGCTGCTGGAATAGAAGAAAAAGATGCAATGAACAGGTTAATTTGGCAATCAAGAATTTTAAGTCATCGAAGCTCTCTTAAGAAATGAGAATAACATATTGCAGCAGTATGTAAGATGCTTAAAAAGAAGCTATAAGCTCAGAAGTGCTGTTGTCTTGTTGTTGCCAAAACAGATTTTATATGCAAAAGCTTTCCAGGATAAGCAATTGTCTAGATAATTGCTGTTGTGTACAGTTAGATATGCGTTATGCATCTGATTTGGACAGAAGCTGGTTCGGTAATGATTAAAGGTGTTCAAAGGTGAAACCACAAAAGTATTATTTATTAGAGAGCTTGCAGGAGTTTTTAACAGGTTCTGATTTCGAAAGTGTGCAGAATTTCAATGCCAACAGTTCCAAGAGAGCCTTTTGTTCCGCAAAAGAATCGATCCTTCTGATCTTCTCTGTACGCATACTTGTGGCCAGTTCGTGGACGCAAAAAAAGGGTTGCTACTGCTATTCCAAATAATCTGTCGTCTGCGTTTACTTTGTGCAGATTAGCTTAGTTTTGTGCAGATCACAGAGGCAAATCATAGAGCCTCTGAGCTCGCACAGAAGCTGGTAAAGTGATGTTGTTAGCTTTTGCAGAAGCCATTAAGCTACTGTCCAGAATAATAAGTATTTCACAAAAGCTGTTCTGAGGGTATCCAGAGCCTCTGAAGACTGATTATTGTCAGAGCTGTGTTAGAGTGCAATTCAGAAGTAGAGTTCGTGCAGAGCCTCTGTAAGACAGTCGAGGGGGTGCTCAGTTACAAAGACTACAGAACGATACTTCATTAGAGATCAAAACAGAAGCTGATGTTTGGGACAAATGTATGCAGAAGTATATGCAGAGGTTAACCATAGAGGTTCTGTAAGAGCCATAACAAGAACGCTCTACAGAGCTTGATCAGACTATTCAGAAGCTGTCGAGTCTGCCACACAAGACAGTCTTCCAGTCATCTTCTGCATCAACTTTTGTGTTCTAGCTATACATACATATTCAGAGTTCTCAAGTTGTACAGAAGCAAAAGGCACGTACACAATCTGCACAGAAGAGGTCAATAACTTACAAGGCTGTTGTGCGAGATGATTAGTTCAAAGAGTTTGTGCAGTTCACAGAGGCTACCCCACAGAAGCCGATAGCACAGAGCCTCTGTGAAGTCGCACAGAGCCTCTGTACACACTTTAATGCTGTCCAGAAGCTTAGTTTCATGCAGAAGACGTTTGCGCATGTGTTCAGAGATCCTCTGTGCACGTACGGAGCTTAACAGAGCCGCTGTGACTTCTCAGAATCCCAAAATTTTCAGAGCCGCTGTGACTTCTCGGCCAAACAAGCCTTGTCAAGCGTCTGTCGGCACTGCGATCAACCTCTGTCGCACCCTCTGCTCACCAGAACCACCCTATATCGACACTACCTCTGTGAACTTGCACAGAGCCTCTGTGAACTTGCACAGAGCCTCTGTGAAGTTGTGCAGAGCCTCTGCGATCCCAGAAATCCATAAAGTTGCTCATTGACTAAGTTGTTGTTTTCCTATGTTAGGCTGCAGCTGATTCATTAAGCGATCTGAACAGATTCAAGGAGAACTACATGTTGCTGCTAGTAAGCTGTCAAGTAGCTGATTCTGCTGCTGATTGGAAAACAACAGAGGCAAATCAAAGCTAATCCAAAGTCTGTGCACGTGCAAAAGTTCAGAGTTGTTGTCTAGAAGATCTCTTCAAAAATCAAAATATACAGAGCTCTTATGCACAGAGCCTCTGAGACAAACCACAGAGCCTCTGAGGCAAACCACAGAGCCTCTGCGGCTATCCAGAAGCAGAAGTCGCCCAAACTGATGATTAAGCAGCTGCCATTAAGCTACTAAGCTGTTGTTGATGCTTTAAGCTGTCAAATGCTTAATTGGTACATAAATATTGTGCAAGAAGTGAACATAAGCTTTATGAGTCTATCTAGAGCCTCTATATGTTGTTAAGATGTGGCTGTCCAGATTAAGCCATTGTTGGACAGAGCTTAATTGTGCTTAAATCATACGGATGTAATACATATAACTTCTATGCATGTTCAGAAGCTCAGAAGGTGTCACAGAGGATATCCAGAGGGACGTACAGAGCCTCTGTAAGATGATCGAAAGGTATGCACAAGACGTATGCACATAGCCTCTGTTAGCCGTACAGAAGCATACACCTCTGTGGACCAAAATCTACGTTTTAAGAGAAATGACCAGAAGGGATAGAGGTATTTCAATGTATATCTATCAGAAGCTGATGGTCCAGAAGTCGCGATGAACCGAAAACCCGAAGACCGAAAATTTGGATTTTCTTGACAGCTTTGTGCTGCTTCAGAAAAACACGCACATCTTTCTACTCGGTGCTCCAATCGACTCAAATCCAGTTGTATTAAATCCCTAACACAAATATGTACGACTTTGAAGTTCTGAGTTTTCTCAAATTCAGTGATCTGATATGCCTAATTAACTGTCAAAGTCAGTAGATACTTGCTGGATCGAAAGCATCGCTTCACTCTCTCCATTGCCATAATCAGATCAGATTGAAGTTGCTTCTATACACATCAGTATAGAACCAGGACTTCAACTGAATGTTGTTTCTACATAATTCAGTGTAGGACCAGTACCTCAAATATGTTATGTTCAGAGTTGTTTCTGGTAATTCTAAACTCTGACCCTTGCACATTTTTTTTAAATTTGAATTATCAGTGCTTTTGGATATTCCTAACAAATGAGGAATCATCAAAGATGATTACCAACATGTTTTGATTTTTACAGGATATCTGATTTCAAATTGAGCTTAAATGAGATTCAATGCTCAATTTGAGGGGGAGAATGCCAATCTGACCATGTACATCCAAAGGTAAATTTCTAAATGTTTAGATTCATCATTTTTAGAGAATGGCCATCTTTAAAATGATAAAACATGGGATCAAATGGTCAAACCACTTCTAGATGCCAAAATGCTTTTTCAAATATAGAAGTTGGATTTTAAATGCTTTTCTGAGACTACAAGTAGTCAGTGTGTGGAACAATCCAACCTCTAGGACAAAACTTTCATGGGATCAATGTGTGAGCTTTATAGAACTTCTATGGATCACTTAAACCTGTGTTTCCTACCAAAGAAGTAAACCTTGAGTGTTTGAGAGGTGAAGGGTCTACATCAAAGAGTGGGGGAGATAACTATATGAGTTTTTCTCATTATGCTTAAGAGGTAAAAATGAAAAGAGAGTTTGGTTAATTATGCTTAAGAGGTAAAAATGCTTTTAGATGTGAGCTAAATGATAAAAAGAAAGAGGGTGTGAGAACAGAGTCAAAAGAATTATACAACTCTGCACTAACTTTTTCTGAGCCGGGCAATCCACATTAATGATTTGTCACAATTCTTTGGTGGATTATCATTGAAACAGGCAGTGAGCCCATGCCAACTCTTGAATTAACCCCACTAGCTACTTATTTCCTTCTCAACTGGGAAATACTTCACTTTTTCACGGGGAAGCAGCACGTATGCTATCTGATCTTTCTTTGGAAGATTGGATATTGAAAAGAAGGAAAGTTGCCCCACCTTCACACTTCACTCATGCACATTGAGTCAGTGGAAACCTGTTATGTCCAAACAGTTTACACACTTTTGAGCTTAATAGATAATATTCTATTTTCTTCCACACAATATCACGAATCTTTGTGATTCCACATGCTTATCTATGTGATATTGCCAAGAACAGTTTCAGAAGTTTATTTTTTAATTTACTTCAATGATAACTGGAAGTCCTGTCAGAGCTTCATCATTGCCAACTCTGAGCATAGGCCACACAATTTTTTATAAATTGTTGTGATAATAGTTGCTATTGTGCTTCTATGTTAGATGATTACCCCTGGTTACTTATTCTTTAATGCAGATTCTCATGAGAAGATTGTATTTGCTACTCTTCATCTCCTAGTTGTTTATCTACTATCGGTTACTACTCAAACTGGTTATACAAGCTTCCGCACATCAAATCGTTCTCTGATCGTTTGAGAGATAACTGAGACCAGAAAAGTAATGCAACAGTCAAGGGGGAGTAAACAAAGATCAAGGAGGAGTATGCAACGATCAAGGGGGAGTCAAAGAAGGAATTGAAGCAACTGACCTTGTGGAAGACCGGGCTATTTTTTAATCTTGAATACAAAGGGGGAGATTGTTAGCTTTTATTTTATATTGTATTCAAGATTACTTGGTTATTTTGTAAAAGCCCAAATTAAATATGTGGGCTTTAGTTGCTAATGGGCTTAGGTCATAAAACCTTAGTACTTAATGTTTATCTTTGTTAGATTTTAGGTTAAGCCTCTATTTCTCCTTGCCTCTATTTTTCATCAGTTTCATACGTATAGAGAAAAAGAGAGCTTCATTTAGAAAGAGAGTGTTCTTCAATCTTATCTTGTAAACTCTCAATCATTAAATATATTGCATCAATTTCACTATTGTTACTTGTATTTGGGAACCAACAATTGGTTAGTTTAATACGCTTCCGCATCAAACTCTAAACTCAACTAATAGACTATTAATCTTGATTAAGTGTATCTGGGTTACAACAATAACATTCGTCAAACCAAATTGAAATATGGTGACATTAATAACAATTATAAACAACAAATAACCAAACATAAAAGTTAATTTCAAGCCGCTCTAGGTGGTTTATGGATTTGAAGCATCATATAAAAGTTCATAAGGGGTTCGTTCCCTGGTATTGCACCTATAAGCGATTCGTGTGATCGTATACGCTCTGCCCACTTTGCAAGTTTTGGGGTTTTGACTTCATCAAACGCGTTAAACTCATTATGCTTTATACCAAATTGTATCCAAGCGATAAAACATCCAAGAACGACATCTAGATATCCTATATCGTCTCCGCCGAAATAAGCCCTCCCATTGCTAAATTTCTGAAAGGTTTTCTCCAACAACATTGATCCTTCAATAATTTGTTTCTTTATCGCTTCTTTATCTTCTTTTCCCGGTGTTTGTCTCAACTCTTCAAAGAATGGAAAATACTGTACGTCAATGATTTTACAGTATAAGTCAGTGAAACATATTTGTGAACCACTTTATGAATAAAAATGATGAATTGTTATAATTAATTTTTTGTAGTTTCAAAAAAATATTTACTATTATTGGCTATAATATACAGAATAAGAACTTTCTAAAGGCAAAACAAAGTTACCAAAATTTTGTAATAATTGGACATAACGTCATACTAATTTATTGGTCATATTGACCTATTTGTTGTATCTGATCTTTTAAAAAAGAAATAATTAATAGAGTAAATTACATAAATCGTCCCTGTGGTATGGTCATATTTAGGATATGGTCCCTAAAAGGCAGAAATTACACTAAACGTCCATGTGGTATGCCAAAACGCACGCAGAGGGTCCCTCCGTCTAATGGAATAAAAAAGTTTCCGTTAACCCAGTAAAGTTTGAGGGTATTTTCGTCTTTTTACCTCTTTTCATTGTGTTCTACCTCTATCTCCTCATCTTCATCCTTTCCATCTTCATCCTTCATGTTTGTTTCAAGAACATCATGAACACTAAGAAGAACATATTTTAAATCCAATTAAAAGAATATCAATAACAATTAATAAATCAAAATCCAATCCCAAAAACATCATTTAAATCAAAACCCTAAATTATAATCAATAAATCTGAAATAAATCAAACTGAAATCTAAACTAAATTAAAACCCTAGGATAATGATGATACAAATCCAGCAAAAATAAGAAAACGAACAGCAAGAAAATGAAGAAACCGAACAGTAGGAAAACCAAACAACAAACATGAAGAAACCAAGATAGGAGATGGATTTGGAGAAGAACAGCAAAAATGAAGAAACCGAACGGCAAGAAAACGTCGAGGTTGACCCACGTTTGACCCAGATCGGAGATAAAGTCGAACCCAGATCGGCCGGCGACTTCGTCTTCTCCTGCGAGTTCATCTTTTCCGACGATTTCGCCTTAACCCTAAGCAACCGACGTCGATCTCTTCTCTCTATCTCTTCTCAGATCTCTTCTTTCTCTCTTCTATCGATCTCTTCCCTCTATCCTCTCGATCTCGATCTCTGTCTCTGCCACTTCTCTTAGATCTTTCGATCTCTACCTGTCTCTTGATGTTCTTTTTGGAGGTAAAATTATGTCTCGTTTCCTCTCTTTCTTAAATACGTGCATAAATCTGGAATTTGTTTAGTTGTTGAGGAACGTTAACAGTTCAAATGGAAAATTCTTGATGCAATGAAAAGAGGAAAGGATGAAGATGACTTTAATTTATGTTTTGGCTCCCCTAATAGTCCTTTTCACTTGGTTTGGATTTGATTTTGGTTTATGTTTATGTTTTAGTTTTGATTTTGATTTTGGTTTTATATTTTATGTTTTAGATTTAGATTTTTATTTTGTTTGTTACTGAATAAGATAATTTTGAAGAGAAAAATTAAAAAATAAAATAAAAGCTCAAAAAGACGAAAATACCCTCAAACTTAACTAGGTTAACAGAATCTTTTTGATTCCGTTAGACGGAGGGACCCTCTGCGTGCGTTTTGGCATACCACAGGGACGCTCAGTGTAATTTATGCGTTTTAGGGACCATATCCAAAATATGACCATACCACATGGACGATTTATGTAATTTACTCTAATTAATAGCATATTCTGATTTTTAAAATGGAAATTGACATTAGATGTGAAATAAAATAAATAAGATATAAATAGACCACGAAACAAAAAACCATGATAAAAGTTTCAAAAAGTCAAATATCTCAATCTCTAATATTTACTAATGTTTAGCCCACATTTTGGGGATTTTGTAAAAAAGAGGCCCTTCTTTTTAATTAAGAAAAAAAAATCTTTAGTATATTTTTTTTATCATAAAAATTAATTTTAAATTTTAAAATTCTAGTAATTTATATAAAGTCATTTATTTGAGTATATCTAGACGTGAAATCAAAATAACTATTTTTAAATGAATGTTATCAACCATATCATTTGTATATAACATTCTTAATCTGTTTTGTAGTCAATACCATTTTGATGATATACATTTAATATATAGATTGAGATCATTTAGAGTTACGATGTTGACTATTCGGAGTAAGATTCTAGGTAAATCAATATAGGTTAGTTGTGTTTCCATCTCACCTCAAGTTATGTTTTAAACTTTTTGGGTTAAAACAATTTTTTCCGGAACCATCAATTTTAGAATCAAAAGTCCATATTGGTTACTTGAGATTTTATTATTGTTTTAGAGATAAGAAATTATTAAGATTTATGCACTCAATATTAGATAATAAAAAGTCAATAATAATGTTTGAAAAAACAAATGTATTGATATAAGTTGGACGGTATCATACGGTTGGTAGTTTCTTTCAAAAGGTAAAGTTTTGTTAAGTTAATAACAAAAAATCTACTATATTCTAATACAAACATAGAATTCATGCAGATGAAATAATCAAAAGAGTCCTTGGAAGATGAATGATGGATAATATATAACAAGGTTTTGTAGGTAAGCAGTTTTAGACTTTGATACTAGATAAAAAAAATTAGAGAAACTATAAACAATACTATAAAATGAATGATCAATTAACTTTTGACATATTTTATCTTTCAATGTAATTAATTAATTAATGTTTAGACTTTTGATTTTCTAATACGACAAGTAGGAGTTAAATGATGGAGACTATTTCAAGATTTTCTAGGCAAGTATTTTTAAACTTTTGTTCAGATAAAACCTAGCAAAACAATAAGCAGTCATATAAAATGAACAGTCAATACACACACACACACACACACATATATATATATAGGGTTGGGTTCCGGTGAGAAGCGTGAGAAGTGGTTATCAACCGTTTGAGAAATGGATGAACATTTGGATGAGATGCACAGAGGTAACATGCTGTAACATCCCAAGTTCATAACATGCATTCATCTAGAAAATAAGCATTCACATTACATAAATATCTTGTCTTTACATCATCAATAAGGTGATCTAAATAAAATTGACAGCGGAAGGCTCTACGTCCACAGCCGAGATTCTATCTATAGTCATCATTCAAAATCTTGGAGTCGCTCTAGTCTCCAAATCCTCCTTGAGTCACTCCTAGTTCTTACTAGAAGAACCCATAGCGCGCTTACCTGAAAATGGTTTAGTTTTTGAAAAAGCGAGGGTTAGACCAAAAGGTCTAGTGAATTCCCTCCATAAAACATGTAATTAATAAATTCATTTCATGTATAAAAGAGTTCTTATGCATCACATTTCCATCATACAAGGTTAACACAGGGTTCAGGGGTTCGCATAAGCTAAACCGATTGGGGCCTGTCGGGCACCCTCTCGTCTACGCCGAAATCCAAATGGACTCCTCGTTCCTTCATGTAGGAGAAAACAAATTCCAACCTACAAGCTAATCCTCCATATGCCCCGAGAGATCAGAGATCCCAAGGTACCCTGACCCCACTGTGTAACCGACACCACATAGCATACGCATATACATGAAACCACGTACATGAAAACCTTAATCAACATTCATTTGTAAATAATCATGCAATTCATGAAAACATGCATAGCTCTTATAAATTTCAATCATGCTCGATAAGGAACTATTTCAGTAAAAATAGTACGTCATAAAAAGGGTTGAGAGAACTCACCTGACAGCAATTTCCTCCTCTAACCTCGAATCTTGCACCGACCGCTCGCCTAATTAATGATTCACAGATTCAATTAGATGAACGCTCTATTTTCATACTACGTTTCTCTTAATCCGGTCTCAACTACTCATTTAGGTCCATCTATAAACCAACAGTCCCGGTACCCCGGACACCCGGTACCCCGGACTCCCGGTACCCCGAACTCCCGGTCTGGCGAACAGGGACGAACTTTATACGATTCAATACTCGATTTCTTCCTAGGGAGTCCAGTAAAGTGAGAATTTAACATAGCATTCAGACCCACTTTGTTCTATTACAACTCCTTAAACAATATAGATTTCTAGTCCATTGGTTTCATTAGATTACAGTCCCATTCGTGAACTAAAACTCTCCACAGTGATGTTAATCAATATCCCAGCTTAAACATGAAAACCCAACCAGGAAACTAACTAATTTCTAGCTATTAATGCACAAGAATATAACAATGATTTGAGGTTTGCTTACCAGAAGAGTCTTCTCCCGATCCTGATGCCAAACCGATTCCTCCTTCTTTCTGCTCTTCTACTCAGCCGCCACAGCACAATAATACTGAATCCCCAAGACCACCTAGGGATTTGGCTCATTTAAATATGTTTCACAATTTACACTATAGCCCCTAAGCCCAAACTTCCATTCTTTTAATTCTGGACACTAAACCTTCCAGCCTACTAAATTTGGGTTGTTACAACACTCCCCCCTTAAAAGAATTCCGTCCCCGGAATTCCTTATTGGAAAAGAAATGCGGGTATCTTGTCCACACAAAACTGACACTTCCCGCTACAGACATTCGTCCATCCAGACAACACTTCTTTTCCTTGGAACACCTCGACCACAGATCATCAACCATCTCTCACATCCCCATCACTTAACCACCCCATACTTATACGTAACTAAGAGTAGGAACCTCCAAACTCATCGTTGAAATGTTCACCTACTTGAATTGAACTTATCCTGAAACGTATCAAATCCTCACTGATTGCCACGATCGCTCAGTCATATAACACATAACTCCGGTTATCCTCGCACAACTGGGAGGAGTAACCATGGTCACCCCATACTATTCTCAATAGTTCTAACACTGTACGACCAAGTCGTTTAAACATTTCTCACAAAGTCGATAACCTAACTCATTCAGTTATCTCATCTACTTCTTTCCTGTACAAAATCATACACTAATCCCTTCCTCAATACTCATATAACCAAACAGTTGCACCAAGATCTTGTCTTAAGGCATTCACCCAAGCCGTCTTGAAACAAGACCAGTGTTCAACGTCACTACACATTCTTAAATCTCCAACTTTTACCTTCTCAGACATTTCTCTCACACATAAGCAACAATTCACATTCTTTAAGGATTTCACATCAATCCCACCACATTCTGACTAACACAACCCTCATCATCTTTAAACTTCCAATGACCCCAAAGTGTTCCTTAGTAACGTCCCCTATTCACTCTAATAATCCACCCCCTTGGATTCCCTATTACAAACGGGTCTATAAATTCAGGAACACCCTGAAACTCGGGTTCCACAATTCTTTCGACTAACCACTATGATCATAAAATCAGACAGATATATATATACCGTCATCCCGACTTTCTTACTTAGATTTACCTTAAATAATTCTTTAACAATCAGTGTGTTAATCTCAATAACACTTCCCCAAAAATTGTAACACGTCCTGCAATAACAAATGAGCGTCATTACTTAACAAATCTATAAAATTTAAATCAACCAGCCAAGGCTTATACCTCTATCATGACATTTCAAATCAACTAACGATCATACTACTACTCCGACCCACAATCATCATGTCATTCCTTAAACATAACCAAAATTTCCAACTATCTTCTTCTAGGGTCATTCCCTCACGCATAAGGAAAAATTTTCATTCTTTAACGATGTCTCATCTACTATACTACAGCTTGACTAATCTATTCATCATTTTCCTTAAACTTACTCTGCCTTCAAAAATATACTTAACAACATACGTAACCACAAAGCTTGGTCTCACAGCTGGGCAATCACCCCAATCTGCCCCGACATTCCATTTCGATAACAGTCAAAATACACACCTACTTACAACCCACGTACTTCAACGACTGGGATTGCAAAACGTACACTCTATCCGAAATCCCAAAAGGACTTCCTTCTAATCCTTCATCTTTCTAACATCGCCTTACCTCATCACCGGCTGACACATATATCTTGGCAATTGACGCTACTATTCATTCGTACACAATTCACACTTTCCTTCATATTCTTCCGTATACTACAATCGAGTCTGTCTCGCTACTTAGTTCTCTCCCAACTTGTTGAACTATGACTCACGAGTTCACACTTAGCTCAAACACGAACATCCTAGCTAGCTCTTTTATGACCCGAGTCCTTTCTTAGACACGGCACATTTTCTTACTGGCTGTATAGTCTACACTCACTCCGCTTGTGTTACACATCTTGTCCTTCTACGGACCCCCCTCACCTCGTAAATAGAACGCCTATTCAACAACAACAATCTCTTACTAATTTAACACCTCTATAAGATATTCTATCAACTTACACTCATTGGTTTGAGTCTTCGGCCTCGGTCAACATACACCGTTGCCGACTTCCACAACAAAAGATAACTCTTAACTACTTCCTTGACCTATCCTTTAACATGAGTTCCTTACGGGACCTATTCCTCCCCACACATCATAGTTAACTTTATAATCTGTCGCCCCCATTTCGAAACTTACTCATGTAACATCAATATTACAAGCTCCCTTCGAAACTCATGACCCACACCGTGGACCTTTCATTCCTGCTTCACAACACTACCCATAAAGAGTTGCCAAAACCAATACCTTGATGACTCCTAGTCCTTCCTCCGGACACCATCGCCCCTCGGCAACTGTGTTCTCAGTCACTGAGCAAAGGTACAGACCCTCATACTCCTGACACTAAAATCCATTCCCGACTCTTCCAAGGTCCAACTCTCATCTTAAACACATATACCAAAACTACATACGTTCTCCCCTGACTTGACCAACGCCTCTCCGCTCTCGGAGTTCTTCCTTAGCTTACGACGTAATACTCTACGACCTGGTGGGTTCATAGCCTTCATGCATGACAATACAGTAAATAGATCTTTTCGCACATTTCATCATTTTAAATAAACAACGTTTGGGAAGCATTTGGGTACGCATGACCCCGTCACTTTTATAACTTCAACGCCCTGCACAACGATTCGAGAATCGTTTGCATGCATCTTTCCGTGAACCTTAGTCTTACTTATTCCTGAACAATGTTAATATGACAGTAATACGTTGAATAAAAATCTTTTCATATGAGACAATTCTGAAAGAATTACCGACACAAAGTAAACCAGTCGGTTCTCACACTCAATTGTACGATATCAAAAGGTCAATATGCATTTTGGTACAAGCGGATTGTAGGTAACCATTTTCTTGACCATTTTTGTAACAATTTAACTTATCATTAAAAGTACGTGTGGAATACTTTGCAAATCGTTAAGCCCAAAATTTCAATGTGCAATGTGAATGAAATCACTTTTTCTTTAAGCATACACGTGCACGTTCTGACTCATTTTCGATCGAAATTTATATTTAAACATTTAATTTAAATCGTGAAAATTTTCATGTTACATAGAAAAACGCCATGCATGAGACTCTACTTGCAAAAGAAGGCTACTCACACTAACAAGGTCAACTGCTTTACTCACGCAGCTTATCCTTGATACTTCACTTACGACCAAGGGTCGTCCTCTCGGTCAAGCACTAACTTGATGTACCTGCGTCCCACATCTCACTTACTCAACCATTTCACACTATTTTCGCTTTGATCGACTATCTCACTTTCTACTTCTACATGCTTTCAATTCACTATAAGTATCTTATTCCATTTATTCTGCCAATGAAAAGCTCGGCTAAAAGTCAGGGCTCCATTGATACTTTCAAGGTTTTGACACTGTTCTATCTTACCCTCCCAACCGATCTATCACATAATTTCCATAACTAGGACTCTCCTGAAACTGGAGTCTTACTCAACTCGAACATTCATCCTCTCCGAATCCACGAAGAGCTACCTCTAAACGACTCATAACATTCTTCACAACGTTTCTTCTCTACGATGTCTACATACACCACATCATAATTGACTTCTCATGACACTTACCAAGCAATGGAGCTCGATCTATCCCTCAGGGATCTTGCTGACCTATTCCTCAACGTCCTCCCAGCCATAACGCTAAACTGAAAGAAACTGTTAATCAATCCTTGCTAGACATGACACAACAAATTTGCTATAAGTAAGGTATTGTAAGCACGCACATGTACCTGTAAGTTCGTAATTACACTGGCCAGGGGTAATTCCAAACTTACCTTATACGTTTGTCCTTGGTACCTTATTCCTAAGCGCATTTATAGTGATCGTTCCTAAAGGCAATCCTATGTCTCGGCTGTGTTCCTCATCTTACAGTTTAAGTTTAGGCCCGATTGGTCACCTAAATCACTTAAACTATGGCTCTAATACCATTTGTAACATCCCAAGTTCATAACATGCATTCATCTAGAAAATAAGCATTCACATTACATAAATATCTTGTCTTTACATCATCAATAAGGTGATCTAAATAAAATTGACAGCGGAAGGCTCTACGTCCACAGCCGAGATTCTATCTATAGTCATCATTCAAAATCTTGGAGTCGCTCTAGTCTCCAAATCCTCCTTGAGTCACTCCTAGTTCTTACTAGAAGAACCCATAGCGCGCTTACCTGAAAATGGTTTAGTTTTTGAAAAACCGAGGGTTAGACCAAAAGGTCTAGTGAATTCCCTCCATAAAACATGTAATTAATAAATTCATTTCATGTATAAAAGAGTTCTTATGCATCACATTTCCATCATACAAGGTTAACACAAGGTTCAGGGGTTCGCATAAGCTAAACCGATTGGGGCCTGTCGGGCACCCTCTCGTCTACGCCGAAATCCAAATGGACTCCTCGTTCCTTCATGTAGGAGAAAACAAATTCCAACCTACAAGCTAATCCTCCATATGCCCCGAGAGATCAGAGATCCCAAGGTACCCTGACCCCACTGTGTAACCGACACCACATAGCATACACATATACATGAAACCACGTGCGTGAAAACCTTAATCAGCATTCATTTGTAAATAATCATGCAATTCATGAAAACATGCATAGCTCTTATAAATTTCAATCATGCTCGATAAGGAACTATTTCAGTAAAAACAGTACGTCATAAAAAGGGTTGAGAGAACTCACCTGACAGCAATTTCCTCCTCTAACCTCGAATCTTGCACCGACCGCTCGCCTAATTAATGATTCACAGATTCAATTAGATGAACGCTCTATTTTCATACTACGTTTCTCTTAATCCGGTCTCAACTACTCATTAGGTCCATCTATAAACCAACAGTCCCGGTACCCCGAACACCCGGTACCCCGAACTCCCGGTACCCCGGACTCCCGGTACCCCGGACTCCCGGTCTGGCGAACAGGGACGAACTTTATACGATTCAATACTCGATTTCTTCCTAGGGAGTCCAGTAAAGTGAGAATTTAACATAGCATTCAGACCCAATTTGTTCTATTACAACTCCTTAAACAATATAGATTTCTAGTCCATTGGTTTCATTAGATTACAGTCCCATTCGTGAACTAAAACTCTCCACGGTGATGTTAATCAATATCCCAGCTTAAACATGAAAACCCAACCAGGAAACTAACTAATTTCTAGCTATTAATGCACAAGAAGATAACAATGATTTGAGGTTTTCTTACCAGAAGAGTCTTCTCCCGATCCTGATGCCAAACCGATTCCTCCTTCTTTCTGCTCTTCTCCTCAGCCGCCACAGCACAATAATACTGAATCCCCAAGACCACCTAGGGATTTGGCTCATTTAAATATGTTTCACAATTTACACTATAGCCCCTAAGCCCAAACTTCCATTCTTTTAATTCTGGACACTAAACCTTCCAGCCTACTAAATTTGGGTTGTTACACATGCACCGACATGCACCGAATCAATTCCCTTTCATATATGAATCACAAATGTTCATATATGAATCAGTTAATTGGTTCAACTGATTCATATATGAACCTACAGTTAATTGGTTTCATATATGAAACACAAAGGTTCATATATGAATCACAAAATTAATATATGAATTAGTTATAAAGAGTTTATATATGAACGTATAGTTCATATGTGAATCACACAGATTCATATATGAACTCGTCCCGTGTTTTTTGTAAAAGTTACGAAATTTCCCTTATATTTTTGGAACAGCCGCAACTTTTGACCAGTCAAAGCCGCAACATTTGACCAATTATAACCGATCTTGACCGAATAAATGGCCAAGGTTACTTCTCTACTTCTCAAATATTTAGCACTTCTCATTTGAACCTAAGGCTATATATATATATATATATATATATATATATATATATATATATAGAGAGAGAGAGAGAGAGAGAGAGAGAGAACGATAATCAAATGAGAACCTAAAATAAGTTGAGAACCTTGAAAACCAATCTAAGCAGTTAATTGATTTTAATCTATGAACATTATTATAGGCAAAAATAGGTTGAACTGTGAGAACCTATGAATGAATTTTTATGTTTTTAAAACCATAGGATCAAAACCAAATGACGGTTTAGATCGGTTCCCACGGTTCAATAGCTTCATGAATATATTTAAGATAAAATATAGAAAATTAGGTGAACGAGTATCGATTTGAATTTTGTTGCATCTTCAAAAAAACGATAAAGATCTTTACTTTCATTCATTTGAGCACAAAGTTTAATCATTGATTTAGAAAACAAATAGTCGAAGAGCACGATCGTGATCTTCACTTACAATAAAACAAGATACATATAACATTCGTCAAACCAAATTGAAATATGATGACATTAATAACAATTATAAACAACAAATAACCAAACATAAAAGTTAATTTCAAGCCGCTCTAGGTGGTTTATGGATTTGAAGCATCATATAAAAGTTCATAAGGGGTTCGTTCCCTGGGATTGCACCTTTAAGCGATTCGTGTGATCGTATACGCTCTGCCCACTTTGCAAGTTTTGGGGTTTTGACTTCATCAAACGCGTTAAACTCATTATGCTTTATACCAAATTGTATCCAAGAGATAAAACATCCAAGAACGACATCCAGATATCCTATATCGTCTCCGCCGAAATAAGCTCTCCCATTGCTAAATTTCTCAAAGGCTTTGTTCAACAACATTGATCCTTCAATAATTTGTTTCTTTATCGCTTCTTTATCTTCTTTTCCCGGTGTTTGTCTCAACTCTTCAAACAATGGAAAATACTGTACGTCAATGATTTTACAGTATAAGTCAGTGAAACATATTTGTGAACCACTTTATGAATAAAAATGATAACTTGTTATAATTAATTTTTTGTAGTTTCAAAAAAATATTTACTATTATTGGCTATAATATACAGAATAAGAACTTTCTAAATGCAAAAAAATGTTACCAAAATTTTGTAATAATTGGACATAATGTCATACTAATTTATTGGTCATATTGACCCATTTGTTGTATCTGATCTTTTAAAAAAGAAATAATTAATAGAGTAAATTACATAAATTGTCCTTGTGGTATGGTCATATTTAGTATATGGTCCCTAAAAGGCAGAAATTACACTGAGCGTCCATGTGGTATGCCAAAACGCACGCAGAGGGTCCCTCTGTCTAACGGAATAAAAAAGTTTCCGTTAACCCAGTAAAGTTTGAGGGTATTTTCGTCTTTTTACCTCTTTTCATTGTGTTCTACCTCTATCTCCTCATCTTCATCCTTTCCATCTTCATCCTTCATGTTTGTTTCAAGAACATCATGAACACTAAGAAGAACATATTTTAAATCCAATTAAAAGAATATCAATAACAATTAATAAATCCAAATCCAATCCCAAAAACATCATTTAAATCAAAACCCTAAATTATAATCAATAAATCTGAAATAAATCAAACTGAAATCTAAAATAAATTAAAACCCTAGGATAATGATGATGCAAATCCAGCAAAAAAAACGAACAGCAAGAAAATGAAGAAACCGAACAATAGGAAAACCAAACAACAAACATGAAGAAACCAAGATAGGAGATGGATTTGGAGAAGAACAACAAAAATGAAGAAACCGAATGGCAAGAAAACGTCGAGGTTGACCCACGTTTGACCCAGATCGGAGATAAAGTCGAACCCAGATCGGCCGGCGACTTCGTCTTCTCCTGCGAGTTCATCTTTTCCGACGTTTTCACCTGAACCCTAGGCAACCGACGTCGATCTCTTCTCTCTATCTCTTCTCAGATCTCTTCTTTCCCTCTTCTATCGATCTCTTCCCTCTATCCTCTCGATCTCGATCTCTGTCTCTACCACTTCTCTTAGATCTTTCGATCTCTACCTGTCTCTTGATGTTCTTTTTGGAGGTAAAATTATGTCTCTTTTCCTCTCTTTCTTAAATACGTGCATAAATCTGGAATTTGTTTAGTTGTTGAGGAACGTTAACATTTCAAATGGAAAATGCTTGATGCAATGAAAAGAGGAAAGGATGAAGATGACTTTAATTTATGTTTTGGCTCCCCTAATAATCCTTTTCACTTGGTTTGGATTTGATTTTGGTTTATGTTTATGTTTTAGTTTTGATTTTGATTTTGGTTTTATGTTTTATGTTTTAGATTTAGATTTTTATTTTGTTTGTTACTGAATAAGATAATTTTGAAGAGAAAAATTTAAAAATAAAATAAAAGCTCAAAAAGACGAAAATACCCTCAAACTTAACTAGGTTAACAGAATCTTTTTGATTCCGTTAGACGGAGGGACCATCTGCGTGCGTTTTGGCATACCACAGGGACGCTCAGTGTAATTTATGCGTTTTAGGGACCATATCCAAAATATGACCATACCACAGGGACGATTTATGTAGTTTACTCTAATTAATATCATATTCTGATTTTTAAAATGGAAATTGACATTAGATATGAAATAAAATAAATAAGATATAAATAGACCACGAAACAAAAAACCATGATAAAAGTTTCAAAAAGTCAAATATCTCAATCTCTAATATTTACAAATGTTTAGCCCACATTTTTGGGATTTTGTAAAAAAGAGGCCCTTCTTTTTAATTAAGAAAAAAAATCTTTAGTATATTTTTTTTATCATAAAAATTAATATTAAATTTTAAAATTCTAGTAATTTATATAAAGTCATTTATTTGAGTATATCTAGATGTGAAATCAAAATAACTATTTTTAAATTAATGTTATCAACCATATCATTTGTATATAACATTCTTAATCTGTTTTGTAGTCAATACCATTTTTATGATATACATTTAATATATAGATTGAGATCATTTAGAGTTACGATGTTGATTATTCGGAGTAAGACTCTAGGTAAATCAATATAAGTTAGTTGTGTTTCCATCTCACCTCAAGTTATGTTTTAAACTTTTTGGGTTAAAACAATTTTTTCCGGAACCATCAATTTTAGAATCAAAAGTCCATATTGGTTACTTGAGATTTTATTATTGTTTTAGAGATAAGAAATTATTAAGATTTATGCACTCAATATTAGATAATAAAAAGTCAATAATAATGTTTGAAAAAACAAATGTATTGATATAAGTTGGACGGTATCATATGGTTGGTAGTTTCTTTCAAAAGGTAAAGTTTTGTTAGTTAATAACAAAAAATCTACTATATTCTAATACAAACATAGAATTCATGCAGATGAAATAATCAAAAGAGTCCCTGGAAGATGAATGATGGATAATATATAACAAGGTTTTGTAGGTAAGCAGTTTTAGACTTTGATACTAGATAAAAAAAATTAGAGAAACTATAAACAATACTATAAAATGAATGATCAATTAACTTTTGACATATTTTATCTTTCAATGTAATTAATTAAATAATGTTTAGACTTTTGATTTTCTAATACGACAAGTAGGAGTTAAATGATGGAGACTATTTCAATATTTTCTAGGCAAGTATTTTTAAACTTTTGTTCAGATAAAACCTAGCGAAACAATAAGCAGTCATATAAAATGAACAGTCAATACACACACACATATATAGGGTTGGGTTCCGGTGAGAAGTGCCAAATTTGGTGAGAAGCGTGAGAAGTGGTTATCAACCGTTTGAGAAATGGATGAACATTAGGATGAGATGCACAGAGGTAACATGCACCAACATGCACCGAATCAATTCCCTTTCATATATGAATCACAAAGGTTCATATATGAATCAGTTAATTGGTTCAACTGATTCATATATGAACCTACAGTTAATTAGTTTCATATATGAAACACAAAGGTTCATATATGAATCACAAAATTAATATATGAATTAGTTATAAAGAGTTTATATATGAACGTATAGTTCATATGTGAATCACACAGATTCATATATGAACTCGTCCCGTGTTTTTTGTAAAAGTTACGAAATTGCCCTTCTATTTTTTGAACAGTCGCAACTTTTGACTAGTCAAAGCCGCAACATTTGACCAATTATAACCGATCTTGACCGAATAGATGGCCAAGGTTACTTCTCTACTTCTCAAATATTTAGCACTTCTCATTTGAACCTAAGGCTATATATATATATATATATATATAGAGAGAGAGAGAGAGAGAGAGAATGATAATCAAATGAGAACCTAAAATAAGTTGAGAACCTTGAAAACCAATCTAAGCAGTTAATTGATTTTAATCTATGAACTGTAACAACCCAAATTGTAGTGGGTTTTAGAGTTTGGTGGTCAAAGTGAAATAAATGAAAATATTGTTGAGGGACTTATTTGTCATTTGATGAAAGAGGTGTAGGGCACAAATCCCTAAGGCAGCCCTCACTTCACAAATCAGTCTTTTGTTGTGCTTGTGGTGGTTGGCGGCTAAGACAAAGAGAAAGAGAAGGAAAGGGTTCTTGGGAGGAAATCAAGGAGGAGACTAATCTGAAATCGAAATCAACAAGGTAATCTTTTCTAATCCCGTTTTTCCTTGCTGGTGTAGTATTCCTCTCGTATTCAAACTGGATTTATAAGTCTGAATGTAGAGATTCATTGAGTTTTTATCACTTTGTCCTTAAAAGTGGATTTTGGGAGTCTCAATCTTTGTTAATCGATTTAATGGTAGGAATGCGGATTAAATGGGTGTTTAGGGTGGGTGGACGAACCCTTAAGTTTATCTAATCAATTAATGGCAGAAAATGGGCTTAATGATCACTTTTAGAGCTTTTTGGTCGAACAGCCGTAGTACCCGGAAAAGTGGCAGTTCTTCGTGCTTCGATGGTGTCCGGATAAGGATGCTAGTTCCCGGGTAGATTTTAATGTGAGTGTTCGGGTATTTTTGAGTATCCGGGTGGCTGAGGTCTCCGGATAGGTTTAGTGTCCGGGTAGTTTGCCCGGATAGGTCTAGTGTCCGGATTCATATCCGGAAAGATGTATCCGGACAATAGTTGTATCCGTAAAATAGCCGTGTCCGGATTGAGTTCTCCAGACAGAAGGGTGAACTGTTTATCTGATGTGAATTTATTGCCTTAGGTGTTCGTTTGGGTTAGCTTGGAAGTATTTAAGAAGTGCGTTGTACGTCAAGCAAAGTGAGTTCCCTAAACCTTTTACGACTTAAAGTGTTAAATGATTTTGACTGATTATGGTTTCATTTACGAGCATGAAATGTTTATAACCGTTACGCATGTTTTCCATGAAATACTTATTTTACTTGAGAAAATGTATTGTACTTGATGAACTGAGAATGACGATTTACTAAGGTTTTAAAGGTGCATGTTTTATGAAATGATTGACGTGCTATGTGGAGTCGGTCTACACTGTAGGATCAGAGATAGATCCTCGGGGTCTGATGATACCTTGGATGTTTATGACAGACTGGTAGGTTGGAATTCGTTTCCTCCTATTTCGAGTAGAAAGGGGGGTCTGCGTAAGCTCCGAGAAGGGGAGTTTGCGTAGGCTCCGGTTGAGGGCGAGAGGGTAGCCCATTGGGCCCCGATCGCAGAATGTTTATGTGATCCTATATACAGTGTAGTACCATGCCTGATGTTATGTTAAGGTTTACGATGATATTCTTATAAACGATTTTATACTGTGTACATGTTGTTTTCAGAGGGAATTCACTAGACCTTTTGGTCTAACCCTCGCTTTTCAAAACTAAACCATTTTCAGGTAAGCGTGCTATGGGTTCTTCAAGTAAGAAGTAGGTGACGATAAGAAAGGACTTGGAGCTTAGGGCGTCTCCAAGATTATGTCTACGATAATTATAGAATAGTTCTCGGCTGTGGATTTTAGAGACTTCCGCTGTCAATTTTGCTTAGTATGAATTATTGATGATGTAAAGACAAGGTTTTATGTAATTCGAATGCTTATTTATGGTTGTTGCATGTTATGAAATTTGGGACGTTACAAATGGTATCAGAGCCTTAGTTTAAGAGATTTAGGTGACCAATAGGGCCTAAAATTAAACTGTAAGATGAGGAACACAGTCGAGACATAGGATTGCCTCTAGGAGCGATCACTATAAATGCGCTAGGATATAAGGTGCTAAGGACAAACGTGTAAGGTATGTTTGGGATTACACTTGGCCAGTGTAATTACGAACTTACAGGTGCACGTGCGTGCTTAAACTTACCTTATATAGCAAAATTGTTGTGTCATAACTAGCAAAGGTTAATTGTTGTTTTCTTTCAGCGTTAGCGAAATGGCTGGGAGAACTTTGAGGAGTAGGTCGGTGTTAGATCCCTTGTTTGATAGATAACGATTATATAACCTATTAGTTCAAATATGATGAGTTGCGGAAGCGTATTTGTTGAACTAACAGATATGATTAAGTAGAAACAGCACAATATATCAAATAAGCAGTATATATATGAAGAACAGATTTATAGCACCAAGACCCACTGTATTTGATATACCAAGAACACTTAGAACTGATTTGACGCTAATTGTGTGCAAGTGTTGTGTGTTGTTATTCGTGGGTTATCGTTGTTAGGAAGAACTCAACATGAGTCTTCCTTTTATACTACTCTAATGGGACCATAAAACTTGAGCTACTGTTTAGAACGTATGGTATGAATAGTAGAACGGATGGCATGAATAGTAGAACGGATGTCATGAATAGTTGTACGTGCTGTATTGCATTTAATGCCGCAGACGTCTATATTGTACTAAGCCCTATTGAGTCCATTCAGAGCTTGACACGTGTTGAGGTTTGACAAGGCACGCTACCATGCAAGTTGATGAACGGATCCAGTAACAGTAGCAAGATATAAAATATCTTCCAAGTCTTTAGATGACCACAAAGGCTCTGTAAAGTGTTACAGAGGTTCTGCGGTCTGGTTCCTCTGTAGAGTAGTCTTCACCGGATTCCGAGTCTTTGGTCTTCCTTGTGCGTATGACAGAGGTTCTGTAAGACACCTCTGTAGCTTCTGTAGCTTCTTGACCTTGATCTCTCGGTAAGTTCGACAGAGCCTCTGTAAGAGGCTTTCTTTACTTAGCCTATTTTTCACTACTTCTAAATACTTCTACGATTAGGAAGATTGAAGCTAACAATCTCCCCCTAAGTAGTGAAAAATAAAAATTTGACATTGAAGTACTTTTAGGCTAAGTTAGATAAGACTGAGGTTAAACAATACCTCGAAAGTTCTTTCATTCAGAAATATGCCAGAGGCATTTTACATTTGAGTATAATGAAAGATAAACTTTAACATGGTTTGCAGAGATTGGTTGTTTGAGAATCAGATTTTGGCGTCTTTGAAATCGTTGTAGCTTTTGTTGTCTCTTCCGACTCTTCTGATCTCTTTGTAGAAACTGATGCAGAGTTCTCTTAAGCGGATTGTAGCGTCAATCTCTCGGATTAAGGTATCTGCATCATCTCTTTTCATTTGCTCGGTATCTCTGAATTTTACAAGGTTTGCTCTGAACTTGTTAAGAGTACTAGTTGCGTACTTCTGACAGTCCATGCTCACAAAAAGTTTGACTTCGCCTTGTGGGTTTTGAAATACTAACCCGAATCTTGGTTCTGTAATGATTGAGTTTGGCAAGGCGTCAGGTGGGCAGCGATCCTCTGGTGGTCGTAGGTTCAGATGTTTGAGACCAAGATCCTTTCACAGCTGAAAGTCTATCATACTGTAGATTAGAAGCCTTTCCCTCATTGCTTTTCTCAACACTTGATAGGCTCTGGTGTTTGGCTCTGTGTTGTAGCTGTCCTTCGTCCATTGCAGAAGGTCAGGTAGATCATAGGGATTCAGATTCCTTATGTCAGCATCAGCGAAGGTGGTTTCTGAATTGTTTACCCTTCTGACTCTGTAAAGATTGTACCTGACCCTTGGATAGGTTCTTGTGAAGGAGAACCTACAGAAGATTACCTTTTTGATCTCGTGGATTGAGAAGACTTCTGCTCTGGTTCTTGGCTTTGTTCTGGTGAAGATGTTCTCAAACTCTTCTCTGATCTTTGGATCTGTGACGTGATCTGTTGGATGATTGGTCTGAAAAGGTTGTTTGTAGAGGTATTTGTATACCACTTCTTCCATTTCTCCTTGTGTTGGACCAGATTGTGGTACTTGTCTTATGAGACTCTCCATCTGTCGAACAACTTCTGCAGCCCTTCCTATTAGTGGAATATCTGACAGAGGCTTCAATCCATATGCCCAGTCCTCTTCTTCAGGCTTTTGAGTTTGAAAGGCATCAAAGGCGCTCTTCATCAATTTCTCTGTAGGCTTGGGTAATGATTTCTTTTTCTTGGGCTCTTCTGTCAGTATTGCTTTGCCTTTGTCTTTGGCTTTTGGAGGTGCAGAACCTGTTTCTTCTGTAGGTTTGGAGGTCGGTGCTTCTGTTGGTTTGATGGTTGCCTCTGTAAGTTTTGACACTTGTGTTTTAGAGGACTTTTGTGGCGATGGTTTTGTTGGCTTGAGTTGCTCTGTAACCTCTGTTGGAGGTTCTTTGGTGACTTCTTCTGTGAGCTCTGTTTCTGTTGATGAAGATTGGACATTGAATCTTTTTTGCCATTTTGAAGGCTGATGTGAGCCTGTGCCTTTCTTCTTCTCTTTGTGCCATTCGTTCAGTCATTTTATTTTGCATCTTTCTCAGAATATCAGAAGCAGAGGTCGTTGCTCTTTTTGGTTTGGTGGCAATCGACTTTCTTCTTGGTATGGTTTGGGGTTTTTCTGTTGATTTTGTTGGACTTTCTTCCAAAATGATTACCACAGGGGTGGTTGTTGCCTCTGTGGTTTGCTGATCAGCTTCTGGAATATTGGTTTCTTCAGGACTTGATTCCACAGAGATGGGTGTTGTCTCTGTGGTCTGTTGATTTTGTTGTTGATCTTGGGTTTGTTCTGGAGGGATTTGACTGATTGGTTCTGCTGCGATAGGTGGAGCTTGTAATCCTCTGGTCGTAGCTTTCTCCCTTATATTCTCCCCCTCAGGATGATCTGATGGACCAGGATGGTCATCATCAGAGTCATCCTGACCCATATCCGAAGTACCCTCTGCTCTGCAGGAAGCTTTGGGTTTCTTTGGTAGTTCTGCGCCTGCGGCCATCAACTTTGCACATACATCATCACAGAGGCCGAATAGAGTTGCAAGCTCTGCTTCTGTGTTGAAGCGCATTTTTCCAACACTCTTTCTGAAATCTTTGACGTAATTGGCATTTGCAGTAGTGAAGGATACAATGACTTCTGTGACCTGGTTTATGACATTTTAACCTGGCTCTGTCAGCTGTGCTCTGGTCATGTAATCTTTTGGCTGCATTATTGTAGTGTTGCGCATTGCCTCTTCTTGAACATTTTGCAGAGCCTTCTGTAGTTCTGCAGGTGTGATGCTCTGTGATTTGTTGGATTGCGTGTTCATTTGTTCAAGGAAATGTTTTACTGATTCCTTGAATGCAGAAGTTGCAGCTACTCCAAAATCTTTAGCAGCAGAAGTGGCTGTAGTTGTGGCAGTTGTTTGCGCAGAAGATTTCATATCTGTTATGGCTGTTTTCACCTCTGTGGACAGATTGTCCATTTTGGTGTTCAGATTCAGTATGGCCGTTGATGTTTTCTCTGCAAAAGATGTGAAAGAGCTTTGCAACTCTTTCATGGTTTGGTTCACAGAGGTGACAAGGGTTTGGAACTCAGCCCTTGATACTTGTGTCCCTGGTGTAACCTCCGGAGGAAGACATTCGTCTCCAGAGTGAGTCCCTGCTCCTGGGACACCTTCGTTCACCCTTGTTTGTACATTGGGGGTGGAAGGATTTCCATCTGATCCTCGAGAAGAAACCTGAGTTTCAGTATCTACAGAAGTTCTGTGAAGAACAATGTCCAAATCCACTCCAGAGGTGGGTATCGGAATATTCTTCTTTTGACTTGGAGACTTGTCTAGAGTCTCTTCGTCATGGTGCTCTCTACTTCTCTCTGAAATAAGTTTTGGCCCTAAATTGTGCGTGTCAGAGGAAACGAATTCCTCTGTAGGGTGTTCTAGTGTGATTTGGGGCGATGGATCACGAACTATAGGTGAGTCTCTCTGAGGAGACTCCCTAGGAATGGATTCCCCGGCTTCTGTGGGCGCAGAAGTCGAAAGAGTGACTTCTGGCTGTTTGGTTTGGGTAAGGATCGAGCTGTGCTGCTCTTTTTCAATAACTCCTTCTGCGGCTAGACCTGCGGAGTTAGATGTGTGGGTTGCACTGGGAGTTGGTTTTGGTTGTGTGCCTCTATTAATCCAGGCATCTTTTCTTGTATCCTCCTCTGTTAAGCATCCAAGCACTACATCATTTTCTATCATTTCAGCTTCTGTAGCTATCCGATGACTTGGAGCTTCTGTTCTAGCTTATGTGGAAGTTCCTTGCTCTGTGCGTAAGAAGTCATACATTGGATGAGAGCCGTATAACCTCATGACATGTGGATGATAGAGACCTTTTCGTATCCAGACAGCTTCTTCTTCATCTGAATCTACCTCTGAGACCTCCACACCTTCTGCAACTTCTTCTTTCTCTAAAGCCTCTGTTACTTCATCTCTATTCCACTCAGCTTCTGTTTGTTCTATTTCTTCTGAAGCTGGGCTTGGACTCCTTCTGTGGACGTCCAATCCTTGTTGAATGAAGGGGTTCTGTAAAATAACAGGTGTTTCAGCTGATTGATCTCTGGGTGTTTGATCATCTTCTTGCAGATGTGTGTCAATCCTGGAAATAGAGAAGTATTGTTCTTCTGGGTAGTGGTGGTCGAGAGGTTGTGCCGTCCACCCTGCTGTATTTAAGGTGTTGGCAATGTCAGGGTTCTGTAGGAAATCGTTTAGGTTTCCTTGGTGAGCAAATCGATCTGGGGATTGATGGGGCGATTGATATCCCTCTTCTGTCATTTCTACTTCTGCATCTTCTTCTTCTTCAGTTCTTTCTTCTGCGATTGCTTCCTCTTCTATGGTAACCAACTTCTCAAGTGATTTACCATGCTTCTTTTTGGTTTTCCTCCTCTTTGGTTTTGGTGCCCCTTCCTCTGTAGTTTTCGTTTTTCTTTTCTTCTTTAGTTTTGGAGATGAGGGAGGAGCGGAGGAGCCAATTTCTGTGGCATGAGGAGGTGAAGGTTGATCTTCTGCAGCGCTTGTAGAGGTGCCTTCTGGAGTTTTCCTCTTCTTTGATTTTGGAGTAGAGGCAGAAGATTTCGAAGAGGACTTCTTTCCCATGAGCTCTGTACGTTGGGCTATGAAGCTAAGTTGAATAGCCATGTGTTTGGCTAATTTGTGATCTCTTTCTTCTTGTGTGGAAAGAGGTTCTGCAATCATTGTTCCTAGGGGGACACCTAAACGCGGGGGTGTCATAGGACTCGGTTTAGGAGTTCTATGATCGCGTATATACTCTTTCTTAAGGGTTCTATTCGAGGCATACTTCAGAAGTTTCTTTGACAGCGGTCTGCAGTGTGTGTAGCCATCTACATGATCAGTGGGGGTATTTTTGCTCATTGGGAACTGTTTGGGAATTGGCCCTTCCATTGGCCAGTTCTGTATCAGCAACAGAGGTTCGAACAAGACTCCAGTATCCTTTGGAATTGCAGAGGTGGTAGATAGTTTGGATCGTTCTCTTTGACCCTTCTGTTGTTGTTCTTTCTGTCGATGGTGTTTATGATCTCTTGCATCATTATGGTCGAGTAATCCAATGGGAGATCATAGTAAACCCCATACATGATGGTTAATATCTGATGTGAGCTCTGGTCAATACTGCCTATCTTCCCTGTCAGGCATCTGTTCAGAATTGAGAACAAGGTGTTCCACAGAGGTGGTAATCTGCCTCTGCGGAAGTCATTTCTCTTCCTCAGTGGGGTGTTGTACCCAAGCATTTCTAGGAAACGACGGATCTCGTCGTCTGTTGGTTGTTCTGCATACTTCTTTAATCCAAGAAGACCCCTTGTTGGTAGGTTGAATTCAAGTGAGAACATTGTTCTGTTGAACTTGATTTCCAGATGCTCAGATTTGTCAGGTTTTGAAATGTACCCTTTGATAAGTGAATCATCTTTATCAAATCGGAAACTTTGCCAAAACTGGTTCAAATATCGAACTGGAATTTTCTTTGGGGTTCTTGAGAGTAAAGGGAAGAGGATGTGATTTTCCATTATGTTTAGAAGAATGGCATGGGCTTCGCCGAAAGCAGTGGGTGAGGGGACCAAATAGCAATTGTTGGATTTGATTGGTAGTACCTTTTCGAAATGATCCTTTGCTATGAAGTTTTGCAGTTGTGTGGTCGGAGCAAAGTCTGCTGAATCGCCGGAATCTTCTAGTTCAATATTTTGGGCAGGGTTGGGGTTTTCTGAATGTTCAGAATGAGCAGGTGAATGTTCTGGTGAAGTCGCCGGAGAGTGTGCAGGGGAGATAGCTTGAGAAGATGAAGCCATTTGGTAATGAGAATAAGATACTTGCAGGTTTTTGCAGGGTTTCGCCGGAGAAGAATGAGAGTTTGTAAAAATTTTATGAGAGGATAAGTTTGGTTTTTATAGGATGGTAAAACGGTAGAATTCGAAAGAGTAAAATATATGGTATTGGATTAAAATTTGGAATCCGTACTCGAGTTGGAACGACGGGTTCAACTTTCCATAGAAAACGTTCCATGTACGCCCAATGAAAAAGAGACACGTAGGCCATGTCAGAAGATGACAGGACGTCGTGTGCGGCCCATTACGGCTAGGCGCGTGGGGTTGTTCTTAGCCACATGTGATTTACTCTCAGTAAAAGTAACCGTTATTACTACAGGAATGCCCAAGTAACAGATTGACAGAACTTCTGTAGATTTCAGAAGCTCTGTGATCTTGAAAATCTTTGATTTTAATCTCATATATCTCATTGTTATCATGACTTCTGTGGGTTTTATTCTGACCAAAACATTTGTAAAATCATTGGAGAGGATTAATAGGATTTTAGTGAAGAAGTTTCGTTCACAGAGGTTTTGAGGCTCTGTAGGAACTTGCAGAAGCTCTGTCAGGGCCAGCAGAAGCTCTATGAGTGAAAATTTCTCATAACTAAAAATCTATTAACAATTTTGATCATCCAAGTTTTGATTTGCATTAAGAATTGGTTTTCGGACATATTTGAAAGTTGGTGTCCGAGAAAACTGTTTTGGAAAAAGTTTTGTGCGAGAAGGTCATGGTGTGTGTATTTGTGCGTACTTGGTTTTCGAGTTAAATTTGCGATTACAGAGTAGTGTTCTGGCAGAACTTCTGTTGAGCTCAGCAGAAGCTCTATGACCTCAAATTTCTCATAACTCAAAAATTATTAAAGGTTTTAATAATTTTATTTTTGAAATGTTATTCCCAGTATTTTTAGGACGTATTTGACAATTTTTGTCCCAGAAAACTGTTTTCAAAAACCTTTTGTACGAGACATACCTTTTGGTTCTTCTTTTCTCGGCAGCGATGTCTGACTTCTGTCGATATAGATTCATCGACATTCTTCTTTGGCTTTCCCTTGAAAGTTTTGCCTCTGTAGATCATTTCAGGGTCCCTTTTTGCTCCCCCTTGATCTAATCACCTCTGTAGATCAAGTAATTTCCTTCTGCTCCCCCTTGACCTATGCTTGGATCAAAAAATAGGATAAGTTTTGCATAGAACATAGGTCAAGTTTTCCAGAGGTTCTGTAGGGGTCGTCAGAGGTTCTGAGTAGACCCACAGAAGCTCTGTGATTTCAAGAACTATTTAAGATTTAGAATTTACATACAGAAAGAAATCAATCAAAGCAATAAACAAAGCAATATATTTATACACATATTTACAGAAGATAAGCTATACTTACAGAGGATTTTCATGTCATATTGATCATTCCTAACTTACCCACCAAGAAATTGAATCTTTTCTCGTCTAAAGCTTTGGTGAATAAGTCCGCGAGTTGGTATTCTGTGGGCACGAAATGCATCTCGATTGTACCGTGTTCAACATGATGTTTCAAGAAATGGTACCTTATATCAATATGCTTTGTCTTTGAATGTTGCACAGGATTAGCAGAGATAGCAATGGCACTCTTTGAATCACAGAAGATGGGTATTTTGAATAGGATGAGCCCGTAGTCTCTTAGTTGAGTCTTCATCCACAGAACCTGAGAACAACAGCTAGCTGCAGCAACGTATTCAGCTTCTGCAGTGGATGTTGATACACAATTCTGCTTCTTGGAGGTCCAACTGACTAGTTTACCACCTAGGAATTGACAACTCCCAGAGGTACTCTTTCTGTCGAGCATGCATCCTCCATAGTCTGAATCTGTATAAGCCTTAAGACAAAACCCAGAGTTCTGTGGATACCAGAGACCAAGATTTTTGGTCCCCTTTAGGTATCTTAAGATTCTCTTAACAGCATCATAATGCGATTTCTTAGGATTAGCTTGATAACGTGCACAAAGACATGTGACATGCATAATGTCAGGTCTGGTTGCAGTTAAATATAACAAAGATCCAATAATGCCTCTGTAGAGAGTGCTTTCTACAGAGATGCCATCTGGATCTAAGTATAACTTATTTCCAGTGGCCATTGGAGTTTTCATGGCAGAGGCATCAGAGAGGCTATATTTTGAAAGAATGTCAGAGACATATTTGGCTTGATTTATAAAGATTCCCTCTGATGATTGTTTGACTTGAAGTCCAAGGAAGAAAGTTAATTCTCCCATCATACTCATTTCAAACTCACTCTGCATGAGTTTTTCAAAAAATTTGCACTCTGTTGAATTTGAAGACCCAAAAATTATATCATCCACATAGATTTGTACAAGCATTATTTCGCTATCCTCATTTTTATAGAAAAGGGTAGTGTCTGTTGTACCTCTGTTGTAGCCATTGTCTAGAAGAAAGGTAGAAAGTCGTTCGTACCATGCTCTTGGAGCCTGTTTCAGTCCGTATAGAGCCTTTTCAAGGTAGTACACATATCTTGGGAACTTTGAACTTTCAAAACCTGGTGGCTGATTTACGTAAACCTCTTCTTGGATTTCACCATTTAGAAAGGCTGATTTTACGTCCATCTGATAGACTTTAAAACCTCTGTGGGCTGCGAAGGCTAAGAATATTCTTATTGCTTCGAGCCGTGCGACTAGGAAAAAGTCTCATCGTAGTCTATGCCTTCTTCTTGTCTATAACCTTTAGCCACTAATCGTGCCTTGTTTCTGATGACCACTCCATCTTCATCCTTCTTATTTCTGAAGACCCACTTTGTTCCTATGGCCTGTTTCCCCCGTGGCAGAGGTACTAGAGTCCATACTTTGTTGCGCTCAAACTGCAGAAGCTCTTCTTGCATGGCGTCTACCCAGTTTGGGTCGTCAAGGGCTTCAGAAATCTTCTTCGGTTCTATCACACTAATAAAGTTTGTGAAGAAACAAAAATTAGCAGTGGCAGACCTAGTTTTTACCTTATCAGAAGGTTCACCAATAATTTGGTTTGGAGGATGGCTTCTTGTCGACTTTGTTGTTCGTGGAAGATGATCATCAATGTCATCGACATGATCTGCAGAGGCTTCTTGATGTTCTTCTTCTGTAGTAGCCTCTGTTGTCATGCGTGTCTTTGTGGTTGAACCCACAGGAATGATTTGTATGAGAGGTGGTGGAGTTTGTTCCTCTGAAGGCGTATAGACTTGGTCCTCTATATCCTCTGTTATTTGTT
This sequence comes from Saussurea involucrata, assembly GCA_033807775.1. NCBI lineage: Eukaryota > Viridiplantae > Streptophyta > Magnoliopsida > Asterales > Asteraceae > Saussurea > Saussurea involucrata. Next base: position 178,389,866 of record CM066321.1, read on the forward strand.
CCTCTGTGGATTATGGAGTTTGTTCTTCAGCAGCTTCTGTGGTCGTTTTCCTTTGTGTTTCATCTTCTGTTGACTCTTCTTCAGCATTTGCATCTGTAGCATTTACAGAGGAAGATGAGGCATTATTTGGACCAGTGAGAGTCATACCTGTAGGATTTTGTCCGACAGAGGATGGTTCTGTAGAAGCTCTGATTGTTCCAACAGAGGGATCAATGTCGTCGTGGAACATCTCTTGGAATAGAAGATTCATTTCTTCTTTTGATTGAGAGATGCCAGAGGGTTCCCCTTTTAGTCCGAGTTCTGAACTGATTTGCTCAGAAGTCTTTTTGAATGAGTCATCAAAAGAGACATGGATGCTTTCTACGATCTTGCGTGATTTCGTAAGATATACTCTGTAGGCTTTGGAAGAGGCAGAGTATCCAATGAATTTTCCTTCATCAGCCTTCACTTCGAAATTTCCTCTGGAATCTCTGTCGTTTAAAACAAAGCATTTACATCCAAATACGTGGAAAAACTTGATGTTTGGCCGCCTTTTGTTGATCAGTTCGTAGGATGTTTTGATGTGTCTTTTCACGATGGTTGAGCGATTCTGAGTATAACATGCGGTAGAAATTGCTTCTGCCCAAAAATTCATCGGTAATCCACATGCTGATAGCATAGTTCTTGCAGCCTCCACGAGTGTTCGATTCTTTCTTTCGACTACTCCGTTTTGCTGTGGAGTGCGTGCGGCAGAGAAGTTCTGTGATATTCCTTCTGTAGAAAGATAGGCTTCAATGACTGAATTCTTAAATTATGTGCCATTGTCACTTCTTAACTTCTGTATCCTGCATTCATAAAGAACTTGGATTCTTTTCATTAGATTGATCAAGATGTCTGGTACATCTGATTTCTTTCGGACAAATTCAACCCAGGTGAATCGCGAATACTCATCAACTAAGACAAGTATATATTTCTTGCCACCTAGGCTCTGTATGGCGATTGGACCGCAGAGGTCGACATGAAGCATGTACAGAGGCCTAGTGCAAGATACATCTGTCTTGCCTTTGTGGGAAACTCTTTTGAGTTTTCCCATTTCACAGGCAGAACATAAATGATCTTTATTAAATTTAACGTTAGGCAAACCTTTAACTAAATCAAGTTTGACCAGTTTATCCAATGTGTGAAAATTCAAGTGACAGAACCTGTTATGCCATAACCAGGCTTCCTCACTTTTGCAGGCGACAAGGCAAACCTTGTCCTTGTTCTTGGAACTGAAGTTCATCAGATACAGATCACCTCTTCTTTCGGCTCGCAGAAGTTCTATTCCAGTGTCTTCACTTTGCAGAGCGCAGAAAGTTCTTTTGAACAACACGTTGAATCCTGTGTCACAGAGTTGGCTTACACTGAGTAGGTTGTGTTTAAGGCCATCCACATATGCAACTTTGTGTACAGAAACATTTTCCTTTATTATGACTCCATAGCCTTTTATGTGTCCCTGTTTGTTGTCACCAAAAGTTACAGATCCACCTTCTTGTGTTTCTTTGTATGTGGATAGCAAACTTCTGTTGCCAGTCATGTGCCTTGAGCATCCGGAGTCTAGATACCAGATTGGCACATACTTCTTCTGCAGGACAATCACAGAGATTTAGGTACCCATATCCATATGGGTCCAATATTGTTAGAATTTTTCAAGTTTGCCTTGGCATTCTTGAAATACATTTTGTTTTATGTGGAAGAATCAGATTGTTTCTTTGTGGGATTTGACTTTTGAATATGCGTAGAGAGTAAACAATCTTGACTTGAGAAATGGTTATTTAGTTTAAACATAAGATCAAAGCAATGACAATATTGTATATGAGACGTAATTTGCTTGAACTTTTCATTGAAATTTTTGAACTGAGCCACAGAGGCATTACATTCTTTCTTAACAGTAGATTTCCTATTACAAGAAGATCTATGAATACTCGAATGTTGTTTGCAAAAGCTCTGTTTAGGTCCTGCCTTCTGTGGATTGCTTCTGTGGTGAACTTCCTTCTTCACTGGCACAGAAGTAAAAGATTTATTAACCTTAGGTTTTGAAAATTTAGAACTTGTAGGATTTACAGAGGTCTTCTGAAGCATATTAAGCTCAACAGAGGTTTTGACTTGTAGATTCAAGTTCATAAAATCTGGGCAGATAGGAATCTCTGTGATTTTCTCTTTTGGAGAAATAGTTCTTTGAAGAACTTCAGAGGAGTGTTTAACATCCTCTGTGTCATAGAGAATTATCCCATATGTAGCATCTGTCTCTGAATCGTCAGAAGATGAATCGTCCTCGTAAACAGAGGTTGAGTCAGTTCCTTTGATAGAGGCTGAATTTTCCGAACATGTATCATACGAGCTTTCTTCTTCTGTAGAATAATTTTCATAGATGGCAGAGGTTTCTGAAGAGATCTCTTCAGTGAGAATTTTATCTATAGAAGATGTACAGAATTTTTCTAAAACGCTTGATTTCCATATTTCCAAAATTTCTTTTTCAATAATTTCTTTAAAATTTTCTTCTGAAAAAGTGGGTTTAAACTCAGGAGCTTCTGCCGATAACTTCTTTTCAACATTTATCAAACAGACAAAAGCAACCTTTGTTTGGGTCTCTGGTTTACCAAACTTGAAGATACCAATCTGATCTTGTGTTTTCATATATTTCTTTGGTTTGATACCTCTATTGACAGAGGTTGAAGATGATGAGTCTGTGTTTTCAAACCACACGTTAATCATCTTCTTGTTTTTCCTCAAGTAAGGTTCCACAGAGATTTTCGCCCTTTTACTTACAGAAATTAGGTTTGGAAAATCTGGTTTTTTTGTTTTTCCTATCACAAATAGAGAAGACAGAGGTTTATTTCTTTTGCCTTCAACTCCTAGGGTGATATCATCATACCCTATACCTCGTCTTCCTATTTGTGAGTTTACCTTTTAATAAACTTTCTGTGCATCTTTATAATTTTTAAGCAAAACTTCTCTTCTGAGTAGATCTTGCCAAAGTATCTCTCTCTCTCTTTAAAAGTATTCTTTGAGAGCTCTTATGTCAGTAGTTTCGCTCCTTGAAACTGAAAGTTCTTTTATTTTGTCTTTTAAAGCATGGGTCAATTCAGAAATTTGCTTTTTCAAAGGATTTAGATTTTTGTCCCAATTCTTTTCTATTCTCTCTTTTTCTTCAAAAATCTTTGCCTTTTCTTGAGTGATAAGTCGTACTTCTCTTTCATTAAACGTGAGTCTTTTCTGTATGTTTTGATTTATTTCTTTCAGTTCAATTAATTCAATGTTAAGTCTAAGTAAATTATCATCTACAGAGGTAATACAAGAGGTAGAGTTTGAAGTGGATACCTCATTGTCAGTGTCGGAGTCGACTTCTGCCATGCCACAGAACAAGGCGTTGGTTGTGAATTCATCGTCAGAGGTAGAGTCTGACTCGAAGTCCTCCTTGTTTGCTTCAGAATGCCCTTTGTTCGCCATTAGGGATTTTTGCGCATAATATTTAGCCTTCTTTTTGTAAAAGGCTGAGTCCTTCTGTGGGCGATTTTGTCTACTTCTGCATTCTTTTGCAAAGTGGCCTGGCTTGCCGCAGTTGAAACAACCTTGAGAGGTGTTTCCAGTTCTGTCGTCGAACTTCTGTTGATTTCGACCTTTCTCTGTTCGGCATTCGTTTGAGTAATGACCAGGCTTACCACATTTGTAGCATTCTTGTGTGTAGCCTATCTTGTCATCTGACCTCTTTTGGTCATTTGCTCTGTAGTTTCTGTCGCTTGACCTCTGTTGGTCATCATCTCTGTAGTCTGACCTTTGATTCTTCCCTTCTTCTATCATCTCTTCTATCGTTCTGGTTGTCTCTGCTGTATCTGTCATTACCAGAATTCCTTCGATTTCCTCTGAACTCTCTTGTCAATAGAGCTAAGGATTTAGCTAATGACGCGAGAGTAATTTCTTCTTCTACCTGCTCTTCTTCTTCACTGTCAACTATCACCATTTTCTTCTTCTCCTTCTTCTTCTCCTCTGTGGCTTTTTCATTTCTTGGTCTCTCTGCAGCTTCTGTTGATTTACTAACCAATGCATATGGTGCAATGGTTAGTGTTTTAGCCTGTGCAATTTGAGGTTCTTGTGCGGCTAATGTTCCATAAAGATCAGAGAGCGTCCAGGTGTCTAGGTCTTGATTTGTTTGTAAGGACATAGACAGCTGGAGCCATTCATCATTTAGGCTCTTTAAAAACATGACGTTGTTTTCTTCAGAGGTTCTGTGAATGCCTGATTTTCTGCATTTGTTGATAAGAGAGTTGAATCTGTCGTATGTTGTTTGCAGAGATTCTGTTGCAGAGGCTCTAAATGCATGATATTCATTGATGTACTGTGCTCTTCCGTTTTTCTGTGTTTTAGCACCTCCTTCCAACTGTCTTTCCACTTATTTCCAAAGATCATGCGCTGTTTCACATGCATCTAGGGATTGAAAGAGTTCGTTGGGGATTGCCATGATCAATGTCCTTTTGGCTTTCTGAGCAACTTCATCTTCTGCTTTATCTTCTGTTGACCATTCTCCTTTTGGCTTCGGCTTTTGGTGTTCAGGTATTTCAGGAGATTCAGCAGTAGCAGGTACACGAGGTACTATTGTCATGGGAATAGGAGGAGGATTGTAAAGATATTGTACTTGACATTTTTCAGTACCCTCGAAAAAATGGACCATTCTTATTTTCCACTGAGGATACTCATCGCGAAGGAGAGTAGGAGGTTTAGTGAGAGAACCAGCAGTAAAGAAATTGTTTGTATTTGTCATTTTATAGGTTCAGAAAGATAGTATGACTAAAAAGTATGACTTCGATGAACTGGAAGCTTTTCTGGGTTTAAACAGTTCCCAAACAGGTTAAAACAGAAGAATATCTATCACGAATCTTGTAAAGAGGATCACTTGATATTAAAAATCAAGGATGGCTCTGATACCAATTGTTAGATCCCTTGTTTGATAGATAACGATTATATAACCTATTAGTTCAAATATGATGAGTTGCGGAAGCGTATTTGTTGAACTAACAGATATGATTAAGTAGAAACAGCACAATATATCAAATAAGCAGTATATATGAAGAACAGATTTATAGCACCAAGACCCACTGTATTTGATATACCAAGAACACTTAGAACTGATTTGACGCTAATTGTGTGCAAGTGTTGTGTGTTGTTATTCGTGGGTTATCGTTGTTAGGAAGAACTCAACATGAGTCTTCCTTTTATACTACTCTAATGGGACCATAAAACTTGAGCTACTGTTTAGAACGTATGGTATGAATAGTAGAACGGATGGCATGAATAGTAGAACGGATGGCATGAACAGTTGTACGTGTTGTATTGCATTTAATGCCGCAGACGTCTATATTGTACTAAGCCCTATTGAGTCCATTCAGAGCTTGACACGTGTTGAGGTTTGACAGGGCACGCTACCATGCCAGTTGATGAACGGATCCAGTAACAGTAGCAAGATATAAAATATCTTCCAAGTCTTTAGATGACCACAAAGGCTCTGTAAAGTGTTACAGAGGTTCTGCGGTCTGGTTCCTCTGTAGAGTAGTCTTCACCAGATTCCGAGTCTTTGGTCTTCCTTGTGCGTATGACAGAGGTTCTGTAAGACACCTATGTAGCTTCTGTAGCTTCTTGACCTTGATCTCTCGGTAAGTTCGGCAGAGCCTCTGTAAGAGGCTTTCTTTACTTAGCCTATTTTTCACTACTTCTAAATACTTCTACGATTAGGAAGATTGAAGCTAACAGTCGGCACCTGCTGTGCCAAGGAATCAAGATGAAGAGGTACTAGAGAATGGACCGGTGGAGCCGGCGAGGGAAACTGTTACACGTGGAAGGGGAAGAGGTAGGGGTCGTGGAAGTGGTCGGGGAAGAACACCCCGTCGGGCCGCCACCCAAGTGGTCGGGGACGGAGGAAACCCGAACCTGAGAACGACTCGTGCAACTAGAAGAACGAGGAGTGTGGAAGCCCCCGTTCATCAAGAAGACTCTCTTCAGGAGAGTTCAGCTTCTGCAAGGAGGGTAACTCAGCCAAGGGGACGGGGTCGAGGCCGCGGATCTACTTTTGTCACTCGAGAGAACCTAGCCGCTGAATTGGGTAAGATTCAAGAGACCTTGCAGGCTCTCCTCACTAAGCAGAATGAGTCAGCTTCAGGAAGCAAATAAGCAAGTGAGAACCGAGAAAGCGTGGAACTGTCTAGTCCACTAGTGACCGGTACTAGGAGTCACTTGAATTCAAACCCTCAAGTGATGAATGAGTTAGCAGCTAAGGGATGCAATTTCAAGGCCTTTGCCTCATGCAAGCCCTCTACTTTTAAGGGCGAGTATGACCCTATCCTGGCAATGAAATGGGTGAAGGAAATGGAACTGGTCTTCGATACATGCAAGTGTGCTTATGGGGACAGAGTAATTTTTGCTTTGTCCATGTTGAAATCTGATGCAGTTTACTGGTGGGAGGCTGAGACTGGGGGAAAGGGTTCGGCAATGGCTAAGGGAATGTTGTGGGAAGCGTTTGTAGACAGGTTCAAAGCTCAGTTATGCCCGCTCGCGGCAGTAAAAAGATTGGAGGAAGAATTCTTGGGGTTAGGTCAGGGAGGTATGACAGTGCGGGGGTATACTACAAAGTTTATTGAGAAGTCTCGCTTTGCTGATTTGTATGTGCCGACAGAAGAGCGTCGGGTAGAACGATTCATCCATGGGTTGAAGAGCAGTATTCGGGAATTGGTTCTGACTAGAAACCCTACTACTTTTCAGGCGGCCATCAATACGGCCGAGCTGATTGAGAAAGAAAAGAACCGTCAAACGACTGAGAAGGGTGGGGAGAAGCGCAAATGGGATGGTCCGGGTAATGACTCAAGAAGAGGGAAAATGTTCCGACCAGGCAACCGTGCTAGAAAGGATGTCGCTGGGAAAAAGTGTTCGAAGTGTAACAAGGTGCACCGGGGGGAATGCATGGCAGGTTCAAACTCATGCTACCGGTGCGGCTTGCCCGGTCCTTTGTCAAGGGATTGCTCGGGGATTGGAAAAACTTGTTACCAATGTGGAGCTACTGGCCACATGCGTAGTGATTGTCCTCAGCTGAAGAAAGGGGGACCAACCCAGTTTTGTGAACGACAAGGGAATGGAAGAAATGACAAGGGAGCAGAACCGGCGCGTTTGAAGGGACGTGCGTTCCGCATAACTGCGGAGGAGGCGGAGGAAACTCATGATGTTGTGGCAGGTACATTCCTAGTGAACTCTCTGTGTGCCAAGGTGTTATTTGATTCAGGAGCAAATTGCTCTTTTGTATCTCATGCTTTTATGAAATGTTTGGGGGTAAGGCCTAGACGTTTGGAGAGAGCACTAGAGGTGGAAACCGCCAATGATAGATGGGTATACGTTAAGGAGGTGGTGGAGGATTGTGTCATAGATATAGAAGGGAGGTTGGTGTCAATGAAATTATATCCCATGGCAATAGGAGAGTTTGACATATTGTTGGGAATGGACTGGTTAGCAGCGAACGAAGCGACTATCGTTTGTAACAAGAAGCTGGTCAGGATTCAGTTCCCCGATGGGGATTCCGTAGTGATCTATGGGAATCGCCGTGATAGGAAGACTAGCCTTATCTCGATAATCAGAGCTACTAAGTGTTTGAGGAAGGGGTGTCAAGGGTTCTTGGCGTACGTGATGGACTCCAAGAAAGAGAAGCGTGGGTTGGGTGATGTGCGTGTAGTAAATGAGTTCCCGGAAGTATTTCCGGATGATTTGACAAGTTTACCGCCGGATCGTCAGATCGCGTTCAAAATTGATCTGATGCCAGGAGCTGCACCAATTGCCCGCGCACCTTATAGATTAGCTCCGTCCGAAATGAAGGAAATGATGACTCAGTTGCAGGAGTTGTTAGACAAGAGGTTCGTTAGACCAAGTACGTCTCCGTGGGGAGCACCTGTGCTCTTCATGAAGAAGAAGGACGATACTATGCGGATGTGTATAGACTACCGTGAGCTCAACAAGGTCACGATCAAGAACAAGTATCCGATACCGAGGATTGACGACCTGTTTGATCAATTGCAAGGAGCCAATTACTTCTCCAAGATTGACCTGAGGTCTGGTTATCACCAACTCAAGGTAAGGGAGGAGGATGTACCGAAGACCGCTTTCAGAACCAGGTATGGACACTATGAGTTTTTGGTGATGCCGTTCGGGCTGACCAACGCCCCAGCAGCATTCATGGACCTAATGAATAGGGTGTGCCAACCTTATTTAGACAAGTTCGTGATAGTGTTCATAGATGATATTCTGATATTTTCAAATTCGGAAGAGGAGCACGAAGGCCACCTTCGAACAATTCTCGAGCTGCTAAAGCCAGAGAAGCTGTATGCGAAGTTTTCTAAATGTGAGTTTTGGCTAAGAGAAGTACAATTTCTTGGACACGTGGTGTCTGAGAGTGGAATAATGGTAGACCCGGCTAAGATTGAAGCCATCCGAGATTGGGAGCAACCTAAGAATCCGTCAGAAGTTTGAAGTTTCCTCGGACTGGCGGGGTACTACCGGAAGTTCATCAAAGACTTTTCGCGTATTGCCACGCCACTGACCTCTTTAACGAAGAAGAATATCAAGTTCGTCTGGTTGGAGAATCAAGAAGAAGCATTTCAGAAATTGAAGGATATGCTGAGTAGCGCTCCGGTTTTGTCGTTACCGGACGGTTCTGATGATTTCGTGGTTTTCAGTGACGCATCGAAGCTCGGCTTGGGTTGCGTACTCATGCAACGAGGTAAGGTGATCGTTTATGCCTCTCGGCAGCTGAAGGAGCATGAGACCCGGTACCCCACGCATGATTTAGAACTGGCGGCAGTGGTATTTGCTCTGAAGATTTGGCGACATTATCTATATGGGACGAAGTGCCAGATCTTCACGGACCACAAGAGTTTATGTCATCTCTTTGATCAAAAAGAGTTGAACATGCGCCAAAGGAGATGGATTGAACTGTTAACCGACTACGACTGTAAGATCGATTACCACCCGGGTAAGGCCAACGTAGTGGCTGACGCATTGAGCCGTAAAGAACGAAGCGAAACCCCCAGTATTGTAGCCATGAGGGTTGAAGTGACGTTCAATCTGCTAGCTGAGATAAAGAAATGTCAAGAAGAGGCGCTTGGAGTGGAAAATCTCAAAAAGGAGAGAATGGTAGGACAAGCGTCCTCTCTAAGGGAAGATAGTCGAGGGGTGAAGTGTCTTAGTGGGAGAATCTGGGTCCCGAGACTCGGAGAGCTCCGAAAGCGGATTTTAGAAGAAGCACACAAATCAAAGTACACGATTCACCCCGGGACTAATAAGATGTACGGAGATCTACGTCGAGACTATTGGTGGCCGGGAATGAAAAAGGACATCAACGACCGTATGGGAACGACCGTATGGGAAGCTTGTTCGCGAGTAAAGATTGAGCATCAACGACCGTATGGGAAGCTCCAGTCGTTAGAAATTCCTATGTGGAAGTGGGACCAAATTACGATGGACTTCGTAACCCACTTGCCTAAGACTCCAAAGGGTTTTGACGCTATATGGGTGATTGTGGATCGTCTCACAAAGTCGGCACACTTCTTACCTATACGAGAGTCTTACTCGTTGGAGCGGTTAGCAAAGTTGTACATCGACGAGATCGTAACCCGTCATGGTGTGCCCTCGTCGATTGTATCTGACCGAGATAGCAGGTTTACCTCCACGTTTTGGAGGAGCTTCCAGAGAGAAATGGGATCGCAGATCAAGATGAGTACCACTTATCACCCTCAGACTGACGGTCAGAGTGAGAGGACGATCCAAACATTGGAAGACATGTTAAGAGCTTGTGCTTTAGATTTCCAAGGCTCCTGGGAAAGGCATCTACCTTTGATCGAGTTCGCTTACAATAACAGCTATCACTCGAGCATCAAGGCAGCGCCGTTTGAGGCACTCTATGGTAGGAAATGTCGAACTCCACTATGTTGGAACGAAGTTGGGGAAAGGCAGTTAGCCGGGCCAGAGTTAGTGCAACTGACTTCAGACAAGATAGTTCAGGTGCGTGAAAGGCTGAAGGTCGCTCGCGACCGACAGAAGAGTTACGCGGATAAGAGACGGAAAGACATAGAATTTCAAGTCGGAGATCATGTCTTATTAAAGGTGTCTCCTTGGAAAGGAGTGGTACGATTTGGAAAATGGGGGAAGCTAAGCCCACGTTACATCGGACCGTTCGAGATTACGGAACGAGTTGGAGAAGTGGCGTACAAGTTGGATCTACCGGAAGAATTGCGAGGTATCCACAATGCGTTTCACGTGTCCAACTTGAGAAAATGTCTAGCCGACGTGACAAAAGCGGTCCCGTTAAATGACATTAAGGTTGAAGAAAAGTTGAATTTTGTAGAGGAACCCGAAGCAATCACGGATGTTAAGGTAAAGAAGTCACGGAACAGGGAGACTAAGCTGGTTAAGGTACAATGGCGACACCACAAGGGTCCGGAGGCGACCTGGGAGTTGGAGTCGGATATGAAAGAAAGATACCCGCACCTCTTCCAATGAGGAATTCCGGGGACGGAATTCTTTTAAGGGGGGAGTGGTGTAACAACCCAAATTCTAGTGGGTTTTAGAGTTTGGTGGTCAAAGTGAAATAAATGAAAGTATTGTTGAGGGACTTATTTGTCATTTGATGAAAGAGGTGTAGGGCACAAATCCCTAGGGAAGCCCTCACTTCACAAATCAGTCTTTTGTTGTGCTTGTGGTGGTTGGCGGCTAAGACAAAGAGAAAGAGAAGGAGAGGGTTCTTGGGAGGAAATCAAGGAGGAGACTAATCTGAAATCGAAATCAACAAGGTAATCTTTACTAATCCCGTTTTTCCTTGCTGGTGTACTATTCCTCTCGTATTCAATCTGGATTTATAAGTTTGAATGTATAGATTCATTGAGTTTTTATCACTTTGTCCTTAAAAGTGGGTTTTGGGAGTCTCAATCTTTGTTAATCGATTTAATGGTAGGAATGCGGATTAAATGGGTGTTTAGGGTTGGTGGACGAACCCTTAAGTTTATCTAATCAATTAATGCCAGAAAATGGGCTTAATGATCACTTTTAGAGCTTTTTGGTCGAACAGCCATAGTACCCGGAAAAGTGGCAGTTCTTCGTGCTTCAGTGGTGTCCGGATAAGGATGCTAGTTCCCGGGTAGATTTTTATGTGAGTGTCCGGGTATTTTTGAGTATCCGGGTGGCTGAGGTCTCCGGAGAGGTTTAGTGTCCGGGTAGTTTGCCCGGATAGGTCTAGTGTCCGGATTCATATCCGGAAAGATGTATCCGGACAATAGTTGTATCCGGAAAATAGCCGTGTCCGGATTGAGTTCTCCGGACAGAAGGGTGAACTGTTTATCTTATGTGAATCTATTGCCTTAGGTGTTCGTTTGGGTTAGCTTGGAAGTATTTAAGAAGTGTGTTGTACGTCAAGCAAGGTGAGTTCCCTAAACCTTTTATGACTTAAAGTGTTAAATGATTTTGACTGATTATGGTTTCATTTACGAGCATGAAATGTTTATAACCGTTACGCATGTTTTCCATGAAATACCTATTTTACTTGAGAAAATGTATTGTACTTGATGAACTGAGAATGACGATTTACTAAGGTTTTAAAGGTGCATGTTTTATGAAATGATTGACGTGCTATGTGGAGTCGGTCTACACTGTAGGATCAGAGATAGATCCTCGGGGTCTGATGATCCCTTGGATGTTTATGACAGACTGGTAGGTTGGAATTTGTTTCCTCCTATTTCGAGTAGAAAGGGGGGTCTGCGTAAGCTCCGGGAAGGGGAGTTTGCGTAGGCTCCGGTTGAGGGCGAGAGGGTAGCCCATTGGGCCCCGATCGTGGAATGTTTATGTGATCCTATATACAGTGTAGTACCATGCCTGATGTTATGTTAAGGTTTACGATGATATTCTTATAAACGATTTTATACTGTGTACATGTTGTTTTCGGATGGAATTCACTAGACCTTTTGGTCTAACCCTCGCTTTTCAAAACTAAACCATTTTCAGGTAAGCGTGTTATGGGTTCTTCAAGTAAAAACTAGGTGGCGATAAGAAAGGACTTGGAGCTTAGGACGTCTCCAAGATTCTGTCTACGATAATTATAGAATAGTTCTCGGCTGTGGATTTTAGAGACTTATGCTGTCAATTTTGCTTAGTATGAATTATTGATGATGTAAAGACAAGGTTTTATGTAATTCGAATGCTTATTTATGGTTGTTGCATGTTATGAAATTTGGGACGTTACATGAACATTATTATAGGCAAAAATAGGTTGAACTGTGAGAACCTATGAATGAATTTTTATGTTTTTAAAACCATAGGATCAAAACCAAATGACGGCTTAGATCGGTTCCCACGGTTCAATAGCTTCATGAATATGTTTAAGATAAAATGTAGAAAATTAGGTGAACGAGTATCGATTTGAATTTTGTTGCATCTTCAAAAAAACGATAAAGATCTTTACTTTCATTCATTTGAGCACAAAGTTTAATCATTGATTTAGAAAACAAATAGTCGAAGAGCACGATCGTGATCTTCACTTACAATAAAACAAGATACATATAACATTCGTCAAACCAAATTGAAATATGATGACATTAATAACAATTATAAACAACAAATAACCAAACATAAAAGTTAATTTCAAGCCGCTCTAGGTGGTTTATGGATTTGAAGCATCATATAAAAGTTCATAAGGGGTTCGTTCCATGGTATTGCACCTTTAAGCGATTCGTGTGATCGTATACGCTCTGCCCACTTTGCAAGTTTTGGGGTTTTGACTTCATCAAACGCGTTAAACTCATTATGTTTTATACCAAATTGTATCTAAGCGATAAAACATCCAAGAACGACATCCAGATATCCTATATCGTCTCCGCCGAAATACGCCCTCCCATTGCTAAATTTCTCAAAGGCTTTCTCCAACAACATTGATCATTCAATAACTTGTTTCTTTATCGCTTCTTTATCTTCTTTTCCCGGTGTTTGTCTCAACTCTTCAAACAATGGAAAATACTGTACGTCAATGATTTTACAGTATAAGTCAGTGAAACATATTTGTGAACCACTTTATGAATAAAAATGATGAATTGTTATAATTAATTTTTTGTAGGTTCAAAAAAATATTTACTATTATTGGCTATAATATACAGGATAAGAACTTTCTAAATGCAAAACAAAGTTACCAAAATTTTGTAATAATTGGACATAACGTCATACTAATTTATTGGTCATATTGACCCATTTGTTGTATCTGATATTTTAAAAAAGAAATAATTAATAGAGTAAATTACATAAATCGTCCCTGTGGTATGGTCATATTTAGGATATGGTCCCTAAAAAGCAGAAATTACACTGAGCGTCCCTGTGGTATGCCAAAAACCGTCTAACGGAATAAAAAAGTTTCCGTTAACCCAGTAAAGTTTGAGGGTATTTTCGTCTTTTTACCTCTTTTCATTGTGTTCTACCTCTATCTCCTCATCTTCATCCTTTCCATCTTCATTCTTCATGTTTGTTTCAAGAACATCATGAACACTAAGAAGAACATATTTTAAATCCAATTAAAAGAATATCAATAACAATTAATAAATCCAAATCCAATCCCAAAAACATCATTTAAATCAAAACCCTAAATTATAATCAATAAATCTGAAATAAATCAAACTGAAATCTAAACTAAATTAAAACCTAGGATAATGATGATGCAAGTCCAACAAAAATAAGAAAGCGAACAGCAAGAAAATGAAGAAACCGAACAGTAGGAAAACCAAACAACAAACATGAAGAAACCAATATAAGAGATGGATTTGGAGAAGAACAGCAAAAATGAAGAAACTGTAATGACCCAAATCCATATAAGACAAACATTGCATTAAAACATAACATTCTCATAACTGGGTCCCAAAATTTCATTACATTACTTCCAAAACTGAGGTTGGCGGAAACAACCTATACACAACTGAGAACAACTATTACTACAAGTGGCACCGGTACTGTCTCTAGCTGCATCTGTACTCTATCTTGCTCTTGCTCACTTACCTGAGCCTTCTACTATTAGCTTACCTGAAAAGGTTTTGGTTTTGAAAAGAGAGGGTTAGACCATGAGGTCTAGTGAGTTCCCTCCATAAACAGTGTACATCCACGTTATAAAAATCATTTATAAAACAGTTCACATTCTTCACATAAACATCATTCATGGTACTGCACTGTGTAATGGATCACATAAACATTCTTCGATCGGGGTCCCAGCAGGTTCCCTTCTCGCCTCTTTCGGAGCCTACGCAGACTCCCCTTCCCGGAGCCTACGCAGACTCCCCTTTTTGGAGCCCACACGGACTCCCCTCTACCGGATAGGAGGAAACGGATTCCAACCTACCAGTCTGTCATACATATCCAAGGGATCGTCAGAACCCGAGGATCTATCTCTGATCCCACAGTGCAGACCGACTCCACATAGCATTCACATAAACCATCATAGTCATAAAACATGAGATTTAGAGTACACTTTACAATTTGTGTCCTTGCCGAATAATCTTTTCAGTAGAGCATAATTTTCATGAGAAAGCATTCGTAAAATTGGTAAATAAATCATGCCCATAAACATATCCTGAACAGTAAATTATTAAGCTTTCATTTAACTAAAAGTCATGTAAAATAACAGAGCATTTTCGTATAACCACTTTCCTTGGAAAACACATAAGGTCGCGTATTTTAGTTAGAAAAACTCACCTGGCGCTGTAGTTTCTTCTCGTCTCAAGACTTCTTACTTACTCTCCCGACCTCTAGATGGAACACCTAAAAGGTAGGAGATGCAACTTGTAAATCTAACAATCTAATATTCACTTCTTTTTATCTTAAATCTCAATTCTTCTTATTGTAAGAAATCCACACTGGTCTCTCTTAAAATTTCATGACCAAAAAGTGAATTAGATTTCTCCAAATCAAACTAGACAATTTATCTTCTTTTCTTATTTTTTTTGTAACTAGCTGCGTGGCCTACGGCCCAAACAAATATTAAGAGCGCACGTGGCCCAAAATGAAATAAGATTTCCCTTCGGCCCACCATGCACACAACCGACTTTTCTTTTCCTTCCTGGACATCCAAAAATACCGGGCCATGGCCCAACATGCAAGCTGCGGGACTTGGACTCCATCAAAACTACCGGTATTTCAAGCCGACTACCGGGACTTGCAAGCATCCATACCGGGACTTAGCCCACACCGGGATTTAGCCACACCGGGAATTAGCCATACCGGGAATTAGATTGTTAGTACCGATACTCACAAACGAGAAGTACCGGGGCTTGCAAAGACTATCTCCAAGTACCGGGATTACGGTCACACCGATATTTCGCGAACGACACAAATCAGGGATTCCTCACTAAACCAATAAAGCATACAAAATTTCTTGAACAACATAAACTCATTTACTCTCCTAATCAAGGTTCTTAAGTTGGATTTGAGCATTTAATCCCAACTATCAATCACTCCAAACAAGAAATCCTCACCTGCTCACTCATAACAAAAGACAGCAAGATAAGGGTTTATCTGGAGTAATTACCTGGTAAAGATGTGATGCAACAAGAGGTTCAGCTCAAATCTCTCTTCTCCTTTGAAGAATTTTGGTTCTCCTCTTCAGATTGCCCAAGACGATTTCTTCTCTTCTTTTCTCTATAACTCAGCCGCAACAAATAAAAATGAGGATATCCCTAGGGTTTTGAGCCCAATCCTTACCCCTTTATAACTTAAGCCATTTTACAAATTACTCCCCTCGGCTTTCAACTTTGGCAAAAATCTCCCAAATTCTTATTAAGCTTCTAAATCTGACTTGGTTATTACAACACTCCCCCCTCAAAAGAATTCCGTCCCCGGAATTCCATTCTCAAAAGATGAGGGTACCTGGACTTCATATCTGATTCTATTTCCCACGTTGCTTCTCGTCTTTCACCAAACGAACTTCTTTGTTCCTCGTCTTTCGGACCTTACTGTCCACAATCTCTATTGGTTCTTCTTCGTACGACAATTTCTCGTCAATGCTGACATCTTCTAACGGAATAGCCACATCGGCTCTCCACAAAAGGGACGTGTAACTCACTGAAAATTTCTTCTCAATATCTCAACAAGTACCTCGAGATCGCGCACCAACTATTCAACTCTTATAACTTCGACGGATCCACCGACTTAGTCCACTTTACTTTTCTCTCAACCTTACTTCTCAAACGTCTTATGTTTCTCAATCCAACCAACTCAGTTCTACTCGGCCACTCCAAACCGCTCTGATGGGAAATGTGACCGTACACCCTACTTTGAAACCGCCCTCGGCGAGTCACTACTTTACTATGCCGAGCCAACTTGTACTACTTACTTACAACCTCTCTGAATACTATACTCGCTTAAATATCACCAGAAAAACCAAGGCCAACCGCGTCTCCACTTGCTCGCCTCCGTCCCCACACCGGGACCTTAAACTAGGAAGACTCATCAATTCCTCGTTGCTCGCCACAAACGCCCAGTCATATGACATAACTTCGGTTATCCACACTCATATGGGAGGAGTAACCGTGCTTCCACCACTGTTCTCACTAGTTTAATCACCACACGACCAATTCGTCTAAACATTTCTCACAAAGTTACTAACTTAACTCATTCAGCTGTCTTATCCAATCCTTTCCTGCACAAAATCATGCACAAATTTCTTCCTCAATACTCTTTCCAAAGGTTCGCACACTTATCAAGGACACTCTACACAACACTGATCTTTCGGCATTACTGCCAAGCTTACTACTTCCAATTTACTCACTTATTCCGACATACTATCTTCACCATCCCACGTTAGCACGGATCACTGTCCGCCAAGCATTATTTGACCCTCTCTCCCGACCATTCCACATGCTGACATCGCCTCCTCATTACTCACATAACCAAATAGCTGCATCAAGATCCTAAATTAAGGCATTCAACCAAGTCGTCTTGAAACGACACCAGCGTTCGACGTCACTACCCATTCTTTAATCTTCAACTTTTACCTTCTCAGTCATTCCTTCCACACATAATCAACAACTCACATTCTTTAAGGATTTCACATCTATCCCACCATATTTTGACTAACACAACCATCATCCTCTTTGAACTTCCAATGATCCCAATATATGCTTACTTAGCGATTCTTACAGCTAACAAAGCTTGGTTTCTCCCTTGGGTAACCACTCACCACCACTCTATCATTTCATCCCGAGCATGGCCATCCCATAACGTCTACTTACACTCTACGTGCTCCCACAATCGGATTAACAAATCGTACCCCTCATCCGAAACCCCCAAAAGGCTTCTATCTGATGCTTATTTTCTCTCTCTGACACTACATCACTACGATACTAGCTGACTCATCTAGTTTGACAAATACTGTCATCACACATCCGTACACTCTTTGCCCATAACCTCACACTGCAGGCCAGATTTCTCATGATCAATTGCACAATTTGAACTTGCCTTCATATTCTCCTGGTTTACATAAACGAGTCTATCTCGTTACTTAGTCCTTTCTCAACTTGTTGGACTACCACTCGTGAGTTCTCAATTAGTTCAAACACAAACATTCTAGCTAGCTCTTTGCGATCCGAGCCCTTTCATAGACGCGACACATTTTCTTACTGACTGATATAGTCTGCACTCACTCCGCTTGTGCTACACACCTTATCCTTCTATGGACCCTTCATACCTCGTAAATAGAATGCTTATTTCAAAACCATATCTTCTCATCCTCTTAACACCCCTACAAGGTGTTCTATCAACTTTCAACCTTCTGATTCAAGTCTTCGGCCTCGGCCACCTTACACAACTGTCGACTTCTACAACAACAGATAACCTGTAACTACTTTCTTAACTTATTCTTTAACATGGGTTCCTTACTGAATCCAATCCTTCCAACATATCATAATCAACTTCATTTTCCGGCGCCCTCATTTCAAAACTTACTCATGTACATTAATATTACAAGATCACTTTAAGACTCTTATTCGACGTCGAGGATAATTCATCTCTTCTTCACCACACTACTCGTAACAATTTGCTAATACTAACACTTTGATGACTTCTAGTATTTTCCCCGGACACAACCATCCCTCGGTACTATATTACCGGTCACCGAACAAGCGTACAAACCCTCATACGACTAACACCAAAATCCACCTCCGACTCTTTCACTGTTCGCCTCCTTTTCTTGAACGCAAGCACTAACGTTACAACGTTCTCCTCTGATTTGTCCAACCCCTCTCAACTCTCAGAATCCTTTCTTATCTTAAAACGTAATACTCTGTGACCTAGTGAGTTCATAGCCTTCATGCATGACAACGCGATAAATAAATCATTTCACACTTTTATTATTTAAAGAAACAACACTTGGAAACAACTTGGAAACAACTTGGGCACAAACGACCCCAACATTCTCATAACTCCAATGCCCTGCACGGCGATCTCGAGAATCGCTTGCATGCAACTTTCCGTGAAACTTACTCTTACTCGACCAAAATATGTCGTTACGACAGAAATACATTGGATGAAAATCTTTTCATATGACAAAACTCTGAAAGGGTTCACCGACACAAAGTAAACCAGTCGATTCTCACATTCATTTATATAACTTCAACATGTCAATACTCATTTTGATTATAAAAGTTTTGCATTCAAGCGTTTCCTTGATTTTTTTGTAATAATTCAACTTATCATGAAAAATGTGAATTACTTTGCCAATCGTCAGGCTCAAAATTTCAATGTGCAACGCGAATGAAATCACCTTTTCTTTTAAACATACGCGTGCACGTTCTGACTCATTTTCGATTGAAATTCATATTTAAACATTTAACTTAAATCGTGATTTATTGTTACATAAGAGTACACCATGCATGAGACTCTACTTGCAATTGAAGGCTACTCACTCAAACAAGATCAACCGTTTTACTTACGCAACTTATCCTTGACACTCCACCTACGACCAATGGTCGTCCTC
This sequence comes from Saussurea involucrata, assembly GCA_033807775.1. Lineage (NCBI taxonomy): Eukaryota > Viridiplantae > Streptophyta > Magnoliopsida > Asterales > Asteraceae > Saussurea > Saussurea involucrata. The sequence continues at coordinate 178,408,902 of CM066321.1, forward strand.
TCGGTCATGCAATAACTAGCTGAACACGCTCTCCACGTCTCTCTTACTCAACCACTTTATACTATTTCATTTTGATCAACGATCTCACTTTATACTTCTATATGATTCCATTTCACTATAGGTATCTTATTTCATTTACCCTGTCACTGAAAGGCTCGACTATGAAGTCAGGGCTCCATTGACACTTTCAAGATTTCGACACTGTCCTTCCTTACCATCTTGACTGATCTATCCCAAGATTTCTAGAACTGGGACTCTCCAGAAACAGGAGTCTTACTCGAACTCAAACATTCATCCTCTTCGAATTCAAGAAGAGCTACCTCTAGACAACTCATAACATTCTATACAACGTTTCTCCTCGTCGATGTATTCATACATCATATCATAATGATCTTTTACGATGCTTCCCCAACCGGGATCTCAGTCTACCCCTCAAGGATCTTACTGACTTTCTAAAGTACTGGAACACGACATAAACACTAGTTTCTGACTACCACTTCGGAGTAATAATAAGGCAGATTAATAAGGTAGGTCAAGCACATACATATACCTGTAAGTTTGCAATTTCACTGGCCAGGTGGAATCTCAAACTTACCTTACATGACAGTCCTTAGTACCTTATTAGTCCTATATCTACTATAGTGTCCTCCTAACGCATCTCCTGTATCTACATCAGTGCCTTCTTAACGCATTTCCTGATTCTCAGTTGTGATTTATATTCCCAAGTTTAAGTTTAGGCCCGTACGGTCACCTAAATCCCTTAAACTATGGCTCTGATACCATTTGTAATGACCAAAATCCATATAAGACAAACATAGCATTAAAACATAACATTCTCATAACTGGGTCCCAAAATTTCATTACATTACTTCCAAAACTGAGGTTGGCGGAAACAACCTATACACAACTGAGAACAACTATTACTACAAGTGGCACCGGTACTGTGTCTAGCTGCATCTGTACTCTATCTTGCTCTTGCTCACTTACCTGAGCCTTCTACTATTAGCTTACCTGAAAAGGTTTTAGTTTTGAAAAGTGAGGGTTAGACCATGAGGTCTAGTGAGTTCCCTCCATAAACAGTGTACATCCACGTTATAAAAATCATTTATAAAACAGTTCACATTCTTCACATAAACATCATTCATGGTATTGCACTGTGTAATGGATCACATAAACATTCTTCGATCGGGGTCCCAGCAGGTTCCCTTCTCGCCTCTTTCGGAGCCTACGCAGACTCCCCTTCCCGGAGCCTACGCAGACTCCCCTTTTCGGAGCCCACACGGACTCCCCTCTACCGGATAGGAGGAAACGGATTCCAACCTACCAGTCTGTCATACATATCCAAGGGATCGTCAGAACCCGAGGATCTATCTCTGATCCTACAGTGCAGACCGACTCCACATATCATTCACATAAACCATCATAGTCATAAAACATGAGATTTAGAGTACACTTTACAATTCGTGTCCTTGCCGAATAATCTTTTCAGTAGAGCATAATTTTCATGAGAAAGCATTTGTAAAACTGGTAAATAAATCATGTTCATAAACATATCCTGAACAATAAATTATTAAGCTTTCATTTAAGTAAAAGTCATGTAAAATAACAGAGCATTTTCGTATAACCACTTTCCTTGGAAAACACATAAAGTCACGTATTTTAGTTAGAAAAACTCACCTGGCGCTATAGTTTCTTCTCGTCTCAAGACTTCTTACTTACTCTCCCGACCTCTAGATGGAACACCTAAAAGGTAGGAGATGCAACTTGTAAATCTAACAATCTAATATTCACTTCTTTTTATCTTAAATCTCAATTCTTCTTATTGTAAGAAATCCACACTGGTCTCTCTTAAAATTTCATGACCAAAAAGTGAATTAGATTTCTCCAAATCAAACTAGAAAATTTATCTTTTTTTTTGTAACTATCTGCGTGGCCTACGGCTCAAACAAAATATTAAAACACATTGCTAACTAAATGAGTCCTAATTAACTAAGAGCGCACGTGGCCCAAAATGAAATAAGATTTCCCTTCGACCCACCATGCACACAACCGACTTTTCTTTTCCTTCCCGGACATCCAAAAATACCGGGCCTTGGCCCAACATGCAAGCTGCGGGACTTGGACTCCATCAAAACTACCGGTATTCCAAGCCGACTACCGGGACTTGCAAGCATCCATACCGGGACTTAGCCCACACCGGGATTTAGCCACACCGGGAATTAGCCATACCGGGAATTAGATTGTTAGTACCGATACTCACAAACGAGAAGTACCGGGGCTTGCAAAGACTATCTCCAAGTACCGGGATTTAAATCCCCAAGTACCGGGATTACGGTCACACCGATATTTCGCGAACGACACAGATCAGGGATTCCTCACTAAACCAATAAAGCATACAAAATTTCTTGAACAACATAAACTCATTTACTCTCCTAATCAAGGTTCTTAAGTTGGATTTGAGCATTTAATCCCAACTATCAATCACTCCAAACAAGAAATCCTCACCTGCTCACTCATAACAAAAGACAACAAGATAAGGGTTTATCTGGAGTAATTACCTGGTAAAGATGTGATGCAACAAGAGGTTCAGCTCAAATCTCTCTTCTCCTTTGAAGAATTTTGGTTCTCCTCTTCAGATTGTCCAAGACGATTTCTTCCCTTCTTTTCTCTATAACTCATCCGCAACAAATAAAAATGAGGATATCCCTAGGGTTTTGAGCCCAATCCTTACCCCTTTATAACTTAAGCCATTTTACAAATTACTCCCCTCGGCTTTCAGCTTTGGCAAAAATCTCCCAAATTCTTATTAAGCTTCTAAATTTGACTTGGTTATTACAGAAACCGAACGGCAAGAAAACGTCGAGGTTGATCCACGTTTGACCCAGATCGGAGATAAAGTCGAACCCAGATCGGCCGGCGACCTCGTCTTCTCCTGCGAGTTCATCTTTTCCGACGATTTCGTCTGAACCCTAGGCGACCAACGTCTATCTCTTCTCAGATCTCTTCTATCGATCTCTTCCCTCTATCCTCTCGATCTCGATCTCTGTCTCTGCCACTTCTCTTAGATCTTTCGATCTCTACCTGTCTCTTGATGTTCTTTTTGGAGGTAAAATTATGTCTCCTTTCCTCTCTTTCTTAAATACGTGCATAAATCTGGAATTTGTTTAGTTGTTGAGGAACGTTAACAGTTCAAATGGAAAATGTTTGATGCAATGAAAAGAGGAAAGGATGAAGATGACTTTAATTTATGTTTTGGCTCCCCTAATAATCCTTTTCACTTGGTTTGGATTTGATTTTCGTTTATGTTTATGTTTTAGTTTTGATTTTGATTTTGGTTTTATGTTTTATGTTTTAGATTTAGATTTTTATTTTGTTTGTTACTGAATAAGATAATTTTGAAGAGAAAAAATAAAAAATAAAATAAAAGCTCAAAAAGACGAAAATACCCTCAAACTTAACTAGGTTCACAGAATCTTCTTGATTCCGTTAGACGGAGGGACCCTCTGCGTGCGTTTTGGCATACCACAGGGACGCTCAGTGTAATTTATGCATTTTAGGGACCATATCCAAAATATGATCATACCACAGGGACGATTTATGTAATTTACTCTAATTAATATCATATTCTGATTTTTAAAATGGAAATTGACATTAGATATGAAATAAAATAAATAAGATATAAATAGACCACGAAACAAAAAACCATGATAAAAGTTTCAAAAAGTCAAATATCTCAATCTCTAATATTTACTAATGTTTAGCCCACATTTTTGGGATTTTGTAAAAAAGAGGCCCTTCTTTTTAATTAAGAAAAAAAATCTTTAGTATATTTTTTTTATCATAAGAAATAATATTAAATTTTAAAATTCTAGTAATTTATATAAAGTCATTTATTTGAGTATATCTAGACGTGAAATCAAAATAACTATTTTTAAATTAATGTTATCAACCATATCATTTGTATATAACATTCTTAATCTGTTTTGTAGTCAATGCCATTTTTATGATATACATTTAATATATAGATTGAGATCATTTAGAGTTACGATGTTGATTATTCGGAGTAAGACTCTAGGTAAATCAATATAAGTTAGTTGTGTTTCCATCTCACCTCAAGTTATGTTTTAAACTTTTTGGGTTAAAACAATTTTTTCCGGAACCATCAATTTTAGAATCAAAAGTCCATATTGGGTACTTGAGATTTTATTATTGTTTTAGAGATAAGAAATTATTAAGATTTATGCACTCAATATTAGATAATAAAACGTCAATAATAATGTTTGAAAAAACAAATGTATTGATATAAGTTGGACGGTATCATATGGTTGGTAGTTTCTTTCAAAAGGTAAAGTTTTGTTAGTTAATAACAAAAAATCTACTATATTCTAATACAAACATAAAATTCATGCAGATGAAATAATCAAAAGAGTCCCTGGAAGATGAATGATGGATAATATATAACAAGGTTTTGTAGGTAAGCAGTTTTAGACTTTGATACTAGATAAAAAAAAATTAGAGAAACTATAAACAATACTATAAAATGAATGATCAATTAACTTTTGACATATTTTATCTTTCAATGTAATTAATTAATTAATGTTTAGACTTTTGATTTTCTAATACGACAAGGAGTTAAATGATGGAGACTATTTCAAGATTTTCTAGGCAAGTATTTTTAAACTTTTGTTCAGATAAAACCTAGCGAAAGAATAAGCAGTCATATAAAATGAACAGTCAATACACACACACACATATATAGGGTTGGGTTCCGGTGAGAAGTGCCAAATTTGGTGAGAAACGTGAGAAGTGGTTATCAACCGTTTGAGAAATGGATGAACATTAGGATGAGATGCACAGAGGTAACATGCACCGACATGCACCGAATCAATTCCCTTTCATATATGAATCACAAAGGTTCATATATGAATCAGTTAATTGGTTCAACTGATTCATATATGAACCTACAGTTAATTAGTTTCATATATGAAACACAAAGTTCATATATGAATCACAAAATTAATATATGAATTAGTTATAAAGAGTTTATATATGAACGTATAGTTCATATGTGAATCACACAGATTCATATATGAACTCGTCCCGTGTTTTTTGTAAAAGTTACGAAATTGCCCTTCTATTTTTGGAACAGCCGCAACTTTTGACCGGTCAAAGCCGCAACATTTGACCAATTATAACCGATCTTGACCGAATAAATAGCCAAGATTACTTCTCTACTTCTCAAATATTTAGCACTTCTCATTTGAACCTAAGGTTATATATATATATATATATATATATATATATATATATATATAGAGAGAGAGAGAGAGAGAGAGAGAGAACGATAATCAAATGAGAACCTAAAATAAGTTGAGAACCTTGAAAACCAATCTAAGCAGTTAATTGATTTTAATCTATGAACATTATTATAGGCAAAAATAGGTTGAACTGTGAGAACCTATGAATGAATTTTTATGTTTTTAAAACCATAGGATCAAAACCAAATGACGGCTTAAATCGGTTCCACGGTTCAATAGCTTCATGAATATGTTTAAGATAAAATATAGAAAATTAGGTGAACGAGTATCGATTTGAATTTTGTTGCATCTTCAAAAAAACGATAAAGATCTTTACTTTCATTCATTTGAGCACAAAGTTTAATCATTGATTTAGAAAACAAATAGTCGAAGAGCACGATCGTGATCTTCACTTACAATAAAACAAGATACATATAACATTCGTCAAACCAAATTGAAATATGATGACATTAATAACAATTATAAACAACAAATAACCAAACATAAAAGTTAATTTCAAGCCGCTCTAGGTGGTTTATGGATTTGAAGCATCATATAAAAGTTCATAAGGGGTTCGTTCCCTGGGATTGCACCTTTAAGCGATTCGTGTGATCGTATACGCTCTGCCCACTTTGCAAGTTTTGGGGTTTTGACTTCATCAAACGTGTTAAACTCATTATGCTTTATACCAAATTGTATCTAAGCGATAAAAAATCCAAGAACGACATCCAGATATCCTATATCGTCTCCGCCGAAATAAGCCCTCCCATTGCTAAATTTCTCAATGGCTTTCTCCAACAACATTGATCCTTCAATAATTTGTTTCTTTATCGCTTCTTTATCTTCTTTTCCCGGTGTTTGTCTCAACTCTTCAAACAATGGAAAATACTGTACGTCAATGATACAGTATAAGTCAGTGAAACATATTTGTGAGCCACTTTATGAATAAAAATGATAAATTGTTATAATTAATTTTTTGTAGTTTCAAAAAAATATTTACTATTATTGGCTATAATATACAGAATAAGAACTTTCTAAATGCAAAACAAAGTTACCAAAATTTTGTAATAACTGGACATAACGTCATACTAATTTATTGGTCATATTGACCCATTTGTTGTATCTGATCTTTTAAAAAAGAAATAATTAATAGAGTAAATTACATAAATCGTCCCTGTGGTATGGTCATATTTAGGATATGGTCCCTAAAAGGCAGAAATTACACTGAGCGTCCCTGTGGTATGCCAAAACGCACGCAGAGGGTCCCTCCGTCTAACGGAATAAAAAAGTTTCCGTTAACCCAGTAAAGTTTGAGGGTATTTTCGTCTTTTTACCTCTTTTCATTGTGTTCTACCTCTATCTCCTCATCTTCATCCTTTCCATCTTCATCCTTCATGTTTGTTTCAAGAACATCATGAACACTAAGAAGAACATATTTTAAATCCAATTAAAAGATTTTCAATAACAATTAATAAATCCAAATCCAATCCCAAAAACATCATTTAAATCAAAACCCTAAATTATAATCAATAAATCTGAAATAAATCAAACTGAAATCTAAATTAAATTAAAACCCTAGGATAATGAATGATGCAAATCCAGCAAAAATAAGAAAATCAACAGCAAGAAAATGAAGAAACCGAACAGTAGGAAAACCAAACAACAAACATGAAGAAACCCAGATATGAGATGGATTTGGAGAAGAACAGCAAAAATGAAGAAACCGAACGGCAAGAAAACGTCGAGGTTGACCCACGTTTGACCCAGATCGGAGATAAAGTCGAACCCAGATCGGCCGGCGACTTCGTCTTCTCCTGCGAGTTCATCTTTTCCGACGATTTCGCCTGAACCCTAGGCGACCGACGTCTATCTCTTCTCAGATCTCTTCTTTCTCTCTTCTATCGACCTCTTCCCTCTGTCCTCTCGATCTCGATCTCTGTCTCTACCACTTCTCTTAGATCTTTCGATCTCTACCTGTCTCTTGATGTTCTTTTTGGAGGTAAAATTATGTCTCATTTCCTCTCTTTCTTTAATACGTGCATAAATCTGGAATTTGTTTAGTTGTTGAGGAACGTTAACAGTTCAAATGGAAAATGCTTGATGTAATGAAAAGAGGAAAGGATGAAGATGACTTTAATTTATGTTTTGGCTCCCCTAATAATCCTTTTCACTTGGTTTGGATTTGATTTTGGTTTATGTTTATGTTTATGTTTTAGTTTTGATTTTGATTTTGGTTTTATGTTTTATGTTTTAGATTTAGATTTGTATTTTGTTTGTTACTGATTAAGATAATTTTGAAGAGAAAAATTAAAAAATAAAATAAAAGCTCAAAAAGACGAAAATACCCTCAAACTTAACTAGGTTACCAGAATCTTTTTGATTCCGTTAGACGGAGGGACCCTCTGCGTGCGTTTTGGCATACCACAGGGGCGCTCAGTGTAATTTATGCGTTTTAGGGACCATATCCAAAATATGACCATACCATAGGGACGATTTATGTAATTTACTCTAATTAATATCATATTCTGATTTTTAAAATGGAAATTGACATTAGATATGAAATAAAATAAATCTCTATATATTTAAAAGTAAAATCTAAGGTTGCTTAGGTGGCACAATGATAAGACTCCATTCATCTTTTCCTAATTTATCATAATTTTGAATTTTTTTAAAATAAAACTATTCTCATTAAATGAGTTCAACTTTTCATCTAACCTCTAATTTTTTTATTATTAAATAATATTTTTATTTACACAACATAAATACATTATCAAATATAATTTATATTTTTTTACATTTTTTAATCTATACCTATCTATATCTATATCTATATATATATATATAAAAGCAAAATGTAGAGTTGCTTAGGTGGCATGATGAGAAGCCACCATTTCCCTTTTCCTAATTTTTCATAATTTTGAATTTTTTAAAGAAAAAGTTAGCTTCTCATTAAATGACTTTAACTTTCATTTAATATCTAATTTTCTATATTATTTTATAATTATTTCTATTATACACAAAGACATTAAAAAATATAATTTTTATGTACCTTATATTTTTTATTTAACATCTAATTTTCTTTATTATTTAATAATTATTTTTATTTGCACAACATAAAGACATCAACAAATATAATTTATATTTACCTTACACTAATTTAATTAAACATTTATTAAAAGAATCCATCGTCTTTTACTTAAAAAATTAAAAAAAAATCAAATTTGGCCCGAGTTTAGCCGGGTTCCCGAACCCAATCCTACCCGATACCCTCTACCCGCCCCCTACCCGATTCCCGCGTACCGCCCTACCCGCTTACCTGCTGCTACCCGATGACCGAACCCGCCGTGGTACCCGAGAACGGTACGCACGGCCTAAGATATTATTTCCAAGAGATAATATAAAATTTTGCAACAAAAGGCAAGTGTACCCGTTGTTTTGAAGTTTTTAGTTAATAAATTCTTGCTTACAGTTAACAAAAAAGAAAATCACTTGTACCTGGTAGTGAAAGGGAAGCATTCATAGTTTCATACATAATTTTCATAATAATTTATATATATATATATATAGGAAGGATCAACAATATTTATTAAAAAAACAAGAGTTAACAAAACCAATTATAATTTTATATTACACGTGAAAAAGCCACGCAAACTTGAATTCGCGGCCGAAGTCACTCGCGTGACTTTTTTCTAGCAACGTAAAATCATATATGATTTTGTTGGTTATCGTATTCTTCTAAATAAATATTACTTTTGTTTGAAACCGACTCTCTCTCTCTCTCTCTATATATATATATATATATATATATATATATATATGGAGGTTCACTGGGAATTGAAGAGAGAAGAACGAGTAAACATCATGCCAATCAGTTTTGACAGCTTAGCCTAATGTCCCGGCTGCCAAAGGTTTTTGGAGACTGAAGCAGCTCTGTGTGCATGGGGAACAAATAGACATGTGGAAGCGGAAGAACCTGATTAAAATGAGAAAACATGAGAAAGGTTAAATCACATTGTAGTTTTCCATTGAAATCATATGTGATTACGAAACATGATCAATGCAAATGGTGTGTGAGCACGACTTGGTCTGCAACCTAAGTCACGAACAAGATTGCGCAAACCACTTGTGATTTTAGTGCAAAATCACATGCAAGATCTCAAAAGCACAATGAGCTCAATTATAAGAACATAAAAACCCACAAGAACCATGCCCGCAATTTTTCAAATTTAAAAGGAAAAAGTCTAAAAAACCTAATGGACTTTTGTGTTTGGTGTGATTAAGTCATTGGACAATTTTTTGGAACAAAAAACCCTTAGACATTTAAAAAATTGTTTAATAAATCATTAGACTTTTGGAAACCTGTTAAATACATCCTTATTAAAATTTTAAGGATATATTTAACAGGTTTCCAAAAGTCCAATGGTTTATTTAACAAATTTTAGAATGTCTAAGGACTTATTTGTTCCAAAAAATTGTTCAAATATTTTTTTTGTTGTTTAAGAATTGCTTTTGGCTATAAAAAGAAATTAATTAGAAAACATCTTTTTTAGAAAAAACATTACATTTCACATTGTTATAGTAATGTTTTTATTTAGTGAGTAATCGTGATGAAGTCATTATTCCTGTTCACAAAATGGCATCTAACTGCAGTAATGATTGTAGTGATGATCTTAACCATGTTATAAGCGATAATTCAAGTGAACATATATCTGATTGTTTATCTTTAGATCTTTTGGTGCAACTGTTGGCATTTCTTTGTGCAGCTCTTGGTATATTTTGGTTTAATTTTTGGTAAATTATGTCTAACTTTTATGTACATCTATTTATGCTTTGGATACAACTTTTATATGTTTTGGGAAGAGTAATGAAAAATGGTATATTCGTTTCGTTTTATAAATTGTATTTTTTTCCGTTCAAAAAATGTATAAGGACTTAATAGTTTAAAGTATGTAACTTTGTTTGGGTTTTTCGTATTTTTTTTCAATTATTTTTAACACATTAATCAATTTTATAAGTCATAAGGATGTATGTAACATGTTTTAGAAAGTCAGATGGTTTATTTAGCTTTTATTTTGATTTGAAAGTTGTCCCTATAATTGCAAATCACAATAATCATTGTACTTATCTCCTTTTGGTAGCAAAAAAAATGCACCTTTTCTCCATTTGAAAATGATTCCTTAAACTAATATTGTCTATCAATGTCATTAAGTGAATGGTATTTTTGTATTATTACATATTTTGTAAATTCCCTACAAATATATATATATGTATGTATATATATATATATATATATGTATGTGTGTGAGAGAGAGAGAAATATTAAATATACATTAATTTTTTATTTTTATTTTAATAGGAAAAACCAAAAGATAGATAAAAAGACAAAATATTAGATTAAAAGACAAAAATGTCCCTCATTTAACGGACCATTCTTAACATAATTAATTATAGGGACAACTTTCAAATCAAAATAAAAGCTAAATATACTTTACTAGGTTTCGGTACCGCGCGTTGCGCGGTAGTGATAAAATTCTTCAAAAAATATTGAAGTTAAATGAGTCGATGATCATATATATATTTCAAAATAATAAGAATCAATATTACACTTGATATGAAGTTGTTCATAATTCTTAGTTGTTTCTTTTGATATATATAATTAAATAATAGCTAAGAATTTCTACATTATCAAACTTTGAAATTGACTCAAAATGATAAAAAAAAATTGAGTGGGGACTATTGATTATAATAATGAAGTGTATAATTAGTATTGTTTGTCATAACTCGTAATATATCGATTAATCCCTAACATATAATCCCATAAAATTATTATATTCACCATGCAATCATAATATTGCTACGTACCTAGTTTTGTTTAATTGTAGGGCATTTTGGTAAATTTCTTACATTTGTTATAATGTACTCATTGCAACTTCGGCTAAAAGTTCTCCATGAAGTCCCCGTTCCCAACCTACGGTTAGACGAAAGAGTAACAAAAGTCGTCAGTATTGTGACTACTTCGGGTATATGCGAGCCTGATTGAATTGTTAATTTTTCCATGTTCGAGTTTTTTTTATTTGCTTGAGACTGTTTCTTCAAAGCTTAGTTCTTAGTAGAAAATCTTGAAAAAGAGGTTTTAGTCATATTCTATCAATTCTAATTTCATTTTTATACATACTTGGATTTCAATTTAAATTAAAACAAATGCAATTGAAATAATTATTTTGACAATGATCATAAGTTATTATATTGGTGTGGATAATAGTCATCTTCAATTATTTATAAATGTTAGAGTTTTTTTGATTTGCTTGAGACTGTTTCTTCAAAGCTTAGAGAATCCCCAGTCATGAACCTCTTCAGAGGTTCATGACTCTGCCACATCAGCTTTCTCTCTCTGTCACATCAGTTTTCTCTTTCCTACTCATTTTATAAACCTCTCACTCCTAATCATGGACCGGTTCATGGTTAATTTAATAAAAAACAATAACTAAACTTTAATTATAATTAAAAGACAATAATTAATAATTAAAATAAAAAAGTCACAATATCTAAAACTTACAATAATTGAAAATAATTATTGTCTTTAACATAATTATTATATAAAAAATTCAAAAAAAGGAGAAAATTTCTAGCTATGAATACTAGTCTAAGAAGGTGCCACCTCATTCTTGGTGGATCTTCCTTTTATATAGATATAGATATAGATATAGATTTTTTTTTAATTTATACGTTACATTTACTACCTTTATAATTAGGTATGTAGTTTACTTTTAACCCCTTACTTTTTTATTTTTCATTTTAGACTCTTATCATGTAAATATAAATAATGTATATGAACTAAAATGCATTAAAAACATTTCTATTTTTTTACAAATTATACAATTGTAATCGTTTCGTCAATACCTTCGAAATGAGCCCAATATTGAATATTTTTGGATTTAATTATATTATTAAATATCGTAAATATATACGAATTAATGTGTCGTGATTAGAATGAGATTTGTTGAAATTAGTATGAGATTTGATACAAATAATCACTAAATTGTCGTGATTTTCTTTTTACAATTTCATATCAATTTTTACTTCAAAGTCAAATTCTTTCGACGAATTACAATTCTATCAAATTCCATTCTATCAACGAAACACCCTTAGAATTATCATAAGAGATTTAATTACTTGAAAAAAAAAGATATCAGTTATCAACTGACTTTTAGATTATGAGTTCGAACATTTTTCAAAAATATAAATATGCAAATATTTTAGTATAGCATATTTAATTATTTATACTATCTTAATCATGATTATATTATTTCCTCTAATTTTAATTGAACTATATAATATCAGTTATCAACAGATGGTTAGTTAATGATATTTGCAAAACATCCTTTGTGAAAACTGCCTAAAACAATGACATTTTGTAACCAGCTGTAAAAAAACAAATCTGAAGGGAAAAAAGTTTGGAAAAGTAACATAGTACTTTCGATGATCATTCATATATGTAAGATATGTTTTTTGGCATGATTTAATTTTTTTAAATTACCATGTGAAATACCTAGTATATATATATATATATATAGTATTGATCACGACGAAAGTCCATATTCGATGCAACGAACTCTGATGAACGGAAGCAAACTCAAAACACCTAGTATAAAAAGAATAGGAAAATGGTTATAGATAATTATATAACAAGCCCTTGGAGTTTGATGGTTTTTATAAAAGCAAGAAAATAAAGAAAATAGGTAAAATAACCATAATACCCCTCATTTAATTGGATTTAACGGAAAAAGATAACACCGTCAAAGAGAGGGACCAAAAACAAAACGAAAATGCATACGTCAGGGACCATATGCACCTTATTGAAGTTCAGGGATGAAAAATGTTAGAGTGGACAAACATCAGGGACCAAAAGTGAACTTTACTCTTTGATAAATCTTACCTGGCCAGTGAGGAAAAATACTTTTTTTTTTCATAAATGCTTATCCTTTGATAAATAATTCCTAAAAATTTTCTTTCTCAATTATCGAATAAAAACCTTGATTGTTGTCACGCTTCTTATCAGGTAAGATGATTGATCTTTGCGATACTTAGGGCTGTAAACACGGACTGAACGTTCAGTAAACCGTTTGTGAACCGTTCGGCAGAAAGTTTGTTTATATTCGTTTATTTAATGAATTAACGAACATGAACACATTTTTTGTTCGTTTAATTAAATGAACGAACATGAACAATGGTCTCATTCGTTCATTTATGTTCGTTAATGTGCGTCCGTTTATGTTCGTTTACGTATGTTTATATATATAAACATATTTATATAACGTGAAATTAATTTGTAAAATAGTTTAGTAAATTGCTCTTAGAATTCATTTTTATACCTCCTAAGTTAATCCAATTTTTCATTTTGTTAAGGTATTTTTTTACGAACGAAATGATGACTACGGTGGTTTTTTGTTCATTTTGGTTCGCTCATTTATGTTCATTAGAGTGTGTTCGTTTACGTTTGTTTAGCTCTTAATGAATGAACATAAATGAACACGAAAAAATAAATTTTCTTAATAAATGAACATGAACACAATAAATTTCATTCGTTTACAGTTCGTGTTAGTTCGTTTGTTCGGTTAAGTTAAACGAACGTTCGTGTTCGTTCAGTTCGTTTATAGTTCTAGCGATACTCACCCAATTAGTTAAGTGACTTGGTAAGCACATGGTAAACGACACTTAGTTCATCTCTAAAGTTCATTTTACATGCTTATCAGCTAGTGTTTCCCAAACGTGACTTATTCATCGGATAGCTTATCAATCATCATGGTATCTTATCATTCATCAACTAACTTATCAGTTAGTTTGCCAAACATAGCCCAAATACAAAAAGATAGGTTCTTATAAAAGCATCTCCAATGTTAGGTTCTTACAAACAAAAAGTGGAGTGAGTTGTTGGAATCATCATTGTGGATAGTTTTCTTAGGGCATCTCCAACTCAACCACTAAAAAATAACACTAAAACACTAAATAATTATTAATACCATAGTATTTATTTATAAATAAGAATTATTGAAGTTGATAAGATACATAAGAAGTGTTAAAAAAAGAGGTTCTTACAAAAACTACCATTGTATACTTTTATGTGAATTTATTTTGATAGTCAAAAGTGATGTGACAACATAAAGTGCAAAAACAAGGTTCTTATAAGAGTATCTCCAATAGATTCTTCAAAATTTCTCTAAAATGGAGATTTAAAAGTCAAAATATTCAAAAAATTATATTCATTTCCAACAAATTCTATATTTTGAAGATTATTAAAATATTCTACATATTTAATAAAATATTATCTCTCATCTAAACATTTTATTTCAAAGCTTTTCGTTGGTGGTATATAATGAAAAAAAGCCATTTCTTTCTCTTGGTAATAATTTTTGGGGATATCCAAATTTGGAGAAAATTATACCCTCTCTCATATCTTGTCCATTTTAGAGAAAAAGTTGGAGCAAAAAGTTGCTCAAATTCTTCATTTTCTCCATTTTGGAGATCCTTCTGGAGACTTGGAGATGCTACAAGAACCATTTTTTATACTTTTTCTTGCCAAGTCATTTCTAAGTCATCAAATTAACCTATATAAAACTTCGCAATAATAGTTCTTATAAAAACTCATTTTATAGGTCCCATGTATAATATAAGTTAAGTAAATATGTACATACTAAGTATTATATTGGATATAGAGGTCATAAAAATATCCAATCGAACTAGCAAATTGTCACTTTACACCAACTTTAAGGAAAGAACCAAGATTTTTATATAAAAATTCAAAAATGATGAGGTTCTTATAAGAATTGTCTATAATATTGATTCTTATAAATAACTATACTTTTTACTTATAAAAACCTTAAATTTATAGATGCTATAAGACTTTTATTGGAGATGCTCCTATAAGAGCTCCTTTTAGGCCATCAGTACCGCAACCCTCAAGTCCTCAAGCGCCACATCAGCGCCACATCAGCTTTTCTCTTAACCATCTCCTCAAGTCCTCAAGCCCTAAAGACCCGTAGCGCTACCCTCAAGCCCTCTTGCCACCTCATTTTTTAATTCTTTTATTTATACATTTAATTATTTAACAAATTAAAAATATTTATATATTTTTTAATAAATAAAAATAAGATAAATAATAAAAATAAAAATTCATATCATTCATTAAAAAATTAAAAATTACAAAATACAAAACACTACCAATTATAATACTTTTTAATTTGCTCTTTTCTCGCTACCGTAGCCATCAAAGCGGGGCCCGAAAGGTGATCATGCGGGGTTATGAAAAACTCGAAGTCTTTATCAAATCGTTTTGCTCGTTCGATTTCTCGTTCGTGTTCCAACTTTTCTCGTTCGAGTTCGAGTTTTTTCATTTTGTACTCCATTGTATCATCAATCTTCTCGTTGAACGTCGTCAACAACTGAGTAACACTTTCGTTCGTATTCGACCCGCTCGTATTACTCGTTGATGTTTTTTTTGCCTTGTTTCTCCCGATGGGTCGTTGAAGTTGCTCGACCTCGTTGACGTCTTCATCGTCATCATCGGAAGGTTGGTACGTTGTGAACTCCGCGATGAAGTTGTCGTCATCGTTGGAACGGCTCCCCATTTTGGACATTTTGAGGACTTTCCAAGCTTGTTCGTGAGTGAAAGCAAACCCAAGTTGTGTTCGGTACCGTTCGTGTGCCGTTCGTGAAATGTCGGCCTCACTCATTCCGCTTGATCTATTAGTGACCAAGTTGTTGTAGATGCCGCCAAAAGAATTTATTCTTTTATTGAGGTCGTTGAACTTGGTGTTGAGTTGATGAGTTGTTCTATAATTTCCGCGACCCATAAAACTAAAGAACACTTGCCCGATTCGGGTCCAAAAACTTTGTACATTTATGTAAATTCAAGTATAAGAATATTAACAAGAATAATAATAATAATAATATTAATAATAATAATAATAATAACAATAATAATAATAATAACAATAAAAATATTACCACCGGTTTGTGCGTTACCGACAACGGGGTCCTCCGAAACGTCAACCCACGCCGACACTAACGTGAGTTCCTCCTCTTTACTCCACATCTGTTTGGCGGCTCTATTTTCATATTGTTTGTTTTTTCCTTTTCTCGTTGGTGTCGGGTTTGATGGTTCCGGGATAGATTGTTGTGTGTAGATGGATTGTGGTGTGTGCGGGCTATAATGTTGGGTTTCCGGAACAATGTCGTCGTCGAGATTGATTGCGGGTGAAGGAAGATTGTAGTTGGCCGGAGTAAAACCTTGTTGAATCAAACCGGGACGTGTAAATTGGTAAGAAGTTAGAGTCGGACATAGAAAGATTGGGACATCTAGAAATCCACTCATTCGGCCAAATATTCCCAATTGACGACACCACTTCAGAAACCGTGGTATGTGTGGTAAACACATGTGCATGAACGGATCTATAAGAGATGAAACGAGATAAGTTCCCTACGTCAGGCCATTTATCCTCCCAAGCATTGATGAGGGTACCATCACCAATCATATGTATAAATAAAGGCCGCACTTGCTCTCGAAGAGCCAAAAGCCGTCGCCAAACCCACGACGAGGATGACAACACTGGGCTGTCCAAAAATTCATATTTTCCAATCGATAGGCATATATCCATTTTACCCACAAGCAATTGCGATGCCTTAAGACGTCCCAAATATGAGAGGTAAGTAACGCCCGATTCCATAAAGATAGCCTTTTAAGGCCTAATCCTCCCATTTTCTTTGGCTTGCAAACATCTTCCCAAGCAATGCGTGCTTTTCCCCTCGAACAATCTCCATGAGCCCATAGAAAATCCCGAAAGAGTTTCTCCAAAGTTTGAATAACCGAGGATGGGATGGTGAAAATCATCATCCAATAGAGTTGCAAAGACTCCAATACGGATCGAATAAGTTGCAACCTTCCATCAAAAGATAAAAATTTGGACTTCCAATTAAGGATGTGGGCACGTACTTTAGCCACAAGAACATGGAAATCCGCCACCCCAAGACGTTTGGAAGATAAAGGAACTCCCAAATAACGAAACGGGAGAGTACCTATTTGGAATGGCAATACATCGACAATAGAATTCATCACACTCGGTTCAACATTAGAAAAGTAAATTGAACTTTTAGCCGGGCTCGGACGAAGTCCCGAACCGTTAGCAAAATCATCCAAAGCCTCTTTGAGGACAATAACCGATGCAACCTCCCCTTTTGTGAAAACCAATAAGTCGTCCGCAAAGCATAGATGGGTCAATAAGAGTTTGGAGCAATTTTTATGATATTGGAAATCCATGGCAGCCACTATTCTGCGTTTAAAGAAGAAATTAAAGGCTTCCATGACTAACGTAAACAAGTAAGGGGAAAGGGGGCAACCTTGCCGAATTCCACGAGCCCCCTTAAAAACCCATGCGAAACTCCATTGACAATAACCGAATAAGATGTTGTAGAGACCACCTCCATTATCCAATGCCGCATAATCGGATGAAAACCCATCCTTTCAAGAACCAAAGAAAGAAATCGACAATCAATCGTGTCATAAGCTTTTTGAATGTCAATTTTAAAAGAACAACGTGGCGCTCCAATATCCCTACCATATCCAACCACAAGCTCGTGAGCCATTAAAATGTTGTCCGAAATTCGTCTCCCCGGTATAAAGGTCGATTGATTAGTATCAACCAATTGCTCCAAAAAATCCTTAAGTCGCCAAGACAGGATTTTACTAATGCACTTATAGAGAACTTTACATAAAGAAATTGGCATAAATTCAGTAACGCTTGAAGCATTATTAGACTTAGGAATAAGGCAAATAGATGTGTGATTAAGTTCCCGTGCTAAACGACCACGATAGAAAAAATCTTGAACGACTAAGGTAACATCCGGGCCTACAATATCCTACGAGGCTTTGAAAAACCGAGATGTATACCCATCCAAACCTGGGGATCGTTCATCTCCAATAGGGGTGGCAAAAAGTGACCCAACCCGCCAATCCAACCCGAACCCAACCCAATAGTAGCAGGTTGGGTTGAGATTTTCAACCCATTTAAGTTAAATGGGTCAACCCGTCTAACCCAATTAATAAATGGGTTGGGTTGGGTTGAAATTTTTGACCTGTTTCCATCCTGATTTCAACCCATTTACAACCTGTTTTTAACCCATTTACAACCTGCTTTCAACCCATTTACAACCTGTTTGTAACCCATTTATGACTTGCTTTTAATTTATTATCATTATTTAGTTATAACTAATAATTAAAAAGTTAATAAAAAATCTAAATATGATTCCCCTAAAGTCTAAACAGAACTCCTCCGGTCCTTTCTTTTCAATATTCCATCGTTCAAACTTTCAAAATCTAAACTCTCTAAACCCTAGCCGATACTTCCTTCTAGTTCCAGCCAAGAGATCGACACCAGACCTACAAACTTATTTGTTTGACATTATGGTTGTGTTATTGAAACTTTGAACAATTTATTTCATATTATGGCTATTTTTTATTAAAAACTGTAATCCCAATTTAATCAAGTAACAATGTAAAACTCCATGATCTTCATTGAATTTAGAGAAAGAATACAAAGATGAGAATGAGATCCACTTTCTCTCTCTAAACTCTCACTCTAGAAAGTCATCCCTCTCTATGCTCACCTCTCTCTTACTCACGTATGAAACTTTACAATTGTGAGACTTCCTTACAATTACAATTACAAGGTATGTATTTATACCTTTGACCTTCCACTTAGATGTGTTGACTTTGACTCTCAACACCTCTATCTTTGACTTTGACTATTACATTTGACTCCTTACAAATACACAATTACATATTAAATCTTGAATACATTTTAAGCACTAACAATCTCCCCCTATGGATTCAAGATTTAAAAAATTGATGACGATAGTCTTCAGCTCTTTGTGATCTTCAAATCTTCAACACTTTAAGCATTTTGAACAATCTCCCTCTTCGCTTTGAAGGAAGAACAATCTTCGAAAACTAATCTCTGAAGAATCTTCAAGTAGGCGTTGTCTTCAGAAATCCAATCTGACTGCTTTAGTCTTCAACTGAATCTTCAAAATCAAATAGTCATCAAAGTCTTGAAACACGAACTTCATATCTTTGTGGTGTTGGTCAAAGTCTTCAAACGAAATCTTCATATTTTTGAATCTTCGTATCACTGGTCTTTGAATCATTGTAGCACGGATCTTTGCATCTTTGAGATTTGAAAATATCTTCGGTCTTTGAACATGAAATGACTTTTGAGCATTAACGGGGTTTTGAGCTTTTCGAATATCTTGAACTGCGTATCTTCATCTCTTCAACAATAACATTCTTTGAACTTTGAATCTTTGTCGAATCGTCTCGAAACATCTTGAAAACATCTTAACACTTTATCTCGAGCTTCTTGACTTCTCTTTATCTTGAAATTGAAACTTTCATAGTTTCTCCCCCTTTTTGATGATTGTGAGCATCATGATCATCAAAATCCTCTTTTCAATTTCAGCAATCCTTGAATACACCAATAACAATCTCCTCCTTCTGATATGAATATCCGTCAATTCCAAAAATATTTATCCGAATCTTTTCAAATTCAGACAATAGTAACGTGGTAACCCTGAAACAACTAATGAATCAGTTGAAATGCCTGTAAGTTGCACGGAGCCACTTAGTACAACGAATGCACTTTGGAAAGGAGCTTTTTGATGTTCACTCCTCCAGGGCTTCCATTCAATTATCGAAAAACCACAAAGGAATTTCTATGAACGTTATGACAAGAAAACATATTCCTTGTGTGTACGTGCAAGTGTAGAAAGAATGAAGCAACATATGCTTGAATAATAATAGGCTCAAAGTGTGTAAACTGTTGAGACAACAACAAGTTTTCCACAGACTCAATGTGCATGAATGAAGAGCGAAGGTGGGGCAAACTTCCTTCTTTTTCAATATCTAGACCTTCCGAGTGAAGATCAGATAGATGATATGCTGCGTCCCCAAGAAAAATGAAACATTCCTTTGTTAAGAAAGAAACGAGTAGCTGGTGGGGTTAATGCAAGAGTTGGCATGGGCTAGTTGCCTGTTTCAATGATGGTCACCAAAGAGTGTGAACCAATCAGTAATGCGGCTGCCCGGCTCAGAAAAAGGATAGTGCAGAGTTCTCTTATTCTTTTAACTCTGTTCTCTCACCCTCTTTCTGTTTTTAATCCGCTCACTTCTAACCAAACTCTCATTTTCATTTTACCTCAGCACAATGAGATACTCAACCGGATGAGTAATCTCCCCCACTCTTTTATTTCGACCCCTCACCCCTCAATCACTCAAGGATAACTTCTTGGGTAGGAAACACTGGTTAACGTGGATCCATAGAAGTGTTGTAAATCCTCACACTGTTTCCCATGAAATTTTGTCCTAAAATGTTGTGTTGTTCAACAGTTTAGCTTGAACAATGAAGAAAATCGGCATTTGAATTTACATTGCCATCAGAAAGTATGCTCTTCAATAATATCATGAAGATTTGAGCATTTGATCTTTGAAGATTTCTCACAACAAGAATATTGAAAGAATGAAATGAATTCGAAAGACTTGTTTGAGAATCTGACAATGTATCAATCAGATCAAATCACATGAATGATAATCATGTAAGGTTTAGGGTATCAAAGAATTGGATATTTTGTTTATATGACCAAATATAAACAATCTTTGAATGAAACGTTTAAGTCCGAACGCTGAAATGAATATGATGCTCAACAAAATTTGAAATCAAACGGGAGTATTACCATCGAAAAATTGGTTAATTGTGAGACATGGTAATAACAATGTCAATATGAAGCCGAACCGGTGTGTATGAATACTTGAAAGTATAGAAAAGATAATACGCAAGTATTAGTCTTTAGAAACACACGGTCAGAAATGATGTTACGAGCATTCGAGATTTCCATTAAAATCATTTAAAAACACACTTCAAAAATTATAAAATCTATTTGAATTAGAGAAGTGGTTTGAACATTTAAGAAAACATTTATCATGCTTGAAAGTTGTTCTTCTTTCAAACAATCTCAGATTAAGTTCAGAAGATACTTACATTGATATGTTTAAGCTCCCCCTCAAATCATGATAGACTGATTAAAAATCAGATAAGCTCCCCCTCAAAATCTGCAAAAAAATCTTAATCGAACAAGATTAGTATAGGAAACAGTCAAAGTATAAAACAATGAAATACGAGTTCTAAACTGATGTGTTTAGAAGTCAAACTCGTTGAAGAACGGGTCCTAAACTGATATGTTTAGAAGCCATTGTTTCTTTGAAGTTCGGGTTCTAAACTGATGTGTTTAGAAACCATTATCTCTTTATGCTCGGGTTCTAAACTGATGTGTTTAGAAACTATGAGGAACAGTAACCGTCGTACCCAACACATACGACTAGGATTGCTAGTCGGATAAGGCACTTACGACTTGCCTTCAGGAACAGTAACTGTCGTACACAACTCATACGATTAGGATTGCTAGTCGGACATGAGTCATGCGACTGTCGTGTTGGAACAGTAGCTGTCGTACACAAACAGTAACTGTCGTATCTCTCTTGTACGACTACTTTCCAGACTTGGAATTTTTTTTTCAAGTTTTCAAAAATGTGAACTTTTCAGATTAAACACTTTTCAGATTTAAAAACTTATCAGTGTTCAAAGAAATCTTGTGCTCCCCCTTAATGGTATATATATACTCTTCAAAATTTTGCACCGCTTCTCTTCTGTTTTCATTCATGTGTGTGATATATATGTAGCATTCAGCACAACACATGATGAACCTGCAAAACATATTAAGCTGATTTTGGTACCCAATGGGACTTGGGTCCTAGTGTGTAAGGTGTAGATCTCTTTGAAGGAATACTATAAGTACCGTACCAATAAGAAGTGTAATCTTTATGTACAAAATCATTTAATCCACAGTAAGAACAACAAATTTTCTTATGTGCCAACCTAATCAGATGATTTGTAGAATGAATAGGATTAGATTTAGTAGAAGAAAATTTACCTTTTGGAGTGTTGTTCTTTTTGGCATTTGATGTGGAAGCAGATGATTTTGGTACATCATTCTTTAAAGGTGTTGTACCTTTAACTCTCCATTCCATCTTCACAGGCTTGTAGATGGGTGTATTTGAACCAACAGAAGATTTAGAATTAGAAACCTTAGAACTTGGAATTTGCGATTCCTTTGACTTCTCATTTTTCTTTCCTTCTTTTAAAGGTGAATCCTTTGAGTTTGAACACTCACCTTTATAGAAAGTACTTGAAAATTTTTCTTTCTTTATAAAAGAAACAGATGTTATCAAAAGTGGACTTTCTAGAGATGATTGAAATGAATGACTACCACATTGAGCACATTCGAGATTCTTTCTTGCAAGAATCAAAAAATCTGATCCATAGGTTTTTCCACACATACAAGAATTATTGACTTTAGTTTCAGGAATGGTATTCAATTCATTCATCTTAGAAATCTTTTTCAAATCATCTTTCTTTTCACATGTTTTCTTTTCTTCAGAAATAATAAAATCAGAATGGTCCGGAAGTTTCTTTGAGAAATCAAATGCACAAGCTTTTCCTTTTTCATTTTCTATTGGTTTTGACTTGGTTTCAAAAACTTTCTCGTTTGGTTTATAATCACAATCCGAATCAGAATCGGCGTTGTGAACTTCAAAATCTTTGGTGGACTCAGGTGAATTCCAACTTTTGAAAGCATTTTCTTCTCTTTCCTTTGCTAATCCCTTTTCTAACTCATCCACCTCTTGAGAAAGCTCAATTATTCTCATTTCATGAGAATGTTTCTCTTTTTCAAAAATCACTTTTTCATTTTTGAAAATTACTTTCTCAATTTCAAACTGTGCTCTTTCAAGATTGAAAGAATCTTCAAAATCAGACATTATATTAGGTTTTCCCTCTTTCAAAGATTTTTCTAATGTCATCACTTTTTGAGACAAATCACAATTCTGTTCTTTAAGAAAGTTGCTTTCTTCAAGATTGAACCAGTTTTTCAAAGCAAATTCTTTTCTTTCATTTTCTAACACAATCTCTAGATCAGTTTTTGTTTTTAACAAATCAGTCAACTTTGTTTCAAATGAATTAATTTGGTTTACAAAATTGACTTTCTCATTTTCCAAATTGGTATGCTCAGAAAGAAGAATATTCTCAAGATCTGCCACTTTCTTAGAAAGCTTGAGACAATTTTGATCAATCTTTTGTTTTCCATTAAAGATTTTTAATGTTGAATCAGAAAACTTTTTGATCAAAGCATGTTCAATCTTTCCAGTTTCCTCTTTCACTTCATCATTGAAACAAGAAGAAATTTCCTTAAAAGTAGTTGAGAAAATAGTTGAAAGGAGATCATTTTCATAATCATTTTTGATCCTTTGTTCAGCAAGAGATATTTCCAATTCAACAATTTTTCCTTCAAGAACTAGTGTCGGAATATATTTGTTCGTTTCAAAGACTTTGCGTTCAGTGATTGGCTTTGTAGCACAAATATCAAAATAGTTTTCTGGAAGTGGTTTATTCATATTTTTAAGAATCTTCTCAGTCTCAAGGGTATAACAAAATGGAAGTTGAATATGAGTTGTTAAAAACCTCTTTCTATGTTCCTCTAGATATGTTTCCATTTCACCAGTCCAAGGAATTTCAAATTCAGGCCAATATCGTGCATATCTCAAGCATTCGAAATTATACAATGTTGGCAACGCACAACTAGCTTTGGCCAAATGCTTTGGGTTTTAATAACCAAGCCCCCAATACTTGTTGACATTGTTTACAAGTCTTGGTTTATTCATGAAAATTGTTTGATCAGTTTGACCTCTCAAATATAACTTCTTTTCCAAATCTTTGATTTTATTTATTAACTCTGAGTTCTTATCTGAAAGAGTTGTTAAAGAAATTTCACTTTCTTTGTTCTTAGATTCTAAATCTTTGATTGTTTTGTTCAATTCAGATAACTGAGAATCAAAAATCAACTTTTCTGTTTTAAATTGATCATGTTGAGCATTGGGATTATTAAAGTCAGAACATTTTTCTTTAATCTCAATTTCAACATTATCAATCTTTTGTTTCATTTCATCATTCTTCATTCTCTCTTTTTGAAGATTTTCTTTTAACGTTTCAACATATGGCGTGAACTTTTCATAACTACTAAATAAATTGGCACACTCTTCTTCAGAACATGCTAATTTATTTAGTGTATCAGTCAGTTCATTACGCAGATTTATTATTTCTTGATTTTCTGATTCAGAAAAAGGAAAGGAATTTACCTGTGAGGAAGTGTCAGACTTATCCTCATCATCATCATCATCAAATTCAGCTTGGCACATATTTGCATACTCTTCGTTTTCTCCTTCATCATCAGAGTAGTCAAGAAAGTACTCTTCCTCCACCATGAGAGCTTTTCCATCTTCTCTTTGTTGTGCAAGAAGTAGTTTTTGCTTGTAGTACTCAGTGTTCTTGACCACCTTCTTTCTACATTCTCTTGCATAATGGCCAAGAGTACCACAGTTGTAACACTTTTGAGATGAGGGAGAACTATCTATTGATATTCGCGGGCATAGACTTCGAGGACGAAGTCTAATTCAAGTGGGGGAGAGTTGTAAAGCCCGTGTCCTGGTATGATTTATGTTGTTAATCTAAATCTTTTCTCTTAACGTCGTTAGTTATCGGGGTTAGACGTCGAGGACCTTAATTGTTAAAAAATCGGGTTTCAAGGTTTATGTAAGACTAAATCTGCAGGGACCAAATGTGTAATGTCGTGAAAGCCTTGCATGTGGGGGGGGGGGGGGGGGGGGGTCGGCCCATGAAACTCAAAACCGAGCCCCCACTTTGTTTGGTTGGGGTTTTCTTAGTGAGGTAGCGAAAAGAAGAAAAGAGAGTAACAAAAAAAACCCTATACCCTTCTGCCGCCGCACCACCACCAGCAGCGCCAGCCGCCGCCGCTGCTGTCTGCCGGAGAGAGAGACCAGCGGCGGGAGTGAGAGAGAGAGAGTTTCGTGCGGGAGAGGGAGCATTGGCGAGAGTGTAGAGGAGGAAAACGACCGGAGGCCGCCTGTCTCGGGTCGCCGCCGCCGCAAGGTTTTCGCCGCGGTCAGTTTGTCGCTGGAGGAGTCGAGAGGAGGAAGAAAGGACGGGACCAGGTACCGTGGGTGCGCCATAGTCGCCGGAGTAAGGTAAGAATCCCCCGTTCCTTTTTCGTTCTTTCGTTTTCCGGCGAAGGGTCAACGGAGAAGGGTCAACCGTGGTGGCTGGGTGTCGGGTGGTGGTGGCTATGTGCGCCGTGCGTGTGTGGGTGCAAGCGGTCAGCCGATCGAGGGGGGGGGGTAGCGATCTCGCGGTGGTTTGCGGTTCGTTTGATTGTTTCGTCGAAAACCGCCGCCGGCCGCCACCGACGACCACCACTGCCGGAGGGCAGTGGGTGGTGCGTGCCCGTGACCTGTTTTAATCAGAGAACCCGTTAATCCATGACTTAATCGTTTAAGCCGTTTCGCTCAAACCGTCGTTTTATAATCATCATTTCATGTGAATAATTGTTCCGCCACTGTTTTTACGACGGCCATAACGTTTTTGTCGTAACTCCGTTTGAGCCGAAACTGGCGCCCACGGTTCAAGTTCGGGGTCGAGCACGTTTTCTGTGTTTTAGCGGAAAACTGGTTCGGTCTCTAGCTGGGCAAAAAAGTGGTCGCAAGTTCGGTGTTTCGTCATTTCATGTGAAAATTTCTGGAATCTGCCTTGATCTTGCGAAAACCATAACTTTCTGCTCGTAACTCGGTTCGGGGTGAAGCCGGTGTCAAAAATTCCCTTTTTGAGTCTAGAAACGTTTCTGTGTTTTGTGCAAAACCCAGTTCGGGACGTAGCATGGGTCAAACTGTCGTTTTATACTGAAAGGTGCTGAATTTCGCTGTTCTGGAAACTGTTTTTGTAAAATCTGTAGTAAATTGTAGAAAAATCGTTAGAAGGCGTATTATATGTCCTTGGAACCCTAACTCAGAGGACTTTCTGGTCATGAAATAATATTGGGAATTTTCTGGGTTTAAAGGGGTCGAAACAGGTCCCGAACAGACCTGTTTTGTGAGAACGGAAATTGGTTTTAGTGACGGTTTAAGCGTGTGTCGTGTCATAGGGTCCGGGTCTTGTATTGACACGTTTTAACATGCATTTAGGTGCTGGGAAGTTACCGTAATTGTGAAGCTTGAATTGTATTGTTAAGCTAGGCGCGCATTCGAGGTGAGTTCTCTCACTATATCTAATAATAGTTGTTTTATCATTGCTGTAGTACGTGTGTGGTAGCTTTATGTGCTTGTGTTGGGGAACTAGATAGTGGGGTGTCTAGTTGATACTATGTTGCCATGTTGACTCGGTGGGACCGAGGATCCGGCGGGGCCGGAGATTTTATACGCGGGTGGCGTAGAGACTCGGTGGGACCGGGGATTCGGCGGGGCCGGAGGTTTTATACGCGGGGCGTAGAGACTCGGTGGGACCGGGGATTCGGCGGGGCCGATGATGTTATCATGTGGTCGGTGAGACCGACTTGTGCCTTTTAGGTGGGTGGTTGTGGATATACATGTTTATGATTTGTTCGTAGACCTGTATGATCGTTATGTGTAAAATCTAAGGTTGCTTAGGTGGCACAATGATAAGACTCCATTCATCTTTTCCTAATTTATCATAATTTTGAATTTTTTTAAAATAAAACTATTCTCATTAAATGAGTTCAACTTTTCATCTAACCTCTAATTTTTTTATTATTAAATAATATTTTTATTTACACAACATAAATACATTATCAAATATAATTTATATTTTTCTTACATTTTTTAATCTATACCTATCTATATCTATATCTATATCTATATATATATATATATATATATATATATATATATATATATATATATATATATAAAAGCAAAATGTAGAGTTGCTTAGGTGGCATGATGAGAAGCCACCATTTCCCTTTTCCTAATTTTTCATAATTTTGAATTTTTTAAATAAAAAGTTAGCTTCTCATTAAATGACTTTAACTTTCATTTAATATCTAATTTTCTATATTATTTTATAATTATTTCTATTATACACAAAGACATTAAAAAATATAATTTTTATGTACCTTATATTTTTTATTTAACATCTAATTTTCTTTATTATTTAATAATTATTTTTATTTGCACAACATAAAGACATCAACAAATATAATTTATATTTACCTTACACTAATTTAATTAAACATTTATTAAAAGAATCCATCGTCTTTTACTTAAATTTATAGTATTATAATTTATTAACCTTACATTTTTTATTTAATATATAATTTTCTTTAATAAAATTTTTTATTATATAAATATATAGCCTAATTTACATAATAAATCTATATAAATACATATGCTAATCAGTATTAGACTAATTTACATAATAAATCTATATAAATGAGTATCGTCAAAAGATGATGTAACATCTTGACAATGTTTATATCTAAAAGAAGATTTTAAAGAGATGATGTGACACATTCTAATACTTAAGCATACACAATGCATTACGTCATTCATAGCTTTTTTTTGCCACCTTGGATTTCCACTAATTTATCTAACAAAAAAGTTGTCTTTAAAAATCCTCTTCAATGCTATCAACCTTTTCAAAAACTTTTTTGTATTTAATTATCAATACTAAACAAAAGTAAAATTAAAATATCATAGAGTGAATGAGCTAAAAAGATTTTCATCAACAACTCATTGCACAATAAGTCATTGTACAATAAGCTTTGTAAAAAGTTTTTACTTCAATGCATTAACCCATTAAAAAGCTTTTTCTTATCAATTTTTTTTAAAATATTGAATATATTAAAGACTTTTTCATTCTCACATGTAAAATATATTTTTATAATAAACGAGGGTCCTTAATAATAATTTTATATATCAATGGCAATTTATGTTATTAACCATTTGTTTTCTTCTTTTTATGTTATTTATTATTGTTTTTCATTATTTATTTTAATTAATGATACAATTTATTACAATTTATGTAAATTAACTTTTTATTTTCCTATTCTTTATGTTACCAACCATTCATTTTCCTTAATTTAATTAGTCATTCATTTCCTATATTTAAACATAAGTGTCTTTTTTGTAGGCTATGTTATTGGTTTTTTTAACTATTTGTCATTTCAACAAACTACCTCCCACTCTCTCCTTCTAACACGATTTCTCTCACTAAATTTGAAATGTTAAAATATTTATCTTTGTTATCGATATTTGTTTATTGTTGAGTGTTTTGTTATTGTATTGACTTCAAGTGTCTTTTATGTTGGCTTTTTTGTAGTAAGTGACAAGGGAAACAAGCTATCTAAATATGTCAAAGAACATCAAAGTTTTATCATCAAATGTAACAACTGGTTCTTTTGTAGAAAATATGAAAGTTTAGTGTCATTTGTCTAAAGAATGGAAGTATACTTGGAGGACCAAAATGGAAATTTGAGAGAGAGTATTTAAGGGCACAACTCCCTAGGGTTACCTGATTTTTAGCTATTCTTGGTGGTGTTGGCAGCTAGGGAAGAAAAGAGAAGGATAAAGGGGTTTTTGGGAGAAAGAAATCAAAAGAGAGAAGAAATCAACAAGGTAATCCTTTCTAAATTCGTGTTCCTTGTTGTTGTAGTATTCATTTCTTAATTAGTCTGGATTCTTAAGTCTGAATGTGGAGATTCAATGAGCTTTCACTCACTTTTCCTTAAAAATGTGTTTTATGGGTTTTTGTCTTAATAAACCGATTTAAGGGGTTGTAAATGGATTAAGTGAGTATTTGAGGATGGGTGGATGAACCCTTGTATATATCTAATCGACTTAATGGCAAAAATCGAAGTATAAATCAGTTTTAGACTTGTTAAGTTCGAACAGCCGCGTTTTCCGGACACCGGTGTTCGGTGGTGTCCGGATATGTTGCAAGTGTCCGGGTAAGTGCCCCGTGAGGGTGTCCGGGTGTTTCTTAGTATCCGGGTAGCTGAAGTCTCCGGATAAGTCTAGCGTCCGGAAAAGTGTTGTGTCCGGAAAAGTGTTACGTCCGGACAATGCTGTATCCGGAAAATAGTTGTGTCCGGATTGAGTTCTCCGGACATAAGGGTGAACTGGTTATCTGATGTGAATCTATTGCCTTAGGTGTTCGTTTGGGTTAGCTTGTAAGTATTTAAGAAGTGCGTTGTACGTCAAGCAAGGTGAGTTCCCTAAATCATTTTTATAACGGAAAGTGATACATGTTTTAACTGATTATGCTTCTTAATGAGCATGAAACGTTTACGAACTGACTTGCATGTTTCCCACGATTGCACTTACTTTATTCAAAGAAATGTTTAAGCATGACTATATGAAAGACATGGTTTATAAAGAGCATAGTCGGCATGTTTACATGTTTGCACGAACGTATGTGTACACTATGTGGAGTCGGTCTGCACTGTGGTATCAAAGAGAGGTTCTCGGGGTCTTAGGACTCTTGGTTATGTATGATAGACCGGTGGGTTGGAATCCGTTTCCCTCCTATCCGGTAGAGGGGAGTCCGTGGGGATTCCAAAGCGGCGAGAAGGGAGTCTGCTGGGGCCTGATCGCAATATGATTATGTGATCCACTACACAGTGCAGTACCATGTTTGATGATATTTATGGTCATTGATAAATGTTTTCCAAATGTTTTTATATGCTATTTTCGGAGGGAATTCACTAGACCTTTTGGTCTAACCCTCGCTTTCAAAACTAAACCATTTTCAGGTAAACATGTTAAGGATTCTTCAAGTAAGAACTAGGAGGCGATAAGAAGGACTTGAAGCTTAGAGTAACTTCAAGGTTTGGCTATGATGACTATAGAATAGCTCTCGGCTGTGGATTTAGAGACTTCCGCTGTCAACTTGGTTTAGTATGAATTATTGATGATGTAAAGACAAGGTTTTATGTAATTCGAATGATTATTTATGGTTGTTTGCCTGTTATGAAATTTGGGACGTTACATCAAAGCACATATATTATTGTTACATGTAAGTCTTTCATTTGACTACTACTTCAATTTCAATGTATTATTGATTTTGTCTATTTTTGTAATTTCGCGATGTATTGCTACCTTAATTCTCATTTCTATGTCATTTTTCCCGGAATGTAACCCACAATGTTAAAAGAACATTTGAGTATTGATTATTTTGATATTACATTATTTTTTTTGAAAGGCAAGTATAACACACGCACGCTTTCCCGGGGTATCCGGGCTCCCACTTAAGGGTGCCACCCGACTAATCCCCGTCGACCCGGCCAGCCCTAAGGACTGACCCGACCGGACACGGCCCACTGGACCACTACAACCGGCCCCGAACCCGGCCCCAAAGGACCAGGCTCAGAGTCCGGATATCGCCTCATGCTTACCGCGGGGTTCGAACCCAGGTAGTACGGCTTTCACACCGTACCCCCCAGGATGTTACCTTGCCACTGGGCTACACATTATTTGATTTGATATTACATTATTACTCGCATAGGACAACAAATCTTCATTTTTATATTTGCTTCTTGATTTGCTTTGAGTGTTCATTTGAAAAATCCATGTTCTACTAAAATGTAAACTGACTAACATTCTTCGAATTTGTTTTCTTGACCTCAAGTTATTTTGAATTATGTTAAAAGTTAGATCAATTTCATTTTGTGAATTTATATTTTTTGCTTCATTAACTTATAAGTTTCAATATCAAAATTTTGCTACAATTTAATGAGATTGATACCACTGTTAACAATGTATCTGAGACAATCAATTTAGAAAATGAAGTTGATGAATAAATTCAAACAAGAAAATGAAAATTGATTGACAATGCTATGTAATCGTGTTCATGTGACTCATGCATCAATACAAACTTTGACCCAAACTACCAAAAAAGTCAAGGAATTGATGATAAAGGAGAAGAAAATATTGAAAGAAATGTGAGTAACTAAACAAAAAAAAGGTGGATTCTTGATCAAAAGATCTCTTAGAATCTAAAAAATTATAACGTTTTTTCTTATAAAAATTTAATAATAGTAATAAATATAAACACTTTATTACACTCTTCACGTATTGCCGTATTTTTTGTTAAAAGATGATTATAGTTTTAGAAATAATCATATTATTGGTTTTTATATAAAGATTATTTAAATTACCTATTTTAATAAAAAAAAATTGATGATGTAATTTTATTTGGTAATTGTGGATACAATTTGTATATATGTTGTTTCCGTTTAAATAAGTATAGAAGATTTATTCTAAACCTAAATGTTCTTAATATTTATTTAATGTAGTGTCGAGCCTTGGTTATCTAATATATTCCACTACTTTGGTGACTTTGTTTTATTTTTCAATTTATGTTATTTTTTGTATTGATTTATTTTAAACGACGTTCATTAATATTATATATAAATATTTAAATTTTAGTTATTACTAATAATTTTCATCACACATCCAACATATTTCATAATTCTATTAATTGAATAATTTTAAAGTCAATCTATATCTAAAATAAATCATTGTATATGTATTTGCAACATATTCCATATCTATGAAAATAATAAAAACAATTTTTACAGTTTTGTTAACATAAAATTTGATCATCGCGCAACGCGCGATGTCGAACACTAGTATATATCTAAAAACAAAATATAATGTTGCTTAGGTACCACAATGAAAAGACTCCATTCATCTTTTACTAATTTCTCATAATTTTGAATTTTTTTAAATTAAATGAGTTTAACTTTTCATCTAACCTCTAATTTTTTTATTATTAAATAATTTTTTTATTTACGCAATATAAATACATTATCAAATATAATTTATATTTCTCTTACATTTTTTAATTTAATAAAGCATTTTATTTAATAAATCCATCAACTTTTTAATTAAATTTATAAGATTATATATCATTATATATATATATATATATGTGTAAAACTAAAACACATTGACGTGACATTGTTATAGTAGAACTGTGTACTAAATTTTCTAATTATTTTAATTGTTTAATTTGATAAAGGATTTTTAGTCCTTATATAAAAAATGTAAGTTTAATTATGAGTAGTATTGTTTTGGTAATTTATGATACTCAACCTATTCATCTACTCTCTAATAATTACTCTTTTAATCTCTCAATTATTTCTCTCTATTTAGTTATAATTTTTTCATCTTCTCCTCATTGTACACCTCTATAATAATCACTCTCCTAATCTCTCAATTCTACTTTTTTATTTGGTTATAACTTTGTGAGTGGATTCGCAATTTTGTTGATTTGGGACATCATCCAAAAGACAAATCATTGTATGAGTTTTTGTTGATGTAAGTAAAGTATTTCGTCTTTTGTTTAATTTCTGTACAACGTGTCCTCCTTGAAATTAAAAGAAATTTCAATTGGAGACATCCACATTAAAGTTAGAATAATTCATGCATATAAAATCTTTTTTTTAGATAAAGTTGCATATGAATCCTTGATGCAAATAATATATATATATATATAATGATTATAAATCATTTTTTTTGGTCAAATTAGTCTAACGGAAGCCTATAAACATGAGAATCAATCCTTTTATTTTATTTTTCTCAGTATAGGGTATTTTCTTTTTATTATTTCATTAGCTATTTGCCAATATTTATTTATAATCCAACATGTCCTTCCAATTGTCAACTTCCTTTAGGTTTACATGTAACGACCGTGATCGAATCGGTTTAGTTTTTAACGCTTGAAAGGAAAGTATAATAAGAACGTAAGTTGAGGGGCTATTTGGTAAGTTTGGGATAGGGTATTTAAAGGCACAAAACCCTAGAAAGAACATTCTAATACTGAATTTGATTGTTGACGGCTGAAATTGTGGAGAGAAAGGGAAATAGGGTTCATAAGTGTTTTGTGTGCTTTTGGAAGAAAGGAATCATCAAGTTCAATTGCAGAAGGAAGGGAAGGATTGAAATTCGTGTTCTGCAAGTAATCTCTAAGGTAATCTCTAACCCATAACTCCTTTAAAGATTAATCTGCTGATTTCTGAGTTTTGTGGGCTTTAGCTTATTCTAAGTCATTTGAAGCCAATAGAGAGATTTAGTCATCGTTAAATGCGTTTTGGATAATAAAACTGATGGGAAATCGATTACAGATCATTTTAGTGATAGTTTATTGGCTTATCTGGAGGATTAAGAGGCATGTAATAGGATTTTCAGCCATTAAACTCGTCCAGCGCTCGTCCGGAAACCTTCAAGTATGAAGGTGTCCGGGTGAGTGTCCGGATATCTTCTTAGTCGGGTTGTGGAAGGTGTCCGGATATTGTGTTGTCTGGATAAGTTTAGTCGTCCGGATAAGTGTGCCATCCGGATAGGTTAATCGTCCGGAGAATAAAAGTTGTCCGGTAACCTCAATGTGTCCGGATAGGAGAGTCATCCGGAAAAGCGTGGTTGTCCGGAAAAGTAGTGATGTCCGGATAGTTCTAGTCAGCTTATAAATCTGTCCCCTTCGTTCAGGTAGGCAATTTGGAAGTAAAGAGAAGAGTAGGGAAAAGCAATCAAACGTACCAGGTGAGTTTTTCTAACTAAAATACGTGTCTTTTAATGTGCTTTTCTAAAGTGAATACATGATGAGAAATACCATGTTTTGTTCTTATGCTTTTATTGCATGAAAGTTGTTTAAAGTTTTTATGTGAGATGTATGCATACATTGTGTTTACGTAAATTGGCTAAGTCGGGGGGAGGTTCCGCCAATACTCACGTCGGGGGGAGGTTCCGTTTATGTCATGGGAATGAATCCCAGTAAGGCAGCGTGATACTGACTCGTTGTCACCATCGGGTGACTTCAGGGTGCCATTTACGGGAGCGGATTTATTCGCGAAGGATTTTACTGTTCAGCTATGTGAAAGTTTATTATAGAAAGTCTTGTATACATTTGAAAGTTATGAAAAGTTTTTAAACGATTTTGAGAACTGTCAGGAGGGACTCACTAGACCTCATGGTCTAACCCTCGCTCTTTTCAAATTAAAACCCTTTTCAGGAGAGCAGGTAGCGAAAGGCTCTAGCAGGTGAACAGAGCAGTTAGAAGATAGAAGCAGTAGAACCAGTGACACTATTATCTTTTAGTTCTAGCAAATTCTCAGTTGTGTATTAGGTTGATTCCGCCAACCTGAATTTTGAGACTTATGTAAGAAATTTTAGGACCCGTTTTTGGGACTGTTGCAGTTATTATGTTTTGCATGCTTTACTTTTGTTTGGGTTGTTACAATTGGTATCAGAGCCATAGTTTAAGGGATTTAGGTGACCGAATGGGCCTAGACTTAAACTTTGGGGAAGTAGAAATCACAACTGAGAATCAGGAATGCGTTAGGAGGACACTGACTTAGAATTTGGGGCTGATAGGGTACCGAGGAGGGTCATGTGAGGTAAGTTTGGAGTTACACCTGGCCAGTGTAATTGTGAACTTACAGGTACATGTGCGTTCTTGAATTTCCTTATTATCCCGTTGCTGTAGTACGAAACGAGCCTTTAGTATTAAATGAGTCTGTGGTAGTAAATGAGTCTTTTGGTTGTTGTGCTCCAGAATGTCTGCAAGAGCTTTGAGGAGTAGGTCAATCCCGCTAATGAGAGAAGCGCAAACAAAGAGTACTACACTGCGCGAGGAGACAATGAGAGTTGAGGAAATTGCTGAGGACGAACCAGTGAATCAGCCAAGAGTGGCGGCCACTCGTGGGCGAGGTAGTGGTCGTGGGAGACCCAGACGGGCGATACCGAGGAAGGCCGTTACTGAGGTGGGCGCGGTAACCACCAAGGGCAAGGGTAAGAAAAAGAAAGCACCGGGTAGGCGCAAGGCAAAGAGTGTAGAGGAGCCTGAGGTTCGGGAGTTGTCCGAGCAAGAAAGTTCAGCACCGGTGAAGAAAACAAAGGCTAAGAAAGGGGGTAAACCGGCGACTGCACCGGCTTTCGTGACGGAGGACAAGTTCACAGCGAAAATGGATAAACTGCAAAAGACCTTGAAAGCAGTGTTGGATAATCAGAATAAGACTACATCTGGAGAACCAAGTAAAAGTGGTACTGAAAAGAAGACTGAGGAAGGTAGTGAACCACGGACTGAGATCGGTAACAACTCGATGACAACTCCAATTGTTGTCTCTGAACCGAAAGCAATGAAAGGGTGTTCGTTTAAAACTTTCGTGTCGTTCAAACCTCCAACGTTTAACGGAGAACGCAACCCCGTTCTGGCTGTGAAGTGGGTTCGCGAGATGGAGTTAGCGTTTGATACTAGTAAGTGCGCCGAGGAGGATAAGGTGCTGTTTGCAAGATCGATGTTGAAATCTGAAGCGATCTTCTGGTGGGATGTTGAAACCGGAGGAAGGGGATCAGAGGTAGCTAAGGGCATGTCGTGGGAAACGTTTGTTAGAAGATTCAAAGCACAGTTTTGCCCTTTGGCAGCGGTTAAGAAATTGGAGGAGGAGTTTCTGGGTTTAGAGCAAGGGTCCATGTTGGTTCAGGAATACAGGTCAAGGTTTATCGAGAAGGCCCGGTTTGCTGAGTTGTACGTACCTACTGAAGAAAGACGGATTGAGAGGTACATTTACGGGCTGAAAGGCAGTATTAGAGAGTTGGTACAAGTGAAGGATCCGTCTACTTTCCAGGCAGCGGTGGATACCGCGGAACTCACTGAAAAGGAAAAAGCCAGACAGTTAACCGAGAGGGTCGGAGACAAGCGAAAGTGGGAAGGACCAACCAGAGACGGAAAAAGGTCAGGTGCGCCTAGACCCGAGCTGCGGGTGGGGCCCAGATCAGGGGAGAAGTCTTGTAGTAAGTGCAACCGAATGCACAAGGGGGT
This sequence comes from Saussurea involucrata, assembly GCA_033807775.1. Classification (NCBI taxonomy): domain Eukaryota; kingdom Viridiplantae; phylum Streptophyta; class Magnoliopsida; order Asterales; family Asteraceae; genus Saussurea; species Saussurea involucrata. The sequence continues at coordinate 178,445,041 of CM066321.1, forward strand.
GTGTTTGGCTGACAAAGACGGTTGTTACAAGTGCGAAAAATCAGGACATATGGCTCGGGATTGTCGCAGTTCCAGGTCATGTTTTCAGTGTGGGTCCCCAGATCATGTCAAGTGGGATTGCCCGCAATTGAAGAAAGGTTATGCTGGGAGTGGAGGCGGTGTTAGCGGAGGAAGGAATGAGGAGAGGAAGGTGGAGTCGGCTCGCGCGAGGGCGAGGGCTTTCCACATGTCTGCGGAGGAGGCGGTGAACACGCCTGATGTGGTAACAGGTACCTTTCCTATAGACTCGTTTTTCGCTAAAGTATTATTTGATTCGGGGGCCAACCGTTCGTTTGTGTCGCCCAAGTTTATTCAAAAATTGCAAGTGAAACCCAAGAGGTTAAATTTTGGGTTTGAAGTAGAGATAGCAGATGATAGTCGAGTCTGGGTGAAGGAGGTCTATGAGGGTTGTAGCATAGACGTGGATGGTCATTTATTTCCATTACGGTTGTATCCTATGGGAATGGGGGAATTTGATGTAGTCCTAGGAATGGACTGGTTAGCGGAGAATGACGCTAACATAGTTTGTAATAAGAAGATGATCCGTATTGCCTTGACCGATAAGAAGGAAGTGGTAATTTACGGAGATCGCCGGGGATAGGAAGTCATGTTTGATTTTGTTGATGAAAGCTAGGCGGTGTTTGGGAAAGGGATGTCTGGGATATTTAGCTTTTGTGCTAGATGCTAAGAAGGAAAAGAAGGGTGTGGGGGAGGTGCCAGTAGTAAGTGAGTATCCAGAAGTATTTCCGGATGACATGACGAGTTTGCTTCCGGATCGTCAAGTGGAGTTCAGAATAGAACTGTTGCCTGGGGCGGCACCGATTGCCCGTGCGCCCTACCGCTTAGCACCAGCGGAGATGAAGGAAATGATGAACCAACTACGAGAATTACTCGACAAAGGCTTTATTCGTCTGAGCTCATTGCCCTGGGGAGCACCAGTACTTTTCGATAAGAAGAAGGATGGATCTATGCGAATGTGCATAGATTACCGTGAACTTAATAAGGTAACCGTGAAGAACAAGTACCCGCTTCCGAGGATCGATGACCTTTTCGACCAGCTCCAAGGTGCGAGTTACTTCTCAAAGATAGACTTGAGGTCGGGTTATCATCAGTTGAGGGTGAAGGAGGACGATGTGCCGAAGACGGCTTTCCGTACGAGATATGGACATTATGAGTTCTTAGTCATGTCCTTTGGGTTGACTAATGCGCCCGCGGTGTTCATGGACTTGATGAATCGGGTGTGTAGCTCGTTGCTGGATAAGTGTGTGATCGTCTTCATTGACGATATCTTAATCTATTCTCGTACCCGAGAGGACCACGAGAGGCACCTTCGAGCAGCGCTGGAATTGCTTAAGCGTGAGAAGTTATATGCGAAATTCTCAAAGTGCGAGTTTTGGTTAAGGGAAGTTCAGTTTTTGGGTCATGTAGTGTCGGCGGACGGCATCAAGGTAGATCCTGCTAAGATTGAAGCCATTAAAGATTGGGAAGTGCCAAGAACCCCATCGGAGGTGAGAAGCTTCCTCGGTTTAGCAGGTTATTATCGGAAATTTATCCAAGATTTCTCTCGGATAGCTTCACCGCTGACCTCGTTGACAAGGAAGAGCGCCAAAATCGTGTGGGCTGAAGCACAAGAATCGGCGTTCGAGAAGCTGAAAGAAAGTTTAAGCAGTGCTCCGATCTTGTCGTTGCCTAACGGATCAGAGGGTTTTGTGATATACAGCGACGCTTCTAAGCTTGGGCTGGGGTGCGTGCTAATGCAGAACGGGAAGGTAATTGCATACGCTTCTCGACAGTTGAAGGAGCACGAGAAGAACTACCCCACTCATGACATGGAGTTAGCGGCGGTGGTGTTCGCGCTGAAAATCTGGCGACATTACTTATATGGAGTAAAGTGTCAGATTTACACCGATCACAAAAGCCTGAGACACCTGTTTGATCAAAAGGAGCTGAATATGAGACAGAGGAGATGGATGGAGCTGTTGAACGACTATGACTGCGAAATTTTGTATCACCCAGGCAAGGCTAATGTAGTGGCCGACGCGCTGAGTCGGAAGGAACGGGGAGAACAGATCAAGGTCGTGGCTTTCAGAGTCGATGCAACCTCGAATCTCCTTGAAGAAACTAAGAAATTTCAAGAGGAAGCGTTGTTGAAAGAAAACGTCAGGAGCGAAAGAGTAGTCGGGATTGCATCGTTGTTCGAAATTAATAACGATGGGCTGAAGTGTATGAAAGCCCGAGTGTGGGTTCCTAAGCTGGGAAATCTGAGGGTGAGCATCTTAGAAGAAGCACACAAGTCGCGGTATTCCATACACCCGGGGACGAATAAGATGTATCGAGACTTGAGACAATCTTACTGGTGGCCGGGAATGAAGAAGGATATTGCTCATTTTGTGGAGCGGTGTGTGACATGTTTGAAGGTTAAGGCAGAACATCAGCGACCGCAAGGGGAACTCCAGTCCACAGTTATACCAGTGTGGAAGTGGGATAATATCACCATGGATTTCGTCACAAAGTTACCGAGGACCCCGAAGGGTAATGATGCAATTAGGGTGATTGTAGATATACTCACCAAATCCGCGCATTTCTTACCTATTAAAGAGTCTGATTCTTTGGAGAAGTTAGCCCGTTTATACATTAACGAGATAGTGTCTAGGCACGGAGTGCCGAAATCCATAGTGTCTGACCGTGATAGTCGGTTCACGTCAGCCTTTTGGAGAAGTTTGCAACGGGAGTTGGGGTCGCAATTGAAGTTGAGCACGGCCTATCATTCTCAAACGGATGGTCAGAGCGAGAGAACCATTCAAACGTTACAGGATATGCTTCGGGCGTGCGTTATCGACTTTAAGGGATCGTGGGAAGTGCACTTATCGTTGATAGAGTTCTCCTACAATAATAGTTACCACGCAAGCATTCAGGCAGCACCGTTTGAAGCCTTGTATGGACGAAAGTGCCGTACACCGTTGTGCTGGAATGAAGTAGGAGAAAGGCAGTTGGCCGGACCGGAAATTGTGCAACTAACGGCGGATAAGATTGAAGTGATCCGCGAAAGGATGAGAATCGCACAAGACCGGCAGAGGAAGTATGCGAATAGAAGAAGGAAGCCGATTGAATTCCAAGTAGGTGACAAGGTAATGCTTAAAGTGTCACCTTGGAAGGGTGTGGTACGTTTTGGGAAGAAAGGAAAGTTGAGGCCAAGATATGTTGGACCTTTCGTTATCATTGAGCGAATCGGTGCGGTGGCTTATAAGCTGGAACTGCCAGAAGAATTAAGAAGGATTCATCCGACCTTCCACGTGTCCAACTTAAAGAAGTGTTTGTCCGAGGCCGATGTGGCTATTCCGTTAGAAGTTGTCAGCATTGACGAAAAGCTAATGTTTGAGGAAGAACCGATCGAGATCGTAGACAGTAAAGTGCGAAAGACGAGAAACAAGGAAGTTCGTTTAGTTAAAGTTCAGTGGAGGTATCACAAAGGAAGGGAAGCGACGTGGGAGGTGGAATCTGATATGAGGATCAGATACCCTCACCAGTTTGAAAATGGAATTCCGGGGACGGAATTCTTTTGAGGGGGGAGTGTTGTAACGACCGTGACCGAATCGGTTTAGTTTTTAACGCTTGAAAGGAAAGTATAATAAGAACGGAAGTTGAGGGGCTATTTGGTAAGTTTGGGATAGGGTATTTAAAGGCACAAAACCCTAGAAAGAACATTCTAATACTGAATTTGATTGTTGACGGCTGAAATTGTGGAGAGAAAGGGAAATAGGGTTCATAAGTGTTTTGTGTGCTTTTGGAAGAAAGGAATCATCAAGTTCAATTGCAGAAGGAAGGGAAGGATTGAAATTCGTGTTCTGCAAGTAATCTCTAAGGTAATCTCTAACCCATAACTCCTTTCAAGATTAATCTGCTGATTTCTGAGTTTTGTGGGCTTTAGCTTATTCTAAGTCATTTGAGGCCAATAGAGAGATTTAATCATCGTTAAATGCGTTTGGATAATAAAACTGATGGGAAATCGATTACAGATCATTTTAGTGATAGTTTATTGGCTTATCTGGAGGATTAAGAGGCATGTAATAGGATTTTCAGCCATTAAACGCGTCCAGCGCTCGTCCGGAAACCTTCAAGTATGAAGGTGTCCGGGTGAGTGTCCGAATATCTTCTTGGTCGGGTTGTGGAAGGTGTCCGGATATTGTGTTGTCCGGATAAGTTTAGTCGTCCGGATAAGTGTGCCATCTGGATAGGTTAATCGTCCGGAGAATAAAAGTTGTCCGGTAACCTCAATGTGTCCGGATATGAGAGTCATCCGGAAAAGCGTGGTTGTCCGTAAAAGTAGTGATGTCCGGATAGTTCTAGTCAGCTTATAAATCTATCCCTTCGTTCAGGTAGGCAATTTGGAAGTAAAAAGCAGAGTAGGGAAAAGCAATCAAACGTACCAGGTGAGTTTTTCTAACTAAAATACGTGTCTTTTAACGTGCTTTTCTAAAGTGAATACATGATGAGAAATACCATGTTTTGTTCTTATGCTTTTATTGCATGAAAGTTGTTTAAAGTTTTTATGTGAGATGTATGCATACATTGTGTTTACGTAAATTGGTTAAGTCGGGGGGAGGTTCCGTTTATGTCATGGGAATGAATCCCAGTAAGGCAGCGTGATACTGACTCGTTGTCACCATCGGGTGACTTCAGGGTGCCATTTACGGGAGCAGATTTATTCGCGAAGGATTTTACTGTTCAACTATGTGAAAGTTTATTATTGAAAGTCTTGTATACATTTGAAAGTTATGAAAAGTTTTTAAACGATTTTGAGAACTGTCAGGAGGGACTCACTAGACCTCATGGTCTAACCCTCACTCTTTTCAAATTAAAACCCTTTTCAGGAAAGCAGGTAGCGAAAGGCTCTAGCAGGTGAACAGAGCAGTTAGAAGATAGAAGCAGTAGAACCAGTGACACTATTATCTTTTAGTTCTAGCAAATTCTCAGTTGTGTATTAGGTTGATTCCGCCAACCTGAATTTTGAGACTTATGTAAGAAATTTTGGGACCCGTTTTTGGGACTGTTGCAGTTATTATGTTTTGCATGCTTTACTTTTGTTTGGGTTGTTACATTACATTCTCTTTTACTCTTTTGGTAATAATGCAATTATATGAAGAGAAAAATTGAAGAAGTTCAAAGGCCTTCAGTAAAATTTCAAGGTATAACTTGAATGTGTCCTCTCTCTCCATCTCGCATATAAAAGAAAGTCATGATTATTGATATCAATTGGAGCATGTTAATAATTCTTGAGATATAAGATGTTTGCAATTCTCATCCCACCAAGTTATTGTCTAGCTTTCTAATGTTATAGTACAAGTGTCTTTCGAGTTTCTTTACTTGCTTCGTGTGTGTTAACACAATATATCACAGTTTGTTTTTTTTTCAATATTTTTGGTAGTTTTTGTGTTTGTTTATGTAGGGAATTTTATGGGTTATGTTAGGTTGCTCAATGGTTTCCGGTTGATTTTATTGTGAACTCAAGCGGCTCCTTAGATTCCTTTTTTTCGATTGATTTTCTTAAATCAATGTAAGTTGAAGTTTTCGGAGGAGACAATATGAAGACTGAAGTATTTTGATTCTTGAGTTTTGTGAATACTCAATATGATGTTTATTGTGTGAAACTTTTGGTTTCCAAATTGTAATTTTAAGATGTGATGTTTCATAATTTATGTAAGCTAGAAAATTAAGTAGAATATATTTTGTAATGGTTGTTGAAAATTGATGTATGAAGAATTATATAACCTCTTTTATGTAATAAAAGATCAACAAATTGTATTGTGTTATGATATAAACAATCTTATTTTTTGTTTTCCTAAATATTTTTTTATTGAAATGAAGATAGAATATTCAACCAATAACTTTCAATAATATTCAAGGCTAAGTGTGAATTGCAGAAAAAGAAATTCTAATGTCATTTAAAAAAACGGAATTATATATTGAATTTACATGAATGAAAAATCTATCTATTGGATGTTTCTAACAAAATAAGTAATTTTTATTGGAAAGATGAATCTTACTTGAAAAAAATGACCGATAGTAACATTACTAGAAGAATCGATTAAAAATTACGTTTTATTTATTTAATGGATCAACCTTTGAAAATATCATCAATTTCTTGGCATATGTTTTGTAATAGGAAATGAATGCGAACAATAAAGACAAGAAAATAAGTTTTGAAGATTTCTCGAGAGGCTAAGTATTATATATTAACTTTACATGAATTAGAAACATATATCTATGGGGTCTTTAAGAAAAACAAGTAATTTATATTTTATAGACAAATCCTATTTGATTGGCCGATGGTAACATTTTTAGGAGGATGAATTAAAAAATTACGTTTTAAATTCCATCACCGCGCAATGCTCGGTGCCATGCACTAGTAAGATATAAATAGACCACGAAACAAAAAACCATGATAAAAGTTTCAAAAAGTCAAATATCTCAATCTCTAATATTTACTAATGTTTAGCCCACATTTTTGGGATTTTGTAAAAAGAGGCCCTTCTTTTTAATTAAGAAAAAAAAATTAGTATATTTTTTTTTATCATAAGAAATAATATTAAATTTTAAAATTCTAGTAATTTATATAAAGTCATTTATTTGAGTATATCTAGACGTGAAATCAAAATAACTATTTTTAAATTAATGTTATCAACCATATCATTTGTATATAACATTGTTAATCTGTTTTGTAGTCAATACCATTTTTATGATATACATTTAATATATAGATTGAGACCATTTAGAGTTACGATGTTGACTATTCGGAGTAAGATTCTAGGTAAATCAATATAGGTTAGTTGTGTTTCCATCTCACCTCAAGTTATGTTTTAAACTTTTTGGGTTAAAACAATTTTTTCTGGAACCATCAATTTTAGAATCAAAAGTCCATATTGGTTACTTGAGATTTTATTATTGTTTTAGAGATAAGAAATTATTAAGATTTATGCACTCAATATTAGATAATAAAAAGTCAATAATAATGTTTGAAAAAACAAATGTATTGATATAAGTTGGACGGTATCATATGGTTGGTAGTTTTTTTCATAAGGTAAAGTTTTGTTAGTTAATAACAAAAAATCTACTATATTCTAATACAAACATAGAATTCATGCAGATGAAATAATCAAAAGAGTCCCTGGAAGATGAATGATGGATAATATATAACAAGGTTTTGTAGGTAAGCAGTTTTAGACTTTGATACTAGATAAAAAAAATTAGAGAAACTATAAACAATACTATAAAATGAATGATCAATTAACTTTTGACATATTTTATCTTTCAATGTAATTAATTAATTAATGTTTAGACTTTTGATTTTCTAATACGACAAGTAGGAGTTAAATGATGGAGACTATTTCAAGATTTTCTAGGCAAGTATTTTTAAACTTTTGTTCAGATAAAACCTAACGAAGCAATAAGCAGTCATATAAAATGAACAGTCAATTAACTTTTTACATATTTTATTTTCCAGAATAATTATTAATACATATATGGACTCTTAATATAATATGGATTTCTTTGGTCCAATTAGATGTTAAAAGAATTTATGCCTTTTTTATTTATTTATTTTCTATTGCTATTATATACTAAAAAAAAATTGGCCTTGGGTGTATGCTCTGTTAGACCTTAGTATAATACGGAACCCTTAAAATTTTCGGGTTTCTCCACATTTGATTTCAACAAGGAAGAGTTTTCCATCGTCAACGAAATTTTTGTCTAAGATTGTTAGACCTTAGATACACGAATTGAAATTCGTAACACACAATATTGAATCAGATGGAAAACTGAATTTATTTATATATATATATATATATATATATATATATATATGTATATACGAAATTTACATATAAACGAAAATACATAAACAAAGTTTCAAGGAGAAAAAGACTAACTCGAGTTTCTTGATCACAAATTTGAAGAAGAGCGTTTGTTGGATTGAGGCCTGTAAAGCAGTGTCCTTAGACAGAAATTCGTCCCTCGTACGGTATCGATTGGACGTCTATCTAGAGGATACAACAACCCGTTCAAGAATCGAACTCTCGAACCTGACGAATCAAACTATGTTTCCTTCTTGAAGAACAATGAAGAACTTTTAGAGAATTTGAGAGAGTATGCGTTTGTGTATTTTGTAATCTGTTACATATGCTTCATATTTATAGAAGATCAACCGGTGCCAATGAAAAGTCACACATTTTCATGAAAAGTCACACCTTTTCATATAAAAGGTCACATATTTTCATGAAAAGTTACACCTTTTCATATAAAAGGTCACACATTTTCATGAAAAGTTACACCTTTTCATATAAAAGGTCACACCTTTTCATGAAAAGTTACACCTTTTCATATAAAAGGTCACACCTTTTCATATGAAAAGTCACATCTTTTCATATGTAACAGATTATCCCAACAATACCCCACATTTTCTATTCAAACTCTAATAATACCCCACATTTGAATAGAAAATAAGATATTCTCAAAGTATTTATTGTTCTTATTCAGGAAATAAACATGAAATGCATCAGAAAAGGTGTCTAGGTGACTTGAACCGTTCTTAGTGAGTATTCATCGGACCTACTTTGTGGGTATTGACGAAGAGTCTTGAACTAACCACGTTTTGTAGTAAGTCTAGTCAATGAATATCACACAAATCATGTTTATGCATAGTTGACTCTTACCGTTGTGTTCATTTCGGTTGTGAACAATCCTTCTTCATGAGAATTTTAGAAGACGTAGCCATCTCCGTCCTCAAAGATGCGACCCCACATCAATCTCATATAGGTAATACTGATCAAGAACATTCCGTAGTGTTTCACCAATAAGCTATCAGTATTATTAAGAATAAGAATTCAACCCTTAAATCATCAACGGAAAACAAAGGAAAACATCATAGGAATAGGCATACCTTTGTTTAATTGCTTCTTGAGTTGTCCCCGACTAGTTTGCCTATTGAACCTAGACCATGGGATCTCCAATTTCGCTAGGTTAGGTTGCCGCCGAGTAGAACTCATTGGATTGGCTTTAAGCCCATTCCCCTCGATGTATAAGAGACTTGTTCTCTATTAAGGCCTTTTGTCAAAGGATCTGCGATATTTTCCTTTGACTTTACATAATCGATGGAAATGATTCCATTCTTCAGCAAGTCTCGTATTGTTTTGTGGCGACGCCTGATATGTCTCGATTTGCCGTTATAAATTTGATTATTTGCTCTTGTAAGAGCAGCCATACTATCACAATGTATGCACACGGCGGTAACAGGCTTAGGCCACAAGGGAATACCCTCTAGGAAGCTTTTAAGCCATTCTGCCTCTTCGGCAGCTTTATCTAAGGCTACGAATTCGGCTTCCATGGTTGACCATGTATTTACGGTTTGCTTCGAAGATTTCCAAGATATGGCTGCACCACCAAGTGTAAACACATAGCCACTTGTGGACTTACTTTCAGAATGATTGGAAATCCAGTTTGCATCACAATATCCTTCTAGTACGGGAGGATATTTGGTCCAATTAGATGTTAAAAGAATTTATGCCTTTTTTATTTATTTATTTTCTATTGCTATTATATACTAAAAAAAATTGGCCTTGGGTGTATGCTCTGTTAGACCTTAATATAATACGGAACCCTTAAAGTTTTCGGGTTTCTCCACATTTGATTTCAACAAGGAAGAGTTTTCCATCGTCAACGAAATTTCTGTCTAAGATTGTTAGACCTTAGATACACGAATTGAAATTCGTAACACACAATATTGAATCAGATGGAAAACTGAATTTATTTATATATATATATATATATGTATATACGAAATTTACATATAAACGAAAATACGTAAACAAAGTTTCAAGGAGAAAAAGACTAACTCGAGTTTCTTGATCACAAATTTGAAGAAGAGCGTTTGTTGGATTGAGGCCTATAAAGCAGTGTCCTTAGACAGAAATTCGTCCCTCGTACGGTATCGATTGGACGTCTATCTAGAGGATACAACAACCCGTTCAAGAATCGAACTCTCGAACCTGACGAATCAAACTATGTTTCCTTCTTGAAGAACAATGAAGAACTTTTAGAGAATTTGAGAGAGTATGCATTTGTGTATTTTGTAATCTGTTACATATGCTTCATATTTATAGAAGATCAACCGGTGCCAATGAAAAGTCACACATTTTCATGAAAAGTCACACCTTTTCATATAAAAGGTCACACCTTTTCATATGAAAAGTCACATCTTTTCATATGTAACAGATTATCCCAACAATACCCCACATTTTCTATTCAAACTCTAATAATACCCCACATTTGAATAGAAAGTAAGATATTCTCAAAGTATTTATTGTTCTTATTCAGGAAATAAACATGAAATGCATCAGAAAAGGTGTCTAGGTGACTTGAACCGTTCTTAGTGAGTATTCATCGGACCTACTTTGTGGGTATTGACGAAGAGTCTTGAACTAACCACGTTTTGTAGTAAGTCTAGTCAATGAATATCACACAAATCATGTTTATGCATAGTTGACTCTTACCGTTGTGTTCATTTCGGTCGTGAACAATCCTTCTTCATGAGAATTTTAGAAGACGTAGCCATCTCCGTCCTCAAAGATGCGACCCCACATCAATCTCATATAGGTAATACTGATCAAGAACATTCCGTAGTGTTCCACCAATAAGCTATCAGTATTATTAAGAATAAGAATTCAACCCTTAAATCATCAACGGAAAACAAAAGAAAAACATCATAGGAATAGGCATACCTTTGTTTAATTGCTTCTTGAGTTGTCCCCGACTAGTTTGCCTATTGAACCTAGACCATGGGATCTCCAATTTCGCTAGGTTAGGTTGCCGCCGAGTAGAACTCATTGGATTGGCTTTAAGCCCATTCCCCTCGATGTATAAGAGACTTGTTCTCTATTAAGGCCTTTTGTCAAAGGATCTGCGATATTTTCCTTTGACTTTACATAATCGATGGAAATGATTCCATTCTTCAGCAAGTCTCGTATTGTTTTGTGGCGACGCCTGATATGTCTCGATTTGCCGTTATAAATTTGATTATTTGCTCTTGTAAGAGCAGCCATACTATCACAATGTATGCACACGACGGTAACAGGCTTAGGCCACAGGGGAATACCCTCTAGGAAGCTTTTAAGCCATTCTGCCTCTTCGGCAGCTTTATCTAAGGCTACGAATTCGGCTTCCATGGTTGACCGTGTATTTACGGTTTGCTTCGAAGATTTCCAAGATATGGCTGCACCACCAAGTGTAAACACATAGCCACTTGTGGACTTACTTTCAGAATGATTGGAAATCCAGTTTGCATCACAATATCCTTCTAGTACGGGAGGATATTTGGTATAGTATAACCCATAGTTCATTGTGTACTTCAGATATCGAAGCACTCTTGTAAGTGCATACCAATGATCCTTACTTGGGTTATGTGAGTATCGACTAAGTCTACTCACGGTATATGCTAGATCCGGTCTCGTACAATTCATAATGTACATCAAACTTCCAAGCACTTGAGTGTATTCCAATTGAGACACACTCTCTCCTTGATTCTTCTTAAGTTGGCTTGAAGGATCAAAAGGAGTGACTACCGGTCTATCATCATAGTGACCAAATTTCCTAAGAACTTTCTCAACATAGTGAGATTGAGTCAGAATGTAACCGTTAGGATCTCTTTGGATCTTTATCCCAAGAATTACATCTGCTACTCCAAGATCCTTCATGTCAAACGAGGAGTGCAACATCTTCTTGGTTTGATTGATTACATCCAAGTTGGTCCCCATGATTAGCTTATCATCTACATATAGACATATTATGACACATGCGTTCTTGCTTTGTTTCACATATACGCATTTGTCACATTCATTAATTTGGAAACCATTTGATAGAAGAGTGTTATCAAACTTCTCATGCCATTGCTTTGGGGCTTGTTTAAGTCCATATAAAGACTTCACAAGTTTGCATACTTTATTCTCTTGGCCTTTTACAACAAAACCTTCCGGTTGTTGCATATAAATTTCTTCATCTAATTCACCATTTAAGAAAGCAGTTTTCACATCCATTTGATGTATGTGTAGGTTGTGAATTGCTGCTATAGCCATCAATGTCCTAATGGACGTGATTCGTGTTACCGGTGAATAGGTGTCAAAGAAATATTGACCTTCCTTTTGGCGGTAACCTTTTGCAACTAATCGAGCTTTATATTTCTCTATAGTGCCATCAGGTCTTAGTTTCCGCTTAAAGATCCATTTATGGCCAATTACCTTGTGACCCGGTGGTAAATCCACCAATCTCCATGTGTTATTCTGAACAATGGAGTCTATCTCACCTTGAATAGCCTCTTTCCAATAAGGTGCCTCCGATGAGTCCATGGCGGCTTTATAGGATTGAGGTTCTTCATCGACAACGAATGTCATGAAGTCGGGTCCAAAGTATTTAGCAATCTTTCCCCTTTTACTTCTTCTAGGCTCCAAGTTTTCTTCTTGAGCCTTCGATGTACCTTCTTCATTTGGTTTCTCAACACTATCGGTGTTTTCTACTTCACATACTCTCTTCCTTGGATTAGAGATTTCTTTCTCTTTATCCTTGAAAGGAAATATGTGTTCAAAGAATTCAGCCTCAATTGATTCCATAATTGTGTTATTGTGGATATCTTCGTTGTTTGACTTATAGACCAGAAATCTATAAGCAACACTATTACTTGCAGGACCAAGATATATACAATCAATGGTCTTTGGTCCAAGTTTTGTCCTTTTGGGTAAAGGTACTTGAACCTTTGCAAGGCAACCCCACACTTTCATCCTTTTGTAGGAAGGAAGTTTTCCTTTCCATAGTTCATAAGGAGATTTATCGCTTTTCTTATGAGGAATTCTATTAAGTATCATATTTGCAGTTAAGCATGCTTCACCCCACAAACTATGTGGTGCTCCCGAAGTAATCAACATTGAATTAATCATGTTCTTCAATGTTCTGTTTTTCCTTTCGGCTACTCCATTTTGTTGTGGAGTATAGGGAGCTGTTGTTTGGTGAACTATGCCATGATGAGAACAAAATTCTGCAAAGTCCTTAGACTCGTATTCTCCTCCTCTATCGGATCTCAGAATTTTTATTCTTTTGTCAAGTTGGTTTTCAACTTCAGCCTTGTATGTCTTAAACATATTCAAGGCTTCATCTTTGGTATGTATTAGGTATACATAACAATATTTACTGCAATCATCAATAAATGATACATAATAGTTCTTTCCTCCACGTGTGGGTGTAGCTTTGTAATCACATAAATCGTTGTGGATAAGTCCAAGTACTTGATTAGACTTTTCAACAGATTTGTGTGGATGGCAAACATGTTTTTGGAGTTGCAAATATGTTTGGTGGCACCAGTATCAACCCACTAATCGGTCACGTTTGTAACCATAAAAGCCTCAATTACTCCAACGAATTGATTTGGAGCATTGACCACGTTGGCTTGATGGGGGTTTCCACCGGCACCTCCTCCTCCGGGACCACTATGGTCTCTTCTATGGCGGCAATCTTTCGCTCGATGCCCCGGCTTTCCGCATACCCAACAACTCATCACACGCTTTTTGAAAGGCCTTCGTTGTACGGATAGTGGGTTTGAAGCATTGAGATGATGCTTGAAACCCGTCGCCTTTCCCTTTCCTTTTTGGAACTTTGAATTTGATGAGTTTCCGGTAACCATGTTTGCGTTTGGTTCCAACGAGATTGCATCCGCCTTCTCGTTCATCCGGTTGTCCTCCTCCACCCTCAATTTGAGTATCAATTGCTCAAAACTCATATCCTCGGACAAATGTTTAAGATAGAGTTTAAAATTTTTCCAGGATGGAGGCAACTTATCAATTATTGAACCAATAACAAAGTTAGAGTTGATGCCCATACCTTCGACTTCCAATTCATGGACCAAGATTTGCATTTCTTCTACTTGTTTCACGACCGGTTTGGAATCCGTCATCTTATAGTTTAGGAATTTGCCCACGATAAATCGTTTGGAACAAGCGACTTCCGTCTTGTACTTTGATTCCAACGACTCCTAAATTTCTCTTTCCGTGGTGAAGGATGAATATATGTCATAAAGACCATCATCCAAACCATTAAGAATAAAATTCCGACAATTATATTCGCTGGCGTTCCAAATATCCAAGGATCGTTGGAACATAGCCAATTCAATTTGGGATGGGGCGTCTTCTCCCTCTCCAACCGGCGGTGTCGGTGCTTGATCGGTAAGCACGTTAGACACTTTCAACGTCGTCAAGTAGAAGAGCATCTTTTGTTGCCATCTTCTAAAATCGGAACCCTTAAATTTTTCGGGTTTCTCCACATTTGATTTCAACAAGGAAGAGTTTTCCATCGTCAACGAAATTTCTGTCTAAGATTGTTAGACCTTAGATACACGAATTGAAATTCGTAACACACAATATTGAATCAGATGGAAAACTGAATTTATATATATATATATATATATATATATATATATATATATATATATATATATATATATATATATATATATACGAAATTTACATATAAACGAAAATACATAAACAAAGTTTCAAGGAGAAAAAGACTAACTCGAGTTTCTTGATCACAAATTTGAAGAAGAGCGTTTGTTGGATTGAGGCCTGTAAAGCAGTGTCCTTAGACAGAAATTCGTCCCTCGTACGGTATCGATTGGACGTCTATCTAGAGGATACAACAACCCGTTCAAGAATCGAACTCTCGAACCTGACGAATCAAACTATGTTTCCTTCTTGAAGAACAATGAAGAACTTTTAGAGAATTTGAGAGAGTATGCGTTTGTGTATTTTGTAATCTGTTACATACGCTTCATATTTATAGAAGATCAATCGGTGCCAATGAAAAGTCACACATTTTCATGAAAAGTCACACATTTTCATGAAAACTCACACCTTTTCATATAAAAGGTCACACCTTTTCATGAAAAGGTCACACCTTTTCATATAAAAGGTCACACCTTTTCATGAAAAGTCACACCTTTTCATGAAAAGGTCACACCTTTTCATATAAAATGTCACACCTTTTCATGAAAAGGTCACACCTTTTCATGAAAAGGTCACACCTTTTCATATGAAAAGTCACACCTTTTCATATGAAAAGTCACATCTTTTCATATGTAACAGATTATCCCAACATGCTCTACCCAAGAATGACCCTTCTAGTATTGATTATGATAATTAACAAAATAAGGATTTGGTAAGGCAAAACAAAGTTACCAAATTGTTTAATGGGATAGGTAATATAACAAAGCAAACTTTTAAAATTGAAAATAACAAAGCAAACTTTTAAAATTGAAAATAACAAAATACTAATCTAGTCACCCATATCTGATTTCCAAAATGTCTCTTAATAAATAGAAAATAATAATTGGTAAATTGTATCAAAAAAATAAAAAAAACATCATAAATGTTCAAAACAATTAAATATCTCGATTTATGATATACCATGTTATCGACGTAATTGGCCCAGAACTTGTTGTCCGCACGATCCATGGGGACGGAAGGGAGGATACGATGCACATCGGGTTGAAATTCATCAAGGTACTCAATTATGACAAGAGACTCACAAATGGGGGGTTTGTTTGCATGAAAAAGAACGGGAATCTTCTTATAAACCGGATTCGATGTCAACAAAAGCTCACTTTTACATGCGAGATTTTCCTCAATGAACTCGTACTCAATCGACTTGAGGTTGAGGACGAATTGAACCCGGTTCACATATGGACTTGCGGCAGTCCCAAGAAGCTTTATTTCACCCTTTTTCACCATTGAAAGAGATGATGACGATGATGTGTGTCTCTCAAGGATGAAGATACCATTTGTATATAAGTACAAAAAT
Source organism: Saussurea involucrata (assembly GCA_033807775.1). Classification (NCBI taxonomy): domain Eukaryota; kingdom Viridiplantae; phylum Streptophyta; class Magnoliopsida; order Asterales; family Asteraceae; genus Saussurea; species Saussurea involucrata. The sequence continues at coordinate 178,460,968 of CM066321.1, forward strand.
ATAAACCTATTTTCCCACTAGTGTTTAGCTAAATAACCAAACTTACCTTTTGTTTTTTTAACTTTGAATAAAATACAACTTTTTTGAATCTTGCTTGAATTCATGAGACTTATTATCCTTTCTTTTAAATGCTCAAAAATAATTTTAATATATTACTAGTAACATATCCGCGCGATGCGGCGGGAAATAAAATTTTATTGGAACCATGTCTTAGGCCCTACACTTTGTTGATCAGTATATCCCAAATGAATTATCAAAGCCAAAGAACGTTAAACTTAAGAAGATCGGTAAGACCAAACAATAGAACAAATCCATTTAATAAAATTCATTGGTTTAAAAGTACAAGTCTTTGATTCTATATATATATATATATATATATAAGTAGGGTTGGGTTCCGGTGAGAAGTGCCAAATTTGGTGAGAAGCGTGAGAAGTGGTTATCAACCGTTTGAGAAATGGATGAATATTAGGATGAGATGCACAGAGGTAAGATGCACTGACATGCACCGAATCAATTCCCTTTTAAGCCGCAATTGTATTTGATTAAAAGTGTTCAATGGTTTAAAAGTACTTCTCACACTTCTCACAAAAAATGTCACTTCTCACATGATCTCATACCTATATATATAGCCTTAGGTTCAAACGAGAAGCGCTAAATATTTGAGAAGTAGAGAAGTAATCTTGGCCATTTATTCGGTCAAGATCGGTTATAATTGGTCAAAAGTTGCGGTTGTTCCAAAAATAGAAGGGCAATTTCGTAACTTTTACAAAAAAAAACACGGGACGAGTTCATATATGAATCTGTGTGATTCACATATGAACTATACGTTTATATATGAACCTTTGTAATTCACATATGAACTCTTTAAAACTAATTCATATATGAATCTTGTGATTCATATATGAACCTTTGTGTTTCATATATGAAACTAATTAACTGTAGGTTCATATATGAATCAGTTGAACCAATTAACTGATTCATATATGAACTTTTGTGTTCATATATGAATCACAAAGGTTCATATATGAATTAGTTAAAAAGAGTTTATATGTGAATTACAAAGGTTCATATATGAATCGAACAGATTCATATATGAACTCGTCCTGCGTATTTTTTACGAAACTACCCCTCTATTTTGTGCAGACCACGCGAGGAATTATCCGCTGCTTCTCGGTCAAAGCCGCCGATCTTGACCGAATGAATGGCTAAGATCACTTATTTATTTCACAAATATTTAGCACTTCTCATTTGAACCTCTCCCTATATATATATATATATATATATATATATATATATATATATATATATATATATATATATATATATATAAACCGAGCAGGCCATCGAGTTCGTCATCCGAGTTGTTATCGGATAACCATTGTAAGATCATAACTTTTCACTGGTACCACAATTTCTAATGAGTACTTATCGAATTATCGAGTAGTTATTGCATTAGTACTTTGTATAACCGAAAACCCATCAAGAATCCACAAAAGCTTAGGTAAGGAAATATGCCATTGATACTCATGTTGAAGCTCTGATTCAATAGCTTCATGAATATGTTTAAGATCAAATATAGAAAATTAAGTGAACGAGTATCGGCTTGAATTTTGTTGCATCTTCAAAAAAAACGATAAAGATCTTTACTTTCATTCATTTGAGCACAAAGTTTAATCATTGATTTAGAAAACAAATAGTCGAAGAGCACGATCTTGATCTTCACTTACAATAAAACAAGATACATATAACATTCGTCAAACCAAATTGAAATATGATGACATTAATAACAATTATAAACAACAAATAAACAAACATAAAAGTTAATTTCAAGCCGCTCTAGGTGGTTTATGGATTTGAAGCATCATATAGAAGTTCATAAGGGGTTCGTTCCCTGGGATTGCACCTTTAAGCGATTCGTGTGATCGTATACGCTCTACCCACTTTGCAAGTTTTGGGGTTTTGACTTCATCAAACGCGTTAAACTCATTATGCTTTATACCAAATTGTATCCAAGCGATAAAACATCCAAGAACGACATCTAGATATCCTATATCGTCTCCACCGAAATAAGCCCTCCCATTGCTAAATTTCTCAAAGGCTTTCTCCAACAACATTGATCCTTCAATAATTTGTTTCTTTATCGCTTCTTTATTTTCTTTTCCCGGTGTTTGCCTCAACTCTTCAAACAATGGAAAATACTGTCAATTATTTTACAGTATAAGTCAGTGAAACATATCTGATCTTTTAAAAAAGAAATAATTAATGTCATATTCTGATTTTTAAAATGGAAATTGACATTAGATATGAAATAAAATAAATAAGATATAAATAGACCACTTAACATGGAAACAAAAAGCCATGATAAAAGTTTCAAAAAGTCAAATATCTCAATCTCTAATATTTACTAATGTTTAGCCCACATTTTTGGGATTTTGTAAAATAGAGGCCCTTCTTTTTAATTACGAAAAAAAAATCTTTAGTATATTTTTTTATCATAAGAAATAATATTAAATTTTAAAATTCTAGTAATTTATATAAAGTCATTTTGAGTATATCTAGACGTGAAATCAAAATAACTATTTTTAAATTAATGTTATCAACCATATCATTTTTATATATAATTGTTAATCTGTTTTGTAGTCAATACCATTCTTATGATATACATTTAATATATAGATTGAGATCATTTAGAGTTACGATATTGATTATTCGGAGTAAGACTCTATGTAAATCAATATAAGTTAGTTGTGTTTCCATCTCACCTCAAGTTATGTTTTAAACTTTTTGGGTTAAACCAATTTTTTCAGGAACCATCAATTTTAAAATCAAAAGTCCATACTGGTTATATTTGAGATTTTATTATTGTTTTAGATATAAGAAATTATTAAGATTTATGCACTCAATATTAGATAATAAAAAGTCAATAATAATGTTTGAAAAAACAAATGTATTGATATAAGTTGGACGGTATCATATGGTTGGTAGTTTTTTTCATAAGGTAAAAGTTTTGTTAGTTAATAACAAAAAATCTACTATATTCTAATACAAACATAGAATTCATGCAGATGAAATAATCAAAAGAGTCCCAGGAAGATGAATGATGGATACTATATAACAAGGTTTTGTAGGTAAGCAGTTTTAGACTTTGATACTAGATAAAAAAATTAGAGAAACTATAAACAATACTATAAAATAAATGATCAATTAATTTTTAACATATTTTATCTTTCAATGTAATTAATTAATTAATGTTTAGGCCTTAATATATTAAGGAATTCTTTGGGTCCTATTAGACTTTTGATTTTCTAATACGACAAGTAGGAGTTAAATGACGGAGACAATTTCAAGACTTTCTAGGCAAGTATTTTTAAACTTTTGTTCAGATAAAACCTAGCGAAACAATAAGCAATCATATCAAATGAACAGTCAATTAACTTTTTACATATTTTATTTTCCAGTATAATTATTAATACATATATGGACTCTTAATATAATACGGATATCTTTGGTCCAATTAGATATTAAAAGAATTTATTCATTTTTTATTTATTTATTTTCTATTGCTATTATATACTAAAAAAATTGGCCTTGGGTAGTTGGGTGTATGCTCTACCCAAGAATGACCCTTCTAATTTTGATTATGATAATTAATAAAATAAGGATCTGGTAAGGCAAAACAAAGTTACCAAATTGTTTAATGGGATAGGTAATATAACAAAGCAAACTTTTAAAATTGAAAATAACAAAATACTAATCTAGTCACCCATATCTGATTTCCAAAATGTCTCTTAATAAATAGAAAATAATAATTGGTAAATTGTATCAAAAAAATAAAAAAAACATCATAAATGTTCAAAACAATTAAATATCTCGATTTATGATATACCATGTTATCGACGTAATTGGCCCAGAACTTGTTGTCCGCACGATCCATGGGGACGGAAGGGAGGATACGATGCACATCGGGTTGAAATTCATCAAGGTACTCAATTATGACAAGAGACTCACAAATGGGGGGTTTGTTTGCATGAAAAAGGACGGGAATCTTCTTATAAACCGGATTCGATGTCAACAAAAGCTCACTTTTACATGCGAGATTTTCCTCAATGAACTCGTACTCAATCGACTTGAGGTTGAGGACGAATTGAACCCGGTTCACATATGGACTTGCGGCAGTCCCAAGAAGCTTTATTTCACCCTTTTTCACCATTGAAAGAGATGATGATGATGTGTGTCTCTCAAGGATGAAGATACCATTTGTATATAAGTACATAAATATAAACATATTTGCCCCCTAGTGTTTAGTTAAATGACAAAACTTACCTTTTGTTTTGATAACTTTGAATAAAATACAACTTTTTTGAATCTTGCTTGAATTCATGAGACTTATTATCCTTTCTTTTAAATGCTCAAAAATAATCTTAATATATTATTATTAAACTATAATGAATTAAATTATTTTCAAAATGATTATAATATCATTCTCTATTTGGTAGAAGATAAGATAGGATGAAAGATCTTACTGTATCACACATAAAATAGGCTCGGTTATATATTACAAATTCTTCTACATAATTGCCTAATATCTATCCATATTTTCTACTTTTGGTATGGTTTTGCTATAGGGGAGGTGTAGGGATTTTTGCTAGATGGTCCATAGTTGGCCTAAGTCACAATACGTTGCCTAATTCACCATCGTCTAAATCATTGCTCTATATCTCATGATATGCCGTGCTGCTCTAACTCACACCACCGTTGGCTAAAATCCTAAATCGATTGCTTCTAAAATCCACAAATTTGTTGTCTTATATCGTACAATTTGCTACTCTTTCTAATGATCATACATACTCATTATTCAAAAACTTTGTTTTGTTTTATATATACATGTATTAGGGGGCATTTTTTTGGCTTCCCGCCATGAGCATCCGAAATCTCAGGACCGGCCCTGATACATACATACATACATACATGCATGCATGCATGCATGCATGCATGCATACATACATACATACATACATACGCACATACGCACATATGTACATACATAATGAGATGCATCGAAATGCACCATATCAGTTCGCTTCTAATTAAAGCGAAATAATAGGTGGGCAAGAGATTAAAAGTGATTAAAGATACAAATCTCTTCTTATTTTTTTTACCTTAACTTTTTTTTCTCCTGCAATCCTTCGTCTATATATATATATATATATTGTATGCTATACATTATTTGATGACAACAATTTTTTAATTTTTAAATTACTAACAGAAGTAACAAAACTTGACAAATAAAATGAAAAGTTAAAGTTGTCACTTATTCGTTGATAATATGTATCAATTATAGTCGAATTACCGATGAATGTTACAGTTAATAAATGATCAAACTAAAAGACACTCACTAATCTGCCTCATGATCTGAAAACAATAAATTGTGTTTATCAAGTCACATTACCTCATTTACCGGGTAAGATTCTGTTTACCAAACACTTATTCTGGTAAGCGCTTATCAAGTCACATTAGCTATCGAATTGATATGGCAAGGAGAAAAACTCTTACCCGGTAAGAGCGAATGTAAGGACCGATAGTCTTATCCCGGAAAGTGATGGTGACGACTTTTACCGCGATTAGCGCTTATCGGGTGAATTGTTGCATACGAAACCGATTTGTCGGACTAAAATCTTACGCGGTAAGTAAGTGATAGTGTTAATTTTGACGGGTAAGCGCTTACCCAGGTTTGGTAAACGGCTTAGTATTTATCATTTTTTAATCCAGTAAAAAAAATCACTTTTTATCATGCTCATTCAATGTAACAACCGGGTCTTCTTTTGCAAATATGAAAGTTTGGTGTTCAAGGTGCAAGAATTGAAAGTTAAGTTGAGGGGCTCATGTGCAATTTGTAGAAGGTATTTAATGGCTCTAATTCCTAGGGAAATTGAAAAATTGGAGAATCAGTATCATTCTTGTGCATTTGGCCGCTAGAAAAGAAAAGGGAGAAAGAAAAGAGGTTTTGGGGAAGAAAGCAAAGAAGGGAAGAAATCAGTAAGGTAATCTATTCTATATTCTTATTCCTTGTTGTTTTGATGTTCCTTCTTCTTTAGTCTAGATACATGAGGGTGAAATCTGTGTTTTAATGAGTTCTTCACCCATTTCTCCTTAAAAGTGTGTTTTGAGGGTTGTGTTTATATAAACCGATTTAAGGGAACATAAGTGGATTAAGTTAGTGTTTTATGGTTGGGAATTGAACCCAGATGTGTGCTTAATCAGCTCTTGGATAGAAATCAGTTTTCTAATCACTTTTGGAAATTAATTTTTCATCCAGACCGTAGTTTCCGGACGACGCCCCGTCCAAACAGTAGTGTCCGGACAGTGGGGGTTTCCGGGTGATTTCATTAGTGTCCGGATGTAAGGAGTTTTCGGATAGGTTTTAGTGTCCGGATGGTAGTGTCCGGAAGGGACTAGAGTCCGGGTAGTAGTGTCCGGAAAGTTAGGGTATCCGGGAAATTGGGTTATCCGGGAAGTTGGGTTATCCGGAAAGTTATGGTATCCGGATAGTGCTGTGCACCCGGTAAGTTCTGGATCTTTGTTTCTGATTAAGGAATTGCCGATCTTTTAGGTGTCAAGTTGGGTTAACTTGAGAGTAGAGCATGTGTGCGTTCAGTATTGTCAAGGTGAGTTCTCTCTCTCAACCCTTTTTATGACATACGATGTTTTACCGATCATGGTTTCTTTTACGAGCATGAACTGTTTTATAAATGATATGCATGTTTTTCAAGAACTGAATGTTTATTCAGCAAATGAAATGATGCTTAGAGTTTCCATAAATGTGATTTCAAAACATTATGTGTATGCTATGTGGAGTCGGTTACGCAGTGGGATCAGGGTACCTTGGGATGTGCTAATCCCTTGGGCATATGAGGTCAGCTTGTAGGTTGGAATTTGTTTCCTTTCTACTCGGAAAGAACAGGGGGTCCATTTGGACTCCGGTGTAGCCGAGAGGGTGTCCGTTAGGCCCCGATCGTGGTAGCTTATGCGATCCCTAAACCCTGTGTTGAACCTTGATTGATGCTTATGTGAAGGATATGAATTGTTTTCAATGAAATGATTTTATACTAGGATAAATGTTTTATGGAGGGAATTCACTAGACCTTTTGGTCTAACCCTCGCTTTTCAAAAACTAAACCATTTTCAGGTAAGCGTGTTACGGGTTCTTCAAATAAGAACTAAGAGATGGCTAAGGAGGACTTGGAGCTTAGAGCGACTCCAAGTTTTGACTGATGATTATAGATAGAGCTCTCGGCTGTGGATGTAGAGACTTCTGCTGTCAAATTATGTTTAGTTTAGTTTAATGATGAATTAAAGACATGCTTATTGATGTAATTCGGATGCTTATTCTATGTTATTGCATGATTATGTTTTTGGGACGTTACAAATGGTATCAGAGCCTTAGTTTAAGGGATTTAGGTGACCAGTAGGGCCTAAACTTAAACTGTAAGATGAGGAACACAGCCGAGACATAGGATTGCCTCTAGGAACGATCACTATAAATGCGCTTAGGAATAAGGTGCCAAGGAAAAATGTGTAAGGTAAGTTTGGGATTACACCTGGCCAGTGTAATTACGAACTTACAGGTACATGTGTGTGCTTACAATACCTTACTTATAGCAAAATTGTTGTGTCATGTCTAGCAAGGATTAATTATCGGTTTCTTTCTGTTTAGCGATATGGCTGGGAGAACTTTGAGGAGCAGGTCAGCACCTGCTGTTCCGAGAAATCAAGATGAGGATGTAACGTCCCGAAAATTACAAGCAAATTTAAAATTTTAAATTAACAATTCATTGATAACAACTCGTTAAATGATCCCAACGTTTCGTTTGCAAACACATAATTAATATCTTTATAAAATAAAACCAGCGGAATAAACGTTTAATTATCAAAATCATAAAGCAACCAGCTCTCCTCGCGCGCCAGTGTGTACTCGTCACGCCTTGAAGCCGCTCAGACCTGAAACCACAGTTTATTGGGAAAGGGTAAGCACGAAGCTTAGTGAATTCCAACACATGCGCAAATAGGAATTATATACACATCACCCCTATCCGCACATAAGCAACAACATCACAGTTACATAAAACGAGTAAACGCCTACAAGTAATTATGTATCCAACACCTCAGTACCATCGAGGCCTCGGTCCCACCGAATTGTAATGTATCCAACACCTCAGTACCATCGAGGCCTCGGTCCCACCGAATTGTAATGTAACCAACACCTCAGTACCATCGAGGCCTCGGTCCCACCGAATTGTAATGTAACACATTTATACCAAGCATTCAAACCAATCAAATATTACACACCACAAACAACTAGTTCACACCACAAAGACAGTAGTACATACAAACTATTATGACATGCATACAACCCCTAACTACACAGTGAGAGAACTCACCTCGAATGCGCGCCCAGCTTAATAACACAATTCAAGCTTCACAATTACGGTCACTTCCCAGCACCTAAATGCATGTTAAAACGTGTCAATACAAGACCCGGACCCTATGACACGACACACGCTTAAACCGTCACTAAAACTATTTTCCGTTCTCACTAAACAGGTCTGTTCGGGACCTGTTTCGACCCCTTTAAACCCAGAAAATTCCCAATATTATTTCATGACCAGAAAGTACTCTGAGTTAGGGTTCCAAGGACATATTATACGCCTCCTAACGATTTTTCTACAATTTACTACGGATTTTACAAAAACAGATTCCGGAACAGCGAAATTCAGCACCTTTCAGTATAAAACGACAAATCGACCCATGCTACGTCCCGAACTGGGTTTTGTACAAAACACAGAAAAGTTTCTAGACTCAAAAAGTGAACTTTTGACACCGAAATAACCCCAAACCGAGTTACGAGCAGAAAGTTACAGCTTACGCAAAACAGTGACAGAACTGCAGTTTCTTTTACATAAAATGACGATTCACAGAACTTACGACCACTTTTTCGCCCAGCTAGAGGCCGAACCAGTTTTCCGCTAAAACACGGAAAACATGCCCAACCCCGAGCTTGAACCGTGGGCGCCAGTTTCGGCTCAAACGGAGTTACGACGGAAAAGTTATAGCCGTTATAAAAACAGTGGCTGCACCATTTTCCACATGAATTGATGATTATAGAAACGACGGTTTTAACGAAACGGCTTAAACGATTAAGTCAAGGCTTAACTGATTCTACGGTGATTATTAATAAGGCATGGCCACGCACTACCCTCTGCCCTCCGGCAGTGGTGGTCGTCGACGGCGGCCGGCGGCGGTTCATCGACGGGGAAATAAAACAACCCGCAAACCACCGCGAGACCACTTCCCTCTCGATCACCCTACCGCGTGCACCAACGACTCACACCACCACCGCCACCCGACACCCAGCCACCACAGTGGCGGCGCGGCAGCGGAAGCGGCGGCCGGCGGTGGTCCTCCGGTGACGAAAACGAAAAGAAAAGAAACGTCGAGTGAAACCTTACCTCGATGACGACACAATGACGAAAACCCGACACCTTCACTCTTCTTCTCCGGCGGACACGACAACGACGGCGGCGACCTCCACACTTTCCGGCGAACTCCCTCTCTCTCTCTTCTCGCCGCTCTAACTCTCTCGGTTTCTCTCCTCCTCTCTCACTCCCGCCGCTGGTCTCTCTCTCCGGCAGACAGCAGCGCCGGCGGCTGGCGCTGCTGGTGGTGGTGCGGCGGCAGAAGGCATAGGGTTTTTTTTTTTGCTTTCTTTTCTTCTTCTCGCTATCTCACTAAGAAAACTCCAATCAAACAAAGTGTGGCTCGGTTTGAGTTTCATGGGCCGACCCCCCCCCCCCCCCCCCCACATGCAAGGCTTTCACCATATTACACATTTGGTCCCTGCAGATTTAGTCTTACATAAACCTTGAAACCCGATTTTTTTAACAATTAAGGTCCTCGACGTCTAACCCCGATAGCTAACGACGTTAAGAGAAAAGATTTAGATTAACAACAAAAATCATACCAGGACACGGGCTTTACAGGGGAGGTCCTGAATAATGGGCCGGTGGAACCTACAAGGGCGACTCTTACCCGTGGAAGGGGTAGGGGTCGTGGAAGGGGTCGGGGAAGAGCACCCCGCCGGGCCGCCACCCAAGTGGTCGGGGATGGGGGAAACCCGAATCGGAGAACGACTCATGCGACTAGAAGGGCAAGGAGTGTGGAAGTCTACACCCACCGAGAATACTCTCTTTAGGAGAGTTCAGCTTCTACAAGAAGGGTAACTCAGCCGAGGGGGCGTGGTCGAGGCCGCGGATCTACTTTTGTCACCCGAGAGAATCTGGCTGCTGAGCTAGGTAAAATTCAGGAGACTTTGCAAGCTCTGCTTACAAAGCAGAATGAGTCAGCCTCGGGAAGCAAAGAAGCGAGTGAGAACAGGGAAAGTGTGGAACTGTCAAGCCCAATAGAGACTGGTACCGGAAGTCACTCGAAAACAACCTCTCTGATGGTGAATGAGTCCGCAGCCAAAGGGTGCAGTTACAAGGCCTTTGCCTCATGCAAGCCCCCTACTTTCAAGGGCGAGTGTGACCCTGTCTTGGCAATGAAATGGGTGAAAGAAATGGAACTGGTATTCGATACATGCAAATGTGCTGATGGGGATAGGGTGATGTTTGCCTTATCCATGCTGAAGTCTGATGCAGTGTATTGGTGGGATGCCGAAACTGGGGGAAAGGGGTCGGCAATGGCTAAGGGGATGCTGTGGGAAACGTTTGTGGACAGGTTTAAAGCTCAGTTCTGTCTACTCGCGGCAGTGAAAAGGTTGGAAGAAGAGTTTTTGGGTCTGGATGAGGGAGGAATGACGTTGCGGGAGTATACTTCTAAGTTTATCGAGAAGTCTCGCTTCGCTGATTTGTATGTGCCAACAGAGGAACGACGAGTGGAACGCTTCATCCACGGTTTGAAAGTAGCATCCGAGAACTGGTTCTGACAAGAAACCCCACTACCTTTCAGGCCGCCATCAATACGGCCGAGCTGATTGAGAAGGAGAAGAATCGCCAGACTTCTGAGAAAGGCGGTGAGAAACGCAAGTGGGAAGGACCGGGGAGTGACTCGAGGAAATGGAAAGTGTTCCGACCAGAAAACCGTGTTAGCAAGGATACTGTTGGGAAATCGTGTACGAGATGTAACAAGGTGCACCGGGAAGAGTGCATGGCAGGTACAAACTCATGCTACCGGTGTGGCTTGCCCGGTCACTTGTCAAGGGATTGTCCGAGTGGGGGAAAATCTTGTTACCAATGTGGGGCTACTGGCCACATGCGGAATGATTGCCCACAATTGAAGAAAGGGGGATCAGCCCAGTATGGTGAACAACAAGGAGGGAAAGGAAATGACAAGGGAGCAGAACCGGTGCGTCCGAAGGGACGTGCATTCCGCATGACTGCGGAGGAGGCGGAGGAAGTTCCAGATGTGGTGGCAGGTATGTTTCTAGTGAACTCTCTATGTGCCAATGTGTTTGATTCAGGAGAAAATCTCTCTTTTGTATCGCATGCTTTTATGAAATGTTTGGGGGTGAGGCCTAGACGTTTGGAGAGAGCACTAGAGGTGGAAACTGCCAATGATAGTCGGGTGTACGTTAAGGAGGTGGTAGAGGATTGTGTCATAGATATAGAAGGAAGGTTGGTACCTATGAAATTATATCCCATGGCAATGGGAGAGTTTGATGTGGTGTTGGGTATGGACTGGTTAGCCGCGAATGATGCGAATATCGTTTGCAACAAAAAGCTGATCAGGATTCAGTCACCTGATGGGGATTCCATAGTGATTTATGGGAACCGCCGTGATAGAAATACTAGCCTTATTTCTATGATTAGGGCTACTAAGTGTCTGAGGAAGGGGTGTCATGGATTTTTGGCGTACGTGTTGGACGCCAAGAAAGAGAAGCGTGGGGTGGGTGATGTGCGAGTAGTAAATGAGTACCCGGAAGTATTTCCGCATGACTTGACAAGCCTACCTCCGGATCGTCAGATCGAGTTCAGAATTGATTTGATGCCTGGAGCTGCACCAATTGCCTGCGCACCTTATAGACTGGCGTCGTCCGAAATGAAGGAAATGATGACTCAGTTGCAGGAGTTGTTAGACAAGGGGTTCGTTAGACCAAGTACGTCTCCGTGGGAAGCACATGTGCTCTTCATGAAGAAGAAGGACGGTACTATGGGAATGTGCATAGACTACCGGGAACTCAACAAGGTCACGATCAAGAACAAGTACCGTATACCGAGGATTGATGACCTGTTCGATCAATTGCAAGGAGCCAATTACTTCTCCAAGATAGACTTGAGGTCAGGCTATCATCAACTCAAGGTAAGGGAGGAGGATGTGCCGAAGACCGCTTTCAGAACCAGGTACGGACACTACGAATTTTTGATGTGACGAATTTTTGGGCTAACCAACGCCCCGACAACATTCATGAACCTAATGAATAGGGTGTGCCAACCTTATTTAGATCAGTTCGTGATAGTGTTCATAGACGACATCCTGATATTTTCAAGATCGGAAGAAGTGCACGAAAGCCACCTTCGGACAATTCTCGAACTAATAAAGCAAGAGAAGTTGTATGCGAAGTTTTCTAAGTGCGAGTTTTGGCTAAGGGAGGTGCAGTTTCTCGGACACGTGGTGTCTGAGAGGGGAGTCATGGTAGACCTGTCTAAGATCGAAGCCATCCGAGATTGGGAACAGCCTAAGAACCCGTCAGAAGTTCGAAGTTTCCTCGGACTGGTGGGATACTACCGAAAGTTCATTAAGGACTTTTCGCGTATCACCACACCATTAACTTCCTTAACCAAGAAGAATATCAAATTCGCCTGGTTAGAGAAGCAAGAAGAAGCCTTCCAAAAGCTGAAGGACATGTTAAGCAGCGCTCCGGTGTTGTCATTGCCGGACGGCTCGGATGATTTCGTGGTTTTCAGTGATGCATCAAAGCTCGAACTGGGTTGCGTACTCATGCAACGTGGAAAGGTGATCGCGTATGCTTCACGGCAGTTAAAGGATCACGAGGTTCGATACCCCACTCACGATTTAGAATTGGCGGCAGTGGTTTTCGCTCTGAAGATTTGGCGACATTACCTTTATGGGACGAAGTGTCAGATCTTCACGGACCAAAAGAGCTTATGTCATCTCTTCGACCAAAAAGAGTTGAATATGCGTCAAAGAAGATGGATTGAACTGTTGACTGACTATGACTGTAAGATTGAATACCATCCGGGCAAGGCAAATGTAGTGGCGGACGCTCTGAGCCGTAAGGAAAGAAGTGAGACCCCCCAGTATTGTGGCCATGAGGGCCGAGGTGATGTTCAATTTATTGAATGAGATAAAGAAATATCAAGATGAGGCGCTCTGAGTGGAAAATATCAAAAAGGAGAGAATGGTGGGACAAACGTCCTCACTAGTGGAAGATAGTCGAGGGGTGAAGTGTCTTAGTGGGAGAATCTGGGTCCCGAAACTCGGGGAGCTTAGGAAGATAATTTTAGAAGAAGCCCACAAATCAAAGTACACTATTCACCCTGGAACTAACAAGATGTACGAAAATCTACGACGAGACTACTGGTGGACTGGAATGAAAAAGGATATAGCTCACTTTGTAGAGACCTGTATAACGTGTTCGCGCGTAAAGATCGAGCATCAAAGACCGTATGGGAAGCTCCAGTCATTGGAGATACCAATGTGGAAGTGGGATCAGATTACGATGGACTTCGTGACCCATTTACCTAGAACTCCAAAGGGTTATGACGCCATTTGGGTGATCGTGGATCGACTCGCGAAATCAGCACACTTCCTGCCCATACGAGAGTCCTACTCATTGGAACGGTTAGCAAAGTTGTACATCGACGAGATCGTAACCCGCCATGGTGTGCCTTCGGCGATAGTATCTGACCGAGATAGCAGGTTTACCTCCACATTTTGGAGGAGTTTCCAAAGAGAAATGGGATCGCAGATCAAGATGAGTACCGCTTATCATCCTCAGACCGACGGTCAGAGTGAGAGAACGATCCAGACGTTGGAAGACATAATGAGAGCGTGTGCTTTAGATTTCCAAGGCTCTTGGGAAAAGCATCTACCGTTGATCAAGTTCGATTACAATAACAGCTATCACTCGAGCATCAAGGCAGCGCCATTTTAGGCACTATATGGTAGAAAATGTCGGACTCCTTTGTGCTGGAACGAGGTAGGAGAAAGACAGTTAGACGGGCCAGAGTTAGATCAACTGACTTCGGACAAGATAGTCCAAGTGCGTGAAAGACTGAAGGTCGCTCGCGACCGATAGAAGAGTTATGCGGATAAGAGACGAAAGACATAGAATTTCAAGTCGAAGACCATGTTTTGTTGAAGGTGTCTCCTTGGAAGGGAGTGGTATGATTTGGAAAACGTGGGAAGCTAAGCCCACGTTACATCGGGCCATTCGAGATTACTGAACGAATTGGAGAAGTGGCGTATAGGTTGGACCTACCGGAAGAATTGCGCGGCATCCACAATGCGTTTCATGTGTCTAATTTAAGGAAATGTCTAGCTGACGTGACCAAAGTGGTGCCGTTAAATGACATAAAGGTTGATGAGAAATTAAACTTTGTAGAGGAACCCAAAGCCATTACGGATTCTAAAGTGAGGAAATCACGAAACAGGAAACCAGATTGGTAAAGGTGCAGTGGCGACATCACAGAGGTCCAGAGGCGACTTGGGAGTTGGAGTCGGAGGTGAAAGCAAGATACCTACACCTCTTCCAATAAGGAATTCCAGGGACGGAATTCTTTTAAGGGGGGAGTGTTGTAACAACCGGGTCTTCTTTTGCAAATATGAAAGTTTGGTGTTCAAGGTGCAAGAATTGAAAGTTAAGTTGAAGGGCTCATGTGCAATTTGTAGAAGGTATTTAATGGCTCTAATTCCTAGGGCAATTGAAAAATTGTAGAATCAGTATCATTCTTGTGCATTTGGCGGCTAGAGAAGAAAAGGGAGAAAGAAAAGAGGTTTTGGGGAAGAAAGCAAAGAAGGGAAGAAATCAGTAAGGTAATCTACTCTATATTCTTATTCCTTGTTGTTTTGATGTTCCTTCTTCTTTAGTCTAGATACTTGAGGGTGAAATCTGTGTTTTAATTAGTTCTTCACCCATTTCTCCGTAAAAGTGTGTTTTGAGGGTTGTGTTTATATAAACCAATTTAAGGGAACATAAGTGGATTAAGTGAGTGTTTTATGGTTGGGAATTGAACCCATATGTGTGCCTAATCAGCTCTTGGGTAGAAATCAGTTTTCTAATCACTTTTGGAAATTAATTTTTCATCCAGACCGTAGTTTCCGGACGACGCCTCGTCCGGACAGTAGTGTCCGGACAGTGGGGGTTTCCGGGTGATTTCATTAGTGTCCGGGTGTAAAGAGTTTCCGGATAGGTTTTAGTGTCCGGATGGTTGTGTCCGAAAGGGACTAGAGTCCGGGTAGTAGTGTCCGGAAAGTTAGGGTATCAGGGAAGTTATGGTATCTGGATAGTGTTGTGCACCCGGTAAGTTCTGGATCTTTGTTTCTGATTAAGGAATTGCCGATCTTTTAGGTGTCAAGTTGGGTTAACTCGAGAGTAGAGCAGGTGTGCGTTCAGTATCGTCAAGGTGAGTTCTCTCTCTCAACCCTTTTTATGACGTACGATGTTTTACTGATCATGGTTTCTTTTACGAGCATGAACTGTTTTATAAATGATATGCATGTTTTCCAAGAACTGTATGTTTATTCAGCAAATGAAATGATGCTTAGAGTTTCCATAAATGTGATTTCAAAACATTATGTGTATGCTATGTGGAGTCGGTTACGCAGTGGGATCAGAGTACCTTGGGATGTGCTAATCCCTTGGGCATATGAGGTCAGCTTGTAGGTTGGAATTCGTTTCCTTCCTACTCGGATAGAATAGGGGGTCCACTTGGACTCCGGTGTAGCCGAGAGGGTGTCCGTTAGGCCACGATGGTGGTAGCTTTTGCGATCCCTGAACCCTGTGTTGAACCTTGATTGATGCTTATGTGAAGGATATGAATTGTTTTCAATGAAATGATTTTATACTGTGATAAATGTTTTATGGAGGGAATTCACTAGACCTTTTGGTCTAACCCTCGCTTTTCAAAAACTAAACCATTTTCAGGTAAGCGTGTTACGGGTTCTTCAAATAAGAACTAAGAGATGGCTAAGGAGGACTTGGATCTTAGAGCGACTCCAAGTTTTGACTGATGATTATAGATAGAGCTCTCGGCTGTGGATGTAGAGACTTCCGCTGTCAAATTATGTTTAGTTTAGTTTAATGATGAATTAAAGACATGCTTATTGATGTAATTCGGATGCTTATTCTATGTTATTGCATGATTATGTGTTTGGGACGTTACATTCAATAAGGTAAATGATTTAGTAAACGCTTACTCGTTTAACATTTGGTAAGTTGACCGTTAATGAGGTTAAAACCATATGTTAGCGAGAATTGAAGTACTGTTAGAGTTGATGGATTGTATTCTATTGGTGCTCCTCCTGATCCTTAATCCTGGCTCCGCCCCTGTATTACTTATGTCCTCAAATGCAAATTGCAATCACGTTTCACATGACTTTACTTCTACAATTTCTATGGTTTATTGATTTTCTTTAAAAAAAATTGTTTTTTAATTAACATGTATGTATGTTGATATTATAAATTCTTATAAAAAATTAATTTACAATAACCTTTGCTTAAAAAATATGAAATTAGAGCATGTAATTAATGTGACTAGAATCGGAAGCGAGCAAGTAATGACGGATCCAGACATCTAGATAGCTGAGGGAATGGTCCATAGCGTTTATGTAAGGCGTGACTCATACTATGACGCCTTGAGGTGTGCCATTGCGCGCCGCGGCACGCGCTTTTTCTAACACATGATTTTTTTCGATTTTTTGTACTTTTACACTTTTAACTTTACATTATACTTTTTTTGTAACAACCCAAATTCCATAAAACATAATTACAAGAAATACAACCAAAACGGTCCCAACAATGGACAATTAACATTGATTATACTCTAAGTTCGCAGCGGACAACACCTTCACAACTGAGATGCTACAGGAAGCCAAACGATAATCTACGAGCCTCTAAGAAGCTATGCCTCTTCTACAGCGCCATATCTTTCCATCGTCACCAAATGACAACCCCAAGAACAACTCTAACCTGAAAATGGTTTTAGTTTTTGAAAAACGAGGGTTAGACCATGAGGTCTAGTGAATTCCGTCATTAAAACAGTTCCACATACACAGTAGTTTAAAACATTCAACCGTTATAACAATAAACGGAAAGCCAGTTTAAATGCTCGACTCCACATAATAGAATTGCACAGTGGTCTCAACTACCATCACGTCTCATGCGAGGTCAACACTCGGGGCATCCACAGTAGATCCCCTCGGCACTCGGTCAATGCCGTATCCGTGTGCACATGAAACGGATTCGAGGCACACGGTCTAACTCGTTCATCGAAGATTCTCAACCATCCATGTCCAACACCGCTGTGCAACCCGACTCCACAC
The DNA here is from genome assembly GCA_033807775.1 of Saussurea involucrata. NCBI lineage: Eukaryota > Viridiplantae > Streptophyta > Magnoliopsida > Asterales > Asteraceae > Saussurea > Saussurea involucrata. Next base: position 178,478,527 of record CM066321.1, read on the forward strand.
ATAGCAACAACTTACGAGAACATGCAATCAACACTTGCGTAGAAATGAACGTATAAACAACTTGCATGCATTAATAAACGTTTCCACATCATGCATAAAAACCCTTTTAAAATGTTTAATCATGCCATCGTGTTAAAAATCATATTCAGTTATAAAAACGTTAGCAAAACATTTCATTTGCTCAAAAGAGTTAAGGGAACTCACCTTAGCCTTGGCACATCAACACACGCTCCGAAACCCACTTTAGTTCAAACCGAACACCTGAATTTGACGCCATAAGAATGGTGTTAATCCATCTAATTACATCCCAAAATATCCCTAATAACCCCAAAACAACCCTTAGATGAAACCACAATCATATCCTCAAACAATACGCGAAACAAGAGCCGAAAACGCGCGACAGGGCTTGGGGCCGATGCCCGCGCCAGTTCACTAGCGCCAAGACCCGCGCCAAGTGCTGGACAGCCTTTGGGGCTGATGCCTGCTCCAGTTCACTGGCCCCAAGATCCGCGCGGAGCACCTGCACTCAAATTTCAACCGAAAACTCACCCTTTCTCAATCCCAACTCATCCCAAAACGATTTTAAGACTCTAAAATGAAATAATGGATGTTCTAAACCTTTCCCCACAATTGCCAAACATCAAGCAAAGATGATGAAATTTCTTAATGACCTGATCAAAATCATTAGGGAATCATTCCCAAAATCATTTGTTTCCTTTTTCCATTGATTAGAACCCAACATCTCATGGTTTACAAAACCCCAAGCTACAAGTCAAACACACCCAACTATGAAGAAGAAGGAATGGAGTTCATACCTTGAAGAAGATGAAGTTGTAGCTCCTCTTGATGCTATCCTTCTTCCTCACCTCCCCCAATGGCTGAGCTCTCTTCTCCTCTTCCAAAAATCTCAGCCGACATCATGAAGGAAATGAGGGTTTTCAACTTATTTATTTTCCTGATTTCACACCCTTGAGCACTTAAGTTCCAAGTTTCACACTTTGGCCCCAAAATTTTATTTATTCTAGCATTTGCAAGAAAGAGAAAATATGAGGTGTTACATCACCTCCCCCTTATTAGAATTTCGTCCTCGGAATTCCATTGCCGGACACATGCTGAAATTTGGAGTTTGGAGTTAACTTCTGACTTCCAATTCTTACATTGCCCAATAATTCTTAAGGAGTTGCAATTACATCTCTACAAGACTAACTTCATTGCGTTTCAAATTCTCGACCATCCAGCCCAATGATTGTTTCCAACGATACAACAAAATCCGACTCCTCAATCATTCGTATTGTTTGCAAAGATGCATCGTACTGCCTTCCAACCAACACTCTCTAAATAAGGATTAAAACACACCATGAATGTTCCATAACTTCCCGGGTACCTTTAATTCATTCATTATTTCCTCTATCAACTATACTACTCACACCAAATTACTCTCTATAAAAGAAGGCAACTCTACTGGAGTCAATGCCACAACAACCCGAATCTCTAAACAGAGACTAACCATTCCCTTCGTCGACATCATACAAGATCGTCCTTATTCTTGCCACATGAGTTTCTTTACCGAATAACATTCATTTCAAAAGAAGAACGCCATCCCACCAATATAGCGATCGCCTGGCACAATTTGCGTTTCCTCGAAATCACACAGATCACACGTGCTACAACAGTTACCAACCAACGGTCCAAACTCACAACAATCATTATGCCATAACCCATTTCTATACACAATTATATTCCTCGCAAAATCCACCGAATGGTTCCATTATTCAGGAATTACCTCCAAAATTCCTTGTCCTCTCCCAAGGAGAAGTGACCAAGCTCACTCAAACTATTCCCATTGATCGAATACTGAATGACACATTCGCATGAAACATTTTCCACGACAACACCGAACCTAATCCAAAGGTCTCTCAACCAGTGCATCACATTTGACCACCTAATTCCATTCCATCTTGAAAACATCAAAGATGCTTTAAAAGAATGGTTCGCTAACACGTGCCAGTTTTAGACTGGTCGCATGAAATTTGCTCTCTCAACTCTTTAACCATGGCATACACAATGATCCCTTTTCTCATGCTCTTCAAATAACAGTTCTTTAATCATAGTCCCCCTTTTAGTGTCTCATGACATCTTCTTACCTCAAGGTTGTATGTTTGATCTGGCACACCATCTTCACTTCCTCTCGCGCTTGCACAGAGCACCCATCACCGGTCGCTACATGTCTAAACGGACGGCTTCACCATAATTTACGGTCGGGACTTTTAGCCAAGACCTCACAAAATACTTAACACTGGGAACTACCATGAATTTCTGACTCTTCCACGGTCTGCCTATTCATTGTATTTCGTTACACCCACGGGACACTTCAACTCTCCCAACTAAACTTCATAACAAGGCATCACAGCTTAAAGGATACAACATCCTCTTCGACATTCCAGAAAAGTATGATAAACTCACCCAAAAACCCAAAAGAACCGAGGAGAACCAGGGTTCTTCTCTTGTCAGCCACCAACCACAACTCAATCTCTTGGTCTCAAAATAGCATTAACATACACTGCATGAAAATCCATACACCTCAATCGAGCATACTCGCCACCCTTGAATACATCCCCAAATAATTTCCAAGCTAGATTTTTACCCCTACTCTTGACTCATAATACAACACAACAATACTTCAATATCACGGAAAACCATCATTACATCTATGACTTACACATTCCTTCGATACATAGTGCTACCAACTTTCACACACCACTATCGCACCATGGGGCCACATTGCACACAAGCTATTCATAATGCCTTTACACACATAAGGTATTACTTCCTTCACGCCACCCATAACACAATTACATTTGAAATAAAGCCATACCGTGATTTTGTCTTTCTCTGATTCAGATGAATCATACAGTCATGATTGTCCAATTCACTCACACAAGGCGGTCCAACATCAGACCAGGTGCACACACGTTTATCTCGACGGATCTCTTACACCCTTGTACAACCTTAGTAATCCTGACCACGCTAGAGTTACTTCTCCAATTCCAACCTTTTGATAACGGCCTCAACAATGGTCGTTGCTTTCAACATCGACAATCGACATACTAATGCTCAACCACCTCACGACAGGCAAGGATTCTCGAAGGAATCTACTTCTCCTAACTCCTCCAACAGGTTCTCATATCTCGTCAACTCCCCGCGACCTATCTCTGTTGTGCTAAACACTTCATGCATAAATGAATCATCAAAACCTCAATGGACATCACACCCACATTGGTGATCTTCCATTCTCCTAATGCCCTCACTAGGTGTTCCTACACCATATCATTTACACATTCCTGAACGACCTCACCCGTTCACACAACGGGTTTATTTCTCGAGTTTCAATCTCCTGACAAACCCCCAACCTGGTACATGTTAAACAGTCGCAAACCTCCATATCAATGGACTACATGATGATGATTCCTTTCCTTCCCGACAACCCAGGATTCCTAACGGAACCCACTTCGTCCAACGCATCATAACTAACTTATACCCCACCGTTCTCACTTGGGGAAAACACGAGACCTTTCTTAGCGCAAAATCTAATTACCAAACCATCTCAGTACTCGGACTCAAAGCCGATAACATTACATCAAGTAACGTAACGCTACTTATTTCACCTCAATTAAAGCCATTCTCACATAACCGGACAAAGGTTTAAACTACCATCATATCAGCATTTCCGAGTTCCTTACCCGAGACTTCTACTATTCACCACCCTCTTCTAATAGAAAACACGAAGATAATAATACGACCACAAATTGGCTCAATCGACATATTCAACTCCCAAGCTTTTCCTTAACCTCAATCGTAATACCCTCCCCGACCTAGCGAGTTCATAGCCTTCATGCACGATGACACAACGATTGAAATCATTTTGCACACTTTTAAAAAACGCAATAGATACAAAATCATAAAACAAGCTTGAGTTTGCATGATACAACACCACTCAAGATGAATAGTAAAACACAACGACCGCAAGGATCGCTCACAGGCAACCCTACGATAATTCACAACCTTGTCCACCAAAATCGATGTCGGCACAACGGTTGTCTCCAATGGAACCTTTTCAAATACGACTAGAAAGTTTCGAACGAAATCACTTACCCAAAGTGGGTCAGTCAACTCCAACACTCGTTTACATGATAATAACGAGTCAATACTCATTTTGTTTATAAAACAAACCTCGCAATAAAACGTTTTCAATATTTTCGTAACGAAGATTCTCTCCACAAGAAAAAGCGTGAAATAATTCGTAGATCACTAAGTTCAAAGGTTTATCGTATAGTGAAAACAAGTTTGTCTTTTACTTTTAAAATACACACTTGTGAGTGTCAACTTATTTCTCAAAACAAGGAAGGTTGTTATGCACGTACATGCCTTTAACATGAAAGAACCCGTGTAACACATTTAATGACATAATGCATGAAACTCAATATGAAATTGAAGGCTATTCGCTCTAACCAGGTCAACCGTTGTACTCATCTCAACTCATCATTGACACCATACTATGACCAATAACCGCTTTCTCACCCTTGCTACAACTTGTGGTACAAGTGCTTCACAACCCACCTGATCGACCACTCAACATGGTTTACCAATTGACCAGTTATCTCACCTTCTACTCTTATGCATACCTCAATACAACACTGATATATTTCATTTATTATTCTTGCCACTAAACCGCTTGACTAAGGAGTCAAAGACTAGATTCCCTCACTCGATCTTGAATTGAATCTTTCGAGATTCCAACATAATTCTCACTTCCTATCCCAACTAATCGACACCTCAATTCTAAGAGTGAGGACTCACTAGCAACTAGGAGTTTGCCCTCAACCAACCATTCATTCATTTTGAATCCCAACAATTATACCCCTAGTCGGCTCATTAATATTTTAAACCACACTTCTTCTAGAAGGTAAAAATATCACATCACAAGTGATCTCCCATGACACATCAACCCTTTGCTATCCGTAGCAAGGTTATAACCCTCTACATACTGTCACTCTCACCAATCGTCCTAACAATGGAGGCTGAGTACACCCATGTACCTGTAAGTTCATAATAGCATTGGTCAGATGCGATTTTGAATTTACCTTACACGAGGGTTCTCACAACCATCGTCAAGACATCCTATGATTAAGGTCCTTCCTAATGGCTTCCTATATCTCAGTTGTGACCCACTCTACTCCACAGTTTAAGTTTAGGCCCATCCGGTCACCTAAATCCCTTAAACTATGGCTCTGATACCATTTGTAACAACCCAAATTCCATAAAACATAATTACAAGAAATACAACCAAAACGGTCCCAACAATGGACAATTAACATTGATTATACTCTAAGTTCGCAGCGGACAACACCTTCACAACTGAGATGCTACAGGAAGCCTAACGGTAAGTTATGAGCCTCTAAGAAGCTATGCCTCTTCTACAGCGCCAAATCTTTCCATCGTCACCAAATGACAACCCAAAGAACGACTATAACCTGAAAATGGTTTTAGTTTTTGAAAAGCGGGGGTTAGACCATAAGGTCTAGTGAATTCCCTCATTAAAACAGTTCCACATACACAGTAGTTTAAAACATTCAACCGTTATAACAATAAACGGAAAGCCAGTTTAAATGCTCGACTCCACATAAGGGTATTGCACAGTGGTCTCAACTACCATCACCTCTCATGCGAGGTCAACACTCGGGGCATACACAGTAGATCCCCTCGGCACTCGGTCAATGTTGTATCCGTGTGCACACGAAACGGATTCGAGGCACACGGTCTAACTCGTTCACCGAAGATTCTCAACCGTCCATGTCCAACACCACTGTGCAACCCGACTCCACACATAGCAACAACTCACGAGAACATGCAATCAACACTTACGTAGAAATGAACGTATAAACAACTTGCATGCATTAATAAACGTTTCCACATCATGCATAAAAACCCTTTTAAAATGTTTAATCATGCCATCGTGTTAAAAACCATATTCAGTTATAAAAACTTTAGCAAAACATTTCATTTGCTCAAAAGAGTTAAGAGAACTCACCTTAGCCTTAGCACATCGACACACACTCCGAAACCCACTTTAGTTCAAACCGAACACCTGAATTTGACGCCATAAGAATGGTGTTAATCCATCTAATTACATAGCAAAACATCCCTAATAACCCCAAAACAACCCTTAGATGAAACCACAATCATATCCTCAAACAATACGCGAAACAAAAGCCGAAAACGCGCGACAGGGCTTGAGGCCAATGCCCGCGCCAAGTACTGGACAGCCTTTGGGGCTGATGCCCGCTCTAGTTCACTGGCCCCAAGATCCGCGCGGAGCACCTGCACTCAAATTTCAACCGAAAACTCACCCTTTCTCAATCCCAACTCATCCCAAAACGATTTTAAGCTTCTAAAATGAGATAATGGATGTTCTAAACCTTTCCCCACAATTGCCAAACATCAAAACATCATTTAATCTAATGAAACTCATTCAAACACACCCATTGACTCATGATTCAAACCCAAAGACTCCAAAAACTCATTCCATAGCAAGAATGGAGATTATCAAGCAAAGATGATGAAATTTCTTAATGACATGATCAAAATCATAAGGGAATCATTCCCAAAATCATTTGTTCTTTTTTCCATTGATTAGAACCCAACATCTCATGGTTTACAAAACCCCAAGCTACAAGTCAAACACACCCAACTATGAAGAAGAAGGAATGGAGTTCATACCTTGAAGAAGATGAAGTTGTAGCTCCTCTTGATGCTATCCTTCTTCCTCACCTCCCCCAATGGCTGAGCTCTCTTCTCCTCTTCCAAAAATCTCAGCCGACATCATATGAAGTGAATGAGGGTTTTCAACTTATTTATTTTCCTGATTTCACACCCTTGAGCACTTAAGTTCCAAGTTTCACACTTTGGCCCCAAAATTTTATTTATTCTAGCATTTGCAAGAAGGAAAAAATATGAGGTGTTACATTTTTCATAGACTTATCTAATCACATCATTCTCAGTTTCATGAATTCATAAACGTTACAGAATCACGATAAACGAAGTGGTAAATTATATTTCAAAGTTTTATTTTAAATATTCAATCAAAACTATTTTTATAATACTTATCTATGTAATTTTTCTTTACTAATATGAACGTACATTTTTTAATATCGTTAGCTGATTAGAATAATATATAGAAAACACATTCAAATTTGTCGTCTTATGCCACACCACGTTCTCGCCATGATGTGTAAGACGTGAGGCTTGACTTCATCGTCACACCACTTTATTTGAACCTTGAGATTTATAAATTTCAATAATAAAAAACGGATTAAAATAAACCCAAATGGTGCCTGATGGGAGAAGTCATTTATTTCATTTGTTGACTTCTTGTGCCTTCTTAATTGGGGGTATGGGTAGGATAAGAGATGGAGGACACAAGACAGAGAAGTGGGAAAATGAAAAACAATTCTTCTTTATGCTAGTTGATTGATTGGGGCACTTCCCCCAATTACTTAACATAGTAAAACTACATTATGTTAATTGTTAAGGTAAGTTTCATGTTACTTTTGAATCTGAGATATATATTGTATTATTTTATTTATGTTTGATTAATACCACTCTGTTGGCTGCCACTGACACTGAGAGACGAAAGCTAGCGGAGCAAATTGGAATTTTATGATGTTGGTTGAGCATCATATGTTTTTCCATGCATGTTAGACTGTTAGTGATGTTGAATGTTTTATGATATAAGATATTAATGAGCATGCCATATTTTAACATTGGATGAATTGTATGCTACATATGATACATGTTTTACGAATGATTATATTTGGATGATGTGATGTGTCTATAAATGTAGGCTCATTACCGGAGATGATGATTGGTAGTCAATTATACAAGTACCAGAGGGGTTACCTCATAGCTAGACTACACCGTGAGACAGTAGTCAAGACATTTGCTCAAAGACACATTTGAGCTTGACCAGATATGAATGGGATGATTGTGCCCCACCATGCCACGTAGACATATAAGATCTCTAATGTCACGACGAGTTGCACTTACAATATATGCATGATGTTTTATTTATGTTTTATGATATGCATTAGTTGTTTCTGATTTACATTGTCATAACTATTTTATGAATGAAATTACGAAACCATGAACTCTATTAATGCATGTAATGCTAACGTTAGTGTGTTTTTCAGGATCAGTAAGAGCAAACGTAACCTTTGATGAGGTATGACTAGGCTGCTTGGACCTAGTTATTGTTAAAAAAAAGTTAATCGATATTGTACATCGCTAAGTTGGATTTGTATGAATATGTGTATGACGACTTAGATGGTTCGATATGTACAATACTGAAAATCATTTGCTACACTGTGATGGATGGTATATATATTTTTTAAATTTGTGAAATATTGTTGCTGTCTGGTTGAAATTTTGGGTGTAACTATATGTTCAATACCCATAAGCGTTGCTTAAAATATTCGGCTATTTAAACGATTCATTTAAAGTTAACATACCAATTTAACATAATCCAAAATTTAAATAATAAATTCGAGACTGAAACTTAATTTGGATTTTGCAAGTTTAATAGTAACTTAATGACTTAACTTCCTTAGTCTATTTATTTGGCCCAATAGAAATATAAGCAAACCCCAGGAATTCAAGCCCAAGAAAATACATAAGCAAAGACCATTTATCTGGCCCAATAGAAATGTAGGCTTTAATCATTTAAATAAGAAGTCAAACATAAGTAAATAAATAAATATATAGGCGAATGATCGTGTGAGAAGTTGAGTTAACGTGAAAAGCGTGAGAAGTGTATCTGAACTCTCGATCATTTTTAATCTAAAGTCCATCCATGAATCGCAATTGATAAGAGGATTGATCTGGTGCATATCGATTCGGTGTATTTTATCTCGGTGCATCTAGCGATTGATAACCACCTCTCACGTTTTTCATGTTAACTCAATTTCTCACCGGAACCCAACTCTCTCTCTCTCTCTCTCTCTATATATATATATATATATATGCGAAAGAATAGATTCAAATCCAAGGTGTTCTCGTTCTCATATTCGTTATAAACTTTTATATAAAAATATTTTATATAAACTTTTTAATACAAATATTTGACGTCCGACGTGAAAATAAAAAATATTTTTCATTCAACATCGAGAAACGAATGGACGTATGAGAAAAAAATGACTAAGCGGGAAAAAAATTCAATTCCCCAAATTTGGTCAGGAATGAGAATTAATGAGTTTGGGGTAATGATTTCATTATATTATATCAAACCAAACAACAATTTTCATTATCATTTTCATTCGTTACCCCTTAATACTCTCAACCAAACACCCCTTAGTCAAATAACTTCCTACACTGATTTCTAACCAAATAATTGCATAGATTAATTTAAATATAAAGAATACGATTAGAGATGTAATCAATATATATATATATATATATATATATATAGAGAGAGAGAGAGAGAGAGAGAGAGAGAGAGGGAGGGAGGATCAAACGAGAATGATATCTATTTAAAAGAATAAGAGAATAATTGTAGGCCAATCATTTCATTAAATATAACCTTAATTAATTAATTCTAAAAATAAATAAATAAGAGTATACAAGTAATTTAGTATTATATAATCTATTTTAGGTATTTATTTAATATTCTACTTTTACCATATTTGTGAATTTAATATGATTTATTTTTTGATATAATAAAATATTTTATACTCATTTCACTTAAGGTACGAATATTTAATTTTCATTTAAAAATCATTTTTTAATTTGAAGCAATATTTAAAAATTGCAATTTTCATAAAATCACATGTGATTTAAAATTTGCAAAACAATGATTCAAATTAAATATTTAAAAAGAAAAATAATGAAAACAAAATCATATATGGTGTGTAGCAAAATACATTTAAAATGTAGAAAATCACATAAACTTTAAAAAAACGTAATTCATAATTTTTCATAAAAATCACATGTGATTTACAATGAATTAATTTTATTTTCAACATCGGTGATTTAAAGTTAATTGTGGATATCACAAGTGATTCACAATGAATTAATTGTGAATATCACATGTGATTTACAATGAATTAATTTTTTTTTTCAAATTCTTTTTCCTAATCACAGGTGATTTAAAGTTAATTGTGGATATCACAAGTGATTCACAATGAATTAATTGTGAATATCACATGTGATTTTTGACGAAAATTATAAAAAATCATAAATTAAATAATCCAATAAAAATAAATATTTAAAATCTAAAACTAAATCACACGTATTTTAAGGTTGTAAACATAATAAGTAAATAAATAAAAATTTAATCATGCTTAAATTACAAAAACATGAATAAATACCTTAATTAAATTTATTAGATAATCTATATAAAAATAAATGAGTTTCCATATAAAATATATATGCAACAAATGACACATATGCCCTTTTGGGCAATTTTTTAGAAAGTTTTATTTAAAGTATTGTTTAATGAAATGATTGGTATAAAATTATTCTTTTATTCTTTTAAATAGGTATCATTCTCGTTTGAACCCGACTCTCTCTCTCTCTATATATATATATATAAAAGAGAATGTAGGGAGAGAGGATTAAGGAGAGGCCTCCATGACCCTTTATTTTTTTGTTATAATTTTGATTTACTTTTAATTGATTTCAACACATTAAATGCTTAAACTTTTCATTTTCTTTTTTACTTAGTAAACATTTTATTTATTTGAATACTTATTTTATTAGGGTACCTTTTTTTGTTAGTAAGTTAACAATCATCAATATATATATATATAAAGGAGAATGTAGGGAGAGAGGATTAATGAGAGGCCTTCATGACCCTTTATCTTTTTTGTTATAATTTTAATTTATTTTTAATTGATTTTAACACATTAAATGCTTAAACTTTTCATTTTCTTTTTTACTTAGTAAACATTTTATTTATTTGAATACTTATTTTATTAGGGTACCTTTTTTTGTTAGTAAATTAACAATGATTATAAATCAATGTTTATTTTTAAAATGTTTTATTGTTAATCTAACAAATGCTTGATAATCAAAACCTTTTATTTAGTATGATAATAATCAACTAATACTTTTTTTAAATAGTATACTTTTTTTATTTAAATTTTATTTAATTTTCTTATTAGGCTAACAACTTATAAATCAAAATTTATTTTAAAAGTGTATATTTTTTAGTGATTTTTTTCTTATTAATCTAACAAATGCTTAGAAATCATACCCTTTAAATTGTTTTATTATATGGTTAGATAATAGTCAATTAATACTTTTTAATAGAATGCTTTATTTTTATTGTTTTTAGTAAGTTAACAACACTAATTTTAGTACAAATTTTGAATCATTATTTTGCAACCAAAAAGTTAAAAATGTATGAAACTATAGCAGTGAAAATAATATGCATAAAAAATACTCGAATACATACATCGTATTATGTTACATATTATTATCAAATTACGCTTCATCTTAATATGCTTACACATTTCAATTATAAATTTCAGCTCCGCGCATCGCGCGGTACCAAATACTAGTTATATATAAATTAAATATAGAGACAATGCAAGTGTTGCAATACCACATGTGGTGGTAGTGTTTTTTTCGTGTTTTCTGCGTTCAAAAACTGTAGTTATGTAACACGTGATTTTTTTTTCGATTTTTTATTATTATTTGTGGTTTTACACTTTTAACTTTACATTATATTTTTTTAGATTTATCTAATCACATCATTCCCAATTTCATGAATTCATAAACGTTACACAATCAGGATAAACGAAGTAGTAAATTATATTTCTAAGTTTTATTTTAAATATTCAATCAAAACTATTTTTATAACAATTATCTATGTAATTTTTCTTTACTAATATGAATGTACATTTTTAATATCATTACCGAATAATATGTAGCAAAAATATATATATATAATTCTATATATACATTCAAATTTGTCGTCTTATGCCACGTCACGTTCTCGCCATGACCTGTAAGACGTGGGGTTTAACTTCACCGTCACACCACCCCTCACGTTACTTTGAATCTTGAGATTAGAATAAATCCAACTGGTGCCTGAGACTAGAAGTCATTTATTTCATTTGTTGACTACTTGTCCCTTCTTAATTGAGGGTATGGGTAGGTAAGAGATGGAGGACATGGGAAAATGAAAAACAATTCTTCTTTATGCTAGTTGATTGATTGATGCATTTCCCCCAATTACTTAACATGTAGGTCCCCCAATCTACATTATGTTAAGGTAAGTTTCATGTTACTTTTGAATCTCAAATATATATTGGATTATTCTATTATCATCTGATTAATCTTATGTTGTCGATTAAGCATCCTATGTTTTTCCATACATATACATGTTAAACTGTTAGGGGCTGTTTACCAAACTTTATATTAAGACCTGTATGGATAAATTTGTCTGTCCAGTTAAATTTGTATTGTTGTTTACTTTTTTTCTGAATCAACGGGCTAAACGACATAAATTACCATTTTACCCCTGGTATGAAACTTCATCATTTGGAATTTCTAAATGACAGAAAACTGATCAAGATATTATCCTTTCAATTACTGTTTAAAAATTTGATTCCTTTACCCTTTTGGGAACACAGTTCTTAAAATTGTTGTTGATTAAAGCTAAACCCAACATTATTCTCATAAACCTAAAATGCCAAATCAATTGGAACCAGAACAGTCACAGATGGGGATGATAGAAGCTGGATTTGGTACTCAGGAAGAGGGAATTAGGGGAGTCGGTGGTCTTGTTGAGTGGCCGGATGCCTTGGAAGGTTGGTGCAGACAAGAAGGCTGAGGCCATGGTGCACTGCCAGTGGTTGGAATTGAATGTAGGCTTGATCTTTTTTGCGGCACTTGTTTTGGTGCGTTGCTGGATTCTCAGGATTTCAATAACGACCCTGCGCTTGTTCTTACCATTTTGAAGAAGGAGATATCCCCCCTGGTGGTCAGCCGAGGGATTCATTATATTACCGTTTTCACGGGCACACACTTAGGTATGGCCCGGAGGAGTTCTGTCTTATGACGGGACTCATTTTTGGCCCGATGCCGGGCCTTCCTGCACCCAGGCCTCGGGGATTTGTTCATGCAATATTTGGGAATGGAAAATTGACCATTGGCCGCCTCAAGGCCTTGTTTGACACCTTCAGCAACCAAGTTGGTGGAGACCGTTACTCAGACCTTGATGTTGTCCGAGTATGTTTGTTGATGATGGTGGAGGAGTTCTTCCTTGGCCGACAACATCATTTGCCCGTTTCGCCCACCGTCCTTACGTTGATAGAGAATCTTGGGGCTTGGAACCGATATCCTTGGGGCAGTTTCATCTAGGATGCAACATATAAGCAGATGAAAGGTTTTATTGAGCGTCGGCGTGAAAAGAAGCCGAAGCTGACGTTAACGGGCTTTATCCAGTCGTTCAAGGTTAGTTACCACAATATTAAATATTTCCACAATTGTTAATGACTTTGTAGGCGTAACATTACTTTTTCCACAGATATTGATTCTCGAGACTTTTCCTCGCTTGAGTAAGTATTTCGTGCCCACAAACCGGTTTCCTAGGATAAGTCGTTGGGCTAGGAGATGAAAAGTATGATATACACCCGAAATTGATAACATTTTGTTGGTGACGTCGCGGGTAAGAATTTTTACAAAGTTGGAGGTTTGTATGAAGATAACCCCTTAAATTCTAATATTTCGTCAACTCTTGCATATATTAGAAGGAGGACCACCCACTCATGAGACTTGTCGCCACAGCTGAAGAAGGGAATGGCGTGGTATAGGTCCATCCAGAGGTTCTTCCGTGGTGAAGCCGGTGGTGACCCTGACGGCGACGATGACGATGACGAGGACGGCGATGATGACGAGGACGAGGCCGTTAACGATCAGGAGCACGATACATCAGGGATTTCGCGCTTCACCATGGGACATCATCAGGGATTCCGGGCTCCAACACCACCAGTCCGTTTCTCAGATATGCCCCCTTGGGAGTTTCCGTCCGATGACCCGAACTGGGCGCGGGTGGGTCTGATTCAGCAGGCTTGTGTTGGGCTTGAGGCGCGTGTTGACGGGATTCATGCTCGTTTTAATGTAAGTATTTCATTTAACACCGTTTAACAATTTGTTATGCAAACTTACTAACACCGTTTAACATTTTGGAACTTGTACGCAGGAGCCATCACAGCCACCCCCTCCTCGTCCTTTTTCTCCTTTGTCCTCCCTATGGTTTGAAAATATCTTTTCTCCCGGGCCATCACAGCCGGATGCGTCGTTTCGTCCACCAGGACCTTCCTTCGTGCCGCAATCTGGCTTTCCCATGGGCACGTCAATCCCGTTTCATGAAGCTGGCGTGTGCACATCAATGCCGCTTCATGAAGCTGGCGTGGGCATGTCACCCTTGTTCGCCAGTCCTGTCGTTGACCCAAACCCACCTCAGATGGAGGAGCCCCTTAGTAGGGGGGCACGCCAGCGTATGCCTTCGATATGGCAACAGTCTCCTTATACGTAGTGCCCTTCTACTACCCCCACCAGGCCCCGTCCGCCCATGACCAGTAGGCTGCAGCTTCAGGAGACGAGTGGTCCTGCCACCGCTCCACGTTCAGTTGAGGAACTCTACCTCCAAGACCAATTGCCGGGCAGTATGAGGATTCCTTATTTACCTAATCTTGTTGTAGAACCAACGTTTTGGGGGCAATTATTGGGCTATTTAAACGATGGATGGCTTGAAGACCCGGTTAGTACATTCATATGTTATTATAGTCTTACAATTTGAATACCAAAAAAACATCACTGTAGCTTATCATTGAATGGTTTATTTATAGCATATCGAGGCATGCGTTCGAATGTTGCTCATTTCACGTTCTCCCGAGAGCGACTGGACGGTTGTCGTCCCAGAGTGGTGGGGAAGGCTGCAATTTGGGAACCTAGCTGAGGTAGCTACGCAAATCGACGGGTCAATGACTTTGACGGACAGATTTCCGAGTTGGTCACATTCTGTGAACAACGTATGTAATCTAAGTTTCCCTATTTCAAACATTATGAATTTATATTATGTAACCAATGTTAAGTTTATGTTTTCAGGTTCTTATTCCCATCAACGTCGATAACTGTCATTGGTTGCTCGGGGAGTACTCCTTACATACCATGGAACTGATTTTATATGATAGTTATCACGTCGGGAACCTTTCTCCTAGAATTCCTTCGTTGCTTCAGAAATTCCAACGAAATATGAAGTACGTATTCAGGTTTCTAGGAGGCAATGATCGAGCTACGCAGATGGACCAATTCACATGGAGATATGCAGAGGATGTTCCCCAGCAGACTGGTCAGCTCGGCGACTGTGGTGCTTTCACGTGTCGATTTTTGACAGATAGGGTTAGCGGACAACAGCCTAACATGCATATCGATACCATGGCTTGGCGGAGAGAAATGGCAAATATATTTTGGGCCTCCGCGTAGAATTAGCTTTTAAAAGTTGTATAGCTTTTTTTATTTACGGTTTAATTTTTATTGTTTGGTGTTTCACTTTTATTATTTGGTCTTTACTTGCATACATCTTTACCTCAATCAACTTCACAGTAGTTACACAATTCTCACAATAACATAAAAGGAATTCATTGAAACTACAATTATAAAAAGGTAAAGTACATACTTATGAAAGAGCTGATCTACAACTTGAAAGAACTGATCTACAACTTGAACACACATAAAAATACATACTAAACGATAACCGTTTATGTAGGCTTTATTGTTCACATGATAAAGGAGAATTCAAAGGCTACTTCTTCTTATAATTCAGATTATTCAATTGATTAGAAGAAGAAGTAGCCATTGAATTCTCCTTTACCATGTGAACAATAAAGGTTACATAAACGTTTATCGTTGGATACTACAACTAGAAAGAGATAAACTACATATTGAACGAGACCAATGAACCCAATGCTTCGGTGATCGTTGAATTCTCCACCACTCCATGGGAGTATTTATAGGAAGCCGCATCCGCACTTGCGAACCTACCCGCATCCGCACTTGCGAACCTACCCGCATCCGCACTTGCGAACCTAGCTTTTTAAATACCCCCCGCTAGATGAATTGTAAAACACGTAGACGAGAAAAATTATTCAATAACGACTTCTGACATGGCATCGCCAAATCTTCACGTTTGGACCTTTAGGTGTTTATCTCAACCCCTTTCAGCCACTGCTAGAGAGTTATACGGTTAGTAAGTTTTTAATTTCGGGTTTTGCTTGTGTGAAACAACATAGTGTAACGCTAAGTTTGTTAATTTTCATGAACAGATGCACATCCACAATTGTTCACCATGAAAGTCCACCATCAAGGGTACTTCATAGAACCACCTAGAAGACATTACTTTCGTGGTATAGAAATTTATGTTGACATGTTAGACGTGGATGACCTTTCAATGCAACTGCTTCAACAGATAATTAGAGAGCCAGAGTACGACGAACCAAAATATTTAAAGTTGTATTTTAAACGGCCGAATGCAGACTTGTTGACTGGACTGGTAGAATTGACTACCGATGAAGATGTAGCCAATATATGTCATTTTGTTGACGGACATTCCGTGATTGAAGTGTATAGAGAGAAAGTGGAGCTTAGCAACTCCAGACTCGTCTCACCAGAGCATGTAATAAGTCGGTGGGGATTGTAAAAAACCCAGGCATCGTGTAGCAGAAGTTTGACATTTAAATAATTTTGTACTGCTCATGTGGACTGAAGATTTGATTTGTAGTCGTTTCGATCCCAACGTTTGCTAAAGTGTTACTAAAAACCAAAATCATTTATTCATGACCAAACTACAAAATGAAAAAACAACATAGAAAATGCAAAGTACAACATGAAACCACAACACATAAACTGCAACAACACTACCACCACCTAAGGATAAAGTGCATTACATTGATCGATGAAGGCTTGCTTCTCGCTTATCTTCGCTTGAAGAACTGCAAACTCTTGTACAATATTGTGGACGTGTAAGTTTTCTTGACGAATACGGGACTCCTTATCTTTGATTTCCCTCTTCATTCTTTTTATCTCCTTTTCTTCATCTTCCATCCTTTTCAGGTGTCCCTCCTTCCTAGCCAACAACTGTTTCCACTCTACAGTGAATTCCTCGATCTCCTTTTCAAATTTTTTTACCTCCTTCTTTAATTTATCCGGCATTACTTGTGAAGACTGTGGGTTTGAAGAAAATGCATTTCCAGCCATGTGCTTGGTGAAAGATGAGAGTACAAAGTCGTATGAGTGTTGTGAGTCTTAAGTTGGAATTAACATGGGTATTTATAGCCACAACATCGCAAATGCGAACCTACCTTTTCAGATCCGCAAGTGCGAACCTACCATTTCAGCTTCGCAAGTGCAAACCTACCTTTCCAGGTCCGCAAGTGCGAACCTACCTTTCCAGGTCCCCAACTGCGAACCTACCTTTCCAGTTCCGCAAGTGCGAACCTACCTTTTCACGACTATAAGTAGGTGGTCCGATGAATTAGTTATTTCACAGGTTGCTATCAATCATTTCTACCATCCACAACGTTTGCAAACCGTCTCTACCATTTCGTGCCACTATTATGGCTGGGGGTTCAAGCTCAAAAAGGAAAAGGTCCACCAATGGGGCTGGAACTTCATGACAAAACGACAACCAACCCTTATATGATGAAGATTACATGAGTACCTGTTGGGTACCGGTAACAACAGAGTGGGTAGATTGGGGCCGAACTAGGGCCGATTATCCATTCACGGAAGAGGAGACAGATCCGTGGAACGCTGCATGGGAGCAATACTACCTCGACCATCGCTGGAATGAACCACCAACATATCAATCTAACCAGACGGAGGTTCTTACAGGAACTCAAAGAATGCCTTCCCCCGTCAAAAAGTCCATTGATGACGCGAACGCCCAGATCGATAACATAAAATGGATGTGGAACCAAAACAGGTCGATTATTCAAGGGAAGAAGGAGTGCTTGGAGGAGAAGAAAGAAGATCTGGCACAAAGGAAACGGGAGGTTCGGGATGTGCAAAAACAGATTCGTGAACTAGAAGAGGAGATTACTGAGCTAACAGAGAGCTACATGGGAATGCAGGAGGTTATTGCTGAAAAGGTTGCCTGGATCACCAAAATGCAGGACATCTACTCGTAGTAGTAGATTTCATTAACTGTACTAGTTTCCATGCTTTATGAGTATCAATAAAATGCAACTTTCATGTTTACTTTATTTTACACACAAGAACACTTAACA
This sequence comes from Saussurea involucrata, assembly GCA_033807775.1. Lineage (NCBI taxonomy): Eukaryota > Viridiplantae > Streptophyta > Magnoliopsida > Asterales > Asteraceae > Saussurea > Saussurea involucrata. The sequence goes on from CM066321.1 coordinate 178,496,874, forward strand.
GACACAACAAAGTACATTGAAATCAACAGTAAACATAAGGACAAGAAGCATGTAAGACAATTGAACATAACAACCATAAATTGAGACTTCAAACAAGTTTACTCGTTCAAATCAATGTTTAGATCGAAAGTATGATGTCTAGAACTTCCGTAATTGGTCTCCTGAGTCGCATCTGCTTGAGTTTTCCGACTACCGGATGCTCTTTGATGTTGGCGACTACCCGGTGCTCTTGGACGTTGGCGGCTACCAGACGCTCCTTGATTCACTGGAAAATCATTATGACAGTTTGACCGATTGTGTGCGCTTTGTTTACAACGAGAACATCTTCTCGGTGTCGGATCCTCGCCACGGGATGGGATACGATCGTGGTTGCTCGGTCTACCAACGCGTTTCTTCAACAACGGAGGTTTAACGGTCATAAGTGGTGGGTCTGGAACAACCCACGTTTCAGGAGGCCCAACCGGATGTATGACCTCTGAGTATGTTGCTCGCCAGTTAGCCGTCGTGAAGTAACCAAGCGCCAGGTGGGTCACATCTGTACACCGGAGATGTCTTGCAACGGCGATTGCATGACTGCAAGGTAAGTCGGGCATCTGCCACTTCATACAAGTGTAACTACGATTATTGTAAGCCATCTTGGCGTCCCTGCGCATATCGCAAACTTCGTATAAACCATGACCAATTTCATGGACAGTAAACCTCGCCGACTTCATTTGTTTCCTTTTAACTTTTGTCATTGCATATGGGGTTAGAAAATCTACCCATTTGGCTGCAGAAACACAATTAGTCAAAATACTAAAAATATTCTCATTTTTTGTAAGAAAAGTATATTGTATATAGGTTGAAGTACGTATAGATGATAACCTGCTTTGTTCTGACGCTTTGCATACCAGTCTTGTTGCATCACTCGAAAGTAATCCATGAGGGACACGATAGGTAACCTCCGAGCGTAACGGGACAGTGCATTGACAGACTCGGCACTGTTTGAAGTCATTATGTTGTAACAAATTCCAGGAAAATGGGACCTAGACCATCTTTCTGGCGTAGTATCGGATTCCAAAACTTGGACTCCCACAGGTACAGCAGCTCGTAGAGCTGCCATTCTAAGTTCGAAGTCATGCACCGTGTACGCTTTACAGACCTTCCAAAACATAGTCCTCCTATGGTCGATCCTAGTATCCCTGGTTCTCATGTTCATCATGAGATGGCGGCAACACAGTGTATGATGGGCACGTGGGTACACCGTATTGATAGCTTGGTGTATTGAACCCGCTCTGTCGGACACGAACACCAACCCTTCGGGTTCGCCGATACATTGCTTCAGGTTGGCCAAAAAATAAGTCCATCCCTCTCCACTCTCAGACCTACCAACTCCGAAAACGAGCATGAAAATTTGATTATTGGCGTCCATAGAAACGGCTAAGAACATTGTGCCCAAGTAAGGCCCTTTCAAATGAGCGTCGTCTATTATAATGACCGGACACAAATAACTCGGAAACGATTGGATCTACGAAAAGTTATGTTGAAAACGTTAGAATACTATAGTATTGTGAAAGTGTAGACTGTATAAGAGGAAATAATATATACGGCGCAACCAAGGGCATAAAAATAAAGGTGAAAACGTCCTGTAATATCTCTCTCTATTCGGGAAAAGGTACCAGGGTTTTGAAGCTCCAAATTATAGAAAAACCCAGGGAGTCGCCTGTAAGAATCGTGGGGGTCGCCCTGCACCAAGGCTAGCGCAAAAGCTTTCGCACGCCACGCTTGCGAATACGAGATATCTACGTTGTATTGCTCCTTGATGTCCTTCACAATGTCGGATCCACGGAGTTTACGGCTTTTATCCTGTACTTTAGGCATGATTATATTACCCAGTACTCTCTTATTGGCGTTACGGTGGTTAGGATGCATCTGGGTCCTTGAACAAACGTGTACGTTATTCATCCTGCGTACCTGGAACATAATGGTATCCTTGACATTTGCAGCATACACACGCCAATCACAGTTAGCATCCCTACACTTCGCTTCGAATCGGGTATTTGAAGATCTCTCCACATAATACTCGTAACCCTCTTCAACAAACTTTCTTCCGAGCGCGAGGACCAGGTCGTCTTTCATGGCGAATATGTCCCTTCATTCAGTCTGTTACTACGATTATAAGCTACGGGCTCTTGGTTAGGTGTTATGAAATGGTCATCCCGATCTGGAAGGGGAGGAGGTTGGCCAAAAAAATCATTTATTCCACCGTATGATTTAATAGGACTGGTTTCTTCTTCATCTTCTTCACCGTCTTCTTCATCGTCTTCTTCATCGTCTTCTTCATCGCTATCAATACCAGGAATATCCAAACGGTAAACATGGGACTTGTCGTCGTCTTTTTCTTCTTCTTCTTCATGTGGTTCTTCTACCGGTTCTTGGGTCTCCGGAACAAATTCGGGGTTATAACCATAATTATCTTCAGTAAGAAAATCAGGATTATACCCATACACATGCTCATCTTCAGACTAAAAATGAGGCACGTAAGCTTGACTCTGCTCAACAGCAGACACATCCGGCTCTCGTACGGTGTTCGAACCACCACTAACATAAAAAAAAGATTGACTCTCCTCAGCAACAGACACATCAGGCTCCCGTACGCTGTTGGAACCACCGCCAACATTGTTTGTGTTGAAGCCCGCAAGCTCGATATAAACACAAAGTGTTGGTGGATTTCTTACAGCCGCAACAGATTCCATAAAAGCTTGTACATCGTTAGTGTCTCGTAACTCATAAAGTTGGCCAGAAAATTGGTACACTATTTTAGTCGTACCAAAATTAGGGTTGAATCCACATCTGCTTTGAACACACCTAACAAGCTTAGAATGTGTAATGTTGGTTGGCACCATGACTCGCATTATCGGGAGTGTGGAAACATACTCCCAATCCGTCCCGTTCTGTTGCCAAGAACCCACATGCCAAATACGTAGCTTAATTTTATCAGGTAAGGAACTCATTTCTAGAAAATCTAGACAATTGAAAATTTTGTTTCAGACAATTTGGGAAAAATCGTATGGGAAAATCAGGCTTATATAGATGCAATCGAAAAAATTAGGGTTTCACAAAAATTTGGGTTTCAAACATCAGCCTCAGGTCCGCACTTGCGGTGCCAGGTCCGCAATTGCGGTGCTGCATCTGACTCTTTACTGTTTTAATAAAAAAATCTGATTTTTTGTCGTTTTGTGGGTCATTGTGGTCCGCACTTAACCGGGTCGGGTCAGAGTGCGGACCCGTGGCTATTTTCGTAAGTTGGAGAGAGAAAATGGCTATTTTCTCAACTTGGGTTTTGGATTTGGCTATTTGTGTCAATTTCCCATTAAAGAAATCCATTTGTAAAATGTTGATCTTGAGGCTCATATACACCACGCAACAGAAGGGAAAAGATTTCTATGGGAATTGCAGACTAGCCCATGTTGGAATAAAACTTGCTATGATGAACAAAATCACAGGTAATATATAAATATACTTGCCATTGATTGATACTTGCAACTTTTGTTCATGCAAATCACAAATACATTGACCCTATTTATACACATTGAAAAGGTGCCATCGAACCATCGCAATGGTTCGGTAAAGGTTGTGTTGTTTCATGAAGCATCACACCTCTTCATGAATGGTCACACCCTTTCACTAAAATAACTACTTATAAATATATATATATATATATATATATATATATATATATATATATATATACTTTCTGACTTACTAATTTTAACCCAAAAGTTTAGGTTAACTATCAACACTCCCCCTTAAACTAAACTTTGGTTTAAGGTAGGTCTTCAACTTGCTTTTATCTTGCTCTTCACAGCAGCGTTGGTCCTTCGTCATCATTAATGAGATAAGACTCTTCTTGCTTGTCTTTATTGTCTTTCCACTTCGTACATTCCCTCGCAAAGTGGCCGAAGTCACCACATTCATAACATCTGAAAGTGCTCTTGTCTTTAGTTCCTTGACTCGTACTTCTTCCACGTGCATTTGGACTATTCTTCCATTTCAGGCTTTCCTTGGCTTCGTTGTTGAAATTTTTACCTCGCCCTTTACCACGACTTTGGTTGTTTGAACTTGCCATCAGAAGTTTGTCTTGATCATTTGCCTCTGGCGTGTCTTGACTTTTGATTCGTTCTTCAAAGGCTGTTAATCTTCCAACGGCTTCTTCAAACGACATTTTGTCTAAATCTTGATATTGTTCAATAGTTGCCACGATCGGTAAAAACTTCTTTCGAACCGAATTGAGTAGTTTCCTCACAATTATCTTGCTTTCGAGTGTAGTTCCAAGATTTCTAAATTTTGCCCTTATATGGCTCAATTTGCTTGCAAAACCACTTACAATTTCACTTTCTTTCATCTTTAATGACTCTAGTTCACTCCTCAAAGTTTGCGAACGTGCTTTCTGAACTAAGTCTACTCCAATGAATAGAACTTTGATTGAGTCCCAAACTTCCTTTGTAGTCGAGCACTGTGCTACCTGCATTAGGACATCTTCGGGCAATGTTTGAAAGATCATTGCCTTTGATGTATGTGCTTTCTTCTCATCCACCGCATCTTCAGCATCAATTGTTCCCCACAGACCATGGGCCTTCAATATTGTTTCCATCAACAATGCCCACGTCGTGTAGTTTGTTTCAGTCAATTTTGGACATTGTAGTAAAACATTTCCTTGTTCTCGAACTGATGCACTGCTTGATGCGTTATCATGTTTGTCACCTTCTTTTTCTACCATGCTTGCTTGCTTGCTTTTAACTTGCTTATTTCTTACAAATCAGAACCGAGATGGTTTCTGGTTTTCTTGCTCTTGTGTTTAATCAAAAGATCAAAACACTTACTTACTACTGGCCAACTTGCTAACCAGGTTTTCTTGCTAAACTTGCTCAATATTGACCAACTTGCTAATCAATATTGTATTTCCAGACCCACTTGCTAATCTGGCTCTTGCTTGCTTTGATCAAAATAATTGATCCTTTCTTGCTGATATTAAACCTCAATGATTCTAATTTCTTGTTGGTTTGAATCAAGGGTTCTACTTGCTATTTGAATTTTAAGGTTCGGAACTTGCTATGAACCTAAGGATTCGGTTTTGACTTGCTAAGAATCACTAGGATTCGGTTTTTACTTGCTTGCTTTCTTTCTCCCCCCTTACTTTTTTCTTTCTAAGAACAATCTTAAAAAAACTTCCTTCTTTTGTCCCTTTTATTTTTCCTTCCTTAATTAAAATATAAGATTTTTTCAAAAAAAAATCCTTATAATTTTAATTAAAGTATATCTTAATATAAAAAATCTTTATAGATAAAAACGTTTGTTGTTTTTTTATTTATTAATAAAATCTCTTTATTAATTTTCTATTTAACCTAATTCTAAAATTGGGTCAAAAGGAATTTGGGAAGAAATGGAAACGTAAACCTTCTTGGCGGTTCCTTCAATCAGCGATGCTTCTTCAAGGTGAAATCGTCACCTTCTTCTCTGGGTTCCTTCTTCAATCGCTTTCTTCTCCGGCGATTCTTCTTCAATCGCTTTGTTCTCCGGCGATTTTTCTCCGATTGAGCCCTTTGACTCTGATTCGATTTTGCACCGATTTGGTTCGATTCCTCCTGAATCGATGGCTGTGTTCGATTTTCTTTCTGAGAATCGATTCGGTTTCTTCTGTATCGATTTCTCCTAAATCAAAAGCTTCTTAAATCGGTTGAATGGAACAGGTATCTTCCTTCTTACTTGCGGCTACTTTCTCCAGAATCGTCTTGCTCTGATACCAATTGTTGGAATAAAACTTGCTATGATGAACAAAATCACAGGTAATATATAAATATACTTGCCATTGATTGATACTTGCAACTTTTGTTCATGCAAATCACAAATACATTGACCCTATTTATACACATTGAAAAGGTGCCATCGAACCATCGCAATGGTTCGGTAAAGGTTGTGTTGTTTCATGAAGCATCACACCTCTTCATGAATGGTCACACCCTTTCACTAAAATAACTACTTATAAATATATATATATATATATATATATATATATATATATATATATATATATATATATATATATATATATATATATACTTTCTGACTTACTAATTTTAACCCAAAAGTTTAGGTTAACTATCAACAGCCCACCTTCTCCCATTGCAAGGTTTTCTTAGTTTTGATCTATTGTCATATTTTATATTAGTAAATGTGAATTATCTAAAGTATAATTTGTTTGTCAGGTTATCTCATGTTCAGTCCAAATCTCCCATCAGGCAAACTGTCATGTCGTTTGATGGAAGGTGACAAATGCCTTTTTCTGTTCTGTAATATTGTTGTAGTACATATGTGGTCGTCTAGTATGTTTGTTTAGCATGTTTACTTTGTAAATTTATGCACAATACTGAGTTGTTGTGAAGAAGGAACCATTTGTCTTTGGGTTACATTCGCAACCTCGTAGCTTGACCGACCAAGTTGTACCTTGCTTGTATAGTTGTTGATGAGGCAATCTTGACCGACCATGTTGTACCTTGTTTAGAACATCAATGATGTTTGTTTGGTTTGGTTTTAGATTATTCGCATGGTCTTATGGGAAGATGTTTGCATACATCATGAAGCAGGCAACCAACTTTTGCTCACTGTCGAGCTTCAGCAACTTGTTCATTGCATCGGCTCATTGTAGCGCTGCATTTTCTATTTCTTCTGACTCGGTGTGTTTTTGCAAGTATGTTGGTTGTTTTAACCTATCAAATGTTTCATCGAAGTTAACTATCAATAAAAAATAACTACTTATTCTTTCTTACATTTATGCACATTTGCCTTAGTTTCATACATGTACCTTGTCTCTAACGTAGACTAAAATTTCCCACTTCCATATTTGTACCCTTTGTCCAAATAATAAAGAACCTTCTATTCATATGGATAACAAGTATTGATTTTATTATAAGTTTTAACTGTAACATTATAATTGAACCATTTTGATCCATATATTGAAATGATTTGTCATAGCAAACCTCTTTACCAAACATCACAACGTATAAAGCCCACAAGGTTGTAAACTATCAACAATCTCTGCCCAATTTTTTTTCCACAATTACACATTATATTTAAATATGCAATTTGGGCAGTCCCCACATATAAAGTAGGTGAAAATCAAAACAATGGTACACACAATGAAACAAGATTTGAATGGAAGTTTTGCAATTGCATTGATGTATGAAGAACAACGAGCATTAGGGCTCGAAACATAAAAAAGAACCCACATAAAAAACAACGATCATTGATGAATATAACTAATAAACACATCAGAAATACAATGAGAGAGACAAGGAGAGAGAGAGAGAGAACGCCGGTGAATGGGGGAGAGAGAGAGTTAGAGAGGGAGAGATTCTGGTAGGTCAGCAGAGTGGGTAAAAGAGTGGGCAAGAGATAGCGAGAACGTAGGCAATAGGGCAGCCGGTAATCAGAGCTACCAAAAGATAGTCTATAATCGGAAAATGACGTCATTCTTGTTTTACAATTTCTCGGAGGACTGGGATGTACCGCAACTGTGGAGAGCGTTCAAACGATACGGAGAGGTTGGAGATATATACATAGCAAGTCGGAGAACAAGAAATGGAAAAATATTCGGGTTCGTGAGATTAAAAAATGTATCGAACGAAATATACATGGAAAAGAAACTGAACGAGATATGGATTGGAACCTACAAACTTCGAGTGTTCTTGACGAATAAAGAACGAAACAACAAGGAGGAAAACAGGAAAACCACAGCGAGAGATTGGGGTATGTACTAAACCAAGCAACTTGTCCAATGAACACCTTGAGGAAGAAGACGTTCAGCGAAGTGGTGAGAGAAAAATCAACGGGGGAGCAAGGGGAAGGAACACGAGTAAAGGAAATCTTAGGATCGTGGAAGGCGGCGATGAAAAGACTTCGCTATTGTCTGATCGGAAACGTTGAATCAATCGAAAACGTCAAAACCATCCAAAAACTATGCAAATAGGAAAATCTAACGGTGAATGAGGTGAAATATTTGGGAGGACGTAACATCCTAATAACATTCGAAAAAGAGGAAACAATGACAAACATACTAAAGAATAAAATGCACGAATTGCACGTATGGGTAAAGGGATTACGGAAATGGTCGGAGGGTTTTTGCTCGGCGGAAAGGTTGACATGGTTAAAGATATATGGCGTCCCACTTCATGCATGGAATAATGAAACTTTCAAGTCCATTGGAGTAACTTGGAGTTCGCTAAAGTTTTAGTGGCAACATCACTCCGATCAAACATTGACGACCTACGCTGCATCAAAGTAGAGAATCTATACTATAGAATCAGAGTGGTGGAAGAGGGGATGGGACAGATGCTACAATGGGGAGAAGTAGTCTCCGAGAGTGAAAGGGAGGATATGGAGTCGGAGGATCAGTCGGAAGGGTCGGAAGAAGAAAACGGTGAGGATGATTGGGTGGTGGAAGAAAGTGTCTTCGACGGTAAGGATAATGGTGAGAATGCCGAGAAAAAGGACGAAGAAGGTGGGAGCAATGAGCAGGAAAATCGAGAAGGAAAGGAGGGGGCAAACCAACAGTTGGTCGAGAACCAATCGGCGGCAACAACAGAGGTCGTCGAAAACGGGGTCGTGTCGCCGGAGATAGGAGGAGTAGATGAAGCGGCAATAAGGGGCAGAAAGTCATTGGGTGGAGAATGATGACGGTAGGGGAGTAAGGGGACAGGAAAGAGTACAAAAGACGACGGCGGAAATTGTATGTCAAAGGGAGGTCACATGGGAGGCAATCCAGAAAAATGGGATGGTAGCTAATAAGTCCCAATCTCAACCAAACTTACAAGCCCAAACTAATTTTAAAAAATCTTCTAGTGTGACCCAACCAACTTGTGGCCCATATTTGAGATCATTAGCACTAGATCACGATGGGATAACGAAGGATGAAGAAAAACACAGTAAACAGAAAATCAAGGGTGGAACTGGTAAAGAAACAAAAAACGATTCTGGTAGAGAAAAAAGAGGGAGATCGGGTGATGGGTCAAAAGGAAGAAAAGGAGAATCGGTGGGGATCGGAAGCGGAAGAGTAAGCTTCCACGTACTCAAGCAGAAGGCGAGAATGGCGGCTCAGAAGAAGGGGAAAAAGCAGTAGATAGTACGAAAGGGGAAAAGGCCAGGAAAATAATTCAGATTGGAAGCATGTCGGAGAACCAAGCCTCAATCTCAAACGAGATGAAAAGTACAGATGTATCGGAACATTTGGAGAATTTTGGGGCCAAAATCGGATTGATTTGGGAGAGCAAAGCGGGGGCGGAGAGTCAAAGCGAAAACGGCAGCAAATGATGGACAAGTAAGTTTCCTCGGTATCGTATTTCTACACGATATGAAGATTATTTCGCTTAATATACGAGGCTTGGGTATGATGGAGAAAAGAAAGTGGGTTCGGGAGTTAGTAGTAAAAGAAAAAGCTTCTATGTTCGGAGTGCAAGAAACAAAACAAAAACAATGGGAAGAGATAGAAGTGATAAAACTTTGGGGGTACGATGATGTAGATTATATACAGTCAGAGGCGATGGGAAATTCCGGGGGTTTACTCCTGATGTGGGATAGGAAAGAATTTGAGTGCAAATTCCATATCATAGTGATAAGTGCTCAATTTTGAGTACTTAAGCACTTGTTTCTTTAGTTTAGTTAGGACTTTTTCATTCTAAAATCCCAACTTTGAGTCCTTTTTATCTTGTTTTACTTTCTTGGAGCTAAGGATCATGGTTTGCTTGTTTTACTATGTTGGTAGGCTAATTTTAGTGTTTTTGGCAAAATCAACCAAAACAGGGTATTGCTGCAGCAGTGGTGCAGCATGGATCTGGTGATCAAGGGGATGAAGAAGACGAATTCATGAGCTGGAAATTATTATTTTGGGATTAATCTGATATTTTGTAACCCTTGAAACACTATTTGAATTGTAATGGTAGTTTAAGTAATTGTTTAGTTGGGTATTGTACTTTTGGTTAACTAGTTGTACTTGCTAGTTGGTGTAGTTCACTTTGTTTACCAAAGATGCCCCTCCCTTTTGTTATATATAGAGGGGCTATCTAGCTTTAGAAAGAATATATCCTTGGAACTGATCTCAATCAGTTCTAAATGCTTTGTAGTTTATTTCCAGAAATCTTATGAATGTTCTTCCAATCTTCAAATCTTCAAGTGTTCCTCATTTAAGTTTTCTTTGTTCTTATATACACGTATGCATTGCTGCAGCACTGGAGAGTATCCTAAATGCACATTTTACTTCCTTTATTACTTTTGTATCTTTAGCTTTAACTTTAATGCTCTTACTTTTCAGTATTTACTCCTGCTAGTTATAGATCTACATTCCATTTGTACTCTTGTCATTTATTGTGTCTTTCTTACATCCTTGTCTTTACATTTTTAGTCATTTACTTTAGTTATTCTTTACTTACAAGTCTTTTATTCTTCCAATCATCATGTTTACCTTCCAAGTACTTTGCATTTACTTTGTTTCATTTATTGTAATGAGTAGCTAATCTTCTTAGTTAGGGTGTGAGACAAAGGGTGTTATGATGACCAAAAGAAAGTAGGTTTTTTTGTGGCAAAAATGATGTTTTATTATTCCAACCCAAGTTCTTTCAAGATAACAAAATCATTCGACAAATTGGTCACTTTGATAGTGTTAAAGTGTCATGGACCTAGAGATAGGCCATTGAATAGCACGTCAATTTGGATAACTTAAGTGGTTATATCGAGAGAGTAACTTGAAATGAGAGTTGTACTTTTGTTTTCCAAAATGATTCATTCTTGATAAGTTGTCATTTTCTCAAGGGATTAAAATGGAATAGACTTAGAGATAAGCTATTTAGGAGTATAAAAACTTAGGAGGTATGGGGGTTATATCGAGAGAGTAACTTTTAACAAAGAGAACTTGTTTTGCCATATACTTTGAGAACTCCATTTCCATCGTTCCATTATCTTGGGTTCTGCTCAGAGATGAGATTGCTCTAGCTACGAGAATCATGGGATGGTGAGAGTCCGAGAGGAACGTGTCTCAAGGTAGATAATAAAACTAGTTTTTGTCACTGCTATGCTGCAACATCACTGCAGCATCATGCTGTAGCATTGTTGTAGCATTGGTCTGCTGGAATTTGGTTTATCATAATATCACAAGTCTTACACCCTTTTTAATCTAGTTAATTAGAATCTGTGTTAATCATCAACCAACCAATCAAAGATATTTTCTTCCAAATCGTCATTTGAAATCACTTCTTTCATTATACTTTAATAGCAATTTTAACTCCAATCTCTGTGGGACGATACTCGATATTTTACCACTTTATTACTTGATTGACGACTTAGTTCTAACTAAGTATACTTGCTTATTGGTTCTATTATCCACACGTCTATAGGTGTATTCAAAGCAAACACTCATCAAGTTTTTGGCGCCGTTGCCGGGGATTGGTAAGCTAAAAGTCTATAAAAGTATTTTTAAAGATTTGATTTTTCTAATACCGTTTGGGAATTTTAAAGATTTTCTGAAAGTGGTGTATGCTAAGAATATCACGTGGGGAACTTTTAGAATTAGATCCTGATATTGAGAGAACTTTTCATCAAAGAAGAAGAATTCAAATAACATCAAATTCTCTCAATATGGAGGACGGTCCCCCACCCGGTTTTGAAAATAGACCACCAAGACCACCACTTTTAGGAAATCCCGTTCGACTGCCTTTGGAAAATCCTGTGAGACCACCTTTAGAAAATCCAATACGGCCTCCGCTAGCTTTTAATCCACCACTTTTTGGTAACCCACCATTTCATCCATTTCAACAAAATCCACCTTTTCAACAAAATCCACCACTTCATAATCATAACAATGAATACGGAGATGATAACGGATCTGTTGGTAATATTGAACCACTTAACATCATTGATCTTGCAAACTCGAAAGATGGAAGAATTATGGACTATGCAATCCCGAACTTTGAGCAATTAAATTCTGGGATTGTTAGGCCACAATCAGATACTTTACATTTTGAACCAAAACCCATCATGTTCCATATGTTGCAAGCCAATGGTCAATTTGCCGGATTACCGTCGGAGGATCCCCATTCCCATTTAAAATCTTTTATGGAGATCACCGATGTTTTTCTAATCCCTGGATTTTCACCGGAAGCCTTAAGGCTCACATTATTTCCATTTTCTCTAAGGGATAGGGCAAGAGTATGGTTCAATTCATTAACACCAGGTTCGGTATCATCTTGGAGTGATATGGCTGAAAAGTTTTTGCGGGAATATTTTCCACCTACCCGGAATGCTAAGTCCAGGAACGAAATTTGCATGTTTAAACAAATGGACGATGAAGCAATTCCCGATGCTTGGGAAAGGTTTAAAGAATTGTTAAGGAAGTGCCCTCACCATGGCATTCCCTACTGTATTCAACTCGAGACGTTTTACAGTGGACTTGATTCTAGTGCAAAACAAATGCTCGATGCGACTTCAGGAGGGGCCTTTACCTTTAACACCTACAATACCGGGTATGAAATTCTTGAAAAGATTTCAGCAAATAATGGACAATGGGCTGATCCAAGAGCTCAAACTTCAACTCAAAAGAAGACTGCCGGGTTGCCTGAGGTTGATGCATACACTGCATTGACAACACAACTTGCTTCTATGACTAATGTGCTTAAAAACATCACTTCAGGTCAAGGAGCACAACCACCTGCCACTAAACCTCATGCACCTGTCCTTTCTGTGCAATGTGTATGTTGTGGTGAGGAACATTCTTATGAACACTGTCCTCATAATTCGGAATCTGTAAACTATGTTCAAAACAGACCAAATCCTCACTCCAACACATACAATGCCAATTGGAAGCAGCATCCAAACTTCTCTTGGAATAGTCCATGTTTAAATCCGCCTGCACAAAAATCACAAGGGAATTCTAATTTTAAAAATCAAGTAAGCAGTTCCCAAAACCATTACAATGGAAATTTTCAAAACAACCATCATCAGAATAATCGTCATCAAGGTTTTCAGAATAATCAACCACCTTTTCAAAACCAAAATCATGCACCTCCACATGATGACTCAAATCTTTCTTTGGAAGCACTCATGAAAGGGTTTATGACCCAAACTCAAGCTTCAATCAGAAATCTTGAAACTCAAGTCAGTCAACTTGCTTTAAATCAAAGTACTAGGGCCTCAAGAACTTTACCTAGTAACACTGAAATCCCAAAGGCCCCAGGAAAGGAACATGTAAAAGCAGTAACTCTTAGGAGTGGGAAGGAATTACCTGAAACTGTGGAAAAGGAATTTGGCCCTTTAACCAAAACAGATTTTGAGAAATTATCCAAAGCCAATCCTACTCTAGAGATTCAGGTTATTCCAAAACCACCAAGTCAAAAAGAAGACCAAGACCCTAAGATTACAAGTTCAAGTCCAATCAACACCAAAAGCGTATTTTAACCATCTGGCTCAAAACTTTCAAACCAGGCTGTTGTCAAACCAGTTCCCCCTTACATCCCCTATCCTCAAAGGATGAGGAATGAGAAAGAGGAACTGCAATTCAAAAAGTTTTTGGATGTTTTCAAACAATTGCACATCAACATACCTCTTGTTGAAGCAATTGAGCAGATGCCCAATTATGCCAAGTTCCTTAAGGATATTTTGAGTAAAAAGAAGAAGCTGATTGAGTATGAAACTGTAGCCCTCACTGAAGGTTACAGTGCTCTGTTTTCCAACAAAATACCCCCTAAGCAAAAAGATCTGTCAGGATCGAATCTTAACAAGACTAATAATACTTAGAACTCAGAATTAAAGAATCTGCGGAATAGAACTTTAATTCACACAATCAAAGAACAATATATCAGAAAACACAAAGCTGTTTGTATTCACTGATTCAACTCACAAGCTTACAACCAAACCTCAATCTTGATGAACAGGCTCAATCAAGACGACTTCTACTTCTCTAGAAATAGGGTTCTAAACCTTGAGGTTAATTCTCTCTAAAACAAAACGTATTCTAAAAAACTCTCGTATATCGCATATATCGCCTATGTGTCATATTGTCAATAGCTATCTATCAACATCTATTTATACAAAATAATTACAAGATAACTATCAAAACAAAATTGATCTTCAGAATATTCTTTCACGATTATCTTCAATCATTCCATCTTTATCTCCAATATCTTCGCATACCAAACTTATCACATCAGCAATATTAACTTCATTCAGCATGAGCAGTACTAATATTCTCCAGCAGCATTAATTCATTCCAGCAGCATTAACTTGACTCAGCAGTACTAATATTTTCCAGCAGCATTAATGCATCAGCAGTACTAACCTTGTTCCAGCAGTATTAACTTTGTCTTGCAGTAGTAACTATGTTCTGGCAGTACTAACCTTTACTGGCAGTAGTAACTTTGCTCTAGAAGTAGTAATGTTGTTCTGGCAGTATTATCCATACTTAGCAAATCTTCAGTTCCCAACAATCTCCCCCTAACTTGACTTTTAGAAAGAGAAGTCAAGTTCTTCAGATGATGATGCTTCCAAAACTTAATCTTGAACACACAAGTCAGGATTCAATCCCAAACTTTGATTGATGATCCTTCTTACCAGGTATCTTGCCATCTTAGAATCTTTGTTACCCACCAACTTAGTTTTTAGCATTCCTTTCAACCTTGTCATGCTGTGCTTGTATACTTTATCCACCAAATAATACTCATGATATGCATAGTCAAGTGTTATGACATACACACCACAGTTTTCAATAAGCATCCAGTTGGTAACAGCTTGAAATTGCCTTTCTGTCAAATACTTAACTGCTTCTGTATTGAACATTAGACACAAGTATTCAAGTACCATTTTGGTGATGGACATTCCATTCTCAGTCAGCATATTTCCATAAAGCTTCATTCCTACCTTGAACACCTCCTCAATGTCAGATCTAGAGCACATCCTGATAAGTCTTCCCCATGTAGAACTGACCTCAAACTTCCCATCTGCTCTTTTTACTCTAATGTACTCCTTTCTCTGATCTCTCAAAGTATCCCAGAAGATGATCTCAGGAGCCATAGAAGCTAATGGTTTAACTTTGATTGTACTAGTATCAACCACAGTAATATACATATCACATTGAGCATTTGTTGGTGATTGTACATTGCTTGGTTGACCTGATGGAGTTGCCACTTCTTCTTCAGCAACTTTTTGATCATCTTTCTCTTTCACAACTTCCTCCTTAGCTTCTTCTACAGTGGGTTCCACCCTAGGCTTCTTTACAACTTTCTTCTTTGAAGCTATAGACTTTGTTCTTGGTTCTTTTGAGTGATTTAACAGCTTCAGGAATGGTTTCAGCTGTTTCCTTTGTTTCTGCTGCTTCAGGGATGGTTTCTGCTGTTTCCTTTGTTTCTGCTGCTTGAATGGTTTATGCTGCTTTTTGACTAGCAGCATTAACCATATCTGCTGCTCTATCTGTTACTACTTCTTTTATAATCTTTGATACTGCTGCTTCAACACTATTCTTCACAATCTCAAATACCTCTGCTTCAATCTCAGATTTAGTTACTGTAGATACAGATACTGTTTCCTTCTCACTTTCAGATACTGCTGCATCAACAAGACTCTTAATAATTTCAGCTACTGCTGCTTCAATCTCAGATACTGCAGCATTAACTGTTTCTACTGCTTTTTCTGTGGTTTCTGCTGCTTTAAACTCAGATACTACTTCCTTCTCATTTTCTGCAGTTTCAGTTACTGCTGCTTTCTCACTTTCTGCTTCCTTTGCAACTTCTGCAACCTGCTCAGCCTCTCCCTCAACCTTATGCTCATTCTCCCCCTCAACCTTTGCATCCTCAACCTTATGCTCATTCTCCCCCTCAACCTTTGCATCCTCCATGTTTAGTTCAGTTTCTAACTCCCCCTTTTTGGAAGCATCAGTGGTTGATCTTCTCCTTTTCAGAACATACTGAGCTTTCTTCCTTCTTTGCAGTAGCTTGGTGATCATCTTCTTATTCTTCTCTATCTTGGTGTGTTGATAAAAAACCACCTTCTTAAGCTCATCAATCTCCTTCTGCTGATTCATGACATCAATGTTGATGTTGGCAATGGTTTCCATCAATTCCTCATAAGTATATCTATCCTCACCTGGTTTAGAAGTGTTTACCTCCCTTGCAGGATCATTGGAAGTTTTAGTAGGTGTCTCTTGCCTAGCAAAAGCACAACCTACTCCCATGGTTTCTTGGCGCCTGGGTCCTCTGAATGTTTTCACATTCTGAGTTGACGTGGGGAAGGTCTTAGTGATGTTACCACTGTCCTTCTCTTTGCTAGCAGAAGTAGTGGCAGCCTTGCAGCCCACATGCTCATCCTTCTCCTTAGAGAGCACCTTCTTGGGGTTGGGAGACACCCCTGTGGTTACCCTTTTGATATTCTCTATTGGATAATGCTCCAATAGAGGGCTTGTAGGCTTTGGGCTATTAGGAGATACATCAAGGGAAGGAACCTTGTGTACCTTTCTTCTTTCAAACTTTTTGGTGATTTTGGGAGTGGGTCTTAAAAGAATGGACTGTGGGATTTCTTTGGTGATGGAAGGTTGGGATTGGTCATCAGTGGGTGTGTCTAATGGGGGCCTTGACCCTGATGCCATACCTTCAGTGGTGTGGGACACAACCATCATTGTAGAGAACAATGGTGTGTCAACTCCTTCCGAGTCCCTAGGAATTCTTCTCATATTTGAGAAAACCTTCCCTTTAGGGGGTTTTGGCACATATACCTCAACAGACTGAGGTAAATCCGTCAATTCATGGTTAATTACTTCTTAGACAAACCTGGGATACATGTAAAAGCTCTTTTTGGATTCTAGGTTTGCCACAAGATCATTAAAAATCATTGCTGAAAAATTGAACTTTCTGGCAGTGGTTAAGCAGACCAAGGCATAAGCAATGGTACTGCTAAACTCACTCCATCCAGTTGTTTTCTTTGAAATACAGTGCATAAGAGTATGAACAAGAAATCGCCATTGGGTGAAAAACTTTGACTTGTAGAATTTAAAAATTCCGATGGGACCTTCATACCCCATTCTTGGTAAGGTCGAGAAAAGTTCATCATTAGAGAGATAGGTTATACCTGAGGCATCATCTAAGTGAAGAGTGATGCGAATAACCTCCTCTGTGACCTTCAAGGGTTTTTCACAAACCCTTGTTCGAATGATTTTCTACCCATCTTCGAATATAACAGTGGCATTCTCCCAAAATTGCTTTTGATGCTCGATATATATGGTTGGGCACACTGTTAGGGCATGAGAGATGTGTGTGGACTTGAGAAAATCCACAATATCATGAAATCTTGCGGCCTGCTTTGGCTTCTGAAGCATCGCAATCTGATTGTGCTCATCGACAAACTCCATTGTCGTCATTCTTCCTGAGGATTTGGATAGAGAACACAGAGATTCTAGGGAGAAAAGGTTAGAACGAGAGAGAGATAAATTGAATGCAAAGAGACGTTATGAACTTTGGCGGGCTGAAAGAGTATTTATAGCAGTACTAGCCCTGATTTTCTTTAGAAGCAGTGTTAACGACTTAGCAGTATTAACGACTGAGCAGTATTAACTGCAAGGCAGTATTAACTACACAGCAGTATTAACTACACAAGCAGTATTAACTACTAAGCAGCATTAACAACAAAGCAGTATTAACTACACACAGTATTAACTACTAAGCAGTATTAACAACAAAGCAGTATTAACTACACATACAGTATTAACTACTAAGCAGTATGAACTACAGAGCAGTATTAACTACACATGCAGTATTAACTGCTAAGCAGTATTAACTACAAAGCAGTATTAACTACAAAGCAGTATTAACTACTAAGCAGTATTAACTACAAAGCAGTATTAACCACTAAGCAGTATTAACTACAAAGCAGTATTAACTACTAAGCAGTATTAACAACAAAGCAGTATTAACCACTAAGTAGTATTAACTACAAATTGGCAGTAGAAAATATGTACTAGCAGTAGTAACTCTGTACTGGCAGTAGTAACTATACTTACACTTTGCAGCACTTGTCAATCTGAGGCATACTGAGGTTCATAGAAAACTAGTTAGTAACACCAAATATACAAAGAAATACAGGTATATAGAAAAAAAAAATCATAAATTTATTCAAGGTTGATCAAGCCCACACTTGCTACCAAGAAAGTGAATCTACCCACATCAAAGGCTTTTGTGAATAGATCTGCAAACTGGTCATTGGTATGAACTTTAGCAACTTGAATCAATTTCTTTTCATTACAGTCTCTAATAAAGTGATACCTGATCTCTATGTGCTTTGTTTTTGAGTGTTTGACAGGATTGTTTACAATGCTAATGGCACTGTTGTTGTCAATGAAGATTGGAGTGTGAAGAAATGTTACCCCATAGTCCAACATCTGATTCTGAATCCATAACACCTGAGAACAGCAACTTGCAGCAGCTATATACTCAGATTCTGTTGTAGATAAGGACACTGTGGTTTGTTTCTTGCAATGCCATGATACAAGTCTTGCACCCAAAAATTGACATCCACCTGAAGTAGACTTCCTATCCATGTTAGCTCCACCTAAGTCACTGTCTGAGTATGCAAGCAAGTCAAATGAAGATTCATAAGGATACCAAAGACCTAATCTAGGTTGCCCTCTTAGGTATCTAAAAATTCTTTTGACTGCATGCAGGTGTGATTGCTTAGGTGTAACCTGAAATCTGGCACAAACACATACTGGAAACATAATGTCTGGTCTAGAGGCTGTGAGATACATGAGTGATCCAATCATAGATCTGTAATGATGGACATCCACATCCCCCCCCTCAAGATCTGTAGTGATCTGTTTGTGTGTCTCCATTGGTGTGCTTGCTGGCTTTGAGTCTGTTAAACCATACTTGTCCAGGATGTCTTTCACATATTTGGATTGGCTTATGAAAATCCCATCTTTCCTCTGTTTCACCTGAAGCCCAAGGAAGAAAGTAAGTTCTCCCATGGAACTCATCTTGAAGCTCTTGTGCATTAACTCTTCAAACTCTTTACACATGTGATCATTTGTGGATCCAAAGATGATGTCATCCACATAGATTTGAACAAGTAGTGTGTCTTTCTTTCTCCTCTTAATGAACAAGGTCTTGTCAATGACTCCTCTTTCAAAATCAATTTTCAAGAGATAGGTAGACAGGGTGTCATACCATGCTCTTGGGGCTTGATGTAAACCATAAAGTGCCTTCTTCAACTTGTACACTCTGTCAGGGTGCAATGGATTCTCAAATCCAGGGGGTTGACAGACATATACTTCTTCATCAATACTTCCATACAGAAAAGCACTTTTTACATCCATTTGGTAGACCTTGAACTTCATGTATGAGGCATAGGCTAGAAATAGCCTAATTGCTTCAATCCTTGCCACTGGAGCAAAGACTTCCTCATAGTCTATGCCCTCTTCCTGAGTATACCCTTGTGCAACCAGCCTTGCTTTATTTCTGATCACAATTCCTCTGTCATCCTTCTTGTTTCTGAAAATCCACTTGGTGCCAAATGCTCTATGTCCTTTTGGAAGGTCCACCAAGTCCCAAACATCCTGTAATTTAAACTGTAGCAGCTCCTCTTGCATTGCTTCTATCCAACTTGGATCTTTCATAGCATCATAAGCCTTTTTGGGCTAAATTTGGGATAGAAAGCAAGTAAGTACAGTATTAACTGTATTCTGCTGATCTTGTAGCTCTTGAAGTCTGCTTTGATTCCTAGTCATCATGGGAGAAGCAATGTCTCCTATAACCAACTTAGGAGGATGATTTTTCTGAGTTCTGGATGGATGACCAGATTCCTCTTGTAAGTTTACATCCAGATTTGACTCATTTAAGTCTGGATTTTCTTCAGCTTCTTCAGTCACTTCAGACTCTATTCTTCTCTCTTCTTCATTCTGAATGGGTTCAGCTTCCTTTTCTGGTTCACATAAGTCAACAGGATCAATGGTAGGGAGTGGAAATATCACAGACTGAATACTGTTATCTGATGGTGGTGCATCCCTTTGTCATGCATTTACATCACTACTGAAACCCAAAGAATTAGTGAGTGAATCAATGTCAAATAGCCAATCAGGACCTGAACCAATAGGATTTGGTGTGTGCTCATTGCATTTGACATTGTCACTTTCTTCAATTATTCTAGAAGAGGTATTAAACACTCTGTAAGCCTTACTCTGAGATGAGTAACCAACAAGAAAGCCATCATCTGCTTTGCTATCAAACTTACCTAAGTGAGATTTGGTATTGAGAATTGTACAAGGACACCCAAATGGTTTGAAAAATCCAATAAATGGTTTCTTTTTCAGAAAAAGCTCAAAAGGTGTCTTGTTTTTAGGCTTTATGACCAAAACTCTGTTTTGAACATAACAAGCAGTATTAACTGCTTCTGCCCAAAAAGTAGTGGGTAATTTTGAATCAGCTAACAGAGATCTAGCAGCCTCAATCAGTGTCCTATTCCTTCTCTCAGCAACACCATTCTGTTGTGGAGTCCTAGGAGCACTGTATTGTCTCTCAATTCCTTTTTTCTCACAAAAGGTGTTTAGATCAAAGTTTTTAAATTCTGTCCCATTATCTGATCTAATGACTTTCACTTTTTGATTTGATTGGTTTTCAATTCTAAGAATAAAAGATTTGATCAGTCCACTTGTCTCATCTTTAGTTCTCAGAAAATATACCCAAGTAAATCTAGAGTAATCATCAACAATAACTAAACAGTATGACTTCTTGCCAATGCTCATGACATTTGTAGGGCCAAACAGATCCATATGCAACAACTGAAGAGGATTTGAGATAGTGTTTATCTCTTTGGACTTATGAGAAGTTTTGTGTTGTTTGCCTTTGAGACATGCAACACAATGATCATCACATGAATAGACTTTTGATGGTAAACCCCTAACAAGATTATTTTTAACAAGTTTATTCATTGTTTTAAAATTCATGTGACACATCCTTCTGTGCCAAAGTGATGATTCATCTATTGTAGCTTTTGAAACCAAACAATTTAGAGATGAATCAGATGAAACACTTTCTAAATCTAAACAATACACATTATCCTTTCTAGGAGTTCTCAATAGTATCATGTTTTCATCAACTACTTTGAATCCAGGAGCAAGAATAATGCATTCAGAATCAGTAAATAATATACTATGTTTCTTGTCACAGACATGTGATACACTTAACAGGTTGTATCTCAATTGCTCAACATAGTAAACATCCTCAAATGTCATCTTACCTTTTGACACATCACCTTTACCACTTATCTTACCTCCTGCAGGATTATTTCCAAAAGCAACATGTCCTCCATCAATTCTTTTGAAATTCTTGAGGCAGGCCATGTTACCTGTCATGTGCCTGGAACAACCACTATCAACATGCCAGATGCTCTTCCCCTTGAGCTGTTGGTTGCCCTGCACATCAGATAAATCAGTTAGTTTTTATTGGGAACCCAAGCCGAAGTGGTCTTGGGTCTCCCTTGCTCATCAAAGTACTTGCACTGGATTTTGATGAGATTTTCAAACTTAGGTACTGCAGAACTGGAGTACTTTGTCAATATGATTGGTCTAGCAGCACAAAAACTAGAAGCAGTATTAACCTTGGAAGAAGTACTAACAGTGTTAGCAGCACTAACACTGCTAGCAGCAGTATTGTTCTTAGAAGTGGTACTAACAGAGTTAGCAGCACTAACACTGCTAGCAGTAGTATTCTCTTTAAAAGCAGTACTAACAGTGTTAGCAGTACTAACACTGCTAGCAGCAGTATTGTCTTTAAAAGAAGTACTAACAGTGTTAGCAGCACTAACACTGCTAGCAGCAGTATTGGCAGTAGTATTGCTTCTAGCAGCACTATCCTTGTCAGCAGTACTATCTGAGGTAGCAGTACTAACATTAGTGCTTTTGGGGACCCATATATTGATACATTCCTTTTCAGTCTGTTTTCTCATGTGGCTTTTGGTTTCAGCTTGTTTCTTAGCCACATTATTCCTTGCAGGCTTCCTATAACCAGAAGATTTTTGAAAACTTCTTTGAAAACTTTTCTTTTGGTTAATAGGATTGAAATAACAGTGTTTGGCAAGATGATTCAATTTGCCACAAATAAAACAAGGTTTTGGTCTGTTAATCCTTTGCAGATCAACTCCTTGCTTTTGTGCCCACTGGTTATTCCAATTTCTTTGATTTCCCCTCTTTTTATCATGTTTTTGGGGCTTATTCTCTTTAGATTTCTTGAAAGAACAATGTTCACAAGTATTAGAGTTCACAACAGTGGTCTGTGTATAATGAAATCCCTTTCCCTTTCCAGTCCTTTTCATCTCATTGTTCTTAATACATGGACTTACACATTCCTCATCAGATCCTTCTTTTTCAGTCTTCTCCTCAACAACTACTTTATCTAATGGATCTACTTCAGTGGCTCCTTCAGGTAAGTCCTTCCTATCCTTGGTTTCTAATAGGTCTGACTTAGGAGGGATGTAGTTGTTGTTGTAGGGAGGGGGTGTGGCATTGTACCCTATGCCTGGTTTCAACTTACTATGGATTTGAGAGTTGATTATGTTGTCCATGACTTTAGAGGCACAATTAAACTTTTCTACATCAAGTTTAACTTTCTCAAGCTCTCCTTTTAGTTTCTCACACTCTTCCCTGGATTCTCTAAGCTGGAACTCTAGACCATCCTTTTCCCATTTCCAGTAGTTTGTATCATAGGAGTGTTGAAGTTCATTGGCTTGAAAAGCCCTAATCTGTTCTTCAAACTTCTCAACAATTACTACATAGTCTTTTCTGTCCTTTTCTAATCTCTTAAGGTCATCACACATTCCCTGATTGTGATCTCTATACCTTTTAACAGTGTCTATACAAGCTTGAGTACAGAGATTAGATTTTACCTCAGTGGGAAGATCTGAAACTTCAGCCATAAGTGCTTGATTTTGGATGGCCTCTTCTGCTTGATCACTCCAATCAAATCCCATTCCTTGTTGAGAGACAAGAGCTTGAATAGAGTTTCTGTTTTGATTGGAACTTCCAGTCTGAGTTTGTTGATGGCTGTTGTGAGATGTTCCACCTCTGCATTCCCTGGCAAAGTGTCCCATCTTGTGACACTTGTAGCATTCAACTTTGGACTTGTCAAATCCAGCACCATCTTCTCTTCTTTGGGAAAAGTTGTTTCTCCATGTCCTCTTTATGAATCTCTTCACCCTCATAGACAGCATAGCCATCTGCCACTTGATATCCATCTCTTCAAGATCATCAGCATTAATCTGTTCTAAGTCATCATTAATCAATGAGGAATTAACATGACTAGAAAAGAAGGCTTCTAGTACTGAATCATTGGTCTTTTCCTGATTGACTCCTCCAGCAGCACTAACTGCTTCAGGGTTAGCAGTAGAATCAGGTGATGCTGAAAGGAGTGCAGCATTATGTACATATCCAGAGGGCTTCTTTTTGGCTTCAACCTCTGCTTCAAAGACTCTAAGATCATTGTAAAGATCATCAATCTCTTTATCTTCCAATTGGTCATTCTGTCTGAAGGACACAGTATACATTGTCCACTCTTCACCTAATGATCTTAAGAACTTTCTGTTAACGTCATCAGCCTCCATCTTGACTCCTACTGTGGCCAATTCTCCAATCAGCTTATTAAATCTATCAAAAGTTTGAGTCATAGACTCATTCTTAGTAGAAGTAAAGTTTTCATACTGCTGCTTGAGAATTGCCTTCTGATTCCTCTTGGTGCTTTTGGTGCCAGTGAATCTCTTTTCCAATGCATTCCACAGAATCTGAGCATCAGTGCAGTGATGAAATTGATGCTGATATTCATTGGGGATAGCCAAAAGCAGAGTGCTTAAGGCCTTCATCTCTATTTGTCTGACTTTTCTCTCTGCATCAGTCTTTGGAGGAGGTCTTTTGCCATCTGGTCCAATTCTTCCTTCAGCACATGGACCATTCTCTATGATATCCCAGATGGAATAATCAGTAAGCAGAATATACTGCTTGATTCTAATTTTCCACATGTCAAACTCATTGGGTCTGAGCATGGGAACCTTAGAAACAAGAGTACTGTTTGATTCAATAGAATTGTCCATAATAATTGTAGAATTCTAAGAGACACAGGCTCTGATACCACTTGTCAGGATCGAATCTTAACAAGACTAATAATACTTAGAACTCAGAATTAAAGAATCTGCGGAATAGAACTTTAATTCACACAATCAAAGAACAATATATCAGAAAACACACAGCTGTTTGTATTCACTGATTCAACTCACAAGCTTACAACCAAACCTCAATCTTGATGAACAGGCTCAATCAAGACGACTTCTACTTCTCTAGAAATAGGGTTCTAAACCTTGAGGTTAATTCTCTCTAAAACAAAACGTATTCTCAAAAACTCTCGTATATCGCATATATCGCCTATGTGTCATATTGTCAATAGCTATCTATCAACATCTATTTATACAAAATAATTACAAGATAACTATCAAAACAAAATTGATCTTCAGAATATTCTTTCACGATTATCTTCAATCATTCCATCTTTATCTCCAATATCTTCGCATACCAAACTTATCACATCAGCAATATTAACTTCATTCAGCATGAGCAGTACTAATATTCTCCAGCAGCATTAATTCATTCCAGCAGCATTAACTTGACTCAGCAGTACTAATATTTTCCAGCAGCATTAATGCATCAGCAGTACTAACCTTGTTCCAGCAGTATTAACTTTGTCTTGCAGTAGTAACTATGTTCTGGCAGTACTAACCTTTACTGGCAGTAGTAACTTTGTTCTGGCAGTACTAACCTTTACTGGCAGTAGTAACTTTGTTCTGGAAGTAGTAATGTTGTTCTGGCAGTATTATCCATACTTAGCAAATCTTCAGTTCCCAACAAGATCCAGGGAGTTTTACCATTCCCTGCTCAATAGGTGGAAAAGAAGTTGGACAAGCTTTGTGTGATTTAGGTGCCAGTGTCAATCTCATGCCCTTGTCAATTTTTAAAAGTTTAGGCATAGGAGAAGCCAGACCTACCACAGTCACACTCATCTTAGCTGATAAGACCATTGCCTATCCAGAGGGTAAGATTGAAGATGTGTTAGTCCAGGTTGACAAATTCATTTTTCCGGATGATTTTATCATTTTAGACTTTGAGGCTGATAAGGATATTCCCATTCTTTTGGGAAGACCTTTCTTAGCCACAGGTAGAACTTTAATAGATGTCCAGAAAGGAGAGTTGACCATGAGACTTCAGGACCAAAAAGTCACATTTAATGTCTTCAATTCTTTAAAATACCTAAATGATATGGAAGACTGTTCAAGCATAGGTACCATTGAGTCATTATGTCATAAGGAAGGAGTCAAACATACCTGTAGGATAGAAGAAGAGGATGAGGAAGAAGGTGAGGAATATGATGATGATGATGATGATGAAATTTCCATAGAAGAGGAGACTGTCCCTTTGGTTGCTGCAGCATTTGAGCTGCTGGAAAATAGTGAGCAAAAATTAGCCGTTCCTTCCATAGTCTCACCACCTGACCTGGAATTGAAGAAACTCCCATCTCACCTGAAATGTGCCTTTCTAGGAAAATAAGACAAATTACCTGTTATCATATCAGCTACCCTAGAATTGCATCAGGAAAAGAAGCTAATGGATACGTTGAAGTTGCACACCAAAGCCATAGGATGGACCATTGCTGACCTTAGGGGGATTAGTCCTTCCATTTGTCAACATAAGATCATCTTAGAAGAAAAGAACTTCAAATCCATAGAACCGCAAAGAAGACTGAACCCTGTCATGAAAGACGTAGTAAAAAAGGAAGTTTTAAAATGGTTAGATGCAGGAATTATTTTCCCAATAGCCAATAGTTCTTGGGTTAGTCCAGTCCAATGTGTGCCTAAGAAGGGAGGGATCATTGTCATTTCCAATGACAAGAATGAACTCATCCCAACTAGAATAGTCTCCGGATGGAGAATTTTCATGGACTATCATAGACTAAACAATGCTACTCAAAAAGATCACTTTCCTTTACCTTTTGTTGATCAAATGTTGGACAGGTTGGCTGGAAAGGAGTTCTACTGCTTTTTGGATGGATACTCAGGTTACAATCAGATAGACATAGCACCGAAAGACCAAGAGAAGACTACTTTCACTTGTCCTTTTGGAACTTTTGCCTTTAGGAGAATGCCCTTTGGACTTTGCAATGCGCCAGCTACTTTCCAGAGATGCATGATGTCCATATTCTCTGATATGCTTGAAAAATCCATTGAAATATTCATGGATGATTTTTCTGTTTATGGTTCATCTTTTGATCATTGTTTGGAAAATTTAAAACAAAGTCTTAAAAGGTGTGAAGAAACTGACTTGGTCCTTAACTGGGAAAAATGTCATTTCATGGTTACAGAAGGGATTGTCCTTGGTCATTTACTTTCAAAAAGAGGAGTTGAGGTAGACACAACTAAACTTGAAGTTATTGAAAAACTACCTGAGCCAACCATTGTTAAAGGAATCAGAAGCTTTCTTGGTCATGTTGGATTTTATAGACGTTTCATAAAAGATTTTTCAAAGATTTCAAAACCTTTATGTCTATTATTACAGTAAGACCAAAAATTTGATTTTAATGAAGATTGCAGAAATGCATTCCTTACTTTAAAGAAAGCTTTGGTGACTGCCCCAGTGATTGTTTCTCCTGAATGGGACAAACCTTTTGAAATCATGTGTGACGCTAGTGATTGGGCTGTTGGTGCAGTTTTGGGTCAAATAAAAGGAACGATTTTTCACTCCATCTACTATGCAAGCAAAACCTTGAATGAAGCTCAAATTAATTACACAACAACTGAAAAAGAGTTATTAGCAGTGGTTTTTGCATTTGAAAATTTTAGATCATATTTAGTGGGAGCTAAAGTCATTGTTCACACTGACCATGCTGCCATTAAATATCTCATTTCAAAGAAAGATGCAAAACCAAGGCTAATAAGATGGGGCTTGTTACTACAAGAGTTTGACCTAGAAATTGTTGATAGAAAAGATGTGGAGAACCAAGTGGCTGATCACTTGTCTAGGTTAGAAAAGTTAGTTAAAAGCAGGGAAGGAGGAGACATCATAGAAACCTTCCTTGATGAAAAGATTCTTATGGTGCAATCACAACTGCCATGGTTTGCTGACATAGCTAATTATTTAGTTTGTGGCATCAAACCTTATGATTATACTCACCATATGCTGAAGAAATTTCTCCATGATTGCAAATTTTACATATGGGATGATCCTTTTCTGTTTAAACTTGGTACAGATCAAATACTGAGAAGGTGCATTCCAGAAACAGAAGTGGTAGCATATTTGCAGCATTGCCACCAATCAGCTTACGGAGGACATTTTGGAGGCCAAAGAACATCACCTAAAGTTCTTCAATCTGGTTTCTATTGGCCTACTCTCTTTAAAGATGCCCATAACTTTGCACAAAGGTGCAATGAATGCCAGAGAAGTGGTTCCATTTCTCAAACAAATGAAATGCCTTTGAATGGAATCTTGGAAGTTGAGTTGTTTGATGTTTGGGGAATTGATTTTATGGGTCCATTCCTACCATCAAACAATTGCCAATACATTCTTGTTGCTGTTGATTATGTATCCAAATGGGTTGAAGCAATGGCATGTGTTTCAAATGATGCAAAAACTGTTGTTAAGTTTTTACAAAAACAAATTTTTACAAGGTTTGGTACCCCGTGCACTAATCAGTGATGAGGGTACCCATTTTATAAACAATTTGTTGAGTGTTTGGGTAAAAAATCACACCCTCGACCGACTTGAGAAATTCCCCCGACCGACAAAGGTAACACCCATTATTGCCATATCCCCGACACACGATAATTGGTTATTAAAAGACATATTGGGTCAATAGTCATTTTACATCTAAATGATCGCACGTCACGTGTCGCACATCATGTGTCGCACGTCGCATATCGCTAGTCTCACGTCACTAGTCTTATGCTACTAGTCTTACGTTATTAGTCTTACGCCACTAGTCTTACATCGCCAGTTACGAGTCGCCAGTTACGACTCGTAGGTCTTACGTCGACAGTCTCCTGTCATCGGTCTTATATCGCTCTGGTCCTGCGACAACATCGTCCTGACATCTTGGTCTCACGACCTAGTGATCTTACGACATTTTTATAAGACCATTCCTATACTAAGATGAGGTCTTACAAGACATTTACAGTCATATACATGGTCTTGTATGTCGGCGACGGTCGTATGCTCCATAAGACCGACGTCCAGAACTTAAGACTGTCTTACGATAACACTAACCGTCAATGGTCAACAGCTGTTTCTTTTGTTCATTAATGCAGGTCTACAGGCATTTATGGCACAACGACCAGTAACGAACGAATCATCAATGCCATTCAGAGCCCAACAGCGGTTACAAAGGAAATCATCAAAGCGCATTTAATGTCGACAGCGGTTACAAGACCAACAATTAAAGCACATTTAGTACCGACCGAAGTTATATAAAGGCTGCTCCACCTTCGAGCAAAAGGAGAACAGACAGAGCTACTTATACTCACTTCTATATTTTTCTCTCAATACAACGAGGCATTCGAACACGCAAGTATCGCACGACGACAGTTCGAACCACCTGACGACGACAGTTCGAACCATCGGACAACGACAGTTCAGACCATACGACGACAAGTTATTTCGCACGATTTACGCATGACCCACGTCGTTTGCACATGACTAAGTTTATATTTACATTTATTTGTAACTTATTGTACACAAATCACCTGTAACACAAGGATTATCGCCCCTGATTGGCGACTATAGTGCACTGTCGACTCTCACAGAGTCGACCGCGGTTTTTTCCCTCGTTTTGGGGTTTTCCGCGTCACCAAATCTCTTGTATCTTTTACTTTTTCCTCGCAATTGTGTTATTTGGCTTGAGATACGTTTCTTTAGTTGTTAAATGTCCACATCGACCTTAAGTTGTACTTTTGTGCGATTTTTGGCATTAACAGTTTGGCGCCATCCGTGGGACCCCATCTAGAGAAAATCTCAAGCCAACACACATATCGCTCTGACGATCTTGTAAAGTTTTTTCAGGTACATGGCAAATTATCCAGACCCCCTGATTCAACTTCGATCGGAATTGAATGCGCCTCGAAGCCAGATTCAAGCCCTGATAAAAAAAATGCTTCGTCAAAAGTATCGCATGTATCGCATCGTCCAAGGGACTCGGGGGCTCGGAACACCCTTCACAAACTGAAAAATACCGCATTGGATTTCAAAAGACCTCGGAAAAAAGGCGCCTATCGACTCCATGTTACGGTAACTGTGACGTCCCACTTAGAACAACTCTATATATATACTCTAAGTATATTCTCCTCGTTTAATTATTTTGATCTAATATATGATCGTTGATTCAAGCATCAAAAGATCATTGGTCAAAATCAACGACCACCCCCGATTTTATATTGCAGGCTCGCAAGATCATATAAATATAGGTTTTACGATTTACATCGTGACAAACCAAAGTCTCTACGACTTAAAACACATGTCCTACTATTTATAATCGTCAATTAAAGACGATTTACATTTTAAACCTTATGATCGCTAGTCATGGCAAATGCAGGTTTCAATTTATAGTCGTCAGTAAAAGACGACTTATGTTTTTTCTTACGATCGCCAGTCATGGCAAACGTAGGTCGCAATCTATAGTCCTCAGTAAAAGATGACTCACATTTTCTTATGATCGTCAGTCACGACAAACGCAGGTTAAAAATTGTTGGTCGCCAATAAAAGCGACTCTCACGATCGCTAGTCATGACATATGTCGTCATTAAAGACGACTTGTACATGGAATCTCATAATCACCAGTCATGATAAAACGCATGTCAAAACGCAAAAGTCGCCAATAAGTACGACTCACATATTTTAATCTCATGATTGCCAATAAAGGCAAGTCGCAAGATTAACCGTATAATCACAAGCAAGAGTCTTTCAAGAAGGCGATTACGTCCTCCGACGAGTGTTCCAAAGCACTCAAGAGCTTAATGCAGGTAAACTTTCCACCAAGTGGTAAGGTCCTTATCGTATCTCAGAAGTCGTGGGTAAAGGTGCCTATCGGCTCCAAACCCTCGACGGTCGAAATATCCTACGAAACTGGAATGCAACGCATCTAAAAAGCCAACGACCAACCTCTGACATTGCTTTATCGCAGGATCGCACGACATAAGTTACTAAGTCTATCATACGACTTCAGTAAAATCGTATGGTATAAACAATCAGTTTTATTAGACGACTCGATTGTATAACTACAGGAACACATAATTCAAGTCCATCGTATGATCAAACCACACGATCATAAGGTCTAGCGACCCCACAAGCTAAGTTCTTTAACTTAGAAAAATTTCATGTTCTGAATGAATTCTTTGATCGCATGCGCTTATGTTTGCTTATACGATTAAAAAAGTCTTATGACTTACGTTCTAATCGTTGTATTACAATGGATGCCCAAGTCGCACGACTTCTTGTTCATTTTTGTACTTAATGAATTCTTACAGTTGACATTACATTTGTCCATGACATGTATGAGTCGACATAATACTCAGGTTCAATAGAAAGGTAATTTTTTTTACCGATTATCGCTAAAGCAAAACTTACACAACGTAACATAGGTCTCTAACGACCGTATCGGCTCGAACGCCAGATCATAGGTCTTTAACGACCATATCGGCTGTAAGCACCAGATCATAGGTCTCTAGCGACCGTATTGGCTCGGAACGCCAGATCATTGGTCTATAACGACCATATCGGCTCGAACGCCAGATCATAGGTCTTTAACGACCAAATCGGCTCTAAACGCCAGATCATAAGTCTATAACGACAGTCTCGGCTCGGAACGCCAGATCATTGGTCTATAACGACCATATCGGCTCTAAACGCCAGATCAAAAGTCTATAACGACCGTATCGGCTCGGAACGCTAGAACATAAGTCTTTAACGACTGTATCACAAGATCCTTAAATTTTATCTTGGTTCGATCATCTTATGATCGCCGCCAAGCTTTATTTTGGACCAATTGTCTTACGATTGACTCCTGACCCATACGTCTCATTTTGATAAAGATCGTATTACGATCACCGTTGGTTTCTTACGTTTTAAGGTCGTCTTACGGCCGTCAGATGAACACCACAAGTATCTTGCACATTAAAAGTCATCATTCGATCGTCGCAACTTACTTAAACACCATCGACTGGACTCACGATTTTAGCTAACCAAGTCGATTTTCTTAGCAAAACTAACACGTCTCCGTATAAACACATTTTACTTTGGTGCGAGATCTGAAATTCCAATGGCTTTGAAATTCATATCTCGGGGGGCTAACTGTTTGGGTAAAAAATCACACCCTCGACCGACTTGAGAAATTCCCCCGACCAACAAAGGTAACATCCATTATTGCCATATCCCCGACACATGATAATTGGTTATTAAAAGACATATTGGGTCAATAGTCATTTTACATCTAAATGATCGCACGTCACGTGTCGCACATCATGCGTCGTACGTCGCATATCGCTAGTCTCACGTCACTAGTCTTACGTCACTAGTCTTATGCTACTAGTCTTACGCTATTAGTCTTACGAAACTAGTCTTATGTCGCCAATTACGAGTACCAGTTACGACTCGTAGGTCTTACGTCGATAGTCTCCTGTCATCGGTCTTATATCGCTCTGGTCCTGCGACAGCATCGTCCTGACATCTTGGTCTCACGACCTAGTGATCTTACGACATTTTAATAAGACCATTCCTATACTAAGATGAGGTCTTACAAGACATTTACAGTCATATACATGGTCTTGTATGTCGGCGACGGTCGTATACTCCATAAGACCGACGTCCAGAACTTAAGACGGTCTTACGATTACACTAACCATCAATGGTCAACATCCGTTTCTTTTGTTCATTAATGCAGGTCTACAGGCATTTATGGCACAACGACCAGTAACGGACGAATCATCAATGCCATTCAGAGCCCGACAGCGGTTACAAAGACAATCATCAAAGCGCATTTAATGTCGATAGCGGTTACAAGACCAACAATTAAAGCACATTTAGTACCGACCAAAGCTATATAAAGGCTGCTCCACGTTCGAGCAAAAGGAGAACAGACAGAGCTACTTATACTCACTTCTATATTTTTCTCTCAATACAACGAGACATTCGAACACGCAAGTATCGCACGACGACAGTTCGAACCACCCGACGACGACAGTTCGAACCACCGGACAACGACAGTTCAGACCATACGACGACAAGTTATTTCGCACGATTTACGCACGACCCACGTCGTTTGCACACGACTAAGTTTATATTTACATTTATTTGTAACTTATTGTACACAAATCACCTGTAACACAAGGATTATCGCCCCTGATTGGCGACTATAGTGCACTGTCGACTCTCACAGTCGACCGCAATTTTTCCCTCGTTTTGGGGTTTTCTGCGTCACCAAATCTCTTGTCTCTTTTACTTTTTCCTCGCAATTGTGTTATTTGGCTTTAGATACGTTTCTTTAGTTGTTAAATGTCCACATCGACCTTAAGTTGTACTTTTGTGCGATTTTTGGCATTAACATTGAGTAAAGTACTTGAAAAATACAATGTGAAACACAGAGTTTCCACTGCTTATCACCCACAAACAAATGGTTTAGCTGAACTCTCTAACAGAGAAATTAAAGGGATTTTAGAAAAGGTTGTCAAACCAAACAGAAAAGACTGGGCTTTCAAATTAGATGATGTTTTATGGGCATACAGGACTGCTTTCAAAACACCTTTAGGTATGTCCCCACATAAGTTAGTCTTTGGAAAGGCTTGTCACCTCCCTTTAGAGTTAGAACACAAAGCGTACTGGGCCATAAAGGAATTAAACATGAACTTAGATGATGCTGGTAACAAGAGAAAATTACAACTCTATGAGCTAGAAGAACATAGGAACATGTCCTATGAGAATGCCAAACTCTATAAAGAAAAGACAAAGAAGTGGCATGACAATAGGATTAGACACGGAGAGTTGAAAGCAGGTCAGAAGTGCCTTTTGTTTAATTCCAGGCTAAAATTGTTTCCGGGTAAACTTAAGTCTAGGTGGTCAGGACCATTCCTCATTCACAAGGTGTACCCGTATGGGGCAGTAGACTTGGTTAATCCAGAAGACAATAGTGTGTTCAAGAGTAAAGCTATACCATGATGTTGCAGCATCTCCACAGCACTACCCTGTGGAGGTTGTTTTTTTGTGCTAAAAGCTTCAAACCAAGATGGGAACTATCTTAAAGTTCCAAAATTGTTTGTAAATATTCTTTTTAATGCATTGTTATGTTTCTGTATTAGTTGAAAGTAATGTGTTTACTGATGTGCAACTAATTAGGCAAACAGGGGAAACCAAAGGATGGTGGAACACTGCTGCAACATCAGGAGTTTCAGCCTTTTCAGGAAAATCAGTTGGGAATCAGAGGGGAATTAAATAGGATTTTATTTTAAAATAATTTAAGGATGGTACTGAAGAAAAAGGCAGAAAAGTCTTCATAAAAAAGAGCTAACCAAACCAGTTTGCTTTTTGCTAACTAGACTAAACAAATGTTAGTACCAAGTACACTAGTAGCCTCCTAGTAGTACTTTCCTTAAAACAAACCCTTAGGTAATACCCAAAACCCAGCTGGATTACAACTCCCAAAATCAAATAAGGACAAGTGTCCTTTCACTTTCTTCCTAACCCCCCCCCCCCCCCTCTAAACCCACTCTCTCGCTAAACCGACCCACTTTCTTCCTCTCTTCCATCTCTCTCGTCTCTGCCACTCACGAACACCACCAAAACACCCACAAAATTCAAAATTTCTTCTTTCTTCTTCTTTCCAAACATGCAATTCCATGGCAAGGGTGAAACGCACCCTACCCAGAAACCCTAATGAAGAAGGCGAAGCACCTAATGTGCGAAGAAGTGGCCGAAACAGAGCTGTGGTACGCCCCCTGTTTCGAATCAAGAACCTGAAATGGTGGTTCTTGATGATGAGTCTATTCCACCCCTTCGTCGTGTGCCATTCGCAAAAGCTTCACCAAAGAAAAAAGAGAAAGGAGAAAGCTCGGGTGTGAAGAAATCGACAGAAGCTCCCATTGCACCCCCTGTTTCGACTGAAATTCAAGGGACTCCATCAAATGTGCTTGCTATCGTCCCATACACAGGTCCACAATCTGTTTCTGCAAATGAGGGTAAGAAAAAGGTATCATCTCCTCCTTCAAAAAACCCTGCCGATGGTCTTTTTACTTCTTGTTCAGAGGATGATCGAGAAAGACCCATCGTGTCTATAAAAATAAATGTGTCATTCTTTGAACCTCATGAGTTTGATTGGCCATTTGGACCACTGAACTCCACCTCAGATGCTCAAAAATCAGACTCTGGAAGCACTGCGGTGGAAGAACGTGATGAAATAATAATGGAAACCATCCAAACGACTCATGTGGTTCAAAAGAGTCCAAACAGAAACATTCCCAACTTAAAGGACACCATTTGGACAGATGAGGATGAGCCTCTGATAGAAAGAATAGAGCCTAGGAAAAGAAAATATTTGGGAAAAAGGCATGCTACCAAGACCACAGGGGCTGAACCATTAAGAAAAAGAAGTAAAAGAGTGATTGAGGAGGGTGAACCATCTAGTTTAGAGCCTTTAGAGACCAATTGCTATGCTGTAGCAACTGTGCAGCATGAGCAATCTGTGGGAAAGAAAAAGAAAGAGGTTGTGGTTGCTAAGTTTGTGAAGAGACCAACCAAACCACACCATGGTTTTAGCTCTAAAGCTGCTGCCAAAATGTGGCCCAAATTTCAAAATAGGATTGGTCTGCCAGATAAAGGGTTTGATGAACAAAGCATTAGAGAGTTCCATTTTATTAAGCAGGTGGTAGAAACACAAGGGCTTGAGAAACTCTGTGAGATCCATAGTTCGTACAATCTTACACTCATAAGAGAATTTTACTGTGAGGTGGCCACCAATTCATCCTCTAGGCTGACTATTAGAGGTATTTCAGTCCATCTCACGGCCAAAAGAATCAATAGCTTTCTGTCACTTACACCTCCAGCCAAAACAGAATACCACAGTTTGGTAACCAATGCAACGTTAGATGACCTGAATGAGGTTGCTGCAGCATTAGGAAAGCCGAGAACAACATGGGAATACCACTCAAACCTGATACTAGGGACTTTCAAGGCCTCAAACCTCTTTGCAGATGCCAATGTGTGGATTAACTTGGTGAGACACTCCATCTCACCAACCACACACGACAACACCATATCTGTAGAGAGAATGTTCCTTCTATTTTGTGTTATGACAGGTAAAAGCGTGAATTTAGGAAAGCAGATGCTCAGAAGCATAAGGGAGTGTGCCACCAGAGTCAAAGGAAAGTTTTACTTTCCTGGAATGTTGACAAAGCTGCTGGTAGAAATGGGTGTCCCACAGTATAAAGATGACCTGATTGTAAAAGAACAACGGGAAAAATGGGAGATTGATATGAGGGTTGTTCAAAGATTGAGAGACCGGAAAGAAAAAGGAGTAGGAACTCTTGATATGGTGACCATGATGCAGGATGTACTGAGCCAAAACAGTACCCTCTTGGATACCATGTTGAAGCAAAGAAATGAGTTTATGGACATGGTTGAGGAGCTGATATTCGAGATGATGACTATAGTTGCAAACAACAAGAGGAAGATCAGAGAGATGGGTAGTTTGGGACTGCCAAAGATGAAGAACGTGGAGATTGCCAAGCTGAAAGAGGACAACAAAAAGCTGAAAGCAGTGGCTGCTGCCAAGTCTAGTGCTGTAGCATCTGTTACTGTTGGATCACACATAACCGCAACTGCTGGATGGAGACAGCCTACTCACAATGAGTAGGACATGTTTAATCATGCCCTTTTAGCTCCATTTACTGTTTTATTTTTGTTATTTTGAGTCTGGGATTAGTTTTTGCATGTTTTAGGTTTATTTTCTTGCATTAAGGATCATGAATGAGTATTGTTAGCATGTTTGCATAGCCCAAATAATTTCACAAGTCCAAGACCATTTTTTTAGGCTGTTCATGCTAGAATTAGCCTCATAATTGCTTGGGACACAATTTGGTCCACATTCTGCATTCATCACAGAAATGATCTAGGCCATTGTTCTTGTCTCACATTTTTAGCCACTTGAAACCATTGAAAACACATCCTTTCCTCCATACAATGATGACATTGTAAAATTCTTAGTTTGGGGTGGAGGGTGTCTAAAAATGACTACCAAAGGCAAAGCTTTAACAAGCATGGTTTGTCAAGAAAAAAGTGGTTGAAACACCAAAAATGTCCCATAGGGGCAGGTGTATGTTATCAAACAGAAATTGCAGAAAAATTGAAAAAATCCAATGAGATTTGATGCATGGGGAGAGAAAAGGCAAAGTGAGAAAGAAAAATATGCTAAAAAGAGAGATCCATTTCACTTAAAGCCCTAGTAATCTGTGATGTGTATGATGTGTTGACTAGAACAAAAAGAATTTGAGGCTAACTTATGGTTTATGATCACAAAAGAATGGGGCTTTGGTCACTTGGGATTTATGAAAGGCTATGCTATGCACCCTTAACATGCTCATACTCATGATGTGCACTTAATGCCATCCTTGTGCAAAAGTTTCAGAATTTGAGTCATTTTTCTTTTTGTTTTTTTTTCATTGCTTGGGGACAAGCAAATTTCTTAGTTTGGGGGTGGTGATAAGTGCTCAATTTTGAGTACTTAAGCACTTGTTTCTTTAGTTTAGTTAGGACTTTTTCATTCTAAAATCCCAACTTTGAGTCCTTTTTATCTTGTTTTACTTTCTTGGAGCTAAGGATCATGGTTTGCTTGTTTTACTATGTTGGTAGGCTAATTTTAGTGTTTTTGGCAAAATCAACCAAAACAGGGTATTGCTGCAGCAGTGGTGCAGCATGGATCTGGTGATCAAGGGGATGAAGAAGACGAATTCATGAGCTGGAAATTATTATTTTGGGATTAATCTGATATTTTGTAACCCTTGAAACACTATTTGAATTGTAATGGTAGTTTAAGTAATTGTTTAGTTGGGTATTGTACTTTTGGTTAACTAGTTGTACTTGCTAGTTGGTGTAGTTCACTTTATTTACCAAAGATGCCCCTCCCTTTGTTATATATAGAGGGGCTATCTAGCTTTAGAAAGAATATCTCCTTGGAACTGATCTCAATCAGTTCTAAATGCTCTGTAGTTTATTTCCAGAAATCTTATGAATGTTCTTCCAATCTTCAAATCTTCAAGTGTTCTTCATTTAAGCTTTCTTTGTTCTTATATACACGTATGCATTGCTGCAGCACTGGAGAGTATCCTAACTGCACATTTTACTTCCTTTATTACTTTTGTATCTTTAGCTTTAACTTTAATGCTCTTACTTTTCAGTATTTACTCCTGCTAGTTATAGATCTACATTCCATTTGTACTCTTGTCATTTATTTTGTCTTTCTTACATCCTTGTCTTTACATTTTTAGTCATTTACTTTAGTTATTCTTTACTTACAAGTCTTTTATTCTTCCAATCATCATGTTTCCTTCCAAGTACTTTGCATTTACTTTGTTTCATTTATTGTAATTAGTAGCTAATCTTCTTAGTTTGGGTGTGAGACAAAGGGTGTTATGATGACCAAAAGAAAGTAGATTTTTTTTGTGGCAAAAATGATGTTTTATTATTCCAACCCAAGTTCTTTCAAGATAACAAAATCCTTCGACAAATTGGTCACTTTGATAGTGTTAAAGTGTCACGGACCTAGAGATAGGCCATTGAATAGCACGTCAATTTGGATGACTTGTTATATCGAGAGAGTAACTTGCAATGAGAGTTGTTACTTTTGTTTTCCAAAATGATTCATTCTTGATAAGTTGTCATTTTCTCAAGGGATTAAAATGGAATAGACTTAGAGATAAGCTATTTAGGAGTATAAAAACTTAGGAGGTATGGGGGTTATATCGAGAGAATAACTTTTAACAAAGAGAATTTGTTTTGCCATATACTTTGAGAACTCCATTTCCATCGTTCCATTATCTTGGGTTCTGCTTAGAGATGAGATTGCTCTAGCTACTGGAATCATGGGATGGTGAGAGTCCGAGAGGAACGTGTCTCAAGGTAGATAATAAAACTAGTTTTTGTCACTGCTATGCTGCAGCATCATGCTGTAGCATTATTGTAGCATTGGTCTGCTGGAATTTGGTTTATCATAACATCACAAGTCTTACACCCTTGCTTCTCTTTTAATCTAGTTAATTAGAATTGGTGTTAATCATCAACTAACCAATCAAAGATATTTTCTTCCAAATCGTCATCTGAAATCACATCTTTCATTATACTTTAATAGCAATTTTAACTCCAATCTCTGTGGGACGATACTCGGTATTTTACCACTTTATTACTTGATAGACGACTTAGTTCTAAATAAGTATACTTGCTTATTGGTTCTATTATCCACACGTCTATAGGTGTATTCAAAGCACACACTCATCACATAGAGAGGAATTTCATTGCGGCAATAGGTAATTGGAAAGGAATAAATGGTTTAATCGGGTACGTAAATGTCTATGGCCCGAGAGAATTAAAGGATAGTTTGAGTTTATGGCAGGACATCGAAACATTATGCGATAGAGACGAGGTAAAGTGGTGCATTTTTAGGGACTTTAATGAGGTGAGGGGAAACCACGAACGATTGAATTCGGCTACTAATGAAAGGGGAGCGGAGGAGTTCAACAACTTTATTCGGAACTGCCAATTGATGGAAATACCGATGGGGGAACAAAAGTTACTCGCGTAAGTGATGACGGGAGAAAACTTAGCAGATTGGACCGTTTTCTTGCGTCCAATAATTTCTTTTAAGCGTGGAGAACTTTGGGGGTAAAGCCACTTGAAAGACGTTGGTTGGATCATTGCCCGATTGTATTAGGAGACTTAAATCTCGATTATGGACCAAAACCTTTCAAACTGTTTGACACATGGTTGGACGGGAAGGAGGTGGAAGATGTGATACGGGGGGAGTGGAGTAAAGAAATGACGTCAAAGATCCCGGATTGCGTATTTCGGGATAAGTTAAAAAATGTTAAAGGGACCTTAAAGAGAAGATGCGCAGAAAATTTCAAGAGGCTTAACGAAAGTTTGGAGAAACACAAAGAAATAGAGAAAAGGATGGAAAGCGAGGCGGAATCGAGATCCTTGGATGAAGACGAGAGGGTGAGGTGGGTAGACGCAAGAAGAAAGTGGTTAGATGCGGAGAAGAAAAGAATAGAGATAAGAAGCCAAAAAGCCAAAATCAAGTGGTTAGTGTTAATGCCAAAAATCGTCCAGAAGAATAACTTAAGGTTGATTGTGGAGCTTAATAACTAAAGATAGAAATC
Organism: Saussurea involucrata; assembly: GCA_033807775.1. Lineage (NCBI taxonomy): Eukaryota > Viridiplantae > Streptophyta > Magnoliopsida > Asterales > Asteraceae > Saussurea > Saussurea involucrata. The sequence continues at coordinate 178,536,360 of CM066321.1, forward strand.
TTTCGACAAAGCAATGCGACAAAGACAGAAAAATGTAAATGAGACACAAGATTTTGTTGACGCGGGAAAAACCTCAACGAGGAAAAAACCTGCGGACGACTAGGAGGGTCATCGCTGGACTATGGTCGCCAAACAGGGGCGATGTCCTTATGTTTCAGGTGTCGATAGTACAATGGTTACAATACAAAGGAAAGAAAAGACTTTGAATGTAAAATAAACAAGTGTATCGAATGTAAAAATGAGTGTGTCGTGAGTAAAAACTAGGCGTCGTGCGTAGGAATCGTGCGTCGAGAGAGATTTCTTTATTTCAAGTGCTTTCGCTGAGTGTGCTTGAGAGTTCAGATGTCCGCAAATGAGGCTGTGATCTTTGTATTTATAGTCTCCGAATGCTTTAAATGACCCTTATGAATGTAAGAATAATGGTCGTAACGGCTGCTGTGATTAATGCTCGTAATTAATCTTGTCGGTTATGTCCGTTGGCCATTAATGGAGTTGACCCTGCATTAAACGTGAAGATCATAACAGTTGTCATACGTTAGTCGGTCGAGGTCGTAGGGTCTCTTATGACGGTTAAGTGTCGTGAGTAACTTTCGATTTCAACTTTGGTCAGACGATAAAGTGTTTTATGATTTTATTTCATTATGGAAAGGTGTAACAAGTGTTTTCCCCTTTCTGGTTGTGGTCGAGACTGGTGAAATTTTACCCAAACAGTTTGCCCCCAAAATTTAAAATGAAAAGGCAATTTCACATTTTGAATTTTGAATTTTTGTTAGAAGAAAATCTTTGTCTAAGGGAATGTCAGGGGACATGACACGTGTCGAAAGTCGTTGGTTTTGGAAACTGTATCGGTTCAATTTGAACTATGGAAGTTGAGGAGGCGATAAGTTTGTGACGTCATGCTGACGTGCGATCGTGCCTAACAGCTGTAATTGCCAGGTGTCGACGATCCGTGTGTGCATACGAAAAAGGCGAGGATACGTGTCGATCATCGAGAGGCTCGATCTGACATGATCGTTTACATAAATAGAGACCCATAATGGATCTTTTCCAGTTTACGCTTTCAGAGAGTTTAGAGAGAGATTTCTTCCCGATTTTTTGCCATCTTTCAGAGAATTCTTTCCAAACTTGCGAAAATCTTTGAATCGATTAAGCATTTCGAGGTTTAGAGCGCCTATATAAGGTACGACTCCTTATTCGTTGTATGCGTCGTAAGTCAATTGCTAGAAAACCTAGGAAAAACTGGGACCTTTGGGGTTTTTCAGATTTAACAGGGTTAGCCATGTCCACTGAACCCGAGAGCTCTATTCGAGAACAAGAGGATCTCGACGACCTTAGGAGTCTAGCAAAAAGTCCTGCGGGAATTACACTGATTAGGACAGGTCAGATTCGACCTGATATGTGTCCAGAGGGGTTTGTCGTTATATACGAATACCCTTTTAAGATAGGTTTCGAATGGCCTTATTCACCTTTGGCCAAGGCATTCATGGTCGAATTCGATTTACCACCGGCCCAATTTATGCCCAAATTCTGGCGAGTCATACAAGTGATTGAGCGCCTTACCAAAGATTGGGAGTCTCCTATGAATGTGCGCGACCTCCTCTTGGCTTATCAGGTCAAGGTGGATGGATGCCGTCGTTACAGTCTGTTTTCTAGGCATAAGGGCGATCGTACTCTGGTCCTAAAGACTGCGGTTAATGACCGTAAGTGGAAGACCAGGTACGCATTCGTGCGCGTATCGACGCTCAACTCTATGAGTGGCTGGATTAGGGCCGGATGGAATACGTCAGTTGAGATTTTCTAGCTCTTTGTCGCGTGTCGTGTGTCGTGCGTTTAATTTTAACTTGTTTCTAACTTGTCTTTTATGTTTCGACAGATATTAAGTTTGAGGACGTGAAGCCCTACGCCAACTCTCAAGCAAAGGTCGATGCATTCTTGGAATTTAGCGCAATCGAGCGGTCTTTTTTCACACGACACCTTGTGGACGACGATGAAGAAGACTTGGTGTTTCTGGGAGAGAATCGGGGGGAGAGACGCGAGGAGGAGGAGGAAGAAGAGGAGACAGAGGAGAAAAAGGAGGAGTCGAGAGAAGAAGAAGAAGAGATGACTGGTAAGCGTACCTTACTCTTTTCTGCTCGACCTCGATCTTTTCATTTATGTCTGTCGTGTATCATTTTTCTCTTTGTTGTTTCCAGGAGAATCTCAGGCGAAGGTGTCGACTGCGACTGCCAAGAGGGCAGCTCAAGCTGAACTTGCCCGTAAGGGAAAGGAAAAGAGGAAAGAGACCTCGACCATTGGGTTGGGGGTTTTAAAGAAGACGAGGATGACGATCCCGAGGGAACCGTCTTCAAAGGATGATGACTCGTCGAGAGTCATCACGCCTGAGAAGGCGAAGGTATCAGTCGCGTCACCCGTGAAGATGAAGACGTCTTCCGGTGTGATCGATGCAACACCTGTTATTTCGGCGTCTCCGGAGAAAACGGCGAAGTCTCCGTCTACCACGTCGATCCCTTTGTCGGCCGTCAAGGGCAAGGGTCATGCGACGGGAGAGGCTAAGGTCACGGTGGTCAATTTTACGTTGCCGTCAGACTTTATGGCTGATGATGTCCTAGATAGGACGAATCTGTTTCCTCGTCTGGGGAAATATTTGCTCCCTTCTTTCAAGGAGCGTTTTGAGGGAGTCCCGGTCTAGGAGACGGGATCTCACGTTGCCGGACTGGCGTTCCTGGTGAGTTTTTCTTTCAAAACTTGTGTTTTCGATGTTTGTAATATTTGTCGAACGTTTACTAACATGCTCTTTTATGCTTTACAGGTGTTCCAGTCTTCCCTTGCCTTGTATGCCGAAACGGAGAAGATAAGGGGTCTGGTGTCCTCTGCTCACGAGAGGGGGAATGCGGCATTGGACAGGAAGAAGGCCGCTCTAGAGCGTGCCGAGGCTATGTCCAAACGTCTCGATGAGGCCGTGAATAAGTCGGAGGCTGTCGGACGTGCAAAGGATGAGGCAAACCACCGTCTAAAGCAGTCTCTGTCTTTGATTGTCGATCAAAGGGATGAACTGGATAAGACCAAGGAGTCTTTGGCTGCGAGCGAAAAAGAAGCCGAGGAGTCCAAGTCCAAGGTGGCGAGTCTGGAGAAAGAGGTGAGGGAGCTGAGGGACGAGGCTAAGTCCGTTTTTGCCTTGGCTCGACTGACTGCCAGGGCGGCGATCATGAGGCAATATCTGTCGGGGAAGAATCCCGTTGCCTCGGCGTCGGAGGAGCTCGCCTTTTATCTGAAGGATGTTGGATCTGAAAGAGACCTCGATTCGGATGACGAGAAGGTGGTCGAGGAGGAGGAGATGGATGAAGGCTCCAAAGGCGAGGCTTCCGGCAAAGATGCGATCGACGCTCCCCCTTAGCTTTAGGAATTTTTTCTTAGCTTTTGTTTTTATTGATCGACCATTGATGGTCGAGCAACTTGGATGTAATCGAGCATTTAATGAATGACACTTACATTTCTTTTGAACTTGTGCATTATTTTGATTTATACATTTCATGAATAGATACAATATCAATTGCGAAATTCAATAAGTATAAAAATGAACAAGAAGTCGTGCGACCTAGGCATCCATTGTAATACAACGATTAGAACATAAGTCATAAGACTTTTATATTTTTAAATCATGTGAGCAAACGTAAGTACATGCGATCAAAGCATTCATTCAGAACATGAAATTCTTCTAAGTTAAAAAACTTAGATCGTGGGGTCGTTTAGACTTTATGATCGATTATATCGTGCGATCCTGCGAAAGTGTACTGAAGTCGTACGATAGACTTAGTAACTTATGTCGTGCGATCCTGCGATAAATTAATGTCAGAGGTTGGTCGTTGGCTAACCAACGACCCTCCGATTCTTAAGTCAGTAATCGTCATGATAAATAAAAATTGTATCAGAAAAGGAAAAAGACTTAGAAGAAATACCTTTTCAAATGTGTTGCATTCCAGCTACGTGGGACATCTTGATTGTCGAGGGTTTGGAGCCGATAGGCACCTTTACCCACGACTTCCGAGATACGATAAGGACCTTCCCACTTGGTGGAAAGCTTACCTGCGTTGAGCTCTTGAGTGCTTTGGAACACTCGTCGGAGGACGTAGTCGCTGTTTGGGCAAAATTTCACCAGTCTCGACCACGACCAAGGTAAAGAAAACACCTATTCCTTTTTCTTATTACGAAGGTAAAATCATAGTACTTTCTCTCACGATCAAAGATAAAATCGAAAGTCTTTTACCTCACGACACTCGACCTCGACGTCGCCTAGTTCACACGACCGTCGCATAAAACCATGCGACGTCGATCTACTAACGCGCTATACGACTGTTATGTTTGTTCAATGTTTAACGCAGGAGTCAGCACCATTAATGGACAACGGCTATAACCGACGAAGTCAGTTAAGAAAATCTAATCCCGCATTAAAGACATCGACCGTTACGGCAGTTACCAAAGTCCTTAATGATCCAATTAAAGTGCCCGAAGACTATAAATATCAAGGAGAATCATCATTTCAAAGGACGGAACACATATACAACATAGAACATCAGACACAAGCACTCGAACTCTGAAGGACATTTGAAGCACATAAATCGCTCACAGAAGAATCGCTCTCGACGCACGACATCAGCACACGACACTTCACTTTTACACACGACGCACACTGTTTTACATTAGAAAACACTTGTTACTTTACATTTTCGAAGTCTTTCCTTCATTTGTATTGTAATCTCTGTACGATCGACACCAAAAACACAAGGACATCGCCCCTGTTTGGCGACCATAGTGCAGCGACGACTTCCACAGTCGTCCGCAGGTTTTTTTCCTCGTTGAGGTTTTTCCCGTGTCACCAAAATCTCTGTCTCATTTATATTTTCGTCTTTGTCGCACGCTTTTGTCGAATGATTCCTTTCTTTAGTTGTTAAAGTCCACATCAACCTTAAGATGTAGTTTGGTGTGATTTTTGGCATTAACAGTTTGGCGCCATCCGTGGGACCTCATCTAGAGAAAATCTTCGACGAACGTGCGTCTTACTAACGGTTTCTTGTAGCCCTTATGTTCTATGTTTCAGGAAAATGGCGAATAGTGGAAACCCAGAACCAACCGCCATCCCATTGCGTGAGGAAGTCAACGATTATCGCCTGGAGGAAGTCATCCTCGATCAAAGCAAGCCTGAGCAAAAAATCTTTATCGGATCATCCCTCAGTCCCTGTCTCAGGGAGAAGTTAATATCTTTTTTGCAGGATGAGCTGACTGTTTTGCCTGGTCGCATGAAGATATGGTTGGCATAGATCCTGATGTCATCTCCCACAAGCTCAACGTCGACCCATCGTTCAAGCCTGTCAAACAGAAGCGAAGGAAGTTTGCTCCTGAAAGGAATAAGGTGATAAACGACGAAGTCGACAACCTTCTCAAAACAGGGAAGATTCGAGAAGTGAAGTACCCCGATTGGCTGGCTAACGTCGTGGTTGTCGCGAAGAAAAATGGCAAATGGAGAGTCTGTATCGACTTCACAGACCTCAATAAAGCTTGTCCAAAAGATCCCTTTCAACTACCTCACATCCATGCCATGGTCGACGCGACAGCGGGGCATGAATTACTGACGTTCATGGATGCCTATTCCGGATATAATCAAATCCTAATGCACGCCGAGGACCAAGAAAAAACCGCATTTATGACAGACCGAGGTATTTATTGTTATAAGGTTATGCCTTTCGGACTAAAAAATGCAGGATCTACTTACCAGCGCCTGGTGAACAAGATGTTCAAAGACCGTCTTGGCGACATGATGGAGGTATATATCGACGATATGTTGGTCAAATCGAAGCAAGCCATCGACCACGTCGAGCATCTGAGGAAATTGTTCGACATCCTTCGGGAATACAGCATGAAGCTTAACCCGACGAAATGTTCCTTCGGTGTCAGCGCTGGGAAGTTCCTGGGCTACATGGTCACTCGTCGAGGAATCGAGGCTAATCCAGACCAGATAAAAGCGATTATCGAAATAAAATCTCCTAGAAATTTCAAGGAGGTCCAGAAGCTCACTGGTCGAGTAGCAGCGCTGAACAGGTTTATCTCTCGATCCTCAGATAAATGCCATCCGTTTTACAATGTCCTCAGGAAAAATAGAGGCTTCGACTGGACCGACGACCAGGAGAGGGCATTGCAAAAACTTAAAGAGTACATGACGTCGCCTCCCTTATTGTCGAAACCTCGCGATCATGAAGTCTTGCAACTATATCTGGTTGTTAGTCCAAACGCGGTAAGTGTCGTCCTAACACGAGAAGATGAAAAGAAACAACTGCCAATCTACTATGTAAGTAAATCTCTTCTGGACGCAGAAACCAGGTATTCTTCTATGGAAAAATTGCTCTTGTCGCTAGTCACAGCTGCTAAAAAACTGCGACATTATTTTGAATCGCATCCTATTACTGTCGTAACTAACTTTCCTCTTAAGTCTGTCTTATGAAAACCTGAGTTGACAGGTCGCCTAGCGAAATGGAGTATATATCTCAGCACTTACGACATCAATTTCAAACCCAGGACCGCGATCAAATGACAAGCCTTGGCAGACTTCATCGCTGATTTCAGCCCTGAACTGGAGAGAGAAGTAGAACTCGAAGCGTCAGCTGTGGCGACTCACGACGACATGCCTTGGATCTTACATGTCGACGGTTCATCCAACGTTAGAGGTTCAGGACTAGGCGTCATCTTGAAGTCGCCACAGGGGGGCAAGATGGTATATTCGATCCGGTGCGATTTCAAAACCACCAATAACGAAGCTGAATACGAGGCCCTGATCATAGGAATGAATATGGCCTACGACTCGGGGCAACCGCATTACACGTCAAAAGTGATTCTCTCCTGGTGGTAAACCAGATCAATGGAGAATTCGCAGCCAAAGATTCAAAAATGACAGCGTACTTAAAGGTAGCAAAAGAAAAATCCAAAAAATTTAAATCCTTTTCTATCGAACAAATCCCGAGAGACCAAAATACTCAGGCCGACGCTTTAGCAAATCTCGGGTTTGCTTTGGTCGAACCTATATTCGACACTATTCCCATGATCCATCTGGAGACATCGTCCATCGAAAACATCGATGTCACCCAAATCGAAGAGGAAGAAGAAGATTGGTCGTGCGACATCCAAAATTTCCTCGCACACGACCAACTTCCAGAAGACAAGATGGAAGCCTGTCATAGTTGGGGATAAGCTCTATCGACGATCATCGACAGGTTTAAACCTAAGATGCGTCATTAGCAAGAGACAGGCTCAGAAAATCCTTCAAGAGATGTACGACGGTGAATGTGGCAATCATTCAGGCGGTCGCAGTTTGGCTAATCGTATCTCTCGACAAGGGTATTTTTGGCCAACACTGCGGCAAGACGCCGTCCAGTATGTCCAGAACTGTGATCCTTGTCAACGACACTCAGGTATGTCACATAAACCCTATGAACCATTGCACTCGACGCTTATCCCATGGCCCTTCATGAGATGGGGAATGGATATTGTCGGCAAGCTACCCCCGGCCCCAAGACAAAAGGTATTCCTCCTTATACTCACCGATTATTTTTCCAAATGGGTTGAGGCGGCTGCTTTTTCCTAAGTAAGGGACAAAAAAGTCATCGCTTTTATCCAGACTAACATCATATGCAGATTTGGGATTCCATCCGAAATCGTCTGTGACAACGGATCCCAATTCATAAGCGACAAGACCCAACAATTCTGCGAAGACAGGAGCAACAAGCTGACGACCTCGACCCCCAGATATCCTCAAGCCAACGGACTCGCCGAGTCAAGCAATAAGACCATTGTAGCTTCGATCAAGAAAAGGTTAAAAGTTGCAAAAAGAAGATGGGTCGAAGAACTCCCTTCAGTCCTGTGGGCAAATCGCACGACGCCACGCACGTCCACAGGTCAAACCCCTTTCTCTCTCGTCTATGGTTGTGAATCAGTCTTGCCAATCGAAGTCCAGCTCCCAACCTCGAGCCATACTTCCGTCGACCATAACCTGGCTGATTTAAGTTATGACCTCGACGCCCTTGAAGAGCTCAGAGAATCAGCCTTGATCAGAATGGCGTCACAGAAACAAGCAGTCGAGCGACATTTCAATAAACATGTCAAAGCCAAAATCTTTCAAGAAGGCGACTACGTCCTCCGTCGAGTGTTCCAAAACACTCAAGAGCTCAATACAGGGAAGCTTTCCATTAAATAGGAAGGTCCTTACCGCATCTCCGAAATCATTGGTAAGGGAGCCTATCGGCTCCAGACCCTAGACAATCAAGAAATTCCGCGTAGTTGGAATGCAACGCACCTAAAAAAGTATTTCTTTTGAACTCACTTTCCTCTTATACAAATTTCTATTAATCTCGATATATTACTGACTTAAACATCGGAGGGTCGTTGATTAGCCAAACGACCGACCTTTGACAAAATTCTATCGCAGGAACATACGACATAAGTGCCCAAGTATAGGACTTGATCGTTTTATCACAGGGGCACATGATCCAAGTTTCAGCGTACGATCTAGTTACACGATCACAAGGTCTAAACGGCCCCTAGACCTAAGTTTCTGAACTTAGAAAACTTTGTACACATCGATGACGTATATTCGAGTTTATCAATGAAATTCAAATAATTTATGTTTTCATCGCAATGAATGCCTAAGTCGCATGGTTCTTCGCTCATTATATACTTGGCGAATTTTACATTTATCTACGGCATATGTAAATCAAGATAAAAGAGCGAGTTCAACAAAAGAATGAACTTCATTTACGAAACAAACGGTTACATACGAACGACTGACGGTCGAGTATTCGAAAACAAAAACACAGTCAAGACTCATTACATGCCAATAACTCGACCACCAACGGGCAAGCATGAAAAACATAGTTCGTAAAACCGAAAATAGGGAAGTGTGTCGATCGCATACTCAGTCCGAAGTCTCGACCCTTGAATCCTCGACGCACGTTAAGGAGCTTATGCAAGGATCAAACGAGTATGACAGAGTTGTCTCCCAACATTTTGACGCGACATGTGATAAAGAAGAGTCCACAGTATTTTGAGAATGTGACTCTTAAGATTAATGTTAAAGGTTGGAGGAAGGAATATGACGCTCTCGACGATCGACTTCCGGTCCAACGACTTCTCTGTCTTCGCATATCGAATGAGCAGAGATCGAAGCATCTGTAAAAACGAATATGTCAAACTAAGAAAAACATCGAAAACATGAGTTTTGAAAGAAAAACTTACAACGAACGCCTATATGGCCATATGCAGTCCCATTTTTATGACGGAGACCCCTCGAAAACGCTCCTCGAAAGATAGGAGCTAATATTTCCCCGGATGCGGAAGAGACTCCGTCCCGACAAGGACACAGTCAATCAGGAAGACCGACGACAGCATAGAGCTGATCATTATAATGTCCTCCTCACCCTCTCCCGTCTTTTCATCCTTGCCCTCGTCGGCTGATGAAGGGGTTGACGTGGCTACAGAGGACATCGTCGCCAGTTGCGCAGGATCCACGAATGTTGCGTCTATCGCAATCAATACCTTCACCAACTCATACAGAATAACTCTCAATGGGTCATCGACCTTTGGAGACTTGAGAAAGATTGAAAAACTATATCTTATATAGACGCTCAAAAGTTTCGAAAGATTTTCAGCAAGTTAGAAATCCTAGCAATTTTGGAAACTATTGAGCAAAAAACAACAAGAAAACTCGCTTTAGAAACTTTTCAAAGGCAACAAAAGAAAACGATCCATTCTGATCTCTATTTATGCAAAAGATCATGTCAGGACGAGTCTCTTGATGACCAGCACACGTTCCCTCGTCCCTTAGATCGTCGACACCTGGCAGCGACAGCTAGTAAGCAACATTGTGTGTCAGTATGACGTCACGATCCCGTTTCCTTTTCGACTCCTCGTTCGGTTAGAATTGGACTAATCCAATTCCAAGATAATTCTCAACACATGTCACGATCCCGAGCACCCGACAAGCAAAATTTAAAATTCGAATTTCCATCCTACTTTCAAATTTTGGGGGCAAACTGTTTGGGCAAAATTTCACCAGTCTCGACCACGACCAAGGTAAAGAAAACACCTATTCCTTTTTCTTATAACGAAGGTAAAATCATAGTACTTTCTCTCACGATCAAAGATAAAATCGTAAGTCTTTTACCTCACGACACTCGACCTCGACGTCGCCTAGTTCACACGACCTTCGCATAAAACCATGCGACCTCGACCGACTAACGCGCTATACGACTGTTATGTTTGTTCAATGTTTAATGCAGGATTCAACACCATTAATGGACAACGGCTATAACCGACGAAGTCAGTTAAGAACATCTAATCCCGCATTAAAGACATCGACCGTTACGGCAGTTACCAAAGTCCTTAATGATCCAATTAAAGTGCCCGAAGACTATAAATATCAAGGAGAATCGTCATTTCAAATGACGGAACACATATACAACATAGAACATCAGACACAAGCATTCGAACTCTAAAGGACATTTGAAGCACAGAAATCACTCACAGAAGAATCGCTCTCGACGTACGACATCAGCACACGACACTTCACTTTTACACACGACGCACACTGTTTTACATTAGAAAACAGTTGTTACTTTACATTTTCGAAGTCTTTCCTTCATTTGTATTGTAATCTCTGTACGATCGACACCAGAAACAGAAGGACATCGCCCCTGTTTGGCGACCATAGTGCAGCGACGACTTCCACAGTCGTCCGCGGGTTTTTTTCCTCGTTGAGGTTTTTCCCGCGTCACCAAAATCTCTGTCTCATTTATATTTTCGTCTTTGTCGCACGCTTTTGTCGAATGATTCCTTTCTTTAGTTGTTAAAGTCCACATCGGCCTAAAGTTGTACTTTGGTGCGATTTTTGGCATTAACAGTCGCCTTCTTGAAAGACTTTAGCTTTGACATTCTTGTTGAAATGTCGCTCGACCGCTTGCTTCTGCGACGCCATTCTGATCAATGCTGATTCTCTAAGTTCTTCAAGGGCGTCAAGGTCATAACTTAAATCGACCAGGTTGTGGTCGACGGAAGTATGCCTCGAGGTTGGGAGCTGGACGTCGACCGGCAGAACTGCTTCGCAACCATAGACCAAAGAGAAAGGGGTTTGCCCTGTGGACGTGCGAGGCGTCGTGCGATTTGCCCATAGGACCGAAGGGAGTTCTTCCACCCACTTTCCCTTTGTAGCTTTTAACCTTTTCTTGATTGAAGCAATAATGGTCTTATTGCTCGACTCAACAAGTCCGTTTGCCTGGGGATACCTGGGTGTCGAGGTCGTTAGCTTGATGTTGCGGTCTTCACAGAACTGTCGAGTCCTGTTGCATATGAACTGGGATCCATTATCACAGACAATTTCGGACGGAATCCCAAACCTACATATGATGTTAGTCTGGATAAAAGAGATAACTTCCTCGTCCCGAACTTGGGAAAAGGCATCTGCTTCTACCCACTTAGAAAAATAATCCGTAAGTACAAGAAGGAATACCTTTTTCCCTAGGGCAGGTGGTAGCTTGCCGACAATATCCATCCCCCATCTCATGAAGGTCCATGGGATAAGTGTCGAATGTAAAGGTTCAGAAGGTTTATGGGACGTACCTGAATGTCGTTGACAAGGATCACAGTTCTGGACGTACTTGATGGCGTATTGTCGCAATGTGGGCCAGAAATAGCCTTGTTGAGAGGTACGATTAGCCAAACTGTGACCTCCTAAGTGATTGCCACACTCCCCATCGTGCATTTCTTGAAGGATCTTCTGAACTTGACTTTTGCTGGTGATGCATCTCAGGTTTAAGCCTGCCGATGATCGTCGATAGAGTTTATCTCCGATCATGACGTACCTGGATGCTTTGAATCTGATCTTCCGAGCTTCCATCCTGTCTTCTAGGAGTTGGTCGTGCATAAGAAAATTTCTTATGTCGCACAACCAATCATCTTCTTGGTCTTCGATCTGGACAACATCGTCATTTTCGATGGACGACGTCGCCAAGTGGATCATGGGAAAGCTATCGAATATTGGTTCGACCAGGGAAGATCCAAGGTTTGCTAAAGCGTCGGCTTGAGTTATCCTGGTCCCTTGGAATCTGTTCAATAGAAAATGATTTAAATTTTTCTGATTTTTCTTTTGCTACCTTTTAGGTACGCTGTCATCTTTGAATCTTTGGCTACAAATTCTCCATTCATCTGGTTCACGACCAGAAGAGAATCGCTTTTGACATGTAGCGAAGTTGCCTCCAAGTCGTGGGCCATATTCATTCCCATGATCAGGGCTTCGTACTCAGCTTCGTTGTTGGTGGCTTTAAAGTCGCATCGAACGGAATACACCATCATGCCCCCTGTGGCGAATTTAAGACGACGCCTAGTCCTGAGCCCCTAGTGTTGGATGAATCGTCGACATGTAGGGTCCAGGGTACGTCGTCGTGAGTCGCCACAGTAGATACTTTGAGCTCTGCTTCTTTTTCCAACTCAGGACTAAAGTCGGCGATGAAATCTGCCAATGCTTGCGATTTAATTGTTGTCCTGGTTTTGAAATCGATGTCGTAACCACTGAGATATATGCTCTATTTCGCCAGTCGACCTGTCAACTCGGGTTTCCTCAAGACAGACTTAAGAGGAAAGTTAGTCACGACAGTAATAGGATGCGATTCAAAATAGTGACGCAGTTTCTTTGCAACTGTAACAAGCGACAAAAGTAGTTTTTCCATAAAGGAATACCTGGTTTCAGCGTCCAAGAGAGATTTACTTACATAGTAGATCGGCAGTTGCTGCTTTTCATCTTCTCTTGTTAAGACGGCACTTACTGCATTAGGACTAACAGCCAAATACAGCTGCAAGACCTCCTGATCGTGAGGTTTTGACAGCAAAGGAGGCGACATCATGTACTCCTTTAGTTTTTGCAATGCTTGCTCATGATCGTCGGTCCAGTCAAAGCCTTTATTTTTCCTGAGGACACTGTAAAATAGATGGCATTTATCTGAGGATCGAGAGATAAACCTGTTCAGAGCTGCCACCCGACCAGTGAGCCTTTGGACTTATTTGAAGTTTCTTGGAGATTTGATCTCGATAATTGCTTTGATCTGGTCGGGGTTGGCCTCAATTCCTCGACGAGTGACCATATAACCCAGGAATTTCCCGGCACTGACACCAAAGGAACACTTCGTCGGGTTGAGCTTCATGCTATACTTCCGAAGGATGTCGAACGACTGCCTCAAATGCTCGACGTGGTCGACTGCTTGCTTCGACTTGACTAGCATGTCATCGATGTATACTTCCATCATGTCGCCAAGGTAGTCTTTGAACATTTTATTCACCAGACGCTGGTAGGTGGAACCAGCATTTTTTAGTCCAAAGGGCATAACTTTATAACAATAGATACCTCGATCCGTCATAAATGCAGTTTTTTCTTGGTCCTCGACGTGCATCAGGATTTGATTGTATCCAGAATATGGATTCATGAACGTCAATAGTTCATGTCCTACTGTCGCGTCGACCATGGCATCGATATGTGGCAATGGGAAAGGGTCTTTTGGACAAGCTTTGTTGAGATCTGTAAAATCGATACAGACCCTCCATTTGCCATTTTTCTTCTGAACGAACACGACATTCGCAAGCCAGTTGGGGTACTTCACTTCTCGGATTTTCCCTGTCTTGAGGAGGTTGTCGACCTCGTCATTTATCACCTTATTCCTTTCAGGAGCAAATTTCCGCTGCTTTTGTTTGATAGGCTTAAATGACGGGTCCACATTGAGCTTGTGGGAAATGATGCTGGGGTCTATACCGACCATGTCTTCGTCCGACCAGGCAAAGCAGTCGGCATGTTCCTGCAAAAAAGATATCAGTTTGTCTTTAAGGCAGGGATCGAGGGACGAACCTATAAAGACTTTCTGGCCAGGCTTGCTCTGGTCCAGGACGACTTCCTCTAAGTGATAGTCGTCGGCTGTCTCAGGAGCATCTTGGACCTCTAATTGCTAGATGGCCTGCTTTTGCGGCTTCAGGGTGGTCTTATAGCAATCGTGGGTGACCTTCGGCGCGCTTTTGATCTCCTGGACTCCCCACGGCGTAGAGAACTTCATGGTCTGATGATACATCGAGGGAACAGCTTTCATGTCATGGATCCACGGTCGACCTAAGATGATGTTATAGGCCGACGAGCAATCGATGACGTTGAACTTGGTCTGCTTGTTGATTCCTCCGGCATAGACGGGCAAGGTGATCTCTCCAAAGGTACTCGTCGCGTCTCCATTGAAACCGACCAAGGTTGTCGAGCGTCGGGTGATTTACGATCGATCAATTCCCATGGCCTTGATGGTATCGCGGAAGATGACGTTCGTTGAACTGCCTCCGTCGATCAAGACTCGTCGGGTTAAACAAATACCAATCATGAGTTGAATGATCAACCCGTCATGATGCTTCTGATATGAGTCACCGAGGTCGTCTTAGTCGAATGTGATCTTCATGGCTTCTAATTCTAGGTCTCCTTTGGGTCTTGATGAACGAGGGGTAGGTCGATCGTCAGGTGCCTGGCTGGCGTGACGTTTGGCTGCAGAATACGTCAGACCGCACACGTCAGACCCACCAGTGATGCAATTAACGACCTTTGCATGATCGGGAGTCGGCGGTCGAGCGTCATTAGCTGGAGTAACGACATCGTCGATGATACTCTTGAGATTGCCCTTCGGGACGTGATATGCCAGCTTCTTTTTGAGAGCTATGCAATCGTCCGTCGTATGACCGTGGTCGACGTGGAAGTCGCACCACTTTGACTTGTCCTTCTTTCCATCGTCTTTATCGGACTTCTTTGGCCACTGGATGGTCTCCTGGACGGTCTTTAGAGCCTCGACCAAGTCCTTAGTGGTCCCTTTGAATCCGTACGAGGATATCTTAGGGTACTGAGGAAATTTGGCCGCAGTCTTGAACTCTGCCTTTGTCTTGAATCGGACGTTCGAGATTTGTCGCACAGGCTCTGGTTTGGATATTGCTTTCGTCTTGAAATCGGGCTTCTTTACACCTAGCGACCTCTTGTCGTCGGTGTGCTTTCGATGAAAAGCAGCATCGTCTTCCACCCTCATATAAGCCAGGGTTCTGGCTCGGACGTCTTTGAAATTCTCTGTAGGATATTTGGTCAGATCGGTGTATAGCCCCAAACTGTCATCTAGACCACGTTTGTAGGCTTCGATAGTGGTCTTGACATCGCAGTTACGGACATTGATCATCTCCGCATTGAACCTATTGAAATAGCTCTGGATCGATTCTCCAGCCTTCTGCACGACATAATACAAGTCGCTTGTCTGCTTTTCCATCTTGCGACTGCTGGCGAACTGCTGGGAGAACTGGTTGACTAACTCAGCGAATGACCCGATGGATTTGGGTTTGAGGTTAATCAACCATTGGAGGGCAGGACCTGTGAGGGTCGCCCCAAAACTCTTGCACATGCAAACTTCCTGGTACATGTGTGGGATCGAGACCGTCCACATTAACTGCTTATACTGCGCGATATGCTCCGTCGGGTCGGTTATCCCCGAATACTTGGGCGTGAAAGCGGGGATATTATACTTCTTCGGGACGTCGACTGTCGCGATCTTGTCAACGAAAGGCGACGCCTGATACCTCGAACGAGGCTCGACATCAACGGGCACGGCTGCCCCCGGTAGCTTGGCGAGCAAAGACAGGACACACTCATTCTGGTCTTCCAGCATCTTCAACCGCTGAACGACAGGGTCGTTAGGATCGGGATTTGCACCTGCTGGAGGGTTAACTCCCGAGCTGGTGCCGTTTCCATACGACGAGCCATTGGCGTCCCCATTGAAAGGGACGAATTACGGCTGGGACCCATTGTTCATGGGTGGAGGTCTCAAATGCTGAGGAGAAACTGGCCCGAACTGGGGATTTGGTATGAACGATCCCGGCTGCTGGTTCTGCATGAATGGACCTTGCTGCTGACTTTGACCAAACGGTCCTGGTCCTGGATTCTGAACGAATGGACCCGAACCTGGATTCTGGACGAAGGGAGCGGATCCTGGATTCTGACCGAACGATCCTGGACCTGGATTCTGAACGAATGGTCTAGGACCTTTCTATGGTCCGAATGGATTCCTCAGTCGCGCAATTTCTTCAGCTGCCCTTCGGCTTTGATCTGCAAGGGTATCGATCTGATGACGCGCATTTTCGAGCTCCCAATGCATATGGGCGATGATCTGCTCTGGATTTCCATGACCTGCCATTTTCCTGAAACAAAGAAAAGAGGAAACTCCAAGAAACTGTTAGTAAGACGCACGCTTGTCGAAGATTTTCTCTAGATGGTGCCCCTCGGTGGGCGCCAAACTGTTAATGCCAAAAATCGTCCAGAAGGATAACTTAAGGTTGATTGTGGAGCTTAACAACTAAAGATAGAAATCTTTCGACAAAGCAATGCGACAAAGACAGAAAAATGTAAATGAGACGCAAGATTTTGGTGACGCGGGAAAAACCTCAACAAAGAAAAAACCCGCGGACAACTAGGAGGGTCGTCGCTGCACTATGGTTCGCCAAACAAGGGCGATGTCCTTATGTTTCAGGTGTCGATAGTACAATGGTTAAAATACAAAGGAAAGAAAAGACTTTGAATGTAAAATAAACAAGTGTATCGAATGTAAAAACGAGTGTGTCGTGTGTAAAAACTAGGTGTCGTGCGTAGGAATCGTGCGTCGAGAGCGATCTTTCGAGAGAGATTTCTTTATTTCAAGTGCTTTCGCTGAGTGTGCTTGAGAGTTCAGATGTCCGCAAATAAGGCTGGGATCATTGTATTTATAGTCTCCGAATGCTTTAAATGACCCTTATGAATGTAAGAATAATGGTCGTAACGGCTGTTGTTAATAATGCTCGTAATTAATCTTGTCGGTATTTTACCACTTTATTACTTGATAGACGACTTAGTTCTAAATAAGTATACTTGCTTATTTGTTCTATTATCCACACATCTATAGGTGTATTCAAAGCACACACTCATCACATAGAGAGGAATTTCATTGCGGCAATCGGTAAATGGAAAGGAATAGATGGTCTAATCGGGTACGTAAATGTCTATGGCCCGAGAGAATTAAAGGATAGGTTGAGTTTATGGCAGGACATCGAAACATTATGCGATAGAGACGAGGTAAAGTGGTGCAATTTTGGGGACTTTAATGACGTGGGGGAAAACTACGAACGATTGAATTCGGCTACTAATGAAAAGGGAGCGAAGGAGTTCAACAACTTTATTCGGAACTGCCAATTGATGGAACTACCGATGGGGGGACAAAAATTTACTCGCGTAACTGATGACGGGAGAAAACTTAGCAGATTGGACCGTTTTCTTGCGTCCAATAATTTCTTTCAAGCGTGGAGAACTTTGGGGGTAAAGCCATTTGAAAGACGTTGGTCGGATCATTGCCCGATTGTATTAGGAGACTTAAATCTCGATTATGGACCAAAACCTTTCAAACTGTTTGACACATGGTTGGACGGGAAGGAGGTGGAAGATGTGATACGGGGGGAGTGGAGTAAAGAAGTGACGTCAAAGATCCCGGATTACGTATTTCGGGATAAGTTAAAAAATGTTAAAGGGACCTTAAAGAGAAGATGCGCAGAAAATTTCAAGAGGCTTAACGAAAGTTTGGAGAAACACAAAGAAATAGAGAAGAGGATGGAAAGCGAGGCGGAATCGAGATCCTTGGATGAAGACGAGAGGGTGAGGTGGGTAGACGCAAGAAGAAAGTGGTTAGACGCGGAGAAGAAAAGAATAGAGATAGCAAGCCAAAATCAAGTGGTTAGTGTTAATGCCAAAAATCGTCCAGAAGGATAATTTAAGGTTGATTGTGGAGATTAACAACTAAAGATAGAAATCTTTCGACAAAGCAATGCGACAAAGACAGAAAAATGTAAATGAGACGCAAGATTTTGGTGACGCGGCATAAACCTCAATGAGGAAAAAACCCGCGGACGACTAGGAGGGTCATCGCTGCACTATGGTCGCCAAATAGGGGCGATGTCCTTATGTTTAAGGTGTCGATAGTACAATGGTTACAATACAAAGGAAAGAAAAGACTTTGAATGTAAAATAAACAAGTGTATCAAATGTAAAAACGAGTGTGTCGTGTGTAAAAACTAGGCGTCGTGCGTAGGAATCGTGCGTCGAGAGCGATCTTTCGAGAGAGATTTCTTTATTTCAAGTGCTTTCGCTGAGTGTGCTTGAGAGTTCAGATGTCCGCAAATGAGGTTGAGATCTTTGTATTTATAGTCTCCGAATGCTTTAAATGACCCTTATGAATGTAAGAATAATGGTCATAACGGCTGCTGTGATTAATGCTCGTAATTAATCTTGTCGGTTATGTCTGTTGGCCATTAATGGAGTTGACACTGCATTAAACATGAAGATCATAACAGTTGTCATACTTTAGTCGGTCGAGGTCGTAAGGTCTCTTACGACGGTCGAGTGTCGTGAGTAACTTTCGATTTCAACTTTGGTCAGATGATAAAGTGTTTTATGATTTTATTTAATTATGGAAAAGTGTAACAAGTGTTTTCCCTTTTCTGGTCGTGGTCGAGACTGGTGAAATTTTACCCAAAAAGTTAGAAGCGGGAGACGAAAACTCAAAATTCTTCCACGCAACAATTAGAAATAAAGAAAGAAAGAATGGGATTCGCGGACTGGACATCAATGCGGCATGGACGGAGGATCCGGAAACAATAAAAGAACTCGTATGGGATTTTTACAAGAAAAAAATTTCAGCACAAAGAAAAATACGGCTGAAATTAAAAAGTGAGAAATTCAAGAAATTGTCGTCGGAAGATGCGGAAAAGTTGGAGAGACCGTTCACGGAGGAAGAAATTTGGGGAGCGATAAAGGAATGCGGGAGCAACAAATTGCCGGGACCGGATGGGATTACGTTTACGTTCGTTAAAAGATTTTGGCCCGTAATAAAAAGTGATCTAATGAAGGCAATCTCAAGATTTTTGGAAGGCGAAAAAATAAGTGGGGGATGCAACGCGTCGTTCATAACACTTATCCCAAAGATTCCAAATCCAATGGGACTTAATGAGTATCGCCCAATAAGTTTGATAGGGGTATTTTATAAAATTATCTCAAAAGCGTTGGCGGAAAGAATGAAGTCAGTGATGGGGAAATTAATCGAAGACACCCAAGCGGCCTTTATAAAAGGGAGGTCTATTCTTGATGGCGTATTGATCGCAAAGGAAGTGGTGGAATACATGTGGAAGACAAAGAAGAAAGGCTTGATTTTCAAAGTGGATTTTGAAAAGGCATATGATAACGTGGATTGGACAGCCTTGATAGAAACCTTGGAAAATATGGGTTTTGGAACCAAATGGCGCAAATGGATTAAAACATGCTCGGAGTCGGCAACAATCTCGGTTCTGGTTAACGGTTCTCCTACTAAGGAGTTCAAGATGGAGAAAGGCCTTAGACAAGGAGACCCGCTAGCTCCGTTCCTTTTTTTAGTGGTGACCGAATGTCTAAACGTGTTGATGTTGGAAGCGAAAGAAAAGGGGCTATTTGAAGGAGTGAAGGTCGGTATCGAGGAAATTGACTTGTCTCATCTTCAATAAGCAGACGACGCTAGTTTTTTTGGAAAATGGACCATGAGAAACATCAAGAACCTCATAAAAATACTGAATTGCTTCCACGAGGTGATGGGTTTAAAAATAAACATTGGGAAGAGCAAACTATACGGCTTGGGCGTGGATCGTGAAGACGTGCAAAATGGGGCGATAGGATTGGAATACGGGTGGGGGGAAGTACCTTTCATGTATCTCGGGCTTCCGGTAGGGAAAAATATGAACAAACTTGAATGTTGGAAGGAGGTGGTAAAGAAGGTGCAAGACAAGTTAGCCTCGTGGAAAATGAGATTGATTTCATTTGGAGGTAGACTAACTTTGGTAAAATCGGTGCTAGGTAGCCTTCCGTTGTATTATTTCTTGCTTTTTCGTGCCCCGAGAGGTGTGGTTAGAGAGTTAGAGAGGGTGAGGTGTCGTTTCTTTTGGGGGGGAGGATCGGGTCCTAATCCACATCGGGAAGTGACGTGGGTTAAGTGGGAAATGGTGGTGAGGGAACTTAAAAGAGGAGGGTTAAACGTAGGAAGTCTGCAAACTGCAAATTGGGGTTTGGTTGGAAAATGGTGGTGGAGGATAGGAACGGAAAGTGAGGCACTTTGGGCAAAAGTAATTCAGAGCATACATGGAAGAGAGGGTGGACGCGGAGGGGATAGTAGAATGCGTGAAGAAAGGGGTGGTCGGTCGGTATGGAGCAACGTCATCAAAGTGGGGAAGGACTTGGAGAAAATAGGAATCGACCTTCGTAATTCTTTCGGGAAAGAGGTTGGTAAAGGAGACAATACTCATTTTTGGATGGAGAGGTGGGTGGGGTACGAGCCGTTGAGAGATCGTTTCAATCGTCTTTTTCAACTTGAAACATGTAGAGAGGGGGTAATCGTCGAGAAGGGTGAATGGGTAGGGGATGAATGGGTATGGAGGTGTAGTTAAAGGAGGGAGCCGAGAGGAAGGGAAGAGGTCGAATTGGAGGATCTTAAAACACTCCTCCAAGGATGGAAACCAAACATAGAGGGGAGGGATCGGGTGATTTGGATGGAAGGGGTTGAGGGGAACTTCTCGGTACAAGATCTAAAGTCTTTGATAGAAAAGAGATTGGCGGTCGTAGGAGAACAACATGTTGAAACGAAGTGGTCAAAATGGATACCAAAAAAAGTATGTATTTTCCATTGGAAGGCTAACCAAGGTAGACTCCCTTGTAGGTTGGTGATTGAAAGAATGGGAATTGACTTGGACTCAACGCTATGTCCAAGACGTGGGGATGTACCGGAATCGGTGGATCATGCTCTATTTCGTTGTCAAGAAGTGGCCAACGTATGGAAAATGGTGCTACGATGGTGGAACATCAGAGTAGACAACATAGCCTCTCTTCAACAATTAGAGGAAATCGGCATCGTTGTGGATAGTAAAAATGCGCAACCACGGTTATGGATGGAAACAATATGGTGCTTCTCATATTTGATTTGGTCTCATCGCAACCAAATTGTGTTCAAAGACGATAAAAGAAAGCTGGAGAGTCGCTTTTTTGAATTCCAACAGAAGACATTCGAATGGATTGCAAGGAGAATCGGAGGTCGAAAGATGGAGTGGCAAATATGGTTATCAGACCCAAAAAGGACAGTGTAACCGCGATAGGAAAAGAGTGGTCTGCAGACTCAGAATTGCAGGTCACGATCGTCAGACGCGGTCTCGCTTGGTCAACATCAAAGCAGGTGTCGTGGGTGTGCAGCTCCAGCCGTGGATAGTTTGCTGCTCGCAAGCTTGCCTTTGGTTAATATTCATCTGGTGGTTAATATTCATCTGGGTGGTTAATATTCATCTAGGTCATGTTTAATATTCTTCTTGGTCATGGTTAAGATTCAGCTTGGTCATGTTTTCTTGGTTCGAGCTGTTGGCACTATTATTGTAATGTTGTAATTTCTGTAACCTTGTGGGGTTGTGATAATCACTTATTTTATACATTTTTATATCAAATTTACCCTAAGAAATAATGCTAATTAGATGCTTAAAATACCCCAATTTGTTAAGTTTAGTATTTTATTATTTGTGATTAAATTTAATTGAAAAAGAAAACAAAAAGACAAAGTTTTATTATATTTTTTTTATTTATATCTAAAAGAAATATATATCTGTCGTGTGTGTATTGCATAAAAAGAAAGACAAACAAAAAAAAGATAAAATATCTCATGGGTCTTATTTTAACTGCAAGCCACGAAAAAAAAGAAGCAAGCCCAGTTGCAGCAGCCCAACACGTGAGAAAGAGGAAGGGTAATCAGTCCAGCAGCCCATGGAAAACCAGAACGTCGCACAGCAGCCTTCAGTCGGTCGCACAGCAGCAACACGACGCCGTTTTCTTACCGGCGCGACTTTTCCGACGAGTGAACCCGCGCCATGAGCCGCGGGAGGTTCTGCTTACTTCAACCGCGCGCATCTTCGCGCGACCCAAACCGTGCCCTAAGTCGCGGCTGACCCAAAATCGTGGGTTTAAACTTATTTTTAGCGGTTTTCGAAGGGGGTGTATAAAGATGGCAGAAAACCGTCGATTGGAGGATAGATCGACTGGAATTGAAAGGAGAGAGCTTCAAGGACGATTTTGAGAGAGAACACAAGAGGTAATCGATCAATTTCGAAGGAGAAGAACAATTATAGTCGATTTTGGAGGAAGTTTTAGGGTTCTTCGTCATTTTCTGTTTTCTATCATATTGTAAGTTCAATTCGTGTTTTAAATTAGGATTATGAGTAGCTAATTTCCTACTTCTAGTGATGAGATTATAACTAGTTTATTATGAATTTTGTTGAGACTTGATTTACGTTTGAAAAGAATTTAATTTCATTTATAAAATCCATGTTTAAAATGTGTTCTTCATTTTTTGGTGTTTTAGGTTTGAGAAGGATCCCTTGAATCCTATCACTCAATTTTGAATTGCTAGTTGGGATTTGGAATACGTAATTGTTCTTAATTTCAAGTTATTAGCAAATAATGCATTTATTGAATTAAGTCTATTGATTGCATTATGGGATTGTGTAATCTAGCTTAAATGATCGGGCTTCCGGTCATTAGTTAGGATTGGTGTTTGTTTACTTTTAATGCAGTTGATAGGTTAAGTTTAAGTTCGTGACTAGACTTAGCTTAATCAATTAGGAACTAGTTCAGCGAGCTTCTCGCGCTAGTTTAATCGTAAGAACAAACAGAGTGTTTGGCGCGTGTCAATACTCACGGCCGGTCTGAAATTAATTGTGAAAAATACGTTTTTGTTCAAGTCAATGATACAAGATTTCATAAAGAACTGGTTATACTCATCACTAGGATTTGTCCTTATTATTTCGTCTTGATTTATTTTTGCGTCTAGATTAATTAACAATTTCAAAACCCCCCATTTTTATTATTTGTTTTAAAAGAAACTTGCACATGACATCGTCTTGGACCTACGGTTGATTCCGAGTCCCTGAGGAGACGACCCTACTTATTGCTATCACAATCAATTGTGTTTAGAGGTAATAGGCTAACTATATAAATCTTATTATTTATCGGACTCGACACCCGTCAAATTTTTGACGCCGTTGTCGGGGACTCGGCAGGTTTAACTGTTTTATGCCAAGATCGTTACGTGCAGGATCACGAGTGCCTATAGATCTATAGATTCAAAGGACTGCAAAGAAGATAAGAAAGTTAGCCAAGCTTTGAAAGAAGCAAGGCGAGACATCTACATCAACATGTCCTAATTTTTGGAAAGACATCGATTTGTCTACTGATTCAGATAGCGAAGGAGATAAGTCGATCCACAAAGCAAAAAAGAAAAAAGAGATGGCGGTTCCCGAACGCACTCTAAGACAATGGCAGCCCCCGATGTCACACAACAACCTTTATGCATCACATATCCCACCGAAGAGGTAAGTGATGATTTAAAAACCGGACTAATTCATTTGTTGCCTCGTTTTCATGGTCGAGATAGCGAAGACCCATACAAGCACCTCATGGAACTCCATATGGTTTGTATGGGTATGAAACCGCATGGTACTACCGAGGAGAGCATCAAGCTAAAGGCGTTCCCTTTCTCCCTAGTTGATGAAGCTAGGGATTGGCTATTCTACCTTCCACCGAGGTCCATCACCTCTTGGGCGCAGATGGCAAAGGTGTTCTTAGATAAATTCTTTCCAGCATCCAAAGCTGCTGGGCTTCGGAGAGAGATTTGTGGGATCAAGCAAAAGGATGTCGAGACACTTTACGACTATTGGGAGCGTTTTAAGAGGTTATGTGTAAGTTGTCCTCAACATGGCATATCTGATCAATTACTTATACAATATTTTTATGAAGGTTTATTGCCAATGGAGAGGAAAATGATGGATGCGGCGAGCGGTGGAGCGATCGTGAACAAGACCCCGACACAAGCAAAGGATTTAATCGCAACCATGGCAGAGAATTCGAAGCACTTTGGAGCTCGAAACGATTTGACTCGAGGAACTAATGAGGTACATATCCAATCCTTAGAGACCAAGATTACTGACCTTACTAATCTTGTTAAATAGCTCGCGATGGGAAACATACAACAAGTCAAAGCATGCGGGATTTGTTCTACCGTAGGACACCCGACATATGCAAATACAAGAGCCATTTGAGCAGGCTAATGCCATAGGGGGTAGCAATTTCCAATACTCGCAAAATTGGGGGTTTGACCCATTCTCTAACACTTATAACCCCGGTTGGCGGAGTCATCCCAACTTGAGCTTGCCCCTAGGCAAGATCAAGGTCCATTCCAACAGCCCCAACAATTCCAAGCACCACCTGGTTTTCAATCGCAACACCAACCGAAGGCATCATTTCAACCGGGTGCCCAACAACAACATCAAGTGTCGCATCAAGTTCCTAATAGCTCAGGTATTCCTTTAGATGAGATTGTGAAGATTATGGCAACTAATGCTCTTCAATTTCAGCAGGAAACACAACAGTTCCAAAATGACGCACTCAAGTTCCAGCAAGAAACTCGCACTAGCATCCAGAACTTACAGGCGACAGTTGGCCAATTGATGAACAAAGGAAAGCTACCCTCCCAGACCGAAACCAACCCCAAGGCACAAGTCAATGCTATCACTTTACAAAGTGATATGGAGGTCCAAGGCGGTGAAAGTGGAAACGATAAGTCCTTAGAAGAGAAAAGGCTAAGGGTAAACATACCCAAGCCAAGTGGAGAGGAGGTCAAGTCACCCGAAGCAAAGATGCCCGAGAAATAAGTCATACGCCCTCCATTTCCCGAGCGTTTTAAGAGGTCGAGGAAAGAGAGTGAAGAGAAAGAAGTCATGGACACCTTTCAAAAGGTGCAGGTAAACATTCCGCTTCTTGATGCAATTAAACAAGTTCCTAAATATGCTAAGTTTTTGAAAGAATGGTGCATGCATAAAAAGAAGTCTAAAGGGATGGAAAAGGTGGACACGACTCAAAATGTGTCTGCCGTGTTTCAAAAAGATCTCCCACCCAAGTGTGTTGATCCGGGCATGTTTACTATACCGTGTATAGTAGGCAATGTGACGGTTAATAAGGCGATGCTAGATTTAGGGGCTTCCATTAATGTCATGCCCTACTTACTTTATACATATTTAGATGTAGGGCCCCTAAAACCCACCGGTGTGGTTATTCATTTAGCAGACATATCCACGGTCCATCCTAGGGGAGTGTTAGAGGACGTGCTTGTTAAAGTGAATGAACTTATCTTCCCAGCCGATTTTTATGTTATTGACATGGAGGAGAATAATACCTCCAAGTCAAGTATGATGTTATTGGGAAGTCCATTCCTTAAAACCTCTAGAACTAAGATTGATGTCTATGACGGTACTCTCACGATGGAACTTGGTAGTGAGGTCATCAAGTTTAATATTCATGAAACCATGAGGTACCCGAGAGATGTGCATTCTTTGTGTTTTGTGAATGCTTCTACACCTTTGACTAATAATGTTTCTGCTTTAACTAACGATTTTGTGTTGAAAGAAAAATCTAGCGGAAATGAGAAGGTGGAGAGTTTGGAGAAGCTCACAAAAGCTCTCGGTTTGAATGATGAGACTCTAGAGAAGGTTCCATGGATAGAAATGAGAAAACCAAGGTATGACGATCCTAACCATCAAGTGTCTTATACTAATGCGAACCTTTTGTCTACCTTTTTACAGGCACCAAAGATTGGCTTGAAGTCATTGCCAGATTTATTGAAATATGAGTACTGGAGCGCGGGATGTGCGACGAAGATGGTGGAGTTGCCACCCGGATGGATGAACGTTGGGTTGGAAGTGGAAGTTCCATGGTCGGGTTGGGATGTCGGCTAGTTGGACAAGCGTGCTTGAAAGGTGTCTAGCCAAAGACGATAATGAAAGGCGCTGCGTAGGAGGCAACCCACGAATTTTCATCTATTTGCTTTTTATTGCTTTCAGTATTTTCCTTGTTCTCGTTAGATTCTCCGATTTCGCTCTTAGCTCTATTTGTTGTTCTCAGGTTCTCCCGACTGGTTGGAAGCTCACATGGACGTACCCATCTTCACACATTCTTACATTGGAAGGCCACTCACCAAATCTAGGGAGTTTATGTTTTCCCTTTCCTTTACTGCTTAGAGTGTTCTATATATATTGAGTACATTGAGGACAATGTGTGAATTAAGTGTGGGGGTGGGGTCATTTGCATGATTTGGGCTTATTTGGGTTTATAAATGCTTTTTGGGTATTTTTGGGTAAATTTTTGCAATTCTTTGCAAAATGTTGTGCTTAAATGTGGGTTGTTGTCCGTTTTGAGAATGTGTTAGCATGTTTTTATGGGTTTAAATTCATGATGATAATGAGTTTGGATACGTGTATAGCATGATTGAGCTTGAATGATAGTTCTTAGAGTTGATATGTGGTAGTATAACGATCAAAGTTAGACTATTGCTAATCTCTTGAACAAGCTTAACCTCGTGAGACTTTGAGCCTATTAGACTAAACACTTGATATTAGTCTCAATTTCATTTATTGTGTGATTACGTCATGCCTAGTTATGCACCTCTAGAACTTGATTTGTCTCTCCTTAAGACTACATGATACTACATGCTAATAAATATGATAAAGGCCATCGTTTTTCTCATTTTTATTTTAGCCAGTTTAGCCTTATGCCTACCCTTTATGTTGTGATTACCCTTTTTGTACACCACTTTGAGCCTTAGCCTATTTCTTTTGTCACCCACATAATGAACCAATCCATACACGACCCACCGACCAATCACCAATGGAGTAGTTCCGGTATCCCTATGTGTTCGGAAGTAGTACTCATATGTTGGGAAAGAAAATGAAAAAAAAGAGGAAATGAAAGAAAAATGAAAAAAAAAATATCGATGAGAAAAATGAGTCGTCAATAAATAAATAAATAAAGACGACGGAAATGATGATATGGTTGATTATAAAAGTTTCATCTTTATTCCCTATCATCCAAAGGGGGATGTGCTTCAAAGATAAATATGTAAGCCCTTTGTGGAAGAAAGTTTTTGCGTTAATAACCGGGTTTCCCATTTGGTGTACGGTCCTTAGCCACTATTCCCTAAATATAGCTCACCTTACCCAAACCCTTGTTTTACATTACAACCCGTAAAAAGCCCTTTTGATTTATTTGCATGTATGTTATCCAAGTAGTGAAGAGTGAGAGATTTTTCAAGCATATGGTAGGTACATGCTAGTGTAGAGACGACTTGAGCGATACACTTTAAACCCGAGAGTGAATTGAGTGTATCATATTAATTTCTCATTCGTGAGAGTTCTCGTGATTAGCTTGTGTCTACTTGGTTGTGTGTGCTCACTTTTTGATGATTGGTTGCAAATCTTAATCTCATGATGTGCTATATGTGTTGACACTCTCGTTGGATTCGATTTTTATACCACGTGCTAACTTAAGTCATTGCCGGGACGGACAATGATCTAAGTGTGGGGGAATTTGATAATCACTTATTTTATACATTTTTATATCAAATTTACCCTAAGAAATAATGCTAATTAGATGCTTAAAATACCCCAATTTGTTAAGTTTAGTATTTTATTATTTGTGATTAAATTTAATTGAAAAAGAAAACAAAAAGACAAAGTTTTATTATATTTTTTTGATTTAGATCTAAAAGAAAAAAAAAAGATATATATGTGCCGTGTGTGTATTGCATAAAAAGAAAGACAAAAAAAAGATAAAATATCTCATGGGTCTTATTTTAAGTGCAGGCCACGAAAAAAAAGTAGCAAGCCCAGTTGCAGCAGCCCAACACGTGAGAAAGAGGAAGGGTAATCAGTCCAGCAGCCCATGGAAAACCTGAACGTCGCACAGCATCCTTCAGTCGGTCGCACAGCAGCAACACGACGTCGTTTTCTTACCGGCGCGACTTTTCTTGCGAGTGAACCCGCGCCATGAGCCGCGGGAGGGTCTGCTAACTTCAACCGCGCACATCTTCGCGCGACCCAAACCGCGCCCCAGGTCGCCCCAGGTCGCGACCGACCCAAAATCGTGGGTTTAAACTTATTTTTAGCGGTTTTCGAAGGGGGTGTATAAAGATGGCAGAAAACCGTCGATTGGAGGGGAGATCGACTGCAATTGAAAGGAGAGAGCTTCAAGGACGATTTTGAGAGAGAACACAAGAGGTAATCGATCAATTTCGAAGGAGAAGAACAATTATAGTCGATTTTGGAGGAATTTTTAGGGTTCTTCGTCATTTTCTGATTTCTATCATATTGTAAGTTCAATTCGTGTTTTAAATTAGGATTATGAGTAGCTAATTTCCTACTTCTAGTGATGAGATTATAACTAGTTTATTATGAATTTTGTTGAGACTTGATTTACGTTTGAAATCAATTTAATTTCATTTATATAATCATGTTTAATATGTGTTCTTCATTTTTGGGTGTTTTTGTTTCGAGAAGGATCCCTTGAATCCTATCACTCAATTTTGAATTGCTAGTTGGGATTTGGAATACGTAATTGTTCATAATTTCAAGTTAGTAGCAAATAATGCATCTATTGAATTAAATCGATTGATTTGCATTATGGGATTGTGTAATCTAGCTTAAATGATCGGGCTTCCGGTCATTAGTTAGGATTGGTGTTTGTTTACTTTTAATGCAATTGATAGGTTAAGTTTAAGTTCGTGACTAGACTTAGCTTAATCAATTAGGAACTAGTTCACCGAGCTTCTCGCGCTAGTTTAATCGTAAGAACAAACAGAGTGTTTGGCGCGTGTCAATACTCACGGCCGGTCTGAAATTAATTGTGAAAAATGCGATTTTGTTCAAGTCAATGATACAAGATTTCATAAAGAACTGGTTATACTCATCACTAGGATTTGTCCTTATTATTTCGTCTTAATTTATTTTTGCGTCTAGATTAATTAAAAATTTCAAAACCCCCCATTTTTATTATTTGTTTTAAAAGAAACTTGCACATGACATCGTCTTGGACCTACGGTTGATTCCGAGTCCCTGAGGAGACGAACCTACTTATCGCTATCACAGTCAATTGTGTTTAGAGGTAATAGGCTAACTATATAAATCTTATTATTTGTCGGACTCGACACCCGTCAGGTTGCTATTGGTTTGATATAAAATTATTGCTGCTTTTCAAAAAAAAACACATCATAAGCTATGAATCTGCCATTGTTTCTGATCTTGGCCGCTTCCTGGTCTGGATCAAACCATTCAAAAAATGGAACCATTCACAATTTGCTTCTACAACTCTAAAATCAACTGGAGGTCGTCAGAGAAAACACAGAAAGGGGAGGTTCGCCAGGAACTGGACGGTGATGGCATCGCCGAGAAGTGAACACAGGTGACGGCGGTCAAAGGATTTTTGATCGACTTCAACAGGGGTCTCGACATTAACAACAGGTTTTTTGATTGATTCCTCAATAGGTCTGATCGGCTTCAATATGTTTTTGTCTAACAGACCCAGCATGGTTAAAAAGAAAGAGTAACTAAAATGGACAAAAATGCCCGTGTCACTAACAGAGAAAATTAACGGAGTTAGTATGGGAGACCACTTTCAGAGCAAAATGAGAAGCATGAGGATGATTTATAGAGTTACCAAAGCTTAGGTCCCACTTTTAAAGATTTCAATAAACCACGGGGACCAAAGTTAGAGTTTACTCAATGTTTTATGCAAGGTTCTAAATGGCGTGAGGCGTGGCGTGAGGCGTGGCGTGGCGGCGAGGCCAAGCCTCAAGCCTTAGGAGCCATGGCGAAGCCTTGGCGTTTTCAAGGCGTGACTTATGGCGTCAAATTTCTAATTCATATATAATATTATATATAAAAACATATGTATTGTAGTGTTACTCAATGAGCCAATAGTAGTAATTAAGCAAGTTAAATTAGGTTATATATTAAAAAACTTGGAAATAAGACATTAAAAACGTAAATAAAAAATCAAATATCGCATTATGAAAACTGCGCATTAGGCCATGGCGCGCCACGGGCTTAACGTGGCGTAAGACACAAGCCTTGGTGCCATGACAGCTGCGTGGCGAGTTTTTTAGAACATTGGTTTTATGAAAGCATATATGCTAAGAGAATAAAAAGTTACACTAACGAAAGAAGCTATAAGTAATCTTATCTATTACCGATGGAGTTCCAACTGTTCAATATTATCCACTATGATATATACCGAAATACATATTAGGGGTTGGGTTCAAATGAAAATAAAATCAACTTACGAGAATGCAAAAACACCTATATCACGTATGATTTTAAAGTAAAAAATTATACGTGGTTAAGGAACGTTTAATTCGATCCCGGGGGGGGGGGGGGGGGGGGTTCTTGGCTTCGATATAGGTTTTCTTGCGTTTTCGTAAGTTAATATTGTTCTCGTTCGATCTTCCCTCTACATTACTATAAAATATACATAATGTCACTTTAAGGTGGATCAAGGGTCCATAACGTAGTAGTTAATTTAATCTGGAGAGAAGTCAGTTGTATTGATATGGAGGATAGAATACAATTTTTTTCAAATGACATCATTAACAAATTGAAAGATCAAGATCGACGGCAATTGAAAAATATATTTGAAAAGTCAATGTCAATTCTTTAAAATGAGATAAAAACGATGGTAATCATCGACAAATTGGTGACATATTATTTGTCCTTGATCTATAGCATATCCGATGGTAATTATCGGCAAATGGGTGACATGTCATATATCATATCTAAGCTCTTGCGAATCCCTTGATATTTCATCATTTATATATTTTATGTTTAAAGAGTTCTCACAAGTTTGTCGAAAATCCTCCACTAGTTCCATCAAATACATTATTTCCTTCGGTAAAACTCCTCTTTCTTTAGTGATATATACGCTATAAACGGTTACAGTAATAGGAGTTGCGCGTCCATGGAGAAAATAACATTTGACCAAAAGAAAACTATTAAATCATATCTTAGAAGAAGGTTCTCACTTTCTTTGGTTTTTAGGTCAAATGAGTGAGGTGTGACCATAACTTTGATTTTGTTTTTGTCAAACGAGTGCCACTATACCTTAATTTGTATATCATATGACTCCATGATTTCAGAGCTATTTGTACCGAATGATTCAATAAATAAAACCTACTACAAAATATATATATATATATCAAATACTTTAGTTGAAGGAGCTTTCAATTTTATAGATGAATAGATAACTTTTGACACAACAAACTATTGTAACTTCTATAATATAATTTCAGCAATATTATGTTGATAATTTTAATGTCATCAGTTATTTTAGTGTGATTGTAATTTATATGAGATCGATTTGGTGATGAAGAAAATAAAAGTGAGTTAGGAGGTGTGGAACACACACTCACAAATGTTGCATCTATCACCTTAGATCGCCATAAGATTGGGGGTCACCGGGACATATGCCCCCTTGCAAGGTCCAAGGGGCAGAGCACTCTTGTGGTGGTCCCGTGGATTTGGACGAATTTTAGAAGGTTGAAAATCTACTTGAAATTATTCCCGAACTTGGTGATATTCGGAAAAAGTATCGATCATAGTTAGTGGAATTAGAGCCCTCTAAGCCTTATACTCAGAGTTCTGGGTCTCCACTGGTTTTCTTAGCTGTTGAGGATGAGAGCCTCTGACCTCTGGACCTTCAAGCCCTCTAGTCTATGTGAGCGAACCCTTGATCTTTATGATCAGAGCTCCAAACCTTTTCTGCAGGTGCTTGATCTAACTATGATTCAGTTATAACTTATTTTAAATATATCTGTTGATTAAAGATTGTAACTATCATGCGGTTATATCAATCTATTTTAACCATTTTTAACTGTCAAACGCTCATATAAATATATAAACAAGAATATGGGTGTACATAAGGACTCGATGCTACAACATTTAAGATCAGAGTTTTCTCTTAGACTATCTAGTACAAAATTTGTGATAACCAAAGCAATAAGGGTCCAAGTATTGTATTCGGAAAGCGAACTTTCGCAATCCAAATAGATTATCTAGTCGACAAATCATATCCAATCCCCAAAACTTTAACATATCAGTTTGATCTACTTAAAACATGATTCCATTTTTTGTTAATAACAATATCAACACTATGTTTCTTAACTATGTAAGTTCACCAAATTCGCATTCAACAAATTTTAATGATTTCTCATTCCAACATATATACATATATAGAGGTGAATTCAAACGAGAATGCTAATTATTTAAGAAAACACGAGAACGGCCGTTAATGTACAAAATCCTACATGATTCACGTACAAAATCATATGATTCACGTGACTTTATCTCGTGACTTAAGTTGTGGCCAAAGTCGTCGGCGTTGATCTTTTTGCCGTTAATGTAAAACCATGTGATTTTACACATGATTTGTTGTTCTTGTGTTTTGTTAAATAGTTAGTGTTCTCGTTTGAACTTTCCTCTCTCTCTCTCTCTCTCTCTATATATATATATATATATACACACACACACACATATATATATATATATATATAGGTAGGGTTGGGTTCCGGTGAGAAGTGCCAAATTTGGTGAGAAGCGTGAGAAGTGGTTATCAACCGTTTGAGAAATGGATGAATATTAGGATGAGATGCACAGAGGTAAGATGCACCGACATGCACCGAATCAATTCCCTTTTAAGCCACAATTGTATTTGATTAAAAGTGTTCAACGGTTTAAAAGTACTTCTCACACTTCTCACCAAAAATGTCACTTCTCACATGATCTCATACCTATATATATATATATAGTCTTAGGTTCAAATGAGAAGCGCTAAATATTTGAGAAGTAGAGAAGTAATCTTGGCCATTTATTCGGTCAAGATCGGTTATAATTGGTCAAAAGTTGCGGCTTTGACTGGTCAAAAGTTGCGGTTGTTCCAAAAATAGAAGGGCAATTTCGTAACTTTTACAAAAAAAAAAACACGGGACGAGTTCATATATGAATCTGTGTGATTCACATATGAACTATACGTTCATTTATGAACCTTTGTAATTAACATATTAACTCTTTATAACTAATTCATATATGAATCTTGTGATTCATATATGAACCTTTGTGTTTCATATATGAAACTAATTAACTTTAGGTTCATATATGAATCAGTTGAACCAATTAACTGATTCATATATGAACATTTGTGATTCATATATGAATCAGTTGAACCAATTAACTGATTCATATATGAACTTTTGTGTTCATATATGAACCATTGTGATTCATATATGAATCAGTTAATTTGTTCATATGAACAAATTAACTAATTCATATATGAATCACAAAGGTTCATATATGAATTAGTTAAAAAGAGTTTATATGTGAATTACAAAGGTTCATATATGAATCGAACAGATTCATATATGAACTCGTCCTGCGTATTTTTTACGAAACTACCCCTCTATCTTGTGCAGACCACGCGAGGAATTATCCGCTGCTTCTCGGTCAAAGCCGCCGATCTTGAACGAATGAATGACTAAGATCACTTCTTTATTTCTCAAATATTTAGCACTTCTCATTTGAACCTCTCCCTCTCTCTCTCTCTCTCTCTATATATATATATATATATAAACCGAGCAGGCCATCGAGTTCGTCATCCGAGTTGTTATCGCATAACCATTGTAAGATCATAACTTTTCACTTGTACCACAATTTCTAATGAGTATTTATCGAATTATCGAGTAGTTATTGCATTAGTACTTTGTATAACCGAAAACCCATCAAGAATCCACAAAAGCTTAGGTAAGGAAATATGCCATTGATACTCATGTTGAAGCTCTGATTCAATAGCTTCATGAATATGTTTAAGATCAAATATAGAAAATTAGGTGAACGAGTATCGGCTTGAATTTTGTTGCATCTTCAAAAAAAACGATAAAGATCTTTACTTTCATTCATTTGAGCACAAAGTTTAATCATTGATTTAGAAAACAAATAGTCGAAGAGCACGATCGTGATCTTCACTTACAATAAAACAAGATACATATAACATTCGTCAAACCAAATTGAAATATGATGACATAAATAACAATTATAAACAACAAATAAACAAACATAAAAGTTAATTTCAAGCTTCTCTAGGTGGTTTATGGATTTGAAGCATCATATAGAAGTTCATAAGGGGTTCGTTCCCTGGGATTGCACCTTTAAGCGATTCGTGTGATCGTATACGCTCTGCCCACTTTGCAAGTTTTGGGGTTTTGATTTCATCAAACGCGTTAAACTCATTATGCTTTATACCAAATTGTATCCAAGCGATAAAACATCCAAGAACGACATCCAGATATCCTATATCGTCTCCACCGAAATAAGCCCTCCCATTGCTAAATTTCTCAAAGGCTTTCTCCAACAACATTGATCCTTCAATAATTTGTTTCTTTATCGCTTCTTTATTTTCTTTTCCCGGTGTTTGCCTCAACTCTTCAAACAATGGAAAATACTGTCAATGATTTTACAGTATAAGTCAGTGAAACATATCTGATCTTTTAAAAAAGAAATAGTTAATGTCATATTCTGATTTTTAAAATGGAAATTGACATTAGATATGAAATAAAATAAATAAGATATAAATAGACCACTTAACATCGAAACAAAAAGCCATGATAAAAGTTTCAAAAAGTCAAATATCTGAATCTCTAATATTTACTAATGTTTAGCCCACATTTTTGGGATTTTGTAAAATAGAGGCCCTTCTTTTTAATTACGAAAAAAAAATCTTTTGTATATTTTTTTATCATAAGAAATAATATTAAATTTTAAAATTCTACTAATTTATATAAAGTCATTTTGAGTATATCTAGACGTGAAATCAAAATAACTATTTTTAAATTAATGTTATCAACCATATCATTTATATATATAATTGTTAATCTGTTTTGTAGTCAATACCATTCTTATGATATACATTTATTATATAGATTGAGATCATTTAGAGTTACGATATTGATTATTCGGAGTAGATTAAATCAATATAAGTTAGTTGTGTTTCCATCTCACCTCAAGTTATGTTTTAAACTTTTTGGGTTAAACCAATTTTTTCAGGAACCATCAATTTTAGAATCAAAAGTCCATACTGGTTATACTTGAGATTTTATTATTGTTTTAGATATAAGAAATTATTAAGATTTATGCACTCAATATTAGATAATAAAAACTCAATAATAATGTTTGAAAAAACAAATGTATTGATATAAGTTGGACGGTATCATATGGTTGGTAGTTTTTTTCAAAAGGTAAAAGTTTTGTTAGTTAATAACAAAAAATCTACTATATTTTAATACAAACATAGAATTCATGCAGATGAAATAATCAAAAGAGTCCCTGGAAGATGAATGATGGATAATATATAACAAGGTTTTGTAGGTAAGCAGTTTTAGACTTTGATACTAGATAAAAAAATTTTAGAGAAACTATAAACAATACTATAAAATAAATGATCAATTAACTTTTGACATATTTTATCTTTCAATGTAATTAATTAATTAATGTTTAGGCCTTACGAAATTCTTTGGGTCCTATTAGACTTTTGATTTTCTAATACGACAAGTAGGAGTTAAATGATGGAAACAATTTCAAGACTTTCTAGGCAAGTATTTTTAAACTTTTGTTCAGATAAAACCTAGCGAAACAATAAGCAATCATATAAAATGAACAGTCAATTAACTTTTTACATATTTTATTTTCCAGTATAATTATTAATACATATATGGACCCTTAATATAATAATGATATCTTTGGTCCAATTAGATATTAAAAGAATTTATGACTTTTTTATTTATTTATTTTCTATTGCTATTATATACTAAAAAAAATTGGCCTTGGGTTGTTGGGTGTATGCTCTACCCAAGAATGACCCTTCTAGTATTGATTATGATAATTAACAAAATAAGGATTTGGTAAGGCAAAACAAAGTTACCAAATTGTTTAATGGGATAGGTAATATAACAAAGCAAACTTTTAAAATTGAAAATAACAAAGCAAACTTTTAAAATTGAAAATAACAAAATACTAATCTAGTCACCCATATCTGATTTCCAAAATGTCTCTTAATAAATAGAAAATAATAGTTGGTAAATTGTATAAAAAAAACATCATAAATGTTCAAAACAATTAAATATCTCGATTTATGATATACCATGTTATCGACGTAATTGGCCCAGAACTTGTTGTCCGCACGATCCATGGGGACGGAAGGGAGGATACGATGCACATCGGGTTGAAATTCATCAAGGTACTCAATTATGACAAGAGACTCACAAATGGGGGGTTTGTTTGCATGAAAAAGAACGGGAATCTTCTTATAAACCGGATTCGATGTCAACAAAAGCTCACTTTTACATGCGAGATTTTCCTCAATGAACTCGTACTCAATCGACTTGAGGTTGAGGACGAATTGAACCCGGTTCACATATGGACTTGCGGCAGTCCCAAGAAGCTTTATTTCACCCTTTTTCACCATTGAAAGAGATGATGATGATGATGATGTGTGTCTCTCAAGGATGAAGATACCATTTGTATATAAGTACAAAAATATAAACCTATTTGCCCCCTAGTGTTTAGCTAATTGACCAAACTTACCTTTTGTTTTGATAACTTTGAATAAAATACAACTTTTTTTAATCTTGCTTGAATTCATTAGACTTATTATCCTTTCTTTTAAATGCTCAAAAATAATTTTAATATATTATTATTATTAAACTATAATGAATTAAATTATTATCAAAATGATTATAATATCATTCTCTATTTGGTAGAAGATAAGATAGCATGAAAGATCTTACCGTAACTTCTGTACCACACATAAAATAGGACAACCACATACCACAAACTTATTTTTAAACATGGTAAATTTTATACAGATATTGACATCTACAATACAATTTACATGGTATTCAAAGATAATTCAAAATTAATTACATGATAAAAATATCTACTCTCCGGTCTCCATGAACATGTTACACCGTCTTCCAAAAGCTTTGGGGGTTATAACTAACTTATTCAAATCATAATGGGTTGTTTTTTTAAATTAATCCATCTTCAATAAAATTTTGCAAATGAAGTCCTGCAGGACTATTTGATCGGTATCAATTGCTGCCGTCTAATTTTAAACTATCCTAATATTTCAAGTTGAACTTTCAAGGTTTACTCCTTACAAATAAAACATATGCTATGAATCAACAATAAACACAACAAAATTTCATTTCTAGTACATGCATCGTATTCCACATTTGGAAGTTATAAGCAAACTCTTCAAATCTCAAGGGAGCATTTATGTATTATTGATCCATCTTTAGTAAAACTTTAGGGTGCGTTTGGTATATGTAGCTAGAACGGCCGGCCTGGTCAGGAAAGACCGGAGTACTTTACAAGACGCATTTGGCCCATTTGGATTGGAGTACTATACAAGACGAAACTGACTTAGGAAAGACAAGCAAGAGTGAGTATATATGGGTGTAGGAATTTTGGAAAATTTTAGCCTTTTAAAAGATATTAATAATTTACCATTTTTTTTAATTTTGTTAATAAATGTTCCGTCTATTATGATAGAAGAGAAAAATGCATTATTGTCTAGATTAATATTGTCCTTAACTTCCTTGTCTAGTGTCAGTGTGTCCAGGGGCGGACCCAGAATTTTTTTCAAATTGTGACACCATTTAACTATAAGAAACAGATATAGAGACATTTTTTATAAAACCAATGTCGGTCTGGTGGTAAGTTCCTTGCTTTTCAAACTTGAGGTCTTAAGTTTGAGTCTCATTAACACCAATTTTTTAGAAACATAGTAAATATGAAATTAAAAACTAAAAACTACGAAAATGTTTTTAACAAGACTTGAACTTGGGTATTGAGTATAATAAAAGCGTTCAAAACCAACTTTACCAAGGGAAACTTGTGTCTTTATAGTAGTTTCAAAATATATATGGTGGCACTAATCAAATTGATACGGTTGCACCTTTCACGAACCTAATTTTTTTTACCTTACGGCGGAGAAACAATACGGTGGCACGTGCCACCGTATGCTCTTACCTAGGTCCGCCCATGAGTGTGTCACAATAAACATGAGATGAAAATATTATGCGGGGCACCCACATACCAAATACACCCCTTACAAACAGAGTCCATATATGAACGTTCGAGTATTAAACTATGTGAATATATATTGGACCTTCAGGTTTTATTCCTAACAACATAAAACGGGATCTTAATTTGCAGGCCAACCTCTCCATTATTTGGATGTTACAAAGTGTCAATATATATATTGTTAATGCCAAAAATTGTCCAAAAGGATAACTTAAGGTTGATTGTGGAATTTAACAACTAAAGAAAGGAATCTTTTGACAAAGCGTGCGACAAAGACAAAAATGTAAAAGAGACAAAAGATCTGGTGACGCGGGAAAAACCTCAACGAGGAAAAGACCCGCGGACGACTATGGAAGTCGTCGCTGCACTATGGTCGCCAAACAGGGGCGATATCCTTGTGTTTCAGGTGTCGATCGTACAGTGATTACAATACAAATGAAAGAAAGACTTTAAATGTAAAGTAACAAGTGTTTCGAATGTAAAAACAACGTGCGTCGTGTGTAAAAATGAAGTGTCGTGCATGAATGTCGTGCGTCGAGAGCGATTCTTCGGGAGAGAATTCCTTGCTTCGAATGTTTTTCTGAGTTCAGATGATTATGTGATGCCCCTTGAAATGATGATTGAGCCTGGTATTTATAGTCTTCGGGTGTTTTAATTGGTTCCTTAAATGCTTCATGTAACAGATGTAACGGACGTCGACTTCAATGTTGTTAATGGCCTTCGCCGGTTATAGCCGTTGGTCATCAATGACATTGACTCCTGCATTAAAACACTGAAACGTAACAGAGATAATGCACGTTAGTTGGTCGAGGTCGCAAGGTCCTACACGACGGACGTGTAAACTAGACGATGTCATGGTCGAGTGTCGTGAGGTGAATAACTTTCGATTTCAACTTTAATCAAGGGATAAAGTATTATGATTTTACCTTATTGTGAGGAAGTGTAAAAAATGTTTTCCTTACCTTGGTCGTGGTCGAGACTGGTAAAATTTTACCCAAACAGTTTGCCCCCAAAATTTGAAAATAGAATGGCAAATTCAAATTTTAAATTTTGTTAGTCGGTCGTCTAGGGTTGTGACACGTGTCGAAAGTTACCTTAGTTTCCTTGGAACTGGATTGGTCCAATTCTAACTAAAGAGGAAGTCGAAAAGGGGATATGATCGTGACGTCACGTTGTCGCACGATTATGCTTAGCATCTGTTTTTGCCAGGTGTCGGCGATCTGTGGGGTCATACGAAAAGACAAGGACGCGTGTCGATCATCGAGGGACATGTCCTGACACGATCGTTTACATAAATAGAGTCCACGATGGATCTTTTCCTTTTTACGATTTCAAAGAGTTTTAGGCAGAGATTTCTTCTTGATTCCTTGCTCGTTCTTCGTCGATGCTCTTTACAAACATGTAAACATTTCCAAATCGGTTAGGATTTTCAAGGTTTGGAGCACCTATTTAAGGTACGATCCTTCAGTCTTTGTATGCGTCGTAAATCCATTGCTAGAAAGCCTAGGAAAATCTGGGATATTTGGGGCCTTTCAGAGAGACAGACTTGGTTGACAGGGTTAGCAATGTCGACAGAGCCTAGAAGTACCATTCGAAACGAAGAGGATCTTGACGACTTCAGAAGTTTAGCGAAAATCCCTGCGGGGATTACTGTGAGCAAGGCCGGTAAGATTCGACCGGAGATGTGCCCCGAAGGGTATGTCGTGATATATGAGTACCCGTTCAAGATAGGTTTCCACTGGCCATATTCGCCTCTGGCCAAGGCATTTATGTGCGAATTCGACCTTTCGCCGGGGCAACTGATGCCCCAGTTTTGGAGAGTTATCCAGGTCATAGAGCGTCTTACTTCGAATTGGAAGTCGCAGATGAACGTGACGGATCTGCTGACGGCGTATCAGGTCAAGAAGGATACATACCGTCGCTACAGTCTATTTTTGAGATACAAGGGCGAGCGCACCTTGGTTTTAAAAACTTTGGTCAACGATCGTAAATGGAAGACTAGGTACGTACTCGTGCGGGTGGCGACGCTGGACCTGAAAGTGACTGGATCAGGTCTGGTTGGAACATGGCGGGTGAGTTTCTAGCTTTAGTCGAGCATTTTCATTGTATTTGTTTCTCTGTTTCTCAACTAACTTCCTTTCTCTCTTATGTTTTCAGACATTAATTTCGACAAGGTAAAGCCCGACGAAGACTCCAAGGCTAAGGTTGAGAAGTTCTTGGAGTTTAGTGCTGACGACCGGTCATTCGTCACACGTCGTCTGGTAGATGAGGACGACGACTTGAGGTTCTTGGGTGAACGCCTACGGGCGAGACGGGAAGAAGGAGAGGACGAAGAGGAGGGAGAAGAGACTGAGGAGGAAGAGGAGAAAGAAGAGAAAGAGGAGAAAGAAAAAGAAGAGTCGGGGAGAGAAAAAGAAGAAACGACTGGTAAGTATCCCTTCGCTTTCATTTTGTTCGACCTAGTCTTTCCCTTCTCTCAGTCGTCTAATAATTCTTTTTTTTCATACAGGAGAACCTCAGGCGAAGATGACGCCTGCAGCTGCCAAGAAGGCGGCTGAAATCGAACTGGCTCGCAAGGCGAGGGAAAAGAAGAAGGAGGCACCGACGACTGGGTCGGGAGTCCTGAAGAGAAAAGAGGCCCTGACAGCTGGGTCGGGAATCTTAAAGAGGATGAGGACGTCCGTCCTGAAGGAACCGTCTTTGAGACGGGTGACTCGTTGAGGGTCGTCACGCCTGAGAAGGCGAAGGCATTGACCGTGTCTGTCGAGAAGACTTCTGACACGATCAGCGCGACACCCGTCGATACTGCGCAACCGGCGATATCGACGGTATCTTTTACCGCCACGTCAGGCCCCTCGTCGACCAACAAGGGCAAGGGCGCGCAGACGGGCTTTAGAGAGGAAACGACGGTAAACTTTATGTTGCCTTCAGATTTCTTGGTGGATAACGTCTTGGACGAGACGAAAATGTTCTCTTATTTGGGAAAGTATTTGCTCCCCTCTTTCAGGGAGCGCTTTAACGGAGGGTCTCTGTCGAAGATGCGGGGGCTCATGTTGCCGGACTGGCGTTCCTGGTAAGTTTTTATTTCAAAACTTGTTATGTTTTGCCATTTTGTTAATTTTGCCGAATGTTTTCTTTAATGATATCTATCGTGTTTTTCAGACATTTCAGTCTTCCTTGGCGTTGCATGCTGAAACGTCAAAGATAGAAGGTCTCGTGGCTTCTGCCATCAAGAAAGAGGACGCGGCGTTAGAGAGGGAAAGGTCCGCTCTGGAACGCGAAGAGGCGATGTCGGTGCCACTCGACGACGCCCTGAACGATTTAGAAGCGGTCGGTCACGCAAAGGACGAGGCGAATTCTCGTCTAAAGCGGTCCCTATCTTTGATGTACGACCAAAGGGAGGAGCTGGAGGGGATGAAGGAATCCTTGACCATGAAGGGAAAAGAAACCGAGGAGTCCAAGTCCAAGGTGGCGAGCTTGGAGAAGGAGTTGAAGGAGCTGAAGGATGAGTCTAAGTCCGTCTTTGCCTTCGCTCGACTTACTGCATGTGCGGCGATCATGCGACGTCACCTATTGGGCAAGAATCCTCTGGCCTCGGCGTCGGACGAGCTGGACCTCTTCTACGTGGAGGTCGGGACCGAGAGAGATCTCGATTCGGACGATGAGAAGGAGGTCGCGGAGGAGGAAGGTCCCCAGGGCGAGGCGTCAGGCAAGGATGCGACCGACGCTCCTCCCCTGCCTTAGCAAAATATCTTTGTTATTTCTGTTTCTTCGCTACTCGACCGTTGGTGGTCGAGTTATTTGGATGTAAATGACAGTTTATTCAAGAAATGAAACTTAGATCTCTTTTGAACTTGTGTCTTGTATATTTTGTGAATAAATACAACAACAATTGTGAAATTCACTAAGTATAGAATGAACAAGAAATCATGCGACATGGGCATCCATTGCAACACAACAACTAGAACATAAGCCATAAGACTTTTAAATCGTGTTGGGAAACATAAGCACACGCGATCACATCATTCATTCAGAACATAAAATTCTTCTAAGTTAGAGAACTGAAATTATGGGGTCGTTAGACCTTGCGGTCGTATGACTAGATCATATGATGAATTTGAATCATACGTTCCTGTGATAGGATAATCGAGTTATACACCCGACCGATTATGCCGTGCGATCCTGCGAGACTAGAGTCGTATAGTAGACTTAGCAACTTATGTCGTGCGATCTGCGACAAAACAATGTCAGAGGTTGGTCATTGGCTAGCCAACGACCCTCCGATGCTTAAGTCAGTAATCGTTCGTGATAAAAAATCGTATGAAGAAAAAAAAATTACCTTCTCAGATTTTTCGTGTCTAATGGGGGATATTTGCCCCTCGTCATTTAATCCCTTCAGGAGCAAATAGGTTTAAATGACGGGTTCGACACTGAGTTGTTGGGAATTGATGCCAAGGTCTATGTCGACCATGTCTTAGTGCGACCGGGCGAAACAGTCGGTATATTCCTGTAAGAAAGGTATTAGTTTGTTTTTAAAGCAGGGATCGAGGGACGAACCTGTCGAAACTCTCCGGTCGGGGTTGCTTTGATCTATGAAAACTTCCTCGACATGTGACTGCTAGACGGCTTACTTCCGCGGCTTCAGGATGGTCTTATAGCAGTCACGGGCGACTTTCGGCTCACTTTTGATTTCTTAGACTCCCCACGGCGTAGGGAACTTCATGGTCTGATGATACGTCGAGGGAACAGCTTTCATTTCATGGATTCATGGTCGACCTAAGATGATGTTATAGGCCGACGCACAGTCGATGACGCTGAACTTGGTCTGCTTGTTGATTCCTCCTGCATAAACGGGCAAGATGATCTCTCCAAAGGTACTCGACGCGTCTCCTTTGAAACCGACCAAGGTTGTCGAGCGTCGGGTGATTTCCGATCGATCGATTCCCATGGCCTTAATGGTATCAAGGAAGATGACGTTTGCTGAACTGCCTCCATCGATCAAGACTCGCCGGGTTAAACAATTGCTAATAGTGAGTTGAATGATCAACCCGTCATGATGCTTGCGATACGAATCTCCGAGGTCATCTTGGTCGAACGAAATCTTCATGGCTTCTAATTCTAGATCTCCTTTGGGTCTTGATGAGCGTGGGATAGGTCTTGATGGGGTCCCACGGATGGCGCCAAACTGTTAATGCCAAAAATCGTCCAAATGGATAACTTAAGGTTGATTGTGGAATTTAACAACTAAAGAAAGGAATCTTTTGACAAAGCGTGCGACAAAGACAAAAATGTAAAGGAGACAAAGGATTTGGTGACGCGGGAAAAACCTCAACGAGGAAAAAACCCGCGGACGACTATGGAAGTCGTCGCTGCACTATGGTCGCCAAACAGGGGCGATATCCTTGTGTTTCAGGTGTCGATCGTACAGTGATTACAATACAAATGAAAGAAAGACTTTAAATGTAAAGTAACAAGTGTTTCGAATGTAAAAACAATGTGCGTCGTGTGTAAAAATGAAGTGTCGTGCATGAATATCGTGCGTCGAGAGCGATTCTTCGGGAGAGAATTCCTTGTTTCGAATGTTCTTCTGAAGCCAACTACATCAGATGCAAATTAAATCCACGTGGTTTGATACAAATGGTTTTGAGTGTGTAATTTTATATAAGTTTGAAATAACTTATTGCGTACTTTACAGCATTCAAACATAAACTGAACCACATGAGTGACAGAATTGTAAGCAACAAAATCAAAAACAGGGAAAAAAATTGAGTACCTATAAATAAACACCGGTGATAGCCTAAAAGTGTTGCAAATACGTAGACACAAATACAAATAGGAGCCAAAAACTAAATGGTGGAATATTAACCATAATACTTGTTTTCTTCAACCATCTTCAACTTTTTTTTGTTACTTTTCCAAACAATATATATTTGAAAGTAATGGAGCAGGTTATAAGAATAAAGTTTGAAGAAGATAATATCAAACAAACAAGTTAAAGCATGAAATGGAATAAAATCTAACACATAAAAAAATTACAAATCCAGAGTTGGAGAAGAGGGAAGAGGAAAACTACCTGCAAAAAGGGAAAATTGAGAGTTGGAGAACAATGAAATGAAAATCTCAAATTTACTTTAACACGGATTCTGTAGCGAAACCACTAATTATCTCGATGGGAGCAAGAAAGAAATCAACAAACATAATATTGAAACATGTAGAGGAAATCAACACACAGAAGTGAAGATGGAAAACAAATAATTACCTTGGTTGCAATCGGTAGAGAAGCGATGAAAGAAATTACCCTAATCATCGTACAGGACCAGCTGCATAAATAAGGTCATTAAGCTGCTACATTAACTTAAAACACACCTGTGAATTTGTAGAAGGTTGAAGTAGAGG
The DNA here is from genome assembly GCA_033807775.1 of Saussurea involucrata. NCBI lineage: Eukaryota > Viridiplantae > Streptophyta > Magnoliopsida > Asterales > Asteraceae > Saussurea > Saussurea involucrata. The sequence continues at coordinate 178,580,922 of CM066321.1, forward strand.
TTAGAAAGAAGGTTAAGGTTTTGATTGTGACAATGGCGGAAGTGATAGATGAGAACAAAAAGTAAATCGTTCGTTCTCCTTACTCTATGAATGCCTCCTTCATTAGTAAGATATTAGAAAAAATGAAGCATACAGAAAGAAGTAAAAGGAATTCCGGAAGACAACCATGAACTGGGGTTTTTGAGAGAAAATCTTCGAAATCAGGTATGAAAACTGGCTTTGAGAGAAGATCCATCGAAATCGCCATCGTAGAGGTGGGATAACTGGTACAAACTGCAAGAGGAGGGAATATGAAGTGGGAAGGAGAGAAATCAGGCGAACGTGGGGACTGAGAGGTTGTGGAGAAGAAGACGGGAAGAACAAGTCGTGGAGGAGGAAACACTGATTACAAATCATTCTTTGATAGTCTGTACATCTATACTACCTTATAAAAAGAATAGTGCCGGTTTTCTTTTCAGTCAGCGGTTATTCAATCAGCGGTTATTTGAAATCAGTTCTCCTGAATTCTCCACTACTTCTTCTCCACACGATCCCTCCTCTTCCTCCAAACTTGCCCTAATTTCTCTCCTCCCTTCCCACCGCCATCACCTTCCCCTCCAAGACAAAATATACAGGGTTTTTTATATTGTGCTCATCGATTCAATCTCTTCACCATATTCCTTTCAGTGTATCTTCAAATCAGGTGACCCTTTTGGTTAGAACATCTTTCGTGAATCGATTTCTGTTTGCGAACATCTCTGCTGAATCGATTTCTGATTTCCGATTTGGGTTAAAACATCTCCATCGATTTCACCATTACCATCGATTTCCGATTTGTGTTTCTCAGGTCGGTTTTTGTTTCTCAGGTCCATTTCAGGTACGATTTTCGATTTGGGTTTCTATTGTATTTTTTGTTTTGGTTAGCACATCTCCATCGATTTCACCTTCACGATCGATTTAGGTACCCGGTTTGGGTTTCTCAGGTATGACTTCCGATTTGGTTAGAACATCTCTCAAATCAATTTACCATCACCATCGCAATCTCAGGTACGATTTCACCGATTTTAAAGGAGGTAACATTTTTATATTCTCTCAAATTTCAAAGGGACAACTTTATTGCAATATTTGTTCTGCATTTCATCTCTAGGTAAGATTTCATCTACTAACCATTTGAAGATTTTTTTTGTAAATATATTGAGGACTAATTTTTATTGCAATATTTGTTATACTTTTCATCTCCAAGTAATATATATTATACCTCCGAACCTTTTGAAGATCTTTGTTGGGGTTGAATACCGATTTTTATTTGGTGTTTTCTATTGTTACCTGCTATTGTTTGGACATTGGTAGTTGGGCAAAGACAATTTGCACATGGAAAAGAACGATTCATCTGATTCCATTTAATTATGAACCTCTTTAACACAAGGCCATGTTAATTTTTGACTTGTGGTCAGGTTGACACGCTACAAAGGTTTCAAGGAGGGGCTAAAAAGAATCCTTGTTGCAACCGATTTAGTTGGAAGAGGCATAGATATTGAGCGTGTTAATATTGTCATAAATTATGACATGCCAGATTCTGTCGATACATATCTGCACAGGGTTGGTTGTAATTTGAATATTGGAGACCCATTTAGTTGTAATTATAAGGGAACACAACTTATTTTTTTTGCTTTGGGTTGTTTCATTGTTTTGACAGGTGCGAAGAGATGGCAGATTCGGCACCAAGAGTCTTGCAATCACTTTTGTATCATCCGGATCAGACTCTGATGTTCTTAATCAGGTGATTTGTTGCTTTATGATAGTGGTTAATGTTGGCTACCAAACATCTAACGTCATCCTAAAAGTCTCTATTTTTTGCTTTGGCTGGTTCGTTTTATATCGTTATTTGTTGGTGCAGGTCCAGGAAAGGTTTGAGGTAGACATAAAGGAGCTTCCAGAGCAGATGGACACTTCAACATACAGTATGACTCTTTTGCAATATCCATGTTAATTTACTTGAATGTTATTGCTTGAAAATTGCATTCTGGCATTTAGAGTGAACCTTTAGGTGGTGTTTGGTTCGTAGATTCTGGAGGGATCTGATGGAATAGGAATGATCTTTAAATTCCCATAAGCAGATTGATACTTCAACATACAGTATGGCTCTTTTGCAATATCCATGTTAATTTACTTGAATGTTACTCTGCTTCTGCTTGAAAATTGCATTCTGGCATTTAGAGTGAACCTTTAGGTGGCGTTTGATTCGTAGATTCTGGAGGGATCTGATGGAATAGGAATGCTCTTTAAATTCCCATATTTCAGTCCTTTCTATGAGTGTAAATGCAATACAATGGGTTGTTTTTGCTCGACATGTGAACATGGAAGAAGTGTTTTTTTTCTTTCTCATCGCCAATATCACATTTCTCAAAACCTCCAACATAGATCAATCTAGCAACAAATAATTTTTATATAAAGGCAAATGCAACAAATAAACGCACACCCTTCTCCAATGTGGTGAATTTTAACCGATGACCTCATGGAGGCAAAGGCATGCATTTTGCGAGGACAAAGACCCTTTGGTGCATTAGAAGGTTTATTCTCTCTCTCTCTCTCTCTCTCTCTCTCTCTATATATATATATATATATATATAGAGAGGGAGGTTCAAACGAGAATGACATCAAGATAAAAGAATACGAGAATAGATCTGAACCTGACACTTCATCCAATCTAATGGTTGGGATTAAATTGCCAAAGTTAGGTTAACAAGGACATTAATGTAATTTACATTTTAAAGGTTATCTAATTAATTTTTTGAATCCCTTAAGTATCCCGGTATATCCTTAATTAGATTTATCTATTTTGAGATTATATTTAATGCATAGATTTTGAACGAATTTTGAACGCTATATGAATTATCTCCAATAAATTATTTTCTTGATGTTTGATAAATTTAATTTTCATAATTTTTAAACATTATATGTAATATCTACAAATTATTTTTCCAAATAACTTTTTTATAATTTTTTTGAATCCACGTAATCATTTGTGATCCACATAATTAAAACAATATAGACATTACATTAATCACATGTGATTAACAATATAAAAAGTCACAATCAATGTAGTATATCATTTGTGATTAACAATACAAAAACGACCAAATAACTTTTTTATAATTTTTTTGAATCCACGTAATCATTTGTGATCCACATAATTAAAACGATATAGACATTACATTAATCACATGTGATTAACAATATAAAAAGTCACAATCAATGTAGTATATCATTTGTGATTAACAATACAAAAACGACAATTACATGTATTAATTATACTAAAATATCACATGTGATTAACAACATGACGATCCACAATCACATTATTATATGCTAAAAAGTTACACGTGATTAACAACATAAAAAACCACAACTATAGTTATTATGTTAAAATATCACTAATGATTAACAACAATGTAAAACACAATAAGTAATTCTAATACAAATATCACATATGATTGTATTAATTGCAGAGGCATATCATGTCATACAAAGTTCACATGTGAAATATACAAATTAAGACATCGACGCTTAATATCGAGAAATGGAGAGCTAGGAGAACCCAAATATGTTATTGATTTTGTCGTGGTTGATTCAGTCAAATTATCAAAGCTTTTACGATCGTTTTTTCATAAGATCTAACGACATAAAACAACAAGGTATAAAACTCACTTCATAAACAAAGAAGAACTCGTACATAAAAACATGTAATTAAAAAAAGGGAAAAAGAATACTTATAGTTTCAACCAAAAAAACCACAATTTAAATTAAAATAGAACCTGCAATTTTACTAGTATGTATATATCAAATAAACCTGAAATTAAGAAGGAAAAAAAGGAAAAAGAAACCTTGGGGATAAATTGGTGATGGTGGTAGTCAACGAGATATGGATGATTGAATAGGAAGAGATTAGAATAACATAAAAATAGAGAAATGATTTGTAAATAATCTCCCCTATAATCTCTCTTTCTCAAGATCTCTTCCTAATATATCGGACGATTAATTAAGAAAGTTGTATTTTTTCTTCCAATTTTACCCTCAAATCATATTTACCCTTTTAATAAAATGGTAAGTAGTCCACTTTAATTACAAGTTTGCCACAAATTATTTTCACCATTGATTTAATGAGGTGTGAGGTTAAGATCTATTCTCGTATTCTTTTATTTTGATGTCATTCTCGTTTGAACCTCCTTCTATATATATATATATATATATATATATATATATATATATATATCTTATGTTGGAGTTCTTTGAATGTGTGGATATTATTTAATCTTGTAAAGAATTACAATAGGTAAAGTTTTATGAAGTATATATAGCCTAAGTGCCATCATTTATGTAATTGCAAAGGTTAGTCAATCTATTAATATTTTTCTTTAGATATATGATTATTTGATTATAATACAAGGGAACGAGGCATTAGTAGTTGGTGATGTTGATTTAATTTATTTTGATTTCTTTTAACCAAGTTCAATTTGAAGGTATAAAAATAGCTGAGGGAGGTGAAAGGTTGTGGTCTAACTAAAGTGATGCCTAAATTGTCTTGTATATTTTGATCACAGTGGTATCACATAAGATGTGTTACCAAATTTACCCAATAAATACTTGCAGGTTGGTGGGAACACGGCAATATCAAGCATTGTCGGATTTAGAGGCACTTGAAAGGTATTTCACTAACCCAAGAGCACTGACACATTTTTTATGAAAACAAAATTATATGCCATTTATCATGTCAAATCTGTAAATGCATTAGAAGCAATTACCATGCCATTTAGCGGCTTTTAGACCTCACTCTTGATTGTTGGATTTCATCCCCTTACATTACAGCTTACTGTTTTAAGTCTTTAAAGAACTTTTCTTTATAAAAGTTGATTACCAGAAATATAGAGTGGCATTTTCCCTTAAGAATCCTCGTTACCATCATTACAATTCTTAATTCTCGCATTTCCGTCTACTCTTAAGACCATCTCGTCTTAGTGCTTCTACCCATATCTCACAAATCATATCTTAATTCATCTCAGCTTAAGTCTAGGTATCTCACAATCATACCTTGTTCACTTAAACTACAGCTCCGATACCATATTGTAACACCCTAAAATCAGGGCCAATTTGAACCTCAAATTTTTAACAAGACAATACGGAATAACATCCAAACTTTATATAAATAAGAAGAGAACTAACTATGAGGGTTCATATTTACAAATATTGACTTCTTCAAATAACCTATTAATCTAATCATGTCAACTATGATTAGATTAACTGGGTTATCTAAGCAAACCATCCTAAAGCCTCATTGCGTTAGCTAAATTCTCCGTTTATCTCGAAAGTTAAATACTTCAAAAGCTCTCATCCTACATCCCATTTCTTCCCTGAGTTCGTATCTGGTAAGAAAATTGAACATGAACGATTAGGCTTACGCCTAATGAGAACATCCGATTCAAATTAAAATAGGAACAGCTTTGAAAACTCAAATATCATCTTTGTTTTTAAAGAACTTTTCTTCAGATGTTGATAACAATTTTCCCTGTTTTGGTATATCATCTTTGTTTTTATCTCTGTCCCAAAAGAAGGCTCTACTTTTGATTAGAGATTCAAATCTAACACCTTTCAAGTTTAATTTTATAGTTTTCTCATCTCCAACATCTTTTTGTTCTGATGCTGCATATATATAGTTATATATTTGTGGTTGCCATTTTATTGTAGAAAGAAACAACTCTTCTAAAATTGGATGGAAAATAACTCTTTTAACACTCAATAGTCAAATGGGATTAATTTAGTTGTGAGTGCAAAGATATGTGGATTAACCATCTACGTAATTTGTTTTACTCATTACATGTTTATTTTGTTTTAAATTTTATGAATTTTGGGTTTTCTTATTGTGATCAGGTGATGAGAACTTGAAACAACACTTCAGTCAGGTGTGGCTAAGGAGTTGTTTGTATTAACCACCTCTGAAGTCAATTTGTCGTTGGAGTATTAACCACCTCTGAAGTCTCCTGCAAGGTTGAGGCGCTACCACCGAATTAGGTGGCCGCTGAAGCAAATCAAAAAGAGAAGCACCACCGTAGTCCTGAAAATCGAACATATCCATGTACGAGTACCCTTGAGGAATGTCAAACAAACCACCACCATACATAACCGGAATCTGATCGGAAAACGCCGAATAGAAACCTGAGCAATACCAATGTTTTTTAGCATTCGGGCAAGTTTTACTCAGTTGAGAACCATTTGTCTCGAGAGATCCGACATTTGAACACTGAATACACTTCGAAACTGGTATGCGAATAGATCTTGAAATCGACCATTCAAGAGATCGACATTCGAACCCAAAGGTAAACTTTTGTCAATATTAAGCTCCAAATTTGACAAATAAATAATAACCTGATTTATAGCTTAAACCGTATGATCTGTTCTTGTAGATAGCTTCAGGTCCTGAGTGTTTTAAGCCTCTTTCCTCGAGCTTGGCAGCATCTCAGGTACTTATATTAAGTCATTTCTTTTCAACTTATTTGATCAAATAGATGGAAAACCATGAAGCAGATCTTACACACCACTAATTCCTTTTCTTACTCATGGTTGTCTTCGGCTCATTTAAGTTTTGTAAATGCTATATTTGGATTTATTTTTTCTTTCAAGTTCAATGGCTTTTGTTGTAGTTCTAGGGCATCATGTGTTTAACTTGTCAATAGTTTGCTGATAGATTTTGATTGAACTAAATATAGATTTAAAGATGGCTTACGTTGGCTGTTATTAAGGGTATATCAAAGTATTGGCATTTATAATAGAACAGTTGGAAGATTAGAATCGTGAGGGAAGGAGAATAACCATCCCCTAATCTTGGTTTTTGTTTTCTGTAGGAACTATATCGAAATGTTTCAATATTTTGAATGTTAAAAATACTTTGTTTTTGTTATCGAAAATCTAAATTTAGAATGGGCTTCTCTTTTATGTCTTGCTCTAGCTTCCATCTTAATAGTAAAGTTTGTTTTAAATTTGAAAGAGCGTCACCAGGTCCTTGTTTGTTTGTTGTAACTTTAACCTTGGTATGCTTTCTTGTTTGAAAAATATGTTATTTCTGTTGATCCTTGGTTTTCTATCAGATGTATCCTTTGTTGGAACAGGGGAGTCCAAGCAAGAAAGCTTGAATTGTTTGTTCAAATGCACAACACACATGCAGGGTAAGCTTTACCAACATTATGTTAATGTGATTCTTATGTAATTTGGTTGGATCAGGTGGAAAGAGCTTGGAAATCAGTTGCTTACCTTGAGGTTGAGGTGCAACCCCAACCAACCTAAGACAATTGTCAGGATCGATTCTTAACAAGAATTAAACTTCTTAGAAACACAATTTAGAGAATCTTGCGGAATAGAACTCTAAATCAATTAAAGAACAATCAATAGAATTCAACACACTGTATATAACAATCTGTATTACTCACAAGCTTTACACCAAACCTCAATCTTGATGAACAGATCTCACCAAGACGACTTCTACTTCTCTAGAAATAGGATCTATGATCTTGAGGTTAATTCTCTCTGAATGGCTAAACAAACTTTTTAAAAAACTGTTCTCTTTGATGTATCGTGTATCTTCTGTATGTCTAATAGCTATCTATCAATACTATTTATACAAAAGTAATTACAAGATAACTATCAAAAGTAAATTGATCTTCTGAATCTTCGTTAAACATATCTTGATCAATTCCTTCTTTGTCTCCAAAAGTATCGCATACCAAACTTATCAAGTCAGCAGTATTAACAATGATTTGATTTAGCAGCATTAACCTTCACAGTCTTCTAGCAGTAGTATCTCAGCTCAGCAGTACAAACCATGTCTTGCAGTAGTAATTTGGTCTAGCAGTACTAACCTTGTCTAGCAGTAGTAACTTGGTCTAGCAGTACTAACCGTGTCTAGCAGTAGTAACTTCGTCTAGCAGTAGTAACCTTGTCTAGCAGTAGTAACGAAGAACTGGCAGTAGTAATATTGTCTTGGCAGTACTAACCATACTTAACATATCTTCAGTTCCCAACAATCTCCCCCTAACTTGACTTTTAGGAAAAGAAGTCAAGTTCTTCAGATGATGCTTCCAAAACCTAATCATATAAGCATAGATCAGGACTTAAACCTAGACTCTGATTTGCAATCCTTCTTACCAAGAATCTTCCCATAGCAGAGTCTTTGTTGCAGACCAATTTTACATGTAACATCCCGTTCAGTCTTTTCATGCAGTGTTTGTAGATTTCATCCACCAGATAATACTCCTGAAATGTGTTGTCAATTGATATAACATACACTCCACAATTTTCATAGAGCATCTAGTTGGTTACTGCTTGAAAAGGTCTTGCTGTTATGTGCTGAACTACTTCTGGTCTGAACATTAGGCATAGGTATTCTAACACCATCTTTGTGATAGACATACCTCTTTCTGTCAACATGTTACCATAGATCTGCATGCCTACTTTGAACATCTCTTCCAAGTCAGATCTTGAGCATCTTCTTATAACTTGTCCCCATGTTCTGTAGACTTCAAACTGCCCATCAGCTCTCTTGAGTCTGATATACTCCTTTCTCTCATCTATCAAAGTATCCCAGTGACTGATTTCAGGAGGCTTTGAATCTAATGGAGTCACTTTTATTGGTTCAGTATCAACCATAGTGATGTACAAGTCACATTGTTCATTGCTAAGTGATTGTGCATTACTGGATTGACCTGTCTTACTATCTCCTTGTCCTTCATCCTTGGCAACTTCTTCCTTTTCTTTCTCTTCTACCATTGGTTTCTCAACAGGTTCTACCCTTTGCTTCTTTACACATTTCTTTTTAGTAGCCACAGACTTTGTTCTCTTTCTGCTGAAAACCATCTTTGCATCCTTAGGTTCTTCCTGTTTCTTGGCAGTTGGAGGTGTATCATGTTTGGCTTTGATTAAAGCCTCTGCAACCTCCACTTCTTCTGCTGTAAGCTTCTCTGTTACTGTTTCAGCTTCTGTCTCTGTTACTGCTTTCTTTGTAGATTGAGCAGCATTAACTGTTTCTGCTGCTTGCTTAGAGTCAGCAGCATTAACAGTTTCTGCTGCTTTTTCTGTTTGGCCTTCAGCAGCATTAACTGTTTCTGCTGCTTGTTCAAACTCAGCAGCATTAACAGTTTCTGCTGCTGTTGTAGTTTCTGCTGCTGTCGTTTCTGCTGCTATTGTAGTTTCTGCTTCTTTTGGAACTTCAGTTACTGCTGCCTTTACAGTTTCTGCTTCTTTAACAAGCTCTTCCACTTTTTCTGTCTCCCCCTTATTCTGTGCACTGGACTCCCCCTTAAACTGTGCATTATCAATTTCCATCTCAGTCTCCATCTGAACTGTCTCCCCCTCAACTTGTAGACCCTTCATATTCAGTTCTGCTTCTGATTCTGACTCTGACTCCCCCTTTTTGGGAGCATCATCAGTTGGAATTCTTCTTCTCAGCACAAATCTTGCCTTTTTCTTTCTGTGCAACAACTTGGTGACCATCTTCTTGAGCTTCTCAATTTGAGACTGTTGGTAGGTGACCACAGTCTTCAGTTGCTCAATCTCCTTCTTCTGTGCCATAACATCCAAGTTGACATTTCCAATGGTTTCCATCAATTCAACATAGTTATATCTATCCTCACCTTGTTTAGAAGTGTTTACCTTCTTTACAGGATCACTGGAAGTAGCCATCAATTCCTCTTTGTTATGTCTATCCTCACCCTTTTTAGAAGTTTTTACCTTCTTTAAGGGATCCTTGGAAGTTTTAGCAGAAGCCTTCTGCCTAGCAGAAGCACTAACTACCCCCTTGGTTTCTTGGCACCTGGGTCCTCCTAATGATTTCTCATTTAGAGTTGCCATGGGGAAGGTCTTATTTATGTTACCACTGTCCTTCTCTGTGCTAGCAGAAGTAGTGGCAGCCTTAGCACCCATATGCTCATCCTTCTCCTTAGAGAGCACCTTCTTGGGGTTGAGAGACACCCCTGTGGTTTCCCTGTTGATATTCTCAATTGGAGAATGCTCCAACTGAGGGCTTAAAGGCTTAGGGCTCTGAGTAGGTACATCAAGGGAAGGAACCTTGTGCACCTTTCTTCTTTGAAACTTGTTGGATAAAACAGGAGTGGGCTTTTGAAGTATGTGCTGAGGGATATTTATAGTGAGTGAAGGTAGGGTGTGGCCATCAGTGGGATGATCTAATGAGGGCCTTGATCCTGATGCCATACCTTCAGAGGGGTGGGACACAACCATCATTGTAGAGAACAATGGTGTGTCAACTCCTTCCGAGTCCCTAGGAATTCTTCTCATATTTGAGAAAACCTTCCCTTTAGGGGATTTTGGTACATATACCTCATCAAACTGAGGTAAGTCCATCAATTCCTTGTTAATAACTTCTTGCACAAACCTTGGATACATGTAAAAGCTCTTTTTGGATTTCAAGTTTGACACAAGATCAGATAAAATTATTTGGGAAAAATTGAACCTTCTGGAAGTGGCCAAACATACCAGAGCATAAGCAGTGGTACTGCTGAACTCACTCCATCCAGTTGTTTTCTTTGAGATGCAGTGCATAAGGGTATGAACAAGAAATCTCCATTGGTTGAAAAATTTTGACTTGTAGAATTTAAAAACACCAATGGGACCTTCATACCCCATTCTTTGTATGGTAGAAAAGAGTTCTTCATTAGGAATCGTAGATATACCTGAAGCATCATTCAACTGAAGATGTATGCGAATAATCTCCTCTGTTACTGTCAAGGGTTTATCACAAACCCTGGTTCGAATCTCCGTTTGCCCGTTTTCTGTCACCACAGTAGCATTATCCCAAAATTGTTTTTGATGTTTAATGAATATCTTGGGAGCCACTGTTAGTGCATAGGAGATATGCGAAGACGTGAGAAAATCGACAATTTCATGGAATCCTGCAGATTGCTTCGGCTTCTGAAGCATTGCAATCTCATTGTGTTCATCAACAAACTCTCTTTGAGCCATTGTATCTGAAAATCCTTGAGCAAACACAGAAATTCTTGGGAGAATAGGTTAGAAAGAGAGTGAGAGAGAATCGAGTTCAAAGAGACGTTATGAGCGAAGGCGGGCTTACAGGGTATTTATACGCAGTATTAACCCTAGAATTAACAAAAGCAGTATTAACCACTCAAAGCAGTATTAACTACCGAGCAGTATTAACTGCACAAGCAGTATTAACTGTTGAGCAGTATTAACTGCACAAGCAGTATTAACTGCACAAGCAGTATTAACTGCACAAGCAATATTAACTGCACAAGCAGTATTAACTGCACAAGCAGTATTAACTGCTCTGATACCACTTGTCAGGATCGATTCTTAACAAGAATTAAACTTCTTAGAAACACAATTTAGAGAATCTTGCGGAATAGAACTCTAAATCAATTAAAGAACAATCAATAGAATTCAACACACTGTATATAACAATCTGTATTACTCACAAGCTTTACACCAAACCTCAATCTTGATGAACAGATCTCACCAAGACGACTTCTACTTCTCTAGAAATAGGATCTATGATCTTGAGGTTAATTCTCTCTGAATGGCTAAACAAACTTTTTAAAAAACTGTTCTCTTTGATGTATCGTGTATCTTCTGTATGTCTAATAGCTATCTATCAATACTATTTATACAAAAGTAATTACAAGATAACTATCAAAAGTAAATTGATCTTCTGAATCTTCGTTAAACATATCTTGATCAATTCCTTCTTTGTCTCCAAAAGTATCGCATACCAAACTTATCAAGTCAACAGTATTAACAATGATTTGATTTAGCAGCATTAACCTTCACAGTCTTCTAGCAGTAGTATCTCAGCTCAGCAGTACAAACCATGTCTTGCAGTAGTAATTTGGTCTAGCAGTACTAACCTTGTCTAGCAGTAGTAACTTGGTCTAGCAGTACTAACCGTGTCTAGCAGTAGTAACTTCGTCTAGCAGTAGTAACCTTGTCTAGCAGTAGTAACGAAGAACTGGCAGTAGTAATATTGTCTTGGCAGTACTAACCATACTTAGCATATCTTCAGTTCCCAACAATATGAATCTTGATGTGGAGACGACAAACTCATAAATGGAAAATATACCAATCCCACACATTTTTTTGGTAGTGCGAATCTATTTTCACCGTTTTGGTTTCATATTTGATATTTTTATTATTATTAGATGATTTGTTTATGGTTGCTTGTGTAGTGATTAATTTTACGTACAAACCAGAGCATGTTTAGGTGTGACCATACTTGGTTGATATACAAATTTTTTGCTTTCCAATCCAACTGTTTTTTTGTGTGATGTATATGTGGAAGTTTTCCATTTATTATTTATATAGTTTAAAGTAAATATTCCAGGCGATAACCTTGAATAAAGTTAAACTTCCATATATTTCTTGTATTGGTGGTCATATTTGGATGTTATGATATGATAGAAATCCATCATATTCTATATTTACAAACTCACTAGAGAATCATAAAATCTAAACATAAACATAAATTAATTATTAATGTATATTCTGACAAAGGTAAACCTTCTGGTGCTTGATGTACAAAACTAGAGTTGTAAACTCTTAATGCATCAATCTTCGAATCATTTTTAACCATAGTCAACATTAAATCATTTAAAATAAGTTTTTTTTTATACTTTAGTAGTAATTAAGATTGGATTGGTTTAAATAAATTTTGGATTTTAATTTGTCATACAATTTTCTTTCTATCAAGTCCAGTTGTAACTATAATTTTATTTATTCATAATGTGTTAATTTATACTGACTAAGTGTAAATCATATAATCCATAAAAACTTCTCTAACAAAATCATCAAAGCTTCAAAATCGTTTAAATTTTCAACACCCGCCGCATCGCGCGGGTACGATGACTAGTTAAGCTTAAACAGAAGTAATCTTGAATGCTGAAAAAAATTGTAATAGGCTTTTAATATAGTAGTATAGATATAGATATAGATATAAATTTATGATATTTTACAATATTATTAAGTTAAAAAAATATTCAATAATAAATTTATTTTGAAATTATTGACGAGAATATTTTAATAATATAATTTGTAAAAATGCATTATTAATATGTTTTATTTAAATTATGATTATGTATTTTTAATATTATAAGAGTGTAAAATGAAAATGAATAATGTAAGAGATATAAAACAAATTAATTCGTACATGTTCATAATATTTAATAATATGATTAAATCCAAAAATATTCAATATTGGGCTCATTTCGAATGTATTGATGACACGATTACAATGGTATAATTTGTAAAAAAAGAAATGTATTTTTTTAATGTATTCTTGTTCATATACGATTATTTATGTTAATATGATAAGGGTGTAAAATAAAAAATAAAAAAGTAAGGGATTAAAAGTAAATTGGATAACTAATTCTAAGGGTATAAATTGTAACTTATAAATTGAAAATTGTTTGATTTTTGAGAGATCCTAGGAGAGAGGAGGGGATTTCAATGTATGCTTTTAGAGTTGTACAATGTGTAAAAGAATTTGTAATCTTGAAAAACTGAATGTTGACAAATAACCATTATATTCTTTTAATATAGTAGTATAGATATAGATATAGATATATAATTGGTAATTTGGTTATATATTAGTGATATTTTAATAATGTAATTAAATCCAAAAATATTTAATATTGTGCTTATTTTGAAAGTATCTACAAGACAATTATAATGATATAATGTAAAAAAATGTATCTTAAATGTATTTTAATTCATATACGATTATGCATGTTACTATGATAAGGGTTTAAAATAAAAAATAAAAATGAAAGAGTTAAAATAAACTAAATAAATAATTATAAGTACGCTAAATATAATTTTGAATATTAAAAATAACTTGTTTTAGCGTTATATTATATATAATAGTGTATATTAAGACTTTTTCCTTTCTAACTTACAAACACTTGCACATAAAAAAAATGTTTTAGTGCTTTTACTAAAAATTCGAATAACATTTTTTTATTAAAAATGTTTGTTACAAACCTCAGACATTAATTTATAACAATTTTGACATAAATATTTTGATACTTTTTAGGCTATGTTTGGCAAACTAGCTGATAAGCTAGCTTGTGACTTATAAGCTAGCTGGTAGTTTATATGCTAGCTGTTGACTGATAAGCTAGCTGATAGCTGATAAGCTAGCCGATGAAAAAGTCGCGTTTGACAAAAATTAGCTTATAATCATTTAAATGACTAAAAAGAACATATTAAAAAATAGTTAAATAATAATTAATGTTAATGAGGGAATAATTGGAATATTTACAAAAAACTACTCATAAGCTACTCCAAGTAGCTTTTCAAAAGGTTAGTTTATGGTCATCCAAACATGTACCAAAAAATAAGCTAGCTTTTTTTTTTGCCAAACAATGCCTTAATCTATAACATCTGCTTTATAAAAACTCATACAATATCAAAGTTTTCATCGCAATCGTTTACTGCTAATAATCAAGGCAACACGATGACTCAGATTTAAAATCTTGTGAAATCTTATAACAAGTTTTTGAAAGAAAAAAAAACTTGTTTCAAAGTGACACGTATTATAAGATAACTTCTATTTTTGTGACATCGTTTTTAATGTAAGAACGTTCTTCATGAATAACTTTAGCGACATAGATTCCAATGTAAGATTGTGATCGGGTGTAACACCCCAAAACCAACAATGGCATAAATATAACATTACAACTAAAAACGGTCCCAAAATAAACTAAATACATCATTCTCAACTCAAGGTACGCAGCGGATACACTCTTTCACAAACTGAGATGCTACAGGAAGTCTGATGGTGCACTACATGCCTACACTAGTCTATACCTCTTCTACAAAGCCACCTATTTCTATCTTCTTCAGATGACATCCCAATCAAAACTCTTACCTGAAAATGGTTTTAGTTTTGAAAAGCGAGGGTTAGACCATGAGGTCTAGTGAATTCTCTTTCGAAAACAGTTTAACAAACCACATGCAGCAATATGCAAACCGCCATTAAGGCCCATCAAAATCATTACAACCAATCAACATCACACTTGGGTACTTGCACAGTGTTCATAGACAATCTCTACCATGCAGTAGTATCCACGAACGGGGCCCAAGCCGATTCCTGTAATAACCGAGATTTTTATTTTTGTTAGTAAATAGAATTTGTGGAAGGAGTTTGAAATAAGAAAGTTTCGTGGTCCAAGTGTGAAGCATATAGAAGTTTGGTGTTTAGTGGGAAAAGTATAAAAGGGGTAGAAAAACCCTAATATCTTCATTTTAGCAATTGTTCCAGTGTGTGTATGTGTGTGCGGCTAAGAGAGAGTGCAAGAGAAGGAAGTTATTGACAATTGAAGAGGAGGAAGAAGTTTTGACAGCTGAATCTTTGGGATAATCAGTAGAGTCTTCAGGTAATCCCAATCCCTATTTTGACTTTGTTGCTAAGTTTGGTTTTTGGGAGTTTTGAGTAAAAGTGGGAAATGGTGCCCTAAAGGAATGATTAAACACCCTTAATTCATGTTTGTATAGCAAAGAATTGTAAGGAACGGACTCCAAATGTTTTGGTGTGGTTTTGTCACTTTAATGTTTCGATTTAAGGCCCTTAGCAAGGATTTTTCGTGCTTTTAATCACACAATCGCCGTACCCGGTATGTACCTTGTGACGAAGGTTACCGGGAGAGAACCCGGTAGTTTCCGGTAAGTTGAATGACCCGGTAAGTGTAGTTCCCGGTAAGTTGAATGACCCGGTAAGTGTAGTTCCCGGTAAGTTGAATGACCCGGTAATTGTAGTTTCCGGTAAGTTGAACGATCCGGTAAGAGGTAGTTCCGGTAAGTTGAATCACCCGGTAAGTATACAGGTTACCGGATGGTGTCCGGATAGTTGGTTTTAGGATCTGAGCAGTGTGTTTCATCCATTTCTCAGGTAAACCAATTGGAAGTCGAGATCAGAGTAGGCAAAGATAGTAAGCGTACCAGGTGAGTTTTTCTAACTAAAATACGTGAATTTACGTGTTTTCCAAAGAAAGTGATTATGTAGAAATGCTATGTTATTTTACATGATTTTTACTGAAATGAAAGTTGAATGTTTTACTGATCATGGTTCGTTTACGAGTATGAACTGTTTTACAACCGTGACGCATGTTCTCCATGAAATGTACACTTTATTTTAAAGAAGGATTTTTAGCAATATGAAACGATATGCAATGATTTCACGCTTGTGATTTATGTTATGTTATGTGTATGTTATGTGAAGCCGGTCTGCACAGTGGGATCTGAGAACCTCGGGATCCGATGATACCTTGGGCATTGTGATGAGCTTGTAGGAGGGAATTCATTTCCTTCCTACTCGGATATGTGTGAAGCTTGTAGGAGGGAATTCGTTTCCTTTCTACTCGGATAGAGGGGAGTCTGCTTGGGCCCCGATCGCGGTTAGCGATGTGATCCTTAAACACTGTGTAGTACCATGTTTGATGCTATGTGGAAAATGTTAAGAGTTTTTATAAAATGGTTTTTTATAATGTTGATGTACACTGTTTATGGAGGGAACTCACTAGACCTCATGGTCTAACCCTCGCTTTTCAAAACTAAACCTTTTCAGGTAAGCATTTAGTAGGAGGCTCAGGTAAGTGAGCAAGCGCATGATAGAGTACAGATGCAGTTAGAGACATTGTCGGTGCCGCTTGTAGTAGTAGTTGTTCTCAGTTGTGTATAGGTTGTTTCCGCCAACCTAAGTTTTAGATTGATGTAACGAAATTTTGGGACCCAGTTTTGTAAACGTTATGATTTATTGCTATGCTCGTCCTATTGTATTTTTGGGATGTTACAAATGGTATCAGAGCCATAGTTTAAGGGATTTAGGTGACCGGATGGGCCTAAACTTAAACTTTGGAGTAGAAATCACAACTGAGAATCAGGGAATGTGTTAGGAAGACACTATAGCAGATATAGGACTAATAGGGTACCGAGGACAGTCATGTAAGGCAAGTTTGGGATTTCACCTGGCCAGTGTAATTGCGAACTTACAGGTACATGTATGTGCTTGACCTGCCTTATTATTCCGAAGTTGTAGTCTTAAGCTAGTTTATATGTCGTGTTCCAGTGATCTAGAAGGTCAGCAAGATCCCTGAGGGATAGATCGAGCTCCTATGTTTGGGATGTGTCGTGAAAGATCATATATGATGTGATGTATGTATACATCGAAGAGAAGAAGTATTAGATAGAATGTTATGAGTCGTCTAGAGGTAGCTCTTCGTGGATTCGAAGAGGATGGATGTTGAGTTTGAGTAAGACTCCGGTTTCAGGAGAGTCTTAGTTCTAGAGATTGCGAAGTAGGTCAGTTCGGATGATAAGGAAGGACAGTGTCGAAATCTTGAAAGTGTCAATGGAGCCCTGACTTCTTAGTCGAGCTTTTCAATGGCAGGATAAAATGAAATAAGA
Source organism: Saussurea involucrata (assembly GCA_033807775.1). Classification (NCBI taxonomy): domain Eukaryota; kingdom Viridiplantae; phylum Streptophyta; class Magnoliopsida; order Asterales; family Asteraceae; genus Saussurea; species Saussurea involucrata. Next base: position 178,598,376 of record CM066321.1, read on the forward strand.
TACCTATAGTGAATTGAAAACATGTAGAAGTAGAAAGTGAGATAGTTGATTGACACGGGGTTTTGACACCCCGCGAAATTTAACCGCAAGTGTACGATGTCGAATCAAGTAATAACGTACGGAAGTACGAGTATCGAACCAAAGGAACTAGGAACTAAATATCACAATTACTATAAGAACTATTAATTGGACTGTCGAAATTGGAGGATTGGTTTTATAACTAAATAATTGCAGAAAATAAAATCAAACAAACACAAGACAAACAGAACAGCTTTAAAGACTTCGATAGAGAGAAAGGTTGAGGGTTGGAAATCCTCCGGTTCTACACACGCACACAAACAACTCAAACAATTACCAGTTTATCCCCTTAATGATTCCTAAATCTTTTAAAGTCACTGTTGTTCTCTTTCAAGCCACAACGGGTTTTATTTTGAAAAGGATAAGTTTAATCTCTCGATCTCACCTATGGATTCCAAAACACATTAAGTACTCGATTTATGTTAAATTGGCTAGATTTCATCTCTCGATATCAACCTAACGGTTTAATTGGGACTAAGACTTATTCAGTATATCTCTATCACTGATTTATCGTCTTAGGCATGCAATTCCTAGTTCTATTTAACAGTTAATTCTCTCGAACTCAACTGGAAATAATAAATCAATTGTAAACTGGCCAAATTCACAAAAGCGTTAAGAACAAAATCACATGCTTCAATTAATAAGGAGAAACTGATAAAAGTTCAAATCAATTCGTTACATGCTTAAAAACCGAATTCATTCCAACCCCCAACACGAACCGGTTAGTTCATGTCGGTGGTGGATTCAAACATAAGAGAAAAGTATTCAAAAGTGAATGTAAACATGATCAAATGTAAAAGTGAAATCGTGGTAACAAATGATGAAAACTCCCTCTCGTGTTCGTCTCTACGCTCCGTCTTGAATGTAATCGTGATCGGCTCTGTATCGTGACCTCGAGGACTTCGAAAAATCGCCCAAAATCGCCCCGGAACTGCTCTGGATCGTCTTCCGTAAGTTGGATGCCGAAAACAATGACCTAAAATCGGATTTAAAGCTGAAAGTCGCGAAACAGAGGGTTACGCGACCTGCCACGCGACTTGCAAGTCGCGTGGTAAGTCGCGCGTGTCTTAAATGTTGCTTGGGTCGATTTCTGGTTCGCGGGTCGGGTCCTGGTTCGGTCGCGGGTCTTGGGCTTGGCTTTTGGGCTCCCGTTAGGCTTCGTTTTGACTCGTTTTGGGCTCTTTTTAGCTTCTTTTTCCGAGGAATGCCGCCTTTTAGATAACCTGTGTAAATCACTAGATAAACCGTAAAATACACGCCTTTTTACTTGAATACAAGCCAATCTCATTGGTTTGAGAACCGGAAATAACGCCAAAAAGTGGCGTTATCAACAACCCCAAACCGAGCGTTGCTTGTCCCCAAGCAAATTAGCGATAAAACAGACTTAAAGTACATATCAGTGAAAATTTAATAACTGCACACTTCCCAATCGGTACCAAGTGATGCATCGGTGATTTCCTATAGCCGTGAATATCTATCTCACTCTCGCCTCATTTTTATTTTGTCCGATCTATGACCTTCCATTGGGAGTTGAACTCGTGATCGTTCCGATTACGCTAAGGTTAGACTAGGTCCAAACATGCTAGGGAAAACATTTCGCCTCGACCCTACCTCTCAGGATACTCTCTTTTCGCTCGAACCTAGGTTATCGCTCGTGTTGTCATGTGTATGGAGGTTATGTACAATAATACGCAATAATTACATGACAACTCTAAAGAAAGACGCACAATTGTCCAAAATTTTGATCTCAGACGGAATCAAGTGGCAAGACAGGGAATATCAGTAAAGGTAGTCGTAAACCGTAATCACATTTTCCAAAAGATCATCCAGGTCTTTACACGGGTTGTAATGGGGCTAAGGTTAAGGCTAAGAAACGACGGGTAAAAAGGATCAACAATCCTCTGTGTGTCAATCATTGGCAATTCCTGAACTCTCGTTGCTTTACATTCGCTTACTTGGCCCTTTTCGTCACTATTGGAGTCGCTTTGACTCTCTTATTTTGCGGCTCTAACTATTATCTAAATACTTTTTTTTTGGGACTTCATTGGTCCTCTTTTCTACTTCTCGGGTTACATTGACCCGTTTTATTCTCATGACTGGCCGGAATTCTTTATTTTCTGCTTTATCTCTAGTAGTTCATTACTGTTTCCGATTGACACACTTTCGGATAAGGGTTGGCTAAGGCTTTTGGCTAAAGGGTAAATGATGGGTTTAGAAAGAAATACGGTGAGTGTTTGGCTTCAAATGGGCTATGGGAACAAACTAAGGGTAAATGGGAAAACGATAGCTGAACCGGGTTAAAACAAAACACACAATGCCTGGAATCATTTCTTAAGGTCCACACGATATGGTTTACTATACCCTTACCTAATATCCCGATGTTCGTCTTTGCTACTCAATGCAATAATGTAGCGAGATCATTCTACATTCACGACTAGGGGTGAGCAAAACCCGACCGACCCGAACAACCCGACCGACCCGATTAGTCCGAACCCGAAAATAGACCGAACCCGAATGGTCCGAACCCGAACATGGTAATCGGGTAAATCGGATCGGGGCGGGTGGGGGATTTTTCAGGCCGAACCCGCCCGAAACCCGAACTATATATATATATATTTTTTTTCTTAAATATTATTTATATTATATATATATATATATAAGTTGTTGCGACTGTATATATTGTTGTATATATATATATATATACCTCTACCTGCTGTGTATGTTGTGTGTGTGACTGTGTGTGCAGTGTGTGTATATATATATATATATATATATATATATATATATATATATATATATATATGTTGCTGCGGGAGATAGAGAAAGAGAGAGACTGTATATATACCTGTGTATATATATATATATATATATACTTATATATATTGCTGCTACCTGCTCTGTATGTTGTGTGTGTGTGCAGTGTGTGTGTACAGTGTGTGTATATATATATGTTGCTGCGAGAGATAGAGAAAGAGAGGGACTGTATATATATACCTATATATATTGCTGCTACTGTTGTGTATGTTGTGTGTGTGTGAAGTGTGTGTGTGTGCAGTGTGTGTAGAATTGCAGAAAGTTTGATCGAAGAAGAGTGCAGTATTGAGGGAGTCGCAACCCGAAAAACCCGATCCGAAAACCCGAACCCGATCCCACCCGAACCCCGATCCCCGAACTATAGTTTGGGCGGGTTTCGGGTTCCACATATTCCACCCGAAACCCGATCGGGTGGTGGGTTTTCGGCCCCGACCCGCCCGAATGCTCACCCCTATTCACGACAAGGAATTCGAAAAGTGTATAAGAATTACGTGTATGAATCCCTCGAAATGAAAAACGTCTTATTAGGCTCAAAACTCACTATCGGGTGGTCTCCACTAATGTCCCTAGTCATGTCCTTTCCCGGTCCTCCCCTAACGGTCACGTCACTATCATAAGATTCTTCCCACAATGGTTGGTCTCAATCGTTCAAAACAAAAAAAAATTAGCTATTGTGATCTAGACACTCAGAAATGCAGGAAATCTACGTGCATAACTTGGGCCCGATTGGGCAACCCCAAACCTTACCCACACATTGTCCCCAATGTGCAAGCAAAGTCGTAGGTGATGCGACTCAATCATTGTGTAGTTATTAAAAGGACGGGCAAGGCATTACATAGCAAGCAAAATAAAACCCAAAATTTCTAAAATGGGCACCCCAAACCTAGGCCATGGCCTAGGTTTGCCAAATAAAAGCCAACCCCAAACCTCGGTAAAACCGAGGTTTGCACAGGGTCTAATGTGAGTGTGTAGATGGTTCAAAAATGAGGCACCCCAAACCTAAGTGAAACTTAGGTTTGTTGCATCTCGTGCAATTACAATAGAACAACACATCAAACACCACTCTTTTAGCAGAGAAATGATTAGAACATACCCGTTTTGCCCGGCCAGAGGAGATTCTTGAAAGATTGAGCATTTGGAGACGGAGGGGAGACGGAGAGAACACGCAAAACAAGGGAAAGACACAAAACAAAAACAAGAAGCACACAAAGCAAGAAAGGAAACAAAAACTGCACGAAAAAATGAACATGGGACACCCGCGGTTTGCTGCGCGGCTTGCAAGCCGCGTAACATCCCGCGTAACTCACTGTTTCAGAAAACCAAACAGAGGGTCCCGCGGCTTACCACGCGGTATGCAAACCGCGTGGAAAGTCGCGTATGTCCCTGTTCCAGCTATTTTTGGTTTTTTTTTTCAATTTTTCGATTTTTATGGTTTTTCTGGAATTAAAACACACATAAGAAAAAAAATAATAAACGGAAACTAACCTTGGTGGGTTGCCTCCCACCCAGCACCTTATTTAAAGTCGTGGCACGACTATGCGGTTTCAACTCGGCTTAATGTCCGCGGGATTGTACCGTCCACACTTACGGTTCTTCGCGGACTTCTCTGCTTCTTCCTCTCTTTCACCACTTCTTCTCTCCAGTAGCTTGAATCTCACGTTCTCACCGCCAACTCGGAACGTGATCTCGCCCCCTTCCATATCAATTAACGCTCTCCCGGTGGCTAGGAATGATCGTCCCAAGATCATCGGGACCTCCTCATCCTCATCTATATCTATCACCACAAAGTCTACCGGGAAGTAGAATTTACCAACCTTAATCAGCACGTCTTCAATCACCCCGTATGGATACCTTATTGATCTATCCGCGAGCTTGAGTGTCATGTAAGTTGGACTCACCTCTCCCAATCCGAGTTTCCTGAAAATAGAAAGAGGCATTAAATTAATACTAGCCCCTAAATCACATAAAACTTTATTGAAAGAAAACTCCCCGAGTTGGATAGGGATAGAAAAACTTCCTGGATCATTGAGCTTCTGGGGAAGCTTATTCTGAAAGATGGCGCTGCACTCTTCAGTGTGTGCAACGGTGGATTGGTGATCAATTGCCCTCTTTTTGGAGAGGATCTCTTTCATGAATTTCATGTAAGAGGGCATTTGGGTGAGAGCATCTGCGAAAGGAATATTGATCGTTAGCTTTTTAAACACATCTATAAATTTTGAAAAATTGACCTCATCCTTATTTGCTTTCAGCCTGCTCGGGTAAGGTACTCTTGGTGCTGCCGGCTTGATCGGTGGTGTCACTTCTTTCTTCTTCGGTTCACTTTCCTCGCTTTCTTCAGCTTCTTTGTCCTTAGGCTCGACTTCCCTTGCCGGTTCCCCATTCAGTTCTTTGCCATTTCTCAGATAGATGGCATTGCAATGTTCCCGGTTAGTCTTTTCGGGTTGGCTCGGAAAAGTACCGGAAGGTCGGTTTTGTAGGGCCTCGGAGATCTGCCCCACTTGCCTTTCGAGGATCTTTATTGCAGCCGTATTTTGATCAGTTGCGGCTTTGACTGTGTCGATAGTGCTTGCTAATCCCTCGACTGTGCTGTCCATCTTCGTCATGAACTTCATCATCATCTCTTCTAGGCCCGGCTTCTTCTCCCCGGATGGTCCTTCGTTTCTTTGCTGAAAACCTGGAGGACGGTACACATTATTAGTTTGAGCGGAATTAGACGAGTGAGAAAAATTACCTGACTGTGGTTGACCGGGCTGATTCCATGAAAGATTGGGATGCCTTTTCCACCCCTCGTTATAAGTATTCGAGAAAGGATCGTTTCTCGGTTGGTTCCGGTTTGACACAAATTGAACCTGATCAGGTTCTTGAGGGTTTCCTCCATTCAGCCGATTCGTGATGACAGCCAGTTGAGCTTTCAGTTCGTTCAGCTCGTTACTCTCTTGGACATTTGCAACTCGTCTTACTGCTGATCTCGGAGTGGAGAAACTGTGTTCGGCCAGATTCTCGATCAGCTCACATGCTTCCTCATAAGATTTATCCATTAATGCTCCACCCGCCGCAGCTGTGATGTCGTTCTTGAATTGCGGGTGGAGTCCACTGAAGAAGTTCTGGATGATGACCCAGCCTTGTAGCCCGTGATGAGGACACTTCTTTATCATGTCCTTGTAGCGCTCCCAAGCCTCATACAATGTTTCCTGATCCCATTGAGAAAAATGGGTGATCTCCGCCATTAGTTGCGCGGTTCTTCCCGGTGGAAAGAATTTCTGAAGGAAGGCTGCCTTCAGTTGCGCCCAAGTAGTGCTCGAGTCTGGTTGGATGCTCTCGGTCCATGTCTCGGCTCGGCCTTTGAGAGAGAACCCGAATAACCTCAGCTTGATGGCATCCTCGTTCATGCCATTGATCTTGAATGTGTTACAGATCCTCTCGAATGCACGGAGGTGTGCATGAGGATCTTCAGTCGGCGCTCCTCCATATTGATTCTGTTGTACCATGACAATGGTACTCGGTTTGAGCTCGAAGTAGTTTTCTGTGGTGGCGGGCGGTTGGATGCCTATCCGTGCGGTTGCCACGTTCGGATTCGCAAATGACCGCATAGGCACCCTTTCCGGAGGTGGTGGTGGTAGATTATTGCGGCGAGGTGGTCTCTCGTCGTCTGACATTTCGAATTTAAGATTCCTTTTTGCTTTTGCTTCTTTTCGTAAATGACGAGCGGTTCTTTCGATCTCCGGATCAAATTCTTCAATCTCTTTCCCTCGGGTCGTCCTTGGCATAAACCAAGTGGTACCTGAAAAGAAGGAAAGCAACGTCAATTATCTAAAAACTGAAAGTGATGGAATAAAATAACAAGAAAAGAAAATGCCCAATCTAATAGCGCGTATAGATAGTAGTGCTATTAGTTGCAACTAGTTCCCCGGCAACGGCGCCAAAAACTTGACACGGGGTTTTGACACCCCGCGAAATCTAACCGCAAGTGTACGGTGTCGAATCAAGTAATAACGTACGGAAGTACGAGTATCGAACCAAAGGAACTAGGAACTAAATATCACAATTACTATAAGAACTATTAATTGGACTGTCGAAATTGGAGGATTGGTTTTATAACTAAATAATTGCAGAAAATAAAATCAAACAAACACAAGACAAACAGAACAGCTTTAAAGACTTCGATAGAGAGAAAAGTTGAGGGTTGGAAATCCTCCGGTTCTACACACGCACACAAACAACTCAAACAATTACCAGTTTATCCCCTTAATGATTCCCAAATCTTTTAAAGTCATCGTTGTTCTCTTTCAAGCCACAACGGGTTTTATTTTGAAAAGGATAAGTTTAATCTCTCGATCTCACCTATGGATTCCAAAACACATTAAGTACTCGATTTATGTTAAATTGGCTAGATTTCATCTCTCGATATCAACCTAACGGTTTAATTGGGACTAAGACTTATTCAGTATATCTCTATCACTGATTTATCGTCTTAGGCATGCAATTCCTAGTTCTATTTAACAGTTAATTCTCTCGAACTCAACTGGAAATAATAAATCAATTGTAAACTGGCCAAATTCACAAAAGCGTTAAGAACAAAATCACATGCTTCAATTAATAAGGAGAAACTGATAAAAGTTCAAATCAATTCGTTACATGCTTAAAAACCGAATTCATTCCAACCCCCAACACGAACCGGTTAGTTCATGTCGGTGGTGGATTCAAACATAAGAGAAAAGTATTCAAAAGTGAATGTAAACATGATCAAATGTAAAAGTGAAATCGTGGTAACAAGTGATGAAAACTCCCTCTTGTGTTCGTCTCTACGCTCCGTCTTGAATGTAATCGTGATCGGCTCTGTATCGTGACCTCGAGGACTTCGAAAAATCGCCCAAAATCGCCCCGGAACTGCTCTGGATCGTCTGCCGTAAGTTGGATGCCGAAAACAATGACCTAAAATCAGATTTAAAGCTGAAAGTCGCGAAACAGAGGGTTACGCAAGTCGCGTGGTAAGTCGCGCGTGTCTTAAATGCTGCTTGGGTCGATTTCTGGTTCGCGGGTCGGGTCCTGGTTCGGTCGCGGGTCTTGGGCTTGGCTTTTGGGCTCCCGTTAGGCTTCGTTTTGACTCGTTTTGGGCTATTTTTAGCTTCTTTTTCCGAGGAATGTCGCCTTTTAGATAACCTGTGTAAATCACTAGATAAACCGTAAAATACACGCCTTTTTACTTGAATACAAGCCAATCTCATTGGTTTGAGAACCGGAAATAACGCCAAAAAGTGGCGTTATCATTGATCAAAACGAAAATAGTGTGAAATGGTTGAGTAAGTGAGATGTGGAACGCATGTACAACAAGTTATTGCATAACCGAGAGGGCGACCATTGGTCGAAGGTAGAGTGTCAAGGATAAGTTGCGTGAGTAAAGCGGTTGACCTTGTTAGGGTGAGTAGCCTTCAATTTCAAGTAGAGTTTCATGCATAGCTTTCTTATATGTAACATGAAATTTTCACGATTTAAGTTAAATGTGTAAATATCAATTTTGATCGAAAATGAGTCAGAAAGTGCAAGCGTATGTTTAAAGAAAAGGTGATTTCATTCACATTGCACAACGAAAATTTGAGCTAAACGATTTGCAAAGTATTTCACACTTTTCATGATAAGTTAAATTGTTACAAAAAGGTCGAGAAAACGTTTGCCAGCAAAACGTTTACAATCAAAATGAGTTTTAACCTATTGATATCATATAAAAGGGTGTGAGAACCGACTGGTTTACTTGGTGTCGGTAATTCCTTTCAGATATGTGTCGTATGAAAGGATTTTCATTCAACGTATTACTGTCGTAATAACATCGTTCGGATTGAGTAAGATTAAGGTTCACGGAAAGATGCATGCAAACGATTCTCGAATCGTTGTGCAAGGCGTTGAAGTTATAAGAGTGATGGGGTCTTGTGTACCCAAGTGTCTTCCAAACGTTGTTTATTTAAAATGATGAAATGTGCGAAAAGATTTATTTACTGTATTTTCATGCATGAAGGCTATGAACCCACTAGGTCGTAGAGTATTACATTTTTAAGCTAAGGAAGAACTCCGAGAGTGGAGAGGTGTTGGACAAGTCAGGGGAGAACGTATGTAGTTTTGGTATATGTGTTCAAGAGGAGAGTTGGACAGTGGAAGAGTCGGGAATAGATTATAGTGTCGAGTGTATGAGGTTCTGTACCCTTGCTCGATGACTGGGAATACAGTTGCCGAGGGACGATGGTGTCCGGGGGAAGGACTAGAAGTCATCAAGGTGTTGATTTTAGCAACTCGTTATGAGTAGTGTTGTGAGGCAGAAATGAAAAATCCACGGTATAGGATATGAGTTTTGAGATGAGCTTGTAATATTGATGTTACATGAGTAAGTTTTGAAATAAGGGCGACGGATTATGAAGTTGATTATGACGTGTTGGAAGGAATAGGTTCCGTAAGGAACCCATGTTAAAGAATAGGTTAAGAAAGTAGTTACAAGTTGACTTTTGTTGTTGAAGTCGGCAGCGGTGTAAGTTGGCTGAGGCCAAAGACTTGAACCAGGAGAGTAAAAGTTGATAGAACACCTTGTAGAGGTGTTAAGTTAGTGAGAGACTGCTGTTTTGGATAAGCGTTCTACTTACGAGGTATGGAGGGTTCGTAGAAGGATAAGGCATGTAGCACGAACGGAATGAGTGTGTAAATTATATCGTCCAGTGAGGGAATGTGCCATGTTTATGTAAGGGCTCGGATCGTAGAGAGCTAACAAGAACGATTACATTTGAGCTAAGTGGGAACTAGGGAGTTATAGTTCAACTATAGTGAGAAAGGACAAAGTAGCGAGATAGGCTCGATTATTTATGCGGGAAAATTTGAAGGCGAGTTTAAATTGTGTATGGATGGCCATGAGAGATTTGATCTGCAGTGTGATGTTATGGGTGAGGAAGGTACAGTCATGTAGTGGCAATAATTGGCAAGATAAATGTGTCAGTTAGTGTTGTAGTAACGTGATGTTAGAAAGATGAAGCATTAGATGGAAGCCTTTTTCGGGATTTCGGATGAGGTGTGCGAATTGTTAAGCAAGTGGTTGGAACACGTAGTTGCAAGTGGCAGTGTGATATGTCTATTATCGGAGTAGAATGTCAGAGCAGTAATGTGTGCTTGCCCAAATGAGAGACCAAGCGTTTTTCTGGCTATGTGAGTCGCTAAGTAAGTATATTCTTGAAATCACTGTAAGTTAAAGAAGACGATGGATGGTTTAATCAAAATGAGGGGTAGTAGATGCGAAATCTTTAATGATTGATAATTGTTCCTATGGGTGAAAGGATTATCCGAGAAGGTAATAGTTGAAAATCAAAGAAGGTGTAGTAACATCAAGCACTGGTGTCGTTCGAGGTGATTTGGTTGGATGTCGTAGGTTAAAACTTTGGTGCAACCATTTGGTTATGTATAGTAATGAGAAAGTGTTGTCAACAGGTGGAAGGGTAGGAAGAGAGGGGCAAGTAATGTTGGTGGACAGTGCTCCACGCTAGCGTGAGGAGGTGAATATCGTATGTCGGAATAAGTGAGTAGGCTGAAAGTAGTAAGCATGGCAGTAACACCGAAAAGTGGAACAGTGTGTGTAGTTTGTCGTCGGTAAGAGTGCGAACTCCTGAAAAGGGTATGAGAAAGAGGGTATGTGTATGCTTTAAGTACGGGAAAGAAGTGAAAAAGGGGAGTTTGATGGGCTGAGTTGGTAATGCTGTGAGAAATGTTCAATCGAACTAGTCGTTCAGTGATAGACTATTGAGAATAGATGTGTGTGACCATGACTACTCCTCCTAGTTGAGTGAAGGTGACCGAAGTATGTTTTATATGACTGATCGATCGTGGCAATCAGAGAGGAATTGATGTGTTTCAGGATAAATTTAATTCGAGTGGGTGAACAGTTCGACGATGGGCTTGGAGGTTCCTACTCTTAGTTACGTAAAAGTGTGGAGTGGTGAAGTGGTGAGGATGTGAGAGATGGTTGATGAACTGTGGTCGAGGTGTTCCGCGAAAAGGAAGTGTTATCTGCATAGAAGAATGTTGGTAGGGAGAAGTAATCTAGAAATTGTTTGTAATGCGATGAAGGAACTCTGGATTGTGAGTGTCGGGATGTACAGGTTGGCCTTGTGCCAAGCTGTCAAGTGGGTAATTTACTTTTCCGGTAAAGGAACTCTGGATTGTGAGTGTCGGGATGTACAGGGTTGGCCTTGTGCCAAACTGTCAAGTGGGGATTCCAAACCGGAACCAGAAACCCATACCGGATCTCAATACCGGATCAATTCCGGATCCAATCAAATCCGGAACCCATACTGGATCCACTCAAATCCAGAACCCATACCCGATTTCAATACCGAGACTTCGATACTAGAATTCAATCTGCATGTCAAATATGCTCTAAAAACTCATCTGAGTTAAATTTGTTGATTGATTCAATCTGAATACATATTTACTAAATCATTCAGACAGTTTACTACAAATATCTTACTCAATTTTAAATTAAAATCGTTTGGAAGAAGATGAACTCACCTGGGTTAAGAATACAGACGGCAATTTCCAATCCAGACAAACTTCCAGACTTTAATTCCAACACTGATTTGGCCTAAAGAAAGCGAATAGAATTAAGATTATTGATCTTCAAAAGATTCAACCAAAAAAATTTCTCAAATTCCTTACCGAACGATCATGCCCAATTGATTTTTCTTCTCTACTTGAAACCCTTAAAGAACCAAGACGGAATTGAGTTTATCTCAATTCAGCCAACTCAACTTTTATCCAAATCATAATTTCACTAATTAACCCAACACTTTAGTCCCATAAAAAAATCAACCCCCAAAGTTCCATAACTCACACTTATCTTTCCAACTTTGGTCAATTACATTTTGACCCTTCAAGTATTATATTTTACAAATAGTCCAAATCTTAGACTAAATTACAATTCGAACCCATTCATATTAAATATAATATAATGGAAATTCGGGGTGTTACAAATCTCCCCAACTTGAAAATGATTTTGTCCTCGAAATCGAAACTATATAAACAATCGTGGATATCTATTCTTCCTTTTTAAGGATAACCAACATGAAATATGATGTGTGTCCCTTCAATTTCAAGTCCTACATACTTAATCACAGATAAAGGTCCAAGAAGAACAATGATAGTTCCAGATCCGTGCAACGAACAATAATGAAATCAATAAGTAGAAACAAGTCGGAATGATTTCAACTGGTCATCCAATTTAGCTTTCAATTGAGAGAGTTTACAATAAGGAATAATGAAAGAAAATGAACAACTAGCCTATTTTCTAAGGCTAAGCAAACATTATATATGACGGGCCCGTCGTTAACAAGCCCACGGCCCGTTCACTAACTAGGTTCAAAATAAACTATTACAATTAGCCCCTTGAACTTTAATTCAACATTAAATGACCCTAACAATCTCCCCCTTTGAATTGAAGTTCGAGTTCGCGCCAGTTTGCAACATATCTTTTACGGAGCGCAAAGTGTACCTCGAACATTCTGATAGCACGGCGATAGTCGATGCGTTATTCAACCATTTCCAAAGCATTCCGAGCAGTTGTTTCATTCGGATTAGGAACATACGAATACTTTGGGTTTTCAGACTCGTGCTGGATGATCTTTCGAAGGGCATCTTGGACTTTGAAGAGCGTGCCGTCACAGAATCTGTCTACCTGACTGAAGCGCTGAAATTTCTTTTCATTCTGTTCGTTGATGTAGACTATCCCAAATTTAGGTTCCAGAAGCAGAGCGTTCTCGGGATGCATCTTCAACTCAGGCGCTTTTAGATTCGGCTTTATCAGATTTACCTTCTTTGCCCTGTTCTCGATTGCCATTTGGTAGTCCGTGAGATAAGACATCATGATGGTACGGACCAGGAATCGACGAACAGCTTCGAGCGCTTTTGTTACTTGAAGCGGTCGGATAGTTCTTGTACTGAGGTCTTTCAGTATTACCAGGAAGTCGAACGGTTGGTGCTGGAAGTCGGCTTCAGAAAATCTCCATTCATTTCCAATTTCGCGTCGGACGATGAATACAGGATAAACGACTTTCATGATACGGCCTGACTAGATATTGAGCACTTCGGTGATCTGATGCTTTGTTCGGACTTGGCTAACTGGCAGACACCGCTTCATTGCGCTTATGTATCGGCGTTGGTATTCGGGATTGGAACTGTAAATACCAAGGCAGAAGGTCGGCTCGATTGGGCGTAGCTTGTGGACGAACAACTTCTTTAGAGATTCCTCCAGGTGAGGAATAAATATCGTGATCTTCTCCCATGGATTTGTTGCTGCTGAGGAGGAGGAAGATCAGATGATGTCGGTTATTGATGAGGAGATGTCGGAATATCTGCAGTTGTAGTTTCGGGTCTTGTTGAAGTTTCGGCGGTTTGAGCTGAGTGAACGGGAGTACCATACAAATTCTGGAGCAGAAACTGGTAGTAGTCAACGTTGTCGTCTTCATCAGTAGGGAAGACCAAATTAACCTGGAGATTTGCGGCACTGGCGGCTTTTTCATACCATGCATCTTCGGTCTCCGGGTTGGTCTCGCAGTCTGGATCAATCAAATCCAGTATCGGTGTATCTGATGAGTCAAAAGTAACCAGTTCCTGTGCTGTTCCCTCAAGCTTTTCAACCGTCGGGTCTTCGTCATCTGAAATATCCATGTCAATTACCATCTCGGCTAATGGCAACTCGGCTTCGGGTGCATCTTCGGTTGTTGTTGCCGCAGTTGGGGGTTCCTGATGAACCATAATAGGAGTTTCAGTGAGGATTGAGGCGGTCTCGGTTAGTCTTTGTCTTTTCTCCCCCTCACGGTGATCAGGACCACCCTGATCACCATGCTTGCGCTTCAGACCGCCTGCTTGACTCTTGCAGGTATCTTCGAGTGAATGGACTCTCTCGGACAACGTTGTGAGCGCTTGTTGAACGTCCTTAAGAGTAGAGTCAAGGTTATCCATCCGAGTGGTGATCGATGACGAAGGAGCAGTGACATGTGATTTCAGAACGGATAGCAGGTCTGCTTCGTTAGAGGCGTCGGTTTCGGATTGTTGGAGCAGTTGGGCTAGAAGCATCGTCTTTAGGGTGTCCACCGAATAGATAGGCTGAACAGAAGCAGGTGGAGGTGTAGGTGCGGTTTCAGCTTCGACGACCTTCTCTTTACCTTTGATTAAGCTCTTAATTTTGTCGAGCTCGGCGGTGAGACGCTGCTCCATTGCCTCGCGGACAGCCTTGAGGGTGTTGTCCAGGGACCCTTGTGACACAAAGTCGGGTAACGTAACTCCGGGATCACTTAGATTGCCCGTTGAAGCATCTACCTTAGAGGCAGAGCCACCGACGTTCACGGTTGGCATAAGGGTAGTCGTGGTAGGATTTCCCTCCGATCCTCGCGCTTCGCTTAAGTGCGGAGACACTACGGAGGTTCCGATCGAGTCACGAAGAGCATCGATTTGGTGAGTCTCATCCTGTGTCCTAGCCGAAGAATGTAATATGTAAAGTGGCTCTAGACTAAATGGTGCACTGAAAGAAGTCGAGACCGGGGGAGGCTGGTCTCTTGTTTCAATACCAGTACTCTCCGATTGAGAGACCAGTAGAAGTTGTGCTTTATCCCCGTGAGAAGTTGAAACACCCGTCTTTTGAGAGACGGGTGAGTGGTTGTGGAGGTTGTGCAATTGTGCCGCTGGGTCCACGACGACTCCTTCAATACCCCGTCCCAACGGATGAGACGAGATAGCAGATGTGGCTACCCGAGTGACACTGGTTTGGGGTCGCTCAGAAGCCTCTTTATCTTTACGGATTAATCTTTCTTGGTTCTCTTTCGACCTTAATTCCCTCCATCTCACATGTTCTATGTCCCGGGGAAGGTCCCTCCGGTGCTGGCTGGACCATGGGATTCCCTAACTCTCGTCTATATGCTATCACAGGTAGGGCTTCAGGTATATGCATAGTTGGGGTATCCGGTGGGTTACTTACCAGGTAAGTGTCCGGAAAGCCTCAATTTGCCAAAAAGAAAATGAAAGATTTTCTGCTCCCCCTCAACCCTAGCACGGATATTATCCTGCTCCCCCTCAAAACACTCATGGGGATTGACTTGCTCCCCCTCGGAGTGAGAGTGTTATTTACTTGGGAGACATCAACACAAGGAAAAAAAACATTTAGACTTTTAAGAAAACAGTGAGACGCTCCCCCTCAAGTGATGAACATAATGATGTTGCTCCCTCTCAGAATGTGCACAATGTGTGATTTGAAGTGCACACGAGAATGCCGACACACACTACAAAACTTTTCTGGCAGTTGTAAAAAAATTGTGTGTGACACTCCCCCTCAACAGTAGAATGAACTTACCTGATAGCTGATCATGCTCCCCCTAAACACATAAGCAGCTCGTGAAAACACATGTATAGACAAACCTCACGTCTTCGTAATATTGTTCCTTGTAGATCGTGAGCAGCTCTCTCCTTCCGGTCATGTGTGCGGAGCATCCAGGGTCTAAGTACCACACATGACCGTCCTGCAAAACAAGTTTAGCGGACCTTGGGTACCCATATTTGCCTGGGTCCCGAAGGGTTAGGTTTGACACCCTTCGTAGGAACTTGCTTTGACGCAGGTTGCCTCTTAGGTGTAGGTTTGACCTCAGTAGGAGTAACCCGTTTTGAAGTGGGTTTCCTATCTCGCTGTGGTTTAATCTCTGATTGGGAACCCCGTTGTAAATGGTGTTTCTTTTTGTTTTTACGGGGTTTACGTTTGGGTGTATGATTATATATGTGATATGACCCAACCCAATCATTATTATTGATATCATCAAAGTCATTCCAACCACAGCTAGAACAACACAAACAATCATGCGACAATTGAATCAATTGCTGAATGGAGTAAATTTTTATCGGAAAATTAACATCTCTTTTAACAAACTCATTCCTATGATTCCAAGCACAATCGTTTGAGTTCATTCTAGGGTAAAACACAGTATTGAAAGACTTTGATGCTGCTTCCTTGACAGATTCCTTGGCTAGCCACTTTTGGTTATCCTTTTTAGTACGGCCGTTCTTATTTGAAACAACATGAACTGCATGGTCAGTGGCTTTTGAAGAAGCAGTATTTTTGGTAGGCAATTGCTCGGTCTTTTGCCTCGGCTGTGATTGTTTTTGAGAAACAGGTTGAGATTTAGAAATCTTAATCACAGCTGGGGCCTTTGTTTTTGAACATCCACCCTTTAGAAAATTGATCGGGCGATTGACTACTGGAGACAGAAAATCAGTTTGACTCGGAAGAGGTTTGTCGAAAGGGAACGACTCAACCTCTACTTCAGAATTGCCTTCGGAGTTCATATATTCAGAAAAATTGACTTCCGGAATTGCGGGACTTGGATCGGTCGAGGAAGGCGAGGAACACTTAGTGTCAGTGTGCTTTGGGGAATTTGGTGCGGAAGCTAGGAAAAATTCAGAGTTCAAATTCGTTAAAACACTCTTATCTTGAGAATCTTGATCGTCTTGTGTAGAAAATATTTTGCTAATGAAGGCTTTACACGAAGACATATCATATGAGCTTGAGGAAAGTTCAGGTGAAATCTGCTTTTCAGATTTGAGTTGGTCAATCTGCTCTTGGAGTTGACCATTTTTCGTATGCTCTTTCATCGCATCTGTTGCCAAAGCATCCAGTTTTGATGTGAGCTTAGTGATTTCACTCCGAAGGATTTCCTGTCCTTCATCCGATACATATTCGGTTTTGACCGATTTTAGATTCTCAAGTTCCTGGATTAGCGCTTGCCTTTCCTTTTGAAAATTCGATCTTTCTTTCTCGAGTGACTCCTCCAACTCGACTATCTTTGCTTCCAAGATGAGAGGGGGAACATAGAGATTGAACTCATCCGTCTCAGTCTTGGTTTCGGTTGCTTGGACCTCATCCTTTTTGGAGGAATCCTTGGGCGTTGCAACCTTATAGCAGTCGAAGTAGTCATTCGAGAGGTACTTCTTGTTTTTCTGATAGGAATAATTTAAAGATCCATAACTTAATGGAAGTTGCATTTTGGATGTGCGTGTGCGCTTGTATTCCTCAGTTTCCTCTTCCTTTTCAGGTTCAAGAGGACCAGTCCATTTAATTGCATATTCCGGATAATCTTTGGCTATTCGAAGACAACTAAAATCATACAATATAGGTCTTTTGGCGATACCCTTTTTCAGGTAGTGCGGGTTATCGTATCTGATTCCCCAGTCCTTGTTGAAATACGTGAACTCCTTTGGTTTATTCATATGGATAGTCTGATCAGTTTGACCTCTTTTATGAAGTTTGGTTTCAAGATCAAGAATTTTAGAAACAAATTCCTTGTGCTGAATTTGAAGAGCAGAACATTGATAAACATTTTCTGCTTTCTCATTCATACACTGATCAAACTGAGACTGAAGTTCAGATAATTTGGCCCTTAAGTCCTTAGGTGCTATTGAAAATTTTTTGCATTTGTCTTTTAAATTAGCAATTTCAGACTTATATTTCTCAGTTATTCTCTTTTGAACATCTAACTTTTCAGATAATGATCTAATCTCAAGCAGTTGTTCATTAGAGGTGGCCGTAAAGGAATGTGCCCGTTCAGTAAGTGATTGCACTTGATTAAAGAGATCTTCTTGGTTAGATTCACATACCTGACTTGTCTTTTCCTTTGACTGAGGTGAATAAGACATCTTATGTTGCACTGGAGTGATCGTCAGACGATGTGATCGATTCAAAGTGGAACAATATCAAGGATACTTAAATGTCCCCCTCCTGCGACTTGCCAGATGGTTGGAGTTTCCGGATGATGAGCTTCCCGGATGGGGTACTTACCGGATGAACTGGTCCGGAAAGAATCGGATTGACCGGAAACTTCGAGTTATCCGGGTAAAATAGGTTACCGGAAACTTTGAGTTGTCCGGATAAATTATTTTACCGGAAACTTTGGGTTTCCGGAACAATGTACCCGGAAAGATTGGAATTTAAGTAACTTACCCGGGAAAATTAGACGTACCCGGAAAGAGTTAGTGATTGTCCGGACACCGCGGCTGAAGTGTCCGGAAACTACGGCTGGAAGTTTCAAATCGATAGGGAATCGACTAGGGTTGCTCAAAAACGTTCCTGAAAGAATAGAAACTCGACCAAACACCAAAATAACACTACCCAAATCGATTTTGAAGCAAAAACAACAAGTTTTGATGGTTAAAAATTCGATTTTTACCAAGAACACAACCAAAACTTTTGATCTTAATTTGCTTAAAAACTCACTCAAACGATCGAATTAGAATACGAAAATTTGCAGAATCACTTATAAGAATGATACTAACAATATCCAATAAACGAAAACAATCAATTTCAGCAGAATCAAAATATGGATTGTCTAACAAGAACACAGCCGTATTGTTCAGAAAACTTACCAGAATCCAATAAGAATACTTTGAATTGAACTGTCCGTCTGCTCTGATACCAATTGATAGTTCCAGATCCGTGCAACGAACAATAATGAAATCAATAAGTAGAAACAAGTCGGAATGATTTCAACTGGTCATCCAATTTAGCTTTCAATTGAGAGAGTTTACAATAAGGAATAATGAAAGCAAATGAACAACTAGCCTATTTTCTAAGGCTAAGCAAACATTATATATGACGGGCCCGTGGTTAACAAGCCCACGGTCCGTTCACTAACTAGGCTCAAAATAAACTATTACAATTAGCCCCGTGAACTTTAATTCAACATTAAATGACCCTAACAAACAAGGACTCAACTTTCCACGTTTTCTCAATCTTATATCCTTCAACATTACCCGCTCCCCAACTTAAAACTCTGCAGATCTCCTTGGAGCAACTGTACAATCATCAAATCTTTACCCAACTATAACTTGATCTTATTTCAACCATTTTTACTATTAACGCATATTTCAAAATAATAACTGGCATAGCTAACTTTTACAACCGATTGAAATACAAAAGACAAGTTAGCACCACTCACATAATATACACCCATGTATAGAACTACCAAGGAATGTATCATAACTACATCCGCTCATTCCATAACGTCCTCCACCGTCATACGAAACATTCATCCTGGTGATCTTGGGGTGTTGGGTTTCTTCTCTTGATTCCCGCTATCTTTCAACTTTGGGCAATCCCTCCGAAAATGACCAGGCTTCTTACATTCATAGCAAGTTGGTCCTTGGATGGGACAGTTCTCTATTTGATGACCACTCTTTCCACATTTAAAACATTCCCTCAATATCACTCGACACGTCCCAAAATGTTTACTTCTACATTTCTGACACCAATTAGGTTCTGGTCGAGGCTCAAAATGAGTGTTCTTGATAAGGGACTTCCGTCCTTGCGAAGGTTCCGATCGACCTTTAAGTTTTCTTTTCTCTCCCATTTGAGCTTTCTTCGCTTTATCTTTTGCATAAACTTCTTCCACAATCTTTGCTTCTTCAATTGTCTCCCTCAATGTCGAGGCTTTTGAGTTTCGTACTCGCGACATCATGTCAGTCGGCAAGCCCTTCAGATAGGCTTTAATCTTTTCCTTCTCAGTTGGAGCCACATGCCCCACCAAATTCAGCTTCTCCATAAATAAACGTGTGTACTCCCGAACAGACGAAGTACCCTTCTTAAGAGTTCGGAACTCTTCTTCGATTCTATCCATTTCATTTTCATTACAATACTCTTCCAGAATCTTTTTCTTAAAAGACTCCCACGTCATGGCAGCCAAAACCGGGGCTATTACTGTCGACGTCACAATGTTCCACCAGGTTAAGGCATTTCCACGTAACATTTGTGATCCAAACCTGACCTTTGACTCCTCGTCACATTCACAAGCCCGAAAAGCCTGTTCCATCTCTCTAAGCCAGTTCATACATGCTATCGGATTGTCTGCTCCAGCAAACTCCGGTGGTTTGCAACTCAGAAACGTCTTATATGAGCAAACTCTCTCCACTCTCCTGTTAACATTCACTACAGGAATATGAGGTGGAGTTACTACACCAGTACCCGCCTCTGGTCGTCGTAACTCAGTACTTCGGTCATTTAACGCTTTCATGAACATCTCTGATTGTTGTGCCAGTGTTGAATTCATCACTCGCATCATATTTTCCATCATGCGAGATTCCATCGTAGACTCGGTTGTCACCGGGTTAGAGGTACCGGTACTCGTTCTTTGTGCTTGACTATCTACTCCTCCTATTAGAGGTGGCCTCGGTGGACTTTCATGAGTTCCACCCATTTCCGGTTGCTTCTCCACCACCCAATCATTTACTGCCCTATCTTCCGAAGAATTAGGGGATCTGGTTGGCGTATTCACCATTGTATTCTGATATAGCACAAAGAGATAACCATAAGAAATGGTTATACGTACCCAAACACAAGAAACATACTTTAACGATCATAAGTCACTGTACAATTTAGAAACAAGTATGCTTGTGTAACAATATATTCATAATGACAATAGCTAATTGAAATTGTGAACATATTATACATGAGAATTCTCGTTACCATCGTTACAGTGCTTAATCACGTATTTTCGTCGACTCTAAGACTATCCCGTCTTAGTACTTCTACCCATATCTCACAAATCATATCTTAATTCGTCTTAGCTTAAGTCTAGGTATCTCATTATCATACATAGTTCACTTAAACTTCAGCTCTGATATCATATTGTAACACCCTAAAAATCATGGCCAATTTAAACCTTAAAATTTAACAAGGTTATTCATAATATCATTCAAACTTTTATACATAAGTAGAGAATAACTATGAGGTTCATAAATACACATGTCGAATTCTCAACAACCTATTAATCTAATCCTACCAACTATGGTTAGATTAAATGGATTGTCTAGGCAATTCATCAAAAGTATTCTCGCATAAGCAAACTTCTCCACTTAGCACCAAAAGTTGAATATCACAAGCACTCGTCCCTCTTCCTGTTACCTCCTCAAGCTCGTACCTGGTAAGAAAATTTAATTTGAACGATTAGGCTTACGCCTAGTGAGAACATCCAATTTCAAATTAAAACTTTAACAGCTTTGGAAACTCAGATATTCAAAGCGTATAAACAAACCTGGTTTGCCACCATTCTTACCGTATTCATACTCATCTTGCGATGACGGGAACATACTCGATTCCATGAGTATGACTAACATTCAGAAAGTCATATCATCACATTCGAGAGCCTACTACGAATCACCACAGATTCTAGTTTATAGATCATACCCAAGAACTTACAATCAATCACCATACCTTTTTCTTGGAATAGAAGCAGAAATAGCACTTAAATATCGCCTATTTCTAATCCACCGAAAGCAAACGGAAACAACAATTATACTTTGTCTATTTCACGTTTCCACGTCTCAATTACAACTAGCAATTATACCTTGCCTATTCCTTCTTTTCAAGGATACACGGGAATATCAATTATACCTTGCCTATTCAATCATTTCAACATGAATAGCAATTCTACTTTGCCTATTCAATCATTTCAACATGAATAGCAATTCTACTTTGCCTATTCATTCATTTAACATGAATAGCAATTCTACTTTGCCTATTCAATCATTTCAACATGAATAACAATTCTACTTTGCCTATTCAATCATTTCAACATGAATAGCAATTCTACTTTGCCTATTCAATACATTTCCTAGTATATATGAGTATCAACTCAAAGCACATACAACTCATCTCATATTCACAATCTAGTTATATTTGTGTTCGTACTGATAAATGATTAAGGTACTTTTCATATTCAGAAAACACTTAATTATGAAAAGACCTCATACAGTGAGCTATCCGGTTACAATATTCATCCGGAACATTATTCATCCGGAAACACTATTCATCCAGAATCACTATTCATCCGGAATTATTTTTTGGACTAAAAGTCCAAAACTCGAATCGGGACCGGATCCTAAACCGGAACCGGAAACCCATAACGGATCTCAATACCGGATCAATTCCGGATCCAATCAAATCCGGAACCCATACCGGATTTCAATACCGGGACTTCGATACTGGAATTCAATCTACACGTCAAATATGCTCTAAAAACTCATCTGAGCTCAATTTCTTGGTCGATTCAATCTCAATACATATTTACTAAATCATTCAGACAGTTTACTACAAATATCTTTCTCGATTTTAAATTAAAATCGTTTGGAAGAAGATGAACTCACCTGGGTTAAGAATACAGACTACAATTTCCAATCCAGACAAACTTCCAGACTTTAATTCCAACATTGATTTGGCCTAAGGAAAACGAATAGAATTAAGATTATTGATCTTCCAAAGATTCAACCAAAAAAATTTCTCAAATTCCTTACCGAACGATCCTACCCAATTGATTTTTCTTCTCTACTTGAAACCCTTAAAGAACCAAGACTGAATTGAGTTTATCTCAATTCAGCCGACTCAACTTTTATCCAAATCATAATTTCACTAATTAACCCAACACTTTAGTCCCATAGCAAAATCAACCCCCAAAGTTCCATAACTCACACTTATCTTTCCAACTTTGGTCAATTACATTTTGACCCTTCAAGTATTATATTTTACAAATAGTCCAAATCTTAAACTAAATTACAATTTGACCCCATTCATATTAAATATAATATAATGGAAATTCGAGGTGTTACAAAGGTAGTCTTAGGCATATATTTTTTACAATGCATAATAACGTAGATTGAGAATTTTATAATTTATCATTGTCCTTTTGACTTTTGTTTACTTTGAGGTTTGACATTACCTTAGTAGATTTAAAATTTAGTCTTTAGACCTGTAACTCTATGAGTTTTACTCTTTGCTTACTATGACATCAACTTACATATAATTTACTATTATAAGTTAAAACTAACTATATTTTTCTTATCTTTTAGTTTTAAGTTCCATATATTGAAGTAAAGTTCTATTGTGCTAATTTCCATTTGAAAAGGGGAAAACCAGAAATCACAATCTTAATTCAGGTTTTATCTTTTTATCATTCAATATTTTGTAATTTGAGGTTTTGGTTTTTATGTACCCCTTTGTATTTTTTTAATTATAATTAATAAAAATCAATGTGAGGATGAGTCACCTAGCTTGATTATGTTCCAAATCCTTTAAAAATCGCACGTTTCGTTGTTTTATTTACCTAAAAAATAGGTATACGGACATTTTTAGCATTTTTACACAGGACATCAAAACCACTAGGATCGGCCTGCGTAATAATGTAAAAATTAATAAATGATCAAACTAAAATAATTTCTGTCATGTCTATATGTGAAAAATAAATACATAAATAAATTAAGAGCTAAACGTATTTTTAGACATGTAGCAATCCAAATTTACATGAGATAAACATGGAATAACAACAAAATTAGACTAAATAGGATAATAATTACCTAAGAATATCTAAATGTCTTTTACGATGAGAACGTTTGTTGGAAGCCAAAAGTCGCCAAGATCGCTCCAAATCACGTTCTAATTTTACATGATATAAACATGAAATAACTACAAAATCATATAAAATAAAATAAAGTAAGAGTTAAACGTATTTTTAAACACGTAGTAATCCAAATTTAGACGAGATAAACGTGAAATAACAACAAAGTTATATATACAAAATAGGATTATAATTACCTAAGAAAATCTAAATGTCTTTTGACGATGAAAACGTTTGTTGGAAGCAAGAATCGCTCCAAATCACGTTCCAAATTAAAATGATATAAACGTGAAATAAGTACAAATTAGACAAAATAAAATAATACTTACCTAAGAATCTTTAAATGACCTTTGATGATGAAAACAACGTTTGTTGGAAGCCAAACGCCGTTAAAAGCGCGTCCCAATTCTTTGGAAACGATTTTTTTGAAATGGAGAAAAATGTTGAAATGAAGATGAAATGTTGGAAATAGGGGAACTATCAATATATATTAATAACTGTGATATTAGGCAACATAGAAACAAGAAAATATGTTGCCTAAGTGAGATCTTACGCAACAAATACAATAGATTATATGTTGTCTAAGTAAAAGTAGGTGTCAACCTTAAATCGTCCGTACACGAATTATTACATTTTCAACTACCTATATTTATTTATATCTTTAACCTTAGGCAACATAGAAACAAGAAAACATGTTGCCTAAGCGAGATCTTACGCAACAAATACAATAGATTATATGTTGCCTAAGTAAAAGTAAGTGTCAACCTTAAATCATTCCGTACATGAGTTATTAAGTTTTCAACTATCTATATATATTTATTTAATTTTTTACCTTAGGCAATATAGAAACAAGAAAATATGTTGCCTAAGATAACTTTCATTGATTTAAAAAAAACATTATACTACTAAGGCAACATAAGGTAATATGTTGATTAAGATACTTGAGGCAACATATAATTATTTATATGTTGCATAAGGTCTCACTTAGGCAACATAGAACTACATTTTGCCTAAGAGGAAACTTAGGCAACATATATTAGCCTTTGTTTCCTAAGATTATCTTAAGCAACATAGGCAATTAACTTATGTTGTTGTAACAACCCGAATTTCTAGTATGTATTGAAAGTTTAGTGGCTAATGTCTAAGAATTTAAAGTTTAAGTTGAGGGACCCCTTGTGCAATTTTGCAAAGATATAAATGAGTGAGGATCCCTAGGTTATCATTATTCATTATTAAATTTGTGTTGGCGTCTGAGAAGAAGAGGAGAAAGGAAAAGAAGGCGATTGGCATTGAATTCAAGAGGAGAACTCCTAATCTGGTAAGAAATCGATTTCTCTATGAAATTCTTTCCTGTCTAAGAATGTTGGGTTAATCAAGTGTTAATTTTCTTCACTGTTGAGTTTCCTTAAAATTGAGCTGAGTAATCTGGTAAGAACAACATTAAAAGGGTTTAAATCTAAATTGGTTTGATAAATGGTTTAATCAGCTATGTATGTGAATGTATGAGATTGGAGAGTAACACATTTTGATTGTGGAAGAAAATATGATGGTTAATCTGTAGTGTTAAATTAAATATAAAGGAATTAAGTTCGGTCTGTAATCGCTAATACCGGAACCCAAAAAGGAGTCCGGAACTTGTACATTTTATGGATCCGGAACCAAGTTAGGATCCGGAACTGGGTCACTTGGAAACCGGAGTTGGACTTTAGACATTCCGGAAGTATTGGGCCGAAAGATAAATAAGATCCGGAACTTAAGTTCCGGAATTGGACCCTCGCATTCGTTGGATCCGGAACTACCCAAACATGATCCAGAAATTGTTGGGCCGTATCATGATCCGGAGTCCAACTCGTACGATCCGGAATTGGATTACTCACCTAGCGGATCCGGAATCCATTTCAAATGGATCCGGAATGGCACCTCATGGACACGATCCGGAATGCAAACCATGGGCCGGAACGCGATGTTGATCCGGAATGCAAACCATGGGCCGGAATGTAAAGTTGGGCCAGAAAGCATTTTGTTTCGTTTTGGGCTTAGAGATCCACACCTAAACCAATGGTTGAAAGTTAGTAATTGGGCTTAGCCTTATTCTAAGATCCGGTAACGATAAAAAGGACCCAGTATTTAATTATTGATCTGAATTAATTATTTGGGTCAGTTTAGAGAAGGATCTAGGATCAGGGGTTGAGTTGACACTAATCAAATTACGGTATGATTTAGGTGTAAGATCGGTTCGGAACGAGACGCTCGATTAGGAAATTTACTGCTATCAGGTGAGTTCCCTAAAACCTTTTTACACGAAGTACTATGTTAAATGTTTTTACTGATTATGGTTCGTTATGAGCATGAATTGTTTTACCAACTGTTACGCATGTTTTCCATGAAATGCATGATTTATTTACAAAGGTTATTTATCAACATGAAATGATGTTTAAAGATTTCACGCTTGTGATTACGATACATTATGTGTATGTTATGTGGAGTCGGTTTACACAGTGTGATCAGGGTACCTTGGGATCCGATGATCCCTTGGGCATTTGTGATGAGCTTGTAGGATGGAATTCGTTTCATTCCTACTCGTATAGAAGGGAGTCCGCTTGGACTCCGATGTAAGCCGAGAGGGTGTCCGTTAGGCCCCGATCGTGGTAGCTAATGCGATCCTTGAACCATGTGTAGTACCTTGAATGATGTTTATGTGAAGAATGTGAAGTGTTTTTATAAAATGATTTTATACTGTTGTATATGCTTTATGGAGGGAATTCACTAGACCTTTTGGTCTAACCCTCGCTTTCAAAAACTAAACCATTTTCAGGTAAGCGTAGCACTGGTTCTTCCGGTAAGAACTAGAAGATGGCACAAGAAGGATTTGGAGCTTAGAGCGACTCCAAGATTTTTGGCTAATATAACTATAGATAGAAGCTCTCGGATGTGGATTAGAAGCTTCCGCTGTCCAATTTTGTCTAGTTTAGATTTATGAATGATTAAAGACAAGTTTTAATATGTAATTTGAATGCTTAATCTATGATATTGCATGCTATGTTTTTTGGACGTTACAAATGGTATCAGAGCCTTAGTTTAAGAGATTTAGGTGACTAGTCGGGCCTAAACTTAAACTGTAAGATAAGGAACACAGTCGAGACATAGGATTGTCTCTAGGAACGATCACTATGAATGTGTTTAGGAATAAGGTGCCAAGGACAAACGTGTAAGGTAAGTTCGGGATTACACCTGGCCAGTGTAATTACGAATTTATATGTACATGTGCGTGCTTAAATTTCCTTATATAGAAAACTTGTTGTGTCATGTCTAGCAAAGGTTAATTGTTGGTTTCTTTCATTTTAGCGCTATGGTTGGGAGAACGTTGAGGAGTAGGTCAGTACCTGCTGTTCCAAGGAATCAAGATGAGGAGGTCCTAACTAACGGACCGTTGGAACCCACGAGGGCAACTGTTACCCGCGGAAGGGGTAGGGGTCGGGGAAGGGGTCGGGGAAGAACACCCCGCCGAGCCACCACCCAAGTGGCCGGGGATGGGGGAAACCCGATCCGGAGAACGACTCGTGAGACCCGGAGGGCGAGGAGTGTGGAAATCCCCGCCCACCAAGAAGAATCTCATCAGGAGAGTTCAGCTACAGCAAGAAGGGTAAATCAGCCGAGGGGACGTGGTCGAGGCCGCATATCTACTTTTGTGACCCGAGAGAATCTGGATGCTGAGCTGGGTAAAATTCAGGAGACTCTACAAGCTCTCCTTACCAAGTAGGATCCGTCAGCATCGAGAAGCAAAGAGGCGAGTGAGAACAGGGAAAGCGTGGAGTTGTCAAGTCCACTAGTGATCGGTACTGGAAGTCACTCGAAATTAACCCCTCTGGTAGTGAATGAGTCAACAGCTAAGTGATGCAGCTACAAGGCCTTTGTCTCATGCAAGCCCCCTACTTTCAAAGGTGAATGTGACTCCGTTCTAGCAATGAAATGGGTTAAGGAGATGGAACTGGTATTTGATACGTGCAAGTGTGCCGATGGGGATAGGGTAATGTTTGCCCTATCCATGCTGAAGTCTGATGCAATTTATTGGTGGGATGCCGAAATTGGGGGAAGGGTTCGGCAATGGCTAAGGGAATGATGTGGGAAACGTTTGTGGAACGATTTAGAGCACAGTTTTGTCCACTCGCGGAAGTGAAGAAGTTAGAGGAAGAGTTTATGGGATTGGAACAGGGGGAAATGTCAGTGCGAGAATATACTTCTAAATTTATCGAGAAGTCTCGCTTCGCTGAACTGTATGTGTCGACGGAGGAACGTCGAGTGGAACGTTTCATCTTTGGGCTGAAAAGTAGCATCAGGGAATTGGTATTGACAAGAAATCCCACTACCTTTCAGGCGGCCATCAATGCGGCCGAGTTGACTGAGAAAGAAAAGAACCGTCAGATGTCTAAGAATGGTGGTGAGAAGCGCAAGTGGGATGGGCAAGGAAGTGACTCGAGGAAAGGTAAAGTGTTTCAACCAGAGAACCGTGTTAACAGAGATACCGCTGGTAAGTCGTGCAAGAGGTGTAACAAGGTGCATCGGGGAGAGTGCATGGCAGGTTCAAATTCGTGCTACCGGTGTGGATTGCCCGGTCATGTGTCAAAGGATTGTCTGGGCGGTGGGAGATCATGTTTCCAATGTGGGGCTACTGGCCACATGCGGTACGAGTGTCCGCAATTGAAGAAAGGGGGATCAGCTCAGTATGGCGAACGGCAAGGAGGGAAAGGCAATGATAAGGGAGCGGAACCGGCGCGTCCGAAGGGACATGCGTTCCACATGACAGCGAAAGAGGCGGAGGAGGTTCCAGATGTGGTGGCAGGTACATTTCTAGTGAACTCTTTGTGTGCCAAGGTGTTATTTGATTCGGGAGCAAATCGTTCCTTTGTATCGCATGCTTTTATGAAATGTTTGGGGGTGAGGCCTAGACGTTTGGAGAGAGCATTAGAGGTGGAAACTGCCGACGATAATCATGTTTACATTAAGGAGTTGGGAGAGGATTGTGTCATAGATATAGAAGGGAGGTTGGTGCCTATGCAACTATATCCCATGGCAATGGGAGAGTTTGACGTTGTGTTGGGTATGGATTGGTTAGCTAAGAATGATGCGAACATCGTTTGCAACAAAAAGCTGGTCAGGGTTCGGTTACCGGATGGGGATTCCATAGTGATTTATGGGAATCGCCGTGATATGAAGACTAGCCTTATCTCTATGATTAGGGCTACTAAGTGTTTGAGGAAGGGTTGTCAGGGATTCTTGGCGTACGTGGTGGACGCCAAGAAAGAGAAGCGTGGGGTGGATAACGTATGTGTAGTAAGTGAGTACCCGGAAGTATTTCTGGATGACTTGACAAGTCTACCCCCAGATCGTCAGATCGAGTTCAGAATTGATCTGGTGCCCGGAGCTGCACCAATCGCCCGCGTACCTTATAGATTGGCGCCGTCCGAAATGAAAGAAATGATGACTCAATTGCAGGAGTTGTTAGACAAGGGATTCGTTAGACCTAATACGTCTCTGTGGGGAGCACTTGTGCTCTTCGTGAAGAAGAAGGACGGTACTATGCGAATGTGCATAGACTACCGAGAGCTCAATAAGGTCACGATCAAGAACAAATATCCTATACCGAGAATTGACGACCTGTTCGATCAATTGCAAGGAGCCAGTTTCTTCTCTAAGATAGACTTGAGGTCGGGTTATCACCAACTCAAGGTAAGGGAGGAGGATGTGCCGAAGACCGCTTTTAGGACCAGGTATAGACACTACAAATGCTTGGTGATGCCGTTCGGGCTAACCAACGCCCCGGCAGCTTTCATGGACCTAATGAATAGGGTGTGCCAACCCTATTTAGACAAGTTCGTGATAATGTTCATAGACGACATCCTGGTGTTTTCAAGATCGGAAGAAGAGCACAAAAGCCACCTTCGGACGATTCTCGAGCTATTAAAGCAAGGGAAACTGTATGCGAAGTTTTCTAAGTGCGAGTTTTGGTTGAGAGAGGTGCAATTCCTCGGACACGTGGTGTCTGAGAAGGGAATCATGGTAGACCCGTCTAAGATTGAAGCCATCCGAGATTGGGAGCAACCTAAGAATCCGTCGGAGGTTCAAAGTTTCCTCGGAGTGGCGAGATACTACCGAAAGTTCATCAAGGACTTTTCGCGTATTGCCACGCCATTAACCTCTTTAACCAAGAAGAATGTCAAGTTCGCCTGGTCAGAGAAGCAAGAAGAAGCCTTTCAAAAGATGAAGAACATGTTGAGCAGCGCTCCAGTGTTGTCGTTACCGGACGGTTCTGATGATTTCATGGTTTTCAGTGACGCATCGAAGCTCGGATTGGGTTGCGTAGTCATGCAACGAGGAAAGGTGATCGCTTATGCCTCCCAGCAGTTAAAGGATCACGAGGTTCGATACCCCACCCATGATTTAGAATTGGCGGTCGTGGTTTTCGCTCTGAAGATTTGGCGGCATTACCTTTATGGGACGAAGTGTCAGATCTTCACGGACCACAAAAGCTTATGTCATCTCTTCGACCAAAAAGAGTTGAATATGCGCCAAAGAAGATGGATTGAGTTGTTGACAGATTACGACTGCAAGATCGAATATCATCTAGGAAAGGCGAACGTAG
Organism: Saussurea involucrata; assembly: GCA_033807775.1. Lineage (NCBI taxonomy): Eukaryota > Viridiplantae > Streptophyta > Magnoliopsida > Asterales > Asteraceae > Saussurea > Saussurea involucrata. The sequence goes on from CM066321.1 coordinate 178,628,349, forward strand.
TGGCGGACGCTTTGAGCCGTAAGGAATGGAGTGAGACCCCAGTATTGTGGCCATGAGGGCCAAGGTGACGTTCAATTTGCTAGAGGAGATAAAGAAATGTCAAGCCGAGGCGCTCGGAGCTGAAAATCTCAAGAAGGAGAGAATGGTGGGACAAACGTCCTCATTAGTGGAAGATAGTCGAGGGGTGAAGTGTCTTAGTGGGAGAATCTGGGTCCCAAAACTTGGGGAGCTCAGGAAAGTGATTTTAGAAGAAGCCCACAAATCAAAGTACACGGTTCACCCTGGGACTAACAAGATGTACGGAGATCTACGCCGGGACTTCTGGTGGCCCGAAATGAAAAAGGACATAGCCCATTTTGTAGAGACTTGTATGACATTTTCGCGTGTAAAGATCGAACATCCACGACCATACGGGAAGCTTCAGTCCTTAGAGATACCTATGTGGAAATGGGACCAGATTACGATGGACTTCGTAACCCATTTGCCTAAGACCCCAAAGGGTTATGACGCTATATGGGTGATCGTGGATCGACTCACGAAATCAGCACATTTCTTGCCTATACGAGAGTCTTACTCGTTGGAGCGGTTAGCAAAATTATATATCGACGAGATCGTAACCCGCCATGGTGTGCCATCGTCGATAGTATCAGACCGAGATAGTAGGTTTACCTCCACATTTTGGAGGAGCTTCCAAAGAGAAATGGGTTCACAGATTAAGATGAGTACCGATTATCATCCTCAGACAGACGGTCAGAGTGAGCGAACAATCCAGACGTTGGAAGACATGTTAAGGGCTTGTGCCTTACACTTTCAGGGCTCTTGGGAAAAGCATCTACCGCTGATTGAGTTCGCTTACAATTACAGCTACCACTCGAGTATCAAGGCAGCGCCGTACGAGGCCCTTTATGGTAGGAAATGTCGGACACCTTTGTGTTGGAATGAAGTCGGAGAAAGACAATTGGCCGGGCCAGAAATAGTGCAATTGACTTCGGACAAGATAGTCCAAGTGCGGGAAAGGCTGATGGTCGCTCGCGACCGACAAAAGAGTTATGCGGATAAGAGACGGAAAGACATAGAATTTCAAGTCGGAGATTATGTATTGTTAAAAGTATCCCCGTGGAAGGGAGTTGTTCGATTTGGGAAGCGTGGGAAGCTCAGTTCGCGTTACATCGGACCGTTTGAAATTACCGAACGAATTGGGGAAGTTGCGTATAGGTTGAATCTACCTGAGGAATTGCAAGGCATTCACAATGCGTTTCACGTATCTAATCTGAGGAAGTGCCTGGCGGATGTGGATATGGCTGTACCGCTAAAAGATATAAGGGTGGATGAGAAATTAAATTTTGTAGAGGAACCCGAAGCCATCACGGATTTTAAAGTAAGGAAATCATGAAACAAGGAGACTAGATTGGTGAAGGTACAATGGCGACATCACAAAGGCCCGGAGGCTACGTGGGATTTGGAATCGGAAATGAAGGCAAGATACCCGCATCTTTTCCGATAAGGAATTCCGGGGACGGAATTCTTTTAAGGGGGGAGTGTTGTAACAACCCGAATTTCTAGTATGTAATGAAAGTTTAGTGGCTAATGTCTAAGAATTTAAAGTTTAAGTTGAGGGACCCTTTGTGCAATTTTGCAAAGATATAAATGAGTAAGGATCCCTAGGTTATCATTATTCAGTATTAAATTTGTGTTGGCGACTGAGAAGAAGAGGAGAAAGGAAAAGAAGGCGATTGGCATTGAATTCAAGAGGAGAACTCCTAATCTGGTAAGAAATCGATTTCTCTATGAAATTCTTTCCTGTCTAAGAATGTTGGGTTAATCAAGTGTTAGTTTTCTTCACTGTTGAGTTTTCCTTAAGATTGAGCTGAGTAATCTGGTAAGAACAACATTAAAAGGGTTTAAATCTAAATTGGTTTGATAAATGGTTTAATCAGCAATGTATGTGAATGTATGAGATTGGAGAGTAACACATTTTGATTGTGGAAGAGAATATGATGGTTAATCTGTAGTGTTAAATTAAATATAAAGGAATTAAGTTCGGTCTGTAATCGCTAATACCGGAACCCAAAAAGGAGTCCGGAACTTGTAAATTTTATGGATCTGGAACCAAGTTAGGATCCGGAACTGGATCACTTGGAAGCCGGAGTTGGACTTTAGACATTCCGGAAGTATTGGGCCGAAAGATAAATAGGATCCGGAACTTAAGTTCCGGAATTGGACCCTCGCATTCGTTTGATCCGGAACTACCCAAACATGATCCGGAAATTGTTGGGCCGTATCATGATCCGGAGTCCAACTCGTACGATCCGGAATTGGATTACTCACCTAGCGGATCCGGAATCCATTTCAAATGGATCCGGAATGGCACCTCATGGACACGATCCGGAATGCAAACCATGGGCCGGAACGCGATGTTGATATGGAATGCAAACCATGGACTGGAATGTAAAGATGGGCCAGAAAGCATTTTGTTTCGTTTTGGGCTTAGAGATCCACACCTAAACCAATGGTTGAAAGTTAGTAATTGGGCCTTATTCTAAGATCCGGTAACGATAAAAAGGACCCAGTATTTAATTATTGATCCGAGTTAATTATTTGGGTCAGTTTAGAGAAGGATCTAGGATCAGGGGTTGAGTTGACACTAATCAAATTATGGTATGATTTAGGTGTAAGATCGGTTCGGAACGAGACGCTCGATTAGGAAGTTTACTCCTATCAGGTGAGCTCCCTAAACCATTTTTACACGAAGTACTATGTTAAATGTTTTTACTGGTTATGGTTCGTTATGAGCATGAACTGTTTTACCAACTGTTACGCATGTTTTCCATGAAATGCATGATTTATTTACAAAGGTTATTTATCAACATGAAATGATGTTTAAAGATTTCACGTTTGTGATTACGATACGTTATGTGTATGTTATGTGGAGTCGGTTTACACAGTGGGATCAGGGTACCTTGGGATCCGATGATCCCTTGGGCATTTGTGATGAGCTTGTAGGATGGAATTCGTTTCATTCCTACTCATATAGAAAGGAGTCTGCTTGGACTCTAATGTAAGCCGAGAGGGTGTCCGTTAGGCCCCGATCGTGGTAGTTAATTCGATCCTTGAACCATGTGTAGTACCTTGAATGATGTTTATGTGAAGAATGTGAACTGTTTTTATAAAGTGATTTTATAATGTTGTATATGCTTTATGGAGGGAATTCACTAGACATTTTGGTCTAACCCTCGCTTTCAAAAAGTAAACCATTTTCAGGTATGCGTAGCACTGGTTCTTCCGGTAAGAACTAGGAGATGGCACAAGAAGGATTTGGAGCTTAGAGCGACTCCAAGATTTTTGGCTAATATAACAATAGATAGAAGCTCTCGGCTGTGGATTAGAAGCTTCTGATGTCCAATTTTGTCTAGTTTAGATTTATGAATGATTAAAGACAAGTTTTAATATGTAATTTGAATGCTTAATCTATGATATTTCATGTTATGTTTTTGGGACATTACAGTTGTCTAAGGCAACATTTGGTGTAGTGAATGGGCGGTTTGGTTTGTATAATATTTTTGCATGAAATGAAATATGTTAAAAAAATTACTTTGATGGAATTGGAATAAAATGTTATCGGATTTGGCCACTTGTTTGGTTGACTGACGTTTGAATGAAATTCGTTAAAAGAACTGTAAAATGTCTGTTTGGTTCACATAATGTGGCTTTGTAATCGTTTACCATGTTACACATCGGATTATAGCTAGATTAGCCCCGTTGAGGATACCGTTCGGGCGTTAATGGCTTCTTCGAGTCAAGATGAGGGTGATAATGTCCTTACTATTGGTCCAACATTTGTGTAGAGTTTTTTTTAACCAACGCATTAAAGAAATCCATTGGGGCACTTGGTAAAGTTTCTGATGATGTTGATCTTGAGGCTCATATACACCAGGTAACAGAAGGGAAAATATTTGTATGAGAATTGCACACTAGCCCACATTCTCTCATTGTAAGGTTTGCTTAGTTTGATCTATTTTCATATTTTAAATTAGTTAATGTGAATTATCTAAAGTATAATTTGTTTGTCAGGTTATCTCATGTTCAGTCTAAATCTCCCATCAGGAAAACTGCCATGTCGTTTGATGGTAGGTGACAAATGCCTTCTTTTTTTGTTTTGTAATATTGTTATAGTACATATGTGGTCGTCTAGTCTGTTTGTTTAGCATGTATACTTTGTAAATTTATGCACAATACTAAGTTGCTGTGAAGACGGAACCATTTGGCGTTGGGATATAGTCGCAACCTCGTACGTAGCATGACCGACCATGTTGTACCTTGCTTGTATAGTTGTTGATGAAGCAATCTTGACCGACCATGTTGTACCTTGTTTAGAACATCAATGATGTTTGTTTGGTTTGGTAAATATTCGTATGGTCTTTTGGGGAAGATGTCTACATACATCATGAAGCAGGCAACCAGCTTTTGCTCACTGTCGAGCTTCAACCACTTGTTCATTGCATTGTTTCTCGGCTCATTGTAGCATTGCCTTTTCTATTTCTTCTGACTCAATGTGTTTTTGCAAGTATGTTGGTTGTTTTAAGCTATCAAATGTTCCATGAGAGTTAATTATCAATAAAAATAACTTCTTATTCTTTCTTACATTTATGCATGTACCTTTGCCTTAGTTTCATACATGTACCTTGTCTTTAATGTAGGGTAAAACCTCTTTCCCAAACATCACAGCATATAAATCCCACAAGGTTAGCATATAAAACCCACAAGGTTGTAAGCTATCACCAATCTTTGCCCAAGTTATTTTCCACAATTACACATTATGTCATTATGTATAAATATGCAATTTGAGCAGTCCCCACATTTAAAGTAGGTGAAAATCAAAACAATGGTACACACAATGTAATAACCATGATTTTATTTGAAAGGATTAACGTTTGGTGGAGAAATTTTTTAAGTTGAAAGTCTAGGGGCTGATTTTGTAATTTTGATATGAGGGTAGAAAAGCCTCGTATTGAGCTCAAAACCCTAGAAACAATATTTTTGGGTGATTAAGTGTGTGTGACGGCTGAGAGAGAGGGAGAGCAGTGAAAGGGTCGCTCAAAATGTAATTGGAGAGGAGAGTTTGGCAACCACCAAATTTCGTAGAGGAAGGAGTATTGAAATATGATTCTACAACCATGCTGATCAGGTAATTCCAAATCCCAATCTCAGATTTAGAGTTATGTCTGATTGATTGGTTTGTTTGTGGGATTCTTTAGAGTTTAAAGGGGATGCTTAAAAAGAAATTAATTGTGTTTATAGAGTTATAAAATGGTAGATGGGAATGAGTTTGGTTAATCGATTTAAAATGGATCCATTCTCGGTATTAGTCTTAATATGTATCGCAATCGCCCTAGTTTTGCGAGGTTCCGGAATTTTATATTTAGTCCGGAACTTTGGGGTCACATGGAAATGGATCCGGAATCCATTGAGTTCCGGTATTGGACTAAACCAATTTAAGATCCGGAACTAATAAACTCATAAGAACCGGAATTGGGTTGAGGGGAAAGGGATCCGGAACCGTGTTTCTAAATGGATCCAGAACTGTGTTAACAAAGGATCCGGAGTGTCCATCGTAGATCCAGAAATAAGCATGATCCGGAATTGGTGTATTGCTTGGTCTGATCCGGAATGCTTTCCACGTGGGTCGTGGATCCAACAATCTCAAAAGGGTTGGAACTTAAATTGAGGCCCGGAAGTGTTTTCCATTGGACCGTGAGTCCGGAACTAGATTTAAGAAGTTGGAAGCAACTGCAATTGGGCCGTGGGGTCCAGATTATTAGCTAAGGGACCCGGTTTTCACTTGGGCCTTATCATTATAAATCCGGTAATTAATGATTAAACTTAGAATTTATTTCTTTGGGCCGGTGATATGGAAAATTAATAAAGGGATCTGGAATTTTAACGTTTGGGTTAAGTTCAGGAGTAAACTTGAAGTAATAAATTAAAGATTTATGACGTGCATTAATTAAAATTTTAGGTGTTCCGCCTAGAGATCGGAAGCCTAAGTAAGAGGTCGTGAAACGAGAAGAACAGGTGAGTTCCCTTAACCCTTTTTACGTGGAATGAAAGTTAAAATGTTTTACTGATTATGGTTCACTTATGAGCATGAATTGTTTACAACTGTTACATATGTTTTCCCATGAAAAACATGTTTTCATTAAAGGACTATTTAGCTACACGGAATGATTTATAAAGATTTAAAAAGGTTTCACGTTTCATGATTTATGATGAACTATGTGTTTGTTATGTGGAGTCGGTTTGCACAGTGGGATCTGAGTACCTCGGGATCCGATGATCCCTTGGGCATTTGTGACGAGCTTGTAGGAGGAAATTCGTTTCCTTCCTACTCGGATTTGTGACGAGCTTATAGGAGGGAATTTGTTTCCTTTCTACTCGGATAGAGGGGAGTCTGTTTGGGCCCCGGTATGAGGCGAGAGGGGAGTCTGCTTGGGCCCCGATCGCGGTTAGCTTATGTGATCCTTAAACACTGTGCAGTACCAGGATTGATGCTTATGTGGAGGATGCTAATGTTTTTGTATAAAATGATTTTATACTGTTGATGTATGTTGTTTTTGGAGGGAATTCACTAGACCTTTTGTTCTAACCCTCGCTTTTCAAAACCAAACCATTTTCAGGAAAGCATGTTGGAGGAGGCTCAGGCGAGCGAGCAGAGCAGGACTAGAGTATAGATGCAGTTAGAAGTTGTGCCACTCATACTTTTAGTAGTAGTTGTTCTCAGTTGTGTATAGGTTGTTTCCGCCAACCTAAGTTTTGAGACTGATGTAATGAAATATTGGGACCCAGTTTTGTAATGTTTATAAATTAATACTATGCATATCCTGTTCTAGAATTGGGTTGTTACACACAATGAAACAAGATTTTGAATAGAAGTTTTGCAATTGCATTGATGTATGACGAACAACGAGCATTAGGGCTCCAAACATATAAAAAACCACATAAAAAACAACGATCATTGATGACAATCAATATATATATATATATATAGGGAAAGGTTCAATAGAGAAGTGCAAATATTTAGAGAAATAGAGAAGTAAAAAAACACGGGACCGTTCATATATGAACGTTCATATATAAACAGTCATATATAAACAGTCATATATGAACGTTCATATAACAGTCATATATGAACGTTCATATATAAACAGTCATATATGAACGTTCATAAATGACTAATGAACGTTTATAAATGACTAATGAACGTTCATAAATGACTAATGAACGTTCATATAACAGTCATATCTTAACGTTCATATATGAACGGTCCCGTGTTTTTTTACTTCTCTATTTCTCTAAATATTTGCACTTCTCTATTGAACCTAAGGCTATATATATATCAATGTTCTAAAAAACTCGCCGCACAGCCGCCATGGCGCGCCATGGCACCAAAGCTTGTGTCTCACGTCACGTTAAGCCCGTGACACGTCATGGCCTAATGCGCAGTTTTCGTAATGCGATATTTGATTTTTCTTTACGTTTATAATGTCTTATGTACACGATTTTTAATATATAACCTAATTTAACTTGCTTACTACTATTAGTTCAATGAATAACACTACAAAACATATGTTTTTATATATAATATTATATATGAATTAGAAATTTGACGCCATAAGTCACGCCTTGAAAACGTCATGGCTTCGCCGTGGCTCCTAAGGCTTGAGCCTTGGCCTCGCCGCCACGTCCCGGCTCACGCCATTTAGAACCTTGATATATATATATATATATATATATAGAGAGAGAGAGAGAGAGAGAGAGAGAGAGAGAGAGGCGGGTTCAAACGAGGAGCGTACCAATTTAAGAGAACGTGAGGAGCAATTGATAGTTATGAATCACATGTGATTGGCAGTTGTGGATCACATGTGATTCACAACTGATCTGGATGAGAATCGACAGTTATAGATCACATGTGATTGGCAGTTGTGGATCATTAATGATCCGCGACTTGCACGCGTCGCGAACCAAGTCGCGCTACTTTTGCGCGAAAATTCGATTATGTCCGATTTTTTAGCGTTGTAAATCATATGTGATCAGAAGCATGGGAGTGCTCCTCACGTTCTCTTAAATTGGTACGCTCCTCGTTTGAACCTTCCTCTCTATATATATATATATATATATATAAAGGAGAATGTTGGAGAGAGAGTTAACGAGAAGGCATCATTCATATTTATCTTTTTTCTCATAGTTTTGAATTTTTTTAAATCATTTCAACACATTAAATGTTAAAGCTTTTCATTTTCTTTTTTAATTTAAATTAGAAATCATTTGTATTTTCATTTGTAAACTAACATCATTTGTACTTTCATTTGTAAACTAACAATGATTATAAATTAAAACTTTCATCAAATTTTATAATTTAAATTTAATTTTTATAAATTTGACTTAATTAAATTTTTTTTTTCTAATTTACATGATCCATAACTTAATAGGCAAAGCTAACAATGTTTATAATATGACTTTTTTATTGAGTAAGCTAACAATAATACTAAATAAAATATTTTATTTCAATTTTTATATTTTCTTAATAAAGTAACATCAATCAATATTCAATATAAAGGAGAATGTTGGAGAGAGAGTTAAGGAGAAGACTTCATTCATATTTATTTTTTTCTCATAATTTTGAATTATTTTTAAATCATTTCAACACATTAAATGCTAAAGCTTTTCATTTTCTTTTTTAATTTAAATTAGAAATCATTTGTAGTTTCATTTGTAAACTAACATCATTTGTACTTTCATTTGTAAACTAACAATGATTATAAATTAAAACTTTCATCAAATTTTTTAATTTTTATTTAATTTTTATAAATTTTTATTTCTAATTTGGCTTATCAACCGTTGGATGAGAAATGGACGTACATTAGATGAGATGCACCGAGATAAGATGTACCAGAAAACAAATAATCAAATTAATCAACAAAGAATGGGAGACTTGCAACCTCACTAGATTTCAAATAATCAAATTGATTAAAGAGCAAGAATTTGACATACAGGACAAGCCTCTCAACAAATAGAAAACAATCATATAACACAGATGAAATGGACTTCAACTTTACCAACAAACATACAACCCAAATCAAATTTCATGCGTTGACTCTGACAAGCACCAGAAATCCGATGATCATCGCCCCTTTTCAATGGTGATTTGAAGATTAAACTCAAGAACCAATCAAGTTCACACAGGCAAATCATTAATGTGTGTTTGATTACCTGGGCAGACATGAACTTGCTATTTGTTCATGCAAACGACTCTATTAAGGGTTCTCTAGATTCTTCGTTTGACTTATTGTTGTAGTAGACTACAAAGCCAATTGTGCGATTCCCAGAATGGTTCCTATACTATTTGGAACCTGAAATTCAAACAAATACAGACATTATTTTAGTCGTTCGGTCTTAAGTAGTGGCAAAATGTGCGCCAACCCAACCCAAAAATAGCAGGTTGGGTTAAGATTTCAACCCATTTAAGTAAATGGCTCAATTCGCCTAACCCATTTATTTTAATGGGTTGGGTTGAAATTTCCGACCCGTTTCTACCCGTCTAAACTATTACATAATTTTATGTTATTTTTAATTAATATCATTATTTTAATGATAATATCTATGTAAAATATTATAGAATTACAACCTAGTGAAAGTGGAAGTCGTGTTACTAAGAACTAAAGGTTTCCAATGATATTTGAACAATTTATTTGCATTTGTGGTTGTGGTTGTGTTTTATTCAAAATTTGAACGATATATATGCATTTGTGGTTGTGGTTGATAGGATGGTAATGAATATTAATCAAAACAGAATTAAAGTTTGAATTTTGCTTTGCTGGAAAAAACTTACATAAATGAAAGGGTCGAAATTGAATATTCCATACAACAAAAAGGAGGTGCTCATCAAGAAAGTGGATATAGAGAGGTAAAATGGCATAAATTCAACACTCCTTGTCTGGATCACCAGGTTCTGAAAAAAAAAATTATATCATTTAGAATTGTGAAATTTAACCAAAATGAAGATGAAGGCGAACGAAGAAATAACTATCAATTAATCAGGATAAAAACCAATACTCGGGTTATTACATTACAATGTAAGTTCCACGGGGAAGAACATACCATTACCAACAACGGTGAAGAAAACATTGATATGAGGGTATCACAGCTCAAAAACCCAATAACTAAATGTCGAACTTCAAGGTCTGATATAAGCAAACTCCCAATTGAAATGACTGCAAATATGCAACATACAGCCAGCAGAAATCCAGACATCTTGAACTGCAAAGATAAGCTCACATTCAATATTTAATTACAAAGATATATATATCTTAGAAACATGTACCATATGCATGTATATATAGGATCCTAACCTTTTTGCGTTTCTCAGCACATGTTATATAGATAATTATGTACGATATTATGTACGATAATTGGAAAACTGACCAAAGGAATTGACTGTTGTAACCAAGATATTATCAGAAGATATGAACGGGCAGCCATACCATGCACAGATTAAGCAGTTCAAGAGGGCATATATGTATGGCATTCCTGAGAACTGTTCTGTTGAATGGTTTCTGATAATTCTTCGAAAGGTTTTTGATTATGCCGTTTTATCTGCAAGAATATCTACAAAAGATTGTGATTATGCCGTTTTATCTCCAAAATTTTAAAGGATTAACTATGTCAACAACTCGTAACAATGCTAAGAGATATGTGGTATTTTATTGAATGAGAGGCCATAGGACTGAGTTACAAACCTTTTGCAGTTCTAGTAAGTCAAGACTCAAAAAATTTCCCATTCTTCAGAAACCCATCAATGCATATGAATCCAACATAGAGTATCGTTTGGTAGATAAAGTTTAGACACCACATGCTTCTTTCAATGAGTCCATGATCATCGCAATACATACCAAAAACTTCACCTGTAACAGAAAATCAGATTGACCCAAAACCAATTAAAGTGCATACTTTGACAAATTTAACTGTTGCCATAACCCAAAAATTTACAGTGACCATAACCCAAAAATTCACGGTGACCCTAACCCAAAAAATCACCTGATAGAGATTTGTTATTTTCTGCGACTTGGTAGGCGCTTATCGGAGTAAGTATTTGGTAAACGCCCCTAAGATGGTCAGCAATAACAAATAACATTTCCAACAGAACTGGACAAAAATGAGAGAAAAAATGACAACAAACATTTGGCCAAGAAGTTGTAATTTGTCCAAAATCCATAATTTTTTGAGCACACAGAATGCCAATTCTGACAACCAAAACCACATCCCAAGTGAACATAAACGGAATTTGTTTACAAAAAGTTGTTCAAAATTTGGTGGAAATTACAATCTTGCTCTTCTCGTGCTTCTGGTCAACCAAATTAACAACATCCTTCCCCCATCTGCGAAGATATAGATCATGTGAGCATAAATGAACCACATCATGTGGATTGAAGCATGTCAATCCATACCATGGAGATTTGAAGGCATACCCATGAGCATGATCAACATTACATAACCGAGCAGCATCATGGCTTCTTCGTTCAACTGCTACATCTCGTTCTTTCTTGCTCTGCAACATGTAAAAGAACTCATTAGAAGCAACTATTAAAAGGTAAACCTCAAATACATAAAGCAAGTTAACAAAGGAGCATGAGACTTGCATTGAAGTCAATTATAGTCAGTTTGACCAAGCAGTAGTCCTCACCCCTGCTGCATTCCCTTTCACATGCTAACTCTGTTTTCAGGGTAACACATTTATCCGAGAAACACAATGTATATGGCATACACAATCCAATGGCGAAAAAATCTCTAAGAAACTCAATTGAAAGCTAACTTCAGTAGAAACCAACAGAACACTTTCAATAGTATTTGCAAAGTGAGATAATGCATCAATGTAATTCAGAAATACAGTGCGTTGAATGCCATAGCAAACAGAATGGGAAAGGTGAACAAAATGGTCCGATATTGACCCGTTCGGCAACAAAGCTATTGATGCCATTCCTTCCATCTTCAACCGGTGATCCTCCTTCACGCCCTCCACTGCTACTTCTTCTGCTTCCCACACTCCTTCGCTATCTTCTACTTTTTCTGTATATTACAACCAAACAAAGATAAAATCACACAAGGGTTTTTCTTTTCACATCAAATTTCAGCTAATCGATCATTCCCCAGAAGAATAGAAACGCACTCACCGTTCAAAACTGATAATTTCACTTACCTATTTGTTCAAGCTCTTTTTTTTCTTCCATTTGCCAAATCGTTCCGCGGGGAACTTCGGAGATAAAAAAAGGGTTAAAGAAAATGGGCGCCCAAAACCTTTCGATACGTAGAACTGCATCAACCATCACACGATTAGCATTATCAAGATTACCTTCAAATTGGGTTAGGAATTACGAATTCTATTGCGCAGATGATGATAGAATCGGTAATATATGATGAGATCATTCCAAGAAATGCGAAGAATTAGGAGTTACGGATGCAATTCAGGGTTAGGGTTTGTGGGTATTTGATTCTCCCATGTTTTGATCGAAAAGGGGAATGAGATGGGGAAGAAAGAGAAACGGCTGGCTTGTGCAAGAGATGGTGAAGTAAAGAGGAGCAGCGATAGCGATAGTTAGGGAGACGTGGGAATTGGGATGGGAGTTAGAGAGGATTGGGATGCAGACGGTTTTGAGAGAAATCAGGGTTTAGGGTTCGTGAGGAGAGGGGGAGTTGAATGGAGTGGGGCGGGAGTTACTACATGGCACTGATGGCAGTAATCAGTAATCAACTCCTAATGAATGGCTTAATCGTGCTTAATGAGTGGCTGAATGATTTTAAACGGCAAGGATTAAAAATTGGATTGAGTTTAAACGGTTCAGATTAACTTAAAAGTAGTTAGACTCTCCTGGGTCCATATTTTATATAATTTTGAATCAATATCTATATCTATACTACTTTATTAAAATTCGAGTAAAGTTCACTTTTGGTCCTTAAAGTATGTCAATTTCAACGGATTTCGTCTCTAAAGTTCATTTTTTGAGAAAAGACCTGACCTATCATACTTTCTCTCACTTTTGGTCCAAAGGACTCACACCGTTTAAATCTTGCCGTTAGTACCCACACACGTGCATCTCACGTGAGGGCATTTTTGTCATTTTAAACATTTATGTTATTTTCTATTAAAAATAAAATTATATATATACATATTCATTGAAAATCAAAGACAAAGGGCCAAAACAGTAATTTTCTTTTTGATTTCAGGGCCAAAATGGTAGTTTTCTTCCGGTCATTTTGTCATCTACGGTCTTCTTCTCCGGCAATAACCCCTCTCCGGTCTTCTTCTCCGGCAATAACCCCATCTCCGGTCATCTTCTCCGGCTAAACCTCAATCACAAAAACTCAACCAAAATACAAATCCAAATCACCAACACTCAAGTCTCAACCTAAACCCCGTATCGTATTTAAAGCTTTAAAAAATATTTTCTATGAACATCACCCAAAACAAGAACAAATGAAGAATAGATAACTCTAAAAAGCATTAAAAAATCTTGAATCTAAAATCAAAACTCAAATAATTTATAAATTTATTCCGTGAACATAACCTTTAACCCAGATAATAAACATCAATATCTTATATCTTAAGAACAATTTCATTCATATACACAACTAAAATAGAAGTAAAAATCTATTACAACCAAATTATCATCTATCTAAACAAAAGAAGCAAAATCAGAAACCTAAGCTACCGATTTGAGTGTCGGAAGAACACACCAGATCTCGACTGAGTGCTTGAAGAACATCACCGTCGGCCACCGTCTACCACCCCTCCTTCACCCACTCCAAGCCCCTTGAGAGATAGAAAGATTTGAGAGACGGAGAAAGAGAGATCGAGAGATCGAGATACAGAGAAAAGTGAAGATAGATTCGAATGTGTCGCCGGAGGTATCACCGGAGGTGTCGCCGGAGGTATCACCGGTGGAGTCGCCGGTTTTTGGCCTGAGGTTTTGGTCCTTGGGTTTTCTTCCTGACCACTCATCAGGACAGAGAAATCGAGACAGAGAGAGAGAGACGGAGAAGAGAGACAGAGAGAGCGAGAGACATAGAAGATGACGGTGAGGGTGGGTGTCGTCGACGACCAGTCGCCGGAGGTGCGACGGCGGCGGGGTTTTCTTCCGGCGGCTGGGTTTTCTTCACTCATCATCAGGTTATCAGGTTATGTATATACAGACACATATATGTATTAGAGTAATTACATAATTGGTCCCTAATGTTTGAAGATTTTTGTAAAAACAAAAAAAAATAGAAATCATGTAAAATTGACAAAAATACCCTCACGTGAGATGCACGTGTGTGGGTACTAACGGCAAGATTTAAACGGTGTGAGTCCTTTGGACCAAAAGCGAGAGAAAATATGATAGGTCAGGGTCTTTTCTCAAAAAATGAACTTTAAGGACGAAATCCGTTGAAATTGACATACTTTAAGGACCAAAAGTGAACTTTACTCTTAAAATTCTAAGAGCAGTTTTTTTTCTAAGATTCAAGAACGGTTACTTTCAAGACCACTTCTTCTCCCCATTTTCTGCAATCCACGACCCACTTCACTTCCCTACTCCACACTCACACGACCTCCCCCTCCACTCTTCTTCTCCACCTTCTCCCCAAACCCTAATTTTTCTCCTCTTATACGACTTCTACTTCTCACGTTCGCCGGATTCTTCTTCTCCCCCACTTTCCAGTTTCCCTCTCCACGTTCTACACAGTCACATAAACACTCAGATCAAACCCTTGACGCTTGCTATGCTTGAAACCTTCGATGCTTGGTTTGCTTGAAACCCTCGATGCTTGCTCTGATTTAGCCTTTAAATCACAATTTCAACCAAGATTTAGCCATTGAATCACAATTTCAAGTTTTCAACTCGGTTTGACATTGGCTTACCAAAGTTTGGGTGTTGTTTATGGAGATTTGAGTACATCACCTTTATATGTGTTTAAAAGCACTTTTGCAGGAGATATTCAACACTCACGTTGTGTTCTCGAAACTCATTTTACGAAGGAAAGGAAAGGAAATGAAAGGAAAGGGAGGGAAATGGGAGGAAAGTAAAAAAACTCGTGTTCTCGAAACCTTTTTAGGAGAGAAAGGAAAGGAAACGGAAGAAAAATAATGATAAGTTTGCTTCCAAAACTTTCCTCCCAAATATGGGAGGAAAGGGAAGGAAAGGAAAGCAATTAAAAATTTTTATTAAAATTACAAAACTACCCAATCTTTCATTATAAAAGATATATTTTAAGGGTATTTTAGTAAAAATGATGTTTTTCCTTTCCTTTCTCTTCTATTCAAGAACACGAAGAATATTTTCTTTCCTTTCATTTTCCTTCGCTTTTGAAAACCCAAATAAAAGAATTATTTTCCCTTCCTTTCTTTTCTCTCCCTTTCTTTTCCATTCATTTATTTTCTTTTCTTTTCTCTTCTGATTAGAGAACACAGCGTCAGAGACAAATGAAGAAATATTTGGAGCACTTTCTTTAATTTTCTGGACTTTGACTTTAAGGGGTGTTTGGGAGTGATTTTTAGTCCCAAAAGTGCTTTTGGCCAAAAGTGCTTATTGACTTATGATGGTGGGAAAAGGAGTTTTTAAAAAAGTGTTTGAATTATCTTTTGTGGTAGGAAAAGCCAATAAGTCAATAAGTTATTTTTTTAAAAAGTGTTTGGCTTTTTTAGTTAACAAAAATGGCTTTTTGAATCAAAAAGCGCTTTTAGGATCAAAAGGTCAGGATTTTGTAACTTTTGGAAAATGACTTTTTGTAGTTTATCAAAAAGCAGTTTAAAAAATGCTTTTCAGTTACCCAAACACTATTTTTAACTTATTGGCTTCTTGAAAAACCAATAAGTCAATAAGCAGTTTTATAACACACATCCAAATACCCTCTTAGTCCCTTTGTTGAAATATGTATTCATTGTGCTTAAAGCTGATGATAATGGTGAAGGAGGCACATTTGCTTTGTATTACTTGCTTTGTAGACATGCTAGAGTGAGTTCTTTGCCTAATTGTCAATTAAAATCTATTAATTACAACTTTATAACAGAAATCAAAAGTTTTTTCAACTCCCAAGATCTGTCTGTCTGCTCATACGTTCCCCAAAACCCAAAGTAATGATTCGCACAAATCCTCTTCCTCCAGATGACGGTTGAGTCTCCAATGTACCGAATTCGATTCTTCATCGCTAAATATCAGGTTAGGTTTCATTTATTTCAAAATCCAAACTCTCAGTTTTGATCACCTTTATCATTTTCTGTATATCATGTGTTCTCCAAACGGTTATCCAAAATCATACGTCGAAGTTTTGTAAAGCTGACTGTTGTTAGCAATTTTGTTCTAACCGATCTCCATCTCCAACGAGGCTACAATCGATTTCTCATCAGGTTCGGTCTATGTCTGTTGTACGATATCTCTGCTCTTTGCTTTCAGGTTCCATTTTCTAACAGTTTCGATAATCTGGTTCAATTTTCAGGTTCGCTTTATGGGAATTGCAGGTTCGTTTTTGTCCTTTTGGCATTTATTTAGCCACTTGCTTTTTGGCATTTGAAAAGACACAAATATTCTTAAAACAGAATACAAATTGCTATAATAATTTAGGGATGGAGGTACTTGAATCATTTATCGTTTTATGGGATTTGGTGTTTTCTTGCAGCCAGCTTAAGAGACTAATTCAATACCAAGATTTGTACCCGGTGCTGAAACTGTTCAGATTTATCGAAAGGTATGTAAATCAAATCACATAATTATTATATGATGTGTTGATTATGCATCATATATAGCAAAACCCAATTCTGAAATCAAAATCCCACCACGATAAAGTTATCTAAAATCATATTATAAAGTTTTGTAAACGATGAATGTTGTTAGCATTTTTCTAAGTTGGCAAACTACTTGTTTTTGTATAGTGATTATCTCTTCAATTTTTCCCTATTAAAATTTGGATATATCAGAAGTTTGGTAAGCTGTGCCTTAATTTTAGTTTTGTACAACATTTATTTGTGATGTCGGCCTCAACCACCATTACCTTAGTGGAATGTATCAATTTAATTGCCAAGATATTGTTTGAGTGGTGTTTCTTCGCTGAGGTTATTTAATTTCTAAGATGTTGTTGAACAAATGAGTTTTATGAATAGTTTTTGATGATGTTTTAGACTTTTTTTTGCAAAGCAGGAACACACCCATAGGAATTCTCAGGTGCTAATTAATCTACATTACACATCAATATGAAATCACATTAAGAAATGAGGAGAGTGTTGTGTTGAGCTTCTTGGTATGTGATGTTCTAAATGCTAGATTGAAGGCCATATGTAGTGCAACTAAGGGGCTATTTACCAAACACTTACTTGGGTAAGCACTTACCGAGTCATATTACCTTAACCGAAACAAGGATGAAGAATCTTACTGTAACATCCCAAAAATCCAACAGGACAAACATAACATTACATCATAAGATTTACAAAACTGGGTCCCAAATTTTCATTACATCAATCTAATACTTAGGTTGGCGGAAACAACCTATACACAACTGAGAATAATCTAACTTTTACAAGAGGCACTTGCACTGTCTCTAGCTGCATCTGTACTCTATCTTGCTCTTGCTCATTTACCTGAGACTCCTATTAATCTCTTACCTGAAAAGGTTTTAGTTTTGAAAAACGAGGGTTAGACCATGAGGTCTAGTGAGTTCCCTCCATAATCGGTGTACATCGTCATTATAAAATCATTTTTATAAAACAGTTCACATTCTTCACATAAACATCATTCATGGTGCTGCACAGTGTAATGGATCTCATAAACATTTCGCGATCGGGGCCCCAGCAGACTCCCCTCTCGCCTGAGTAGGAAGGAAACGAATTCCCTCCTACAAGCTCATCACATATCCGAGTAGGAAGGAAATGAATTCCCTCCTACACGCTTCTCACAATAGCCCAAGGGATCATCGGATCCCGAGGTCTTCAGATCCTACTCTGCAGACCGACTCCACATACATACACATAGCTCATCATAATCATAAAACATGAAATTCGTAGAACACTTTACAAATTCATTTCATCTTGCTGAATAATCTTTTCAGTAGAACATACTTTTCATGGGAAAACGTTCGTAAAAGCTTGTAAATAAATCATGCTCATAAACATGCCCTGATCAGTAAAATATTAACTTTCATTCACGTAAAAATCATGTAAAATGACATGGCATTTCCACATAATCACTTTCTTTGGAAAACACGTAATATCACGTATTTTAGTTAGAAAAACTCACTTGATGCTCTTAATATCTTTTCTTACTTCGCTCCTGGCTTTCAATCGGTCTACTTGAGAAATAGATGAGATATAAACTACTCAGATGCATAACCAACAGTCCAGACACCACTCGGATTCGACTTACCGGACATCTGCCACTTTTCGGGTACTACTTTCCGGACAACCACACTTACCGGACAACCTTACTTACCGGACAATCACTTACCGGACACTACTTACCGGACATTCACATTTTCCGGACAACCCTTTACCGGACAACTACTCGTCCGGATTAGCAGTTTTTCGTCTAAAAACAAGGAAAATCAAGCAAATCGATGCATGTTTGCTACAAATGGTTTTTAAATAGATAACAATGTACCGGTAATGATGGGGAGTATTCATTTGATATAAATTACATGACACGCTTTGTTGAAAGGATGAAGGTTGTATCCGTTTGAGGTTGCGGTTAGCTTTTAGGTTGGTGACTACTAGATGTGATGACCTTTTGACGGCCCATTATTCTACTAGCGGAATAATCCAATTTGCAAACTTGACCAATCTGAAAATTGTCATTATTTTGCGAAATTGTGACCAATCTGGATAGTTTTGGTTACTTATCCTACAACAAAATGTACGGGACAGTGCCATTTGGACTTGCTCTTATTCCCAAATTAACTTGCTTGTAAGTATGCTGCTCATTTCTGTGGTCTACTGACTCACATATCAAGTAATGATGTTTAGGTGTTTAATGTTCATAATCCACTAAGAAAGTGATGTAGTTTGGAGCAATTCTCTAAGAGCGTTCAAAACTTATTTATTTAAAATCAACCTTTAACTTATATATTAATCAATGCTTTGATTATTGCCAACTTCTATAGTTCAAATTAAATGTTCATCATTATCCCATATTTATGGCAATTTTCTTTTTTCACAATTCACAATTAAATTTACCCACTGCCATGCGGCGCGAAGTATCTCGAATCTAAAACCGAGAATTCGAAAAGATACTTTTGAAGAAATTTCATACTTATTTCGCTTTTAAATCCCATATAAGATGTATAAAATTAAAGGTCAATATGGTTAATTGGTCAAAAATAGAAAAATATTCGTTCGATAGTGGGGTCTTCAAACCCATAACATTTGTGCTTATTTTGAAGGTTTTGATGAACGGTTATAATGGTATAATTTATAAAAAAAGAAAAACATATTTGTTTAATGTATTTTAGTTTATGTATGTTGATATGATAAGGATGTAAAATGAAAAATGAAAGGAGAATGGATATAAATTAAATTCAAAAACTAATTATAATGGTATAAAGTGTAATTTAAAAATAAAAAATAATTTTATTTTTAATTATCATGTTGAACGTCGAAAATTTTAAAACTTTTAAACTTGTACATGATGTATTGAGAGTTGTACTTCTTAAAAATTCAATAATAAACGTAAATGGAATTATTTTTAAAGAAGTATAATAGATAAATATAGATAACTCAATGAAGGCCACGGTCGATAGTAGGGGTTTAGCCCATCGACTACATCTATCGCTGAACCAACTTCCGAATCATCTAGGGAGGAGTTTAGAGGCCTTATAGTAGCACCGACTTTTTTTTTCTTTCTAGGTCATGCAAAGGGGGCCAAAGAAATGTAAAAAATGCTAGACCATCCCCTATTTCTATGTTATCCACTTTTTCCATCAAAGCCTTACCCAGTTCTTTCTATTTATCCCTTATTCGGATGGAATTAGAGCTATTTAATAGAGGAACGTGAGCCAACTCGAGCGTAAAATGTACAAGTTTAAAAAAATCGAATTGCGTCCCGTTGCATCGCGCGAGTACAATGACTAATATATATATAAAGGAGAATGTTGGAGAGAGAGTTAAGGAGAAGACTTCATTCATATTTATCTTTTTCTCATAATTTTGAATTACTTTTAAATAATTTCAACACATTAAATGCTAAAGCTTTTCATTTTCTTTTTTAATTTAAATTAGAAATCATTTGTACTTTCATTTGTAAACCAACATTATTTGTATTTTCATTTGTAAACTAACAATGATTCTAATTAAAACTTTCATCAAATTTTTTAATTTTTATTTAATTTTTATAAATTTGACTTAATTAAAAATTGTTTTTTTTTTCTAATTTACATGATCCATAACTTAATAGGCAAAGCTAACAATGTTTATAATATAGTTTTTTGGGAATTTAATTAAAATACCCAAAGTTTGACTTTGACTTATCAAAATACCCATTTCTCTCATTAATTTGCCAAAATACCCATTTTTCCGCGATTGGGGTCTGTGATCACGGATAAGGACCAATTTTGAAAATATGCATCCCGCGATCGCCGAAATAAATTCCTGCGACACACCCAATTCTTGAGATTTGATGACTTTTGAATTGAAATTTACACTTTCAACCCCTATACTTACTTTAATTTATACCTTTTACTTTCATAATTTTAATTTTGACATTTAACACATATAATCGTTTATTAACTAAAATACATTAAAAAATACGTTTTAATTTTAACAAGTTACACAATTATAATCGTCTCTTCGATAATTTCGAAATGAGCCCAATATTGAATATTTTTGGATTTATATATTTTAATATATATCATATACATTACATAAAAATATTTTTTATATTTAAAATTCATATTCTTATAGTTAAATATTTAATTTATGGTACTCTTATAGTTAAAATACGTTTTATTTATAAATTAAATAAGAGATGTAAATGCGATAGGAGTGTAAAACAAAAT
The DNA here is from genome assembly GCA_033807775.1 of Saussurea involucrata. NCBI lineage: Eukaryota > Viridiplantae > Streptophyta > Magnoliopsida > Asterales > Asteraceae > Saussurea > Saussurea involucrata. Next base: position 178,649,412 of record CM066321.1, read on the forward strand.
TGAAAAAAAAATAAGAGATGTACCATAAATTGAATAATTAACTATAGGGGTATCAATTGTAAATATTAAAAATATTTTTATGTAGTATATATGATATATAATAAAATAAATAAATCCAAAAATATTCAATATTGGGCTCATTTCGAACGTATCGAAGAGACGATTATAATGGTGTAAATTGTTAAAAGTAAAACGTATTTTTTAACGTATTTTAGTTAATAAACGATTATATGTGTTAAATGTAAAATTAAATTATGAAAGTAAAAGGTATAAAGTAAAGTAAGTAAATAAGTATATGGGTTCAAAGTTTAAATTTCAATTACAATTCACAATTTTGGTATGGTCGCGGGTTGTAGCGGGGTGGTCGCCGGATTCCATTTTTCAAAAGACACCCTATCCCGCGATCGCGGGACAAATCGCAGGACAAGTGGGTATTTTGGCAAATTCAGGAGAGAAATGAGTATTTTGGTAAGTCAAAGTCAAACTTTGGGTATTTTAATTAAATTCCCTAGTTTTTTTTTTATTGAGTAAGCTAACAATAATAGTAAATAAAATATTTTATTTCAATTTTTATATTTTCTTAATAAGCTAACAATGCTTATAAATCAAAAAATTTATTAATTGATTATATTTTTTTAGTAAGGTAACAATGTTTATAAATAAAAATACTATTTTTTAGTAAGGTAACAATCATCAATATATATAAAGGAGAATGTTGGAAAGAGAGTTAAGGAGAAAGTTTCATTCATATTTATCTTTTTTTTTTTCATAATTTTGAATTATTTTTAAATCATTTCAACACATTAAATGCTAAAGCTTTTCATTTTTTTTAATTTAAATTAGAAATCATTTATACTTTCATTTGTAAACTAACATCATTTGTACTTTCATTTGTAAACTAACATCATTTATACTTTCATTTGTAAACTAACAATGATTATAAATTAAAATTTTCATCAAATTTTCTAATTTTTATTTAATTTTTATAAATTTGACTTAATTAAAAATTGTTTTTTTCTAATTTACATGATCCATAACTTAATAGGCAAAGCTAACGATGTTTATAATACAACTTTTTTATTGAAGTAAGCTAACAATAATAGAAAATAAAATATTTTATTTCAATTTTTATATTTTCTTAATAAGCTAACAATGCTTATAAATCAAAAAATTTATTAATTGATTCTATTTTTTTAGTAAGGTAACAATGTTTATAAATAAAAATACTATTTTTTTTAGTAAGGTAACAATGGTTATAAATCAAAATTTTTATTTTAAAAAATCAATTATGTGTCATTCAATATTATATATAGTAAGATATCAATCCTTATAAGTCAATTGTAATAATATATTAACTTTTATAAGCAAAATGGTTCATTGGCTAAACATATTTATTCGAAATATGTTTATCGTCACCGCGCAACGCGCAGTGCACAACACTAGTAACTAATAAACACATAAGAAGCTATGGATCTGCCATTGTTTATGTTTTTGGCCGCTTCGTGGTCTCTATCTAACCATTCAAAAAATGGAACCATTCACAATCTGTTTCTGCATCTCTAAATTCAACTCGAGGTCGTCAAAGAAAACACGGAAGGGGGAGGTTCGCCAGGAACTGGACGGTGATGGCCTCGACGGGAAGTGAACACAGGTGACGGTGACGGCGGTCAAAGGATTTTTGATCGACTTCAACAGGGGTCTTGACATTAACAACAGGTTTTTTGATTGATTCCTCAATAGGTCTGATCGGCTTTAATATGTTTTTGTCTAACAGACCCAGTCTGGTTAAAAAGAAAGAGAAAATTAACGGAGTTAGTATGGGCGAACACTTTCAGAGCAAAATGAGATGCATGAGGACGATTTATAGAGTTACCAAAGCTTAGGTCCCACTTTTAAAGATTTCAGTAAACCACGGGGACCAAAATTAGAGTTTACTCAATGTTTTATCATTTATGAAAGCATATATGCTAAGAGAATAAAAAGTTACACTAACGAAAGAAGCTATAAGTAATCTTATCTATTACCGATGGAGTTCCAACTGTAAAATATTATCCACTATGATATATACCGAAATACATATTAGGGGTTGGGTTCAAATGAAAATAAAATCAACTTATGAGAATGCAAAAACACCTATATCACGTATGATTTTAAAGTAAAAAATTATACGTGGTTAAGGAACGTTCAATTCGATCCCCCCCCCCCCCCCCGCGCAGGGGGGGGGGGGGGGTTCTTGGCTCATAAATTACATGTGATATTTAGTATAAAATACATGTGATATAGGTTTTCTTGCATTTTCGTTAGTTAATATTGTTCTCGTTCGATCTTCCCTCTACATTACTATACAATATACATAATGTCACTTTAAGGTGGATCAAGGGTACATAAAGTAGTAGTTAATTTAACCTGAAGAGATGTCATTTGTGTTGATATGGAGGATAGAATACAATTTTTTTCAAATGACATCATTAACAAATTGAAAGATCAAGATCGACTGCAATTGAAAAATATATTTGAAAATTCAATGTCAATTCTTTAAAATGAGATAAAAACGATGGTAATCATCGACAAATTGGTGACATTATTTGTCCTTGATCTATAGCATATCCGATGGTAATTATCGGCAAATGGGTGACACGTCATATATCATATCTAAGCTCTTGCGAATCCATTGATATTTCATCATTTATATATTTTAAGTTTAAAGAGTTCTCACAAGTTTGTCGAAAATCCTCCACTAGTTCCATCAAATACATTATTTCCTTCGGTAAAACTCCTCTTTCTTTAGTGATATATACGCTATAAACGGTTACAGTAATAGGAGTTGCGCGTCCATGGAGAAAATAACATTTGACCAAAAGAAAACTATTAAATCATATCTTAGAAGAAGGTTCTCACTTTCTTTGGTTTTTAGGTCAAATGAGTGAGGTGTGACCATAACTTTGATTTTGTTTTTGTCAAACGAGTGCCACTATACCTTAATTTGTATATCATATGACTCCATGATTTCAGAGCTATTTGTACCGAATGATTCAATAAATAAAACCTACTACAAATATATATATATATATATATATATATATATATATATATATATATATATATATCAAATACTTTAGTTGAAGGAGCTTTCAACTTTATAGATGAATATATAACTTTTTGACACAACAAACTATTGTAACTTCTATAATATAATTTCAGCAATATTATGTTGATAATTTTAATGTCATCAGTTATTTTAGTGTGATTGTAATTTATATGAGATAGATTTGGAGATGAAGAAAATAAAAGTGAGTTAGGAGGTGTGGAACGCACACTCACAAATGTTGCATCTATCACCTTAGATCGCCATAAGATTGGGGGTCACCAGGACATATGCCCCCTTGCAAGGTCCAAGGGGCAGAGCACTCTTGTGGTAGTCCGCGGATTTGGACGAATTTTAGAAGGTTGAAAATCTACTTGAATATATTCCCGAACTTGGTGATATTTGGAAAAAGTATCGATCATAGATAGTGGAATTAGAGCCTTCTAAGTCTTATACTCAGAGTTCTGGGTCTCCACTGGTTTTCTTAAGTGTTGAGGATGAGAGCCTCTGACCTCTGGACCTTCAAGCCCTCTAGTCTATGTGAGCGAACCCTTGATCTTTATGATCAGAGCTCTGAACCTTTTCTGCAGGTGCTTGATCTAACTCTGATTCAGTTATAACTTATTTTAAATCTATCTGTTGATTAAAGATTGTAATTGTCATGCGGTTATATCAATCTATTTTAACCATTTTTAACTGTCGATCTCTCATATAAATATATAAACAAGAATATGGGTGTACATAAGGACTCGATGCTACAACATTTAAGATCAGAGTTTCTCTTAGACTATGTAGTACAAAATTCGTGATAACCAAAGCAATAAGGGTCCAAGTATTGTATTCAGAAAGCGAACTTTCGCAATCCAAATAGATTATCTAGTCGATGAATCATATCCAATCCCCAAAACTTTAACATATCAGTTTGATCTACTTCAAAAATGATTCCATTTTTTGTTAATAACAATATCAACACTATGTTTGTTAACTATGTAAGTTCACCAAATTCGCATTCAACAAATTTTAATGATTTCTCATTCCAACATATACATACATATATAGGGGTGAATTCAAACAAGAACGCTAATTATTTAAGAAAACACGAGAACGACCGTTAATGTACAAAATCCAACATGATTCACGTACAAAATCATATGATTCACGTGACTTTATCTCGTGACTTAAGTTGTGGCCAAAGTCGCCGGCGTTGATCTTTTTGCCGTTAATGTAAAATCATGTGATTTTACACATGATTTGTTGTTCTTATGTTTTGTTAAATAGTTAGCATTCTCGTTTGAACCTTCCTCTCTCTCTCTCTCTCTCTCTATATATATATATATATATATAGACACATATTGTAATAACCGAGATTTAATTTAGTGGGTAATTAAATTTTTTGGAAGAAATTCGAATTTAAGAAAGTTGTGTGGTCTAAGTGTGAAGAAATTGAAAGTATAGTGTTTAGTGAGAAAAGTATAAAAGGAAGGGAAAACCCTAATTCTCTCATTTTAGAAAATTGTTTCAAGTGTGTGTGTGGGTGCGGCTAAGAGAAAGAAAGCAAGGGAAGAAGAGTTCTTGGAAATTGAAGAGGAAGAAGTAGAAATCTCAGCTGAGTTTTGGGAAAAGCTTAAGAATCATCAAGGTAAATGTTAATCTTCCTTCTCTTTTAAGTTTGTGAGTGTTGTGGGTATTTTGTCAATGGACTTGGATTTTGAGGGTTTCTTGATGTTTCCTCATTAAATTGTTTAAGGGAATGTTTAAATGTGGGTTAATGTGTCATTCTTCGGTCTGTATTAAATCCCTGGAAGTGTTGGTGGGATTTAGGGTGGAAGGTAATTACCTTCTGCGATTTAGCGCGTGCCCGATTACGCTGTCACGGTGTGTGTGACATGGGCGGTGTGTGCCCGATTGCGCTGTCGCGGTGTGTGTGACTTTAGCGCGTGCTAGTAGCATGTGTCAATGTGTGCATATCAACTTTGTGTGCTAGTTATGATTTATACAATGCTTTCATAATTGATTTTATAAACTGAAATATTTTGGTGTGACTTGGTGTGGAGGGAACTCACTAGACCTCGTGGTCTAACCCTCGCTTTTCAAAACTAAAACCTTTTTCAGGTAAGCAGTAGTCGAGGGCACGTTTAGAGTTTTGGCAAGACGTGGATCGGAGCTTGCGCTAGAAGGAATTAGAAGAACCTCCTTTGAAATGTTTAGTTAGATTTTCTCAGCTGTATTTAGGGTTATTTCCGCGAACCCTGTATTGTAAATCTTGTTAGTGGGACCATGTTGAGCCGTTTTTGGCGTTATGAACTAAAGAGGTAACTTCTAGCTTGTGTGTTAATTTTTGGGTTGTTACACCGGAAAGTGTGAGGTGTCCGGACGGGATGGTGTCCGGGTAGAGTGTTTCCGGATATCGTGTCGTCCGGATAGTGCAGTCGTCCAGATAGAGTAAGTGCCCGGATGAGTTGGCTGTCCGAATAGATTAGCCGTCCGGAGAGTTTAGTTATCCGGTAAGAGGCCCCATCCGGAAAGCTCTACTGTCCGGGAAGAACCTTTCGGATAGTTTGAGGTGTTCGGGTAAATCTTCCGGATAGTGTCTTGGTGTAACTCTTTAGAGTATCCGGTTAGAGGGTGCTAGTGTGAGGACCGTCTGTTTGGTCCTAGTAGTTAACCAAGTGTGAGTGTGTAGTTCGATCAAGTGACTTATCACGGTAGTGTGTATCCTTATAGGTACAGTTGAAGGGAGAATCCATCTAGTAAGAGGATTAAACAGGACGACAGGTGAGTTTTTCTGATTCTAAAACCCTTTTCAAATGTGGAACTTTATGCATGTTTACAATGGCAAATGTTCGTACTAATTTTAAACCAGGCATGAAAAGTGTGATTTAATTGTGTGGATATAAACTGCTTTTATTTCAAAGCAAAGAGTAAGTGTGTGGCATGGTTATTATCTAACAGTGTGCTTTTCAGCTGCTTCTATTTCAAAGCAAAGATTAAATGTGTTATTTATATGTGTGATTTATATGTGTGTGACCATGCTCTGGCTTTGGTGTGAAATGGGGGTGTGTCCCATAATAATCATATATATGAATTTGTTTCATATATGGGCGGTGTGTGCCATATCGCGCTGTCACGGTGTGTGTGACTATAGCGTGTGTGTGCCTTATAGCGCTGTCACGGTGTGTGTGACTATAGCGTGTGTGTGCCTTATAGCGCTGTCACGGTGTGTGTGACTATAGCGTATGCCAGTAGCATGTGTCAATGTGTGCATAACATCTTAGTGTGCTTGTTATGATTGGTATAAATGCTTTCATAACTGATTTTATAAACTGAAATATATTTTGGTGTGACTTGGTGTGGAGGGAACTCACTAGACCTCATGGTCTAACCCTCGCTTTTCAAAACTAAAACCTTTTCAGGTAAGCAGGTAGCCGAGAGCAAGTTTAGAGGTTTGGCAAGACGTGGGTCAGAGCTTGCGTTTAAAAGGAGTAGAAGAACCTTGTTTTTATGTCTAGTTAGATTTCTCAGCTGTATTTAGGGTTATTTCCGCGAACTCTGTATTGTAATCTAGATAGTGTGACCATGTTGAGCCGTTTATGGCGTTATGGATTATAGAGGTAGCTTCTAGCTCGTATGTGTGAAACCGGGATGTTACAAATGGTATCAGAGCTCTAGTTTAAGGGATTTAGGTGACTGGATAGGCCTAAACTTAAACTATGGAGTAGAAGGACACAGCTGAGATATAGGAAGCCTTTAGTGAGGACCGTAATCATCGAGGATCTAGGATGATGGTGGTGAGGACTTTCATGTAAGGTAAAATCAAATCACATCTGGCCAATGTCATTTTGAATTTACAGGTGCATGGGTGTGCTTGCTCACTATTGTTCTGATAGTTAATGGAGGTGTTAGTGTGTGGAGAGTAACAGTAGTGTGCGGCGTGTGGTGGATAGTGTGTGGAGAGTAATGGTATGTGTGGAGTTTTAACCTTGTCATGATGACAACGGCTTAGTGTGTAGTATGAAATCTAGAAGGGTGTTGTTGTAAGGTGTGGGATAAGTGCCCGAGTGAAGTAGAATCTTTAGGGTTCTTAAGGAAAATAATTGATTGGAGGTGAGCTCCTAATCCCTGTTGAGTCTTTATTCTGGGAGTTCCGATGTCGGTGAATTGAGATCTTGAGAATTTCAGTTCAAGAATCGAAGGGTAGAGGTGTACGTTATTACTCTCTAGTTAGTGGAAGAGTGACAAGGGTAGTCGAGAAGTGATAGATGTATGGATTGGTAACACTAATGTTGGTTAACCTATGTGAGATCGAGGTGAAGCTATAAATTGTACAAATTAGTAGGCAGGTGGTAACTGTGAGGATTGAACCTCTAGTGTGTGGGGGTGATGTGGATAAGTTGGTAGTCGCTTATACTTAGTAAGCATGCAAGGCACAATGATGATAAGTTGCTATGAGGGAAAGTGATGGATTAGTGTTGATATGGGGAGAGCGTAAGTGGAGATCGTTTCTCGGGAATTGTTTATAAGTTGTTCCAAAGGTGGTAAAAATTGTGTGTGGTGATGCATGAGTGTCTAAGTGACGTGTGGATTGTATCTGAGAATAAAGGAATAGGGTGGCAGTGGATGGCTAGCTAAGAGGGAATTGTGTGCTCTTGGATTGGTTGGTTAGAGCGTCGTAGGAGATACGAAATCTTTGGGAATGTTTAGCTACTAGTTGTACGTAAAGGAAATGCAAAGGAGTGGGTTAATATTGTTTGGGAATGAGGAGTGTGTGGTCGCTTCGAGTATTAAGTGTGATTTCGGACTAACTTGGTTGAATTCCTCGTATGAGATGTGGGGGAACTGTTGGGTAGGCATAGTAACCATTGAAATAGTGTGTATGAAGTGGTCAATGTTGGATGAGGAATGTTCCATTCTAGCCTGAGATAATCGAGACGGTAGGTTAGGAAAGTGAGAAACGGGTAGTAGAAAGAGTGGCATGTGGCACAGAAAGTGAGAGACAATGTCTTCAGAACGTCGTCATCGGGTGTATGAATTTCTAGTGGGAGTATGAGAAAGAGGATTTGTGTGTATGTGTTTGATCAAGAGTGTGTACATGATAGGGAGTCGTTCCTTGGAAGCGTGTTTTATGTTTGAGAAGTAAATGAAAGAAATAATTGAAGGTAGTGCTCAGGGTGATGGACTTTTAGCCTTGGTAATAGTATGGGAGTGACGTTGTGGTATAAGCATGTGACTTGTTGCTATTATTGGATTGTGGTCAGTATAATTAATGTGAGAAAGTGGTAACTGCCTTAGACGTACTTGGTGTTAGGGAAGTGATTGTAGATCGCAAGGTTAGGAAGCTGAGGAACCGTTTCCCCGATTGTTTAAAGATGGAATTCCGGGGACGGAATTCTTTTGAGGGGGGGTGTTCTAATAACCGAGATTTAATTTAGTCGGTAATTAAAAATTTTGGAAGAAATTCGAATTTAAGAAAGTTGTGTGGTCTAAGTGTGAAGAAATTAAAAGTATAGTGTTTAGTGAGAAAAGTATAAAAGGAAGGGAAAACCCTAATTCTCTAATTTTAGAAAATTGTTTCAAGTGTGTGTGTGGGTGCGGCTAAGAGAAAGAAAGCAAGGGAAGAAGAGTTATTGGAAATTGAAGAGGAAGAAGTAGAAATCTCAGATGAGTTTTGGGAAAAGCTTAAGAATCATCAAGGTAAATGTTAATCTTCCTTCTCTTTTAAGTTTGTGAGTGTTGTGGGTATTTTGTCAATGGACTTGGATTTTGAGGGTTTCTTGATGTTTCCTCATTAAATTGTTTAAGGGAATGTTTAAATGTGGGTTAGTGTGTCATTCATCGGTCTGTATTAAATCCCTGGAAGTGTTGGTGGGATTTAGGGTGGAAGGCAATTACCTTCTGCGATTTAGTCATAAATCGCCGCGTCCGGAAACCTCAAATCGTCAGGTTAGTGTCCGAAAAGTGTGAGGTGTCCGGACGCGATGGTGTCCGGGTAGAGTGTTTCCGGATATCGTGTCGTCCGGATAGAGTTAGTGCCCGGATGAGTTGGCTGTCCAAATAGATTAGCCGTCCGGAGAGTTTAGTTATCCGGTAAGAGGCCCCATCCGGAAAGCTCTACTGTCCGGGAAGAACCTACCGGATAGTTTGAGGTGTTCGGGTAAATCTTCCGGATAGTGTCTTGGTGTAACTCTTTAGAGTATCCGGTTAGAGGGTGCTAGTGTGAGGACCGTCTGTTTGGTCCTAGTAGTTAACCAAGTGTGAGTGTGTAGGTCGATCAAGTGACTTATCACGGTAGTGTGTATCCTTATAGGTACAGTTGAAGGGAGAATCCATCTAGTAAGAGGATTAAACAGGACGACAAGTGAGTTTTTCTGATTCTAAAACCCTTTTCAAATGTGGAACTTTATGCATGTTTACAATGGCAAATGTTCGTACTAATTTTAAACCATGCATGAAAAGTGTGATTTAATTGTGTAGATATAAACTGCTTTTATTTCAAAGCAAAGAGTAAGTGTGTGGCATTGTTATTATCTAACAGTGTGCTTTTCAACTGCTTCTATTTCAAAGCAAAGATTAAATGTGTGATTTATATGTGTGTGACCATGCTCTGGCTTTGGTGTGAAATGGGGGTGTGTCCCATAATAATCATATATATGAATTTGTTTCATATATGGGCGGTGTGTGCCCTATCGCGCTGTCACGGTGTGTGTGACTATAGCGTGTGTGTGCCTTATAGCGCTGTCACGGTGTGTGTGACTATAGCATGTGTGTGCCTTATAGCGCTGTCACGGTGTGTGTGACTATAGCGTATGCCAGTAGCATGTGTCAATGTGTGCATAACATCTTAGTGTGCTTGTTATGATTGGTATAAATGCTTTCATAACTGATTTTATAAACTGAAATATATTTTGGTGTGACTTGGTGTGGAGGGAACTCACTAGACCTCATGGTCTAACCCTCGCTTTTCAAAACTAAAACCTTTTCAGGTAAGCAGGTAGCTGAGAGCAAGTTTAGAGGTTTGGCAAGACGTGGGTCAGAGCTTGCGTTTAAAAGGAGTAGAAGAACATTTTTTTATGTCTAGTAAGATTTCTCAGCTGTATTTAGGGTTATTTCCGCGAACCCTGTATTGTAATCTAGATAGTGGGACCATGTTGAGCCGTTTATGGCGTTATGAATTATAGAGGTAGCTTCTAGCTCATATGTGTGAAACCGGGATGTTACACACACACACACACACACATATATATATATATATATATATATATATATAGGGTTGGGTTCCGGTGAGAAGTGCCAAATTTGGTGAGAAGCGTGAGAAGTGGTTATCAACCGTTTGAGAAATGGATGAACATTAGGATGAAATGCCAAATTACATGTGATTTTTAGTATAAAATACATGTGATATAGGTTTTCTTGCATTTTCGTTAGTTAATATTGTTCTCGTTCGATCTTCCCTCTACATTACTGTACAATATACATAATGTCACTTTAAGGTGGATCAAGGATACATAAAGTAGTAGTTAATTTAACCCGGAGAGAAGTCAGTTGTGTTGATATGAAGGATAGAATACATTTTTTTTCAAATGACATCATTAACAAATTGAAAGTTCAAGATCGACTGCAATTGAAAAATATATTTGAAAAGTCAATGTTAATTCTTTAAAATGAGATAAAAACGATGGTAATCATCGACAAATTGGTGACATTATTTGTCCTTGATCTATAGCATATCCGATGGTAATTATCGGCAAATGGGTGCCACGTCATATATCATATCTAAGCTCTTGCGAATCCATTGATATTTCATCATTTATATATTTTAAGTTTAAAGAGTTCTCACAAGTTTGTCGAAAATCCTCCACTAGTTCCATCAAATACATTATTTCCTTCGGTAAAACTCCTCTTTCTTTAGTGATATATACGCTATAAACGGTTACCGTAATAGGAGTTGCGCGTCCATGGAGAAAATAATATTTGACCAAAAGAAAATTATTAAATCATATCTTAGAAAAGGTTCTCACTTTCTTTGGTTTTTAGGTCAAATGAGTGAGGTGTGACCATAACTTTGATTTTGTTTTTGTCAAACGAGTGCCACTATACCTTAATTTGTATATCATATGACTCCATGATTTCAGAGCTATTTGTACCGAATGATTCAATAAATAAAACCTACCACAAATAAAAAAATATATATATCAAATACTTTAGTTGAAGGAGCTTTCAATTTTATAGATGATTAGATAACTTTTTGACACAACAAAGTATTGTAACTTCTATAATATAATTTCAGCAATATTATGTTGATAATTTTAATGTCATCAGTTATTTTAGTGTGATTGTAACTTATATGAGATCGATTTGGTGATGAAGAAAATAAAAGTGAGTTAGGAGGTGTGGAACGCACACTCACAAATGTTGCATCTATCACCTTAGATCGGCATAAGATTGGGGTCACCGAGACATATCCCCCCTTGCAAGGTCCAAGGGGCAGAGCACTCTTGTGGTGGTCCCGCGGATTTGGACGAATTTTAGAAGGTTGAAAGTCTACTTGAAATTATTCCCGAACTTGGTGATATTTGAAAAAAGTATCGATCATAGATAGTGGAATTAGAGCCCTCTAAACCTTATACTCAAAGTTCTGGGTCTCCACTGGTTTTCTTAAGTGTTGAGGATGAGAGCCTCTGATTCAAGCCCTCTAGTCTATGTGAGCGAACCCTTGATCTTTATGATCAGAGCTCCGAACCTTTTCTGCAGGTGCTTGATCTAACTCTGATTCAGTTATAACTTATTTTAAATCTATTTGTTGATTAAAGATTGTAACTGTCATGCGGTTATATCAATCTATTTTAACCATTTTTAACTGTCGATCTCTCATATAAATATATAAACAAGAATATGGGTGTACATAAGGACTCGATGCTACAACATTTAAGATCAGAGTTTTCTCTTAGACTATCTAGTACAAAATTCGTGATAACCAAAGCTATAAGGGTCCAAGTATTGTATTCTGAAAGCGAACTTTTGCAATCCAAATAGATTATCTAGTCGACGAATCATATCCAATCCCCAAAACTTTAACATATCAGTTTGATCTACTTAAAACATGATTCCAATTTTTGTTAATAACAATATCAACACTATGTTTGTTAATTATGTAAGTTGTAACGTCCCAAAAACATGGCATGCAATATCATATATTAAACATGTCAAATTACAATAATAAAACTGTCTTTAATAATTCATCAGTCTAAACTAAACAACTTGGACAGCGGAAACTTCATGCCCACAGCCGAGAGCCTCTAACTATATCATACTAGACAAAATTTGGAGTCGCTCTAAGCTCCGTTTCAATGATCAACTCACTCCCTAGTTCTTACTGGAAGAACCTGTGCTTCGCTTACCTGAAAATGGTTTAGTTTTTGAAAAGCGAGGGTTAGACCATGTAACGTCCCAAATTTCATAACAAGAATTTATCTAGAATATAGCATTCGGATTACATTAATATATTGTTCATAAACATTCATTTCACTATACTAAGCAACATTTACAGCGGAAGTCTCTTTTCCACAGCCGAGCACTATATCTATAGTTATCAGTCAAAACTTGGAGTTGCTATACGCTCCAAATCCTCCTTGCCAACTCTTAGTTCTTGCTAGAATAACCCATAGAACGCTTACCTGAAAATGGTTTAGGTTTTGAAAAGCGAGGGTTAGACCAAAAGGTCTAGTGAATTCCCTCCATAAAACATTCAACACAGTATAGAATCATTTCATAGAAAACGTACGTTCACATCTTTCTCATAAACATCATCCAAGGTTAAACACATGGTTCAGGGTCGCATAAGCTACTCCGATCGGGGCCTAACGGACACCCTCTCGTCTACGCCGAAATCCAAGTGGACTCCTCGTTCCTTCATGTAGGAGGAAACAAATTCCAACCTACAAGCTAACCTCCATATGCCTAAGGGATTAGAAATCCCAAGGTACCCTGGCCCCACTGTGCAACCGACTCCACATAGCATACACATACATTTGAAATCATATTAATGAAAACCTTAAACATCTTTCATTTGAAAGTAAACATGTAAATCATGAAAACATGCATAACTTTTATAAATCAGTTCATGCTCGATAAAGGAACCATATTCAGTAAAAATAGTACGTCATAAAAAGGGTTGAGAGAACTCACCTTTGATTATCGTAGAACGCACTTCTTATATAACTCCAAGCTAAACCAGTCGAACACCTAAGGGCATTAGATTCGCATCAGATAAACAACTCAGACCTACTGTCCGGATACCCTTTTCCGGACACAACACTTTTCCGGACACATCACTATTCCGGACACATCACTTTTCCGGACACATCACTATTCCGGACACATCACTTTTCCGGACACAACATTGTCCGGACGTTAGACTTATCCGGGCAAAACTACCCGGACACTAAGCTTATCCGGCGACTTCAGCTACCCGGATACTAAGAAACACCCGGACACCCTCATGGGGCACTTACCCGGACACCTACAACCTATCCGGACACCACCTAAAACTGGTGTCCGGAAAACACGGCTGTTCGAATCCAGATTTATTAAAAGTGATCATTAACCCGATTTTTGCCATTAGTTTGATTAGATAACTACCGGGGTTCATCCACTGACTCCAAATACCCAGTTAATCCACTTTCTTACCACAAAACCGATTTACAAAGACAAAATCCTCAAAACCCACTTTCAAGGAAAATGTGGTTGAAAACCCATTGAATCATTATGTTCAGACTTAATAATCCAGACAAATGAAGAAAGGAGCTCCAGATAACAAGAAATAAACATAGAGGAGATTACCTTGACAGATTCCTTCCTTGAGCAAGAATTCCCACTTTGTCTTCTTCTTCCTCCTTTCTTCTCTTAGGCGCCAAACAACCACACAAGACCCAAATCTGATTTTCTCAAGTTATGCCCTAGGGATTTGTGTTCATATATACCTTCACTAATTGCAAAAATAGTCCCTCAACTTAACTTTCATTCTTGACGTATTGGCCACGAAACTTTCAAACCTACTAACATTTAGGTTGTTACAACACTCCCCCTTAAAAGAATTCCGTCCCCGGAAATCCTTATTGGAAAAGACGCGGGTATCATGCCCACACCACAACTGACATCTCCCCAAGGTAATGCCACTTCTGACTCAGTCAAGCACCTCATTAAATTCGAAACATGGAACATTGGATGCATTCCCTTCAGTTCTTACGGTACTCTAACTTGTAGGCTACTATTCCTATTCGATCGGTCTTAACAATAGTAGATTAATTAAGGCTTCTCATGCGTCTATACTTCCTTTAGGGAGGAACTGGGCGGGATCCTCCGCTATAACACATGATTCTTTCACCAAGAAACAATCATTCACCTGATAGCTTGGCACAAGGCCAACCCTGTACATCCCGATAATTACTAACCCGAAGTTCCTTCATCGCATTACACGCAATTCTAGATCACTTCTCCCAACCAACAATCGTCTATGCGGCTAACATTTCCCTTTTCTCAGACCACCCGAACCACAGTTCGCCAACCATCTATCATATCTCCACCACTTCTTCACTCCATCCTTGTACGTAACCCAGGGTAGGAACCTTCAAACCTAACGTTGAAGTGTTCACCTACTCGAATTAAGCTTATCCTGAACACACATCAAATCCTCGCTAATTACCACGTTCATTCGGTCATAACACATAACTCCGGTTACCCTCACCCAACTGGGAGGAATAACCATGGTCACACCATACTATTCTCACTAGCTTAAACACTGCACGGCCAAATCGTTTAAACATTTCTCTCAAAGTCACTAACTTAACTCATTTAGTTGTCTCATCCACTTCTTCCCCGCACAAAACCTACACAATTTCCTTCCTCAATATTCTTTCCAACGGTTCGCACACTTATCAATGACAATCCACACAATACTGTACCTTTCGGCAATACTGTCAAGTTTACTACTTCCAAATTACTCACTTGTTCCGACATACTATCTACACCTTCCCCACGTTAGCGTGGAGCACTGCTCACCAAACATTACTTGCCCCTCTCTCCCGACCTTTCCACATGCTGATACCGCTTTCTCATTACTTACATAACCAAACAGTTGCACCAAGATCTTATCTTAAGGCATTCAACCAAGCCGTCTTGAAACAAGACCAGTGTTCGACGTCACTACACATTCTTAAATCTCCAACTTTTACCTTCTCAGACATTTCTTTCACACATAAGCAACAATTCACATTCTTTAAGGATTTCACATCTATCCCACCACATTTGGACTAACACAACCCTCATCTTCTTTAAACTTCCAATGACCCCAAAGTATGATGCTTAGTAACGTCCCCTATTCACTCTAATAATCCACCCCCTTTGGATTCCCTATTACAAACGGATCCATTAACTCAGGAACACCCCGAAACTCGGGTTCCACAATTCTTTCGATTAACCACCATGATCATAAAATCAGATAGATGTATAAATACCGTCATCCCGGCTTTCTTACTTAGATTTACCTTAAATATTTCTTTAACAATCAGTGTGTTAATCCCAATAACACTTCCCCGAGGATTGTAACATATCCTGTAATAACAAAAGAATGTCGTTACTTAACAAATCTATAAAATTTTAATCAGCCAACCAAAGGCTTATACCTCTATCATGACATTCCAAATCAACTAATGATCATGCTACCACTCTGACCCACAATCATCATCATGTCATTCCTTAAACATAACCAAAATTCCCAACTATTTCCTTCTAGGATCATTCCCTCACGCATAAGGAACAATCTTCATCTTCTATACTATAGCTTGACTAACCTATTCATCATCCTCTTTAAACTTACTCTGCCTTCAAGAATATACTTAACAACATACATGACCACCAAGCTTGGTCTCACAACTGGGCAATCACCCAATTCTGTCCCGACATTCCATTACGATAACAGTCAAAATAAACACCAACTTACAAACCACGTACTTCAACAACTGAGATTGCAAAACGTACACTCTACCCGAAATCCCATAAGGGTTTCCTTCTAATCCTTCATCTTTCTAACATCGCCTTACTACATCACCGGCTGACACAGATATCTTGGCAATTGAAGCTACTATTCATTCGTACATTCACCACTCCTATCCTCACACTACCGACCAAGTCTCTCATGGTCAGTCGTACATAATTCACACTTTCCTTCATATTCTCCCGTATACTACAATCGAGGCTGTCTCGCTACTTAGTTCTCTCCCAACTTGTTGAACTATGACTCACGAGTTCACACTTAGCTCAAACACAAACATCCTAACTAGTTCTTTATGATCCGAGTCCTTTCTTAGACACGACACATTTTCTTACTGACTGGTATAGTCTACACTCACTCCGCTTGTGTTACACACCTTGTCCTTCTACGGACCCTCCTCCCCTCGAAAATAGAACGCCTATTCAACAACCACAGTCTCTTATTAATTTAACACCTTTACAAGATATTCTATCAACTTACACTCATCTGGTTTGAGTCCTCGGCCTCGGCCAACATACACCGTTGCCGACTTCAAACAACAAAAGACAACTCTTAACTACTTCCTCAACCTATCCTTTAACATGAGTTCCTTACGAAGCCTAATCCTTCCACATAACATAATCACTTTCATGATCTGTCTCTCTCCTTTCGACACCTACTCATGTAATGACAATATTACAAGCTCACCTCGAAACTCATATTCCTATGCCATAGACATTTCATTCTTCCTCACCACACTACTCATAACGAGTTGCTAAAACCATCACCTTGAAGGCTTCAAGTCCTTCCTCCGGTCACACCCGTCCCTTGACAAATGTACCTCCGGTTACCGAACCCGGGTGCAAGCCCTCATACCACCGATACTATAATCCACTACTGACTCTACCACGGTTCACCTTTCCTCTTGAACACAAATACTAAAACTACATACGTTCTCCCTTGACTTGATCAGCTCCTCTCCGCTCTCGGAATTCTTCCTTAGCTTAAGACGTAATACTCTACGACCTAGTGGGTTCATAGCCTTCATGCATGACAATACAGTAAGTAAATCCTTTTACACATTTTATCATTTTAACTAAACAACGTTTGGAAAACACTTGGGTACACATGACCCCATCACTCTTATAACTTCAACGCCCTGTACAACGATTCGAGAATCGTTTGCATGCATCCTTCCGTGAACCTTAATCTTACTCAATTTCGAACGATGTTATTATGGCAGTAGTACGTTGAATGAAAATCCTTCCATACGACACAATTTCGAAATAAATTACTGACACCATATAAACCGGTCGGTTCTCACATTCTTTTATATGATATCAATCGGTTAAAATTCATTTGATTGTAAAAGTTTTGCTGGCACACGTCTTCTCGACCTTTTGTAATATTTTAACTTATCATGAAAAGTGTGAAATACTTTGCAATCGTTAGGCTCAAAATTTCATTGTGCAATGTGAATGAAATTACTTTTTTCTTTAAACATACGCTTGCACACTCCGACTCCTTTTCGATCAAAGTTGATATTTACCCATTCATCCTTTCTGAAACCACGAAGAGCTACCTCTTAGACGACTCATATCATTCTTTACAGCATTTCTCCTCTACGACGTATACATACATCACATCATATATGATCTTACCCGACCCTCCCCAAACAATGGAGCTCGGTCTATCCCTCAGGGATCTTGCTCACCTATTCCTCAACGTTCTCCCAGCCATAGCGCTAAAATAAAAGAAACCGATAGTTAATCCTTGCTAGACGTGACACAACAAATTTGCTATAAGTAAGGTATTGTAAGCATGCACATGTACCTGTAAGTTCGTAATCACACTGGTCAGGTGTAATCCCAAACTTACCTTACACGTTTGTCCTTGGCACCTTATTCCTAAGCGCATTTATAGTGATCGTTCCTAGAGGCAATCCTATGTCTCGGCTGTGTTCCTCATCTTACAGTTTAAGTTTAGGCCCGAATGGTCACCTAAATCCCTTAAACTAAGGCTCTGATACCATTTGTAACGTCCCAAATTTTATAACAAGAATTTATCTAGAATATAGCATTCGGATTACATTAATATCTTGTTCATAAACATTCATTCACTATACTAAGCAACATTTACAGCGGAAGTCTCTATTCCACAGTCGAGCACTATATCTATAGTTATCAGTCAAAACTTGGAGTTGCTATACGCTCCAAATCCTCCTTGCCAACTCTTAGTTCTTGATAGAAGAACCCATAGAACGCTTACCTGAAAATGGTTTAGTTTTTGAAAAGCGAGGGTTAGACCAAAAGGTCTAGTGAATTCCCTCCATAAAACATTCAACACAATATAGAATCATTTCATAGAAAACGTACATTCACATCTTTCTCATAAACATCATCCAAGGTTAAACACAGGGTTCAGGGTCGCATAAGCTACTCCGACCGGGGCCTAACGGACACCCTCTCGTCTACACCGAAATCCAAGTGGACTCCTCGTTCCTTCATGTAGGAGGAAACGAATTCCAACCTACAAGCTAACCTCCATATGCCCAAGGGATTAGAAATCCCAAGGTACCCTGGCCCCACTGTGCAACCGACTCCACATAGCATACACATACATTTGAAATCATATTAATGAAAACCTTAAACATCTTTCATTTGCAAGTAAACATGTAAATCATGAAAACATGCATAACTTTTATAAATCAGTTCATGCTCGATAAAGGAACCATATTCAGTAAAAATAGTACGTCATAAAAAGGGTTGAGAGAACTCACCTTTGATTATCGTAGAACGCACTTCTTATATAACTCCAAGCTAAACCAGTCGAACACCTAAGGGCATTAGATTCGCATCAGATAAACAACTCAGACCTACTGTCCGGATACCCTTTTCCGGACACAACACTTTTCCGGACACATCACTTTTCCGGACACAGCATTGTCCGGACGTTAGACTTATCCGGGCAAAACTACCCGGACACTAAGCTTATCCGGCGACTTCAGCTACCCGGATACTAAGAAACACCCGGACACCCTCATGGGGCACTTACCCGGACACCTGCAACCTATCCGGACACCACCTAAAACTGGTGTCCGGAAAACACGGCTGTTCGAACCCAGATTTATTAAAAGTGATCATTAACCCGATTTTTGCCATTAGTTTGATTAGATAACTACCAGGGTTCATCCACTGACTCCAAATACCCAGTTAATCCACTTTCTTACCACAAAATCGATTTACAAAGACAAAATCCTCAAAACCCACTTTCAAGGAAAATGTGGTTGAAAACCCATTGAATCATTATGTTCAGACTTAATAATCCAGACAAATGAAGAAAGGAGCTCCAGATAACAAGAAATAAACATAGAGGAGATTACCTTGACAGATTCCTTCCTTGAGCAAGAATTCCCACTTTGTCTTCTTCTTCCTCCTTTCTTCTCTTAGCCGCCAAACAACCACACAAGACCCAAATCTGATTTTCTCAAGTTATGCCCTAGGGATTTGTGTTCATATACACCTTTCACTAATTGCAAAAATAGTCCCTCAACTTAACTTTCATTCTTGACGTGTTGGCCACGAAACCTTCAAACCTACTAATATTTAGGTTGTTACAGACCAAAAGGTCTAGTGAATTCCCTCCATAAAGCATATACAACAGTAAAAAATCATTTTATTAAAACAGTTAACATTATTTACATAAACATCATTCATGGTACTACACATGGTTCAGGGATAACATTAGCTACCACGATCGGGGCCCAAAGGGACTCCCTCTCGGCTTACATCGGTGTCTAAGTAGACTCCCCTCTATCCGAGTAAGAAGGAAACGAATTCCATCCTACAAGCTTGCCACAAATGCCCAAGGGATCATAGGATCCCGAGGTACCTTGATCCCACTGTGCAGACCGACTCCACATAGCATACACGTAGCTTAACGTAAATCACAAAGCGTGAAATCCTTGTACATCGTTTCATCTTGCTAATAGCCATCTTTTAAAATAAAACGTACATTTCATGGAAAACACGCGTAACAGTTGGTAAAACAGTTCATACTCGTAAATGAACCATAATCAGTAAAAACATTTAACATAGTACGTCGTGTAAAAAGGGTTTAGGGAACTCACCTGATAATAGTGACTGCCTAACCGTGTATCTCGTCTCGAACCGTTCTTACACCTAAAGCATAACATATACAATTATTAGTGGTAGACCACTACTGACCTTTGACCCTAGCTCTTCATTTAATCCTAACCCTTAATCAAAACATCTCCTGGAATCCTCTTATTGTTTTTAGTTTTACCAGTTTCGGAATTACTCAAAAAGGATTCGGAATCAACACACTTCCGGTACTGCACTTCTAAACGGGTTCCGAAATGCTCATAAAGGAGTTCCGGTACATACCGGTTCCGGAATTTCTCAAAAAGGAGTTCCGGTACATACCGGTTCCGGAATTACTCAAATGGAGTTCCGGTACATACCGGTCCCGGAATGAGGATCCGGTTTCGGAAATCTCCAAGTTTCGGTATGGCCGGTTCCGGTATCACGGTTCCGGTATCACGGTTCCGGTATGGCCGGTTCCGGAATTACCGGTTCCGGTACCACCGGTTCCAGAATTACCGGTTCCGGTATTAGCGAATACGAACCAGAACTCATCTCCTTTTCATTTAACTTAACACTAACCGATTAGCCATTACATTCTCTCCCATAATCGATAAGTTCTACTCCCCAATCTCATACATTCACAAACATAGCTAATTTAACCATTTAAGAAACCGAATTAGAGTTAAACCTCATTTATGCTCTTATCTAGATTTCACAGCTCAATCATGGAGAATGGACAAAAATTGATTTACAGCTACCTTTAATGCAGTAGAGTAACATGGAGGAAATCATTACTTACCAAATCAAAATTTCTCCAAATGACGAATCGTTGCCAAAGCTGTCACTGCTCCTTTCTTTCACTTCTCAGCCGCCACATTCAATACAGGGATATTCAATAAAATGAAAACCTAGGGATCAACATCCCTTTTATACCCTTCTTAAATTGCACAAAGGTCCCTTAACATACACTTTCATTTCGTAGACATTAGCCACCAAACTTTCAATACATACTAGAAATTCGGGTTGTTATATAAGTTCACCAAATTCGCATTCAACAAATTTTAATGATTTCTCATTCCAACATATACATACATATGTAGGGATGAATTCAAACGAGAACGCTAATTATTTAAGAAAACACGAGAACGACCGTTAATGTACAAAATCCTACATGATTCACGTACAAAATCATATGATTCACGTGACTTTATCTCGTGACTTATGTTGTGGCCAAAGTCGCCGGCGTTGATCCTTTTGCCGTTAATGTAAAACCATGTGAGTTTACACATGATTTGTTGTTCTTATGTTTTGTTAAATAGTTAGCGTTCTCGTTTGAACCTTCCTCTATCTCTCTCCCTCTCTCTCTATATATATATATACACATACACACACACACACACACACACACACACATATATATATATATATATATATATATATATATATATAGGTTTGGGTTCCGGTGAGAAGTGCCAAATTTTGTGAGAAGCGTGAGAAGTGGTTATCAACCGTTTGAGAAATGGATGAACATTAGGATGAGATGCCAAATTACATGTGATTTTTAGTATAAAATACATGTGATATAGGTTTTCTTGCATTTTCGTTAGTTAATATTGTTCTCGTTCGATCTTCCCTCTACAATACTGTACAATATACATAATGTCACTTTGGTGGATCAAGGGTACATAAAGTAGTAGTTAATTTAACCCGGAGAGAAGTCAGTTGTGTTGATATGGAGGATATAATACAATTTTTTTCAAATGACATCATTAACAAATTGAAAGATCAAGATCGACTGCAATTGAAAAATATATTTGAAAAGTCAATGTCAATTCTTTAAAATGAGATAAAAACGATGGTAATCATCGACAAATTGGTGACATTATTTGTCCTTGATCTATAGCCTATCCGATGGTAATTATCAGCAAATGGGTGACACGTCATATATCATATCTAAGCTCTTGCGAATCCATTGATATTTCATCATTTATATATTTTAAGTTTAAAAGGTTCTCACAAGTTTGTCGAAAATCCTCCACTAGTTCCATCAAATACGTTATTTCCTTCGGTAAAACTCCTCTTTCTTTAGTGATATATACGCTATAAACGGTTACAGTAATAGGAGTTGCGCGTCCATGGAGAAAATAATATTTGACCAAAAGAAAATTATTAAATCATATCTTAGAAGAAGGTTCTCACTTTCTTTGGTTTTTAGGTCAAATGAGTGAGGTGTGACCATAACTTTGATTTTGTTTTTGTCAAACGAGTGCCACTATACCTTAATTTGTATATCATATGACTCCATGATTTCAGAGCTATTTGTACCGAATGATTCAATATATAAAACCTACTACAAATAAATATATATATATATATATATCAAATACTTTAGTTGAAGGAGCTTTCAAATTTAAAGATGAATAGATAACTTTTTGACACAACAAACTATTGTAACTTCTATAATATAATTTCAGCAAAATTATGTTGATAATTTTAATGTCATCATTTATTTTAGTGTGATTGTAATTTATATGAGATCGATTTGGTGATGAAGAAAATAAAAGTGAGTTAGGAGGTGTGGAACGCACACTCACAAATGTTGCATCTATCACCTTAGATCGCCATAAGATTGGGGTCACCGAGACATATGCCCCCTTGCAAGGTCCAAGGGGCAGAGCACTCTTGTGGTGTTCCCGCGGATTTGGACGAATTTTAGAAGGTTGAAAATCTACTTGAAATTATTGCCGAACTTGGTGATATTTGAAAAAAGTATCGATCATAGATAGTGGAATTAGAGCCCTCTAAACCTTATACTCAGAGTTCTGGGTCTCCACTGGTTTTCTTAGGTGATGAGGATGAGAGCCTCTGACCTCTGGACCTTCAAGCCCTCTAGTCTATGTGAGCGAACCCTTGATCTTTATGATTAGAGCTCCGAACCTTTTCTGCAGGTGCTTGATCTAACTCTGATTCAGTTATAACTTATTTTAAATCTATCTGTTGATTTAAGATCAGAGTTTTCTCTTAGACTATCTAGTACAAAATTCGTGATAACCAAAGCAATAAGGGTCCAAGTATTGTATTCGGAAAGCGAACTTTCGCAATCCAAATATATTATCTAGTCGACGAATCATATCCAATCCCCAAAAATTTAACATATCAGTTTGATCTACTTAAAACATGATTCCATTTTTTGTTAATAACAATAGCAACACTATGTTTGTTAGCTATGTAAGTTCGCCAAATTCGCATTCAACAAATTTTAATGATTTCTCATTCCAACATATACATACATATATAGGGGTGAATTCAAACGAGAACGCTAATTATTTAAGAAAACACGAGAACGGCCGTTAATGTACAAAATGCTACATGATTCACGTACAAAATGATATGATTCACGTGACTTTATCTCGTGACTTAAGTTGTGGCCAAAGTCGCCGGCGTTGATCTTTTTGCCGTTAATGTAAAACCATGTGATTTTACACATGATTTGTTGTTCTTGTCTTTTGTTAAATAGTTAGCGTTCTCGTTTGAACCTTCCTCTCTCTCTCTCTCTCTATATATATATATATATATATATATATATATATATACACACACACACACACACACATATATATATATAGGGTTGGGTTCCAGTGAGAAGTGCCAAATTTGGTGAGAAGTGGTTATCAACCGTTCGAGAAATGGATGAACATTAGGATGAGATGCCAAATTACATGTGATTTTTAGTATAAAGTACATGTGATATAGAGAAGTAATCTTGGCCATTTATTCGGTCAAGATCGGTTATAATTGGTCAAAAGTTGCGGCTTTGACTAGTCAAAATTTGCGGTTGTTCCAAAAATAGAAGGGCAATTTCGTAACTTTTACAAAAAACACGGGACGAATTCATATATGAATATGTGTGATTCACATATGAACTATACGTTCATATATGAACCTTTGTAATTCACATATGAACTATTTATAACTAATTCATATATGAACCTTTGTGTTTCATATTTGAAACTAATTAACTGTAGGTTCATATATGAATCAGTTGAACCAATTAACTGATTCATATATGAAACCAATTAACTGATTCATATATGAACCTTTGTGTTTATATATGAACCTTTGTGATTCATATATGATTTTTTTTAACTAATTCTCATATGAACAAATTAACTGATTCATATATGAATCACAAAGATTCATATATGAATTAGTTAAAAAGAGTTTATATGTGAATTACAAAGGTTCATATATGAACACAAAGGTTCATATATGAATAGAACAGATTCATATATAAACTCATCCCGCGTATTTTTTTTACGAAACTACCCACGCGAGGAATTATCCGCTGCTTCTCGGTCAAAGCCGCCGATGTTGACCGAATGAATGACTAAGATCACTTCTTTATTTCTCAAATATTTAGCACTTCTCATTTGAACCTCTCTCTCTATATATATATATATATATATATAAACCGAGCAGGCCATCGAGCTCGTCATCCGAGTTGTTATCGCATAACCATTGTAAGATCATAACTTTTCACTGGCACCACAATTTCTAATGAGTATTTATCGAATTATCGAGTAGTTATTGTATTAGTACTTTGTATAACCGAAAACCCATCAAGAATCCACAAAAGCTTAGGTAAGGAAATATGCCATTGATACTCATGTTGAAGGTCTGATTCAATAGCTTCATGAATATGTTTAAGATCAAATATAGAAAATTAGGTGAACGAGTATCGGCTTGAATTTTGTTGCATCTTAAAAAAAACGATAAAGATCTTTACTTTCATTCATTTGAGCACAAAGTTTAATCATTGATTTAGAAAACAAATAGTCGAAGAGCACGATCGTGATCTTCACTTACAATAAAAACAAGATACATATAACATTCGTCAAACCAAATTGAAATATGATGACATTAATAACAATTATAAACAACAAATAAACAAACATAAAAGTTAATTTCAAGCCGCTCTAGGTGGTTTATGGATTTGAAGCATCATATAGAAGTTCATAAGGGGTTCGTTCCCTGGGATTGCACCTTTAAGCGATTCGTGTGATCGTATACGCTCTACCCACTTTGCAAGTTTTGGGGTTTTGACTTCATCAAACGCGTTAAACTCATTATGCTTTATACCAAATTGTATCCAAGCGATAAAACATCCAAGAACGACATCTAGATATCCTATATCGTCTCCACCGAAATAAGCCCTCCCATTGCTAAATTTCTCAAAGGCTTTCTCCAACAACATTGATCCTTCAATAATTTGTTTCTTTATCGCTTCTTTATCTTTTTTTCTCGGTGTTTGTCTTAGCTCTTCAAACAATGGAAAATACTGTCAATGATTTTACAGTATAAGTCAGTGAAACATATTTGTGAACCACTTTATGAATAAAAATGATAAATTGTTATAGTTAAATTTTTGTAGTTTCAAAAAAAATGTTTACTATTATTGCCTATAATATACAGAATAAGAAGTTTCTAAATGCAAAACAAAGTTGCCAAAATTTTGTAATAATTGGACATAACGGCATACTAATTTATTGGTCATATTGACCCATTTGTTGTATCTGATTTTTTAAAAAAGAAATAATTAATGTCATATTCCGATTTTTAAAATGGAAATTGACATTAGATATGAAATAAAGTAAATAAGATATAAATAAACCACTTGAGATTTTATTATTATTTTAGAGATAAGAAATTATTAAGATTTATGCACTCAATATTAGATAATAAAAAGTCAATAATAAGGTTTGAAAAAACAAATGTATTGATATAAGTTGGACGGTATCATATGGTTGGTAGTTTTTTTCAAAAAGTAAAAGTTTTGTTAGTTAATAACAAAAAGTCTACTATATTATAATACAAACATAGAATTCATCCAGATGAAATAATCAAAAGAGTCACTGGAAGATGAATGATGGATAATATATAACAAGGGTTTGTACGTAAGCAACTTTAGACTTCGATACTAGATAAAAAAATTAGAGAAACTATAAACAATACTATAAAATGAATGATCAATTAACTTCTGACATATTTTATCTTTCAATGTAATTCATTAGTTAATGTTTAGGCCTTAATATATTACCAAATTCTTTGGGTCCTATTAGACTTTTGATTTTCTAACAGGACAAGTAGGAGTTAAATGGAGACTATTTCAAGGTTTTCTAAGCAAGTATTTTTTGACTTTTATTCAGATAAAACCTAGCGAAACAATAAGCAATCATATAAAATGAACAGTCAATTAACTTTTTACATATTTTATTTTCCAATATAATTATTAATACACATAATGACTCTTAATATAATACGGAATTCTTTGGTCCAGTTAGATATTAAAAGAATTTACGTCTTATTTATTTATTTTCTATTGCTATTATATACTACTCCCTCCGTCCCAAAATAAATGTCTACAATGAAAATGGCACACAGTTTTAGGAATGTGTAATTATTACACTTTTTAAATAAGCAAATTACACTTTTACCCTTGATAATAGAGAGAGAAACTTTATCCACCTCATAATAAAGGGTAGAATAGGAAAGTAAAAATATATTTTTGAAAGTAGACACTTATTTTGGGACAATCTAAAATAGAAATGTGGACACTTAATTTGGGACGGAGGGAGTAAAAAAATTGGGTCGCTATCTCGGAGGCCTTAGGTGTATGCTCTACCCAAGAATGACCCTGCTAGTATTCATTATGATAATTAACAAAATAAGGATTTGGTAAGGCAAAACAAAGTTACCAAATTGTACCAAAGATGTTGTAGCTCAGTGGTTTGGTAACATCCTGGGAGGGTAAGTGGTGGAAGCCCTTACTACCTGAGTTCGAACCCCGTGGTGATCACGCGAAGGTATCCCCGAATCAAGGGGCGGATCGTGGGCCTGATGTTTGGGCTGGGTCGTGGGTCGAATCGTGGCCGGGTCGAAGGGGGATTAGTCTGGACTAAGTCCAGGATACCCCCGAAATGCAATTGTCTTTCAAAAAAAAGTTACCAAATTGTTAAATGGGATAGGTAATATAACAAAGCAAACTTTTAAAATTGAAAATAACAAAATACTAATCTAGTCACCCATATTTGATGTCTAAAATGTCTCTTAATAAATAGAAAATAATAATTGGTAAATTGTATCAAAAAAATCAAAAAACCATCATAAATGTTCAAAACAATTAAAATCTCGATTTATGATATACCATGTTATCGACGTAATTGGCCCAGAACTTGTTGTCTGCACGATCTATGGGGACGGAAGGGAGGATACGATGCACATCAGGTTGAAATTCATCAAGGTACTCAATTATGACAAGAGACTCACTAATGGGGGGTTTGTTTGCATGAAAAAGGACGGGAATCTTCTTATAAACCGGATTCGATGTTAACAAAAGCTCACTTTTACATGCGAGATTTTCCTCGATGAAATCGTACTCAATCGACTTGAGGTTGAGGACAAATTGAACCCGGTTCACATATAGACTTGCGGCGGTCCCAAGAAGCTTTATTTCACCCTGTCTCACCATTGAAAGAGATGATGATGATGTGTGTCTCTGAAGGATGAAGATACCATTTGTATATAAGTACAAAAATATAAACCTATTTGCCCCCTAGTGTTTAGCTAAATGACCAAACTTACCTTTTGTTTTGATAACTTTGAATAAAATACAACTTTTTTGAATCTTGCTTGAATTCATGAGACTTATTATCCTTTCTTTTAAATGCTCAAAAATAATTTTAATATATTATTATTAAACTATAATGAATTAAAGTATTATCAAAATGATTATAATATCATTCTCCATTTGGTAGAAGATAAGATAGGATGAAAGATCTTACCGTAACTTCTGTACCACACATAAAATAGGCTCCGTTATATATTACAAATTCTTCTACATAATTGCCTAATATCTACCCACCTCCGACAACCACATACCACAAACTTATTTTTAAATATGGTACTCCGTCCGTCCCAAAATAAATGTCCACAATGAAAAATGCACACAGTTTTAGGAGTGTGCAATTATTACACTTTTTAATTAACCACAGTACAACCCTTAGTTATAGAGAGAGAAAATTTATCTATCACATAATTAAGGGTAGAATGGGAAAATGAAAATTTACTTTTGAAAGTGGACACTTATTTTGGGACAAACAAAAATAGTAATATGAACACTTATTTTAGGACGGAGAGAGTAAATTTTATACTAATATTGACATCTACAATATAATTTACATGGTGTACAATGATAATTGAAAATTAAATTACATGATAGAAATATCTACTCCCCATGAACATGGTACACTGTCTTCCAAAAGCTTTGGGGGTTATAACTAACTTATTCAGATCATAATGGGTTGTTTTTTTAAATTAATCCATCTTCAATAAAATTTTGCAAATGAAGGCTTGCAGACTAGGGATGGACCCATATTTTTTTTCAAACGGTGACACCATTTAAATATAAGAAACAAATATAGAGATATTTTTCACAAAATCAATGTTGGTTTGGTGGTTAGTCCCTTGTTTTTCAAGCTTAAGATCTCAAGTTCGAGTCCTATTGTGGATTTTTTTTAAAACATAGTAAATATGAAATTAAAAACGAAAAACTAAAATGTCTCTAACAAGACTTGGACTCGGGTCTTGAGTAGAATAAAAGCCTTCCAAACCAACTCTACCAATGGAAACTTGTGTTTTTATTGTAGTTTCAAAATATATATGGTGGCACAAATCAAATTGATACGGTTGCACCTTTCACGAACCTAATTTTTTTTAATTTACGGCGGAAAAACAATACGGTGGCACGTGCCACCGTATGCTCTTACGTAGGTCCGCCCATGGTACAGACTATTTGTTCTGTATCAATTGTTGCCGTCTAATTTTAAACTATCCTAATATTTTAAGTTGAACTTTCAAGTTGTACTCCTTACAAATAAAACATATGAATCAACAATAAACACAACAAAATTTCATTTTTAGTAGATGCATCGTATTCCACATTTGGAAGTTATAAGCAAACTCTCCAAATCTCAAGGGAGCATATATGTATTATTGATCCATTTTTAATAAAATTTTAGGGTGCGTTTGGTATATGTA
Organism: Saussurea involucrata; assembly: GCA_033807775.1. Lineage (NCBI taxonomy): Eukaryota > Viridiplantae > Streptophyta > Magnoliopsida > Asterales > Asteraceae > Saussurea > Saussurea involucrata. The sequence goes on from CM066321.1 coordinate 178,678,723, forward strand.
ATCGGAACTGGCCTGACCAAGAAAGAGTGGAGTACTTACAAGGCGGAATTAGTCCATGAAGTCATGACTCATGAAGACATGAACAGTGAATGCATATTAGGATTTAAGATAACGTAGATTTTTGTTTGGGTTATTAGGATTTAAGACAAATTTGGGCATAAGTTTTAAAATTAGGCTAGAGTTTTACACAAAAGTAAATACATAATAAATATATATATATATATATGTATTTGGCGGTTGATTTGGTCCAAACCGCCCAAAAAACCCTCCAAATAGCAGACTGGACCGGACTGCCCGGTTTGGCAATTTTTCAAACCAAGTCGGACCATCAGACCGCTCAAACCGCAAAAAACGGTCTGGTTTGACTTGGTTCGACCGATTTGAACGGTTCAACTGTTTTTTGAACACCCCTACAACATAAACATGAGATGACAATATTATACAGAACACCCACATATCTAATACACCCTTAGAAATAGAGTACATAATCGACGCCAAGTATTAAACTATGTGAATATATATATATATATATATATATATATATATATATATATATATATATATATATATATGTATATATAGGGAGGTTCAGGGGAAAATCTCAAATAAATGGAAAACTAAAAAACACTTATTAACCGTTGGATTAGATGATCTGATGAATGTGATTAGACGGACGGTTACAACAATACTAATTAAATTAAAAAACCTCACCCCCCTGTTTTTTATTCGAAAAAATACGAAAAATGAACAAAATTCGAACGAAATAAATTGCACCAAATAAACGATCATATTTTTCTCGTTAATTTGACATCCATATTGATATACTTTTTTCTCCGTATTTTTGTGGTTTTCTGGTTTTCAGTTATTTAGGGTTTTCCCCTGAACCTGACCCTATAGAGTCCCCTTCTTTTGTTAACCTTCAAATTAGTGTTAACCGTGTTAACCAATCAAGACCATTAAATCTGAAAATCAATGGCTAAGATTGAAACTGATTTTTAGTAACTAATTAAATAATAAAACGTTTGATTAATATAAATGCATATACGCACAAGGGTAAATATGTCAATTGCCAAATCTCTTGTAATAAATAGATAAGGACAATCCCCTATCTCACGGAACTTCCAAAACAAAATCAAGTCACTTTCTATTCCCTATTCCTACGATCACTGCAACCACTATAAACAAAAATATTTAAAAATAAATTGCTTGAATCGTATATATGCCAATGGTTTAAATATGTGTACATGAATAGATGTGCATATATGCAGTTTGGTAACAAAACATGCACTTTTTAACAAAACGTGTGTACATGAATAGATGTGCATATATGCAGTTTGGTAACAAAACATGCACTTTATCTGAATATGTGTACATGAATAAATGTACATATATGCACATTTTCAGATGCATATATGCCTTTTTTCAGATGCATATATGCACATGCAATATACCGCACATCATAACTAACAAAAACAGACACTAAGGCACGAAACCCTAACTCAAAAAACGCCTAACAAAACCAATAATTCGAATTACAGTATCAAAAAACGAATGTACATAAACTTCATCGTTCATCATCTCTACGACGTTACTGCACGATGTTGGGCAACACGTTCGTCTTGAGTGAAATGCATAATCGACTACAAGAAAAAAAGTCGTGAAAAAAAGACAGATATGATAAGATCAAGAGAGATTAAGATGAATATTAGCATTAATATTAAAAAAATTATATAATAACAACTACCAAAATTAAGAGGCGTGAAATTAGGAAAGTACATTTACTTAAAATAATTAAAATATCAGACTTCCTAAACTACCCATGAAAATGGCAGCCTCCTACTAATAAAACCAAACAATTATCTTGATTCCTATTGGTCTAAAAAAGTTAACAAGGTTAACACTATATGATTGGTTAACAAAAGAAGAGCAATATATATATATATATATATATATATATATATATATATATAGGGGAGGTTTCTTTTACAAACCAATGCATTTGTAGAAACTATAGAAACCACTTCTTAACCAATCATTTCATTTAATTTAATTAAAATTAATTATTAATTAATATGATCATGGAGGGGTATGGAAGTAATTTACTAAATTCAATTCTTTTAAATTATTATTTTCTGAATCGTGTAATCAAGGAAGTTTCCTAATTTATTGCGATTTGTTGATATCCAATTTAAAATAACCGTAATCTTAATATTAAGGTTTTGTTTTTTTTAAACTCTATCGTGTTCTTAATCTGCAGATGCTATCAATATTCTTAATCTGTTTTCGTGTTCTCCATCATGAAACCCAGGAACAAATCATGATTCACCAAATCATGAATGCAACATCATGTAAGACTCATAATCATAAACATTAAATCTGGGAACACATTAATCATGAATTATATGTTGGCATAATCATGAATACCAAAAATCAAGTTGTATAAACCCTAAAATCATGAACACCAATATCATTGAATCCAAAATCATGAATACAAATATCATGAACACAAAATCATGAATCCAAAAATCAGAGAAACCCAAAATCATGAATCCAAAAATCGTTAACCTTACTCCATGAAACCCAAAATCAGAGAAATCCAAAATCAGAGAAACCCTAAATCATTGAAACCAAAATCAGAGAAACCCAAATGCATTTCGATGATGAAGACGGAGATGCAACAGAAGGTTCATGACGGCGATGCAACAGAAGGTTCACAAAAACAATTAACTATAAAAACCCATGATTACTGAAACCCAAAATTAGAGAAACCCCCCTTTTTGAATCTTTGGAGAAACCCGAATGCATTTCGATGATGAAGACGAAGATGCAACAGAAGGTTCACAAAAACAATTAACTACAAAAACCCATGATTACTGAAACCCAAAATCAGAGAAACCCAAAATCATTGAAACCAAAATCAGAGAAACCCAAAATCATTCGACACTCGGACCATGACGACGTCGTATTCCTCCGGTGGAAGGCGCTTTGTCGTTGCTGCAATAAAATCCGGCGAAAGGATGCTGCCGTGAAGAACATCCTCTGGTTGAAGCAGAAACCAGAAAATTGGTAGAGAAGAGAGAGAAAGGGATCCCGTGATTTATGGGTGAATGAGAAATGAAAGTGGTTTGACCAATATACCCTTGTACACGGGTGTTTGTTATGAAATTAATTCATCAATGACCATTTATTACCATAATTGCCACTGGATTAATGTAGACCCTTGATCAAATTAATGGATGGTGATTAAGGTAGTTCTATAGTTTCTAACAATGGGATGGTTTGTAAAAAATAACACCCCTATATATATATATATATAGAGAGAGAGAGAGAGAGAGAGAGAGAGAAAGAGAGAGAGAGAGGCTCCGTAAAATGCAAACCTTGCATTTGTTGCACCCCTTACAAACCACAGTCTGCATATGTGTAGACTAGTTCTGCATATATGCATATGAATACGTGCAAGAACATACATATAATGGACATACATTCATATGGGACAATGCATATATGCAGAACCAGTCTGCATGTGGTTTGTAAGGGGTGCAACAAATACATGGTTTGTATTTGATTTTTACCCTATATGTATATATATATATACATATATATATATATATATATATAGATGGGTTCATACAAGAACGCTAACTATTTAAGAAAACAAGAAAACAGCCGCTATGTACAAAATCATATATGATTCACGTACAAAATCATATATGATTACAGGACTTTTCCCGCCACTTTAAGTCGCGGTCAAAGTCGCGCGCATCCAGTTTTTGCAGTTAATGTACAATCACATGTGATTTTGCACATGATTTGTTGTTTTTCTAATTTCTTAAATAGTTAGCGTTCTCGTTTGAACCCCTCTCTCTCTATATATATATGTCCACTATTTTGTAAACTTTTTTTCGTGTAAACTTTGGATTTCATCGGTTTTCTTAATGAAAATTTTTCATCTATATATATATATATGTCCACTATTTTGTAAACTTTTTTCGTGTAAACTTTGGATTTCATCGGTTTTCTTAATGAAATTTTTTCATGAAATTGTTTATTTTGATGAAATTGTTTCATATCATTCATTTTTTGATGAAATTGTTTTATGTATTTGTGATTTTATGTAGTTTCATTTTTTTCATTCCTATGAAATTGTTTCATATATTTTCTCAGTTTGACGAAACTTTTTCGTTTTTACACAAAAGCCACAAATATATGAAACAATTTCATCAAGAAATGAATGATAGGAAACATTTTGATCAAAATAAACAATTTCATCAAGAAAACCTATAAAATCCAAATTTTACAAAGTTTGCACACATTTAGAGGTTTACAAATTATTATCCCCCCTCTCTCTCTATATATATGTACATATATATATGTATATATATGTACATATATATATATGTACATATATATATATAGATGGGTTCATACAAGAACACTAACTATTTAAGAAAACAAGAAAACAACCGCTATGTACAAAATCATATATGATTACACGACTTTTCCCGCCACTTTAAGTCGCAGTCAAAGTCGCGTGCGTCCAGTTTTTGCAGTTAATGTACAATCACATGTGATTTTGCACATGATTTGTTGTTTTTCTAATTTCTTAAATAGTTAGCGTTCTCGTTTGAACCCTCTCTCTCTCTCTCTCTCCCTCTCCCTCTCCCCCCCCCCCTCTCTCTCTCTCTATATATATATATATGCCCACTATTTTGTAAACATTTTTTCGTGTAAACTTTGGATTTCATAGGTTTTCTTAATGAAATTTTTTAATGAAATTGTTTATTTTGATGAAATTGTTTCATATCATTCATTTTTTGATGAAATTGTTTCATATATTTGTGTTTTTTATGTAGTTTCATTTTTTTTTCATTTCTATGAAATTGTTTCATATATTTTCTCAGTTTGACGAAACTTTTTCGTTTTTACACAAAAGCCACAAATATATGAAACAATTTCATCAAGAAATGAATGATATGAAACACTTTGATCAAAATAAACAATTTCATCAAGAAAACCTATAAAACCCAAAATTTACAAAGTTTACACACATTTAAAGGTTTACAAATTATTATCCCTATATATATATATATATATATATATATATATATATTGGACCTTCAGGATTTATTCCTAACAACGTAAAACCGGATCTTAATTTGCAGGCCAACCTCCATTAGGCCATCCGTAACGCTGCCCTCAAGCCCTCAAGTGCCACATCAGTTTTTCTCCTAACCCTCTTCTCAAACCCTCAACCCCTAAAGTGGCGTAGCGGGAACCCTCAAGCCCTCTTGCCACCTCATTTTTTTTAATTCTTTTATTTATACATTTAATTATTTAACAAAATAAAATATTTATATATTTTTTAATAAATAAAAGTAAGATAAATAATAAAAATAAAAATTCATATCATTCATTAAAAATAAAAATTACAAAATACAAAACACTAAAAAAATAAAAATTACAAAATACAAAATTACCCAAAATTATGTAATTTTTTAATTCTCTCTTTCTTCGCCAAAGTAGCCCTCAAAATATCTCCCGTAAGGTGATCATGCGGGGTTATGAAAAACTCGAAGTCTTTATCAAATCGTTTTTCTCGTTCGATTTCTCGTTCGAGCTCCAACTTATCTCGTTCGAGTTCGAGTGTTTTCATTTTGTACTCCATTGTATCATCAATCTTGTCGTTGAACTTCGTCAACAACTGAGTAACACTTTCGTTCGTATTCGACCCGCTCGTATTACTCGTTGATGTTTTTTTGCCTTGTTTCTCCCGATGGGTCGTTGAAGTTGCTCGACCTCGTTGGCGTCTTCATCGTCATCATCAGAAGGTTTGGTACGTTTTGAACCCCGCGATGAAGTTGTCGTCATCGTTGGAACGGCTCCCCATTTTGGACATTTTTTGAGGACTTCCCAAGCTTGTTCGTGAGTGAAAGCAAACCCAAGTTGTGTTCGGTACCGTTCGTGTGCCGTTCGTGAAATGTCGGCCTCACTCATTCCGCTTGATCTATTAGTGACCAAGTTGTTGTAGATGCCGCCAAAAGAATTTATTCTTTTATTGAGGTCGTTGAACTTGGTGTTGAGGTGATGAGTTGTTCTATAATTTCCGCGACCCATAAAACTAAAGAACACTTGCCCGATTCGGGTCCAAAAATTTTCTACATTTATGTAAATTCAAGTATAAGAATATTAACAAGAATAATAATAATATTAATAATATTAATAATAATAATAATAACAATAATAATAATAATAATAACAATAAAAATATTACCACCGGTTTGTGCGTTACCGACAACGGGGTCCTCCGAAACGTCAACCCACGCCGACACTAACGCGAGTTCCTCGTCTTTACTCCACATCTGTTTGGCGGCTCTATTTTCATATTGTTTGTTTTTTCCTTTTCTCGTTGGTGTCGGGTTTGATGGTTCCGGGATAGATTGTTGTGTGTAGATGAATTGTGGTGTGTGCGGGCTAGAATGTTGGGTTTCCGGAACAATGTCGTCGTCGAGATCGATTGCGGGTGAAGGAAGATTGTAGTTGGCCGGAGTAAAACCTTGTTGAATCAAACCGGGACGTGTAAATTGGTAAGGAAATTGTTGGGGAAATTGTTGGAAAAATTGTGGCGGAAATTGTTGCGAAAATTGCGGATGATAATCTTGTTGTGAAAACGCTTGGAAACCAAGCTCCGGGTCTTCTTGCGGTTGCGGTGTATCCGGTCGGTTACGACGGGATGTAGGTGTTTTGTTTGGATTCATGATGAAATTTGAGAGAGTTTGAGAGAATTTGAGAGAGTTTGAGAGAATTTGAGAGATTTTGGTGTGAAAAATATAGAGTATGGAAGAGAATGAGAGAATGAGAGAGTTGTTTTGTGTGAAAAATAAAATGGGTTTTAGGATTATATATATAGTGTGATTAAATTGAAAAAAAAAGTTTTTTTTTAAAATAGCCGTTGCCAACGTCTTTATTTTCAAATTATATAAAAAAAAGAAAAAAGAAAAGCAATCGGGTTCAACGGGTTTTGGAACCCGGGGCTGGAACCCGAGCCCGAGCCCGCTCCCCCCCGTAGCACAACCCGCTGGAGCCCGCCGAGCCCGCTCCCTAGCCCGAGCCCGAGCCCGAGCATGCTACGGATGGCCTTATTTGGATGTTACAAAGTGTCATTATATATATTAGTATCAAACTCATTAAATTATTTGATGACATGATGTGATATTATATTTGGATAAAATGGCATATTAATGTAACAATGCCATATTATATATTATATCACCGTATGATTAGATTCGATGGTAATATATTTATATATATAAAGGGTTATACAAACCATGTATTTGTTACATCCCTTATAAACCAGTGTTTATATACATATGTGCAAGAATATACATATAATAGACATACATTGGCTCATTTAGTAGACAGCTAGCGAGCAGCAAGCACCTACTCCTATCAAAATGAAAAGCAACAAATGGGATAATACATATATGCATCTTAGATTATGCACACATTGTTCACATATACACATTGGTTTGTAAGGGATGCAACAAATATTGTAACACCCCATATTATTGCTTGTTACTTTTCTGAATAAATAAGACTTTGGGGGCCAAAGTGTGAAACTTGGGACTAAGGTGCCAAGGGGGTGATTTGAGGAAGTTATAATAAGATGAAAAACCCTCATTCTCTTCATTTTGTCGGCTGAGAGAGTGAAGGGAGAGGAGACTCAAAGAATCAGCAATTGAAGGGTTGGAGAAGGAGGAATCCATCAGGAAACTGAAAGAAATCATCAAGGTATAATACTCTTTCCATTTCTTCATCTTCTTGAGTTTTGGGTAGAAAAACTTGAATGGCAACCGTGTTTTCAACTTGTTACTAAAGCTTTGAATTGATTTCAATGGAAATGGAGTGGTTGCTCAGTTTCATGTTAGTTTCCATCATCCTTTTTGTGAACTTACACCATTTCCATGGTGGAATTTGGGTTTTGTCAAAAGTATGATTTTGGGGTTAAAGTGATGAATCAATAAATGGGTTTTGGATGGATTTTGTTAGAGTAGATGATGTTTTTGTGTTTGGGAATTGTGGGGAAAGGTTTAGTTCATCGATTATGTCGTTTGAGAGACTCAAAAACCGTCTTGGGTTGAATTAGGGATGAGAAAGGGCCATTTTCGGCTGAAATGGGAGTGCAGGAGCTGCGCACCAGTGGTGGCGCCAGCTACTGTCCAAAGTCCCGCGCCAGTGGTGCGCCAGTTGGCTAGCGCCAGAACTGGCGCCAACTACTGTTTTGCGTTTCCAACTTTCGTTTCGTGTACTGTTTTGAGGCTAGGATTGTGGTATCACTTAAGGGTTGTTTTGGAGGTTTGTTAAGGATGTTTTGGGATGTAATTAGATGGTTTAACACCTTTCTTATGATGTCAAATTCAGGTGTTCGGTTTGAACTAAAGTGGGTTTTGGAGCGTGTGTCGAGGTGCTAAGGCTAAGGTGAGTTCCCTTACCTTCTTTGTGCAAATGAAACGTTTTGCTAGAAGATTTCATAACTGATTATGGTTTCGAGCATGATGACATGATTAAACATTTTGAAAGGTTTTACTTCACATGACATGGAAATGTGTACTAATGCATGCAAGTTGTTTATTCATTCATTTATACGTAAATGTTGATTGCATGTTCTTGTGAATGATGTTGCTATGTGTGGAGTCGGGTTGTACAGTGGTGTCTGACATGGATGGTTGAGAATCTTCGGTGGACAAGTTAGACCGTGTGCCTCGAATTCGTTTCGTGTGCACATGGATACGGCATTGACCGAGTACCGATAGGATCTACTGTGGATGCCCCAAATGCCGAACCTGGCTTAAGGTGATGAAAGTTGTGACCACTGTGCTATCCCCTTATGTGGAGTCGAGCATCTAAACTGGATTTTCGATTATTTTATAACGGTTAAATGTTTTATACTACTATTTGTGTAGAACAGTTTTAAAGAGGGAATTCACTAGACCTCATGGTCTAACCCTCGCTTTTCAAAAACTAAAACCATTTTCAGGTTAGAGTCTTTATTGGGATTTCATCTGGTGATGATGGAAAGACATGGCACTGTAGAAGAGGCATAGCTTATTAGAGGCTTGTAGCTTACCGTTGGGCTTCCTGTAGCATCTCAGTTGTGAAGGTGTTATCCTCCTGTGAACTTAGAGTAGAGTTAACGTTAATTGTATGCTTGGGGACCATTTTTGGTTGTAATGTTGTCAATTATAGTTTATTTAAATTTGGGTTGTTACAAATGGTATCAGAGCCATAGTTTAAGGGATTTAGGTGACCGAATGGGCCTAAACTTAAACTGTGGTGTAGAGTGAGACACAACTGAGATATAGGAAGCCATTGGGAAAGACCGTAATCATAGGATATCTTGACAATGGTAGTGAGAACCCTCATGTAAGGTAAATTCAAATCTCACCTGGCCAATGCTATTATGAATTTACAGGTGCATGGGTGTAATCAACCTCTATTGTCGGGATGACCAGTGAGTGTGACGGTATGTAGAAAGTTGTAACCTTGCAATTGATAGCAAAAGGCTGATGTGTCATGGGAGATCGCTTATGATGCGATGCTTTTACCTTATAGGAGAAGTGATTTTCGGTATGTCAGTGAGCCGGCTAGGTGTATGATACTTGGAATTGAGGTGTCTACCAGTTGGGATAGGAAGTGTAGACTATACTGGAATCTTGAAAGCTTTAATTCAAGATCGAGTGCAGGAATCTAGCCTTTGACTGTTTAGTCAAGCGGTTTGGTGGCAAGGATAACGAAGGAAAGATATCAGTATTGGATTGGAGTACGTGTAGGAGTAGAAGGTGAGGTAACTGGTCAGTTTGGAAACCGTGTAGGGTGGTCGAACAGGTGGGTTGTAAAACACCTGTATAGCAAAGTTGTTGCAAGAGCGGGAAAGTGACCGTTGGTCAAGTTGAGCGTCAATGATAAGTTGTGGTGAGTATAACAGTTGACCTTGTTAGAGTGAATAGCCTTCAATTGCATATTGAATTTCATGCATTATGTCATTAAATGTGTTACACAAGTTCTTTCATATTAAAGGCATGTACGTGCAAAACAACTTTCCTTGTTTTGGGAAATAAGTTGACGCTCGCAAGTGTGTATTTTTAAAAGTAAAAGACAAACTTGTTTCACTGTACGATAAAGCTTTGAACTTAGTGATCTACGAGTTATTTCACGCTTTTTCTTGTGGAGAGAATCTTCGTTACAAAAATATTGAAAACGTTTTATTTCGAGGTTTTGTTTTATAAACAAAATGAGTATTGACTCGTTATTATCATATAAACGAGTGTTGGAGTTGACTGACCCACTTTGGGTAAGTGATTTCGTTCGGAATTTTCTAGTCGTATTTGAAAGGGTTCCATTGGAGATAACCGTTGTGTCGGCATCGATTTGGATGGACAAGGTTGTGAATTATCGTAAGGTTGCCTGTGAGCGATCCTTGCAGTCGTTGCATTTTACTATTCATCTTGAGTGGTGTTGTATCATGCATACTCAAGCTTGTTTTATGAATGTGTATCTATTGCGTTTTTAAAAAGTGTGCAAAATGATTTCAATCGTTGTGTCATCGTGCATGAAGACTATGAACTCGCTTGGTCGGGGAGGGTATTACGATTGAGGTTGAGGAAAGGCTTTGGGAGTTGAATTGTCAGTTGAATAAGATGTGGTCGAGTTATGACCTTAGTGTTTCCGTTAGAGGAGGTGGGTGAATACCGGGAGTCTCGGGCAGTGAACTCGGAATGTTGGTATGATTGTAGTTGAACTATTGCTTGGTTATGTGAGAATAGTTTTAATTGCGGTGAAATTTGAAATGGTCAAAGTGTTTCTGTTGGTGGAATGGTAATAAGTAGCGTTACGTTACTTGATGTAATGATATCGGCTTTGAGTCAGAATACTGAGATGGTTTGGTAATTAGATTTTGCGCTAAGAAAGGTCTTGTGTTTTTCTCAAGTGAGAACGGTGGGGTATAAATTGGTTATGATGCGTTGGACGAAGTGGGTTTCGTTAGGAATCCTGGATTGCCGGGAAGAAATGGAATCATCATGTAGCCCATTAATACGGAGGTTTGCGACTGTTTAACATGTCCCAAGTTGGAGGTTTTGCCAGGAGATTGAAACTTGAGAAATGAACCCGTGGTGTGTGAACGGATGAGGTCGTCCGAAAATGCGTAAATGATATGGTGTAGGAGCACCTAGTGAGGGCATTAGGAGAATGGAAGATCACCAATGTGGATGTGATGTCCATTGAGGTTTTGATGATTCGCTTATGCGTAAGGTGTTTAGCACAGCGGAGATAGATCGCGAGGAGTTGGCGAGAAACGAGAACTTGTTCGAGGAGTTAGGAGAGTAGATTCCTTCGGGAATCCCTGTCTGTCGTGAGGTGGCTAGACATTAGCATGTCGATCGTCTTTGTTGAAAGCAATGGCCGTTCTGTTGGATGGTTGTCAGGAGGCTGGTATTGGAGAGGTAACTATAATGCGTTTATCTTGTTGAGTTTTTCTTGCAAAGATGTAAGAAGTTGTTCGGAGAAAGGTGTGTATCCGGCATGCCGCTGGACCATCCTGTACGAGTGTTACAAAAGTGAAAGATCGTGGATTGCATAAGTGATTTCCCTTAGGGTTTGATGATCCATATAAGAACGAAATGTTTAGTGTAATCGAAGCGGGTGTGCATTGATTAGATAATCTTGACATGTGGTTAGTCTAGACCCGGGAAAGGCAAAGTCGGGAAACGGTTTTACTTCAAATGAAATTGTGTTGTGGGTGGCATGAAGGAAGTAATATCTTTTGTGTGTGTAAAGGCATCATGATAGCTTGTTTGCAATGTGGTCGCGTGGTGCGATAGTGGTGTGAGGAAGTTGTGGCGCTTTGTACCGAAGGAACGTGTAAGTCATAGATGTAATGGTGGTTTGTCGTGATGTTGAAGTATGCATAGGTGACGAGTATGCTCGATTGAGGTGTAGGGATTTTCAGGCAGGGTACGTTTATGCTATAAGAGATCCGGAAATTGAGTTGTGGTTGGCGACTGGATAAAAGGAGAACCCTTGTTCTTCTCGATCCCATTGGATTTTTTGGTGAAGTTTTCATACTTCACTTGATTGTCGAAGAGGATGTTGTACCCGTTAAGTTGTGGTGTTTCGATACGAAGTTTAGTCAGGAGCGTCGAAGTATTCCGTGGGTGTAAAGAAATACAATGAGTGGGTCGGCTGTGTTGGAAAGTTAGGAACTCTTGGTAGTTCTTGGTGCTAAGTCCTTTACGAGAACTTGGCTAAAGGTCTTGACTGATGATTTTGGAGAAACCGTTCTTTTGGACTGTAGTGGTGTGTGATGGGCGTTCCGTGCAAGCACGAGAGAAAATGATGACGGTATGACAGATCAAGTATAGACAGGCTTGCGGTAAGAAGATGTCATGAGACACTGGAAAGGCGGACTATAATTAAAGTACTATTATTTGAAGGGCATAAGAAAAGGGGATCGCTGTGTATGTCATGGTTAAAGAGTTGAGAAAGCTAAGTTCGTGCGACCGGTCTAAAAACTGGCTCGTGTTAGCGAACCATTCTTTTAAAGCATCTTTAATGTTGTCAAGTTAGAATGGAAACAGGTGGTCGAATGTGGTGCCCTGGTTGAGAGACCTTGGGATCAGATTCGGTATTGTCGGGGAGAATGTTTCACGTGAGCGTGTCGTTCAGTACTCGATTAATTGGAATAGTTTAAGTGAGCTTGGTCACTCCTCCTTGTGAGAGGGCAAGTGAATTTTGGCGGGAGTTCCTAATTAGTGGAATCATTAGGTGGATGTTGTAAGAAACATAAATGTGCGTCCGTAAGGTTGGATCAGCTTGAGTGAGCGGATTATGCGGCTGTTAAGCTGTGCAAGTCTTCTTCATACAATTCTGTATGAAAGCGGGATATGTCGTGATCTTTGATTGGTAACTGTTGTTGCATGTATGATTCAGTGTGGTTTCAGGAAATGCTATTTGTGCCAGACGAACGCTATATTGGCGGGATTGCGAATCTTTCTTTTCTTTTTGAAATAAATGTTATTCGATGGGGAGAATACGGTAGCGATATGAGGACGATCTTGTGTGATGTCGACGAGGGGAGTGGTTAGTCTCTGTATAGAGATTCGGGTTGTTGCGGCATTGACTTCAGTAGAGTCGCTTTCTTTTAAAGAGAGTATTTTGGAGTGAGTAGTATGATTGATCGAAGAGATTGCAAGTGTGTATGGTTTGGCATTGTACCGACCTGAGAATGTGGTAGTTGGCCGAGGAGCGATGTCAAAAAAATGCTGTACGTTGTCGGTTCTGATCAGAAATTGATGGATAAGTGAATGGGACTAGAACGATTGGATTGAAAAGTATGAGTATTTTCAATCTCAAGTCGGGGAAAACATCCCCAGGGATTGGAGTAGTGTGTTTCAAGAAGAAATTGAGTTGGGCCACACTGTAATGGATTAATGGCAGTTATAGAAAGAATTGGAGAGATAATGTATGAGTTAATTGCACTCGGTGAAGTTATGGAATGTTCATGGTGTGTTCCAATCCTTATTGTAGAGAGTGTTGGTTGGAAAGCAGTATGGTGTATCTTCGCAAGCTATGTGAATAATTGAGGAGTCGAATTTTGTCGTATCGTTGGAAACAATCGTTGGGCAAGGTAAGAATTTGAAGTCAGAAGTTAACTCCAACTTTCAGCATGTGTCCGGCAATGGAATTCCGAGGACGGAATTCTAAAAAGGGGGAGGTGATGTAACACCCCATATTATTTCTTGTTGCTTTTCTGAATAAATAAGACTTTGGGGGCCAAAGTGTGAAACTTGGGACTAAGGTGCCAAGGGGGTGATTTGAGGAAGTTATAATAAGATGAAAAACCCTCATTCTCTTCATTTTGTCGGCTGAGAGAGTGAAGGGAGAGGAGACTCTAAGAATCAGCAATTGAAGGGTTGGAGAAGGAGGAATCAATCAGGAAATTGAAAGAAATCATCAAGGTATAATACTCTTTCCATTTCTTCATCTTCTTGAGTTTTGGGTAGAAAAACTTGAATGGCAACCTTGTTTTCAACTTGTTGCTAAAGCTTTAAATTGATTTCAATGGAAAAGGAGTGGTTGCTCAGTTTCATGTTAGTTTCCATCATCCTTTTTGTGAACTTACACCATTTCCATGGTGGAATTTGGGTTTTGTCAAAAGTATGATTTTGGGGTTAAAGTGATGAATCAATGAATGGGTTTTGGATGGATTTTGTTAGAGTAAATGATGTTTTTGTGTTTGGGAATTGTGGGGAAAGGTTTAGTTCATCGATTATGTCGTTTGAGAGACTCAAAAATCGTCTTGGGTTGAATTAGGGATGAGAAAGGGCCATTTTTGGCTGAAATGGGAGTGCAGGAGATCCGTGGCAGTGGTGGCGCCAGAACTGGTGCCAGCTACTGTCCAGAGTCCCGCGCCAGTGGTGGAGCCAGTTGGCTAGCACCAGAACTGGCGCCAACTACTGTATTACGTTTCCGACTTTCGTTTTGTGTACTGTTTTGAGGCTAGGATTGTGGTATCACTTAAGGGTTGTTTGGGGGGGTTTGTTAAGGATCTTTTGGGATGTAATTAGATGGTTTAACACCATTCTTATGACGTCAAATTCAGGTGTTCGGTTTGAACTAAATTGGGTTTTGGAGCGTGTGTCGAGGTGCTAAGGCTAAGGTGAGTTCCCTTACCTTCTTTGTGCAAATGAAACGTTTTGCTAGAAGATTTCATAACTGATTATGGTTTCGAGCATGATGACATGATTAAACATTTTGAAAGGTTTTACTTCACATGACATGGAAATGTGTACTAATACATGCAAGTTGTTTATTCATTCATTTATACGTAAATGTTGATTGCATGTTCTTGTGAATGATGTTGCTATGTGTGGAGTCGGATTGTACAGTGGTGTCAGACATGGATGGTTGAGAATCTTCGGTGGACAAGTTAGACCGTGTGCCTCGAATTCGTTTCGTGTGCACACGGATACGGCATTGACCGAGTGCCGAGGGGATCTACTGTGGATGCCCCAAATGCCGAACCTGGCTTAAGGTGATGAAAGTTGTGACCACTGTGCTATCCCCTTATGTGGAGTCGAGCATCTAAACTGGATTTCCGATTATTTTATTACGGTTAAATGTTTTATACTACTATTTGTGTAGAACTGTTTTAAAGAGGGAATTCACTATACCTCATGGTCTAACCAACGCTTTTCAAAAACTAAAACCATTTTCAGGTTAGAGTCGTTCTTGGGATTTCATCTGGTGATAATGGAAAGACGTGGCGCTGTAGAAGAGACATAGCTTATTAGAGGCTTGTAGCTTACCGTTGGGCTTCCTGTAGCATCTCAGTTGTGAAGGTGTTATCCGCTGCGAACTTAGAATAGAGTTAACGTTAATTGTATGCTTGGGGACCATTTTTGGTTGTAATGTTGTCAATTATAGTTTATTTAAATTTGGGTTGTTACAAATATATGGTTTGTATTTGATTTGTATCCTCTCTCTCTCTCTGTATATATATATAGGTTCAGGATCAGGGGAAAACATCAATAAAATGGAAAACTGAAGAACACTGTGGTAACTCTTCATCTGAACGGTATGCACTTGTGCATTACCTGTATGCACAAGTGCATACCGTCCAGATAAAGGGCCATCAAAGTGTTCTTTAGTTTTCCCTTTTTTAGCTTTTCCCCTGAACCCTCTCTCTCTCTCTCTCTCTCTATATATATATATATATAGAGAGAGAGAGAGAACGATAATCAAATGAGAACCACAAATATGTTACAAACCCATGAGAACCAATATAAAAATATTTTTTAACATGATTTTTTTCCATTAAAACCTATGATTTAAGATATTGTTTCACATATGTTCGTGTTCACCTTGTAGAAATATTCACGTGGAAAAAGAATTTTGATTCATCTAGTGAAATGAAAAATACACGTACAAAATATTCAGATGGTAAAACAAATCCATGTGAAACTATCATATTATGGAACAAATATATGTGAAGCAAAATATATTAAATCCTAGAATTTTATGAAAAAATATTGTTATATCGGTTCTCACGGGTTTGTAACATATTTGTGGTTCTCATTTGATTTAACCCCATATATATATGAAATGAGAATTCGGTAGTTTGTGATAACCGTGAGATCTAATGTGAGCCAAGCATTTAATTTTATTGATTTTTTTTAATAATTAAATATGAAATGGTATCTTGGTAATTTAGGGGGCGTTTACCAACTCTTACCGGGGAAGTATTGTCCGGTTAAGAGTGTTGTCCGGGTAAGACTGCTTACCAAGTGTTTTTTGGGTAGCACTTTGTTATTACCAGATCCGTGCAACGAAATAAGAAATCAAAATAATAAACAGTATGCGTAATGATTTCAACTGGTCATCCCTGTCATTCACTTTCAGAGAGAATTTACAATAAAGTTCAGAAAGCTAAAGAGATGATTAGCTTGTTTTCCAAGCTAATCAACATTAAATACAATGGGCCCGTGGTTAACAAGCCCACGACCCGTTCACTAAAAGGCTCAAATTGAATTAATACAAAACAACCCTTGAACTTTAAATCAACATTAAAACCTGCCCTAACAATCTCCCCCTTTGATTTGAAGTTCGAGTTGGCGCTCTAGATCTCTCCAGTTGAAGACATATCTTTTGCGGAGCGCGAAGTGTACCTCGAACAATCTGATGGCGCGGCGATAGTCGATGCGATCTTCAATCATTTCCAAGGCATTCCGAGCAGTTACTTCATTTGGATTCGGAACATAAGAATACCTTGGATTCTCAGACTCGTGCTGAATAATCTTTCGAAGAGCATCTATGACCTTTAGGAGCGTGCCGTCGCAGAATCTTTCCACCTGACTGAAACGCATAAATTTCTTCTCTTTTTGCTCGTTGAGGTAAACAATCCCGAATTCTGGTTCCAGAAGCATAGCGTTCTCGGGATACATGTTTAACTCAGGTGCTTTCAGATTCGGCTTGATCATATTTATCTTTTTCGCCTTGTTCTCGATAGCCATTTGGAAGTCCGTTAGATAAGACATCATGATGGTGCGGACCAGGTATCGACGAACAGCTTCGAGTGCCTTTGTAATTTCTAGCGGTCGGATGGTTCTTGTACGTAAGTCTTTCAGAATAACCAGAAAGTCGAGTGGTCGGAGGTTCTTGAAATCAGCTTCTGAAAATTTCCATTCGTTCCCATCTTCACGTCGAACAATGAAAACTGGGTAGACGATCCTCATAATACGTCTTGAATAAATACTGATTACCTCTGTGATTCAAAGTTTGGTTCTGACCTGGTTGACTGGAAGACACCGTTGCATTGTGCTGATATATCGGCGTTGAAATTCTGGGTCAAGGTTGTAGATACCCAGACAGAAGGTCGGCTCGATCTGGCGAAGCTTGTGGACGAACAACTTTTTCAAAGATTCCTCGAGATGAGGGATTAGTACCATGATCTTCTCCTAACGAATTTGTTGTTGTTGAGGAGGAGGAGGAAGATCAGAAGATTTCGTGGGAGGAGTAGTTGTCGGAAGATCGAAAGTAGTAGACTCGGGTCTTGTTGATGGTGTTCCAGCGGGTTGAGCATAGTGAACGGGGGATGCTCCATATAAATTTTGGAGCAGGAACTGATCGTAGTCAATATTGTCGTCCTCATCAGTAGGGAAGACCAAATTTACCTGGAGATTTACGGCACTGGCGGCTTTTTCGTACCATGCGTCTTCGGTCTCCAGGTTGGTCTCACACTCTGGATCTATCATGTCCAGTATCGGCCTGTCTAACGAGTCAAAATCGACCAGTTCCTGTGTTAAACCCTCGGGCTTTTCAACCGTCGGGTCTTCTTCATCTGAAATCTCCATATCTATGACCATATCTGCTAGTGGCAACTCGGCTTCGGGTGCTTCTGATGTAATTGCCGCAGTTGGGGGTTCCTGTTGAACCACTGTTGTAATTTCGGCAGTCATGATCTGGGCGGTCTCGGTTTGGCGTAGACGCTTCTCCCCCTCATGGTGATCATGATCATCCTGGTCATCGTGCTTGCGTTTGAGACCGCCGGCGTGACTCTTACAAGTGTCTTCTAGTGAGCGGACCCTCTCAGATAGCGTGGCGAGCGCTTTGTTGTAGTCATTGAGGGTCAAGTCGATGGAGTCAAGACGAGAGGTAATGGATGAAGGCGGGGCAGTGACCTGTGATCGGAGAACGGAGATCAGGTCTGCTTCGGTAGATGCGGTGGTGTCGGATTCCTGGAGCAGTTGGGCCAACAACATCGTCTTCAAGGTCTCCACCGAATAGATTGGTTGCTGTTGAGTTGGTGGAGGTACGGAGACGGTTTTGGATTCGACGACGTGGCCCTTTCCTTTGATAGCACGCATCGCTTTGGCAAGTTCAGCGGCCACATGTTGATGCATGTGTTGCTCCATATCCTGGCGGACAGCCTTAAGGGTGCTGTCCAGGGACCCTTGTGACACAAAGTCGGGTAAATTAACCCCGGGATCACTTAGATTGCCCGTTGAGGCGTCTACCACAGGGGTAGAGCCACCTACGTTAACAGTTGGCGTGATGTTAGCTGTGGTAGGATTTCCCGCAGATCCTTGTGTTTCACCAAGAGGTGAAGACACTACGGTGGTTCCGGTCGAGTCACGAAGAGCCTCGACTTGGTGTTGTACCTCTTCAAGTGACCTAGCCAAAGATTGATCTATTACAAGTGGCTCTAGACTCGATGGTGCACGAAATGAAGTTGAGACCGGGGGTTGCTGGTCTCTTATTTCAACACCAGCACTCTCCGAATGAGAGGCCGGTGGAAGTTGTGCTTGTTCCCCGTGTAATATTGAAACATCCGTCTGTTGTGAGACGGATGAGTGGATAAGGGGGTCGTGCAATTGCTCCGCTGGGTCCACAGAGTCTTCTTCAATACCCCGTCCCAACAAATGAGACGGGATAGCAGATGAGGCTACCCGGATATCGCTCGTTTGGGGTCGCTCATGAGCCTCTTTTTCTTTACGGCTCGTTCTTTCCTGGTTCAACTTTGAACGCAGTTCTCTCCGCCTCGCATGATCTAACTCCTCTACTTGTTCTCCCTCAGACGTCCTAATAATAGGTCCGGTTCCAGTTTGAGAAGGTGAGTCAAAAGAGATTCCACCAGTGTAATAATCTGGGTTGGGTCCGATGCCGTGAGGAATGTGTTTCAGGCGAATAGAACGGTCGGTATCGGAGTCTGTGGAGTCAGAAACCACGTCTTCAACTTGGTGTGATGGGGAAGGGGGTTCAGGAACATATGGTTCGGTCGAGTGGTGTAATCTCGGTCTAGAGGATGGACCAGTTTGGGCTGAGTTGGAACCGGGTTGCGATTCCACTGCACCACCTACTCTCGTTTCCCTTCCTCTCACAACTAACGTTCCCCGCCCGACAGCACCTGCTTGTCGGGCCCTTCCACCTCTTACTCTCGAACCCTCACGTCTCTCGGGTTTAAGTCCCTGGGCAGGTCCCTCCGGCTCTGGGTGGACCATGGGATTTCCTAACGCTCCCCTATATGCTACTACCCCTGGTGCAGTGGGATCGGCAATGGCTAGTAGTGGTTCAGGGATGGGCATGGCTACCGCATCAGATGGATTACGTATAACCATGAACTGTAAGTGGTGATGGGGACATACCGGATGGTTCTGGCAGCGAGTAATGGCAAGATTCGCGTCCATGTGTTGACGCACAGCAAGCGAAAGGAAACGCGGATATGGAAGAAACCTTTTCTGTTTGGACCCTCCGATGTGGCGAATAGCGGTGACGAGCTCCCTCCAGATGATCATTGCGAAGTCGATGTGGCGGTTATAGCACACAACATGAACTAGGCGAAGGAAGTCGCCGGTGCACTGATCAATACCTCTCCATCGCGAGGAAAGACATCGGTTTAGGATCGTAAAGAGGGTGTACCATATTGGAGCTAGGTACTTGTGATTGAATGCGGACGACTGGTTGAGGTCATGGTTGTAGCAAAGTGCGCGGATTTGAGCGCAAAGTGTGTCATCATTTACGGCAGGATCATACCGTTCATGATTGTTGGCGGTGGCCTCCGGAAGGGATAGAAGACGGCGGAATGAGTCCGGTGTGAGCATGAAAGGATGGTTATCGATCTGAGCGGTGATCGACTGCGAGTTACCGGCTGTGACGACTCGGGCGGTGAGCCATACCTGCAGAACGTACAGGACTGGGACATCGGCTGTGCTGGTGAGGGCCTCACGGAGAGGGTGATTCATGAGAATGTCTAGGAGCACCCGATGAAGTGGTTGAGGTCTGAACAGTGTCGAGTCCAGGTGGTGATTGTTGGCCTCCAGTTTAGTGCCATGGTCAGGGTCAACCAAGGCAGCATCTGCTTCGTCGTCACTGATATCCTCCTCTTGAGGTATTTGCTCTTGAGGAGGCGGTTGTCGGTCTCCTTGTTGTTCGGGACGAGGTTGTTGTTGATCCGCCATAGATAATTTGTAAAATAACAGCACAGTTAGTAAAGAAGGCGGATAAACAGGTGTCAGCGCGTACCTTTGCTGTGAGTGGCTCAATCTGAGACAGATCGAGGACTGGTTGTAACATAACAGGTACTGAATTGGACACGACAGGGGTATCCGGATAAGGACAGTGAAGCAACCAAAGAAACCGGAGAACACAATGTTTCCGGATAGCAATTGTCCGGATAAGAGAATGTCCGGATAACCCATACTATCTGGATAACAACAGTTACCGGATGAAGGGGGAGTATCCGGATAAATGAAGCAATCCGGACATGAGGTTCGACAGATTTCCGGATAAATGTTCCTGGATACATGAGTTTACCGGATAACTGTAGAGTCCGGACACCAAACTACCCGGTAGTTGAACTTACCGGAAACCCTTAGGTTTCCGGACAACTAGGTCTCCGGGTGATGGTACTGTCCGGATAGAGCATCATGGCCTTGAAGATGTCCGGACACGACGAATGTGTCCGGACAATGACTCAGTTGGTCAATGTGCCAAATAAGAGATCCCACGCTAGTGCTAGGGTGCGTAAGGGATGTCCAGAGGCAAATATTAGCTTAATGGAGTGTGGACAACCCTTGAATCGTATCCATTGAAACGAAAAACGACGAAAAACCCTTAAGGGTTTCGGTTACTGTGGGATCGACCCAATCAGGGGTCGGTTTGTAGTGCAAAGTGTGTGAAACGCGCAGATAGATGACTAGAAGTGACAATCGAGGAACATACCTGAATATAGGGACTAAAAACACCGTGAGTGGGGCGAGTCCGAGGGAGAGAGAAAGTCGGCGAGGGTTTAAGGGTTTTAGGGCGAATATCCGAATAAAGAGAAACAAATGGAGTCCGGGTGGCTTATATAGCCGGATGGTATCCGGATTCTTGGCCGACCCGGATTCATACCGAGTCCGGATACGGTCCGGAAACCTTGGGGTTTCCGGATACTGTCCGGAAACCTTGGGGTTTCCGGATACTGTCCGGATAACTTCAACCGGTCCTTTTCCTTGGAATTTTGCAGAAATCTGAACCGGAAGATGACTTTCTCTCGCTCCCCCTCAAACTGAGCATGGGGATTTATCGCTCCCCCTCGGATAATGACTATAACACACACGCAGGAGTGCCCACACACACAAAAACTTTTGACTTTCTAAGAAAAACTGTGTGTGACGCTCCCCCTCAACAGGTGAAAAAACGTACCTGATACCGCATCGTGCTCCCCCTGAACACAAGAACATATGGTGAAAGCACAGATATAGTGAACGAAAATTCAGACGACAGAATGAAAGAAAAGAAACACACGAAGAAAGAAACATACACGAAATCTACCTAATAAATACAGAGACTATGGTCTAACTGTGTAGCTAAGACAAGCAGAATACATGTGCGAGAAAGTGTATGCTCAGTCATCAGGAGTGAGAACACCGGATGAGGAGTATACAGTTGCTCGTAGATGTATGGAACTTGTAAGAGGCACACATTCGGATTAAGTCTTCAGATTTAGCATACCTAGCTTGAACACAAGAATTTTGAAACGTTTTTCGTCCAAGGCTTTGGTAAATAGGTTTGCTAACCGATGCTCAGTATTTACGAAGTAGAGTTCGACTGTACCTCTTTCGACGTGATCCTTAATAAAATGATACCGAACGTCGATGTGCTTCGTCTTGGTGTGTTGGACCGGGTTGCTTGATATCGCAATTGCGCTCTTCGAGTCACAGTAGATCGGGACTTTGACATACGTAAAGCCGTAGTCTTTGAGTTGTGTCCTCATCCAGATTACTTGGGAACAACAACTTGTGGCGGCTACATACTCCGCCTCAGCAGTTGATGTTGAAACACATTGTTGTTTCTTCGAAGCCCAACTTACCAGGCTATCTCCCAAGAACTGAATGTGTCCCGAGGTGCTCTTGCGGTCCAACATGCATCCTGCGTGATCCGCATCAGAGTAAGCGGATAGGCCAAAACCTGTCTCTTTCTGGTACCAAAGGCCAAGATCAGCACTACCACATAAATAACGAAAAATTCGTTTAACAGCATTGTAATGAGACTCTTTAGGGTTTGACTGATAACGGGCGCAAAGAAACGTCGAAAACATGATGTCCGGTCTACTGGCAGTTAGGTACATTAAAGAACCGATCATTCCCCGACACAATTTGGCGTTGACAGCCTTTCCGTTAGGATCGGCGTCAAGCTTTGTATTGGTTGCCATGGGAGTTTTCATTGGTGAGGACTGGTCCAATTGGAATTTCCGAAGAATATCCCGAATGTATTTGGACTGGTTTATGAAAATTCCTGTCGACAGTTGTTTAACTTGAAGACCAAGGAAAAAATTCATCTCACAAAGCATACTCATTTTAAAAAAATTCCCCATGAGAGTGGCAAAGTTCTTTGCATATAAAGGACTAGTAGAACCGAAAATGATGTCATCGACATATACCTGGACTAGAATTATGTGGCCCTTTTCGTTCTTGATAAACAGTGTAGAATCAATTGTACCTCGAGTGAACTCGGCTTCTAAGAATAACTTTGATAGTGTGTTGTACCATGCTCGCGGTGCTTGTTTCAAGCCGTATAGCGCCTTGTCTAAGATGTAGACATGATCAGGCTTCGAGTCATCCACAAATCCGTCGGGTTGCGACACGTAAACTTCTTCTTGGAGGTCACCGTAAAGAAAGGCCGTCTTCACATCCATTTGGAAGACTGTGAAGTTCTTGTGCGCGGCATAAGCGAGAAACATACGGATTGCTTCGATTCGTGCTACCGGAGCATAGGTCTCATCATAGTCGATCCCCTCTTGTTGTCGGTACCCTTTGGTCACAAGACGCGCCTTGTTGCGAACAACGATACCATCTTCGTCCTTTTTATTTTTGAAGATCCATTTGGTGCCGATTACCGTCTTGTGCTTAGGACGTGGAACCAGTCGCCATACCTTTAGAGCCTCAAATTGATTTAGCTCTTCTTGCATGGCGATTATCCAGTCTGGATCTTCGAGCGCTTCGCGTACGTTCGTCGGCTCAATCTTGCTCAAGAAGCCGGAGAATAGGCAGAAGTTGGCGGAAGCGCCTCGTATACGAACAGGAGTCAAGGGATCACCGATGATCTGATGTAGAGGATGGGCCTTCGTCCATTTGGTGGAGTGCGGAAGCGGCTGCTGGGTAGAATGAGATGTGTCCGGATCCACGTACGAACCTGATGGAAGGTCTTGAACTTGTTCAAGAGTAGCAGTCGTGTTTCTTGGAGGAAGTGGGGGAGGATTCGTTGATGGTTGAACAACTTCTGGTTCCGAGGAGTTCAGAGGTTGAGCATCGGTTGTGGCAGATGAAGAATCAGTAGGAGCGATCTCCGAGAGTATGGGTTCCTCGGGGGGGGGGGGGGGTTACCGTACCAGGTGCATGCGTATCTGATGATGACGGTTGAGCTGTCTCTATAGATGTTGACGGCGTACTCATAGAAGAAGGCGGACCGGATAGAGCGGCTGATTCCTCATTGCGAGCAGCTTCAAGTCGCGGTTGCGCTGAGACAGGAGCAGAAGAGTTAAGTATGTCATCATAAAAATATTGAAATAGTAAATCTAAATCAGAAGAGTCAGCATTCGAGGAAGATGCATGATTTGGATTTACTGTAGCTTGTGCAGATCCTGAACTCGAGGGTTCAGAAGCTAGCACTCTAGTTAAACCGGGTTCTGAACTGAGTTGTTCAGAAGCCAAATCTGCGGCTTCGTCGAATGTCACGTTTATGCTTTCAACAACGGTTTTGGTCCGTTTATTGTAAACGCGATACGCCTTAGCCTGCATGGAGTATCCAATAAAAACTCCTTCGTCCGCCTTGGGGCTAAATTTGCCGAGATCATCCTTGTCATTCAGCACATAGCACGAGCATCCGAAGGCGTGAAAGTAGCCGATGGTAGGAACATGATTATTCATGATCTCGTACGGCGTCTTGTTGAACCGCTTGAGAAGGATAGAGCGGTTTTACGTGTAGCATGCCGTAGACACCGCTTCAGCCCAGAGATACATCGGTAGATTTGCTTGGGCAAGCATTGTGCGGACATCTTCAACGAGAGTACGATTTCGTCTTTCTACCACTCCGTTTTGTTGAGGAGTGCATGCGGCAGAGAAGGTGTGTGTGATGCCCACTGACCTCAGATAGTCATCCACCTTTTGATTCTTAAACTCCGTCCCGTTGTCAGTTCTGATGGACTGAACGTGTTGAAGCTTGTTCTGCTGGACAGTCTTCAGGTGATCAATAATGAGCTCCGGAGTTTCGTCCTTCGAGCGTAAGAACATCACCCAAGTGTAGCGTGAGTAGTCGTCCACCATCACAAGCACGTATTTGCGCCTATTGATGCTCGGAACACGCATTGGACCACACAAATCCATATGAATGAGTTCGAGGGTCCGGGACGTGCTCGGAGTTGCCTTCGGCAGATGTGATGCGCGCTTCATCTTTCCCTTTTCGCATGCCCCACAGAGACGATCCTTCACGAACGGAAGTTGGGGCACGCCTCTGACGTGTTTGCCTAGCACCAGTTGATTGATACTTCTGAAGTTGAGGTGCGGGAGACGTCTATGCCAGAGCCAAACTTGATCAGAGTCGGCTTTTGACAAGAGGCAGACAGGTTTGTCGGATTTGAGTGCTGCTAGGTCAATGGTGTAGAGATTGGTCTTTCGAGCCCCAACGAGTAGCTCTTCTCCGTCGTTGTTGAGGATTCTACACCTTGTGGCTTTAAAGCTGACCTCGAGATCCTTGTCGCAGAATTGACCGATGCTGAAGAGATTGTGTCCTAATCCTATGACGTGGGATACCTTCTTAATTTTTATCTTGTCTTGTACGATGTCGCCGTAGCCCACGATCGGCGACTTCTCGTTATTCCTAAATCTCACGTGTCCGCCGTATTCTTCTTTGTAGTTTGCGAGAAGCTCCCTCCTTCCGGTCATGTGCTTGTAGCATCCAGAATCTAAGTACCACACATGACCGTGCTGCAAAACAAGATTAGTGTTGTTTAGGTACCCAAATTTGTTTGGGTCCTGGAGGGTTAGGTTTGGCACCGTTTGTGGAAGCTTGCTTTGTTCCATCTTTCCTTTTAGGTGTAAGATTTACACTGTTAGAGGGAACTGGTTTTCGCACGTGGTTCCTCTTAGGTGCAGTGTGTGCACCTTTTTGAGGAACAGGTTTTGTAGCAGCTTTCCATCTGGGTGTCGGTTTAACCCCAGTAGGAGCAACTCGTGTAGGAATGGGGTGAGTCTCCCGCTGTGGTTTAACCTTATGATTGGTACCCCTTTTGAAATGGTGTTGTTGCATATTATTATGGGGTTTGCGCTTATGAAATAGGTTACCAACAAAGTAAGGCGTATACCAATCATTATTGTGAATATCGTCAAACTCATTCCAACCACAATTAGAACAACATAAACAATCATGCGATAACTGAATCAATTGATTAAGAGAGTTAACTTTAACGGGAAAAGAAACATCAAAATGGTTCCAATGATTCCAAGCATAATTGTCTTTGTCTATTCTAGAATTGAAAACAAGTGGGGAAGACTTTGACGCATCCTTCTCGACAGATTCCCTCTTTAGCCACTTTGGTGTTTCTTTATTAGCGCGACCATTTTTATCTGAAACAACAAGGATAGTATGATCAGTGACTTTTGAGGAAACAGGAGTCTTAGTGGTCGGTCGTTCGGTCTTTTGCTTCGGCTGTGACTGTTTTTGAGAATTGGAAACATTTTTAAGAATCTTGATCACAGTCAGAGTCTTGGGTTGAGAACAGTCGCCCTTTAGAAAATTGACCGGACGATTAACCACTGGAGACAAAAAATCAGGTTGAGTTGGAGAAATAGTAGTGTTGGCAGTCAATGGTCTGGTCGCTTGCCTTGGCTGTGATTGCCTTTTGGAAACAGGTTTCGAGGTTGGTTTTGACTGGGAAATCTTGATCACAGCTGAGGCCTTTGTTTGAGAACAGCTTTCTTTTAAAGAATTAACCGGATGATTGACCACGGGGGATAAAAAATCAGTGTGACTTGGAAGAGGTTTGTCGAAGGGAAACGAATCAAACTCTTCTTCACTGTTACCTTCGGAGTTCATGTACTCTGAAAAATTGATCTTGGGAAGTACTGGACTTGGATCAGGTGAGGAAGGCGAGGAACTCTTTACGCTTGAGTGTTTTGGGGAATTTGGTGCGGAAGCTAAGAAAAAATCAGAGTTTAAATTCCATAAAACACTCTCGTCTTGAGAATCTTGATCGTCTTGTGTTGAAAAAGTTTTTCCTAAGAAGGCTTTACACGAAGACGTGTCCGATGAGCTAGAAGAAAGTTCGGGTGAAATCGTCTTTTCAGATTGGAGTTGGTCAAACTGCTCTTGGAGTTGACCTTTACTCACTTTCTCTTGCATCACTTCTGTTGCCAAAGCGGACAGTTGTGACGTGAGTCGATTGATTTCAAACCGAAGGATTTCCTGTCCTTCATCAGACACATTTTCGGTTTTGACTGATTTTAGATTCTCAAGCTTTGTAAGTAAAACTTGCTTTTCCATTTGAAACATTGACCTTTCTTTTTCAATGGACTCCTCCAACTCAACTATCTTTGCTTCCAAGATGAGAGGGGGAACATAGAGTTTAAACTCATCCGTCTCAGTCTTGGTAGCAGGTGCTAGATCCTCATCCTTTTTGGAGGAGTCCTTGGGTGTAACTACCTTGTAGGGGTCAAAGTAGTCATTGGAAAGGTACTTTTTGTCCTTTTGATACGAGTAGTTTAAAGGTTCATAACAAAATGGAAGTTGAATTCCTCGTTTTTGTGAGCGTTCATGTTCCTCGGTTTCCTCCTCCTTTTCTGGTTCAAGAGGGCCAGTCCATTGAATTGCGTATTCTGGGTATTTTTTATCTAACCCATAGCACGCAAAATCATATAAAGTTGGAACTTGATATCTTCCCTTTTGTAAGTAGTGTGGGTTATCATATCCGATTCCCCACTCTTTGTTGAAGTACGTGAACTCTTTGGGTTTGTTCAAAAAAAATGGTTTGATCAGTTTGACCTCTTTTGTGGAGTTTGGTTTCGAGGTCAAGAATTTTAGTAACAAACTCTTTGTGCTGAATTTGAAGAGAAGAGCATTGATAAACAATTTCTTCTTTCTCATTCTTGCACTGATCAAACTGACGCTGAAGATCAGATAATTTGGCTCTTAAGTCTTTAGGTGCTAATGACAAAATTTTGCATCTATCAGTTAAATTAGCACAATCAAACTTATATTTCTCTGTTTTTCTCTTTTGAACATCAAGCTTTTCATTTAGTGACCTAATTTCAAGCTTTTGTTGTTTAGAGGTGGCCTGGAAGGAATTTGCCTGATCAGTAAATACTTGCATTTTATTCAAGAATTCGGGTTGGCAAGAATCACATACCTGACTTGTAGGAGCCGTTTCTTCTTCGGCGGAGGAGTGATATCCCATGAAGGCATCAGCAGCATCAAAATTGCCTTCATCATCAGATCTTTCCAACCAGTAGTCGTTTTCAGCAAACATAGCTTCTCGAGCCTCCTTCTGATGAGACAATGCAAGCTTGGCCTCGTAGTAGTGAGAGTTCTTTACTGTTGGCTGGCGACAATCCTTCGCAAAATGACCAAGTTTCTCGCAGTTGTAACACTTTACGGGTTCATCTCTCTTCTTCCCTTCTTCTTTCTCTGGCTTTCCCTTCTTCTCAGACTTGTCGTGCTCACTGACCTTCTTCTTTCCTTCGTATCGATCTTTGTAGTCATGGCGCTTGTTGGAGGAGGTGGAGTAGCACTGACTATTGGATGAGGGCTTCTTGTAGTACCGTTGTTGTTCGAAGGATTTGGTAAGCAAAGCTATGGCCTTTTTGAATTCGGCAACCTTTTTATCATCAGAATCGTCGTCTTGCTTATCTTCAGCTTCTGACTCAGAAGAACTTTACTTTGGAGCACGTCTGGAGTGACTTCCCGATGATTTTCCTTACTTTGAGGAAATGAGAGCAATAGGATCAGCAGATGGCTTTGGTTCAGTATTTTTCTCGCCTAGGAGCTAATTCACTTCATATTCGTCTTGAAGAAGTGTCTCATACAGTTCGTTGATGCTGATATTCTCAATCAAATTGTTGTGCTTGGCATGAGAGGCGAACACCTTCCATTCAGGTAGCAGATTGTTGAGAAACTTGAGCGCATTTTCCGTATTAGAACGAACAATCTTGTTCTTGTTCAGTTCATTGAGAAGTAGGCAAAACGGTTCATAGGTCTGGGTGAGGGATTCACCGTTGCGCTGCTTGAACCCATCGAACTTCGTTATCACGCTATTTATCTTCAGCTGATTTCCTACAACGCTCCCATGCATCATTCTGGCTACTTGGTCCCACATGCCCTTAGCCGTTTCTTTGTAACTATCTATGGCAGTGTAGATGGAATTAGGAAGAGCTTGAATCAGATATCTCTTTGCATGCTTTTCACCTTCAACCATGCCTCTTTCAAATTCTGTCATTTCAGCCAGAGTTTTTTCCTCACGTCGAGCTAGTGCAGTTGCAGTTGCAGCTATTTCCTTCATCGGTTTGTCAATTGGGCCATTATCCAGGGCTCTCTTGATGTACTCATAGTTGTCCTTGGACTCTATGAAGATCATAAACCTATCTCGCCATTGGCTGTACTCGTTCGGATAGAGACACGGTGGCTTGGTGTCAGTGCCAATTGCGAGAGCATAACGAGAAGAAGACATCTTCGGTTGCAACGGAGTGATCGTCAGACGTGTAGATTGATTCAAAGTGTAAAACCTAACGCAAGGCACTAAGAGTGGAGTCCTAACGCAGGTTCTATGAGTGGTTAGACAATAACTTAGCTTACTGGATAGGAATCCAAATAAGTGATATGATCTGGAAGTGTCCTGTTAGTCCCAAAGCATCTCATGTAAAAGTATTGAAAATAGTTCAAGTCAGAAGATCAACAGAGATCAGACAGAAGACTTGGAAGAAGTTCATCAAGAAGACCAACAGAGCTCAACAGAGCTCTGTCGGATCCAACAGAGCTCATCAGAGCTCTGTCGAAGAATTCCAACAAGAGAACAAGTATTTCAACAGAAGATCAACAGAGCCCTTGCAACAGAGTTCTGTGGAGAAAAAGACCTCTGTCAGTCTTAGCCTCACAGGAAATGAAGTGTCAGACACGTGTCCACAATTTCCACGTATGCCCTAAAGATTGGAGACACACTTTCCACGTGTCATTCAGGGGTACGACAGTACACTGTCTACACTTTATCAGGTCTATAAATAGCGAGGTAGTGGAACAACAATTGTAAGCTTTTGGAAGAATAGTTTTCCACATTTGAAAAAGCACGCACTGCAGTATTTCCATAGCACTACTTCGTACGATACTGTCCTGTGAGATTTCCGAAAACTCTCTTGAACATATTCTTGGAGTGATTCATTTTATCAATATACGAGCAGTGTTCTTTGTTTAGATTTCATTATCATTTTACTGTTCTATATTTTGATCTTCACAGTTCAGTTATTGTTTACACATTCACTCACTTTAATGGCTTTGCTTAAAATGCTTCCGCTGTCTATTTATTTACCATTATCGTGATACAACGTGAATCTGGGAACCTACAATTGGTATCAGAGCTTCTTTGGTTTTCTTAAGCCAAACGATCCAATCTACCAAGGTTGATTCACTGTTGTTGATTGTGTCTGTGTGTTCTTAAAAGCTTCTCTGTATACTCTGTTTTTACTGCTTTCTAGTCCAGATAAATCTTCATAGCTCATATAACTTTGTTTAAAGCTTTCCAGTTTAGCTTAAGATCTTCTCAAAAGTTACCGTTCCATTGGTTACTGTTTGAAACTCTGGTTCTAGCTGAAAATCATTTTGCTGTAAACAGTACTCTGTTTTTCTTTCAAAATGGCTAACAACGGTATAAATGCTATCTATACTGCTGGCTCTTTAACAAAACCTCATACTCTTCTGAGAGATGAATATCCTCAATGGAAAATCAGGATGGTTAATTTTTTCGATGGTATGGATAAAGACCTCATGCGATCTGTCACGGATGGACCATTCCAACCCATGGTTTTTGTTCCTCGTGTACCCGCAACAGGAACTACTGCTGAGATTCCAGCTCATTATGAAGTTAAAACAACAGGTTTTACTGATGAGGAAAATCTAAAAATGGAAAATGATCTTAAAGCAGTTAGACTACTGATTATGGCCATTCCAAACGAAATATTTCAAGAACTAGATTCATGTGTTACTGCTAAGGAAATCTGGGATCAACTTCTTAACCAACTTGAGGGTGGTATCAAGACCCAAAAGAACAGAAGGACCCAATGTATAAATGAATACAATGATTTCAAGGCACTTCCTGAGGAAGCCTTACAGCAAACCTACAATAGATTTAATGTGTTGATCAATAAATGCAAAAAATGTGGGGTTGTTAGGTCGAAGGAAGATAACAATGTTCTGTTTTTGAAAAGTTTGAACGATGAATGGTTAAATCTGTCCATGTCTTTACAAGCTAACCAGGACTTAGATGTATGGTCTTTAACAGATGTGTATG
Source organism: Saussurea involucrata (assembly GCA_033807775.1). NCBI lineage: Eukaryota > Viridiplantae > Streptophyta > Magnoliopsida > Asterales > Asteraceae > Saussurea > Saussurea involucrata. The sequence goes on from CM066321.1 coordinate 178,709,804, forward strand.
GCACTTTGGCCGCACAAGAAAAGGAGGTTGTCAAGCAAAAAGGCAAATCCATCAGTGCTGGTCCAATTGCCTTAGTTTCTGATTCCAAGAAAACCACATCTGAAAAGTCCAACAGAGAAAGTTCGAGTAAAGAGAAAAAGAAATCTGAAAAGAAGAAAGGAAAGAAAAGTTTAATTGTAGAAAGTGAAACAGGTGAAAGCTCATCAGAGGATGATGACATTCAAGCCTTTGCCCAATCTCTTGCTTTAATAACTCAGCAATTTAACAAGAGATTTGGCAATAAGTTCGACAGAAGAGGCAGATATGAGAGAGAAGGAAGGGAAGACAGAAGAGGATATACAGCACCAGAGCAAAGTTTCAACAGAGTTGCCACAGAAATAGGAAAACCTCCACAAAGAAGAGAAAATCCACCAGCACAATAGAAGGCCGATGCTGCCCAGCCCATCAATCAAAATGATGGACACTGCTTCAGATGCGGCAAACCTGGACACTTCTCTGTTAATTGTAGAGGCAAACTGGTAAAAGACCAGGACTACTACAAAAACAAATACAAGTACAACTACAGAGAAAGAAGTTATGTTGCTGAAATGGAAAATTGGGTCTCTGACTCATCTTCTGATGATGAACCAGAACAAGCCAACTTCTGTGGAGTCGCTGTGGATGATGAAAGTTTAGAAGAAACTGTTGACTGGATGACTGGAGAACCAGAGATAACAAAGGGAACAACAGAAGAAGAAGATCTGGCTCATGCATTTGCTCTTACCACGACAGAATCTGATGACAGAGCGCTGGAGACTACCAGACCCAGTGCCAAGGTATGCTCATCTGAATCTAAATCTGACTCAGAATTAGAAATGCATGTTTCCATGTTGAATGAGGAATTTCAGCTTCTAAAACAAAAACTTTCTGAAGAAAAGGAGCTAAGAAAACTAGCTCAGAAGGACCTATCTTTTTACAAGAGAGAGAAGACTCTCTTGGAACAAGAAAAGGAAGAAATCTTCAAAGAAAAATCTGAGCTAGAAATCTTACAGAAGAAGAAGGAAAGTCTGTTTTCTGAAAAAATCAAATCTTATGAAAATGATTTAAAACAGAAGTCTGAAAAGTTGAAACAATCTGAAACAGAGAGACTTAACTCTGTTGCTCTAACTGATTATTTTCAAAGAGAAAGGGAAATACTTCATCAATCCCTACAGAGAAAAGAAATTCAGATTAAAAAATACCAAGATGCACAAGATGTGCACATTAAGATAAATTCACAGATGGATACGCAAGGTCTTGGTTTCTCTGACCTTACTCCCTACAACGAAAGGAAGAAGACATCCCTGTCCTCTGCCTTTTGTATTGGGAAAATCCAAGAGGACGTGATATCTGGTAATGCTGTTTTCAAAAGATCTAAAACGTCAGATGTTTTCTCAAAACCAAGAAATCTCGATTTTAGGAATATTAGCTATGACTCCTTTGATCATGAAAAGGTTTTGAAACCATCCTCTGAGTTTATTCTTGATCAAGGAAAAGCTAAAATCATAATTCCTAATTCTGTCAAGGACTTTGATACTAAAGAGATCTTCAACTTTAATTCTTTCAAAGGACAGAAGTCTGCGTCTTCTGAGACAAAGTCCTCTATTGAAATACCACAGAGCAAACTTAATCCAGAAGCACCAACTTTCTCTCCTACCTCTGAATCAATAAGAACATATTTTGAAGAAGATTTGTTGAAAGTTATTGAAGAAAACGCTATCTCTGATTCTTTAAAACCAAAGTTGAGGAAGTTCAGATCTGTTAAAACAAATATCCCTGTCATACCCATTGAATCGAATTCCTCCAACAGAGCCACTAGAGACTTTCTAGCCTCTAATTGTGACTCTGACTCCGAGGTAGATGAACAGATCTTCTGTGGTCAAAAGAACATCTTACACAAGTCAAAGAAACTACCGGTCGGATCTCCGGATCTAAAAGAGGATGTTTCTTTCTTTAAGAAACAGTCAAGATTTATATCGGTAACAAGCTTTAACAACAAAGATTTCAAGATTCTTGCTTCTAATGCAGTAGAAGTAGAGAAGAAAGTGAAAAACAAAAGTGTCTTGGTAAACTCAAATGTTCCTCTTGCTTTCAAACCTGTAAGATTCACACCAGAACAGAAAGGAAAGTGGATAGCTAAGTCTGTTCCAAGTTTCGGTGTAAATCAAGGAAGAAATTCTTTTCGTTCAAATGAATCCATTTCCAAGAATTTCATGACAAAAGAGGCTACTTCTAAGAGTAACAATTTCAAAAAGCAAAACCAGGACAGATTGTTTTCAAAGGCATATGATTCAAAAAATTCTCAGAATCAAGCTCAAATCAAACAGTTTTTGAATAAAAACAATGTGCATCAGTCATGCTCCATCAACTGCAATTGTATTCAACTGTTATTAAAGTTAAAAAATCATCTGAATGGTCCTCACTGTGTTCTGAGTCGTTCTGTTCAAAAGAAAAATTCCACGACCACTCCGAACACACAAAGGAAAACCTCTGTCGCACCACCAAAGCCTAACAAGAAAGGACCCATTATGAAATGGGTACCTAAAAGGAACTAATCTGTCGTGCAGAAACCTCATGTGCAGATCTGGTACTTGGACTCAGGATGCTCCAGGCATATGACGGGTAATAAGGAGCTGCTAACTTCCTTCAAAAATAAGATGGGAAGTGCGGTAACCTTCAGAGGAGATAATGGCGGACAGATTAAAGGTTATGGTACATTAGTAAATGGTGGTGTTTCAGTCTCTGAAGTTGCTTATGTTGAAGGATTAAATCATAATCTTCTCAGTATAAGTCAACTCTGTGATCACGGTTTCGATGTCAATTTTAGGAAGAAGTACTGTTCCTTACTACTTTCCGAGTCTGGTCAAGAACTCTTAAGAGCTGATAGAAAAGGCAATCTTTACAAAATGAATTTCGAACCAAACCAAAACTCTACAACAGAAAGACTCTGTTTAGTGTCTTTGAAAAATGAAGATGCCTGGCTCTGGCACAAAAGATTTGCTCATTTAAACTTTCGAAATCTTGACAGACTTGTGAAACTGAAGTTAGTAAAAGGACTTCCTTCCCTGAAATTTGACAAAGACCATCTCTGTTCTGCTTGTGAACTTGGAAAGATGAAAAGATCTTCACATAAAACAAAGAGTGATCATAGTTGTCCCAGACCCTTGCATATGCTTCATGTGGATCTCTGCGGTCCAATCTCTGTGCAAAGTCTGTCGGGCAAAAAGTATATCCTTGTATTAATTGATGAATATTCTAGATATACCTGGATCGAGTTCATCAGATTAAAATCTGATGTCCCAGAAATTCTGATAAGTTTGTTAAGAAGGATACAGGTTCTGTTAGACTTAAAGATACAAAAGCTAAGAAGCGATAACGGGACAGAATTCAAGAATGAAAGAATCAATGCATACCTATCAGAGGAAGGTATCTCCCAAAACTTCTCAGCTGCCAGAACCCCACAACAGAATGGAGTTGTGGAAAGAAAGAACAGAACTCTGGTAGAAGCCGCCAGAACCATGTTGGCTGGCTCGGTCCTTCCAATGAACTTCTGGGCAGAAGCAGTCTCAACAGCCAGTTTTATCCAAAACAGAGCTGCAATTGTAAAAAGATTCAAGAAGACTCCTTATTAACTCATTAACAACAGAAGACCAAATGTGAAATTCTTTCATATCTTCGGTTGCAAGTGCTATATACTGAATGACAGAGAACATCTGGGAAAGTTTGACAAAAAGGCAGACGAAGGAATATTTATTGGTTACTCCTTAACCTCTAAAGCCTACAGAGTCTACAACACCAGATGTCGGGTCATTCAAGAAAGTGTAAATGTGTCCTTTGATGAAAGCATATCAAGCTCCTCTGATCAAAACTCAACAGAGGGGACACAGACAGAACAAAAGAAGATAAATGCTTCTAGATCAAGGGAAGAAGACATCAATCTCATGTTCAATGATTTCTTCGATGATGATTCCCATGATAACATCAACAGAGGAGATCAAGCTCAGAACTCAACAGATCAAAATCTGACAGGTACATCTCTCACTAGTCCCTCTAATACTTCACCATCTACTTCTCTGTCTACAGGAGTAATTCAGAGAAATGAGGAACCACACCAGAATGAAAGAGAACCTGAACAAGAGCCTTCATCACCTCTGATGACAAACGTTGGAAGAAATTCCTTGTTTGAAAGTTTACCATCACAGAGTCCTATTAATATCTCACAGAGCAATGAGGACACTCTCCAAAGTGTGCCACAGAGCCCTGGTCCAAACTTACAGAACTCTGATGCTGAAGTTCGTCCTTTCCCATCAGAAGCACAAACGCCACCAGTTGTCCATGCTCCCATGACACGATGGACAAAGAATCATCCTCATCATCTTATCATTGGTGCTGCTGAAGATGGTATAAAGACAAGATCGGCCACAATCAATGAAGCCTTCTTTGTAAATTTCTTAAGTATGATTGAGCCGAAAAAGATTTCTGAAGCCCTAGACGACCCAAACTGGATCGAAGCCATGCAAGAAGAGCTTCTGGAATTCGAGAGAAATAAAGTTTGGTCCTTGGTTCCACTCCCAAAAGGCAAAGCGGCCATTGGAACCAAGTGGGTGTTTAGAAACAAGAAGGATGAAGATGGAATTATCATCAGAAACAAAGCCCGTCTGGTTGCAAAAGGATACAGACAGGAAGAAGGAATTGACTATGACGAAACTTTTGCTCCTGTGGCTAGGCTAGAAGCAATCAGAATCTTCCTAGCCTATGCTGCTCATAAGGGTTTCAAAGTCTACCAAATGGATGTCAAGTCTGCATTTCTAAATGGCAAACTACAAGAAGAAGTTTATGTCCAGCAGCCACCTGGTTTTGAATGCTCAGAGTTTCCAGACCACGTTTACAAGCTAGACAAAGCTCTCTACGGTCTTAAGCAAGCTCCCAGAGCCTGGTATGAAACTCTGTCCAAATTTCTTTTGGTCAATCACTTCGAGAAAGGTACCGTCGATAAAACTCTATTCTTCAGGAGATATAAAAATGATATACTTCTGGTACAAATATATGTTGACGACATTATCTTTGGGTCTACACGGCAAGAGTACTGTGATAAGTTTGAATCCTTAATGAAAAGTGAATTCAAAATGAGCATGATGGGAGAACTCTCTTTCTTCCTGGGTTTACAAGTCAAACAATCTGACAGAGGGACTTTCATAAGTCAGTCCAAATACATCTCTGACATGCTGAAAAAATATAAGCTCAATGATTCAAAACCAATGAAAACTCCTATTGCCACTGGAGTTAAACTTGACTCTGATCCTAATGGTGAACCAACAGATGTCAAGCACTACAGAGGCATGATAGGGTCACTTTTGTACTTAACTGCCAGTAGACCTGATATAATGTTTGCAACCTGTCTCTGTGCTAGATTTCAGGCAAATCCTACCGAGACTCATTTAACACCTGTCAAACATATCTTTAAATATCTGAAAGGGACTCAATTTTTGGGTCTCTGGTATCCTCTTAACTCTGGTTTCGAGCTTGTAGCATATACAGACTCAGACTATGGAGGATGCAAGAACGACATAAAGAGTACCTCTGGTAGCTGCCAATTGCTTGGAGAAAAGTTGGTGAGTTGGACATCCAAGAAACAGAACTGTGTTTCAACCTCTACAGCAGAAGCGGAATATGTTGCTGCTGCTAGTTGTTGTTCCCAAGTAATTTGGATGAAGACACAACTCAGAGATTATGGCCTGGAGTATGGTAAAATTCCAATTCTATGCGACTCCAAGAGTGCCATTGCCATAACAGCCAACCCAGTTCAACACTCGAAGACCAAGCACATCGATATAAGGTATCACTTTATAAAAGATCATGTTGAAAAAGGGACTATTGAGATGTATTTCGTCTCAACTGACTTCCGGCTTGCTGACTTATTTACTAAAGCCCTTGATGAAAGGAGGTTTAACTTTTTAATCAGCAAACTGGGTATGCTGAACTTGTCCTCCTAACTCTGTTCAAAATTCAACAGAGCCTCTGATGGTCCTACTAGAGCTCTGTCAAAAGGTTGGGTAGGATAATTCAACAGAGCTTCTGATTGCTCTTCAGAATTCTGTCAAAGCATATTTTTTCAACAAGTCTGTTCTTTTGATTTCAAAAAAAAAAAAAAAATACTTCAGGAGGATCATCTGTCAAGGGGGAGCCTATTAAGGGAAAATGCATGGTTTTAGGGGGATCAAGTCAATAATCATATTTCCAAAACCAAAATTGACTTTGCTTTTTGAGGTTAAAACTAAATCTTTTGGAGAAACAGTCAGAACTTTGACATCTCATCAGAGCCTCTGTTGCTTCTCATCAGAACTCTGTTTGATCATGTAAAGTTCTGACCTCACATCAGAAACAGTTAACAAACCTTCATCAGAGCTCTGTCTGCTACGTCATCAGAAACACGTCATCAGAGCCGCGGGTCATTTCTAAACGTCAACCACTTGTAACCCACACATCTCTAACCGCGACGGTTTACTTGCACAAAAGTGGTCATAACAAATCCACGTGGCAATCTCTGATTGAAAGACAAACCGCTAGCTGTTCCCACGTTCTCACTGTAGCAACCGTTCCACTGATCAACTCTCGAGTACCTACAATACCTAAGACCGTGATCCAGCCACACATTTCCCATATAAATACCCATTTCCTTTAAACCTTTCCATTTCTTACGCTTTCTAAGTTCTCCAAAACCATGTTCACCTTTCCTCCTCATTCTAACCTTCAAAAACCCTAACCTGCAACAATGGCAAATCCTCAACACTCAGAAGATTCAAGCCGTATTGGTCCTGTCGACCAAATCGTTATTCTCCCATACGAGTATGTTGAAAGCAACCATCGTTTAGATCCAAACCCTGCTCTCTATCTACCCACATACCACATATTTCTGGAGTTCTTCAGAAACTCAGAAATCTTCAAAGCCCTAACAGACTTCGACGACAACATTCCTGAGCTCTACATCAAGCAATGGTGGACTACTTGCCAACACGTAGAAGAGCTAAACGGAATCATCGGCAATGTGGATTCTGGACGAGATGGAGGTTCAGGAACGATCAGAATCAGAGCAACTACCCTGCGGAGAATTCTCGGAATGAAGAGCAAGCGACAGCTCGACATAGAAGCTTTCGAGAAACCACCCAACACTGCTGTTCTTCTGGAGTTTGTACGATTTCTAGGCTACAACAAGGAAATCACTCGCATCGGAGCATTCAAAAGACAAAATCTACCACCAGTGTGGAATTTCATGTTCTCCACACTGAACCGAACCCTCACAGGTGAAACTGGTAGTCAAGATCAAGCCAGCATAGAAATCCTACAGATAATGTATGGATTGTTCTTTCAAAGAAACCTTGACTATGCCAGTATTCTCTACACCGACCTTCTCACTGCTGTCAATCTCAAAACCTCTGCCATCGCCAAAGGAGGAGAAGTTGGGCAACACAAATTTCTGAAAAACATCAAGTTCCCAAGGTTTATCGGGTTGGTGATCAGAAGAGCATTTCAGAGTCTGGAACTGACTCAACAAGGCAATACGTTCAAGAACCGGGTCATGACCAGATTCAATCCAACCACCTCAGGAGAATATCTCCTCATTCGACGCGTTCCAGGTACAATGCTCGCTCTGATAAGCCCATATCATATTTCTATCCAAAACTATAGACATGCTGCTCAACCTCAAGAACCTGAGGTGAGAACCCCAACATACCTAGGCTCTGAGCCATCCGAGGAGAGTTCGAGTGAGGAAATAGAAGTGGAAGAAGGAAATAGACCAGAGGTAAGAGTACCCGAAGTGGGGTCTTCCTCTAGAGTGATGGAGGAGGAAGTAGAGAACAGAGCATCCACTATGGAGGCTGTTCATGAGGAAGTACGGGAGTCACCAGAGATAGAAGTTCTTTCCTCTGATACTGGTGAGAAAGAAGATAACAGAGAGGAACCCGAGTGTTCTACAGCCCTAGGTACCGAGGAAAATGTGAGGTTAGAAAAAGATGTCCAAGATGACACATCTGAGGGAAATCCTAGCCAACATCCCAGTGCTTCCACACATGCTATCCCTGGTGATCAAGACCAGAGGGATATTGAAACAGAGGTGCACACCTCGAACCCTAACCAGCAAGAACCGCCAGAAGCAACTCTTCATGCTTCTGGTATGCACGAAACTGGGGAATCCATATTCGGTAATGATGTCATTTTGCCCCAAGACATCTATAGGTCACCTCCACACGATGATGCCTCTGTGGCTCATTTAGACTCGTCCCAAAATAGACCTGAGATCTTTGTAATCTCACGTAGCATCTGTCCAACTCAGGGACAATGGGAGACCATAGTCGAACGAGGGCAAACTTTGCTTGATCCAAATGCCCCTCATCACATCAGATTTCCTTCTTCAGAACCTGAGCTGGAAAAGGAAACTCTGATCAGAACACCTGTAGATACTTCTCTTCAAAGAGAACATCAAGGATCAGGTGGAAGTCCTGCAAGAGCCAACTCAAAAACAACTCTTGAAGCAGGAACCTATGAACTCGAGGTTAACTTGGAAACATGTGTTGGTACCAAGGATATCCCTGTTGACACTATCACACGAGCAGAGTTCACAAGCTTCTGTGACAGTATCAACAACTCCTTGAATGAGTATAAACTTATCAACGATCAAAAGGAGGAGCTGATCCGCAAGGAGAATGCTTCTCTCCAGGAAAAGGTTCAGATATTAACGACAGAAGTAGCCGCTCTGAAGACGCTCTTAGCAGAAAATCATATGGCTCAGATGAACAGAACCCTGCCAACCCCTTCTCTATCAGACTCCAACATCAGAACCTTGACAGAGCTGATCAACAACTCTGTTAAGACCGCCATCATAGAAGCCACGACTTCTTCTGCCGTACCTATCCAGCTCTCTGGCCCCAGACCCAATGACTTACCAATGACTGTCGGTCAGATGGGTGAGTTCAGCAGAAAAGTTCTAAGCAAGATGATGTCAATCTCCTCAAAATTCGTGATGAAGGCTAAAACAACAGAACAGCATGTGCAAGCCTCACTCGATACACACAAGGTCAACTTCAAATCTCAAGTGGAAGAAATCAGAGGTGCAACAACAGAGGTAGAAGAGGTAATGCGAAAAGCAGCTTCAAACTTCACTGATATTATCTTCCAGACCTCTACATCAAAACGACATGCTGAAGAAGCACCTGCATAAGAACCTTCGAGCAAAAGGCATAAGGCTAACCCAAAGTTTGTTGTTCCGCCCTCACCAAAAGCCCGACTTGAATCCTCTGACGATGATGACTTTGAGGATGCTACAGAAGATCAGTCAGACAATCAGATGGGTGAGTCCTCAGAACAACAAAAGGGGGAGAAGGAGAAAGAGGAGAAAGAGAAGGATAAAGAGAAGGAGAAGGAAAAAGAGAAGGAAAAGGAACCTGCAACAGAGGATGAGGGATCTGCTAAGGGAAAAGGAAAGGTAGCTGAGGCTGAGGCAACTATAGTAGGAGACCAAGGGAATACTTCTGAAGACTTACCAGAGGTGACTATGGTGGTTTTTGATTACATGTTCAAAGACAGAATCATCAAGCCAACAGAACCCTCTCAACAACCACCTGAGGTCATCATCCTGGACACCCCTCCTACTTCACCTAGAACAGAACCAGAGAGAACCAACCCGTTCTCTGCTGAAGAAACACTAAACCAAGCTCAACCTCAAGAATCTGCCCACATTGACATACTCATGGCAGAAACTCATGAAGACCCAAATCCCAATTCAACAGAACAGAACCCCGAATCCTCAACTCAACATTCTGGCAAACCTCCACTAGAAGAAATCTTTGCCTATCTTTATGGTGATCATGACACCATCCCCACAAATGCTGTGCCCATCAACCCACACTTGAGTCCCTGCAGGATAAATACGATCTCTGACGTTAGACGGAAGTTCATCGAAACCAAGTCCGGAATGAACAAAAATATAAACTCAGACTTTGGAATCCGCAGAATCGTAGACATCAAGCAGAAGACCTTTCGGCACAACAGAGTACAAATGAGCTATCATGAGTTCATAGTTGAATCAAATGACAACAGGGTTGAGCACTTCAATGATAACGACCTGGTACTTCTGAACCCTTATGATCTGATTCAACTCCATGCCTACTGTTACAACTTTAGTGACAGATACAAAGAGGCAAGAACAGCACTTCCTGAGGTACGCTTCGCTATGCAAGAGCACATCAATCTAAGAATTCAGATTGACTTTCAGCTAGGCATAGAGTTCGAAGTAGAAGAACTAGCGACTGCTCCACCAAATGAGAGCCTTCAAGGCTATGAGCACTACAGAACCGGAACCGTAGTTGGAGATCCACCAGTGTTCATCTGCCGACAAAGAAAAATCAAGAAGGCCCTCAGAGCTTCTGAAATTCACAAGTACTCAACAGAGTCGCTGGAATACCTCAAAGATATCATTCAAAATCTCCCAAGAGAAAAATGTCCGGAAGAGCAACAGAGAAACTTCATCACCCAGATCTATCTTATGATCAACTTCCGAGAACTCATCAGAAGATTTGACAGAATCTTAAGGAGAGATAATTTTGCTTAAACTTGTACTTATTTCTTTTTTTTTGCATTGTAATATCTTGAAGGAATAGTACAAAGGCTAACAGAAGGAAAAGTTCTCTGTTCTTTTGTTTATATCTCTGCTACCTTGTATTTTCTTATTTTCAATACTTAGGGGGAGATTGTTAGTCCCAAAGCATCTGATGTAAAAGTATTGAAAATAGTTCAAGTCAGAAGATCAACAGAGATCAGACAGAAGACTTGGAAGAAGTTCATCAAGAAGACCAACAGAGCTCAACAGAGCTCTGTCGGATCCAACAGAGCTCATCAGAGTTCTGTCGAAGAATTCCAGCAAGAGAACAAGTATTTCAACAGAAGATCAACAGAGCCCTTGCAACAGAGCTCTGTGGAGAAAAAGACCTCTGTCAGTCTTAGCCTCACAGGAAATGAAGTGTCAGACACGTGTCCACAATTTCCACGTATGCCCTAAAGATTGGAGACACACTTTCCACGTGTCATTCAGGGGTACGACAGTACACTGTCTACACTTTATCAGGTCTATAAATAGCGGGGTAGTGGAACAACAATTGTAAGCTTTTGGAAGAATAGTTTTCCACATTTGAAAAAGCACGCACTGCAGTATTTCCATAGCACTACTTCGTACGATACTGTCCTGTGAGATTTCCGAACACTCTCTTGAACATATTCTTGGAGTGATTCATTTTATCAATATACGAGCAGTGTTCTTTGTTTTGATTTCATTATCATTTTACTGTTCTATATTTTGATCTTCACAGTTCAGTTATTGTTTACACATTCACTCACTTTAATGGCTTTGCTTAAAAGGCTTCCGTTGTCTATTTATTTACCATTATCGTGATACAACGTGAATCTGGGAACCTACATGTCCGAATTAGAATTGAAGAAAGCAGTTCAATTATGCAGAGTTGTCCAGATAAGCAAGGGAGTCCGGATAACCAAGGTTACCGGATGGTCTTAAGTTACCGGATAGAGAACAATTCAAACAGAAGCTTACCGGATGCTGTGGATTCCGGACAATATTAAGTTTTCCGGGTACTATGGAGTTTCCGGATACTGTGCAGTTTCCGGATACCACGAAGTTTCCGGGTAAAAATGAATTTCCGGATAAAATTGATTTCCGGATACTTTGAGTTATCCAGAACAATATTACCCGGATGGATGACTTACCCGGAAGAAGCTGGTTGTCCGGAAAAACTGGAAGAATCCGGATGGAACCACAAACGTCCGGACAAAATGAACTTGTCCGGAAACTGCGGTTGAGTTTGTCCGGACACTGCGGCTGTTTACTCAGTTCGATCGATTTCTCAACTAGGGTTACTCAAAATTGTTCCTAAAAGATTAGAAACAATACCAAACATAAAACTAACACTAACCCAATCGATTTCTAAGCAAAAAGAACACGTTTTGATGGTAAAAATTCGATTTTTTTGGAAGAACACTACCAAAAACTTTGATCTTAAATTGCTAAATTGACCAATTAAACGAATGAATTAGGATGTAAAAATTTGCAGAAACACTTATAACGATAATGCTAACACAACCCAATAAGCAAAAACAACCAATTTCGATTGAATCAAATATTCAAGAATTCAAAAATAGTCAGACGGGTAAAAGTCAAACTAACCAGAAATTGATGAATGAAGCTTTGAATCGAATTCGTCTGTCTGCTCTGATACCAATTGTTATTACCAGATCCGTGCAACGAAATAAGAAATCAAAATAATAAACAATATGCGTAATGATTTCAACTGGCCATCCCTGTCATTCACTTTCAGAGAGAATTTACAATAAAGTTCAGAAAGCTAAAGAGATGATTATCTTGTTTTTCCAAGCTAATCAACATTAAATACAATGGTACCGTGGTTAACAAGCCCACGACCCGTTCACTAAAAGGCTCAAATTGAATTAATACAAAACAACCCTTGAACTTTAAATCAACATTAAAACCTGCCCTAACACACTTACTACCAAAAAATTGACCACTTTAACCCCATTTGTAACTATATATTATCTAATATGTAATTATTTCTATTGATAGTGAATCAAGACCCAAAAGTGAATTTCCATTGTCATGAGCCTCTGTTTATTGGATTTGTGATGATGATGAAACTTAGAAACTAGAAATTGTTGAGCATCAAACACCCTACTTGATTTCAACTGTAATCCATAACTCCAAATCTGTAATACCCCGGGTAAGTTCGTTAGTTAAAATCCCTTTTTCGTTAAATTTAGTTAACTTTAAAGTTGGATATTAGGGAAAGTTTGGGTTAATTTATAAGTTAAAGGTGTTTTGGTCATTAGTGGACAGTCTAGGGACTAAAGTGGTAATTTGATTAGATATTATCCCTGGATGAAAATTAGATATTTCATAATACTGAAATATCCAGAAACATTCCAGTGTGTGTGTTTTTTAGAGAGTAAGAAGAAGAAAGAAGGGCTTGTGGCTAAGAGACTCAAATTGGTGTACTTGGAAGAGAAATTGAGGTATGTTCCTTTGTATTATATGTTTGTAATTGCTATTATAAGGTTTTTATCGGATTTATGTTATATGTGTATATTTGGACATATCGGGTTGTTACAGATGGTATCAGAGCCCTAGTTTAAGGGATTTTGGTATTAGTATCTGTACCTAGACTTAAACTGCATGTGAAGTAGGATGTCCCTATTATTTTAGACCCTTGGGATGCTAAGTATAAAAGGTAGAAGGAACATCATGTAAGGTAATTTCAGATTTACACCTGGCCAGTGTAATTGTGATCTTACAGGTACATGTTGAACTGGAATACCTTGTTATATGGGGTATGTGCTTATGTGTATGTTAACCTTGTTTGAATCTACAGAATGGCAAGCGGTACTAGACAAACGAATCGGGGAGGGGGAAATCCTAATAGAACAAATCCAACAGTTGGGGCAAGGGGAAGAGGGGGAGAAAGAGGTAGAGGCAGAACTGGAGGCAGAGTTCAGGGGCACGACACGGAATTTGTTACAAGAGACGACTTGGCGGCCGAAATGGGAAGACTTCAAGCCAATATACAAGCTATGTTTGATAGAACTCGTCACACTGAAACTGGAATACCAGATCCTAGTCTGGAAGACGAAATGCCCATTACACCTATTGTCATACCGGTGCCAAGGAAGTGTGACTATAAAATGTTTCTAAATTGCGAACCCCCGACATATTCAGGAGAAAGAGATCCAGTGAAGGCCATGAGGTGGTTGAAAGAGATAGAAGCTGTCTTCAGGACCAGCAAGTGTGCAGAAGAAGATAAAGTACTATACGGAACCGCAATGTTGAAGGCAAATGCTCTATTTTGGTGGGAGGCTCTTATTACCTCTAGAGGATCTGATGTGTACTCAACTTTTACTTGGGACGAATTCACAATAGCTTTCAAAGGACAGTTTTGTCCTCTAGCAGCAGTTAGACAACTGGAAGAGGAATTCATGAACCTACATCAGAGAAGTTTATCGGTTAGGGATTACACTGCTCGTTTTCTGGAGAAGTCTCGCTTCGCGGAGTACTATGTTGCCATGGAGGCTCTGAAAATGGAAAGGTTTATTTTCGGGTTAAATTCAGAAATTAGAAAGCTAGTGATTGCAAAAGGACCCGATACCTTCTCAGCCGCAGTAGATGCCGCGGAAAATGTGGAACAGGATAATAGGAGAGACGTTGGTGATAAGAGTACTGGAAAAAGAAAATTGGAAGAAATGACGTACGATTTGGAGGAATACGAATCCCCGAGGTTTGATAGTCATTCACCTTTCAGACCAGCTGAAAGACCATGTCCAAAATGCAACCGTGTTCATCAAGGAAATTGTTATGTGGATTCCCGAAAATGTTACAAGTGTGGGAAAACGGGTCACATTGCTAAAGACTGTCATGTAACTCGATTCTGTTTCGTTTACAATTCCCCTGATCATATTCAGTCAGATTGTCCACAATGGAAAGCACAGTAGGGTAGTATGATAGTGAGATCAACGGGTGTTAATTCGAGAGAGGTACAAGGGTCTGAGGTACCGAAAGCAAAAGGTCGTGTCTTTCAAATGACAACACAAGAAGAAGAGGAAATTCCGGATGAGGTTACAGGTACATTTCTAATAAACTTTATACGTGCTAAGGTGTTATCTGACTTCGGTGCAAAATGGTTATTGGTATTTCCGTGCTTTTGTTGTTTATCTGTGTTAGAGATATAGGTGGGTGTGGGGTGTCTTTTCAGTTAGTTTCTATGGCTTTGAATTGAGTTTGAAGTGATAGTGATAAGTATTCATACCTTTTCGCTTAACCGAATTCCGGGACAGAATTCTTTTAAGGGGGAGATAATGTAATACCCCGGGTAATTTCGTTAGTTAAAATCCCTTTTCCGTTAAATTTAGTTAACTTTAAAGTTGGATATTAGGGAAAGTTTGGGTTAATTTATAAGTTAAAGGTGTTTTGGTCATTAGTGGACAATCTAGGGACTAAAGTGGTAATTTGATTAGATATTATCCCTGGATGAAAATTAGATATTTCATAATACTGAAATATCCAGAAACATTCCAGTGTGTGTGTTTTTTAGAGAGTAAGAAGAAGAAAGAAGGGCTTGTGGCTAAGAGACTCAAATTGGTGTACTTGGAAGAGAAATTGAGGTATGTTCCTTTGTATTATACGTTTGTAATTGCTATTATAAGGTTTCTATCGGATTTATGTTATATGTGTATATTTGGACATATCGGGTTGTTACAGATGGTATCAGAGCCCTAGTTTAAGGGATTTTGGTATTAGTATCTGTACCTAGACTTAAACTGCATGTGAAGTAGGATGTCCCTATTATTTTAGACCCTTGGGATGCTAAGTATAAAAGGTAGAAGGAACATCATGTAAGGTAATTTCATATTTACACCTGGCCAGTGTAATTGTGATCTTACAGGTACATGTTGAACTGGAATACCTTGTTATATGGGGTATGTGCTTATGTGTATGTTAACCTTGTTTGAATCTACAAAATGGCAAGCGGTACTAGACAAACGAATCGGAGAGGGGGAAATCCTAATAGAACAAATCCAACAGTTGGGGCAAGGGGAAGACGAGGAGAAAGAGGTAGAGGCAGAACTGGAGGCAGAGTTCAGGGGCACGACATGGAATTTGTTACAAGAGACGACTTGGCGGCCGAAATGGGAAGACTTCAAGCCAATATACAAGCTATGTTTGATAGAACTTGTCACACTGAAACTGGAATACCAGATCCTAGTCTGGAAGACGAAATGCCCATTACACCTATTGTCATACCGGTGCCAAGGAAGTATGACTATAAAATGTTTCTAAATTGTGAACCCCCGACATATTCAGGAGAAAGAGATCCAGTGAAGGCCATGAGGTGGTTGAAAGAGATAGAAGCTGTCTTCAGGACCAGCAAGTGTGCAGAAGAAGATAAAGTACTATACGGAACCGCAATGTTGAAGGCAGATGCTCTATTTTGGTGGGAGGCTCTTATTACCTCTAGAGGATCTGATGTGTACTCAACTTTTACTTGGGACGAATTCACAATAGCTTTCAAAGGACAGTTTTGCCCTCAAGCAGCAGATAGACAACTGGAAGAGGAATTCATGAACCTACATCAGAGAAGTTTATCGGTTAGGGATTACACTACTCGTTTTCTGGAGAAGTCTCGCTTCGCGGAGTACTATGTTGCCATGGAGGCTCTGAAAATGGAAAGGTTTATTTTCGGGTTAAATTCAGAAATTAGAAGTTAGTGATTGCAAAAGGACCCGATACCTTCTCAGCCGCAGTAGATGCCGCGGAAAATGTGGAACGGGATAATAGGAGAGACGTTGGTGATAAGAGTACTGGAAAAAGAAAATTGGAAGAAATGACGTACGATTTGGAGGAATACGAATCCCCGAGGTTTGATAGTCATTCACCTTTCAGACCAGCTGAAAGACCATGTCCAAAATGCAACCGTGTTCATCAAGGAAATTGGTATGTGGATTCCCGAAAATGTTACAAGTATGGGAAGACTGGTCACATTGCTAAAGACTGTCATGTAACTCGATTCTGTTTCGTTTACAATTCCCCTGATCATATTCAGTCAGACTGTCCACAATGGAAAGCACAGCAGGGTAGTATGATAGTGAGATCAACGGGTGTTAATTCGGGAGAGGTACAAGGGTCTGAGGTACCGAAAGCAAAAGGTCGTGTCTTTCAAATGACAACACAAGAAGAGGAGGAAATTCCGGATGAGGTTACAGGTACATTTCTAATAAACTCTATACGTGCTAAGGTGTTATCTGACTTCAGTGCAAAATGGTTATTGGTATTTCTGTGCTTTTGTTGCTTATCTGTGTTAGAGATATAGGTGGGTGTGGGGTGTCTTTTCAGTTAGTTTCTATGGCTTTGAATTGAGTTTGAAGTGATAGTGATAAGTATTCCTACCTTTTCGCTTAACCGAATTCCGGGACAGAATTCTTTTAAGGGGGAGATAATGTAATACCCCGGGTAATTTCGTTAGTTAAAATCCATTTTCCGTTAAATTTAGTTAACTTTAAAGTTGGATATTAGGGAAAGTTTGGGTTAATTTATAAGTTAAAGGTGTTTTGGTCATTAGTGGACAGTCTAGGGACTAAAGTGGTAATTTGATTAGATATTATCCCTGGATGAAAATTAGATATTTCATAATACTGAAATATCCAGAAACATTCCAGTGTGTGTGTTTTTGAGAGAGTAAGAAGAAGAAAGAAGGGCTTGTGGCTAAGAGACTCAAATTGGTGTACTTGGAAGAGAAATTGAGGTATGTTCCTTTGTATTATATGTTTGTAATTGCTATTATAAGGTTTCTATCGGATTAGAATAGTCAATTACATATCTGGTAGTGATTCAGTCGGATTCTGGGTGGAAAATTGATGAACAGACAGTGGTTTCCGAATAAATTGAAGGTGTCCGGGTAGTTTCGTTGGTAGTGTCCGGTAGTTTTGATTGCCGGTGTCCGGACGATTCATCTACCCGGTAAGTACCCCTTTTTTCTTTAAGTTTCCAGATGATATAAGATACCGGATGGTATCCGGGTTACTTTGGTTTCTGGGTGTCGTCCGGATTGTTTATGCCGTCCGGAAAGGTTATGCTGTCCGGATTGTTTTGTGTTGTCCGGATAGTTTAGCTGTTTGGTTATTTTTGAGGGTTTGAGTTATCTAGAGTCCTTAGCCTGCTAGTAAGTCTTATACACGAGTTGGTAAGGAGATATTTGTATGTAAATGGTTTCAGATTCTGAGAATTTTGGGTAAAGGATTGGATAGCTCGGAGAAAGGCTTGGAAGCGTATTTTTAAGCATTCAAGGTGAGTTTTACTTTAAAACGTTTTGAAACTGGAATACATATATATGCGTGGATTGGGATTGTGATAGATGGTATGCTTATGTGTTTACGTTGAAATATAATATATTGAGATATTGTATTTACCTAAGAATTATACTATACAAGAATACGACTGGCCGGGCTTAGGACCGGTGTGTTGGCTGTAATATTCGTACAGTGTTGTTGGCTGTAAATGTCGTACAGTGAAGTTAATTTATTAGTTGGCTTGCTACCAACTAATTTGGCCATGTGAAGGATGTGAAGGATGAGTGGTACACGATGCACACGTCTTATTTGGTATTTAGTTATGTGTGATATATGTGTGTTTATATAAAGGATTTTATATAAATTGGTTTTATAACGATTTCGAAATAACAGGGATTTTCTTACTAGACCGTTTGGTCTAACCCTCATTTTGTTTTTAAAATATGTATTCCAGGTCAAGGATCTTTTGTTAGCAAAGGGAAGAATAAAGTATAGGAGGCGGTTGATAGCTGACGAAGATTAGGATATGTTTACGTTTTTGTATTATATAGTTTTGAGACTTTGGGACCGTATGTGAATTTCTATGTATCTTTGGTTATGAATGTAACGACGTTATGTATAATATGCAATTTATGTTATATGTGTATATTTGGACATATCGGGTTGTTACAAAATCCTTCATCAAGAGCCTAAAAAAACCCTAAAGAACACCAAGATCGAGAAATCAAACGTATAACAAAACCCGAATGTATTGAGACTTCAAATCATGAAGAACCTAAATGACAATCCATGGACCAAGGAATCAATCACAGAACAAAACCCAAATGGATTCAGATTTAACTAAAAACCCATCATCATACGCGTAAAACAAACCCAAAATGAAGAACGTCCAGATGAAAGAACTCAATCACGTAAAAAACCCAGATCAAATCAGTTCCAAATCGCAGCCCAAAACGTCAAATCGATCTTCACAACGATGAATCACAAATGCAAAGTGTGACTGTGTGAGGATGGTGCAGTGTCGTGAAGAGGGTCACGAGCGACGACTGAGAAGGAAAGAGGGCTACAACGACAAGGGAGAAAGAACGAAGAGTTCAACAGCGGAGGAGGGAGGGGGAGGAGCGGCGAGGGAAGAGGAGTGTGAAACCTAATCGCACGACATTTTGGGAAGGCAGTTGTGGAAATGTTGAAACTGACTAGGGTAAGTATCATTTTGGTGCTGGTTGAGTAAGTTTTTGGTCAACATCATGGTAAGTTTTCAGTCAGATTTTTAAATTGGTAAACATGCTCACTGCTGACCGAGTCAGCATTGCTGACCGAGTCAGTCTGGTCAGCAGTTTGTAAATAGCCCCTTAGTTTATTTAACAATTCATTCCTAAAATCATGGATCCATCCTAAAGTTATGGCATCATTTTATAACCAATTCCCTCGTCGCCATCTCTCTTAAACGTTTCATCTCCTACACAATGACTCTCCAATAAAACTCTAATCGATGCATAAACTCCCATTACCATCACTCTTAGTAGCTGGTACGTGCGAAATATGTGAATTAATCGCACTGGGTTGCAAACTGTCCACAATGGGAAGCGCAAGTGTACACTGGCCACTATGATCGTCACAACAAGTAATAGTTGGTAAAATACCAGAATCTTATCCACAGGGACTGGGCAATCAAGACAATACGGTTTTCATGAGCTTCCTTTTACAAGTTTCAATTACATAGGAAGCAATAGTTTGGTTTGTTTGGAGAAACGCTACTTTAACGGTTTTACTTAAGATTTTAAAAGAAGGAATGTAGGTTAGATTTTCCCTAGATTTTATATTAAATACCTGATCCCAAAAGTGATCCTCGTATTCGAAGTGGGCATTTTCGCTAGAAAAGCCCGGTTACAAAATACTCACACCTCTAAGTAAAAATCCCATACTCTTAGTAATTACTGTTTTGTCAACGGTAATCTCAAAATGGACCTTTTCAGGCCTCGATGGAATGTGTAGATACAAATACTCTAAGTGTTTTAATACACCAACTAGCTTGCCTACTACTCCAGTGGGTTGAGATTAGCTCACTGTGCCGACCTCACTTTCGCAAGCGTCATAAGAATTCTTTCGAATCCCCTAGCATCATCCAAGCTCGTGTCACTGCGTTCTACTCATTTATGAGTTAAGAACTAGACTTTTAGATCCATACAAGTGATCGGCATGTTCGCATCATTGGGCAATAATCGAGAGTGAATGACCAAAACAATAAATATTCCAAGTATAAAGATTACTCAAGCATTTTCCATAAAATCCAGGCACTTCTCTTTCCTACATCCCAAAGGATGCTTAGCCCATAATTACTGAAGTAAAGAAAACAAAAGATGAGAAGTTGCACATAAGTAAACTGAAAGTGACTTTGATTATGACCGCAGTGGGGAACGAGAGTACGTCACTGCCACTAATTACTTGAAACTAACGATTACACTACAGATCGAAATACAAAAAATTAGAGAGCTACTGCAGTAAATTCTAAGCTAACAACTACAACTAAACTTGCACTAAATGTGGTAGATGGAGATATGAAGGATGAATTAAATGAAACCAAACACCTCTTTATATACTAAGAGGAAAGGTTGGACTAACAAAAGATGGGTTTTATCTAGAGACTAAAGACTGAAAATAGAAGACATAAAATTCAGGTTCTTTGAGTAATTCTTCTATCCACAAGCTTGTAGCTCTTTTACCCCAAGGTCCCTTCACCTTTTCCAAAAAGTCCACTTAAAGTACCATTGGTTTCAATAAACAATTCATCTTGCCATTTCTAGGGGAACATGCTTGTACTTTTCCATCCCATGCCTCTGCCATTAGAGTCTTCTATTCTCCAGAATTTTATTTTCAAGCTAAGAGTTGATTTTTCTTTGTCTTCTTCTTGGCTCGCCAGTGGGGTTCGGAGTGGGCACTCCGCACGTCACTGCAGATATTTCGTGAAAAAGCAACAAAACTCCACCAAATGATTTATAAAAACTATGGTTCACTCTTTTTGCTCATTTTTATGAATATTACCAAGAATGGGGGTTTTGAGAAGTGAAATGACTAAATTTTGACAAAATAAAATAAAAATAAAAGGAAATAATAACTCTAAAAATCGAGTTATCACAACCTCAAACTTAAACCATTACTTGTCCCCAAGTAATAAAAAGAAAGAAAAAAATATACGCACTTTTGAACTTTCAAGGACTTACCGACTTCTCACTCTGAATGGATGTTGATTTCCCTCCATGGATGCTTCTTTCGGTTCCAAGATTAAAACTTCACTTTTGTACTTGACGATATCTTTCCCTTGTTCACATTTGATCAATAGGACTTTTTTGGGTTCGAATGGTTTGTGGCTTTGAATATTTTCCCAAGGGTTTCGTAGCAAACAATTCCAAGCATGGACCGAAAATCTCGCTTTGAGATTTTTATTTCAAGAAGTGAGTGTTTTGTATTTTGCAAGGGTAAGTACGTACACTTCAAGCTTTTATTTGGGTATGGCTATTTTTTGTGAGAGTGGGTATTCTGATGGTCCAGAATAGGCACACCCTCTTTTTCTGGGAGTGAACACTTTGATGGTCCAGAAAAGGCACACCATCAATCTTTTGTAGTGACACTCCGATTTTTTTCTGTTTTTGTGTTTTTTTTAGGAGGGGGTAAAGCTTTTCCACCTCAAACTTAGGACCTAATAGTGTCCCCACTGTGGAAAGACTAGAAGTCACACTGGAAGTCCCCACCTCAAACTTAAGATCGCACAGTGTCCTCACTGTGACTTGGAAATTAGGGTTAAGGAGGTGGTTGGGGGTGCAAGAAGGTCAAGTTTGGATGCAAAAATGGCTTATATCATTTCAACGTGACAAGTTGAGAGTCGTACTTACAAAAGTGACTTTTTAAATTGGAAGCCGAAAGTTGCACCTTGAAATGGAAAAAGAGCAAAAAGCATTCAAACGAGAATTAAGTTAGTACCCAAAAGTACATGCTTAGCAACAGGTATGCATGCATCATTAACAAAAAATAAAATAGTAGCA
Organism: Saussurea involucrata; assembly: GCA_033807775.1. Lineage (NCBI taxonomy): Eukaryota > Viridiplantae > Streptophyta > Magnoliopsida > Asterales > Asteraceae > Saussurea > Saussurea involucrata. The sequence goes on from CM066321.1 coordinate 178,731,772, forward strand.
AATTGTCAAGTGCCTAGTCATAGGCAAAATATCAAACATACATAAAAATAGAAATTGTTTTGAGAGCAATCAGAGTGGGAACCACTGAAATCATCCTCACTAGTGGGTAGGAGTTGCTGGCGATGGGCTTTCTGCGGAGTCGCCACTGAAATAATCCTCACTATCATTGGAGGGACAGATGCCTTCTAGGAAGTCAGGGATTTGCGCGGCCAACTCTTGGTCAGCACCTTGTAAGATTTGGTTCATGACCGCATCCCGATCTCTTGTGTACATCCAGAAAGACTCTGTAGCCCTGTTCATGTGCTTCTGTTGTGCTTCCATAAGGTCGACGCGATAAGTGAGAGTTGTCAATGCGCTCAGAATGGCGTTCATGGGATTGCTTGTGCTGCCTGGAGTGGGATTGGGGAGTGGGTTACTGGCAGATCCCACTGGGACTTCATTAACAGCAGGTTCTTCAGGGGGAGCGGTAATTGCTCGCCCCATCTTCTTGATGGTCACAATGCTGATATTATTAGAGGAAACGAGCCACTCATCATCTTCGGCAGACGGAACTCCAGCATCTATTAGTAAAGAAGTAACGAGATAAGGAAGAGGGAGGATTACCTTCTTGGGGGTTCATGCTTGGTAAATTGCGGCATGCATTAGGATTCCCAGGTTGATTGTTTTCCTTGTTAGGATGCAGTACAGAAGAGCGCACTTGTGCATCGAGAGGGTTGTATCATGAGTGGTGGGCGATAGGGATGTACGTAAGAATTGGAACCACACAGCGGCCTCGGTAGTGAGGGAGCTAGCGTGTAGACACCTTCTCTGGCCATCCTTATCCCAGGGCTTTCCTTCAATTGCCAGAGCTTGTAAAATGGCTTCCTCATCAGCCGGGGTCATTCTTTTCAAGAATTTAGCAAAGGTGCATACAAGTGGGGTCCTTATTCCAAGGACCCGATTGATTGCGGTTGCATTGTAATGCACGGTACGACCCCAGACTGTCACAAATGTATTCTTGGTTTGAGAGGCTTCGACATAGAATTCCCTTACCAAAGAGGCTTTGGCCCGTCGATTGGCAGTTGCCAACGTCGCCCAATCTTGCTGAATCACCCTTTCTTTGATAAAAGGGTTGGCTTCCACAAAGTAAGGGTCAAAACCCCTCTCTAAGTTCAACCGCTGTTCAGCGATGCAGTCATAGTGGGCAACGACCTTAGGAGTCGTGAACTGTCTGGGCACCCCACTGGGGGCATGCTCAGTGCCCACTGTGGACTGATGTGGGTTTTGATTTTGAACTTGTGCATCACCAGCATCAGATTCATCTGATGTTGAACTTAAAGAGGGAGCGAAACCCTTACCTTTCCCAGATATCGTCTTTCTTGATTTTTGGGCCGACGATTTCTCCAAAATGGTCACCCCAGATCTGGTGACCATGCCTCTTTTCCTCATAGCTCTCTTGATGGGTTCTCCTCACTGTGGGCTGCCTCATGAAGTGCCTCCAAATCGATAGTGTTTCCGACTTGGAGGTTTTGATTACTGGAGTCCTCTTCTTCCTTTATCTTCAACTCTTCCTCTGCCTTCTTTCTTTCTTCTTCCTCTTTCCGCATTCAATCTTCCTCTTCGTGGTTCAGTCGCTCTTCCTCAACCCTTTTCCTCTCTTCTTCTAACAATCATTCTGCTTCTACCCTTTTTCTCTCTTCCTCCTCTCTTGCTAACCTTTCGGCTTCTTCTCTTTTCATCCTCTCCTCCTCTTCTTTCCTTAATCTTTCTTCCTCTTCCCTTTTCAGCCTTTCCTCTTTTTCTTTCCGTCTCCTCTCAACCTCTTCTTTCTTCTTTTTAAGTGCAAGGATTTTTTGGTTGTACTCCTCTTGAAGCTTCAACATTTCTTCGTCAGTCTGCTGCACTTCGTCATTAAAACCACTCAGACTAGCGTCTGAGGTTTTCGAAGATGAACCTGCCTTCAATCCTTCTTGTTTTGACGACCCCGCATCTGGTGCGACGGTCGTCATTGGTTGCTCATCAGAGGATGGCGGCGGTTGGTTTAGGTCATTGGTGATGTTTTCCGGCGGGTTATCGTCGTCGGTCACACGACGGCGTACTGCACGACTGGGATCATTAAGGTTTGGGTTGAGTCTCTTGCTTCTCGCCATTGAAGAGTGTTCTTTGTTCTGGTTCTTTAGAGAGAACTTAGGAAAGATGAAAGTATTTTTTTTGAAATTTGAGATGAAAAGGTATCTTTGGGTTTTTAGTACGAAAAGGTAATATTTGCTGGGTATTATCTTTTAGGAGGAAACGGTTTATTTGAGAGAGATAGAGAGGTTATGATTATTCTTCTTGGAAATAGGAGAAGTAGGGTGAGGTGGCAGGGAAAGGTGATGGTTGTGTAAGAAAAAGCTGATGGAAAATCAGTTCTTGGGCCCCCAAACCATCCCATCCAATCGTCAGGCATGTAGTGGGATGCGCAGTGACATGCTCGATGTCACTGCGAAGTAGTTGTTGACTTTTTCTTCAAATGTTGACAATCCATCCTACACACATTTGAAATGAACTACCACACGGAATTAAAAAGACCAAAAATAATAAAAAGACAAGCAAATAACTGAAATAAAATATTTACAAATGATTTTGACTTTTCTTAACCAGAGTGGGGTAGAGAGTGGGTTGGAGTGTGGGCACTATCGCTCAAAAAGTGCTTCACCCTCTGCCCATTGACTTTAAAAGTCTGACCAGACTGTGGGGACATTAATTCTACTGTTCCAAAGGGACTAACCTTGACCACTATGTATGGTCCCGTCCATCGTGATTTGAGCTTACCAGCAAATAGTTTGAGACGGGAATTGAACAATAGTACTTGTTGGCCTTCGATAAACTCCCTATGGTTGATTCTTCGATCACGCCACATCTTGGTCTTTTCTTTGAACAACTTTGCATTTTTATAGGAATGGTATCGCAACTCCTCCAGCTCATACAATTGTAGAAACCTCTTGGTCCCCGCAACATCCTCACTCATGTTAAGCTCTTTAAGGGCCCAAAACGCCTTGTGTTCCAACTCAATTGGTAAATGGCAAGCTTTGCCAAAAACCAACTTAAATGGAGACATTCCTAAAGGATTTTTGTAGGCCGTACGATAGGCCTAAAGAGCATCATCAAGTTTGGTTGACCAATCCTTGCGGTGTGGTTTAACGACTTTTTCTAAAATGCCTTTGATTTCTCGGTTTGAAAGTTCGGCTAAACCGTTGGTCTGCGGGTGGTATGCGGTGGCCACTCTATGATGTATATCATACTTAGCAAGGACCGAGCTCATAACTTTGTTTACAAAATGGGTGCCTTCGTCACTGATCAATGCCCGTGGTGTTCCAAATCGAGTGAAAATATTTTTATGCAAAAATGTTACCACGGTATTTGCATCATTGGAGTGACATGCAACAACTTCCACCCATTTTGAAACATAGTCCACCGCAGCCAAGATATAAAAATTATTGTTTGAGTTTGGGAAAAGACCCATGAAATCGATCCCCCAAACATTAAAAAGTTCTACCTCTAGAATGTTATTAAGAGGCATTTCGTTCCTTTGTGAAATGTTCCCGGTGCGTTGACATTGCTCACAATTTTCACGAATTCGTAAGAGTCCTTAAACACAGTGGGCCAAAAGAACCCACTTTGCAAGATTTTTGCAGCAGTACGGTTTCCACCAAAGTGGCCACCGTAGTGGGATGTGTGACAACCCTGGAGTATTTGATGTTGCTTACTCCCGTGGACACAACGCCTCAATATTTGGTTCGTCCCTATCTTATATAAGAAAGGGTCGTCCCAAATATATTGACAAGTATCATGTAAAAACTTTTTAAATGGTTGTCCACTCATCCCGTGGGGTTTTAGTCCTCTTGCTAAAAAGTTTGCAATGTCAGCATACCAAGGAATATTTTTGTCTTGATGTTGAACTGCTAACAATTGTTCATCGGGAAAATTCTCTTTGACCGGAGTGGGATCCACAGTGGTCACTACCTTCTCGAGCCTGGAAAGATGGACAGCTACTTGATTGCTTGTTCCTTTCCTATCAACGATCTCAAGGTCGAATTCTTGCAACAATAAAACCCATCGAATCAAACGTGGCTTGGAATCAACCTTGTTGATCAAGTATTTTATTGCTGCATGATCAGTGTGAACGATGACCTTCGTACCTATCAAGTATGACCTGAAACGATCAAAAGCGAACACCACCGCAAGTAATTCTTTTTCAGTGACAGTATAATTAATCTGAGCTTCAATCAGTGTTTTACTTGCATAATAAATGGGGTGAAAGATTTTGTTCTTCCGCTGTCCCAGTACAGCCCCCACAACCCACTCGCTGGCGTCACACATGACTTCAAATGGGAGTGACCAGGCAGGAGTGGTAACTATGGGTGCAGTAACTAAGGATTTCTTGATTGTTTCAAAAGCATCTCGACATTCTTGGGTGAAATTAAATTCTTTTTCATGTTGCAAAACGTTACATAGGGGTTTAGTTATTTTCGAAAAATATTTGATGAACCTCCTATAGAAACCTGCGTGACCCAAGAAACTTCGAATGCCTTTCACAGTTGTGGGTTCGGGAAGTTGTGCCACTACTTCAAGTTTGGCTTTGTCGACTTCCAACCCTATCTTTGAGACAAGATGACCTAGGACAATACCCTCTTCGACCATGAAATGACATTTTTCCCAATTTAAAATAAGGTCGTGGGTCTCACATCTCACTAGGCTTTTCTCTAAATTTCCCAGGCAGTTGTCAAATGATGTCCCTATCACCGAAAAGTCATCCATAAAAACCTTTATGGTGTCCTCAATCATGTCGGTGAAAATGGCCATCATACAACGTTGAAAAGTGGCTGGGGCATTACACAATCCAAATGGCATTTTCCGGAATGCAAAAGTACCGTAGGGACAAGTAAAGGTGGTCTTTTCTTGGTCCTCGGGGGCGATATGGATTTGGTTGTATCCGGAGTATCCATCTAGAAAACAATAGAATTCATTTCCTGCTAACCTATCAAGCATTTGGTCAATGAAAGGTAAGGGAATGTGGTCTTTCTTAGTGGCAAGGTTGAGTTGTCTATAGTCCATGCATATTCTCCACCCAGTAACAGTCCTAGTGGGAATGAGCTCGTTCTGTTCGTTCTCCACTACGGTTGTTCCTCCATTTTTAGGGACACATTGAACGAGGCTCACCCAACTACTACTAGCTATTGGGTAGATAATACCGGCGTCTAACCACTTCAAAACTTCTTTCTTAACTACCTCCTTCATTATGGGGTTCAACCTTATTTGGGGTTGGACTTTTCCAGAGTGGTCACTCACCAAAGTAATCTTATGTTGACATAGGGAGGGGCTAATACCTTCGCTATGGTCCAACCAATTGCCCTCTTATGCTTTATCAACAAATCAATCAAAAGTTGTTCTTGTTTCTCACTAAGTTTGTAAGAGATAATAACGGGAAGTTTATTATCCTTAGCGAGATAAGCATATTTCAAGTGAGATGGCAATGGTTTTAGCTCTAACTCGGGAGGTTGTTCTATTGAAGGGGGTTGAACATTTCTGTCCTTAAAGTCTAGAGGTTCAAAGGCTGCCACAATTGCGTTACACTCATCCTCAAAAGTGTCATCACTTTCAGAGTCGGAGTGCTCACTCTCACTGCCCACTGTGCTCATTGTTTCAAAACTTAGGGTACTACCAATCAAACTCACAGCAAAACAGTCTTCGGTTTCTATGAACTTAAGGGACTTGAAGACATTAAATGTCACCTCTTGGTCATGGACTCTCATAGTGAGTTCCCCTTTGTGCACATCGATCAAAGTACGTCCGGTTGCAAGAAACAGACGCCCTAAGATGATTGGGATATCTTTATCGGCCTCATAATCTAAAATTAGAAAATCGGCAGGGAAGATAAACTTATCCACTTGGACCAAAACGTCTTCTATTTTTCCTTTGGGGTAGGCAATGGATCGGTCGGCTAGTTGTAATGTCACGGTTGTGGGTCTATCCTCTCTAATACCTAACTTGTTAAAAATGGACAATGACATCAAGTTTATACTAGCTCCCAAATCACACAGTGCTTGACCTACTTCTTGTCCTCCTATCGTGCATGGAATGGTGAAACTGCCCGGGTCTTTCAACTTAGGCAAAATCTTGCTAGTAAGGATGGCACTACATTCCTTGGTCAAAGCCACAGTCTCAAACTCACCCAACTTTCTCTTTTTGTTCAAAATATCTTTCATAAATTTAACATAGCTTGGCATTTGCTCGAGAGCCTCTACCAAGGGTATGTTAATGCGAAGTTTTTTAAAAATGTCTAAGAATTTTTTGAATTGAACATCGACATTTTTAGTCTTCATTCTTTCAGGAAAAGGTACACTTCGTGGGTCAACTTGAGTTTGCTGTGGTGTTGGCTTTGAAACAGTAGGTTTTGGTATGGTCTCAAAAGTGGGAAACTCAGGGACATCGGTCCTCACTGTGGGTTTGTCAGTGACTTTAGGAGTGACCACTGTGGTTTTAGGGACAGTGGGTATTTGAGGCGGATCATCTGAATCAAAAACGATATCTTTCAGATCCTTTCCACTCCTAAGCGTTATGGACTTCACTTGCTCTTTTTCTATCACCCTAGCGTGTTCGGTGTCACTAGGTAACGTCCCTGGTGGTCTATTCTTAACTTCGACGACTAGTTGTCCTACTTGGGTCTCTATGTTCCTAATGGCTGCTTGAGTTTGATTCATGAAACCTTTGAGAATTGATTCGAGTGATGGTTGAGTCTCAGCGGGGTGAGTTGGTCGTGGTTGGAACTGCTGCGAGGATTGCCCTTGCTGAAAGTTCTGTAGGGGATGCCCACTGTGATGTTGGTGAAATCCAGGGGGGTTTTGTGGTCTTTGCTGGACATAACTCGCCCCGTGGGGTTGGAGTCTTGGATTACCAGCCCAAGAGAAATTCGGGTGATTTCTCCAACCTGGATTATAAGTCTGTGAATATGAATTGTTCCTCGGGTTGGTTCCTATAACATTAACGGCCTCAGGATTTGTTGGACAATAGTCAAAAACATGTTCCTCTCCACAGAGGGAACAATTCTCAGTGAGATGTGCTGCGGAATTGACTTGGCCTCTATTTTGATTCAAAACTAATTTAGTCAAGGCCACTAACTGCGCATTCATGGTTTTGAGTGCCTCAGAATCAATGGTGTTGGTCTTTGGCATGGGTGCTCTCGGATTTGACCACTCGGTGTTGTTGTTGGACACTTTTTCTAAAATTTGATATCCTTCATTGTAAGTCTTACATGTGAATGTTTCACCTGCTGTTGCATCTAAGATGATTTTGGCTGCATTGGAAAGACCATTGTAAAAGGTCTCCAACTGGATGCAATGTGAGATGCCGTGATGTGGGCACTTTCGAAGTAAATCTTTAAATTGTTCCCATGCATCCGAAACAGCCTCATCTTCTTCTTGCTTGAACAAAATAATATCATTTCGAAACCTTACATTCCTTGTGGGAGGAAAGTATTTTTGTAAAAAATTGTCAGCAAGTTCTTGCCAAGTGGTTATCGAGTGAGGTGCATGTGAGTTCAGCCACGCCTTCGCCTGATCCCTTAGTGTAAAAGGGAAAAGCCTTAGCCTTAACGCTTCATCACTCACACCTTGCAATTGAAAGGAACCAGTCATTTCCAAAAAAGATTTTAAGTGCGAGTGTGGATCCTCATATGGTAATCCTCCAAACTGACCCATGGCTTGGATCATTTGAAACATCACAGGTTTGAGTTCAAAATGTTGTGCAACAATGTTGGGCCTTAGAATCCCGGAGCTGAAGTCATTAACTCCGTAAGTAGCATAGTCCCGTATTTTTCGATCTTTGCTATCGGCAATCGTCACCGTGGTCTCCACTAATGGTGGATTGATGGGTCTTTCTGCTCCTGCCATGTTTACAGTGGGGATCACAGTGGGTTGTCGATTTTTGTTTTTACGTCTTCTTCGAAAAGTTTTCTCTATTTCAAGATCGATTGGTACCAAAGGTCCATGTTGTTGCCTTGGCATGCAACACGCACAGCTTAGAAAAACGAGTTACTCGGGTTCGAACAAAAACTAATGTCTTGAGATTTAATAATCACGCCAGTCCCCGGCAACGGCGCCAAAAACTAATCGCAGTGGGTTGCAAACTGTCCACAATGGGAAGCGCAAGTGTACACTGGCCACTATGATCGTCACAGCAAGTAATAGTTGGTAAAATACCAGAATCGTATCCACAGGGACTGGGCAATCAAGACAATGCGGTTTTCATTAGCTTCCTTTTACAAGTTTCAATTACAGAGGAAGCAATAGTTTGGTTTGTTTGGAGAAACGCTACTTTAACGGTTTTACTTAAGATTTTAAAAGAAGGAATGTAGGTTAGATTTTCCCAAGATTTTATATTAAATACCTGATCCCAAAAGTGATCCTCGTATTCGAAGTGGGCATTTTCGCTAGAAAATCCCGGTTACAAAATACTCACACCTCTAAGTAAAAATCCCATACTCTTAGTAATTACTGTTTTGTCAACGGTAATCTCAAAATGGACCTTTTCAGGCCTCGATGGAATGTGTAGATACAAATATTCTAAGTGTTTTAATACACCAACTAGCTTGCCTACTACTCCAGTGGGTTGAGATTAGCTCACTGTGCCGACCTCACTTTCGCAAGTGTCATAAGAATTCTTTCGAACCCCCTAGCATCATCCAAGCTCGTGTCACTGCGTTCTACTCATTTATGAGTTAAGAACTAGACTTTTAGATCCGTACAAGTGATCGGCTTGTTCGCATCATTGGGCAATAATCGAGAGTGAATGACCAAAACAATAAATATTCCAAGTATAAAGATTACTCAAGCGTTTTCCATAAAATCCAGGTACTTCTCTTTCCTACATCCCAAAGGATGCTTAGCCCATAATTACCGAAGTAAAGAAAACAAAAGATGAGAAGTTGCACATAAGTAAACTGAAAGTGACTTTGATTATGACCGTAGTGGGGAACGAGAGTACGTCACTGCCACTAATTACTTGAAACTAACGATTACACTACAGATCGAAATACAGAAAATTAGAGAGTTACTACAGTAAATTCTAAGCTAACAACTACAACTAAACTTGCACTAAATGTGGTAGATGGAGATATGAAGGATGAATTAAATGAAACCAAACACCTCTTTATATACTAAGAGAAAAGGTTGGACTAACAAAAGATGGGTTTTATCTAGAGACTAAAGACTGAAAATAGAAGACATAAAATTCAGCTTCTTTGAGTAATTCTTCTATCCACAAGCTTGTAGCTCTTTTACCCCAAGGTCCCTTCACCTTTTCCAAAAAGTCTACTTAAAGTACCATTGGTTTCAATAAACAATTCATCTTGCCATTTCTAGGGGAACATGCTTGTACTTTTCCTTCCCATGCCTCTGCCATTAGAGTCTTCTATCCTCCATAGTTTTATTTTCAAGCTAAGAGTTGATTTTTCTTTGTCTTCTTCTTGGCTCGCCAGTGGGGTTCGGAGTGGGCACTCCGCAAGTCACTGCAGATATTTAGTGAAAAAGCAACAAAACTCCACCAAATGATTTATAAAAACTATGGTTCACTCTTTTTGCTCATTTTTATGAATATTACCAAGAATGGGGGTTTTGAGAAGTGAAATGGCTAAAATTTGACAAAAAAAATAAAAGGAAATAATAACTCTAAAAATAGAGTTATCAGTAGCACTGCAACCTGTGAAAGAATTGTCTGGTCAAACCCATCACAACCTTTCAAAGTGATTATAAGTTTTGGCTAGTTTCATCTCTCTCGTTTTCCCATGACATAGTTTTCTTCAATCATAGTTCTTCCCTTGATGTTGAAGTTTGTTGGAATTATTCTTGATGATTTTTTTGTTAATAAACTTTCAGGAAGATCTGTTATCAGTTGACTTTAGGAGCTTTCTGTCGACATGCATGGTCTTTGGTGCATCTGGCCTGATGAATTGGATGGCTTTCACAGTTAGCACGACATTGGGTATCACAGAAGTTCTTGGGTATCACAATAGGTATCCAGTGGTGGTTCCAAAGGCAACACAATGATTCTCCTAAATAATGAATTAGTTGCATTTGATGATGAATTGGATGGTGGTGGTGGTTTTATAGCAGGCATCACAACGTTTCATAGTAGGTATCATAGTGGTATCATGTAACACCTCGAATTTCCATTATATTATATTTTATATGAATGGGGTTGAATTGTAATTTAGTCTAAGATTTGGACTATTTGTAAATGTAAAAATGTAACAACCCAAAACTAAAACAGGACATGCATAGCATTAAATCATAAACATTACAAAACTGGGTCCCAAAATTTCATTACATCAGTCTCTAAACTTAGGTTGGCGGAAACAACCTATACACAGCTGAGACATACTAGCTACTATCAGTGGCATCGGCACTGTCTCTATCTGCATCTGTACTCTATCCTGCTCTTGGTCACTTACCTGAGCCTCTTACTATTTGCTTACCTGAAAATGGTTTAGTTTTGAAAAGCAAGGGTTAGACCAAAAGGTCTAGTGAATTCCCTCCGTAAACAACATATATCAACAATATAAAATCATTTTATAAAACTCATTAACATTCTCCACATAAGCATTCAATCATGGTGTTGCACAGTGTTTACGGATCACATAAGCTAACCACGATCGGGGCCCAAGCAGACTCCCCTCTCGCCTCATATCGGGGCCCAAGCAGACTCCCCTCTTTCCGAGTAGGAAGGAAACAAATTCCCTCCTACAAGCTCGTCACAAATGCCCAAGGGATCATCGGATCCCTAGGTACTCTGATCCCACTGTGCAGACCGACTCCACATAACATACGCATAGATCATCATAAATCATGAAACGTGAAATCTTTATAAATCTATATAAATCATTTCATGTTACTAAACAGTCCTTTAATTAAAACATACCTTTCATGGGAAAGCATGCGTAACAATTGGTAAACAATTCATACTCATAAATGAACCATAATAAGTAAAACATTTAGCATCTCATTTTGTGTAAAAAGGGTTTCGGGAACTCACCTGTTCTTCTCGTTTCACGACCTCTTACTTAGGCTTCCGATCTCTAGATGAAACACCTATAATGTTAATAAACGTACATCATAATTCTTTAATTTATTACTCGAGCTTATTCCGGAACTTAACCCAAATTTATCTTAGTTGGTAGGTTACACTTCTATTCCAAAAGTCATAATTATTGGACTCTTCTTACCGGCCCAAGACATTAAATTTCGAAACTAATAATTTGAATATTGGACTATTTAAATATTCAGCTCTTATAAACCTTCGGCCCAAATCACAAGTCACTATTGGTTCGGCCCAAGTACCAAACACTTACGGATTTAACCAACCAAAAAGAATTCCGGATCCAAAGAAATTACACATGGCCCACTTCTAAAACTAAGTTCTGGTCCATATTTGTTTTCCGGAAATGCTGGCCCATTTGAAAAGAAAAGGGATTCCGGATCCCTTAAGCCACACCCACTTCCGGGCTTCCACTATTAATTCAAATTCCGGATTCCCATTTAGATAAGTTTCGGATCTTGGCATTTAGGCCCAGTTCTGGATCCGCCATAAAATAATTCCGGAACCTTGTTGGATCTCAATTACCGGATCATAACTTCCGAAATCAATTTCCGGTTTTGGTTAAAAGTCCAAGTTCTGGTCCTGATTCAATTAATACCAGAACTTCACAAGGCTAAGGCGATTGCGATACCGATTAACTCTGGTACAGAACCTTAACCCATTTTAAAAACGATTAGCAAGTCTATTTCCATACAAACATGGTTATTCTAACATTACTACTCCATTTATCAAGATTATACAGTTCTATTCAACATACTCTTTCCATCCATTTAGCAGAACTCTCAAGAAAGCCACACTAAATCAACAATCTAAACTAAGATTTGAGAAGGGAGGTTACCTGGTAGGATTCGTGCAGACAGATTTCAATCTCACTCCCCCCTTAATTTGTAAATCAATGATGCTTTCTTCTGGATGAAACTTTTGCACACTTCTTTCCCTGATTTTTCTCTCAGCCGTCACACCCTCCCAAAAGATTGATTATAGGGTTTTGTGCCCAAGAAATGAGATATATATATATACTCTCTTAACATTTTACAATTCAGCCCCTGAGCTTACAACTTTACAACGAATTTTCCACAAAACTTAATCTTTTCTACTAAAAGAAATCTCGGTTATTACAACACTCCCCCCTTAAAAAAATTCCGTCCCCGGAATTCCATCGTCGAAAGGATGGAGGTCCTTGGATTTCATGTCCGCTTCTACCTCCCAAGTTGTCTCTTGACCTTGGTGATACCGCCACTCGACCTTTACTAGCCGGACCTCTTTGTTCCTCGCCTTGTGAACCTCACTGTTCACGATTTTTATCGGTTCTTCTACGTAAGTCAAGCTCTCACCAACCCTGGTATCCTCTAAGGTACAGCCACATCGGCTCCCGTCAAACACTTCTTTAAGTTCGAGACATGAAATGTCGAATGAACTCCTCTAATCTCCTCTGGCAATTTTTAACTTGTAAGTTTCCGCTCCAACTCGTTCAAAAATAACAAAACTCAACTCTTGCCTCCTGTATTCCTTGCAAGGTCGCCATCCTCACACTTCCAACATATACTCTTCAAAAGACGTGCATCACGCTATAAATTTTCCGAAGTCTCATCGGGCACCTCAAGTTCGAACACTATCTATCCAACCTTCAAAGATTCGACGAATTCACAAAACATAATCCACCTCACTTTTCTCCGGGACAATCGGTTGCCGCTCATCAACCCTTTCATACGTTCTCACCACTTTTTCACTCACACTTATATCTAGCTAAAGGTAGGAAACCTCCATGATCCCTCATTGAAGTGTTCACCTATCCGAATTGAACTTATCCTGAAAACACATCGATTTCTCACTGCTTGCCACAAGCGTTTAGTCATATGTAACATAGCTTCGGTTACCCTCACTCAACAAGGAGAAGTAATAATTGTTAAATCCAGATCCGTGCAACAATTATAAAATCAGTAATATGAACGATAAGAACAATGATTTCAACTGGTCATCCCTGTATTATGCTTTAATCAGAGTGTTTACAATACAATTCAGAAAAGCAAATGAGACAACTAACTTGTTTTTCCAAGCTAGAAGAACATTATATATGCGGGCCCGTGGTTAACAAGCCCACGACCCGTTCACTAATAGGCTCAAAATAAGGAAATACAAATTACACCCTTGAACTTTAAATCAACATTAAATTGACCCTAACAATCATGCTCACACCAGACCATTCCCAATAGCTTATCACTGAACGACCAATTCGTTTGAACATTTCTCTCGACGTCACTAACTCAACTCATTCAATCGCCTTATCCACTTCTTCCCGCACAAATCATACACAATCCCCTTCCTCAGAAATTCCTTTCAGAGGTTCGCACACTTATCGACGACAAACTACCCACGCTACTCCACTTTTCAGTGCTACTGCCAAGCCCACTACTTCCAACCTACTCACTTATTCCGCCATACGATCTTCACCTCCCCACGTTAGCGTGGAGCACCGCCCACCAAACATTACTTGCCCCTCTCTTCCGTCCTTTCCACATGCTGATAACACTTACTCATTACTATACATACCCAAACGGTTGTTCCAAGATTTTTAACTTAAGGCATTCAACCCAGTCATCTGGAAATGACACCAGTGTTCGAAGTTATTACCCATTCTTTGATCTCTCACTATTACCTTTTCGGATAATTCTTTCATACATAAGAAACTATTCACATTCTTTAAAGATTTAGCATCTACTACACCACATTTTCGACCAACCCATCCAACATCTGCTTTAAGCTTCTAATGATCCCAAATATACTTACTTAGCGACTCCCACAACCAAAAACACTTGGTTTCTTACTTGGGTAACCACCTACTATCGCTCCGACATTCTATTCCGATAATAGTCGTACTACAATGCCAACTAACAAACCACGTGCTCCCACAACTTGATTAACAAATCGCTCCTCATTCAAAATCCCCAAAAGATTTCCATCTGATGCTTTCTCTTTCTAACATCACATTACTACAACACTGGCTGACACATTTATTTTGGCAATTGAAGCCACTACTCATTCGTACATCCTCTACCCCTAACATTACACTGCATAGCCGGTCTCTCATGGTCATTCGTAAACAATTCAAACTTTCCTTCATATTCTCCTGCATACATAATCGAGTCTATCTTGCTACTTTGTCCTTCCCCAACTCTAGTTGAACTATAACCCGCGAGTTCCAGTTTGTACAAACATAAACATTCTTGCTAGATCTTTACGATCCGAGCCCTTACATAGACAGGGCACATGCCCTCACCTATCCATACGATCTATACACTCACTTTGCTTGCGCTAAATACCTCATCCTTTATGAACCGTCCAACCTCGTAAGTAAAACGCTTAACCAAAACATCAGTCTCTCACCATCTTAACACCCCTACAAGGTGCTCTATCAACTTAAAACCTTCTGGTCCACGTCTTCGGCTGTAACACCCAGATTACACTAATGTCCATTTTACCGTTTAACCTTCAAAATAATCAAATTTTAAGACCACCAAAATATACGGGATATAATTTTTAATAAAATTCCGAAATGTCCACTTTAAATTGTAACGTTTTATCCAAAACATAAACCAACCCAGAAGTTTAAGATTTACAATCCAAAAGTTTACTTATAATCAACCGGGGACATATCTACCCGATAGAATACATACATATATATAACCACCAAAAGCAAGTACCAATATACCCAAAAGAGCTAAACAGACACTTGTATCAACACCCGGACTATGCTTCCTTATCTTTCCCTTTGTCTACAATCCTTTTTCTTGAAAAAAAAATTAATCAATAACGGGTAAGCTATAAAGCTTAGTGAGTTGTATATGAAGGTACATGGTTATAATGTTATATATGTATATATATATAACTGAAGAATGAAACAAAAACTCAAAACGAAAAGCTATTATAACATTGAAGACTAACAACTCGGAGAATTCCATGGATACATCCCAAAAGACTTACCAAAATCATAAACATAACATATCAATATTAAAATCAATACATCATAAGTTCAACAACAACATACGCTCTTACCGACAAACTCAACAACGAAATGTCAATTGTTCCATACGAACACCTATCACATGGTTCAAGTACCGTATCACGTAAACATATCATGAATCAATTATAAATATCAAGAATAGTGTTGGTCCCGAAAGGCCTATACAAGTTTGTAGAAGGGGGGGGGGGGGGGTTGAATACAAACACACTATTTTACTTTTCTAAATTGTTTCTTGATAAATCATTAACAATTTACAGCTTGTTGCGGAAACAAGATTAAGGATAAACCTAAATCTAAACAAGTTGGAACACTAAGGTTTCTTGCACTAAGAAAGATATGGAGATTACTAATAAAAACCTATCTTGAGAGAGAATTTGAACTTGTCCAGAGTTAGCAAGTTACTTCAAAAGAAGTGAGTTAATCTCTTTATATACTGCATGCATTAAATGCAAGTCAGTATACACTTTACACGTGTCATCATCTGGTTGGTTGCATGTCATTGACCTTGGTTGACAACCTTAGTAGCCGTAAAGATGAACAGTGTAGTATCAGAGTGTTTGTACGATCTCAGATTTTCGGAGGTTATTTTCTGACATTTCGTACGGCGGCGTGCAAGGGAGGTTAAGACAAAAGTACTTTGTACGGAGGACTTCATGATCAGCTTTCGTTGATTCAGCGATTATCATTTACTATTCAGCGAATGATAAAGTTCAGCGATAGCTGAAGTCTTGTACTTGATACTTCACGTTGAGTGGACAAATCTGAGTCTTCGCTGATCCGCATCAGTTCATTAGTAGACTTGTCGCTGGTTCTTGAGCTTGATCTTTGACTTCAGCGTAGAACCTTTGTTGACGTGAAACTTGTCTTCAGGGATCATTAGTAAACAACTAACTTATCAGCGATCACCATAAGGACTGAACAGACTCAGATCATTATGGTGAACAGTGTTCGCTGAATGTTTAATTTAAAGAGCGAGAGTTCCTATCAGCGGTACTGTAAGATCTTAGTACTTATCAGCGATAGTGAAACTCTGATACATATTGTTTACATACAATTTTCACTAAGTATTTAAGAGAGGGTCATTATCAAATTACTGAGGGTTTGGATCAACAATCTCCCCCTATTTGATTATGACATAGCAACAAAGAAAATTGCTATTAAATGAAAACATAAGGATAAAAAGAACTCATAAAATATTTGTCCCTTTTACTGTTTTCTGGGATCTTTTCAGTACTGATGGAGTAAAGTACATTCGCTGAAATCTTTCTTTAAATCTTTGAATCAGATTACAATGAAGAACAGAAAGATTACAAGTACAAGCGAAATAAATTACAAGTACAGAAGGATAACTGATACAATAGAGAAAAAGGAGATTATATCAGTTTTCAAAAGGTTCTTCCTTAATGAGAAGTTCATCAAGGGTCGTCTTTTCAGTGGGAATCATCCAGTCAGGAACCGTTATACCTCGTTTTCTTTTATTCAGCGCTTCTTGAAAAATCAAGGGTTTTAGGTGTCGTGCCTGAATGTCCTTTCTGAAGTCACACCAGTAGATAAGATCTTTGAGCTGTTCGATTGGAGTGATTGGAAGCTCAGCGATCCGTTGAAAGCATTTACGTCCGTCATAGTCAAGAAAGAATATTCCATAAGGATTACTGATGACTTTACCAGGGACGAAAAGTTCACATGGTGGCAAAGAGATGTCAAGGGCAGATAGATCAGGATCAGGACCAAGCACTTCAGCGCGAGAGAAACCAATTCCAGTTTCATTTCGTATGACAGGTCCTGAGTTTGAATCTTGACGTTTCTTCCTTGGAGAGCCCCTTTTTCTTTTCGGCTTTAGATCAGGAACAGGAGGAATATCCACACAAGAAGATATCAAGTCGATATGTCTGTTTATCAGCTTTTCGAAATGATTCTTGTACTTAGATTGTGATGGTTGGATAGCTAACCTCATCTCCAGCCATTCAGAGAGACCATACCTTTTTACAGTGTCAGCGCGAAAGGTTTCAGATGTGCCATCTTCTCTGAACAGTTTGATGTCAACAATAGGTACTCCGATAGAGGTTCTTCCAGAGATGAATACCTTGTTGATCTTCGCTGGACGATATCTGAAGTGAATTTTCTCTTTACACCAGATCAAGGTGGTCTGAGAAACTTCAGTTTTCTTTTCCACGATCTTCTGGGCTTCTTCCCCACAACTTTCGTTGGATTTGAATGGGAACACGCTTCAGCTTGGGGTCTTTGACAGATTCTTGAGTGAGCTTGATGGCGTATTCTCTGTCTTTCTCTTCAGCTTCCTTCCTTTCAGCAATGAGGCATTCAGCTCTAAGGTGGTCCTGGTATTCAGCTTTTGAAATTCTGAACTTGGGAGGAACTGAAGGCAGTTGATCAGGCCTTAGAATGATTCGCTGATCCTCGAATCGCTTTATTATTTCTTCTCTTCTCTTTTGATCCTCTTCACTCAGCCTTTGAGGAACTGAGGAAGGTCTCTTATTGTGCGAGAGAGGTTGTTCTTCTGGTTCATCAGTCTCAGAGATCAAATCCAAGACTGGGATTATTTCATTAGCAACAGCTGGCTTTATTTGTGAAGTCGCAACAGTAGAACCTTCAGCGACATCCTCAAACAGGGGAGAGGACTAGCTGAAACGCAGCGATCTTACAGATAAGAACTGGGTAGAAGAACTTGGGTAGAAAAGATAGAAAAAGAATGTGGATGTGTAGAGAGGTTGTTGAGTAGAGAACTTATTGAGTTGTTGAGAAGTTCAGGGAAGGAAAAAGTAAAGTTTTAGTGTACCTGACAAACCGGCTTTTCAAATAGGATCGCTAGATTTTCATCTTCAGCGAGGCCTTTGTCTTTGCTTTTCTCAGCGCCAGAGGCTTAGGGCTTTGTCTTTGTCTTCTCCCCTGATGGTTCTTTTATCGAGATTCCTTTAAGAGCTTTGATCTTTGTGGCAGGTTTGACGATAAAGAAATCATCGTCATCTTCATCATCATCATCATCCTTTCTTGGAGAGAAGGATGGTTTGTCTTCAGGGATGTCGATGTCTTCATCTTCTTCTGCTTCGGATTCCTCAGCATCTTCTTCGAGTTGCTCCCCCTCAGATACAGAGGCGAGCTTCTCGGTTCCCTCAGGGTTTTCATCTCCCTAAGGTCCAGTGGTCAGATCTTTATTCCTCTCTCCCCTGATAGATTCGTCATGGGAAAGGTCTTCAGCGCTCTTGTTCAGATCTTCAGCGCTTTTCTCAAGATTTTCAGCGCTTTTCTCCCTGGAATGTTCAGCGCTCTTCTCCCTGGAATGTTCAGCGCTCTTCTCCCCCTCTTTCTCATGATGACTGGGGGAGGAATGGGCAGACTCAACATTGGTGTTATCTCTGTCTTCTGGGCCAGAGATTTTCACACAACCTTCAAGTTTTGCTATTCTGTCTTCTAGGCCAGAAATAGCAGGCGTGATTTTCCTCAGCTCTGTGCGATCCTCCTCTGTGAAAGATTCCAAAATAGGGACAGGGGCAGGAGCAGGAGCTGGACTATTTGCCTTGTTTACCAGCGTCTCGATCATCGTCTTCATAGAACCAACGTCGGTCTTTACAGAGCCTAAGTCAGTCTTGACCTTTGACATATCACCCTCGAGTTTTGCAACCGATGTCTTTAGCGTTGTTACTTCGCTGGATATGGTCGAAACTGATGTTTTTAGGCTTGTGTAGTCAGTGTAGATGTCACAGAGCACCTTGGCAAAATCGTTGAGCGTCTTATCAAGACTCTTGATGTCTTCAGTGGAAGCTTTCTTCTCCACCACCGTTGTCAGCTTTGTCAAATTCTCTCCAGCGTTTGTTACAGCTGTTGAGTTGTTGGAGAGTGTGGTGGTGAGACTGGACAGCTTTGTTTCCACGGACTTCAGAGAGGCGTTGATGTCTCCCAAATTAGGACCTGTAACATATAAGTACTTGTGAACAAAGGAAAGCTCAGAAGTTTCAGGTTTAGTTACAGTGTTTAAGGTGGGATTTGTACCTGCAGGAGGATTGATGAACTCGTCAAAGTTGCAAGTTCCTGAATAGTGTTCCATATCCTCTTCAAAAGTACGGTGAGGTATGGTGATCTCTGCAGGTCCTTTCTTCATCATTTGTTGAGAAGCATCAACGGCGACTTCTGGAATGATGGCATCTCCAGTGTTCGCTGGAGGAGTGTCCAAGTGAGTGGAGGGAGAAGCGAAGGTTAAGATTGGGGTTCGGGTTCTGAGTTCAGCGTTGGAATCGCTGACAATCACTTCATCAGTCTTTTAAGAAACTGAGGGAGGTTGGGTAGTTTCCAAGTTTCTAACCTCAGCGTTTGGAGACGCTGAAGTCTGGATTGGAGGGATGGCTTGCACGGGTGTGGCAGAGCGTACCACGGAACTTTCCTTCAGCTCTTCAGAATGAGCTGAGGAGTCTTCAGCATGGAATTGCTGGGGTTGCTCCTTGGTTTTCTTGATCCTTTTGGAATCAAGTTGGGTGTGTGAGGGTTTCCTTTTCTTAGAAGGAGAGGATTTTGTGGCCGGGGTATCAGCGATTGGTATTGTCGCTGAAGGAGCCACATAAAGCGGAGAATTTAGAAGAGTGAGAAGAGTAGAGAGACGTACCTCATTGGCGACAGGCTTGAAGTCGAGAACCTTAGGGCCAATCTGAGAAAGTTTCAGATCACCCTCTTCAGGATAGCTGTCCTTCAGGCCATATTGAAAGATGGCGCTGATGAATCGTGGGTAAGGAACCCATGCTGGTCTGTCAGCGGCAGAATCGACACGTTGAATCAGGTCTTCATAAATAATGGAGGCCCAGTCAATATTTAGACCTTTCAGCAGTGCGTATCCCATGGACTGCTGAGGTTGGGCGGCTTGATCAGAAGATCCGGATTTTTGCTGTCATGCAGCTGATCAGGTGAGCGAAGATGAAATTCATCTCGCTGGGCATCTTGGATTTCTTTATCAGCGTCAGTTTCTTCTCAGGCTTCTTGTCCCTTCCAATATCCCAGATATAACCCATTGCGTCAAGGAAAGCAATGATTGCTTCTATGTCAGCATGCTTTTTATGGTCAGGGAATGGAATGAAGGGTTTTTCTTTGGTGGCATTTGGGAAGTTTAGGGCTTTGCGGATAATGGCGGGTGTAATCTTGATGGTGCCATACTCAGTATCGCTGAGTATGCAGTCTATGGTTTTGGATGGATCTTTGGCAGAGGGTAGCTCAGTGTGTCTGGCAGAGTACCAGAACTGGGATAAGAGCCGCTGACTGGCAGGAGGTGTTATGGTCAGGGCTGTGTAGATGGGGCTGTTCTTCAGAAAACTTACAGCATCGTTCAGATGTGATACTTGCTTCCGAGGAGGAAACTCGAGAAGACCTGAGAGGTTGTTGGCCTTAGTCCAATCGAGTTGATCCAGCTCGAACTTAACCTGGGGGGCTTTGAAGATGTCCATTTCCTCAGAGTCAGTGGAGATGGACTCAGCGGTAACATTCAGCTTTGAAGATGCCATATCACTGTATTATCAGTTCAACCAAAGATGTTAACAAGTAAGAATTATCTTAATGTGGAAAGAAATTTCCGTTAAGATTTTTCGAATGTTGTCCATTTCATTCAGACAAAAAATGTCTTAATGAAGATTAGGGTTTTTCTTGATTTTTAAAAGAAAAGTAAAACCCATAAAGTCTTGTATTCCAGTTTCTAAAAGAAAAATGGATACGAATGAAGAACAAGTTTAAGATTTAGATTTAAAACTTGAAGAACAACCATGAAATGGTTGTGTTCATAAAACCATGAAAGAAATGATTTTATTTAATAAAGTTCTTTTGTTTGATCTTGTTAAAACAAAGAGAAGATCGAAAACAAGTTATACGCATTTGATAAAAGATAAGAACATACTAACCTTGAAGTTTTGATGAAGAAGATGATGAACAGTTCTTGAGGTTTTTGAGAGCACAAATGCAACAGAGGATTCTTTTCTTGCGGAGAAAGATTGTTCGCGTAAAAGACAAATATAAACCAAGAGTTGTTTATATAGGGATTTTTAGAGAGAGAAAACCTTGAGCGGGAAAAGGTTTTCATCATGACACGGACACGTGTTTGCATTTGATTGGAAGTTTGAACAAAACGTGCAAACGTGTGTCAGAAAGAAATCGTGCCGAGTGTAATTTGTTGCAATGACGTCACAACTGTCCTTTCACATTCTTTTAGGATGTCTCTGAGGTTTTGAAAACTCAGGGACTCTTTTGAAAAACATGAAGCACTGAATAGAAAATGTCAGTGAAGATTTAAGGAAATTTTCAAAATATCGCTGTTAAGGAAGAGATATTCAGCGATGCAATTTATTTTGAAATCTTGCATTTTCATGCGATTGTCAGAGAGAGAAAACATACCTGGATATCAGTTTAACCAAGTTTATTCAGAGAGAAGATGATGAAATGGATTATATAAGTTGATTTTATCCCGAAGGCTATACACGATTGTATAAACGTATCACTGATTAAATGGGAACCGCTGAAGATTTTATCCTTCAAAGTTCAGCATTCCAAGCTCGCTGATGAGAAAGTTGAATCTTGTCTCATCAAGAGGTTTGGTAAACAAATCAGCTAACTGATAATCAGTTGGGATAAAATGAAGTTCTATATCACCATTCATCACATGATCTCTGATAAAATGATATCTGATTTCTATGTGTTTTGTCTTTGAGTGTAGCACTGGATTGTTTGCTATAGCAATTGCACTTGTGCTGTCGCAATAGATTGGAATTTTGGAGAGCTGAAGATCATAGTCTAGTAGCTGATTTCTCATCCACAAGACTTGAGAACAGCAGCTTCCAGCGGCTACATACTCAGCTTCAGCTGTGGAAATGGACACTGAGTTTTGCTTCTTACTTGTCCAACTTACCAGCTTTCAACCCAGGAGCTGACATCCTCCTGTGGTGCTTTTCCTATCCATTTTGCAACCTGCAAAATCACTGTCTGAATAGGCGGTTAGATCGAATCCTGAGTCTTTGGGATACCAAAGACCTAGATTCGCTGTACCCTTGAGATATCGAAAGATTCGCTTTACAGCTTTCATATGGGATATCATAGGTTCAGCTTGATATCGTGCGCACAGACATGTTGCAAACATAATATCGGGTCGGCTAGCTGTAAGATACAATAGTGAGCCAATCATCCCACGGTACAGCGTGACATTGACAGGAACACCCTTTGTGTCCTTATCAAGTATCAGCGGTGGTGCCATAGGGGTTTTCATAGCTGAACTTTCAGTTAAGTCGAATTTCTTCAGCATATCTTTAACATACTTTCCCTGATTTATAAAAGTTCCTTTTTCAGTTTGCTTAATCTGAAGACCAAGGAAATATGTTAGTTCACCCATCATGCTCATTTTATACTCATCTTTCATTCTATCAGCGAAACGAGTACAAAGCTCAGGGTTAGTAGAACCAAATATAATGTCATCAACATATATTTGAACTAAAATGATATGACCTTTCACTTTTCTAAAAAACAAAGTTTTGTCAATTTTACCTCGCTCAAAATTTTCAATATGGAGATAAGTAGAGAGAGTATCATACCATGCACGTGGAGCTTGCTTTAAGCCATAAAGTGCCTTGTCCAGTTTATAAACATAACCTGGACGTTTAGGATCTGAGAATCCTGGAGGTTGTTCCACATATACTTCTTCATTCAGCTTTCCATTTAGAAATGCTGACTTAACATCCATCTGATGTACAGTGAAGTTTTTGTGTACAACATATGCTAAGAAAAGACGAATAGATTCAAGTCTTGCTACTGGAGCAAAAGTTTCGTCATAATCTATGCCTTCCTCTTGTCTGTATCCCTGAGCAACAAGACGAGCTTTGTTGCGAGTTACAGTACCATGTTCGTCCAACTTGTTTCGATAGACCCATTTAGTGCCTATCACCGTTTTGTCAGTTGGTCTACGAACAAGTTTCCAAACTTTGTTGCTTTCGAATTCAGTCAGCTCTTCTTACATAGTGCTGACCCAGTTTGGATCTCTGAGGGCATCATCTATTTTCTTTGGTTCAGTTAGAGAAATAAAGTTAACAAATAAACAAATATTACCTGCACTTCTACGGGTCTGAATACCAGCGTTGGGATCACCAAGAATTTGATCGATTGGGTGATTTACAGTCCATCGCTGAGCCGGAGCATACGTCGCTGACTCAGTCTGAACTGGAGAAACTGAAGATGAGGCTTCAGCTACTTCTGGATTATCAGCTAAGAGAGGAATGTTTGCATTTGCCACTTCATTCACTGATTGCTGAGAAATAGATGGAATTTCTGAGACATTTGGATCAACTGCAGGTATAGCGTTTATAGAAACAGCTGAGACCCAAGATGTTTCAGCTTCACTATTTTGCATATTTGGAATGATAGAAGGACCATCATTTTCTACGGTGTGAGCATGAGGAGTGGGAATATCTTCTGAATGACCAAGATGAGAAAACATCCATTGATTCAGTTCTTCTGTATCAGCGTTCGGTTTAGAATTCGCTGAACGGGATTCGTCAAACGTGACGTGAATAGTTTCTTCTACAGTTTGTCTTCTTCGGTTGAAGACTCTGAAGGCTTTGGAAACTGAGGAGTATCCAAGAAAGATTCCATCATCAGCCTTAGGATCAAACTTTCCAAGGGCATCTCTGTTGTTAGGTATGAAACACTGACATCCAAAGATGTGAAGAAAGCTGATTGAAGGCTTTCTCCCATAAAAAAGTTCATAGGCTGTCTTTTTGAATCTTTTAACTATCAGCGACCTGTTTTGCGTAAAACAAGCAGTGTTGACAGCTTCTGCCCAAAACTGAGTAGGCAGGTGAGAATCGCTGAGCATTGAACGTACAGCTTCAATAATTGTTCTATTTCTTCTTTCAGCGACTCCATTTTGTTGTGGTGTTTGTTGGGTCACCAAGGATTTGAAATTGACTCACCGATGTTTTCCCTAAAACTCCTACTTAGAATATTTTAGTTCAGTTCTTTGAATGACTTGTACAAGATATCAAATGTTCGGTGAAGTCGAAGATCAACCGAAACCAAGCTTGAAGACTCTCTACTTGTGGAAAATAGAAGACTCTCGGCAACATTCAAACAAGTCATCACCACCGAAATTCCTTGACATTTCGGTGGCCTTCTCTCCACCGAATTTATAGGACAATTTCGGTGGCCTTCTTCCACCGAAGTGCATGGACAAATTCGGTGGCCCCATCCACCACCGATGACTCTTTCGGTGCTCCTCTCACCACCGAATTATACTTGTAATTTCGGTGGTCCTCTCACCACCGAAACATGCTTGCAATTTCGGTGGACTAGTCTTCTTTCCACCGAAGATTTCTCAATCTCGGTGGAAACCACTTCGGTGCTAAAAGCTCAAGACAGAAGATCATTTATTATGGGACAATATCCTCCAGCAGAGAAAAGTGACAGTTTGTCTCTTTATCCACTTTCAGTTAAGGTCCCTTTTATCTGCTCAAGCTACTCTGTCTGCACCTAGTGAAAAGTGACAAGGACTTCATAGTTCTCCTGAAGTCAACATTATCAGCATATGTGAAGATGACAAGTGTCCCAAGCATTTAATGCTTGGGCACTCCTTGGCACTATAAAAGGAGAAGTGCTCTTCATGCAATTCTCATGCTTTCAAGAAATTCTCTCAGTGCAAGAAACCTTCTTTTAAGCCTTAAAACTCAATAGCTTTGCTCTCAGTGTTCTTAGTTGTTTTGTTGTATACTTTGTGTAAGATTGTTAGAATAGTTTATCTGTTCTTTTCCGCAACAGTCTTAAGTTTTCTGTGTGTAATTCTTTTGAAAGTTTTTCAAATATAAGAATTAAAATTGTGAAATTTTTGTGTATTGTATTCAACCCCCCCTTCTACAATACTTGTTAAGCCATCTGGGACTAACAAGTGGTATCAGAGCAGAAAGTTTAATCCCATAAACTTGATCTGCGATGGCTGCCTCTTCTTCTTCTACTGTTGAAAACTCTCTTCAAAACAACCTTTTAGAAAATGGGTCTATTTCAAAACCTCCTAAGTTTAATGCGAACAACTTCTCCTTGTGGAAAAGCCGCATGATGCTATTCATGGAAGGAGTGGATACTAGATATCCAACCATTCTCAAAGAGGGACCCATTATCCCCAGAGTTTGGGCTCGCTATGACACGCAGAGGCCAGGTAAAGAGACCTTTGAAAAGGAAATCTCTAGTGATTCTGATGAGGAAAAATCCAGTGCTACTGGTCGGTATATTCTCAAAAATCCTAAAAAGTATACTGATGAGGAAAAACGTTTAGTTACTCTTGACTCCAAGGTAAGAGCTATTATTGCTCTCTCTCTTCCTGATGAGGTCTACCACTCTTTGGTGAACTTTGAAACTGCCAAAGAAATGTGGACCACTCTATGTGTTCTGTACGAAGGTACAGAGGAAGTCAAGAAATGTAAAAAGATTGGTCTTATCAGAAAGTATGAACTATTTTCTTTTGAAAAAGGAGAATCTCTTCCTAGCTTCTACAATCGCTTCAACTCTCTTATTAATGATCTCAAGTTATTGGGCAGAGTTTATGATAATGAGGAAGTTTTATGCAAGTTCATGGACTGTCTCCCAGAATTTTGGGAAAACATATGTACTTGTATTAAAACTACCAAGGACCTTGAGTTCATGCCCTTAACTGTTTTATATGGTACTCTTTTCAATTTTGAGCAAACCAAGCTTCAACGGAAATCTTTCATCAAAGAAATAAAGAGCTCCTCTATAGCTCTTGTTAGTGAAAGTTCCAAGAATTCTCAAAATCTTCCTAGAATCACCTATCCTTCATCTGACTCTGACAATGACAGCCAAACAAATGTAACCCACCAAACGGAAGCATATCTTAGTGATGCTGATGATGAAGGTGAGGATATCATGGTTGAACAGTTGTCGGATGAGATGGCAATGATGGCCGGTTCTAAACACAAGTTTCGTCCCTTCAACAAATCTCGAAGTCTTAGAAAAACTTCATCTTTCAAAACTTCTTCTGACATATCTAATGAGGAATGCTACAACTGTGGCAAGAAAGGACATTTTGCATCTGAGTGTAGAAGCAAGCGTATCTCCAAGTCCAGATTTACTTCTTCTGACAATACCTCTTCAAAAAGGGAAAAATCCAAACACATGCCTTTCAAATCAATCTTTCCCAAAAAGGAGTCCCCACCATCCTTCTTAAATCATCAGGAGCGTGCTGAGAAATACAAGGCCAAGTACAAGAAAGAGAAGGAAAGGAGTGAGGGTCTAGAGAGAAAAGGGAAGGGTCTCATGGCAGAAACCCACGATTGGGACGACGAAGACACCTCCGACAGTGATTCTCAGAATAGATGCTTCGTGGCCATCTCAGAAGAAATGGAAGTTTCCGAAAAGGCCACTTCTCCTATGGCTCTGGTGGCAACTGGGTGCTCCACAGCCTACGCTCAGGTACATCCCTTCAATAATATGTCTGATATTGAAAAGATCAATGCCTATGAGTCTTTAACTCAAGATTTTTATTCTGTTAAAGACAGTAAGAATAGAAAATCTGCTCAAGTGAAAGAGCTCAAAGCTGAACTTGAAATTTGCATGTCTAAGCTTAAAAGGTTTGAGGAAATCAAAAATGAGCTTGAGGACTTGAAAACAATAAATCATGTGATCTCAAAAGAAAAGAACTCCCTGTTTAAGAAACTAAAAAGGGAACAAGAAGTCATCAAAAAATGGTCAAGCTCTTCCAAAAATCTTGAACAAATCTTTCAAAGTCAAATCTGTAGTTCAAACAAGTTCGGTCTAGGATTTGGAAAAACTGATGTTTGTGAGTCCAATCTTGCTCTTGTTCCCCCCACCAATGCATGTGATGATTTCTCTGATTCTAGCTCTTGTGATTCCATCTCTTTGAACTCGTTAGATCTGTGTGAAGCCTTAAAGTATGGTATATCCTTAAAGGCCAAAGACTCCTCATTGCAAATCATTGAGAAGCAAGATTCAAATGACGTTTCTAAACCCATCCATGATCAGCTCAAATTTTCGGCCATGGATGAAGCCTCCTCCTCAAACTCTTCAAAAGCTAATCCTTCCAAAAGATCTAAACCCACCGATCTTAACCCCTTTGTGCCCACCGATCCCTCAATCAATGATCCTCCAATTCCTCTTCATGAAGTGTTAAAATCTATTCACATAGATACCTACACCGAACCTAAGCCCTCAAAGATCCCGAAAAGAGAAACTCCTGTTCACTCAAAAAGGATCTCCTGTGCCGACAAAGGAAAATCGGTGGTCAACTGCATGGCAAGCTCCCATCCTAAAAGTTTTACCCCAAACATTCCCTCTAACAACACTTATATTCATCAAATTCCTAGATCTGTGCTTTTAAGAAAATCAATGTCCAAAGATTTATCCAAAGGAATCCTTGGGTCCAAGCCTTCTGCTCTGTTCTCCTCTAACAAGGTTATAAGAACAAATGATAAAAGCCAAAACATGAAAAATGCTAAAAATGTTAAAAAGGTGTTTATCTATAGAAAATGCTATAACTGTGGTGACACTTTTCATATGGCTAAGGACTGTCCCAAGGATAGAATTGATAGATCCAAGCTTAAGGAATCATGCTCTTCTAACCCCAAAGGACCCATTACAAAATGGGTACCAAAGAACTAATATGTGTTTGCACGCAGGCTTTTGAGCACCATCAAATTTGGTATCTAGACAGCGGGTGCTCACGCCACATGACGGGAAACAAGTCTTTTCTCATCAACTATGTGCCGGGAAAAGTCCATCTGTAACTTTTGGTGATAATTCTAAGGGTTACACCAAAGGATACGGAACTCTCTCTAATGGATCTGTAACCTTCAATAAAGTGGCTTTTGTGGACGGCCTCATGCATAACCTCCTCAGCATTAGCCAACTGTGTGATCTTGGATACAAAGTTACCTTTGAACTTTGTGTCTGCTCCGTGGTAGACAAACAATTCAATGTGGTGTTATCGGGAAGACGGATGGAAAATGTCTACGTCATAGATATGGGACAATCCAATTCTTCATCAAATGTCTGCTTTGTGTCAAATGATGCATCCAAAAGGAACTGGTTGTGGCACAAACGTCTCTCTCATCTAAACTTCAAGACCTTGCATAAAATCTCCTACAAAGAGCTGGTGACGGGAATGCCAAAGTTGAACTTTGTCAAAGAGAAGCTGTGTGATGCATGTGAAAAGGGAAAGCTCACCAAAACATCCTTCAAGACGAAGCAATGCTCTTCCATCACTCTTCCTCTTCAATTGCTGCACATGGATCTATGTGGACCAGTCAGCACTCCAAGTCTTGGAGGCAAAAGGTATATTCTTGTTATTGTTGATGAATTTACCAGATATACTTGGGTGTTCTTTCTCAGGTACAAAAGTGATGCCACTGAAGAAATCATCAACTTTGTCAAGAAAAATGAAGTTCTCAATGGCCAGCTTGTCCGCTCGGTAAGGAGTGACAATGGCACTGAATTCAGAAATAGTGCTCTTGAAGACTTCTTCACCGAGAAAGGGATCTCTCAGAACTTCTCTGCTGTTCGTACTCCTCAGCAAAATGGAGTGGTGGAAAGGAAAAACAGAACACTGTGTGAGGCCGCTAGATCCATGCTGAGTGAATCAAATCTCCCCACCTATTTTTGGGCCGAAGCTGTGAATACTGCCTGCTTCACTCAAAACAGGTCAGTAATATCCAAAAGACATGATAAAACCCCGTATGAAGTTTTTCATGGCAGAAAACCAAATATTGGCTTTCTTCATGTCTTTGGGTGTATCTGCTTTATTCTTAATGATCGTGAAAATCTTGGGAAGTTTGATCCCAAGGCAGATGAGGGAATATTTGTTGGGTACTCCTTATCCTCCAAAGCTTATAGGGTGTACAATCTCAGAAGAAAATGCATTGATGAGTCCATTCATGTCAAGTTTGATGATCTCAGATGTTCATCACTTTCAAGTGATGAGGATGATTTACACAGATGGATCTCATCCTGTATTGGTGATATCCCCTTAGTCACTTCCACCGATATCTCCTCAATTCCCTCAAATCCATCTACCTCAAAAAACCCAGCTGGATCACTCTCTCCCACCGAAATTGATCAACCCATCTCTCACACCGATTTTCCTATTCCCACCGAAACTCCACACCGAAGCCCTTCTTCCATCCTTAATCCCACCGAAAATCACATGGCATCCACTACCGAAAATCCCATCTTACACCAAACCTCTGATCCCACTACTCCAGTTCACTCTACTTCTCATACCCCATCACCTTTACCCCCTGCTCTAAAATGGACCAAAGATCACCCCATAGATCAAATTATTGGTGACCAACAAGCAGGTGTCCAAACTCGCAGAGGAGTTGGAAATATTTGTCTCTATGTGAATTTCCTCTCTCTCTCTGAACCCAAGAAAGTGGATGAAGCTCTATCAGATCCTTGTTGGATCACTGCCATGCAAGAAGAACTTTCTCAGTTCCAGAGAAATAAAGTTTGGAGATTGGTTCCCAAACCCAGAAACAAGACAATCATTGGAACCAAGTGGGTATTCAGGAACAAAATGGATGAAGATGGTACTGTTATCAGGAACAAGGCCCGATTAGTAGCTCAAGGATACAGACAGGAAGAAGGCATTGACTATGATGAAACATTTGCCCCTGTTGCAAGACTTGAAGCTATAAGGATCTTTCTGGCTCATGCTGCCTACCGAAATTTTAGGGTCTTTCAAATGGATGTTAAAAGTGCCTTTCTCAATGGGGAACTTGCAGAGGAAGTCTATGTGAAACAACCTCCTGGCTTTGAAGACCCAGCTCATCCAGACTATGTGTACAGACTTGACAAAGCATTGTATGGTCTCAAGCAAGCTCCACGTGCTTGGTATGACACTCTTGCCAACTTTCTTCTCAAGCATGGATATTCCAGAGGTAAAATTGACAATACTCTCTTCATCAAAGAAACCTCAGGTAATATCATTCTTGTTCAAATCTATGTTGATGACATCATCTTTGGTGCCACTGATGAATGCCTATGTGATGAGTTTGCTTCTCTCATGATGAGTGAATATGAGATGAGCATGATGGGAGAGCTTACATTTTTCTTGGGCCTTCAAGTCAAACAATCTTCAGAAGGGATTTTTATAAATCAAAGCAAATATATTCGTGACCTTCTGAAGAAATTTAACTTTCTAGATAGCTCTCCTATGAAAACTCCCATGGCACCTCCCTTGAAACTGTGTGCTGATCTAAAAGGTGAATCTGTGGATGTCACTCTTTACCGAGGTATGATAGGCTCTCTGCTTTACCTAACTGCTAGCAGACCGGATATTATGTTTGCTACCTGTCTATGTGCTCGTTATCAGGCCAATCCTAAAGAATCACATTTAAAGGCTGTAAAACGAATTTTTCGGTACCTTAAGGGCACACTGCACTTGGGTCTTTGGTATCCCAAAGACTCGGGTTTTGAACTAATTGGTTACTCAGATTCAGACTATGCAGGTTCCCAGATTGATAGAAAGAGTACTACAGGAAGCTGTCAGCTCCTTGGTGGAAAATTGGTAAGTTGGTCCAGCAAGAAACAAAACTCTGTATCAACCTCTACTGCTGAGGCTGAATATGTAGCTGCTGGGAGCTGTTGTGCTCAGATTCTATGGATGAGAAACCAACTACGGGACTATAATCAATTCTTTTCTAAAGTCCCAATTCTGTGTGATAATTCCAGTGCTATAGCTATAGCAAATAATCCTGTTCTTCACTCTAGATCTAAACACATCGATATCAGGTATCATTTCATCAGGGACCACATTTCCAAAGGTGACATTGAACTGCACTTCATTCCCACCGATTTGCAGCTTGCTGATCTTTTCACCAAACCTCTTGATGAAACCAGGTTCAACTTTCTCATCAGTGAACTTGGGATGTGCAATCTACAAGAATAAACAAGTGTTCATACTCCACCGATCTCACATCGGTGGACTCTTTTTTATCTACCTCTCTCTCACCACCGATCTCTCATCGGTGGACAAATCTATGTGTTAAATCTTTTCTTTTCTTCTTTCTTTCCAACCACCGAATCAAAATTCGGTGGCATCTTCTCGGTCCACATTTTGGTAGAAGTTATCTAAACCCTCCCCGAAATTCTACAAATTCGGTGAAACCTTTCTACCACCGAAGCCTCATTTCGGTGATAATCTTCAAAATCGGTGAAACTTGTCCACCACCGAAGTCTCATTTCGGTGGTCATCTCCATTCGGTGATACCATTCCACCACCGAAATCCAAATTCGGTGAATCCACTCTACCACCGAAGTTCCATTTCGGTGGTAATCTCCTCAATCGGTGAAACCCTACGACTTTTTCCACCGATCCTCCACCGATCTCTCACCGATTGTCCACCGAATAATCACCGAAATGTCCACCGAAATGTCCACCGAACCATCACCGAGTCTACACCGATCCTTACGATTCCCAACGCCCACTTGTGACCACTCAATTGCATTTGTGTCAGACCTTTCGCCTATCCGCCGTTCCGTGTCCCGATTCCCCAAGAAACCTTTCATCTCATGAGTCGCATGTCCCATTTCCCCATGCAAAATCATCATCACGGTACCTTATCCTTTCACTATATATACATACCGTCCCCTACATCTTTTCCACTTCTTCCTCAAGTTTCAAACCTGCACTCTCTCTTCTCTCTCAAACACATTTCTCTCATGGCATCTTCTCGATACCCTATTCCCACACGATTTGAAGAGCTTAAGTTTAATCAATGCAATCACGTTGCCCACTTCGACCCGGATCCAGCTCATCCCGAGTTCTCCATAGTCGCAAAGTTCCTCACTCGCTCTCCTCTTCTTCATGCCTTTTCATGCAACCCCAAGATGAGTAAAATGCTCATTGGCAGATTTTGGTTAACATGTGTGTACGATCCCTCCAACGAAGCCATTCACGCCTCCATTCTTTCCGACGACGCCGGTGATCACGACCTCACTTTTGGAGTCGATGATGTTCGTCTCGCTCTCAAGATCGACGCCTTTTCCGACTATGAAGACATGTATTTGGACACCATACATGAAGACATTGTTCTTACCACCGGTTATGTGCTCGACGACTCCTCCAAAAGCTCCAAAGGCCCCGGTACTCTTCTTCGCAGCAAAATGGGAGGCATTTGGAATTTCTTCTTTGCCCACGTTATCCATTGCCTCTCACGCAAAACAAGTGGGCATGATCAATCGCCTTCACACGTCAACAAACTCGCTCATGCCCTCATCTTCCAAAGAAAAGTCGACTTCGCCCAATATTTCTTCTCAGAGCTTGTCGAGGTCATCAAGACTCCCAAGAAATGCTATGTTGCCTTTCCACGCTTCATCTCAATGATCATACAGCACAAACTTTCTAAGGCATTGGAGTCAGATCGCAAATCCCCTTTACCGCGCTTCTCTTATGACTGGTCTTCTCCGTGTGTAGGCACCAAAACTCTCAACGTTAAGCCTCTCGCCACCGATCGCCCATTACGACCATGTATGATCTCTTTTGCTCTTTCTCCCGAACTACATTGGGGTGACGCGGAAATTCCCGGGTTTCAACACCTAGAAATTCCCGAGGTCCCTCCAACTGTAGTGGCCCCTACTCCCCGTTACCGAGTTACGTCGGGTGGCACTCAAAAGAAACGACGAAAGGCCACCGACACCTCCGCACCTGCTTCTCGAACTACGTCACCGAGAGTTCCCTCGGAGGCTTCCCCGGTTCAAACCCCTTCTCATAAGCGGAGGCACTCATCTTCCCCTTCGGGACCTCTTCCAAAGAGGTCTCGGAAACCATCGGCCCCTCCAACAAATCCAACTGTCGATTCTCAAAAATCGCCGGTTGTTGAACTTCATCCCTCCGGGCCAAGGGTATCCGTTTCAGACCCCACCAACTCCTCTGTTGCCTCTCAAAAGGCCTCAGTTGTACACTTGGAGAACCCTCAACAAACTTCCCCACTCGATTCTTTGGGTGGTGGAGATGACCTCGAGGTCTCTCCTCTCGAGGGTTCTGATTTTTCACTTCACAGCCTTTCACCCGATCAGTTTCTGATCGATGAGATTGCACAACCCAATCAGGGTTCCCCCCCACAGACTTCACCCCCACATGATTTCTTTGCATTTCTTTTAGCGGACACTGGTTCTCCCCGAACCATCCCGTCCCCCGAAGAACATCCCATCGAGCCTCCCTCGCCGAGGCAACACTCTCCACAACGTACACCCTCACCTCCCCGACCTCCCCGAACCCTCTACACCAACGCACTCGCGCCTCACTTACGACATCCTCTTCCCGAAGCGGATCCCCTTCGATGGCACTGTTCGTTCCCCGAAATCGGTGGCCAAACTTCCCCGCACATCGACCGCACCTCTACCTTTCTTAAATCTACCATCACCTTAATCTCCCAAGCCAATTCCCGCATCTCTAACCTCGAGTCTCAGCTACCGCATCTTCTTCTTGATGCCATCACCGAAGCCCTACGCCCCATTCAAGAAAAATTATCTACCCTTTCTACCACAGTGGAGTCCCTCTCCAAACCTTCCACCGACTCACCCAATCCTGAACGTTCCCAGTGGGAAATGGATCTCGGTGACTTTGCCTTGGTTCCCCATACCACCGAAACGAGTCTGGCCTTCCTACACTCCAAGTTTGATAAGGCCTTCTATGAGTTGGGTTTCAAGTTACCGGCTGTTCCTGAGGGGGAGAAAACCGTGGCTCCACCGAAACTTCCATCCATCAAGAAACTTTCCAGTAACCAGCCTCCACCGAAACCCTCTTCACCAAAATCCTCCTCTTCACCGAAATCCTCCTCACCACCGAAATCCTCCTCACCACCGAAATCGTCACCACCGAAACTCTCTACCTCTTCACCGAAACCCTCTTCTCCACCGAAAAATGTCTCACTCTCACCGACCCATACTGGCTCCACCGAAGCTCTTGACCTTAATGCATCAGTTGAGGGGGAGCAGTCCAGCAAAGCTCCCGAAGACAAAGGAAAAAGAACTCTTTCGGCCGAAGAATTGGCCAGAGAAGCAAAGAAGAAAAAGGATCTGGCAAGATATGGGGCTCGACCGAAGGACGCTGAAACTCTCAAACTCAAGCCTGCTTCTCAACCTATCACCACCGAACTTGGCCTCTCTGCTCAAGAAATTGAGGAAGCAAGAATAGCTCAAATCGACTTAGACAAATCTAGAGATCTGTCTCTCAAAGCTGCCGCAGAAGAAGATACAAAAGTCAAGTCCACGGATGCCATCCAAACACAGAAATCGGTGCTCAGTGCCTTGGAACAAGAAAAGAATGAAGAAATTAGTTGGTACAAAAAGACCATGCACCACCGAAGCTATAGGTCACAAATTTCTTCAGTAAAGATTGCCACCTCCAAGGCAAACCCTCAAGACATCAGATTGATTATTAACTGGGAATATGGTTCTATGAAGAGTGTGAAAGAAAGCCATCTCCAACTCTTCGGTCTCTCGGAATGGTATGAAATCACTCAACACCTTGTCAGGAGTCCAAATCCAAAGAAAGACATCTTTGTCAAATACATTGATGGTCAAATGAATAAGATGAAGGAGATCAAAAGAAAACATAACATCACCCTCTCCACCGAAGAAAGAGCCAAACTGCAGTCTCTGAAAGAGAAGATCATCCTCCCCAAAGTCAAAAATCCTCCTGACTCAGTCTTCAAGGAAATGGCAAGAGAAGGTAAAATCCCGAATGTAAACAATCTTAACCTTACCATTCCCACTTTTGTTCCCTATCCTACCACAACCTTAAGCCTCTCACCAATACCAGGATTGTTTTTTAACGACGGTCTCGGTCGTCGGGCATTCTTCAGATTTGCCCAGATATCCATCGCCGATACTATATTTCTGGAAGGCATTCACAACCTCTTTCCGAACATCCCCGAAGCTCAACCGTTCTATAGAAACTTACTGGATGAAATCAAGCGCCGCAAAACCTCAAAGAAGTAAGTTCTCTCCATTTGGTACTTGTAAAAGTTAGTTTCTCATTTTGTAAGTTGTACGAGAACTTATCTTAATACAAGTATCTCTATTTGAATTTTATTTCTGTACATACTTTATCTTTCGTTACCTGTAAATACTGTACATAGTATACATACGCATACAAAAGAAAAAGATCAAAAAGAACAAAAAGAATGGTCTATGTGAAAAGAACCCAAAAGAGTAAAAAGGGTCAAAAACGCACTTACTTTTATTTACTCTTGAATATTCTAAGATAAGGAGCTCAAATTCAAATAGGGGGAGATTGTTGGGTCACCAAGGATTTGAAATTGACTCACCGATGTTTTCCCTAAAACTCCTACTTAGAATATTTTAGTTCAGTTCTTTGAATGACTTGTACAAGATATCAAATGTTCGGTGAAGTCGAAGATCAACCGAAACCAAGCTTGAAGACTCTCTACTTGTGGAAAATAGAAGACTCTCGGCAACATTCAAACAAGTCATCACCACCGAAATTCCTTGACATTTCGGTGGCCTTCTCTCCACCGAATTTATAGGACAATTTCGGTGGCCTTCTTCCACCGAAGTGCATGGACAAATTCGGTGGCCCCATCCACCACCGATGACTCTTTCGGTGCTCCTCTCACCACCGAATTATACTTGTAATTTCGGTGGTCCTCTCACCACCGAAACATGCTTGCAATTTCGGTGGACTAGTCTTCTTTCCACCGAAGATTTCTCAATCTCGGTGGAAACCACTTCGGTGCTAAAAGCTCAAGACAGAAGATCATTTATTATGGGACAATATCCTCCAGCAGAGAAAAGTGACAGTTTGTCTCTTTATCCACTTTCAGTTAAGGTCCCTTTTATCTGCTCAAGCTACTCTGTCTGCACCTAGTGAAAAGTGACAAGGACTTCACAGTTCTCCTGAAGTCAACATTATCAGCATATGTGAAGATGACAAGTGTCCCAAGCATTTAATGCTTGGGCACTCCTTGGCACTATAAAAGGAGAAGTGCTCTTCATGCAATTCTCATGCTTTCAAGAAATTCTCTCAGTGCAAGAAACCTTCTTTTAAGCCTTAAAACTCAATAGCTTTGCTCTCAGTGTTCTTAGTTGTTTTGTTGTATACTTTGTGTAAGATTGTTAGAATAGTTTATCTGTTCTTTTCCGCAACAGTCTTAAGTTTTCTGTGTGTAATTCTTTTGAAAGTTTTTCAAATATAAGAATTAAAATTGTGAAATTTTTGTGTATTGTATTCAACCCCCCCTTCTACAATACTTGTTAAGCCATCTGGGACTAACAGTGTTCTCACTGACGAAAAGTTGTGAGAAATACCCTTGCTCTCAAGGAAGGAATCAAGAGAACTGTTTTTGAATTCAGTTCCATGATCACTCCTTATTGAGCGAACAGTCATATTGTTCAGAGTTTCCATCTTCCGAACAAAGGTGATGAGTTCTTCAGGGGTGTCACTCTTAGAACGGAGAAACATTACCCATGTGTAACGAGAGAATTCATCAACTATGACCAGCGTATATTTCTTTCCAGCGATGGATTGTTTGTTAACGGGGCCAAACAAATCCATATGGAGTAGTTGTAGAGGAGATGACACTGAGGAAACTTGCTTTGACTTAAAGCTTGCCTTGGTCTGCTTCCCTTTTTCACACGCTGAACATAAAGACTCTTTGGCGTATGAATGTTGAGGTAGACCAGTGACTAACTCTTTGGATGAAAGAGTATTCAGTGTCTTGAAGTTGAGATGAGAGAGCCTTTTGTGCCACAGCCAGTTAACATCAGAAGATGCTTTTGAGAAGAAACAGGAGTTCTCAGTGGTTGTTGAGTCCATGTTTATAACGTAAACATTTTCCAAACGATAACCGCTGAGAGCTATCTTCTCCTTTTTGTCAGAGACAAAGCAGGATTCCTTAGTGAAAATCACTTTGTTATCCATGTCACAAAGCTGACTGATGCTTAGAAGATTATGCTTCAGCCCTTCAACATATGCGACTCTTCTGAAGGATGTTGTACCATTTGAAAGTACACCATACCCTCGGGTGTGTCCTTTTCCATTTCCACCGAAAGTCACAGAGGGACCCTTCTCTTCCTTGTATTCAGCGAGCAGGTTTTTCTTTCGAGTCATGTGTCTAGAGCATCCGCTATCGAGATACCAGATACCCTTCTTAACCTGCAATACAAAGGAAGATTAGTTTTGCTTGGGTACCCACTTCACCATGTATACGCGTTTGTCAGTGGAAGAAGTTGGAATGGGTTCAGCAGTCTTTGCAGCATTTGAAGATTCAGCTTTGTCTTTCTTCACTTTGGTCAATTTCTTGACCTCAGCGGTAGGAGTCACCTTGACCTGAATTGCAACTGGTTTGATCTTCTTGGGCGCTATCTTCACCTTAGCTATCTTATCAGCTTTGGTGGCTGTGGGACACTTACTTGCAATATGATCGGTAAGTCCACAGTGATAACATTTCCTATAACTAAAAATAGTTCTAGGACCACTTGAGTGTTGAGCTTTTAATTTGGAATTAGAAGTGCCAGCACCAAGTAAACTATTGGCTTTAGAAATGGGATGAACATTCAGTTCTTCAGATTTCTTACCAAGGACATCCAATCTGAGTCTAGGAGTAGATCACTGAATAAGTCCAGATATCTGCTTCCTTGATCCAGAGGGATGAGCCACTGATGCTTTAGAGGCATTCAGTTTTGGTACTATGATACCCTTCTGAGGATTCTGGTAAATAACAATTCCTTTACCTTTGTCTTTAAAGACAGAGGTAGGTTTTGAATAAACCACTTTCTCCTTGCCTTTTGAGGAGGTAGGAGTTTCCTCAGGGATTGGTGTAACCGACGAGTACTGAGATGATGAAGTGTCAGCTACTGAGGATACGAACGTTCCAAATTTAAGCATTGAACGTTCAGTGGTTGGTTTTGGAGTATCATATTTATAACCCAGACCACGTTTATCACTCAGAGGAATCTGAGCCTTAATTATCTCAGTGATCTTTGTTGAAGAATTACACCATCCTTCAACAGTAGCTTGTTCGGCTTTTAATGCAGCGATAGCTTCTGCTCGTCCGATTTTGACTAGCTGATTTAAATAGACTTGATCTTTAAAATCATCTTCAATTTTAGAAAGCTTTTCTATTTGAAGGTGGCAGTTTTTAAGCTTTTCAGCGAGATCAAGATTTTGGTTTTCAACCACAGCTTTGCCGTTCATGGCTTCGTATAAACTTCTAGTCAGTAGATCGATTTTACGGAGACTATCAGCTTCATCAATATTTGCAATATTGGTAAAGAAGGAAGGTGATACCTGAATGGCAGATGTTGAAGTGGAGGGAATGTCTGAACTTTCTTCCTCTTCTTCAATCTTTGCCATGAGACATTGATTTGCTTCATCATCTTCA
The DNA here is from genome assembly GCA_033807775.1 of Saussurea involucrata. Classification (NCBI taxonomy): domain Eukaryota; kingdom Viridiplantae; phylum Streptophyta; class Magnoliopsida; order Asterales; family Asteraceae; genus Saussurea; species Saussurea involucrata. The sequence goes on from CM066321.1 coordinate 178,770,301, forward strand.
GAATAAGATGATGAGGCTTCTTCATCAGAAGCAGCCCAATCATAGTCAGCCATCAGGCCTTTTCCTTTCTTCTTAAAGATTTTCAGCTTTGCATACTTCTCCTTCAGCTTTGAGTATTTGTCATCTTTATTCCTTGGAACAAAGGATTTCTTTGTAAAAGCTGAAGGTCTCATGATTTTCTTTGACCTGCACTCGTTAGCGAAATGACCTGTCTTTTCGCAGTTGAAACAAGTAGCAGTAGCCTTATCAACCAAAGCTGATGACTTAGGCTTGTCAGCTATGGAAAGAGTTTTGTTCTTTCTAAACATTTTCTTCTTGGCGAATCTCCTGAACTTTTTAGTTAGGAGAGCCAAGGATTCATCATCATTTGAAGAATCAGAATCTGATGACCTTTCAGAGTTACTTTCTAACTCAGTGATAGTGACTGAGGGTCGCTGAGTAGAAGGTTCCTCTGAGATTAAAGCAACAGGGGTGCTTTTGGAATCTTTTACAAGATTCTTCTTAAGATGGCTAGATTGCTCATGATTCAGCAATGTGCCATATAAGGTAGCATGGGTCATTGATCTTAGATCTTTTGACAGCTTGAGACACATGGAATAATTGTCCCAGCTTTCAGGTAAACATTCTAGAAACTTTGTCAGCACTTCAAAGTTAGAATATTCCTTACCAACCGTTTTTAGATCTATAATTAAGCAATTAAAACGTTGATGAACTTCAGAGAGAGTTTCATTCTTACCAGAAATGAAGCTTTCGTATTGTCTTACCAGGTTAATCTTTCTTGAATCCTGGACTTCAGACGTTCCTTCATACTGAACACATATTGTGTCCCACATGGCTTTTGATGATTTCAGGTTCATGACGGAATGGTAGACTTCGTCAGGAAGGGCCATGGATAGTATGGATCTGGCTTTTGTATCTATAGCCACTTTCTTCTTATCTTCATCGGTGCACATGTGTATTTCCTTTGGAATCAGCCTTTCAGGAATAGCAGCTCTAGTTGCAGTGGCTGGAACTAAAGGATCAATAGTTACAGGGATGTGTGGGCCGTTTTCAAGATAGTAGGTCATAGTGGGGTCTACACCTTCTAAGAAGAGCATCATCCTATTTTTCCATAAGTTGAAGTTGTCTCTGGAAAATCTAGGGGGTTTTGCAAGAGAACCATTGTCTATATAATTTGTGTTTGTGTGGGAGGCCATTTTCAGATAATAGCAAGGAAGAAAATATCTTAGATTAGATCTTGTTTATGAGATTAAACAAATCTGCTCTGATACCACTTGTTGGTCCCGAAAGGCCTATACAAGTTTGTAGAAGGGGGGGGGGGGGTTGAATACAAACACACTATTTTACTTTTCTAAATTGTTTATTGATAAATCATTAACAATTTACAGCTTGTTGGGGAAACAAGATTAAGGATAAACCTAAATCTAAACAAGTTGGAACACTAAGGTTTCTTGCACTAAAAAAGATATGGAGATTACTAATAAAAACCTATCTTGAGAGAGAATTTGAACTTGTCCAGAGTTAGCAAGTTACTTCAAAAGAAGTGAGTTCATCACTTTATATACTGCATGCATTTAATGCAAGTCAGTATACACTTTACACGTGTCATCAGCTGGTTGGTTGCATGTCATTGACCTTGGTTGACAACCTTAGTAGCCGTAAAGATGAACAGTGTAGTATCAGAGTGTTTGTACGATCTCAGATTTTCGTAGGTTCTTTTCTGACATTTCGTACGGCGGCGTGCAAGGGAGGTTAAGACAAAAGTACTTTGTACGGAGGACTTCATGATCAGCTTTCGTTGATTCAGCGATTATCATTTACTATTCAGCGAATGATAAAGTTCAGCGATAGCTGAAGTCTTGTACTTGATACTTCACGTTGAGTGGACAAATCTGAGTCTTCGCTGATCCGCATCAGTTCATTAGTAGACTTGTCGCTGGTTCTTGAGCTTGATCTTTGACTTCAGCGTAGAACCTTTGTTGACGTGAAACTTGTCTTCAGGGATCATTAGTAAACAACTAACTTATCAGCGATCACCATAAGGACTGAACAGACTCAGATCATTATGGTGAACAGTGTTCGCTGAATGTTTAATTTAAAGAGCGAGAGTTCCTATCAGCGGTACTGTAAGATCTTAGTACTTATCAGCGATAGTGAAACTCTGATACATATTGTTTACATACAATTTTCACTAAGTATTTAAGAGAGGGTCATTATCAAATTACTGAGGGTTTGGATCAACAAATAGTGCACCACTACCACCTTCATCTACTGGGTACGTGCATAATAGTACTCACACTCGTCTCCTAACACACGAGATACGTGAGTACAACGAACCGGTATGCCACACCCAACCTCCGTCTCCCTGGGATACGTGGACATACACCGCTTTCCAGCGTACCACACGAAGTAGTACCCGTATTCACGGTTTACCAAGAGATTAACAAAACAGTCGTGTATTCGGACTCGACCGACATAGCGAAATGATCATATGGAATACAAACCAGAATCAAAGGAGTTTACACATGTCACACCTTAAGAAAACATGAAACACAACTAATGCAAACAAAAAAATGCATATACATATGAGTACACATAAACATGTATTTCATATAAACTCACAGTGCACAAAATGGGTCAACCGAACGTCCACCCGAATGTCGCGTTCCAACTCCATAATACAAGTATGTATGGCACTCCAAAAGCTTCCAATTATACTCTTATGCTCCCTGGAGTATACACATTCAATTCCAAAAGTATTTCATTACACTATCTCATTCTATTTCATTCCTTAGTTAGCTAATTCCATTCCAATTCTTTTGTACAGCCCCCCGTTCTAACACAATTTTAACCATCTTAAACTCAGAATTACAATCTGACTTATAAACAAGAATGAAACTTGGCTCTTTTATCTTTCAGACGCCACTGACCTCATGTCCGTTGGATTTTTCTTTGATTTTATACAAAATTTACAACACAGCAGCTACAAGCTGTCAAAATTCAGCTTGACAACCCTGTACTAAGTGCACTTTTAGAACATCTTAAAGCTGTAATTAGGTTATAATGTCTTCATATACAATAAACTAGACATTCATACCTTTCGAACGCCACCGGAATCACTCTTATACGATTTTATACATTTTTTTTAAAACAGTGTTGAACATAACTTTCAAACTCAAAAAAATCACACATTTGACCAATTAAGTATCCAATTCTATTCCAATCCTAACCAAATTCAGATGTTAACTTAATTTTATCATTATCAAGGTAAAATCAACAATAAACCATGGTTCATTCACCCATTTCTACCAATTTCATCAAAATCCAACTTTGAATAGAAAAAGGTCAACTTGTTCTTAGTGAAAACTCACTTTTTCCTTCCATCTTCTTGCAAATCAACCATGGAATCAAGGAATTAACTAAAATATAATCATAATCTAAGCAGCATTTCATGATTTCTACACTTATCTTACACATGCATTAAGCTTATATCACCCAAATTCCATCGTAACTTCAAGAACAAGAACAAAGATGAGATTTACCTACAAATTGTTGTTTAATCCTTCAAGATAGATGTTAATCTCCTTAGTATGAACTTAGATTTGATCTCAATTGATAAAAATCACACCTTAACTTTCACACACAAGTCAGTAGCTGAAATGGGGTGAAAATGGGTCTAAAATCGTGTTTTATTGACTAAAACCCGAGTTGGGTCGGGTTTGACCCGACTGTGTACCCATTTTGACCACTAAACACTAAAAATGGCATAACTTTTCGTTCGTAACTCCGTTTTCGATGAGGTTTTCGCCTACGCGTTCGTAACGAGATAATATACAACTTCCAACTAAAATATTTCAGAAAAGACCTATCAATAACAGCAGTTTTACAAATTTGTAACTTAGGCGTTAAGTTTTTCCTTTGCAAACCTATGAAACCCTATATATTTCTTAAGGATTTTGCTACAAGTCCTCATTAAAGCTTTATATTATCACATAATTGTAACAACCCAAACTAAAAAAAAGCATACTTAGCATTTATATTTGAATAATTACAAAACTGGGTCCACAAAATTTCATTACATCTATCTAAATAACTTAGGTTGGCAGAAACAACCTATACACAACTTAGAAATGATAGAACTAATAGATAATAGTGTCACTGGTTCTACTGCTTCTATCTTCTAACTGCTCTGTTCACCTGCTAGAGCCTTTCGTTACCTGCTTTCCTGAAAAGGGTTTTAATTTGAAAAGAGCGAGGGTTAGACCATGAGGTCTAGTGAGTCCCTCCTGACAGTTCTCAAAATCATTTAAAAACTTTTCATGACTTTCAAATGTATACAAGACTTTAAGTAATAAACTTTCACATAGCTGAACAGTAAAAAATCTTTCACGGATAAATCCGCTCAGGTAAATGGCACCCTGAAGTCACCCGAGGGTGACAACGAGTCAGTATCACGCTGCCTTACTGGGACTCATTCCCATGGCATAAACGGAACCTCCCCCCGACGTGAGTACTGGCGGAACCTCCCCCCGACTTAGCCAATTTACGTCTACATAATGTATGCATACATCTCACATAAAACTTTAAACAACTTTCATGCAATAAAAGCATAAGAACAAAACATGGCATTTCTCATCATGTATTCACTTTAGAAAGACACTTTAAAATCACGTATTTTAGTTAGAAAACTCACCTGGTACGTTTGCTTGCTTTTCCTTACTCTGCTCTTTACTTCCAAATTGTCTACCTGAACGAAGGGACAGATTTATAAGCTGACTAGAACTATCCGGACACTTCTCACTTGCCACCCTACTCTTTTCCGGACAGGTTACCGGGTAACCCCACTTTTCCGGATACCGCTTAGTACCCAGACAACAACTCTTATCCGGACGACACAGATTTTCCGGACGACTAAACTTATCCGGACGGTACAATCTTTCCGGACAACACTATGTCCGGACACCTTCTACAACACGGCCAAGAAGTTTCCCGGACACTCACCCGGACACCCTCATACTTGAAGGTTCCGGACGAACGCTGGAAGAGCTTTATGGTCCGAAATCTTGCTAAACACTCCGAAAACAGTGAGATAATGTGACGAATTACGTACTTAAGCATCTTTAATCATTTCCCCAAAAACTGTACTGATTAAACTCGATTTAAAGGTGCTTAAATCTCCCCTAATGGTCTTAAACAACTTTTAGCAAGAAAACTCTCAAAACCACAAATCATCAGACGAATCTTAAATGAAGTTATGGATTAAGGATTACATGATAGATTTACTTGCAAGAAACGAAATCCAATCTTATTCCTTCTTCTGATTCAAGACTTGATGATTCCTCTCTTCAATTTCACAAAAAAACCTTCAAGACTCTAATACCCCTTTCTCTCAACAAAACTCAGCCGACAAACACCATAAAAATCAAGAAATTGCAAAGTTGTCTAGGGTTTTGTGCCTTTTTATACCCATCTCCTATTTTACAACTAGCCCCTCAACTTCTACTTTTGCTTAAAACTCCACACCAAATGCAAAACATTTCAAAAAAGGTTTGGGTCATTACAACACTCCCCCCTCAAAAGAATTTCGTCCCCGGAATTCCATTCTCGAAAAGGTGAGGGTATCTGGACATCATATCTGGTTTTACTTCCCACGTTGTCTCTCGTCCCTTATGATATCTCCATCGAACTATTACCAGTCAAACTTCTATGTTCCTCGTTTAGCAAACCTTACCGCTCACGATTTATATCAGTTCTTCTACGTAAGTCAACCTCTCATCTATACTGATGTCCCCTCAAAGGAACAGCCACAACGACCTCTGACAAACACTTCTTTAAGTCTGAGACATGAAATGTCGGATAAACACTCTTTAATTCTTCTGACCAGTCTAACTTGTATGCTGCTGCTCTAACTCGCTCACTAATGACAAGGTCAACTTCTTATCGCCTGCATCTCTTGCAAGGTAGCCATCATCTCACTTCTCGCATCGGCTCCCCACAAAAGAGACGTGCTTCACGCTACAAATTTCTTCTCAAATTCACATCGAGTACTCAAGATCGCGCACTATCTGTTCAACTTTCATGCTTCGACGGACCTGCAGACTTAGTCCACCTTACTTATCTCTCAAACTTCAAGGCTCAAAGCCTTATGTTTTATTATTATTATTATTTTTTAACAACCACTCAGTTCTACTCGGTTGCCTCAGACCGTTCAGATGGGAAACATAACCGCACCCCATACTTTGAAACCGCCCTCGGCGAGACACCACTCGCTATATCGTGCCACCTTGTACTATTTACATGCAACCTCTCCGAATTCTATACTCGCTTAAATACCACTAGGAAATCCAAGGCCAATCGTGCCTCCATTTGCTCGCCTCCGTCCACACCTCGGGACTCATTGTTTTAAACACGTCTAAATAAGGTCTCTCATACATTTATACTTCCTTAAGAGAAAGAACTTGGCGAAAATTCCCGCCACAACAACGAGGATCTTCCACCAGGAAAACTCACTTACTGACAACTTGGCACAAGGCCAACCTTGTACATCCCGACAAGCTCACCCCCAGGAGTCCCCTCCTCGGTATACCTGAAATTTCTAGGTTACTTCTTCCAACCGACATTCGTCTATGCAGATCATACTCCTTTCCCGAATCACATCGGCTACAACTCGACAACTAATTTCGTACGCTCTCACCACTTCATCATTTCTCGCTGCTTTGCCACAAGCGTCCAGTCATATAACATAACTTCGGTTACTCGCACTCAACTAGGAGGGGTAACCACGATCACACCCTACTATTCTCAATAGCTTACACTGAACGATCAGTTCGTTTGAACGTTTCTCACAAAGTCACTAATTTTAACTCATTCAGTTGTCTTATCCACTTCTTTCCTGCACAAAATCATACACAATTTCCTTCCTCAATACTCTTTCCAAAAGTTCGCACACTTATCAAGGACAATCTACACAACATTGCGCCTATCGGCATTACTGTCAAGTTTACTACTTTCGATTTACTTACTTATTCCGACATACTGTCTTCACCTCCCCACGCTAGCGTGGAGTACTGCCCACCAACATTACTCGCCCCTCTCTTCCGACAATTCTTAAGCTGCAAATGCTGTATCATTACTATACATAACCAAACGGTTGCACTAAAATTGTAACTTAAGGCTTTCGACTAAATCACCTCGAACTGACACCAGAGTTCGACGTCACTGTACATTCTTTAAACTCCAACTTTTACTTTCTCAGACAATTCGATCACACATAAGCAACACTCACATTCTTTAAGGATTTCACATCTATTCCACCACATTTTGACTAATACATCCATCATCTTCTTTAAACTTCCAATGATCCCAAAATATGCTTACTTAGCGACTCTTACAACTAAAAACACTTGGTTTCTCCTTTGGGTAACTACCTACCACCACTCCGTGATGCTATCACGAACATAAACATATCACCACGTCAACTTACACCCTACGTGCTCCAACAACCTGGTTAACACTCGAACACCTCATCCGAAACTCCCAAAAAGGCTTCCATCTGATGCTTCCTCTTTCTCTAACATCACATCACTACGACGCTAGCTGGAACATTTAACTTGGCAAATACATAACTATACATTCCTCACTCATAACATCACACTGCAGACCAAAACTCTCATGGCCATTCGTACACAACTCAAACTTATCTTCAAGACCTCACACATAAATAACCGAGTCTATCTCGCTACATTGTCTCTCCCCAGCTCTAGTTGAACCACAACACCCGAGTTTCTGATTAATTCTAACATACTCGTTTCTTGCTAGCTCTTTGCAATACCAAACCATTACATCAACATGGTACATTTTCTCACAGATCGACATAATCTATACCCTCACTTCGTTTGTGTTAAATACTTCATTCTTTACGAACCATCCATCTCGTAAGTAAAACGCTTATCTAAAACATCAGCCTTTCACTATCTTAACACCCCTACAAAGTGGTCCTTCAACTTTCAACCTTCTGATTCAAGTCTTCGGTCTCACGCAGCTTACACAACTACCGATTTTAACGTCAATAGTTGACCTGTTGATACTTCCTTAACCTATTAATCAACAAGGGTCCCTTACTGAACCTAATCCTTCCAACATATCATAATCAAATTCACATCCCGTCGTCCTCATTTCAAACTCACTCGTGAAACGTCAATATTACAAGATCACTTTAAAACTCTTATTCGGCGTCGAGGATATCTCATTCCTACTTCACCACACTACTCATAACGAGTTGCTAATACCAACACCTTGATAACTTCTACTCCTTCCCTGAACACAACCGTCCCTCGGCAACTGTATTTCCAGTCACCGCATGAGGGTACAGTCCCTCATACAACCGACGCTAAAGTCTACTTCCGACTCTTCCACTGCTCACCTCTCCTCTTGAACACAAATACCAAAACTACAAACATTCTCCCTTGATTGTCCAACACCTCTCCACTCTAGGAGTTCTTCCTTAACTTAAAATGTAGTACTCTACGACCTAGTGAGTTCATAGCCTTCATGCCTGACAACGCGATAAATGAATCATTTCACACTTTTTATCATTTTTAAAGAACAATACTTAGAAACAACTTGGGTACACACGACCCCAACATTCTCGTAACTACAATGCCCTGCACAACGATCTCGAGGATCGTTCCGTAAAACTTAATCTTACTCGACCAAAAATATGTTGTTACGACAGAAATATATTTGGATGAAAATCTTTTCATACAACAAAATTCTGAAAGGAATTACCGACACGAAATAAACCAGTCGGTTCTCACACTCAATTATATAACTTCATCATGTCAATACTCATTTGGTTATAAAAGTTTTGCATTCAAACGTTTTCTTGACTTATCATGAAAAGAGTGGAATATTTTGCAAATCGTAAACCTCAAGACTTCATTGTACGATCTAAATGGATTTGTATTTTTCTTTAAACATACGCTTGCACACGCCGACTCATATCCGATCAAATTTGATATTTACACATTTACTTTACTTATGAAAAATCTCATGTACACATACACGAACTCAATGCATGAAACTCTACTTGCAATTGAAGGCTACTCACTCAAATAAGGTCGATCGCTTTACTCACACAACTTATCCTTGACACTCTACTTTCGACCAGTGGTCGCCCTCTCGGCCTTGCAACAACTTGTTATACATACATTCAACGGTCCACTTACTCAACCATTTCATACTATTTTCGTCTTGATCAAATCATCTCATATTATACCTCTACACGCTTTCAGTCCTCTACAGAAATCTCTCTTCACAGATCCTGCCACTGAACAACTCGACTAAAGGGTCAGAGTTCTAATCCTCTGCTCGCTCTTGAATTGACACCTCCAAGATCTCGACACTGTCCTTCCTTACCCTTACAACGGATCTACCCCACGATCTCTAGAACTGGGACTCTCCAGAAACAAGAGTCTTACTCAAAATCAATCATTCATCCTCTTCGAATCCACGAAGATCTACCTCTAGACGACTCATAACATTCTATACATCATTTCTTCTCTATGACGTATACATACATCACCTCATAAATGATTTCTCATGATACTTCCCCAACAATGGGTCTCAACCTACCCCTCAGGGATCTTACTAATATTCTAAAGTACTGGAACACGACATAAACACTAGCTTCTAACTACCACTTCGGAATAATAAGGCAGGTTAAGCACATACATGTACCTGTAAGTTCGCAATTACACTGGCCAGGTGTAATCTCAAACTTACCTTACATGACAGTCCTCAGTACCCTATTAGTCCTATCTCTATAATAGTGTCCTCCTAACGCATTTCCTGATTCTCAGTTGTGATTTATACTCCCAAGTTTAAGTTTAGGCCCGTCCGGTCACCTAAATCCCTTAAACTATGGCTCTGATACCAATTGTAACAACCCAAACTAAAAAAAGCATACTTAGCATTTATATTTGAATAATTACAAAACTGGGTCCACAAAATTTCATTACATCTGTCTAAATAACTTAGGTTGGCGGAAACAACCTACACACAACTGAGAAATGATAGAACTAATAGATAATAGTGTCACTGGTTCTACTGCTTCTATCTTCTAACTGCTCTGTTCACCTGCTAGAGCCTTTCGTTACCTGCTTTCCTGAAAAAGGTTTTAATTTGAAAAGAGCGAGGGTTAGACCATGAGGTTTAGTGAGTCCCTCCTGACAGATCTCAAAATCATTTAAAAACTTTTCATGACTTTCAAATGTATACAAGACTTTAAGTAATAAACTTTCACATAGCTGAACAGTAAAAAATCTTTCACGGATAAATCCGCTCCCGTAAATGGCACCCTGAAGTCACCCGAGGGTGACAACGAGTCAGTATCACGCTGCCTTACTGGGACTCATTCCTATGGCATAAACGGAACCTCCCCCCGACGTAAGTACTAGCGGAACCTCCCCCCGACTTAGCCAATTTACGTCTACACAATGTATGCATACATCTCACATAAAACTTTAAACAACTTTCATGCAATAAAAGCATAAGAACAAAACATGGCATTTCTCATCATGTATTCACTTTAGAAAGACACTTTAAAATCACGTATTTTAGTTAGAAAACTCACCTGGTACGTTTGCTTGCTTTTCCCTACTCTGCTCTTTACTTCCAAATTGTCTACCTGAACGAAGGGACAGATTTATAAGCTGACTAGAACTATCCGGACACTTCTCACTTGCCACCCTACTCTTTTCCGGACAGGTTACCGGGTAACCCCACTTTTCCGGATACCGCTTAGTACCCGGACAACAACTCTTATCCGGACGATACAGATTTTCCGGACGACTAAACTTATCCGGACGGTACAATCTTTCCGGACAATACTATGTCCGGACACCTTCTACAACACGGCCAAGAAGTTTCCCGGACACTCACCCGGACACCCTCATACTTGAAGGTTTCCGGACGAAAGCTGGAAGAGCTTTATGGTCCGAAATCTTGCTAAACACTCCGAAAACAGTGAGATAATGTGACGAATTACTTACTTAAGCATCTTTAATCATTTCCCCAAAAACTGTACTATTTAAACTCGATTTAAAGGTGCTTAAATCTCCCTAATGGTCTTAAACAACTTTTAGCAAGAAAACTCTCAAAACCACAAATCATCAGACGAATCTTAAATGAAGTTATGGATTAAGGATTACCTGATAGATTTACTTGCAAGAAACGAAATCCAATCTTATTCCTTCTTCTGATTCAAGACTTGATGATTCCTCTCTTCGATTTCACAAAAAAACCATCAAGACTCTAATACCCCTTTCTCTCAACAAAACTCAGCCGACAAACACCATAAAAATCAGGAAATTGCAAAGTTGTCTAGGGTTTTGTGCCTTTTTATACCCATCTCCTATTTACCAACTAGCCCCTTAACTTCTACTTTTGCTTAAAACTCCACACCAAACGCAAAACATTTCGAAAAAGGTCTGGGTCGTTTCAACAATGCACCTTATTAAACATATATTACACATTAATACACATATAAATGCATTTGTTAGGCATATTAAAAACTGTATGTTACAATTACCTCCTCCTTTTGAAGATTCCGTCCTCGGAATCATCGTTGCTCAAATAAGGATGGATACCTTGCCATCATCTCATCTTTATTCTCCCACGTCCAATTCGGCCCTTGATGATGCTTCCATTTTACTAACACCAACTCAACAACTTTGTTCCGTAAACTAACCGTTCTCTCGTTTAGAATGGCTTCGGGTTCTTCAATGTATCGTAACCGCTCATCCACTTTTACCTCTGCTAAAGGTATCGTCTCTTCGTGTTTACCAAGACACTTCCGCAAATAACACACATGAAATACATCATGAATACCTGTGAGTTCCTCCGATAGATCCAACTGGTAGGCTTGCCTTCCAATACGTTTCAAGATCTTAAACGGTCCAATAAAACGTGGACTGAGTTTACCTTGCTTCCCGAATGTGAACACCCCTTTCCACGGTGAAACTTTAAGCATAACCATATCACCAATGGTGAATTCAATCGGTCTCCGGCATCGGTCAGCATAGGATTTCTGTCGGTCCTGTGCGGCTTTCATCCTTTCCCGTATAACCTGGATTTTGTCATGAGTGATTTGTATTAATTCAGGACCGGCTAACATCTTTTCTCCCGTAAACCTCCAATTCTTAGAACCCAAATTCGGGCTTTAAAGACTTTAAGACCACGACTATCTTCAGATAAGGAATCCATGTAACTAACCATGCGCTCCGATTTAACATGTTCTGTTTTCGAAGCTTCACTTTGCCATTTCTGAATATCATCTACGAGTGTAGACTCAATTGATATGTGGGATATGGCATAGCAAATCGATCCTACATACACCTTCCGGCTAAGGGCATCCGCCACTACGTTGGCTTTTCCTGGATGATATAGGATTTCACAGTCGTAGTCTTTGATGAGTTCCATGGCACGATGTTGTCGCATATTCATAGTCTGTTGATCGAAGATGTACTTCAGACTCTTATGGTCAGTGTACAGTTGACATTTTGTGCCATATAGATAATGACGCCATAGTTTAAGAGCAAACACGACCGCAGCCAACTCAAGATCATGGGTCGGGTAATTCCGTTCATATTCCTTCAATTGTCGTGAGGCATAAGCGATCACCTTTCCTCATTGCATTAATACACAACCCAAGCCCAACTTTGATGCACGAAGTCATCATTGCCCTCAGGTAAGGCAAGAACTGGCGCATGTGTTAGACAATCTTTCAAAGTTTGAAATGTGTTTTCTTGAGCTTCGGCCCAAACAAAGTTCACGTCTTTGCGGGTAAGAGAAGTAAGAGGTACGGCAATCTTTGAGAAATCCCGTATGAACCGTCGGTGATAACCCGCTAGACCGAGAAAACTTCGAACTTCAGAGGCATTCTTGGGTTGTTCCCATTTCTGTATCGCCTCGATCTTGGATGGATCCACAGAAACTCCATCACAAGAGATCGTATGTCCTAAGAATTGTACCCGTCGGAGCCAAAACTCGCATTTTGAAAACTTAGCATATAGCCGCTCCTTTCTCAATAATTCCAACATCTCCCGAAGATGTGTAGCATGATCAGGTTTCGTCTTAGAGTACACCAATATGTCGTCAATAAAGACGATAACAGACTTATCGAGCATCGGATGACACACTCGATTCATTAAGTCCATGAATGTTGCCGGTGCATTCGTCAAACCAAACGGCATAACCAGAAATTCGTAGTGACCATATCGGGTACGAAAAGCTGTCTTAGGTACATCCTCCTCACGTACCTTTAACTGATGGTCCTGATCTCAAGTCAATCTTGGAGAAGTAACTTGCTCCTTGAAGCTGGTCAAACAGATCGTCAATACGTGGTAAAGGGTATTTATTCTTGATGGTTACCTTGTTCAGTTCTCGGTAATCTATGCACATCCGGAAGGAACCATCTTTCTTCTTCACGAATAAGACCGGGGCACCCCATGGTGAAGTGCTCGGTTGGATGAAACCCTTATCCAACAATTCCTGTAACTAGCTCATCATCTCTTTCATTTCAGTCGGTGCGAGACGATAAGGTGTCTTAGCAATAGGGGCGGCACCGGGTACCATATCGATCCGGAACTCTACTTGCCTGTCCGGTGGTAGCCCAGGAAAATCATCGAGGAATATATCCGGATACTCGCATACGATTGGTACGTCTTTCACCGTCTTTTTCGCTTCTTTCGACGCATCTAGAACATATGCCAGAAAAGAAGAACACCCCTTAGATAAATAACGTCGCGCTTTTATCATATAGATTACCTTTATGTCACCAATTCGTCGTTTACCGTAAACGTATAAATAACCCCCGTCATCGATCGGTATCCGAATCATCCGCATAGAGAAAATAATATCAGCACGGTTTCTTGTTAGCCAATCCATCCCAATCACAACATCGAATCCGCGAATATCCATCGGTATCAAATCAACTGAGAACTCGTGATCATCTAATACTAGAATATAATCCCTATACACTTTGTCAGCTATAAGAGTGATACCATTAGCCGTGTCAACCGTGAATGGTTTATGATGTCTTGTAGGCACAGATTCCAGATAACGAGTGTACATGTGTGAAACAAACGAGTTGGTAGCACCAGAATAAAAGAGAATACGTGCTGGTCTAGAATTTAACAAGAGAATACCAGTATTGACGTCGGGTTCTTCGCGAGCTTCTTTCGCAGTAATCTGAAATGCACGAGCTCTGGCTTTAGGTACCTCCTCCTTTTAAATGGTACTGATAGTCACCGGTCGTTGTACAGATGCTTTATTTTCATCCCATTTCATACGGGGCAATCCCATTGTCGATGACCCAAAACGCCACAAGAATAACATGATTTCTCCCTCTGAGGACAATACGTACGGACATGGCCCGTCTCGCCACAACAGAAACATTTGACCGCAGACCGGTCAATATCACACCGACCGTGGTGTGTCTTGCCACATCTCCGGCAATCTCGTGGCATGTTCGGCTGTAGACTAAAAGCCTATGATGATGCTCGTGGAGTAGTCTGAGAATGGGCTCTCCTCAGATTGGAGAAACGAGAGTGTCGGTGAGCGGGTACTGAAGATGCTCCCTCAATACGCTGTTTTTTTTAAGAGGGGATCGGATCATCATCACGTCTCGTCAAGTCATGCTCGCATCGTCGAGCATATTCCACGGCTCTGTTAAAGTCAGAGATATCAAAGTTTGCAACAAAGTCTCTGATCTCCCTTCGCAGTCCGTCTATGAAATGATCAATTCGATCGCGTTCCGATGTCAGGAATCGTAAGGCAAACCGTGCCTTCTGATTGAACTGTGTTTCATATTCAATCACGGACAAATTTCCCTGTTTTAGCTCCAAGAACTCCTTCTCCAACCTTCTCTGTAAATCCGTCGGGCAATATTGATCATGAAATCGAGTCTTAAATGACTCCCATGTCATATTATCCCTCACATTCTCGCTCAGGGACTCGTATGTAGCATCCCACCAAGTTAAAGCCCGATCGGTGAACATAGCAGTCGCGTAGTTCACTTTATCCTCGTTCCAGACCCGTGTGATCCGGAACACCTTTTCTGTATTTTGCAGCCATTGAATTGCCTTCACAGGATCAGTAAATCCGTTGAATTCTGTGGCACCGCTGCTACGGAACGTTTTAAACGATACACGATCCGTTTTGGGCTTTGACGTGGCGCCCGTGACCTTTTCTTTTCCTTTATTGGTTACTTGTTTCTCAACATTGTGCTTTTGTTGTTCCATAGCTTGTTGTATGAATGTCGTGATCCTTCTCATCAATCGCTCACCTCGAGGAGACAACGGCGTCTCATCGTCATCTAAGGGAAATTCGAAGCATTATCTCCAACATCGGGATTTGATGGGGTGTGACTGGTGGCGGCGCCATCGGCCATCGCACTGAAAATTTTATAATGCGCATAGTATTAAATAATATCCTATTCCTGGTCCCCTACCCAACCTGGGTCTCTCCTAGTGGTCCATATCCCGTATAATTATCACCTAGTTACTATACAACATCAATGCTTAGTTTAAGTCTAAGTACCACTTATTGATACCTAGTTCTCTTAAACTACTGCTCTGATACCATTATGTAAAACCCAGATTACACTAATGTCCATTTTACCGTTTAACCTTCAAAATAATCAAATTTTAAGACCACCAAATTATACGGGATATAATTTTTAATAAAATTCCGAAATGTCCACTTTAAATTGTAACGTTTTATCCAAAACATAAACCAACCCAGAAGTTTAAGATTTACAATCCAAAAGTTTACTTATAATCAACCGGGGACATATCTACCCGATAGAATACATACATATATATATAACCACCAAAAGCAAGTACCAATATACCCAAAAGAGCTAAACAGACACTTGTATCAACACCCGGACTATGCTTCCTTATCTTTCCCTTTGTCTACAATCCTTTTTCCTGAAAAAAAATTAATCAATAACGGGTAAGCTATAAAGCTTAGTGAGATGTATATGAAGGTACATGGTTATAATGTTATATATGTATATATATATATAACTGAAGAATGAAACGAAAACTCAAAACGAAAAGCTATTATAACATTGAAGACTAACAACTCGGAGAATTCCATGGATACATCCCAAAAGACTTACCAAAATCATAAACATAACATATCAATATTAAAATCAATACATCATAAGTTCAACAACAACATACGCTCTTACCGACAAACTCAACAACGAAATGTCAATTGTTCCATACGAACACCTATCACATGGCTCAAGTACCGTATCACGTAAAATATCATGAATCAATTATAAATATCAAGAATAGTGCACCACTCCCACCTTCATCTACTGGGTACGTGCAGAATAGTACTCACACTCGTCTCCTAACACACGAGATACATGAGTACAACTAACCGGTATGCCACACCCAACCTCCGTCTCCTTGGGATACGTGGACATACACCGCTTTCCAGCGTACCACACGAAGTAGTACCCGTATTCACGGTTTACCAAGAGATTAACAAAACAGTCGTGTATCCGGACTCGACCGACATAGCCAAATGATCATACGGAATACAAAACGGAATCAAAGGAGCTTACACATGTCACACCTTAAGAAAACATGAAACACAACTAATGCAAACAAAAAAATGCATATACATATGAGTACACATAAACATGTATTTCATATAAACTCACAGTGCACAAAATGGGTCAACCGAACGTCCACCCGAATGTCGCGTTCCAACTCCATAATCCAAGTATGTATGTGTTGATCCAAACCCTCAGTGATTGTATAATGACCCTATCTTAAATACTTAGTGAAAATTGTAAGTAAACAATATGTATCAGAGTTTCACTATCGCTGATAAGTACTAAGATCTTACAGTACTGCTGATAGGAACTCTCGCCCTTTTAGATTAAACATTCAGCGAACACTGTTCACCATATCGCTGAGTCTGTTCAGTCCTTATGGTGATCGCTGATAAGTTAGTTGTTTACTTATGATCCCTGAAGACAAGATTCACGTCAACAAAGGTTCTACGCTGAAGTCGAAGATTAAGATCAAGAACCAGCGACAAGTCTCCTAATGAACTGATGCGGATCAGCGAAGACTCAGATTTTTCCACTCAACGTGAAGTATCAAGTACAAGACTTCAACTATCGCTGAACTTTATCATTCGCTGAATAGTAAATGATAATCGCTGAATCAACGAAAGCTGATCATGAAGTCCTCCGTACAAAGTACTTTTGTCTTAACCTCCCTTGCACGCCACCGTACGAAATGTCAGAAAAGAACCTCCGAAAATCTGAAATCGTACAACCACTCTGATACTACACTGTTCATTCATGCGGCTACTAAGGTTGTCAACAAAGGTCAATGACATGCAACCAATCCGCTGATGACACGTGTAAAGTGTATACTGAATTGCATTAAATGCATGCAGTATATAAAGAGATGAACTCACTTCATTTGAAGTAACTTGCTAACTCTGGACAAGTTCAAATCTCTCTTAAGATAGGATTTTATTAGTAATCTCCTCATCTTTCTTAGTGCAAGAAACCTTAGTGTTCCAACTTGTTTAGATTTAGGTTTATCCTTAATCTTGTTTCCGCAACAAGCTGTAAATTGTTAATGATTTATCAATAAACAATTTAGAAAAGTAAAATAGTGTGTTTGTATTCAACCCCCCCCCCCCCCCTTCTACAAACTTGTATAGGCCTTTCGGGACCAACAAGTGGTATCAGAGCAGATTTGTTTAATCTCATAAACAAGATCTAATCTAAGATATTTCTCTTCCTAGCTATTATCTGAAAATGGCCAACACAAACACTCACTATATAGACAATGGTTCTCTTGCAAAACCCCCTAGATTTTCCAGAGATAACTTCAACTTGTGGAAAAATAGGATGACACTCTTCTTAGAAGGTGTAGACCCTACTATACCTTACTATCTTGAAAACGGCCCACACATCCCTGTAACAATTGATCCTGCAGTTCCAGCCACTGCAACTAGAGCTGCTATTCCAGAAAGGCTGATTCCAAAGGAAATCCATCATTGGACCGATGAAGACAAGAAGAAAGTGGCTATAGATACAAAAGCCAGATCCATACTATCCATGGCCCTTCCTGACGAAGTCTACCATTCCGTCATGAACCTGAAATCCTCAAAAGCCATGTGGAACACAATATGTGTTCAGTATGAAGGAACGTCTGAAGTCCAGGATTCAAGAAAGATCAACCTGGTAAGACAATACGAAAGCTTCATTTCTGGTAAGAATGAAACTCTCTCTGAAGTTCATCAACGTTTTAATTGCTTAATTATAGATCTAAAAACGGTTGGTAAGGAATATTCTAACTTTGAAGTGCTGACAAAGTTTTTAGAATGTTTACCTGAAAGCTGGGACAATTATTCCATGTGTCTCAAGCTGTCAAAAGATCTAAGATCAATGACACTTGCTACCTTATATGGCACATTGCTGAATCATGAGCAATCTAGCCATCTTAAGAAGAATCTTGTAAAAGATTCCAAAATCACCCCTGTTGCTTTAATATCAGAGGAACCTTCTACTCAGCGACCCGTGGTCACTATCACTGAGTTAGAAAGTAACTCTGAAAGGTCATCAGATTCTGATTCTTCAGATGATGATGAATCCTTGGCTCTCCTAACTAAAAAGTTCAGGAGATTCGCCAAGAAGAAAATGTTTAGAAAGAACAAAACTCTTTCTATAGCTGACAAGCCTAAGTCATCAGCTTTTGTTGATAAGGCTACTGCTACTTGTTTCAACTGCGAAAAGACATGTCATTTCGCTAACGAGTGCAGGTCAAAGAAAATCATGAGACCTTCAGCTTTTACAAAGAAATCCTTTGTTCCAAGGAATAAAGACGACAAATACTCAAAGCTGAAGGAGAAGTATGCAAAGCTGAAAAGCTTTAAGAAGAAAGGAAAAGGCCTGATGGCTGACTATGATTGGGCTACTTCTGATGAAGAAGCCTCATCATCTGATTCTGAAGATGATGAAGCAAATCAATGTCTCATGGCCAAGATTGAAGAAGAGGAAGAAAGTTCAGACATTCCCTCCACTTCAACATCTGCCATTCAGGTATCACCTTCCTTCTTTACCAATATTGTAAATATTGATGAAGCTGATAGTCTCCGTAAAATCGAACTGCTGACTAGAAGTTTATACGAAGCCATGAACGGCAAAGCTGTGGTTGAAAACCAAAATCTTGATCTCGCTGAAAAGCTTAAAAACTGCCACCTTCAAATAGAAAAGCTTTCTAAATTTGAAGAAGATTTTAAAGATCAAGTCCATTTAAATCAGCTAGTCAAAATCGAACGAGCGGAAGCTATCGCTGCATTAAAAGCTGAACAAGCTACTGTTGAAGGATGGTGTAATTCTTCAACAAAGATCACTAAGATAATTAAGGCTCAGATTCCTCTGAGTGATAAACGTGGTCTGGGTTATAAATATGATACTCCAATACCAACCACTGAACGTTCAATGCTTAAATTTGGAACGTTCGTATCCTCAGTAGCTGACACTTCTTCATCTCAGTACTCCTCGTCGGTTACACCAATCCCTGAGGAAACTCCTACCTCCTCAAAAGGTAAGGAGAAAATGGTTTATTCAAAACCTACCTCTGTCTCTAAAGACAAAGGTAAAGGAATTGTTATTTATCAAAATCCTCAGAAGGGTACCTTAGTACCTAAGCTGAATGCTTCTAAATCCTTAGTGATTCATTCATCTGGTTCTAGAAATCAGACCTCTGGATCAGTTCAGCGACCTACTCCTAGACTCAGAGTAGATGTCCTTGGTAAGAAATCTTAAGAACTGAATGTTCGTCCTATTTCAAAAACCAATAGTGTACTTGGTGCTGGCACTTCTAATTCCAAATTAAAAGCTCAGCACTCAAGTGGTCCTAGAATTAATTTTAGTTATAGGAAATGTTATCACTGTGGACTTACCGATCATATTGCAAGTAAGTGTCCCACAGCCACCAAAGCTGATAAGATAGCTAAGGTGAAGATAGCACCCAAGAAGACCAAACCAGTTGCAATTCAGGTCAAGGTGACTCCTACCTCTGAGGTCAAGAAATTGACCAAAGTGAAGAAAGACAAAGCTGAATCTTCAAATGCTGCGAAGACTGTTGAACCCATTCCAACCACTTCCACTGACAAACGCGTATACATGGCGAAGTGGGTACCCAAGCAAAACTAATCTTCCTTTGTATTGCAGGTTAAGAAGGGTATCTGGTATCTCGATAGCGGATGCTCTAGACACATGACTGGAAAGAAAAGCCTGCTCGCTGAATACAAGGAAGAGAAGGGTCCCTCTGTGACTTTCGGTGGAAATGGAAAAGGACACACCCGAGGGTATGGTGTACTTTCAAATGGTACAACATCCTTCAGAAGAGTCGCATATGTTGAAGGGCTGAAGCATAATCTTCTGAGCATCAGTCAGCTTTGCGACATGGATAACAAAGTGATTTTCACTAAGGAATCCTGCTTTGTCTCTGACAAAAAGGAGAAGATAGCTCTCAGCGGTTATCGTTTGGAAAATGTTTACGTTATAAACATGGACTCAACAACCACTGAGAACTCCTGTTTCTTCTCAAAGGCATCTTCTGATGTCAACTGGCTATGGCACAAGAGGCTCTTACATCTCAACTTCAAGACACTGAATACTCTTTCATCCAAAGAGTTAGTCACTGGTCTACCTCAACATTCATACGCCAAAGAATCCTTATGTTCAGCGTGTGAAAAAGGGAAGCATACCAAGGCAAGCTTTAAGTCAAAGCAAGTTTCCTCAGTGTCATCTCCTCTTCAACTACTCCATATGGATTTGTTTGGCCCCGTTAACAAACAATCCATCGCTGGAAAGAAATATACGCTGGTCATAGTTGATGAATTCTCTCGTTACACATGGGTAATGTTTCTCCATTCTAAGAGTGACACCTCTGAAGAACTCATCACCTTTGTTCGGAAGATGGAAACTCTGAACAATATGACTGTTCGCTCAATAAGGAGTGATCATGGAACTGAATTCAAAAACAGTTCTCTCGATTCCTTCCTTGAGAGCAAGGGTATTTCTCACAACTTTTCGTCAGTGAGAACACCACAACAAAACGGAGTCGCTGAAAGAAGAAATAGAACAATTATTGAAGCTGCACGTTCAATGCTCAGCGATTCTCACCTTCCTACTCAGTTTTGGGCAGAAGCTGTCAACACGGCTTGTTTTACGCAAAACAGGTCGCTGATAGTCAAAAGATTCAAAAAGACAGCCTATGAACTTTTTCATGGGAGAAAGCCTTCAATCAGCTTTCTTCACATCTTTGGTTGTCAGTGTTTCATACTGAACGACAAAGATGCCCTTGGAAAGTTTGATCCTAAAGCTGATGATGGAATCTTTCTTGGATACTCCTCAGTTTCCAAAGCCTTCAGAGTCTTCAACCGAAGAAGACAAACTGTAGAAGAAACTATTCACGTCACGTTTGACGAATCCCGTTCAGCGAACTCTAAACCGAACGCTGATACAGAAGAACTGAATCAATGGATGTTTTCTCATCTTGGTGATTCAGAAGATGTTCCCACTACTCATGCTCATACAACTGAAAATGATGGTCCTACTATCATTCCCAATATGCAGAATAGTGAAGCTGAAACATCTTGGGTCTCAGCTGTTCCTATAAACACTATACCCGCAGTTGATCCAAATGTCTCAGAAATTCCATCTATTTCTCAGCAATCAGTGAATGAAGTGACAAATGCAAGCATTCCTCTCTTAGCTGATAATCCAGAAGTAGCTGAAGCCTCATCTTCAGTTTCTCCAGTTCAGACTGAGTCAGCGACGCATGCTCCGGCTCAGCGATGGACTGTAAATCACCCAATCGATCAAATTCTTGGTGATCCCAACGCTGGTATTCAGACTCGTAGAAGTGCAGGTAATATTTGTTTATTTGTTAACTTTATTTCTCTAACTGAACCAAAGAAAATAGATGATGCCCTAAGAGATCCAAACTGGGTCAGCACTATGCAAGAAGAGCTGACTGAATTCGAAAGAAACAAAGTTTGGAAACTTGTTCGGAGACCAACTGACAAAACAGTGATAGGCACTAAGTGGGTCTATCGAAACAAGTTGGACGAACATGGTACTGTAACTCGCAACAAAGCTCGTCTTGTTGCTCAGGGATACTGACAAGAGGAAGGCATAGATTATGACGAAACCTTTGCTCCAGTAGCAAGACTTGAATCTATTCGTCTTTTCTTAGCATATGCTGTACACAAAAACTTCACTGTACATCAAATGGATGTTAAGTCAGCGTTTCTAAATGGAAAGCTGAATGAAGAAGTTTATGTGGAACAACCTCCAGGATTCTCAGATCCTAAGCGTCCAGGTTATGTTTATAAGCTGGATAAGGCACTTTATGGCTTGAAGCAAGCTCCTCGTGCATGGTATGACACTCTTTCTACTTATCTCCACCTTGAAAAATTTGAGAGAGGTAAGATTGACAAAACTTTGTTTTTTAGAAAAATAAAAGGTCATATCATTTTAGTTCAAATATATGTTGATGACATTATATTTGGTTCTACTAACCCTGAGCTTTGTACTCGTTTCGCTGATAGAATGAAAGATGAGTATAAAATGAGTATGATGGGTGAACTAACATATTTCCTTGGTCTTCAGATTAAGCAAACTGAAGAAGGAAATTTTATAAATCAGGGAAAGTATGTTAAAGATATGCTGAAGAAATTCGACTTAACTGAAAGTTCAGCTATGAAAACCCCTATGGCACCACCGCTGATACTTGATAAGGACACAAAGGGTGTTCCTGTCAATGTCATGCTGTACCGTGGGATGATCGGCTCACTACTGTATCTTACAGCTAGCCGACCCGATATTATGTTTGCAACATGTATGTGCGCACGATATCAAGTTGAACCTAAGATATCCCATATGAAAGCTGTAAAGCGAATCTTTCGATATCTTAAGGGTACAGCGAATCTAGGTCTTTGGTATCCCAAAGATTCAGGATTCGATCTAACCGCCTATTCAGACAGTGATTTTGCAGGTTGCAAAATGGATAGGAAAAGCACCACAAGAGGATGTCAGCTCCTGGGTGGAAAGCTGGTAAGTTGGACAAGTAAGAAGCAAAACTCAGTGTCCACTTCCACAGCTGAAGCTGAGTATGTAGCCGCTGGAAGCTGCTGTTCTCAAGTCTTGTGGATGAGAAATCAACTACTAGACTATGATCTTCAGCTCTCCAAAATTCCAATCTATTGCGACAGCACAAGTGCCATCGCTATAGCAAACAATCCAGTGCTACACTCAAAGACAAAACACATAGAAATCAGATATCATTTTATCAGAGATCATGTGATGAATGGTGATATAGAACTTCATTTTATCCCAACTGATTATCAGTTAGCTGATTTGTTTACCAAACCTCTTGATGAGACAAGATTCAACTTTCTCATCAGCGAGCTTGGAATGCTGAACTTTGAAGGATAAATCTTCAGCGGTTCACATTTAATCAGCGATACGTTTATACATTCTTGTATAGGCTCTCGGATAAAATAAACTTGTACAATCCATTTCATCATCTTCTCTCTGAATAAATTTGGTTAAACTGATATCAAGGTATGTTTTCTCTCTCTGACAAAACGCATGAAAATGCAAGATTTCAAATTCTTACATCGCTGAATATCTCTTCCTTAACAGCGATATTTTTAAATTTCTTAAAACCCTCACTGATATTTCTATTCAATGCTTCATATTTTCCAAAGAGTCCCTGAGTTTTTCTTTCAAAACCTTAGAGACAACGAAAGAATGTGAAAGGACAGTTGTGACGTCATTGCAACGGATAACACCAGGCACGCTCTTTTTCTGACACACGTTTGCACGTTTCGTTGTCTATCCAATCAAATGCAAACACGTGTCCGTGTCATGATGAAAAACTTTCCCGCTCAAGTTTTTCTCTCTCTACTCTCTTCCTATATAAACACTCTCAAAGTTTTTATTTGTCTTTTACGCGAATCAATCTTTCTCCGCAAGAAAAGAACACTGTTGCATTTTGTGCTCTCAATCTTCAAGAACTGTTCATCATCTTCTTCATCAAACTCAAGGTTAATATGTTCTTATCTATTATCAAATGCGAATAACTTGTTTTCGATCTTATCATTGTTTTACACAAGATCAAACAAAAGAACTCAAAAATAAAATCATTTTCTTTCATGGTTTTATAAACACAACCATTTCATGGTTGTTCTTCAAGTTTTAAATCTAAAATCTTAAACTTGTTCTTCTTTCGTATCCATTTTTTTAAGAAACTGGAATACAAGGCTTATGGGTGTTATATTCGTTTTTTTTAAAACAAGAAAAACCCTAATCTTCATTAAGACTTTTTTGTCTGAATGAAATGGACAAAATTCGAAAAATCTTAATGGAAATTTTCTTTCCACATTAAGATAATTCTTATTTGTTAACATCTTTGGTTGAACTGATAAAACAATGAAATGGCAACTTCAAAGCTGAATTATACCGCTGAGTCCATCTCCGCTGATTCTGAGGAACTGGAAATCACTAAAGCTCCTCAGGTTACGTTTGAGCTGGATCAACTAGACTGGACAAAGGCAAACAACCTCTCAGCGCTTCTCGAGTTTCCTCCTCGGAAGCAGGTATCCCATCTAGACGACGCTGTAAATCTTTTGAAGAATAGTCCCATCTACACAGCACTGACAATCACACCTCCTGCCAGTCAGCGTCAATTATCCCAATTCTGGTACTCTGCCAGACACACCGACCTACCCTCCGCCAAAGATCCATCTAAAACCATCGACTGCATACTCAGCGATACTGAGTATGGCACCATCAAGATAACCCCCGCAATAATCCGCAAAGCCCTAAAATTCCCCAACGCTACCTCAGAAAATCCTTTCATTCCATTACCTGACCACAAGAAGCACGCTGACAGGGAAGAAATCATTGCTTTCCTTGATGCGATGGGTTACATCTGGGAGACTGGAAGAGACAAGCTACCTGAGAAGAAGCTGACGCTGATAAAGAAATCCAAGATGCCCAGCGAGATGAACTTCATCTTCGCTCACCTGATCAGCTGCATGACAGCGAAATCCGGATCTTCTGATCAAGCCGCTCAACCTCAGCAGGCCATGGGTTACGCACTGCTGAAAGGTCTCAACATTGACTGGGCCTCCATCATCTATGAAGACCTCATTCAACGTGTTGATTCTGCCGCTGACCGACCAGCATGGGTTCCTTACCCACGATTCATCAGCGCCATCTTTCAATATGGCCTGAAGGACAGCTATCCTGAAGAGAGTGATCTGAAACTCTCTCAGATTGGCCCTAAAGTTCTCGACTTCAAGCCTGTCGCCAACGAGGTACGTCTCTCTACCATTCTCACTCTACTTAATTCTCCGCTTTCTGTGGCTCCTTCAGCGACAATACCCCTCGCTGATTCCCAGGCCACAAAATCCATTCCTTCTAAGAAAAGGAAACAATCTCTTACCCCTCTTGATTCCAAAAGGATCAAGAAAACCAAGGAGCAACCCCAGCAATTCCATGCTGAAGACTCCTCAGCTCATTCTGAAGAGCTGAAGGAAAGTTCCGTGGTACGCTCTGCCACACCAATTCAAGCCATCCCTTCTAAACCTACTTCAGCGTCCTTAAACGTTGAGGTTAGAACTTTGGAATCTACCCAACCTTCTTCAGTCTCTCAAAAGACTGATGAAGTACTTCTCAGCGAATCCAACGCTGAACTTGAAACCCAACCCCAATTCTTATCCTTCGATCCTCCCTCTATTTCTTTGGACACTCCTCCAGCTAAAACTGGAGATGCCATCATTCAAGAAGCCGTTGAAGCTTCTCAGCGAATGACGAAGAAAGGACCTGCAGAGATCTCCATCCCTCACGGAACTTTTGAGGGAGATATGGAACACTATGGAGGGACTCGAAACTTTGATGAGTTCGTCAACGCTTCTGCAGGTACAGATCCCACCTTAAACACTGTAACTAAACCTGAAACTTCTGAGCTTTCCTTTGTTCACAAGTACTTATATGTTACAGGTCCTTATTTGGGAGACATCAACCAGTCTCTGAAGTCCATGGAGATGAAACTTACAGATCTCACCACCGGTCTATCAAATAACTCTACAGCTGTAACAAACGCTGGAGAGAATCTGACGAAGCTGACTGCTGTGGTGGAAAAGAAGGCCTCCTCTGATGACATCAAAGGCCTTGATAAAACTCTCACCGACTTTGCCAAAGTGCTCTCCGACATCTACACTGACTACACCAACCTCAAATCGTCAGTTTCCACCGTTTCCAGCGAGGTTACAACGCTGAAGAAATCGGTTGGTACACTCGAAGGTGATATGTCAGTGGTCAAGACCGACTTGGGCTCAGTGAAGACCGACCTTGGTTCTGTCAAGACAATGATCGAGACGCTGGTGAACAAGGCAAACAATCCAGCTCCTGCTCCGGCCCCTGCACCTATTTTGGACTCATTCACCGCAGAGGATCGCCAAGAGCTGAAGAAAATCACGCCTGCTATTTCTGGCCTAGAAGACAGAATAGCTAAGCTTGAAGGTTGTGTGAAAATCTCTGGCCCAGAAGACAGAGATAACACCAATGCTGAGTCTACCCATTCCTCCCCCGCCTATCATAAGAAAGAGGGGGAGAAGAGCGCTGAACAAGAGAAGAGCGCTGAACAAGAGAAGAGCGCTGAAGATCAAAATAAGAGCGCTGAAGACCTTTCCCATGATGAATCTATCAGGGGAGAGGGTAATGAAGATCTGATTACTGGACCTCAGGGAGATGAAAACCCTGAGGGAACCGAGAACCTCGCCTCTGTATCTGAGGGGGAGCAACTCGAAGAAGATGCTGAGGAATCCGAAGCAGAAGAAGACGAAGACATCGACATCCCTGAAGCTGAACCATCCTCCTCTCCAAGGAACGATGATGATGATGATGATGAAGATGACGAATTCTTTGTCGTCAAACATGCTCCTCGAAAATCTCTTAAAGGGATCGTGATAACCGAATCCACAGGGGAGAAGACAAAAACAAAGACAAAGCACTCAGCCTCTGGCGCTGAGAAAAGCAAAGACAAAGGCATCGCTGAAGATGATAATCTGGCGATCTTGCTTGCAAAGCCGATTTGTCAGGTACACTAAACTTACTTTTCCTTCCCTGATCATCTCTGAACAATCAGTTATCCATTCCACAAACACCATACACATCCACATTATTTTTTCTATCTTTTCTACCCAAGTTCTTCTACCCAGTTCTTATTTGTAAGATCGATGCGTTTCAGCTAGTCCTCTCCCCTGTTTGAGGATATCGCTGAAGGCTCTACTATTGCGACTTCACCAATAATTCCAGCTACCGCTGAAGACATAATCCCAGTCTTAGATTTAATCTCTGAGACTGATGAACCAGAAGAACAACCTCTCTCGCACAGAAACAGACCTTCCTCGGTTCCTCAAAGGCTGAGTGAAGAAGATCAAAAGAGGAGAGAAGAAATGATAAAGCGATTCGAAGATCAGCGAATCATTCTAAGGCGCGATCAACTGCCTTCAGTTCCTCCTAAGTTCAAAATTTCAAAAGCTGAATACCAGGAACATCTCAGAGCTGAACGCCTCATCGCTGAAAGGAAGGAAGCTGAAGATAAAGACAGAGAATACGCCATCAAGCTCACTCAAGAATCTGTCAAAGACCCCAAGCTGAAGCGTATTCCCATTCAAATCCAACGAAAGCTTTGGGAACAAGCCCAGAAGATCGTGGAAAAGAAAGCTGAAGTTTCTCAGACCACCCTGATCTGGTGTAAAGAGAAAATCCACTTCAGATATCGTCCAGCGAAGATCAACAAGGTATTCATCTCTGGAAGAACCTCCATCGGAGTACCTATTGTTGACATCAAACTGTTCAGAGAAGATGGCACATCTGAAACCTTTCGCGCTGACACTGTAAAAAGGTATGGTCTCTCTGAATGGCTGGAGATGAGGTTAGCTATCCAACCATCACAATCTAAGTACAAGGATCATATCGAAAAGCTGATAAACAGATAGATCGATTTGATATCTTCTTGTGTGGATATTCCTCCTGTTCCTGATCTAAAGCCGAAAAGAAAAAGGGGCTCACCAAAGAAGAAACGTCAAGATTCAAACTCAGGTCCTGTCATACGAAATGAAACTGGAATTGGTTTCTCTCGCGCTGAAGTACTTGGTCCTGATCCTGATCTATCTGCCCTTGACATCTCTTTGCCACCATGTGAACTTTTCGTCCCTGGTAAAGTCATGAGTAATCCTTATGGAATATTCTTTTTTGACTACGACGGACGTAAATGCTTTCAACGGATCGCTGAGCTTCCAATCACTCCAATCGAACAGCTCAGAGATCTCATCTACTGGTGCGACTTCAGAAAAGACATTCAGGCACGACACCTAAAACCCTTGATTTTTGAAGCTGCTCTGAAGCTAAAGAATAAAGGAGAAAAGGTTCATGACTGGATGATTCCAACTGAAAAGACAACCCTTGATGAACTTCTCATTAAGGAAGAACCCTTTGAAGGCTGACAACAATCACCTCATTCTCTATTGTATCAGTCATCCTTCAGTACTTGTAATTTATTTCGCTTGTACTTGTAATCTTTCTTATTCAAATTGTAACCTGATTCAAAGATTTAAAGAAAGATTTCAGCGAATGTACTTTACTCCATCAGTACTGAAAAGATCCCAGAAAACAGTAAAAGGGACAAATATTTTATGAGTTCTTTTTATCCTTATGTTTTCATTAAATAGCAATTTTCTTTGTTACTATGTCATAATCAAATAGGGGGAGATTGTTGATCCAAACCCTCAGTGATTTGATAATGACCCTATCTTAAATACTTAGTGAAAATTGTAAGTAAACAATATGTATCAGAGTTTCACTATCGCTGATAAGTACTAAGATCTTACAGTACTGCTGATAGGAACTCTCGCTCTTTTAGATTAAACATTCAGCGAACACTGTTCACCATATCGCTGAGTCTGTTCAGTCCTTATGGTGATCGCTGATAAGTTAGTTGTTTACTTATGATCCCTGAAGACAAGATTCACGTCAACAAAGGTTCTACGCTGAAGTCGAAGATTAAGCTCAAGAACCAGCGACAAGTCTCCTAGTGAACTGATGCGGATCAGCGAAGACTCAGATTTGTCCACTCAACGTGAAGTATCAAGTACAAGACTTCAGCTATCGCTGAACTTTATCATTCGCTGAATAGTAAATGATAATCGCTGAATCAACGAAAGCTGATCATGAAGTCCTCCGTACAAAGTACTTTTGTCTTAACCTCCCTTGCACGCCACCGTACGAAATGTCAGAAAAGAACCTCCGAAAATCTGAAATCGTACAACCACTCCGATACTACACTGTTCATTCATAAGGTTGTCAACAAAGGTCAATGACATGCAACCAATCCGCTGATGACACGTGTAAAGTGTATACTGAATTGCATTAAATGCATGCAGTATATAAAGAGATGAACTCACTTCATTTGAAGTAACTTGCTAACTCTGGACAAGTTCAAATCTCTCTTAAGATAGGATTTTATTAGTAATCTCCTCATCTTTCTTAGTGCAAGAAACCTTAGTGTTCCAACTTGTTTAGATTTAGGTTTATCCTTAATCTTGTTTCTGCAACAAGCTGTAAATTGTTAATGATTTATCAATAAACAATTTAGAAAAGTAAAATAGTGTGTTTGTATTCAACCCCCCCCCCCCCCTTCTACAAACTTGTATAGGCCTTTCGGGACCAACAGTATGGCACTCCAAAAGCTTCCAATTATACTCTTATGCTCCCTGGAGTATACACATTCAATTCCAAAAGTATTTAATACACTATCTCATTCTATTTCATTCCTTAGTTAGCTAATTCCATTCCAATTCTTTTGTACAGCCCCCCGTTCTAACACAATTTTAACCATCTTAAACTCAGAATTACAATCTGACTTATAAACAAGAATGAAACTAGGCTCTTTTATCTTTCAGACGCCACTGACCTCATGTCCGTTGGATTTTTCTTTGATTTTATACAAAATTTACAACACAGCAGCTACAAGCTGTCAAAATTCAGCTTGACAGCCCTGTACTAAGTGTACTTTTAGAACATCTTAAAGCTGTAATTAGGTTATAATGTCTTCATATACAATAAACTATACATTCATACCTTTCGAACTCCACTGGAATCACTCTTATACGATTTTTCTACGATTTTATACAATTTTTCTAAAACAGTGCTGAACATAACTTTCAAACTCAAAAAAATCACACATTTGACCAATTAAGTATCCAATTCCATTCCAATCCTAACCAAATTCAGATGTTAACTTAATTTTATCATTATCAAGGTAAAATCAACAATAAACCATGGTTCATTCACCCATTTCTACCAATTTCATCAAAATCCAACTCTGTATAGAAAAAGGTCAACTTGTTCTTAGTGAAAACTCACTTTTTCCTTCCATCTTCTTGCAAATCAACCATGTAATCAAGGAATTAACTAAAATATAATCATAATATAAGCAGTATTTCATGATTTCTACACTTATCTTACACATGCATTAAGCTTATATCACCCAAATTCCATCATAACTTCAAGAACAAGAACAAAGATGAGATTTACCTTCAAATTGTTGTTTAATCCTTCAAGATTGATGTTAATCTCCTTAGTATGAACTTAGATTTGATCTCAATTGATAAAAATCACACCTTAACTTTCACACACAAGTCAGTAGCTGAAATGGGGTGAAAATGGGTCTAAAATCGTGTTTTATTGACTAAAACCCGAGTTGGGTCGGGTTTGACCCGACTGGGTACCCCTTTTGACCACTAAACACTAAAAATGGCATAACTCTTTGCTCGTAACTCCGTTTTCGATGAGGTTTTCGCCTACGCGTTCGTAACGAGATAATGTACAACTTCCAACTAAAATATTTCAGAAAAGTCCTATCAATAACAGCAGTTTTACAAATTTGTAACTTAGGCGTTAAGTTTTTCCTTTGCAAACCTATGAAACCCTATATATTTCTTAAGGATTTTGCTACAAGTCCTCATTAAAGCTTTATATTATCACATAATGCACCTTATTAAACATATATTACACATTAATACACATATAAATGCATTTGTTAGGCATATTAAAAACTGTATGTTACATCGGCCTCAGCCACCTTACCCAGCTACCGACTTCAACATCAATAGTCAACCTGTTAATACTTTCTTAACCTATTCTTTAACATGGGTTCCTTACGGAACCTAGTCCTTCCAACATATCATAATCAACTTCATACTCCGTCTCCCTCATTTCAAAACTTACTCATGTAACATCAATATTACAAGCTCATCTCAAAACTCATATCTCACACCGTGGACATTTCATTTCTGCCTAACAACACTACTCATAACGAGTTGCTAAAACCAACACCTTGATGACTCCTAGTCCTTCCTCCGGACACCATCGTCCCTCGACAACTGTATTTCCATTCACCGAACAAGGGTACATACCCTCATACAACCGATACCAAGGTCCACTTCCGACTCTACCACTGTTCACCGCTCTTCTTGAACACAAATACCCAACTACAAACATTCTCCCCTGATTTGACCCACACCTCTCTACTCTCGGAGTTCTTCTTTAGCTTAAAACGTAATACTCTACGACCCAGTGAGTTCATAGCCTTCATGCATGACAACGCGATAAATAAATCATTTCGCACTTTTTATCATTTTAAAGAAACAGCATTTGGAAACAACTTGGGTACACATGACCCCAACACTCTCATAACTCTAATGCCATGCACAACGATCTCGAGAATCGTATGCAACTTTTAGTAAACTCAATCTTACTCAACCAGAACGACGTTGTTACGACAGTAACACATTGAATGAAAATCTTCTATACAACAAAATTTTGAAAGAATTTACCGACACGGGATAAACCAATCGGCTCTCACACTTATTTCGATGACATCAACATGTCAACACTCATTTTGGTTATAAAAGTTTTGTTGGCAAACATTTTCTTGACTTTTTGCAACAATTTAGCTTATCATAAAAAGATTGGAACATTTTGCAAATCGTAAACCTCAAGATTTCATTGTGCGACGTAAATGGACTTGCATTTTTCTTTAAACATACGCTTGCACACGCTGACTCATTTCCGAACAAAATTGATAATTACACATTTACATTACTTACGAAAAAAATCTCACGTGTACATATAAGAACTCAATGCATGAAACTGTACTTGCAATTGAAGGCTACTCACTCAACAAGGTCAACCGTTGTACTCACACAACTTATCATTGACACCCTGCTCTCGACCAGTGGTCGCCCTCTCGGCCTTGCAACAACTTGCCGTACATACGTTCTGTGATCCACTTACTCAACCATGTCATACTATTTTCGTCTTGATCAATTATCTCACATTCTACCTATACACATTTTCAATCCGACACTAGAAAGCTCGACCAAAGAGTCAGGACTCTAATCCTTCACTCGCCCTTGAATTGACATTTTCAAGATCTCGACACTCTCCTTCTTACCCTCCCAACTGATCTACCTCACGATTTCTACACCTGGGACTCTCCAGAAATGGGAGTCTTACTCAAAATCAATCATTCATCCTCTTCAAACCCACGTAGATCTACCTCTAGACGACTCATAACATTCTAAACAACATTTCTTCTCTACGATGTATACATACATCACATCATAAATGATCTCTCATGATACTTCCCCAACAAGGGGTCTTAGTCTACCCCTCAGGGGTCTTGCTGACATTCTAGAGTACTGGAACACGACATATAAACTAGCTTCAGACTACAACTTTGGAATAATAAGGCAGGTTAAGCACATACATGTACCTGTAAGTTCGCAATTACACTGGCCATATATAATCTCAAACTTACCTTACATGACTATCCTCAGTACCCTATTAGTCCTATCTCTACAACAGTGCCCTCCTAACGCATTTCCTGGTTCTCAGTTGTGATTTCTACTTCCAAAGTTTAAGTTTAGGCCCGTCCGGTCACCTAAATCCCTTAAACTATGGCTCTGATACCATTTGTAACAACCCAAAACTAAAACAGGACATGCATAGCATTAAATCATAAACATTACAAAACTGGGTCCCAAAATTTCATTACATTAGTCTCAAAACTTAGGTTGGCGGAAACAACCTATACACAACTGAGACATACTAGCTTCTATAAGTGGCACATGAACTGTCTCTATCTGCATCTGTACTCTATCTTGCTCTTGCTCACTTACCTGAGCTTCCTACTATTTGCTTACCTGAAAATGGTTTAGTTTTGAAAAGCGAGGGTTAGACCAAAAGGTCTAGTGAATTCCCTCCGTAAACATCATATATCAACAGTATAAAATCATTTTATAAAACTCATTAACATTCTCCACATAAGCATTCAATCATGGTGCTGCACAGTGTTTATGGATCACATAAGCTAACCACGATCGGGGCCCAAGCAGACTCCCCTCTCGTCTCATACCAAGGCCCAAGCAGACTCCCCTCTATCCGAGTAGGAAGGAAACGAATTCCCTCCTACAAGCTCGTCACAAATGCCCAAGGGATCATCGAATCCCGAGGTACTCTGATCCCACTGTGCAGACCGACTCCACATAACATACGCATAGATCATGAAACATGAAATCTTTATAAATCTTTATAAACCATTTCATATTACTAAACAGTCCTTTAATTAAAACATACTTTTCATGGGAAAGCATGCGTAACAGTTGGTAAACAATTCATACTCATAAATGAACCATAATCAGTAAAATATTTAGCATCTCATTTTGTGTAAAAGGGGTTTAGGGAACTCACATGTTCTTCTCGTTTCACGACCTCTTACTTAGGCTTCCGATCTCTAGATGGAACACCTATAATGTTAATAAACGTACGTCATAATTCTTTAATTTATTACTCGAGCTTATTCCCGAACTTAACCCAAATTTATCTAAGTTGGTAGGTTACACTTCTAGTCCAAAAGTCATAATTATTGGACTCTTCTTACCGGCCCAAGACATTAAATTTCGAAACTAATAATTTGAATATTGGACTATTTAAATATTCAGCTCTTATAAACCTTCGGCCCGAATCACAAGTCACTATTGGTTCGGCCCAAGTACCAAACACTTCCGGATTTAACCAACCAAAAAGAATTCTGGATCCAAAGAAATTACATATGGCCCACTTCTAAAACTAAGTTCTGGTCCATATTTGTTTTCCGGAAATGCTGGCCCAATTGAAAAGAAAAGGGATTATGGATCCCTTAAGCCACGCCCACTTCCGGGCTTCCACTATTAATTCAAATTCTGGATTCCCATTTAGATAAGTTCCGGATCTTAGCATTTAGGCCCACTTCCGGATCTGCCATAAAATAATTCCGGAACCTTGTTCGATCTCAATTACCGGATCATAACTTCCGGAATCAAATTCCGGTTTTGGTTAAAAGTCCAAGTTCCGGTCCTGATTCAATTAATACTGGAACTTCACAAGGCTAAGACGATTGCGATACCGATTAACTCTGGTACAGAACCTTAAGCCATTTTAAAAATGATTAGCAAGTCTATTTCCAAACAAACATGGTTATTCTAACATTACTACTCCATTTATCAAGATTATACAGTTCTATTCAACATACTCTTTCCATCCATTTAGCAGAACTCTCAAGAAAGCCACACTAAATCAACAACCTAAACTAAGATTTGAGAAGGGAGGTTACCTGGTAGGATTCTTGCAGACAGATTTCAATCTCACTCCCCCCTTAATTTGTAAATCAATGATGCTTTCTTCTGGATGAAACTTTTGCACACTTCTTTCCCTGATTTTTCTCTCAGCCGTCACACCTCCCAAAAGATTGATTCTAGGGTTTTGTGCCCAAGAAATGAGATATATATATATATATATATATATATATATATATATATATATATATACTCTTTTAACATTTTACAATTCAGCTCTTGAGCTTACAACTTTACAACAAATTTTCCACAAAACTTAATCTTTTCTACTAAAAGAAATATCGGTTATTACAAAAAAACTTGAAGGGTCAAAATGTAATTGACCAAAGTTGGAAAGATAATTGTGAGTTAATGAACTTTGGGGGTTGATTTTGCTATGGGACTAAAGTGTTGGGTTAATTAGTGAAATTATGATTTGGATAAAAGTTTGAGTCGGCTGAATTGAGATAAACTCAATTCAGTCTTGGTTCTTTAAGGGTTTCCAAGCAGAGAAGAAAAATCAATTTGGCAGGATCGTTTCGGTAAGGAAGTTGAGAAATTCTTGGTTGAATCTTTGGAAGATCAATAATCTTAATTCTATCCGTTTTCTTTAGACTAAATCAGTGTTGGAATTAAAGTCTGGAAGTTTGTCTGGTTTGGAAATTTGCAGTCTGTATTCTTAACCCAGGTGAGTTCACCTCCTTTCTAAATATTTGATGCTGAAATATGTGATGGTAAATGGGTTAAGTGTTTTAGTAAATGTATACTGATATGAAGTTGATGTAAATTGAACTGAGATGAGTTTTTTTAGAGTAAAATCGATGTCCAATACATAGAGTCCGGAAGATGAATTTTACAAATTTCCGGAATCCGGATATTTTCCGGATTGGGTTCCGGATACCGGATTTTACCGGATTCCGGATGGTTGTCCGAAATGTACCGGATCCGGATTGTACCGGATTCCGGATAGTGTTCGGATTGTGATACCGAATTTAGCAGAACCCCCGTGCTAAGTCGCCGAAGAGGGACAATTGAGAATAAGGGTATGATATTAGTTGCGATTCTCAGCTTTGAGAATATGATATGAAATGTTTATGCATTCGGGTAAATATGCACATTTGCTAGTAAGTGTAATGGATTCATAGGCACTGACATTAAGTGAAACGTGGAATAGGCATAAAGTAATTTGTAATTCCCGTTGACCTGAAATGAGGAATAGGCATAAAATAAATTGTAATTCCCATTTCGTAAGGTGATGTGAAATAAGGAATAGGCGCAAAGTAAATTGTAATTCCAATTTCATAGTGTGACGTGAAACATGGAATATGCATAAAATAATTTGTAATTCCCGTTGACGTGGAAATGAGGAATAGACATAAAGTAAATTGTAATTCCCATTTCGTATTGTGATGAGAAATCTAGGAATAAGCGTGAGTTAATCGTAATTCCTGATTTCTATGGGAAGGTAAGAGATAGGCATAAAGTAAATTGTAATCTTTACTTCCACTTCAAGAAATAGGCATAAAGTAAATTGTAATTTCTTGGACATGAGCTATGATCTCGAATCTGTGATGATTCGTAGTAGGCTCTCGAACGTGATGATATGACTTACTGAGTGTTAGTCATATTCATGGAATCGGGTATGTTCCCGTCATCGCAAGGTGAGTATGTGTACGGTAAGAATGGTGGCAAACCAGGTTTGTTTATACGCTTTGCTTACATTTGGTTTTCAAAGCTTATAAGTTTTAATTTGAAAATGGATGTTCTCACTAGGCGTAAGCCTAATCGTTTCAAAATAAATTTTCTTACTAGGTTCTAGCTCGGAAAAGGATAAGCTGGGATGAGCGTCGAGAGGTTCCTGAGTTATGCTTTTGATGACAGGATGGAGAAGTTAATGGAAGTATTGATGTTTTTGGAGATTTTGTAGACAATCTTTCTAATTGTGCACGTTATGGATTAGATTAGTAGGTTGTTTATAAAAGTTGGATGTATAGACAAACCTTGTTATGACTTCTCCATTTATGTATGAAGTTTTAGGAAACAGTTGTTGTGGACCTTGTAAAAATAAGGTTTAAATTTGTCCTGGTTTTTGGACGTTTCATATCACATTAGATATCACAGTGGTATCAAAGAAGTATATGGGCATCACAATAGGTATAACGGTGGTGTACACCGGAATAAGTCTTACTGGAGTAAGGTTCGCCAGAGAAAGGAGAGGGGAAAGAGAAGAGAGATGGATTTACAAAAAGACTAATTTACCTCTAAACATCATCCATAAACTTAAATCTTTTGAAAATTAATGGATAATTAGTGTTCTCGTTTGAACCCACCTATATATATATATATATACATATATATATATATATATATATATATATAGAGGCGGGTTCAAACGAGGAGCGTACCAATTTAAGAGAACGTGAGGAGCAATTGACAGTATGAATCACATGTGATTGGCAGTTGTGGATCACATGTGATTCACAACTGATCTGGAGGAGCAATTGACAGTTATGAATCACATATGATTAACAGTTGTGAATCATTAATGATCCGCGACTTGCCACCTCGCGCCACGCCTCGCGCCACATCTTGCGCGAATTTTCGATTTGTTCCGATTTTTTAGCAGTTGTTGATCACATGTGATCAGAAGCATGGGAGTGCTCCTCACGTTCTCTTAAATTGATGCGCTCCTCGTTTGAACCTTCCTCTATATATATATATATATATACATATATATATATATATACATATATATATATATATACATATATATATATATACATATATATATATATATATATACATATATATATATATATATATACATATATATATATATACACATATATATATATATATATAGAGGAAGGTTCAAACGAGGAGCGTACCAATTTAAGAGAACGTGAGGAGCACTCCCATGCTTCTGATCACATATGATTTACAACGCTAAAAAATCGGACATAATCGAATTTTCGCGCAAAAGTAGCGCGACTTGGTTCGCGACGCGTGCAAGTCGCGGATCATTAATGATCCACAACTGCCAATCACATGTGATCCATAACTGTCGATTCTCATCCAGATCAGTTGTGAATCACATGTGATCCACAACTGCCAATCACATGTGATTCATAACTATCAATTGCTCCTCACGTTTTATTAAATTGGTACGCTCCTCGTTTGAACCCGCCTCTATATATATACATATATATATGGTGTTGCTAACCCTACCCCTGCAAATGTATACCCCCTCCTATAAACACCCTACGACACTCACCTCTCTCACAAAACAAACAAAACAAACAAAACAAATTATACTTACCTTTTACACCCCTACAATTGTTTACTTAAACCTTTTACTTTTTGTTGGGAACTGAAGATTTGCTAAGTATGGTTAGTACTGCCAGAACAACGTTAGTACTGCCAGAACAACGTTAGTACTGCCAGAACAACGTTAGTACTGCCAGAACAACGTTAATACTGCCAGAACAACATTAGTACTGCCAGAACAACAATACTACTGCCAGAGCAAGGTTAGTACTGCTAGTAAAAGTTAATGCTGCTGGAACAATGTTAGTACTGCTTGTGCATAACGTTGTTAATACTGTTGGTGATCATAATTTTGGAATGCGAGAAGGTTGGAGATAAAGATGGAATGAATGAAGATAAGCATGAAAGAATATTCTGAAGATCAATTGTATTTTGATAGTTATCTTGTAATTATTTTGTATAAATAGATGTTGATAGATAGCTATTCGGTACGAGAGATTGATCAGAATTCGTTTTTGTTTTAGAGAGAATTAACCTCAAGGTTTAGAACCCTATTTCTAGAGAAGTAGAAGTCGTCTTGTTGAGCCTGTTCAACAAGATTGAGGTTTGGTTGTAAACTTGTGAGTTGAAGCATTGAATTCAAACAGATTGTGTTTTCTGATTAGTTGTTCATTGAGTGTGTTTGAATTAAAGTTCTATTCCGCAAGATTCTTTAATTCTGATTTCTAAGTATAGTTATTCTTGTTTGGAATCGATCCTGACAAGTGGTATCAGAGCTTGGTTTTTTAGAAATCTACAATCATTATGGACAACTCAGTTGAATCAAACAGTATTCTTGTTTCAAAGGTTCTCATGCTCAGGCCTAATGAGTTTGACATGTGGAAAGTTTGAATCAAGCAGTATATTTTGCTTACTGATTATTCCATCTGGGATATTATAGAGAATGGTCCATGTGCTGAAGGAAAAGTTGGACCAGATGGCAAACGACCCCCTCCAAAGACTGATGCAGAAAGAAAGGTTAGACAAACAGAGATGAAAGCCTTAAGCACTCTGCTTTTGGCTATTCCCAATGAGTATCAGCACCAATTTCATCACTGCACTGATGCTCAGATCTTATGGAATGCATTGGAAAAGAGATTCACTGGTACCAAGAGCACCAAGAGGAACCAGAAGGCAATTCTTAAGCAACAATATGAAAATTTTACTTCTACAAAGAATGAGTCTATGACTCAAACTTTTGATAGATTTAATAAGTTGATTGGAGAATTGGCTACAGTTGGAGTTCATATGGAGGCTGATGATGTAAACAGGAAGTTTCTAAGATCATTAGGTGAGGAATGGACAATGTATACTGTGTCTTTCAGACAGAATGACCAGTTAGAAGATAAAGAGCTTGATGATCTTTACAATGATCTTAGGGTATTTGAAGCAGAGGTTGAAGCCAAGAAGAAGCCCTCAGGATATGTGTATAATGCTGCACTCCTATCAGCATCAACTGATTCTACTGCTAACCCTGAATCAGTTAGTACTGCTGGTGGAGTCAATCAGGAGAAGGCCAATGATTCTGTACTAGAAGCTTTCTTTTCTAGTCATGTTAACTCCTCATTGATTAATGATGACTTAGAACAGATTAATGCTGATGATCTTGAGGAGATGGATATCAAGTGGCAGATGGCTATGCTTTCTATGAGGGTGAAGAAGTTTATAAAGAGGACTGGGAGAAACAACTTTTCCCAAAGAAGAGAAGATGGTGCTGGGTTTGACAAGTCTAAGGTGGAATGCTACAAGTGTCATAAGATGGGACACTTTGCCAGAGAATGCAGAGGAGGAGTATCTCAAAACAACCATCAACAAGCTCAGACTGGAAGCTTCAAACAGAACATAAACTCTGTTCAAGCCCTTGTTTCTCAACAAGGAATGGGATTTGATTGGAGTGATCAAGCAGAAGAGGCAATTCAGAATCATGCACTCATGGCAGAAGTCTCAGATCTTCCTACTGAGGTAAAATCTAATCTTTGTTCTCAAGCTTGTATAGACACTGTGAAAAGGTATAGAGATCACAACCAGGGAATGTGTGATGACCTTAAGAGATTAGAAAAGGATAGAAGAGATTATGTAGTGATTGTTGAGATGTTTGAAGAACAAATTAAGGCTTTTCAAGCCAATGAACTTCAACACTCATATGATACAAACTACTGGAAGTGGGAAAAGAATGGTCTGGAGTTCCAACTGAAAGAGTCTAGGGAGGAATGTGAGAAATTAAAAGGAGAACTTGAGAAAGTAAAACTTGATGTTGAAAAGTTTTCATGTGCTTCTAAAGTCATGGACACCATAGTAAATGCTCAAATCCACAGTAAGATGAAACCAGGCATAGGGTACAATGCCACACCCCCACCCTACAACAACACATACATCCCTCCTAGGTCAGACCTGTTAGAAACCAAGGATAGGAAGGACTTACCTGAAGGAGCTACTAAAGTAGATCCATTAAATGAAGTGGTTGTTGAGGATAAAACTGAAAAAGAAGAGTCTAAGAAAAGGAACAAGAATGTCAGTGGTGAGATCCCCTTAGAGAATTACATCAAGTCTAAGGAGAAAGGTGGAAGTCACTGGGATAAGAACAATGAGATGAAAAGATCTGAAAAAGGAAAGGGAGTTCAATATACACAGACCACTGTTGTGAACTCAAATACTTGTGAACATTGTTCTTGCAAGAATTCTCAAAAGAATGAGCCCCAAAAACATGATAAAAAGAGGGGAAATCAAAGAAACTGGAATAATCAGTGGGCTCAAAAACAAGGAGTTGATCTGCAAAGGATTAACAGACCAAAACCTTGTTTTATCTGTGGCAAATTGAATCACCTTGCCAAACACTGTTATTTCAATCCTATTAACCAAAGGATAAATTTTCAAAGAACTTTTCAAAAATCAAATGGTTATAGGAAGCCTGTAAGGAACCATGTGGCTAAGAAACAAGCTAAATCCAAAAGCCACATGAGGAAAAAGACTGAAAAAGAATGTGTCACAATGTGGGTTCCTAAAAGCACTAGTGTTAGTACTACTGCCTCTGATAGTACTGCTGCCTCAGATAGTACTGCTGCTAGCAGTATTAACACTGTTAGTACTTCTGCTAGCAGTATTAACACTGTTAGTACTCCTTCTAGAAGCAATACTGCTGCTAGCAGTGTTAGTACTGCTAACACTGTTAGTACTTCTTCTGAAGATAATACTGCTTCTAGTGTTAGTACTGCTAACACTGTTAGTACTTCTTCTAAAGATAGTACTGCTAACACTGATTGTGCTGCTAGACCAATCATCTTGACAAAGTACTCCAGTACTGAAGTTCCTCAGGTTGAAAAACTTATCCAAACTGAATGTAAGTACTTTGATGAGCAAGGGAGACCCAAGACCACTTTGGCTTGGGTTCCCAATAAAAACTAATTGATTTATCTTATGTGCAGGGCAACCAACAGCTCAAGGGGAAGAGCATCTGGCATGTTGATAGTGGTTGCTCCAGGCACATGACAGGTAACATGGCCTTCCTCAAGAATTTCAAAAGAATTGATGGAGGACATGTTGCTTTTGGGAATAATCCTGCAGGAGGTAAGATAAGTGGTAAAGGTGATGTATCAAAAGGTAAGATGACATTTAAGGATGTTTACTATGTTGAGCAATTGAGATACAACCTGTTAAGTGTATCACAGGTCTGTGACAAGAAACATAGTATATTATTTACTGATTCTGAATGCATTATTCTTGCTCCTAGATTCAAAGTAGTTGATGAAAACATGATACTATTGAGAACTCCTAGAAAGGATAATGTATATTGTTTAGATTTAGAAAGTGTTTCATCTGATTCATCCCTAAACTGTTTGGTATCAAAAGCTTCAATGGATGAATCATCACTTTGGCACAGAAGGATGTGTCACATGAATTTTAAAACAATGAATAAACTTGTTAAACATAATCTTGTTAGGGGTTTACCATCAAAAGTTTATTCATGTGATGATCATTGTGTTGCTTGTCTCAAAGGCAAACAACACAAAACTTCTCATAAGTCCAAAGAGATAAACACTATCTCAAATCCTCTTCAGTTGTTGCATATGGATCTGTTTGGCCCTACAAATGTCATGAGCATTGGCAAGAAGTCATACTGTTTAGTTATTATTGATGATTACTCTAGATTTACCTGGGTATATTTTCTGAGAACTAAAGATGAGACAAGTGGACTGATCAAATCTTTTATTCTTAGAATTGAAAACCAATCAAATCAAAAAGTGAAAGTCATTAGATCAGATAATGGGACTGAATTTAAAAACCTTGATCTAAACACCTTTTGTGAAGAAAAAGGAATTGAGAGACAATACAGTGCTCCTAGGACTCCACAACAGAATGGTGTTGCTGAGAGAAGGAATAGGACACTGATTGAGGCTGCTAGATCTCTGTTAGCTGATTCAAAATTACCCACTACTTTTTGGGCAGAAGCAGTTAATACTGCTTGTTATGTCTAAAACAGAGTTTTAGTAATAAAGCCTAAAAACAAGACACCTTATGAGCTTTTTCAGAAAAAGAAACCATTTATTGGATTTTTCAAACCATTTGGGTGTCCTTGTACAATTCTCAATACCAAATCTCACTTAGGTAAGTTTGATAGCAAAGCAGATGATGGTTTTCTTGTTGGTTACTCATCTCAGAGTAAGGCTTACAGAGTGTTTAATACCTCTTCTAGAATAATTGAATAAAGTGACAATGTCAAATGCAATGAGAACACACCAAATCCCATTGGTTCAGGTCCTGATTGGCTATTTGACATTGATTCACTCACTAATTCTTTGGGTATCAGTAGTGATGTAAATGCAGGACAAAGGGATGCACCACCATCAGTTCACAGAATTCAGTCTGTGATATTTCCACTCCCTACCATTGATCCTGTTGACTTATGTGAAAAAGAAAAGGAAGCTGAACCCATTCAGAATGAAGAAGAGAGAAGAATAGAGGAAAATCAGCCTTCAAGTCCAAATTCCAGAGAGTCTGAAGTGACTGAAGAAGCTGAAGAAAATCCAGACTTAAATGAGTCAAATCTGGATGTGATCTTACAAGAGGAAACTGGTCATCCATCAAGAACTCAGAAAAATCATCCTCCTGAGTTGGTAATTGGAGACATTGCTTCTCCCATGATGACTAGGAATCAAAGCAGACTTCAAGAGCTACAAGATCAGCAAAATACAGTTAATACTGTACTCACTTGCTTTCTATCCCAAATTGAGCCCAAAAAGGCTTATGATGCTATGAAAGATCCAAGTTGGATAGAAGCAATGCAAGAGGAGCTGCTACAGTTCAAGCTACAGAATGTTTGGAACTTGGTGGACCTTCCAAAAGGTCATAGGGCAATTGGCACCAAGTGTATTTTCAGGAATAAGAAGGATGAGAGAGGAATTGTGATCAAGAACAAAGCCAGG
This sequence comes from Saussurea involucrata, assembly GCA_033807775.1. Classification (NCBI taxonomy): domain Eukaryota; kingdom Viridiplantae; phylum Streptophyta; class Magnoliopsida; order Asterales; family Asteraceae; genus Saussurea; species Saussurea involucrata. The sequence goes on from CM066321.1 coordinate 178,813,878, forward strand.
CTGGTTGCACAAGGGTATACTCAGGAAGAGGGTATAGACTATGAGGAAGTCTTTGCTCCAGTTGCAAGGATTGAGGCAATTAGATTGTTTCTAGCCTATGCCTCATATATGAAGTTCAAGGTCTACCAGATGGATGTAAAAAGTGCTTTTCTATATGGGACTATAGATGAAGAAGTGTATGTCTGTCAACCCCCTAGATTTGAGAATCCATTGTATCCTGACAGAGTGTACAAGTTAAAGAAGGCACTTTATGGTCTACATCAAGCCCCAAGAGCATGGTATGACACCCTGTCTACCTATCTCTTGGAAAATGAATTTGAAAGAGGAATCATTGATCTTTGGATCCACAAATGATCACATGTGTAAAGACTTTGAGGAGTTAATGCACAAGCGCTTCAAGATGAGTTCCATGGGTGAACTTACTTTCTTCCTTGGGCTTCAGGTGAAACAGAAGAAGGATGGGATTTTCATATGCCAATCCAAATATGTGAAAGACATCCTGGATAAGTTTGGATTATCAGACTAAAAGCCAGCAAGCACACCAATGGAGACACACAAACAGATCAATGCTGATCTTGAGGGGGAGGATGTGGATGTCCATCATTACAGATCAATGATTGGATCACTCATGTATCTCACAGCCTCTAGACCAGATATTATGTTTCCAGTATGTGTATGTGCCAGATTTCAAGTTACTCCAAAGCAATCACACCTTCATGCAGTCAAGAGGATATTTAGATACCTAAGAGGGCAACCTAGATTAGGTCTCTGGTATCCCTATGAATCATCTTTTGATCTACTTGCATACTCAGATAGTGACTTGGGTGGAGCTAACATGGATAGGAAGTCTACTTCAGGTGGATGTCAGTTTTTGGGTGCAAGACTAGTATCTTGGCAGTGTATGAAACAAACCATAGTGTCCTTATCTACAACAGAAGCTGAGTATATAGCTGCTGCAAGCTGCTGCTATCAGGTTCTATGGATACAGAATCATATGTTGGACTATGGGGTAACATTTCTTCACACTCCAATCTTCATTGACAACAACAGTGCTATTAGCATTGTTAACAATCCAGTCAAACACTCAAAAACAAAGCACATAGAGATCAGGTATCACTTTATTCGAGATTGTAATGAAAAGAAATTAATTCAAGTTGCTAAAGTTCATACCAATGACCAGTTTGCTGATCTATTCACAAAAGCTTTTGATGTGGGTAGATTCACTTTCTTGGTAACAAGTGTGGGCATGATCAACCTTGAATAAAGTCATGATTCTCAGTTTTTATACATGTATTTCCTTCTATATTTGGTACTACTAACTCTTTTTCTCAGGATCTTCTGTATGACTCAGATTAACAAGTGCTGAAAAGTGCAAGTATATTTACTACTGCCAGTACATAGTTACTACTGCCAGTGCATAGTTACTACTGCCAGTGGATAGTTACTACTGCTAGTGCATAGTTACTACTGCCAGTGGATAGTTACTACTGCTAGTGCATAGTTACTACTGCCAGTGGATAGTTACTACTGCTAGTGCATAGTTACTACTGCCAGTGGATAGTTACTACTGCTAGTGCATAGTTACTACTGCCAGTGGATAGTTCCTACTGCTAGTACATAGTTAATACTGCTTCGTACTTAATACTGCATGTGTCGTTAATACCGCTTTAAAAGAAAAATTAGGGCTACTACTGCTATAAATACCTCTTTCAGCCCGCCAAAGTTCATAACGTCTCTTTGAATTCTATTCATCTCTCTCTCTCTCTTTCTAACTATTCTCTCCCAAGAATCTCTGTTTTCTGTCAAGAATCCTCAGGTACAATGGAGTTTATCGACGAACACAACGAGATTGCCATGCTCCAGAAGCCAAAACAGTCTGCAGGTTTTCACGACATTCTGGATTTCCTCAAATCCACGCATATATCATATGCCCTAACGGTGACCCCGACTATCTACATCGAGCATCAGAAGCAGTTCTGGGAAAATGCCACCGTGGTGTCTGAAGATGGGCAGAAAATCATCAAAACAAGGGTGTGTGACAAACCCTTGAATATTATAGAGGAGCTTATTCGCATCACTCTTCGATTGGATGATGCCTCAGGTATGACGTCTATTCCTAATGACGATCTATACTCAACTTTAATGAGAATGGGGTATGAAGGTCCCATTGGAATCTTTAAGTTTTTCAAGTCTAAATTTTCTACACAATGGCGATTCTTTGTTCATACCTTAATGCATTGCATGTCAAAGAAAACTACTGGATGGAGTGAGTTTAGCAGTACCATTGCTTATGCCCTGGTCTGCTTGGCCACTGCCAGGAAGTTTAATTTTTCACAAATGATTTTCAATGATCTTGTGTCAAACCTGGAATCCAAAAAGAGTTTTTATATGTACCCAAGGTTTGTCCAAGCAGTGATTACTCAGGAATTGACGGATTTGCCTCAATTTAATGAGGTATATGTACCTAAACCCCCTAAAGGAAAGGTCTTCTCAAATATGAGAAGAACTTCCAAGGACTCGGAAGGAGTTGACACTCCATTGTTCTCTACAATGATGGGTGTGTCCCACACACAAGAAGGTATGGCATCAGGGTCAAGGCCCTCATTAGACCAACCCACTGATAGCCTAACCCCACCTTCAATCACCAAAGAAATTCCTCAGTCCATTCTTCAAAGACCCACTCCAAAAGTAACCAAAAAGTTTACAAGAAGAAAGGTACACAAGGCTCCTTCCCTTGATGTACCTCCTACAAGCCCAAAGCCTTTAAGCCCTCTATTGGAGCATTCTCCAACAGAGAATATCGAAAGGGAAACCACAGGGGTGTCTCCCAACCCCAAGAAGGTGCTCACTAAGGAGAAGGTTGAGCATGTGAGTAGCAAGGCTGCCACTACTTCTGCTAGCACAGAGAAGGACAGTGGTAACATAACTAAGACCTTCCTCACGACAACTCAGAATGAGAAATCATTCAGAGGTCCCAGGTGCCAAGAAACCACGGGGGTAGGCAGTGCTTTTGCTAGGCAAAAGACACCTACTAAAATTTCCAGTGATCCTTTAAAGGAAGTAAAAACTCCTAAACAAGGTGAGGATAGATATACATATGAGGAATTGATGGAAACCATTGCCAATATAAACACAGATGTTGTAAGTCAGCAAAAGGAGATAGATGGACTCAAGAAAGTGGTCCTATATCAACAAACACAGCTTGAGAAGCATAAGAAGCTGATTACAAAGTTGATGCACAGGAAGAAGAAAGCTCAGTATGTTCTTAAAAGAAGAAGCCCCAACAATGATGCTCCCAAAAAGGGGGAGTCAGAAGCTGAAGTCAACATGGAGAGTGCACAGGAAAAGGGGGAGAATGAGTGTGCTGCTGAAATTGCAAAAGAAGCAGAAACTGATTATACAGCAGAAAAGGTTAATGCTGCTGAAATTGCAAAAGAAGCAGAAACTGATCATGCAGCAAAAATGGTTAATGCTGCTGAAATTGAGAAAGAAGCAGAAACTGAACCAACAGCAGAAATGGTTAATGCTGCTGAAATTCAGAAAGAAGCAGAAACAAAAGAAGCCGCAGAAACGGAAGAACCAGCAGAAACAAAAGAAGCAGCAGAAACGGAAGAAGCAGCAGAAACAAAGGAAGCAACAGAAACTAAAAAGCCTACTGTGGAAGAAGTTGAAGTTGCAGAGGCTTTGATTAAAGCCAAACATGACACTCCTAAAAAGCAAGAAGAAACTCTGGGTGAAAAGCTGGTGTCACTAAAAAGAGCAAGAACCAAGTCTATAGCTACCAAGAGGAAAGTTGTCAAGAAACCTAGGGTAGAACCAGTGGTAGAAGAAGAAAAAGAAGAGGATGTTCCAGAAAAGAAAGATGATACAAAGGTTGCTGAAGAAGAAGTAGCAACTCCATCAGGTCAACCAAGTAATGCTCAATGTAATATGTATATCACTGTGGTTGATACTGATCCAATCAAAGCTGACCCACTATCTTCCATGCCTCCTGAGATCATCTTCTGGGATACCTTGGTAGATCAGAGAAAGGAGTACATTAGAGTAAAAAGAGCAGATGGGAAGTCTGTTCTACATGGGGAAGACTTATCAGAATGTGCTCTAGATCTGACATAGAGGAGATGTACAAGGTTGGAATGAAGCTGTATGGAAATATGCTGAATGAGAAAGGGATGTCTATCAACAAAATGGTTCTTGAATACCTGTGCCTAATGTTCAAACCAGAAGCAGTTCAGTATATGATAGAAAGAAATTTTCAAGCCATTACCAACTGGATGCTCATTGAAAAATGTGGAGTGTATGTCATCACACTTGACCATACATATCATGAGTATTTTTTGGTGGATGTTGCATACAAGCACAACATGAAAAGGTTGAATGGAATGCTACATGCTAAGTTGGCTTGCAACAAGGATTCTGAAATGGGAAGATACTTGGTGAGAAGGATTATCAATCAAAGTCTGGGTTTGAATCCCGATTTATGTGTTCATGATTAGGTTTTGGAAGCATCATCTGAAGAACTTGACTTCTCAATCTAAAAAGTCAAGTTAGGGGGAGATTGTTGGGAACTGAAGATTTGCTAAGTATGGTTAGTACTGCCAGAACAACGTTAGTACTGCCACAACAACGTTAGTACTGCCAGAACAACATTAGTACTGCCAGAACAACGTTAGTACTGCCAGAACAACGTTAATACTGCCAGAACAACATTAGTACTGCCAGAACAACAATACTACTGCCAGAGCAAGGTTAGTACTGCTAGTAAAAGTTAATGCTGCTGGAACAATGTTAGTACTGCTTGTGCATAACGTTGTTAATACTGCTGGTGATCATAATTTTGGAATGCGAGAAGGTTGGAGATAAAGATGGAATGAATGAAGATAAGCATGAAAGAAAATTCTGAAGATCAATTGTATTTTGATAGTTATCTTGTAATTATTTTGTATAAATAGATGTTCATAGATAGCTATTCGGTACGAGAGATTGATCAGAATTCGTTTTTGTTTTAGAGAGAATTAACCTCAAGGTTTAGAACCCTATTTCTAGAGAAGTAGAAGTCGTCTTGTTGAGCCTATTCAACAAGATTGAGGTTTGGTTGTAAACTTGTGAGTTGAAGCATTGAATTCAAACAGATTGTGTTTTCTGATTAGTTGTTCATTGAGTGTGTTTGAATTAAAGTTCTATTCCGCAAGATTCTTTAATTCTGATTTCTAAGTATAGTTATTCTTGTTTGGAATCGATCCTGACACTTTTCTAGTTTTTATTTTACACCTTCATCATATTAACACATATAATCATATATTATCTAAAATACGTTAAAAAAATACGTTTTAATTTTAACAAATTACACCATTATAATCGTCTCTTCGATACGTTCGAAATTAGCCCAATATTGAATATTTTTTGATTTAATTATTTTATTATATATCATATATACTACATAAAAATAAATTTTTATATTTAAAGTTAATACCCTTATAGTTAATTATTTAACTTATGGTACAACTCTTACTTTCTCAATTTTCGTTTTACACTTTTATCACATTAACATAATAATCATATATTTACTAAAATTTGTTAAAAAAAGAAAAAGACGTATTTGATATTTTTGAAAATAATTGTGTAACGTCCCATAAAGCATAGCATGCAATAACATAGAATAAGCATTCGAATTACATAATCACTTGTCTTTAAACATTCATTTATCTAAGCTAGACAAAATTTGACAGCGGAAGCTTCTAAGTCCACAGCCGAGAGCTCTATTTATAGATATAATAGTCAAAGTCTTGGAGTCGCTCTAAGCTCCAAATCCTGCTTTCCATCTCCTAGTTCTTACTAGAAGAACCTGTGCTACGCTTACCTGAAAATGGTTTAGTTTTGAAAAGCGAGGGTTAGACCAAAAGATCTAGTGAATTCCCTCCGAAAACAACATATATAAACAATATGAAATCATTTTTAAAATTCATCGTCAATCTTCACATAACGTCAAACATGGTACTGCACCGCGATGAGGATCGCATAACTAACCACGATCGGGGCCCAAGCAGACTCCCATCTCGCCTCATATCGGGGCCCAAGCAGACTCCCCTCTATCCGAATAGGGGGAAACGAATTCCAACCTATCGGCTCATCACTCAAGTCCAATGGATCATCAAATCCCGAGGCATACCGATCCCACGGTGCAGACCGACTCCACATAGCATACACATAACATGTCATACATCATACAATTTGGAATCTTTGAAAACCATAATAAGCATTTTATCAGACTAAATATTCTTTGAATAAAATATGAGTTCTCAGGCGAAAACATGCATTTCGTTTGGTAAATATTTCATGCTCAAAGTGAACCATTATCATTTAGAAAGAACTTTTAACACATTGCGTCGTAAAAAGGTTTAGGGAACTCACCTTAGGTTTGTGTTGAACGCACTTTTGATATATCTCCAAGCTAAACCAATCGGATACCTATGAATATTAGAATTTGCATTAGATTAGACTGTCTGATCCTACTGTCCGGTCACTGTACTTTTCGGACACTAGCCTTTCCGGATACTCACAAACTTTCCGGACACCTTGGCCTTTCCAGACACAAATATCCGGATGATTGTCCGGACACTTCCTATGGTTACTCCACTTTCCGAACATTTCATCCGGAAACTAGAGCTTACCCGGAAACCCCCCTGCCACCCGGAAACCCCCACTGTCCGAACACCACTGTCCGGACGGGGCGACGTCCGGTAACTACGAACCTAGGGAAAAATCCAGTTCCCTAAAGTGATTAAAATCTTATTTTATGCTATAAACTTGATTAGACAAATACTTGGGTTCATTTACCAACCATAAACACTCATAAAAACCCACTTATGACCTCTAAATCGGTTCACAATAATCAAAACCCCAAAATACACCTTTAAAGACATTTAGGTGAAGAACACATTGATTCATAATGTTTTCTCACCCAAACCCTTAGACTATACAGAAGGGATACATTAAAAAGCAAGGAGAAAGTTTAGATGAGATTACCTTTACTGATTCTCTTCTACAAAATCTGATTTCTCCAATTTGTTTCTTATTCTCTTCCTTTCTCTTATTCTAGCCGTCAAACACCCCAAACAAGAGAACAATACTGATTAATGGTTGGTGCCCTAGGGATTTGGACCAATTTATACTCCTCACAAATTACACAAAGGCCCCCTAACTAAACTTTCATTCTTTTCACTTTAACCACCAAACTTTCAAAACCTACTAGAATTTGGGTTGTTACAACACTCCTCCCTTAAAAGAATTCCGTCCTCGGAATTCCTCATTGGAAAAGATGCGGGTATCTTGTCTTCACTTCCGATTCCAATTCCCACGTAGCCTTCAGGCCTTTATGATGCCGCCATTGTACCTTCACTAGTCTAGTCTCCTTGTTTCGTGATTTCCTCGCTTTAAAATCCGTGATGGCTTCGGGTTCCTCTACGAAATTCATTTCTCATCCACCTTTATGTCATTTAACGGTACCGCTTTGGTCACGTCGGCTAGACATTTCCTCAAATTGGACACATGAAATGCATTGTGAATGCCTTGCAATTCTTCAGGTAAATTCAACCTATATGCTACTTCTCCAATCCGTTCCGTGATCTCAAACGGTCCGATGTAACGTGGGCTTAGCTTCCCTCATTTCCCAAATCGTACGACTCCTTTCCACGGGGATACCTTCAATAATACATAATCCCCGACCTGAAATTCTATGTCTTTTCGTCTTTTATCCAAATAGCTTTTCTGTCGGTCGCGAGCGACCTTCAGCCTTTCGCGCACTTGGACTATCTTGTCCGAAGTCAACTGTACTATCTCTGGCCCGGCTAACTTTCTTTCTCCGACCTCGTTCCAACACAAGGGTGTCCGGCATTTCCTACCATAAAGTGCCTCATACGGCGCTGCCTTGATGCTCGAGTGATAGCTATTATTGTAAGCGAACTCGATCAGCGGTAGATGATTTTCCCATGAGCTCTGAAAATCTAAGGCGAAAGCCCTTAACATATCTTCCAACGTCTGGATTGTTCGCTCACTCTGACCGTCGGTCTGAGGATGATAAGCAGTACTCATCTTGATCTGGGAACCCATTTCTCTTTGGAAGCTCTTCCAAAACGTGGAGGTAAACCTGTTATCTCGGTCTGAAACTATCGATGATGGCACCCCATGGCGGGTTACAATCTCATCGATATACAACTTTGCTAACCGTTCCAACGAGTAAGACTCTCGTATAGGCAAGAAATGTGCTGATTTCGTGAGTCGATCCACGATCACCCATATAGCGTCATAACCTTTTGGGGTCTTAGGCAAATGGGTTACGAAATCCATCGTAATCTGGTCCCATTTCCACATAGGAATCTCCAAGGACTGAAGTTTCCCGTAAGGTCGTTGATGCTCGATCTTTACTCGAGAACATGTCATACAGGTCTCTACCAAATGAGCTATGTTCTTTTTCATTCCAGGCCACCAATAGTCTCGTCGTAGATCTCCGTACATCTTGTTCAATCCAGGGTGAATCGTGTACTTTGATTTGTGGGCTTCCTCTAAGATTACTTTCCTGAGCTCCCTGAGTTTCGGGACATAGATTCTCCCACTAAGACACTTCACCCCTCGACTATCTTCCACTAGTGAGGTCGTTTGTCCCACCATTCTCTCCTTCTTGAGATTTTTAGCTCCGAGCTCCTCATCTTGACATTTCTTTATCTCTTCTAACAAATTGAACGTCACCTCAGTCCTCATGGCCACAATACTGGGGGTCCCACTTCTTTCCTTACGGCTCAAAGCGTCCGCCACTACGTTTGCCTTACCTGGATGATATTCGATCTTACAGTCGTAGTCGGTCAGCAGTTCAATCCATCTTCTTTGGCGCATATTCAACTCTTTTTGGTCAAAGAGGTGACATAAGCTTTTGTGGTCCGTGAAGATCTGACACTTTGTCCCATAAAGGTAATCTTGCCAAATCTTCAGAGCGAAAACCACGGCCGCCAATTCTAAATCGTGCGTGGGGTATCGAACCGAATGATCCTTGAACTGCCGGGAGGGATAAGCGATCACCTTCCTTCGCTGCATGTGTACGCAACCCAATCCGAGCTTCGATGCGTCACTGAAAACCACGAAATCATCAGAACCGTCCGGTAACGACAACACCAGAGCGCTGCTCAACATATCTTTCAGCTTTTGAAAGGCTTCTTCTTGCTTCTCTGACCAGCCGAACTTGACATTCTTCTTGGTTAAAGAGGTTAATGGTGTGGCAATACGCGAAAAGTCCTTGATGAACTTCCGGTAGTATCCCGCCAGTCCGAGGAAACTTCGAACTTCTGACGGGTTCATAGGTTGCTCCCAATCTCGGATGGCTTCAATCTTAGCCGGGTCTACCATGATATCCTTCTCAGACACAACGTGTCCGAGAAACTGCACCTCTCTCAACCAGAACTCGCACTTAGAAAACTTCGCATACAACTTCTCTTTCTTTAGTAGCTCGAGAATTGTCCGAATGTGGCTTTCGTGCTCCGCTTCCGATCTTGAAAATATCAGGATATCGTCTATGAACACTATCACGAACTATTCTAAATAAGGTTGGCACACCCTATTCATTAGGTCCATGAAATCTGCCGGGGCGTTGGTTAGCTCGAACGACATCACCAAAAATTCGTAGTGTCCATACCTGGTTCTGAAAGTAGTCTTTGGCACATCCTCCTCCCTCACATTGAGTTGGTGATAACCTGACTTCAAGTCTATCTTAGAGAAGTAACTGGCTCCTTGTAATTGATCGAATAAGTCATCGATTATCGGTATAGGGTACTTGTTCTTGATCGTGACTTTGTTGAGCTCCCGATAATCTATGCACATACGCATAGTATCGTCCTTCTATTTCACGAAGAGAACTGGTGCTCCCCACCGAGACGTACTAGGTCTGACGAATCCCTTGTCTAACAACTCCTGCAATTGCATCATCATCCCCTTCATTTCGGATGGCGCCAACCTATACGGTGCGTGGGCGATCGGTGCAGCTCCAGGCATCAAATCAATTCGAAACTCGATCTGACGATCCGGGGGTAGACTTATTAAGTCATCCGGAAATACTTTCGGGTACTCACTTACTACCCGCACATCATCCACCCCACGCTTCTCTTTCTTGGCGTCCAACACGTACGCAAAGAATCCTTGACACCCCTTCCCCAAACACTTAGTAACCCTAATCATAAAGATAAGGCTAGTCTTTCTATCACGGAGATTCCCATAAATCACTATAGAATCCCCATCAGGTAACCGAATCCTGACCAGCTTTTTATTGCAAATGATATTCGCATCATTCGCGGCTAACCAGTCCATACCTAACACCACGTCAAACTCTCCCATTGCCATGGGATATAATTTAATTGACACCAACCTCCCTTCTATATCTATGACACAATCCTCTACCAACTCCTTAACGTAAACACGATTAACATTGGCATTTTCCAATTCTAGTGCTCTCTCCAAACGTCTAGGCCTCACCCCCAAACATTTCATAAAAGCATGCGATACAAAAGAGCGATTCACTCCCGAATCAAATAACACCTTGGCACATAGAGAGTTCACTAGAAACGTACCTGTCACAACATCTGGAACTTCCGCCGCCTCTTCCGCAGTCATGCGGAACGTACGTCCCTTCCGACGCGCCGGTTCTGTTCCCTTAACGCCGCCTTTTCCTCCCTGACGTTCTCCATACTGAGCTGATCCACCCTTTTTCAACTGCAGACAGTCATACCGCATGTGACCCGTAGCTCCACATTGAAAGCATGATTTCCCATTGGGACAATCCCTTGACACATGACCGGGCAATCCACACTGGTAGCACGAATTGGAACCTGCCATACATTCTCCCTGATGTGTCTTGTTACACTTATTACACGGTATTACAACTTAATGCTTGATAGCACGATTTTCTGGTCGGAACACCTTCCTTTTCCTTGAGTCATTACCCGGTCCATCCCACTTGCGTTTCTCACCACCCTTCTCAGTCGTCTGGTGATTATTTTCCTTCTCGATCAACTCGGCCGTACTGATGGCCGCCTGAAAAGTAGTGGGGTTCCTTGCCAAAACCAATTCACGGATGCTACTTTTTAGCCCATAGATGAAACATTCCACTCGACGTTCCTCCGTCGGCACATACAAATCTGCAAAGCGAGACTTCTCAATAAACTTAAAAGTATACTCTCGCACCGACATTTCCCTCTGCTCCAAACCCATAAACTCTTCTTCCAACTTTTTCACTGCCGCGAGTGGATAAAACTGCGCTTTAAACCTTTCCACAAACGTTTCCCACATCATTCCCTTAGCCATTGCCGAGCCCTTTCCCCCAGCTTCGGCATCCCACCAATAAACTGCATCAGACTTCAGCAAGGATAGGGCAAACATTACCCTATCCCCACCGGCACACTTGCAAGTATCAAATACCAGCTCCATCTCCTTCACCCATTTCATTGCCAAGATGGGGTCACACTCGCCCTTGAAAGTAGGGGGCTTGCATGAGGCAAAGGCCTTGTAACTGCATCCATTAGCTGCTGACTCATTCACCACCAGAGGGATCGATTTCGAGTGACTTCCAATACCGGTCACTAGTGGACTTGACAGCTCCACACTTTCCCGGTTCTCACTCGCCTCATTGCTTCCCGATGCTGACGGATCCTGCTTGGTAAGGAGAGCCTGTAGAGTCTCCTGAATTTTACCCAGTTCAGCAGCCAGATTCTCTCGAGTGACAAAAGTAGATCTGCGGCCTCGACCACGTCCCCTCGGCTAATTTACCCTTCTCACCGAAGCTGAACTCTCCTGATTAGAGTCTTCTTAGTGGGTGGGGATTTCCACACTCCTCGCCCTTCGAGTCACACGAGTCGTCCTTCGGGTCGGATTTCCCCCATCCCCGACCACTTGGGTGGCGGCTCGGCGGGGCGTTCTTCCCCGACCCCTACCCCTTCCGCGGGTAACGGTCGCCCTCGTCGGTTCCAATGGTCCATTTACTAGGACCTCCTCGTCTTGATTCCTTGGAACAGCAGGTATTGTCCTACTCCTCAACGTTCTCCCAGCCATAGCGCTAAACTGAAAGAAACCAACAATAAAACTTTGCTAGACATGACACACCAAATTTGCTATATAAGGCAATTTAAGCACGCACTTGTACATGTAAGTTCGTAATTACACTGGCCAGGTGTGAACCCGAACTTACCTTACACGTTTGTCCTTGGCACCTTATTCCTAAGCGCATTCATAGTGATCGTTCCTATAGGCAATCCTATGTCTCGGCTGTGTTCCTCATCTTACAGTTTAAGTTTAGGCCCGACTGGTTACCTAAATCCCTTAAACTAAGGCTCTGATACCATTGGTAACGTCCCATAAAGCATAGCATGCAATAACATAGAGTAAGCATTCGAATTACATAATCACTTGTCTTTAAACATTCATTTATCTAAGCTAGACAAAATTTGACAGCGGAAGCTTCTAAGTCCACAGCCGAGAGCTCTATCTATAGATATAATAGTCAAAGTCTTGGAGTCGCTCTAAGCTCCAAATCCTGCTTGCCATCTCCTAGTTCTTACTAGAAGAACCAGTGCTACGCTTACCTGAAAATGGTTTAGTTTTGAAAAGCGAGGGTTAGACCAAAAGGTCTAGTGAATTCCCTCCGAAAACAACATATATAAACAATATGAAATCATTTATAAATATCATCGTCAATCTTCACATAACGTCAAACATGGTACTGCACCGCGATGAGGATCGCATAACTAACAACGATCGGGGCCCAAGCAGAATCCCCTCTCGCCTCATATCGGGGCCCAAGCAGACTCCCCTCTATCCGAATAGTAGGGAAACGAATTCCAACCTATCGGCTCATCACTCAAGTCCAAGGGATCATCAAATCCCGAGGCATACCGATCCCACGGTGCAGACCGACTCCACATAGCATACACATAACATGTCATACATCATACAATTTGGAATCTTTGTAAACCATAATAAGCATTTTATCAGGCAAAATATTCTTTGAATAAAATATGAGTTCTCAGTCGAAAACATGCATTTTCTTTGGTAAACATATTATGCTCAAAGTGAACCATTATCAGTTACAAAGAACATTTAACACATTGCGTCGTAAAGAGGGTTTAGGGAACTCACCTTAGGTTTGTGTTGAACGCACTTTTGATATATCTCCAAGCTAAACCAATCGGACACCTATGGATATTAGAATTTGCATCAGATTAGACTGTCCAATCCTACTGTCTGGTCACTGTACTTTCTGGACACTAGCCTTCCCGGATACTCACAAACTTTCCGGACACCTTGGCCTTTTCGGACTCAAATATCCGGATGATTGTCCGGACACTTCCTACGGTTACTCCCCTTTCCAAACATTTCATCCGGAAACTAGAACTTACCCGGAAACCCCCTGCCACCCGGACACTATAAACATTACCCGGAAACCCCCACTGTCCGGACACCACTGTCCGGACGGGGCGATGTCCGGTAACTACGAACCTAGGGAAAAACCCACTTCCCTAGAGTGATTAAAATCCGATTTTCTGCTATAAACTTGATTAGACAAATACTTGGGTTCATTTACCAACCATAAACACTCATAAAACCCCACTTATGACCTCTAAATCGGTTCACAATAATCAAAACCCCAAAATACACCTTTAAAGACATTTAGGTGAAGAATACATTGATTCATAATGTTTTCTCACCCAAACCCTTAGACTAAACAGAAGGGATACATTAAAAAGCAAGGAGAAAGTTTGGATGAGATTACCTTTACTGATTCTCTTCTACAAAATCTGATTTCTCCAATTTGTTTCTTCTTCTCTTCCTTTCTCTTCTTCTAGCCGTCAAACACCCCAAACAAGAGAACAATACTGATTAATGGTTGGTGCCCTAGGGATTTGGACCAATTTATACTTCTCACAAATTGCACAAAGGCCCCCTAACTAAACTTTCATTCTTTTCACTTTAACCACCAAACTTTCAAAACCTACTAGAATTTGGGTTGTCACAACACTCCCCCCTTAAAAGAATTCCGTCCCCGGAATTCCTCATTGGAAAAGATGCGGGTATCATGTCTTCACTTCCGATTCCAATTCCCACGTAGCCTCCGGGCCTTTATGATGCCGCCATTGTACCTTCACTAGTCTAGTCTCCTTGTTTCGTGATTTCCTCACTTTAAAATCCGTGATGGCTTCGGGTTCCTCTACGAAATTCAGTTTCTCATCCACCTTTATGTCATTTAACGGTACCGCTTTGGCCACGTCGGCTAGACATTTCCTCAAATTGGACACATGAAACGCATTGTGAATGCCTTGCAATTCTTCAGGTAAATTCAAACAGTCCGATGTAACGTGGGCTTAGCTTCCCTTGTTTCCCAAATCGTACAACTCCTTTCTACGGGGATACCTTCAACAATACATAATCTCCGACTTGAAATTCTATGCCTTTTCATCTTTTATCCGCATAGCTTTTCTGTCGGTCACGAGCGACCTTCAGCCTTTCGCGCACTTGGACTATCTTGTCCGAAGTCAACTGTACTATCTTTGGCCCGGCTAACTGTCTTTCTCTGACCTCATTCCAACACAAGGGTGTCATGCATTTCCTACCATAAAGTGCCTCATACGGCGCTGCCTTGATGCTCGAGTGATAGCTGTTATTGTAAGCGAACTCGATCAGCGGTAGATGATTTTCCCATGAGACCTGAAAATCTAAGGTGCAAGCCCTTAACATATCTTCCAACGTCTGGATTGTTCGCTCACTTAACATAAGCGGTACTCATCTTGATCTGTGAACCCATTTCTCTTTGGAAGCTCCTCCAAAACGTGGAGGTAAACCTGCTATCTCGGTCCGAAACTATCGATGATGGCACCCCATGGCGAGTTACAATCTCGTCGATATACAACTTTGCTAACCGTTCCAACGAGTAAGACTCTCGTATAGGCAAGAAATGTGCTGATTTCATGAGTCGATCCACGATCACCCATATAGCGTCATAACCTTTTGGGGTCTTAGGCAAGTGGGTTACAAAATCCATCGTAATCTGGTCCCATTTCCACATAGGAATCTCCAAGAACTGTAGTTTCCCATAAGGTCGTTGATGCTCGATCTTTACTCACGAACACGTCATACAGGTCTCTACCAAAGGAGCTATGTCCTTTTTCATTCCAGGCCACCAATAGTCTCATCGTAGATCTCCGTACATCTTGTTCGATCCAGGGTGAATCGTGTACTTCGATTTGTGGGCTTCCTATAAGATTACTTTCATGAGCTCCCCGAGTTTCGGGACCCAGATTCTCCCACTAAGATACTTCACCCCTCGACTATCTTCCACTAGTGAGGTCGTTTGTCCCACCATTCTCTCCTTCTTGAGATTTTCAGCTCTGAGCGCCTCATCTTGACATTTCTTTATCTCTTCTAACAAATTGAACTTCCCCTCGGCCCTCATGGCCATAATACTGGGGGTCCCACATCTTTCCTTACGGCTCAAAGCGTCCGCCACTACGTTTGCCTTACCTGGATGATATTCGATCTTACAGTCGTAGTCGGTCAGGAATTTAATCCATCTTTTTTGGCGCATATTCAACTCTTTTTGGTCAAAGAGGTGACATAAGCTTTTGTGGTCCGTGAAGATCTGACACTTTGTCCTATAAAGGTAATGTCGCCAAATCTTCAGAGCGAAAAGCACGGCCGCCAATTCTAAATCGTGGGTGGGGTATCGAACCTCATGATCCTTTAACTGCTAGGAGGCATAAGCAATCACCTTCCCTCGCTGCATGAGTACGCAACCCAATCCGAGCTTCGATGCGTCACTGAAAACCACGAAATCATCAGAACCGTCCGGTAACGACAACACCGGAGCGCTGCTCAACCTATCTTTCAGCTTTTGAAAGGCTTCTTCTTGCTTCTCTGACCAGGCAAACTTGACATTCTTCTTGGTTAAAGAGGTTAATGGCGTGGCAATACGTGAAAAGTCCTTGATGAACTTCTGGTAGTGTCCCGCCAGTCCGAGGAAACTTCGAACTTCTGACGGGTTCTTAGGTTGCTCTCAATCTTGGATGGCTTCAATCTTAGCCGGGTCTACCATGATTCCCTTCTCAGACACCACGTGTCCGAGAAACTGCACCTCTCTCAACCAGAACTCGCACTTAGAAAACTTCGCATACAGCTTCTCTTGCTTTAGTAGCTCGAGAAATGTCCGAAGGTGGCTTTCGTGCTCCGCTTCCGATCTTGAAAATATCAGGATATGGTCTATGAACACTATCACGAACTGGTCTAAATAATGTTGGCACACCCTATTCATTAGGTCCATGAAAGTTGTCGGGGCGTTGGTTAGCCCGAACGGCATCACCAAAAATTCGTAGTGTCTTCTGAAAGCAGTCTTTGGCACATACTCCTCCCTCACCTTGAGTTGGTGATAACCTGACCTAAAGTCTATCTTAGAGAAGTAACTGGATCCTTGCAATTGATCGAACAAGTCGTCGATTTTCGGTATAAGGTACTTGTTCTTGATCGTGACTTTGTTGAGCTCTCGGTAATCTATGCACATATGCATAGTATCGTCCTTCTTTTTTCACAAAGAGAACTGGTTCTCCCCACGGAGACGTACTAGGTCTGACGAATCCCTTGTCTAACAACTCCTGCAACTGCGTCATTATCTCCTTCATTTCGGACGGCGCCAACCTATACGATGCACGGGCGATCGGTGCAGCTCCAGGCATCAAATCAATTCGAAACTCGATCTGACGATCCGGGGGTAGACTTGTTAAGTCATCCGGAAATACTTCCGGGTACTCACTTACTACCCGCACATCATCCACCCCACACTTCTCTTTCTTGGCGTCCAACACGTACGCCAATAATCCTTGACACCCCTTCCTCAAACACTTAGTAGCCTTAATCATAGATATAAGGCTAGTATTTCTATCATGGCGATTCCCATAAATCACTACGGAATCCCCATCAGGTAACCGAATCCTGACCAGCTTTTTGTTGCAAACGATATTCGCATCATTCGCGGCTAACCAGTCCATACCCAACACCACGTCAAACTCTCCTATTGCCATAGGATATAATTGCATTGACACCAACCTCCCTTCTATATCTATGACACAATCCTCTACCAACTCCTTAACGTAAACACGATTATCATTGGCAGTTTCCACCTCTAGTGCTCTCTCTAAACGTCTAGGCCTCACCCCCAAACATGTCATAAAAGCATGCGATACAAAAGAGCGATTCGCTCCCGAATCAAATAACACCTTGGCACATAGAGAGTTCACTAGAAACGTACCAGTCACAACATCTGGAACTTCCTCCGCCTCTTACACAGTCATACGGAACGCACGTCCCTTCGGATGCGCCGATTCTGTTCCTCTATCGCTGCCTTTTCCTCCCTGACGTTCTCCATACTGAGCTGATCCACCCTTTTTCAACTGCGGATAGTCATACCGCATGTGACCCGTAGCTCCACATTGAAAGCATGATTTCCCCTTGGGACAATCCCTTGACACATGACCGGGCAATCCACACCGGTAGCACGAATTGGAACCTGCCATACATTCTCCCCGATGTGTCTTGTTACACTTATTACACGGTTTGCCAACTGAATCCTTGCTAGCACGATTTTCGGGTCGGAACACCTTCCCTTTCCTTGAGTCATTACCCGGTCCATCCCACTTGCGTTTCTCACCACCCTTCTCAGTCGTCTGGCGATTCTTTTCCTTCTCGATCAACTTGGCCGTATTGATGGCCGCCTGAAAAGTGGTGGGGTTCCTTGCCAAAACCAATTCCCAGATGCTACTTTTTAGCCCATAGATGAAACGTTCCACTCGACGTTCCTCCGTCGGCACATACAAATCTGTGAAGCGAGACTTCTCAATAAACTTAGAAGTATACTCTCGCATCGACATTTCCCTCTGCTCCAAACCCATAAACTCTTCTTCCAACTTTTTCACTGCCGCGAGTGGACAAAACTGCGCTTTAAACCTTTCCACAAACGTTTCCCACATCATTCCCTTAGCCATTACCGAGCCCTTTCCCCCAGTTTTGTCGTCCCACCAATAAACTGCATCAGACTTCAGCATGGATAGGGCAAACATTACCCTATCCCCACCGGCACACTTGCAAGTATCAAATACCAGCTCCATCTCCTTCACCCATTTCATTGCCAAGACGGGGTCACACTCGCCCTTGAAAGTAGGGGGCTTGCATGAGGCAAAGGCCTTGTAACTGCATCCATTAGCTGCTGACTCCTTCACCACCAGAGGGATCGATTTCGAGTGACTTCCAGTACCGGTCACTAGTGGACTTGACAGCTCCACACTTTCCCGGTTCTCACTCGCCTCTTTGCTTCCCGATGCTGACGGATCCTGCTTGGTAAGGAGAGCCTGTAGAGTCTCTTGAATTTTACCCAGCTTAGCAGCCAGATTCTCTCGAGTGACAAAAGTAGATGCGTGGCCTCGACCACGTCCCCTCGGCTGATATACCCTTCTCACCGAAGCTGAACTCTCCTGATTAGAGTCTTCTTGGTGGGCGGGGATTTCCACACTCCTCGTTCTTCGAGTCACACGAGTCGTCCTTCGGGTCAGATTTCCCCCATCCCTGGCAACTTGGGTGGCGGCTCGGCGGGGCGTTCTTCCCCGACCCCTTCCACGACCCTTACGCCTTATGTAATAACCAAGTATATTATTAATTTATTTATAAGTGTTACTTTAATTTAATAATATGGAATTAGGAGTTAAGGGGTAAGTTTTAAATTTAATATGGAAGTATAGAGGTGTAGTTTGCCATATAGAGTAAGTTAGGGGTTTGTTTGGTATTTTTACCAAACTCCACTCCACCACCGCCACTAGCATATCAATTAGAAGATGAAGTCTTCATTATTAGCAAAAACAAAATATCCTAAGAAAACTTATTTGTGTGTGTATTCGGTTGGGAGAGAAAGAGAGTTAGAGAGTCGTAGAAAGGAAAAGAAGAAGGAAGACAGATTAATTGCTGGACTTGGAAGGATTATCTTGTGAAGATTAAAGGTATGTAACCTCTTAATCTATCCTTTTGTTTAGATAAAGTTTTGTGTAGGTTTTTTTGATGGGTTTTGGTGATTTGGGAATGTTTTGGAAAAATCTGAGCACATGGTTAGATTATGTAAGTAGTCTTAAACATATCTGCACAATTACAGCAACATGCATAGTTAAAAGATTAAAATCTGTGTTTAAGATAAACATTGTGGACTGAGACATTCAAGCAAGTCGCAATGGTGGGTTGCGACATGCTTGAATATGGTCATCTTCATGAATGTCGCAATGGTGGGTTGCGACTTGCTCATAAAGTCGCAATAGTGGGTTGCGACTTGAGGGTGAAGTCGCAGTAGTTGATTAAGACTTGAGGGTGAAGTCGCAGTAGTTGATTGCGACTTGAGGGTGAAGTCGCAGTAGTTGATTGCGACTTGAGGATGAAGTCGCAGTAGTTGATTGCGACTTGGGTGTGAAGTCGCAGTAGTTGATTGCGACTTGGTGTAGTGTATTGCGACTTGAGTCGAGGATTTCAGAACTTAGAGACTTCTAGCCTTAAAAAGAAATATTTGTATTCATGTGGTACAGATTCCGTGAATCGGGACTGAAGGAATCAGAGAGCTCGATAATAGCGTGTAAGGGTTTTTGGAACTAAGCTAATCAAGTGAGTTTTTCTTTAAAATGTTTTCAAATGGAATACATATATGTGATTAAAATGTAATATTGTGCATATGGTGTTTATATGAATATTACATTATATGAGTACTAGTTGGCCGGGCTTAGGACCGGTGAAAGTTGGCTGTACAGAGGGACAGTGGTGTTGGCTGTATTTAGTACAGCAGTGTAAATTAATTAATTGGCTTGCTACCAATTAATATGGCCAAGGAAAAGAAAAGAGAAAGAGATGAAAGGATACATGATGCATGAGTCATAGTTGGTATTCTTATGTGAATTATGTGTATGATGTTGTGCAAATGTTTTCTTTAACTAACGGGGATTTTCTCACTAGACCTCAAGGTCTAACCCTCATTTTTGTTTTAAAATATGTATTCCAGGTCAAGGAGCAAATAAGAGACAATGATAAGATTTATCATGTTTAGCTTTTGTGGAAGATGAATGATTATGAAGATTCAAGTTGTGTTTTGTATCTATTATGTATTTTCCTTTATTCGAAAAAGTTTGTACTAAAAGACCTAATTGTAGAATCTAAGGGACCGTATTTGAAATATGATATGTTATTTTGTGGTGAAATATATGTATTTGTGTGTTGGGCTTAAGGGATGTTACACCTTCCGCGGGTAATGGTCGCCCTCGTCGGTTCCAACGGTCCATTTACTAGGACCTCCTTGTCTTGATTCCTTGGAACAACAGGTACTGTCCTACTCCTCAACATTCTCCCAGCCATAGCGCTAAACTGAAAGAAACCAACAATCAACCTTTGCTAGACATGACACAACAAATTTGCTATATAAGGCAATTTAAGCACGCACATGTACCTGTAAGTTCGTAATTACACTGGCCAGGTGTGATCCCGAACTTACCTTACACGTTTGTCCTTGGCACCTTATTCCTAAGCGCATTCATAGTGATCGTTCCTAGAGGCAATCCTATGTCTCGGCTGTGTTCCTCATCTTACAGTTTAAGTTTAGGCCCGACTTGTTACCTAAATACCTTAAACTAAGGCTCTGATACCATTTGTAACGTCCAATAAAGCATAGCATGCAATAACATAGAATAAGCATTCGAATTACATAATTACTTGTCTTTAAACATTCATTTATCTAAGCTAGACAAAATTTGACAGCGGAAGCTTCTAAGTCCACAACCGAGAGCTCTATCTATAGATATAATAGTCAAAGTCTTGGAGTCGCTCTAAGCTCCAAATCCTGCTTGCCATTTCCTAGTTCTTACTAGAAGAACATGTGTTACGCTTACCTGAAAATGGTTTAGTTTTGAAAAACGAGGGTTAGACCAAAAGGTCTAGTGAATTCCCTCCGAAAACAACATATATAAACAATATGAAATCATTTATAAAATTCATCGTCAATCTTCACATAACGTCAAACATGGTACTGCACCGCGATGAGGATCGTATAACTAACCACGATCGGAGCCCAAGCAGACTCCCCTCTATCCGAATAGGAAGGAAACGAATTCCAACCTATCGGCTCATCACTCAAGTCCAAGGGATCATCAAATCCCGAGGCATACCGATCCCACGGTGCAGACCGACTCCACATAGCATACACATAACATGTCATACATCATACAATTTGGAATCTTTGTAAACCATAATAAGCATTTTATCAGGCTAAATATTCTTTGAATAAAATATGAGTTCTCAGGCGAAAACATGCATTTCGTTTGGTAAACATTTCATGCTCAAAGTGAACCATTATCAATTAGAAAGAACATTTAACACATTGCGTCATAAAAAGGGTTTAGGGAACTCACCTTAGGTTTGTGTTGAACGTATTTTTGATATATCTCCAAGCTAAACCAATCGGACACCTATGGATATTAGAATTTGCATCAGATTAGACTGTCCAATCCTACTGTCCGGTCACTGTACTTTTCGGACACTAGCCTTTCCGGATACTCACAAACTTTCCGGACACCTTGGCCTTTCCGGACACAAATATCCGGATGATTGTCCGGACACTTCCTACGGTTACTCCACTTTCCGGACATTTCATCCGAAAACTAGAACTTACCCGGAAACCCCCTGCCACCCGGACACTATAAACATTACCCGGTGTTAGATCTGAAGTTTTGTCAATAAACCAAGTGTTGAAGTTCTGATAAGAAGACTCAGATGTTCCGAGTAGAGGAATCAGAGTTCTGAGAGAAAGAGTCAGAAGCTCTGAGAAGCGTTATCAGAAGAATGTTCAGAAGTTCTGAACTACCTGTTCAGAACTTATGACGAGATACTTTACTTAGTAATTTGTAAACTAATTAGGACACGTGTTATGTTCTTATTAGTCTTTCTTATTTGTACTGTAGCTTTAACATGTCCGTTGCAGTATAAATAGTAGTTAGCTCTACATTGCTAACTGATTGATTTTCCGGTATATCTTTGTATTCATTCTTTGTAATCTTTGAGATTCTCTCTCTCTTAGATTTGTAATCCTGTTCATCATTGAATACAATTGAGCTTAATCATACAACTTCTCAATTACTGCTTTCTATATTGATTGTAAGATTAGATCCTGCACTTTCAATTGGTATCAGAGCTAATCAACAAACAAATTCGTTCAAGATTGTTATCGCAAAGATCGATTGATCAATTTCTTGAAGATTTCTTGATTCATTCAAAATTCGATTCCGCTGCTAGGGCTAGTTCTTGAATTCTTAGCAATTCTTGAATTACCTGTTACATTTCGATCAAGAAACTCGAATTTGTCTTTCTGTTGAATTTTCTTACAATCATGTCTTCTAAAGAATATCTAGCCATGGGATCTGAAACCAAACCGCCTGTTCTTATACCAGAAGAGTATCAGCAATGGAAAATTCGTATGATCCAATTCCTAGACAATATTGATGAAAATCTTATGGTCTCTATTCGAGAAGGTCCAATTGAAGTGTACATCGATGTTGCTGCAACCCCTGCTACAGAGACAACTCTAGAAATTCCAGCGACCAGGGTGAAAAAGAGTTATTCCCAATACACAGCTGAACAGAAGAATAGGCATGCTATTGACAAAAGAGCAATTACTTTGATGACTTTGGTTGTCCCAAATGAGGTTCTTAACAGGATTGACAGTGGATCATCAGCTAAAGAAATGTGGGACGAATTGGAAAGACAGATGTTAGGAACTGTGAGATCTATTCAGGCAAAGTTAAATCAAAGCATAAATGCTTATGAAAGGTTCAAAGCAAAAGAGTCAGAAAGTTTGACACAGACATACAGTAAATTTTGCACTATTCTAAATGACTTGAGAAGAAATGGACTGAAGAAAACAAAGTCAGAAATAAATTACAAATTTCTGAACAGTTTAAATTCAGAATGGTCATCATTTGCCATAAGTCTGCAAATGAACAAGGATATGTGTGAAGAAGACTTAAATGATTTGTTTTGTGTTCTTAATCAACATGAAGACTCTGTCAAGTTAGTTGTGGAAGAGAAGAAAAATGTTGCGGATCAGTTAGCATTCTTATCAAAGTCCAAAGCAATCAAAGCACCCAAAAAGACTGCATATCTATCAGAGATACCTAATCTGGAAGAATCTGACAAGGAAGAAGGATCAGAAGATGATGAAGATATCAAGATAATGGCTGAGAAACTAGCTTTGTTGACAAATACTTTCAACAAAAGGTATGGGAAGGGTAGATTTCAAGGAAATTATAAGAGAGTTGGGAGTTCAGATTATAAAAAGAAAGAAGACAGAGAAGAAAATAAGTTTGAAAAGAGAGTAGAGAGGAGTGAAGAAAACAATGAAGAGAAGGATGAAAGAAAAGAAAAGAATCTGTGTTTCAAGTGTGGAAAATCTGGCCACTATGCTAAGGATTGCAGAGTTAAAATTGTGAAAGACTATGAGTACTACACCAAGAAGGCTCAGCTTGCAAAGAAGAGAGATGATAAAATTGCTTTATTGGCTGAACAGGAGAATTGGTTGTACTACACTTCTGATGAAGATGATCACATCAACTTTCCACAGATGCAAAGCTATATGGCAAAAATGAGGAATGAGGATGATTCTGATTTTGAAGATGCTGATTCTGAGTCATCTGCTGAGGTACATTCTTCACTTGAAATAGAGTTAATGACACAGATTGGTGAAATGAAAACTGAATTTGCTAATCTAAGAAAACAGATAAAAGGAGAAAGAAATTTGGTTAACAAATTCAGAATTGAAAAAGAAGTAATAAAAGAACAATATGAAGAATCTCAGGCTGAGAAACAAAAAGTTAAAGATGAAAATTCTGAATTGTTGAAAAAGCTTTCTGAACTAAAAGTTGAGTTTTCAAAAATAAAGGATGAAAAAGGTGATTTACAAATAAAATTTGATATGTTATTTGAAGAAAGAAAGAGTTTATACACCAAAATCAAAGAATTGGAAGATTTGAATTTGAAAAGGGGTCAGACTCAGCAAACATTAAATCTTTTATTAAGCAATGTTATAGATACAAGATTTTACAACCCAAAGAAGGGATTGGGATTGGAAGAAAATGTCACTTTAAAAAGAGCTCCAATCAACTTGTATGAAAAACTTCAAGTTTCTAAGCCAAAAATCCCAGAAATTGTTGAAGTTTTCATAAGACCTGCTAGTTCTATAACAAGTTCTGACAATTTGCAAAGACCAAACTCTAAAAAGTCAAATGAGAAAATTTCTGAATCTAAAACAGAAAAGTCAGTTGTTTCAGAAGAAAAGGTTAAGAAAGAAGTTTCTAAACCAGCAGATGAGAAGCCAAAATACAATGATATTAAATTCAAGTATGATTCTTTAAATGTCAGCTACAAAAATAAACAACCAAGTTTTTCATATCATGACATTGAGAGCATATTTGATACAAGTAAAAATTCTGAAACAGTCAATCAGAAGTCTGAAATTTCTAGTCAGGATTCTGAACTTTGTAGTCAGAACTCTGAGTCTAAAGATCAGACATCTGAATCTGTAAATCAGAACTCTGACTCAGGTAGTCAGAAGTCTGATTCAACTGGATTTTCTGAAACAAAATCAGATGAACTTTTACAACTTGAAAAGAAATTTAATCTTGTGAGTCAAGAACTTGAGGACTTAAGGAAAGTTTATGATGAACTTGAAAATGATTTCTGTGAGGTGGATATTAAACTTGAAGAAGCTTTGAAAGAAAAGAATATTTTTATTCAGAAAATAACAGAGCTTGAAAAACTGAAGAGTGAGTATGATCTTTTTAAAATTAATGCTTCAAGAGATAATGAGAAATTCTTTAATGAATCAAGTACATATGAAAAAGGTGAATCATCTAATTCTTCTAACAAAAAGGACTTGAATTTTTCAGAAAAAGAAGAAAGCAAAAGGAAAGATGATCTTGCAAAGTTGAATGATCTGAAAAGGGATCTTGAGAAGCTTAGAATGAAATCTACTTCTGAACTCAAAGCTAGAAATTCTTGTAATAAGGGCAATTGTACTCTGAACAGTATCAATAAAAATGAAATGATCTATGTTTCAGATTTATTGTCACTTGCAAAGAAAAATCTTGTTTGTGTTAGATGTAAAAATGATTCATTCCAATATTCTCATAAATGTCAAGTCAAAATAACTTATGTTTCATACATAAGGAAAGATATTCAGAATTCAGAAAATAAAACTGTTTCTGTTCATCAGAATACAGAAAAGAAGAAATTTTTTGTTCCTCAGACTGGGAAGAAAGAAAAGATAAAAGAAAAGAAAGTTGAAAATGTTGCAAAATCAAAAGATACAACTTTCAAAAAGAAAGTGAATAAGTTTGTAAGCAGAAAATGTTCTGACTTCATAAAAGTTCAAGGAAAGTGGTGTTTGAAGAAAGATTTTGAGTGGAGAGTAAAAGGTACTAATGTTAAATCTAATGACAAAGCTAACAAAGATGGACCCATTCCAAAATGGGTACCTAAACCTAACTGATCCTTTTGCAGGGCTGTCATGTGTGGTTTTTAGATTCAGGAGCTTCAAGACACATGACAGGTCAGAAGTCTTTTCTATCAAACTTCACAGAAAAGGCTGGAGGAGCAGTAAACTTTGGAAATAACAGCAAAGGACAAGTCAAAGGTTATGGGGATTTAACTAAAGGGGATCTGACTATCTAAAAGGTTTTCTATGTTGAAGGATTACAGCATAATCTTTTCAGCATAAGTCAGTTTTTAGACAGTCTTTGTCAAATCAAGTTTCAAATAACAGGTTGCATGATTTTAACTGAAAATGATGTTAAAGTCTTCTGGGCCAAAAGACATATGGACTTATTTGTAGTTAAATTTTCAAAATTGAAAACATTAAATACAGTTTGTCTTTTATCAAAATCAACTGCAAATGAATGCTGGCTTTGGCACAAAAGATGTTCTCATCTGAATTTCAAAGATCTTAATAATCTCGTTGCAAAACATCTGGTTAAAGGCTTACCAAAGCTTAAATTTGAAAAAGAATCATTATGCTCAGCTTGTGAAATGGGCAAGATGAAAAAGAGTTCTCACAAATTAAAAATGGACTCATCTTGCAAAGCACCATTAGAAATGATTCATACTGATCTTTGTGGTCCAATTTCAGTTCAATCTATGGGAGGAAAGAAATATATGCTTGTGATTGTTGATGAATTCTCCAGATACACATGGGTTGAGTTCCTAAGAGCTAAGTCAGAAGCTGCTACTACATTGATAAATTTTATCAAAAGGATTCAAGTTCTCTTACAACTTCCAGGTCAGAAAATCAGAAGTGATAATGGAACAGAGTTCAGAAATGAGACTCTTCAAAAAAATTTAGAAAGTTCTGGGATTTCTCACAATTTTTCTGCTGTCAGAACTCCTCAACAAAATGGTGTTGTTGAAAGGAAGAATAGAACTCTAGTTGAAGTTGCGAGAACAATGCTGGCTTATGCAAATCTTCCTACTTTCCTATGGGCTGAAGCAATTGCAACTGCTTGTTTTACACAGAATAGAACTTTAATCAATAAGAGATTAAATAAGACTGCTTATGAACTGATAAATAAAAGAAAACCATTAATCAAATTTTTTCATGTTTTTGGTTGTAGGTGCTATGTTCTTAGAGACAGAGAAAATCTTGCCAAATTCGATAAAAAGGCAGATGAAGGATACTTTGTGGGTTATTCTTTAACTTCCAAAGCATTCAGAATCTACAATAGAAGAACCAAGAGGATGATGGAGAGCATAAATGTAACTTTTGATGAAGCCAAAATGCGGACTTCTGAACAAGACAGTTCAGAACTCATGCTGAACAAGACAAATATGACTTCTGATACAAATTCTAATCCTATTTGTTCAGAACTCAATTTATTGTTTAAGGATGCTTTTAGTGAACTAATTTCTTATTCTTATGCAGAATATGAAAATCCGAAGATGGTCAAAGAGATGAAAAATAAGACTCCAGAAATAGTTCAATCAACAGTAATTTCTGACAAAGGTCCATCAGAGGAATGTCCAAATCTAATAAATACAAGTGGTGAAAATTCTGAACCTTGTAATCAGAATTCTGATTCTTGTACTCAGAACTCTGAACAAGTCACTCAGAATTCTGACTTCATTGATCAGAATTCAAACCTGGATGCAACTCCTACTCATACATCAGAACAAAGGGACAGTTCAGAATTACAAGCAATCATTGATGAGAATGATGCAAACAACAATTATTCAGAGATTGATGTACTTCCTAGTGCAAATAAATGGACTAAAAATCATCCTATTCATCAAGTAATAGGTGATCCATCAGCAGGAGTAAAAACCAGATCAGCTACAGCAAATGAAGCAATGTTTGCTGGTTTCTTGAGTGTGATTGAACCAAAGAAAGCTAATGAAGCCCTAGAGGATCCAGACTGGATTTCAGCAATGCAAGACAAATTGCTTCAATTTAAAAGAAATAAAGTTTGGAGACTCATTCCAAAGCCAGAAGGTAAATCTATTATTGGAACTAAATGGGTGTTCAGAAACAAAAAGGATGAATCAGGTGTTGTCATCAGAAACAAGGCAAGATTGGTTGCTAAGGGATACTGTCAACAAGAGGGAATTGATTATGATGAGACATTTGCACCAGTGGCAAGAATAGAGGCAATCAGAATATTTTTGGCCTATGTTGCACATAAAAACTTCAAGGTGTATCAAATGGATGTCAAATCAGCTTTTCTAAATGGCAAACTTAATGAAGAGGTGTATGTTCATCAACCTGAAGGTTTTGTTGATCCAGAATTCCCTGATCATGTTTATATTTTAGACAAAGCTTTATATGGTCTAAAACAAGCACCACGAGCCTGGTATGACACTCTTACTAAACACTTGTTAGGTTCAGGGTTCAAGAAAGGTAAGATTGACACAACTTTGTTTTAAAGAAACAGGGTGATGATTTGATTCTGATTCAGATTTATGTTGATGACATAATATTTGGTTCTACCAGTCCAGAATTATGTGATAATTTTTCAAAAATCATGTCATCTGAATTTGAAATGAGCATGATGGGTGAGCTGAATTTTTTCCTTGGTCTTCAAGTCAAACAATTACCAAAAGGTATTTTTATAAATCAAGGAAAATATGTCAGAGACATTCTGAAAAAGTTCAAAATGTCTGATTGTGCTTCTATGAGAACACCTATGGCAACTAACATAAAGTTAGATGCTGATCTCAAAGGTGTTTCAGCAGATATTAAACTCTATAGAGGCATGATTGGATCATTACTTTATTTGACTGCAAGTAGACCAGATATCATGTTTTCTACCTGTTTCTGTGCTAGATTTCAATCTAACCCAAAAGAATCACATATGTTGGCTGTCAAAAGGATTTTAAGATATCTCAAAGGAACACCTGATCTAGGTTTATGGTATCCAAAAGAAACTGACTTCAAATTGACTGCTTTCACTGATGCTGATCATGCAGGAAGTAGGTTGGACAGAAAGAGTACATCTGGTGCTTGTCACTTTTTGGGAGATAAAATAGTGAGTTGGGCATCAAAGAAGCAGAATTGTGTGTCCACTTCAACTGCTGAAGCAGAGTATGTTGCTGCTGCTGCTTCATGCTCTCAAACATTGTGGATGAGAACACAACTCATGGACTATGGATATCAGTTTAACAAAATTCCCATCTATTGTGACTCAGAAAGTGCAATTGCCATTACTCAGAACCCTGTTCAACATTCGAAGACTAAGCATATAGATGTAAGGTATCATTTTATAAAGGAATATGTGGAAAAAGGAACTATAGAGATGCACTTTGTGCATACAAAGTATCAATTGGCTGACTTGTTCACAAAGCCTCTTGATCACAAAAGGTTTTCTTTTCTCATATGTAAAATAGGAATGCTTAATCTGCCTAATTGAAAATATTTTTTTCTTTCTTAAAAATGCTAAATTTTTCTAAGTAAAATTGTCTGAGTAGTGTACTCAGAACTCTGAGTCTTAAGATTCAGAACTTCTGAGTACTAAGATCAGAACTTCTGAGTCTTGAGATCAGAACTTCTGAGTCTTGAGTTCAGAACTTCTGAGTCTTGAGTTCAGAACTTCTGAGTCTTGAGATCAAAACCTCTGAATCTTAAGGTCAGAGATTCTGAGTCAATACTTCAGCAATCTAACTTTCAAAAATTTATTTTTGAGAAATACAAATACTTCAACTGTGTGGATTATGCTTCTTCTATTATCTTTTTATCTCATCTTTATGTATCATTAATAGTCAAATGCATGCTCAAGTCAAGGGGGAGCATCAAAATTCTTTTGGAAATCATTTTGTGATGCTTAAAAGATTTGTTTTCATTTCTTATCGCTGATCATTCTAAGAAGAACAAGCTTTTAATGATAAATTTTTTTTTGTTATTAAAACTAGATCTGAATTAAAAACTTTTCATATTCAAATATAAGATTTTAAATGATCCTTTTTTAAATCATCATAATATGAACAGAGTTTTGATGATAAAAAGTGCTTCTATCTGTTCAAACCTCTTCTGAATAATCAAAATGTTTTATATTGGTCAGAAGTTGATTTTAAATGACATTTTGGTTACAAGGCAAAATTCTTCTGAGTCATGGAATCAGAACATCTGTGCCTGTTATTCAGATCTTTGACTTGAGTCAAAATTCTATCCACTAACACGTGTCAGCTTCATATTTGTTTGACAATGCCACGCATTTCATTTAAATCCTTTGTGGTATTTCAAATGTGTTGACTCCGTTATAACATTGATTTCGCTTTTTCGTTAAACCTTTCAACTTCGCGGATTTTAAATAGGTCTTAAAATCCCTATTTCAATTTTTTTTTCAAATTCCAGAGCGAAACGTGAGATACGAATCAAATCCAGAGTTCTTTGAGTCTGTTTTCTTCTTAAATCATGTCTGAAATACGAAGAAGTGGTCCAATTTCTCTACATTCTACAAAATCGATAATGGATTCATCCGATTCGGAAAATGATGAAGTACAAAATAGAGTTGCAGAGGAAGGGGCAATAAGAAATGATGGAGAAGATGAACAAATGGATGAATCTGAAGGAAATGCGGATGAGGTAAACGTTAATATTGAACATGAACAGAGTGCTGCAGGTTCTATTATGTCAGATAGATCTATTTTAGTGGAAAGAGTTGTTCCTGAGAGTGAATGGCTAAAATTATCTGAAAATAACTGTGTTATATTATTTGAGGAAAGCCGTTTTAAGCCTGAACACAGAATTATCATGGAGTTATTCAAACACCATCCGTACAGAAAATGGTTTACACGAAGTAAAAATGTGTCTGTTCAGTACATACAACAATGGTGGAAACATCTTAGGTTAGAAGATAATAGGTTTGTGTCTGAAATTGGAGGAGTAACATTTGCCTTATCAATCTCTGCACTAAGAGAAATGCTGAATTTACCAGAGAAAGATGATGTACAAAGAAGGACAGATTTTGAGGACTCATCCTTAACAGAGGAATTAATAGCAGAGTTTATGAAGTTGGGATACAATGAAGGATTGAGGACTCTCAGTTTGTTCAGAAGAAACAAATTACCACCTATTTGGGCTTGCTTCTTTCATGTGGTAAATAAATGTGTGTCAGGGAAGAATAGTTCTGCTGATCAAGGTTCTAAACAAATTCTTCAGATATTTCAGGGTTTAGTGAAGAATAGGCATTATGACTATACTTTAATACTTTGGGAAGACATGAAGAATACATTTGAGAAGAATCATAAAGCAATTCAGAAGAAAACAAAGGATGCTCCACTGACATACATTCCTTATATAAGGTACTGGCAAATTGTTATTTGGTATGCCATGCAGGAAAACAGAACAATCTCAAGAAGAACAAATGAAGAGCATGGTCCCACTTTTTATTTGGGTAAGATGACCTCAGTAACAAGACTTGAAAACTATCCCAATCATAAATTGTTGCCAAAATCACTTAGGAATTATATTCCAAGGGAGAGTGAGATTTTAAAAGCTTATTGCACCTCTATGGGAATTGAATTACCTCAAATCCCTACCCAAGAGGACCAACCTGAGAAGAGAGGTGAGGGGTCTAGTCGAATTAGAGAGGGGGAGGATGTTCAGATGGGTGAACATTCTGAGAGACTTGAGGGGGAAAATTCTGAGAGCTTGGTTAGATTTGATGAGGAAAAACAGAATGAGAGTGGTGAGGATGAAAGATTGTCAACAGAGGTTCAAACAGAAAGAGATGCCTCTGAACCAGCTAATCTTGACCAGGTAACCACAAATGCTATTGGTTCACATCTCTTGGTGTCCAATATTGAAACAAACACCATGGACCTAGTGGTGGATCTTGAACAACCCATCCATATCCACTCAGAAGCATTTCAACATGCTACTGTTTCACACAAATCCGGGGAACCATCCCAAACTCATTTGGAGGGAGGTGATAAATCCCAATCTATTTTTCAACACATTGAGTCTGAATATCACAGTCCTATTCATATTGAGCCTGAAATTCCTTCTGACACTTGCACAAATCAGGAATTTCGTATTCCTGAAACAACATTCATAGACATACCTAATGTTGGGTGTCGAGGATTGGATGGAAGTCCTGGTGAGGTGAACATTACAAAAGCCTCATTCAAACGTGCATCTGTTGTACAAGATGACTGTGTGTTATCTACAGGCCATGAGCCCTCTGGTCACATGAAAACTGGACCATCTGTTGGGTCAGGTTCACTGTTAGAAACTTCTGAATTTGAAAAGATTCAGAAACAAAACAAGGAGATGGGGGAAAAAGTAGAAAATTTGGAGAAGAAGGTGGAGGATTTGAATGATGAGATATCAGATTTGAAAGTTGTGTTGGAGAAAAAGTTAATTTCTGTTGAAACCAAAGTAGATGATGTAAAGAAATCCTTGGATTCTCACAAAAAGGAGATCATGGATATAATGTCTGGTTTTCAAAAAGATATGTTAAAACAAATGCAAGGTATGCAGGAATCTATACTGAAAGCGCTGAGTATATCATTAGCTTCTACTTCAAAGCCTCTTGATCCTGTTCCTATTGCAGAAGCTGAACCTGAAGTTATTTTTAATCAGAACTTGAAAAGAAAGTTTGATGATAATGAACCTCATGATCATCAAAAGGGGGAGAAAAGACAGAGGTTAAGTTCTGATGATGACATTGGCATAGAAGATTTTGAGATAGCAGATATGCACTTAGCCAGTACAAAAAGATCAGAAGATCAGACACAAGAAAAGTTAAAGGCAATAACTCAGATAGTTCAGATTGATAGTTCAGATACAGAGGAAATGGAGTTGGAAAGTATAGATGGTGGTGATTCAGATAAAACAGAGGAATTGAACTTAGACACAGAAATGGAAGGAAACTCAGATGAAACTGAAGCTATTGAGGAATCTGTATTGAGATCAGAAAAGACAGTGGAAAGTGAAGTGGTCAACATGTGTACAGATATTGTGGTGTATAACAAAGAAAATATGACGGATTCTGAATTAGAAGAAAGGAGGTTAAGTGAAGAGTTGATCAGAAGGATGCATAATAATTTAGTCAGAGCTTTGAATGTTCAAAAAGTTCAGCAAGGAATAAAAATGGTAAGACCTATTGATCTAATGGGAGAAGAAGACAGAACTGTGAATTATACTCAGGATTTTGAAGATGATTTTAGATTTAACTTTTGTGATGAGTTAAATACAGAAGAAGAGTATGTGAAAGTGAAAGACTACTTTATGCCTTCTGAGTATGTATTCAGAAAACCAATTGAGATCCCAAAGATTAACTTGCAAAGACTAGAAGAACCTGTATGTGATTTCATCCTAGAATTAAGTGATGTGCCATTAGCCAGACAATTTCATGATGATATTTTTCCTGAGGAAATGTATGAAAATCTCTACTACACAGAAGGAGAGTATGAGCTTTTGGAAAGTAACATTGATGGTTTTATGGATGACAGAGCTCAGATAGTCTACTCAGAAGCTTCTAACAGATTCAGAGTTCCTGACTCAAAACTACATATCCATAAAAAATTGAGAAAGTTCTGATGTTTCAACAAGAAGAATTCAATGGTTTAATGTTTGTTAGAATGGAAGTACTGAAAGAAAGAAATACAAAGGTTTCCATGTCTACTTTTGATTTTCACAGATTGACTCTTGATGATCAGATTTTTCTAGTCAAGTTCTTTGCCAGCACTGAAGAAGCCTTGATGGAAATTGAATGCAGAAGACTTCTGGGTATCTATGTCAGAAATATACACTTGTATGACTTCCAATTAGCTGTTGAAGAAAGAAAAGAGAAGTGTAATCTGAGTTCTCCCACAAAGAAAACAGAAATTGGTTTACATTTGAAGGGATTTGTGAATGAAGGAATGGAAACAGAAGGGTTCACATATATAGTTCACGAAAGGCTTGAAATGTTCAGATTAAAAGAGTTGGTGAAGTACAGTGATGCAACTCTAAATTGGTTATTGATTAAAATGGAAATAAGTGTGGAAACTGAAAGAGAGAGTTTAAAGAAGAGATGTATGAACTCTGTGAAGAGGAGGTTGGATCTTAGAAGAAAAATCAGAAACTGTAGTGAATGGTTGCTATCTGAGGTGAATCCCAAAAAGATTCTTCATAATGATTTTGTGTTTCCTGCTGAGTATGAAGTGAATGAAATTCTGTCAGATGAAGTTGAAGAAGTCCAGAACACAACACCTCAAAATATGCAGATAGCTAGTTTTGATCAAGCTAAACAGTCCGAACCCAAAGAAGATGAAATATCCATTGATCTAAATGGATACTTTCTTGAATTTGATTTGCCTGAGTTCTTCAAACCAAAAGAAGTACAATTCTTGGACGTGTATTATGATAGCCCTAAGGAGACTCAGATCTGGTTGGCTGAAAAATCAAGATGTCTTGGCAAAACAAAGCAAGCTGTTTACTCAGATTTTCTAATCACTGGAATCAGAGAATTGAAGGTTAAGAAATTCAGAAAGATGGAGTACTTATCCTTTGAAGTTCTGAGAGAAGATGGCAAGGTTTATTACTTTACTGATGCAGATTTTGAGAAACTATCAGTGGTTGACTTCTACAGATTACACAGCTTTCTATGCTTCAAAGAGTCAAGCAAAGACAGAAATGAAAGGAAGGCAAGAAGTGTGGTGATTGAGGCCATGTTCTACATCTTAAGGTGGCACTGTTATACAGATTTCCAAATAGCTTTGTACTTACAAAAGCCATGTGTTTATCTGGCAAATCCCAACACAGATCATGAACAGAAAAAGGTGTTAAAGACTGGAAGTGTTCACAAATATCCAGATTTGGGAGTATTTTTGAAAAACAAAAGTGGAAAGATCTTCTTCAGAGCAAAGGAAACTGCAAAATACTGTTCTGGAACTTTAAGAATCATAAAGCATAATTTGGAGAAAAAGATGCTGAAAGTGAAGGAAGCAAATATAATTCAAGAAGTAATCAATCAGCAAGTTGAAATTATTCAAGAAATCATTGTCAAAATTGATAAGAGGCTTAATCTGAGAAATGTGCTACTTCAGAAAATTGTTCCTGCTCTGAAAGACCTGGATGATGCTAAATTCAAGTTTATTTCAACAGAACCTTAAAATAACATCCAATCTCAGATTAAGCCTCTTTTCACTTTAACCACCAAACTTTCAAAACCTACTAGAATTTGGGTTGTTACAAATTGGATGTTATTTTAAGGTTCTGTTGAAATAAACTTGAATTTAGCATCATCCAGGTCTTTCAGAGCAGGAACGATTTTCTGAAGTAGCACATTTCTCAGATTAAGCCTCTTATCAATTTTGACAATGATTTCTTGAATAATTTCAACTTGCTGATTGATTACTTCTTGAATTATATTTGCTTCCTTCACTTTCAGCATCTTTTTCTCCAAATTATGATTTATGATTCTTAAAGTTCCAGAACAGTATTTTGCAGTTTCCTTTGCTCTGAAGAAGATCTTTCCACTTTTGTTTTTCAAAAATACTCCCAAATCTGGATATTTGTGAACACTTCCAGTCTTTAACACCTTTTTCTGTTCATGATCTGTGTTGGGATTTGCCAGATAAACACATGGCTTTTGTAAGTACAAAGCTATTTGGAAATCTGTATAACAGTGCCACCTTAAGATGTAGAACATGGCCTCAATCACCACACTTATTGCCTTCCTTTCATTTCTGTCTTTGCTTGACTCTTTGAAGCATAGAAAGCTGTGTAATCTGTAGAAGTCAACCACTGATAGTTTCTCAAAATCTGCATCAGTAAAGTAATAAACCTTGCCATCTTCTCTCAGAACTTCAAAGGATAAGTACTCCATCTTTCTGAATTTCTTAACCTTCAATTCTCTGATTCTAGTGATTAGAAAATCTGAGTAAACAGCTTGCTTTGTTTTGCCAAGACATCTTGATTTTTCAGCCAACCAGATCTGAGTCTCCTTAGGGCTATCATAATACACGTCCAAGAATTGTACTTCTTTTGGTTTGAAGAACTCAGGCAAATCAAATTCAAGAAAGTATCCATTTAGATCAATGGATATTTCATCTTCTTTGGGTTCAGACTGTTCAGCTTGATCAAAACTAGTTATCTGCACATTCTGAGGTGTTGTGTTCTGGACTTCTTCAACTTCATCTGACAGAATTTCATTCACTTCATACTCAGCAGGAAACACAAAATCATTATGTAGAATCTTTTTGGGATTCACCTCAGATAGCAACCATTCACTACAGTTTCTGTTTTTTCTTCTAAGATCCAACCTCCTCTTCACAGAGTTCATACATCTCTTCTTTAAACTCTCTCTTTCAGTTTCCACACTTACTTCCATTTCAATCAATAACCAATTTAGAGTTGCATCACTGTACTTCACCAACTCTTTTAATCTGAACATTTCAAGCCTTCCGTGAACTGTATATGTGAACCCTTCTGTCTCCATTCCTTCATTCACAAATCCCTTCAAATCTAAACCAATTTTTGTTTTCTTTGTGGGAGAACTCAGATTACACTTCTCTTTTCTTTCTTCAATAGCTAATTGGAAGTCATACAAGTGTATAGTTCTGACATAGATACCCATAAGTCTTCTGCATTCAATTTCCATCAAGGCTTCTTCAGTGCTGGCAAAGAACTTGACTAGAAAGATCTGATCATCAAGAGTCAATCTGTGAAAATCAAAAGTAGACATGGAAACCTTTGTATTTCTTTCTTTCAGCACTTCCATTCTAACAAACATTAAACCATTGAATTCTTCTTGTTGAAACATCAGAACTTTCTCAATTCTTTTCTGGATATGCAGTTTTGAGTCAGGAACTCTGAATCTGTTAGAAGCTTCTGAGTAGACTATCTGAGCTCTGTCATCCATAAAACCATCAATGTTACTTTCCAAAAGCTCATACTCTCCTTCTGTGTAGTAGAGATTATCATACATTTCCTCAGGAAAAATATCATCATGAAATTGTCTGGCTAATGGCACATCACTTAACTCTAGGATGAAATCACATACAGGTTCTTCTAGTCTTTGCAAGTTAATCTTTGGGATCTCAATTGGTTTTCTGAATACATACTCAGAAGGCATAAAGTAGTCTTTCACTTTCACATACTCTTCTTCTGTATTTAACTCATCACAAAAGTTAAATCTAAAATCATCTTCAAAATCCTGAGTATAATTCACAGTTCTGTCTTCTTCTCCCATTAGATCAATAGGTCTTACCATTTTTATTCCTTGCTGAACTTTTTGAACATTCAAAGCTCTGACTAAATTATTATGCATCCTTCTGATCAACTCTTCACTTAACCTCCTTTCTTCTAATTCAGAATCCGTCATATTTTCTTTGTTATATACCACAATATCTGTACACATGTTGACCACTTCACTTTCCACTGTCTTTTCTGATCTCAATACAGATTCCTCAATAGCTTCAGTTTCATCTGAGTTTCCTTCCATCTCTGTGTCTAAGTTCAATTCCTCTGTTTTATCTGAATCACCACCATCTGTACTTTCCAACTCCATTTCCTCTGTATCTGAACTATCAATCTGAACTATCTGAGTTATCGCCTTTAACTTTTCTTGTGTCTGATCTTCTGAACTTTTTGTACTGGCTAAGTGCATATCTGCTATCTCAAAATCTGATATGCCAATGTCATCATCAGAACTTAACCTCTGTCTTTTCTCCCCCTTTTGATGATCATGAGGCTCATTATCATCAAACTTTCTTTTCAAGTTCTTATTAAAAGTAACTTCAGGTTCAGCTTCTGCAATAGGAACAGGATCAAGAGGCTTTGAAGTAGAAGCCAATGACACACCCAGTGCTTTCAGTATAGATTCCTGCATACCTTGCATTTGTTTTAACATATCTTTTTGAAAACCAGACATTATATCCATGATCTCCTTTTTGTGAGAATCCAAGGATTTCTTTACATCATCTACTTTGGTTTCAACAGAAATCAACTTTTTCTCCAACACAACTTTCAAATATGACATCTCACCATTCAAATCCTCCACCTTCTTCTCCAAATTTTCTACTTTTTCCCCCATCTCCTTGTTTTGTTTCTGAATCTTTTCAAATTCAGAAGTTTCTAACAGTGAACCTGAACCAACAGATGGTCCAGTTTTCATGTGCCCAGAGGGCTCATGGCCTGTAGATAACACAAAGTCATCTTGTACAACAGATGCACGTTTGAATGAGGCTTTTGTAATGTTCACCTCACCAGGACTTCCATCCAATCCTCGACACCCAACATTAGGTATGTCTATGAATGTTGTTTCAGGAATACGAAATTCCTGATTTGTGCAAGTGTCAGAAGGAATTTCAGGCTCAATATGAATAGGACTGTGATATTCAGACTCAATGTGTTGAAAAATAGATTGGGATTTATCACCTCCCTCCAAATGAGTTTGGGATGGTTCCCCGGATTTGTGTGAAACAGTAGCATGTTGAAATGCTTCTGAGTGGATATGGATGGGTTGTTCAAGATCCACCATTAGGTCCATGGTGTTTGTTTCAATATTGGACACCAAGAGATGTGAACCAATAGCATTTGTGGTTACCTGGTCAAGATTAGCTGGTTCAGAGGCATCTCTTTCTGTTTGAACCTCTGTTGACAATCTCTCATCCTCACCACTCTCATTCTGTTTTTCCTCACCAAATCTAACCAAGCTCTCAGAATTTTCCCCCTCAAGTCTCTCAGAATGTTAACCCATCTGAACATCCTCCCCCTCTCTAATTCGACTAGACCCCTCACCTCTCTTCTCAGGTTGGTCCTCTTGGGTAGGGATTTGAGGTAATTCAATTCCCATAGAGGTGCAATAAGCTTTTAAAATCTCACTCTCCCTTGGAATATAATTCCTAAGTGATTTTGGCAACAATTTATGATTGGGATAGTTTTCAAGTCTTGTTACTGAGGTCATCTTACCCAAATAAAATGTGGGACCATGTTTCTCAGTTGTTCTTCTTGAGATTGTGCTGTTTTCCTGCATGGCATACCAAATAACAATTTTCCAGTACCTTATATAAGGAATGTATGTCAGTGGAGCATCCTTTGTTGTCCTCTGAATTGCTTTCTGATTCTTCTCAAATGTATTCTTCATGTCTTCCCAAAGTATTAAAGTATAGTCATAATGTCTATTCTTCACTAAGCCCTGAAAGATCTGAAGAATTTGTTTAGAACCTTGATCAGCAGAACTATTCTTCCCTGACAAACATTTATTTACCACATGAAAGAAGCAAGCCCAAATAGGTGGTAATTTGTTTCTTCTGAACAAACTGAGAGTCCTCAATCCTTCATTGTATCCCAATTTCATAAATTCTGCTATTAATTCCTCTGTTAGGGGTGAGTCTTCAAAATCTGTCCTTCTTTGTACATCATCTTTCTCTGGTAGATTCAGCATTTCTCTTGGTGCAGAGATAGATAAGGCAAATGTCACTCCTCCAATTTCAGACACAAACTTATTATCTTCTAACCTCAGATGTTTCCACCATTGTTGTATGTACTGAACAGGAACATTTTTGCTTCTTGTAAACCATTTTCTATAAGGATGATGTTTGAATAACTCCATGATAATTTTGTGTTCAGGTTTAAGTCGACTTTCCTCAAACAATATAACACAGTTATTTTCAGACAATTTCAACCATTCACTCTCAGGAACAGCACTTTCCACGAAAATAGGTCTATCTGACATAATCGACCCTGCAGCACTCTGTTCATGTTCAATATTAATGTTTACCTCATCTGCATTTCCTTCTGATTCATCCATTTGTTCATCTTCTTTATCATTTCTTATTGCCTCTTCCTCTACAGCTCTATTCTGTACTTCATCATTATCCGAATCAGATGAATCCATTATCGATTTTGTAGAATGTAGCGAAATTGGACCACTCCTTCGTATTCCATACATGATTTAAGAAGAAAACAAACTCAAAGAACTCTGGATTTGATTCGTATCTCACTTTTCGCTCTGGAATTTGAAAAGATTTGAAATAGGGATTTTAAGACCTATTTAAAATCCGCGAAGTTTAAAGGTTTAACGGAAAAGCGAAATCAATGTTATAACGGAGTCAACACATTTGAAATGCCACAGAGGATTTAAATGAAATGCGTGGCATAATCAAACAAATATGAAGCTGACACGTGTTAGTGGGTAGAATTTTGACTAAAGTCAAAGATCTGAATAACACGCTCAGATGTTTTGACTTTTCTTTATCAGATATCTGATTGTTCTACTCAGAGTTCTGATTCCATAACTCGGAAGAATTTTGCCTTGTAACCAAAATGTCATTTAAAATCAACTTCTGACAAATATAAAACATTTTGATTATTCAGAAGAGGTTTGAACATATAGAAACACTTTTTATCATCAAAATTTTGTTCATATTATGATGATTTTTAAAATAAATCATTTAAAATCTTATATCTGAATATGAATTTTTTTTAATTCAGATATAGTTTGAACAACAACAAAAAAAATATTTATCATTAAAAGCTTGTTCTTCTTAGAATGATCAGAGATAAGAAATGAAAACAAACCTTTTTAAGCATCACAAAATAATTTCCAAACAAAATTTTTTTTTTGATGCTCTCCCTTGACTTGAGCATGCATTTGACTATTTATGATACATAAAGATGAGATAAAAAGATAATAGAAGAAGCATAATCCACACAGTTGAAGTATTTGTATTTCTCAAAAATAAATTTTTGAAAGTTAGATTGCTGAAGTATTGACTCAGAATCTCTAACCTTAAGACTCAGAAGTTCTGATCTCAAGACTCAGAAGTTCTGAACTTAAGACTCAGAGTTCTGAGTACGCTACTCAGACAATTTTACTTAGAAAAATTTAGCATTTTTAAGAAAAACAAATATTTTCAATTAGTCAAATTAAGCATTCCTATTTTACATATGAGAAAAGAGAATCTTTTGTGATCAAGAGGCTTTGTGAACAAGTCAGCCAATTGATACTTTGTATGCACAAAGTGCATCTCTATAGTTCCTTTTTCCACATAGTCCTTTATAAAATGATACCTCACATCTATATGCTTAGTCTTTGAATGTTGAACAGGGTTCTGAGTAATGGCAATTGCACTTTCTGAGTCACAATAGATGGGAATCTTGTTAAGCTGATATCCATAGTCCATGAGTTGTGTTCTCATCCACAATGTTTGAGAGGATGAAGCAGCAGCAGCAACATACTCTGCTTCAGCAGTTGAAGTGGACACACAATTCTTCTTCTTTGATGCCCAACTCACTATTTTATCTCCCAAAAAGTGACAAGCACCAGATGTACTCTTTCTGTCCAACCTACTTCCACCATGATCAGCATCAGTGAAAGCAGTCAATTTGAAGTCAGTTTCTTTTGGATACCATAAACCTAGATCAGGTGTTCCTTTGAGATATCTTAAAATCCTTTTGACAGCCAACATATGTGATTCTTTTGGGTTAGATTGAAATCTAGCACAGAAACAGGTAGAAAACATGATATCTGGTCTACTTGCAGTCAAATAAAGTAATGATCCAATCATGCCTCTATAGAGTTTGATATCTGCTGAAACACCTTTGAGATCAGCATCTAACTTTATGTTAGTTGCCATAGGTGTTCTCATAGAAGCACAATCAGACATTTTGAACTTTTTCAGAATGTCTCTGACATATTTTCCTTGATTTATAAAAATACCTTTTGGTAATTGTTTGACTTGAAGACCAAGGAAAAAATTCAGCTCACCCATCATGCTCATTTCAAATTCAGATGACATGATTTTTGAAAAATTATTACATATTTCTGGACTGGTAGAACCAAATATTATGTCATCAACATAAATCTGAATCAGAATTAAATCATCACCTTGTTTCTTTAAAAACAAAGTTGACAGTATCCCTTAGCAACCAATCTTGCCTTGTTTCTGATGACAACACCTGATTCATCCTTTTTGTTTCTGAACACCCATTTAGTTCCAATAATAGATTTACCTTCAGGCTTTGGAATGAGTCTCCAAACTTTGTTTCTTTCAAATTGAAGCAATTCCTCTTGCATTGCTGAAATCCAGTCTGGATCCTCTAGGGCTTCATTAGCTTTCTTTGGTTCAATCACACTCAAGAAACCAGCAAACATTGCTTCATTTGCTGTAGCTGATCTGGTTTTTACTCCTGCTGATGGATCACCTATTACTTGATGAATAGGATGATTTTTAGTCCATTTATTTGCACTAGGGAGTACATCAATCTCTGAATAATTGTTGTTTGCATCATTCTCATCAATGATTGCTTGTAATTCTGAACTGTCCCCTTGTTCTGATGTATGAGTAGGAGTTGCATCCAAGTTTGGGTTCTGAGCAATAAAGTCAGACTTCTGAGTGACTTGACCAGAGTTCTGACTATAAGGTTCAGAATTCTGATTACAAGGTTCAGAATTCTGAATGCATGGTTCAGAATTCTCACTAGTATTTATCAGATTTGGACATTCCTCAGATGGACCTTTATCAGAAATTACAGTAGATTGAACTATTTCTGGAGTCTTATTTTTCATTTCTTTGACCATCTTTGGGTTTTCATATTCTGCATAAGAATCAGAAATTGGTTCAGTAAAAGCATCCTTAAACAGTAAATTGAGTTCTGAACAATTAGGATTAGAATTTGTATCAGAAGTCATATTTGTCTTGTTCTGCATGAGTTCTGAACTGTCTTGTTCAGAAGTCCTTTTTCTGGCTTCATCAAAAGTTACATTTATGCTCTCCATCATCCTCTTGGTTCTTCTATTGTAAATTTTGAATGCTTTGGAAGTTAAAGAATATCCCACAAAGTATCCTTCATCTGCCTTTTTATCGAATTTAGTTATTAGAAATTTCCTGTAACAGAGCCTCTGCTGGCTCTGGCAGAGGTCCAAAAACCTCTGTAGGATAATTTCTCTCTACTAAAGAATTATCGATCCTCTCCAATGTTTTTCAAACGTTTTTGGTAAAAGTACAAGCTTCAATAGATGGATAGGCAGGTTTCAAACCACAGAAATCAATCCTACAAAGGTTGTTAGATCAAGGGGGAGCGAAAAAGGAGACCTTGCTGAATCTACAGAGATTTATAAGTTAAGGGGAAGCTAAGAACACGACAGAAGAGATCACATTCGTCGATCAAGAAGAAAAATAGGTTGGTATCTCGCACTCACACAATGCCACAGAAGTCATAAGCCACATAGTTCTTTCAACCAAAGAACCTCTGTAGATCACTCAAATCATTCAAATGACTTCTGCTGCACAAAATCTTTGAGATTTACAATTTTCTAGGACACCAACTTTGAAATAGGTCCTAAATACATTGTTAAAACTGATCAAAAACTTGGATGATTAAAAATGTTTATAAATTATTAGTTATTAGAAATTTTCTGTCGCAGAGCCTCTGCTGGCTCTGGCAGAGGTCCAAAAACCTCTGTAGGATAATTTCTCTCTACTAAAAATTTATTGATCCTCTCCGTGTTTTTCAAACGATTTTTCATTAAAGATACAATCTACAGAGATAAACTTTTTTTTTAAAATTCACAGAGCTTCTGTACCCACAGAGCCTCTGTAAAGATTTCCACTTGGGAATTTCTGTATCTGTAACGGTAACTTTTCTGTGGTGAAAATTTAAAACCCACACGTTTTTCATTTAATGTGGCCGCCCACGACGTCTCGTCGTCACTGACATTGATGACGTGTCAAGTTTTCATTGACGTACATATCACGTCGTCCTAGAAACTTGCACCACGCCGAATGAACTCGAGTGTGGACCTCAAATTTTATTAACTTTCTCACATTTTCACCGTTCCGAATTCTATCCGTTACCACAGTATAAAACCCAAGATAAAATCACTTTCAAAACTTTACTATTCTCTCATCTTCTCCGGCGAACTTGTAATAATTCATAAAACTTCTTGATCATCCAAAGTTTTTATGTTTTTAAACATTGTTTTTAGGACATATTTAGAAATTTTTGTCCTGGAAAAAGATTTTGTGCGACACATACCTTTTAGAGTGTCTAGTTTGGACGACAGAGACTCTTGTTGATCATAATCCTCCTTTGGCTCCCCTTTGAATGATCAACCTCTGTAGATCAATTTGAGGTCTCCTTCTTCTCCCCCTTGACCTATGCTTGAATCAATAGAGATAAATAATGCACAAAACATAGGTCAACCTTATCAGAGGTTTTGTGGAGATTGTCATAGGCTCTGAGCAATTCCACAGAGGCTCTGTGAAGTATAGAACCTTTGAAGGATGAGTCTTAAACAAAGTGTTTTAAGAGTCATAGTGAACTTTGAAGCCTGAGTCCTTAATAGAAGTATTAAGGAGTCCATTGTTTGCTGAAGAGTGAGTCCTGATCTGTAATGGTCAGAAGTCCTTTTCTGATGAAGCTCGAGTCTTAAACTGATTTGTTTAAGAGTCTATTTCACTAAAGTGCGAGTCCTAAACTGATGTGTTTAGAAGTCCTTTTCTCCTCTGAAGAGCGAGTCCTGATCTGTAATGATCAGAAGTCCGAGTACCTGCAAGACAGATCAAAGAACTTTTGGTATCCATATCCAAATGGGTCCTTTTTTGTTAGGATTTGGAGCTGTCTTTAGGTCCTCTGGTTTGCCAATCTCTGTTGGTTTGCCAACTTTCTTTCTATGACCTTTCTCATTTTGGGTCTTTGGATTTTTTTTTTGAAATGACCCATTTTGTACACAGAAAGATTTAGAGAAAAGGTTTCTTAATTGAAGAAGAAGATCAAAGCATTTATATGAATGAAAAGATGAAGGCTTTGTAGAAACAAATGGCTTTGGAGCATTTTTGTCAGGAATAGAGTTTTTGACTTTCCAAACCATTTTCATCTTTTTGTAAACAGGATTATTTGAATTTTTAGCACAAGAGTTTGCTAAGACAAGGTTCTTAAGCCTTTTAGCTAAAACATCTTTTTCTTTAAGGTTTAAATCAAATTTTCTTAGAAGATCTGATTTATACCTCTTCTCCAACATAATCTTGTTTGACAAATCGGATAGTCTCTTTGTTAAATTTGACATTTTAGCTTTAAAGACCTTTCTTTCCTTCTCAAACTTGTCTTTCAAACACTTTGTTTGAAATCCTTCTCTCTTCACCTTTTCAGACTCTTTTCTTTCAAAATCCTGCTCTTTCCTCTCTTTTTCAAGAGATTTCTGTAATTTTGAGATTTTGAAAGAAAGTTCCTTATTCTTTGTCTCAAGAAGAGTTTTCTCTTTTCCAAACTTTTCATTTTTACTGATTATAAGTTTTTCAAAGTTGGAAATCAGTTTAGAAA
The DNA here is from genome assembly GCA_033807775.1 of Saussurea involucrata. Lineage (NCBI taxonomy): Eukaryota > Viridiplantae > Streptophyta > Magnoliopsida > Asterales > Asteraceae > Saussurea > Saussurea involucrata. The sequence goes on from CM066321.1 coordinate 178,858,759, forward strand.
AGTTTAGACACTTAAGCTCAAGGCTTTTCTTCTCTTCTTTAAAAACAGTCTTAACTTCCTCAAACTTCTCTTTCTCCTTTTTACCAAGCACTTCTGACTCAGATAGTTTCCTTTTTAGTTCAAGATTTTCACAGTTTAGGAGTTTACCTGATTCTTCAAGCTTGGCAATGTTGTCTGAGTTAATAAGAATGATCTTGTTTCTTTCCTCTAATTCTTTCTCAAGAGAAGGAATTATTTTCTTAAAATTTGTGCTGAGTTTGAAATAATAATGAAAATCAGCATCAGCACTAAATTTTAGTCTTGACATATTGAATGAAGTTTTTAACGAAAGAAACAGTTTCTAGGATGTTACCAGATCGAATAAATCGAAAATGGCAGTAAAACAGAATCTGTTTGAAGGAATGAAGAATAGGTTAAGAACAGACAGTTTCTATCAAGAATCTTGTCTAAACGAGGATCACTTGATATTGAAAACCAAGCTTTGCTCTGATACCAATTGTTGGTTCCCTGATACGCTTAAACAAGATTATCAGATCTATTAGTTCGAGTTTATGTTTGATGCGGAAGCGTATTTGAAGAACTAACAGATATGTTTGATAGATTTAGAACACAATATAAATAAACAGTGAACAGGAAATAATATCTCAAAGTTTACTGAATATATATATATATCAAGAACAGATTTAAGAACAGTGAGTATGCAAAGCTTTAAACAGATATGACTCTAAATGTGCATAAGCTATGTGTTCTTGATGTTTGATTGAAGTGTTCTTGTTTTTCTGTTTTTGTGTTGTTGTGTGTTAGGAAGAACTCAACATGAGTCTTCCTTTTATACTACTCTTAGAAGACTATGAAGTAGGTCACTGTTCCTTTTACGGCATGAATAGTGAACTGGATGGTGTGAGCAGTTGTTTGAGCCATGCGCATTTAATGGAGCAGATGTACTTTTGGTAAATGCATTAAATGGCGCAGACGTCTATTTTGTACCATGCCCTATTGAGTCCACTCAGAGCTTGACATGTGTTTTGACAGTACTTTTCCATGCAAGTTGATGAACAGGTCTTGGAACAGTAGCAAGATATTATAAATATCTTCCTAGTCTTTAGAGGACCATAGAGGCTCTGTAATGTGTTACAGAGGTTCTGCGGTCTGGTTCCTCTGTAGAGTAGTCTTCACCGGATTCCGAGTCTTTGGTTGTTTACTTCTGCAAAGCTTCTGTCAAGGGTGGCATAGGTTCTGTGGCTCGGTCCTCTGTGAAGTCTTCTTGTCTTCTTGGTTCCTTGTCTTCTGATGTTGTCCGCAGAGGCTCTGTTATTGGTAACAGAGGTTCTGCGGTCTTGGTCTTCTGAAAGCGTCCTTCTGTAGTTTCCTCGGTCTTTGATCACTCTTGATCAAACTTCCTTTGATTCTTCTGAGATGCCCTGCAGAGCTTCTGTTGCACTCAGCAGAGCTTCTGTGGAAGTTCTTCTGTACTTGGCCATTTTTCAATACTTCTAATATTTCAGAATATTGGAGCTAACAGCCACCATGTGAACTTTTCGTCCCTGGTAAAGTCATCAGTAATCCTTATAGAATATTCTTTCTCGACTACGATGGACGTAAATGTTTTCAACGGATCGCTGAGCTTCCAATCACTCCAATCGAACAACTCAGAGATCTCATCTACTGGTGTGACTTCAGAAAAGACATTCAGGCACGACACCTAAAACCCTTGATCTTTGAAGAAGCGCTGAACAAAAGAAAACGAGGCGTAACGGTTCCTGACTGGATGATCCCCACTGAAAAGACCCTTGATGAACTTCTCATTAAGGAAGAACCTCTGTAAGCTGATAAAATCTCCTCTTTCATCTATTTTATCAGTTATCCTTTTGTACTTGTAATTTATTTCGCTCGTACTTGTAATCTTTCCATTTCTCTTTGTAACCTTATTCAAAGTTTTAAAGAAAGATTTCAGCGAATGTCCTTTACTCCATCAGTACTGAAAAGATCCCAGAAAACAGTAAAAGGGACAAATATTTTATGAGTTCTTTTTATCCTTATGTTTTCATTAAATAGCAATTTTCTTTGTTGCTATGCCATAATCAAATAGGGGGAGATTGTTGATCCAAACCCTCAGTGATTTGATAATGACCCTCTCTTATATACTTAGTGAAAATAGTAAGTAAACAATATGTATCAGAGTTTCACTATCGCTGATAAGTACTAAGATCTTCCAGTACCGCTGATAGGAACTCTCGCTCTTTTAAATTAAACATTCAGTGAACACTGTTCATCATTAATGCTCTGAGTCTGTTCAGTCATTATGATGATCGCTGATAAGTTAGTTGTTTACTTATGATCTCTGAAGACAAGTTTCACGTCAACAAAGGTTCTACGCTGAAGTCGAAGATCAAGCTCAAGAACCAGCGACAAGTCTCCTAATGAACTGATGCGGATCAGCGAAGACTCAGATTTGTCCACTCAACGTGAAGTATCAAGTACAAGACTTCAGCTATCGCTGAACTTTATCATTCGCTGAATAGAAAATGATAATCGCTGAATCAACGAAAGCTGATCATGAAGTCCTCCTTACAAAGTACTTTTGTCTTAACCACCCTTGCACGTCTCCGTACGAAATGTCAGAAAAGAACCTCCGAAAATCTGAAATCGTACAACCACTCTGATACTACACTGTTCATCCTTACGGCTACTAAGGTTGTCATCAAAAGTCAATGACATGCAACCAACCAGCTGATGACACGTGTAAAGTATATACTGATTTGCATTAAATGCATGCAGTATATAAAGAGATGAACTCACTTCACTAATTATAATTTGCCATCATCTTATCCACATCACTCCACACCCTTAAACAATACCTTTCTTGATAGCGTCAACAATCACATTAAGTATAATCTTCACAACATACTAAACCGTCGCCTTCATGACAAGGTCAAGACTTCACACATTACCGTTACTCTCTACACATAATCGTCACGTTCCACATATTACTATTATTCTTTACACTCAAGCCATCACACTCCATACACTAACAAATTAAAACAACAATAATTAAACACACCCTTCTATACCTCTAACACAATTATCAAATTTTTTTCTAACACAAATAATAAAATTGAAAACACAAAAAATTCGGTTTGCACCCAAGTCAGATAACACCTTAGCACGTATAGAGTTTATAGAAATATACTTGTCTTCATATCTATCCATACGTCGAGTCCGATTTGCCACTATGTTGATTTTTATAGAGTTAATATACACATAAGCACATACCCCATATAATAAGGTATTCCAGTCCAAACATGCACCTGTAAGATCACAATTACACTGGCCAGGTGTAATATGAAATTACCTTACATGATGTTCCTTCTACCTTTTATACTTCATCATCCCAAGGTTCTAATATATAGAGCATATCCTACTTCACATGCAGTTTAAGTCTAGGTACGGGTACAAATACCTAAATCCCTTAAACTAGGGCTCTGATACCATTTGTAACGACCCGGTTTCCCAAACATACAACAAATAACATACATTGCATAACTTCATTACATTCATAATAAAAGATACATCACAAACCAAGTACGGTCTCAAAAGTCTTGACATTACAAAATATATAAAAGCTTCCTAATCAACATCCATCAAAAGCTTCCTATACTTCATTCTCTCCTGCCGATCCTTAACCTGGAAAACATATTTTTGAAAACAAAATGAGGGTTAGACCAAACGGGTCTAGTGAGTTAATCCCGGTCTTTTCCAAAATCAATATAAAACTCTTTTCACATAATACTTTGTATCAAAATAGTTTACATAAAACCTTTCGTATAAGCACGCATATACCACACGTATATAAATACCACATTAGGACTCGTGCACCGTGTATCTCTCCTCATCTCATCTTCTTTCCCCTGGCCACATTAGTCGGTAGCAAGCCAACTAATCATCGTCACTGTACAATACAGTCGACTCCACTGTAATTGCATACAGCCCCGCTACAATTACCTACAGCTCCACTGCAATTTCATGCAGCCCCGCTGTATTTCCATACAGCCCCGCCGAACAATAATTCGGCTCACCTATACTCGTTTCGTGCAATATAAACACAACATATATCTCAATATATTATCAATCACGTACACCATACATATAGGCACATTAATCACTAATTATCACATTCCCAAACCATACGTATGTATTCCAGTTGAAAATACTTTTAAAGTAAAACTCACCTGAATGCTTATTACAACTCTTCCAATCCTTTTCCAAAGATTCAGTCTATCAATCCCAATCCACAGAGTCTGCAAATAGATTAAATACAAATATCTCCTTACCAACTTATGTATAAGACTTACTAGCAGGTTATGGACTCTAGATACATCTACATAACTTTTATCCTCAAAATTACCCAAACAGCCAAGTTATCCGGACAACCCAAACAACCCGGACAACACCACTTTTTCCGGACAACCTCAGTAATCCGGATAGCAAGACTAATCCGGACAACACGATTTATCCGGACAACACAAGGAATCCGGATGCCATCCGGACTCTAAATTATCCGGAAACCATCAATCCAATCGTCCGGACTCTATCAACAACTTACCCGGACACCACCCAAGAATCTACCCGGACACATTCATTCTATCCGGACATCCCTGTCGGTTTACCCCATTTTCACCCAGAAATCTGTTGTTTCGATACCAGACATGAATTCGACTTTTGTACACCGATGGAAACTACCTAGGAGCAATTATGAACATAAAATGTAAAGGAACATACCTCAGATTCACTTCCAAGTACTCCAAATTGAGTCTCTTAGCCACAACCTTTCTTTCTTCTTCTTGCTCTCTCTTTCTCTCAACACACACACACACAACACCTACTGATTTTCTGCTTTTCTAAATATCTGGAAATCATAAGGATAATATCTAACCTTATTTACCATTTAAACCCCACATTTCTCACTAATGACCACAATACCTTTTTAACTTACTAATTAATCTAAACACCCCTAAACTTATATATATTTACCCAAACTTACCCTAAATATCAACTTTAAAGTTAACTAAACTTAACGGAAAAGGGATTTTAACTAACGAACTTACCCGGGGTATTACATTATCTCCCCCTTAAAAGAATTCCGTCCCGGAATTCGGTTAAGCAATAAACGAGGGTAACTACTATCATGTCCTATCCAATGGTCCTTCACTCTGATCGTTACATTCGACTACTTTCTCCCACTCTCTTCTCAACATAAAACACGTTTTCTCCAAGGATAGCACTCTAGAAGGTACTCACTCTTAACGGATCCTATGAGCTAGCTTTCTTTCACCTCCAAACCAATCGCACGTACCCAATTTCAACAACTACTATACCTTACTAACAATTTCACCATACCTCATATCAGGAACTTAATCGAGTCAATCTGAAATCACACTCAATGCTCGAAACAACTACACATTTTTCCATTTCTCAAACGGTAATACTCCATTCTTTAGCTAACCATCTACTGCCACTCCATTCTCTTATTCTTGAATAACACTACTACACACCGCCTAGACATCCATACTTCTCCACACATACTTTTGGCACATCTACACAACTTACAAACAAAATTCCGAGCAGAGGTTTCCACTTATACTCACCCCATATCGTCACAAATCCACCACTTAATCTTACGAAATTCATTACTACTACACCTCGCACATTCACTAATTATAATTTGCCATCATCTTATCCACATCACTCCACACCCTTAAACAATACCTTTCTTGATAGCGTCAACAATCACATTAAGTATAATCTTCACAACATACTAAACCGTCGCCTTCATGACAAGGTCAAGACTTCACACATTACTGTTACTCTCTACACATAATCGTCACGTTCCACATACTACTATTATTCTTTACACTCAAGCCATCACACTCCATACACTAACAAATTAAAACAACAATAATTAAACACACCCTTCTATACCTCTAACACAATTATCAAATATTTTTCTAACACAAATAATAAAATTGAAAACACAAAAAATTCGGTTTGCACCCAAGTCAGATAACACCTTAGCACGTATAGAGTTTATATAAATATACCTGTCTTCATATCTATCCATACGTCGAATCCGATCTGCCACTATGTTGATTTTTATAGAGTTAATATACACATAAGCACATACCCCATATAATAAGGTATTCCAGTCCAAACATGCACCTGTAAGATCACAATTACACTGGCCAGGTGTAATATGAAATTACCTTACATGATGTTCCTTCTACCTTTTATACTTCATCATCCCAAGGTTCTAATATATAGAGGACATCCTACTTCACATGCAGTTTAAGTCTAGGTACGGGTACAAATACCTAAATCCCTTAAACTAGGGCTCTGATACCATTTGTAACGACCCGGTTTCCCAAACATACAACAAATAACATACATTGCATAACTTCATTACATTCATAATAAAAGATACATCACAAACCAAGTACGCTCTCAAAAGTCTTGACATTACAAAATATATAAAAGCTTCCTAATCAACATCCATCAAAAGCTTCCTATACTTCATTATCTCCTGCCGATCCTTAACCTGGAAAACATATTTTTGAAAACAAAATGAGGGTTAGACCAAACGAGTCTAGTGAGTTAATCCCGGTCTTTTCCAAAATCAATATAAAACTCTTTTCACATAATACTTTGTATCAAAATAGTTTACATAAAACCTTTCGTATAAGCACGCATATACCACACGTATATAAATACCACATTAGGACTCGTGCACCGTGTATCTCTCCTCATCTCATCTTCTTTCCCCTGGCCACATTAGTCGGTAGCAAGCCAACTAATCATCGTCACTGTACAATACAGTCGACTCCACTGTAATTACATACAGCCCCGCTGCAATTACCTACAGCTCTACTGCAATTTCATGCAACCCCGCTGTATTTCCATACAGCCCCGCCGAACAATTATTTGGCTCACCTATACTCGTTTCGTGCAATATAAACACAACATATATCTCAATATATTATCAATCACGTACACCATACATATAGGCACATTAATCACTAATTATCACATTCCCAAACCATACGTATGTATTCCAGTTGAAAATACTTTTAAAGTAAAACTCACCTGAATGCTTATTACAACTCTTCCAATCCTTTTCCAAAGATTCAGTCTATCAATCCCAATCCACAGAGTCTGCAAATAGATTAAATACAAATATCTCCTTACCAACTTATGTATAAGACTTACTAGCAGGTTATGGACTCTAGATACATCTACATAACTTTTATCCTCAAAATTACCCAAACAGCCAAGTTATCTGGACAACCCAAACAACCCGGACAACACCACTTTTTCCGGACAACATGACTTTTCCGGACAACCTCAGTAATCCGGATAGCAAGACTAATCCGGACAACACGATTTATCCGGACAACACAAGGAATCCGGATGCCATCCAGACTCTAAATTATCCGGAAACCATCAATGCAATCGTCCGGACTCTATCAACAACTTACCCGGACACCAACCAAGAATCTACCCGGACACATTCATTCTATCCGGACATCCCTGTCGGTTTACCCCATTTTCACCCAGAAATCTGCTGTTTCGATACCAGACATGAATTCGACTTTTGTACACCGATGGAAACTACCTATTAGCAATTATGAACATAAAATGTAAAGGAACATACCTCAGATTCACTTCCAAGTACTCCAAATTGAGTCTCTTAGCCACAACCTTTCTTTCTTCTTCTTGCTCTCTCTTTCTCTCAACACACACACACACAACACCTACTGATTTTCTGCTTTTCTAAATATCTGGAAATCATAAGGATAATATCTAACCTTATTTACCATTTAAACCCCACATTTCTCACTAATGACCACAATACCTTTTTAACTTACTAATTAATCTAAACACCCCTAAACTTATATATATTTACCCAAACTTACCCTAAATATCAACTTTAAAGTTAACTAAACTTAACGGAAAAGGGATTTTAACTAACGAACTTACCCGGGGTATTACATGGAGTGATCTCAGAAATTTCCGGGTGTTTAAATCCGGGAATTTCCGTATCACCCCAATGTAGATCGGGAGAGTGAGCGAGTGAAATCATACCTTGTCGTAGAGGGCGATCGGTGGCGAGAGGTCCGACATTTAAAGTTTTGAGACCAACGACCGGGGAAGACCAATCATAAGTGAATCGGGGCGATTGAGATTTTCGATCGGTCTCCAACGCCTTGTTAAGTTTGTGTTGAATGATCATCGAGATGAAACGCGGATAGGCAACATGGCATTTCTTGAGGTGCTTAATCACTTTGGTGAGTTCAGTAAAGAAGTATTGGGCAAAGTCGACTTGTCTTTGAAAGATGAGAGCATGGGCGAGCTTTGTGATGTATGACGGGGATTGATCGTGCCCACTGGTTTTACGAGAGAGGCAGTGAATGACTTGGGCAAAGAAGAAATTCCACACTCCTCCCATTTTGCTGCGAAGGAGAGTACCGGGACCTTTGGAGCTTTTAGATGAATCGTCAAGAACGTAACCAATCGTTTGAACAGCATCTTCATGTATGTTGTCCACATATAAGTCATCATATTGAGAAAAGGCTTGGATCTTGAGATCTAGGCGAACATCATCGACCCCAAAAGTAAGGTCGTGATCACCTTCGTCGTCAGTGAGAATGGAGGCATGTATAGCTTTGTTTGACGGGTCGTAAACACAAGTTAACCAAAACTTCCCAATGAGCATTTTGCTCATCTTTGGGTTGTAGGTAAAAGCATGGAGGAGAGGGGATCGAGTGAGAAATTTAGTTACCGTAGAGAACTCGGGATGATATGGATCAGATTCGAAACGAGCAACGTGATTGCATAAGTTAAACTTGAGATCTTCAAATCGTGTGGGCACTGTAGTTCTTGAAAACGCCATCGTGAGTGATTGATGAGTTTTTGAGAGAAAAGAAATGGAGAGGTTTAGAGTAGTTGCAGGTTTGTGAAAAGAAAATGAAAGATGAGGAAGATGGGTATTTATAGAGTTGAAAGAGAGAGGTTTAGGGTTTCAAAAAGGAGAGGGAACGGTTAAAAGAAAAATAAAGTATTATGAGAAAGTAATGATGAGATTTTGGGATGTGTGGTTGAATACGGCTAGGAATGGGAAAAGTCACACATCATCCTGACACTCTAGGATTTTAAGGCGCATGGGTGGCATAGATAATCGCACTTGATAAGCATAAAGGAAATCGGTAAGATTTCGGTGGAATCTGTACCGATGTGCCACCGATAAGAGAGAATTGGTGGAAGCAACGAGATTTGTGGTGTCGGTGTGAAGATTATAGAGGATGATTCCACCGAAATGTTGTTTCGTTGGAAGGGAAAGAAAGTGCGTTGGTGGATACAATGTGAAAGATTTCGGTGGTGGGATGAGAACCCCGAAAAAGAATGGAGCATCGGGGTAGAGAAAATTTGGTAGAAAATGCAACCAATATTTCGGTAGGAATGAAATCGGTGTAAAATGAAAAAGAAGTTTGTCCACCGATGAGAGATCGGTGAAGATTTGGGTGAGAATAAAAGATTGTCCACCGATGTGAGATCGATGGAGAATAAAACACTCATTTAGTCTTGTAGGTTGCACATTCCAAGTTCACTTATTAGAAAGTTGAACCTGGCTTCATCAAGGGGTTTTGTGAATAAATCAGCAAGTTGCAAATCGGTGGGAATGAAATGAAGCTCAATGTCACCTTTGGAAATGAGGTCCTTGATGAAGTGATACCTGATGTCTATGTGTTTAGATCTGGAGTGAAGAACAGGGTTGTTTGCAATAGCTATTGCACTAGAATTGTCACACAGAATGGGAACTTTTGAAAAGAATTGATTGTAGTCCCTTAGTCGATTTTTCATCCACAGGATCTGGGCACTGCAACTTCCAGCAGCAATATATTCAGCCTCAGCAGTTGATGTTGAGACTGAATTCTGTTTCTTGCTGGACCAGCTTACTAATTTTCCACCCAGAAGTTGGCAGCTACCTGTGGTACTTTTTCTATCAATCTGAGAACCTGCAAAATCTGAATCTGAGTACCCAATTAGTTCAAAACCGGAGTCTTTGGGATACCAAAGACACAGGTGCAAAGTACCCTTGAGATACCGAAAAATCCGTTTTACAGCCTTCAAATGAGAGACTTTTGGATTGGCTTGATAAATGGCACATAGACAAGTAGCAAACATAATATCCGGTCTGCTAGCAGTTAAGTAAAGAAGAGAACCAATCATTCCACGAAAAAGAGTTACATCCACGGATTCACCTTTAAGATCTGCATTGAGTTTCAAAGGTGGTGCCATGGGAGTTTTCATAGGAGAGTTATCCAGAAAATTAAATTTCTTCAGAAGGTCACGAATGTATTTACTTTGGTTTATAAAAATTCCTTCTAAAGATTGTTTGACCTGAAGTCCCAAAAAGAATGTGAGCTCTCCCATCATGCTCATCTCATATTCACTCATCATGAGAGAAGCAAACTCATCACATAGAGATTCGTCAGTGGCACCAAAGATGATGTCATCAACATAGATTTGGACAAGAATAATATTACCTGAGGTTTCCTTGATTAAGAGAGTGTTGTCAATTTTACCTCTGGAATATCCATTCTTTAGAAGAAAGTTGGCAAGATTGTCATACCAAGCACGTGGAGCTTGCTTCAGACCATAAAGAGCTTTGTCAAGTCTGTACACATAGTCTGGATGAGTTGGGTCTTCAAAGCCAGGAGGTTGTTTCACATAGACTTCCTCTGCAAGTTCCCCATTGAGGAAGGCACTTTTGACATCCATTTGAAAGACTCTGAAATTTCGGTAGACAGCATGAGCTAGAAAGATTCTTATTGCTTCAAGTCTTGCAACAAGGGCAAAAGTTTCATCATAATCAATGCCTTCTTCCTGTCTGTATCCTTGAGCAACCAGTCTTGCCTTGTTTCTGATAACTGTACCGTCTTCATCCATTTTGTTTCTGAAGATCCAATTGGTTCCAATGATTGTCTTTTTTCGGGGTCTGGGAACCAATCTCCAAACTTTGTTTCTCTCAAATTGAGAAAGCTCTTCTTGCATGGCAGTGATCCAACAGGGATCTGAGAGAGCTTCACCAATCTTTTTGGGTTCAATAAGAGAGAGAAAATTTACATAGAGACAAATATTTCCAACTCCTCTACGTGTTTGGACACCTGCTTGTTGATCACCGATGATTTGATCTATGGGGTGATCTTTGGTCCATTTTGTGGCTGGGGGCAAAGGTGATGGATTATTTTGAGTGAGATGAATCGAAGTAGTGGGATCAGTGGTTCGGTGGAGGGCTGGATTTTCGGTGGTAGGGCTAGGATCGGTAGAGGGATGTGTGATGCTTGAAGAAGGAATTTCGGTGGGATGGTCAAATTCGGTGGGAGTTATGAATGGTGACCCATCCTTGTTACTTGATGGGGAAGGATTTGAGGGAATGGAAGATGTATCGGCGGAGTTGACTATGGGAACATCACCTATGCATGAGGAGATCCATCTGTGCAATTCGTCATCATCATTTGAAAGAGATGATGATCTTAGATCATCAAATTTGACATGAATGGACTCATCAATGCATTTTCTCCTGAGATTGTACACACGATATGCTTTGGAAGATAAGGAGTATCCAACAAAGATTCCCTCATCAGCTTTGGGATCAAACTTCCGAAGATTGTCACGATCATTTAGGATAAAACACACACAACCAAAGACATGAAGAAAACCTATATTTGGTTTTCTTCCATGGAAAACTTCATAGGGGTTTTATCATGTCTTTTGGATATCACCGACCTATTTTGGGTAAAGCAGGCAGTATTAACAGCTTCAGCCCAAAAATAGGTAGGAAGGTTTGATTCACTTAGCATGGATCTAGCAGCCTCACACAGAGTTCTGTTTTTTTCCTTTCCACCACTCCATTTTGCTGAGGATTCCGGACTGCAGAGAAGTTTTGAGAAATTCCTTTCTCAGTGAAGAAGTCTTCAAGAGCACTGTTTCTGAATTCAGTGCCATTATCACTTCTTACGGAACGAACAAGTTGACCATTCAGAACTTCATTTTTCTTTACAAAGTTGATGATTTCTTCAGTTGCATCACGTTTATACCTATACCTGAGAAAAGAGACCCAAGTATATCTAGTAAATTCATCAACAATAACAAGAATGTACCTTTTGCCACCAAGACTAGGAGTGCTGACTGGTCCACATAGATCCATGTGCAACATCTGAAGAGGAAGAGTAACGGAAGAGCATTGCTTGGTCTTGAAAGAAGTTTTGGTAAGCTTCCCTTTTTCACAAGCATCACATAGCTTCTCCTTGACAAAATTCAACTTTGGCATACCCGTCACCAGCTCTTTGTTGGAGATTTTATGAAGGGTTTTGAAATTTAGATGAGAGAGACGTTTATGGCACAACCAGTTCCTTTTGTATGTGTCATCTGACACAAAGCAAACATTGGATGAATTGTTTCTTAGTCCCATATCAATGACATAAACATTTTCCATCCTTTTTCCAGATAACACCACTTTGAAGTTCTTGTCCACAACAGTACAGATACAAAGTTCAAAGATAACTTTATATCCAAGATCACACAGTTGGCTAATGCTTAGAAGATTATGCATGAGGCCTTCAACAAATGCCACTTTATTGAATGTGACAGATCCATTCGTGAGAGTTCCATAACCTTTGGTGTAGCCTTTAGCATTATCTCCAAAAGTTACAGATGGACCTTTTCCAGACACATAGTTAACTAGTAGAGATTTATTTCCTGTCATGTGACGTGAGCACCCACTATCCAGATACCATATTTGATGGTGCTCAAAAACCTGCATGCACAAACAGATTAGTTCTTTGGTACCCATTTAGAGATGGGTCCTTTTGGGTTAGAAGAGGATGAGTCCTTAAGTTTGGTTCTGTCCATTCTTTCTTTTGGACAATCTTTGGCAAGATGAAAAGTGTCCCCACAGTTATAGCATTTTCTGTAGATGAAAGTCTTTTTAGGCTCTTGAACCTTTTCTTTTCCTTTTCCTAAGGCATTTAGCTGAATGGCTCTAAGGCAAAAGGTCTTTTTAGGTTTTAGCAGTATTTCCTTTTCTTTTCCCTTTTCTAAGACATTAATTTCAATTGCTTTAGGACCAAAAGATGAGATGTGAGGAGGAAAACTTAAAATTCCATTTCCAGATGTGATAGCAAATTTGGAAATACTTTTAGAAGTATTTTTGAAATGGTCTTTTCCAAGATCTGAGGACTTTCTGAAAGAAGAGACATCGGTGTCATGAACTCTTTTGAGAAACTTGGTCTTTGAAGAGATGGAGGAAGAAGCTTCATCAATAGTTAACACCTTTAGAAGATCATGGATGGGTTTTGAAAAATCATTGGAATCTTGTTTCTCAGTGGACTGATTTGAAGAAGATTCTTTTGCTTTTATGAACATTCCATATTTTAAAGCTTCACCTAGATCAAGAGAGTTTAAAGAGACAGAGTCACAAGAGCTAGACTCTAAAGCATCATCCCATACATTTGAGGAAGGAGTGAGTGAATGAGATGAAGTTTTGGGAGAGTCTTTTCCAAATCCTAGTCCAAATTTGCTATTGCCACCGATTTGGTCCTAAAAAAGTTGCTCAAGATTTTTTGAAGAAGTTGTCCACTTTCTGACAACCTCTATTTCTCTTTTTAGTTTCTTGAAAAGTTTATTTTTCTCTTTGGAAATCATGTGATTTATGGTTTTCAGATCCTCAAGCTCAGCTTTGATTTCCTCAAACTTTTCAAGTTTAGACATGCAGATTTCAAGTTGAGAAGTGAGATTTTTAACCTGAACAGATTTCCTTTTCTTACCATCCTTAACACAGTGAAAGTCTTTAGTTAAAGATTCATAAGCATCTATCTTTTCCCTATTTGTCATATCATTAAAGGGATGTACCTGAGCATATGATGTCGAGCACCCAGATGACACAAGAGCCATTGGAGAGGTAGCTTTTTCTGAATCTTCCACATCTTCTGAGATGGCCATAAAGCACTTGTTGGGAGAGTTGTTGTCACTGTCAGAGGTCTCTTCTTCCCAATCATGAATTTCGGCCATGAGACCCTTTCCTTTTCTATGGAGACCCTCATTTCTCTCTTTTTCTTTCTTGTACTTGGCTTTGTATTTCTCAGCCCTTTCTTGATGATCTTTGGTTGAAGACTGAGTTTCTTTCTTGGCAAGGTTTGATTTGAAAGAGTTATTTTTGGGTTTTTCATAATTTGAGGAAAACTTGTTTGAAGATGAATTTCCAGAGTTCATCACACGCTTACTTCTGCACTCAGCTGCAAAGTGACCTTTCTTTCCACAATTAAAACATTCCTCATTTGTCTTGTCAGTTGAGGAAGCTTTTGTAGAAGAGAAGGGTTTTCTGAAAGATTTGGATTTGTTCGAAAAACGAGATATGTTTTTAAAACCAGCTAACATAGCAATTTCATCAGACAACTGCTTAACCGAGATTTCTTCACCTTCATCATCGGCATCACTTAGATATGCCTCCGATTGGTGAGAAGAGTTGCTTTGGGTTTCATTGTCAGAATCTGATGAAGGATAGGTGATTCTTGGAACATTTTGAGATTTTCTGGAGTTTTCACTGACAAGAGCAATAGAGGTGCCCTTTATCTCTTTGATGAAAGATTTACTTTGTAACTTGGTTTGTTCAAAGTTGAAGAGAGTTCCATATAAGACAGTTAGAGGCATGTACTCAAGGTCCTTGGAAGTTTTGATACAAGTGCATATGTTCTCCCAGAAATCAAGGAGACAATCCATGAACTTGTTTAGAACTTCCTCGTTATCATAGATTTTGCCTAATAACTTCATATCATTTAGAAGAGAGTTAAAACAATTATAGTAGCTAGGAAGAGATTCACCTTTTTCATGAGTGAAGAGTTCATATTTTCTTATGAGATAAATCTTTTTGCATTTCTTCACTTCCTCTGTACCTTCGTACAGAACACATAGTGTGGTCCACATCTCTTTAGCAGTTTCAAAGTTAACTAGAGAATGATAGACTTCATCAAGAAGTGAGAGAGCAATGATAGATCTAAATTTTGAATCAAGAGTAACTAGACGTTTTTCTTCATCAGTATATTCCTTAGGATTTTTTTAGAATATAACGTCCAGTACCCTTTGCTTTCTCTTTTTCAGAAGGCTCAGAAGTGTCGGAGTCACAAGAGTCCTCCTTGTCAGCTGTTTCCTTACCAGGCCTCTGCGTTTCATAGCGAGCCCAGACTCGAGGGATAATGGGTCCCTCTTTGAAAATGGTTGGATATCTAGTATCCACTCCTTCCATGAATAGCATCATACGGCTTTTCCAAAGAGAAAAGTTGTTGGGGTTAAACTTAGGAGGTTTGTTAATGGAACCATTTTCAGAAAAGTTGTTTTGAAAAACATTTTCAACAGTTGAAGAAGAGGAGGCAGCCATTGCAGATCAAGTTTATGAGTTAAACTTTCTGCTCTGATACCACTTGTTAGTCCCAGATGGCTATAACAAGTATTGTAGAAGGGGGGGGGGGGGGGGGTTGAATACAATACTCAAAATTTTCACAATTTTAATTCTATTATTGAAAATCTTTCAACAAGAATTACACACAGAAAACTTAAGACTGTTGCGGAAAAGAACAGATAAACTATTCTAACAATCTTGCACAAAGTATACTACCAACAACAACTAAGAACACTTAGAACAAAGCTATCAAGTTTTTGGAGCTGTATGGAAATTTCTTGCACTGAGAGAGATATCCAGAAAGCGTAGTTTGCATGGAGGAGTCTTCTTCCTTTTATAGTGAAGGTAAGGTACTGAGCATTAAATGCTTAGTACGAATATCCTTCAGTTACTTGTAACATACCAAAGGACTTCTGAAAAGTACCAGTGGACTTCTAAAAAGCTGATAAGTCACCATCACCTTTTTCTTGAAACAAGGAATAGAAGCCATGCTGAAAGAACATCTTCTAAAAAGATAACAAGACAAAAAGGTTACTTTTGCCTGTAAGCAGATTTTGTCCCGAAGTAAATGATCTTCTTGATGAGTACTCCAAGACAATATCACCGAAGGAATTCCACCGATAATATTGTCAAGATTTTAAGAACCATCTGTAAGGAAAACCATTTTCACAAAGATCCCACTGATTTAAGTATCTCATCGGTGGGATGATGTCCACCGATTCCTGAGGATGACTTCGGTGGAAAGACTTGCATCGATTTTTGATGCTATCATCGGTGGTGAGAATGTCCACCAAGTTGCGAGGGCAAATTCGGTGGAACGATGTCCACCGATTTTTGATGTCTTCATCGGTGGAGAGGAGGTCCACCGAATTGTGAGGACAAATTCGGTGGACAATGACTTGTTGTGTTTGTTGAGAATAGTCTTCTATTTTCCACAAGTAGAGAGTTTTCAAGCTTGGTTTACGGTTGATCTTCGACTTCACCGAACAATTGTTATTTTGTACAAGTCATTCAAAGAACCAAACTAAAATATTCTAAGTAGGATTTTTAGGGAAAACATCGGTGAGTCAATTTCAAATCTTTGGTGACCCAACACTCCTCGTTTAATTTTTTTTGATCTAATATATGATCGTTGATTCAAGCATCAGAAGATCATTGGTCAAAACCAACGACCACCCCCGATTTTACATTACAGGTTCGCAAGATCATATGAATACAGGTCTTACGATTTACATCGTGAGAAACCAAAGTCTCTACAACTTAAAAACACAGGTCTATAATATATAATCGTCGGTAAAAGACGACTTACGTTTTTATAATCGCCAGTCATGGCAAACGCAGGTTGCAATTTGTAATCGTCGATAAGAGACGACTTATATTTTAAATCTTACAATCGCCAGTCAAGGCAAACGCAGGTCGCAATTTATAGTCCTCAGTAAAAGATGACTCACATTTTCTTATGATCGTCAGTCACGACAAACGCAGGTTAAAAATTGTTGGTCGCCAATAAAAGCGACTCGCACGATCGCTAGTCATGACATATGTTGTCAATAAAGATGACTTGTACATTGAATCTCACAATCACCAGTCATGGTAAGACGCATGTCAAAACGCAAAAGTCGCCGATAAATGCGACTCGCACATTTTAATCTCAAGATTTCCAATAAAGGCATGTCGCAAGATTAACCGTACAATCACAAGCAAAGTCTTTCAAGAAGGCGACTACATCCTCCGTCGAGTGTTCCAAAGCACTCAAGAGCTTGATGCAGGTAAACCTTTCACAAAGTGGGAAGGTCCTTATCGTATCTCAGAAGTTGTGGGTAAAGGTGCCTATCGGCTCCAAACCCTCGACGGTCGAGATATCCCATGCAGCTGGAATGCAACGCATCTGAGAAGGTATTTCTTCTAAGTCATTTTCCTTCTTTCATACGATTTTTTATTCATCACGACGATTACTGACTTAAGCATCGGAGGGTCGTTGGCTAGCCAACGACCAACCTCTGACATTGCTTTATCGCAGGATAAGTTACTAAGTCTATCATACGGCTTCAGTAAAATCGTACGGTATAAACAATCAGTTTTATTAGACGGCTCGATTGTATAACTACATGAACACATGATTCAAGTCCATCGTATGATCAAATCACACGATCGTAAGGTCTAGCGACCCCACAAGCTAAGTTCTTTAACTTAGAAAATTTTCATGTTCTGAATGAACGCTTTGATCGCATGCGCTTATGTTTGCTTATACGATTCAAAAAGACTTATGACTTACGTTCTAATCGTTGTATTACAATGGATGCCCAAGTCGCACGACTTCTTGTTCATTTTTGTACTTAATGAATTTTTACAGTTGATATTACATTTGTCCATGACATGTATGAGTCGACATAATACTCAGGTTCAATAGAAAGGTAAATTTTTTTACCGATTATCGCTAAAGACATAACATAGGTCTCTAACGACCGTATCGGCTCGGAACGCCAGATCATAGGTCTCTAACGACCGTATCAGCACGGAACGCCAGATCAAAGGTCTCCAACGACCGTATCGGCTATGAACGCCAGATCAAAGGTCTCTAACGACCGTATCGGCTGTAAACACCAGATCATAGGTCTCTAACGACCGTATCGGCTGTAAATGCCAGATCATAGGTCTCTCACGACCCTATCGGCTCTAAACGCCAGATCAAAAGTCTATAACGACCGTATCGGCTCGGAACGCCAGAACATAAGTCTTTAACGACTGTATCACAAGATTCTTAAATTTTATCTTGGTTCGATCATCTTATGATCGCCGCCAAGCATTATTTCGGCCCAATCGTCTTACGATTGTCTCCCGTCCCATACGTCTCATTTTGATAAAGATCGGCTTACTATCATCGTCAGTTCCTTATATTTTAAGGTCGTCTTACGATCGTCGTTAAATTTTTCATCCTTCACATTAGTGGATGAATGCCACAAGTACCTCGCGCATTAAAGATCATCTTTCGATCATCGCAACTTACTTAACACTATCGACTGATCTCACGATTTTAGCTGACCAAGTCGGTTTTCTTCTAATAATCCAATTAGTAGAAATGACACGGCTCATCATTTTACTTTGGTGCGAGATCTGAAATTCCAATGGCTTTGAAATTCAGATCTCGGGGGGCTAACTGTTTGGGTAAAAAATCACACCCTCGACCGACTTGGGAAATTCCCTCGACATGACCCGTGGACCTTGATTACCCTAATACCTACAAAAGTCATACCCCCGACCGACAAGGATAATACCCATTATTGCCATATCCCCGACATACGATAGTTGGTTATTAAACGACATCCTGTGTCAATAGTCACTCAGGATAGTGACTTTACATCTCATGATCGCTCGACACGCATCGCATGTCACACGTGTCGCGTGTTACATGTCGCAAGTCAAACGTTACTAGTCTTACGTCGCTAGTCTTATGTCGCTAGTCTTATGTCGCCAGTTACGACCCGTCGGTCTTACGTCAACAGTCTCTTGTCGTCGATCTTATATCATCCTGGTCCTGCGACCTGGTCTTACGACATTGTCATAAGACTATTCTTATTTTAAAATAAGGTCTTACAAGACGTTTACAGTCATATACATGGTCTTGTATGTCGGCGACGGTCGTATGCTCCATAAGACCGACGTCTAGAACTTAAGACGGTCTTACGATTACACTAACTATCAATGGTCGACAGCCGTTTCTTTTGTTCATTAATGCAGGTCTACAAGCCATTATGGTACAACGGACAATAACGGTCGAGCTCTTAATGACATTAAAGACTCGACAGCGGTTACAAAGCCAATCATCAAAGCACATTTAATGTCGGCAGCGATTACAAGACCAACCATTAAAGCAAAAGGCATGTTCCAACCTCGAGCAAAAGGACGAATTCATCTAGATATACAACTGCATTCTCATCTACTTCTACATTTTCTCTCTCGCATTCGAGCACACGTCGCTAACGCAAGTACCGCACGACAACAGTTCAAATCGCACGACAGCAGCTTGTTTCACACGTTTAAACACATGACGCACACTTTTTACACACGACTAAGTGTATTTTTACTTCATTTGTAACCTATTGTACACATATCGTCTGTCACAAAAGGACTTTCGCCCCTGTTTGGCGAACCATAGTGCACTGTCGACTCTCACAGAGTCGACCGCAGTTTTTTCCTCGTTTTGGGGTTTTCCGCGTCACCAAATCTCTTGTCTCTTTTTCTTTTTCCTCGCAATTTTGTTATTTGGCTTGAGATACGTTTCTTTAGTTGTTAAATGTCCACATCGATCTCAAGTTGTACTTTTGTGCGATTTTTGGCATTAACAGTCATTGTCGATGATCGACGGTAAAAGGGAGGAGCTGAACAAGATAAGGGAGTCCTTGGTCGCGAAAGAGAGGGAAGTTGAGGATTCCAAGGCCAAGGTGGTCAGTTTATAGACGGAGGTGGGAAAGCTAAAAGACGAGGTTGCGTCTACTTTTGCCCTGGCTCGATTGACCGCTCGTGCTGCCATAATGAGGCAACACTTGTCAGGAAAGTACCCTCTGGCCCAGGCGTCGGTCGAGCTTGCTTACTTCTTACAAGAGGTCGGGTCTGCAAGAGATCTCGACTCCGATGACGAGAAGGAATCCGAAGAGGAAGAGGTGGATGAAGGCTCCAAGGTCGAGGCCTCGGGCAAAGATGCGACCGATGCTCCTCTCCAACCTTAACATTAATCTTAAGAGCCACATTCTCAAAATACTGCGGACTCATCTTCATGACGCGTTGTGATTTACAGTACCTCGATTTAAGAAAGATTTTATTCTTGTTGTTGCCTTTTTTGTTCGACCGCTGGAGGTCAAGTTATTTAGATGTAATTGTATATTTCGTGAATGGAATCTATTCTCTTGTCGAACGTACTACCTTGATTGTTGCAAATAGATACAATATTAGTTATGAAACTTGTTAAGAATAAACAGGGGGTCATGCGACTTAGGCATCCATTACAAAACAAACAAAACATAAGACGTACGTTTAAATCGTGTCGTTAGACATAAGCACATGTGACCAAGATATTCATTCAGAACGCGGAAAAAAAACTTTTTCTAAGTTAAGACTCTCAGATCATGGGATTGCTAGACCTAGATAATCGTATGTCTATATCGTACGACGAAACTTAAGTCGTATACCCCTGTGATAGAATGATCGTGTCGTAGTCCTGAACATTTATAACATGCGACCTTGCGAGATTAAAGTCATGCAATAGACTTGACGATCTTAGTTCATGCGATCTGTGATAAAACAACGTCAGAGGTTTGGTCGTTGGCTAACCAACGACCCTCCGATGCTTAAGTCAATAATCGTCGTGATTGAACGAAAATTGTGTGAGAAAAGGAAAAGATTTAGAAGAAATACCTTTTCAAATATACCACATTCCAGCTACGTGGGATATCTTGATTGTCGAGGGTTTGGAGCCGATAGGCACCTTTACTCACGACTTCTGAGATACGATAAGGACCCTCCCATTTAGTGGAAAGTCTACCGGCATTAAGCTCCTGAGTGTTTTGGAACACCCGTCGGAGGACGTAGTCGCCTTCATGAAAGATTTTAATTCTAACATTTTTGTTGAAGTGTCGTTCGACCATTTGATTTTGCGATGCCATCTTGATTAATGCTATTTCTCTGAACTCTTCGAGGGCGTCTAGGTCATAACTTAGGTCGACCAGATTGTGGTCGACGGAGGTATGTCTTGAGGTTGGGAGTTGAGCCTCGATCGGTAAAACTGCTTCACAACCATAGACCAAAGAGAAAGGGGTTTGTCCTGTAGACGTACGAGGCGTCGTGCGATTCGCCCATAGGACTGAAGGAAGTTCTTCGACCCACCTTCCTTTTGCGGCTTGCAACCTTTTCTTAATTGAAGCAACGATGGTCTTATTGCTCGATTCAGCAAGTCCATTCGCCTGGGATACTGTTAATGCCAAAAATCGCACAAAAGTACAACTTAAGGTCGATGCGGACATTTAACAACTAAAGAAACGTATCTCAAGCCAAATAACACAATTGCGAGGAAAAAGTAAAAGAGACAAGAGATTTGGTGACGCGGAAAACCCCAAAACAAGGGAAAAAACCGCGGTCGACTCTGTGAGAGTCGACAGTACACTATAGTCGCCAAACAGGGGCGAAAGTCCTTGTGTTATAGGTGATTTGTATACAACAGATTACAAATAAATGTAAATATAAACTTAGTCGTGTGCAAACGACGTGGGTCGTGCATAAATCGTGCAAAATAACTTGTCGTCATGTGGTCTGTACTGTCGTCGTCAGGTGGTTTGAACTGTCGTCGTGCGATACTTGCGTGTTCGAATGCCTCATTGTATTGAGAGAAAAGTATAGAAGTGAGTATAAGTAGCTCTGTCTGTTCTCCCTTTGCTCGAAGGTGGAGCAGTCTTTATATAGCTTCGGTCGGTACTAAATGTGCTTTAATTGTTTGGTCTTGTAACCGCTGTCGACATTAAATGCGCTTTGATGATTGTCTTTTTAACTGCTGCCGGCTCTAAATGGCATTGATGATTCGTCCGTTACTGGTTGTTGTGCCATAAATTCTTGTAGACCTGCATTAATGAACAAAAGAAACGGCTGTTGACCGTTGATAGTTAGTGTAATCGTAAGACCGTCTTAAGTTCTAGACGTCGGTCTTATGAAGCATACGACTGTCGCTGAAATACAAGACCATGTATATGACTGTAAATGTCTTGTATGACCTTATCATAATATAAGAATGGTCTTATGAAAATGTCGTGAGACTAGGTCGTAGAACCACTAAGTCGTTAGACCAGGATAACGATGTCGCAGGACTAGGTCGTAAAACCAGGTCGTAGGACCAGGATGCTTTCGTAGGACCAGAGCGATATAACACCGATGACATGAGACTGTCGACGTAAGACCGACGAGTCGTAATGGGCGACACGTAACTGGCGACGTAAGGCTAGTGATGAGTGACGTGCGACGCGTGGCTGGCGACAGGTGTGACATGCGATGCGTATCGAGCGATCATGAGATGTAAGATACTGTCTAGAATGACTATTGACGCGAGATGTCTTTTAATAATCAACTATCGTATGTCGGGGATAAGGCAATAATGGGTATTACCTTCATCGATCGGGGGTATGACTTTTGTAGGCATTAGGGTATATCGAAGTCCATGGGTCATGTCGAAGGAATTCCTGTTAGGGTAGAATTTATGTTGATTTTAAGTTCAAGGGTTTGAATTGTAATTGTTTAATCTTAGTCCATAGTGAACGGGCCGTGGGCTTGTTACCACGGGCCCAGCATATTTAAAGTGCAATTAGCTTAGAAAATTAGCTAGTTGTCTCATTTAGCTTTTCTGTTTTACACTGTAATTCTCTCTAATTCAATAGCTAAGTGGGCAGCCTTTGTGAATCATATCAACTGTTCTTATTTGCTTATTCAAAAACATAATCGTTGCACGGATCTGGATTCAACAATTGGTATCAGAGCAGACGGACGGATTCGATTCAAAGTCTCAATCGTTGATTTCTGGTTAGTTTGACTATTTCACGTCTGACTTTTTCTTGATTCTTCAAATCTGTGATTCTGCTTAAATTGTCCAAATTCGTTTGTTGGGTTGTGTTAGCATCATACTTATAAGATATTCTGCAAAGTTTCACAACTCAATTCGTTCTTTTGATTGATTAATTTTGCAAATCAAGTTCAAAACTTTTTGTAGTGTTCTTAATCAAAAATCGAATTTTTGCAATCAAAAGGTGTTGTTTTGCCCTAAAATCGATTGGGTTAGTGCTATTTTTGTGTTAGGCATTGCTACTAATCATTCAGGAACATTTTGGAGAAACCCTAATCGAAAATCAATCGATTTGGAGAAGACAGCCGCAGAGTCCAGATAACTCTGCCGTCGTTTCCGGATACGTCGAACTTGTCCGGACGTTTGTGTTAAAATTCATCCGGAATCCTCCACCTTCCGGACTCCTTCTCCTTCCGGGTAAGTCATTTTCCGGGTAAGTACTTCAATTTCAATTTATCCGGGTAAATCTTGTTTCCGGAAACTCAAAGTTTCCGGTCATAATCTTTCCCCGGACATCCGTGTTTCTGGACATCCTTGTTATCCGGAATCCCGAGTCATCCGGGAAGCACTCTCATCCGGAAACTCCCATCATCCGGATTAGAATTGATTTAGTTCATCCGGACTCCTTAGACATCCGGTAACCTCTGTTATCCGGAAAACTATTTCTGTCCGGACTCTCCATTTTTTCCGGACTCTCCTGCATTTTTGAACTGATTTCTATCTGATACAATCTAGACACTTCCTGATCACAACCTTATTTGGATTCCTATCCAGTAAGACCACTTTAGTCTAAATCGCGGATATAGAACCTGCGTTAGGACTCCACTCGTAGTGCCTTGCGTTAGTTTTCTCTTTGAATCAATCTACACGTCCGACGATCACTCCGTTGCAACTGAACATGTCTACTTCTCGTGATGCTCTCGCAATTGGCACCGATACCAAGCCACCATGTCTCTACCCGAACGAGTACAGCCAATGGCGAGACAGGTTTATGATCTTCATAGAGTCCAAGGACAATTATGAGTACATCAAGGGAGCCCTGGACAATGGCCCGATTGACCCACCGATGAAGGTAATACCTGCAACTGCAACTGCAGACGCTCGACGTGAGAAGAAGACTCTTGCTGAGATGACAGAATACGAAAGAGGCATGACCGAAGGAGAAAAGCATGCAAAAAGATATCTGATACAAGCCCTTCCTAATTCTATCTACACTGCAATAGACAGTTACAAAGAGACGGCTAAGGGCATGTGGGACCAAGTAGCCAAAATGATGCGAGGGAGCATAGTAGGAAATTAGCTAAAGATAAATAGTGCGATAACCAAGTTCGATGGGTTCAAGCAGCGCAACGGTGAATCTCTTACCCAGACCTATGAACGGTTTTGTCTACTTCTCAATGAACTGAACAAGAATAAAATTGTTCGTTCCAATACCGATAATGCACTTAAATTCCTCAACAACTTGCTACCCAAATGGAAAGTGTATGCTTCTCATGTCAAGCACAACAACTTGATAGAGAACATAAGCATCAATGAACTGTACGAGACACTTCTCCAAGACGAAGATGAGGTGAATGAGCTACTGGGAGAGAAGAAGAATGAGCCGAAACCATCTGCTGATCCGATTGCCCTAATGACTTCCAAAATGGGGAAATCTTCAAGCAGCCAATCCAGACGTGGTCCTCAACATAGTCCTTCCGAGTCAGAATCTGAGAACGAGAAAGACGGTGACGATGATGATGATGAAGCATCAGAATTAATGAAAGCTATTGCCCTTCTGACTAAATCTTTTCAACAACAAAAGTTCTACAAGAAGCCGTCCTCCAATAGTCAACGCTTCTCCACCGCCTCCAATAAGCGTCACGACTATAAGGATCGATATGAAGGAAAGAAGAAGGTAGAAGAGCAAGAGAGATCTGAGAAGAAGGAAAACACAGAGAAAAGTGACCGCAAGAAGAGTGATGAACCTGTGAAATGCTACAACTGCGGGAAACTCGGTCACTTCGCAAAAGACTGCCGTCAGCCCACTGTGAAGAACTCTCATTATTATGAGGCCAAACTTGCACTGGCCAGACAGAAGGAGGCTGGAGAGGTGATGTTTGCTGAAAATGAGTAATGGCTGGGCAGATCTGATGATGAGGAAGAGTATGAAGGTGCTGATGCTTTCATGGGATATCTATCGTCTACTGATGAAGACAAGGCAAAAGCAAATCAGGTATGTGAATCTTGCTTACAAAACTTCACACTTCAATTGCAAACCGTAACTGAAAGGGCAAACTCCCTCGTGGCCACAAATGCGGAACAAAAGCTTGAAATTAACTCAATAACTGAAAAGCTTAATGTTCAAATGAAATTAACTGAGAAGTATAAGTCTGAAAATGCTGATTTAAAAGATCGATGCAAAATCCTTTCATTAGCACCTAAATACTTAAGGGCCAGAATATCTGAACTCCAGCGTCAGCTTGATCAGTGCTTGAATGAGAAAGAAGACATTATTTATCAATGTTCTTCTCTTCAAGTTCAACACAAGGAGTATGTCGCTAAAATTCTAAACCTTGAAACCAAACTCCACAAAAGGGGACAAACTGATCAAACCATTTTCTTGAACAAACCTAAAGAGTTCACATACTTTAACAAAGAGTGGGGAATCGGATAAGATAACCCACACTATTTGAAAAAGGGAAGATGGCATGTACCCACTCTGTATGACTTTGCATGTTATGGTTTAGATAAAAAGTATCCGGATTATGCAATTAAATGGACTGGTCCTCTTGAACCAGAAAAGGAGGAGAAAACCGAGGAATACAAGCGCACACACAAACGAGGAATTCAACTTCCATTTTGCTATGAACCCTTAAACTATTCATACCAAAAGAACAAAAAGTACCTTTCCAATGACTACTTCGACCCCTACAAGGTAGCAACACCCAAGGATTCCTCCAAGAAGGATGAGGATGTAGCACCAGTAACCAAGACCGAGACAGATGAGTTTAAACTCTATGTTCCACCTCTCATCTTGGAAGCAAAGATAGTCGAGTTGGAGGAGTCACTTGAAAAGGAAATGTTGGTTTTTCAAAATGAGAAGAATGAGTTAATTAAGGATCTTGAGAAACTCAAATCTGAGAAAACCGATGTTATGTCAAGTGAGGAAAAGGAAAAATTTCAGTGGGAAATCAATACGCTCTCATCCAAATTGTCTGAAATGACAAGAGAAACGATGAAAGAGCACCAGAGAAGTGTTCAACTCCAAGAACAGATTGACCTTCTCCAAGCTCAAAAACAGAATTCCCCTGATCTCTCTTCCAACTTATCTGACACATCATCGTGTAAAGCTTTCATTGGAAATATCTCTTCTCAAGAAAGTAACATTTCTCAAGACGACTGTGTTAAAAGGAATTTAGACTCTGATTTTTCAAAAGCTTCCGCACCAAGTTCCCCTAAACACACAAACACAAAGTGTTCCTCCCCTTCCTCACCTGCTTTCGTTCCTGATACTCACATGATAGATTTCTCAGCATACATGAACTCCGAAGGTAACTGTGATGAAGAGTTTGATTCGTTTCCATTCGACAAACCTCTTCCAAGTCACACTGATTTTTCTCCCGTGGTCAATTCCCCGGTTAGTTCTTTAAAAGAAAGCTGTTCTAAAACAAAGTCCTCAGCTGTGATCAAGATTTCCCAGTCAAAACCAACCTCGAAACCTGTTTCCAAAAGGCAATCACAGCCAAGGCAAGCTACCGGACCATTGACTGCCAACACTACTATTTCTCCAAGTCAACCTGATTTTTTATCTCCAGTGGTTAATCGACCGGTCAATTTTCTAAAGGGCGACTGTTCTAAACCTAAGACTCCGGTTGTGACCAAGATTCTTCAAAATGTTTCCAATTCTCAAAAACAGTCACAACCGAAGCAAAAGACCGAACGACCGACCACTAAGACTCATGTTTCCTCAAAAGTCACTGATCATTCTGTCCCTGCTGTTTCAGATAAACATGGTCGAGCTAATAAAGAAAAACCAAAGTGGCTAACGAGGGATTCTGTCCAGAAGGATGCGTCAAAGTCTTCCCCACCTGTTTTCATTTCTAGAATAGACAAAGACAATAATGCATGGAATAATTGGAACCATTTTGATGTTTCTTTTCCTGTTAAAATTAACTCTCTTCATCAATTGATTCAGTTATCGCATGAATGTTTATGTTGTTCTAATTGTGGTTGGAATGATTTTGATGACATTCATAACAATGCTTGGTATGCGCCTTACTTTGTCGAAAACCTATTCCATAAGCGCAAACCCCAAAATAAAAGGCAACCACATCATTTCCAACGGGGTTTCAATCACACGGTTAAACCACAGCGGGAGACCCGACCCATTCCTACACGGGCTGCTCCTACTGAAGTTAAACCGGCACCCAGGTGGAAATCTGCCCCAAAATCTGTTCCTCCAAAAGGTGTACATTCTGCACCCAAGAGGAAACAAGTGGCAAAACCACTTCCCTCCAACGGTGTAAAATCTGCACCTAAAGGGAAGGCTGTGTCAAAGCAAATTTCCCCAGGTAGTGCCAACCCTAACCCCCAAGGACCCAAACAAATTTGGGTACCTAAACGTCACTAATCTTATTTTGCAGAACGGTCATGTATGGTACTTAGACTCTGGATGCTCCAAGCACATGACCGGACGAAGGGAGCTTCTCATGAATTACAAGGAAGAATACTGCGGAGACATGAGATTTGGAAATAACGATAAGTCGCCGATCGTGGGCTACGGTGACATCGTACAAGACAAGATAACAATCAAGAAGGTATCCCACGTCGCAGGATTAGGACACAACCTCTTCAGCATCGGTCAATTCTGCGATAAGGATCTCGAGGTCAGCTTTAAAGCCACACGGTGTCGAATCCTCAACAACAACGGAGAAGAGCTACTGGTTGGGACTCGAAAGACCAATCTATACACCATCGACCTCGCGGCAATCAAAACCGACAAACCTGTCTGCCTCTTGTCTAAAGCCGATTCTGACCAAGTTTGGCTCTGGCATAGATGTCTTTCGCACCTCAACTTCAGAAGTATCAATCAACTGGTGCTAGGCAAACATGTCAGAGGCGTGCCCCAACTTCCGTTTGTAAAGGACCGTCTTTGTGGAGCCTGCGAAAAGGGAAAGATGACTCGTGCATCACATCCGCCTAAGACAACTCCGAGCACGACCCGGACCCTCGAACTCATTCATATGGATTTGTGTGGTCCAATGCGTGTTTCAAGCATCAACAAACGCAAATACGTGCTCGTGATGGTGGACGACTACTCACACTACACTTGGGTGATGTTCTTACGCTCGAAGGACGAAACTCCGGAGCTCATCATTGATCACCTGAAGACTGTCCAGCAGAACAAGCTTCAACACGTTCAGTCCATCAGAACTGACAACGGGACGGAGTTCAAGAATCAGAAGGTGGATGACTATCTGCGATCCGTGGGTATCACACACACTTTCTCTGCAGCACGCACTCCTCAACAAAACGGAGTGGTGGAAAGACGGAACCGTACCCTGGTTGAAGCTGCTCGAACAATGCTATCCCAGGCAAATCTACCGCTATATCTATGGGCTGAGGCGGTATCTACAGCTTGCTACACGCAAAACCGCTCTATCCTTCTCAAGCGGTTCAACAAGACACCGTACGAGATCATGAATAATCATGTTCCAACCGTCGGCTACTTCCATGCTTTTGGATGCACTTGCTATGTACTAAACGACAAGGATGATCTCGGGAAATTCAGCCCCAAGGCGGATGAAGGAGTCTTTATCGGATACTCCATGCAGGCTAAGGCGTATCGCGTTTACAATAAACGGACCAAAACCGTTGTTGAAAGCATAAACGTGACATTCGACGAAGCCACAGATTTGGCTTCTGAACAACTCAGTTCAGAACCCGGTTTAACTGGCGTGTTAGCTTCCGGACCTCCAAGTTCGGGCTCTACACAGGCATTAGTAAATCCGAATCATGCATCTTTATCGAATGATAATCTTTCTGATTTAGATTTACTATTTGAATTATTTTATGATGCCACTGCTCACTCTTCCACACCTGTCTCAGCACACCCGCGAATTGAAGCTGCTCGCAATGCGGATTCAGACGACTTAACTGGTCCGCCACCGTCTACGAGTACGCCGTCAACATCTGTGGAGACAGCTCAACCATCCTCATCTGATACGAGTACACCTGGTAATGTAACCCCCCTCGGAGGAACCTATACACTCAGCGATCGCTCCTAATGATTTGTCTTCTGCCACAACCGATGTTCAACCTCTGAGCTCCTCGGAACCAGAGATTGTTCAACCATCGACGAATCCTTCCCCACTTCCTCCAAGAAACACGACCGCTACACTTGAACAAGTTCAAGACCTTCCATCTGGTGCATATGTGGATCCGGACGCATCTCACTCTACCCAACAGCCGCTTCCGCACACCACCAAATGGACAAAGGCACATCCCCTGCATCAGATCATCGGTGATCCTTCCACCCCTGTACGTACACGAGGCGCTTCCGCCAACTTCTGCCTATTTTCTGGATTCTTAAGCAAGATCGAGCCGACGAACGTTCGCGAAGCACTCGAAGATCCAGACTGGATCATAGCCATGAAAGAGGAGCTGAATCAATTCGAAGCTCTAAAGGTATGGCGACTGGTTCCACGTCCTACGCACAAGACGGTAATCGGCACCAAATGGATTTTTAAGAATAAGAAGGACGAAGACGACATCATTGTTCGCAACAAGGCGCGTCTCGTGGCCAAAGGATACCGGCAACAAGAGGGGATCGACTATGATGAGACCTATGCTCCGGTCGCTCGCATCGAAGCAATCCGTATGTTTCTCGCTTACGCAGCACACAAGAACTTCACAGTCTTTCAGATGGATGTGAAGACAGCTTTTCTTTACGGTGATCTCCAAGAAGAAGTTTACGTGTCGCAACCCGACGGATTTGTGGATGACTCGAAGCCTGATCATGTATACATCTTGGACAAAGCACTATACGGTTTAAAGCAGGCTCCGCGAGCATGGTACAACACCCTGTCAAAATTCTAATTAGAATCCGACTTCACACGAGGTACTATTGATTCTACTCTATTTATCAAGAACGAAAAGGATCACGTCGAAAGAGTTACAGTTGAGCTCTACTTCATCAATACAGAACATCAGTTAGCAGACCTCTTTACCAAAGCCTTGGACGAAAAACGCTTTAAAACTCTTGTGTTCAAGCTCGGTATGCTAAACCTGAAGACTTAATCCGACTGTGTACCTTTACAAGTTCCATACCTCTACGAGTAATTGTCCTCTCATCATCCGGAGTTCCACTCTTGCTGATTGAGCATACACTTCCTCGCACTGGTATTCTACTTGTCTCGGTTACTTAGTTAGAATTAGTTTCTGTATTCTTTAGGTAGATTTCGTCTGTTTTTTTCTGGATTAACTCTTTCTTCGTGTGTTTCTTTTACTTCATACCATCGTTTGCTTACTTATTTCATTATCTCTGTGTTTTCACTTTTAGTCATTGTGTTCAGGGGGAGCACACAGCGCCATCAGGTAAGTTTACTCATAATTTGAGGGGGAGCGTCACACACATTTTTTTTCTTTAAAATCAAAAGTTTTGTGTGTGTGGGCACTCCTACGTCCATATTAATGTCATCACTTAAGGGGGAGCGACACAGCTATTGTATTAAACGCCTACACTCTCTGTATATCGGAGCCCCTCACTACACCCTACTGCACGATTCGAGGGGGAGCAATGGCAATCACATGCTCATTTTGAGGGGGAGCGAGAGAAAGGTCTCGTGATAGGTCCCATTTTTCTGAAAATTCGCGAAAAAGATATCATCCGGATTCTTTAGTTATCCGGACTCTCTCGTTATCCGGACTATCATATTATCCGGATTCTATTGGTATCCGGGTCGGTCATCACCCGGACAAGACCCGGGTTATAAAAGACACCCGAACCAATGGTTTTTCTCCATCCGGACTTCTTGCCTAAACCCTAAACCCCCACTCTATCTCTCTCTCGCTCGGACAACTCCCAAACTCGCTATTTGGACTCTTTTCACTCCCCACTTCAGGTATGTTGTTCGCCCCTCACTATCGATCATCTCACATCTGTTCTTGTTCACTTTTCATACCAAATAGACCTCGATTTGGTCAGAAATGTCTGAATCTGAAACCCAGGTTCGGGTTCACTAGGTTTGTAGATAGATGGTCGTCATCTGGTTAGCAAAATGCTCTCCTACTAGTCCAGAATGATTCTAGTCACTTCTAGGGACACTCACACTCGCATTGATTCACTGTCTGTCTCATTAGTCGCAAAAGGGCTTCGTCCGGACACCTAGTTGTCCAGAATGATTCTCCCGGAAACCTAGTTGTCCGGAAACCTTAGGGTTTCCGGTAAGTTCAACTACCGGGTAGTCTTGAGGGTCCGGACACAATCTTATCCGGAAAACCAACGTATCCAGGAACCTTGGTCCGGACAACCCTATTATCCGGACCCATGCACATACATATCCGGACACCCCTGTTATTTGGACTCTTTGGAGTTATCCGGACACTTGCTAAAGCTTTATCCGGACAACTCTGTTATCCGGACTCCTTGGAGCTATCCGGACACCATGTCTATACATCCGGACTCCACTGATGTTGTGTCTATTTGATACCTGTTTTTCTTCCTGCCAGTCCTCGATCTATCTCAGATTGAGCCAATCCCGACGGAGGTACGCACCGACACTTGTTTATCCGACTAACTTAGTAACTGTGCTGTTTTCTACAGATTATCTTTGGCGGATCAACAACACCCTCACGGACAACCAGGAGACCAACATTCGCCTCCTCAAGAACAAATACATCAAGAGGAGGATATCATTAACGAGGAAGCCGATGCTGCCCTGGTACACCCTGATCATGGCACTGAACTGGAGGCCAACAATCACCATCTGGACAT
The DNA here is from genome assembly GCA_033807775.1 of Saussurea involucrata. Classification (NCBI taxonomy): domain Eukaryota; kingdom Viridiplantae; phylum Streptophyta; class Magnoliopsida; order Asterales; family Asteraceae; genus Saussurea; species Saussurea involucrata. The sequence goes on from CM066321.1 coordinate 178,890,841, forward strand.
GACCTTGTTCAGGCCCCAACCGCTTCATCGAGTGCTCCTGGACATTCTCACGAATCACCCTCTCCATGAAGCCCTTACCAGCACCGCCGACGTCCCAGTCCTGTACGTTCTACAGGTATGGCTCACCGCCCGAGTTGTCACAGCCGGAAACTCGCAGTCGATCACCGCTCAGATCGATAACCAACCTTTCACACTCACACCGGACTCGTTCCGCCGCCTTCTGTCTCTTCCGGAGGCCACCGCCAACAATCATGAACGGTACGATCCTACCGTGAATGATGACACGCTTTGCGCTGAAATCCGCACACTTGGTTACAATCACGACCTCAACCGGCCATCTGCCTTCAATCGCAAGTACCTCGCTCCGATATGGTACACGCTTTTTAAGATCCTAAACCGCTGCCTTTCATCGAGATGGAGAGGCATTGATCAGTGCACCTGCGACTTCCTGCGCCTAGTCCATGCTGTGTGCTACAACCGACACATAGACTTTGCGATGATCATTTGGAGGGAGCTTGTCGCGGCTATTCGCCAAATCGGAGGTTCCAAACAGAAGAAATTTCTTCCGTATCCGCGTTTCCTTTCGCTGGCAGTGCGTCAACACATGAACGCGAATCCTGCCATTCCTCGCCGCCTGAACCATCCGGTATGTCCCCATCACCATTTACAGTTCATAGTTATCCGAAATCCATCTGATGCGGTCGCAATGCCCATCCCTGAACCACTACTAGCCATCGTCGATCCCACTGCACCAGGGGTAGTAGCATATAGGGAAGCGTTAGGTAATCCACTGGTCCAGCCAGAGCCGGAGGGACCTGCCCAGGGAAATAGGCCTGAGGGACGTGAGGGTCCTAGGACGAGAGGAGGAAGGGCCCGACAAATAGGTACTGTCGGGCGGGGAACGTTAGTTGTGAGAGGAAGGGGACCGAGAGTAGGTGGTGCAGTGGAATCGCGACCCGATTCCAGCTCAGCGCAAGCCGGTCAATCCTCCAGACCAATTCTACATCACTCGACCGAGCCTTTCATCACCGAACCCCCGTCACCATCTCATGATGTTGAAGACGTGGAATCTGACTCCACGGACTCCGATACCAACCGAAACATACGCATCAGACCAATACCTCACGGTATCGGACCCAACCCTGATTTTACCGTTGGCATCCCACTTGGATCACCTCCAAATACTGGAACCGGACCTATCACTAAGACATCTGAGGGAGAAAACGTAGAGGAGTTAGATCATGCGAGACGGAGAGAACTGCGTTCAAAGTTGAACTAGGAAAGAACGAGCCGTAAAGATAAAGAGGCTCATGAGCGACCCCAGCCGAGTGAAATCCAGGTCGCCACATCTACTATCCTGTCTCATCCGTTGGGACGGGGTATTGAAACAGACTCCGTGGACCTAGCGGAGCAATTGCACGACCCCCATAGCCACTCATCCGTCTCACGACAGACGGATGTTTCAATATTACACGGGGAACAAGCACAACTTCCACCGGCCTCTCATTCGGAGAGTGTTGGTGTTGAAATAATAGACCAGCAGCCCCCGGTTTCGACTTCTTTGCGTGCACCATCGAGTCTAGATCCTATTGTTACTGAACATTCTTCGCCTAGGACACTTGAAGAGGTACAACGCCAAGTCGAGGCTCTTAGTGACCCGACCGGAACGTCTATAGTGTCTCCGACTAACGGAACACGAGGATTGGACGGAAATCCTACCACAGTCAATATCACGCCAGCTGTGAACGTAGGTGGCTCTGCCTCTAAGGTAGATGCCTCAACGGGTACTCTAAGTGAGCCCGACGTTAATTTACCCGACTTTGTGTCAAAAGGGTCTCTGGACAGCACCCTTGAGGCTGTCCAACAGGTTATGGAGCACAAAATGCAGGAACATGTAGCCGCTGAACTTGCCAAAGCGATGCGTGCTATCAAAGGAAAGGGCCCCATCGTCGACACTGACACCGCCTCTGTGCCTCTACCGACTCAACCGCAACCTACTTACTCGGTGGACACCCTGAAGACGATGCTCTTAGTCCAACTGCTCCAGGAATCCGACACAACCGCATCTACCGAAGCAGACCTGATCTCCGTTCTCCGATCACAGGTCACTGCTCCATCTTCGTCCATCACGTCACGCCTTGACGCCATTGACTCGACCCTCAACGACTACAACAAAGCACTTGCCACGCTGTCTGAGAGGGTCCGCTCACTAGAAGAAACTTGTAAGAGTCAAGCTGGCGGTCTCAAACGCAAGCACGATGACCAGGATGATCCTGATCACCGTGAGGGGGAGAAGCGTCTACGCCAAACCGAGACCGTCCAGATCATGACTGCCGAAACTACAACAGTGGTTCAACAGGAACCCCCAACTGCGGCAACTTCAACAGCAACACCCGAAGCCGAGTTGCCATTAGCACAGATGGTCATCAACATGGATATTTCAGATGACGAAGCCCCAACGGTTGAAAAGCCCGAGGGCACAACACAGGAATTGGTCGCACAAGAACCATCAGACATGCCAATGCTCACCATGATTGATCCTGCATGTGAAACCAACCCGGAAACCGAAGACGCATGGTACGAAAAAGCTGCCAGAGCCGTAAACTTCAAGGTAAACTTGGTGTTTCCCACTGATGAAGACGACAACGTTGATTACGACCAGTTTCTGCTTCAGAATCTCTATGGTACGCCTCCCATTCACTCGACTCAACCCGCTACGACTTCAGATCAACCCGAAAGCTCAAATACAGAAATCCCGACATCTCCTCAGCAAACGACAGCTACTGATCTTCCTCCCCCTCCTCAGCAACAAAACCGTTGGGAGAAGATCAAGGTCCTCATTCCTCATCTGGAGGAATCTCTGAAGAAGTTGTTTGTTCACCGAATTCGCCCGATCGAGCCGACCTTTGGTCTTGGCATCTACAGTCCTGATCCAGCACGCCAACTCCGATACGTAGAAGCCATGAAGCGGTGTCTCCCGAGAGACCAGGTACGAACTAAGCATAAAATTTCAGAGGTGCTAAAGATTCAGTCAAACAAAATTATGAAGATCGTCTTTCTCGTATTCACTGTTCGACGTGAAGACGGAAAAGAATGGATTTTTTCTGAAGCTGACTTTAAGCATCTTCATCCGTTCGACCTCCTGGTTATTCTGAGAGACCTTCGCACCAGAACCATCTGACCGCTTGCTGTAACAAAGGCGCTCGAAGCGGTTCATCGATTCCTCGTCCGTTCTATTATGATCTCTTATCTTACGGACTTTCAAATGGCAATCAAGAACCGAGCGAAGAAGGTAAATCTGCTCAAACTGAATCTGAAAGCTCCTGAACTGTGTATGTATCCCGAGAATGCAATGCTGCTTCAACCGGAATTTGGGATCGTCTACCTCAACACTCAGAAAGAAAAGAAGTTTATGAGGTTCAGTCAGGTAGATCGATTTTGCGACGGCACACTGCTCAAAGTTCAAGACGCTCTTCGGAAGATCATCAAGCACGAATCCGGAAATCCAAAGGTATCCTATGTACCCAATCTGAATGAAAGAACTGCTCAGACTGCTTTGGATATGGTTGAAGAACGTCTCGACTACCGCCGCGCCATCAGATTCTTCGAGGTTCACTTCGCGTTGCGTAAACGATACGTATTCAACTGGCAAAAGATCGAGCGCGAACTCGAACTTCAAATAAAAGGGGGAGATTGTTAGGGTAGAATTTATGTTGATTTTAAGTTCAAGGGTTTGAATTGAAATTGTTTAATCTTAGTCCATAGTGAACGGGCCGTGGGCTTGTTACCACGGGCACAGCATATTTAAAGTGCAATTAGCTTAGAAAATTAGCTAGTTGTCTCATTTAGCTTTTCTGCTTTACACTGTAATTCTCTCTAATTCAATAGCTAAGTGGGCAGCCTTTGTGAATCATATCAACTGTTCTTATTTGCTTATTCACAAACATAATCGTTGCACGGATCTGGATTCAACAATTCCCCAGGTCGGTCGAGGGTGTGATTTTTTACCCCAACAGTTAGCCCCCCGAGATTTGAATTTCAAAGCCATTTGAATTTCAGATCTCGTACCAAATTAAAATGTGTTTATACGGAGATGTGTCACTTTTGCTAAGAAAATCGACTTGGTTAGCTAAAATCGTGAGTCCAGTCGATGGTGTTTAAGTAAGTTGCGACGATCAAATGATGACCTTTAATGCGCAAGATACTTGTGGTGTTTATCTGACGGTCGTAAGACGACCTTAAAACGTAAGGAACCGACGGTGATCGTAAGACGATCTTTATCAAAATGAGACGTACGGGTCAGGAGTCAATCGTAAGACGATTGGTCCGAAATAAAGCTTGGCGGCGATCATAAGATGATCGATCCAAGATAAAATTTAAGGATCTTGTGATACAGTCGTTAAAGACTTATGTTCTAGCGTTCCGAGCCGATACGGTCGTTATAGACTTTTGATCTGGCGTTTAGAGCCGATATGGTCGTTATAGACCAATGATCTGGCGTTCCGAGCCGATACTGTCGTTATAGACTTGTGATCTGGCGTTTAGAGCCGATATGGTCATTAAAGACCTATGATCTGGCGTTCGAGCCGATATGGTCGTTATAGACCAACGATCTGGCGTTCCGAGCCGATACGGTCATTAAAGACCTATGATCTGGCTCTTACAGCCGATACGGTCGCTAGAGACCTATGATCTGGCGCTTACAGCCGATACGGTCGTTAGAGACCTATGATCTGGCGTTCCGAGCCGATATGGTCGTTAGAGACCTATGATCTGGCGTTCCGAGCCGATATGGTCGTTAGAGACCTATGTTACGTTGTGTAAGTTTTGCTTTAGCGATAATCGGTAAAAATTTACCTTTTTATTGAACTTGAGTATTATGTCGACTCATACATGTAATGGACAAATGTAATGTCAACTGTAAAAATTCATTAAGTACAAAAATGAACAAGAAGTCGTGCGACTTGGGCATCCATTGTAATACAACGATTAGAACGTAACTCATAAGACTTTTTGAATCATATAAGCAAACATAAGCGCATGCGATCAAAGCATTCATTCATAACATGAAATTTTTCTAAGTTAAATAACTTAGCTTGTGGGGTCGCTAGACCTTACGATCGTGTGATTTGATCATACGATGAACTTGAATCATGTGTTCCTGTAGTTATACAATCGAGTCGTCTAATAAAACTGATGGTTTATACCGTACGATTTTACTGAAGTCGTATGATAGACTTAGTAACTTGTGTCGTGCGACCCTGCGATAAAGAAATGTCAGAGGTTGGTCGTTGGCTAGCCAATGACCCTCCGATGCTTAAGTCAGTAATCGTCGTGATGAAATAAAAAATCGTATGAAAGAAGGAAAAGGACTTAAAAGAAATACCTTTTCAGATGTGTTGCATTCCAGCTGCATGGGATATCTCGACCGTCGAGGGTTTGGAGCCGATAGGCACCTTTACCCACGACTTCTGAGATACGATAAGGACCTTCCCACTTGGTGGAAAGTTTACTTGCATTAAGCTCTTGAGTGCTTTGGAACATCCGTCAGAGGACGTAGTCGCCTTCTTTAAAGACTATTGCTTGTGATTATACAGTTAATCTTGTGACTGGCCTTTAATGGCAATCATGAGATTAAAATATGCGAATCGCACTTATTGGCGACCTTTGCGTTTTGACATGCGTCTTACCATGACTGATGATTGTGAATTCAATGTACAAGTCATCTTTATTGACGACATATGTCATGACTAGCGATCATGAGATTTCAATATGCGAGTCGCTTTTATTGGCGACCGAGAATTTTTACCTGTGTTTGTCGTGACGGGTGATCACAAAAAATGTGGGTCGTCTTTTATTGACAACTATAAGTCGCAATCTGCGTTTGCCATCACTGGCGATCATGAGAAAAAAATGCGAGTCGTCTTTTATTGACGACTATAATTTGCAACCTGCGTTTGCCATCACCGGCGATCATAAGAAAAAATGTGAGTCATCTTTTATTGACGACTATAATTTGCAACCTGCGCTTTTTTAAGTCATAGAGACTTTGGTTTCTCACGATGTAAATCGTAAGACCTGTGTTCATATGATCTTGCGAGCCTGTAATGTAAAATCGGGGGTGGTCGTTGGTTTTGACCAATGATCTTTTGATGGTTGAATCAACGATCATATATTAGATCAAAATAATTAACGAGGAGAATATACTTTAGAGTATATATATAGAGTTGTTCTAAATGGGACGTCACATTTACCGTAACATGGAGTCGATAAGCGCCTTTTTTCCGAGGACTTTTGAAATCGAATGTGGTATTTTTTCCAGTTTGTGAAGGGTGTTCCGAGCCCCCGAGTCCTTTGGATGATGTGATACATGTGATACTTTGACGGAGCATTTTTTTTATCGGGGCTTGAGTCTGGCTTCGAGCCGCATTCAATTCCGATTGAAGTTGAATCAAGGGATCTTGATAATTTGCCATGTACCTGAAAAAACTTTACAAGATCGTCAGAGCGATATGTGTGTTGGCTTGAGATTTTCTCTAGATGGGGTTCCACGGATGGCGCCAAACTGTTAATGCCAAAAATCGCACAAAAGTACAACTTAAGGTCGATGTGGACATTTAACAACTAAATAAACGTATCTCAAGCCAAATAACACAATTGCGAGGAAAAAGTAAAAGAGACAAGAGATTTGGTGACGCGGAAAACCCCAAAACGAGGAAAAAAACCGCGGTCGACTCTATGAGAGTCGACAGTGCACTATAGTCGCCAAACAGGGGCGAAAGTCCTTGTGTTACTGGTGATTTGTATACAATAGATTACAAATAAATGTAAATATAAACTTAGTCGTGTGCAAACGACGTGGGTCGTGCGTAAATCGTGCGAAATAACTTGTCGTCGTGTGGTCTGAACTGTCATCGTCAGGTGGTTCGAACTGTCGTCGTGCGATACTTGCGTGTTCGAATGCCTCGTTGTATTGAGAGAAAAATATAGAAGTGAGTATAAGTAGCTCTGTCTGTTCTCCCTTTGCTCGAAGGTGGAGCAGTCTTTATATAGCTTCGGTCGGTACTAAATGTGCTTTAATTGTTTGGTCTTGTAACCGTTGTCGACATTAAATGCGCTTTGATGATTGTCTTTGTAACTGCTGTCGGGCTCTAAATGGCATTGATGATGCGTCCGTTACTGGTCGGTGTGCCATAAATGCCTGTAGACCTGCATTAATGAACAAAAGAAACGGCTGTTGACCGTTGATAGTTAGTGTAATCGTAAGACCGTCTTAAGTTCTAGACGTCGGTCTTATGAAGCATACGACTGTCTCTGAAATACAAGACCATGTATATGACTGTAAATGTCTTGTAAGACCTTATCTTAATATAAGAATGGTCTTATGAAAATGTCGTGAGACTAGGTCGTAGAACCCAGGGGCAGGTGGCAACTTGCCGACAATATCCATACCCCGCCTCATGAAGGGCCATGGGATCAGTGTCGAATGTAAGGGTTCAGATGGCTTATGAGACATACCTGAATGTCGTTGACAAGGATCACAATTCTGGACGTACCTGACGGCGTCTTGTCGTAGTGTCGGCCAAAAGTAGCCTTGTCGAGATATACGATTAGCTAGACCGCGACCTCCGGAGTGATTGCCACACTCCCCATCTGTAACACCTCGAAAATTCCGTTGTAATTAATAGTAGATAAATTGTATTTTTGGCACAATTTATTTTTGAGAAAAATTAACTTGGAGGGTTGATTTGTCTTTAGTTGAAAGTTTGGGGTGAAAGGTGTTTAATTGGGTAATGACTCATGTTTATGACATGAGGTGTCACTTTAGGATTTAATCAGTGTTTGATAATACTGAGTTTTGTTTTGCATTCTAAAAAGAAAAGAAAAACAGAGAAATAGAGAGATAGAACGTGACAGAGAGATAGACGAAAAGAAGAGGAGAAATCAGTCGGGGATTTGAGGTAAGAATTTGTTTTCTTATCTGTTTTGTTCATCTCCATAGATTTTTAAGTGGTAGTATTTTGTCCAGGTTTCTTTAAGATGTGGATTAAGCTGTCCATTAAGCTCTGTTGTGAACCAGCGTTCAGATTATCTCTTAAAGTGAGTTTATTCACTCTTATTAAAATTAAGCAATTAAAATTGTTATAGATATGTTATACTTGTGTATAAACTCAGTGGTATGGTTTAATTAAGAAATGATAGGCTTAATGAGTCAAATTGGTAAGCTGAATCAGTAGAGAAGACGATGAACAGTACACTTTGCGCAAGCCTTGGCTGCGCAAAGTGATGGAATTCGCAAGTGTGGCTTGCGAGTTCTGAACTTTTCGCAACAGTGGGTTGCGAATTCTGAACTTTTCGCAGCTTTGGCTTGCGAAAAGTGTAGCTTTTCGCTACAGTGGCTTGCGAAATATTTTGGACTTTCAGTAGCAGTTTGAAGCTTTTATGTGAAATGCAATCTGATACTTATATGCTATTTGTTATATGATTATAACTCAGAATTTGATACGAAAGCCATGAAATGAATAATTGTAAAGGACTTATATATGAGTCCGATCATATAGTTAACATTTGAGATGTTGATCCCCGATGCTAATTAGCAAAAATGGGGATAATTGTTGTAATTAATATTCTGTATATAGACATATAGAATATATGATGTATCGTACAATTTTAGTATACGATAGAAAGAGATATGATACACAATTATTGTGTTGTGTTAGCTAGAAATAGACATCCGGTCATCAGAGGGCCACTTAGTACGGTCTAATGGGAACCGTTTATCAGCCATTGACCGAAGGGATGTAATTTCTAGTGGTTGAGTGTATCTTGGATTACCAGAGGGCCCTTGTTGTTAAGCGCGATATAAATTAAATCTCATTTGGGGGCCAGTGTTCAAGATGGTGAGAAAAGTGAAATGTGGAATAGGCAGACATCGATTTTGTAATTTCCATTTCAGACGGAAGATTTGAGATCTTCAATTTTAAGGAAGTTTAGAGATAGGCATAAAGTAATTTGTAATCTCTACTTCCGGACTAAGAACTAAGCAGGTATAGAAACTGTAATTTCTTTGGATGGGAGTTATTATAGTCTGGCATGATTTATAGTAACTCTTGTTGATATTATTACGACTAGATGAATTAGTTATAAGGATGGGAGTTGGGTGGATTCCTGTTGTTGAAAAGAGCTTTGGTACAGTAAGATGGTTGATAACAGGTTTGACATATCTGTTAATATTTTAGTTGTTAAATTTTAATTTGATTTGAATATTCTCACTAGGCGAAACCCTAATGTTTCAAATTAAATTTTCTTATCAGGTACAAGCTCGGGAAAATAGTCGGGGAAAGTGAGATGCAGTAACTGGAAGAAATCAGACTTATAGATGTTAAAGGATCAAGATCTTCTTTTGATGATTTTTGGGACGCAAGCTTAGATAATCTAGTAATCTGATTATGTTGATATGATTAGATTAGTAAGATTATTCAAGTTAGATGTTTATGTACATAAAACTTCATTTTGATCCTCTGATTATAAAAGTCTGATATTTTGATGGTCATAACTTGTGAATCTTGAGGTTTAAATTGGCCCTGATTTTTAGGGTGTTACACCATCGTACATTTCTTGGAGGATCTTCCGAATTTGATTCTTATTCACGACGCATCTCAGGTTTAAGCCTGTTGAGGATCTTCGATAAAGTCGATCTCCGATCATGACATACATGGATGCCTTGAATCTGATCTTTCGAGCTTCCATCTTGTCTTCCGGGAGTTGGTCGTGCACAAGAAAATTTCGAATATCGCACGACCAATCATCTTCTGGCTCTACGATCTGGACGACATCGTTATTTTCGATGGACGATGTCGCTAGATGGATCAGAGGAATACTATCGAATACTGGTTCGACTAGAGCAGATCCAAGGTTTGCTAGAGCGTCGGCCTGGGTATTCTGATCCCTTGGGATCTGTTCGATAGAAAAGGATTTGAATTTTTCTGATTTTCCTTTTGCTATCTTCAGGTACGATGTCATCTTTGAATCCTTGGCTGCGAATTCTCCATTCATCTGGTTCACGACCAAAAGAGAATCGCTTCTGACATGAAGCGAAGTTGCCCCCGAGTCATAGGCCATATCCATTCCCACGATTAGGGCTTCGTACTCAGCTTCGTTGTTGGTGGTTTTGAAATCACATCGTACGAAGTACACCATCTTGCCCCCCTGTGGCGACTTTAAGATGACGCCAAGTCCCGAACCCCTAACGTTGGATGACCCATCGACGTGTAAGGTATAAGGCGTGTCGTCGTGAGTCGCCACAGTAGACACTTCGAGCTCTGTTTCTTTCCCCAATTCGGGACTAAAGTCGGCGATAAAATCAGCTAGAGCTTGCGACTTGATCGTTGTCCTGGGTTTGAAATCGATGTCGTAACTGCTGAGATATACGCTCCATTTCGCCAATCGACTTGTCAACTCAGGTTTTCTCAAGACAGACTTAAGGGGGTAGTTAGTAACGACAGTAATCGGGTGTGATTCGAAGTAATGTCGCAATTTCTTTGCGGCTGTAACAAGCGATAAGAGTAGTATTTCCATTGAGGAATACCTGGTTTCGGCGTCCAAAAGGGACTTACTTACATAGTAGATCGGCAATTGTTGATTTTCATCTTCCCGCGTCAGGACGACACTTACCGCATTTGGACTGACAGCTAGATATAACTGCAAGGTCTCATGATCGCGAGGCTTCGATAGCAAGGGCGGCGACGTCAAGTACCCTTTTAATTTTTGCAGTGCTTGCTCATGGTCGTCAGTCCAGTCAAAGCCTTTGTTTTTCCTGAGGACGTTGTAAAATAAGTGACATCTATCTGAGGATGGAGAGATAAATCTGTTCAGGGCTGCCACTCGACCAGTGAGATTTTGGACTTCTTTGAAGTTCCTTGGAGATTTGATCTCGACAATGGCCTTGATTTGGTCGGGATTGGCTTCGATTCCGCGACGAGTGACCATGTAGCCCAAGAACTTTCCAGCGCTGACACCGAATGAGCATTTCGTCGGATTGAGCTTCATGCTATATTTTTGGAGGGTATCGAACGACTGCCTTAAATGGTCGACGTGGTCGACTGCTTGCTTCGACTTGATGAGCATGTCGTCGATATAAACTTCCATTGTGTCGCCGAGGTGATCTTTGAACATTTTGTTCACCAGACGTTGGTAGGTAGAACCTGCATTTTTTAGTCCGAAAGGCATAACCTTATAACAATAAATACCTCAATCTGTCATGAACGCAGTTTTCTCCTGGTCCTCGACATGCATCAGGATCTGATTGTATCCGGAATACGCATCCATGAACGTTAATAGTTTGTTGAGAAGGGTCTTTAGGACAGGTTTGTTGAGATCTGTAAAATCGATACAGACCCTCCATTTGCCATTTTTCTTTGCCACGACATTAGCAAGCCAGTCGGGGTACTTAACTTCTCGAATTTTCCCTGTCTTGAGGAGGTTGTCGACTTCATCATTTATTACCTTATTCCTCTCAGGAGCGAATTTTCTCCGCTTCTACTTGATAGGCTTGAATGATGGGTCGACATTGAGCTTATGAGAAATGACGTCAGGATCGATACCGACCATGTCTTCATGCGACCAGGCAAAACAATCGGCGTACTCCCGCAAGAAAGATATTAGCTTGTCTTTAATGCAGGGATCGAGGGACGATCCTATAAAGACTTTTTGATCAGGCTTGCTCTTATCCAGGATGATTTCCTCCAGGCGATATTCATCGACCATTCCAGGAATATCTTGTGTATTTTTGAGCTCTTCCTGCACTTGGGCAGTGACACGCTCCCGGTTTCCATTACTTGCCATTCTCCTGAAACAGAGAAAAGAGGAAACTACGAGAAACTGTTAGTAGAACGCACGTTTGTCGAAGATTTTCTCTAGATGGGGTCCCACGGATGGCGCCAAACTGATAATGCCAAAAATCGTCCAAAAGGATAACTTAAGGTTGATTGTGGAATTTAACAACTAAAGAAAAGAATCGTTCGACGTTAAAGACAGAAAATGTAAAAGAGACAAAGATTTTGGTGACGCGGGAAAAACCTCAACGAGGAAAAAACCCGCGGACGACTGTGGAAGTCGTCGCTGCACTATGATCGCCAAACAGGGGTGATGTCCTTTGTTTCTGGTGTCGGGGATACAGTGATTACAATACAAATGACTTGAAATGTAAAAATAACAAGTGTATCGAATGTAAAACTAGTGTGTCGTGTGCTAAGACTGCTGGTCGAGAGTGTAAGTCGTGCGTCGAGTGCAATCACTTGAGAGAGATTTCTTTGCTTCAGGTGTTCTTGAGTACGCAGTATGTGATTCAAAGTTCGGTGTCCTCTCAAATGAGGATTTCGCCTTCATATTTATAATCTTCGAATGCATTTAATGTCTTCATGAATTCTTCTAGTAACGGTCGCAACGGTCTTTGTTGTTTAATGTCCATAACTGCTCTGTCGGTTTCGTCCGTTGGCCATGAATGTCTTTTGACCTGCATTAAATGAGGAAAACATAACAGAAGATTTGTACGTTAGTTGGTCGAGGTCGTGTGTTTCTACACGACGGTCGAGGTCGAGAGGTACGTTCGACTTTGGCTTTAGTCAAAGGACAAAATGCTTATGATTTGACTTGTGTTAGGGAGAAGTGTAATAAATGTTCTTAATGCCTTAATCGTAGTCGAGACTGGTGAAATTTTGCCCAAACAATTATATCATGAATATGATGCAACAGTTATATTGAGAAATCAATATGCAACCCTTGCTAGACATCCCATTCAGTCCACCTGGAATATCACAATGACCATGACAATGATATGTTGGATCTTTCCTATTATATTTTATTTTTATTCAAACTTTATATGTAGTTTGTTTATTATGATGAAAAGACAAATGATATATTCTAATTATTATTATTAATAAAGTCAATTAATTTATCTTATATTTTAAATTAATTCTGTAAATTAAAATTATGAAGATATTCGAAAACAATTAATTTTCAAAAGTGAAATTTGCAGACTCATTATAAGCCCCAATTTGTAGATAACGAAACTTATACTATACTTTTAAGTTGAACAAGAAATTCTTTTACTAATCTATTGTTTTATGTATTACGAAAGATAATATTAAAGTTGATCATTATATTATTAGTACCGTGGAGCAATCCTCATCGTGCGTGAAAGTCCCTCAGATGGTTTTTGTAACATTCTAGGTAAATCACACATTGTCGATCTAAGAAGATGATGGTAAGTCGTGACGAGAGCGTTAGTAATTTAAATGGGATTTGTTAGCTTTTTGTAAATCCCTTGCCGTGCACTATCAACAACTTGCATGATGAATTTAAGTTAAATTAAAACTTATTGAGCTAGTTTATTGCTTTATGTTTTAAGACGTTGGATAATTGTGGATGTTTAAACTAACTTGTATGTATCTTCACAATTTTACAAGACCAGAAATCATCAATCTGATAAACCTCTAATAAGATTAAAAGAACTTAAACTATCGAACTAATGAACAATGAAGATCATCAATTAAAATCCGCTCATTAGTTAATGTGATATGAGTATACACTACAAAAATAACCAGTATCAGCGAGGGACAAATCTCTCGCTAACCCCTCGCTAAAGCTCGAATCCGTCGCTAATCCGTCGTTGATGGTTCGCGAGTCAAACGGGCGTGGCTGATGCTATCAGCGACGGATTAGCGAGGGATTAATATCAGCGACGGATTAGCGAGGGCTTATATTAGCGACGGATTAATATTAGTGACGGATTAGCGAGGGTTCTTATTAGCAACGGATTAGTGAGGGAATAGATTCGCGACGGATTTGCGAGGATTCTACTTACTCTTTAGCGATGGAAATCCGTCGCTAATCCCTCGCTGATTTTTAGTTATTTAAAAAAATGAAATTCTATATTTCCTGTATTTTATAATACGAAACCTGCCCATAAATTGAAAATAACAAATCGAAATTCTCCAACAAACTAAAAATAACCAAATTCATAAAATTTAAAATACGAAATTCATAAAGGCGTAGATTCCAAATTCATAAAATTTAACATTCCAAATTCATATAATTCAACAAAAGGCCTTAAAATGAAGCAACAATGTAACTAGCAGGAGGTCCGGGAGGGCCGGAAGGTCCGGGAGAGGGAAAAGTGTATCCTTGTTGCCGCATGAAAGAAGCAAAATGCTCCGATAACACAACCTGCGCGGCTAACTGGGCAGCTTGATTGGCTTGTTCGGCCTCTAGGTCTTCCCTTCTCTTTTGTTCAGTCTCTAGCTGGAAAGCATAGCGATCCTCCCGATCCTTTGCCTCCTCCTCCATCCTTGCAATTTTCTCCGTTATAAAATTATAATCTCCATGTGGTCCTTGTTACTAACAATTTAACAATAATGTAATGCCACAAGAGATTAAATTTAGATGATTACCTACTGATAAGCATGGAAGCAGATTGTAGCAAGTAGGAACGTAATATATACTTGTTTGACGTTCAATCCCTGGGAAGGTCAATGGAAAAGCAAACACCATAAAACAATTGTTGGTGTAAACATAAGCTAGAAAACGCCAAATTACAACAAAAAGAGTTTCATATGGGGTATGATCTATAGGACAACATAAGCTATAAAATAGCAAACAATTGTGATGCAAATTTCCATACTTGTTGTTGTGTCTATATATCTCCATTTTCGTATTAGTTATGACTATCGGTGCAATGCAACGGAATGTAAGACTAACCATCTTTGGGTAGATGAGGGTTAACACATAACAACTTACATTTGATACTTAAATCAAACAACTATGAAGAAAAAATAGACCTACGATATGAAAACTGAATAGAAGAACTAAGGTTGGGGAATGTAAGCAGCACCATACAAACAGAAGTAGGTACATCTTAATAAAGGAAGACAGCATTAACTAAATCATAAACCAACTCTGAAGTACAAGAACCAGCCAATGCGGACTAGAAAGTTGAAGTGACAAGCATGTCTAGATACAAAACTGGTAACTCTGCCATAAAATTTCGAAAGAGATGAAGGGTCATAACATCTCCCCATGTATGATGTTTTCATCTCATACTATTCTATCACATAACGATCATTCAATTTCCTTTATCTGGTATTCGGCATTTCATAATATCATCTTTGAATCCTGAAAACACAATGTGTAGGTACTTTTGCCATATATACTCCTATTTTTCTAATAAATTACCACCAGACTGCTCAAAAGAAAATCAGGAGTATAGATGAATAACTGTCTCCAATAATTGCATATTAGGACAGTCAAAAGAGCTTTTAATCATACAAAAACAGAAGACTCGCAAAACCATTGACTCCTAACCTAACAAAACCAAACTAGCCCACTAAATGCCACACCGAGTAGGGCCTGAGGATGGTAAATCACTACCCAAAGAGAAGCAGATGCAAAAATATTCATGTAGACTGTATTAACAACCATTGCTAAAAGCCTAAAACATATGGAAAAAACTTTATTGGGAGCATTACCAAACTTAAGCTAGTGTATACTAATAGATTTAGGTGGTTCTATTTAACACTTTGGGGCACACATTTAACATGTTCTCTCTAAACTTTCTATCTTATTCCTCTTAGATATAGAATCGAAAACACCCTGAAAAAATAAAAGTATTAAAATAAGTATCAGCAAAGCAATTTGATTTGTTGGTTGAGCAGATCATATATAACAGTGCCCCGAAAACATGCCAAGCTTCTTGCCTTTTCATTTTCTTTTTCATATGTTTACTACAAATAAGTCTCAAGAAAAAATTCTTGAGACTTACTGAAATCCCGAAACACATAAACCAGAAAAAAAAAACGGAAACCTATCATACGTGAGCTTCATACTCACTGCTTAGCTGTAACACCCTAAAATCAGGGTAAATTTAAACCTTAATTTGTAACAACACTAAACATAAAATCTTCTAAACTTTATACACAAGCAGAGTTTTAACTATGAGGGTCATATTTACAAATACTGAATTCTACAAATAACCTATTAATCTAATCATGTCTCTATAATCAGATTAACTAGGTTATCTAAGCAATCCATCAAAAAGCCTCATTGTTAATTAACTTCTCCGTTATCTCAAAAGCTCTCGTTCCTCATCCCTTTAGTTCCCAAAGCTAGTACCTGGTAAGAAAAAATATAATTTGAAACGATTAGGCTAACGCCTAGTGAGAACATTCAGTTTCAAAATAATACTTTTTAAAATTAATGTAAAAGGCTTAACAAACCTGGTTTACCTTTTTCTTACCATATGTATCAACATCTCACGATGACGGGGTTTAACCCGATTCCATGAATATGACCGACACCAAGTCAGTCATGATATCATGTTCAAGAGCCCACTACGAATCTCCACGGATTCTAGATTAATGCTCATATCCAAGAAATCACAATTACACATGTTAGTTTCTTGGAAAGGAAGTAGAGATTACAATTAAGCCATGCCTATCTCTTTCCTTCCTTAGAAATCGGGAATTACGATTAGTCCACGCCTATCCCACGATTTCTCATCAATGTGAAATAGGAATTACGATTAATCCACGCCTATTCCTCATTTCACCTAAATGGGAATTACGATTAGTCCACGCCTATTCCACGTTTATCACACACACTGGAATTACGATTAATCCACGCCTATTCCATGTGTTCATAAAAACTAGTGCCTATGGATCCATTACACTTATTTGTACTCGTGCAGGTTATTGCTTAATCTAAATCATTTTCAAATAACGTTAATGAAGTTAAGCAAAACTATTTATTTCAAGATAACCAATTTTACTTCGTATCACAACTTATTCAGAAAACATTCATTATAAAATATACCTTACCATAAATTGAAATACATTTATAAAACAAAGATAAGGTAAGGTAAGAATGAACTCACCTGATAGCAGTAGCGTCGCTCTTACTTTACTTCTTAACCATTGTAAGAATTTCTGTCTCCAAACTTCACAAAGTCTGAAATACCCAAATACATATTGTACTTGTATCAATTTACTGATTAGGACTCTTAAAATCCTAAATAATCAGAATCCTCAACGCTTATCGCAACCCACTAATTGCGATAACACTTGTCGCAACCTACTACTTGCGACACAATACTTATCGCAACCCATTGTTGCGATATCCCCCTCTTATCGCAACCCATTGTTGCGACATACATCTTATCGCAACCAACTGTTGCGATATACAACTTATCGCCACCAACTGTTGCGATACAACAATCTTGTCGCAACCAACTGTTGCGACATTCATCCTTATCGCAATTATCATCTTTATCGCTACTAATTGCGTTCATCTTTGTCTCAACTAACTATAAACGTAATTAAGTCCAAATTGATACTTTTAAGCTATGCATGCACCTATAAATTTGCAGATATGCATAATATCATATTTAGAAGAGACTTATAAACTTAGATTTTCCATATCTTTCCAAAATCATCAAAACCCAATTCTAAACCATTAGGAAGCTTTATCTAAAAGAGAGGAGTAAATTAAGTGAAGACATACCTTAATTTTATCAACAATTTGCACTCTTAATTACTGCAGATTCTTGTTCTTCTTTCTTCTTCTTCTTTCTCTCTTTCTCGGTTCTCTCTTTCTCTCTCTTTTTTCACCGTAAAACACACACACACAACAAAGAGAAATGAGAAAAATATCTCACTTCCACATATGTAAATGAGGTGGTGGTGGTGCATATTTCACCACTTAACCAAACAGCCCCTCTACTTTCATCATTTGGCAACTTCCACCCTCAAACTTATAAATTAAAATTAAAGATTACCCCTTAACTTATAACTCCGTAAAACAATTAACGTAACTTACTCGGGGATAAACTCTAAAATTAATCTATCAAATAGTTATACTCAAATTATTCAATAACCAAACGTAACACTTTAGATAGAAAAATTGAGATGTTACAATACTCCCCAACTTAAAAATGATTTCGTCCTCGAAATCAAAGCTAAGTAAATAAGTGAGGATATCTAATCTTCATATCCTCTTCCGACTCTAAAGTCACATTAGTGCCTCGATGATGTTTCAATTGTACCTTTAACATAACCACTTCCTTATTATTACGTAACTTTTTAACTGATCTCTCTAAGATCGCCTCCGGTTCTTCCACACAACGGCTCTTTTCATCCACTCT
Organism: Saussurea involucrata; assembly: GCA_033807775.1. Classification (NCBI taxonomy): domain Eukaryota; kingdom Viridiplantae; phylum Streptophyta; class Magnoliopsida; order Asterales; family Asteraceae; genus Saussurea; species Saussurea involucrata. The sequence continues at coordinate 178,909,034 of CM066321.1, forward strand.
TACGTCAGTAAGTGGAATCACATCATTCTCTTCGGCTAGACATTTCCGAAGATAACAAACATGAAAGGTATTGTGGATTCCTTCCAATTCAGGTGGAAGATTGTAACATCCTTAATTTTTTCAATAATATTATTTTAATGAGGATTGGGATCTATGTGTATTTTGGTTAAAACCTTGAATTATATTGTAAGTTTATAATTCATTGGGGTTAAAATATAAGAGATGAAAGTTGGAAGTTACTTTTGGAAATATTGGAACTTGGAGGTGTGTTTGGTAAATGGTGTAAAGTGCGTATGGATAAGGAACTGAGATAACAAATATCTCAGCACTTGTGGTTTGAGTCGGCAGAGGAAAGGAGAGAGAGAGAGAGAGAGAGAGAGAAAGCAAAGAGAAAAGAGAAAAGAGAAAGAAGAGAAGAAAAGCAAGATTTTGTCTTCAAAATTGGTAAGAATTTGCCATGGTTTCTGATTAAATCTGTTGTAGACGTATGGTGATAAACGAATTTGTTTATCGATTTGGTATTCAGAATCCTTAACATCAGATTGGAATCAGATTTGTGCAGCAAAGTGGGTTTTGCAAAATAAGGTGAGTTCATTTGTTATTTGCATAAATCAGTGTTTATATGTTAAATTAAACCTTGTCATAGCCGTATAAACTATTTGTGGACTGTATGGAATGGTCTGGAATAAGCTGAATCGAATAGACATCGAATTAGATCGAATTTTAGGCTGCAGACCGAAGTTTCCGGATAAAAGTCGTATCCGGGAACCCCTGTGAAGAATATTTCCGGACGTGCAGAGTATCCTGTAAGTTTCAATCTTCTTGTAAGTATCCGGATAGAATTAGTATCCGGATTGTCTTAGTCTACGGATGTTGTCCAGATTAGAAGGTATCTGGAAAGTATGGTTTACCCGGTGAGTTGTAGTTATCTGGAAAGTGTAATCGTCCGGATAGTTTAAGTCATCCGAAAACCCCTGTTGTCCGGACACTTTTGAGAAATTAAGAATTTTATGTTCTGATGATTTCTGGAAAGGTACTGATTAGGCATTGAAATACAATCCTAATAGCTGGAACATATTTACAGTTGAATGGTAGTATGTTAGGCTTAAAGACTGTGCTAGTTTGATACTAGGCAGGGGTGTAGTAAGTGTAATGGATCCATAGGCACTAATGGTTATGTACACGTGGAATAGATGAAGATTAGTCATTATTCTGATGTGTGTAAGAAATCATGGGATAAACGTAATTCCTGATTTCTAAGGAAAGAAAGAGATTGGCATGTGTATATTGTAATCTCTACTTCCTTTCTAAGAAATAGGCATGTGTATATTGTTATTTCTTAGATATGAACAGAAATGGGCATGTGTATATTGCGATTTCTGGAGAATGATATAAGTGGAAATGGGCATGTGTATATTGCAATTTCTGGAATATATATTTATATCACAAGTGGAAATGGGCATGTGTATATTGCGATTTCCGGATTAAGAGCACAATCTAGAATCAGTGAAGATTTGTAGTATGGCTCTGAGACATGATATGATGATGGAGTATGTGTCAGTCATATTCATGGACTTAGGTAAAATTGTGTTAACGGAAAAGAGTTACACGTATGGTAAGAAAAGGGTAATCAGGTTGGTTATAACGTGTTTACATTGATTTTGCAAATATTATTGTGGAAACGAATGTTCTCACTAGGCGTTGGCCTAATCGTTTCAATATAATGTTTTCTTACCAGGTACTAGCTCGGGAAAGTAAAAGGGATGTGGGACGAGCGTTTTGGAATAGCGGAAAAGTCAAGTAACAGAAGGAGATTTTGAAGGATTGCTTAGATAACTTAGTTAATCTGATTATAGTGGCATAATTAGATTAATAGGTTATTTGAAGAATTATGTACTTGTAAATGTACTCCTAGTGGTTAATTCACTTGCTATATATATGAAAGTTGAAGTTTATTTTATCATAACTTGTTGAAATTTAAGGTTCAAATTAGCCCGGATTTTGGGGTGTTACAATATGGTATTAGAGCAATAGTTTAAGCGAACTAAGTATGTTGAGGAGATACTTAGACTTAAGATGTGATGAATTAAGTTGTGATTCGTGAGAAATGGGTAGAAACAATAAGACGGGATAGTCTTAAGAGTTAACGGAAATACGTGAAATTAGTACTATAACGATGGTAACGAGGATCCTCATGTATGATATGTTCACAATTCCAATTAGCTACTGTTATTATGAATGTATTGTTATACAAGTATACTTGTTTCTAAATTGTTACAGTGACTAATGATCGGTAAAGTACGTTTCGTATGTCTATATTCGTATAACCATTTCTTATGGTTATCCCTTTGTGTTATAGCGGAACGAGGGTGAAAACGCCACCAAGGTCCTTCAAATTCTTTGGAGGACAGACCAGTAATGATTGAGGGTTGGAAGGACAACCTTGAACTGGCGGGACTCATGAAAGTCCGCCGAGGCAAACTTTAATAGGTGAATTGAAATGTGTAGAGATAGAATGTGAAATGATTGATCAAAACGGAAATAGTATGAAATGGTTGAGTAAGTGGGCCATGGAATGCAAGTATAGTAAGTGTTACAAAGCCGAGAGGGCGACCACTGGTCGGAAGTAGAGTGTCAATGATAAGTCGCGTGAGTAAAACGATTGACCTTGTTTGAGTGAGTAGCCTTCATTTGCGAATAGAGTTTTATGTATGGTGTCCTAGTGTGTGTTACATGAGTTTTTATGATTTCAAAACAAATGCATAAACAACAATTTTAGTCGAGGTTGAGTCAGCATGTGCAAGTGTGTATTTAAAGAAAAAGGCAATTCCATTTACAGCGCACAATGAAATTTTGATGTTTAGCAATTTGCAAAATACTTCGTATTTTACATGAAAAGTTGAATTGTAGCAAAAAGGTCAAGAAAGCGTTGGCCAGCAAAACTTTTATAACCAACACGAGTATTAACTTGATGATATCATATAAACGAATGTGAGAACCGACTAGCTTACTTCGTGTCGGTAATTTCTTTCAAACTTTTGTATTATGAAAAGATTTTCATTTAATATATATTACTGTCGTAATAATATCGTTTGGTTAAGAAAGATTAAGTTTTACGGAAAGTTGTATGCAAACGATTTTCGAGATCGTTGTGCAGTACATTGGAGTTATGAGAATGTTGGGGTCATTTGTACCCAAGTTGTTCCTTGTGTTGTTCTTTAAAATGAGAAAATGTGCGAAATGATTCATTTATCACGTTGTCATGCATGAAGGCTATGAACTCACTAGGTCATAGAGTATTACACTATAAGCTAAGAAAGAACTCCGAGAGTGAAGAGGTGTTGGATAAATCATGGGAGAGTGTTCGTAGTTTTGGAATTTGTGTTCAAGATGAGAGGTGATCAGTGGGAGAGTCGAAAGTGGACTTTAGTGTCGGATGTATGAGGGTCTGTACCCTTTGTTCGATGACTAGAAAAACAGTTGCCGAGGGACGATTGTGTCCGGAGGAAGGACTAGAAGTCGTCAAGGTGATGGAATAGTGTGGTGAGACAGAAAGGAAACATCCTTGACGTCAAATAAGAATTTATGGTGATCTTGTGATATTAACGTTGCACGAATAAATTGGAGATGAAGACGATGGGATGTGAATTAGATTATGATATGTTGGAAGGATTAGGTTCAGTTAGGGACCCTTGTTAAAGAATAGGTTAAGGAAGTATCGACATGTTGACTATTGACTTTGAAGTCGGCAGTTGTGTAAGGAGTATGAGGCCTTTTTGCCTGTCACTGGGTGCGGTCTGGGTGTGTCCCGCGTACGCCTGAGCGGGCAGGAATAAAACCGTGAGCGGTGTCGGTATGTTTATGCAGAGGGTATCCGTAAAGCGGATAATATCGTGTACGGTGGGCTGAGGATGTTACAACATTCAACCATATTTGGGGATTTTGAGTGATTGACGAATAAATAACGGGTGAAAGAAGTTTTGGTTAAATTATTTCATAAGTGAAAGCTATTGGTCAAAATACGCTTTTAGAGTTTATTGTGGTTGTGTAATAATTATGATGTGTTATGTGCTTAATTGCATTTTATTTAAATAAGTGTCGTTTTAAGTATTGGTCTTATGTGTGAGGACTGTTTGATGATCTTGTATTCTTAGTACCTTTGGGACTAATGAACTTTGGTGAGTAATATACCTTGTTAAGTATAAAAGAGTTGCATATACGTGTACATATAGATACACATATAATTTGACTTCATTGGGAGGATATAAATGAAGGGGTTGTGAGATTATTACGCCTAGGAGCGTGTGTTGCATGATGTGAGTTAGATGTATTTTAAATTGCTTGAATTGATGTTGATAAATGATCATTAGATCCTTTGAGTAGATGGTTCGGTTTTAGACTTGGTTGAGTCTTGAGGACATTCGCCCGGTTTAAATAAGCTCGACGGGGGCTTGGGGTTGGAATTATATGAATTGTATTATAATTGAAGTTTACATGATATGAATACATTGGTTATTTCTGAGGTCATGTATGAATATTAAGCCTGGAATCAGAAGATTAAAAGTTAAAGGACCACCGTGTAGGGGTGTTAGGATAGTGAAAGACTGTTGTTTTAGATAAAAATTGCTTATGGTGTGGGAGGTTATAAAGGATGAAGTATTAAGCACAAACAAAGTGAGTGTATAAACTATGTCGATCTGGGAGGGATTGTGCCCTGTCAATGTAATGGTTTGGAATCATAAAGAGTTAGCAAGAAACGAGTAAGTTGAAAATTAATTAGAAACCATGAGTGTGGTTCAACTAAAGTTGGGGAGGAATAAAATAGTGAAATAGACTCAACTAATCATGCGAGAGAACATGAAAGTACGTTTGAATTGTGTACAAATGACCATGAGAGACCTGGTCTGATGTGGGATGTTATGGGTGAAGAATGTATGAACGAGTAGTGGCATCAATTGCCAAGATAAGTGTGTCAACTAGTAGGTAAAGTGAAGTTAGAAAGAGGAAGCATCTGAGGAAAGTCTTTTCGGGGATTCCCGATGAAGAGTACTAAATAAAGTTGTTGGAGCATGTGGTTTGCGAGATGGCGTAGTGATATGGCTAATATCGGAATAGAATGGCGGAAAGGTAGTGGGTGTTTATCCAAAGCGAGTTTGGTTGTGTGAGTCGCTAAGTAAGTTTATGTTTTTGAATCATTGGAAGTTAACGAAGATGATGGATATGTTAGTCAAAATGTGATGTAATAGATGCAAAATCTTTAAGGAATATGAGTTGCTTCTTATGTGTGAAAGAATTGTCCGAGAAAGTATTAGTTGCAGATTAAAGAATGTGTAGTAACTTTGGACGGTATGTCGTTTCAAGATAACTTAGTTGAATGCCTTAAGTTAAAATTTTGGTACAACTGTTTGGTTATGTATAGTAATGAGAAATGTTATCGGTATGTGGAAAAGTTGGGAGAAAGAGACAAGTAATGTTTGGAGGGTAGTACTCCATGCTAACGTGGGAAGAAATGATAAAAAGGTCGGACCTAAGAATGTTGTTATACTACACGTTCAATGGAATTATCACCCTTGATATACAACACTTTAGTGTTTGGTTGCAATATGGTCGCGTAGTGCGATAGTGGTGTGAGGAAATGGTAGCACTTTGTACTGAAGAAACGTGTGAGTCATGGATGTAACAGAGGTTTGCCGTAATTATCGAAGTATTCAAAAGTGGTGAGTATGCTCAATTTAAGGTGAGTGTAGATTTTCAAGCAGTAGATGGTAATGTTATTTTGAGACCCGAAGATCGAGTTACGGTTAATGACGGTATGGTAGACCAAGAAATAGTCAGGTAAAGATTTGATGATGAACAGTTACTCTAAGGAGGTTTGCAAATCCAAGTTGGGGAGCAGATACTAATGAAAGAGGTAAGGTTCAGAAAATATGAAAAGATGAATTCTTGTTCTTTCTAGACTTTTAATTGTGATTAAGTATGTAAGACTTAAAGGGAAGAGATGTACAAAATATTTCATGTTGGTATGATGTGATTTCTTTTACTAAAGTAAGAGTGGATGAGAAGAGTTGTTGTGTGGAGAAACCAGAAGAAATTTTGATAAGTCAATTAAAAAGTTATGAAATGGTAAAGAAGTAGTTAGATGAAGATACAATGGAAATACCATATAGGTACTAATGTAACTTTAGAATCAGACGAGGATATGAAAGTTAGATATCCTCATTTGTTTACCTAACTTTGATTTCGGGGACGAAATCATTTTCAAGTTGGGGAGTATTGTAACATCCTGAATTTTTTCAATAATATTATTTTAATGAGGATTGGGATCTATGTGTATTTTGGTTAAAACCTTGAATTATATTGTAAGTTTATAATTCATTGGGGTTAAAATATAAGAGATGAAAGTTGGAAGTTACTTTTGGAAATATTGTAACTTGGAGGTGTGTTTGGTAAATGGTGTAAAGTGTGTATGGATAAGGAACTAAGATAACAAATATCTCAGCATTTGTGGTTTGAGTCGGCAGAGGAAAGGAGAGAGAGAGAGAGAGAGAGAGAGAGAAAACAAAGAGAAAAGAGAAAGAAGAGAAGAAAAGCAAGATTTTGTCTTCAAAATTGGTAAGAATTTGCCATGGTTTCTGATTAAATCTGTTGTAGACGTATGGTGATAAACGAATTTGTTTATCGATTTGGTTTTCAGAATCCTTAACATCAGATTGGAATCAGATTTGTGCAGCAAAGTGGGTTTTGCAAAATAAGGTGAGTTCATTTGTTATTTGAATAAATCAGTGTTTATATGTTAAATTAAACCTTGTCATAGCCGTATAAACTGTTTGTGGACTGTATGGAATGGTCTGGAATGAGCTGAATCGAATAGACATCGAATTAGATCGAATTTTAGGCTGCAAACCAAAGTTTCCGGATAAAAGTCGTAACCGGAAACCCCTGTGAAGAATGTTTCCGGACGTGCAGAGTATCCGGTAAGTTTCAATCTTCTTGTAAGTATCCGGATAGAATTAGTTACCGGATGGTATCCGGATTGTCTTAGTCTCCGGATGTTGTCCAGATTAGAAGGTATCCGGAAAGTATGGTTTACTCGGTGAGTTGTAGTTATCCGGAAAGTGTAATCGTCCGGATAGTTTAAGTCATCCGAAAACCCCTGTTGTCCGGACACTTTTGAGAAATTAAGAATTTTATGTTCTGATGATTTCTGGAAAGGTACTGATTGGGCATTGAAATACAATCCTAATAGCTGGAACATATTTACAGTTGAATGGTAGTATGTTAGGCTTAAAGACTGTGCTAGTTTGATACTAGGCAGGGGTGTAGTAAGTGTAATGGGTCCATAGGCACTAATGGTTATGTACACGTGGAATAGATGAAGATTAGTCATTATTCTGATGTGTGTAAGAAATCATGGGATAAACGTAATTCCTGATTTCTAAGGACAGAAAGAGATTGGCATGTGTATATTGTAATCTCTACTTCATTTCTAAGAAATAGGCATGTGTATATTGTTAATTCTTAGATATGAACAGAAATGGGCATGTGTATATTGCGATTTCTGGAGAATGATATAAGTGGAAATGGGCATGTGTATATTGCGATTTCCGGATTAAGAGCACAATCTAGAATCAGTGAAGATTCGTAGTATGGCTCTGAGACATGATATGATGATGGAGTGTGTGTCAGTCATATTCATGGACTTAGGTAAAATTGTGTTAACGGAAAAGAGTTACACGTATGGTAAGAAAAGGGTAATCAGGTTGGTTATAACGTGTTTACATTGATTTTGCAAATATTATTGTGGAAACGAATGTTCTCACTAGGCGTTGGCCTAATCGTTTCAATATAATGTTTTCTTACCAGGTACTAGCTCGGGAAAGTAAAATGGATGTGGGACGAGCGTTTTGGAATAGCGGAAAAGTCAATTAACAGAAGGAGATTTTGAAGGATTGCTTAGATAACTTAGTTAATCTGATTATAGTGGCATAATTAGATTAATATGTTATTTGAAGAATTCTGTACTTGTATATGTACTCCTAGTGGTTAATTCAATTGCTATATATATGAAAGTTGAAGTTTATTTTATCATAACTTGTTGAAATTTAAGGTTCAAATTAGCCTGGATTTTGAGGCGTTACAAAGATCCAACTGATATGCTTGTAATCCAACTCTTTTAGTAATGATGAAAAGTCCTAGAAAATGAGGACTCAACTTTCCACGTTTACCAAACCTTATCACACCTTTCCATGGGGATACTTTAAGCATCACGCGCTCCCCAACTTGGAATTCTTTTGGTCTTCTTTTCGGATCAGCATAACTCTTTTGTCGATCTTGAGCTGTCTTCATACGCTTCCGAATCTCTTTTACTTTATCAGCCGTTTGTTGCACAAGTTCAGGACCAGCAAATTGCTTTTCTCCAGCTTCTAACCAACACACCGGAGTTCTACATTTCCGTCCATACAAAGCTTTGAAAGGTGATCTTCCAATACTGGAATGATAACTATTGTTATACGCAAATTCTACAAACTGTAGATGTGTATCCCAGTTACCTCCAAAATCTAATACACACGACATGAGCATATCCTCCAAAGTTTGAATGGTTCTTTCACTTTGCCCATCCGTTTGTGGATGATAAGCAGTGCTCAAATTAACCCTTGTACCCAGATCTTCTTGTAGTGACTGCCAAAACCTCGAGGTAAACCGACTATCACGATCCGACACTATAGACACCGGTATACCATGCCTTGACACCACTTCATCAATATAAAGCTTTGCCAATTTATCTATTGGTGATGCTTCTTTCATTGCCAGAAAGTGAGCACTCTTGGTTAGTTCATCCACGATTACCCATATAGTATCGTTACCCTTTTGTGTTCTCGGTAACTTTGTCACAAAGTCCATGGTAATCTTCTCCCACTTCCATTCTGGAATCCCTAAGGATTGAAAACTTCCGTAAGGCTTTTGATGTTCCGCTTTTACTAACGAACATGTCGCACACTTTTCTACTATTCGTGCTACATCTACTTTCATAGCTGGCCACCAATAGTGTAACTTCAAATCCCTATACATCTTAGTACTTCCAGGATGTATAGAATATTTAGATTTGTGGGCGTCTTCGAGAATCAACTCTCGATTTCCTCCCACTTTTGGCACCCAAACACGGCCTTGGAACAGCTTGACTCCACGGCTTTCTTCAGTCAGTTGAAGATGTTGTTTGCCCATTACTTCATCTTTCATATTTTCTTCTAATAACGCTTCCGCTTGTGCCTCTTTTATCCTTTCAATTAAACTTGATGTTACATAAATTCTGGCGTTGGTCGTTTTCAAACACCCACTATATTCTTTTCTACTTAAAGCATCAGCAACAACATTTGCTTTACCGGGATGGTAATGCAATTCATAATCATAATCTTTAAGTAGTTCTAACCAGCGCCGTTGCCTCATGTTCAACTCTTTCTGATCAAAGACATGTTTCAAGCTATTATGATCAGTATAAAGAGTACACTTCGTTCCATACAGATAATGTCGCCACAGCTTCAATGCAAACACGACCGCTGCTAATTCCAAATTGTGGGTAGGGTAATTTTTCTCATGTTCTTTGAGTTGTCTTGATGCTTAAGCAATCACCTTGCCTCGTTGCATCAATACACACCCCAAACCCATCTTCGATGCGTCACTATACACGACTAGATCTTCCGTTCCATCCGGTAGTGCAAGAATAGGAGCTTCACACAACTTCTGTCGTAAAGTTCTGAAAGCCGACTCTTGTTTTTCAGTCCAAACAAATTTCACATTTTTCCGTGTCAACATGGTCAAAGCAGAAGCAATCTTTGAAAAGTCTTTAATAAACCTCCGGTAGTAACCTGCTAAACCCAAGAAACTTCTTATTTCATATACACTCTTCGGTGTCTCCCAGTTTGTCATTGCTTCTATCTTTGCTGGATCTACTTTGACTCCTTCTGAAGTAATCACGTGCCCTAGAAATTGTACTTTTAACCAGAATTCACATTTTGAGAATTTTGCGTACAATTTCTCTCTTCTCAACACCTCTAAGACTTCACGAAGATGGCGATCATGATCTACTTCATTCTTCGAATAAACAAGGATGTCATCAATGAATACAATGACAGACTTATCTAAAAATGGTCGACATACTATGTTCATCAGATCCATGAAAACAGCTGGAGCGTTTGTCAACCCAAATGGCATTACAAGGAATTCATAATGTCCATACCTCGTTCTGAACGCCGTTTTAGGAATATCTTCTTCTCTTACTCGAACTTGATGGTATCCTGACCTCAGATCAATCTTTGAAAAGCATCCCGCACCTTGGAGTTGATCAAACAGATCATCAATCCTTGGAAGCGGATACTTGTTCTTAATAGTCACCTTATTCAGCTCCCAGTAATCAATGCACATCCTCATAGTGCCATCCTTTTTCTTAACAAACAATACCGAAGCTCCCCAAGTGAAGAACTTGGTCTTACAAAACCCTTGTCCAACAGCTCCTGTAGCTGGGTCATCATCTCTTTCATTTCGGCAGGCGCTAAGCGATACGGTGCACGCGCTATTGGTGCCGATCCAAGGATAAGATCAATACGAAACTCTACTTGTCGTTAGACGGTAGACCTGGAAGATCATCGGGAAATACGTCCGGGAATTCACGTACTACCTTGATATCTTCCACTTGTTTCTTTTCTGACTTCACATCTAGGACATAAGCTAGATAGGATGAACATCCTTTCATCAAACATTTACGCGCTTTTGAAACAGAAATTAACGGAACTTCCCCTTTTCGCTTTTCTCCAAAGATGAGTACATCATCCTTATCAGCCATCGGAATCCGAATTAATTTCTTTGCACGATGTATTTCTGCCTGGTTGATTGTCAACCAGTCTATACCCACGATTACATCAAACCCTCCAATTTCCATCAACAACAAGTCGATCGGAAATTTCGTTTCTCCTACCAAAATAAAACAACCTTCAAGTATTTCGCGAACCAAGACTTGACCCCCGTTAGCTATCTCGACTACTAAGGCATCTTCCAAGGTAGTGACAGGCATAGCTAACTTGTGATAGAACGACTTGGACACAAACGACAAATTTGCACCACAGTCAAATAAAATGCGCGCGGGAATGGAATTAACGAGAAATGTACCCGAAACGACGTCTTTCAACTCTTTGGCTTCGTCAGCTGTCATATGAAATGCCCGACTCGTTGGCTTAGGAACATTTGATTTCTTGCTTTGGTCTCCACCCTTTTTAAGCTTTGGGCAATCCCGACGGAAATGACCGGGTTGTTTGGACTCATAGCACGTTGATCCTTGGACAGGACAATTATTCAAGGTATGTCCACTTTTACCACACTTATAACATTCCAGCGTTGTCACCCAACACGGACCAAAGTGCTTACTCCGACACTTCGGGCACCAGTTCGGCTCCCGACGAGATTCATAACGAACATTTTTGCCACATGCTTTTGATTTCTGAGAAGACTCTGACCGGCCTTCCCATTTTCGTTTTTCTCCCACTTGCGTCTTTTCTTCTTTGTCTTTAGTATAGACCTCTTCCATAACTTTGGCTTCTTCAATTGTTTCTCTCAACGTTGAAGCTTTAGCATTTCGCACCCAGGACATCATGTCCTCTGGCAAGCCTTTTAAATAAGCTTTAATTTTTTCCTTTTCAGTCGGAGCCACATGCCCCACTAAGTTCAGCTTCTCCATGAAGGTATCGGTGTACTTCCGAACAGTTGACGTATCTTTCTTAAGAGTCCAAAACTCTTCTTCAATTCTATCTATTTCGTTTTCGTTGCAATATTTTCCAAAATCTTTTTTTTGAACGACTCTCATGTCATAGCCGCTAAGACTGGAGCCGTCACAGTAGACGTCACTATATTCCACCAAGTCAACGCATTACCTCGTAACATTTGAGACCCAAATCTGACCTTTGATTTCTCATCACATTCACAAGCTCGAAAAGCTTGCTCCATTTCCTGAGCCAATTCATGCATGCCACTGGATTGTCTGCTCCGGTAAACTCTGGCGGTTTACAGCTTAGAAACGTTTTATATGAACAGACTCTTTCCACCCTCCTGTTTACATCTGTCACAGGATTACGAATTTGATTTATTACCCCAGTATCAGCCTCCGTTCGTCGTAATTCAGAACTTCGATCATTCAACGCTTTCATAAATATTTCTGTTTGTTGTGCCATTGCTGTATTCATCATTCGCATCATGTTCTCCATCATACGAGACTCCACTGTAGACTCTGTTGTCGCCGGGTTAGAAGTACCAGTACTCGTTCTGTGCGTTTGACTTTCCAGTCCACCTATTAGAGGTGGCCTCGACGGACTTTCTTGGGTTCCGCCCGTTCCAGGTTGTCCCTCCAAACCCCAATCAGTTACTGGCCTGTCTTTCAAAGAATTAGAGGACCTTGGTGGTGTATTCACCATCGTTATGATATAACATAAAGAAATAACCATAAGAAATGGTTACATACCCAAACACAAGAAACGTACTTTAACGTTCATCAGTTACTATAACAATTTAGAAACAAGAATGCTTATGTAACAATATATCCATAATGACAGTAGCTAATTGAAATTGAGAACATACTATACAAGAGAATTCTCGTTACCATTGTTACAGTACTTAATTTCACGTATTTCCGTCGACCCTAAGACTATCCCGTCTTAGTACTTCTACCCAAATCTCACGAATCATAACTTAATTCATCTCATCTTAAGTCTAGGTATCTGACTAGCATACCTAGTTCACTTAAACTAATGCTCTGAAACCATATGGTAACACCCTAAAATCAGGGTAAATTTAAACCTTAATTTGTAACAAGACTAAACATAAAATCTTCTAAACTTTATACACAAGCAGAGTTTTAACTATGAGGGTCATATTTACAAATACTGAATTCTACAAATAACCTATTAATCTAATCATGTCTCTATAATCATATTAACTAGGTTATCTAAGCAATCCATCAAAAAACCTCATTGTTAATTAACTTCTCCGCTATCTCAAAAGCTCTCGTTCCTCATCCCTTTATTTCCCAAAGCTAGTACCTGGTAAGAAAATATAATTTGAAACGATTAGGCTAACGCCTAGTGAGAACATTCAGTTTCAAAATAATACTTTTTAAAATTAATGTAAACAAGGCTTAACAAACCTGGTTTACTTTTTTCTTACCATATGTATCAACATCTCACGATGATGGGGTTTAACCCGATTCCATGAATATGACCAACACCAAGTTAGTCATGATAACATGTTCAAGAGCCCACTACGAATCTCCACGGATTCTAGATTAATGCTCATATCCAAGAAATCACAATTAGACATGTTAATTTCTTGGAAAGGAAGTAGATATTACAATTAAGCCATGCCTATCTCTTTCCTTCCTTAGAAATCGGGAATTACAATTAGTCCACGCCTATCCCATGATTTCTCATCAATGTGAAATAGGAATTACGATTAATCCACGCCTATTCCTCATTTCACCTAAACGGGAATTACGATTAGTCCACGCCTATTCCACGTTTATCACACATACTGGAATTACGATTAATCCACGCCTATTCAATGTGTTCATAAAAACTAGTGCCTATGGATCCATTACACTTATTTGTACTCGTGCAGGTTATTGCTTAATATAAATCATTTTCAAATAACGTTAATGAAGTTAAGCAAAACTATTTATTTCAAGATAACCAATTTTACTTCGTATCACAACTTATTCAGAAAACATTCATTGAAAAATATACATTACCATAAATTGAAATACATTTATAAAACAAAGGTAAGGTAAGAATGAACTCACCTGATAGCAGTAGCGTTACTCTTACTTTACTTCTTAACCGTTGTAAAAAATTCTGTCTCCAAACTTCACAAAGTCTGAAATACCCAAATACATATTGTACTTGTATCAATTTACTAATTAGGACTCTTAAAATCCTAAATAATCAAAATCCTCGACGCTTATCGCAACCCACTAATTACGATAACACTTGTCGCAACCTACTACTTGCGACACAATACTTATCGCAACCCATTGTTGCGATATCCCCCTCTTATCGCAACCCACTGTTGCGACATACATCTTATCACAACCAACTGTTGCGATATACAACTTATCGCAACCAACTGTTGCGATACAACAATCTTGTCGCAACCAACTGTTGCGACATTCATCCTTATCGCAATTATCATCTTTATCGCGACTAACTGCGTTCATCTTTGTCTCAACTAACTGTAAACGTAATTAAGTCCAAATTGATACTTTTAAGCTATGCATGCACCTATAAATTTGTAGATATGCATAATATCATATTTTGTAGATTTTCCATATCTTTCCAAAATCATCAAAACCCAATTCTAAACCATTAGGAAGCTTTATCTAAAAGAGATGAGTAAATTAAGTGAAGACATACCTTAATTTTATCAACAATTTGCACTCTTAATTACTGCAGATTCTTGTTCTTCTTTCTTCTTCTTCTTTCTTCTTCTTCTTTCTCTCTTTCTCGATTCTCTCTTTCTCTCTCTTTTTTCACCGTAAAACACACACACACAACAAAGAGAAATGAGAAAAATATCTCACTTCCACATATGTAAATGAGGTGGTGGTGGTGGTGGTGCATATTTCACCACTTAACCAAACAGCCCCTCTACTTTCATCATTTGGCAACTTCCACCCTCAAACTTATAAATTAAAATTAAAGTTTACCCCTTAACTTATAACTCCGTAAAACAATTAACGTAACTTACTCGGGGATAAACTCTAAAATTAATCTATCAAACAATTATACTCAAAATATTCAATAACCAAACGTAACACTTTAGATAGAAAAATCGAGATGTTACATTAGCCCCGTTGAATATCAACTACGCGTTCGAAGCATGCTTTTTCTTCAAGACTTCAGCCTCTTGCTTCGTAGCCAAAGCCCATTCTTCATTTGTTCAGACATCAATATTTGCATAATTAAAACCTGTGTATATTTCATCAAAATCTTTAACCCTAAAAATCATGCTAAAAGCTTCAAATCAAAATCAAATCCAACCATTTATCAACAAACACAAACTAAGATAAAACACATAATAGAAATCGATGTGGTAACCCCTTCTTCATGATCCGACTGATATTTGCAATCGGCAAGAACTTGTCCTGCTCCCGAACGTTGGACGACTTCGAGCTCAGATCCCCGCTCTCATGGCTCCTACCATGTGCTCGACGGCGAGATGAGAGGTGTCGGAGGCAGAGGAGGGAGGCGTGGCCATAATCTTTTCTCTTAGGGTTTTTTAGTTTTGGGGGCATGGGTATTGGTTTAAAAATAGAAGAGGGAAAATAGAGGGCAAGAGGGGGGAACCGGAAAATAAAGGAGGGAAATTTTGGAAAAAATTTGGAAAAATCTAAATTTTTTGAAAAAATTAAAGATCATATAAATATATAAATATATGCATTTATTAATCTTGTATTAATAGTTTAAATAATAGATATATTATTCTAAATAATAACATGTATGTTAAAGTCCAATGAATTAGTGAGCCATGATATAAAAATATCTTTTATCTTAAATCCATAGATTTTATTATTATTATTATATGTTACCAATAAAGCTACTATTTAAAGTTAATAAAATTGATTAAAATCCAATAAGTCTATTGCCTAAAGAACCGAATAAAACTCAATAAAATCGATTAAGGCTCAATAGAATCCAAAAAAACTGACTAAGAACTATTATAATTGAATAAGACTTTTTGGTTGGTTGGTTTTCCATTAAGTCTTGTATGAATAAAGTTATCTGTATGAATTAATATGTCTGTATAGATTGGAAAGGTTTTTGTTTGGGACGGTGTTTTCATATATGGAAGGACCGTGTTTTTTAATTGGGAGAGACTGGTTTGGACAAAACTTGGCTTTCTGCATAAAGCTTTCTTCTAATAACTTAATAAATAAGTCGCTTTCTATATCATTAAGTCACTACCAAACAGTCATGTATAGCTGACTGAATAAGCTATGGGTCACATTAAGCTCATTAAGCTGCTAACAAACATGCCCTTTATGACTTATTAACCAATACCACTTACTATGCGTTAGTATGCACATATGTACTACATATATGCATGTGGTGTGTATTGGATTCAATAAGACTAGTAGGACTTGTTAAGGCCGATTAACAACAAAAGTGACTTATTACGTGATTGTATACATGTATTGGGATAAGTCATAAAATATATTGTTTGGGCTATAATGGTTCTTAGTAGGCTTTAGTGGTTCTTAATAGACTATAGTGGGCCTTAGTGATCTTATAGAGTCCAATACACACCACATGCATAGATGCAGTACACACATACAAATACATGTAATAAGCCACCATTTGTATTTTTAGGCCTTAATAAGAGATGGATTGTCTTATTGGGCTATAATGGTTCTTAATAGGCTTTAGTGGTTCTTAATATGCTACAATAAGCCTATTAAGAACCATTATAGGCCAATAAGACACTCCTTGTCTTATTAAGGCCCAAAAATATCGATGGTGGCTTATTACGTGTGTTTGTATGCATGTGGTATGTATTGGGCTCTATAAGATCCCTAAGGCCGACCATAGTCTATTAAGAACCACTAAATCCTATTAAGAACCATTATAGGCCAACAATACCTTTTTATGACTTATCAAGGCCCAATAACACTAATGGTGACTTATTACGTGTTTGTATCCAGGTCGGTACTCATATATGCATGTAGTGTATATTGCATTCGATAAGACCACTAAGACCCACTATAGCCTATTAAGAATCACCAAAATCTTATTAAGAACCATTATAGGCCAATAAGACACTCCTTGTCTTATTAAGGCCCAAAAATACCAATGGTAGCTGATTACGTGTGTTCGTATGCATGTGGTATGTATTGGGATCTATAAGGTCACTAAGGCCCACTATAGTACATTAAGAACCACTAAATCCTATTAAGAACCATTATAGGCTAACAATACCTTTTGACTTATCAAGGCCCAATAGCACTAATGGTTACTTATTAAGTGTTTGTATCCAAGTCAGTACTCATATATACATGTGGTGTATATTGCATTCGATAAGACCACTAAGACCCACTATAGCCTATTAAGAATCACCAAAAGCTTATTAAGAACCATTATAGCTCAATATGACACTCCATGTCTTCCATTTAGACATCATTCATTCCACCGATTGATGGATCCCTTGATCGTTCTAATAAATTCATGCATAAAGAAACAAACAAATAAAATCCAAGAAACCGTTATCTTGTAATTAATAAGAAAAATATTGTTTGTATTGACTCAAATAACACGTATATACATCATATGCGATTTCCAAATATCACACATTAGCTATATATACATATAACCCATATATATATGGGAAAAAAAGAAAAAAAAAACTCAATCCCTCACTAATTAGCGACGGATTACAGTAGTCCCTCGCTAATCCCACGCTAATCCGTCGCTAATTAGTGAGGGATTAGCGAGGGATTGGGGTTGTGATTAATCTCTCATTAATCCCTCGCTAATTCGTCGCTAATTAGCGAGGGATTGACCACTAACCCAATCTCTCGCTAATCCCTCACTAATTAGCGAGGGATTAATGAGAGATTAATCACAAACCCAATCCCTCGCTAATCCGTTGCTAATTAGTGAGGGATTAGCGAGGGATTGGGGTTGTGATTAATATCTCATTAATCCCTCGCTAATCCCTCGCTAATTAGTGAGGGATTGGGTTAGTGGTCAATCCCTCGCTAATTAGTGAGGGATTGTTTCCCTCGCTAATTTTCGTCATTGATGCCCAGTTTTCTTGTAGTGATATATATATATATATATGTATGTATATATATATAGAGAGAGAGAGAGAGGGAGGTTCAAGGGAAAACCTCAAAAACGGAAAACTGAAGAACACCTTAGGGGTCCTTCATCTGGACGGTATGCATTTGTGCATACAGGTAAATTAAGTTGACTTTTTGGTTTTTATGCACAAGTGCATTATGCATGTTACAAATTACCTGTATGTACAAGTGCATACCGTCCAGATGAAGTCCCCTAGGGTGTTCTTCAGTTTTCCGTTTTTTTTAGGTTTTCCCTTGAATCCTATATTGGTTATTTTACAAACCAGTGAAATCTAACAAACCGTACAAACCACGTTCAACCAATCATATTTTTTCATTTTCTTCATTTTTTCTTTATTATGGGGTTTGATTAGTCAATAATACATGAAACAACTTCATCAAGAATATATGAAGATCGATTAATCAACAACATATGAAACAAATTTCATCAAAGTGAGAAATACATGAAACAATTTCATTGTTACATAGAAACAAAAATATATGAAACAATTTCATCAAAAAATGAATTGTATGAAACAATTTCATCATATGAAACAATTCATTCAATTAAACATTGAAAATAAGAGTTTTTACGGTTTGTTAGATTTCACTGGTTTGTAAAATAGTCTTGGCCGAACCCTATATATATATATATATATAGAGAGAGAGAGAGAGAGAGATGGGTGGGTTCAAACGAGAACGCTAACTATTTACGAGAACACGAGAACGGCCGTCCATGTACAAAATCACATGTGATTCACGTACAAAATCACATGTGATTTTACACTACCTGGAAATTTGGACCTGAATCACATGTGATTTTGTACAAAATCCAGCTAGTGTAAAATCACATGTGATTTTGTACAAATCACGTACAAAATCCAGGTAGTGTAAAATCACATGTGATTTTGTACGTGAATCACATGTGATTTTGTACATATGCGGCCGTTCTCGTGTTCTCGTAAATAGTTAGTGCTCTCGTTTGAACCTTTCTTTCTCTCTCTCTCTCTCTCTCTCTCTATATATATATATATATATATAGAGAGAGAGAGAGAGAGAGAGGAAGGTTCAAACGAGGAGCGTACCTATTTACGAGAACGCGAGGAGCGCCTGCCATGTACTGGATCACATGTGATCCACAACTGCGAAAAATTCGGATAGCGGGCGACCTGGGTCGCGACCTGGTTCGCGAGTCGGCCAAGTCACCCGGATCACACATGATTTTAGTTGTGAATCACATGTGATCCACTACATGGGCGCAAGCCCCCCCCCCCCCCCCCCCCCCCCGATCAGTTGTGAATCACATGTGATTAGCAGTAGTGAATCACATGTGATTCAGTACATGGGCGGTGCTCCTCGCGTTTTCTTAAATTGGTACGCTTCTCGTTTGAACCCGCCTCTATATATATATATACCAAATAAAAACAAATAATATACCAATATTCCTTCCATGTTGAAGATGTGTGGGCGTTCCATGCCCTTGCCGACACACAACACTACATGCATCATCACCATTGGAGTCAAAGGCTCCATGCCTACGCCAAGGGTTGTTAAAAAATGTAGTCGTCCCCAATCTTTAAAATAGAATTGGAATTTATTAAAAGTTAAAATAATAAAATAAATTTAATTTTAAATAAATAAATAAAAGATTAATTATGTTAATTGTATATATTAATTGAGTTTCAGTTGTGTCTAATAAAATTCTGTCAAAAACAAAATATTTATGCCAACACATTTTATTAGTCAACCTAGTGCTTATAATATATTTCTAAATATAATTTATTAAATAATTATTAATTCGTATATATTTAAAAATATATTAATATGCTTTTCTATATAAACTAAATTTTTAGTTCGGCTTTAAATTTTAAAAAAATGAAGTGACAACCTCATTTTTCCCCTTAAATAAACATTACTCAAAATAAGCTATTTGGTATTTTTTTTTTGTTTAACAACAAATTAGGTTTTAAACAAGCTTTTAAATCTCAGGGTTTGATTAGCATTAACAAATTAGGAAATCTGCTTGCTTATTAGAGTAATAAGTCACAAGCTCCCCTTACTAAGTACTAACGGCATCTTCAATGTATTTCTCTATTTTACTCTTTATTATAGAGAGTAAAATAGAGAATGTGTTATATATTCTCCAATGTATTACTTTATTTTCTACTCTAAAAGCGAATATTTTATTTATATTCTCTTTTATTTTGATTACATATATTTTCAATAATACCCTTATATTTATTAACTTTATAAATTGCATCCTTATATTTTTTATTTTCACAATACCCTTGTATTTATTAACTTTATCATATTATTTTAACGATGTTATAATTCATATTTAATTCCAGATTAAATTACCAAAAACCAAATTTCATTAAATAAAAATGTTACATTTTCAACACACATCTAAAACTAAAATACATAAGCATTTAATCGGAATTAGAAAATCTTTCCCATAAATGATCAACTAATGCATCCTGAAGTACAAAGTGAGTTTCTTTATCCTTAATTTGTCTATATCGAGCAATATATTGTTGGAATGCATCATTATCATTTGTCATCAATGTTATTAAAAAACCGTTTTCCGCTTACGTATGCTTTTATTACGGTCGTCGTTATGTACTTTTATCTATATCATTTGTAATGTTTTTATGTTAAAATATGTGTTAATGGTGTGTTTTAATTAAATATGTTATGTTGTAAATTGTTAAAGTTTATTAGTTTTTAAAATTAGTTAGATAAATTTAAATTGAATTTAAAACTTAAAGATAAATATAATGTTAGTTTATTAAAATTGGTATTAGACAACAAATAAAATAAAAATATAAGAATCTAAAAAATTGAAGGGTCATTTTGTAATTATCAAAAAGTTAGACAAAAATAGAGAGTATGAATAGTAACTCTCTATATATAGAGAGTTACTATTCATTTCCCTATTTTAGAGAGTAAAATAGAGAGTTCATTGGAGATGATTTAGTGAGTAAAATAGAGATAGAGAGTTCATTGAAGATGGTCGAAACTTTGATTGTAAGAACTCATGGTATAGGTGTAAGGTGTATTGGGTTTATGGTGGCTTAGTGGTTCGTATTGGGCTATAGTGGGTCTTAATTGTTTATTGAACCGAATACACACTACATGCATATATGTAGTACATATTTGCATATAAACATATAATAAGTCACATATTGTGTTATATTGGGCCTTAATAAGTTATAAAAGGTCATATTGGACTATAATGGTGGCTTAGTGGTTCGTATTGTGGTAATTGGTATAATGGTTCTTAGTTGTCTTATCTGTAACAACCCAAACCAAAATAAAGCATAGCATTCATAATAATATAAACATCCCAAAATCTGTCTCAAAATTTCCCTTACAAGTGTCATCCAAAACTAGATTGGCGGAAACAATCCTATTCACAATTCAGAATATCAAAAAGTCTATAAGTAAAGTAAACTCTATCTCTAGAAGCATCCGTACTCTAAGCCTGCTCCTTTCCCTTCCCGGAGCATCCTACGACCTGCTTACCTGAAAATGTTTAGTTTGGAAAATGCGAGTGTTAGACCATGAGGTCTAGTGAGCTCCCTCAACAGTTTGATAACATGCATATAAAACAATTTGTAATCTTTTAAATATAGCATCTTTAAACAAAACTTTCAGATAACTCAACTCATGTAAATGGCAGACTGAAGTCACTCGGGAGTGACAACGTGTCAGTCTCACACAGCCTTACTAGGTCACTCCTCCCATGGCATAAACAGGACACACACCCCGGTATGAGCACTGGCGGGCCACACCCCCGACTTATCCGATTTACATCTAATCACAATGTATGCATACATCTCAAATAAACTTTCATACAATCAAAAATCATGCGATAAAACATGGCATTTCTTCTCATTTACTTACCTTCAAAAAACACGTTTTAAAACACGTATTTTTTGTTAGAAAAACTCACCTGATGCTCTTAACCGTTCTCCTTTCTCTACTTCTGACCTCCAAATGGGATACCTGAGTAAGGGAGGGAAGAAAATAAGCTAACCAGATGCTAGCTACTGGATACCCTACTTCCCGGATGTCAACTGGCCGGATGCCAACTTCCCGGTCGACACTGCTATCTAGACGACCAAACTTACCGGGCACTACCCGGATTCTACCCGGACGACCAAGCTATCCGGACGCCACCTATCCGGACAACCCCCTTATCCGGACAATCATCCCATCCGGGTTCCTTTCCGGACACTTTGTCCGGGTACCTGCAGAAACTTTCCGGACGACGAGGTCTGTGACATTAATGGAATCGAAAATTGCTAACAACTCTTAATCAAAACGGTTCGTGCTAGAAACAACATTATCAACTTACTTAGTTCTTTCCTTACCAATTCTTTGCTACTTAACACAATTATGATTGTCTAATTCCTTCTAAAGCATCTTTTTCAACTCTTAAACAAAAACCCTCAACAATCCAATCAAACCTACTCTAACAGTGAAGATCAGATGCAAGAATAGAAATCAGAGATTACCTGGAATCTCTTGATGAGGAGTTCTTCTTCCAATTGTAGATTGATGATGCTTTCTCTTTAAATTTTGCAATTGAAATAAATTCTTCTTCCTCTACACTCTCTCTAAGCCGCCAATAATTAACAAATGATGAGTTCCTAGGGTTTTGAGCCCAAATGAGGGTTTTTATACCCTCCTCTCATAATTTCAAAACAACCCCTATACTTAAAATTATGCAACTTTCTCCACAAAGCTTATTTTGTTCAATTAAAGATCTAGGTTATTACAACACTCCCCCCCTCAAAAGAATTCCGTCCCCGAAATTCCATTGTCGAAAAGATGAGGGTACTTGGACCTTATATCCGCTTCTACTTCCTAAGTTGCCTCTTTTCCCTTTATGAAACTGCTACTGAACCTTTACTAATCCGATCTCCCGGTTCCTCGATTTTCGTACCTTACTATCTATGATTTCTACTGGTTCGTCTACGTAAGTCAACTTCTCATTAACGCTGATATCCTCCAAAGGAATAGCCACATCTGCTTCTGCCAAACACTTCTTTAAGTTCGATACATGAAACGTTGGATGAACTCCCTTTCCTCTGGCAAGTCTAACTTGTATGCTATTGCTCCAACCCGCTCAATAATGACGAAAGGCCCTACATATCTCGGCCTCAACTTCCTTTTCTTCCCGAAACGTACTACTCCCTTCCAAGGCGAGACCTTCAGCATTACTTTGTCACCCACCTGAAATTCGATAGGCTTCCTTCTTTTGTTTGCGTACTTTCTTTGCCGATCTTGCACGATCCTCATTTTCTCACGAATTAGGTCTATCTTATCTGCCGTTTGTTGCATAATTTCTGGACCTGCTAACTATCTTTCTCCCACTTCGTTCCAACACAACGACGTCCGACACTTCCGTCCGTACAAGGCTTCGAACGATGTCGCTTGAATGCTCGTGTGGTAACTGTTGTTATACGAGAACTCTATCAAGGGTAGGTGTACTTCCCAAGAGCCCTTAAAATCAATTACACAGGCTCGGAGCATATCCTCTAACGTCTGAATAGTCCTTTCTCTCTGGCCATCCGTTTGGGGATGATAAGCTGTACTCAACTTCAATCGCGAACCCAACTCTCGTTGGAGACTTCTCCAAAATGACGATGTAAACCGGCTATCTCGATCGGATACATTAGATCGCGGCACCCCGTGCCTTGATACGATCTCATTAATGTACAACCGAGCTAACTTCTCCAATGGATCCGACTCCCTGATCGGTAGAAAATGCGCGGACTTGGTGAGACTATCCACAATCACCCAAATCGCATAGTTACCCTTCGGAGTCCTTGGTAGCTTCGTAACGAAATCCATAGTGATGTTATTCCACTTCCACACTGGTATCTCTGTAGACTGGAGTTCTCCATACGGTCGTTGATGTTCTGCTTTAACTTTCAAACCCGTCACACATCGCTCCACAAAGTGAGCGATGTCATTCTTCATTCCTGGCCACCAATAAAACTGTCTTAGGTCTCGATACATCTTATTCATCCCCGGGTGCATAGAATATCGCGACTTATGCGCCTCTTCCAGAATGCTTACTCTCAAGATCCCCAACTTGGGAACCCACACCCGGTCCTTCATGCACTTTAACCCGCCGCTATTGACACTGAGCAAAGATGTAACCCCAACGATCCTTTCACCCTTCAGATTCTCTTCTAACAATGCCTCCTCTTGAGACTTCTTGACCTCATCCAGGAGACTCAAAGTCGCCTCGACCCTGAAGGCCACCACTTTGGTCGATTCTCCTCGCTCTTTCCGACTCAACGCGTCCGCTACTACATTTGCCTTACCCGGGTGGTAAAGGATCTCGCAGTCGTAGTCGTTCAATAACTCCATCCATCTTCTCTGTCTCATGTTCAATTCCTTTAGATAAAAAGGTGCTTAAGACTCTTATGATCGGTGTAGATTTGACACTTCACTCCATACAACTAGTGTTGCCTTATCTTTAAAGCGAACACCACCGCCGCTAGTTCCATCTCGTGAGTAGGGTAGTTCTTCTCGTGATCTTTCAACTGTCGAGATGCGTACGCAATTACCTTTCCATTCTGCATCAGCATGCACCCTAACCCCAGCTTAGAAGCATCACTGTAGATTACAAAACCTTCTGATCCATCTGGTAACGACAAAATTGGAGCACTGCTCAGACTCTCCTTCAAAATCTCAAATGCGGCCTCTTGAGCTTTGGTCCAAACGAACTTGACGTTCTTTCTCGTCAATGCCGTCAACGGTGTGGCTATGCGAGAGAAGTCCTGGATGAACTTCCTATAATAGCCCGCTAACCCAAGAAAACTTCTCACTTCCGATGGCGACTTTGGTGACTCCCAATCTTTAATGGCTTCGATCTTAGCGGGGTCTACTTTGATACCGTCCGCCGACACCACGTGACCCAGAAATTGAACTTCCCTTAACCAGAACACACACTTTGAGAACTTTGCGTACAACTTCTCGCATTTCAGCAATTCCAACGCTGCCTGAAGATGTTCCTCGTGATCCAAACGAGTACGAGAGTAGATTAGAATATCATCGATGAAGACGATCACACACTTGTCTAGCAGCGAGCTACACACCATGTTCATCAAATCCATGAACACTGGTGGGGCATTAGTCAAGCCAAAGGGCATGACTAAGAACTCGTAGTGTCCGTATCTCGTACGAAAGGCTGTCTTGGGCACGTCTTCCTCTCTCACCTTTAGCTGATGGTAGACTGACCTCAAATCTATCTTAGAGAAGTAGCTCGCACCTTGCAACTGATCGAAAAGGTCATCAATCCTCGGAAGCAGGTACTTGTTCTTTACTGTTACCTTGTTGAGCTAGCGGTAATCTATGCACATCCGCATAGATCCGTCCTTCTTCTTCACAAAAGGTACCGGCGCTCCCCAAGGCGACGAGCTCGGACGAATGAAACCTTTGTCTAGCAGCTCTTGCAGCTGCGTCATCATCTCCTTCATTTCTGCTTGTGCCAGATGATAGGGCGCACGTGCGATCGGTGTCGCCCCAGGCATCAAATCTATTCTGAACTCTACTTGACGATCTGGGGGCAGACTCGTCAAGTCATCCGGAAACACTTCCAGGTACTCGCTGACTATCGGCACATCCCTTACTTCTTTCTTCTCTTTCTTAG
Source organism: Saussurea involucrata (assembly GCA_033807775.1). Taxonomy (NCBI): domain Eukaryota; kingdom Viridiplantae; phylum Streptophyta; class Magnoliopsida; order Asterales; family Asteraceae; genus Saussurea; species Saussurea involucrata. Next base: position 178,934,575 of record CM066321.1, read on the forward strand.
CATCTAGCACATAAGCTAAATACCCCAAACATCCCTTCCCCAGACACCGCCTAGCTTTCAACATAGAAATCATACACGACTTCCTATCTCGACGATCCCCATAAATTACTACTTCCTTCTTATCAGGCAGGGCGATACGAATCAACTTCTTATTACACACTATGCTAGTGTCGTTCTCCGCTAACCAATCCATTCCTAGAACCACATAAAACTCCCCCATCCCCATAGGGTACAAACGCAAAGGAAACGAATGACTTTCTACGTCTATGCTACACCCCTCATAGACCTCTTTCACCCAGCCTCGACTATCATCCGCCACTTCTACCTCAAACCCAAAGTTCAACCTCTTGGGTTTCACTTGCAACTTTAGAATAAAATTAGGCGACACAAATGAACGATTGGCGCCCAAATCAAACAATACTTTAGCAAAAGTCGAGTCAATAGGAAAAGTATCTGCCACCACATCAGGCGTATTCACCACCTCCTCCGCTGACATATGGAAATCCCTCGCCTTCGCGCGAGTCGGTTCCCCCTTTCTATCTCTGTCTCTTCATCCACTATCCCCGCCGTAACCCCCAACATATCCTTTCTTCAACTGCGAACAATCCCACTTGACATGATCTGGCAAACCACACTGATAACATGACCTCGAACTGCGGCAGTCTCGAGCCATGTGCCCTGTTTTCCCGCACTTGAAACATCCGTCCTTATCTTCCAAACACATCCCCTTATGCATTCGGTTACACTTGCCACGCGGTCTCTCTCCTGATCTGAACCACACCCGCAGCTCAGGTTTAGGCGCACTCGGCCTTTTAACATCGCGGTTCGGCCCTTCCCATTTCCTCTTGTCTCCAACTCTCTCTGTCATATGTTTATTCTTTTCTTTTTCGGTGAGCTTCGCAGTATCTACCGCAGCCTGAAAAGTAGTTGGACCTTTCACTTGTACTAACTCCCTTACACTGCTCTTCAGTCCCTAGATGTATCTTTCTATGTGCCTCCCCTCAGTAGGCACATACAGTTCGGCGAACCGAACTTTCTCAATGAACTTCGATGTGTACTCTTGGACGGACATCGTCCCTTGCTCTAATCCCAGAAATTCTTCCTCGAGCTTCTTAACTGCCGCTACCGGGCAAAACTGTGCCTTAAACCTCTTAGTGAATAACTCCCACGAAGTTGTCTTTGCTATTTCTGAACCCTTACCGCCAGTCTCGACGTCCCACCAGAATATGGCGTCTGCTTTCAGCATAGACATTGCAAACAATACCTTGTCTTCTTCGGCGCACTTGCTTGTGTCAAAAGCTAGCTCCATCTCGTGTATCCACCTCAAAGCTAAAATCGGATTGCGTTCCCCGCTGAAAGACGGAGGTTTGCATGACGCAAAGGTCTTAAAGGTGCATCCCTTCGTTGTCTTCGATTCATTAACCCCCACTGGAGTTGATAAAGAATGATTTCCCACCACAGTCGGAGGTAGGCTAGATGCCTCAGTCCTCGTCTCATTCCCACTTCTAGTTCGCCCTTTTGATGTAGTCTTGATATGATTTTCCAACAATGCCTGGAGAGTATCTTGTAGTTTGCCCATCTCAGCCGTAAACTTCTCCTCAGTAACAAAGGCTTGATTCTGGTTTCTCCTCGGGTCGTCTAACTGACTTCCTTCGCCTACTGAAGCGGTACTTTCTTGGTGCAAAGGTTCACGCATCTCAGGCGCTCCTGCGCTCTTAGCTCGACGAGTGGTTGGCGTCTTTTCCTTTCCTCGGGTTGCCACACCAGCCCCAACTGCCTGCGAGGCAGCTCGCAGCGATGGTCTGCCTCATCCTCTTCCCCGGCCTCCGCCCCTTCCACGGGTGGCGGCTCGACTCGGAGGGTTCACCGGTCCCTCCTCAAAGATCTCCTCCACTCGAATCTCTCCCACAACTAGAGTTGTACCCACCACGGGCACAGATCTACTCCTTAGGCTTCTTTCAGACATTCTTGATTACTGAAATACGACAAAATGTATAATTTAAGTCTACTACTCAAGAATAATAAGGCAACTTAAGCACATACATGTACCTGTAAATTCGCTATTACACTGGCCAAGTGTAATCCCGAATCTACCTTACATGACTGTCATTTCTACCCTATTAGTCTGATCCCTATTATAGTGTCCTCCTAGCGCATTCCTGATTCTCAGTTGTGATTTCTACTTTCACAGTTTAAGTCTAGGCCCATCCGGTCACCTAAATCTCTTAAACTATGGCTCTGATACCAATTGTAACAACTCAAACCAAAATAAAGCATAGCATTCATAATAATATAGACATCCTAAAATCTGTCTCAAAATTTCCCTTACAAGTGTCATCCAAAACTAGGTTGGCGGAAACAATCCTATTCACAACTGAGAATATCAAAAGGTCTATAAGTAAAGTAAACTCTATCTCTAGAAGCATCCGTACTCTAAGCATGCTCCTTTCCCTTCCCGGAGCTTCCTACGACCTGCTTACCTGAAAAGGTTTAGTTTGGAAAATGCAAGGGTTAGACCATGAGGTCTAGTGAGCTCCGTCAACAGTTTGATAACATGCATATAAAACAGTTTGTAATCTTTCAAATATAGCATCTTTAAACAAAACTTTCAGATAACTCAACTCATGTAAATGGCACACTGAAGTCACTCGGGAGTGACAATGTGTCAGTCTCACACTGCCTTACTGGGTCACTCCTCCCATGGCATAAACGGGACACCCCCCCCCCCCCGACTTAGCCGGTTTACATCTAATCACAATGTATGCATACATCTCAAATAAACTTTCATACAATCAAAAATCATGCGATAAAACATGGCATTTCTTCTCATTTACTTACCTTCGGAAAACACGTTTTAAAACACATATTTTTAGTTAGAAAAACTCACCTGATGCTCTTAACCGTTCTCCTTTCTCTACTTCTGACCTCCAAATGGGATACCTGAGTAAGGGAGGGAAGAAAATAAGCTAACCGGAAACTAGCTACTGGACACCCTACTTCCCAGATGCCAACTGAACGGATGCCAACTTCCCGGTCGACACTGCTATCCGGACGACCAAACTTACCGGGCACTACCCGGACGACCAAGCTATCCGGACGCCACCTATCCGGAAAACCCCCTTATCCGGACAGTCATCCCATCCGGGTTCCTTTCCGGACACTTTGTCCGGGTACCTGCAGAAACTTTCCGGACGACGAGGTCTGTGACATTAATGGAATCGAAAATTGCTAACAACTCTTAATCAAAACGGTTCGTGCTAGAAACAACATTATCAACTTACTTAGTTCTTTCCTTCCCAATTCTTTGCTACTTAACACAATTATGATTGTCTAATTCCTTTTAAAGCATCCTTTTCAACTCTTAAACAAAAACCCTCAACAATCCAATCAAACCTACTCTAACAGTGAAGATCAGATGCAAGAATAGAAATCAGAGATTACCTGGAATCTCTTGATGAGGAGTTCTTCTTCCAATTGTTTGATGATGCTTTCTCTTTAAATTTTGCAATTGAAATAAATTCTTCTTCCTCTGCACTCTCTCTAACCCGCCAATAATTAACAAATGATGAGTTCCTAGGGTTTTGAGCCCAAATGAGGGTTTTTATACCTTCCTCTCGTAATTTCAAAACAGTCCCTATACTTAAAATTATGCAACTTTCTCAACAAAGCTTATTTTGTTCAATTAAAGATCTCAGTTTTTACATTATCGACCTTAATAGATAACACATGCATCTATACAGTAGATACGTGCACACATGCACATGATAAGTCACCACTGGTGTTATTGTGCGTTAATAAGTCATAAAATTTCATATATGGTGGCTTAGTGGTTCATATCGGGATATAATGGTTCTTAGAGCCTTATCGACCCTAATACACAACACATGCATCTATCCAGTCAATACATGCACACAAGCACATAATAAGTCACCACATGTGTTATTGGGCCTTAATAAGTCATTAAATGTCATATTGGGCTATAATTGTAGTTTAGTGGTTCATATCGGGGTACAATGATTTTTAGTTATCTTAGTGACCCCAATACTCAACACATGCATCTATGGAGTCGGTACGTGCACACAAGCCCATAATAAGTCAGAACTTGTGTTATTGGGCCTTAATAATTCATAAAAAGTCATATTCGGCTATAATTGTGGTTTAGTGGTTCATATAGGGGATCATGGTTCTTAGTTGTCTAATTGACCCTAATACACAAAACATGCATCTATGCAGTTGATACGTGTACAGAAGCACATAATAAGTCATCACATGTGTTATTGGGCCTTAATAAGTCACCGACGATCATAATGGGTTCTATGGTGCTTAAATTGTTCTAGTGGTCTTTGATGGGTTCTATTGGGCTTAAACCAGCTCAATTGTGCTTTAATATATTGGTTCAATTGGTTTTTAATCGGTTCAATTGAGTTTTAAGGATTTATTGGGTTTTATTCGGTTCAATTGGGTTTTATTGTTTTTTTTGGAGTATATATATATATATATACGAAAAATGTAACAAATAAACCCACACACTCTTCTCACCTTTGGTAAGGATTGAACCCACAACCTCCTAGGAGGCCAAAGGATCTGATACCGCTAGGCCAAAGGCCCTTTGGTGGGTTTTATTGTTTTAATGGGTTCTATTCGGCGATAATGGTTTCAGATGGTTTCATTCGGTTTTATTAGATTTTAACGGGTTTAATTCATTTTTTTAGGTATTAACGAGTAATATTAATAATAAAAAAAATCCGATAATAATAATTAAATATTAATATTAATATTAATAATAATAATAATAATAATAATAATAATAATAATAATAATAATAATAATAATAATAATAAGATTAATAAGATTAAAAATAAAATTTAAAAAATAATAATTATCATATTAATAATATAAGAAATATTCCGGCGGATACTCCGTCGGGTTTTTTGAATTTTGAAATATATAAGGCGGTTTATTCAAAATTTGAAATTCCAGAAAAGTCGGGTTCAAACGAGAACAATACATATTTAAAAGAACACGATAACAAACAAAATCATATATGATTTTACATTAAGGCACGAAAAAAGAAGTTTGGCCGCGGCTTCACGTCCGCGTGGCTTTTTTGCACGTTAATGTAAAATCATATATGATTTTGTCTGTTCTCGTGTTCCTTTAAATAGTTACTGTTCTCGTTTGATCCTCCCTATATATATATATATATATATATATATATATATATATATATATATATATATGTGTGTGTGTGTGTGTAGATAATGTATGTATTTTTATATATGTAGAAAACGTATGTGTATAATTTATCGGATATATGTATGCATTCGTAAATCTAAACCTCAAATTGTTTAGAATTGTTGGGTATATATTCATAAATTGTTGTGTGAATTGTTCGGTATATATTCACAAATTGTTATGTGAATTGTTGGGTAAATTGTTTTAGACAAACTCTTGGATGGTTTGTTTTAGAAATTGTACACAATTTCTTGGAAGTCGTTATATATACATGTGTACAAGTTATAAAAATAGCAAAACATGTATTTACGAATGGGTCATGCCGAATTTTTACTAGAATATTTAGTCTAAAGATTAGAGTGTTATACGTTATTAGACTGTATGGACCAAAGTGTAATTAGTATTAGGGGTGAGCAAAATCGGGTACCCGGCTAAATTTCATGGAGCCAGAGCCGGAACCGGAACCGGACTCACTTACATCGGTTCTCTATATTTTGGAACCGGTCTCATAACCGACGGTTCCGGTTCCGGGTACCCGGTGTCAATTTTTTTTAGTATAATGTAGAGGGAACTCATATGTAATTAGTATCTCTATATATAGAGATCCCTTGTAATCTATTATATTCATTAAATATACAAAACCTCCTTGGTTTGATTTGGTAACAAAGTCATGTCACCCAAACCCTAATCACCTACGGTCGATCACCATCATAATCAGCGAAACCCCAATCACCCACCGTCGTCGCCTACCACCGACACCCTCTACATCACTCATTCTTTTATGATTCTTTTCTTTACACCATGGCTCTTATCGCCTCTTTCACAACAACTAAGAAACAATCTCACAACTCACATAAGTTTGCTTTTACCCTAACCGCTACAAACTATGGTTATTGGAAAACAATGGTTCAACCTTTTCTTGTCACAAACAACCTATTTGGATACATCGATGGAACGATACCTTGTCCATCCAAACATCTACTATCTACAACAACCTCTACCGATCCAAAGACCACCACTGACAACCCTAATTATCCGATCTGGATTTCTAATGATGCTCAAGTTCGCATGTTGATCATCTCCACCATATCTGAATCCTCTTTTCGACATGTCCAGGGTGAAACCTCTCGTGATCTGTGGCTTGCCCTAGAACGAGCCTATGCCCCTCACACAACCTCCAGGGAGTACACTCTAAAAACACAACTCCTCAAGATTCAGATGAAAGGTGATGAAACTACCAAAGCCTATCTCAATCGTGCACAGGAATATGTCGATGCTCTAACAGCCATTGGCGAAACAGTCAAAGACAAAGATCTCGTTATGCTTGTCGCTTTTGGTCTTCGTGAAGAATACAATGGTCTCAAATCCACCATCACTGCACGACAATTTTTGACGACTTTCACTGACTGCATGCCCTTCTTAGTGATCATGACTACATGATCGGGAAAAGTCATGTATCTGCTCAACCTGTCTCTCATGTCTTCACAGCTACAACCGGTAATTATGGTGACTCTATCGGCTCTTCACCATCACCAACTGGTTTGTTACAGTCTTCTGCCTCTCATCAACAACTTGCGGCTCAGATCAGTTCCATTGCATCCACCTTTGGTTATCAATTGATGTCTACTACAACTTCAGGCCCTCAAGCTTTATATGGTTCTCGACAGCCCAACACCTATAATCGTGGCAATCGTCGTCATGAAGGTTCTCGTGGCAACAACCGAGGACATGTCGATGGTCGACAATCATCCAATCAAAACACAGTATATGAACGTGTAACCGTTGTGGTATTGGGAACCTTCCATCATAGTGTCTTAATCGTGACCCATCTACCATTCGCCCTCGGCAGACAGCTAACTTTGCCAACAACCGTGCCTCCTCATTTGATGCATCAACTTCATGGTTTCCTGACACAAGAGCAAACTGTCATGTTACGCCGGATTTAGCAAGCATGGATAACTCTGACACACATTATGGTACTGACGCTCTCTATGTTGGTAATGGTAAGGCACTTCCTATACTTCATATTGGCTCTTCAACTATCTACTCACCATATAAAACTTTATGTCTGTCTAATGTTCTTCACGTCCCAGAAATCACCAAAAATCTTATCTCTGTTCAGAAATTTTGTTCAGATAACAATGTTTTCTTTGAATTTCACTCCACCTTTTTTGTTGTGAAGGACAAGTCTACACGGAATACCCTGCTCACGGGCCCCAGTGAAAATGGTCTATATTATGTTTGTCTACCAAAATTCAAGTCTATCCCTAAAATTGCTTTTGCAGCTGACCGTGCATCCTCTACCACTTGGCATAGGCGACTCGGTCATCCACATCAGCGTCTTTTTCAGTTTATGCTTTCTAGATTTTCTATTCCTATTACGAATAAGTCATTACCTTTTTGTACGTCTTGCCAAATGGGCAAATCATCAAAACAATCTTTACCTATTTCTTCCTTTCGAAGCAATAAAAGTTTAGATTTGATTTATTGTGATGTTTAGGGTCCTGCACCTATTCTATCTTTTGAAGGTCATCGTTATTTTATGTTATGTGTTGATTATCATTCTCGTTATATGTGGATCTATCCTTTGGCTCAAAAATCAGATGTCTACAACACCTTCAAATACTTTCTTACCATGGTCGAAAGACAATTCACTACCAAGGTCAAAAACGTCCAAACTGATTGGGGTGGTGAATTCTGAAATCTATCTTCCTTCTTCTCATCTCTTGGGATTGTTCATCGTCGTTCTTTCCCTCATACCAGTGAGAAAAATGGTTTTGTTGAACGACGCAATCGACATGTTGTCAAAACTGGTCTCACCTTGCTTGCTCAATCCAATGTCCCTCAACGTTTATGGCATTACGCTTTTGATACCACTATACCTAATCAATCGCATGCTTTCTCGAATTTCCACAAACAAATCACCGTTCGAACACCTTTTCAATAAATCTCCCGATTACTCCTTTCTTCGGGTCTTCAGTTGTCAATGTTTTCCTCACCTTCGACCGTATAACCATCACAAAATGGATTTTCGGTTGGCTCCATGCGTCTTTCTAGGCCCCACGGGCTTGGTTTCACCATCTTTCTAAGGCTATTTACACGCTTGGCTTCGTAGGCTCCGAGACGGATCCTTCATTGTTTATTTTCAGTCATGATGGCACTCTTTTATACATCTTGGTGTATGTTGACGACATCATAGTCATAGGAAACAATCCTGTTGCCATAGACGCCATCGTTCGCAAACTCGGCTCAACTTTTACGATAAAGGATCTCGGCCCTCTAAACTATTTCTTGGGTATTGAAATTGTCCCTCAAGGATCAAACATCATACTTTCTCAAAAACGGTATGTTTTAGAGCTCTTACAACGAGCAGGCCTCTCTGGCGCTAAGCCCATGCCTTCCCCCATGTCCTCATCTAGCTCGTTATCTTTAGTCGACAATCCTGCCTTTTTTGACCCAGTTAAATATAGACAGGTCGTTGGAGCTCTTCAATACGTTACTCTTTCTCGACCAGATATCTCTTTTACGGTTAATAAGGTATGTCAGTTCATGCATGCTCCTACTCAATTCCACTGGACTGCGTGTAACATCCCAAAAATTGGAATAACTGAATTGGGCTTGCGGACGTCCGCATAGGCGCAAGGCCAGACGTCCGCGAAGGGCGGAAGTCCGCGGGTCGTCCGCGGAAGCAGCAGAATATTTAAGGGTTCGGGGTTAGCTAAGGCCGGACGTCCGCATGGGCACAAGGCCGGACGTCCGCAATAGGCCTGATGAGATATTTTGGTTTCCGTTTAAGACTTCTCTCTCTCTCATTCCTCATTTCCTCCCCAACCCAAATCAGTTTTCTCCCTCTCTCTCTAAACCGATTCTCTCCCAAGAAAACCCTAAATCCTTCTCTCTCCTCTTCATCTTCCCCACTCAAATCAAACGCATTTCCACCATTGTTGAAGATATGGAAGCTTGAAGATTTTGTGGAGACTAGGAGCTTTTATTTGGAGGATTCAAATGGTGAAGGTAATCTCTCCCTACCCAAAAGCTAGAGTGTTGTTGTTTTCACTTTCCCTTTCATTTTGGGGTATTGTTGGGTGATTTTGGTTATGTTTGGTTAAGGTAATCTTCTTCTTCCTCACCCATGAAAATTAGGGTTTTGGTATAAGTTGAGATCTTGATGTAAAATGCTTGGGGAATGGTTCTACATGTTTGGATCTGAGTATTTATGGTTGGAAACGTTTGGATCTAGGTTTTTGGAAGATTTGGTTTGAGGATTCAAGTTTCTTCAAAGGAGCTTACGTTTGGGGAAAAATCTAGATTCAGCCTAAATCTAGCAAAGTGAGTTCAAGTTGATTTGTGAAAACTTTGTACATGCCAAAAAAGTTATTTTTCCATGTACTTGTGTCTTTTACTTGAAATTACCAATTGTTGAGTTATTTGATGAGTTTAACCCTTTTTGAATTGTTTACCTTTATAAAGTTGTAAAACACCCATATTTAGGATTTTTGGATATTTTGATGTGTAGAAATCATAATATGTCCTTAAAAGATTTATTGCTCAAAATGAAGTTTATTTGATGGTTTAATCATATTGGTGTAATTGATTTTATAAACCATTTGAGAAAATGCACATTTTAGTGTCATGGGTCATTTTGAGAATTATAAGAGTATGAATCCATTTTGGGAAACCTATTATTATTAATCCGTGACGAGTTTTGGGTCAATGAGAATTTTATGGTATACGTTTACCAAAACGACGTTTAATACGTTTATATTTTGACGACCGTTATTTATGGGTCTAATGGGTTTTGAGCATTTGCTCGGTTTTGACTTTGAGGAAGTCTTGGAGACATTTTGTCCGGTTTTGTTGACTCAATGTGGGGTCTTATTTATGGTTTGCATTTATTGCATCATATCGCATATTATTGCGCATTATTGATATTTACATGCTCGGGTGCGTTAGTCATTCCAGGATAGGCATATTTTTATAGAGTGTGTTGCATTGGATCCATAGGCACGTAAGTCGGTCTTTATTTGATGGTCTACTGGGTGTCGCGGGATTTGGCCGGGCCCCATGTTCATGACCTTTACTTTTCAAGGGTACACTAGGAGGACTGAGTCCGGTTGAGTTGTCAGGTTGATTGACGGGCGTTTATGACCTTCGCGATGTCGGGGCAATGCCATGGTTGTATCCCCTCTTGTGCCGAGCCTTTGGTGGTATTCTTGGTAATATTCCGCTAAGGTCAGTTGTCTCTTTGGGTGTGTCTTGAAAAGATTCGTATGGGACACTTGGGCTTTTATGCAGTGAAGTGTCGTACGATTAACATTGTTTGAGTGGCATACTTTTGTGTTCATCCACTCTCAATGGATACGGGTCTCCCCCGTCTTTGGCCAACCTTACTTGGGATTTTATAATGTCCATGTTGTATTATTGTTGGTCTTATACGATTGACTGCAATTTGATGACTTTAATATTGGATTCCCCTCCATGTATATTAAAGTTTAAATGAAGCAGGTCATTTCCATATTTATAATATTTGGACTTCATTACATTTTACGTTCGCGTGAGTATTGGTTCGTATCATGTTTTCAATGAAGTATTATATTTAAATGGATTGTTCTTCCATGATTTATGGGTTGATTATTTTATCGTCAACCGTATTTGAAGGTTTTGCATAATATAGATTTATTCACGTATTGAGTGAGTTTGGATTGGAGTTCATTTTGGAAAACACTTTATACCTTTTGGGAACCTTTCTCATAAATTTTGGGGTGCGTTGGAAAATGAGTCGTTTATATCCTTTTCGTAAACTCTCTTGAAAATCATAATCTATGTCGCAAACTTTCATTTAAATAATTATTTACATCATGCTATAAACTCTTGAACTCACTAGGCGTTAGCGTAACCCTTTTTATTTGTCGGCATGTGCAACAGGTTCAGGTTGGGAGTAGTTCTAGTGACACTACGAGAGGTTGTGTGCTAGAAATGTGCTCGAGAGGTTAATTGGTTAAGTGATGTCTTCCGCATTTATCTTTGGGAATAGCAATGTGTACTTGGGTTAAGTAACACCCGATGTGAATTTAGTCTTTGTAATAAGACTTGAATTATATATTGTTCGAGGTTATTCATAGATTTTAATTTGAGGTATTTTGCCTATTGGTTTACATGAAGAAATCATATTATCTCGGATGTATTATCGCAAATTTTATTTAGTTGCTCTTTCCCAATTCGAGGGTGTTACAAGTTTGTATCAGAGCATAAGTTTGAGAGAATTAGGTGTTGATTTTTGATACCTAGACTCAAACTAGTATTCTTTTAAGTAAATGAGAGTGAAATTTCACCATTAAGCACTTTAAGATAGGATGTTTTGAGGTCGATGGAGTCACTAGAAACGGGAATCACATCGAGAGTAGCAAGGATAAGCATATATGGTGCGTTCATAATGACACTTGGCCAGTGTCATGGTGAACCTACTAGTACATGTGCATACTTGAACTACTTTAATGTGACGACCGTTGGGGTAGTGAAGAAGTTTCTAAGCGAGTTGTCGTTAGAAAAGATTGACGATTTTAGTATTAGTCACTTAGGGTGACGATAAGCATGATATTTGCTTTAAGTGGACCGTTTCGAGTCGAGATTGATGGTTGGATTAGAACCATAGACTTATGGAACCGACTTTGATTCAAAAAAACTGTAAGGTTAATCAATGTAATTCCCAACTTTGCCTTAAGAGGTTTGAGCATCCGGATGACAATAGTGAACCAGAGGGATTTAGAGGAGTATGGTTTGAGACGTTGAGTGCCGACTAAGTTCATGCACAAAATTTATTTTATAAAAAAATTGCATCTGTTATTTCTTGTGTTTCAAATCCTTATGTGGATTGTGTTACAAAATCTCGGAAAACGTTTAGCACACACAAGATTTTAAATCATGGTTTTTGAACATGCATGAAATTATTTTATTGCAGGAGTTGCAAACTCCGTCGGGAATTGCTTTATTTTATTATTGTCCAACGTTACTTTCGGATACAGTGATATCCATATTTTAATGATGTTTAAGATGTTGGGAAAGTAACTATGGCCTATGACTTTAACATTGGATCTCCTCCACATATGTTAAGGTTTGGACGGAAAGTTATCTTCCACTATGTCTATGTAAAGCTATTTTGGAGAATTTGTTTAACGCAAGTTTGTTGAACAATGTTGTTTATATGGTATTACAACAAAGAGGGGATTTTTGGAATTTTGGCGTTTTAGTCATGATTTTGCTTATTGCAATTCGATTTTTGGAAGCGAAAGGTTTGGTGTCATTTTGTTGACTTGAGGTCATTGAGCCCATTGAATTTCATGGAGTTTTGTTTTACGACGTTTTATGTCGTGTGAGTGCAATTTCACAATGTGCATACTCCATTTATTTATGTGAGAATTTATGAGTTATGTTAGGCATTGTGTCCCACTCGGGTTTTGTTGAGAAATATTATTTTATGCCATAAGACGACCAAAAGGGATGAGTTTTGAAACTTTGTGTCGCGTGATTTCTCTTTCAAAGATTTGTGTTAGCACATTTTGTTGCAACTTGTTCAGTGTATGGATTGATTTATATGTGACGTAAGTAATGCATGAAAGAACATCTTGATAGTATTTCATAACAATTTGTTTATTGCGTTTTCGGTTAATTGATTGTTTTATTACCATTTCATGCAAATGCATTATATCGACCTAGGGGTATGCATAGCTTGGTAACCATTACCTCTCGACATTTTAATAAATGGATCGTGAATGAAAATGTTTTATAAACTCATTGCATAAATGAAGACCATTTGGTCAAAGTATGTTTTAGTGTTGTGGGGATCATGCATGGTTTACAATACGGTATATTTTGAAAACACGAATGTGTGAGTCGTTGACATTTGGTCAATTTTGGTTTGATGAACATTTTGGAAAATTGCAAACCTTTTTGGGTTATAGAACAAATGGGTATTTTGGGTATTTTAACGAGTAAACTTTTAAGCATTGACGTTTTAACGTTTTATATTACGAGTGTGAAACTCTTAATGTAAATGCTCCGTGATGGGGATTTTGGAAAATTATTTGCCTAAACCTAGAGTGCGTGGAATTACTTATGTTTTTTAACATTGATGCGCATTGTTGGTGCAATTCGAGATTTGAAGTCGGTTTGAACCTTTTTTGGTGTCAACCAATTACTAGCACTTATTTTCTCCTAAGTTTTGGGAAAACACATTAATGTGTGCGAGCCTTGTCAAAAATGTTTTCCTCATGTGTCATTATATGACTAGATGATAAAATTTTGAAAATTGATTTAAAGAATTTCATCTTTTGAAATTTTGTCGTGAACTATTGGATGCATGTTATTTCATTTCGAGAAAACAACTAAGAGAGTGTTACAAGTTTGCATGCATACTCCAATTTGAGATTTCCTCATGATGTTTTAGTCGATATCTTCAAATGATGGAAACGTATTGATTTTGTCTTTAAACTTGGAACTGACATAAGTTATTTTATGTTTTGACCAAAGTATACTTATGAATCGTTTCATCGTTTTTGTGAAATAAACTGACGTGTGCAAACTTTGTCGGTGAACCTTGTTTCATGCCATTTTATGGTTAAAAAGGGATTTTTGGAGTCGAATGTCGTTTAAACATCTTTTGAAGTACGTGCAAACCTTTTTGTTGCACACTATTTAAAGTAGGCAGTTACTTTACGTGCATGACATGAATCAATCCATACTAGGACCATAGTGGTCCATTTCAAAGAAGTTGTTTATTATGCTTTTGCGTTTTGTTAATAATCTAAACTACGATGAAATAGTTTTCAATATGATTTTCATACGTGGGACGGGCGTGTCCATTTTTGCGCAACTACCGAATTGATAGCAGTTGTTTTTATGCGTGTGGGTAATTTGATATGAAAACCTTTATGTTGAAAATTTCTGTAAAAAGTTTTGATTGGCATATTTGTTAAATAATGCACTTGAAAACCTTGAACTCATTAGGACCTTGGAAAGGTTAAGTAACCCCGGTTAAGAGTAAGTGTGTGTAGAACTTCGACTATGAAAAATTGGGTGTTTCGACGCGTGATGGTGCTATAGGCCGGGTGGTATCGGTTACAGAGTCAATGTACTTGTTGTAACTTAAGGGTTAGATTCGCGGTATCATATTTTGAGGTTGGTGATAACCGTTCCTGTCGGCAACCCTATTTTAAGTCTTGGACAATTTTCGCAGGAGGGACCCTTTAGACAACGTATTGATAACCTTAGTTTTGTGGAATGCTCAGCGAACGGAACTCGTGTGTGGAGTTTTGTTACAGTTCAAAGCTTGGTGGTATAACTAGGTGTCAACCTTTTGGGTTCGAGGCCAAGAACCGTTAGCGTATCCGGAGGGTGTAGTCCGATTTTAAAGAAGTAATGATAACGGTTGTAGTAATCTTAAGATGCTCAATTGTGATGAGTAGTTCTGGTGGGATGATTTTCTTGTGTATGGTGAAAGAACTTGTTTGTCTGATGACTAATGTTGGATGGATTCTTGGAGTCGTATAATCGATGGGTCAGTGATGACCGCAGGTCTTGGAGTCTATTAGGGGTCGTTTGAATTAAACGACAGTTAGTAGTAGGAACAATTGGAATTGGAGATTCTGTTGGTTTCGGTAGTGATCAAACCTTGAATTGTATTAGAGTCTGGACCGGCAATCGAGGAAGTATGGAACATCTAAGGTTAGGAGACAACCAAAGTTGTCTGTTTAGGAATTACTCTAGTGGATGGAGTGTTCACCCGGACATAAGTACAGTGTACCTGAGAGGACGTTGTTGGTAAGAGTTTGCTTGAGGTTTGTCATAGCAGTCTGTGTGGGGAAAATTTAAATTCCTGTTGAAAGCTAATGGGACAGGAAAGGTGTTGAGTTAGATAGCCTTTGGTTGTAATAATGTAATACCCCGGGTAAGTTCGTTAATTAAATTCTCTTTCCGTTAATCTTGGTTAACTTTAAAATAGGATGTTTAGGGTAAGTTTGGGTTAAATTATATGTAAGAGGTGTTTTGGGTCATTAATGAATAGTTCAAGGACTAGGATTGTAAATTTAGTTAATATTATCTCTTAAGGTGTCCAGATATTTTCAAAAAGCTAAAACCATCCAGATTAGTGTGTGTGTGTGTGTGTGTGTGTGTGTTTTGAGAAGAGAAGAAGAAGAAAGAAGAAAGAAGGGTTTTTTGGCTAAGGCTTCAATTTGGGGTACTTGGAAGTGATTTGAGGTATGTTTTCTTGGTATTTTATGTTGGTAATTGCTTATAGATAGTTTCTATCGGAGTGGAATCATAAATTTCATGTCTAGGATTGATTCAGCCGATTTCTGGGTAAAAATGGAGTAAACCGACAAAGGCTTCCGGACACGGTATGAATGTGTCTGGAAGTTTCTTTTGGTGGTGTCCGGTAGTTCTTCCTTGTAGGTATCCGGTAGATGAAGTGTCTCGGTAAGTCTTTTCCATGGTTTCTGGATAATATTAGTTACCGGATGGTGTCCGGATTCCTTTGGTTTCCGTGTATCGTCCGGATTGTTTATGTCGTCCGGAAAGTAGTGTTATCCGGTCTATTTAGATTGTCCAGAAAGTTATGCTGTCCGGATTGTTTGAGTTGTCCGGATAGTTTTGTGATGTCCGGGAACCTTAGTTGTTTGGTCACTTTTGAGAATTTTGATACTTTTGAATATCCAGGGGTTCGTGTTTTGTCGACTCTTGGATAGTTTATGAATGAGGACTGAATATACAGTAGACTTGACTTCAGTTTGGGTTTGGGAGAAACAATTGAGGATTAGGGTTATCTAGAGTTTTTAGCTTTAGTAAGTCTTATGTGTTCTATTTGGTGAAGAGATACTTGTATCTAATTGTTTCAGATTCTGTGGATTTGGGGTGAAAGCTGTATCGTTTTGAGAAAAGATTGGAAGCGTTTTGATAAGCAAACAGGTGAGTTTTACTTTAAAACATTTTAAACTGGAATACATATATGTGGAATGAGAATGTGATGAATAGTGTAATAACGTGCATATTATGTTTATATGAGTATTACACTACATGAGTACAAGTTGGTCGGGCTTAGGACCGGTGGAGTTGGCTGTACGAAGGGACGGCGGTGTTGGCTGTATTAAGTACAGCAGAGTAAATTTATTAGTTGGCTCGCAACCATCTAATATGGCCATGGAAATGAGACAGGAAAGTACACAATGCATGAGACATAATTGGTATTCATATTCGTATTATGTATATGGTGTTTGTGCAAATGATTTAAAACTAACAGGGATTTTCTCACTTAGACCATTAGGTCTAACCCTCATTTTGTTTTAAAAATATGTATTCCAAGGCGTGGATCAGGTAAGAGCAAGTAACAAGGATAATCAATGGCTAGCTTTTGTGAAGACTTATGTTATGAAGACTAAGACGTGTTTTGCAGTTATAGTTTCATTGTTAGATATCATGTATGTAATTAGCAAAAAGTTTGTAAGGAATATCTTATTTTGGTTGTAAAGACTAAGGGACCTTACTTGTGATATGAAGTATCTTTTGTATGTAACGATGTTATGCAATATATGTTATTTGTTGTATGTTTGGTTTCCGGGTCGTTACAGATGGTATCAGAGCCCTAGTTTAAGGGATTTAGGTATTCGTATTTGTACCTAGACTTAAACTGCATGTGAAGTAGGTTGTCCCTATTATTTTAGAACCTTGGGATGCTAAGTATAAAAGGTATAAGGAACATCATGTAAGGTAATTTCAAATTATACCTGGCCAGTGTAATCATGAACTTACAGGTGCATGTTTGGACTGGAATACCTTGTTATATGGGGTATGTGCTTATATGTTTATTAACCTTGTAAAAATCTACAGAATGGCAAGTGGTACTCGACGTACAAATAGAGAGGGAGAAGGAAATCCTAATTGAACGAATCCAACAGTCGGGACAAGGGGAAGAGGGGGAGAACGAGGTAGGGGCAGAACAGGAGGCAGAGTTCAGCCGAGTGGTACCGAATTCGTTACAAGAAATGATTT
The DNA here is from genome assembly GCA_033807775.1 of Saussurea involucrata. Lineage (NCBI taxonomy): Eukaryota > Viridiplantae > Streptophyta > Magnoliopsida > Asterales > Asteraceae > Saussurea > Saussurea involucrata. Next base: position 178,951,852 of record CM066321.1, read on the forward strand.
GACGGCTGAAATGGGAAGACTTCAAGCCAATATACAAGATATGTTCGACCGAACGCGCCATAATGAAACTGAAATACCAGATCCTAATTTGGGAGACGAGATGCCCATTACACCTACTGCCATACCGGTGCCAAGGAGGTGTGACTATAAGATGTTTCTAAGTTGCAAACCTCCGACTTATTCAGGAGAGAGGGACCCAGTAAAGGCCATGAGGTGGCTAAAAGAGATAGAAGCTGTTTTCAAAACCAGCAAGTGTGCAGAAGAAGATAGAGTGCTATATGGAACCGCGATGTTGAAAGCAGATGCTCTATATTGGTGGGAAGCTCTCATTACCTCCATAGGATCTGAGGTGTATTCTACTTTCTCTTAGGACGAATTCACTACGGCTTTCAAGAGACAGTTTTGTCCTCAAGCAGCAGTTAGACAATTAGAGGAAGAGTTCATGAATTTGCAACAGGGAAGTTTTTCGGTTAGGGATTATACTGCTCGTTTCCTGGAGAAGTCTCGTTTTGCAGAGTACTATGTGGCCACGGAGGCGCTTAAGATGGAAAGGTTTATCTTCGGGTTAAGGTTAGAAATTAGAAGGCTGGTGATTGCAAAAGGACCTGATACCTTCTCAGCCGCAGTAGATGCCGCAGAAAATTTAGAACGGGATAATAGGAGAGATGCTAGTGATAAGAGTGCTAGAAATAGAAAATGGGAAGGGCCACAGTATGATCCAAAGAAGTCCAGGTTTCAGAGATTTGATAGTCATACACCTTTCAGACCAGCTGAAATACCTTGCCCAAAATGCAACCGTTTTCATCAAGGAAATTGTTAAGTTGATCCTCGAGTCTGTTACAAGTGTGGAAAGACCGGTCATATTGCTAAAGACTGCCAAGTAACTCGATTTTGTTTCTCTTGCAATTCTCCCAATCACATTCAGTCAGATTGTCCACGGGGAAGAATACAACAGGGCGGTACATCAGTGAGACCAACAGGTGTTAGGCCAGTAGTACCAAGACCAGAGCAACCAAGAGCAAGGGGTCGTGCCTTTCAGATGACCGCGCAAGAAGCGGAGGAAACTCCTGATGTGGTTACAGGTACATTTTTTATAAACTCTACACGTGCTAAAGTGTTATTTGACTCCGGTGCAAACCGATCATTTGTGTCGCCTTCTTTTGCTGCTTATATGCATTTAAAGCCTAAAGTGTTAAATCATGCGTTAATGGTAGATACAGCAAATGATAGTCAAGTATCAGTTAGAGAGGTATTTGATAGTTGTGTTATAGACATTGATGGGTGTGGAGTACCTATCCAGTTATTTCCTATGGCTTTAATTGAGTTTGATGTGGTAGTGGGAATGGATTGGTTAGCGGAGCACCAGGCTAATATTGTTTGCAATAAGAAGATAATTAATGTTGTATTACCCGAGAGGGGACCGGTAGTGATTTATGGTGATCGTAGGAATCGTCAGTCGTGCCTTATATCTATGTTAAAAGATCGTAAGTGTGTTAGTAAAGGTTGCCCGAGTTATTTAGCGTATGTGATAGATACTAAATTAGAAAAGAATAAGTTGGAAGATATTCCTGTCGTTTGTGAATTTCCGGAAGTTTTCCCAGAAGATTTGACTAGTCTTCCGCCCGTTAGACAAGTAGAGTTTGGTATAGATCTGATTCCTGGAGCCGCTCCTGTTGCCCGTACACCGTATCGTCTGGCACCTCCAGAGATGAAAGAAATGATGACGCAATTGCAAGATCTTTCAGATAAGGGCTTCATCAGGCCTAGTTCTTCGCCGTGGGGAGCACCAGTGCTGTTTGTGAAAAAGAAAGACGGGTCGATGAGGATGTGTATTGATTATCGGGAACTGAATAAGCGCACGATCAAGAACAAGTATCCGCTTCCAAGAATTGATGACCTCTTTGATCAACTAGTTGGAGCTTTCTATTTCTCCAAGATTGATCTGAGATCTGGTTATCACCAACTGAAGGTTAAAGAAGAAGATGTTCTGAAAACTGCTTTCCGCACAAGGTATGGTCACTATGAATTCTTAGTGATGCCTTTTGGACTGACGAATGCCCCAGTTGCTTTTATGGATTTAATGAATCGAGTATGTAAGTCATATCTCAATAAATTTGTTATTGTGTTTATCGATGATATCCTTATCTATTCTCGATCAGAAGAAGAGCACGCACGACATCTTCGTTTGATTTTGGAGTTGTTGAAGAAGGAAAAGTTTTATGCTAAATTTTCTAAATGTGAATTTTGGCTACGAGAAGTTCAGTTTCTGGGGCATGTAGTTTTCGAGAAAGGTATTCAAGTTGATCCAATGAAAGTAGAAGCAATTGAAAAGTGGGAACCGTCGCGAACGCCAACCGAGGTACGAAGTTTTCTGGGTTTAGCCGGCTACTATCGAAAGTTTATACAAGATTTCTCTTGTATCGCTACGCCTTTGACCAAGCTGACTCGAAAGAATATAAAGTTTGAATGGAAAGCAGAGCAGGATGGAGCATTCCGAATATTGAAAGAGAAACTCTGTAGCGCGCCGATACTGTCACTACCTGAAGGTTCCGATGATTTTGTTGTTTATAGTGATACTTCCAAACTGGGATTGGGATGTGTACTAATGCAGCGTGGGAAAGTTATTGCTTATGCTTCTAGACAATTGAAGGATCATGGACGACAGTATCCTACACACGACATGGAACTTGCAGCAGTTGTTTTCGCGCTAAAGATTTGGAGACATTATCTTTACGGCTCTAAATGTCAAATTTATACCGATCATAAGAGTCTCCAACATCTCTTCGATCAACGAGAATTGAATATGAGGCAAAGAAGGTGGTTAGAATTGTTGAATGATTACGACTGCGAAATTCTTTATCATCCGGGGAAAGCAAATGTGGTAGCTGATGCACTGAGTCGCCAAGAGAGAAGCGGAACAATAAAGGTAATTGCACTACGAGATGAACTTCTACCTAACATCTTTGACGAATTGAAGAAGTGTCAAGTAGAAGCTTTCCAAGAGGAACAATTGAAACCAGAACGGTTAGTGGGGATATCAACATTGCTTGTAAAGGATGATCGTGGGTTACTGTGTTTGGATAGCAGGATTTGGGTGCCTCGTTTGGGTGGTTTACGTGATCGGGTACTACAAGAAGCTCATCAATCTCGTTTCTCTATTAACCCAGGTACGAATAAGATGTATAAAGATTTACGACAATTTTACTGGTGGTCGGGAATGAAAAGAAGTGTTGCTCAGTATGTGGAAGGTTGTTCTACTTGTAAGAAAGTGAAGATTGAACATCAAAAGCCTTTTGGTCAGTTGTAGCGTTTAGAAATACCTATGTGGAAATGGGATCAGATTACTACACATTTCATCATGAAGCTACCAAGGACTCCGAAAGGGTTTGATGCCATTTGGGTGATCGTTGATCGTTTGACAAAGTCTGCTCACTTTTTGCCCGATAAAAGAAACCTATCCGTTAGAAAGACTAGCCAAATCGTACATCGACGAAGTAGTAACTCGACATGGAGTTCCAATATCAATTATTTCTGATCGTGATAGTCGTTTTACTTCAAGGTTCTGGAGAAGTTTTCAAAGAGAAATGGGGACGCAGATAAAGTTAAGTACAGCGTATCATCCTCAAACTGACGGTCAAAGTGAACGAACGATTCAGACTTTGGAAGATATGCTACGGGCCTGCATTGTAGATTTTGGGGGATCATGAGATAAGCATTTGTCGTTGATTGAATTTGCCTACAACAACAGTTATCATTCCAGCACACAAGCAGCACCGTTTGAAGTTCTGTATGGTAGAAAATGTCGAACGCCTCTGTGTTGGAATGAAGTAGGAGAAAAGCAATTAGCAGGGTCAGATATAGTTCAGTTAACCGCGGATAAGATTACTCAAAATTCGGGAACGATTGAAAGTGGCTCAAGACAGACAGAAAAACTACGCTGACCGACGCCGAAAACCGTTAGAATTCCAAGTTGGAGATTTAGTGATGTTAAAAGTCTCGCCTTGGAAAGGAGTCATTCGATTTGACAAGCAAGGTAAACTCAGTCCAAGGTACATCGGACCGTTTGCAATAACAGAAAGAATCGGTGAAGTAGCTTACCGGTTAGAACTTCTGCCGAAGTTAAGCGGAGTCCATAATGCTTTTCATGTTTCGAATCTACGAAAGTGTTTGGTTACACCAGATCAAGTAGTTTCTCTACCAGATATTCAGGTTGATGAAAGACTAAATTTTATGGAGGAACCTGAAGCCATAGTTGACCATAAAGTTAAAATGCTGCGGAATGGTAAGGAGATCAGACAAGTAAAAGTACAGTGGTGACATCATAGAGGGCAAGATGCTACTTGGGAATCAGATTCAGAGATGAGAACTAAGTACCCGTACCTTTTTGTCTAACCGAATTCCAGGATGGAATTCTTTTAAGGGGGACATGATGTAATACCCCGGGTAAGTTCGTTAATTAAATTCTCTTTCCGTTAATCTTGGTTAACTTTAAAATAGGATGTTTAGGGTAAGTTTGGGTTAAATTATATGTAAGAGGTGTCTTGGGTCATTAATGAATAGTTCAAGGACTAGGATTGTAAATTTAGTTAACATTATCTCTTAAGGTGTCCAGATATTTTCAACAAGCTAAAACCATCCAGATTAGTGTGTGTGTGTGTGTGTGTGTGTGTGTGTGTGTGTGTGTGTGTGTGTGTGTTTTGAGAAGAGAAGAAGAAGAAGAAAGAAGGGTTTTGTGGCTAAGGCTTCAATTTGGGGTACTTGGAAGTGATTTGAGGTATGTTTTCTTGGTATTTTATGTTGGTAATTGCTTATAGATAGTTTCTATCGGAGTGGAATCATAGATTTCATGCCTGGGATTGATTCAGCCGATTTCTGGGTAAAAATGGGGTAAACCGACAGAGGTTTTCGGACACGGTATGAATGTGTCCGGAAGTTTCTTTTGGTGGTGTCCGGTAGTTCTTCCTTGCAGGTATCCGGTAAATGAAGTGTCCCGGTAAGTCTTTTCCATGGTTTCCGGATAATATTAGTTACCGGATGGTGTCCGGATTCCTTTGGTTTCCGTGTATCGTCTGGATTGTTTATGTCGTCCGAAAAGTAGTGTTGTCCGGTCTATGAATGAGGACTGAATATACAGTAGACTTGACTTCAGTTTGGGTTTGGGGGAAACAATTGAAGATTAGAGTTATCTAGAGTTTTTAGCTTTAGTAAGTCTTATGTGTTCTATTTGGTGAAGAGATACTTGTATCTAATTGTTTCAGATTCTGTGGATTTGGGGTGAAAGCTGTATCGTTTTGAGAAAAGATTGGAAGCGTTTTGATAAGCAAACAGGTGAGTTTTACTTTAAAACATTTTAAACTGGAATACATATATGTGGAATGAGAATGTGATGAATAGTATAATAACGTGCATATTATGTTTATATGAGTATTACACTACATGAGTACAAGTTGGTCGGGCTTAGGACCGGTGGAGTTGGCTGTACGAAGGGACAGCGGTGTTGGCTGTATTAAGTACAGCGGAGTAAATTTATTAGTTGGCTCGCAACCATCTAATATGGCCATGGAAATGAGACAGGAAAGTACACAATGCATGAGACATAATTGGTATTCATATTCGTGTTATGTATATGGTGTTTGTGCAAATGATTTCAAACTAACAGGGATTTTCTCACTTAGACCATTAGGTCTAACCCTCATTTTGTTTTAAAAATATGTATTCCAGGGTGTGGATCAGGTAAGAGCAAGTAACAAGGATAATCAATGGCTAGCTTTTGTGAAGACTTATGTTATGAAGACTAAGACGTGTTTTGCAGTTATAGTTTCATTGTTAGATATCATGTATGTAATTAGCAAAAAGTTTGTAACGAAATATCTTATTTTGGTTGTAAAGACTAAGGGGCCTTACTTGTGATATGAAGTATCTTTTGTATGTAACGATGTTATGCAATATATGTTATTTGTTGTATGTTTGGTTTCCGGTCGTTACAAATAATCTAGATTTCGAGGACGGAATCATTCTAAGGTTGGGAGGATTGTAACATCCCGAAAGATGGAATAACAGAATTTGGCTTGCGGACGTCCGCATAAGCGCAAGGTCGGACGTCCGTGAAGGGCGAAAGTCTGCGGGTCGTCCGCGGAAGCGGCATAAGATTTGAGGGTTCGGGGTCAGCTAAGGTCGGACGTCCGCATGGGCACAAGGTCGGACGTCCGTGATAGGCCTGATGAGATATTTTGGTTTCCTTTTAAGACTTCTCTCTCTCTCATTCCTCATTTCATCCCCAACCCAAATCAATTTTTTCCCTCTCTCTAAACCGATTCTCTCCCAAGAAAACCCTAAATCATTCCCTCTCCTCTTCATCTTCCCCACTCAAATCAAACCCATTTCCACCATTGTTGAAGATATGGAAGCTTGAAGCTTTTGTGGAGACTAGGAGCCTTTATTTGGAGGATTCAAATGGTGAAGGTAATCTCTCACTACCCAAAAGCTAGATTGTTGTTGTTTTCACTTTCCCTTTCATTTTGGGGTATTATTGGGTGATTTTGGTTATGTTTGGTTAAGGTAATCTTCTTCTTCCTCACCCATGAAAATTAAGGTTTTGGTATAAGTAAAGATATTGATGTAAAATGTTTGGGGAATGGTTCTACATGTTTGGATCTGAGTATTTATGGTTGGAAACGTTTGGATCTAGGTTTTTGGAAGATTTTGTTTGAGGATTCAAGTTTCTTCAAATGAGCTTACGTTTGGGGAAAAATCTAGATTTAGCCTAAATCTAGCAAGGTGAGTTCAAGTTGATTTGTGAAAACTTTGTACATGCCAAAAATGTTATTTTTCCAAGTGCTTGTGTGTTTTACTTGAAATTACCAATTATTGGGTTATTTGATGAGTTTAACCCTTTTTGAAGTGTTTACCTTTATAAAGTTGTAAAACACCCATATTTGGGATTTTTGGATATTTTGATGTGTAGAAATCATAATATGTCCTTAAAAGATTTATTGCTCAGAATGAAGTTTATTTGATGGTTTAATCATATTGGTGTAATTGATTTTATAAACCATTTGGGAAAATGCACATTTTAGTGTCATGAGTCATTTTGAGAATTATAAGAGTATAAGTCCATTTTGGGAAACCATTATTATTAATCCGTGACGAGTTTTGGGTCAATGAGAATTTTATGGTATACGTTTACCAAAACGACGTTTAATACGTTTATATTTTGAGGACCGTTATTTATGGGTCTAATGGGTTTTGAGCATTTGCTCGGTTTTGACTTTGAAGAAGTCTTGGGGACATTTTGTCCGGTTTTGTTGACTCAATGTGGGGTCTTATTTTTGGTTTGCATTTATTGCATCATATCGCATATTATTGCGCATTATTGATATTTACATGCTCGGGTGCGTTAGTCATTCCCGGATGGGCATATTATTATATACTGTGTTGCATTGGATCCATAGGCACGTAAGTCAGTCTTTATTTGATGGTCTACTGGGTGTCGCGGGATTTGACCGGGCCCCATGTTTCATGACCTTTACTTTTGAAGGGTACACTAGGAGGGTTGAGTCTGGTTGAGCTGTTAGGTTGATTGACGGGTGTTTATGACCTTCGCGATGTCGGGGCAATGCCATGGTTGTATCCCCGCTTGTGCCGAGCCTTTGGTGGTATTCTTGGTTATATTCCTCTAAGGTCAGCTGTCTCTTTGGGTGTGTCTTGAAAGGCGTCGTATGGGACACTTGGGCTTTTATGCAGTGAAATGTCGTACGATTAACATTGTTTGAGTGGCATACTTTTGTGTTCATCCACTCTCAATGGATACGGGTCTCCCCCGTCGTTGGCCAACCTTACTTTGGATTTTATAATGTCCATGTTGTCTTATTGTTGGTCTTATACGATTGACTGCAATTTGATGACTTTAATATTGGATTTCCCTCCATGTATATTAAAGTTTAAATGAAGCATGTCATTTCCATATTTATGGTATTTGGACTTCATTACATTTTACGTTCGCGTGAGTATTGGTTCGTATCAAGTTTTCAATGAAGTATTATATTTAAATGGATTGTTCTTCCATGATTTATGGGTTGAGTATTTTGCTGTCAACCGTATTTGAAGGTTTTGCATAATATAGATTTATTCACGTATTGAGTGAGTTTGGATTGGAATTCATTTTGAAAAACGCTTTATACCTTTTGGGAACCTTTCTCATAAATTGTGGGTTGCGTTGGAAAATGAGTCGTTTATATCCTTTTCGTAAACTCTTTTGGAAATCATAATCTATGTCGCAAACTTTCATTTAAATAATTATTTACATCATGCTATAAACTCTTGAACTCACTAGGCGTTAGCCTAACCCTTTTTATTTGTCGCCATGTGTAACAAGTTCAGGTTGGGAGTAGTTCTAGTGACACTACGAGAGGTTGTGTGCTAGAAATGTGCTCGAGAGGTGAATTGGTTAAGTGATGTCTTTTGCATTTATCTTTGGGAATAGCAATGTGTACTTGGGTTAAGTAACACCCGATGTGAATTTAGTCTTTGTAATAAGACTTGAATTATATATTGTTCGAGGTTATTCATAGATTTTAATTTGAGGTATTTCGCCTATTGGTTTATAGGAAGAAATCATATTATTTCGGATGTATTATCGCAAATTTTATTTAGTTTCTCTTTCCCAATTCGAGGGTGTTACACTGCGGTCAAACGGATTATACGCTATCTTCGGAGGACGGTCGAGTGTGGCTTACTCATTCGTCAAGCATCTACTTTATCTCTCCAAGCCTTCTCTGATGCTACTTCATCTCTCGAAGCCTTCTCCGATGCTGATTGGGTCAGGTGTCCAGATGATCGTCGGTCCACGGGGGGATTTGCCATCTATTTGGGTTCCAACCTTATATCGTGGACCTCTCGCAAACAACGCACAGTTTCTCGATCCTCTACCGAATCAGAATACAAAACTCTTGCTGATACCATTGCCGAACTAACCTGGCTTCAAGCTCTTCTTCGAGAACTTGGTATTCGTGCACCAGCAAGCTCCTATCCTATGGTGTGACAATCTAGGTGTCACGTATCTTTCAGCCAACCCGGTCTTTCATGCACGAACAAAGCATGTGGAAGTTGATTTCCATTTTGTCAGAGAAAAGGTAGCTCAAGGAGGTCTTCGTGTACAATTCATTTACACAAAAGATCAGATTGCTGATATTTTCACGAAGCCGTTGCCGACTCCTAGATTCCTATTTTTACGATCCAAGCTACATGTCGTTACCCGCCCTTAGCTTGTGGGGAAGTATTAGACTGTATGGACCAAAGTGTAATTAGTATAATGTAGAGGGAACTCATATGTAATTAGTATCTCCATATATAGAGATCCCTTGTAATCTATTATATTCATTCAATATACAAAACCTCCTTAGTTTGATTTACGTTGGCCGAATTTTTCCTAGAAATTGATTGTTAGAAATGGGTTCCTTGGGCAAAATTTAGTTTAAACTTTATTTCATGTTTATAAATGTATATATGTAAATATTAATCACACTTTCGTAAATTTGTAGCTATGTCAACTAATACTGACAGAGAATGGAGGTATAAACATTTAAATAGAGGTAGTCTATTAAATTCGGTTTTTAATGACGAAGTATGTAGATTTTTGGATTTTGCATCCGTAAATGAGAAAGATGATAAAATAAGACCTCATTGTAAGAAATGTAAGTTTCTCAAATACAAAGGGAAAGAGGGGGTGAATTTAGACTTGTTAAGAAACAGATTCATGTTTTCTTACACTTACTAGTATGGACACGGTGAAATAGCACCCAAAGTTCAACAACTGTAACAAACAATAGTGAACGAAGACTATAACGAGTTTGATGGTGTTCAACGTTTTTAGTATTTTTTTTAGTGGTTGGGTTGGAAATGCCCTTAGACAAGGAACCTTTTTAATATTAGAAATAGATACATTAGAGAAAAGAGTGTGTTGGGGCTTATAGTGGGCCTTTTGGTTGTTTCTTAATTAGTAATGACACTAGAATATTTTAGTATTGTGGTTGGCTGGTAGATTGGTGTTGGAGGGGGTTGGCTGGTTGTCTACGCCCTTGATAAACCACTAAATCAATGAACAACAGTAGCATCACCACCACCACCGATACACTCAAGAACACCAACACCCAAATCACTTAAGAACAACCACGCCATCCTTTGCAACGTTGGTGATGCAAAAATTGAGACGAGATGGAGATGATTATGTTGATCTTGATCTCGCCCTAAATGGGTGATAGATAAATTGAGATAGAGAAACATAGACAAAATGATGATGTTGAAGTTGAGGGTTTGGAGAAATTGAATCGAGATGATAATGGAGAAAATCAGTCGAGGCTTTCATTTTTGGAAGGGTTGTGGTTGATATAGATTTTATGTTGTGTTCCAGAGACTTTTTACAAAGGAAAAGAAAGGAAAAGTGAGGGAAAAATAAAACATCACATGTTCTCTACTTTTTAGGAAGGAAAGGAAACTAAGGTGGCGTTTGGTTCGCAGAATGTTTTTTGATGTAATAGAATCTGTCAAAGGAATTTGACTTTGAAGGAATTGGAATGGAATGTTGTTAGGTTTGACCAGTTGTTTGGTTGACAGAATTGGAATGGAATCTGTTAAAGGAATTTGAATCTGTCTGTTTGGTTCCCAGAATGTAGCTTTGGAATTGGAATGAATTTTAGTAAATGACCAAAATACCCTTTTTGATAATTTTAATTTTTTTAAACAAAAAATGCTTTAATAAAATAGTCATTAAACACTTTATTTTTTAACTAAAAATACTTTAATAAAATTATTATTGAATACATGAACGTGTAAAACATATAATATACACAATCCAAACATAATAATAAACCAAATTACGTTACTTGATCAATATTGAACGTGTAAAACATATAATATACACAATCCAAACATGTATGAATCTATTCCAATATGTATGAATCAGCAAAAACATGTATGAATCTACAAGAAATCGGTATGAATCAGCAACAAACATGTACGAATCAGCAAAAAAAGATTCAATATGTTTCCAATATGTTTCCAAACATGTATGAATCAACAAGAAATCGTATGAATCTGTTCCAATATGTATGAATTAGCAAAAACATGTATAACAGATGGAATCGAGCAGATGAAATTGATAAACATAATGAAATTGAACATATGTAATCGATTAACATATTGAAATCGAACAGATGTAATCGATTAACGTATGGAATCGATAAACATATTGAAATCGAGTATGTAATCGATTAACAGATGGAATCGATTAACATAATGAAATCGATAAACATATTGAAATCGAACAGATGTAATTGATTAACATATGGAATCGATAATCATATTGAAATCGAGTAAATATAACCGATTAACAGATGGAATCGATTAACATATTGAAATCGAGCAGATGAAATCATTAACAGGCGGAATCGATTAACATCTTGAAATCGAGCAGAAGGATAAGAGAGGTATACATGTTAGTAGCAACCACGATGCAGCAATGGAGAAGCCAATCGAAGAGGACGAACGAGAGAGATGATACGTTTTGAAAAAGGGTCGGCTGTGTGTTAAACAATAGATTAGGGCAGAGGGTAATTTTGGAATAATGAAAATAACAAATTCCATTCCATTAAAATCCATTCTCCTTTTGATGGAATGTTCAAATCCCTCATCTGTGGAATTTGTTGGAATTGACAAATTCCATCCATGGAAAAGATTGAACCAAACAATGGAATGGAATCTGTTCAAAGGAATTTAACATTCCAATTCCATCAGATTCCACCATTACATTCTGTGAACCAAACGCCCCCTAAAAGAAAATAAATGATGACTTTCCTCTCCGATATAGGAAGGAAATGAAAGAAAAGAAATAATAACCATTAAAATTATTAGTAAAAAATATACATCTACTCATCAATTACAAAAACTAAGAAAAACAAATTAATGTATATTTATAAAAATAACATATTTTTATTTTAGCTTCTCACATTATGTTTAGGAACATGAAAAAATTATTTCATTTGTTTTTCTTCCATGTCTTTTATTTTTTTGGCAAACGTGTCGTGTTGGGTTCAAAGTTAAATGGGTTGAAAATGTCTAACCTTATCCTGATCCGTTTAATAAACAGGTCAGAAAATCTCAACCCGAGCACGACCCACCTAACCCGACACGGCCCGCTTAACCCGTTTATCCTCTTAACTACTAACTTGCTAACCCGTGTGACCTGGTAACCCGCTAACCCGTTTAACATTTATAAAAAAGTTATAAATCCAAAATTCGAATGAAAGCATTAAAAATTCAAATTTTACAATTCTAACTTATAAATTCTAACCAAATTTAAAGCATTAAAAATTCAAATAATTAAAAAGAAAACTTATTATATATGTATATATAAACGGATTATTCGGGTCATTTTCGAGTTTAAATTTTTTACTCTGGCCTTACCCGTTTAATTTTTATGTCGTGTTGTGTCAACCCGTTTACTTAAACAGGTAGAAATGTATTACCCAAACCCGTTTATTTTGTGTCGAGTTTACGTCAGATTAGCGTGTCGGATCAGTTTTTACGAAGTCTAACGAACACGACCTTATATTATAAATATTTCTATATATGCTTTAATAATGCGTATAATTGCTAGCCTTTGGTGACTAGCACGTGAGGGTAATTAACGAATAACGACACAGTATAACGGCCACTAGTGCCAAGCACAATTTTTGCAATGAATGAAAACCTTGATGATGGTCTTTGTAGTTTCGAAAAGGATGATGTTTGATTGATTCACAAATAAAGAAATTTGATAATTCTGATAATCTAGAATTGCGATATATGGTCGAAAAAGTTTTAAAAGAGAGAAGTTGATAATAGAATCGTTAATGGGATTGAGAGCGTATATCGCCCAACCATATTCCCGTTGTAGTCGACAATGACGATAAAATGATCAATGATTAACGGATCAATCTTGAATATCGCCGCCACTTTACCATACTACCCTTCTTTTAAAGACATAGCCAAGATTTGCGGCTTTGACTGTGAAACACTTGATATGTTGATCCAAGGGCTAGGATCACTTCTCTACTTCTCACACACTTAGCACTTATCATTTGAACCTCTCCATATATATATATATATATATATTTATAAGGTTGAGTTCCAATGAAAATGAAAGTTATTGTGAGAAGGGTAAAAATAGATTTCCACCTTGGATCAACCCTAATTGAAGATGAACACAATCATGTGAGAAATTGAGTTAACGTGAAAAGCGTGAAAAGTGGATCTAAACTCTTGATCTCTTTTAATCTCAACGTTAATCCATGAATTATGCTTGATACGTGAATTGATATGGTGCATCTAAATGCATCTTATCTCGGTGCATTTCATCATAATATACATCCCACGATTAATAACAACTTTTCACGTTAACTCAACTTCTTACTAAAACCCAAACACATTTATAACAAATTTTAGTAGGATCATCAAATTACACTTTTGCCCTTCAAACCAACGGGTGTGACTAGTGTGACAATTTTAAAAGCGTTAAAGTAGGAGGAAAAATATTAAAATACGCAAGAAACCAACTTTCTGGATGGATGTTATTGTAAACTATCGAAAAGTTTGGGGGTGAATTTTGTAAATTATTCTAAATTTTTTTATAAGAATGAATTCATGTAAACCAAAGATACTTAATGTGCAAATCGAATCCCTCCCTCTTCTCCTCTCTCCACAACCAAAATGGAATTCTTCGAGAAAGCCGTAGCCGTAAGACTCAAAAGCAATCTCGACAAATACCTCATCGCCGGCGACGACCACGAAACCGTCCGACAAAGCAGCAACACCTCCTCAACACGCGCCGCCGGGTGGATAATCGAGCATGTCGAATCAAACAGCCACGTCATCCGTCTCAAAAGCTGTTACGGCCGTTACTTAACGGCCACCAATACGCCTCTCCTCTTCGGCATGACCGGCAACAAAGTCATCCAATCTGTGGCGGAAAACACCAAGGATCTTTCGATTGAGTGGCAGCCGGTGAGGGACGGATTTCAGTTTAAGCTGAAGTCGGCCGGAGGAACGTATTTGAGAGCTAACGGAGCGATGCCGCCATGGAGGAACACCGTGTCGCATGACGGTAGTTTTACGAGTGCAACAAATAATTGTATTTTGTGGGATGTTGAGGCTATTGATATACCGGATGACGAAGAGGATAATAATAATAATAGTAATGATCGTAATTTATCGATTGTATCAAGTTTTCCGTCGGCGTCACCGGAACTTTCCGGCAGGGTGATCGGATCGCCAATATCAGTTCACTCTTCCCGCTTCTCACCTCGGAACCCTATATCCCTATCAATGATGAAGGTATCTTTTTTTTTCCCTCTCCAATATTATTCCAATATCTCCTCTAGAATTGTCATTTCATTTTTTGTGAGAATTGTGAAAAGTACTTTTAAACCGTTTCATTTTTAATCAAACACCCTACCATAAATTGCAGCGGAATTAATCCAATGCATCTCATTCAAATATTCGTCAATTGCTCATCCAACGGTTAATAGCCACATCTCATTATATTTGGCACCTCTTACCGAAACCCAACTCTATTTCAGTATTTATTTTCACATAATAACGATTAAAAAATTATGTTATTTCTTTTCACTTTACAAGGATTAAAAAATTACTTACACTTTAGTTTTATTGTGATTATATAAATAAAATACGGGGTGTTGAAAGTGCACGCAATTTGATTTACTGACACAAGGAGGTGCATATATCATATATTTTATTTTTTAACAAGTATAATAAAACAAATATAGAATTTAGTATTGAATTTTCTAAGAATAATTGATTATTGGTTATCCATAAACTTGAAGGAGTAATACATATAATCCAAAAAAGTGTTAGTGTAAAGTTTATTCATAATTATAGTACAAAAGGTGAATTTATGATCGAAATTTAATATAAAAAATGTTCACTCATAAATATGACAAAGTGCAAATATGTAAACTTTTTCCCAAATGAAATGATTTTATGAGATATATGAGAAAAGAAAGTGTTTTAATTGAATATAGTAAATTGGTAAGTATATAATATATGGTTATTAATGGCAAATTAAAAAATGAAAAAGCAGAAAATTTTGAAATTTTCTGAAATTGTTGTCCTTGATTAATTATAAAGTGTTTTTTTAAAGGAAATTGTATTTTAATAAATGTGAAATATATAACTATTAAAAAAACTTAGTCATACATCTATAATAATTTAATTAAAGTCAACATTATAAATATACAGGTTTGTTTTAGTTGACTAATGATATCATAAAACTTAAAAAACTGTATCTATGTCTTATAATAAATTCTTGAAGGTGTTACCTATTATTCACATAAACTTTTAAAAATGATTGTTTTTCTAATACATACAAAGATATAATATATATATATATTTTTTAAATAATATTATTATTTAGTGAAGAGAAAAAAGACATTGAAACATAAGATTCCACTTAGGGTTTGGGACCAAATGTGTGGATGGGAAGGGAAAGTGAAAGTGTGTATGGGCCACTAAGATATGTCAAAATTCCAAAATGGTGGATGATAAACAAGGTCATCATACATCATCCATCATGTTAGTGGACATGTAAGATGCATGCACACCTCTATGAATGCTCCACTTGAAGTGAAGATATACCACCTTTTCCACACCACCATTTTTTATTTATGTGTTATGCTTTATCCTGGGAGGGTAGTCATGTCATTTCACTATTATTTAGATGATCAAATCTTTAGACTACTTCATTTTAAAGTTTGAGGTGGCTTAAATTAACTATTGTTTCAATCCTATTGTAATTTATGATATAGGGTTTGGGGTAAATTACTTGACGAATGTTAATGTCTGATTAAGGGGTCGTTTACCTAATCACTTATTCGGGTAAGTGCTTAACGGTAAAATTCAACACTATCATCTAATTCCCGGGTAAGATTTTAGTTCACCAAAATGGCATCGTATGCAACAATTTAGCCGGTAAGCGTTAACTGTGGTAAGAGTCGTCACACTCACTTACCGGGTAAGACTCTCGGTCTTTGCTTCCGCTCTTACCGGGTAAGATTCTCGGTCCTTACCATATTCATTCGGTAAGCTAATATGACTTGGTAAGCACTTATCCGGGTAAGCGTTTTGTAAACGGCCCCTAAATCAATCCTAAAGATAAAACTAAGGTGCGGGATTGATTTAAATCAAAATTGTTACATATTAGTTTATTTGATCATAATATTAATAGAATAGATGGTATTTTTTATTCATTAGGATTCTTTAGTATCAGTGGGGACATTTTTAGTCGTCCAAACTTAAAAATTCTATGACAATGAGAATCGGATTCATTATCATCTTAAAAGTATACCGAACCCATATGAAGTTTTACCATGAGCAGATTGTATCTATTGAGCAGATATAGGTTTAGACGAAAATTCTTGTACAGTATTTCCAAAGTAAAAGTGGTTACTTAACTGTTGGACTGTATTTGGCAAGTACAAAATGTCGAAGGGTGTAGAATGAAGTATATGAATAGTAGTTTAGGGACAATTTGCAACTTGAACAAGTTGTGGGGCTTTAAACGTAGTAACGGAACCGAATGGTTCATGTGGCACCTACATATATTCCCATCGGTCCATGTCGCAACTCGCATGGTTTGTCCATTCCCAACTTCCAAGTGTGAATCTTTCGGAAATTGTGACTAAAAGATAATTTTTGTATAATCATCGACAAATATGCAAAAAAGATATATCTTTTATATTATAGAGAGAGGTTTAAGAGAAAACCTCAAATAAATGAAAAACTAAAAAACATCTTATCGACCGTTAGATTAGATGATCTGATGGATATGATTAAACAAGCGGTTACAACAATATTAATTAAATTAAAAAAACCTCACCCCTTTATTCTTTATTCGAAAAAAGACGAAAAATAAACAAATTTTGAACGAAATAAATTACACCAAATAAACGACTATATTTTTCTCGTTAATTTGCCATTCATATTGATATACTTTTTCATCCGTTTTTTCATGGTTTTCTAATTTTCCATTTATTTAGGGTTTTCCTCTGAACCTGACCCTTATATTATATATATATATAATATATATTTTTGAGATATTGACTTAAATAGCCATTATATACATTTAAGTTGGTCTTTTAGTGATTCTTTTTTCGGAGTGACTACATCTTTAAAAAAAATACGACCCAAATCTGCAAAAAAAAATTAAGTGAAATTGATTGGATTCATTTTTTTCCCATCTAGATCTGCAAGTTACGGAGTTGACTAGTGCAGAAGTAATATCATGTTAGTAAAACTGAAAGACAAATGACTATTTAATCAATTTCTCTGTATTTTATATATGGTAAGTTAACTCATATATTTTCAATCTTTGATTAGACCTGAATTCTTATTCTTTAAAGATTATATAGTGTTTATATTTGGTAAATTAATTTATATATTTCAGTTTTTTAGTGCACCTGAATCCCTCACATCTAATTATTTTGGTTTTTGTAGATATATCTTTCTTAAATTGGTATATCTAATTGATTTATTTCCATTTAATTAATCATTCTTTTTTTTTGGTTATTTAGTTATATTGGAACTCGAAGTCTCGAATAAATTCCATTGGTGTGCCACGACCACGACCTTTCCAATTAGAGGTCTGTTCAATCCCAACCCAACCAAATTCTCTGTCTAATTTTGTCGTCACATACATTTATGTTAGGTAAATCCTTTGTCAATAAATATGATAACAAAAAAAAAATCAATGCTATATCCATAAAAAAAAAGTAATAAAATAAATAATTTGTGCTATTTAAATACACGTCACTTTTATTGGTCGTTAAACCGCGAACAGAACACGTCATCATCTCCGTTTCTAATACGTGTTTAAGGGGGTGTTCGGGATTGCTTATTTAAAACAACTTATGTTTTTTTTAAAGCGCTTATCAACTTATGTGGTGATAAAAATGAGTTTAATAAAAGTGTTTTAATTAGTTTATTGTCGCTAACATGTAAAATAACCAAAAAAGTCATAAGTTGTTTCAAATAAGTTGATAAGTCAGTATGGACTAACTTATTAAAAACAATTTTTCGCAGAAACTTCCACTTTTCCGGTTGAAGTTCTCGATGAAGCTGATCAAACAGAGGCGTATGATCGTGGAAGACTCAGGCCCACCGGTGATGGATCTCCTCCGCAACGCCAAGGCGGTCCGGCTAAGGAGCCGCCACGGCAAGTTTCTCCACGCCGATTACGACCAAGAATCAGTCTCCCAAGACCGCCACGGCACCACCAGGAATAATCTTTGGAGTGTCGAGTTCGTCGAAAATACTCCCGACAACGTCACCATCATTCGCCTGAAATCGTGCTACAACAAGTACTTAACGGCATCCAACCACACTTTCCTGCTCGGAATGACCGGAAAGAAGGTGTTACAGACTGTGCCGAGCCGCCTCGACTCGTCGGTGGAGTGGGAACCGCTGGGGAAAGGGAAACAGGTGAAGCTGAAGACGAGATATGGACACTATTTGCGGGCGAATGGCGGACTTCCGCCGTGGAGGAATTCAGTTACGCACGACATTCCTTACCGAACCGCCACCCAAGATTGGATCATGTGGCAAATCGATGTCGTGGATATCACTGCCGTCCAGTCGCCGGCGGCACCAAGACTGCCGCTGCATTTGGTTCCTTATGCAGATTCTTTTACTTCCTCCGAACCGGGCTCGCCCTCCACTAATTGGTCAAAGTCTCCAGCTTTCTCCAATCAAGAGGTATAATTACGTCTTTTTACAATAATCTTACCACAATTTTTTTTAAGAAGGTTGTCTAGGCTATGTTTGACTAATCCCTTGGCAAATTATGATGGTAGCACATCAGTTAAACCTTAGTGCTCACAAGTTGTATACGTCTGGATTCGTACCATGGGTAGATGGGATATTCCGCCACATCTCCCAGGGCCTTAACCAGTACGCCACAACCCTTATGGTTTTACCACAATTTTTTTTCACCCACCTATCTTACTTTTTCGTCTGGCCTCGGTCTTATTCTGTTCAGTCTGGACTCGATAGGACCCTATACCAAGTGAAAGGAGTTCTAGAATATTTTAGGAAAATTGACTCAAATAACCAAATCACATTAAGAAATTGGTCTCGTGGCCAAATCTATCCCAATTTCCAGAAATAGCCAATGAGTGCGAAATCTCAATCCACAATTGCGGACCTAGCTCACAAAATACAGATCTGACCGATTTTTCTTTAAAAAAATTATATATTGCGGACCTAGGTCAAAAAAAATTAAGGAAAATCGGTTTGATTAGGGTTGCTGGTGAGTCGGCACATGTCCTATGTCCGCAATTACGGACCTGAAGTGCGAATTGCGGACTCATTGGCTATTTGTGCAAAATTGGGAGAGACTTGGCTAGGAGACCAATTTCACAATATAATTTGGCTATTTGAGTCAATTTTCCAATATTTTAGGTTTTTAATTTGATATGAGTAATTTAATGATCTACCAATCATGGTGTCATCTAGTCTCGTTTTGTGGTGTACAAACAACCTCTTTACCTTTTGGATAAAAGGAAGGTTTGTGTTCATTCGACCTATCTGAATGAGAATTATTGGTTTTGTTTGGTTTGATTTTATTTTTGTTATAAATTTGGTTGGTTTGCAGTCGATTGATTCACCGCTGAAGAGGGAAGAAGGGCGAGCGATATATTACCATGTGGTTTCAGATGAATTTCAGGATAGTGACGAAGATGAGCACCGGTTTTGCATCAGTTTCAAAGGGAACCGAGTTAATGAGTTGACTCGGAAGTTGGAGGAAGAAACTCGACTACACAACATAACGGTTTGTTCTCCGAGTCCACTAGATGGGAAGCTTTACCCGCTACAATTAGAGCTTCCTCCCAACAACTTCACCATGAAAGTTGTCGTCGTTCCAAATTCCTCCCAACTTCGCATCAAGGGTTAGCTAGCACGCGTTGAATAAAGTTTTGGTATGAAGGATATACTAAAGAACCATTTTACGAGTTAGTACAACAAATCAATCAAAATTGTTGTAAATGTCATATGTCAAAGGTGTATGGCATTTTAATTACGACAAATTTGATTGGGTTGTTGAATTTTCTTGTGTTTATGGGGGAAAATGGTAGCAGTATGTTGTATAGAGTTCTCAACAAGAGGATTTTCAAGGTGTCTATCCTACAATAATGTTATTAACTGTCGAGTCGACTCGGGGTTGATTAAGTAACTTAGACGTACTCAGGTAAACCAAGAGTTTTCTAAGTTTTAATCCCGCATCTAGGTATCATCCGGTAGTTATTGGGATGTGATAATTGAAACATATTTCGCCACGAAGTGTTACGGTTTTTAAGTTAAGAGAAGAGGAGAGTACCTCTGACAAATTTAGCGTTAGTTTTTTTAAAGTGTCATGTGAAATAAGTGGCTTATTATATGTACTTGTACAAGCATCTTGCTGTCTGTAGCTATCTATACAAGGGCTTATTGTAACCAATAACTTTATGAAGACTTGAAGGGTCAAGTTATTTATGTTATGAGATCTCTCTTTTTCTATCTATTTTGTTATGATACATATGTATTATGAATATTTAAATTATTCTTACCCCTTTCCTCCCTCGCCGGTAACATACCCCATATAGAAGAGGGTCTGAATAGAATACACTTTACAAAACTTGGATCGAAATTTGTTTTATGGATTCATACCAATACCATGTAGTAGAGATGACCAAATGGGTCCGGCTCAGCCCCAGTTATGGTTCGATGGTCCTTAACCAGGTACGATTTTTAAATTAACAAGGACAGCAATTTTTTTGACTTACGCCTTGGTTCACTGTGGCATGAGGCAATGTCAAGGCGTACGCGCCTTGAATGATCTGCTTTGATAAAAAAAAAATGGGTTTTTTAAAGGGAAATTAATTAAAATGCCAAAAGTTTGACCAAGTGTTACCAAAATGCCACAAAATTTTGGCGGTTTACCAAAATGCCCTAATGGCCCGCGATGGAGCCCGCGATCGCGGGCTAGGGCTGACGTGGCGCATGATCTGGCCGAAAAGAGCCCCGCGAGCCCCTAAACTTTGGCCGCGGTGCACATTTGGCCCCAGCCCGCGATGGACCAAAATTTTACACTTTTGGTCCCTGAAAATTTACACTTTCAGCCTCTGTACTTAGACGAATCTTGCATGCTTTTACTGTTTTTTTCCACAATTATTGTACTTTGAAGACCGATTTGTGGTTGAAATTCATTTGCATGTTTTCATCAATGTTAAATCAATGTTTTTGGAATACCAGTTTGTGGATGAAATGAGAGATTGGTTGTCATCAATGTTGGTTGTTTCATTGATAAATAGATGTAAAATGCAATCCATAATCCACACACCGATTTCATACTTCTTTCTTGATTTCTTTCTGCAATATTTTGTGTTTGAGATACTACTGAAAAAATGAGTTCATCTGTTGCAAAAGCTAAGCTATAATTCTGTTTTGATGGTGAATGGGAGCAAGATAACAATGAGTGGAATTTTGCTTATAAATCTAAGCATGGTGTAAAAGTGCCAATAAAGTATACTTATCAGAAATTTCTTGCATACGCCATGCAAAAATGTGGAATCAACCCTTTTGATGTTTGCAAGTTAGTGTTTAAAAATGGCGATGGGTCATTTGTGGATTTATCCAACGATGGGGATATCTCTACTTTTCTGCACTTTGCAGTCGATTCAGAAAGGCCCCCATTACTTTTTGTGTATCCCGGCGTATCCGACGAAAACGACGACGACGGTGACGACGAAGACCTCCAAATAGAGCAGCCTGATTCTCAATTTCAGGCGTCCGACGCCCCAACGGTTCATTTAGATCATTCATATGGTCTTAACGACTGTATTCCGGAGACGCAACAACAACAACCACCACAACCACACGAAGGGCATACTGCTGGAGTTGCTGATGACGAAACCCACGTTTTCAGAACGGGTAATTCTGAAATAGACAGATCAGACACCGATAGTGATGATCACGAAGAATATACCCCTAGTAGAAAATCATGTAGTTAGATAAATGAATTTTTTGATATGCCCCCTATTCTTCCAGACTCCCATACCCAGACACAAACCTACGAACCTACACCTTATATTCGCAGTGAAATGTTACATGTTCAGATATTCGAGTCGAAGGATCTCTTGGCAAGTCAGGTCGGACTTAAGTTCTTGGAAGAGGGTTTCGAAAGGCACACGTCGAAATCTGACAAAACTAGATACATAGTTGAATGTGCCAGAAAAAACTGTGACTGGAGGATGTACGCGATTGATACGGGTGGCAAAGAAGGGGCGTTAATGATTAGAAAGTTGCACGACGTACACACTTGTACGAGGACGCAACTGAATCCCCACCACAAACAAGCCGGCAAAAAGACTTTGGGTGCGATACTGAAAAACAAATTTGTTGATGTTAGTAGGTCATTGCGTCAAAAGGACATCGTCCACGATGTTCACCAGCAGTTCGGCGTCACGATTGATTACCACCAAGCTTGGCGTGCGCGATGCCATGCACTGTTTATGGTGAGAGGCACGTTCGAGGAGTCGTATGAACGACTCCCGACATATTTATATAATTTGCAGCTGCAGAACCCTGGTACTGTCACGCAGCTACTGGCCGATTCACGTCGACAGTTTGAGATGTGCTTCATGGCCCTTGGACCCGCGGTACGTATTTTAACATGTCATATGTTTACACATTATAAACTATAACATTTACAAAGGAAAACCACCTATGTTTTTGCAGATCCGCACATTTGTGGCAAATCTACGTCGTGTCCTGATAATAGACGCAGCCCATTTAAAGGGCCATTACTTGGGTATGATGTTCCTGGCGGTTGCCATGGACGGGGATAACTCCATCGTTCCAGTAGCTTTCGGCGTAGGCAAGTCCGAAACCAGGGACGAGTGGACTTGGTTTATGTCCATGTTGAGACAAGCTATCGGAGACCCGTAAGGGTTGGTGTTTATGTCTGACAGGGCTCCTTCCATAAGCGCCGCAATCTCTGCCATCTACCCAAACGCCCCTCACGCCATATGCTGTCGACATTTGGAGATGAACGCCAAATCCAAGGACAAACGTATTACGACCAACAAGGATGTCTATTGGGCGGCATGCAGAGCATATACGAATCGGGAGTTTAACAAGTACATGAATATGCTACGATATAGTGCCGACGAAGCAGCCAAAGTCTTTGATGAAGCTGGACCGGAGAGGTGGTCCGCGGCCCATTTTCCTGGACAACGGTATGACATTCTGACCTCGAATAGTGCAGAGTCTGTGAATGCACTCTCCCGTTTTGCGCGTAGATGTCCGATTGTTAATCTTATGGACTACTTTCGGGCCTTTCAACAAGAGTGGTACCAAATTCGACGCCTAAAAGGAGCTGAGATGCAAAATGCACTCACACCAACGGCGGAGAAGATCGTTCAGTACAGGGCGCGTCGTGCGGCGACATGGCCGGTAAGAGCAATCGGGTATGGAAAGTACGAGGTGCATGATGACTATCTTCACGCGATTGTGAATATGGAAGACCACCTTTGTTCGTGTCGCGAATGGGATAAATCTGGGTTACCGTGCGGCCATGCCATCGCTGCAGCAAGATATATGGGTCGTACAGATTGCAGCGACTTGGCTGTACCTTTCTTCACGTCCGAATATTACCGGAAAACATACGTGGAGGTAATAAACCCAGCTGGACCCCCTGCAGCATGGGTGTATCCACCCGACCCGCTTCCGCCATGCTATCCACCTTTAATGGATAAGAACAGAGCCGGGAGACCGAGAAAGAACGATCGACGTCCATCACGTGGTGAAAGTTCGATACAACGAAGATGTACTCGGTGCCAATGCGTAGGACACACTCGGGGAGAGTGTCCAAATCCCGCCCCTTCAACCGTGCCAAGGAGACATTCAGTCAGTCACACCCCGGGCCCGTTACAGCTTGAACCATATGGAACAAACACATATGATACTGTTGATCTAAACGCTGATTTGTAAAATATATATATATATATATTCATATTATATATACACACATACATATGCTTCTAAATGAACATTGATAACACAGCTAGTTTGTAAATGATATATATATATATATATATATATTCATATTATATATATACACACATACATATGCTTCTAAATGAACATTGATAACACAGCTAGTTTGTAAATGATATATATATTCATATTATATATACACACATACATATGCTTTTAAAAATACAAACAACAACACAGTAAAAAAAATACAAAACAACTAAAACAACCATCACCTACTTAAAAATTGATTTAGTTTCATCAATCCAAGCTTGCTTCTCGTTTACCTTCGCTTGAATAATTGCGAAGTCTTGCAGAATATGGTGAATTGCTTCTTGTTCTCGACGAACACGAGCCTCCCGAGCTTTTATATCCCCTTTCATCCTTTTGATCTCCCTGTCTTCCTCTTCGATCTTTCTCAAATGGACTGCCTTCCTGTCCATCATTTTTTTCCACTCTTCTGTTAGTTCATCTATCTCCTTTTCCTTTTTTGCTATGGCGACCTCGATTTGAAGTGGCATTTTTTCAGGAGTAGACTTAGGGTTTGATGACGATGCCATTTGTGGATGAAATGAGAGAGGAGAAATCAAGAGAGAAAGCAATTCAAAGAAAGAAAGCAAGAGAGAAATCAAGAAAGAAAGCAAGAACAAGTGTGAATTGTGAATTGCATATTACTGATATTTATGGATGAAATCTCAAACATGCCAGTGAATTTGAACCACAAATTGGTCTTCAAAGTACAATAATTGTGGAAAAAAACAGTAAAAGCATGCAAAATTCGTCCAAGTACAGGGACCAAAAGTGTAAATTTTTGGTCCATCGCGGGCAGGGGCCAAATGTGCACCGCGGCCAAAGTTTAGGGGCTCGCGGGGATCTTTTCGGCCAGGTCATGCGCCACGTCAGCCCAAGCCCGCGATCGCGGGATCCATCGCGGGCCATTAGGGCATTTTGGTAAACCGTCGAAATTTTGTGGCATTTTGGTAACACTTGGTCAAACTTTTGGCATTTTAATTAATTTCTCTTTTTTAAATGCTACGGCAGTTATAGTATTTCTCTTTACGATATACACTCGTCTTTTTTTATTTCAAAAAACTAAAAGCCAAAGGCCAATAGCCTTGATGTGTATTTTAAATATTTTAAAATCAAAAAATCTAGCATTTTTTTCCTCTCAATCAAAAAGTGTTTTTTTTACCCTTCCTCTTCCTCCAAGCAACCAATCTTCCACTCTTTTAGCCTATCTCAAGGCTTCACTCTTTCCTCTTAGTAATTTAGTATTATACATATTGTATATAAATGTAGGCGGAGAATTGTGTTAGAAGCTAAGGTTAACGCAAGAAGCGTAAGAAATTGATTTGAGTAGTTAATCACTTTTAACCAAATATTCTCCCATTAATTGCGCCTTAGAAGAGAATTGATCTGGTATATCTCGGTGCATCTTATCATAATGTGTGTCTATTTCTCATCCAATGGTTGATAGCCACTTCTCATGCTTCTGGCATTAACCTCAAATTTTCATGGAAACCCATATATATTTGTGTAGTATATAAAGTTAGTTTCCGGTAAAAATACTAGTTATAATGAGAAGATAAGAAGAAATCTTCACCTGTGGATCAATCCTAATTGAAAATACTTAACTAATTCATGGGTTATTTTTAAACTTAATCTGAATCATTTGATTAACACTAATTAAAAGTGATTTAAGGGTCCAAATCACTTCTTACGCTTCTAACCTAAACTCTTATTCTCACACGATCCTTTGTCATAGCATATATCCTTTGGTGTGTATATATTTCTACCGTGGGGCTTACGCCTCGCCTCGTTGAGGGAAAACACCAACTAGGCACGATTCGGCCTTTTAAAACCTTGAGTGCACCATCATAAGTACATCAACTAGGGATATAACTAAAAGCAGCCAACCTTGTTTGAAAATGGTTAATATCTATATTTGGTAAGAAACTAAGAATTTCCTTTTCTTTTCTTTTTTATAATAACAACAATAACAGCTTTGACAAGAAGTGGGTTATGTTTCTTTATTTTCAGCAACCCCATAATAGAAATAGAAGTGGGGTGCCATCTCTCTCTTCAACTACACATACCTCTGTAAATGCAAAGTTACCACAAGCTGCTGCAAGATAGACAAGGCAGGCAGGCTTTGGGGATGCACCAAGATTTGTGGTCGTTTTCCGTTATTAAAACTCGACTTCTTCAGCTAGTCTGGCTCGTCCTGAATACACATACTGCATCTCCTCCGTCCATGTCTGCAAAACCAACCAACCAACCAAATTATCATCACAATCAACCAACTAATCTCTAATTTATATCACCAATCATATTGAATCATACCTGATGACGGAAGGCAATCCTCATTCGGGGTACATTAGTCTTTTGTATATCATTTCCTTCAGCTCCTCTCTTGTAATACTTCCCACCAAGCCAATGTTCCTGCAATTACCCACAACACCCCTATACTTTTAACTTTGACATTTTACAAGATTCTCCCTTCTACAAAAATATACACACAGCCATTTAAGAAGAAAAAGAAACTAAACAGTTGACCTTGGCTGCATGTGAGAATCCAGACTGGTAAACAGAGTTTCTTGCTATCTCACAGAGATCACAGGAACTTAGCTTCCAAACCTGAAAGCCATGATTATGGTAAGGTAAGGCACACAACAGAATGAATTTGAAAATAAAAAAAGAAATTAGACCTTGGCTGCAACACCGTATTCTTCCACCAGGGGTTCTTTTGTCAGATGAATTTGAAGTGGATCATCCGTTGAGAGTGAAACATTCAACCCACGCTGGAAGAACATGGGAAATGGGTTGCGATGGTAGTCCAGGAATAGGGAATTATTGCTCAGTGGAGACATGGCCAATCCAATCTGAAACGTTAAAAATCAACAACTATTAAATACTCAAACAAGACCCTGAATCAATCAAATCATCCCCCAAACCTAGGTTAGTGAACCCATTGACTAATCAATCAGAGCGCAAACATAAAATTAATTACTCTTTGTCCAAATATAAATGCCCACGATGAAAAAGGCACACAGTTTTAGAAATGTTTAGCTATTACAACCAAAATGGTAAGCTTTTTTCATTAAAACTTTTATTCCAAAATAGTGGGACCCACAAGTTTACGTGCCAAGGTAAAACAAGCAAAAAATATTGAGGCAAAAGGGGCCTTTTTGGAGGTTTTTCACAATCTTAGGTGTCAAAAAAGCTCCATTGTGGATGCTTTAAACAACAATTTTACCCTTAATAATAGAGGGAGTAATGAATTTCTCCATCTCATAATTAAGGGTAGAATTGGAAAATAGGCGCTTACTTTCGAAAGTGAACACTTATTTTGATACAAACTAAAAATAGAAGTATGGATACTTATTTAGGGGTGGTGGGAGTATCAACTCTATAACTATTTCCATAATGCAATTACTCAAAAGCAGAAGAAAAGGGAACCGAGTTGAAGGTTGATGGGTCTTACTAGCCTCCAAAGGTAGGTAAGCGAGTCACTGGCTAACCTGAGCAAGGTAGTACAAATACTGCAACACAGGAGATTTCCGCAGATTGATCCCATGAGAAATATTATGGCATAAAAGGAAGCCAGCTGCTAAATGATCAATATCACCTGCCTGCATGGATTTTAACATAAAAATAAAGTCCAACCACCATGGAAGAAGCAAAGAACTAAAGGTGACAGGTGGCAGCGGAAGTTGGTAACCTCTCCGCAATGAGGCCGCAATCTGATTGTTGGCAATCCTTTTGATTCACGGAGCTGAGAACAACATAAGCTTAATTTAGAATTTAAGGCTTTAAGCCTCATAGGAGATGGATGTCTGTGTCTACTCAGCTGATCAAACAAATTAAAGAAGTAAGAAGAAATACGAACCTTATTAAGGGTATAGAGGTTGGCATAGCAGTAATACGCGTAATATGAGTATGCAGGATTGAAGTCATTTGTCCATTCAGCTGGCGTGGGCATGTGCTTTGTGGGGCGCCTTTCAGGCTTGCTTTCATCATCCACAAGGTCAAGGCCAACCACCTACCATGGAAAAACAGTCATGCGCAGAGGAAAACAACATATCATGTTCTGCAAATAACTTCCAGTAGAAGATTTCGCTTCTTGTAACTTCATAAAATATACTGCATAATGTGTCAGCAGTCAAATATATAGAATATTAGATGCAAAATCTAAGCAGTCAATTTCGACGAAATAGCGACGAAATAGCGAAAATAGCGACACTTGCGACCCTTATCGAAATTTCGGTCCTAAATTTCGACCCAAAATAGCGATGTCGAAAATAGCGACGAAATTTCCGAAATTTGACCGAAATTTCCGAAATTTGACTTCGAAATTTGATCGAAATTTCCGAAATTTTTTTAAGGTTTTTTTTTTGGGCTTCTTTAATTCTTTTGGACTTTGTTTTTTGTTTTTAATAAGTTTTGGGCTACTTTTAATCAAGTTCTGGGCCTCTTTAAGTCTTTATTTGTTTTGGGTTTTTATCCAAACCTTTTGACCATTAATCTTTCACTCTTTGACCTAATCTTCCCAATTCAAATGCGACTTTCTGCTTACTGCCTTGCTTCCATCGACTTTCTGCTTACTGTCTTGCTTCCATCGACTTTCTGCTTCCATCCAGTAGCGATCTATGTTATTTGTGTGGTTTGAAATTTTTTTTGATCATTATTTTATTAAGTTTTTAAGTTATATGTTATATATTATATATATTCATATTTAATTTTATTTTTATCGCTATTTCACCGCTATTTCATCGCTATTTCCGCTATTTCAAATCAAGGTCTTGATCGAAATTTTCGCAATCGTCGTGTTAACTGCTTAGTGCAAAATAGTATGTATTTTACCTGCATTAGGAAAATGTGCAGTTGAGGATGAGATTTGGGATCAACTGAGACTTCAAAAAGCGGAATGAACACATTGTCCAAAATATTCTGAAAGGATGTAACTGTTCCCATGCTCTTGTAAATGTTATATAGCCGTGGAAGCTGAACCCAAGAGAAAAAATAGCAAAACATGCAGATAAGTCAAGTGTGTTAAAAAACAAAAATACTAAGAATGTATGTATTTTTACGTACTTGAATAAGCCAAACAGCATTCTCACTGTAAATTGAATTGTTGATGAACCAACTTGCCAACTGATCCCATTCACTCTGCTTCCTTCCATATATGGACACCCTATATTCTGCCACCTGGTAGGAAAAGGGCATAATCTTAAGCTTTGCCCCAAACTTCTCTAATATCAAATTAACTGTATATAGAAAATATAGATGCTTCATTTGAGCTAAACAACGGACTAGTATGAAATGCTAAAATAATGGCATGGTTTGAACCGTATTAAGCCTTCAGTACACATCAATAAAAATATTTCAGCATTTTGGGAAACCACACCTGGTATTTACTTGCATCAAGATCTGACAAAACTTGCTTCGTCAACTCTCCCAGGAAACGACCTGAGATCACAAGGATATATATTTGCATGACAAATATGATAAGAAAAAGAAAAAATGACCCATAAAATTATGCATCTCATCATTAGATATATTGTATATAATGTCCATTATTAATTACGATTGCATACTTCATAATTTTGTTAAGTACGGGGAAAGTAATTACTACTTTTTACAAAAAAGACAGACCTTGAATCAAATTGTCTTGCTTTAAAAAGATTTCTCTGAGTCTGCTCTGACCACAAGGATTGTACTTGAGATTGAATTTGTCAAACCGGTGAAATGTACTCTTATCGGCATGCACATCCAATAAGTCAACATTAAGATCATACCTGAAAATCAACTTCTAGTCATGAGATAGGAACTTTATGAGGTAATGAAGATACACAGTTAGTTTAGTACTAACCCGGTTAAGTCCAAGCTCTCAAAAACTTCTTTCAGTGTAAGATATTGTCCATCACGAAATATGACAACCTGCAAGATGCATGAAACCACAACCACATAACATAAATCAATAACTATGTTATTCACTATGAATACATGAGTGAATCAATTCAATAACTATGAAGATCATACCTCATCAGGTTCTTTCCTTAACTTAGACTTAATGAAGCGTAGAAGGTGCTTTTGGTTCATGCAAGCAGAATGATGCACATGGGTGTCTACTTTTCTGATATTATAAAAGTCACGATGGGGTGCACCCTTTTGAGCTAGAAACTCGCTATCTGCATTCACTAACAGATGAAGACGGAATTTCTGCATTGTATAAGACCACAATAATAAAGTTAAAAGTTAAATCAATCAATCAAACACAGGAACAAACTTCTAAAAAATATATATATCAGAAAGCATCACCTCCTCGAGAAATCTTAGTCGATGATAACATGCAGAGCGAACATTTCCAACAGAGATTATTTTGAGAATGTGATGCATGTCAGTGAAAAAAGTTGTCGCACTTGCAACAGGGAACAGATCAACTGAATCTGAAATTTGAAAAGATAAATCATCTGCTTATGTATCCTACATGAAAAATAAATCATGTTTGTTTGTTGGGCTTACCATTTTCACTAGCATAAACATGTACAACTCCATCTTCCATCCTGAAGTGGTGCTGCTTGCAATTTAGAGAAACGACAATAAATCAAGCAGATCATATCATAAAATAATGATGACTTAATTAGTTAGCTGCTAAAGACCACCTTACTTTAGTTGATTCAACAGGTACAAATCGAAATGGATCTCTTCTAATATCAGATAAAGAGTCTCCAGTATGTGGTTGCTTCCATGGAACATTTTTTTCCCTGAACACATATTTTTCCCGCAAGTCTAAGCATTCACGTATCATTTTCCTTACCTCTTCCTCTTCAAGATTCAATGACTCTGGATACACAAAAGATAGCTGAACAAGTGGAAACTGCACTACATAGGTACACAAAAAGCTGTGCAGTAAAAGAATATTTTTTAAACTAGTATGTGAGGAGCACAAGAGCACGCAAAATCTTCTTCAAATAATTAAAAAGGGAAAACAACTTATCTCCTCATTCATACCACTAAGCTGGATATGATGGAGCTACCTATTCACAAAATAGACATTGTAAATATGCCAAATACATGCTAAGAGAACACTCATTGAAACTAAGCATTAAATTATGAGGTGAAACCAACAAGATGGAGATTGACCCAAAAAAAAGATAAGATAACCAGAAATTTTGGTAGCATGTTAAAAAATTTAAAATGGAAAGAATATACAATGAATATATATGTTTAACATATGATAAATGGCAAATGATGCTTTGCAAATGACTTATTTCAAAGTGTAACACTTTTTAGAGACCCATGAAAAAGTTGGATCCAAATAACTAGCGAGAACAACTTTAAAATTTGATTTCGATCGAGGTGGGAAGTTGGATAAATAATAATAGACGCAGTCCTTTCGTAGTAAGGGAATACTTTTAAAAAACAATTAAGAAAATGCAACATCTTTTAAAGAAACAGAGGTGAGAATATTAGACCGGTGAAACCTTTAAGGAGGCTGAGTACCTTTCATGACAGTTTGTGGTAAAATGAAGTTGGGATCATTGACAGGGATGTTCTCTGAAGAAAGTTCCACCTTCTCACTGCCGTGATCTACAGTTGAGTTAATTTCTTTTGCAATTTTCCTATTTAAATTAACTTGATTATTGTTTGCATTCTCAGCTTGTGACAGAACCGCAGACATACTCTGAATGCTCGAGTATATATCCTGAAATAAGATAAGTGGTGGTTATATTGGTAAAAGAGATTCTCAATCAGATCTATAAGGAAATACATGATACAAAACAAAATCAAGAAACCCCGAAATGCAAAGAAAGAACTCAGAAACAAGATAACATTATCCATTACATGTGCAGAAGAGTTTACGCCCTCATCAAAATATTGACTATCCTCCCCGACAGCAGCCTCAGTTCCATCATCGTCAGAATCATCAGCACCATCATATGCATAGCTACCTGGTGATCTTGGTGTATGAATTCTACCAAAAGAACCCACTCTCATCTTATTCGAACTAGATTGATTATCATGGTGATGTTCTCCTGCAAAACAAAAGTGAAAACTTTACTTAGATCCTTCTAAGCACATGCAACTGATTCATATTTCGCCAAAAAGATTCAACTGAAACAGTCTTCATGTGTTAGGCCTTAGCCTTGCTGATTCATATTTCACCAACTTTTATCAGCTTCTATAAACTTGCTTTTGAACTCCTATGTTGACATAATTATTATTTAGCCTCTTACAATTTGGGAAATGTGGAAATATTTAAACCCACAAGTTCTGCATTCTAAACGTTTATGGCAATGAGAGCAACTAGCAGTCGCGATGTAGAAACATTATCACAATAGCCATTCCTTAAATCCCAAACAAATTCTTTGACCATTTGATCTACTACCTTGACATTGGTTTTTTGCTATTATCGGATGATCAGAATCACAGGAGGCTGCAGCAACTATCTGAGTGCATGAAGCATATCTTATTTTCGAAGAAGAAAGGAAGCATTTGCTATCGAATCCATGATTCTTTTACCTTCATCATTTGTTTTCTTAATTTCATCCTGCATCACTGTGCAACTCAGGTAGAAATCCTGGAACCTATGGGGAGTTGCAGCTCAGTTTTGAAGTTGACAATTAGCCCGATGCATAAAGTCAACTCAATCTCTTCTAAAGGAGAACATAACTAAACATTCAGGGGCTGTTTGGCAGTTGCTGAATGGTTTGGTGCAGAATGATTAAGTGGTCAGAATGATTAAGAGGCTTTTATGATACAGTGCAAAATGAAATATGGTTGTTTGGTATTTGTTTAGAATGAAATCAGGGTGCTGAATGGTTAAGGGAGACCCACCATGCTAAATCATTCAGAGGGTTTTTGAATCATTAAGAGGCACACTATTTTTTCCAAGCAAGATTCACCTCTTAACGATTCAGAGGTTGCCTCTTAATAGAACTATTAAGAGGTATACAAACAGCCCCTCATTTCTTCTTTTTCCAGCAGAAAAAAGTGGTCCAATAAGAGTACTTATCTTCTTAAAGCAGTGTCAGATAGTTACGAAACTAATTACAGATAAATTAACACAGATCACAAACGTTACATCTTAATAACATAATGAAAATACAAATACGATAATATACAAAAGCAATAAACCATACCTTGTCTTTGATTCATTCGAAGAGGTGGCAAGTTATCAGAAACTAATTTCTCCAAAGAGCCAAACGACACCGGTTTACCTACTTTCTCACTCATCCATTCATTAGCCAACCCTACGTTCGGCAACGAGCACGACATACCATAAGAATGATTATTCATCACATAATCACCACCACCGCCATCATCTTCATCATCGTCGTCACCAATATAATTTCTATTATCAGTATCAATATCTCCATCTTCGTATCCAGAAACACCTTGGTGATCGGAATAGTTACGATCGGGGCGTCGCCGGAGCTTGATGAGGCGGTCAATGACCTGATCAACACTGCGCTTGTGAATGTAAAAAGCTGAAATCGCCATTACTGAAGCTCCAAATAAAGTTGCTAATGCAAAATGAACCGGAGACAATGGCGATGATGTTGATGAATCCATTTTGGTAAGAGTTTGAATGTGTAGCAGGGGTTTTGATCGAGGGTTTTATTAGCAGGGATGAAGATGTTCGTTGTGCGGGAGAAGGAGAAATATGTGTATTTGTGTATGGGTCTACATATGGGCTTCTTTTCTGGCCCAATTGCGATATGATTATCATTTTTAAAGAAAGTAATGATATACAACAAGCCCCACCAAAGTACAAAAGAATGATATACAACAAGCCCCACCAAAGTACAAAATGAGTGTTCATAAAGTCACTACAAATAAAAGCTAGATTTTCGGTTTTCTTTTAATAGTTCTTTGTTCATGGATTTCATCATTTTATTGCATATGTGATGGAATTAGATTTTATATTTCTATCAAATTTTATTAAAAAGATAAAGCTATCCAAAAAAAAACTCTAGCCTATTATTAAAGATGTATAAAGGACCGGTTAACTTACTTTAGACTGGTAACGATCGGGTGACGGTTAGAAAAGTGGCCCACACTACTGGATCGGGGGGCATGGAGTGCAACTCAAAAGAAGGGGAGTGAGTGATCAGGGCGGCTTATCGGCCAGTTATGGCCGCATGAAAAGTTGTCTGCATGGAGTGCAGCTCAAATGAAGGCTTCATGGTGCGAGTGTGGGAGGTCAAGGCGACTTAGGTTGCACCAGAGGTCGCGAGGGAGTATGGTGCCCTGAGACTCGGTCGACCAGCTTCTTTTTCCCTCAATTTCTTCTTTCTCCCTTCTTTTTCTCTCGTTGGGTTTGATTTTAGGTTACTTTATGAGAATTTTGGGTGCTATTTGGGGGCAAGAGGGGCATTGTAGTAAATGGATTTGAGTCTCCATTCTAGAATTTCGGTTAGGAGATTTCAAGTTTGGATGAGGTAAGCTCTTTGAGTATTTTAAGCTCCGTCTTTAGGATCTTTATAGATTTAAAGCTTGTATTCATATTTGTCTTATTTCTAGCCTTGGAATTGGTTTTGAGATGGTTATAGGAGAGATTTTCTTGTGGATCTCAAGTCTTCACTTTAGAAGCTAGAGTTTAGGGGTTTGGTAATCTAAGTTTAACCTAACCTAACAAGATGAGTTTTAATTGATTTGTGAAAACTATGTACAAGTCAAAAATGTTCATTTTGAAGTTTTGAAGTGTTTTCGTTGAGATTTATCAAATGTGTTGGATTATTTGATGAAATTTTAGTACATTTGTTAAATGCTTACTTTTGGGGGTGTAACAACCCGTATCCATATATATATACAAATAACATACATTTCATATCATAATTTTATCAAAAGATATATCATATTTCATATTCGGTCCCATAGTCTTGCTAAACATAATAAGTGATTCAGTACAAACTTTTTGCAAAGTAATTTACATTATGACTAACAACAAAGTCATAAGTACAAAAACGCATCTATATCGTTATACAAAAGTCTTCACCAAAGCTATCCATCAATTATCCTATTCACTGGCTGTTACCCGATCCTCCACCTGGAATACATATTTTTAAAACAACAATGAGGGTTAGACCTAATGGTCTAGTGAGAAAATCCCTGTCAGTTTAGTAAACCCTTTGTATCAAAACCATTTATATAAAACATTTCATATACATCCATATACTACACGTATATCAATACCATTCAAGACTCGTACATCTCGTCCCACCTTATTCCTCCACAACTGGCCATATTAATTGGTAGCAAGCCAACTAATAAATAATCAACGTTACCGGTCCGCACACCGGAACCCGGCTACCCATCGGTCCGCACACCGGAACCCGACTAATGTACACTTGTATAGTGTAATGCACATATGAATATAATATAAACACATAATATTCATGCCTTAATCATATATCCATTCCACACACATACGTATTCCATTTGAAAACATTTTAAGTAAAAACTCACCTGTTTCGATTAATTTCCAAGATCTTCCCACGCTATTACCAAGCACTCCAAATTCTTCAGTCCCGTTTTACGGAATCTGTACCACATAAATATAAATATTTCTTTTTAAGACTAACAATCTCTAAGTTCTGAAATCCTCGACTCAAGTCGCAATCAACTATGGAATTACTCTATGTCGCAATACACTACACCAAGTCGCAATCAACTACTGCGACACAGTACCAAGTCGCAATCAACTACTGCGACTTCCCCTTCATGTCGCAACCAACTGTTGCGACAACCCCCTCAAGTCGCAATCAACTGTTGCGACATAGTACCAAATCGCAACCCACCATTGCGACTTCACGAGCAAGTCGCAACTCAAGGTTGCGACATTCATGAAGATCGCAACCTTCAACCATGTCGCAACCCACTGTTGCGACATGCTTGAATGTCTCAGTTAACTGCTCATCCTAAAGCCCAGAAATCTAATCTTTTAAGCTATGCATGTTACTGTAATTATGCAGATATGTTTAAGACTATTAACATAACCTAACCATATGCTCAGATTTTCCAAAACATTCTTAAATCATCAAAACCCAACTCTAAATCCTTTTAACAACTCAAGAACATAAAGAGGAAAGGTTGTATAAGATTGTTACCTTTTTAATTCTTCAGATTTGATCCTTAATCCTCAGCTGAAACTTGCTTTTCTTCTTCCCTTCTTCGATTCTACTTCTCTCTCTTTTCTCCTCTCTCTCTCTCTTCACGTAACACACACACACTAGCTTTTTAGGATATTTGTCTAAAAGAGTGACACCTCCCTAATGGAGATGTTTAAATGGCGGTGGTGGTGGTTTAGGTAAAAAGACCACACAAACCTCAAACTTACACTTTTTGGCAAAACATACCCCTAAACTTCCATTCAAATTTTAAAACTTACCCCTTAACTTCTAACTCCATAATAATAAATTAAAATAAATACTTATAAAATTTCTCAAATCTAAATTAACTAAAATGCTACAAGTTAAATTATTAAGTAACATACCTGGTTATTACAACATCTCCCCCTTAAGAGAATTCCGTCCCGGAATTCAGTTAAGAGAACAGATGAGGGTATTTGGTTCTCATTTCTAACTCTGATTCCCACGTAGCATCTTGACCCCTATGATGTCGCCACTGAACTTTCACTTGTCTTATCTCTTTATTCCGTAGAACTTTGACTTTTCGGTCAACAATAGCTTCAGGTTCCTCTACATAGTTAAGCTTTTCATCAACCTGTATATCTGGTAGAGACATTGCCTGATCTGGTGTAACCAAACACTTTCGAAAATTTGACACATGAAAGGCGTTGTGAATCCTGCTTAACTCTGTAGGTAAATCTAGTCGATAGGCTACTTCCCCAATTCTTTCAGTAATTGCAAACGGTCCAATATATCTCGGACTAAGTTTACCTTGCTTTCCAAATCGAATGACTCCTTTCCAAGGTGAGACTTTTAACATTACAAAATCTCCAACTTGGAACTCTAACGGTTTCCGGCGTCGGTCGGCATAGCTTTTCTGTCTATCTTGAGCCACTTTCAATCTTTCCCGAATCTGAGTAACCTTATCCGCTGTTAACTGTACTATATCTGGTCTTGCTAACTGTTTCTCTCCCACTTCATTCCAACACAGAGACGTTCGACATTTTCTAGCATACAAAACTTCAAACGGTGCCGCTTGAATGCTGGAATGATAACTGTTGTTGTAGGCAAATTCGATCAACGGTAAATGCTTATCCCACGATCCCCCAAAGTCAACAATGCAAGCCCGGAGCATATCTTCTAATGTCTGAATCGTTCGTTCACTCTGACCGTCAGTTTGAGGATGATAAGTTGTACTTAACTTAATATGTGTTCCCATCTCCTTTTGAAAACTTCTCCAGAACCTTGAAGTAAAACGACTATCCCGATCTGAAATAATTGAGATTGGAACTCCATGTCGAGTTACTATTTCGTCAATGTACAATTTGGCTAAGCGTTCCATCGAATCAGTTTCCTTTATCGGTAAGAAATGAGCAGACTTCGTTAATCTATCTACAATCACCCAAATAGAATCAAATCCCTTCGTAGTTCTCGGTAGCTTTGTAATGAAATCTGTAGTAATCTGGTCCCATTTCCACATCGGTATTTCCAATCGTTGTAGCTGACCAAACGGCTTTTGATGTTCAATCTTGACCTTCTTACAAGTAGTATAATTTTCCACATACTGAGCAATGCTTCTTTTAATTCCCGGCCACCAATAAAATTGTTTCAGATCTTTATACATCTTATTCGTACCTGGATGTATAGAGAATCGAGACTGATGAGCTTCTTGAAGTACCCGGTCACGTAAACCACCCAAACGAGGCACCCAAATTCTGTTTCCCAAACACAACAACCCACGATCATCCTTTACTAGCAATGCCGATAACCCCACTAACCGTTCTGATTTCAACTGTTCTTCCTGATAGGCTTCTATTTGACACTTCAGCAATTCATCAAAGATATCAGGTAGGAGTTCGGCTCGTAGTGATATAGCTTTTATCGTTCCACTTCTTTCTTGACGACTCAGCGCATCAGCCACTACATTTGCTTTTCCCGGGTGATAAAGAATTTCACAGTCGTAATCATTCACCAGTTCTAGCCATCTTCTTTGCCTCATATTTAGTTCCTTCTGATCGAAAAGATGTTGGAGACTCTTATGATCAGTATAAATTTGACACTTAGAACCATAAAGATAATGTCTCCAAATCTTCAACGCAAAAACAACTGCTGCAAGTTCCATGTCGTGTGTTGGATACTGTCGTTCATGATCTTTTAGTTGACGAGAAGCATAAGCAATAACTTTCCCACGCTGCATAAGTACACATCCCAATCCCAGTTTAGAAGCATCACTGTAAACAACAAAGTCTTCAGAACCTTCAGGTAGCGATAAAATCGGTGCGCTGCACAGTTTCTCTTTCAATATTCGCAATGCTTCATCATGTTCTGCTTTCCATTCAAACTTCAGATTCTTTCGAGTCAGCTTGGTCAAAGGCGCCGCGATACGAGAGAAGTCTTTTATAAACTTCCGATAGTAACCGGCTAGACCCAGAAAACTTCGTACTTTTATTGCTGTCTTTGGCGGTTCCCACTTTTCAACTGCTTTCACTTTCATCGGATCAACTTGTATACCTTCTTCGGAAACTACATGCCCCAGAAACTGAACTTCTCGTAGCCAGAATTCACATTTCGAAAATTTAGCATACAACTTTTCTTGCTTCAATAGTTCTAGAACCAAACGAAGATGTTGAGCATGCTCTTCCCTGGATCGGGAATAGATAAGTATATCATCGATAAATACTATTACGAATTTATCAAGATATGGCTTACACACCCGATTCATTAAATCCATAAAGGCAACTGGAGCATTCGTCAAACCAAACGACATCACTAGGAATTCATAATGACCATACCTTGTGCGAAAAGCAGTCTTCAGAACGTCTTCTTCTTTAACTTTCAACTGATGATAGCCGGATCTTAGATCAATCTTGGAGAAATAACAAGCTCCAACTAACTGATCGAAGAGGTCATCAATTCTGGGTAACGGATACTTGTTCTTGATCGTACGCTTATTCAATTCTCGGTAGTCGATACACATTCTCATCGAACCATCCTTCTTTTTCACAAATAAAACTGGTGCTCCCCACGGCGAAGAACTCGGTCTAATGAAGCCTTTATCTGAAAGATCCTGCAGTTGAGTCATCATCTCTTTCATCTCTGGAGGGGGCAAACGATACGGTGCACGGGCAACAGGAGCGGCTCCAGGAATCAGATCTATACCAAACTCTACTTGTCTAATGGGCGGAAGACTATTCAAGTCTTCAGGAAACACTTCCGGAAATTCACTAACAATCGGAATATCTTCCAACTTGCTCTTCTCTAGCTTAGTATCTATCACATAAGCTAAGTAACTCGGGCAACCTTTATTAACACACTTACGGGCTTTTATCATAGATATAAGACTAGACTTATGATTTATACGATCACCATAAATCACTACTGGCCCCTTCTTAGGTAACACAACATTTATTAACTTCTTATCACAAATTATGTTAGCTTGATTCTCGGCTAACCAATCCATTCTCACTACCACATCAAACTCGACCAGGGCTATTGGAAATAACTGAATCGGTACTCCGCACCCTTCTATATCTATCACACAGCTATCAAATACTTCTTTAACCAACACTTGATTATCATTTGCAGTATCTACCAGTAAGGCATGTTCTAACATTTTAGGCTCTAAATGCATGTGAGCAGCAAATGAAGGAGACACAAAAGATCGGTTTGCACCAGAGTCAAACAACACTTTAGCACGTGTAGAGTTTATGAAAAATGTACCTGTAACCACATCTGGAGTTTCCTCCGCCTCTTTAGCTGTCATTTGAAATGTACGACCCCTTGTTCTCGGCGGTTCTATTCTTGGAACTACTGGTCTAGCAATCGTTGGTTTCCCTGATGTGCCCCCTGTTGTATTCTGCCTCGCGGACAATCGGACTGAAGGTGGTCCGGAGAATTACACAAGAAACAAAACCGCGTTAATCGACAGTCTTTAATAACATGCCCAGTCTTCCCACACCTATAACAAACCCGCGATTCAATCTGACAGTTTCCTTGATGTATACGGTGGCACTTCGGACAAGGTCTTTCATTGGTCGGAAAGGTGGACGATTATCGAACCTCTGAAACTGGGACTTCCTCAGATCATGTGGTGGCCCTTCCCATTTCCTTTTCCCCGTACTCTTATCTCCGGCATCCCTTCTGTTGTCTCGTTCTATATTTTCAGCAGCGTCCACTGCGGCTGTAAAGGTATCTGGCCTTGTTGCAGTCACTAATCTTCTGACTTCTGAATTTAGCCCATAGATAAATCTTTCCATCTTCAGTTTCTCTGTAGCAACGTAATATCCCGCGAAACGAGATTTTCTAAGAAACGGGCAGTATAGTCTCTGACTGACAAATTCCCTTGTTGTAGGCTCATAAATTCTTCCTCCAATTGTCTAACGGCTGCTTGTGGACAGAATTGTTTTGTGAAAGCTAAAACGAATTCTTCCCAGGAAAAAGTAGAATATATGTCCGATCCTCCCGATTCAATATGAGCCTCCCACCAGTACAAAGCATCGCT
Source organism: Saussurea involucrata (assembly GCA_033807775.1). NCBI lineage: Eukaryota > Viridiplantae > Streptophyta > Magnoliopsida > Asterales > Asteraceae > Saussurea > Saussurea involucrata. The sequence goes on from CM066321.1 coordinate 178,992,610, forward strand.
CTTTAACATTGCAGTTCCATAAAGTACTCTATCCTCTACATCACATTTACTCGTCTTGAAGATAGCTTCTATTTCTTTCAGCCATCTCATCGCTTTTACTGGATCCCGGTCTCCTGAGTACGTAGGGGGCTTGCAACTAAGAAACATTTTGTAATCACACTTTTTCATTACTGGTAACACAGCAGAGGTGATTGGCATTTCGACTTCAGGTTCCGGATCTGGTGTATCAGCTTCGTTATGACGACTTCATTCAAACATGGCTTGTATGCTAGCCTGTAGTCTTCCCATTTCCGCAGTCAGGTCATCCCGTGTAACAAACTCTGTACCTTGTGGTTGTGTTCTACCCCCAGTTCGGCCCCTAATTCTACCTCCGGTTCTGCCTCCACCACGATCTCCTCCTCTTCCCCCTATTCCTACTGGTGGGTTCTCTCCACCCGAATTTCTTCCTCCCCTTCGATTCTTTTGTCTAGTTCCACTTGCCATTCTGTAGATTCAAATAATGTTAATATACACATAAGCACATACCCCATATAACAAGGTATTCCAGTTCAAACATGTACCTGTAAGATCATAATTACACTGGCCAGGTGTAATCTGAAATTACCTTACATGATGTTCCTTCTACCTTTTTATATTTAACATCCCAATGTTCTATAATAATAGGGACACCCTACTTCACATGCAGTTTAAGTCTAGGTACAGATACTAATACCTAAATCCCTTAAACTAGGGCTCTGATACCATCTATAACAACCCGTATCCATATATATATATACAAATAACATACATTTCATATCATAATTTTATCAAAAGATATATCATATTTCATATTCGGTCCCATAGTCTTGCTAAACATAATAAGTGATTCAGTACAAACTTTTTGCAAAGTAATTTACATTATGACTAACAACAAAGTCATAAGTACAAAAACACATCTATATCGTTATACAAAAGTCTTCACCAAAGCTATCCATCAATTATCCTATTCACTGGCTGTTACCCGATCCTCCACCTGGAATACATATTTTTAAAACAACAATGAGGGTTAGACCTAATGGTCTAGTGAGAAAATCCCTGTCAGTTTAGTAAACCCTTTGTATCAAAACCATTTATATAAAACATTTCATATACATCCATATACTACACGTATATCAATACCATTCAAGACTCGTACATCTCGTCCCACCTTATTCCTCCACAACTGGCCATATTAATTGGTAGCAAGCCAACTAATAAATAATCAACGTTACCGGTTCGCACACCGGAACCCGGCTACTCACCGGTCCGCACACCGGAACCCGGCTACCCATCGGTCCGCACACCGGAACCCGACTAATGTACACTTGTATAGTGTAATGCACATATGAATATAATATAAACACATAATATTCATGCCTTAATCATATATCCATTCCACACACATACGTATTCCATTTGAAAACATTTTAAGTAAAAGCTCACCTGTTTCGATTAATTTCCAAGATCTTCCCACGCTATTACCAAGCACTCCAAATTCTTCAGTCCCGTTTTACGGAATCTGTACCACATAAATACAAATATTTCTTTTTAAGACTAACAATCTCTAAGTTCTGAAATCCTCGACTCAAGTCGCAATCAACTATGGAATTACTCTATGTCGCAATACACTACACCAAGTCGCAATCAACTACTGCGACACAGTACCAAGTCGCAATCAACTACTGCGACTTCCCCTTCATGTCGCAACCAACTGTTGTGACAACCCCCTCAAGTCGCAATCAACTGTTGCGACATAGTACCAAATCGCAACCCACCATTGCGACTTCACGAGCAAGTCGCAACCAACTGTTGCGACTTCACGAGCAAGTCGCAACTCAAGGTTGCGACATTCATGAAGATCGCAACCTTCAACCATGTCGCAACCCACTGTTGCGACATGCTTGAATGTCTCAGTTAACTGCTCATCCTAAAGCCCAGAAATCTAATATTTTAAGCTATGCATGTTACTGTAATTATGCAGATATGTTTAAGACTATTAACATAACCTAACCATATGCTCAGATTTTCCAAAACATTCTAAAATCATCAAAACCCAACTCTAAATCCTTTTAACAAATCAAGAACATAAAGAGGAAAGGTTGTATAAGATTGTTACCTTTTTAATTCTTCAGATTTGATCCTTAATCCTCAGCTAAAACTTGCTTTTCTTCTTCCCTTCTTCGATTCTACTTCTCTCTCTTTTCTCCTCTCTCTCTCTCTTCACGTAACACACACATACTAGCTTTTTAGGATATTTGTCTAAAAGAGTGACACCTCCCTAATGGAGATATTTAAATGGCGGTGGTGGTGGTTTAGGTAAAAAGACCACACAAACCTCAAACTTACACTTTTTGGCAAAACATACCCCTAAACTTCCATTCAAATTTTAAAACTTACCCCTTAACTTCTAACTTCATAATAATAAATTAAAATAAATACTTATAAAATTTCTCAAATCTAAATTAACTAAAATTCTACAAGTTAAATTATTAAGTAACATACCTGGTTATTATAGGGGGTTTTAGGAATTTTGATGTAACACCCGTAATTTTCGGATAAGTACAATTTCGAATCAGTGTGGAATCGATCTTTTAAGAAAAATATGAAAAATAGGATTTTGGATTAAATCTTAGATTTTATGGTCTTGTTGGATGGGGAATTCAAATATGAGTCCAACGGTCCTTTCCGGAGCGAAAACTGAGCTAAAACGAAGAAGTTATGGTCAAAACAGTGTTTAGGAAGAAACCGGACGACCAATGCTTGGCGTTGGTGTTGGCGCTAGTGGACCCGCGCGGAGATCCGCATGGAGCATCTGATGACCAGTGCTTGGCGCTGATGGTGGCGCTAGTGAATCCGCGCGGCGATCCGCGCGGAGCGTCTGATGAGCATAAATACAGGATTTTTAGCCCCAAACTTCATTTCTTCATATCTCTCTCATTTCAACTCCGATTTTGGTTATTCAAGTTGCTATGGTTCCGTTTTTGAGAGATCTTCAAGGATCTATAAAGGGTTTGGAAGTTTATTGAAAGATTCAAGAACGTTTGGTGGTGGTAATCTTCTCATTTCTCACTCCCAAAATTCATCTCTTCTCTCCCAAATCATTTCCTCTTTCCCTCACAAACCCTAACCGATTTTGGGGCTTTTTCTTGGAGATTAATGTGTTCCTTATCCACTTTATGCTAGTGATTTCATTTATTGATGCAAGAGCAAATTTCATCCACAACACTAGAGATTTTTGGGGTTTTCTAGGTTTTCATCAAAACCTAAGTGGTGAGTTCATCCTCCCAGCTTCTATACTATCATATGAGTTATAAATGCTCCATTGTTGGCTTCCTAGTTTGTATGCTTATCAAATCTTGGTTTGGATGATTTTGGGGAAATTAGGTTAATATTGGGGTTTTGGTCAAAATGGAGATTTTTATATAAGATGTTTGGGGAATGGTTTTGTTGGTCCCGAAGGGCTATACAAGTTTGTAAAGGGGGGGGGGGGTTGAATACAAACACACAGATTTTACTTTTCTAAATTGTTTATTAATAAATCATTAACAATTTACAGCTTGTTGCGGAAACAAGATTAAGGATAAATCCTAAATCTAAACAAGTTGGAACACTAAGTTTCTTGCACTAAGAAAGAGAAGAAAATTACCAATAATAACCTATCTCAAGAATAAGAAGGATGAACTTGTCCAGAGTTAACAAGTTACTTCAAAATGAAGTGAGTTCATCTTCTTATATACTGCATGCATTTAATGCATTGCAGTTTATACTTTACACGTGACAGCAGCTGATAGGTTGCATGTCATTGACCTTTGTTGACAACCTAAGTAGCCGCATGTATGAACAGTGTAGTATCAGATTTGTTGTACGAATTCAGACAATAAGGAGGTTCTATTCTGACATATCGTACGTAGGCGTGCAAGGGTGGTTGAGACAAAAGTACTTTGTACGGAAGACTTCATGATCAGCTTTTCGATGTTTCAGCGATCTATCATTTCATTTCAGCGATAGCTAAAGTCTTGTACTTGATACTTCACGTTGATTGGACAAATCTGAGTCTTCGCTGATCCGCATCAGTTCATTAGGAGACTTGTCGCTGGTTCTTGAGCTTGATCTTTGACTTCAGCGTAGAACCTATGTTGACGTGAAACTTGTCTTCAGGGATCATAAGTAAACAACTAACTTATCAGTGATCACTATAAGTACTGAACAGACTCAGAGAATTATGGTGAACAGTTTCGCTGAATGTTTAATCTAAAGAGCGAGAGTTCCTATCAGCGGTACTGGAAGATCTTAGTACTTATCAGCGATAGTGAAACTATGATACATATTGTTTACTTACAATTTTCACTAAGTATATAAGAGAGGGTCATTATCAAATCACTGAGGGTTTGGATCAACAATCTCCCCCTATTTGATTATGACATAGCAACAGAGAAAATTGCTATATTATGAAAACATAAGGATAAAAAGAACTCATAAAATATTTGTCCCTTTTACTGTTTTCTGGGATCTTTTCTGTACTGATGGAGTAAAGTACGTTTGCTGAAATTTTTCTTTAAACTTTGTAAAGATTACAGATGGAAGTGGAAAAATTATAAGTACATCGAATAAAATTACAAGTACAGAAGTTGTAGACGGATAAACGATAGAAAGAATTACAAGGCGATCCTATCCGTCAAAAGGTTCTTCCTTGATGAGAAGTTCATCGAGGGTCTTTGATGTGGGAATCATCCAGTCAGGGACATCTACTTCTTGATTCTTTTTCTTCAGAGCTGCTTCAAAAATCAAGGGCTTCAGGTGTCTAGCTTTGATGTCGCGTCTGACTTCACACCAGTATATGAGATCTCTGAGTTGTTCGATGGGAGCGATGTGGAGCTCAGAGATACGTTGAAAGTGATGATTTCCATAGGGGTCTAAAAAGAATATACCATAGGGATCACTTACAACTGTGCCATGAATGAAAGTTTCTCCAGGTGGTAGGGAGGTGTCAAGCGCTGAGAGATCGGCATCAGGGCCAAGAACTTCAGCACGAGAGAAACCAATGCCTGTTTCATTCCGTATAGGAGGACCTGAATCAGAGACTTTCTTTTCCTTAGCAGAGACTTTTCTTGGTTGAGGAAGAGTATGAGGAATATCCACAGCAGATGAAAGCAGGTCGATCTGTTCGTTTAAGATCTTCTCGACATGGCTTTTGAACTTTGAGCGCGATCCCTGAATGGCTAATTTTGTTTCTAACCATTCAGAGAGACCAAACTTTTCTAAGGTGGCAGCATAGAAGGTTTGCTTGGTTTTTTCATCTCTGTAGACATCCACTCCAACAACAGGAACGTCAGCGTACAGTCTTCCTCTGATGTTTGCCTTGATGATTTTGGATGGTCTAAATCGATAGGTCAGCATTTGTTTAGCCCATTCCAAAGTCGTATCAGAGACCTTAGTCTTTTCTCTAACGATCTCTTGAGAATCATCCCATAGCTGACGTTGAACATCAATGGGAACTCTTTTCAGCTTAGGGTCTTTTACTGATCGTTGAGTAAGCTTGATGGCGTATTCTCTGTCTTTTTCTTCAGCTTCCTTTCTTTCAGCGATTAGGCGTTCAGCTCTGAGGTGTTCCTTGTATTCCTTTTGGGAAATTTTGAACTTTGGAGGAACAGTAGGAAGTTGATCACGCTTTAGAATGATTCGCTGATCTTCGAGTCTCTTGATCATTGCATCTCTCTTTTCTTGATCCTCTTCACTTAGCTTTTGAGGAGCCAAGGAAGGTCTGTTTTTATGAGTGAGAGACTGTTCTTCAGGTTCATCAGTCTCAGAGATCAAATCCAAGACTGGGATTATTTCTTCAGCGTTGAGAGCTGGGATTATCGCAGCTGTAGGAACTTCAGCGATATCCTCAAACAGGGGAGAGGACTGGCTGAAACACAGCGATCTTTCAAGTAAGAACATGGGTAGTACATAGAGAGTGGGATAAAGTGTATGGAGGTTGGTAGAACTGATAGTGTATAGAGGAGGGATGTTGTGTAAGATTAATGTACCTGACAAATCGGCTTGTTAAGCAAGATCATCAGATTTTCATTTTCAGCGACACTTTTTCCTTTGCCCCTATCAGCTTTAGATGCTGATGGCGTTGTCTTTGTCCGCTCCCCTGTAGGTTCATTTATCAGAATACCTTTAAGAGCTTTAGATCTCAGAGTTAGCTTGGCGATAAAAAAGTCATCATCATCATCATCTTCATCATCATCATTCTTCGGAGAAGAGGATGGTTCAACATCAGACAAGTCGATGGCTTCTTCATCTTCAGCTTCAGACTCTGTTTCTTCAGCTTCTTCTTTGAGTTGCTCCCCCTCAGATACAGAGGCGAGCTTCTCAGTTCCCTCAGGGTGTTCATCTCCCTGAGGTCCAGCGGCTGCTTCAGCTTCAATAGTCTTCTCACCCTCTTCAACGAAGGTGAGGTGTTCGGTCTTCTCTCCCCTGATAGATTCATCATGGGAAAGGTCTTCAGCGCTCTTGGAAGGATCTTCAGCACTCTTCTCCCCCTCTTTTTCATGATGACTGGGGGAGGAATGAGAAGATTCAGCAGCTCGTGTGGTTTCCCTGTCTTCTTGGCCAGGGATTCCCATACAGATTTCAATCGCTGATAATCTGTTTTCTATGCCAGAAATACCAGGATTGATCTTCACAAGTTCAGCACGATCCGCCGTAGTAAAAGATGGAGGTGCAGGGGCAGGTGCAGGGGCGGTCGTGTTTGTCAGAATCTGCTTCAACAAGTTCTGACTTGAAGAGATGTCATTCTTCATCGTGTTTACATCAGTCTTTACAGAACTCATATCAGTTTTTACTGAACTGACATCAGCCTTTACAGCAGACATATCACCTTCGAGTGTGCCAACCGATGTCTTCAGCGTTGTTACTTCGCTGGACATGGTGTCAACTGATTTCTTGATGTCGAGGTAGTCTGTGTAGATGTCAGCGAGAACTTTTGCAAAATCACCGAGTGATTTGTCAACCTTCTCCACGTCAGCTTTGGAGGCATTCTTTCCGACTTCGGTTGTTAGCTTTAAGAGATTCTCTCCAGCGTTTGTTACAACTGTAGAGTTGTCGGAAAGAGTGGTAGTGAGACCTCTTAGCTTTGTCTCTACTGTCTTCAGAGACGCGTTGATGTCTCCCAAATTAGGACCTGTAACATATAAAAACTTGTGAACAGAGGAAAGCTCAGAAGTTTGGGGTTTAGTAACAGTGTTTAGGGGTTGTTGTATACCTGCAGGAAGATTGATGAATTCATCAAAATCTCGATGGCCTGAGAAATGTTCCATATCGTCAGCGAGAGAACCTGAACGTATGATCATCTCTGCAGGTCCTACTTCCGCCGTTCCTTCAGCTTCTGGAGGAATGACAGGTGCTTCAGTGATTATTGGAGTTGTGTCCAAATGAGTGGAGGGAGAAGCGAAGGGTAAGAATGGAGGTTGGTTACTGAGTTCAGCGTTGGAATCGCTGAGAATCACTTCATCAGTCTTTTGAGAGACTGAGGGAGGTTGGGTAGTTTCCAAGTTTGTAACCTCAACGTTTGGAGACGCTGAGGTCGGGATTAAAGGGATGGCTTGTTCAGGTGTGGCAGAGCGTACCACTGAACTTTCCTTCAACTCAACAGGAGGAGCTGAGGAGTCTTTAGCAGGAGATTGCTTGGGTTGCTCCTTGGTTATCTTAGTTCTTTTGGAACCAAGTTGGGTGTTAGAATGTTTCCTTTTAAGAGGAATGGAGGTAGCAGCTGGGGTATCAGCGGTGGGTTTGTCCGCTGAAGGAGCTGCAGAAGTAGAAGAATTAGTAGGGTTAAGAAGAGTCAAGAGTGTAGAAAGACGTACCTCATTCACCATTGGTTTGAAGTCGAGTATTTTCGGGCCGACCTGAGAGAGTTTCAGGTCACCATCAGTTGGGTAGCTCTCCTTCAGGCCTTTTTGGAAAATGGCGCTGATGAACCGTGGATATGGGACCCATGGAGGTCTGTCAGCGACGGTGTCCACTCTGAGAACCAGGTCATCATAGATAATCGATGCCCAGTCTATGTTGAGATCTTTCAGCAGTGCATATCCCATTGCTTGCTGAGGTTTAGCGGCTTGGTCAGAGGAGCCGCTCTTTGCAGTCATGCAGCTGATTAGATGAGCGAAGATGAAATTCATCTCGCTGGGCATTTTCGATTTCTTGATAATCGTCAGCTTCTTCTCGGGCTTCATGTCTCTGCCGATTTCCCATACATAGCCCATTGCATCGAAAAATGCAATGATGGCTTCCCTATCTGAGTTTTTCTTGGGGTCAGGGAGGGGAACGAATGGTTTTTCCTTGGTGGCGATGGGAAGGCTGAGAGCTTTGCGAATGATGGCAGGGGTGATCTTCATGGTGCCATATTCGATATCGCAGAGGATGCAATCGATTGTTTTGGAGGGGTCTTTGGCTGAAGGTAGTTGAGAGTGTCTGGCTGAGTACCAGAATTGTGAGAGCAAAAGCTGATGTGCAGGAGGTGTTATGGTCAGGGCTGTGGAGATGCAACAATTCTTTAGGAATTTCACAGCATCATCTAGATGTGTGACTTGCTTTCGAGGAGGAAACTCGAGAAGCGCATAGAGGTTGTTCACCTTAGTCCAATCCAGTTTGTCAAGGGCAAACTTGACTTGAGGAGCCTTGAAGATTTCCACTTTCTCAGTAGTTTCATCAGCAGCATTGTTTTCAGCGATGGTGTTCTTAGGAATGTCAGAATATGCCATTTTCTGTATTATCAGTTCAACCAAAGATTAACAAATAAGAATAATCTTAATGTGGAAATATTTTCCAATAAGATGTTTCGAATTTTGTCCATTTTATTCAGACAAAATGTCTTAATGAAGATTAAGGTTTTTGTTTTAAAAAAAACGAAATTTCAAACCCCAAAAAAATCTTGTTTTCCAGTTTTCTTTGAAGATTGGGATTCTGAAAAAACGAATGTGTGAAGAACAAGTTTAAGATTTTTGCATTTAAACTTGAAGAACAACCATGAAATGGTTGTGTTCATAAAACCATGAAAGAAAATGATTTCATTTTTAAGAAGTTCTTTTGTTTGATCTTGTTAAAACAAAGAGTAGATCAGAAACAAGTTATTTGCATTCAGGAAATAATAAGAACATATTAACCTTTGATGTTTGAAGAAGATGAACAGTTGTTCTTGAAAAATCGAGAGCCAAATGCAACAGTGAATTCTTTCTTTGCTTGGAGGAGAAGTTGTTCGCGTAAAAGAGAAATATAAACAAAGAATTTGTTTATATAGAGATTTTAGAAAGAGAAAATCTTGAGCGGGAAAAGATTTTCATCATGACACGGACACGTGTTTGCATTTGATTGGCGAGTAAACGAAACGTGCAAACGTGTGTCAGAAAGAAGAACGTGCCAGGGCTTATCCGTTGTAATGACGTCACAACTGTCCTTTCATATTCTTGGTTGTCTCCGAGGTTTTGAAAAACTCAGGGACACTTTTGAAAACATGAAGCACTAAATAGAAATATCAGTGATGGTTTAGAAATTTCAAAAAAATATCGCTGATTAGGAAGAGATATTCAACGATGAGATTTGTTTTGAAATCTTGCATTTACATGCGATTTGTCAGAGAGAAAAACATACCTTGATATCAGTGAATCAAGTTTATTCAGAGAAAAGATGATAGAATGAGTTATACACGTTGATTTTATCCTATTGCTGATCAAATGTAAACCGCTGAAGATTTTATCCTTCAAAGTTCAGCATTCCAAGCTCGCTGATGAGAAAGTTGAATCTTGTCTCATCAAGAGGTTTGGTGAATAGATCAGCTAACTGATAATCAGTTGGGATAAAATGAAGTTCTATATCACCATTCATCACATGATCTCTGATAAAGTGATACCTGATTTCGATGTGTTTTGTCTTTGAGTGTAGCACTGGATTATTGGCTATAGCGATGGCACTTGTGCTGTCGCAATAGATTGGAATATTTGAGAGCTGAAGGTCATAGTCCAGTAGTTGATTTCTCATCCACAAGACCTGAGAACAGCATCTTCCAGCGGCTACATACTCAGCTTCAGCTGTGGAAGTGGATACTGAGTTTTGCTTTTTACTTGTCCAACTTACCAGCTTTCCACCCAGGAGCTGACATCCTCCTGTGGTGCTTTTCCTATCCATTCTGCAACCTGCAAAATCACTATCTGAATAGGCGAGTAAATCGAATCCTGAGTCTTTGGGATACCAAAGACCTAGATTCGCTTTACCCTTAAGATATCGAAAAATTCGCTTTACAGCTTTCATATGAGATATCTTAGGTTCAGCTTGATATCGTGCACACAAGCATGTTGCAAACACAATATCGGGTCGGCTAGCTGTAAGATACAATAGTGAGCCGATCATCCCACGGTATAGCGTGACATTGACAGGAACACCCTTAGTGTCCTTATCAAGTGTCAGCGGTGGTGCCATAGGGGTTTTCATAGCTGAACTTTCAGTTAAGTCAAATTTCTTCAGCATATCTTTAACATACTTTCCCTGATTTATGAAAGTTCCTTTTTCATTTTGTTTTATTTGTAAACCAAGGAAATATGTTAGTTCACCCATCATGCTCATCTTATACTCATCTTTCATTCTATCAGCAAATCGAGTACAAAGATCAGGGTTAGTAGAGCCAAATATAATATCATCAACATATATTTGAACTAGAATGATATAACCTTTTACTTTCCTGAAAAATAGAGTTTTGTCGATTTTGCCTCGCTCAAATTTTTCAATATGGAGATAAGTAGAAAGAGTGTCATACCATGCACGTGGAGCTTGCTTTAAGCCGTAAAGTGCCTTATCCAGTTTATAAACATAACCTGGATGTTTAGGATCTGAGAATCCTGGAGGTTGTTCCACATAGACTTCTTCATTCAGCTTTCCATTTAGAAACGCTGACTTAACATCCATCTGATATACTTTGAAGTCTTTGTGTACAGCGTATGCTAAGAATAGACGAATAGATTCTAGTCTTGCTACTGGAGCAAAAGTTTCGTCATAATCTATGCCTTCCTCTTGTCTGTATCCCTGAGCAACAAGACGAGCCTTGTTGCGGGTAACAGTTCCATGTTCGTCCAACTTGTTTCGATAGACCCATTTAGTGCCTATCACAGTTTTGTCAGTTGGTCTTCGAACAAGTTTCCAAACTTTGTTTCTTTCGAATTCAGTCAGCTCTTCTTGCATGGCGCTGACCCAGTTTGGATCTTTGAGGGCATCATCTACTTTCTTTGGTTCAGTTAGAGAAATAAAATTTACAAATAAACAAATATTACCTGCACTTCGTCGAGTCTGAATACCAGCGTTTGGATCACCAAGAATTTGATCAATTGGGTGATTTATGGTCCATCGCTGAGCCGGAGCGTGAGATGCTGACTCAACTTGAACTGGAGGAGCTGAAGATGAAGCTTCAGCGACGTCTGGAGTATCAGTCAAGAGAGGAATAGATGCAGTTGTCATTATATTCACTGATTGCTGAGAAGTAGATGGTATATCTAAGATATTGGATTCAGAAGCAGGTATAGTGTTTATAGGAACAACTGAGACCCAAGAAGTTTCAGCTTCACTATTCTGCATATTTGGAATGATAGTAGGACCATCATCAACTGTGTGAGCACGAGGAGTGGGAATATCTTCTGAATCACCAAGATGAGAAAACATCCATTGATTCAGTTCTTCAGTATCAGCGGACGGTTTAGAGTTCGCTGAACGGGACTCGTCAAACGTGACGTGAATTGTTTCTTCAACAGTTTGTCTTTTTCGATTAAAGACTCTGAAGGATTTGGAGATTGAAGAATATCCAAGAAATATTCCATCATCAGCCTTAGGATCAAACTTTCCTAGGGCATCTCTGTTGTTCAGTATGAAACACTGACATCCAAAGATGTGAAGAAAGCTGATTGAAGGCTTTCTCCCATGAAAAAGTTCATAAGCTGTTTTATTGAATCTTTTGACTATCTGCGACCTGTTTTGCGTAAAACAAGCGGTGTTGACAGCTTCTGCCCAAAACTGAGTAGGCAGGTGAGAATCGCTGAGCATTGAATGTGCAGCTTCAATAATTGTTCTATTTCTTCTTTCAGCGATTCCATTTTGTTGCGGTGTTCTCACTGAAGAAAAGTTGTGAGAAATACCCTTACTCTCAAAGAAGGAATCAAGAGAACGGTTTTTGAATTCAGTCCCATGATCACTCCTTATTGAGCGAACGGTCAAATTGTTCAGGGTTTCCATCTTCCGAACAAAGGTGATAAGTTCTTCAAGGGTGTCACTCTTGGAACGGAGAAACATAACCCATGTATAACGAGAGAATTCATCAACTATGACCAGCGTATATTTCTTTCCAGCGATGGATTGTTTGTTAACAGGGCCAAACAAATCCATATGGAGTAGTTGTAGAGGAGATGACACTGAGGAGACTTGCTTTGGTCTGCTTCCCTTTTTCACACGCTGAACATAAAGACTCTTTGGCGTATGAGTGTTGAGGTAGACCAGTAACTAACTCTTTTGAAGAGAGAGTGTTCAGTGTCTTAAAATTTAGATGAGAGAGCCTCTTATGCCATAGCCAGTTGACATCAGATGAGGCTTTTGAGAAGAAACAGGAGTTCTCAGTGGTGGTTAAGTCCATGTTTATTACATAAACATTTTCCAAACGATAACCGCTGAGAGCTATCTTTTCCTTTTTGTCAGTGACAAAGCATGATTCCTTGGTAAAGATTACCTTGTTATCCTTGTCGCAAAGCTGACTGATGCTTAAAAGATTATGCTTCAGCCCTTCAACATATGCGACTCTTCTGAAGGTGGTTGTACCATTAGAGAGTACACCAAACCCTCGGGTATGTCCTTTTCCATTTCCACCGAAAGTCACAGAGGGACCCTTCTCTTCCTTGTATTCAGCGAGCATGCTTTTCTTTCCAGTCATGTGTCTAGAGCATCCGCTATCGAGATACCAGATACCCTTCTGAACCTGCATCACAAAGGAAGATTAGTTTTTCTTGGGAACACACTTAACCATGTGTACACGTTTGTCAGTGGAAGCAGTTGGAATGGAAGGTTCAGCAATCTTCGCAGCATTTGAAGATTCAGCTTTGTCGGTCTTCACTTTGGTTAATTTCTTAACCTCAGTGGTCTTCTTTGCCTTGGGGGCAATCTTCACCTTAGCTATCTTATCAGCTTTGGTGGTTGTGGGGCACTTACTAGCAATATGATCAGTGAGTCCACAGTGATAACATTTCCTATAACTAAAAGTAGTTCTAGGACCATTTGAATGCTGAGCTTTTGATTTTAAAATAGAAGTACCAACACCAAATAAGCTTTTGGCTTTAGAAATGGGAGGAACATTTAGTTCTTCAGATTTCTTACCAAGGACATCCACTCTGAGTCTAGGAGTAGATCGCTGAATAGACCCATGTTGAGTAGATCCAGATATCTGATTCCTTGATCCAGAGGAATAAATCACTAAAGCTTTAGAAGCATTCAGCTTTGGTACTAAAGTACCCTTCTGAGGATTTTGGTTCAACGCAATTCCTTTACCTTTATCTTTAAAGACAGAGGTAGGTTTTGGATAAACCATTTTCTCTTTACCTTTTGAGGAGGCAGAGATTTCCTCAGGGATAGACGGTCTAGAGGACGAACACTGAGAGGATGAAGTGTCAGCGACTGAGGATACGAAAGTTCCGAATAAGAGCATGGATCGATCAGTGGTTGATTCTTGAGTTTCATATTTGTAACCAAGACCACGTTTATCACTCAGGGGTATCTGAGACTTAATTATCTCAGTGATCTTTGTTGAAGAGTTGCACCATCCTTCAACAGTAGCCTTTTCAGCTTTCAAAGCAGCGATAGCTTCTGCTCGTTCGATTTTGACTAGCTGATTTAAATGCACTTGATCTTTAAAATCTTCTTCAATTTTAGAAAGCTTTTCTAATTGAAGGTGACAGTTTTTAAGCTTTTCAGCGAGATCAAGGTTTTGGTTTTCAACTATAGTTTTGCCATTCATGGCTTCATATAAGCTTCTAGTCAAGAGATCGATTTTGCGGAGACTATCAGCTTCATCAATATTTGCAATATTTGTAAAGAAGGAAGGTGATACCTGAATTGCAGATGTTGAAGTAGAGGGAATGTCTGAATTTTCTTCCTCATCTTCGATCTTTTCCATAAGACAGAGATTGGCTTCATCATCCTCAGAATCAGATGATTCTTCTTCTTCTTCAGAAGCAGCCCAATCGTAAACCATCAGGCCTTTGCCTTTCTTCTTGAAGTTTTTCAGCTTTGCATATTTTTCTTTCAGCTTAGAATATTTGTCATCTTTATTCCTGGGAATAAAGGATTTCTTGGGAAACGCTGAGTTTCTCGATACTTTCTTAGACCTGCACTCGTTAGCGAAATGACCAATCTTTTCGCAGTTAAAACAAGTAGCAGTAGCCTTATCAACAGTAGCTGATGATCTTGGCTTATCAGTTATAGAAAGAGGTTTGTTCTTTCTGAACATTTTCTTTTTGGCGAATCTCCTGAACTTTTTAGTTAGGAGAGCCAAAGATTCATCATCATCTGAAGAGTCAGAATCTGATGACCTTTCAGAGTTACTCTCTAACTCAGTGATAGTGACCGAGGGTCGCTGAGTAGAGGGTTCCTCTGAGATTAAAGCAACAGGGGTGCTTTTGGAATCTTTTACAAGATTCTTCTTAAGATGGCTTGATTGCTCATGATTCAGCATTGTGCCATATAAGGTAGCAAGGGTCATTGATCTTAGATCCTTTGACAGCTTGAGACACATAGAATAACTGTCCCAGCTTTCAGGTAAGCATTCTAGAAACTTTGTCAGCACTTCAAAGTTAGAATATTCCTTACCAACAGTTTTCAGATCTATTATTAAGCAATTAAAACGTTGGTGAACTTCAGAGAGAGTCTCATTCTTACCACAAATGAAACTTTCATACTGTCTTACCAGGTTGATCTTTCGAGAGTCCTGGACTTCAACAGTACCTTCATACTGAACACATATTGTGTCCCACATGGCTTTTGAGGATTTCAGATTCATGACGGAATGGTAGACTTCGGCAGGAAGAGCCATGGATAGTATGGATCTGGCTTTTGTGTCGATAGCCACTTTCTTCTTATCTTCGTCAGTCCAAGTATGAATATCTTTGGGTACCAGCCTTTCTGGAATAGCAGGTCTATTCTCAGCGGCAGGTACAGCGGCATCAATTCTTACAGGAATAAATGGGCCGTTTTCAAGATAATAAGGCATAGTAGGGTCTACACCTTCTAGGAATAGAGTCATCCTATTTTTCCATAGATTAAAATTATCTCTGGAGAATCTAGGGGGTTTTGCAAGAGAACCATTGTCTATATAGTTTGTGTTTGTGTTGGTGGCCATTTTCAAAAATAGCAAGGAAGAGAAATCTTAGTATAGATTAGATCTTGTTTATGAGATTAAACAAATCTGCTCTGATACCACTTGTTGGTCCTGAAGGGCTATACAAGTTTGTAGAAGGGGGGGGGGTTGAATACAAACACACAGATTTTACTTTTCTAAATTGTTTATTGATAAATCATTAACAATTTACAGCTTGTTGCGGAAACAAGATTAAGGATAAATCCTAAATCTAAACAAGTTGGAACACTAAGTTTCTTGCACTAAGAAAGAGAAGGAAATTACCAATAATAACCTATCTCAAGAATAAGAAGGATGAACTTGTCCAGAGTTAGCAAGTTACTTCAAAATGAAGTGAGTTCATCTTCTTATATACTGCATGCATTTAATGCATTGCAGTTTATACTTTACACGTGGCAGCAGCTGATAGGTTGCATGTCATTGACCTTTGTTGACAACCTAAGTAGCCGCATGTATGAACAGTGTAGTATCAGATTTGTTGTACGAATTCAGACAATAAGGAGGTTCTATTCTGACATATCGTACGTAGGCGTGTAAGGGTGGTTGAGACAAAAGTACTTTGTACGGAAGACTTCATGATCAACTTTTCGATGTTTCAGCGATCTATCATTTCATTTCAGCGAATGATAGAGTTCAGCGATAGCTAAAGTCTTGTACTTGATACTTCACGTTGATTGGACAAATCTGAGTCTTCGCTGATCCGCATCAGTTCATTAGGAGACTTGTCGCTGGTTCTTGAGCTTGATCCTTGACTTCAGCGTAGAACCTATGTTGACGTGAAACTTGTCTTCAGGGATCATAAGTAAACAACTAACTTTTCAGCGATCACCATAAGTACTGAACAGACTCAGAGAATTATGGTGAACAGTTTCGCTGAATGTTTAATCTAAAGAGCGAGAGTTCCTATCAGCGGTACTGGAAGATCTTAGTACTTATCAGCGATAGTGAAACTATGATACATATTGTTTACTTACAATTTTCACTAAGTATATAAGAGAGGGTCATTATCAAATCACTGAGGGTTTGGATCAACAGGTTTTAAAGTGGTTGAATATGAACATTCATGGTTGGAAATTATGGATCAGGTTATTGGAAGATTTGGCTTAAGGATTCGTGTTGCATCAAAGGAGCTTACGTTTGGGGAAAATCTAGATTTAGCCTAAATCTAGCAAGGTGAGTTCAAGTTGATTTGTGAAAACGTTGTACATGCCAAAATGTTTATTTTAAAGTATTTATGTGCTTTATATAAAATTATCAATTGTTGAGCAAATTGGTGGGTTTTGATTAATCAAAGTGTTGAACTTTACAAGTCTTGTAAAACACTCACATTTGGGGATTTTGGTCAATCTCGACCTTATGATTGTTTTGAGAGGAATAAACCTTTTGTTTGGCCCGAAGGCCAATTGAGAATTTAAAAGGCAAAGATTTGGGGTAACGATGTATTTGGTTTACGTAACCGTGTGGGCAAAGCGTATTTTAGCCAAACGTTTATTTTGTCTTCAAGGACTTGATTTCTACTCAAATGGGTCTGTGAGTGTTTGTCGGTTTTAGTAGCTCGAGGTGGGGTCTTGAATGTGTTATATGCTTAATTGCGTTTTATTTGAGTATGTGCCTCTTTGAGTGTTTGGCCTTATATGTGAAGACCGTTTGATGATTTTGTATTCTTAGTACTTTTGGGTCTAATGAACTATGGCGGGTTATATGCATTGTTGAATTATAAAAGATAGGCATATACTTACATGCACATATACGTATGCATATATGATTTGACTTCATTGGGAAAGTGGCGATGAAGGGGTTGTGAGATAATCATGCCTCGGAGCATGTGTTTGCATGATGTGAGTTCGACACACTTTAGTTGCATAAGTTGATTTTGATAAACGATCACTAGATCTTTTGAGTTGATGGCTCGGACTTGGACTCTGTTGGGTCTTGAGGGCGTTGCCCGGTTTTGATAAGCTCGACGTGCGCTTGGGTTATGTTTTGCATGAATTGCATTGTATTTGAGAATTACAGGATTCGAATGCATTGATTATTCCTTTGAGGTCATGTATTAGTTTCTAATTTAAGTAAGCTTGTTTTGGATGGTGGGATTCCAAGGTAAAGACCTGGTCGGGTTGAACTTGGTGGTTTATGGACTAAAGACCTAGATTGGTTGATGGCTAAGATGGACAAAAGACCTAGTTTGGTTGATGTCTAAGATGGACTAAAAACCTAGTGTGGTTGATGTCGAAGATGGACTAAAGACCTAGTTTGGTTGATGTCTAAGATGGAGTAAAGACCTAGTTTGGTTGATGTCTAAGATGGACTAAAGACCTAGTTTGGTTGATGTCGAAGATGGACTAAAGACCTAGTTTGGTTGATGTCGAAGATGGACTAAAGACCTAGTTTGGTTGATGTCTAAGATGGACTAAAGACCTAGTTTGGGTTGATGTCTAAGATTGACTAAAGACCGAGTTATGGTTGATGTCATATGTTTTCCCCATCCAAGAAGCTTACTTGAATTTATTAATTGTGGTTTATCTTGTGTTTACGCCACATTCGATGGAATCGGGTATCCCCCATCACCGAAGGGTGTTGTTTTGGGTGTTTTGTTTATCCATGTGTTGGCATCGTTTCATACGCGTAGGGATGGTTCTTCCCATGAATTATAAGTGGCGTTTTATGCCTCATCCTTGGTTGGACGTTTTCGAATATTGGAGTTTTATTCGCATTAATGTTATATTGAGGTTTTAATAATTATTTACATCTTGAGTGAGTTTTGGATTTGAGTCCATTGTTGGGAAATGATTTTCGTTGGAAGCTTTCGTCACGGGATTTGCGTGCGTTTGGAAAATGGGTGTTGGTGTACTTTACTCAAATCCTTTTTTTCGGAAAATCATGATTTACGTTGAAACCTTTTGTCTACCAAATTATTTGATCATGATGTAAACTCTTGAACTCACTAGGCGTTAGCCTAACCGTTTTTTTGTCGGCATGTGCAACAGGTTCAGGTTGGGAATAGCTTTAGCTACACTATGAAGTGATGAGTGCTAGTAGAGTGCACGAGAAGCGAATTACTTAGTGAAGTCTTCCGCATTTATTTGGGATTAGCAACTGTATTGTGTTAAGTAACACCCGTCTTGAGTTGTTAATTGTAGAAGTCATGATGTTAAAACTTTGAGGTATTTTCAAGGATGGTTTGTAGAAAGGATTTTATCCTATTTTGGTTATTTTTATTGAAATCAAAGTTAGTTGCTCTTTCCAAATTTGAGGGTGTTACAAGTTGGTATCAGAGCATAAGTTTGAGAGAATTAGGTGTTGATTTTTGGATACCTAGACTCAAACTAGCGTTCTTTAAGTAAATGAGAGCAAAATTGCACCATTAGGCACTCTAAGATAGGTTATTTGGAGGTTGTTGGAGTCACTAGAAACGAGGAGTCACGTCAAGAGTAGCAAAGATGATCATGTACGGTATGTTCATAATTGCACCTGGCCAGTGTTATGGCGAACCTACCAGTTACGTGAGAGTACTTGAACGACCCTAGCGTGATGACCGTTGGGGTAGTAAAGAAGTTCTAAGCGAGTAGTCGTTAGAAGAGGTTGATGATTTAAGCCTTTGCCATTTGGAGTGGCGGTAAGCATGGTGAACGCATTAAGTGGACCGTTCAGGTCGAAATTGATGGTTAGATTGGAGCTATAGGCTTATTGGATTGACCTTGATTCGAGGAGAATGTGGGGTTAGTCGATGTGACTTTCCATGTTGCGTTAAGACGTGTGAACATCCGGATGACGATAGTGTGATCGGAGGAATTGGAGGAGTGTGACCTAGACGTTGCGTGCCGACTGAATATATGCACGAAATTTATTTTATTTTTAAAATAAATTGCATCAATTATTTTTGTGTTTCAAATCGTCGTATGGACGGTGTTGTGAAGTCTTGGAAAAACGTTTGACACACACAAGATTTTAAACCATGATTTTAAAACATGCATGGAAATTATCTTATTGCAAATAATTGTAAATCCTGTCGAGACATGCTTTATTCCTTGTTGTGTCCACTACTACTTTCGGATACTGTGATATCCATGTTTTAATGTCGTTTATGGTTTTGGATAAGTAACCGCGACTTACGACTTTAACATTGGATCTCCTCCACATATGTTAAGGTCTGGACGGAGAGATTACATTCCCTTGTGTCGGTGTTGAGCTTTAATGGGAATTTTGATTTTTGCGGGTCTTGACGAAGAGGTGTCGTTTTATTTTGCGTTGCAATAAAAAAGAGATTTTGGAATTTTGATGAGTTGATCATATTTTTTACGCGATTGATTATTGAAAATGAAAACTTTGACACCATTTACTTGGTTGGATGTTGTTGAGTTCCATCGAGTTTGATGGAAGTTTTGAGGAGTACGATGGTGTTTCGTTTTACGACGTTTTGCAGTGCATGGGTGACACTTTGTCATGTGCATACTTGAATGATTGCGTGCATTAATATATGGGTTTGAGTGAGTATTGCGTCTCATGCGAATTTTGTTGAGAAATGTGCTTTATGTCGTATTGCATCAAAAAGAGTGGTTTTGAAGTTTTGATGCCACATGGCTTTTCCTTTAAGGATTGTGGTAGCATATTTGTTGCAACTTGCTAGGTGTGCAAATTGATTTATACGTGGCATGAGTAATGCGTATAGGAGCATCATGATAGTACATCTCTAATGTTCTGTTTTATGCACTCTCGTTTGTTGGCATTTTGATGCCCTTTCTCGCAAATGCACTGTATTGATTTATTGACATTAATAGTTTTATAGCCACTATTTTGGGGCGTTAATGTGCATTGCTTGTGCGGTTTAAGGTTTGAAGTTGATTTAAATTATTTTATGTGTCAGTCAAATTATACGCACGTATTGGTTTCCGAAGTTTTGAGAAAAACACGCAAATGTGTGTGAGCATGGCCAAAAGGATTTTATTTACTTGTCATTATATGGCTGAATAAGAAGTTTTGAAATTTGATTTAATGAATTTCTACCTTGAAAATTTAGTATTGACTATCTGGTATGTGCTAGACTATTTCAGAGTGACTAAGAAAGTGTTACAGACTGACATGCAAAATTTTGATTGAAGATTCCTTTTCGATGTTTAAAACGATATTTCCAAATGATGAAAATATCTTGTTATTCGATCTAAAACTGGGATGATGACCCAAATCATGTCGTGTTTTAACCAAGGTGTGTATATGAATTGTTTCTCTATGAACAAACTGACACATGCGAAGTTGCTAAGGAATTACAGTTCATGTCGTTTTATGGTTAAAAAGAGAATTTTGGAAATTGATGTCGTGTAAATCCTTATTTTGAAGTTCGTACAAACAAGCTGTTGAACACTATTTTTAATATCGGAAATTACTTTGCGGGTTTGGCATAAGTAAACCCGTGATGGGACCCTAGCGGTTCATTTTAAAAGTTGTTGAATACGTTTTTGCGTTTCGTTAGTAACCTGGTTTGGGATAAAATAGTTTTCAAAAATGATTTTCATACGTGGGACAAGTGTGTCCATGTCTGCGCATCTACCGACTAGGTAGTGGTAAGTTTTTGTACTTACATTATGTTGGTATAAAAACATTTGCGTTGAAAAATCTAGTGAAAACTTTATTGGCATATTTGTTGAGTCTGTCACTTGAAAATCTTGAACTCTTTAGGCTTGGTGAGGTTGAGCAACCCCAGTTAGGGGTGAGGGTGTAAGATCCCACATTGGTTGGGGAGGGGAACAAAGGTTGCCTTATAAGAGGGACTTGATACCTCCCCTATTAGACGCGTTTTAAAACCGTGAGTCTAGGTGTGGACAAAGCGGACAATATCTGGTACGGTTGGCCGGAGATGTTACATATGGTATCAGAGCACTAGTTTAAGTGAACTAGGTGTACTAGTGTGATGCCTAGACTTAAGTTGAGACCATTAGGTGATGGAATGTGAGGAAATTGGGTAGAAACATTAAAATGGGACGTTTCGGAGTCAACGAAAATTACATTATTGTGAATTATGAAAGTGGTAACGAGAATTCTTATGTGTAATGTGATCATAATTTCAATTAGCTACTGCTATTATGAATATATTGTTACGTGAGCATGCTTGATTGCTATAATTATGAGGATCGATGATTGTTCTAGTACGTTTCCTTGTGTTATCTCGTAGTCTATGTTCTTATCCTCATTCTCGGTTGTGACTGACAGACAGAAATGGTAAATACTCGGGGCAGAACTCAGGAAGATAATGTCGTGACTGAATCCACGGTCGAGCAACCGAACATTGATGCATCAGCTTTGCCTCCTCCACTTCCGTCTCTGTTGGGCGGGAAAGTGGAGCAGATCCCAAGGAGAAATATTGCCTCTTCTAATCCGGTCATAACGGAAGTGACCCCTCAAACTCAAATGATGGACATGCTGCGGGCCATGAACGATACTATGGTCAAGAAGCAAGAGTTGTTCACGATGCTTTTGGAGGATAGGGATGCTCAACCGTGCCGTCACGAGACAATTGAAGAAAATGTGGGTGTTGTGGGATCTGGTGGTACAGGTGATGAAAATCGGACAAATGGATTAGTTACCTTGGAGACGGGGCCGACGGGAAAGGTATGCTCTTATAAGACCTTCCTATGTTGTAAACCACCGGAGTTCGCCGGTTCTGATAATCCAGTTTCCTACATGAACTGTATTCGGGAGATCGAACAGGCCTTCAGGGCTTGTGACTGTGAGGATAACCAGAAAGTAAAGTTTGGTTCTCAAATGCTCCGAAGTGCAGCTTTGACTTGGGGGAATGTCTACACTTCCACCCTAGAGGTTTCGGCATTAGCTAAAATGTCTTGGGCGACTTTCAAGAAGAAATTTTTGGAGGAGTATTGTAACGAGCAAGAGATAGATATGATCGAGGAGGAGTTCCGGTCATTAAAGAAGAGAAATATGTCGGTGAAGGAGTACACCCGCATCTTTATGGAAAAGCTGAACCTTGTGGGGCATGTGGCTCTGACTGAGAAGGAAAAGATGAAGGCATATTTGAAGGGATTGTCGGCGAACATGATGGCGATGGTCCGAAATTCGAGAGCCACTAATCTTTGGGAGACCATTGAAGAAGCGAAAGTGATGGAGAGGGTTTATGCAAGGGATAGCGAGGAAAAGCAAAAGGTCGGAGAGAAGAGAAAGTGGAAGAACTCTTCAAACTCGTTTGAGGAGCCGAGACTTCAACCAAGTGGAAAAGGAAGGGACAATCGGAGGGAGTCAAGGTGGTGCCCTGAATGCAAGAGTAAGCACTTCGGCTCTTGCAACGCAGGCCAAACTTCATGCTACAAATGTGGAAAGCCGGGGCATATCAGCCCGGATTGTCCCATAAGGGGGACGGTATGCTATGAGTGTAAGGAGATGGGACACATGAGGAGAGAGTGTCCCAAGTTGAAGGGAGTCGTGGAGGGGACTCACTCGGAGGCACAACAAAGGAGAGAGGCCATCCCTAAGGCTCAAGGGAGAGCCTTTCAAATGACAAAGAAGGAAGCGAAGGAAACCGTAGACGTAGTGTCGAGTATGTTCTTACTCAACTTTTTACCTGCTTGAGTATTGTTTGTTTATGGCGTCCGCTACTCTTTTGGTTTCGAATGTATTTTGCAAATCTTTGATTGTGTCTGTTAGTACATTACCCGAGGTTTTAGTTATAGAATAGCGAACGGACAACGAATAGTGTTGAGAGGGAGTTCTGGAGAAATGTCAACTAGAGGTTAGTGGTGAATTTATTGAGGCGAACCTTAGGATGAATCAATGTTGAAACACCACCGGGGTGCCAACGTGTCATGAGAGTTTGAAGAGGACATGAAGAGGCGTTATTCCCATCTGGTTGTCTAGCTCAAGATTTCGAGGACAAAATCTTCTTCAAGGAGGGGAGGATTGTAACACCCCAAATTTCGAGTAAACACCCCCTTCTCGTTTAAACTGGATTTAAAATAGAAACCTTGATTTCGTTTTGCTTATTAGAGAAATCGTTGCTCGAAACCGTCACTTACGTCTCGTTTGAATAAATTCGCTAGTGAACTCTCGAGACAAGTCACTCGTACGTGCTCGCATGCATGCACGTCCCATGGTTGAATAACCCTACGAAGAATCTTTTGTGAGTAGGGCCGAATGTAACATCCCGCAAAACAAAACATACATATAACATATAATTCATAACAGGGTTTCACAATATCATTCACATTACACATTTGGTCCCAAAGTCTGATCTAACCAATATAAAATTCAATACAAACTTGATCCCATTTAGATATGATAATAGCTAATAACTGAAATTTAAGTACAAAAAGTATCATCAACTTCATAATGATCATCATTCCACATAGCTATCCACCAAGTAATCTAATCATTTACTCTTACTGGTACCACCACCTGGAATACAGATTTTTAAAACAAAAATGAGGGTTAGACCTAAGGGTCTAGTGAGTAAATCCCTGATATTTGGAAATCATTAAAATTCATTTATATAAGTACACACTTTTATATAAATACATTTACATCACACGTAAAATAATACCAAATGCAATTCACACAACATACCTTTCACATACCACCTTATCCCTCCACCAATGGCCAATAACAATTGGTTGCGAGCCAATTTATCACACCGGTCCTAAGCCCGGCCACGTATTATATTTTTATATAATACTCACGTAATTATAATATCTCAATATATTATAATTACTCACGTATGACATATTCATACACATCATCAAACATTTGTTAATCACATATTGCATTCCAGTAAAAATATACTTTTTAAAGTAAAACTCACCTCGTGTTTTTATCACAAAAACTCTTCCAAGATAATTCACGTATGTTGATCCTTCACAGAATCTGAAATCAGATAAAATACCAAATATCTCTTTAAACACTAAAACTTACAAAATTCTCAATTCAAATCGCAACCCAAAATAACATGAAATCGCAATGAACAGTACAAGTCGCAACCGTGATGAACAGTACAAAGTCGCAACCTCTTACTGCGACTTCACCCCGAAATTGCAACCCACTATTGCGACTCCATCCTAAGTCGCAATCAACTACTGCGATCCCAAACCCAAATCGCAATCAACTACTGCGATTCCAATCTCAAATCGCAATCAACTACTGCGATTCCAATCCCAAATCGCAATCAACTACTGCGATTCCAATCCAAGTCGCAAACGACCATTGCGACTTCAAGCCCAAATCGCAATCGACCATTGCGACTTCGTTGAATGTCGCAGTCCTCTATTGCGACTTCGATGAATGTCACAGTTCACTGTTTTATCCTAAAACCCAGATTTTTGTACTTTTACTCTATGCAAGCTACTGTAAAAGTGCAGATATGTTTAAGACCATTAGCACAACCTAACCTTAAGCTTAAACTCCCCAAAACATCCATTTTTAACAAAACCCACCAAGAACTTAAACTAGTAATTTCAAGAACACTTTGAGAAATTATAACATATAAAAGGTATGGATTGCTTACCTTAATTACCTCAGATTGTTCCTAGAGCCACTTCAAATAACTTCAAATAACTTCCTTCTTTCCTTTAGCCTTTCTCTCGATCTCCCTCTCTCAACCGAATACACCACACAAACACACACTCACACTTTTGCTATAAGTGTTAAAAATTGACACCTCCTGTACATGAGGTGGAAAAGAGGCGGTGGGGGAAAGGTTTGACAAAAAGACCATTTAAACCTCAAGCTTACCCTAGTTGGCAAAACATAACCCTATACTTTTATTATTAAATTAAAACTTACCCCTTAACTCCTAACTCCATAAAATACTAAATAAAAACTTATAAAATCTTAATATTTTAAATTAGATAAAATACCTGGTTATTACAACATCTCCCCCTTAAAAGAATTCTGTCCCGGAATTCGATTAAGTGAACAGATGAGGGTATTTGGTTCTCATCTCCGACTCTGATTCCCAAGTCGCATCCTGGCCTCTATGATGTTTCCACTGAACCTTTACCTGTCTGATCTCTTTATTCCTCAACACTTTGACTTTATGATCAACTATAGCTTCCGGTTTCTCCACATAGTTCAACTTTTCATCGACCCGAATATCTGGTAGAGAGACTGCCTGGTCTGGTGTAACTAAACATTTCCGAAAATTCGATACATGGAACGCGTTGTGAATTCTGCTTAATTCTGGCGGAAGATTCAATCTGTAAGCTACTTCACCAATTCTTTCCGTAATTTCAAATGGCCCAATATAACGCGGACTGAGTTTACCTTGCTTCCCAAAACGTATGACTCCTTTCCAGGGCGATACTTTCAACATCACAAATTCCCCGACTTGGAATTCTAACGGTTTCCGGCGTCGATCTGCGTAACTTTTCTGCCTGTCTTGAGCCGTTTTAAATCTATCCCGAATCTGAGTAATCTTATCTGCTGTTAACTGTACTATTTCTGGCCCTGCCAATTGCTTATCCCCCACTTCATTCCAACACAAAGGCGTTCGACATTTTCTTCCATACAATACTTCAAACGGAGCCGCCTGAATGCTGGCATGATAACTGTTGTTGTAGGCGTATTCTATCAAAGGCAGATGTTTATCCCATGATCCCCCAAAATCAACTATACAAGCCCGAAGCATATCCTCTAAAGTTTGGATTGTTCTTTCACTCTGCCCGTCAGTCTGTGGATGATATGCTGTGCTCAACTTTATCTGCGTTCCCATCTCCTTTTGAAAGCTTCTCCAAAACCTAGAAGTAAAACGACTATCTCGATCGGAAATAATCGATATTGGAACTCCATGTCGAGTTACTATTTCATTAATGTACAACTTAGCTAAACGTTCCAAAGAATCAGTTTCTTTTATTGGCAAGAAATGAGCAGACTTCGTCAACCTATCCACAATCACCCAAATAGAATCGAATCCCTTTGAAGTTCTTGGCAATTTGGTAATGAAATCAGCAGTGATCTGATCCCATTTCCACATTGGTATATCTAGTCGTTGTAACTGACCAAACGGTTTCTGATGTTCAATCTTTACTTTCTTGCAGGTAGTACAATCTTCTACATACTTAGCAACACTTCTCTTCATTCCCGGCCACCAATAGAATTGTTTCAAATCTCTATACATTTTATTCGTACCTGGATGAATAGAAAATCGAGATTGATGAGCTTCTTGTAGTACACGATCCCGTAATCCACCCAAACGAGGTACCCAAATTCTGTTTCCTATACACAACAACCCACGGTCATCTTTACCAAGCAATGCTGATATCCCGACCAATCGTTCTGACTTCAAACTTTCCTCTTGATAAGCATCTATTTGGCATTTCAACAATTCATCAAAAATATTAGGAAGGAGCTCAGCTCGTAACGATATAGCTTTTATTGTTTCGCTTCTTTCTTGACGACTTAACGCATCTGCCACCACGTTCGCTTTCCCTGGGTGATATAGAATTTCACAATCATAATCATTTACCAATTCCAACCATCTTCTTTGTCTCATATTCAGTTCCTTTTGATCGAAAAGATGTTGGAGACTCTTGTGGTCCGTGAAAATTTGACATTTAGAACCATAAAGATAATGTCTCCAAATCTTCAAGGCAAAAACAACTGCTGCTAGTTCCATATCATGGGTAGGATATTGTCTTTCGTGATCCTTTAATTGACGCGAAGCATAGGCAATCACCTTCCTACGTTGCATGAGTACACATCCCAATCCCAACTTAGAAGCATCACTGTAGACCACAAAATCATCAGAACCTTCTGGCAATGCTAATATCGGCGCGCTGCAGAGTTTCTCTTTCAATATTCTGAATGCCTCATCCTGTTCTACTTTCCACTCAAACTTCAGATTCTTCCGAGTCAGCTTGGTCAATGGCGTCGCGATTCGAGAAAAGTCTTTTATGAACTTCCGATAGTATCCAGCTAGACCCAGAAAACTTCGTACTTCGGTTGCCGTCTTTGGCGGTTCCCAATTTTCAATTGCTTCCACCTTTGCTGGATCAACTTGTATACCCTTCTCTGAAACTACATGACCCAAAAACTGAACTTCCCGCAACCAGAATTCACATTTAGAGAACTTAGCGTACAACTTTTCTTTCTTCAGTAACTCCAAAATCAAACGAAGATGTTGCGCATGATCCTCTTTGGATCGGGAATATATAAGTATATCATTGATAAACACTATAACAAATTTATCGAGATATGGCTTACATATCCGATTCATCAGATCCATAAAAGCGGCTGGAGCATTCGTCAATCCAAAAGGCATTACCAAAAATTCGTAGTGGCCGTATCTCGTGCGAAAAGCAGTCTTTAAAACATCCTCCTCCTTAACCTTCAACTGATGGTAGCCAGATCTGAGATCTATCTTTGAGAAGTAACAAGCTCCAACTAATTGATCAAAAAGGTCATCAATTCTTGGGAGTGGATACTTGTTCTTGATCGTGCGTTTGTTCAGCTCCCGATAATCGATACACATTCTCATTGAACCGTCTTTCTTCTTCACAAATAAAACTGGTGCACCCCAAGGCGATGAGCTGGGTCTGATGAAGCCCTTATCAGATAAATCTTGAAGCTGTGACATCATTTCTTTCATTTCTGGTGGTGCTAATCTGTACGGCGCACGAGCGATGGGATTGGCTCCAGGTACTAGGTCTATTCCAAATTCTACTTGCCTAATAGGAGGAAGACTATTCAAGTCTTCAGGAAAAACTTCTGGGTATTCACTGACAATGGAAATATCTTCCAACTTACACTTTTCAGGCCTACTATGTATCACATAGGCTAGATAACTAGAGCAACCCTTATTAACACATTTACGGACTTTTACCATAGATATAAGACTGGACTGATGATTCTTACGATCTCCATAAATCACTACCGCTCTCTTATCGGGTAAAACAACGTGGATTATTTTCTTATCACAAACTATATTAGCCTGATTCTCAGCTAGCCAATCCATTCCTACTACCACATCAAATTCGATCAAAGCTATTGGAAACAGTTGTATCGGTACTCCACATCCCTCTATATTTATCATACAACAATCAAAGACCTCTTTAACTGCCACTTGGTTATCATTTGCAGTGTCTACTAATAAAGCATGTTTTAACATTTTAGGCTCTAAATGCATGTGAGCAGCAAAAGAAGGAGACACAAAAGATCGGTTTGCACCGGAATCAAATAACACTTTTGCACGCGTGGAGTTTATGAAAAATGTACCTGTGACCACATCAGGAGTTTCCTCCGCCTCTTTAGCTGTCATTTGGAACGTACGAACCCTCGTTCTCGGCGGTTCTATTCTTGGAACTACTGGTCTCGTAATGGCCGGTTTCCCCGATGTACCCCCCGATTGTATTCTACCTCGCGGACAGTCTGATTGGAGGTGATCCGGAGAGTTGCACAAAAAGCAAAACCGTGTTACTCGACAGTCTTTAACAACATGACCCGTTTTCCTACATTTAAAGCAAACCCGCGACTCTACTTGAAAATTCCCCTGATGGTAACGATTACACCTTGAACATGGTCTTTCTGTTGGTCGAAATGAAGGACGGTTGTCAAACCTCTGAAATCTAGGTTTCCTCGAATCTTGTGGTGGTCCTTCCCATTTTCTTTTTCCTAAGCTCTTATCGCCAGTATCTCTTTTATTATCTCTTTCCACATTCTCGGCAGCATCCACTGCAGCTGTAAAAGTATTTGGCCCTGTGGCAGTCACCAATCTTCGAACCTCAGAATTTAACCCATAAATAAACCTCTCCATCTTCATCTTATCTGTAGCAACATAATATCCTGCAAAACGAGACTTCTCCAAAAATCGTGCAGTATAATCTCTAACCGACAGATTTCCTTGTTGTAGATTCATGAATTCTTCTTCTAACTGTCTGACAGCGGCTTGTGGACAGAAGTGCGTTGTGAAAGCTAACACGAATTCCTCCCATGAAAAAGTAGTATTTACATCCGCTCCTCTCGATTCTGTATGAGCATCCCACCAATACAGAGCATCCCCTTTCAGCATCGCAGCTCCATAAAGCACTTTGTCTTCTTCAGCACATTTACACGTCTTGAAGATGGCCTCTATTTCTTTCAGCCATCTCATCTCCTTTACCGGATCCCGATCTCTTGAGTATGTACGGGGCTTACAACTAAGAAACATTTTATAATCGCACCTTTTCACCCCTGGTAGAACAGTAGAGGTAAGTGGTATCTCCACTTCATGTTCCGGATCTGGTCTTTCAGTTTCATTAAGACGATTACGTTCGAACATGGCTTGTATGCTATCCTGTAATCTTCCCATTTCAGCAGTCAGATCATCTCGTGTAACAAACTCTGTACCATGCTGTTGTGTTCTACCTCCAGTTCGGCCTCCTGTTCCCCTTCCAGTTCTACCTCTACCACGATCTCCTCCTCTTCCCCATGTTCCTAACGGCGGATTTCCTCCACTTGAATTCCTTCCTCTTCCCTGATTCTTTTGTCTGGTGCCACTCGCCATTCTGTGGATTCAAAAAAGGTTAATATACACACATAAGCACATACCCCATATAATAAGATATTCCAGTTCAAACATGTACCTGTAAGATCATAATTACACTGGCCTGGTGTAATTTGAAATTACCTTACATGATGTTCCTTCTACCTTTTATACTTAATATCCCCAGGTTCTAATTTAATCGGGACATCCTACTTCACATGCAGTTTAAGTCTAGGTACGGATACTAATACCTAAACCCCTTAAACTAGGGCTCTGATACCATCTATAACATCCCACAAAACAAAACATACATATAACATATAATTCATAACAGGGTTTCACAATATCATTCACATTACACATTTGGTCCCAAAGTCTGATCTAACCAATATAAAATTCAATACAAACTTGATCCCATTTAGATCTGATAATAGCTAATAACTGAAATTTAAGTACAAAAAGTATCATCAACTTCATAATGATCATCATTCCACATAGCTATCCACCAAGTAATCTAATCATTTACTCTTACTGGTACCACCACCTGGAATACAGATTTTTAAAACAAAAATGAGGGTTAGACCTAAGGGTCTAGTGAGTAAATCCCTGATATTTGGAAATCATTAAAATTCATTTATATAAGTACACACTTTTATATAAATACATTTACATCACACGTAAAATAATACCAAATGCAATTCACACAACATACCTTTCACATACCACCTTATCCCTCCACCAATGGCCAATAACAATTGGTTGCGAGCCAATTTATCACACCGGTCCTAAGCCCGGCCACGTATTATATTTTCATATAATACTCACGTAATTATAATATCTCAATATATTATAATTACTCACGTATGACATATTCATACACATCATCAAACATTTGTTAATCACATATTGCATTCCAGTAAAAATATACTTTTTAAAGTAAAACTCACCTCGTGTTTTTATCACAAAAACTCTTCCAAGATAATTCACGTATGTTGATCCTTCACAGAATCTGAAATCAGATAAAATACCAAATATCTCTTTAAACACTAAAACTTACAAAATTCTCAATTCAAATCGCAACCCAAAATAACATGAAATCGCAATGAACAGTACAAGTCGCAACCGTGATGAACAGTACAAAGTCGCAACCTCTTACTGCGACTTCACCCCGAAATCGCAACCCACTATTGCGACTCCATCCTAAGTCGCAATCAACTACTGCGATCCCAAACCCAAATCGCAATCAACTACTGCGATTCCAATCTCAAATCGCAATCAACTACTGCGATTCCAATCCCAAATCGCAATCAACTACTGCGATTCCAATCCAAGTCGCAAACGACCATTGCGACTTCAAGCCCAAATCGCAATCGACCATTGCGACTTCGTTGAATGTCGCAATCCTCTATTGCGACTTCGATGAATGTCACAGTTCACTGTTTTATCCTAAAACCCAGATTTTTGTACTTTTACTCTATGCAAGCTACTGTAAAAGTGCAGATATGTTTAAGACCATTAGCACAACCTAACCTTAAGCTTAAACTCCCCAAAACATCCATTTTTAACAAAACCCACCAAGAACTTAAACTAGTAATTTCAAGAACACTTTGAGAAATTATAACATATAAAAGGTATGGATTGCTTACCTTAATTACCTCAGATTGTTCCTAGAGCCACTTCAAATAACTTCCTTCTTTCCTTTAGCCTTTCTCTCGATCTCCCTCTCTCAACCGAATACACCACACAAACACACACTCACACTTTTGCTATAAGTGTTAAAAATTGACACCTCCTGTACATGAGGTGGAAAAGAGGCGGTGGGGGAAAGGTTTGACAAAAAGACCATTTAAACCTCAAGCTTACCCTAGTTGGCAAAACATAACCCTATACTTTTATTATTAAATTAAAACTTACCCCTTAACTCCTAACTCCATAAAATACTAAATAAAAACTTATAAAATCTTAATATTTTAAATTAGATAAAATACCTGGTTATTACAACATCTCCCCCTTAAAAGAATTCCGTCCCGGAATTCGATTAAGTGAACAGATGAGGGTATTTGGTTCTCATCTCCGACTCTGATTCCCAAGTCGCATCCTGACCTCTATGATGTTTCCACTGAACCTTTACCTGTCTGATCTCTTTATTCCTCAACACTTTGACTTTATGATCAACTATAGCTTCCGGTTTCTCCACATAGTTTAACTTTTCATCGACCCGAATATCTGGTAGAGAGACTGCCTGGTCTGGTGTAACTAAACATTTCCGAAAATTCGATACATGGAACGCGTTGTGAATTCTGCTTAATTCTGGCGGAAGATTCAATCTGTAAGCTACTTCACCAATTCTTTCCGTAATTTCAAATGGCCCAATATAACGCGGACTGAGTTTACCTTGCTTCCCAAAACGTATGACTCCTTTCCAGGGCGATACTTTCAACATCACAAATTCCCCGACTTGGAATTCTAACGGTTTCCGGCGTCGATCTGCGTAACTTTTCTGCCTGTCTTGAGCCGTTTTCAATCTATCCCGAACCTGAGTAATCTTATCTGCTGTTAACTGTACTATTTCTGGCCCTGCCAATTGCTTATCCCCCACTTCATTCCAACACAAAGGCGTTCGACATTTTCTTCCATACAATACTTCAAACGGAGCCGCCTGAATGCTGGCATGATAACTGTTGTTGTAGGTGAATTCTATCAAAGGCAGATGTTTATCCCATGATCCCCCAAAATCAACTATACAAGCCCGAAGCATATCCTCTAAAGTTTGGATTGTTCTTTCACTCTGCCCGTCAGTCTGTGGATGATATGCTGTGCTCAACTTTATCTGCGTTCCCATCTCCTTTTGAAAGCTTCTCCAAAACCTAGAAGTAAAACGACTATCTCGATCGGAAATAATCGAGATTGGAACTCCATGTCGAGTTACTATTTCATTAATGTACAACTTAGCTAAACGTTCCAAAGAATCAGTTTCTTTTATTGGCAAGAAATGAGCAGACTTCGTCAACCTATCCAAAATCACCCAAATAGAATCGAATCCCTTTGAAGTTCTTGGCAATTTGGTAATGAAATCAGCAGTGATCTGATCCCATTTCCACATTGGTATATCTAGTCGTTGTAACTGACCAAACGGTTTCTGATGTTCAATCTTTACTTTCTTGCAGGTAGTACAATCTTCTACATACTTAGCAACACTTCTCTTCATTCCCGGCCACCAATAGAATTGTTTCAAATCTATATACATTTTATTCGTACCTGGATGAATAGAAAATCGAGATTGATGAGCTTCTTGTAGTACATGATCCCGTAATCCACCCAAACGAGGTACCCAAATTCTGTTTCCCATACACAACAACCCACGGTCATCTTTCCCAAGCAATGCTGATATCCCGACCAATCGTTCTGACTTCAAACTTTCCTCTTGATAAGCATCTATTTGGCATTTCAACAATTCATCAAAAATATTAGGAAGGAGCTCAGCTCGTAACGATATAGCTTTTATTGTTCCGCTTCTTTCTTGACGACTTAACGCATCTGCCACCACGGTCGCTTTCCCTGGGTGATATAGAATTTCACAATCATAATCATTTACCAATTCCAACCATCTTCTTTGTCTCATATTCAGTTCCTTTTGATCGAAAAGATGTTGGAGACTCTTGTGGTCCGTGAAAATTTGACATTTAGAACCATAAAGATAATGTCTCCAAATCTTCAAGGCAAAAACAACTGCTGCTAGTTCCATATCATGGGTAGGATATTGTCTTTCGTGATCCTTTAATTGACGCGAAGCATAGGCAATCACCTTCCCACGTTGCATGAGTACACATCCCAATCCCAACTTAGAAGCATCACTGTAGACCACAAAATCATCAGAACCTTCTGGCAATGCTAATATTTTGGAGATTAACTATAATATCTTATTAAAATTTAGGGTTTCTTCAAGTTTTGGGGTTTTCTCTTTACAAACCCTATTTGGTGAGTAACCTTCACTTTCTTTCATTAAGTAATGCTATAGACCTTAAAAATATTGTTGTTCCTTATGTTGAAGAGTTGGATCAATTGTAGGGTTTTACCCTAAGTATATTTTGGGAATTACCTATATGTGTATATATACGTAGATGAATGTATATGTATCTATATATATACATATGCATGGTTGGATCCTTGTTGGAATTAAATGTGTATATAATTATGTGTGATTGCTCATGTACATATATAGGTATGCATACATATATTTATGTACATATGTATACTTATATTCATTATTGAATATAAATATGCATGTGTGGATACATGTATATATATATGGCCGTACTTATATAAATACCTATATGTATATATATAATATTGAATGGTTAGTCATGTTTATGCAAATGTTGGTCTCAAAACATATGCTTGTAGAGGTATCGACAACTGTGTAGATTACGGGAGTCCAAGTATGAGGCATGTATATGGATTTACCATAATTAATTGTGTTAGCTACATGCCTTGGATAAGTGGTTAATTTATGGTGATGAAGAAATGGAACATGTTATATTATGTGTCGCATCATGTTGGGAATCTTTACCATGTTATAATTGTTATAAATGTGTTAAATGCATTGTAAGCATGTTATGGGAATCTTTTAGTCTAACTCCTTGTGCACGAGGAGGTAGACCTTTATGGGCTTATGTCCGGTTTGGGTAAGCCGTTCTACGGCTACTAGCGAGTAGGCAATAGGGGACGTTGAAGTCCTTGAGGTGTAACTCGTCTAGTTCGGATATGCAATGTGGTCCCATAAGTCCTTGAGGTGTAACTCGACGGAGTAGGCACTAAAGGCATGGTACGAGATGGTTTGAGGTTGTGATGTATTTATGGCATGGGAACTAGGACCGGGACTTGAGGTGCCATCCGATAACATCGTGGGTGACTCCATTCCCGTGTTCTTGTCACCCCGATGGTAAC
This sequence comes from Saussurea involucrata, assembly GCA_033807775.1. NCBI lineage: Eukaryota > Viridiplantae > Streptophyta > Magnoliopsida > Asterales > Asteraceae > Saussurea > Saussurea involucrata. The sequence continues at coordinate 179,027,448 of CM066321.1, forward strand.
GGGTCTCCCCCGTATTTTGTTGTTAAAGAAATGCTTCTCGGTTATATAATCATGTTCAGGTGGGAACGCTTAACGAGTTGATTTGTGGTCATTTGAGACCACACGGAGCCGGTAACATTATTTTATGTTTCTTTGTCACAAATATATAAATGTACATTTCACGAAATCTCACTAGACTTTTGTCTAACACTTGATGTTACATGTTTGTGGATTACAGGTTCCACCTAGCGGCGTCTAGATCGTCGTGTTGCCGACCATGCTTAGGAGCTTGGGAAGGTCGGGCTTTTGGGATCGAGATGAGAGAATTTTTGGAGATATAGTGACACCCTGATTAATCTAGTTTGCTATAATTCTAGATTATTAGGTTGTTATGTATTATGTCTCAAAACTCCTATGTTTAAGCATTGTCCAAACTACCCCGTTGCATTTAAGGGTTTTAGTTGGCTTATATTTTGAAGTTTAAATTTTACCCATTTTCTGGAAATCCCCTATATTTATTGTTTAAATTTTAGGGTGTTACAAGTTGGTATCATAGCCGGGAACCGGACTGGTGTGCCAGCGAGGACGCTGGGCTCCCAAGGGGGGTGGATTGTAAGATCCCACATTGGTTGGGGAGGGGAACAAAGGTTTCCTTATAAGAGGGACTTGATACCTCCCATATTAGACGCGTTTTAAAATCGTAAGTCCAGGTGTGGACAAAGCGGTCAATATCTGGTACGGTTGGCCTGAGATGTTACAGAGGGTGTGTAGGACCTTTCAGGGAAAGATTGGGATTCTGACGCGTGTTATTACCGTGAGCCGTATGATGTCGTTTGCGGGGTCGAATTATTTCTTGTGGGCAACTAAAAAGTGGGACTTGCGGTGTCTCCTGTTAGTGCTCTTGGTAACCATTCACGTCGGTAACCTTGTTGCGGGTTTTTGGTTTTGTGTGAAGGTCGTGTAGGACCCTTTAGACCGTGGGGGATGACCTTGGGATTGTGAGAATGTTCGAGGGATGAAGCTTGTGTGTAGAGCCCTGGGATGGGTCGAGTTTAGTGGTGTAATCGATGGGTCAGCGACGACCGTCAGTGTTGGGGTCTAATGGGACTCGTTAGAAATAAGTGCCAGTACAACAACGGGAACCTTAGATTCAGAGGTTCATTGGTTTTAGATGTAATCAAACCTTGGACTAATTGGAAAAATTTAAGAGTGTGGGAACACAGATTGATTTAGAGTCGGGATACGTCGTCAGGAAGTATGGAACACCTAAGGTTGGGAGACAACCAAAGTAGATGGAGCGTTCACCCGGACATAAGTACAATGTGCCTGAGAGGACATTGTTGGTAAGGGTTGCTTGAGGGTGATTGTTGCGTATAAAAGCGATATGTGTATTTCGCAGTGGGTTGCAAACTGTCCACAGTGGGAAGCGCAAGTGTACACTGTCCACTATGATCGTCACAGCAAGTAATAGTCGGTAAAATACCGGAATCGTTTCCACAGGGACTGGACGATCAAGACAATTCGGTTCTCATGAGCTCCTTTTACAAGTTTCGATTAGAGAGGAAAATAATATCTTGAGTTGGTTTGGTGAAATAACTACTTTTAACGATTTTACTAAAGATTTAAAAGATGGAATGTAGGTTAGATTTTCCCTAGATTTTATAGTAAATACTTGATCTCAAAAAGTGATCCTAGTAATTGAAGTCGGTCTTTTCGCTAGAAAAGCCTGGTTACAAAATACTCACACCGTTAAGTAAAAATCCCATACTAGTTGTACTTGTTGTTTTGTCAATGGTAATCTCAGAATGGACCCTCTCGGGCCTCGATGGAATGTGTAGAGACAAATACTCTAAGTGTTTTAAATACACAAATTAGCTTGTCTACTACTCCAGTGGGGAGAGATTAGCTCACTGTGCTGACCTCACTCTCGTAAGTGTCATAAGAATTCTTTCGAACTCCCTAGCATTATCCAAGCTCGTGTCATTACGTTCTACCCATTTCTGAGTTGAGAACTAGACTTTTAGATCCTTACAAGTGATCGGCTTGTTCGCATCCTTGGGGTATAATCGAGAATGAATAACCAAAACAACAAATATTCTAAGTATAAAGATTACTCAAGCATTTTCTCTAAAATCTAGGTACTTCTCTTGCCTACATCCCAAAGGATGTTTAGCCTAACATAACTGAAGTAAATAAAACACAAGATGAAGATTTAGACATGATTGAAAAAGTGACTTTGAATTACTGCTCACAGTGGGGAACGTAAGTTGCCCACTGTTCGAGAACTACAACTGAAAGTTAAACTAGAACTTTAAAAACACCAGAAATTAAAGTTACACTACTGCAGAAAATTAAAACTAACAATTGTTCTAAACTTGAGAGAATTTAAGTTTACAAACTAAGATGCTTGCTAAAATTAAAGATTGACAATGCTCTCCATTAAATGACCCAAGCCCTTCCTTTTATACACCAAGGAAAGAGCTTGGGTAATACACAATGAGGTCTTTTGACTTTGCATCAGCTGAATTATGGGAGCACAAGGACCATTTGTGCCCCATGTTTCTTCTTTAACCAAGGGCTTGATGCTTCTAACCATGGGACTCTTCAAAAAGTTGACTTCTAGGCTCTTAGGTATGAATATTAAATTCACTTTGCCATCTTCTTTAGGAGCAAGCCTAGAATAAAATAATCCCCATGCTTGTACTTGTTGCTGAACCTTCTAACTGCCCCCACCATGCTGTCTAACTCATATTTCTTCTTTTTGTCTTTTCCAGCGGCAGCAGTGGGGAACCGGAGTGAGCACTGTTCACGTCACTGCAGATAAAACGTGAAAACTACCCAAAATCCACCAAATAATTTATTAAACACAAAGGTTTACTCCATTTGCTCATTTTCGACATTTATACTAAGAATGGGGGTTTTGAGAGGCGGAATGGCTAAATTTGACAAAATAAAATCTGAAATTCAAAGAAATAATAACTCTATAAATAGAGTTATCACAACCTCAAATTTAAACCATTACTTGTCCCCAAGTAATAAAATATATATAAAACAATGCATTTGAATTTTTTTTTTATTTGGGACTTACCGACTCTTTACCTTGAATGGACGTTGATCTCCTCCTTTAGATACTTCTTTCGGTTCCAAAATTGAAGTTTCACTTTTGTATTTGACGAAATCTTTCCCTTGTTCACAATTGAAAAATAGGGCTTTTCTTGGGTTCGAAAGGTTTTCAGCTTTGAAGATTTTTCCAAGGGTTTTTGCACGGATTTCCAAACATGGACCGAAGATCTCGCTTCGAGAAAGTGAGTGGTTTAGATTTTTCATGGAATTGTACGCACACTTTCAGGCTTTATTTGGGTGTGGCTATTTTTGTGAGAGTGGGCATTCTGATGGTCCAGAAAAGGCACACCATCTTTTTCTGGGAGTGGGCACTTTGATGGTCCAGAAAAGGCACACCATCAACTTTGTTAGTGCAACTCCGTTTTTCTTCTGTTTTTGTATTTTTATATTTTTCTCTTTTTTTTTGGGAGGTGGGTAAGGCTTTACCCACCTCAAACTTATGACCTCACAGTGTCCTTACTGTGGACAGACTGGAAGTCACATCTGGAAGTCCCCACCTCAAACTTAAAACTGCACAGTGTCCCCACTGTGACTTGGAAGGATTCAACGAGGTGTGTTGGGGAAACACCAAAAAAGGTTGTGTTTGGATGCAAAAAGGACCTATTTCACATTGTGGGAGAAGTTGAGATTTGTACTTACAAAAGGGACCCTTAAATTGTCGGAAACCGAGAGTTGTACCCTAAAAAGAAAAAAATCATGCAAGCATTCAAACCAAATAATCAAGTTAGTAACCAAAATTACCTACCTACGGTAGGATTTTCATGCATCATTAAAGGATAGTTTAAAGCAGCAAATGTGTCAAAAGCCTAACCATAGGCATCATACATAAAATTAAATTGTTTTTGGGAGCAAACTGGTAAAACCAATGTTTTAACAAACCATTCAGGGGCTCGGGGTGGTACTCGGTGAACTGTCGGCATCATCCTCCGCAACATCATCCTCACTATCATACGTTGCGCAAATATCCTCGGGAAAGCTCGGGAGTAGGGCTGCCAACACCGGGTTGGTTTCATTCACAAACTGCCCCATTACCTCATCTCGTTCCCGCGTGTACATCCAAAAAGAATTCGTGGCCCTTCCTTGGTATCTTTGCTCGGCTTCTATCAAGTCTAAGCGGTAATTGATCTTACGTAAAGCCGCCAAGATTTTGGTCATTTGATTGCTGGAAGATCCTGTATCGGTAGTGCGCACCGGCGTATGAGGCGTTCTTGCAACGTGCTCCTCAGCTATGAACACAGTGGGGTTAACAGTCCCCACTGTGGGGATATCTTCTTCCTGCTCGGGTGGAGGAGTGGTGATGTGCCGTCCCATCTTTCGGATGGTTCCCACATTGATATTACTCGTGGAATCTAACCACTGGTCCTCCACAGCCGACGGTACACCTGCGTCTATCATCAACGAAGTAATAAGGCAAGGGAGGGGCAAAATTACCTTCTTCCGGGTGCGCGCTTGATCGATGGCCGCATGCATGACAGTGCCCACGTTGATCCTTTTTCCCGTGAGGATGCAGTACAACAGCGCACACTTATGCATCGACAAAATGGTGTCGTGCGAAGTTGGGGATAATGAAGCACGGAGAAACTGGAACCAAATTGCAGCCTCGGTAGTGAGGGAACCAGCGTTTAGGCACCGTCGTTGACCGTCCTTATTCCATGGCTTCCATTCAGCTGCTATCTCTCTTAAAATGAGGTCCTCACATGCGGGAGTCATCTTCTTCAAGAACTGGGCAAACTCACAAATACCCGAATTTCCTCTCCCCAACACTTGGTTAATTTCCCCTGGATTGTAACAAACTTTCCTACCTCGAACTACCACAAAGGGGTCTTTACTTTGAGAGGCCTCGGCGTAAAATTCACGCACTAGCGAGGCATTGGCGCGTCGATTAGCAGCAGATATAATCGACCAATCATGTATCACAATTCTATCCGTGACAAATGAATTAACTTCAGCGAAATCGGGGTCAAAACCCCTCTCTAATTTCAACTTTTGCTTCGCAATGCACTCAAAGTGGGTAGCCACCTCCGGAGAGGTGAACTGCCTGGGCACCCCACTGGGGGCATGTTCAGTGCCCACAGTGGATTGATGTGGGTTTTGGGTTTGAATTTGCTCATCCCCACCATCAATTTCCATAGACGATGAACTTAGAGAGGTTGCAGGGTTTTTACCTTTTCGTGAAGCTTGCTTAGCAGGCCTCTTTGTCGGTGTTTTTCGTGTCTTGGCCACCGTGGATCTGGTAACCATTCTCCTCTTCTTTTCGGCTTGGGGAATAGGGTTCTCCCCACTGTGGACATCTTCCGAAACAGCACTCTTCTCCTTATCAAACTTAAAACTATCATACTGACTCTGATAATTTTCCTCCACTATTCTCTGCAACTCCTCGTTCTCAGCAAACAATTCTGCTTCAGCCTTCTTCCTCTCCTCCTCGAAGATCCTCTCCTTTTCTGCCCTAATCCTTGCCTCCTCTAGTTTCTTTTCCTCCTCTTCTTTTCGGACCCTTTCCTCCTCCTCTCTACGCCTTCTCTCGGCATCCTCCTTCCTCTTTCTTATGACTTCCTTTCGTTGAATGTATTCCTCCTCCAATCGCCGTTCTTCCTCTTCGGCTTGCAGAGCCTCGGTGTCAAAAAGGCTGGTACTCGTGGTTGAGACGCGTGGAGAGGAAATAGCCTTCGGGCTTTCTTGTTTGGAGGAACCTTCGTCTGGTGCACCAGATGTCATCGGTGCACTAGAAGTCGCCGGATTTTCGCCGGAGACCGGCGGCGGTTCATTAAGATCACCAGTGACGGTTTCCGGTGGGGTGTTTTCGGTGTTTCGACGGCGGACCGCCGCTCGATTAGGTGCCTGAGGGTTCGAAATCGACCTCTTACTTCTAGCCATTGGAGGGATTTTGGTTCTGGTTCGTGTGAGAGAAATGGAGAAGAAAAAGATGGTTTTTGAATATTTGGAAGCAAAAGTGGTTTTTTGGGGAGTTAATGGTGGTTTTTAGGATTTTAGAAAGGGTTTAGGGTGGAACCGTCGGTTTTTAGGAGAGAGAGGGAAAAAGGACAATGATGATTTCCTTGGAAAATGGAGAACTAGGGTTATGTGGCAGCAAAAGTTGAGTAGTTGGAAGAAAAAGTGAAGTCTTGTCAGCATTGGGCCCCACAAATGGTCCCATCGTCCGTCAGATTCAAGAGTGGGGAGCGCAGTGACTTGCGCCTTCCCCACTGCGAAGCGTTTTGTTGACTTTTTCTTTGAAACTTGGGAGTTGTGCCTACACACATACAACCAGACTACCATGCAATATTAAAAAGAACAAAAAGAATAAAACACAGCAAATAACAGAAATAAAATATTTACAAGTGGACCCAATGTTTCTTAACCATAGTGAGGTGGAGAGTGGGCAGGGATGTGGGCACTCTCATGCAGAAAATGTTTTACCATTTGCCCGTTGACTTTAAAGGTCTGACCAGACTGTGGAGACTTTAACTCCACTGTTCCAAAAGGACTCACCTTGACAATGTTGTATGGTCCCGTCCATCTGGATTTGAGTTTACCTGGGAAGAGCTTGAGACGGGAGTTGAATAGTAGTACCTTTTGTCCTTCCAAGAATTCCCCATGGTTGATCCTACGATCGTGCCACATCTTGGTCTTCTCTTTATACAACTTGGCGTTCTCATAGGAGTGATATCGCAACTCCTCTAACTCATGCATTTGTAAACTTCTTTTGATACCCGCAGCATCCTCACTCATGTTAAGCTCTTTAAGGGCCCAAAACGCCTTTTGCTCCAATTCAATCGGTAAGTGGCAAGCTTTGCCAAAAACTAATTTAAATGGAGACATTCCCAAAGGAGTTTTATAGGCCGTTCGGTAGGCCCAAAGAGCATCATCAAGTTTGGTTGACCAATCTTTTCGGTGCGGTTTAACAACTTTTTCCAAAATCCCTTTTATTTCACGATTTGAAAGCTCGGCCAAACCATTGGTTTGCGGATGGTATGCGGTGGCCACTCTATGATGAATATCATACTTAGCAAGAACAGAGGCCATGATTTTATTTACAAAATGGGTACCCTCGTCACTAATCAATGCCCGTGGTGTTCCAAAACGAGTGAAAATGTTTTTATGCAAAAATTTCACCACGGTGTTGGCATCATTTGAGTGGCAAGCAATGGCTTCTACCCATTTTGAAACGTAATCTACCGCTACCAAAATATAAAAGTTGTTGTTGGAATTTGGAAAAGGTCCCATGAAATCGATTCCCCAAACATCAAAAAGTTCAACCTCTAAAATGTTGTTAAGAGGCATTTCATTTCTTTGCGAAATGTTCCCCGTACGTTGACATTGCTCACAATTTTTCACAAATTCATATGAGTCTTTAAAAACAGTGGGCCAAAAGAATCCACTTTGCAAAATTTTTGCAGCGGTACGGTTTCCACCAAAGTGACCACCGTAGTGGGATGTGTGACAACCATGGAGTATTTGATGTTGCTCACTCCCATGGACACAACGCCTCAATATTTGGTCCGCCCCTATCTTATACAAGAATGGATCGTCCCAAACATATTGTCGTGTGTCATGTAAAAATTTCTTAAATGGTTGTCCACTCATCCCATCGGGCTTAAGTCCACTAGCTAAAAAGTTTGCAATATCAGCATACCAAGGAACATTATTCTCATGATGTTGAGCGGATAACAATTGTTCATCGGGAAAAGTTTCCTTTACCGGAGTGGGATCAGGAGTGGGATGAACAGTTCCCACTGTTTTCTCAATTCTTGACAGGTGGTCAGCGACCTGGTTACTTGTTCCTTTTCTGTCTACGATTTCCAGATCGAACTCTTGTAGCAATAACACCCATCTAATCAACCGTGGCTTGGAATCAGCCTTGTTGATCAAATATTTTATTGCCGCGTGATCTGTGTGTACTATCACCTTCGTCCCTATCAAGTATGACCTGAAACGATCAAAAGCAAACACCACTGCAAGTAATTCTTTTTCCGTAACAGTGTAATTAATCTGAGCTTCAATCAGTGTTTTACTTGCATAATAAATGGGGTGAAAGACTTTGTTCTTTTTCTGTCCGAGAACAGCCCCCACAGCCCACTCGCTGGCATCACACATTACTTCAAATGGGAGTGACCAATCAAGAGTGGTCACTATGGGTGCTGTGACTAATGCTTCCTTGATTTTTCAAAAGCATCTCGGCATTCTTGGGAAAAAATGAAATATTTTTCGTGTTGTAATAGGTTGCATAGAGGTTTTGTAATTTTCGAAAAATCTTTGATGAACCTTCTATAAAAACCCGCATGACCCAAAAAACTTCGAATGCCTTTTACCGTGGTGGGTTCGGGAAGTTGTGCCACTACTTCAAGCTTGGCTTTATCAACTTCCAACCCTCTTCTTGAGACAAGATGTCCTAACACAATACCCTCTTCGACCATAAAATGACATTTTTCCAATTTAAAACTAGGTCGTGGGTTTCACATCTCACTAGGCTTTTCTCTAAATTTCCCAAACAATTTTCGAATGATGTCCCTATCACAGAAAAATCGTCCATAAAAACTTCTATGGTGTCTTCTATCATGTCGGTGAAAATGGCCATCATACAACGTTGAAAAGTGGCGGGGGCATTACATAATCCAAATGGCATCCTCCGGAATGCAAAAGTGTCGTAGGGACAAGTAAAGGTGGTCTTTTCTTGGTCCTCGGGTGCAATGTGGATTTGGTTGTATCCGGAGTATCCATCTAGAAAACAATAAAATTCTTTTCCCGCCAACCTATCAAGCATTTGGTCTATGAATGGTAAGGGAAAATGGTCTTTCTTAGTGGCTAAGTTGAGTTGTCTATAGTCCATGCATATCCTCCATCCCGTGACAATCCTAGTGGGAATGAGTTCGTTCTTTTCGTTCTTCACTACGGTTGTCCCTCCCTTTTTAGGGACACATTGGACGGGGCTCACCCAACTACTACTAGCAATGGGGTAGATAATGCCGACATCTAACCACTTCAAGACTTCTTTCTTAACTACCTCCTTCATGATGGGGTTCAACCTTCTTTGAGGTTGGACTTTCCCCGGGTTGTCACTTTCCAAGTTGATCTTATGTTGACATAAAGAGGGGCTTATTCCTCTAATGTCCGCTATCGTCCAACCAATTGCCTTCTTATGCTTTATTAACAAATCGATCAGAAGTTGTTCTTGTTTCTCGCTAAGTTTGGAAGAGATAATAACGGGAAGTTTGTTATCCTTAGCGAGATAAGCATATTTTAAGTGGGAAGGCAATGGTTTAAGCTCTAACTCGGGGGGTTGTTCTATTGAAGGGGGTTGAACATCTCTATCCATAAAGTCGAGAGGTTCAAAAGATGCTACTAAGGCGTTACACTCATCCTCAAAAGTGTCTTCACTCTCAGATTCAGAGTGTTCACTCTCACTCCCCACTGTGGACACTGTTTCAAAACTGTGGGTTTCATTAATCAAACTCAAAGCAAAACAGTCCTCGGTATTTATATACTTAAGAGACTTAAAGACATTGAAGGTCACTTCTTGGTCATTGACTCTCATCGTGAGTTCTCCTTTATGCACATCAATCAAAGTTCGTCCGGTTGCAAGAAACGGACGTCCTAAGATGATTGGGATTTCTTTATCGGCCTCATAATCTAGGACTAGAAAATCGGCGGGGAAGATAAATTTATCCACTTGGACCAAAACGTCTTCTATTTTTCCCTTGGGATAGGCAATGGACCGGTCGGCTAGTTGTAAAGTCACGGTTGTGGGTCTAGCCTCTCCAATGCCTAACTTCTTAAAAATGGAAAGTGGCATTAAATTTATACTAGCTCCCAAATCACAAAGTGCTTGACCTACTTCTTGTCCTCCTATTGTGCACGGAATGGTGAAACTACTCGGGTCTTTCAACTTAGGTGGAATCTTGCTTGTAAGGAGGGCACTACATTCTTCGGTCAAAGCCACAGTCTCAAATTCACCCAACTTCCTCTTTTTGTTCAAAATATCTTTTAAAAACTTAACATAGCTTGGCATTTGCTCGAGAGCCTCTACCAAGGGTATGTTAATATGAAGTTGTTTAAAAATGTCTAAAAACTTTTTAAACTGAACATCGACATTTTTAGGCTTTATTCTATGAGGAAATGGTATGCTTCGTGGGTCAATCTGAGTTTGCTGTGGTATTGGCTTTGGAACAGTAGCTTTTGGTACAGGTCCAAAAGTGGGAAGGTCAGGAATGTCGGTTCTCACTGTGGGCACCACAGTGACCCGAGGAGTGCCCACTGTGGGCACGACAGTGGGTATTTGAGGCGGATCATCAGATTCGAAAACGATATCTTGCAGATCCTTTCCACTCCTCAGTGTGATGGACTTGACATGTTCAGGTCCTTTTCCTATCACTCTAGCGTGTTCGGTATCACTAGGTAACGTTCCTGGTGGTCTGTTCTTAACTTCAACGGCTAACTGTCCTACTTGGGTCTCTATGTTCCTAATGGCTGCTTGAGTTTGATTCATAAAACCTTTGAGGATTGATTCGATTGATTGTTGTGCCTCAGCGGGTTGAGTAGAGCGTGATTGGTATTGTTGTGAGGATTGGCCTTTGTGAAAATTTGGTGGGTTCTGCCCATTGTGATGTGAGTTCTGCCCACTGTGATGTTGCTGAAATCCAGGTGGGTTGTGTGGTCTTGATTGGCCATGACTCGCCCCGTGGGGTTGGAGTCCTTGATTTCCCGACCAAGAGAAATTTGGATGATTTCTCCAGCCTGGATTATAGGGTTGTGAGTACGGGTTGTTTCTTGGGTTGGTCCCTATGACATTTACGGACTCGGGATTTGCTGGACAAAAGTCAAAAACGTGCTCTTCTCCACAGAGTGAGCAGTTTTCAGGGAGATGTGTTGCGGAATTGACTTGGCCTCTATTTTGGTTCAAAACGATTTTGGTCAAGGCCACTAACTGCGCATTCATGGTTTTAAGTGCCTCAGAGTCGATGGTGTTGGTCTTTGGCATGGGTGCTCTCGGATTGGACCACTCGGTATTGTTGTTGGACACTTTTTCTAAGATTTGATACCCTTCGTTGTAAGTCTTACTTGTGAATGTTCCACCGGCTGTTGCATCTAAGATGATTTTGGCTGCATTAGAAAGACCATTGTAAAAGGTCTCCAATTGGATGCAACATGGGATGCCATGGTGTGGGCATTTGCGAAGTAAATCTTTAAATCGTTCCCACGCATCCGAAACAGCCTCATCTTCTTCTTGTCTAAACAAAATAATATCATTTCGCAATCTTACATTTTTCGTGGGAGGAAAATATTTTTGCAAAAATTTATCGGCAAGTTCATCCCAAGTGGTTATCGAATGAGGTGCATGTGAGTTCAGCCAAGTTTTAGCCTTATCCCTTAGTGAAAAAGGAAAAAGCCTTAACCTTAATGCTTCATCACTCGCACCTTGCAATTGAAAGGAATCGGTCATTTCCAAAAAGGATTTTAAGTGCGAGTGCGGATCCTCAGATGGTGATCCCCCAAATTGACCCATGGCTTGGATCATTTGGAACATCACCGGTTTGAGTTCAAAGTGGTTTGTTTCAAGATTGGGCCTTCTAATCCCGGAGCTTAAATCACTAACTCCGGAAGTAGCATAGTCTCGTATTTTTCGATCTCTGCTATCGGCAATCGTCACTGTGGTCTCCACTACAGGTGGCGGTACTGCAGCCATGTTCACAGTGGGGATCACAGGGGGTTGTCGATTTTTGTTTCTGCGTCTTCTTCGAAATGTTTTCTCTATTTCAAGATCGATTGGTAACAAAGGTTCGTGTTGTTGCCTTGGCATACAACACGAAAATCTTAGAAAAACGAGTTACTCGGGCTCGAACAAAAACTAATGTCTTGAGATTTAAAATCACGCCAGTCCCCGGCAACGGCGCCAAAAACTTGTTGCGTATAAAAGCGATATGTGTATTTCGCAGTGGGTTGCAAACTGTCCACAGTGGGAAGCGCAAGTGTACACTGTCCACTATGATCGTCACAGCAAGTAATAGTCGGTAAAATACCGGAATCGTTTCCACAGGGACTGGACAATCAAGACAATTAGGTTCTAATGAGCTCCTTTTACAAGTTTCGATTAGAGAAGAAAATAATATCTTGAGTTGGTTTGGTGAAATAACTACTTTTAACGATTTTACTAAAGATTTAAAAGATGGAATGTAGGTTAGATTTTCCCTAGATTTTATAGTAAATACTTGATCTCAAAAAGTGATCCTAGTAATTGAAGTCGGTCTTTTCGCTAGAAAAGCCTGGTTACAAAATACTCACACCGTTAAGTAAAAATCCCATACTAGTTGTACTTGTTGTTTTGTCAATGGTAATCTCATAATGGACCCTCTCGGGCCTCGATGGAATGTGTAGAGACAAATACTCTAAGTGTTTTAAATACACAAATTAGCTTGTCTACTACTCCAGTGGTGAGAGATTAGCTCGATGTGCTGACCTCACTCTCGTAAGTGTCATAAGAATTCTTTCGAACTCCCTAGCATTATCCAAGCTCGTGTCACTACGTTCTACCCATTTCTGAGTTGAGAACTAGACTTTTAGATCCTTCCAAGTGATCGGCTTGTTCGCATCCTTGGGGTATAATCGAGAATGAATAACCAAAACAACAAATATTCTAAGTATAAAGATTACTCAAGCATTTTCTCTAAAATCTAGGTACTTCTCTTGCCTACATCCCAAAGGATGTTTAGCCTAACATAACTGAAGTAAATAAAACACAAGATGAAGATTTAGACATGATTGAAAAAGTGACTTTGAATTACTGCTCACAGTGGGGAACATAAGTTGCCCACTGTTCGAGAACTACAACTGAAAGTTAAACTAGAACTTTAAAAACACCAGAAATTAAAGTTACACTACTGCAGAAAATTAAAACTAACAATTGTTCTAAACTTGAGAGAATTTAAGTCTACAAACTAAGATGCTTGCTAAAATTAAAGATTGACAATGCTCTCCATTAAATGACCCAAGCTCTTCCTTTTATACACCAAGGAAAGAGCTTGGGTAATACACAATGAGGTCTTTTGACTTTGCATCAGCTGAATTATGGGAGCACAAGGACCATTTGTGCCCCATGTTTCTTCTTTAACCAAGGGCTTGATGCTTCTAACCATGGGACTCTTCAAAAAGTTGACTTCTAGGCTCTTAGGTATGAATATTAAATTCACTTTGCCATCTTCTTTAGGAGCAAGCCTAGAATAAAATAATCCCCATGCTTGTACTTATTGCTGAACCTTCTAACTGCCCCCACCATGCTGTCTAACTCAGATTTCTTCTTTTTGTCTTTTCCAGCGGCAGTAGTGGGGAACCGGAGTGAGCACTGTTCACGTCACTGCAGATAAAACGTGAAAACTACCCAAAATCCACCAAATAATTTATTAAACACAAAGGTTTACTCCATTTGCTCATTTTCGACATTTATACTAAGAATGGGGGTTTTGAGAGGCGGAATGGCTAAATTTGACAAAATAAAATCTGAAATTCAAAGAAATAATAACTCTATAAATAGAGTTATCAGTGATCATAGCAGTCTGCGTGGGGGAAATTAGATTCCAATGGGAAGCTATTAGAGAAAGGTCGGTGTTGAGTTGGTTAGCCTTTGGTTGTAAAGGATCTAGATTTCGAGGACGAAATCATCCTAAGGTTGGGAGGATTGAAACACCCGTAATTTTCGGATAAGTACAATTTCGAATCAGTGTGGAATCGATCTTTTAAGAAAAATATGAAAATATGATTTTGGATTAAATATTAGATTTTATGGTCTTGTTGGATTGGGAATTCAAATACGAGTCCAACGGTCCTTTCTGGAGCGAAAACTGAGCTAAAACGAAGAAGTTATGGCCAAAACAGTGTTTAGGAAGAAACCGGACGACCACTGGTGTTGGCGCTAGTGGACCCGCGCGGAGATCTGCGCGGAGCATCTGATGAATAGTGCTTGGTGTTAGTGCATCCGCGCGGCGATCCGTGCGGAGCGTCTGATGAGCATAAATACGGGATTTTAGCCCCAAACTTCATTTCTTCATATCTCTCTCATTTCAACTCCGATTTTGTTGATTCAAGTTGCTATGGTTCCGTTTTTGAGAGATCTTCAAGGATCTATAAAGGGTTTGTAAGTTTATTAGAAGATTCAAGAACGTTTGGTGGTGGTAATCTTCTCATTTCTCACTCCCAAACTTCATCTCTTCTCTCCCAAATCATTTCCTCTTTCCCTCACAAACCCTAACTGATTTTGGGGCTTTTTCTTGGATATTAATGTGTTCCTTATCCACTTTATGCTAGTGATTTCATTTATTGATGCAAGAACAAGTTTCATCCACAACACTAGAGATTTTTGGGGTTTTCTAGGTTTTCATCAAAACCTAAGTGGTGAGTTCATCCTCCCAGCTTCTATACTTTCATATGAGTTATAAATGCTCCATTGTTGGCTTCCTAGTTTGTATGCTTATCAAATCTTGGTTTGGATGGTTTTGGGGAAGTTAGGTTAATATTGGGGTTTTGGTCAAAATGGAGATTTTTATATAAGATGTTTGGGGAATGGTTTTAAAGTGGTTGAATATGAACATTCATGGTTGGTAATTATGGATCTAGGTTTTTGGAAGATTTGGCTTAAGGATTCGTGTTGCATCAAAGGAGCTTACGTTTAGGGAAAATCTAGATTTAGCCTAAATCTAGCAAGGTGAGTTCAAGTTGATTTGTGAAAACGTTGTACATGCCAAAATGTTTATTTTAAAGTATTTATGTGCTTTAGATAAAATTATCAATTGTTGAGCAAATTGGTGGGTTTTGATTAATCAAAGTGTTGAACTTTACAAGTCTTGTAAAACACCCACATTTGGGGATTTTGGTCAATCTCGACCTTATGATTGTTTTGAGAGGAATAAACCTTTTGTTTGGGCCGAAGGCCAATTGAGAATTTAAAAGGCAAAGATTTTGGGTAACGATGTATTTGGTTTACGTAACCGTGTGGGCAAAACGTATTTTAGCCAAATGTTTATTTTGTCTTCAAGGGCTTGATTTCTACTCAAATGGGTCTTTGAGTGTTTGTCGGTTTTAGTAGCTCGAGGTGGGGCCTTGGATGTGTTATGTGCTTAATTGCTTTTTATTTGAGTATGTGCCTCTTTGAGTGTTTGGCCTTATATGTGAAGACTGTTTGATGATTTTGTATTCTTAGTACCTTTGGGTCTAACGAACTATGGCGGGTTATATGCATTGTTGAATTATAAAAGATAGGCATATACTTACATGCACATATATGTATGCATATATGATTTGACTTCATTGGGAAAGTGGCGATGAAGGGGTTGTGAGATAATCATGCCTCGGAGCATGTGTTTGCATGATGTGGGTTCGACACACTTTATTTGCATAAGTTGATTTTGATAAATGATCACTAGATCTTTTGAGCTGATGGCTCGGACTTGGACTCTGTTGGGTCTTGAGGGCGTTGCCCGATTTTGATAAGCTTGACGTGGGCTTGGGTTATGTTTTGCAGGAAGTGCATTGTATTTGAGAATTACATGATTCGAATGCATTGATTATTCCTTTAAGGTCATGTATTAGTTTCTAATTTAAGTAAGCTTGTTTTGGATGGTGGGATTCCAAGGTAAAGACCTGGTCGGGTTGAACTTGGTGGTTTATGGACTAAAGACCTAGTTTGGTTGATGGCTAAGATGGACAAAAGACCTAGTTTGGTTGATGTCTAAGATGGACTAAAAACCTAGTGTGGTTGATGTCGAAGATGGACTAAAGACCTAGTTTGGTTGATGTCTAAGATGGAGTAAAGACCTAGTTTGGTTGATGTCTAAGATGGACTAAAGACCTAGTTTGGTTGATGTCGAAGATGGACTAAAGACCTAGTTTGGTTGATGCCGAAGATGGACTAAAGACCTAGTTTGGTTGATGTCTAAGATGGACTAAAGACCTAGTTTGGGTTGATGTCTAAGATTGACTAAAGACCGAGTTATGGTTGATGTCATATGTTTTCCCCATCCAAGAAGCTTACTTGAATTTATTAATTGTGGTTTATCTTGTGTTTACGCCACATTCGATGGAATCGGGTCTCCCCCGTCACCGAAGGGTGTTGTTTTGGGTGTTTTGTTTATCCATGTGTCGGCATCGTTTCATACGCGTATGGATGGTTCTTCCCATTAATTATGAGTGGCGTTTTATGCCTCATCCTTGGTTGGACGTTTTCGAATATTGGAGTTTTATTCACATTAATGTTATATTGAGGTTTTAATAATTATTTACATCTTGAGTGAGTTTTGGATTTGAGTCCATTGCTGGGAAATGATTTTCGTTGGAAGCTTTCGGCACGGGATTTGCGTGCGTTTGGAAAATGGGTGTTGGTGTACCTTACTCAAATCCTTTTTTTTCGGAAAATCATGATTTACGTTGAAACCTTTTGTCTAACAAATTATATGATCATGATGTAAACTCTTGAACTCACTAGGCGTTAGCCTAACCTTTTTTTTTGTCGGCATGTGCAACAGGTTCAGATTGGGAATAACTTTAGCTACACTGTGAAGTGATGAGTGCTAGTAGAGTGCACGAGAAGCGAATTACTTAGTGAAGTCTTCCGCATTTATTTGAGATTAGCAACTGGTATTGTGTTAAGTAACACCCGTCTTGAGTTGTTAATTGTAGAAGTCGTGATGTTAAAATTTGAGGTATTTTCAAGGATGGTTTGTAGAAAGGATTTTATCCTATTTTGGTTATTTTTATTGAAATCAAAGTTAATTGCTCTTTCCAAATTTGAGGGTGTTACATTTGATAAGCCAATCATAAAAGTATAACATTTAGGTGATTTATTGCATATAATGGTGATTATTTGCCGTTATTGTATCTTGGTGTATCGATGTTATAAATATTTGGGAAAATTCATATGTTTGGGTTGTTGGATGCGTTTTGGGTCTCATGACTCTTTAAAGAATGTTTATTTTTAAGTTATTGGGTATTTTTGATATATAAATAAAAAACAGTTCACCCTTAGTGATATTTGTTGCGTCAAGTGGGGTTTTATTGAATATTCTTATACCTTGGGTCATGAGATTGCTTAAACTCTCTAAAAATTTGTTTTCGCAATTTATTGAATAGTCAACAAGTTGAAGAATTTATTGACTTAATTGAGCCAAATATTGAGTTTGGGAGTTGGCTTAACCCATGGGTTATTGTGGTTGTTACAGCCACCCATTTGGGCACTTTACACATTTACTTGCATAAATTCCATATCTTTGGGTTATTGATGTTTTAAGACGCAAGCCCACATGTCATCGCTTTTGGTTGGTTTTATACCATGTAAGACGTCGTGTTTAGAGTTACCCAACATTTATGGGTGTTCAAATGTGTATGTGAACAATAGATACTTAGGGGCTGTTTGGTAGAGAAAAATGAGAGGAGAGAAATGGAAATGGATTTGAATTCTCTTGTTTGGTAGGTAAGGGAAATAAAAACACGGAGAGTTGGTATTTCCCGAGAATTGACTCCCTTTGTATTTGATTTCTCTGATTTAGGAAGAGAAATGGAGAGAATAGGAAAACACGGAGAATTGTTCTCGCGTTCGCTTCTCTCTCTCTCGTTCGCCCTGTCTAGGGTTCCGCCCACCACCGCCGCCCACCACCGCCGTTCGCCCTGTCTAGGTATCCCCGTCTCCTCTCTCACTCTGTCTCGTCTTTCCCTGTCTCATCTCTCTCTGTCTCGTCTCCTCTCTCTCTCTCTCTCGTTCGCCCTGGAATGAATGTAAAAATTGGATATTATTGGGTTCAATTGGCCTGGAATTTTCATCAAAATTCTAAACATCTTACTGGAATGAATGTAGAAATTGGATATTATTGGTATGATTAATGCATTTTAATTACTAATTTATGCATCTTTTTTTTTGTTTGGGTTTAAATAATTGATTTGTAAATATAAAAATATGGGTGTAAATGACAAGGTTGGTACAATTCTCTATTGAAATCTCTGTGCAACCAAACAAGAGAAATGATTCTCTGTTGCATTTCTCTGCTGAATTCTCTGTGCTACCAAACAGGATAGTCAATTCCTATTCTCCTGACCAATTCTCTTTCTTTGCAATCATTTCTCTGGAATCATTTCTCTGCAATTCCATTCTCTGTACCAAACGCACCCTTATATTTGCATGATTACTTAGAGTACACCATGTTGTTGGGTATGTTTGATCCTCCATGTTATAATTTGCCAAGTTTGTAGTATGTGCTTTAACCCTTATGCATAAGTGTAGCACTTATGTGTTTGGACAATTTGTTAATCATGGGTGTAATGTGTTTTATGATGAACCAATGGATGTGTTACCAAGTTTAGGTGCATTTTGTCATTTAAGCAAAGTTGGGTGGTCAAAGTATTATAAAGAAAAGTTGTTAAGATATTTTAGGTATAAAACCCTCAAATCCCCAACTCATCTTCATTGTTGGTTGTTCTCGATGGAGAAATCTCTCTCATTGCAAGTGAAGATAGTTGTTGTTATTCAAGAATGAAAATGTGGTTGGTGGTGGATGGAATACTCGTTGAAGATTAGATCTCAAAACCATTATTGAAGCTTCCTTTTGAGCTCAATCAATGTAAAACTCAATGTTGCATACATAGTGTTGGGAGCTCAATATTGGAGCTACATAGGTTGTTGTATGTATTTTGATTAAAGAACACATTTTCTTCCTTCAAAAGGTATATCCATATTTGTAGGTTGTTGTGGTATTTTTGGGTATTGTCCAGATCGTGTAAAAATCGTAATAAATCACTCGCCTGATTTAAGGAGTGTAATATGTCGTTGGAACCGTTGAGATGTCCTTTACAAATTGTATGTTTCAGACCGTAAGTAGGTCAAAAATCGGGTTTAATAGAATAACTTTGTTTTATGACGAGATTTAGTAAACAATGTTCAAATATTCGTATAAAATTGGTTTTAAATCCGCTACAGTGATTCTTAATGGGTTAGAAAGGTAAAAGGGTTGTCTAAATATTTTGTTTTGAGTTCTTTCACTGATTTGGTGATTACACATGGTATATCTAGGTAGCAAAAATATTATGCAAGTTGGATGAGAACTATGTTTAACATAATGTAATAACTCGTACCAATTGAGAAGCTAAATGGAAAATTGGTGGTAGAAGTGAAAAATAAAGGAAAGTTTGGGGGAAAGGTGAGAGGGTATAAAAGGGGTCAAAACCCTAATTTGGAGGCATTCCCTTGAGAAATTGTTAGCGGTCGTAAAGCGTGTGTGTGTGTGTGTGCGCGCGATTTGGGAAAGAACTCAAAACCGATTGTGGAGGCAAAAGCTTGGAATTGGAACTCAAGGAGGTGCATCTCAATCATCCTTCAAGGTAACATTCTCCTCTATAATCTCTTCTCTAATGGGAATTTCTAGAGTTGATAGAGATTTCTGCCTTCGATAACTTAAGAGTTGAAAGGCAATCTGTGTGTGAAGTGGTAACCTAAATCGGACAAGAAATGGGTGAGAGATGTCGGAGTTATTCTCTGATGACTTAAATCCAACATGTAATTTTGGGTTTAGTTATTGGTTAGCGAGAATATGGGGATTTTTAGGTGAAACCGCACTTGTCCGAATAGTCGGACTCCGAGCAGTAGGAGTCCGGAATAGTGGGAGTCCGGAGTGTAGGAATCCGGAAGTCGGACAGTTGTCCGGAAGTCTTGGAATCCGGAAGGATCCGGACAATTGGAATCCGGACTTGGTAGCGTAATCCGGACACTTCTGGAAAAGAAGCATTAATCCGGAAACTGGGATTTATCCGGTAAATGTCATCCGGACTCTTGCTTCCGGAAAGTTGATTGGTGTTTGGTGAGTGTTTTCTCAGTGTGAGACGTTGGGCATTACCGCGTGAGATTTAAGATTTTAGTGAGAAGATTGTAGGAACGACCCTCACTATCTTCTTGGGATTTAAATTGTTAGGTGTGCAGTTTTAAGTGTGGTGGTTTCCGTTGAAGGAGTTTATCGTGACGCCAGGTGAGTCTCCCTAACCCAACAACTTTACCAAATGTGTTTATGTATGCAAATTGGGTTTAAAACACATATTTTATTTAATACTGGTGGACATGCATGATTATGTGATTTAAAGGTGTGATCACTTGTGTGTGGGCATGTGGTGGCTTAGGTATGTATATGGGGGTGTGTCCCATAAAGAATGTTTCATATATGAATTCGTTTCATATAATGTATCACGGGCGGTGTGTGCCCTAACACGCTGTCACGGATGTGTGTGACCATAGCGTAGGCCATCAGCATGTATAACTGTGTGCATATCATATTAAAGGTGTGTTACTTATGTTCTTATTTCATATCTCGTAAACATGTGAATTGTGATTCTGGTGCGCTTTTGGAGAGAACTCACTAGACCTCATGGTCTAACCCTCGCTTTTCAAAACTAAACCATTTTCAGGTAAGCAATTAGATAAGGGTAAGGGCAAGATGTGAGCTCACAGCTTGGCATCTCGTGGAGCGTAGCCTGGGATGATTTTTGTTAGATGTCCAAATGGTTATAGTTATAGTTTTGTTATTCTCAGCTGTAATCCGGTTGTTTCCGCAAACCGTTGAATTAAGTTTTTGTAAGACAAGATTTTTTAGGGCCGTTTTGGCATTGCTTATCTTTATGCTTGGTTATCGTTTTGTTTGACTTGTCTTTTGAGGTGGGTTGTTACACATAACCTAGCAAGGTGAGTTCAAGTTGTTTTATGAAGATTACACGGATAAACCGATAAATGTGAAGTGTTAATATTATATATTAGATCCGTATATGGGCGAATTCAAAATACGAATTAAGTGATGCATAAAGATTTGAAAAAGTTTTTGATAATCACATAGACATACGAGTTTTATTTGATTTTTGCTACGGTTCAAGCATTGGTCGAGATTTACTCTTCAAAGAAATTTCGGTATAAATCTTCATACTGATAGACCTTGATATTTTTAATCAACTTAGTCAAATCGGCAATATTAAGAATCGGCAATAGTGGTGACTTTGTGAGCACTATCTATAAAAATTCACTTTCGAGAGATCGGGATCTCTATGGACGTTTTTGTGACACGAGTTTCTTAGCATTGTGACACTACAATTTTCTTAAGTGACACTTACACTCATACCCATTTTTAGTTACTTGTTTTGATTTCGGTGTTAAAAGCACCAAACTCACTCAAAATATTTTATTTTCTCTAATTGAAATTGATGTATTCTCGACTCACTACTCGAACTTTGAAGTCCAGTCTCTATTGATACGATCTCAATATTTATATCATTTTATTACTTGAAAGAGATCATAGTATTCGGTGTATATACTTGCACCGCCACTGTGGGAACAATGTGACCATTTTATGTACCTATATGTTTTTTGGCTATCTATTTGCTTTAAACATTTTTTTTATTTTCAAAGTTTGTTTTGAATTTAACTTTGTCTGTGACTCTTTTTCTTCTAAAATGGTTGTTATGTTGTACATTTTTTTTGGAGATATGGAGAAATTACTTATCTTTTCTTGGACTTTGTTCTTCGTGCTTTTTAAGAGTTGGATTGCACTTAATAGTTACTTAGAGCTTGTTTAGTAGTAGTTTAATAAGCTTAATGAAACTCACAACTTATTCGGTCAGTTATTCAGTAAGCTTCTAAGGGAAACTTTATATATAGAAACCCAAGTTTTTTTTTTCCAAACAATGTCCCTCCCAATTAAAAAATATACTTTTTTTAACAGCAAAAGCATCACATATATTACCAAACCATGAGCCATACAAAGTCTGCAGTACAGGACCAAAGATCAATCCGAAACAAAAACAACAGCCATACAAGCGAAACAAGACCAAAATTCAACCGAAGCAAACAGAACCAACATCATGGACCAAAAAGAAACCGACCATCAGACACAAAAAACTCGACGTTTGCGAGTTACAAACCCGAGCAGACCCCTGTTGGAGCTGGACAATACCCGTATATCAAGAAATATACTTCTTCCTTATATCAAGAAATATACTTCTTCCGTATATCAAGAAATCCTCTCAAATAAAAACATTATCAATCTATAAAGACATATTAATCCATACATATAAATATATAATTTTACCCCTATAAGATTTAATGGAAAATTAACTAAACACCCCTTTACTTGTATAAAAAATGGACATTTGTTCATTTAATAGTGATTTGAGAGAACATATTTTTTGAATACAAATTTAAATATCTATATTTTATAAAAATTCATTTTCGTACCTAATATCGACATCGCATTGACGTGAACAAGGTGAAATTTCGTGTAAAAGTAAGTTACCAAAATATATATCTTTTCTTCTTCAATTATATAGACTCTTAACACTTAAATACACAACTTTATGTTATAGACACTTAAATGTATCTTATCAAAATATGTTTCTCAAATAAAAACTAAATGAATTTAATTTCTATTTTTATGCAATATACCCTTACAATATTTACCGGTATTTCTTTGTATTTGGAAGAGTATGTCATGATTGGCAGGGGCAGACCTATGAGCTCTCCATCAAGGTCTTGTGAACTCGTTCAACCGATTTTCGTAAGTATATTTTCTTTGGGGTATGGAAGGTGCATAGCTAAACTTTGAGGGTGCTCCGAGATAGTAAAAAAAAAATACGAGAGACGTCAACCAAAAAAACCGAAAAAATCCCTAAAAACCCCGATAAAAGTCTCTCAAAATCAACCAAAAAACAAATCTTTCGAAATCAACCAAAAAACTTAAAAAAAATCCCTCGAAAAAATCGGCTAAATACGTATCGGGTGACTTTGTAGGCCTTTGATCCACCTTAAAGGTGCATCCATTTGACAAAAATTCTAGGTTCCGCTCATGGTTGGTATGTCTATCTACAAGGGTTCATTACATTAGTAAGTTTGCATCTATGTCATAAAACATTCATATTCGTGAAGTCGTTATCTTGCAACAATTCTCAAAAGATCAATCAAGAAAGATCCAAAATCACCCATGTTTCGATAATTGATTTTCAATTTCTCATCCCTTTTTCATGTCGATTTCAACTTAAAGCTTTGTAACGATTCACCTCTTTCATTCAATAGTTTTAGGAAACCTGACATTAATAGTTAAAAGTTGTTTCATGTGCTAACGGAAAGTTAAAATTGAGGCCTAACTTGTTTATTTTGCAATTCAAAATGTATGTCATATCTACAACAAAAACATTAGTTAACATGGAAACCTCTCTTTCCACACTTATTCATAGCTGGTATAAACGTGTACGTTAATCTTGGTTTATCACACAAATACATACACGATCCATTTTTAAGCGCATATGTCTACGATTTCGCGACATTTATGCTACTTTCGTGTCAAAACTAAAGACATTTTTACCAAAAAGTGGCAAGGGGGGGCTTTTGCAGACTAAGGGGGTGTTTGGGATTGCTTATTTTAAGGGGTTTTTGAGTTATTTCGATGCCAAATCGGTGATAAACACTTTTGAGTGTTTGGATGAGAAAAATAAGTGATTATATCGGTGTCAAACCGGTGATAAGCACTTTTTGATAAGTTAAATGATTCTAACTTATTGAAAACAACTTATTAGTCTTGAAACCTAATCTACTTTTTATATAAAACTCCAATTTAATATGGGATAAGTTGATAAGCATTATTGTAAAATAGCATAATTTGTTTTAAATAAACAATCCCCCTAAGGGAAATTAATTAAAATACCCAAAGTTCATAATTCGTTTGCAGAACTACCCAAAATCTCTTTGGTTTTGCAAAAATACCCACTTTTTTTGCGATGGACCCGCGATCCCGAAAGAATACCCACGTGTCCCGCGGAGGCCCTCCAAGTTTGGCCGCGGAACCGCGGAGGCCCTCCAACTTTGCCCGATTTTCCTGTGGAGGCCCCCCAACTTTGCCCGCGGAACCCGGACAGGCCTGTCCCACGGCAACAGGTGTCGGCATGGGGTGCAAACCCTAATTTCATTTAATGAAGGCCAACCCCCACCCTCCGAATCACGGCCCTATAAAAGGAGAGGGTGGGGACCATACGGCCACCACTTCCCCACTATCAAAATCTCTCAAAATCTCTCAAACTCTCTTAAAAATCTTGTGTTGCATACGCGCTCGTTTTGAAGATGGCTCGTGTTACAAGTTTGGTATGTTTTCTTAACTTTGTTGTAGTTTTTCCTTTTAATTTTATTTTAAAATATATGATATGTATGTTGTTATGTGTTTGAATGTGTTATTTGTATGTTATAATGTTGTGTTTATTATAGAGTATTATGTTTTTAGATGTTAGAGTTTTTTTATAAAAATAGGTTATAGTGTTTTTTTTATATAATTATGTTAGAGTGTTTTGTTAACAAAAATGTTAGAGTGTTTCCCTTTTTTTTAAATGTTATATTGTTTTTTTTATAAAATTATGTTAGAGTGTTTTTTTATAAAATTATGTTAGAGTGTTTTTTATAAAAAGATGTTAGAGTTTTTTTTTTAAATGTTAGAGTGTTTTTTATAAAAAGATGAGTATTTTTTATAAAAATATATGTTAGTGTCTTTTTTTTATAAAAATATGAGTGTTTTTTATAAAAATAAATGTTAGAGTGTTTTTTATAAAATTAGAGTATTTTTTATAAAAATATATGTTAGAGTGTTTTTTATAAAATTACAACTTAGGTCCCTAAACTTGGGTGAATGACAACTTAGGTCCCTAACTTTTATAAAATTACAATTTAGGTTCCTAAACTTTGGTGAATGACAACTTAGGTCCCTAAACTTTGGTGAATGACAACATAGGTCCCTTAACTTTGCTAAACTACAATTTAGGTCCCTAAACTTTGGTGAATGACAACTTAGGTCCCTTATGTTTGCTAAATGACAACTTAGGTCCCTTATGTTTGCTAAATTACAACTTAGGTCCCCTATTTTTTATAAATTACAACTTAGGCCCCTTATATTTGACACTTTCGGCCTTAGGTCCCTAAACTTTGGTAAATTATTTTTATTTAATTGTTTATGAATCTTTTGAGTTTCCTACTCATAAATAAATTTTGGAAGTTACACTTCCGAATCCCTTATATGTATATGTAACATTTTACCGAAAGATCCGTAAATGGTATGAAGATATAAAAATATTTAAATTGGCTTCACATGCCAAACTCAAATTCATTTTGGCCTCTTGCCAAAAGCAACTATAATTAACAATGTTATATTGAAATAAAATAAATCGCTTGTTAGTACCAATAGTGTGCATGTTTCATTGGGTTTTGCTTGTTAGTACCGTTGTTCTATGACCTAGCTATATTAATTAATGCTTATCAACAGATTCATATCCACAGTTGTTCACCATGAAAGTCCACCACGGTGGGTATTTCACGGAACCACCCACAAGACATTATTTCCGTGGTCTAGAAATTTATGTTGACATGTTAGATGTGGAGGATCTTTCTATGCAACTGCTTGAACAGATCATGAAAGAGTTGGACTATAAAGAACCAAAATATAATAGGTTGTATTTTAAGAGGCCGAATGCAGACTTCTTGACTGGAATGGTAGAATTAAGTATCGACGAAGATGTAGCCAACATACGTCAGTATGTTGACGACCATACTGTGATTGAAATGTACATCGAGAAAGTGGAGTTTAACACTTTGAGACTCGTCTCGCCAAAGCATGTAAGAAGTCGACCCGGATTGTCAAAAACCAAACCATCGTCTAGCCGTAGCCTCAAATTTGGATAATTTTGTATTGTACTGACTAGTATGTGTTTTTTCTGAAATAATCTTGTATAACATCTATGAGTTGTATTTTTAATATGAACCATTTTTCAGACTATTTTTCAGACAACTTAAAGACTACTTTTCAGACAAATGAAAGACATTTATTCATGAGCAAACTTCAACATGAAACATCAACATAAAAACTCCAGGAATGAAACAACAACATAGAAATAGGAAAGGAACGAAACAACAACATCGAACTGGAAAAGTACAAAACAACAACACATAAACAACAAAGTACTAAAGCAACACCCGTACCACCACCTATTGAACAATTTCCTTACATTGATCAATCCAACTTTGCTTGTCGGTTACCTTCGCTTGAAGAATTGCGAAGTCTTGCATAATGTGGTGAATGTCTTCTTTTTCTCGACGAATACGAGCCTCCCTATCTTTTATATCCCCTTTCATCCTTTTGATCTCCTTTTCTTCCAGTTTGATCCTTTTCAAGTGGGTTTCCTTCCTGGCCATCATTTGTTTCCACTCTTGTGTCAGTTGCGCTATCTCCGCTTCCCTTTCTGCTATCGCGATCTGGAATTTTTCGGGCATTTTTCAGGTGTAGACGATGGGTTAGAAGATGATGCCATTTGTTTGGTGATAAATGATACTATTATGATATGAAAATGTTGTACGGATGTTGTGACCTTTACAATTGGAACTAACACGGGTATTTATAGCCACAAGGAACAAATGGCTCAACAGAATCCTTCTACTTTTCAGGCGAATCTTACATCAACTTTTCAGACGAATCTTGCAGGCTGCCTTTTCAGGCGAATCTTGCATCAACTTTTCAGACGAATCTTGCAGGCTTCCTTTTCAGGTGAATCTTGCATCAACTTTTCAGACGAATCTTGCAAGCTGCCTTTTCCAGACGAATCTTGCAGGCTTCCTTTTGCAGACGAATCTTGCAGTCACTTTTTCAGTCGAATCTTGCAGTCTCTTTTCAGACGAATCTTGCAGTGAACTATTCAGACGAATCATGCAGGCAACTTTTCAGATAAAATCTTTGACCATATTGTAACATCTCGATTTTTATAAATGGATTATGTTGGGTTTATTAAATAATTTGAGTCTAAGTATTTGATAAGGTAGGGTTGATTATTTGATAGATTAATTTTAGAGTTTATCCCCGATTAAGTTTCGCTATTTGTTTAATGAAGTTATAAGTTAAGGGGTAAACTTTATTTTTAATTTGGAAGTTGGAGGGTATAATCTGCCAATTGATAGAAGTTTGGGGTTTGTAGGTGAGTGTGATTAAATTAAATCACCTCCACCGCCCCATGTTAGTAAAAATGAGTGAGGTGTCACTCAAAGGAACAAGAGTGTTATCTTGTGTGTGTGTGTAATTCGGTGAAACAAAAAACAAGAGAGAGAGAGAGAACCGAAAGGAAAGAAAGGAAGCAAGAAGAAGAAGATAAACAGAATTATCAGCTGAAAGACTTAAGTATAATCTGTGGAACAAAGGTATGATTCTCACTTAAATTAGTTCTCTTATGATTATGAAGTTTTCTATGAAGTTTAGAAAATGGGTTATGATGTTGTTGAAAGATATTAGAAATTTGAGTTTATGATTATGTCCAGTTGATAGTCTTAAGCATATATGCATGTTTATAGCATCATTCATGGCTTAAAACTATAAATTTCTGGGTTAAGTATGAATGTAGTTAGTTGAGACAGTTATGATTATCGCAGCATTGAGTTGCGAGAGTTATGTTGTTTGCGATAGTTATGAATGTCGCAACCTAGGGTTGCGACAAGATCAATGGTATCGCAACAGTTAGTTGCGACAAGAAGTGTATCGCAACAGTTGGTTGCGATAAGAAGAGATATCGCAACAGTGGGTTGCGATAAGATACTGTGTCGCAGTAGTTGATTGCGACAAGTACTGTGTATTGCGATAAGAGACGAGAATTTTGGATATTTAAGATTTTTAGTCTTTAAGGGTCCTAAACAGTAGATTAATACCAGTACAATATGTATTTGGGTATTTCAGATCTCTGTGAAGTTGGTGACGGAAATTCCTTTCAACTTTGAGAAAGTAAGAGTAGCACGACTACTATCAGGTGAGTTCATTCTTACCTTACCTTTTTATAATGTTTTAAACTATGGTAAGGTGTATTTTATAAATGAGCTGTTTGGATGAATGTTGAAAGAAGGATTTTATAAAGTAAAATCTATTATTCTAAATTGATGGTTTTGCTTAAATTCAATTATGTTATTTGAAAAATGATTGATAGTAATAACCGGTACGAGTATAAATAGGTGATATGGATCCATAGGCACTAGTGGTTATGAACACGTGGAATAGATGAGGGTTATTCGTTATTCTGATGTGTGTGAGAAATCGTGGAATAGACGTAGATTTATTCGGAATTCCCGATTTCTAAGGAAGAAAAAGGGATTGACAAGAGTGATTGTAATCTCTACTTCCTTTCTAAGAAATGGGCATGTGTATATTGCGATTTCTTGGATATGAGCAATAATCTAGAATCCGTGGAGATTCGTAGTGTGGCTCAGGAACATGAGAAATGACTGACCTAGTGTTAGGTCGTAGTCATGGAATCGGGTTTAACCCGTTATCAATGGATGGTTACGCGTGTGGTAAGAAAAAGGGTAAACCAGGTTTGTTATGCCTTGTTTACATTAATTTGTACAAATATTATTTTGAAACTGAATGTTCTCACTAGGCGTTAGCCTAATCGTTTCAAATAATGTTTTCTTACCAGGTACTAGCTCAGGAAAATAAGGGATGTGGGACGAGAGCTTTTTGGATTAGCAGAGAAGTAAAGTAATGTGGAGGTTTTGGATGAATTGCTTAGATAATCTAGTTAATCTGATTATAGTGATATGATTAGATTAATAGGTTATTTGAAGAATTCAGTATTTGTAAATATGACCCATAGATATTTCTCTGTTCAGATATAAAGTTGGAAGTTTATGTTTAAATCTTGTTATAAATTAAGGTTTAAATTAGCCCTGATTTTAGGGTGTTACAATATGGTATCAGAGCATTAGTTTAAGTGAACTAAGTATGCTAATGAGATACTTAGACTTAAGCTGAGATGAATTAAGATAGGATATGTGAGAAATGGGTAGAAGTACTAAGACAGGATAGTCTTAGAGTGGACGGAAATACGTGAAATTAGTACTGTAACGATGGTAACGAGGATTCTCATGTATAGTATGTTCGCAATTTCAATTAGCTACTGTCATTATGGATATATTGTTACATAAACATACTTGTTTCTAAATTGTTACAGTGACTAATGATCGGTAAAGTACGTTTCGTATATCTAGTTATGTGTAACCATTTCTTATGGTTATTTCTTTGTGTTATATCAGAACCATGGTGAATACGCCACCGAGGTCCTCTAATTCTTCGGAGGACAGAGCAGTAAATGATTGGGGGTTGGAGGGACAACCTGGAACGGGCGGAATTCATGAAAGCCCGCTGAGGTTACATTTTACGGGAGGAGCTGATAGTCAGGTACATAGAACGAGTACCAGCACCGCTAACCAGGAAATGCCTGAATCTACGGTGGAGTCTCGTATGATGGAGAGCATGACACGAATGATGAATACAGCGATGGAAAAACAAGCCGAAATGTTTATGAAAGCACTGAACGATCGAAGTACGGAGCTACGTCGAACGGGAACTGATACTGGGGTAATAAATCCAGTTCATAACCCTGGGATAGAGACAGAAAGGCGGGTGGAAAGAGTATGCTCATATAAAACATTTCTAAGTTGTAAACCGCCAGAGTTTACCGGAGCCGACAATCCAGTAGCCCGCATGAACTGGCTCAGGGAAATGGAACAAGCTTTCCGAGCCTGTGAATGTGATGAGAAGTCAAAGGTTAGATTCGCATCTCAAATGCTAAGAGGTAATGCGCTGACTTGGTGGAATGTAGTGACAGCTTCTATATCGACTCCAATCTTAACTGCTATGACGTGGGAGTCATTCAAGAAGAAGATATTAGAAGAGTATTGCAACGAGAATGAAATGGATAGGATCGAAGAAGAGTTTCGGACTCTTAAGAAAGGCACTTCAACTGTTCGGAAGTACACCAAATCCTTCATGGAGAAACTGAACTTAGTGGGGCATGTGGCTCCGACTGAGAAAGATAAAATTATAGCTTATTTGAAGGGTTTGCCAGCGGATATGATGTCCCGTGTACGAAATGCTAAAGCTTAAACGTTAAGGGAGACAATTGAGGAAGCTAAGGTTATGGATCAAGTGTATGCGAAAGACAAAGAAGAAAAGACCCAAGTTGGAGAAAAACAAAAATGGGAGGGCCGGTCAGAGTCTTCTCAGAAATCAAAGACAGCTGGTAAAAGTACTCATTATGAATCACGTCGTGAGCCGAATTGGTGTCCAAAGTGTAGGAGTAAGCACTATGGACCGTGTCGGGTAACAATGCCGGAATGTTTCAAATGTGGTAAAAGTGGGCATATTGCGAACAATTGTCATGTACAAGGATCAACTTGCTATGAATGTAAACAACCGGGTCACTTCCGTCGTGATTGCCCAAAACTGAAAAAGAGTGGAAATCAAAGCAAGAAACCAAATGTTCCAAAGCCAACGGGTCGAGCATTTCAGATGACAGCTGATGAGGCTAAAGAATCGAAAGACGTCGTCTCGGGTACATTCCTTGTTAATTCTCTTCCTGCGCGTATTTTATTTGACTGTGGTGCAAATTTGTCATTTGTGTCCAAGTCGTTCTTTCACAAGTTAGTTATGCCTGTCATTACTTTGGAAGATGCCTTAGTACTTGAGGTATCCAACGGGGGTCAAGT
The DNA here is from genome assembly GCA_033807775.1 of Saussurea involucrata. Taxonomy (NCBI): domain Eukaryota; kingdom Viridiplantae; phylum Streptophyta; class Magnoliopsida; order Asterales; family Asteraceae; genus Saussurea; species Saussurea involucrata. Next base: position 179,058,097 of record CM066321.1, read on the forward strand.
CTTGGTTCGCGAAAGACTTGAGGGTTGTTTAATTTTGGTAGGTGAAACGCAATTTCCGATCGACTTGTTGTTGATGGAAATTAGGGGATTCGATATGATTGTGGGTATGGACTGGCTGACAGTCAACCAGGCAGAGATACTTTGTGCAAAGAAATTAATCCGGATCCCGATGGCCGATAAGATTGATGTACTCATCTTTGGGGAAAAGCAAAAAGGGGAAGTTCCGTTAATTTCAGTTACAAAACCGCGTAAATGTTTGATGAAAGGATGTTCATCCTATCTAGCGTATGTTTTAGATGTAAAGTCGGAAAAGAAACAAGTGGAAGATATTAAGGTGGTACGTGAATTCCCGGACGTATTTCCCGATGCTCTTCCAGGCCTACCGACTGAACGGTAGGTAGAGTTTCGTATTGATCTTATCCCTGGATCGGCACCAATTGCACGTGCACCGTATCGTCTAGAGCCGGACGAAATGAAAGAGATGATGACTCAACTCCAGGAGTTGTTGGATAAAGGTTTTGTTAGACCTAGTTCTTCACCTTGGGGAGCTCTGGTCTTGTTTGTTAAGAAGAAGGATGTCACCATGAGGATGTGCATTGATTATCGAGAGTTAAATAAAGTGACAATTAAGAACAAGTATCTGCTTCCTAGGATTGATGACCTGTTCGATCAACTCCAAGGTGCGGGATGCTTTTCCAAGATTGATTTGAGGTCGAGGTATCATCAAGTTCGAGTAAGAGATGAAGATATTCCGAAGACAGCGTTCAGAACGAGGTACGGGCATTATGAATTCTTTGTAATGCCATTTGGGTTGACTAATGCTCCAGCCGTGTTCATGGATTTGATGAACAGAGTATGTCGACCATTCTTAGATAAGTCTGTCATTGTATTCATTGATGACATACTTGTTTATTCAAAGACTGAAGTAGATCATGAACATCATCTTCGTGAAGTCTTAGAAGTGTTGAGAAAAGAGAAATTGTACACGAAGTTCTCGAAATGTGAATTATGTTTAAAAGAGGTACAATTTCTAGGTCATGTAATCAGTTCGGAGGGAGTCAAAGTAGACCCAACAAAGATAGAAACTATGACAAATTGGGAGACACCAAGAATTGCATCTGAAATAAGAAGTTTCTTAAGCCTAGCCGGTTACTACCGAAGGTTTATTAAAGACTTCTCAAAGATTGCTTCGGCTTTGACTTTATTGACTTGAAAGAACGTGAAATTTGTTTGGACGGAGAAACAAGAATCGGCTTTCAAAACGTTACGTCAAAAGTTATGTGAAGCTCCTATTCTTGCCTTACCAGAAGGAACGAAAGATTTTGTTGTATATAGCGACGCGTCAAAGATGGGTCTAGGATGTGTATTAATGCAACTAGGCAAAGTGATTGCTTACGCGTCAAGGCAACTTAAAGAGCACGAGAAGAATTATCCTACTCATGATTTGGAATTAGCAGCGGTCGTATTACTTAAAGATTACGATTGCGAATTGCATTACCATCCTGGTAAAGCAAATGTCGTAGCTGATGCTTTAAGTAGAAAAGAATACAGTGGGTGTTTGAAATCGACCAACGCCAGAATAGATGTAACTTCAAGTTTAATTGAAAGAATAAAAGAGGCACAAGCGGAAGCATTACTGGAAAAGAACTTGAAAGATGAAGTAATGAGCAAGCAACATCTTCAACTGACTGAAGATAGCCGTGAAATTAAATTATTCCAAGGTCGTGTTTGGGTGCCAAAAGTTGGAGGAAATCGAGAGTTGATTCTCGAAGACGCCCATAAATCTAAGTATTCTATAAACCCTGGGAGTACCAAGATGTATAGAGATTTAAAGTTACATTATTGGTGGCCAGCTATGAAAGTAGATGTGGCACAAATAGTAGAAAAATGTAGAACATGTTCATTGGTAAAAGCGGAACATCAAAAGCCTTACGGAAGTTTCCAATCTTTGGAGATCCCGGAATGGAAGTGGGAAAAGATTACCATGGATTTTGTGACAAAGTTACCAAAGACGCAAAAGAGTAACGACACAATATGGGTAATCGTGGTTCGACTAACTAAGAGTGCTCATTTTATGGCTATGAAAGAAGCGTCACCAATAGATAAATTTGCGAAGCTGTATATTGATGAAGTGGTGTCAAGGCATGGTATACCGGTGTCTATAGTGTCGGATCGTGATAGTCGATTTACCTCGAGGTTTTGGCAATCACTACAAGAAGAATTGGGTTCGAGGGTCAATCTAAGCACTGCTTATCATCCACAAACTGACGGACAAAGCGAAAGAACCATTCAAACTTTGGAAGCTATGCTCAGATCGTGTGTATTAGATTTTGGAGGTAACTGGGATGCGCATTTACCTTTAGTGGAATTTGCATATAACAATAGTTATCATTCTAGAATTGGAAGAGCACCTTTCGAAGCTTTGTATGGACGGAAATGTAGAACTCTGGTGTGTTGGTTAGAAGCCGGAGAAAAGCAGTTTGCTGGACTGGAACTGGTGCAACAAACAGCTGATAAAGTAAAAGAAATTCGGAAGCATATGAAAGCAACTCAAGATAGACAAAAGAGTTATGCTGATCCGAAGAGAAGACCAAAAGAATTCCAAGTTGGGGAGCGCGTAATGCTTAAGGTATCCCCATGGAAAGGTGTGATAAGGTTTGGTAAACGTGGGAAGTTGAGTCCTCGTTTTCTAGGACCTTTCACTATTACTAAGAGAGTTGGATTGTAAGCATATCAGTTGGATCTTCCACCTGAATTGGAAGGAATCCATAATACTTTTCATGTTTGCTATCTTCGGAAATGTTTAGCCGAAGAGGAAGATGTGATTCCACTTACGGATGTGAGGGTGGATGAAAAGAGTCGTTGTGTAGAAGAGCCAGAAGCAATTTTGGAAAGATCAGTTAGGAAATTACGTAGTGGTAAGGAAGTAGTTATGTTGAAGGTACAATGGAAACATCATCGAGGTGCTAATGTGACTTTAGAGTCGGATGAGGATATGAAAGTAAGATATCCTCATTTGTTTACCTAGCTTTGATTTCGAGGACGAAATCATTTTCAAGTTGGGGAGTATTGTAACATCTCGATTTTTATAAATGGATTATGTTGGGTTTATTAAATAATTCGAGTCTAATTATTTGATAACGTAGGGTTGATTATTTGATAGATTAATTTTAGAGTTTATCCCCGATCAAGTTTCGCTATTTGTTTAATGAAGTTATAAGTTAAGGGGTAAACTTTATTTTTAATTTGGAAGTTGGAGGGTATAATCTGCCAATTGATAGAAGTTTGGGGTTTGTAGGTGAGTGTGATTAAATTAAATCACCTCCACCGCCCCATGTTAGTAAAAATGAGTGAGGTGTCACTCAAAGGAACAAGAGTGTTATCTTGTGTGTGTGTGTGTAATTCGGTGAAACAAAGAACAAGAGAGAGAGAGAGAGAGAGAGAGAGAGAGAGAGAGAGAACCGAAAGGAAAGAAAGGAAGCAAGAAGAAGAAGATAAACAAAATTACCAGCTGAAAGACTTAAGTATAATCTGTGGAACAAAGGTATGATTCTCACTTAAATTAGTTCTCTTATGATTATGAAGTTTTCTATGAAGTTTAGAAAATGGGTTATGATGTTGTTGAAAGATATTAGAAATCTGAGTTTATGATTATGTCCAGTTGATAGTCTTAAGCATATCTGCATGTTTATAGCATCATTCATGGCTTAAAACTATAAATTTATGGGTTAAGTATGAATGTAGTTAGTTGAGACAGTTATGATTATCGCAACACTGAGTTGCGAGAGTTATGTTGTTTGCGATAGTTATGAATGTCGCAACCTAGGGTTACGACAAGCTTAATGGTATCGCAACAGTTAGTTGCGACAAGAAGTGTATCGCAACAGTTGGTTGCGATAAGAAGAGATATCGCAACAGTGGGTTGCGATAAGATACTGTGTCGCAGTAGTTGATTGCGACAAGTACTGTGTATTGCGATAAGAGACGAGAATTTTGGATATTTAGGATTTTTAGTCTTTAAGGGTCCTAAACAGTAGATTAATACCAGTACAATATGTATTTGGGTATTTCAGATCTCTGTGAAGTTGGTGACGGAAATTCCTTTCAACTTTGAGAAAGTAAGAGTAGCACGACTACTATCAGGTGAGTTCATTCTTACCTTACTTTTTTATAATGTTTTAAACTATGGTAAGATGTATTTTATAAATGAACTGTTTGGATGAATGTTGAAAGAAGGATTTTATAAAGTAAAATCTATTATTCTGAATTGATGGTTTTGCTTAAATTCAATTATGTTATTTGAAAAATGATTGATAGCAATAACCGGTACGAGTACAAATAGGTGATATGGATCCATAGGCACTAGTGGTTATGAACACGTGGAATAGATGAGGGTTATTCGTTATTCTGATGTGTGTGAGAAATCGTGGAATAGACGTAGATTTATTCGGAATTCCCGATTTCTAAGGAAGAAAAAGGGATTGACAAGAGTGATTGTAATATCTACTTCCTTTCTAAGAAATGGGCATGTGTATATTGTGATTTCTTGGATATGAGCAATAATCTAGAATCCGTGGAGATTCGTAGTGTGGCTCAGGAACATGAGAAATGACTGACCTAGTGTCAGGTCGTGGTCATGGAATCGGGTTTAACCCGTTATCAAAGGATGGTTACGTGTGTGGTAAGAAAAAGGGTAAACCAGGTTTTTTATGCCTTGTTTACATTAATTTGTACAAATATTATTTTGAAACTGAATGTTCTCACTAGGCGTTAGCCTAATCGTTTCAAATAATATTTTCTTACCAGGTACTAGCTCAGGATAATAAGGGATGTGGGACGAGAGCTTTTTGGATTAGCAGAGAAGTAAAGTAATGTGGAGGTTTTGGATGAATTGCTTAGATAATCTAGTTAATCTGATTATAGTGATATGATTAGATTAATAGGTTATTTGAAGAATTCAGTATTTGTAAATATGACCCATAGATATTTCTCTGTTCAGATATAAAGTTGGAAGTTTTTGTTTAAATCTTGTTATAAATTAAGGTTTAAATTAGCCCTGATTTTAGGGTGTTACACATATCCACATCCCTGATGTAGAACATACATTCTATAAGTAGATGGCATGATGAAGTAGTAATTCACAACTTGCTATCTATCTTTTATACCCTCTACACCGTTTACAAACATTCTCTCGCTTTTCTTAACACTATGGCTGGAGGTTCAAGATCAAGGGGGAACAGGTCGGCGAATGGGGCTGGAACTTCACGTTCGGCAGCCTACCAACCACTGAACGATGGAGCTCGTCGGAGTACCTGGAAGGTACCGGAAACAAACGAGGAGTGGAGAAACCATGGGCGCACTGCGGCCGATGATCCATTCACGGCTGAGGAGGCAGAGGACTGGGAGATGGCGTGGGAGCAATACTACCTCGATAATGCATGGAAAAGCCCACCAAGGTATCATTGTACCCAGCCGACGGGTCTTCCACAAAGTCAACGAATTCCTCCTTTAGTGAAAGAATCCATTGTGGAGGTGAACGCCGATATCGAAAAGGTAAAGGCTATGTGGAACCATAACAGGGATATTCAGCAGGGGAAAATGGAGTATCTAGCGGAGAAGAAACGAGAACTGGCCATGACTAGGGCTCACGTTCGGGAGGTGCAACGACATATTAAGGAAGTAGAAGAGGAACTAAATGAAATCGAAGAGGACTACACGGGAATGGAGGACGTGATCAAGGAAAAGGTTAATTGGATCACTAGAGTCCAAAACGCCTTCACGTAATAGATTTCTTTGTTTAGCTGCACTGTATCCGTTTCGGTTGGGAAGATGATTTGCAATAATGGATCTTTTAATTAATTTACCTATTAAATAACTTAAAATGGAAAACATTTTTTTAATTAATTTCTATATTAAATACATTAAAATGGAAAGGAACATCGTTGGGTCACTTAAGATTTGAAGATGACCTCAGTCTCTAATTTTTACACAGTTCATACTTAGAATAATTTTTAGGTTCTTTACAAGCAGTTTAATTGTATAAAAATGTTCGGTGAAGTCGAAGATCAACCGAAGAAACAAAGTAGAAGTATATCTTCAAAGCGGATTGAAGATAGACTTCTCAACCAAAGATTAAGCTGCTACTTGAGACTTCCTAAGGTCTTAGGCCAGTACACTTGAAGAGCAAGGATAATCTTGAAGACATGATCGACGCGATCACTTGAAGATGTTGAAGACATGATCGGCAGGATCACTTGAAGATATTGAAGACATGATCGGCAGAGAATTCCTTAAGAAAGAATTCTTCAAGATATCTTTGAAGAGATCCTAGGCCAACAGTTTACAACAGGTATATTCCACTTTATCTACAAAATATATTTGGGATATCTTGCAATGACAGAGACATAATTCGAGGATCAGAAAAAGGTTCTTTAGATTTTTTAATCTCTTTCAAGAAAGTTCAACTTCAACAAGCAGGTCAACGCTTCAAGACAAATGTGCAAAGACAAAAGTACATCTCAGTACTTTTCAGAAGACCTTCTTCCTTCCTGCCTTCCAAGCTCTGCTTGACAAGTGTCCATGCATTTAATGCATGAGGCACTATATAAAGAGGTCATCTCCTTCCTTGCAAAAATAACCAGATTACAGACTCTCCAAGCTCTCAAGTGCTGGCATTTCTCTCCTCTCTCAAAAGTTCATTGTTTGTACTAAGTGTTTTACAATTGTTCTTATTCTCTGTGTGTCTATGTGTAAGATTGTTTGAACTGATTTATTTGTTCTGTTCCGCAACAATCAATAGTTTCTGTGTGTAATTCTTATTTGAAGTTTTCAATAAAAGAATTAAATTAAGTGAAAAATTTTGTGTATTGTATTCAACCCCCCCCCCCCTTCTACAATACTTGTTACCATTGCTACTCAATAGCTGGGACCAACAAGTGGTATCAGAGCAGGTGAGTTTAATCTAATAAACTTGATCTGATCTGCAATGGCTTCTTCTTCTTCCTTAAACAATGTTTCTTCTCAAAACTCAAATGCTGGATCATACGACAATGGCTCCATAGCCAAACCACCAAAGTTTAACCCTAATAACTTCTCTCTGTGGAAAAGTCGTATGATTCTCTTCTTTGAAGGAGTTGACAACAGATATCCCACCATACTCCATGAAGGACCTCTTGTCCCTAGAGTTTGGGATCGTTATAATGCCAAAAACAAACATGAGGATGGTGATGAGTCTTCTTCTGATGAGGAAGAACGAACACCTGCTACTGGGAGATACATTGTAAAGGACCCCAGTAAGTACAATGATGAAGATAAACGTTTTGTAGCTCTTGACACTAAAGTCAGAGCCATCATTGCCCTCTCTTTGCCTGATGAGGTTTATCATTCTCTTGTAAACTTTTCTACTGCTAAGGAAATGTGGTCCACTATGTGTGTTCTTTATGAAGGTACGTCTGAAGTGAAAAAGAGCAGAAAGATTGCTCTTGTTAGAAAATATGAACTCTTCTCTTATGAGAAAGGAGAATCTCTTTCAGGCTACTATAACCGCTTTAACAGTCTTCTTAATGATCTTAAACTGTTGGGTCGCATGTATGATAATGAGGAAGTCATGTGCAAGTTTATGGATTGTCTTCCTGATTTTTGGGAAAACATATGTACTTGTATAAAGACAACCAAGGATCTTGATCACATGCCCCTCACTGCTCTTTATGGAACTCTCTTCAACTATGAGCAAACTAAGTTGCAAAGGAAGTATGTCTTCACAGATATGAAGGGCTCTTCAATCGCTCTCTTAAGTGACTCTTCCAAAAGAACTATGTGTACTCCAAGAATCACCTACCCATCTGACTATGACCATGATAGTCAAGAAGATCCAAATGAGCATTCAGAAACACATCTTAGTGATGCCGATGATGAATGTGAGGAAACTTCAGTTGACAAATTATCAGATGGAATGGCCAGGATGGATGGGTATTCTAAATCCAAATCTCACTTTTCTTCTGTAAAATCCAAGTTTAGTCGACAACCCTCCCCTTCTCTATCCAAACACTCATCTTCTGACAAATCTAATGAGGAATGTTTTAATGGTAAAAAGGGTCATTTTGCCTCTGAGTGCAGAAGTAAACGTTTTGAAAAACCCAGAACTTCTTCCTCTGGCCAATTTTCCTCAAAACCGGGAAGATCCAAATATGAATCTGACCGGGCTGAAAGATACAAAGAAAAATACAAGAGAGAAAAAGAAAGAAACGAAAGGCTAGTCAGAAAGGGAAAGGGTCTGCCTGCTAAAACTCATGATCTGGTAGATGAACCCACACCTGAAAGCGAGAATGACATTTCAAATTTGTGTTTCATGGCCCAGATAAATGACATGGATGATTTAGAATGTCACCCCCTCTCAACTGCTCTAGTACCAGCTAAGTGCTTCTGCTCCGCATCACAGAATTGACAGGTACTCTACCAAAGATGTCTTTACCTCTAATCCTCACCCTTCTTCTTCCATTCAAGCAAACACTCCCTATAATCTAACCTACACCAAATAAACTCATCCTAATTTCTTTCCCTCGCCCTCATTCCCTAAGTCTATCACTCATAAGTCTGTCTTTCCTAAGTGTATCATTTCCTAAGTCTATCTCTTCTTCATATATCTTACATCTCCATAAGTCCATACTGAACATCAAAGTTCCTCTAATGATGACTCCTCTTCAAGTCTACCACCTACTGGAAATCCTATCATTGACAGACTGCCATCATCCCCTCCTACATCTTTCAGGTATCTTCCTCATCCTAACTCCTTGCCTACCTACTCCTCTCCTTGCCTACCGATTATGCCTAACTATCCCTCTCCTTGCCTAACACCTTGCCTAACTCTTTGCCTACCAATTCTTGCCTACCGATTCTTCTCTTAATCGATCCTAACTTCATCTCTTCATCTTTAACCTCCCTCCTCCCTTTCAAAAACCTACCTGCTATCCTATCTTCTTCAACAATGGCTTTATCAAAACCATTCCCAATCTCCAAGAAAATATTTTCTCAAGTACTCATATTCACACTCACCAAATATTCCTTCCTTCTCCACTCCTACCGATTTGCCCCCTTCCACTCCTGAAGATTTTCTTCTGCCTCTCAACCTTCTCTTCCTTTAGCACCACATCCTGGATTTGAAGATCCCTCCCTTCATGACTATGTGTGGAGCTTGAAGATTTGAAGATCCCTCCCTTCATGACAATGTGTGGAGCTTGAAGATTACTCTTAAAGATTGAAGACTTAAAGATTACTCTTTGCAGATTGAAGACTTGAAGATCACCTCTTGATCTTGAAGATGACTTGAAGACCCACATCAGAAGATTACTCTTGAAGATTGAAGATGTTTGCTTCCCACAAATTTTCCGAAGATCTTTCTCAACAATCTTTCGAAAATCATTGCCAAACTCTTTCAAAAAAAAGAGAGAGAGAGAGAGAAAAGAAAATTAAAAAAAAAAGAGAAAAGAAAAATAAATAAAAAAGAGAGAAAAGAAAATTAAAAAAAAGAGAAAAGAAAAACAAAAAAAAGAATTCAAAAAAACAAAAAACAAATATAACCCACCTTCCAGCCGCCGAACAGCCCCCCTCCACTAAACCCACAAATATTTTTTACGGTTCTAATCTTTTCATAGACACTCTCTCTCCCACTTTTACTACTCCTCATAAATCTCTCACCTTCCCTAAACCCTATACCCTTCTCTCACATCACACTCAACCTCTCCCATCACTCTCTAAATCCTACATCCTCTTACCCATAAAATCATCCCTTCCTTTTTACCATCTCTTACCCAACTATAAATACCCCATCTTACCCTCTCATTTCTTCACACCTCCCATCTTTCATATTTCTCTCATCCTGACTTTATGTAAAGCTTAAAAAAAAAAACTTCAGCTGCCGATTTTCCTACACCATGGTCGATTTTTCAACATTTCTTAGTGTTTTTCCTTCGTCGGCCGCTGAGGGGGAGAATTCATCTAAGGGGGAGCAACATCAACCCTCAGTACTCATATCCAGCGTCCAACTCAAAAAAATGAGGAAATCGGCAGACCGGTCAAGGGGGAGCACATCAGTCCGGGCGGATCTAACTGAAGGGGAGAAACACAAAGACCGACTGATCTAACTGAGGGGGAGCAAAACAACGACAAATGATGATGATGCTGAACAAGAAAATCTGAGAAAGAAAGAAGATGCAAGATATGGGCAGAAGCATCCTGAGGCTGATTCACTCAAACTCAACCCTCCCTCAAAGATTGTCACCATTATGGAAAAACAAAAGTGCCTGAAAGATAGAGTTCTCCAACACATCAACGGGTTGCTGATCAAAATGAAGAATCCTCATGCCAGACACAAGTTTCAACTTGCCCCTCCAAAGATGCAAGTAATTTTGTTTTGTTCATATTGTCTATACTCCTTCCTTTTTCTTTCATTAGTTTGTACAGCTATACTTTATTATTTAATCTTACTTGTAAATGTCAGATACAAAAAAAATCCAAAAGAACAAAAAGAATGGACTATGTGAAAAGAACCCAAAAAGAGTAAACAAGGGTCAAAATGAATTATTCAGTATTTACTCTTTAGTTTCTAAGTATGGATGTCATCCTCAAATAGGGGGAGATTGTTGGGTCACTTAAGATTTGAAGATGACCTCAGTCTCTCATTTTTACAATAATAGCAAGGATAATCTTGAAGACATGATCGGCAAGGATCACTTGAGACTTCCTAAGGTCTTAGGCCAGTACACTTGAATAGCAAGGATAATCTTGAAGACATGATCGGCAGGATCACTTGAAGATGTTGAAGACATGATTGGCAGGATCACTTGAAGATATTGAAGACATGATCGACATAGAATTCTTTAAGAAAGAATTCTTGAAGATATCTTTGAAGAGATCCTAGGCCAACAGTTTACAACATGTATATTCCACTTTATCTGCAAAATATATTTGGGATATCTTGCAATGACAGCGACATAATCCGAGGATCAGAAAAAGGTTCTTTAGATTTTTTATCTCTTTCAAGAAAGTTCAACTTCAACAAGCAGGTCAACGCTTCAAGACAAATGTGCAAAGACAAAAGTACATCTCAGTACTTTTCAGAAGACCTGCTTCCTTCCTGCCTTCCAAGCTCTCCTTGACAAGTGTCCATGCATTTAATGCAGGAGGCACTATATAAAGAGGTCATCTCCTTCCTTGCAAAAATAACCAGATTATAGACTCTCCAAGCTCTCAAGTGCTGGCATTTCTCTCCTCTCTCAAAAGTTCATTGTTTGTACTAAGTGTTTTACAATTGTTCTTATTCTCTGTGTGTAACGTCCCGCATAACGAAACATACATATAACATACATTCCATAACATGTTTACAACAAAGTACTTCATCTTTCACATATGGTCCCATCTAAAGTCTGAACATAAAAATTCATTACAACTTGATCCACTTTGAATTACATAGTGATAACAAAAATTATAACTACAAAAGCATCCGTAGCATCATGATGATAATCTTCTCCAAAGCTAGCCAACAAGTATTCTATTTACTTGTTCTTACTGGAATCACCACCTGGAATACATAATTTTTAAAACAGAAAATGAGGGTTGGACCTAAGGGTCTAGTGAGTAAATTCCTGACATTTGTAATTCATTAAAAACTCATTTATATAAAACACTATTTATATAAATACAAATACCACACACGTAAGATAATACCAACTAACAATTATTCATCATACCTGTCTCATTCCACCTTATCCCTCCACCAATGGCCAAATCAATTGGTTGCGAGCCAATTTATCACACCGGTCCAAAGCCCGGCCACGTATTATATTTTCATATAATACTCACGTAATTATAATATCCCATTATAATCACTCACGTATGACATATTCATACACTTATCACAATTCATTATTCACATATTGTATTCCAGTAAAAATACTCTTTAAAATAAAACTCACCTGATCTTTTAAGCAAGGTCCTTCAAACTTTCTTCAAAATAGATTATCTTTTAACCCAGATCCTTAATATCTGAAACAAATTAAAGCATACATACTCTTTAACACATAAACAGGAAAACCCAACTTTTCGCAACCCACTATTACGAAAAGTTTACTTTTCGCAACCTACAGTTGCGAGTTCCTCACTTTTCGCAACCAACAGATGCGAAAACCTCACTTCTCGCAACCCACAGTTGCGAGTTCCCTACTTTTCGTAACCAACAGATACGAAAACTTAACTATGCGCTTTAGCTGCTTGCGAAAAGTGGACTTTTCGCAACCAAGGCTTGCGAATTCCTACTTTTCGCAAGAACACTGTTCATCGTCTTTTTCAGATAAGTTCAGTTCATTTTCAGGAAATCCAACTTTTCCCCAGATTGCACAAAAATGTTCTAAACCCCTTTTAACACTCTAAATTGCCACTAAAATACACAAATTCATCTAAGATTACCTAAACCCACCTCAAAATCCAAAAGAAACCTAATTCTTATAAAAGAGTGTTTGAATAAGATAATTACCTCTTTGATTTTACTGCACCAATACAAAATTCCAGCTGAAGTGTCTTTAATTCTTCTTCTTCTTCTACGGTTCTTTCTCTTTCTCTCTCTCAGCCGTGAACAATTTCACACACACACATACACTATTTGGGTTCTACTTTACTGTTTCAATTTGAGATATTTCTTCTATTTAGTATACTGAGTCGGTTTGTGTCTTAAAGGTTTGGGTAAAATACCCAACTAACCCTAAACTTGCTTTACTTGACAAATCACACCCTTAAGCTTCTATTATAAAATAAAAACTTATCTCTAAATTTCTTAATTCCACAAAATACGAAAATCAAGACTTATAAATTCCAATTTTAAATTAGATAAAATACCTGGTTATTACAACATCCCCCCCTTAAAAGAATTCCGTCCCGGAATTCAGTTAAGAGAACAGATGAGGGTATTTGGCTCTCATTTCCGACTCCGATTCCCACGTCGCATCCTGACCTCGATGATGTTTCCACTGAACCTTTACCTGTCTGATTTCTTTGTTCCTCAATACTTTGACTTTGTGATCAACTATAGCTTCCGGTTCCTCCACATAGTTCAGCTTTTCATCAACCTGGATATCTGGTAGAGAGACTGCCTGGTCTGAAGTCACCAAACATTTCCTAAAATTCGATACATGGAACGCGTTGTGAATCCTGCTTAATTCTGGAGGTAAATCTAATCGGTAAGCCACTTCCCCAATTCTTTCAGTAATTGTAAATGGACCAATATACCTCGGACTGAGTTTACCTTGCTTCCCAAAACGTATGACTCCTTTCCAGGGCGATACTTTCAACATTACAAAATCCCCAACCTGAAACTCTAACGGTTTCCGACGTCGATCAGCATAGCTTTTCTGTCTGTCTTGAGCTGTTCTCAATTTATCCCGAATCTGGGTAATCTTATCTGCTGTTAACTGTACTATTTCTGGCCCTGCCAATTGCTTCTCCCCCACTTCATTCCAACATAGAGGCGTTCTGCATTTTCTACCATACAATACTTCAAACGGTGCCGCTTGGATGCTAGAATGATAACTGTTGTTGTAGGCGAATTCTATCAAAGGTAAATGTTTATCCCATGATCCCCCAAAATCCACTATTCAAGCCCAGAGCATATCTTCTAAAGTCTGAATTGTTCTTTCACTCTGCCCGTCTGTCTGTGGATGATATGCTGTGCTCAACTTTATCTGCGTTCCCATCTCTTTTTGAAAGCTTCTCCAAAATCTAGAAGTAAAACGACTATCTCGATCGGAAATAATCGAGATTGGAATTCCATGTCGAGTTACTATTTCATTAATGTACAATTTAGCTAAACGTTCCAAGGAATCAGTTTCTTTTATCGGCAAGAAGTGAGCAGACTTCGTCAATCTATCCACAATCACCCAAATCGAATCGAATCCCTTTGAAGTTCTAGGCAACTTGGTAATAAAATCAGTAGTGATCTGATCCCATTTCCACATTGGTATATCTAGTCGTTGTAACTGGCCAAACGGTTTCTGATGCTCAATCATTACTTTCTTGCAGGTAGTACAATCTTCCACATACTTAGCAACACTTCTCTTCATTCCCGGCCACCAATAGAATTGTTTCAAATCTCTATACATTTTATTTGTACCTGGGTGAATAGAAAATCGAGATTGATGAGCCTCTTGTAGTACACGATCACGTAATCCACCCAAACGAGGTACCCAAATTCTGTTTTCCATACACAACAACCCACGGTCATCTTTCCCAAGCAGTGCTGATATCCCAACCAACCGTTCTGACTTCAAACTTTCTTCTTGATAAGCATCTATTTGGCATTTCAATAATTCGTCAAAAATATTTGGAAGCAGTTCAGCTCGAAGAGATATTGCTTTTATCGTTCCACTCCTTTCTTGACGACTTAGCGCATCTGCCACCACGTTCGCCTTCCCGGGGTGATAAAGGATTTCACAATCATAATCATTTACCAATTCCAACCACCTTCTTTGCCTCATATTCAGTTCCTTCTGATCAAAAAGATGTTGGAGACTCTTATGGTCAGTGAAAATTTGACATTTAGAACCATAAAGATAATGTCTCCAAATCTTCAAGGCAAAAACAACTGCTGCTAGTTCCATATCATTAGTAGGATATTGTCTTTCATGATCCTTCAGTTGACGAGAAGCATAAGCAATCACCTTTCCACGTTGCATAAGTACACATCCCAAACCCAGCTTAGAAGCATCACTGTAGACCACAAAATCATCTGAACCTTCTGGCAATGCTAATATCGGCGCGCTGCAGAGTTTCTCCTTCAATATTCTGAATGCCTCGTCCTGTTCTGCCTTCCATTCAAACTTTAAATTCTTCCGAGTCAGCTTGGTTAATGGTGTCGCGATTCGAGAAAAGTCTTTTATAAATTTCCGGTAATATCCAGCTAGACCCAGAAAACTACGTACTTCGGTTGCTGTCTTCGGCGGTTCCCATCTTTCAATTGCTTCCACTTTCGCTGGATCGACTTGTATACCCTTCTCTGAAACTACGTGACCCAAAAACTGAACTTCCCGCAACCAGAATTCACATTTAGAGAACTTAGCGTACGACTTTTCTTTCTTCAATAACTCCAAAATCAAACGAAGATGTTGCGTATGATCCTCTTGGGATCGGGAATAAATAAGTATATCATCGATAAACACAATGACAAATTTATCGAGATAAGGCTTACATACCCGATTCATTAGATCCATAAAAGCGGCTGGAGCGTTCGTCAATCCGAAAGGCATTACTAAAAATTCGTAGTGGCCGTATCTTGTGCGAAATGCAGTCTTTAAAACATCCTCCTCCTTAACCTTCAACTGATGGTAGCCAGATCTGAGATCAATCTTGGAGAAGTAACAAGCTCCAACTAATTGATCGAAAAGATCATCAATTCTTGGAAGTGGATACTTGTTCTTGATCGTGCGCTTGTTCAACTCCCGATAATCGATACACATTCTCATTGAACCGTCTTTCTTCTTCACAAATAAAACTGGTGCACCCCATGGCGATGAGCTGGGTCTGATGAAGCCCTTATCAGATAAATCTTGAAGCTGTGACATCATTTCTTTCATTTCTGGTGGTGCTAATCTGTACGGCGCACGAGCGATGAGGTCGGCTCCAGGTACCAGGTCTATTCCAAATTCTACTTGCCTAACAGGAGGAAGACTATTCAAGTCTTCAGGAAAAACCTCTGGGTATTCACTAACAATGGAAATATCTTCCAGCTTACACTTTTCAGGCCTACTACCTATCACATAGGCTAGATAGCTAGAGCAACCCTCATTAACACATTTACGGGCTTTTACCATAGATATAAGACTGGACTGATGATTCTTTCGATCTCCATAAATTACTACTGATCTCTTATCGGGTAAAACGACATGGATTATTTTCTTATCACAAACTATGTTGGCCTGATTCTCAGCTAGCCAATCCATTCCTACTACCACATCAAATTCAATCAAGGCTATTGGGAACAGTTGTATCGATACTCCACACCCCTCTATGTCTATCATACAACAATCATAAATCTCTTTAACTGCCACTTGCTTATCATTTGCAGTATCTACTAATAAGGCATGTTTTAACATTTTAGGCTCTAAATGCATGTGAGCAGCAAAAGATGGAGACACAAAAGATCGGTTTGCACCAGAATCAAATAACACTTTAGCACGCGTGGAGTTTATGAAAAATGTACCTGTGACCACATCTGGAGTTTCCTCCGCCTCTTTCGCTGTCATTTGAAATGTACGACCCCTCGTTCTGGGCGGTTCTATTCTTGGAACCACTGGTCTAGTAATGGTTGGCTTCCCCGATGTACCCCCGGATTGTATTCTACCCCGCGGACAATCTGATTGAAGGTGATCCGGAGAATTGCACAAAAAGCAAAATCGTGTTACTCGACAATCCTTTACAACATGCCCAGTTATCCCACATTTAAAACAAACCCGCGATTCCACTTGACAATTTCCCTGATGGTAGCGATTACATTTCGGACATGGTCTTTCCGCTGGTCGGAACGACGGACGGTTATCAAACCTCTGGAATCTAGACCTCTTTGGATCCTGTGGCGGTCCTTCCCATTTCCTTTTCCCCAAGCTCTTATCACCGGCATCCCTTTTATTATCTCTTTCCACATTCTCGGCAGCATCTACCACAGCTGTAAAAGTATCTGGCCTTGTTGCAGTCACCAATCTTCGAACTTCTGAATTTAACCCATAAATAAACCTCTCCATTTTCATCTTTTCTGTAGCAACATAATATCCTGCAAAACGAGACTTCTCCAAAAATCGTGCAGTATAATCTCTAACCGACAGATTTCCTTGTTGTAGATTCATGAATTCTTCTTCTAACTGTCTGACAGCAGCTTGTGGGCAGAAGTGCGTTGTGAAAGCTAACACAAATTCCTCCCATGCAAAAGTAGTGTAAACATCCGTTCCTCTTGATTCTATATGAGCCTCCCACCAATACAGAGCATCCCCTTTCAGCATCGCAGCTCCATAAAGCACTTTGTCTTCTTCAGCACACTTACACGTCTTGAAGATGGCCTCTAGTTCTTTCAGCCACCTCATCGCCTTTACTGGATCTCGGTCTCCTGAGTATGTAGGGGGCTTACAACTAAGAAACATTTTATAGTCACACCTTTTCATCATCGGTAAGATAGTAGAAGTAAGTGGTATTTCAACTTCGTGTTCCGGATTTGATCTTTCAGTTTCATTGTGGCGATTATGTTCAAACATAGCTTGTATGTTATCTTGTAACCTTCCCATTTCTGCCATCAAATCGTCCCGTGTAACAAACTCTGTGCCCTGTGGTTGTGTTCTTCCTCCAGTTCGGCCCCCAGTTCCCCTTCCGGTACTGCCTTTACCACGATCTCCTCCTCTTCCCCCTGTTCCTATTGGTGGATTCCCTCCACCCGAATTCCTTCCTCCTCTTTGATTCCTTTGTCTAGTGCCACTTGCCATTCTGTAGATTCAAACAAAGTTAATATACACATAAGCACATACCCTATATAACAAGGTATTCCAGTTCAAACATGCACCTGTAAAATCATAATTACACTGGCCTGGTGTAATTTGAAATTACCTTACATGATGTTCCTTCCACCTTTTATACTTAGCATCCCCAGGTTCTAAAAATAATAGGGACGTCCTACTTCACATGCAGTTTAAGTCTAGGTACAGATACTAATACCTAAATCCCTTAAACTAGGGCTCTGATACCATCTGTAACGTCCCGCATAACGAAACATACATATAACATACATTCCATAACATGTTTACAACAAAGTACTTCATCTTTCACATATGGTCCCATCTAAAGTCTGAACATAAAAATTCATTACAACTTGATCCACTTTGAATTACATAGTGATAACAAAAATTATAACTACAAAAGCATCCGTAGCATCATGATGATAATCTTCTCCAAAGCTAGCCAACAAGTATTCTATTTACTTGTTCTTACTGGAATCACCACCTGGAATACATAATTTTTAAAACAGAAAATGAGGGTTAGACCTAAGGGTCTAGTGAGTAAATCCCTGACATTTGTAATTCATTAAAAACTCATTTATATAAAACACTATTTATATAAATACAAATACCACACACGTAAGATAATACCAACTAACAATTATTCATCATACCTGTCTCATTCCACCTTATCCCTCCACCAATGGCCAAATCAATTGGTTGCGAGTCAATTTATCACACCGGTCCAAAGCCCGGCCACGTATTATATTTTCATATAATACTCACGTAATTATAATATCCCATTATAATCACTCACGTATGACATATTCATACACTTATCACAATTCATTATTCACATATTGTATTCCAGTAAAAATACTCTTTAAAATAAAACTCACCTGATCTTTTAAGCAAGGTCCTTCAAACTTTCTTCAAAATAGATTATCTTTTAACCCAGATCCTTAATATCTGAAACAAATTAAAGCATACATACTCTTTAACACATAAACAGGAAAACCCAACTTTTCACAACCCACTATTACGAAAAGTTTACTTTTCGCAACCTACAGTTGCGAGTTCCTCACTTTTCGCAACCAACAGATGCGAAAACCTCACTTCTCGCAACCCACAGTTGCGAGTTCCCTACTTTTCGTAACCAACAGATACGAAAACTTAACTATGCGCTTTAGCTGCTTGCGAAAAGTGGACTTTTCGCAACCAAGGCTTGCGAATTCCTACTTTTCGCAAGAACACTGTTCATCGTCTTTTTCAGATAAGTTCAGTTCATTTTCAGGAAATCCAACTTTTCCCCAGATTGCACAAAAATGTTCTAAACCCCTTTTAACACTCTAAATTGCCACTAAAATACACAAATTCATCTAAGATTACCTAAACCCACCTCAAAATCCAAAAGAAACCTAATTCTTATAAAAGAGTGTTTGAATAAGATAATTACCTCTTTGATTTTACTGCACCAATACAAAATTCCAGCTGAAGTGTCTTTAATTCTTCTTCTTCTTCTACGGTTCTTTCTCTTTCTCTCTCTCAGCCGTGAACAATTTCACACACACACATACACTATTTGGGTTCTACTTTACTGTTTCAATTTGAGATATTTCTTCTATTTAGTATACTGAGTCGGTTTGTGTCTTAAAGGTTTGGGTAAAATACCCAACTAACCCTAAACTTGCTTTACTTGACAAATAACACCCTTAAGCTTCTATTATAAAATAAAAACTTATCCCTAAATTTCTTAATTCCACAAAATACGAAAATCAAGACTTATAAATTCCAATTTTAAATTAGATAAAATACCTGGTTATTACACTGTGTTTCTATGTGTAAGATTGTTTGAACTGATTTATCTGTTCTGTTCCGCAACAATCAATAGTTTATGTGTGTAATTCTTATTTGAAGTTTTTCAATAAAAGAATTAAATTAAGTGAAAATTTTTGTGTATTGTATTCAACCCCCCCCCCCCCCCCCTTCTACAATACTTGTTACCATTGCTACTCAATAGCTGGGACCAACAAGTGGTATTAGAGCAGGTCAGTTTAATCTAATAAACTTGATCTGATCTGCAATGGCTTCTTCTTCTTCCTTAAACAATGTTTCTTCTCAAAACTCAAATGCTGGATCATACGACAATGGCTCCATAGCCAAACCACCAAAGTTTAACCCTAATAACTTCTTTATGTGGAAAAGTCGTATGATGCTCTTCTTAGAAGGAGTTGACAACAGATATCCCACCATACTCCATGAAGGACCTCTTGTCCCTAGAGTTTGGGATCGTTATAATGCCAAAAACAAACATGAGGATGGTGATGAGTCTTCTTCTGATGAGGAAGAACGAACACCTGCTACTGGGAGATACATTGTAAAGGACCCCAGTAAGTACAATGATGAAGATAAACGTCTTGTAGCTCTTGACACTAAAGTCAGAGCCATCATTGCCCTCTTTTTGCCTGATGAGGTTTATCATTCTCTTGTAAACTTTTCTACTGCTAAGGAAATGTGGTCCACTATGTGTGTTCTTTATGAAGGTACGTCTGAAGTGAAAAAGAGCAGAAAGATTGCTCTTGTTAGAAAATATGAACTCTTCTCTTATGAGAAAGGAGAATCTCTTTCAGGCTACTATAACTGCTTTAACAGTCTTCTTAATGATCTTAAACTGTTGGGTCGCATGTATGATAATGAGGAAGTCCTGTGCAAGTTTATGGATTGTCTTCCTGATTTCTGGGAAAACATCTGTACTTGTATAAAGACAACCAAGGATCTTGATCACATGCCCCTCACTGCTCTTTATGGAACTCTCTTCAACTATGAGCAAACTAAGCTGCAAAGGAAGTATGTCTTCACAGATATGAAGGGCTCTTCAATAGCTCTCTTAAGTGACTCTTCCAAAAGAACTATGTGTACTCCAAGAATCACCTACCCATCTGACTCTGACCATGATAGTCAAGAAGATCCAAATGAGCATTCAGAAGCATATCTTAGTGATGCTGATGATGAATGTGAGGAAACTTCAGTTGACAAATTATCAGATGGAATGGCCAGGAAAATACAAATATGAATCTGACCGGGCTGAAAGATACAAAGAAAAATACAAGAGAGAAAAAGAAAGAAACGAAAGGCTAGTCAGAAAGGGAAAGGGTCTGCCTGCTAAAACTCATGATCTGGCAGATGAACCCACATCTGAAAACGAGAAGGACATTTCAAATTTGTGCTTCATGGCCCAGATAAATGACATGGATGATTCAGAAGGTCACCCCCTCTCAACTGCTCTAGTACCAGCTAAGTGCTTCTGCTCCTCTTCACAGAACTGACAGGTACTCTACCAAAGATGTCTTTACCTCTAATCCTCACCCTTCTTCTTCCATTCAAGCAAACACTCCCTATAATCTAACCTACACCAAATAAACTCATCCTAATTTCTTTCCCTCACCCTCATTCCCTAAGTCTATCACTCATAAGTCTGTCTTTCCTAAGTGTATCATTTCCTAGGTCTATCTCTTCTTCATATATCTTACATCTCCACAAGTCCATTCTGAACATCAAAGTTCCTCTAATGATGACTCCTCTTCAAGTCTACCACCTACTGGAAATCCTATCATTGACAGACTGCCATCATCCCCTCTTACATCTTTCAGGTATCTTCCTCATCCTAACTCCTTGCCTACCTACTCCTCTCCTTTCCTACCGATTATGCCTAACTATCCCTCTCCTTGCCTAACACCTTGCCTAACTCTTTGCCTACCAATTCTTGCCTACCGATTCTTCTCTTAATCGATCCTAACTTCATCTCTTCATCTTTAACCTCCCTCCTCCCTTTCAAAAACCTACTTGCTATCATATCTTCTTCAACAATGGCTTTATCAAAACCATTCCCAATCTCCAAGAAAATATTTTCTCTAAGTACTCATATTCACACTCACCAAATATTCCTTCCTTCTCCACTCCTACCGATTTGCCCTCTTCCACTCCTGAAGATTTTCTTCTGCCTCTCAACCTCAACCTTCTCTTCCTTTAGCACCACATCCTGGATTTGAAGATCCCTCCCTTCATGACTATGTGTGGAGCTTGAAGATTTGAAGATCCCTCCCTTCATGACAATATGTGGAGCTTGAAGATTACTCTTGAAGATTGAAGACTTGAAGATTACTCTTTGGAGATTGAAGACTTGAAGATCACCTCTTGATCTTGAAGATGACTTGAAGACCCACATCAGAAGATTACTCTTGAAGATTGAAGATGTTTGCTTCCCACAAATCTTCCGAAGATCTTTCTCAACAATCTTTCGAAAATCATTGCCAAACTCTTTCAAAAAAAAAAAGAGAGAGAGAAAAGAAAATTAAAAAATAAATAAATAAAAAAAGAGAGAAAAGAAAATTAAAAAAAAAGAAAAAAGAAAAAAAAGAAAATTAAAAAAAAAAAGAAAAAAGAAAAAAAAGAATTCAAAAAAACAAAAAACAAATATAACCCCCCCCCCTCCAGCCGCCGAACAGCCCCCTCCCCCCTTTTTCCTTTCTTTTTCATTTCTGCCGCCACCCCCCCCCCCCCCCCCCCCCTCTCTTCCCTTTTTGTTGTTTCTTGACTGCCGATAAACCCTCCCCCACCCACTTTATTCTTTTCTGCTGACAAACAACACCCTAGCCTCTCCATTTTTTTTGTTGCCAATACCCCCCCCCCCCCCAAACTGCTGCTGCCGACAACCAACACATACCCCCTTTATCGGCAGAAGTGAACCCCCCCTGGCCAAACCAAATCTACCGAAACCCATTCACCCTTTAATTTTTTATTTTTTTTTGCCCAACTCATGTCATCAAATCCCTCCCCACCCCTTTTGTTATTTATTTTTTTGCTGATGCCCTAGGCTGCCGATCCACCCAATATTTCTTTGCCGATTGCATTCCACTAAACCCACAAATATTTTTTACGGTTCTAATCTTTTCATAGACACTCTCTCCCACTTTTACTACTCCTCATAAATCTCTCACCTTCCCTAAACCCTATACCCTTCTCTCACATCACACTCAACCTCTCCCATCACTCTCTAAATCCTACATCCTCTTACCCATAAAATCATCCCCTTCCTTTTTACCATCTCTTACCCATAAAATCATCCCCTTCCTTTTTACCATCTCTTACCCAACTATAAATACCCCATCTTACCCTCTCATTTCTTCACACCTCTCATCTTTCATCTTTCTCTCATCCTGACTTTATGTAAAGCTTTAAAAAAAAAACTTCAGCTGCCGATTTTCCTACACCATGGTCGATTTTTCAACATTTCTTAGTGTTTTTCCTTCGTCGGCCGTTGAGGGGGAGAATTCATCTGAGGGGGAGCAACATCAACCCTCAGTACTCATATCCAGCGTCCAACTCGAAAAAATGAGGAAATCGGCGGACCGGTCAACGGGGAGCACATCAGTCCGGGCGGATCTAACTGAAGGGGAGAAACACAAAGACCCATTGATTTAACTGAGGGGGAGCAAAACAAAGACAAATGATGATGATGCTGAAAGCTGAGAAAGAAAGAAGATGCAAGATATGGGCAGAAGCATCCTGAGGCTGATTCACTCAAACTCAACCCTCCCTCAAAGATTGTCACCATTATGAAAAACAAAAGTGCCTGAAAGATAGAGTTCTCAAACACATCAACGGGTTGCTGATCAAAATGAAGAATCTTCAAGCCAGACACAAGTTTCAACTTGCCCCTCCAAAGATGCAAGTAATTTTGTTTTGTTCATATTGTTTATACTCCTTCCTTTTTCTTTCATTAGTTTGTACAGCTATACTTTATTATTTCATCTTACATGTAAATGTCAGATACAAAAAAAAAATCCAAAAAGAACAAAAATAATGGACTATGTGAAAAGAACCCAAAAAGAGTAAACAAGGGTCAAAATGAATTATTCAGTATTTACTCTTCAGTTTCTAAGTATGGATGCCATCCTCAAATAGGGGGAGATTGTTGGGCCACTTAAGATTTGAAGATGACCTCAGTCTCTCATTTTTACACAGTTCATACTTAGAATAATTTTTAGGTTCTTTACAAGCAGTTTAATTATATAAAAATGTTCGGTGAAGTCGGAGATCAACCGAAGAAACAAAGTAGAAGTATATCTTCAAAGCGGATTGAAGATAGACTTCTCAACCAAAGATTAAGCTGCTACTTGAGACTTCCTAAGGTCTTAGGCCAGTACACTTGAAGAGCAAGGATAATCTTGAAGACATGATCGGCAGGATCACTTGAAGATATTGAAGACATGATCGACAGAGAATTCCTTAAGAAAGAATTCTTGAAGATATCTTTGAAGAGATCCTAGGCCAACAGTTTACAACATGTATATTCCACTTTATCTGCAAAATATATTTGGGATATCTTGCAATGACAGAGACATAATCCGAGGATCAGAAAAAGGTTCTTTAGGTTTTTTATCTCTTTCAAGAAAGTTCAACTTCAACAAGCAGGTCAACGCTTCAAGACAAATGTGCAAAGACAAAAGTACATCTCAGTACTTTTCAGAAGACCTGCTTCCTTCCTGCCTTCCAAGCTCTGCTTGACAAGTGTCCATGCATTTAATGCATGAGGCACTATATAAAGAGGTCATCTCCTTCCTTGCAAAAATAACCAAATTACAGACTCTCCAAGCTTTCAAGTACTGGCATTTATCTCCTCTCTCAAAAGTTCATTGTTTGTACTAAGTGTTTTACAATTGTTCTTATTCTCTGTGTGTCTATGTGTAACATTGTTTGAATTGATTTATTTGTTCTGTTCCGCAACAATCAATAGTTTCTGTGTGTAATTCTTATTTGAAGTTTTTCAATAAAAGAATTAAATTAAGTGAAAAATTTTGTGTATTGTATTCAACCCCCCTTCTACAATACTTGTTACCATTGCTACTCAATAGCTGGGACCAACAAACATTACTTTAAAAAATACCCGAAACAACTCAGACAAATAAGTGTGAAAAACAGTAAAAACATGCAAAAACACGTGAAAACCCCCAAATACATAAAATGATAGCCTAAAAACTAGAGGGACCAAAAATGAAATTTTTTTGCCCCAAATCGCGGGGCCCATTGAGGGAGGGGCCAAAATTGTAAAATTCGGCCCAACCGCGGGCCACGTGGGCTTAGCCCGCGATCACGGGATCCATCGCGAAAAAAATGGGTATTTTTGCAAAACCAAAGAGATTTTGGGCATTTCGCAAACGAATTGTGAACTTTGGGTATTTTAATTAATTTCCCTAAAATTAATCAAAGAGTACATTAAATTAACAAGTTTACATAAATATACAAATAATAGTCACATCCTTCAAATTAATTATAATTATATTATTAAAAGCACATAACCATGAACCGAAAATAAGTTAATTTTCAGCATGCTATAACAAATATATTATATAATAAACATAGTTAATAACAAACTAAGAAAAAAATGGCGTTTTGATATAAAAAAGATGGACAACTACATAGATAATAATAACAATAATAAAATGGACATGGTTTTTAAATTATCCTCAAAAGTGGAGAAAAGAAAAATCTTATTCTCACTCTCTTACGGCTTCTAACCAATATTTAATCAAACTCATTCAAATCTAAAATTTAGGTCGGTTAATCATTAGGTTTAGGATATTTGCATCATACTTATCTTTCTTTCTTTTTTCAAACCAGTGAAACTTTAATCCATCCCTTTCTGACTACTTTATGAAGAATATGAAGAAATCTGATTTCTCTTCTCCTATCTCTCTGTTTTCTTATTCGGTATTTAAGGTTCTAGTATGCCTTTGAACTTCGTGTACTTTTTTAGATCTACTGATCCAGATCTTGATTCAATTGGTATAAATCATAGAATGTAATCAACAAAATACAACATACATAGCAAATTACAGCAGAAATAAAAAAAACGTACACTCCTTAAAACAAATCAGCATGCATATAAATTCTTCAAACAAAAAGTTGACCGAGATGGGTTTATGGTTCGTAACATGAATATTACGCCACATAAATATTATACGTGTAAAAATTCTTACTTGGATTGTAGCATCGATGGACGGATGAATCTATGAAGTTGGAAACCCGAAATTTGATCAACGAACTGACCGATTGAGTTTTCGTGCTGATAACGTGTTAAAGGAAAAGATAAAATAGAACAACAGTAAATAGAGAGAATGAAGCTGTAATTCTCATTAATCATAAGTCCTTTAAATAAGGATGAGATACAAGTAGATAACTACGAGAAATATAAGATCTAACTTATCTCCAATAGGTTTATCTCTATCTATATATGAGTTGAAATAGAAATGATGAATATAAAGCATTTGACCGGATAAGTAGCTTTATTTTGGCGAGGCTTTAGATCCCTCATATGATATGATATATAAAACTATTCTAGAAGATAATAAAGCATGCAAATAATGTGGTGGCCATGACAAAGGAGACCTACACATGCCACAAATATAAACATCATATGATCTAACATATCGATTTCAAGTATAAATTATATAAAATATATATCATTTAAATACATGTAATTAAAAGAAAGTCTATGTATGATGAACGTTTATGCCAATTGTGTTTATATTATACGTATATATAGTTGTACAAGTTATTGATTTGAATTACCATGTTTTTCATGTTTCAACCAGTGGCGGACCCAGGATTTTAGGTGAGCGAGTGCACAAACGAAAAGCTTAAGAAATTATTGTCGATGTGTTTTTTAGCCGAATTCTTAGGGACTTTTTAAGCTTTTAGTTGATTTCGATATATCTTTCCCGTCTTTTGGTTGATTTCGTGGGATTTTTTAAGTTTTTTTTTTGTTGGTTTTCGATGGATTTTTTGTGTTGATTTGAGAGAATTTTTTAGGTTTTTTTTATTGATTTCAAGAGAATTTTTTGTTTTTTTGTTGATTTCAAGAGTATATCTTGGTTGGTTTGCAAATCAATAACTAAAAACAAATTAGAATACAAAGATGAAAATTTTATAAATTTGGAGAAAGTTAATGATCAAATAACATCATATTAAATTAATATAGCATTCAATGTGTTATTAAAATAACCAAGATCAAATTAGTAAAGATTAAAGTTTTGTGAGGAAGGTGTAAAGTCGAAAGTTCAGGGGCTAATTTTGTAAGTTTTGGGGCAGGTATAAAAAGCCCCAAATATGGCTCAAAACCCTAGGTGAGCGTTTCTTTTGGCTTGTTGGCGGCTAGAGAGAATTAGAGAGCAGAGAAAGGGATTTTAGAGTTCAAGTGCTATTGAAGAAGAAGATCACTAATCATCTAAAATTGGAAGAAGAAGTGGAGTTGGAATTCGATTTATACAAGTGATTCTACCAGGTAATTTCGAAATCTGATCCAGTTTTGAATGTTATGATGATTGTTGGGTTATTTGAGAGTTCCTACTTGGCAAAGTTAAAATGAGGCTCTAAAGGAAGATTAAACACCCATAAATCGTGTTTGCGTAGTTAAGAATTGGAAGGATTGAACTTATAATGTTTATTTTCCATTTACCACTTTTAACGTCTTGATTAAGGGACTATAGCAAGGATTTTGGCCCCGAAATCGTTCCAGCGTCGTACCCGGTAAGTTCCACTGTGATGAAGGTTACCGGGAGAGAACTCGGATAGTACCGGTAAGTATGTGTGATCCGGTAACCTTGTGTTCGGAAAGTTGTCCAGATAGTAGTGGTGATCCGGTAAGTCAACCACCCGGTAAGTGTTATTTTGTCCGGTAAGCTAAGTAGTATCCGGATAGTTCCGGTAAGTGTAATTGACCCGGTAAGTTGTCCAGTTTGTGGTGTTGACTGGTAAGTAACCGTACCCGGTAAGTGTGGGTACCCGGATGTAACAACCTGGATTTTCAAATAATATTAATTTAATGAGAATTGGGATATACCTTATTTTGCGTAAACCTTGGATTATATGGAAGTTTAATAATTCATTGGGTTAAAATGCAAGTGACAAAAGTTAAGTGTTAATTCTGGAATAAATGGAACTTGAGGGTGTATTGGGTCATTGGTGAATTGTGTGTTTGGATAAGAGGCTGAGAATGAGAAATATCTCATTCTTGGTTCTTTGAGTCGGCAGAGAGAAAGAGATAGAGAGAAAAGGGAAAAAGGAAGAAAGCAAGCTTTGATCATCAAATTGGTAAGGAAAGTGATTATGTTTTCTGTTATAATTGTTATAGACGTTGGGTTATAAACGAATCTGTGTTTGGATTAGGTTTTCAAAATCGTTCAAAACAGATTGGAGCAACAGATCGAGATTAAAGTGGGTTTTCTTCAAAGAGGTGAGTTCATTCAATTCTTTGTATAAATTAATGTTTTTAAGTTGTATTAAACCTTGATATATCTGTATAATTGGGTTATGGCTGAATAGAATGGCTTGAAATAAGCTGATTTGACGAATTAGATTGATTTCTGGATAAAATGAACGAGCAGTCCGTAGTCCCGGTACAGGTAAGTCCCGATAGTAAGACGTCCATGTACTTGTAGGTCCCGGTGCAGTCCCAGTAGTTGGAAGTACTGGTAGTAGCAAGTTCCGGTAGAGGCAAATCCCGGTACTTATGAGTTCCGGTGAAGTCCCGGTACATGTGTTGAATACCGGGAGTTGGGGATACACGGAGTTGAGAATACCGGGAGTTGGATAAAAAGAGTCAGTTTACAGATTTTGGTAATAGATCTTGAATATGAACTAAAGAATATAATAGTTAAGGTATCCAGAGACTTTGTATTATCTATACTATTCTAGAAATTGGAAAGTATAGTTTCGTTAATCGTGGAAAGGGGCGATTTAAGAATTGACATATACCTTATGTTGCTTGAACATACGTACCCTTGAAGAGTAGTATGTTAGGTTTATAGACTGCGCTAGTGTGATACTAGGCAGGAATGTGTTAAATGTGATTTGCTCATACTGAATGATATGAGGAATCTACGAGGTATAAATATATAATTCGCTTATACGGTTGCTATGAGGAACTTATATTGAGTAAATACCTATATGAGTACAATTAGGTGATATGGATCCATAGGCACTAGCTTGATATAAACACATGGAATTGATGTGAGTAATCGTAATTCCTGTGTGTATGTGAAATAAGGAATTGATGTGAGTAATCGTAATTCCTGAGTGTATGTTAAATATGGAATTGATGTGAGTAATCGTAATTCCTATTTTGCATTATTGAGAAATTATGGGATTGATGTGAGTAATCGTAATTCCTGATTTCTGAGGAAGAATAGATATTGACATGAGTAATTGTAATCTCTGCTTCCTTACTGATAAATGGGCGTGTGTAATCGCGATTTATTGGTGGAGAGCATTGATCTAGAATCTGAGAAGATTCGTAGTGTGGCTCTGGGGTATGATATGATGATGGGATTGTTGTCAGTCATAGTCATGGGAGTGGATAAAATTGTGTAATGGAATAGAGTTATACGTATGGTAAGAAAAGGGGAATCAGGTTTGTTATAGCTTGTTTACATTGATTTTACAAATGTTATCTTGGAAACGAATGTTCTCACTAGGCGTTGGCCTAATCGTTTCAAATGATGTTTTCTTACCAGGTACCAGCTCGGGGAGGTAAAGGGTTGTGGGACGAGCGTTTTGATATAACAGAGGTGGATGAATTTAACAAAGAAGAGATTTTGATGGATTGATAGATAACTTGATTAATCTGGTTATAGTGACATAATTAGATTGATAGGTTATTTGAAGGATCTTGAAATGTGAATATACTCTTGATGGTTAATCCACTGCCTGTTTTTATAAGTTGAAGTATTTGTTGTCATAACCTGTTATAACTTGAGGTTTAAATTGGCTCAGATTTTGGGGTGTTACACCGGAAAGTTGTAGACACCCGGTAAGAGTTAGTAGCAGGTAAGTTGAACCCGGAAAGTGTCCGGTAAGTTGGTTTAGTATCTGAGCAATGGTACTTCATTCATTCTCAGGTAAATCGTGTGGAAGTCGGGAACAAAGTAGCAAAGGAAAGTAAGCGCACCAGGTGAGTTTTCTAACTAAAATACGTGACTTTACAACGTGTTTTCTAAAGTAAGTACATGATGAGAAATGCTATGCTTTATTTATATACTTTTAACTGCATGAAAGTTTGTTTAAAGATTTATGTGAGATGTATGCATACATTGTGTTAGACGTAAATTGGCTAAGACGGGAGGTAGACCCGCCAGTGCTCATGCCGGGAAGGTGACCCATTTATGTCATGGAAGCGAGTATCCAGTAAGGCAGTGTGAGACTGACTCGTTGTCACTTTTGGGTGACTTTAGGGTGCCATTTACGAGTGCGGATTTATCCGTGAGAGAGTTTTATGAAGAGATATGTGAAAGTTGTTTTTATATATGAAAGTTTTATATGCGAAAGTTATAAACTGTTTTAACTGATTTTGATAACTGTCAGGAGGGAGCTCACTAGACCTCATGGTCTAACCTTCACATTTTCCAAACTAAACCTTTCAGGAGGCTCAGGTAAGTGAGCAAGAGCAGGATAGAGTACAGATGCAGATAGAGACAGTGCCACTCATATACTTTTAGTAGCTAGTTCATTCTCAGTTGTGTATAGGTTGTTTCCGCCAACCTAATTTTGAGACAAATGTAAGAAATTTTGAGACCCAGTTTTGTAATGTTTATTATCTAATGTTATGCATGCTTTATTTTAGACTGGGTCGTTACAATTGGTATCAGAGCCATAATTTAAGGGATTTAGGTGACCGGACGGGTCTAAACTTAAACGTTGGAGTAGAAATCACAACTGAGAATCAGGAAATGCGTTAGGAGGGCACTATCGTAGATATAGGACTAATAGGGTATCGAGGACAGTCATGAAAAGTAAGTTTGGGATTACAACTGGCCAGTGTAATTGTGAACTTACAGGTACACGTATGTGCTTAGATTGCCTTATTATTCCGAAGCTGTAGACTTAAACTACTTTATATGTCGTGTTCCAGTAATCTAGAATGTCAGCAAAAACCCTAAGGGGTAGAGTGAGACACATTGTTGGGAAAGTATCGTGAGGGATATTTTATGATGTGATGTATGTATACATCGTAGAGACGGAATGTTGTTTGGAATGTTATGAGCCGTATAGAGGTAGATCTTCGTGGGTTCGAAGAGGATAAGTGATTGCTTTTGAGTAAGACTCTCGATTCTGGTGAGTCCCAGTTGTAGAAATCGTGAGGTAGCTCAGTTGGGATGGTAAGAAGGACAGTATCGAGATCTTGAAAGTGTCAATTCAAGAGCGAGTGGAGGATTAGAGTCCTGACTCTTTAGTCGAGCTTTTCAGTGTCGGATTGATAACGTGTAGAGGTAGAAGGTGAGATAATTGATCAAGACGAAAATAGTGTGACATGGTTGAGTAAGTGGGCCGCGAAACGTATGTACATCAAGTTGTTGCAAGGCCGAGAGGGCGACCACTGGTCGAGAACAGAGTGTTAATGATAAGTTGCGTGAGTACAACGGTTGACCTTGTTGAGTGAGTAGCCTTCAATTGCAAGTAGAGTTTCATGCATTGAGTTCTTATATGTGTACATGAGATTTTTTTTGTAAGTAAAGTAAATGTGTGAATATCAATTTTGATCGGAAATGAGTCAGCATGTGCAAGTGTATGTTTAAAGAAAAATGGAATTCCATTTACGTCGCACAATGAAGTCTTGAGGTTTACGATTTGCAAAATATTCCACTCTTTTCATGATAAGTTAAATTGTTGCAAAAAGTCAAGAAAACGTTTGAATGCAAAACTTTTATAACCAAAAGAGTATTGACATGTTGATGTCATATAAATGAGTGTGAGAACCGACTGGTTTGCTTCATGTCGGAAATTTCTTTCAGGATTTTATCGTATAGACAGATTTTAATTCAATATATTACCGTTGTAACAACATTTTTTTGACTGAGTAAGATCAAGTTTTCTGAAAGATTGCGTGCGAACAATTCTCGAGATCGTTGTGCAGGGCATTTGAGTTATGAGAGGGCTGGGGTCATGTGTACCCAGGTTGTTTTCAAGTGTTGTTTCTTTAAAATGGTAAAAGTGCGAAATGATTTATTTATCGCGTTGTCATGCATGAAGGCTATGAACTCACTAGGTCGTAGAGTACTACATTTTAAGCTAAGGAAGGACTCCGAGAATGGAGAGGTGTTGGACGGAACAGAGGAGAATGTTGTAATTTTAGTATTGTGTTTAAGAAGAGAGGCGAACAGGGAAAGAGTCGGAAGTGGACTTTGATGTCGGTTGTATGAGGGCATGTACCCTTGGTCGGTAACTGGAAATACAGTTGCCGAGGGACGGTTGTGTTCAGGGGAAGGACTAGAAGTCATCAATGTGTTGGTATTAGCAACTCGTTATGAGTAGTGTGGTGAAGTAGGAATGAAATATCCTCTACGTCGAATAAGAGTTTTAAAGTGATCTTGTAATATTGACGTTACACGAGAGAGTTTGAAATGAGGACGACGGGATGTGAATTTGATTATGATACGTTGGAAGGATTAGGTTCAGTAAGGGACCCTTGTTGAAGAATAGGTTAAGGAAGTATCAACAGGTCAGCTATTGACGTTGAAGTCGGCAGTTGTGTAAGGTGTATGAGGCCGAAGACTTGAATCATAAGGTTGAAAGTTGAAGGACCACCTTGTAGGGGTGTTAAGATAGTGAAATGCTGCTGTTTTAGGTAAGCGTTTTACTTACGAGGTTTGGATGGTTCGTAAAGAATGAAGTATTTAGCACAAACGAAGTAAGTGTATAGATTATGTTGATCTGTGAGGGGATGTGCCCTGTCTATGTTATGGTTTGGGATCACAAGGAACTAGCAAGAAACGAGTATGTTTAAGTAATAGGAAACTCGTGAGTTGTGATTCAACTATAGTTGGGGAAAGACAAAGTAGAGAGATAGACTCGGTCATTTATGCGGGAGAATGCGAAGGCAAGTTGAATTGTGTACGACTGACCATGAGAGACCTGGTCTGCAGTGTGACGTTATGGGTGGAGAATGTACGGACGAGTAGTGGCATCAATTGCCTAGATAAATGAGCCAGTCAGTGTTGTAGTAATGTGACGTTAGAAAGAGGAAGCATCAGATGGGAGCTTTTCGGGGGTTTCGGATGAGGTGTACCATTTGTTAATCAAGTTGTGGGAGCACGTGGTTTGTAAGTTGGCGTTGTGATTTGGCTTTTGTCAGAATAGAATGTCGGAGCGGAAGTGGGTGATTACCCAAATGAGAAACCAAGTGTTTTTGGTTGTGTGAGTTGCTAAGTAAGTATGTCGTTGGAATCTTTGGAAGTTTAAAGAAGGCGATGGATGGGTTAGTCAAAAATGAGGTATACTAGTTGCGAAATATTTAAAGAATGTAAATTGTTTCTTATGTGTGAAGGAATTATCCGCGAAGGTAATAGTTGGAGATCAAAGAATGTGTAGTGACTTCGAGCACCAGTGTCATTTCGAGATATCTTGGTTGGATACCTCAAGTTAGAATTTTGAGTGCAACCGTTTGGTTATGCTTATTAATGAGAAAATGTTATCAGCATGTGGAAAGGTCGGGAGAGAGAGAGGCAAGTAATGTTTGGAGGGCGGTGCTCCATGCTAACGTGGGGAGGCGAAGATAACATGTCGGACTAAGTGAGTAGGATGGAAGCAGTAAGCTTGGCAGTAACACCGAAAAGGTGTTGTAGTGTGTGTAGATTGTCATCAGTAAGTGTGCGAACGCCTGGAAAGAGTATAGAGAAAGAGGATTTGGGCATGTCTTTGTGCGGGAAAGAAGTGCAAAAGGGTAGTTGAATGAGTTGAGTTGGTGATGTTGTGAGAAACGTTCAAACGAACTGATCGTTCAGTGTAAGCTATTGAGAACAGTAGGGTGTGACCATGGTTACTCCTAGTTGAGTGGGGGTAACCGAAGTTATGTTATATGACTGGACGCTTGTGGCAAGCAGTGAGGAATTGATGTGCCTTCGGGATAAGTTCAATTCGGATAGGCGAACACTCCAATAAGGGATTACGAAGGTTTCCTACTATTAGTCACGTTAAGTGTGAAGTGATGAAGTGGTGAGAACGTACGAATTAGTTGTCGAGCTGTAGCCGAGGTGATTCGGGAGGGGAATATGATCTGCATGGATGTATGTCGGTTGGAAGAAGTAATCTGGAATTACATGTAACCCGAGAAGCAAACTCTCACGTGTGAGTTCGTCGGGATGTGCAAGGGTGGCCTTGTGCCAAGTTGTCAAATGAGTGATTATTCCTAGTCTAAGATTTTCGTTGTTGTGGCGAGGAATTTTCGCCAAAATTCCTTCTTTTAAGAAAGTAAAGAGGTAGGAGAGTCCGTAAGTAGACGTGTTTTAAAACCGTGAGTCCTGACGTGGGGACGGAAGCGAGCAAATGGAGGCGCGGTTGGCCTTGGATTTTCTAGTGGTACTTAAGCGAGTATAGTATTCGGAGAGGTTGCAAGTAAATAGTTCAAGATGGCACGACATAGCAAAGTGGTGACTCGCCGAGGGCGGTTCCAAAGTATGGTGTACGGTTATGTTTCCATCAGAACGGTTTGCGGTGACCGAGTAGAACTGAGTTGGTTGGATTGAAAAACATAAGACTTTTGAACCTTGAAGTTCGAGAGAAAGGTAAGGTGGGCTACGCCTGTAGACCCGTCGAGGTTATGAAAGTTGAATAGATAGTGCGCGATCTTGAGGTACTCGATGAAATTTTTGGAGGAATTCATAGTGTGATACACGCCTCTGTTATGCGGAAAGATGATGGAAGCTGAAATGATGGCGACCTTGCAAGAATTACAGACGGTAAGAAGTTGACTTCCGCCATTATTGAGCGAGTTGGAGTAGTGGCATACAAGAAAAACTGGCTAGAGGAATTAAAGGGTGTTCATCCGACATTTCATGTCTCGGACTTAAAGAAGTGTTTGGCAGAAGCAGATGTGGTTGTTTCCTTGATGGATATCAGCGTTGATGAGGAGTTGACTTATATAGAGGAACCAATAGAAATCGTGGATAGTAAGGTTCGCAAAACGAAAAACAAAGAAATTCGGCTAGTAAAGGTCCAGTGGAGGTATCATAAGGGACGAGAAGCAACTCGAGAAATAGAAGCGGACATGAGGTCCAGATACCCTCACCTCTTTGATAAAAGAATTCCGGGGACGGAATTCTTTTGAGGGGGGGAGTGTTGTAATAACCAAGATCAAATTAGTAAAGATTAAAGTTTTGTGAGGAAGGTGTAAAGTCGAAAGTTCAGGGGCTAATTTTGTAAGTTTTGGGGCAGGTATAAAAAGCCCCAAATAGGGCTCAAAACCCTAGGTGAGCGTTTCTTTTGGCTTGTTGGCGGCTAGAGAGAATTAGAGAGCAGAGAAAGGGATTTTGGAGTTCAAGTGCTATTGAAGAAGAAGATCACTAATCATCTAAAATTGGAAGAAGAAGTGGAGTTGGAATTCGATTTATACAAGTGATTCTGCCAGGTAATTTCGAAATGTAATCCAGTTTTGAATGTTATGATGATGGTTGGGTTATTTTAGAGTTCCTACTTGGCAAAGTTAAAATGAGGCTCTAAAGGAAGATTAAACACCCATAAATTGTGTTTGCGTAGTTAAGAATTGGAAGGATTGAACTTATAATGTTTATTTGCCATTTACCACTTTTAACGTCTTGATTAAGGGACTATAGCAAGGATTTTGGCCCCGAAATCGTTCCAGCGCCGTACCCGGTAAGTTCCACTGTGATGAAGGTTACTGGGAGAGAACCCGGATAGTACCGGTAAGTATGTGTGATCCGGTAACCTTGTGTTCGGAAAGTTGTCCGGATAGTAGTGGTGATCCGGTAAGTCAACCACCCGGTAAGTGTTATTTTGTCCGGTAAGCTAAGTAGTATCCGGATAGTTCCGGTAAGTGTAATTGACCCGGTAAGTTGTCCAGTTTGTGGTGTTGACCGGTAAGTAACCGTACCCGGTAAGTGTGGGTACCCGGAAAGTTGTAGACACCCGGTAAGAGTTAGTAGCAGGTAAGTTGAACCCGGAAAGTGTCCGGTAAGTTGGTTTAGTATCTGAGCAATGGTACTTCATTCATTCTCTGGTAAATCGTGTGGAAGTCGGGAACAAAGTAGCAAAGGAAAGTAAGCGCACCAGGTGAGTTTTCTAACTAAAATACGTGACTTTACAACGTGTTTTCTAAAGTAAGTACATGATGAGAAATGCCATGCTTTATTTATATGCTTTTAACTGCATGAAAGTTTGTTTAAAGATTTATGTGAGATGTATGCATACATTGTGTTAGACGTAAATTGGCTAAGACGGGAGGTAGACCCGCCCGTGCTCATGCCGGGAAGGTGACCCGTTTATGCCATGGAAGGGAGTATCCAGTAAGGAAGTGTGAGACTGACTCGTTGTCACTTTTGGGTGACTTCAGGGTGCCATTTACGAGTGCGGATTTATCCGTGAGAGAGTTTTACGAAGAGATATGTGAAAGTTGTTTTTATATATGAAAGTTTTATATGCGAAAGTTATAAACTGTTTTAACTGATTTTAAGAACTGTCAGGAGGGAGCTCACTAGACCTCATGGTCTAACTTTCACATTTTCCAAACTAAACCTTTTCAGGTAAACAGATAGTAGGAGGCTCAGGTAAGTGAGCAAGAGCAGGATAGAGTACAGATGCGGATAGAGACAGTGTCACTCATACTTTTAGTAGCTAGTTCATTCTCAGTTGTGTATAGGTTGTTTCCGCCAACCTAATTTTGAGACAGATGGAAGAAATTTTGAGACCCGGTTTTGTATTGTTTATTATCTAATGTTATGCATGCTTTATTTTAGACTGGGTCGTTACATTATTAAATGTAAATCATGAAGAAGAGTTATGGGGTTTCTTAGTTGTTAGACTAAAAATTAAATACATAAGTGCTAAGTGTGGGAATCAAACCCCAAACCTCCTGAAATTGGGAGCGCTAGATGATGACAATCCATCACGCCAAATCTCGTTTTTGTTACATGTTTAATTTAAAAATACTTAAGAGCACTCTAAAAAATCAAGCGGGTGCACCTTACGTCTCGAAAAAACGGGACCCCCCCCCCCCCCCCGCGATGTGTGTAGGTCCGCCCTTGGTTTCAACTGCTTTCAAGAGTTAATTATAACCGGGTGAGCGCTTTCATTTGTTTTATGAGAATTTGGACTTTGGGTTATTTGATAACTTGATAAAAATCCATAAACCTTGGGTAGAAAAACTTAACATATGAGACTTGGGGTGTTCATGGTTCAGTTCGGTTCAATTAGTAAGAAAAATGTGAACCAAACCACATGAGACTGGTACCTGATTACCCGTTGTTCGGTTCAAGGTTACCTGAATTTATAAAAAATTATCGTTTTCAATATAAAAAGAATACTAAAATAAAAGATTTAAAACAATTACACAATAACAACATAAAAATAATTTAAAAAGTACGAATTAAAATAAATTCAATTGCTTTAGAGGCATTCATTATTCACTTGATCGATG
The DNA here is from genome assembly GCA_033807775.1 of Saussurea involucrata. Taxonomy (NCBI): domain Eukaryota; kingdom Viridiplantae; phylum Streptophyta; class Magnoliopsida; order Asterales; family Asteraceae; genus Saussurea; species Saussurea involucrata. The sequence continues at coordinate 179,095,096 of CM066321.1, forward strand.
TCTACTCATTTATAACTTCGTATCATTAAATTTAATCATTCATTGTGACAGTTGACACAACTTGGACAAATCCTTCAAATTTGAGTAGTAAAAAATATCCACTAAACAAGACAAATATCAAAAAAGGCACAATTATAAAATTATACAAAATTACAAATAATATCAGCTTCAAAATTTTCAAATTCTTCAACTTTTCCTCAATATCAAAGTTTTCATATTATATATCAAGTTCGAGTCAAATAACCATGGTAACCAATAATCAAGGTTCTAAATGGCGTGAGCCCGTCAGCGGCGATACCAAGTCTCAAGTTTTAGGAGTCATGTCGTTTTCAATGCGTGATTTATGGCGTCAAATTTCTAATTCATATATAATATTATATATAAAAACATATGTTTTGTAGTGTTACTCAATTAGTCAATAGTAATAAGAAAGTTAAAATTAGTCTATATATTAAAAACTATCAAATAAGACATTAAAAACGTAAATAAAAATCAAATTACAAAAACTGCGCAATAGACCATGGCGTGCCACAGACTTCAGGTGACGCGAGACACAAGTTTTGTGTCATAGCACGGCTGTGTGACAAGTTTTTTAGAACACTGCCTATAATACAAAACCAAAACGACCTATAAATACCCCGTGGCCATCGGGTTTTCCGATTTCGAATCAAACAATTGGTCTCAATTTTTGATTTTACGGTAAAAAATCCCTGAAAAAAAATAAAATATTGATTTTTAACATCAAAATATATACTTAGTGAAATATTTAAACGTCATGAAATGATTGTATGGTCAAAGTTGTTACAAGTTACAAGGAAAAGGGGATTGTTGAGCACCAGTAAATCAGATGTATTATAGAAATCAAATCACTATTGATAATGAAAAATAAGCTATAGTCCTATTAGTATAGTGTATTTGTTACATTTTTTAATTAAAACTTGATATTTTTATATTTTATAATAGGGTTTATCTCATAACCAAAAGTAGTAAATTGAAACTCACTTTTAATTAAAGTGGATACTTAATTTTTATAAAGATGACAATCAAATATGTGACGCCACCCAACCCAACAGTTGTATAACTAAATTATATTATGCTACGATAGACAGACGATAGTTCAAGTGATTGATAAATTTCGCAATGAATTAACGACTGATGAACTATGAAATTGATAATAAATTGACGATAAACAAGTATTAACTCGTGATATACAAAAGGTGTCAATTATTGTATCCCTAAAGTAAAGTGACTTCATATTTTGCTACCATTTAACTCCACATCGAATTGGGATTCTTCATCGACATCTTCAATCTTTGTCTTGTATTCATATCGGGAAGCAACTATAAGATAATAGACCAAATTCAAAACCCCTAATCCAGCTATCACATAATAAAAGTTATCAACTTTTGCTGCATTGATATCGGCGGTTAACCAATCTGGTTGTCCATCTTTTCCGGTGACCTTATGCACCGTTGAAACTAACGAGCTACTCACGTAATTTGCGGCACCAGCTGTGACGGAGAACATTGCAGTAGCGACGCTTTTCATATGATCAGGAAACTCCGTGTAATAAAACTCTAGCTGGCCGAGAATGTTGAATGCCTCGGCAAACGCCATCAAGATCAGTTGTGGCGCGAGCCACATGACCGATAAGGGTGCAACCCCGTCGGGCCGGTTGTGGTTATTAGCCGAATCGCGTCTCATTGTCTCGACCAATGCGGCAACAATCATTGACAATATAGAGAAAACGATACCAATTCCAATACGTTGGAGGAGGGTGATCCCACTCTCGATTTTTGTGACTTTTCGAAGGGATGGGACAAGGATCCGGTCGTAGATCGGGAGCCATATCCCAATAGTGATCATGGAAATGACACCGATCGAGCCCGCTGGTATTTGAAAATGTGGACCTAAATGACGGTCCATTTTTAGGGCTTGTGACACCGTGAAAGTCCCTTGCTGGACTATTGCGGTGAAACAAATAACACCAGAAGCTAATATTGGGATAACTTTTACCAAACACTTTACTTCCTCAACTTGTTGTATACTTGTCACGTTCCATGAACTTACTCGAGATCCATCGGGGTTTAATTCACCATCCAATACAATTGCCGCTTTGTTCAAACACCTAGATCGATAAAAAATCAATGTTTTTAATTAAATTATAAATATATGTATATATGGGGTCAGGTTCGAGGAAACCACAAAAAATGAAAAACTAAGGAACACCCATGTAACCATTCATCTGGACAATATGCACATGTGAATACAAGTAATTTGTAACATGTATAGGTGCATATGCACATGTGCATCATACACTCGTGCATAAAAACCAATAAACCACTTCAACTATTTGTATGCACGTGTGCATACCGTCCAGATGATCAGCAGGGTATTCCTCAATTTTTTGTTTACTTGGGGTTTTACCATGAACCTTCCTCACTCTATATATGTATATGGAATACACCTATTGAGATCAAACATATTTGAAACAAGATAAATTACCTGAACTTGTCAGTTAGAGGCAACTTTGGAAATTTATATGTTCCTTTCATAGGTGGATCATAAAAATTCCCTCTAATAAACATTATTTCACCTTTGGGAACTTCAAGTTTACGTTTCTTGTAAGCCGCAACGAGCACTTGAACGATGCCGGAAAAAATACTGCCCTCGGGTTTGACATAAACGTATATTTTCGTACCCACAAAGAACAAGATGATAGAGAAGACCATGAGCATGGTCGGGATACCGAACCCCCATACCCAACTCACTGAGTCTTGGATGTACACCACAAGGGTCAAGGCAATGAGCACAATGATAGTGAAGGTGGTGTAGTACCAATTGAAGAAGCTATTGATGCCTTTCCTACCTTCGTCGGTGGTCGGGTCAAATTGGTCCACCCCAAAAGGCAAACTGCAAGGTCGTACCCCACCGCTGCCTACAGTTAAGAACCCGAGGGCTAAGACCAAGAACCCAAATTGTTTATTGGTTGGACCTTGGCATCGGTTGAGTGTGGCTTGTTGAGGGGAACATGATGGTGGATGCAATTTTGGAAGTGCCACGATTAAGGTCATGGTCACCATTCCCTGTATATCAACAATGAATTAATTAAAACATATATTTTTTAAATGATTTATGTACATTCTTCAACATCATCCTCTAAAAACATGGTCTTTTTTATGAAAAAGATCCGGTTGCACTTTAACCATCTTTTCCTATTTAAAAAGTATTTTTTAGAATATTATTTGAATCACTGTTGTCAATCAGGTTGTAGTGCAGTGGTTGATCACCTTGGGTGATGTGGTGGAATATCCCATCTACCCAGGGTTCGATTCCAGGCATCCTCAACATTGATAAGACATCTTTAAGTTTCAAAATTGTCAGGGATTAGTCCGGGCTGTGCCTGGAATACCCTTTCCAAAAAAAATTGAATCACTGTTGATTTTGTGTATTCAATAATTAATTGTTCATAGTCCACGAGACATTTGTGTCATTGAACCTTTGTTCACATTAGGTCGTGCGTACCGCCATCGGGTACCATGGCCGGGTTCACATCGGGTTGGGGCGGGTAGCCCGGGTACACGGTACGGGTACCGCGGGTTCGATGGGTGCGGGTAAAAGTGGGTTCGGGAACCCGGTCCTAATTTTTTTTTAAATATAACCGTTTACCAACGGCTATTTTTTTATTTTTTTTTCAAATTATTAACACTATATATATTAACCTCTACCACTTTCATTTTTTCACACCAAAAAACTCTATACTTTATTCCATTATTTCTTCTATTTTTTCATCACATTATTTTTTAGACAATATGGATTCGCCACAACCCACTTCATCGACCGCATCATCATCATCCATAGACACCGACGAGGAATTTGAGCAGGAAAAGGAACTTTTTATAGGGTTGGTTCGAGAAGCTGCAAAATTAATTTATGGTAGCACCGCCTCATCGTCAAGAAGAGAACCGAGGGCCGGGAACATAGAAAGAGGTCGGGTAGCTGCAAACGAGCGGCTTTTGCGGGACTACTTTGGCAAAAACCCGGTTTATACACCGGATATGTTTAGACGGCGGTTCAGGATGAGCAGACAACTATTCGAACGAATAGTTGAAGATTTAGCAGGAGAGTATCCGTATTTTACACTTCGGTTGGACGGCAGATACAAACAAGGTTTTTCTCCGATACAAAAGTGTACTTCCGCTATTCGGCAATTGGCGTATGGAGTAGCTGCCGACTCACTTGACGAGTACTTGAGGATGGGAGACAAAACGTCACGAGATTGTCTGCACAAATTCTGCACAGGTATTATTGAACTCTATGGTAAAAAATATTTACGCAAGCCTACTTATGTTGATATTCAGAAGTTGTACACCGCGCATGAATCTAAACACGGATTTCCCGGCATGCTCGGCAGCATAGACTGTACTCATTGGGCGTGGGCAAATTGTCCGGTAGCATGGCGAGGTCAATTCATGAGAGGTGATCATGAGCACCCGACAATCATGCTAGAAGCAGTGGCCTCCCATGATCTATGGATCTGGCACACATACTTTGGTGTTGCCGGTTCCAACAACGACATCAATGTTCTCAATCAGTCGCCCATCTTCAACGATCTCTATGATGGAAAAGCACCCGAGTGCCCTTTTGAGGTGAATGAAGTCACCTACAACCACGGATATTATCTAGCGGATGGGATATATCCGGAATTGGCTACTTTCATAAAATCATTTACGTGCCCACATGATGATAAACGAAAAAAGTTCAAGTCCGCGCAAGAATCGGCACGTAAAGATGTTGAACGAGCTTTTGGCGTGCTTAAACAACGTTGGCATATACTTCATAACCCGGCACGCGGATGGCATCCGACAAGATTGGGAAACATTATGTACGCTTGTGTCATATTACACAATATGATACTCGAAGACGAAGACCATGCCATTTGTGGTGTCGATGAAAACGACCTTGTAGCGGATGATATCGAAACACAAATAAGTGAGGAACAACGCGCGGCAAATGTTCGAGAAGTCAAAAATCGGGAGACTCATAATTAGGGGTGAGCAGCGGAACTGGGTACCCGCCTTTGGAACCGGAACCGCTCCGGAACTGCCGGTTCTGGAACCGGAACCGATGTCACTGGTTCCGGTTCCGGTTCCTAAAATACGGAACCGATTGAAGCTGGGTCCGGTTCCGGTTCTCATTTTTTAAGAACCGCTACCCGCTGGGTACCCGCCGGGACCGGTTCCGGGACCGGGTACCCGGAATCGCTGGGTACCCAGAATTGAAACCGCTGGGTACCCGGTATATTTTAATAAAAAATATCTACATATTTAATATTTATTATATATTTAATATTTACATATATATATATATTTAATCTAAATCTCACCATAATTTTATAATTTTTAATAATAAAAAAGAATTATAATCATTTTCTATAAAAAAATAAAAAAAAACAATTAGAAATAACAACTGATGGATTATGTGCCTAGTATTGCTTATATATAAGCTTCTCAACTTTCATTTGCTTATCTTGTGAGTTAGCTCCTTTTTAGGCCTAATGCTTGAGCCCTTTGGCTTGAGTCATGTGGCTTGAGAACAATCAAATATTTTAGTAGGAGTGCCTATGAAAATGGGTGCACCATTAGTTTGTGTTATGTTCGTTTAATGTTTTAACGAACACGAACACAACGGATTTTTAAATGAACAAACACGAACATCAAAGTTTTTGTTCGTTTATTGTTCGTGTTTGTTCGTTTGTTCGGTTAAGTAAAACGAACGAACATGAACAAGCTTTTGTTCGTGTTCGTTTGGTTCGTTTACAGGCCTACCAATAGGAGTTCAAAAATAAAATAAAAAGTTGTGAGCGGGTACCCGGAACTGGAACCGGTTCCCAGCGGTTCCGGGACCGGTTCCAAAAAAATGAGAACCGACGGGAACGGTTCCGGTTCCGGTTCTTTTTTTCTAGGAACCGCCGGTTCCGGTTCCGGTTCCGGTTCCATGAAAATAGGGCGGGTACCCGGTATTGCTCACCCCTACTCATAATAACCTTCGGTCGGATTTGGTCGAACATATTTCGCGTATCCGACTTCCCAACAACGACGACGACTAGATTTTTAATGTTTTGTAATTTTTAATTTTATTTTGTAATTTTGTAATTTTTAAATTTTTAAATTTTTAAATTTTTAATGAATGTTATGAATTTTTATTTTTATTATTTATCTTATTTTTATTTATTAAAAAATATATGAATATTTTTATTTTGTTAAATAATTAAATGTATAAATAAAAGAATTAAAAAAGTTGATGTGGCGCTGAGGTGACATCAGGGTTCAGAGGGTATGATAGGTAGCGATACTCCACTTTAAGGTAAGGAGGGTAGGAAAAAGAAAAGCTGATGTGGCGCTGAGATGGCATCAGGGTTCAGAGAGTATGATAAGAAGCGATACTGAACGATGTCGTCTGACAGTGATATTCAATTATATGAGAGAAAAGACATTTGATTTATTAGGGAGCTAGTGGATGACCAAATGAAGCCTTTTCTCTTTATTTTCTTCTTTTTGGAGAAATCCGGATCATCTTAGAATTGTGTTAAGCATTACGTTATGTGTCTTATGGTTTTAATGTTTGGCAAACTAGTTGATAAACTAGTTGGTAGCTGATAAGTTAGCTAATGAAAAAGTCACTTTTGGCAAAAAGTAGCTTATAAGCATTTAAATGACCAAAAATGACATATTAAAAAAATAGATAATAAATAATAATTAATATTAATAAGGGCATAATTGGAATATTTACAAAAAGTACTCATAAGCTACTCTAAGTAGTTTTTCAAAAGGATAGCTTATAAGCTAGCATATGGTCATCCAAACATGTAACCCAAAAATAAGCTAGCTTTTTTTTGCCAAACAATGCCTAATAATTTATCTTGTTTTATATAGAGAGAGTCAAATAATAATAGCAACAATAAGATAATACGAGAATGGTCAAATTATATGTGATTTATGCGATTTTGGCCGCGATCAAAGTTGCGGGCCAAGTCTCTCAGTCACCTTTGTGTTGATCGTATTTCGTAATCTCAAGTGATTTTAGTGCAAAATCAAATATGATTTTAGTGCAAAATCACATTTGATTTGGTTGTTTACGTATTTTCTTATTTTGACATTGTTCTTGTTTATCACCCCCTATATATATATATATATATATATATATATATCTCTCTAGAGAGAGAGAGAGAGAGAGAGAGAGAGAAAGAGAGGGGAGTTCAAATGAAAACTCAATTTTCATTGTGCACGTGAGGACGGATTTTGGCACCTCCATCTCTTTAATTAAATAGACTTTTTAATTAAAATTATTAACTAAGATGATTATGGGTTAAAAAAATATAATTTAAACTCATTCTTATCCTATTTGACTTTTTATGTTTTTTTTAATTAAAAACTTTTACCCCCTTAAAGTTTAAAATAAATTATCTTAAAAATTACTAATATTTTAATCAAACAAATTACATCAAAAAACGAGAATTTCATGTTCTTCGATATGACATCCATCTCGATATAAATTGTTTTGTTGTTTTAAACGCTTTTTACGTGAAATGTTATTTATGTGTTACATACTTATATCCATTATAAATATTTATGTACGTTCAAGTGTGTACAACACCTCGACACCGTAAGTCTGTAACCGACATCACCTTCTTCAACACTTTATTCAATGTCGTAAGGCATCGTGTTCTTCATCACTGTAACCCAACACCCACCGAGAAGAATGAAGAACCTATCGAGTTTCGTTTGTGAACCGGGGAATAAAAGAGAGTGTGTCATGTCTCCACACCTTCACGGGTCACTCATGTATTATTCATGATGAATAATGTATCATTCATGATGAATAGTACAACATTCAGGGTGAATAGTATACGATTCATGAATTCGTGTATTATTCATCATGAATATTGTATTATTCATCATGAATAGTGATTTAAAGTTCACCATTGTTATTCATACTGAATGTGGACACCCAGGGATGTGCATACATATTCATAATGAATAAAACCAAGTTTCGGTTGTGAATCGAGGAACAAAAGAGAGTGCGTCATGTGTCCACACCTTCACGGGTCATTCATATATTATTCATGATGAATAATGTATCATTCATGATGAACAATACAACATCCAGGGTGAATAATACACGATTCAAGATGAATAATACATGAACCATGAATTCGTATATTTTTCATCCGGGATGTTGTATTATTCATCATGAATAGTGAATGAACGTTCACCTTTGTTATTCAAACTGAATGTGGAAGACACGCGGGGACGTGCATACATATTCATAATGAATATAACACATATATATCATTTCACGTAAAAACGGTTAAAACAACAAAAAAAACTATATCGAGATGAATGTCATATCAAAGAGCACGAAATTCTCGTTTTTTGTTATAATTTGTTTGATTAAAATATTAGTAATTTTTAAGATAATTTATTTTAAACTTTAAGGGGTAAAAGTTTTTTAATTAAAAAAGAAAATAAAAAGTCAAATAAGGTAGACACTAATTCAAATTTCCAGTTTTACTCCTAATCAGTTCTCAATTAATCTTATTATGCTTTAACCATTGATTAGTTTTCTAAGTTTTGAGCAATGGCTAAGATTGGTCCTCATGTGCACAATGAAAAATGAGTTTTTATTTGAACCCACCCCTATATAGGGAGAGGTTCAAATGAGAAATGTTAACTGTTTGAGAAATAGAGAAATGATCCTAGCCCTTCATCCGGCTAACATTTGCGGCTTTGACTATGAAGTGCCGGATAATTCCTCGCGTGGTCGGCAGAAGATAGAGAGGTAGTTTCCTAAAATACGCGGGACGAGTTTACATGTGAATCAGTTAATTAGTTCATATGACAATCAGTTAATTAGTTCATATGTGAACCACAAAGGTTCATATGTGAATCTGTTAATTAGTTCAATTGATTCACATATGAATCTACGGTTAATTAGTTCATATGTGAATCAGTTAATTAGTTCAAATATAAATCACAAAAGTTCATATGTGAATCAATTAAAAAGAGTTAATATGTGAATTACACATCACATATGAACATATGGTTCAAATGTGAATCACACAGGTTCACATATGAACTCGTCCCGCGTATTTGTAAAAGTTACGAAATTGTCCTTCTATTTTTTAATAGCCGCAACTTTTGACCAGTCAAAGCCGCAATTCTTGACCGGTCAAAGTCGTAATTTTTGACCAGTTATATCCGATCTTAACCGTATGAATGGCTAGGATTACTTCTCTATTTCTCGCACACTTAACATTTCTCATTTGAACCTATGGCTATATACATATATGCTTACACGAGAAAAAAGTCAAAATAAGAGAACATGAGAACGCCTATATCACGTGTGATTTTATACTAAAATCACACAACGGTCAAACCCTTGAGTCCGTCAGGCCAAGAACCGCACCTCTCGAGTTTGACCGTTCTTTAATCATATGTGAATTTTAATATAAAATCACATTTGATATACGCGTTCTCGTGCTCTTTTTATTTTAACTTTGTTCTCGTTTGAACATCTCACAATTCTCTCTCTCTCTCTCTCTATATATATATATATATATAGAGAGAGAGAGAGAGAGAGAGAGAGAGAGGAGAGATAAGGAGTTTCAAATAGAAAACATGTAAATATTACAAACCTTATGTTTGGCAAGATTAAACGAGAAGACGTCAATTTACGAGAAATCGAGAAGTTTCAAGATCATATGTGATTACAAAAGTAAAATCATACAACATGTTCAAAGCAATTAAGCAATGCGTCTGACTTGGTCAATGTGACCAGAGGTTGCGGGAAAGGTCACTCGTTCAATGGTCGGTCGACACAACATGTTTGTATCACATGTGATAACGTGTTTTGTATCACTGTGGACATGTAGTTTACTTGTGATCTTGGTGCTTCTCACCTTCTCGTAAATTGGCCGATTTCTTGCATGATCCATTGATCCTGCCCCCACCTCTCTCTCTCTCTCTCTATATATATATATATATATATATATATATATATATCTCTTAATTGATGGAATTGTTATATAATATGGTAAAATCTACCCAATTTGATATTACATGATTATTGAAATTAATAACGTGAAGTGTTGGAAGTTATAAATTTGGATTTTATTAATACCCCGTAAAGACAATATCAGCCTTGATGTATGAAAAATTTACCATAAGAGTAGCGAAGGAAGAGAAGGCAATGACCCAGAATTTGCCAACATAGGCATCAGAGATGAAGGCACCAATGAGAGGGGCAAAGTTGGTAACTCCGGACCAAATGTTGATCAAGTTTGACGATGATACTTGACTCATGTGGAATACCGTCATTAGAAACACCGTGAAATTAGCCACCAACCCAACCGACGCCAATCTTTCAAATGATTCATTTCCTGCCAACCAAATATTATTTTCTTTCAAATTTAATACTCTACCGAAATAGTCTCACCTAATAACCTCTTGATCAACTTAAAATCATGATAGGACAAGTTATTACAAATTTGAAAGTTATTAGGCCAGTCTACTACTTTCAACTATGCCGTGTTATGGTTAGACCGATAGTAAATAGCAAATGGGTTATGATGAAGTGAAAAACGGTCGAATAAACATGGAAAATGTAAAAGAAACAAAAAAACAAAGATGTAAGATGGAAGTAAGAAATTTTGTACCTAGAACATAAGGCATGGCTTTCCAACCACCAGGCTTCCGTTGTGTGGATTTCGGTTGCGACGGAGAGTGGCGGTGATGAGCTTTTCCGACATCATTTTCCGGCAAAGATGATGGCGGCATTGATCTTGATATTGAGGAAGAAGAATTAATAGAGGGGGAAACAGTTGCAAAGGAGCTAGCAAAGAAGAGCTTAATTGCTTCTTTTAGTTTTCTAGAGGTATATATATATATATATATATATATGCTCCCAACTCCCTTTCTCCATTTACTTCACCGTCTATTTATATAAGCCACCTTATATAATTCTTTGATTTTTTGGACAAAGTAAATTAAATAGTTACATGTACTTTTATATTTATTTTAACCATATATTAAAATTAAAAAGTTTATTAATCATATTTGTGGTTGCATCAATTATGTCGTGGAAAAAAGGGTGTGCACTATCTTTGATAACACTTTTAGGGGTGTTTGGGATTGCTTTTTTTTAGTTATTTGATTATTGTTTTTCTCACCACAAATAAGCTATTTTGAGTGTTTGGATTGAAAAAAAGAAAAGTGCTTATTGTTTGGGCAAAATTTCACCGGTCTCGACCACGACTAAGACTCTAAGAAAATTTATTACACTTCTTTTGTAACAAAACCAAAATCATAAGCACTTCACCCTTTGAGCAAAGCCAAAGTCGAACGTACCCCTCGACCTCGACCGTCGTCTAAAAGCACACGACCTCGACCAATTGACGTACTATTCTTCTGTTATGTATTCCTCATTTAATGCAGGTCAAAAGACATTCATGGCCAACGGACGAAACCGACAGAGCAATTATGAGCATTAAACAACAAAGACCGTTGCGACCGTTACTAGAAAAATTCATGAAGTCGTTAAATGTATTCGAAGACTATAAATATGAAGAAAAAATCATCATTGAAAGGGACCGAACTTGGAAACACACACTGCGTACTCAAGAACATCTGAAGCAAAGAAATATTTCTCAAGCGATCGCTCTCGATGCACGACTTACACTCTCGATCAGCAGTCTTAGCGCACGACACACTAGTTTTACATTCGATACACTTGTTATTTTTACATTTCAAGTCATTTGTATTGTAATCATTGTATCCCCTACACCTGAAACAAAGGACATCGCCCATGTTTGGCGATCATAGTGCATCGACGACTTCCACAGTCATCCACGGGTTTTTTCCTTGTTGAGGTTTTTCCCGCGTCACCAAAATCTCTGTCTCTTTTACATTTTCTGTCTTAAACGCACTGTTTTGTCGAACGATTCATTTCTTTAGTTGTTAAGCTCCACAATCAACCTTAAGTTATCCTTCTGGACGATTTTTGGCATTAACACTTATGACTTTTCCCCACCACAAATAAGTTGTTTTTAATAAGTTAATCCATTTTAACTTATTTGAAAGTGCTAATAACTTATTTGATCAAATTACGTTTTTACCCCCAACTCTTTTTTATCATGACATAAGTTAATAAACATTTTTAAAAATAAGCCTAAGTTGTTTAAATAAGCAATCCCAAACACCCCCTTACTGTATTTATCTCACGCCCAGCATAAGGAAAATAAATCACGGTGTTTTAAACGTGAGATCTTATTGTAAAAACCCTAGACCCTTTTCAATGGGACAATTCTAGAAGGATGTCGTCATATCAATTATATTTATATTATGTTATATTCATTTTTAATCAAATCAACTAATATAAATAGTTAATTTGGGACATCAATAGAAAGGAATAAACTAATTTTATGAAATAGTTTTAACATCCCAAGTCCCAACCATAGTTGATGATCCTTTTTTGGTGATTTGATTAAAATCAAAGAAACGTGGTAGATACTATGATCACAAAAACACAAGTGATTTAAAAATCCTTAAATAAATAAATATATTGTCAAAAGATTATGTAAAGACGATGACGTTTTATTTGTTTAGCCTTCATGAGTCGATATTTTGGGTACATGTTTGGATGACCATAAGCTAGTGAAAAGTTACTTGGAGTAGCTTATGAGTAGTTTTTTGTAAATATTCCAATTATGCCCTCATTAATATTAATTATTATTTATTACCTAATTTTTTAATACGTCTTTTTTGGTCATTTAAATGCTTATAAGCTACTTTTTGTCAAACGTGATTTTTTCATCAGCTAGCTTATCAGCTACCAGCTAACTTATAAGTTATAAGCTAGTTATCAGCTAGTTTGCCAAGCATAGCCATAGTCGGGGACGTCTATGTGTCTTTTTGGTTAAACAAAACAATTTTACGTTACAACAAAAAGTTCTAACTTTTTTCTTTTTAAAGAGATTCGCATCCAAATCTACATATTTGCACGTTACTAATTGTTACAAATTTGATGAGCTTGGATGTCGACATGTGGTCCACATTAATTTTTTTAATTTTATGTAATTTAATCGGGTGTTTAAGGAATTAGTTTCATAAAGATATAATTTTATATATTGTCCAACTTTGTCTATTAATTTACTATAACATATTTTTTGTAAGATTGGTAATCTAAGGGTGCGTTTGGTTTGCAGGATTTCGATGGAATTGAAATGATTAATTTCATTGACCAAATTCCGTTCGGGCGTTTGGTTACCTATGGAATGGAATTGAATTCCACACATTCCACCATTCATGGATTTGGTCATTCCATGGCAAATGAGAAGGAATTCAATTTCATTCCACCCAATTTTCTAAAAAAGACAAAACTATCCTCATCTTTCCTACTCCGACCACCACCGTTCTAAACCATCGCCGACCACCACCGTTCTGAACCACCACCGACCACCACCGTTCTGAACAACCACCGACCACAACCGTTCTGAACTACCGACGACCACCACCGTTATGAACCACCGTCGACCACCACCGTTGTGAGCCACCGTCGAACGCCACCGATCTCAGCCACCGTCGACCACCACCGACCTGAACCACCGCTGACCACCACCGTTCTAACCCGTCGCCGACCACCACCGACCTGAATCGCCGCCGACCACCACCGACCTGAACCACCGTTCTAAGCCGCCGCCGACCACCACCGATCTGAATCGCCGCCAACCACCACCGACCTGAACCACCACTAACCACCACCGACCTGAACCACCGCCGACCACCACCGACCTGAACCGCCGACGACCACCACCGTTATGAACCACCGCCGACCACCACCGTTGTGAGCCCCCGTCGACCGCCGCCGATCTCAGCCACCGCCGACCACCACCATCCTGAACCGCCGCCGACCACCACCGACTTGAACCGTCGCGGACCACCACCGACCTGAACCGCCACCGACCACCACCGACCTGAACCACCGTCGACCACCACTGATCTGAACCACCGTCGGCCACCACCGTTCTGAACCACCGTCGGCTACCTCCGTTCTGATCCACCACCGCCGACCATCACCGTTGGTTCAAATTTTCAAAAAGGGTATTTTGGTCATTAACTAATATTTAATTTCAATTCCAAAACTACATTATGTGAACCAAACAGCCAAAGTCCAATTCCTTTAGCAGATTCCATTCCAATGTATGTCAACCAAACAGGTGGTCAAACCTGATAACATTTCATTCCAATTCCTTCAAATTCAAACTCCTTTGACAGATTCCATTCCATCAAAAAACATTTTGCGAACCAAACGCACCCTAAGGGTAGTTTCATTTGCAAACCACCTTAATTTTGCAAACTGTGCAAACTATCGATTTCATTTGATAAGTTAATGAAATTGTTTCATGAAATCGTTTAATTTGATTAAACTATTTCATATGTTTCTTTTCTTGATGAAATTGTTTCATATACTTGTGTTTTTTTATGTTAAAATGAAAAAACTAAGAAAATACATGAAACCGTTTCATCATAATGGGAAAAATACATACAACTACATAAAAAACACAAATATATGAAACAATTTCATCACGAAAAAATTATATGAAACACTATCATCAAATAAACAGCTTCATGAACCAATTTCATTAACATAACCAATGAAATTGATGGTTTGCACGGTTTACAAAATTAAAGTGGTTTCCATCTGATCTCTCTCACGGTAATCTAAACTCAAAATGCTCATTTTTATTATAAATGCTAAAATCCGTATTTTGCATCTTAATTGTAACACCCCGACTTTTGGAAGGTATCGACATTTTAAGATAAATAAGAAAAATATGATTTTGGATTAAATCCAAGATTTTATAGTCTTGTTGGATGGAGAATTCAAATACGAGTCCAATGGGCCTTTCCGGAGCGAAAACGGAGCAAAAACGAAGAAGTTATGGCCAAAACAACTTTCGGTACAAACTCGGCTAAAGTGACCAGTGAAAGTGACACTTGTGTCACTCTCGCATGTCACTCTCGCCGGTTTTGTACCGAGAGCCATGGGACCCCGACGAGAGTGCCCAGCGAAAGTGACACTTGTGTCACTCTCGCACGTCACTTTAGTCGTCGGGCACCTGGAGCATAAAAACACGATTTCACCCTTTCAACCCCATTTTTCATTTTCCACGTCTCCCCGTTCATCCCTTTCTCTCCCAAACCGAAAACCCTAAGTCCCAAAGTCGATTTTGAGCCATTTATCCACAAGATTCGAGATTTTCAAATGATTTCTTCATCTACCATGTTTTGGGAAAACAAATCTTGAAACCCTTTCACTTCATCTTCTTCACCCAAAGCTTTATAGGGTTTCATCCAACCTGTTAGTCCCTAATGGCTAGCACAAGTATTGTAGAAGGGGGGGGGGTTGAATACAATACTTAAAAATTACTTAATTAATTCTTTTATTGAAAAACTTCAACTAATAATTACACACATAAACTATAGATTGTTGCGGAAAGAACAAATGAACTATTCTAACAATCTTTCACAAAGCAAACAGAAATAACAAAACAACTTTAACACTAAGATTCAAAGCTATAAAGTCTGGAGGAGATGAAGTAAACTTGCACTGAGAGAATTCTTCAGAAAGCGTAACTTTGCATGGGAGCTTTTTCCTCCTTTTATAGTGCATGAAGCATTAAATGCTTAGGACACTTGTCATCAGGAGATTCGATTGTAGGTGTTGACTTCTGAAAAGTTGATGTGTCCTTTTCATATTTTTCCTTAGTACCAGGAAGAATACCCATGCTGATTGAGACTTTTTCTGATAATGGATAAAACGACAAATAGTCACATTTACCTGGCAATAGATATTGTCCCATAATAAATGATCTTCTCATTTTGTCTTCCAAGAAACATTCCACCGATTTGGACTTTGATGTTGGTGAGAATCCTTGAAAATAACTGTGCATGAGAAGTACCTTGTTCCCACCGATTTCGAGGCTCATATCGGTGGGACCTGTTGACCGATCATGGGAGAGGATCGGTGGGTATGTCCACCGATTTTCACAAGGAGGATCGGTAGACTATGACTCTATACTTTGTTGAGAAAAGTGACTTTCACTTCCACAATGAGAGCATCTTCAAACTTGATTTCGGTTGATCTTCGATTTCACCGAACTTTTGTTGTCTTGTCTAAGTCATCATAAAGAACCAAAGTGAAATATTCTAAGTAAGATTTTAGGAGAGAAATCGGTGAGTCAATTTCAAATCTTAGGTGACCCAACACACCCTTTTGTCCATTTTGAAGAGTTGGAGCTTGTGGTGTTTTGTTGGTGATCTAGAGGTGCTTTGGTTGGTGGATTCAAGTTGTGGTTAAGGTTTTTGGAAGATTTGGCTTGAGGATTCAAGTTTCTTCAAAAAAGCTCAAGTTTGGAAAAAAATCTAGATTTAGCCTAAATCTAGCAAGGTGAGTTCAAGTTGATTTGTGAAAACGTTGTACATGCCAAAATGTTTATTTTTAAAGTGTTTATGTGTTTTACCTAAAATTATCAATTGTTGAGTTATTTAGTGGGTTTTGATTATTTGAAGTGTTGAGCTTTATAAATCTTGTAAACACACCCACATTTGGGGTTTTTGGTTAATTGATGTAACACCTGGAAAATCCTTGTAAGTAATAATAGTCCTAATATTTCTTTATATCTTGACTTTTTAGATTAATATTGGTTTCCTAAGTAATTTCTGTGATTGTTACTTGTTATTTGATAACTCCCGATAGAAATCAGTAAGTTTATTCCTTAAGGAAATTAATGAAAAATAGACCATAAAGTGAAATATTAGATTTTATGGATTAGTTGGATGGGTAATTTGAATACGAGTCCAACGGTACTTTCCGGGGTAAAAACGGAGTTCTAACGAAGAAGTTACGGCTAAATCAGTGGAAGTTGAGAAGCTTAGCAAACAGAAGCTGGCGCCGATGGTTTGGCGCCGATGCATCGGCGCGGGTGATCGGCGCCGAGCACCTGACGTGCTAAAAGGGGGGTTAAACCCACCTCTTTATCCTGTGTCAGTATTTTTTCATTTTAGAACTCTCAAGTACAGAACTTTGCTCCTGCTCTTCTAAGACGATTTTACATCTACTTAAGGTAAATTCATCTCTCAATCCTAATCCAATTCATGTAATTAGTAGATGAATCTTAACAATTAAACTTGATTTAGGGCATTACATCTTCATCTTTCTTGTTGGAGTGATTAAGCTCAAGTATTCAAGTTAGGGTTATATCAATTGAAGATTTAAGGTGAGTAACTTGTATCTAATTGATTGTATTATACTTATCTACCATTCTTTATCTTGATTTTGGTATTGTTAATGAGAAATCTTGATTTATAAGCTCTTAATGGTTAAGAGGGAACAAGAAGAGTTCAAGTAAGTTATGGTGGATTAATTGTGTTTTATTACTTAGAATGCCATGGTAAATGTTAGTGTTAAAGGTTTGGGTTTGATTTTACATCTTTGGTATGTGATTATGATAATGGCTTAATATATGTCTTAATGAAGTAATGATGGCTTAATGGTCAATATGGACTTATTATTGAATTGTAAACATGGATGTTTATTATTGATATTATATAGAATGTGAATTGATACATATGGATGTATATGAACTACCTGGAAGTAGTATTGATATGTTAAATGGTTGGACCATTGTTAAGTGCTAGATATGCTTGGAATATTATTTGGATTAACATATTTGGTATTCACATAATTGGAGGAGCACCTAGTAGGCATTGGAGGATATATTCTTACACACCATGGGGTAAGTGTAATTGTTTCATACCTCGGATACCGTGGGGTTTTCCGTTGTGTTATGCCTTGTGACAATACCGTGGGGTACCGATCAAGGTATATCTTCGGTTATGATGTAACTGGGTAGCGATATGGACCTTCTCCATGGAATCCAATTTGTGAATGTATCGAATTGTTATTCCTGCATGCTACGATTATGCTCTATGTGCTATGTGTAAACCTCACTTAGGCTTTAAAAGCCTAACACTTGTTATGTGTTTTATGTGTTACAAATATTAGTGGTTCCGGACACAAGAAGGTCTAGAACGGGGTTGTGAGCATGGGATCATCGTTGGAGAGTTAAAGATTGGAAGATTGATGATAGAACTTTCCGACATCCTTTTGATATTTGATTGCTATAGTAGTGATCAAACAAGCTAGTGGTCCATTAGTAGTTATAATTAACTAAATCTTTGTAATAGCGGTTATGTAATGATAATTATGTATACTTTTACTTTAGTAATGAGTACCACTCTTCCGTTTTATGGAAGTTTTTGTTAACCCCTGTTTTGGGGTGTTACAAGTTGGTATCAGAGCTCTAGTTTAAGTGAACTAGGTATGACTATAGTATGCCTAGACTTAAGCTGAGAACAATAAGATTGAAATATTGTTGAATGGGTAGATAACATAGGATGGGAGAGTGTTAGGAATTGTGAAAATACATTTGTTGAAAATTATAATGATGGTAATAAGAATACTTGTATATTACATATTCATAATTTCATCTAGCTAATGCTATTATGAATATGTTGTTATGTAAGTGTACTTGATCTCTATTATTATGGTAATTGATAAGTGTATTAGTGCACAAAATTAGTCTAATTCTTACCTTATTCTCGCGTGCTTGACAGACTGAAATGGTAAATACTCGAAGTCATGTGCAGCAACCGCGTGATGGTCAGTCAGCATCTGAATCTACTGCTGACCAACCTGAAAATCAAGAAACAGCTAGACATTCTCCGAGACCGCGTAATTTAGGCGGAGGAGCAGAAAATGTATCGAGACTCAACATTGGTACATCGAACCCAGTAGCGGAAGAAGACGCTCTTGAAACTCGGTTGAGGAATAGTATGCTCCGAGCTATGGAATCTGCTATGACTCAACAACAGGAATGAATTATGAAGATGTTGGATGACAGAGATAACATCATTCGACAACGCGAGACGATGGCAGAAAATGCTTTGAATGGGCAAGGTAATTTGGAAAATACTTTGAATACGGAAACGGATACGACTATTCGGGAAGGAAGAAAGGAACGGAGATGCACATACAAGATGTTTTTGGGATGTAGACCTCCAGAGTTTGCAGGAACTACTGATCCCACTAAATGTATGAACTGGATTCGAGAAGTTGAAATGTCTTTTGAAGCAAGCGAATGTGAAGACTTTCAAAAGGTTAAATTTGCATCTCATCTCCTTAAGGGTGAAGCTCTTACGTGGTGGAATCTTATACGTTCATCAATCGCACCGGCACTATTGGCCAAATTCACATGGGCAGCTTTCAAAAAGAAAATTCTTGAAAAGTATTGCAGTGAGCGGGCACTAGACAAGATTGAAGATGAGTTCCGTGGGATGAAGAAAGGAGATATGTCAGTTATGGAATACTCAAGATTGTTTCTGGAGAAGTTAAATCTGGTAGAACACTTAGCCCCTGACGAGAAAACAAAGATAAAGACGTATCAAAGGGGATTACCGGCTAGTATGAAGACTGCTTTGAGAAATGCTAAGGTTTCAACCATACAAGAAGCAATTGAAGAAACCTTGCGGATAGAAGATGATTTGGTTCAAGGAAGGTTGGAAAGTGGACCAACAAGTGAGAAAAGGAAATGGGAAGGGTCATCTGGAAATTTTCGTCAACAAAGACCATTCACGGGGAATAAAGGTGGAAATAGTCGTAACGAGGCTAGATGGTGTAATCGATGCAGGAAATCTCATGTGGGTCCGTGTAACACTCGTCAGTACCAGGGTCCTCTAACTTGTAGTAAATGTGGAAAAGTTGGGCACTTAATGCGGGATTGTTCAATAAAAGGGGTAATTTGTTTTGAATGCCGTGAGCCGGGTCATGTGAAGTGAGATTGCCCAAGGTTGAAGACAGACGGATCGGGGAAACCCAAGTCAGAACCACCAAAGGCAACGGGAAGGGCATTTCAAATGTCGACTGATGAGGCTAGAAGTTCAAAGGATGTGGTGTCGGGTACATTTCTTCTAAACTCTGTACATGCGCGCGTTTTATTTGATTCTGGTGCAAGTTATTCATTCGTGTCATTATCTTTTATTCAAAAGTTGAATTTGCCTGTTAGTCAGTTAGAAGAAGCTTTGTTAGTAGAAATAGCAAATGGTGAAAATATAGTGGTAAGAGATGTTTTGCGAAGATGTCCGCTAGAGATAGAAGGGAAGAATTTTCCAATAGATTTAATGCCAATTTTGATTGGGGATTTTGATGTAGTGGTTGGGATGAATTGGTTAGCAGAAATTCAAGCTGAAATTGTGTGTGCTAAGAAGCTAATTCGTATACCATCTTCTGACGGAAACTCTATTGTTATATATGGGGATCGGAGGAAGGGAGAAATGGCGTTTATGTCTATGCTAAAGGCGCGAAAATGTGTATTAAAAGGTTGTAAGTCATTCTTGGCATATGTGATTGATGCTAAGATGGAAAAGAAGAAAGTGGAAGATGTGAAAGTCGTGTGTGAGTTTCTTGACGTATTTCCCGAAGAATTGCCAGGTTTACCAC
This sequence comes from Saussurea involucrata, assembly GCA_033807775.1. Classification (NCBI taxonomy): domain Eukaryota; kingdom Viridiplantae; phylum Streptophyta; class Magnoliopsida; order Asterales; family Asteraceae; genus Saussurea; species Saussurea involucrata. The sequence goes on from CM066321.1 coordinate 179,115,715, forward strand.
CAGATCGTCAAGTAGAGTTCAGGATAGACTTGATGCCGGGAGCGTCTCCGATTGCTAAAACACCTTATCGCTTGGCTCCGTTGGAAGTAAAAGAGATGATGGCACAGTTACAAGAACTTTTGGATAAGGGATTTGTGCGACCGAGTTCGTCACCGTGGGGAGCACCAGTTTTATTCGTAAAGAAGAAGGATGGCTCAATGCGTATGTGCATAGATTATAGAGAACTGAACAAGGTAACCGTGAAGAACAAATATCCACTTCCCAGAATCGATGACTTATTTGATCAGTTGCAAGGAGCGAAAAGTTTTTCAAAGATCGATTTACGTTCGGGTTATCATCAAGTAAGGGTGCAAGAAGGCGATATTCCAAAGATGGCGTTTCGAACCCGTTATGGTCATTACGAATTCCTAGTAATGCCATTCGGTTTGACGAGTGCACCGGCGGTATTCATGGATATGATGAATCGGGTGTGCCGACCTTTTCTCGATAAATCAGTAATTGTTTTTATCGATGATATATTGGTGTACTCTAAGAATGAAGCGGATCACGAATCTCATCTCCGTGAAGTGTTAGAGACATTAAGAAAAGAGAAACTTTACGCGAAATTTTCGAAGTGTGATTTTTGGTTGCAAGAGATACAGTTCTTGGGTCATGTAGTTACTCAAGATGGGGTGAAGGTGGATTCTTCAAAGGTTGAGGCAATTATGAAATGGGAACCGCCTAAGAGTCCGAGTGAAATACGAAGCTTCTTAGGATTGGCGGGATACTACCGAAGGTTTATTCAAGACTTCTCAAGGATCGCATCTCCTTTGACAGCTTTGACTCGGAAGAATGTGAATTTTGTTTGGACCAAAACTCAAGAAGAGGCTTTCCGTACCCTTCAAAAGAAATTGTGTGAAGCACCTGTTTTATCTTTGCCTGAAGGATCAGAAGATTTTGTGGTTTACAGTGATGCATCTAAGATGGGTTTGGGTTGTGTTTTAATGCAACGAGGGAAAGTAATAGCCTATGCTTCGAGACAACTCAAGGTGCACGAAAAGAACTACCCCACTCATGACTTAGAATTGGCCGCAGTAGTTTTTGCATTAAAGTTGTGGCGACACTATCTCTATGGTACCAAATGCACATTGTATAATGATCATAAAAGCTTGAAGTACATCTTCGACCAAAAGGAGTTGAACATGAGGCAACGAAGATGGTTGGAATTACTCAAGGATTATGATTGTGAACTGCTTTAGCATCCCGGTAAAGCCAATGTCGTTGCTGATGCTTTAAGCCGGAAAGAGTGTGGTAGGGGTCTACGAGCAGATTTTGCTAAAATTGACATTGTATCAAGTCTGATTGATCGCATAAGACTCGCGCAAGTGGAAGCATTGAAAGAAGAAAATCTTAAAGCTGAAGTGATGGTGAAGCAGAAACAGTTGTTAACTGAAGATAGCCGTGGGGTTAAACTGTTTAATGGGCGAGTATGGATACCAAAGATCGGGGAGAATAGAAGGTTTCTTATGGATGAAGCTCATAAATCCAAGTACTCTATTCATCCCGGGAGCACCAAAATGTATAGAGATCTAAAGTCGCAATATTGGTGGCCGGTTATGAAATTGGATGTGGCGCAGTATGTAAGTGAGTGCATAACTTGTTCTCAAGTAAAAGCTCAACATCAATTACCTTATGGTAAATTGCAGCCTTTGGAAATACCCGAGTGGAAATGGGAAAAGATCACAATGGACTTCGTAACAAAATTACCTAAAACTTTGAAAGGTAATAATACCATATGGGTAATTGTGGATCGATTGACGAAAAGTGCACATTTCTTGGCAATGCGAGAAACCTCATCAATGGATACGTTGGCAAAACTTTACATTAATGAAGTGGTTTCACGACATGGTGTGCCTGTATCCATAGTTTCCGATAGGGACAGTCGGTTCACGTCACGATTTTGGCAAGCACTACAAGAAGAACTTGGTACTAGATTGAATCTGAGCACGGCTTATCACCCGCAGACGGATGGTCAAAGTGAAAGGACCATTCAAACTCTAGAAGATATGTTGAGGGCATGTGTAATCGAATTTGGTGGAAATTGGGACGTGCACCTACCATTAATAGAGTTTGCTTACAATAATAGTTACCATTCTAGCTTGAAGGCAACACCATTTGAAGCGCTCTATGGGAGAAAGTGTAGGACTCCGGCTTGTTGGTTGGAAGCGGGAGAGAAACAGTTTGTTGGACCGGAAATTGTTCAAGAAACGGCGGATAAAGTCAAGATTATTAGAGAACGATTAAAAGCGGCCCAAGATCGACAAGTGAGTTACGCAAACAAGAAGAGGAAACCAATTGAATTCCAAGTGGGGGAGCGAGTAATGTTAAAGGTATCTCCGTGGAAAGGGCTAATCCGATTTGGAAAAAGGGGAAAGTTGAGTCCTCGTTTCCTTGGCCCGTTTACTATTTTGGAATGTGTGGGTTTGCAAGCTTACAAGTTAGACTTACCTTCAGAGATGAACGGAATCCATACGACTTTTCAAGTTTGTTATTTGCGTAAGTGTTTTGGTCATGAAGAAAATGTGATACCATTATCAGAAATTAGAGTGGAGAACAAGCATTGCATAGAAGAACCCTTTGGAGCGTGCGGCTAAAGGAACTCGACGCAAAGAAATCAATATGGTCAAGGTACAATGGAAACATCATCGTGGAGCTAATATCACATGGGAGCCGGAGGAGATTATGAAGCGACGATATCCACATTTGTTTTCCAACATCTAAGATTTCAAGGACGAAATCTATTTCAAGTGGGGGAGAATTGTAACACCCGGAAAATCCTTGTAAGTAATAATAGTCCTAATATTTCTTTATATCTTGACTTTTTAGATTAATATTGGTTTCCTAAGTAATTTCCGTGATTGTTACTTGTTATTTGATAACTCCCGATAGAAATCAGTAAGTTTATTCCTTAAGGAAATTAATGAAAAATAGACCATAAAGTGAAATATTATATTTTATGGATTAGTTGGATGGGTAATTTGAATACGAGTCCAACGGTACTTTCCGGGGTAAAAACGGAGTTCTAACGAAGAAGTTACGGATAAATCAGTGGAAGTTGAGAAGCTTAGCAAACAGAAGCTGGCGCCGATGGTTTGGCGCCGATGCATCGGCGCGGGTGATCGGCGTCGAGCACCTGACGTGCTAAAATGGGGTTAAACCCACCTCTTTATCCTGAGTCAGTATTCTTTCATTTTCGAACTCTCAAGTATAGAACTTTGCTCCGGCTCTTCTAAGACGATTTTACATCTACTTAAGGTAAATTCATCTCTCAATCCTAATCCAATTCAAGTAATTAGTAGATGAATCTTAACAATTAAACTTGATTTAGGGCATTACATCTTCATCTTTCTTGTTGGAGTGATTAAGCTCAAGTATTCAAGTTAGGGTTATATCAATTGAAGTTTTAAGGTGAGTAACTTGTATCTAATTGATTGTATTATACTTATCTACCATTCTTTATCTTGATTTTGGTATTGTTAATGAGAAATCTTGATTTATAAGCTCTTAATGGTTAAGAGGGAACAAGAAGAGTTCAAGTAAGTTATGGTGGATTAATTGTGTTTTATTACTTAGAATGCCATGGTAAATGTTAGTGTTAAAGGTTTGGGTTTGATTTTACATCTTTGGTATGTGATTATGATAATGGCTTAATATATGTCTTAATGAAGTAATGATGGCTTAATGGTCAATATGGACTTATTATTGAATTGTAAACATGGATGTTTATTATTGATATTATATAGAATGTGAATTGATACATATGGATGTATATGAACTACCTGGAAGTAGTATTGATATGTTAAATGGTTGGACCATTGTTAAGTGCTAGATATGCTTGGAATATTATTTGGATTAACATATTTGGTATTCACATAATTGGAGGAGCACCTAGTAGGCATTGGAGGATATATTCTTACACACCGTGGGGTAAGTGTAATTGTTTCATACCTCGGATACCGTGGGGTTTTCCGTTGTGTTATGCCTTGTGACAATACCGTGGGGTACCGATCAAGGTATATCTTCGGTTATGATGTAACTGGGTAGCGATATGGACCTTCTCCATGGAATCCAATTTGTGAATGTATCGAATTGTTATTCCTGCATGCTACGATTATGCTCTATGTGCTATGTGTAAACCTCACTTAGGCTTTAAAAGCCTAACACTTGTTATGTGTTTTATGTGTTACATATATTAGTGGTTCCGGATACAAGAAGGTCTAGAACGGGGTTGTGAGCATGGGATCATCGTTGGAGAGTTAAAGATTGGAAGATTGATGATAGAACTTTCCGACATCCTTTTGATATTTGATTGCTATAGTAGTGATCAAACAAGTTAGTGGTCCATTAGTAGTTATAATTAACTAAATCTTTGTAATAGCGGTTATGTAATGATAATTATGTATACTTTTACTTTAGTAATGAGTATCACTCTTCCGTTTTATGGAAGTTTTTGTTAACCCCTGTTTTGGGGTGTTACAATTGATAAATAAATCACGAATGAAATTATTGCATAAGTAGAGATTGTTTGGTCAAAATACACTTTTAATGTTTGTTGAGATTATGCAAAGTTTATGATATGGTACATTTTGAAAATGTGAACGTGTGAGTTGTAGATTTTGATCAATATCGACCTTACGAACATTTTGAGAATTGTAAACCTTTCGATTTTGGGTCGAAGGCCAATTGTGATTTAAGAGACGAAGATTTTGGGTAAATATGTATTTTGGGTTTATGTAACCGTGTTGGCTCACGTTTTTAGTCAAACGTTTATTTTGCCTTTAAGGACTTGGTTTATACTCAAATAGGTCTTTGAGGGTGTAACACCTCGAAAATTCCATTATTTTTGTACTTTAGTTTTGAATAAATGTTTAAAATAATGGGAAAGTAATTATTTTAAACAAAATGTCGAGAAGGGGTAGAAATGGTAATTAACCTAAAGTTTAAGTAATTTGTGAAACTTAAACTTGAGGGTTGATTGGGTCATTTGTGGATAGTTGATTTTGAGTATAAGTCTGAGTCGGTTAAAAATTAAGAAAATATCTCAATTAAGTTCCCGAAGTCGGTTTTATCAACAAAGAGAGAGAGATATCCAGAATTTTGATTTTGCTACGGTAAGGAATTGAATCATGATTTTCAATTCAATCTTTTAGAAATCAATGAGAAGATTAAGCTGATTTTGATTTGGTATTGGATAGTTGAAGGATTGAAGGTGAATCACTTTGAACTGCAGTCTGTGTTCGAGTTTGATAAGTGCTCAATTTTGAGTATTTACGCACTTTCTTTTTAGTCTTTTTATAGAATTTTGCGCTTTAAAATCCCAACTTGAGTCATCTTTTCACTTCTTTTCTCTTTTATTAGGTTGGAGCTAAGGTTTGTGGTTTACTTGTGCTATTTAAGATGAATGGCTAATTCTAGGTTCAATTTGCAAATGCTTTTTTATCACAGGCAATGCTGCAGCATTTCTGGAGCATGGAGTTGACGTTTTTAAGAGGGGGAATTGAAAGATGATTAATGTGGAGTGGAAATGGCTTTTCTTTTGTCCAATGGTCTTTCCATTTGTATCAGCTGATTTGAACACTCTAGTTGTAATTTAAGTCTTTTGTGTACTTTCTAGTTGCTTAGGTATAACTTAGTTATTGTAACCTAATGAATTTAGTCACTTGTTACACTTTTGGTCCCTCTATTTGTACTATAAATAGAGGGCTTAGGGTCATTTAATTTACTACACCACTTGGGCTTGGGCTGATTCTTAATCAGTACCAATTCTCCCTTTTAACTCCAATCATCTTCAGAATATTCTTGTCTTTATTGTTCTTCATTCCAAGCTTTAAATCCTTTTCTACCCAGATGAATACTTGCAGCATCTCCGCAGCACTGAACTGGGCGTTTTTAAATTGCTTTCTTTAAATCCGTTTTTCATCCTTAATCTTGTCATTTACTTTACGTCTTTAATTTCCAGCACTTCATTTCAGTACTTTACATTATTGCACTTACTTTCCGCTTTACATTCTTGTCATTTACTTACCTGCAATTTATTTTGTTGTTATTTTAGTTGTAGCCATTTACATTTCAAAGTCATTTACATTCTAGCATCATGTTTACTTTCCAAGTACTTTGCATTTACTTTGTTTCATTTAGTGTAATGAATAGCTAAGCATTTTAGCTTGGGTGTGAGACAAATGGTGTTATGTTAACCAAAAGAAAGTAGGCATTTTTGTGGCAAAAACGATGTTTTATTATTCCAACCCAAGTTCTATCAAGATAATACAATTCCTTTACAAATTGATCACTTTGATAGTGTTAAAGTGTCATGGACCTAGAGATAGGCCATTGAATAGCACGTCAATTTGGATGACATAAGGGGTAATATCGAGAGAGTTACTTGCAACGAGAGTTGTTACTTTTGTTTTCTAAAATGATTCATTCTTGATAAGTTGTCACTTTTTCAATGGGTTAAAATGGAGTAGACTTAGAGATAAGCTATTTAGGATTACACAAACTTGGGAGGTACGGGGGTTATATCGAGAGAGTAACTTTTAACAAAGAGGATTTGTTTCGCCGTGTATTTTGAGAACTCCATTCCATCGTTCCTTTACCTTAGGTTCTGCTAAGAGATGAGATTGCTTACTGCTACTGGAACCATGGGATGGTGAGAATCCGAGAGGAACGTGTCTCAAAATAGATAATAAAACTAGTTATTGTCACTTCTATGCTGCAGCATTCCTGTAGCATTCATTGCTGCAACAGTTCTGTAGCATTAGTCTGCTGGAATTTGGTTTAACATATCATCACAAGTCTTACACCCTTGCTTTTCTTTCATTACCGTTAATTAGAATCTGTGATAATTCTCAACTCAACCAATCAAAGATATTTTCTTACAAATCATCTTCTGAAATCATTTCTTTCATCATACTTTAATAGCAAATTTAACTCCAATCTCTGTGGGACGATAATCGGTATTTTACCACTTTATTACTTGAGAGACGACATAGTTCTATATAAGTATACTTGCTTATTGGTTCTATTAGCACACGTCTGTAGGTGTATTCCACGCACTCATCAAGTTTTTGGCGCCGTTGCCGGGGATTGGTAAGCTAAAAGTCTATTAAAGTATTTTAAAATATTTGGTTTTTCTAGCACCGTTGGGAATTTTAAAGATTTTTTTTGAAAGTGGTGTATGCCAAGAATACAACGTGGGGAACTTTTCGAGTTAGATCCTGATATTGAGAGAACTTTTTGCCAAAGAAGAAGAATTCAAAGAACATCAAACTCTCTCAATATGGAGGACGGTCTCCCACCCGGTTTTGAAAATAGACCACCAAGACCACCACTTTTAGAAAATCCCGTTCGGCCGCCTTTGGAAAATCCTGTGAGACCACCTTTAGAAAATCCAATTCGGCCTCCGCCAGCTTTTAATCCACCACTTTTTGGTAATCCACCATTTCATCCATTTCAACAAAATCCACCTTTTCAACAAAATCCACCACTTCATAATCATAATAATGAGGATGAAGATGATAATGGATCTATTGGTAATGTTGAACCACTTAACATCATTGACCTTGCAAATTCGAAAGATGGAAGAATTATGGACTATGCAATCCCTAACTTTGAGCAATTGAATTCGGGGATTGTTAGGCCACAATTAGAAACATTACATTTTGAACCAAAACCCATCATGTTTCATATGTTGCAAGCCAATGGTCAATTTGCCGGATTACCATCGGAGGATCCCCATTCCCATTTAAAATCTTTTATGGAGATCACCGATGTTTTTCTAATCCTTGGAGTTTCACCGGAAGCCTTAAGGCTTACGTTGTTTCTATTTTCTCTAAGGGATAAGGCAAGAATATGGTTCAATTCATTGGCACCAGGTTCAGTTCCATCTTGGAGTGATATGGCTGAGAAATTTTTGCGAAAGTATTTTCCACCTACCCGGAATGCTAAGTCCAAAAATGAAATTTGCATGTTTAAACAAATGGACGATGAAGCAATTCCCGATGCTTGGGAAAGGTTTAAAGAATTATTAAGGAAATGCCCTCACCGTGGCATTCCCTACTTTATTCAACTCGAGACATTTTACAATGGCTTGATTCCAATGCAAAACAAATGCTCGATGCGACTTCAGGAGGGGCCTTTACCTTTAACACCTACAATACTGACACGGGGTTTTCACACCCCGAGAATCTAACCGCAAGTGTACGGGTCGAAGTCAAGTAATAGTACTTGGAAAGTACGAGTATCGAATCACGGGGAACTAGGAACTAAGTATCACAATTTCTATAGGCTCTATTAACTGGACTGCGAATTTAGAGATGGTTGGTTTAAAACTACTAAATGCAGAAAATAAAATCACATCAAACACAAGACAAACAAAACAGCTTTGAAGACTTTGATAGAGAGAAAAGTTGAGGGTTGGAAATCCAATGGTTCTCACATACAAACGTCTGACTCAATTCAAATACCAGTTATTCCTATCAATGAATGTCCAATCTTTATCTAATCGTTGTTCTCTCTCAAGTAACACCGACTTTATTTGCAAAGCACGGTCCCTTTTTCAAGCGACCGTGATTTCTATTTCGAAAACCTAAGTTTTATCTTTCGATCTCAACAAATAGGGTTCAAAATGCATTAAGCTTAAGATTCAAACAGGACTAAGATTTATTCGGTATATCTCTATCCTTTCTTACCCTAGATATGCAATTCCTAATTCTATTTCTCAATTACTTCTCTCGAACATTAATTGAGAACAATAAAACAATTGTAAGGTAGCTATTCTCACAAAAGCATTAAACACAAAATCGCATTCATTCATTAAAGAGGAAAAACTGATAAATGGTTCAAGTCATCTGTTTACAAGTTTAAACCACATTCATTCCAACCCCCAACATGAACCGGTTAGTTCATGTCGGTGGTAGATTCAAACACAAAAGAAAAAGATGGAAACAAGTATGTAGACATAATAATCGTGATAACGGTGAATGGAATGGTTACTCCCTTCTATCGTGCTCGATGCTACTTCGCGTGATGAACGTGTATCTGATCCTCTCTCTATCGCGGCTCCAACGGGTGTCACTTGGCTCTGAAGATCGCCCCCGGAACTGCTCTGGCCGTCGTATGAAAACTGGATGTGAACGAATGACCTAAAACCCGACTAAAATAGCTGAAAATCGTAGAACAGAGGGTTACGCGACTTGCTGCGCAACTTGCAAGTCGCGTGGCAAGTCGCGCGTGTTCCAGATACTGCGTGGGTCGATTTCTGGTTCGCGGGTCGGGTCCTGGTTCGGTCGCGGGTCTTGGGCTTGATTTTTGGGCTCCCGTTAGGCTTCGTTTTGACTCGTTTTGGGCTCTTTTTAGCTTCTTTTTCGAGAGATGCCGCCTTTTAGCTAACCTGTATAATTCACTAGATAAACCGTAAAATACACGCCTTTTTACTTGAATACAAGCCAATCTCGTTGGTTTGAGAACTGGAAATAACGCCAAAAAGTGGCGTTATCAACAACCCCAAACCGAGCGTTGCTTGTCCCCAAGCAAATTAGCGATAAAATAGAATAAAAGCACACAGTGAATTTAGTAATGACTGCACAATTCCCAATCGGTACCAAGTGATGCATTGGTGATTTCCTATACCCGTGAATGTCTATCTCACTCTCACCTCATTCGTATTTCGTTTGATCTATGACCTTCCATTGGGAGTCGAACTCGTGACTGTTCCGATTACGTTAAGGTTAGACTAAGTCCAAACATACTAGGGAAAAACATTTCGCCTTGACCCTACCTCACGGGATACTCTCTTTGCACTCGAACCTAGGTTATCGCTCGTGTTGTCATGTTTACGGAGGTTATGTACAAGAATACTCAAATTCTTACATGACAACTCTAAAGAAAGACGCACAAATGTCCAAAGGTTTGATCTCAGAAAGGATTCAAATAGCAAGACCGGGAATATCAGTAAAGGTAGTCGTAGACCGTAATCACATTTTCCAAAGATCATCCAGGTCTTTACAAGGGTTGTAATGGGGCTAGGGCTATGGTTGAGAAACGAAGGGTAAGAAAGGATCAAAAATCCTCGGTGTGTCAATCATTTGCAATTCCTGAACTCTCGTTGCTTCACATTCGCTTACTCGGCCCTTTTCGTCACTATTGGAGTCACTTTGACTCTCTTATTTTGCAGCTCTAACTATTATCTAAAAAAACATAATGTATATATATATATATATATATATATTTTTTTTTGGGACTTCATTGGTCCTCTTTTCTACTTCTCGGGTTACATTTACCCAATTTATTCTCATGACTGGCATGTTCTATTCTTTCCTGCTCTATCTTTCGTAGTTCATTACTGCTTCTGATTGACACACTTTCGGATAAGGGTTGGCTAAGGCTTTTGGCTAAAGGTTTAATGGTGGGTTTAGAAAGAATTAAGGTGCGTGTTTGGCTGCAAAGGGGGTTATGGATACACACAAACGGGTGAAAGGGAACGATAGCTAGAAATGGTTTAAAAATAAAACACATAATGCCTGGAATCATATCTTAAGGTCCACACGATATGGTCTATTATACCCTTACCTAATATCCCGATGTTCGTCTTTGCTACTCAATGCAATAATGTAGCGAGATCATTCTACATTCACGACAAGGAATTCGAAAAAGTGTATCAGAATTAGGTGTATGAATCCCTCGCAACGAAAAACGTCTTTTAGGTTCAAAATCTCACTATCGGGTGGTCTCCACTAATGTCCCTAGTCATGTCCTTTCCCGGTCCTTCCCTAACGGTCACGTTACTATCACAAGATTCTTCCCACAATGGTTGGTCTCAATCATTCAAAACAAAATTTTTTGGCTAATGTGATCTAAATACTCAGAAATGTAGGAAATCTACGTGCATGAGCTTGGGCCCGATTGGGCAACCCCAAACCTTACCCACACATTGTCCCCAATGTGCAAGCAAAGTCGTAGGTGATGCGACTCAATCATTGTGCAGTTATTACAGTTATCCAAAGGACGGGCAAGGCATTACATAGCAAGCAAAAAAGAACTCCCAACTTTCTAAAATGGGCACCCCAAACCTAGGCCGTGGCCTAGGTTTGCCAATAAAAGCCAACCCCAAACCTCGGTGAAACCGAGGTTTGCACAGGGTTTAAAGAATTGAGTGCGTAGATGTGAAAAAGATAAGGCACCCCAAACCTCAGTGGAACTTAGGTTTGTTGCCTCTCGTTTAACTAATACTGAAACAAACATCATACACCACTCCTTAACATAAAGATTTAGAACATACCTGTTTTACCCGGCCGGAGTATTCTTGACTGGTTGAGCATCGATCGGAGGGGACGGAGAGAACATGCAAAACAAAACAAAGAAAAACAAAGCACAAGACAGAAAACTGGAAAAGAAACACACAAAGCAAGAAAGGAATAAAAACTGCACGAAAAACAAAATGAGGAAACAGGGACACCCGCGGTTTAGCCCGCGACTTGCAAGTCGCGTGGCAAACCGCGTAACCCACTGTTTCAGAAATATTTTTGGGTTTTTCAATTTTTCGATTTTTATGGTTTTTCTGAAATAAGACACACTTAAACTAAAAATACTAAAAGGAAACAACCTTGGTGGGTTGCCTCCCACCCAGCGCCGTATTTAAAGTCGTGGCACGACTGTGCGGTTTCAACTTGGCTCCGTATCCGCAGAATTGTACCGTCCACACTTACGGTTTTTCGCGGACTTCTCTACTCCTTCCTCTCTTTCACCACTTCTTCTTTCCAGCAACTTGAACCTCACGTTCTCACCGCCAACTCTGAACGTGATCTCACCCTCTTCCATATCAATCAAAGCTCGGCTCGTGGCTAAGAATGATCGTCCCATAATCAACGGGACCTTTTCATCTTCGTCTATATCGATCACCACGAAGTCGACTGGAAAGTAAAACTTACCGACCTTGATGAGTACGTCTTCAACGACTCCGTATGGGTATCTTATTGACCGATTTGCAAGCTTGAGCGTCATGAACGTGGGACTCACCTCGCCCAATCCAAGTTTCCTGAAAATAGAAAGGGGCATCAAATTAATACTAGTCCCTAAATCACACAAAACTTTATTGAAAGAAAACTTCCCGATTTGGATAGGGATAGAAAAATTCCCTGGATCATTGAGCTTCTGGGGAAGTTTATTCTGGAAGATTGCGCTACACTCTTTAGTGAGTGCAACGGTGGATTGGTGATCAATTGCCTTCTTTTTGGAAAGGATCTCTTTCATGAATTTCATGTAAGAGGGCATTTGGGTGAGAGCATCTGCAAAAGGAATATTGATCGTTAGCTTTTTAAACACATCTATGAATTTTGAAAAATTGACCTCATCCTTGTTTGCTTTCAGCCTGCTCGGGTAAGGTACTCTTGGTGCTGCCTGCTTGACCGGTGGTGTCACTTCTTTCTTCTTCGGTTCACTTTCCTCGCTTTCTTCAGCTTCAACTTCCTTCACCTTCTCAACCTCTTTTTCCTCAGGCTCGACTTCCCTTGCTGGCTTCCCATTCAGTTCTTTGCCATTTCTCAGATAGATGGCATTGCAATGTTCCCGGTTAGTCTTTTCGGGTTGGCTCGGGAACGTGCCGGAAGGTCGGTTTTGTAGGGCCTCGGAGATCTGCCCTACTTGCCTTTCGAGGATCTTGATTGCAGCCGTATTCTGATCAGTTGCGGTTTTCACCGTGTTCACAGTGCTTGCTAGCTCTCCAACCGTGCTGTCCATTTTCGACATGAACTTCATCATCATCTCCTCCAGCCCCGGTTTCTTCTCTCCGGTTGATCCTTCGTTTCTTTGATTAAAACCTGGAGGACGATAAGCATTATTAGCATTAGAAGAATTTGAAGAGTTAGAAAAATTACCTGGATGTTGACCGGGTTGACTCCACGAGAAATTTGGGTGCTTTTTCCACCCTTCGTTATACGTGTTGGAGAACGGGTCGTTCCTCGGCTGATGATTCCGGTTTTGCATATACTGGATTTGCTCGGGTGCTTCCGGAATTCCTCTATTCATCTGATTTGTGATGAATGCCAGTTGAGCTTTCAGTTCATTCAGCTCATTACTCTCTTGGACACTTGCAACTCGTCTTACCGCTGATCTCGGAGTGGAGAAACTATGTTCGGCCAAGTTCTCAATCAGCTCGCACGCTTCCTCATACGACTTGTCCATTAGTGCTCCTCTCGCGACAGCCGTGATGTCATTCTTAAATTGCGGGTGGAGTCCACTGAAGAAGGTCTGGATGATGACCCAGCCCTGTAGCCCATGATGAGGACACTTCTTGATCATGTCCTTATAACGCTCCCAAGCCTCATATAACGTTTCCTGATCCCATTGAGAAAAATGGGTGATCTCCGCCATTAGTTGGGCGGTTCTTCTCGGTGGGAAAAACTTTTGGAGGAAGGCTGCTTTCAACTGTGCCCAAGTAGTGATCTGATCTGATGGTAGGCCTTCTATCCATATTTCAGCTCGACCTTTTAATGAAAAACTGAACAGCCTCAATTTGATTGTGTTCTCCTCCATCCCGTTGATCTTGAAGGTGCTACAAATGCGCTCGAAAGCCCGGAGATGAGCGTGAGGATCTTCTGTCGGTGCTCCTCCATATTGATTTTGCTGCACCATTACGATGGTTCTCGGCTTTATCTCGAAATAGTTAGCCGCAGTGGTAGGTAGTTGAATGCCTATCCGTGCGGCTGCCACATTAGGATCGGCAAATGACCGCATCGGAACTCTTTCCGGAGGCGGTGGTGGATTGTTGCGGCGAGGTGGTCTCTCGTCGTCGGACATCTCGAATTTCAGATTCCTTTTGGCTTTTGCTTCCTTACGCAGCCGATGAGCGGTTCTTTCGATCTCCGGATCAAATTGTTCTATCTCTTTTCCTCGGGTCGTCCTTGGCATAAACCAAGTGGTACCTGAAAAGAAGACAGTAAAGTCAATAATCCGAAAACTAAAAGTGATGGAAAAATAACAAGAAAAGAAAATGCCCAATCTAATAGCGCGTATAGATGGTAGTGCTATTAGCTACAACTAGTTCCCCGGCAGCGGCGCCAAAAACTTGATACGGGGTTTTCACACCCCGAGAATCTAACCGCAAGTGTACGGGTCGAAGTCAAGTAATAGTACTTGGAAAGTACGAGTATCGAATCACGGGGAACTAGGAACTAAGTATCACAATTTCTATAGGCTCTATTAACTGGACTGTCGAATTTAGAGATGGTTGGTTTAAAACTACTAAATGCAGAAAATAAACTCACATCAAACACAAGACAAACAGAACAGCTTTGAAGACTTTGATAGAGAGAAAAGTTGAGGGTTGGAAATCCAATGGTTCTCACATACAAACGTCTGACTCAATTCAAATACCAGTTATTCCTATCAATGAATGCCCAATCTTTATCTAATCGTTGTCCTCTCTCAAGTAACACCGACTTTATTTGCAAAGCACGGTCCCTTTTTCAAGCGACCGTGATTTCTATTTCGAAAACCTAAGTTTTATCTTTCGATCTCAACAAATAGGGTTCAAAATGCATTAAGCTTAAGATTCAAACGGGACTAAGATTTATTTGGTATATCTCTATCCTTTCTTACCCTAGATATGCAATTCCTAATTCTATTTCTCAATTACTTCTCTCGAACATTAATTGAGAACAATAAAACAATTGTAAGGTAGCTATTCTCACAAAAGCATTAAACACAAAATCGCATTCATTCATTAAAGAGGAAAAACTGATAAATGGTTCAAGTCATCTGTTTACAAGTTTAAACCACATTCATTCCAACCCCCAACATGAACCGGTTAGTTCATGTCGGTGGTAGATTCAAACACAAAAGAAAAAGATGGAAACAAGTATGTAGACATAATAATCGTGATAACGGTGAATGGAATGGTTACTCCCTTCTATCGTGCTCGATGCTACTTTGTGTGATGAACGTGTATCTGATCCTCTCTCTATCGCGGCTCCAACGGGTGTCACTTGGCTCTGAAGATCGCCCCCGGAACTGCTCTGGCCGTCGTATGAAAACTGGATGTGAACGAATGACCTAAAACCCGACTAAAATAGCTGAAAATCGTAGAACAGAGGGTTACGCGACTTGCTGCGCGACTTGCAAGTCGCGTGGCAAGTCGCGCGTGTTCCAGATACTGTGTGGGTCGATTTCTGGTTCGCGGGTCGGGTCCTGGTTCGGTCGCGGGTCTTGGGCTTGATTTTTGGGCTCCCGTTAGGCTTTGTTTTGACTCGTTTTGGGCTCTTTTTAGCTTCTTTTTCGAGAGATGCCGCCTTTTAGCTAACCTGTATAATTCACTAGATAAACCGTAAAATACACGCCTTTTTACTTGAATACAAGCCAATCTCGTTGGTTTGAGAACTGGAAATAACGCCAAAAAGTGGCGTTATCAAATACCGGGTATAAAATTCTTGAAAAGATTTCAGCAAATAATGGACAATGGGCTGATCCAATGGCTCAAATTTTAACTCAAAAGAATACTGCTGGAAAGCATGAGGTAGATGCATACACTGCACTAACAGCTCAGCTTGCTTCTATGACTAATATGCTTAAAAACATCACTTCCGGTCAAGGAGCACCGCTAACTGTCAGTACACCACCTCCTGCACCTGTCCTTTCTGTGCAATGTGTATGTTGTGGTGAGGAACATTCTTATGAACATTGTCCTCATAATTCCGAATCTGTAAACTATGTTCAAAACAGACCAAATTTTCACTCCAACACATACAATGCCAGTTGGAAGCAGCACCCAAACTTCTCTTGGACTAGTCCATGTTTAAATCCACCTGCACAAAAGCCACAAGGGAACTCAAAATTTCAAAATCAAGCAAGCAGTTCCCAATCGTCATGGTTTGCTGACATAGCTTTACCTTTTGTTGATCAAATGTTGGACAGGTTGGCTGGAAAAGAGTTTTACTGCTTCTTAGATGGATACTCAGGTTACAATCAGATAGCCATAGCACCGGAAGACCAAGAGAAGACTACTTTCACTTGTCCTTTTGGCACTTTTGCCTTTAGGAGAATGCCCTTTGGACTTTGCAATGCACCTGCTACTTTCCAAAGATGCATGATGTCCATATTCTCTGACATGCTTGAAAAATCCATTGAAATATTTATGGATGATTTTTCTGTTTATGGTTCATCTTTTGATCATTGTTTGGAAAATCTAAAACAAAGTCTTAAAAGGTGTGAGGAAACTGACCTGGTTCTTAACTGGGAAAAATGTCATTTCATGGTTACAGAAGGGATTGTCCTTGGTCATTTAATTTCAAAAAGGGGAGTTGAGGTAGACAAAGCTAAACTTGAAGTTATTGAAAAACTACCTGAACCAACCACTGTTAAAGGAATCGGAAGCTTTCTTGGTCATGCTGGTTTTTATAGACGTTTCATAAAAGATTTTTCAAAGATTTCAAAACCTTTATGTCTATTATTACAGCAAGACCAAAAATTTGATTTTAATGAGGATTGCAGAAATGCATTCCTTACTTTGAAGAAAGCTTTGGTGACTGCTCCAGTGATTGTTGCTCCTGAATGGGACAAACCTTTTGAAATCATGTGTGATGCAAGTGATTGGGCTGTTGGTGCAGTTTTAGGTCAAAGAAAAGGAAAGATTTTTCATTCCATCTACTATGCAAGCAAAACCCTAAATGAATCTCAAATTAATTACACAACAACTGAAAAAGAATTATTAGCAGTGGTTTTTGCATTTGAAAATTTTAGATCGTATTTAATGGGAGCTAAAGTCATTGTTCACACTGACCATGCTGCCATTAAATATCTCATTTCAAAGAAAGATGCAAAACCAAGGCTAATAAGATGGGTTTTGTTATTGCAAGAGTTTGACCTGGAAATTGTTGATAGGAAAGGTGTGGAAAACCAAGTGGCTGATCATTTATCTAGGTTGGAAAAGCTTGTGGAAAGTAGGGAAGGAGGAGACATCATAGAAACCTTCCCTGATGAAAAGATTCTTATGGTGCAATCACAACTGCCATGGTTTGCTGACATAGCTAATTATTTAGCTTGTGGCATCAAACCTTCTGATTATACGCACCATATGCTGAAGAATTTTCTCCATGATTGTAAATTCTACATATGGGATGATCCTTTTCTGTTTAAACTTGGTACAGATCAAATACTGAGAAGATGCATCCCAGAAACAGAAGTGCTAGCAATCCTGCAGCATTGCCACCAATCAGCTTATGGAAGACATTTTGGAGGCCGAAGAACAGCAACTAAATTTATTCAATCTGGTTTCTATTGACCTACTCTCTTCAAAGATGCCCATAACTTTGCACAACGGTGCAATGAATGCCAGAGAAGTGGTTCCATTTCTCAAAGAATTGAAATGCCTTTGAATGGGATCTTGGAAGTTGAGTTGTTTGATGTTTGGGGAATTGATTTTATGGGACCATTTCCCCCATCAAACAATTGCCAATACATTCTTGTTGTTGTTGATTATGTATCCAAATGGGTAGAATCAATGGCATGTGTTTCAAATGATGCAAAAACTGTTGTTAAGTTTTTACAAAAACAAATTTTTACAAGGTTTGGTACCCCCCGTGCACTAATCAGTGATGAGGGTACCCATTTTATAATCAATTTGTTGAGTAAAGTTCTTGAAAAATACAATGTGAAACACAGAGTTGCCACTGCTTATCACCCACAAAAAAATGGTTTAGCTGAACTCTCAAACAAGGAAATTAAAGGGATTTTAGAAAAGGTTGTCAAGCCAAACAGAAAAGACTGGGATTTCAAGTTAGATGATGCTCTATGGGCATACAGGACTACTTTCAAAACACCTTTAGGTATGTCCCCATACAAGTTAGTCTTTGGAAAGGCCTGTCACCTCCCTTTAGAGCTGGAACACAAAGCATACTGGGCTATAAAAGAATTAAACATAAATTTAGATGATGCTGGTAACAAGAGAAATTTACAACTCTGTGAACTAGAAGAACATAGGAACATGTCCTATGAGAATACCAAGTTGTATAAAGAGAAGACAAATAAATGGCATGACAATAGGATTAGACACCGAGAGTTGAAAGCAGGTCAGAAATGCCTTTTGTTTAATTCCAGGCTGAAATTGTTTCCAGGTAAACTTAAGTCTAGATGGTCAGGCCCATTTGTCATCCACAAAGTTTATCCATATGGGGCTGTAGACTTAGTTAACCCGGAGGACAATACTGTGTTCAAAGTAAATGGTCAAAGAGTAAAGTTATACCATGATGCTGCAGCATCTCCATAGCACTACCCTGTGGAGGTGATTTCTTTGTGCTAAAAAGCTTCAAACAAGATATGGGAACTATCTCAAAGTTCCAAAACCTTTGTAAATACTCTTTTAATGCTTTATGTTATGTTTTCTGTATTAGTTACATTTAACGTGTTTGTTAATGCACAGCTGAAGTGAGAGAAAGAAGACCACCAGGGTGATGTTGGATCAATGCTGCAGCATTAGAAACCCTAGTTTAAAAAAAATCAGATGTATTTTTGAGGGAAAAATCTGGAATAGCAAATTGTTCTATGGGAATTAGCAGGGGTACAATGGGAATATTAGTATTATTTTTCAAAAAGAAGGCATCATATCTATTTTTTAGCCTATGATGACTAGAACTCTAACAAGTACATTTTGATGCTTCCATTGTACTACCTTAAACTCTTACCCTATGGACAATGTTTTTACACCCTCATTTACAACTGTAAAAATCTGGATAAATATCCCACTTCACAAGATAAGGACATCTCTCTCTTCTAACCATCCTTTCAACTTCTACTTTTCCCTCTCTCTCTCTCTCTAAATTGTATCTATCTTTCAACTCCCTTCTTTCTCTCTGTTTCTGCATACCGAACACCATCACCAAGAACACTAAAAAAATCCCCTGTGAATCCTCTCTTCATCTGCGATTTCATGGCTAGGGTAAAATAAGCAGTTCCACGAAACCGAAATGAGGCCGCAAATCGACCTGTGCGCAGAAGTGGGTGCAACCAAGCTGTGGTTCGGCCTCCGACCACCACCAATCAACCACCAGAGACTGTTGTGCTCGTTAATGAATCTGCCACACCTTTGACTCGTGAAGAAATGTTGAAAAAAGTAAAGCATGTTGTCGTGGGTGAATCTTCTGGAGTCGCAACCACAACCGAAGTACCACCTTCAAACACCATGGCTATTGTGCTCTACTCTGCTCCTAAAGAGGTACTCCCTAAACCTTCATCCACCCAAAAATCAAAGGAACCCCCCACCCCCAAAAGCAAAAACATTGAAAAAACCAAAAATGCTACCCACTCCCAAAACCAAACCTATTAATACTTTGGAAGATGACCATATCACTTCTTGTTCAGAAAATGAAACTGGCAGACCCATCATGTCCACCAAAGTAAACACCCACATCTTTTCAAGGAATGAGCCATTTGACTCCTTCTTCTCTGTAGTACCTGAAAACATCACCACCAACCCTAATGTTGAAACTGAAAATATGGAAACAGGGGAGGGGTGATTCAAAAAGAAAAGGCAGGGAAGGGAGTGAATGAGACTGAAAAAACAAGGGAGTGAGTAGACCATGTTGAGACTTTTATCATAGACACAGGGGTTGGGATGACTCAAACAGAGGGGGGATGGTTGAGAATGAAGAACATAGGGGAGATAAACTACCTGACCTAAATGAGAGATTATTCTACTAAGATGATGAGCTCTTGGTCGAGACCCTTAGACCAAAGAAAAGGAAGGCTCTAGGCAAAACCCATGCCACAAAAACAAAGACCAAAACACAGCCTAGAAAGAGGACTAGGAGAAGCATGAAGGAGGGTGAACCTTCTGGGACTAAAACAAGGGAAACCAACTGCAATGTTGCAGCATCTCTGCAGCATGAGCAGTCTGTCAAGAAGAAAAAGGGTAAGAAAGGTAAAGAGAAAGAGGTTGAGAAGGATAACTTTGTGTCTAGACCTGAGAAACCACACAATGGTTTCAGTTCCAAAGCTGCCCTTAAGGTATGGTCCAAGTTTCAAACCAAAGTAGGATTACCAGATAAGGGATTTGATACACAAAGCCTTAGAGAATACCAGTTTATAAGCCAAGTTGTGGACTCCCAAGGTCTTGAGAAACTCTGCCAAGTCTATTCCCACTGCAACCTAAGCCTCATTAGGGAATTTTATTGTGAGCTTTCTGTGAACTCCACTCCAAAACTCCAGGTGTACCCATCAACCTAACAGCCAAGAGAATCAACAGGTATCTCAATATGTCCCCTCCAAAGAAAACTGAATATTTTAGGTTATTGCACCATGCCACACACGATGATCTTGCTGAGGTGGTGGCTGCTTTGGGGAAGCCCAGATCTGATTGGGAGTCCCATGCTAGCCTGATGCTGAGAACCTTCAAAGCTCAGAATTTGACTGCTAATTCCAACGTTTAGATCAATCTAGTAAGGCATTCCATCTTTCCTACTACTCATGACAGCTCCATTTCTGTCGAAAGGATGCTGCTGTTGTTTTGCTTATTAACAGGAAAAACAATCAACTTGGGGAGAATCATTTTGGGAAGTATGAGGGAGTGTGCTACCAGGGTACGGGGAAAGTTTTACTTCCCTGGTATGCTCACTCAAATGCTGATAGAGGATGGTGTACCACAATACAGGGACAATTTGATAGTCAAAGAGCAGCGGGAGAAGTGGGAAATTGACATGAAAGCGGTGTCTCGGCTGACAAATAGGAAAGAGAAGGGAATGGAATCCTCTGACATGCTGAAATGTGATCCAGGATCTGCTGAATCAAAATGGTGCTGTGATGGAAGCCATGAACAAACAAAAAGATGAGTTCATGGAAAAATTTGAAGGTTTGAGGAAGGAGTTGCTCGAGGTGGTGGATGCAAAGAAAAGGAAAGCTGAGGAAGGATACACCGTGGATAAGGAAGTGCTGAAATTGAAGCACAAGTTGGAAGAAAAGAAGGCCAAGATCGCCAAATTGATAGAAGAGAAAGCTGAGTTGGTGGATGCAAATGAGACCTTAAGGGCAGAAGCTGCTGCCAGGATTGGTGCTGCAGCACCCAGAGAGGAAGGACCCCACATCACCACTGCTTTTGGAATCAAACAGCCTACTCACGTCTGAGTAGGACAGGTTTAAATCACATCCTTATGCTCTTTTTTTATGTTAGTTGTTAGTTAGTTGAGTATGGGAACTGCTTTTACAATTTTTAGGTCTATTTTGCATGCATTAAAAACATGGTTGGTGTATGGATAATTGTTGGCATAACCCAAATAATTCTGAAAAGTCCAAGTCTCATTTCTAGGGGTGATTTATGCTAGAACTAGACTCACAATTGCTTGGGATACAACTTGGTCCACATTCATCTTAGATCACAAAAATGATCTATGCTTTTAACCCTTTTTCACATTTTAGCCACTTTATTCTTTTTCTATACACTTCTTTTTCCCATTACAATGAGGACATTGCAAATTCTTTAGTTTGGGGTGGGGGTGCCTAAAAATGGCAAGAGCAAAGCTCATCAAAAGTCATAAACAAAATTGCCAAGTGGTCCAAAACACCAAAAATACCCCATATGGGTAGGTGTAAGCATTCAACAAGAAAAAGAGCCAAAAAGTGCCGAATTTGAAAAAAAAAATCAATGTTGAAACATGGGGTGTGAAAAGGCAAAGATGAGAAAAAAATGCCAAAAGAGATAAACCTAATTCACCCAAAGGCTTTAGTAATTTGTGATGATGAATGTGTGACCATAACAAAGAGAATGTAATGCTAGCATATGGTTCATAGTTGCACTTAGATTTTGTTTTATTTGGTTAATTTGGATTTATGAAAGGTTATGCCATGCACTTTTGATATTATCAACTTCATTGGCTTGCACTTAATGCTTATATCTTGCAAAATTCTAACAAATTGAGTCTTTTCTTTTGTCTTTTTATTGCTTGGGGACAAGAAAAGTTCTTAGTTTGGGGTGGTGATAAGTGCTCAATTTTGAGTATTTACGCACTTCCTTTTTAGTCTTTTTATAGAATTTTGCGCTTTAAAATCCCAACTTGAGTCATCTTTTCACTTCTTTTCTCTTTTATTAGGTTGGAGCTAAGGTTTGTGGTTTACTTGTGCTATTTAAGATGAATGGCTAATTCTAGGTTCAATTTGCAAATCCTTTTTTATCACAGGCAATGCTGCAGCATTTCTGGAGCATGGAGTTGACGTTTTTGAGAGGGGGAATTGGAAGATGATTAATGTGGAGTGGAAATGGATTTTCTTTTGTCCAATGGTACTATATGTGTACTATAAATAGACGGCTTATGGTCATTTAATTTACTACACCACTTGGGCTGGGGCTGATTCTTAATCAGTACCAATTCTCCCCTTTAACTCCAATCATCTTCAGAATATTCTTGTCTTTATTGTTCTTCATTCCAAGCTTTAAATCCTTTTCTACCCAGATGAATGCTTGCAGCATCTCCGCAGCACTGAATTGGGCGTTTTTAAATTGCTTTCTTCAAATCCGTTTTTCATCCTTAATCTTGTCATTTACTTTACGTCTTTAATTTTCAGCACTTCATTTCAGTACTTTACATTATTGCACTTACTTTCCGCTTTACATTCTTGTCATTTACTTACTTGCAATTTATTTTCTTGTCATTTTAGTTGTAGCCATTTACATTTCAAAGTCATTTACATTCTAGCATCATGTTTACTTTGCATTTACTTTGTTTCATTTAGTGTAATGAGTAGCTAAGCATTTTAGCTTGGGTGTGAGGCAAATGGTGTTATGTTAACCAAAAGAAAGTAGGCATTTTTGTGGCAAAAACGATGTTTTATTATTCCAACCCAAGTTCTATCAAGATAATACAATCCCTTAACAAATTGATCACTTTGATAGTGTTAAAGTGTCATGGACCTAGAGATAGGCAATTGAATAGCACGTCAATTTGGAGGACATAAGGGGTAATATCGAGAGAGTTACTTGCAACGAGAGTTGTTACTTTTGTTTTCTAAAATGATTCATTCTTGATAAGTTGTCACTTTTTCAATGGGTTAAAATGGAGTAGACTTAGAGATAAGCTACTTAGGATTACACAAACTTGGGACGTACGGGGGTTATATCGAGAGAGTAACTTTTAACAAAGAGGATTTGTTTCACCGTGTATTTTGAGAACTCCATTCCATCGTTCCTTTACCTTAGGTTCTGCTCAGAGATGAGATTGCTTACTGCTACTGGAACCATGGGATGGTGAGAATCCGAGAGGAACGTGTCTCAAAATAGATAATAAAACTAGTTATTGTCACTTCTATGTTGCAGCATTCCTGTAGCATTCATTGCTGCAGCAGTTCTGTAGCATTAGTCTGTTGGAATTTGGTTTAACATATCATCACAAGTCTTACACCCTTGCTTCTCTTTCATTACTGTTAATTAGAATCTGTGATAATTCTCAACTCAACCAATCAAAGATATTTTCTTCCAAATCATCTTCTGAAATCATTTCTTTCATCATACTTTAATAGCAATTTTAACTCCAATCTCTGTGGGACGATAATCGGTATTTTACTACTTTATTACTTGAGAGACGACATAGTTCTATATAAGTATACTTGCTTATTGGTTCTATTAGCACACGTCTGTAGGTGTATTCCACACACACATCAGAGTTCTAATCCCAGGTGAGTTCATCCTTTAAATTTTGTCTTAATAAGAATTGATAAGTTGAACTGAATGAGTTTTATGAAGGTAACGATATTGGTATAAATGAATACACGTCCATTATTAGAGTACTGAATAAATAATGGTGAAACTGGGTAAAATTGGTGAAATCCGGATGGTACCGGATTTCGGATTGTTGCTACCGGATTCCGGATGAGATCCGATGTTGTACCGGATTTCGGATAGGTCCGAAATTGAGGTTCTGGAATTGGGTTTTAACGGGATTGGGATTCCGGATACCGGATGGTTCCGGACTTTGAGTCCGGAATACTTTTCTGGAGGAGTTAATTGAACGTGGAATAGGCATAAAGTAAATTGTAATTCCCGTTGACCTGAAATGAGGAATAGGCATGAAGTAAATTGTAATTCCCATTTGGTATGGTGATGAGAAATGAGGAATAGGCATAAAGTAAATTGTAATTCTCATTTCGTATTGTGATAAGAAACGTGGAATAGGCATAAAGTAACTTGTAATTCCCGTTGATGTGAAATGAGGAATAGACATAAAGTAACTTGTAATTCCCATTTCATAGTGTGATGTGAATTCTTGGAATAGGCGAGAGTTAATCGTATTCCTGATTTCTATGGGAAGGTAAGAGATAGGCATAAAGTAAATTGTAATCTCTACTTCCATTCCAAGAAATAGGCATAAAGTAAATTGTAATTTCTTGGACATGAGCAATGATCTAGAATATGTGATGATTCGTAGTAGGCTCTCGAACGTGATGATATGACTTACTAAGTATTATTCATATTCATGGAATCGTGTATGTTCCTGTCATCGCAAGATGTGTATGTGTACGGTAAGAATGGTGGTAAACCGGGTTTGTTTATATGCTTTGTTTACATTGGTTTCCAAAGCTTATAACGTTCTAATTTGAAAATGGATGTTCTCACTAGGCGTAAGCCTAATCGTTTCAAATTAAATTTTCTTACCAGGTTCTAGCTCGGGAAAGGATAAGCTGGGATGAGCGTCGAGAGGTTCCTGAGTTATGCTTTTGATGACATGATGGAGAAGTTAATGGAAATATTGATATTTTGGAGATTTTGTAGACAACCTTTATAATCTCATTGTGCACGTTATGGATTAGATTAGTAGGTTGTTTATAAAAGTGGATGTATATACAAACCTTGTTATGACTTCTCCATTTATGTATGAAGTTTTGGGAAATAGTTGTTGTGGACCTTGTAAAAGTAAGGTTTAAATTTGTCCTGGTTTTTGGACGTTTCATAGGGTGTTTGCCGGTTTTAGTAACTCGTGATGGAGCTTTGGATGTGTTATGCACTTAGTTGCGTTTTATTTGAGAATATGCCATTTTGAGTGTTTTGTTTCATAAGTGAATACCATTTGACAACTATGCACTCTTGGTACTTTTGAGGTCTTATAAACCATTGCGAATTTTATACATTATCAAGTTATAAAGTGTTTGAGTATATATATATATATATATGTGTGTGTGTGTGTGTGTGTGTGTGTGTGTATACGGTTTGACTTCATTGGGAAAGTAGCAATGAAGGGGTTTTGAGTTAGTCATGCCTCATAGCATGTAATTGCATAATGTGGGTTAGATACACTTCATTTGCATATGTTGACTTTTAACAAAAGGTCATTTGATCTTTTGAGCTTATGGCTCGGTTTTTGGACTTCGTAGGGTCATAAGGACATGTGTCCGATTTTGATAGCTCGATGTAGAGCTTTGGTTATGATTTGCATGTATTGCATCTTATTTTGGAATTACATGATTTGAATGTGTTGGTTATTCTTTTAGAGTCATGTATAAATTTCTAAATTAAACAAGCTTGTTTTGGATGGTGAGATCCCAAGGTAAAGATCCGGTTTGGGTTGAACTTGGTGGTTTTAGGCTAGAGATCTGGTTTGGTTGGTGCCTCAATAGACTAAAGATCCGGTTTGGGTTGATGTCTCCGTGGACTAAAGATCCGGTTTAGGTTGATGTCTCACTTGGATAGAGATCCGATTTGGGTTGATGCCTCACTTGACTAAAGATCCAGTTTGGATTGATGTCACAATAGACTAAAGATCCGGTTTGGATTGACGTCTCCTTAGACTAAAGGCTCAGTTTGAGTTGATGTCTTCATGGATTAAAGATCCAGTTTGGGTTGATGTCCGAGATTGACTAAAGACCTGGATAAGGTTGATGTCATATGTTTTTCCATCCATGAAACATGCTTATAATTCATAATTGTTTTTTAACTTGTGTATTCGCCACATTCGATGAAATCGGGTATCCCCCGTCACCGAAAGGTGTTGCTTCGGGTATTTCTTTTATCCATGTTTTCGATGACGTATTATATTTATAAGGATTGTTTTCCATGATTTTTGGGCGGTATATTATGCCTCATCCTTGTTTGAATGTTTCGATTATTGGAGTTTTATTTGCGTTGATATTATTTGGAAACTTGATATTTATCCACATCTTGAGTGAGTTTTGGAATTGAGTCCGTTATTGAGAAATGATTTTCATTGGAGCTTTCATCACGGAATTTGTGTGCGTATGAAAAATGGATTGTTGTTATATTTAGTACAAATCTTTTTTTTGGAAATCATGATTTAAGTTGCATCCTTTTTGACTAACGAGTTATTTAATCATGATGTAAACTCTTGAACTCACTAGACGTTAGCCTGACCTTTTTATTTGTCGACATGTGCAACAGGTTCAGGTTGGGATAGTTCTAGTGACACTGTGAAGAGATGAGTGCCAGTAGTGTGCTCGAGAAGTGAATTGCTTAGTGAAGTCTTCCGCAAATATTTTAGGAATAGCAACTTGTATTTGGGTTAAGTAACACCCGACTTTATTTGGTTATGATGTATGCCTTAAGTTAGTAAATGTTGAAGTTTGTTACGTTTTAAATTTTGAGGTATTTCCAATGATGAGTTGTAGAAGGGATTTTTATCTTTATTTGGTTATCTTATCGAAGTTTTTAGTAGTTGCTCTTTCCAAAATTCGAGGGTGTTACACTAATATTCCAATTTTATTGTATTGAACATTTTAAGCATTTAATAATTGGTATTTTTTTCTAAAACTATTTATGAAATGAAACAATGTATTATTTGGAAGGGATTGTAATACAATGTAGTTTTATATCATTAAATAGATCGTTTTCACATTTAAAAAATTCGTACACGTGAAGCAATCCAAAAACAATTATTTCAAATTAAAAATAAAAAACATAATTATAAATTTCATGTTATTTCTTACATAAAATAATAATTTGGTGTCAAAATATTATAATTAATACGAGTTTGGTTTTATATCATATTCAACAACAAAAAAAAAACTTATATCTTTTGAATAATGTCTTTGTATTGGAATTTGGAAGTAGCCATCAAAATCGTCGCGAAACCGAAAAGATCATCATTAAATCGTCATTTATTATGAAAATTGACGTTGTTAATTGGGAGACTTTCATCACCGAAAAAATACACGGTTTTTAACCATCTTTTTAATAAAAATTCTGTTTGTTTCAAAATGAAACTGCGGTTTTTAACCATCTTTTTAATCAAGCCGATATGATCCAATAGAATCTATTTTCAATTGTATATACAGTAGAGCATTAGAAGGAGTCTCACTATAATAAAACTGGTTTGATGCCTGTGAAATTGAGAGAGAAAGAATAGAGAGAGAAAGGAGAGAGAGAGAAGATATTTTCTATATTAAATAATGGGCAGTAACAAGAGGTATATATACAAGATGAAAACACTAACTAACCTAGCTGACTAGGATAACAGAAATAACAAAATAATTATAAAACTAATACCCCCTTTCAAGCTGGTGGTTGATCAACTAATCCCAGCATGGAAATGTTATCAAAATGTTTAGGCCCAGGCAGAGATTTAGTAAATACATCTGCAAGTTGAGACTTTGTTGGTGTAAATTCCACAGCAATAATCCCTGCTTGTAATTGCTCTCTTACATAATAGCAATCCAACTCAATGTGTTTTGTTCTCTCATGAAACACTGGATTGTTAGCTATATGTATACTTGCAAGGTTGTCACACTTTAAAGCAATTGGGGTAATATTTTCTACTCTTAAATCTGCCAAGAGTCTGCTTAACCATGTAAGTTCACTGGTAATTCTTCTCATAGACCTGAATTCGGCTTCAGCTGATGATAGAGAAACAGTTACTTGTTTCTTTGACTTCCATGAGATAGGACTTCCTCCAAAAGAGACAAAATAACCACTAACAGATCTTCTTGAGAAAGGACAAGAAGCCCAGTCTGAATCACAATATGCAAATAAGGAAAAATCAGGTATGTCATTGAAGAACAAACCAACAGAGTTGAACCCTTATAAGTATTTCAGAACATGTATAGCAGCATCCCAATGAGCCAAAGAAGGATTTTGATTGAATTGACTTAAGAATTGTACACTGAATGCCAGATCTGGTCTTGTGTGAACTAGAAAATTCAATTTTCCCATAAGTTGTCTATATCTGCTTGGATCATCTAGAGGATTAGGCATATCTGGCATGAGTTTCAAGTTGCAAGGCAGAGGAGTAGTTACACTGTCAGAGGCTGAGACTCCATATTCCTCTAAGAGTTCAGTAAGATATTTCTTCTGAGTTAGGAAAATGCCCTTATCACTTCTTAAGAATTCCAAACCCAGAAAATAACTGAGATGACCCAGATCTTTGATTTGGAATTTTTCATGTAGGAACCTTTTTAAATCCTCAACTTCTGAAATACTATCACCAGTAACAAGAACATCATCAACATAAACAGCCACAATAGTGAAAGATTCCTTTGTTTTCTTAAGAAATAAGGAGTAATCATTTTGAGAATGATGAAATCCATGTGCTCTTAATGCTTCAGACAATTTAGAGTACCATTGTCTTGAAGCTTGCTTCAAACCATATAGGGATTTCACTAATTTGCAAACATAGTTGTTATTGGTGCAAATCATACCTTTTGGTCTTTTCATGTATACCTCTTCATGAAAATCTCCATGTAAAAATGCATTGTTGATATCCAAATGATGAATGGGCCAATGTTTCTTTACTGCAAGTGCCACAATACATCTAATTGTTGTGAATTTAACCACTGGAGAAAACGTTTCATAATAATCCTCATTTGGTTTTTGAGTAAATCCCTGTGCAACCAACCGTGCTTTATGTCTTTCAATAGTGCCATCTTGATTGAACTTGGTCTTAAAACCCCATTTACAGCCTATGGCACGTTTCCCCTCTGGTAAAGGAACAAGTTTCCAAGTACCATTTGCTTCCAAAGCTGCAAATTCCTTTGCCATTGCTTCTTGCCAAAAAGGATTTGAGGCTGCTTCTTCATAAGATTTGGGATCCACAACAGAAACAATATTGGCAACAAATGACTGATTATAACTATCTAAAGCAACTGGATTAGAATTCTGAGATGAGATGCATATATTAGTCATAGTGTGAGGACAAAACTCAACATAAGGTGAGAGAGTATCTGAAGAAACATGATTACATACGAAATCATCAAAGTAAGAAGGAGGTTTGGAAACTCTTGAAGATCTACGCAAGATAGGAGTAGAATCATCATGATTTGAAACTGATTGTTGATGTTCAGATGCAGACTCTGTATTAGGATTATCTGATTGATGTAAAAAAATCAGGCATAGCATGTGAAGGTGAAGTGGACTGTTCAGGAGTAGAAAAAACAGGTTCATGATTATTAACTTCAACAGAAATAGATGAAGGTGGAACAGGATTATTAGAATTAGAATTATCAGATTCAACAAAAATGAATGAATTGTCATTTGATACAGGAACTGGAAGATCATTAATATCAAATGTAGAAGGTATAAAGACCCACGCTAGAATTTAAACAAGCATATCAATTAAATATGGAATATCCCAAAATCGCATCTCAAACTTCCTTACAATACTCAAAATTTGGTTGGCGGAAGCAACCTACACAACTGAGAAATAACTAAATAGATAATAGTGTCACTATGTCGTCAACCTTCCTTGCTAAGTCTTTGCTCACTTGTTCGAGCCCTTAAACACCTACTTACCTGAAAATGTTTTATTTTGAAAATGCGAGGGTTAGACCATGAGGCCTAGTGAGTCCCTCCTAAAAGTTATCAAAGCATATAAAACATGTTATCTTTCCAGCATAATTATATAAAATCTGCCCATATAAAACATCCACGGAACAAAGTCCGCCTCTCGTAAATGGCACCCTGAAGTCACCCTAAGGTAACAACGAGTCAGTCTCATGCTGCCTTGTGGGATCACACCTCCCTGGCATAAAGGGTCTACTCTCCCGCATGAGTACTGGCGGGTCTACTCTCCCGTCTTAGCCATTTACGTCTAACCAATGTATGCATACATTCTCATAAAACTGTAAACATCTTTCATGCAGTATAAAGCATAAAAACAGAGCATGGCAAATTCTCATCATTCAAACATATTTTGAAAACGCTTTAAAGCCATGCATTTTAGTTTAGAAAACTCACCTGATGCTCTTACTTCTTGTTTCTAAACTCACCTGATGCTCTTAATTCTCATCATTCCGGAAAATAGTGTTTTCCGGACAAACACTATTTTCCAGACAGCCACAACTCCCGGACAAACACACTCTCCGGACAACCACCTACCCGGACAACTTCCTATCCGGACAGTCCACTCGTCCGAAGACCTCCTAACCATAAATGAGTCCGGACGCCCGAGAAGGTGTCCGGACGTCGACCTGGTCCATTTTAGGCTGAAATCCATAGGCTAAACTCGATTCTCTCGAACTAAAGATTAACAATAGCAACAACAACTATAAACTTAGCAATTAACGAGTTCTTAGCAACAATAACACATTAAGTGGCTCGATTTCTCCCTCCCACCTTCAAACTCTACTTTTTAACCAAAACTCAAAAAGGATAAACCTTCTATAATCAAACCACAGATTCGAGAGGTTAAGGAAAGTTTACCTGGTGGATTGATTACTAAAGAACACCTTCTCTTCTTTCCAAAAACCAAATCTCCTTCTTCTCTCTTTCCTTATCTTCCTTTCTTTCTTCCTCTTTTCTCCTCTTTTCCTTTTTCTCTCTTTTGTTCCTCCAGCCGACCACACACACAAAATCAGCAATAGGAAACATTCTCCTAGGGTTTTGGGCCCTTTTATACTTCTTCCCAAATTTACTAATTGACCCCTCAACTTCCATTAACATTAGCACCAAACAAAAAGGCTTACAATTCTTCTATTTTGGTCCGGGTTGTTACAACACTCCCCCCTCCCCAAAAGAATTCCGTCCCCGGAATTCCGTTTTCAAAAAGGTGAGGGTACTTGGACCTCATATCAGATTCCAATTCCCACGTTGCTTCTCGTCCTTTGTGATACTTCCACTGGACTTTCGCCAAGCGAACTTCCTTGTTCCTCGTCTTTCGTACTTTACTGTCTACGATCTCGACTGGCTCTTCCTCGAACGTCAGTTTCTCATCAATGCTAACATCTTCCAACGGAATGGCCACATCAGCTTCGGCCAAGCATTTCTTCAGGTTTGATACGTGAAAGGTTGGGGTTCTTCTGGCAATTCTAACTTGTAAGCCACGGGGCCAACTCTTTCGATGATGACAAAAGGCCCGACATATCTCTGCCTCAATTTCCCTTTCTTCCCAAAACGAACTACACCTTTCCAGGGTGACACTTTAAGCATTACTTTGTCTCCCACTTGGAATTCAATTGGTTTCCTCCGTCGATCAGCATACTTTTTCTGTCGATCCTGCGCGATCTTCATTCTTTCTCGGATCAACTCTATCTTGTCTGACGTCAGCTGGACTATTTATGGACCTGTCAGTTGTCTTTCTCCCACCTCATTCCAACATAACGGCGTACGACATTTCCGCCCGTACAATGCTTCAAATGGCTCCGCCTGGATGCTCGCGTGATAACTGTTATTATAAGAAAACTCTATCAAAGGTAGGTGTATCTCCCACGATCCTTTGAAGTCTAACACACATGCTCGGAGCATGTCTTCAAGCGTCTGGATGGTTCTCTCACTCTGACCATCCGTTTGTGGATGATATGATGTGCTTAGCTTCACCTGGGATCCCAATTCACGTTGGAGACTCCTCCAAAACTTTGATGTGAACCGACTGTCACGGTCAGATACGATGGATTTCGGCACTCCATGTCAAGACACAATCTCGTTGATGTACAGACGCGCCAACTTCTCCAACGAATCTGATTCCCTCATGGGTAAGAAATGCGCCGACTTAGTGAGAATATCCACTATCACCCAAATTGTATCGTTTCCCTTAGGGGTTCTTGGCAATTTCGTAACAAAATCCATTGTAATGTTATCCCACTTCCATACTGGTATCACCGTGGACTGAAGTTCGCCATAAGGTCGCTGGTGCTCTGCTTTAACTTTCAAAAAGGTCACACATCGCTCCACTAGATGAGCGATATCCTTCTTCATCCCTGGCCACCAGTAGAATTGTCTCAAATCCCTGTACATCTTATGCGCTTCTTCGAGAATACTTACCCTTAGATTTCCCAACTTAGGCACCCATACTCGACCGTTTATACACTTCAACCCACCACTGTTGACTTCAAACAGCGATGTTACCCCGACGACTCTTTCGCTCTTTACGTTCTCTTCTAGCAATGCCTCCCCCTGAAACTTCTTAATTTCTTCAAGAATATCTGAGGTTGCCTCAATTCTGAAAGCCACCACTTGGGTCTGTTCTCCTCGCTCTTTCCGACTCAACGCGTCGGCCACTACATTTGCCTTACCCGGGTGGTAAAGGATCTCGCAATCATAATCATTCAACAGTTCCATCCAACTTCTATGCCTCATATTCAGCTCTTTTTGATCAAACAAATGCTTCAGGCTCTTATGATCGGTGTAAATCTGACACTTTACACCATATAGGTAATGTCGCCAGACCTTTAACGCGAACACAACCGCCGCTAACTCCAGGTCATGAGTGGGGTAGTTCTTTTCGTGATCTTTCAACTGTCGGGAAGCATAGGCAATAACCTTCCCGCTCTGCATCAGCACGCATCCCAGTCCAAGCTTAGAAGTGTCGCTGTATATCACAAACCCTTCTGATCCATCAGGTAGCGACAAAATCGGAGCACTGCACAGACTTTCCTTCAGCTTCTCAAACGCAGATTTATGTTCCTCCGCCCATACGAATTTGACGTTCTTCCTTGTCAAAGAGGTCAGTGGCGAAGCTATTCGAGAGAAGTCTTGAATAAAGTTCCGGTAGTATCCGGCTAAACCGAGAAAACTTCTCACCTCTGAAGGATTTCTGGGCGCCTCCCAATCCTTGATGGCTTCAATTTTAGCAGGATCTACCTTGATACCGTCCGCCGACACCACATGACCCAGAAACTGGACTTCTCTTAACCAAAACTCACATTTCGAAAACTTCGCATACAACTTCTCGCGCTTAAGCAATTCTAATGATGCCCGAAGGTGCCTCTCGTGATCCTCTCGTGTACGAGAATAGATTAAGACATCGTCGATGAACACGATCACACATTTATCCAACAGAGAGCTGCACACCCGGTTCATCAGATCCATGAACACCGCGGGCGCGTTAGTCAACCCGAAGGGCATGACTAAGAATTCATAGTGTCCATATCTCGTACGAAAAGCTGTTTTCGGCACATCTTCTTCTCTCACTTTCAATTGATGATAACCTGATCTCAGATCTATCTTCGAAAAGTAGCTCGCACCTTGAAGTTGATCGAAGAGGTCATCGATCCTCGAAAGCGGGTACTTGTTTTTCACAGTTACTTTATTGAGCTCGCGGTAATCTATGCACATTCGCATCGATCCATCCTTCTTCATGACGAAAAGTACCGGTGCTCCCCAAGGCGATGAGCTCGGACGAATGAAACCTTTGTCGAGCAATTCCTGCAACTGAGTCATCATTTCTTTCATCTCCGCTGGTGCTAACCGATAGGGCGCACGGGCAATCAGTGCCGCCCCAGGTAGCAGTTCAATCTTAAACTCCACTTGACGATCTGGAGGCAGACTCGTCAAATCATCAGGAAACACTTCCGGATACTCACTCACTACTGGCACATCCTCCACACTCTTCTTTTCCTTCTTAGCATCTAACACATAAGCTAGATACCCCGCACAACCCTTTACCAAACACCGCCTAGCTTTGATCATCGAAATCAAACACGACTTCCTATTCCGTTGATCTCCGTAAATTACTACTTCTTTCTTATCAGTTAAAGGAATACGGATCAGTTTCTTATTGCACACAATACTAGCATCATTATCCGCTAACCAGTTCATCCCTAGGACTATATCAAACTCCCCAATCCCCATAGGGTACAGTTTTAACGGGAAAAAGTGACCATCCACCTCTATGCTGCAACCCTCATAGATCTCCTTTACCCAGACTCGACAATCACCCGTTATTTCTACCTCAAACCCAAAGTTCAACCTCTTGGGTTTCACTTGCAATTTTTGAGCAAAAATGGGCGACACAAACGAACGATTGGCCCCCGAATCAAACAACACTTTAGCAAATATCGAGTCTATAGGAAAGGTACCTGTCACCACATCAGGAGCGTTCTCCGCCTCTTCAGCCGACATTTTGAAAGCCCTCGCTCTGGCGCGAGCCGGCTCCACCTTCTTCTCATTATCCCTACCACCACCACTGCCACCTTCGCCCCCAGTGTAACCCTTCTTAAGTTGCGGGCATTCCCATTTGACATGGCCTAACGACCCACACTGATAACAGGTCTTCGGACCACGGCAATCCCGAGACAGGTGCCCCGCTTTCCCACACTTGTAGCATCCACTTTTATCAGCCAAACACTCTCCTTTGTACATCCGATTACACTTACCACAAGGCTTTTTTGCTGACTTGAATCCTACTCGCAGGTCGGGTCTGGTCGTGTTCAGCTTCTTACTGTCTCGATTCGGCCCGTCCCATTTACGTTTATCCCCCACTCTTTCGTTTATCTGCCTGTTCTTATCCTTTTCGGTAAGTTCTGCTTTATCGACCGCTGCCTGAAACGTAACTGGGTCCTTTGCCTGTACCAACTCTCTTATACTGCTCTTTAGTCCAAAAATATACCTCTCGACCCATCTCTCTTCAGTGGGAACGTACAATTCAGCAAACCTGGCCTTTTCAATGAACTTCGACGTGTATTCTTGAACAGTTATTGACCCTTGCTCCAAACTCAGAAACTCTTCCTCCAATTTCTTAATTGCTGCTAAGGGGCAAAACTGCGCTGTGAATCTTTTAACAAACGTCCCCCACGACATGCTTCTAGCTACCTCTGACCCCTTTCCTCCAGTTTCAACATCCCACCAAAAGATTGCTTCAGACTTCAACATCGACCTGGCAAACAATACTTTATCCTCCTCGGCACACTTACTGGTATCGAACGCTAGCTCCATCTCACGAACCCAATTCACAGCCAAAACGGGATCACGTTCTTCGTTGTAAGTAGGAGGTTTGCACGACGTGAAAGTCTTGAATGTACACCCCTTCACTGACTTCGGCTCATCAGCAACCAGCGTTGTCATCGAATTTTTACCTATCTCAGTTCGCAGTTCACTACCTTCCTCAGTCCTCTTCTCAGTACTGTCCTTGATTCTTTCCCCAGACGTGGTCTTGTTTTGGTTTTCCAACACTACTTGAAGAGTCTTTTGCAACTTATCCATTTCTGCCGTAAACTTATCCTCTGTCACGAAAGCTGGTGCAGAACTTTCCTGTTCGGAGATCGCCTGAATTTCTGGTTCCTCAACGCTCCTTGCCTAGCGCTTAACTGACGCTTTATTCTTCTTACCCTTTCCTTTGGTGTTTGCTGCTCCCACTTCAGTTACTGCCTTTCTCGGTATCGTTCCTCTACCCCTTCCACGGCCTCTGCCTCTTCCGCGAGTGACCGCCGCCCTTGGCTGGTTCACTGGTTCGTCTTCAGCAATTTACTCAACTCTTACTGCTTCTTCACGAAGCGTAGTACTCTTTGATTGAGCTTCTTCCACTAACGGAATCGACCTACTTCTCAGGGTTCTCGCAGACATTCTGATACATAACGACAACAGAAGACTCATTTAGTACTAAGGACTCATCAGTATCACAGTAACGGGGTAATGAGGTGGTTTAAGCACATACATGTACCTGTAAGTTCACAATTACACTGGCCAGGTGTAACTCCAAACTTACCTTACATGACTGTCCTCGGTACTCCAATGGTCCCACTTCTAAATTAGTGATCTCCTAACGCATTCCTGTTTCTCAGCTGTGATTCTACTCCTCACAGTTTAAGTCTAGGCCCCTTTCGGTCACCTAAATCTCTTAAACTATGGCTCTGATACCATTTATAAAGACCCACACTAGAATTTAAACAAGCATATCAATTAAATATGGAATATCCCAAAATCGCATCTCAAACTTCCTTACAATACTCAAAATTTGGTTGGCGGAAGCAACCTACACAACTGAGAAATAACTAAATAGATAATAGTGTCACTATGTCGTCAACCTTCCTTGCTAAGTCTTTGCTCACTTGTTCGAGTCCTTAAACACCTGCTTACCTGAAAAGGTTTTATTTTGAAAATGCGAGGGTTAGACCATGAGGCCTAGTGAGTCCCTCCTAACAGTTATCAAAGCATATATAAAACATGTTATCTTTCCGGCATAATTATATAAAATCTGCCCATATAAAACATCCGCGGAACAAAGTCCGCCTCTCGTAAATGGCACCCTGAAGTCACCCTAAGGTAACAACGAGTCAGTCTCATGCTGCCTTGTGGGATCACACCTCCCTGGCATAAAGGGTCTACTCTCCCGCATGAGTACTGGCGGGTCTATTCTCCCGTCTTAGCCATTTACGTCTGACCAATGTATGCATACATTCTCATAAAACTGTAAACATCTTTCATGCAGTATAAAGCATAAAAACAGAGCATGGCAAATTCTCATCATTCAAACATATTTTGAAAACGCTTTAAAGCCATGCATTTTAGTTTAGAAAACTCACCTGATGCTCTTACTTCTTGTTTCTAAACAGTTCCCAAACTTCCAAATCGACTCCCTGATTAAAGGACAGAATAAAAGCTGATTAACACCTTATCCGGACAAACACTAGTTTCCGGACGAACGCTGTTTTCCGGACAAACACTATTTTCCGGACGAACGCTGTTTTCCGGACAAACACTATTTTCCGGACAGCCACAACTCCCGGACAAACACACTCTCCGGACAACCACCTACCCGGACAACTTCCTATCCGGACAGTCCACTTGTCCGGAGACCTCCTAACCATAAATGAGTCCGGACGCCCGAGAAGGTGTCCGGACGTCGACCTGGTCCATTTTGGGCTGAAATCCATAGGCTAAACTCGATTCTCTCGAACTAAAGATTAACAATAGCAACAACAACTATAAACTTAGCAATTAACGAGTTCTTAGCAACAATAACACATTAAGTGGCTCGATTTCTCCCTCCCACCTTCAAACTCTACTTTTTAACCAAAACTCAAAAAGGATAAACATTCTATAATCAAACCACATATTCGAGAGGTTAAGGAAGGTTTACCTGGTGGATTGATTACTAAAGAACACCTTCTCTTCTTTCCAAAAACGAAATCTCCTTCTTCTCTCTTTCCTTATCTTCCTTTCTTTCTTCCTCTTTTCTCCTCTTTTCCTTTTTCTCTCTTTTGTTCCTCCAGCCGACCACACACACAAAATCAGCAATAGGAAACATTCTCCTAGGGTTTTGGGACCTTTTATACTTCTTCCCAAATTTACTAATTGACCCCTCAACTTCCATTAACATTAGCACCAAACAAAAAGGCTTACAATTCTTCTATTTTGGTCCGGGTTGTTACAGAAGGTGATTTGATAAAAGGAAACTCAGATTCACAAAACTCAACATTTCTTGAGTATGAGATTTTCTTGGTTACAAGGTGCATTACCTTATAGGCTTTCATATGAAAAGGATAACCTATAAAGATATGAGGATCAGCTCTGGATTGAAGTTTATGTCTATTAACAGGATTTGTGGATACAAAGCACAAACACCTAAAGGTTCGAAAATGATCATAGTTAGGCTTGCTTTTGAATAGAAGTTCAAAAGGAGTAAGATTATTCAATGTCTTTGAAGGCATTCTATTTATGAGATAGGCTGCAGTTAAAATACTATCCCCCCAAAAGGTTAAAGGTAACCCAGATTGAATCATAAGAGCTCTAGCTGTTTCCAAAATATGTTTATGTTTCCTCTCAACTCTACCATTCTGTTGAGGTGTATAGGGACAAGAAAATTGATGAATAATGCCTTGGGAAGAGAAGAAAGATTTACCTTCAATGCTATTGCCTAATTCTTTTGCATTATCAGATCGAATGACTTTAATTGTCTTATTGAATTGAGTTTGAACAAATTGAACAAATGACTTTATGACATGGAAAGCTGAACTTTTGTATTTCAACAAATGAATCCATATTGATCTACTATGATCATCAACCATGGTG
Source organism: Saussurea involucrata (assembly GCA_033807775.1). Lineage (NCBI taxonomy): Eukaryota > Viridiplantae > Streptophyta > Magnoliopsida > Asterales > Asteraceae > Saussurea > Saussurea involucrata. The sequence goes on from CM066321.1 coordinate 179,153,888, forward strand.
AGAAAATAACGATGTCCATCATAAGTAGGAGTATGAAAAGGTCCCCAAACATCAATATGTAGGAGATCAAAAATAGAATCAGATCTAGATTGACTAATAGGATAAGGTAATTTGTGTTGTCTAGCTTTATGACATACAATACAGGAATGGAAAAGATCTTTATTGCTGACAGTTGGAGCAAGATTTATTTGTTTAAGCTTGTACAAAAGAAGATGACTAAATCGTAAATGCCACAAGGAAACAAGCTTGTTACATTCGTCTACCATAACAGCACTAAAAACAGAAAAAGTACGGGGGTCACATTGTTTGATTTTACTGGAGTTCATCAAGAATAGATTTCCAACCCTTTTACCAAGTACCAAGAGCTTCTTGATGAGAGGGTCCTGCATACAACACTGTGTATCAGAGAACAGAACGAGAGATTTATATGTGGAACAAAGTTTTGCTATGGAAAGAAGATTGAAATGAAATGAAGGAAGATATAGAACATTGTACAAAGTTAAAGATTTTGTCAAAACAATGTTTCCAACAAATTCAACAAATAGAACATTTCCATTTGGCAAAGAGACTTTGTGTGGCTTAGAGAGTTTGTTTAGGGTTGAGAACATGGATTTATGACTACACATATGATCAGATGCACCAGAATCAATAATCCAAAAACTAGAGATAGGGATATTCAGTGAGTTACCTACACAGGCTGCAAAACCACTTCCTTCATGAGGTGCAGCAACATCACACGTACTACTGGAACTATTCTGTCCAGAATTCATAACCACAACATCCTTCACTTTGCAACTGCTGATGAAATTCATGATCTGTTGATAATCATGATTAGATATTTCTGTAACTCCTTCTACAGCATTTGCAGACGAGAAAGTCCTTCTTGGATTGTTGAATTTAAAATTCTCTGGAAAACCATTCAACTTATAGCATTCAGCTTTAGTATGTCCTTTCTTTTTACAATAGTTACAAATCAAATTCCTCCTTGATTCAGTACTCATAAACGATTTTGCTCCTGTAGAATTATTTTTGTTAACATGCATAGCCATTCCTTCGGCATTTAATTTTACAGGAGCAGTGACATCTCTCTGTTGTTGTTCTTGAATCAGAGTTGCATAAGCATCAGCAATTGTAGGAGTAGGTTTTTCATGAAGGATGTTTCCTCTTACTTGAACATAGATGTCATTCAGACCAAAAAGAAACTGGACTAACTGTTGTCTTTCCATTCTTTTAATCCAAGCCTCTCCTGCAGAACACGTACAATCTGGCAAATCATCAACAGCAATGCATTCGTCCCAAATCCTCTTAAATCTGGAATAATATGTTGTTATTGAATCAGTTCCCTGAGCAATTTAGGTGTCCTAAGACGTTATAGGATTTAAGTTTATAGGACCAAACCGAAAAACGTGATATTTATAAGTGTTATAATAGATTTATAAGACACTTTTAGGCGTTTCAACAAGTTTTTAAGACGTTCTTAAAATAAAGTGTCATATTAGTTATTTTATACAACACTATTTAAAAAAATGTTCTAGAAACACAAGTGTTCTATAAAAAGATAGATTTATAGAACAATTCTCAAAAGTGTAATATAAAATAGTTTATACGATACTTTTATTTAAAAAAAACATTCTAAAAAACTTGTTAAAACACCCCAAAAACACCATATAAACCTATTGTAACACTTTTAGATATGTCTCTTCCAGATTAATAAATATGCCACATGTTTGTATGCCAAAAGTATTAAATTCGATACTGAAATCAATAAGTATGTCACATATATTAATGTTAAAGGTTATCAATTTTTTGCTCTGTGTTATAAATGATCGTTTGTTTTTCTTTCCTGGTATTACGAGATTTTTTATCATAAACTTGTTCAAAATTTCATGATTTTGTGATATTAATTAGGTTATTCTTTTTGCAATATCAAAATTCTTTATTTTTACATATTTTATAAACCTTTTTATATATACCCAATCACAAACAGATCTATAGCCTAAATTCAAATTATTTTCTATCATTTAACTAGGATTGTTAAAGGAAAAAACTAAATAGAACACAGAGAATGAATCGTAATTCTCATTAATCATAAGCTCTTTAAATAGGGATGAGATACAAGTAGATAACTATAAGATCTAACCTATCTCTAATATGTTTATCTCTATCTATATCGTCATATCCTTTAGACGATGACACACTTATCCTATAACACTCCCCCTTGTGCTGAGTTAAAGGAGTGATTGTGCACAATTGTTGTCTCGTTAAACCTTACGCCAAAATAAAAACTCAGTGGAAAAAAATAAAATGTGACGAAGGAAAGAGTACAACACGCTAGCTTCTTTGCAATACATAGACTTTTCCTTTAGTCTGATTTTCTCTTAGATCCATGCAACGAACAATAATGAAATCAATAGATGTAAGACAATGGTTATGATTTCAACTGGTCATCCAATTAGCTTTCAACTTGAGAGAGTTTACAATACGAATTATGAAAGCAAATGAACAACTTGCCTAAAAACAAAGGCTAAGCAAACATTATATAAGGCGGGTCCGTGGTTAACAAGCTCACGGTCCGTTCACTAACTAGGCTTAATTTAAACAATTACAAACAGCCCCTTGAACTTCTATACAACCAAATATTGCCCTAACACAAGTGTTCTATAAAAAGATAGATTTATAGAACAATTCTCAAAAGTGTATTATAAAATAGTTAATACGATACTTTTGTTTAAAAAATTTGTTAAAGCATCCCAAAAACACCATATAAACCTATTGTAACACTTTTAGATATGCCTCTTCTTTATAATTTGATTTTATAAACTTAAATTATGTAAGTATTCTATTAGAATGTTTAGATATTCTAGGCATCGCCCTATAAACTCAATTTTTCTATAGTGTCTTGTTAGATATGCTAATAACACATATTTACTTTATCTTTAAATGAACTTTAAAATTATTAGAGCATCTCCAACAGCTTCCCTATAATTTCTCCAAAATGGGGAACCAAAAGCCAAAATCCTCAAAAAAAATATACATTCATCTCCAACAGCTTCCTCATTTTGGAGAATCCAACATTAATTAAAATATTAAAATATTTCATTTATCTATTAAAATATTATTTCTCTCTCTACATATTTATTTTCAAAGTTTCCTATTGGTTCTCTCACTTGGTAATCATTTTTGGAGTAATCTCCATATTTGGAGAAAAAAACCTTCTCTTTCCTACTTTCCCCATTTTGAGAATAGTTTTGAGGAAGCTGTTGGAGCACATTTTTAACCCAAAATCCTCATTTTCTCTATTTTCCTCATTTTGGAGAAGCTGTTGGAGATGCTCTTACCAATAAATCTAACTTTTGAAAACCAATCACCTTTTGAAAGGAAAACATGCAACTTATCTTTCATTTTTGTTTTTGTTAAAGTTACCTAAATAATTAAATTTAAAAAGTATAATTTTAGTAATAACTATTTAAAATCCAAAAAACAAAAAAAAAGACAATAAGAATATGTTAGCATATATTACAATCGATTTTGTATAAATATATTGTATGTTTTAGTTTTTTTTGTGATTACGTTTCTTCCAGATTAATAAATATGCCATGTGTTTGTATGCCAAAAGTATTAAATTCGATACTGAAATCAATAAATATGTCACATATATCAATGTTAAAGGCTATCAATTTGTCCGCATCGGCCCCCTGGGTTCGCCCGGGTTGGCCTGGGTTGAGGTTGCACACCATCGCAGGAAATGGGGTTGGCCCGGGTTGGGGTCCTCCCGGGTTGGGCAACCCGAGCTGGGTTGAGGTTTAACAAAAATTTAATTTTTTTTTTTTAAAATATATCCGTTGGAAATAGACGTTGGGTATTTTATTTATTTTTTTATTTTTTATTTTTATCCTATAAATACTAATATACTTCCTACTTATTTTTTCACACACTTCATTCTACTCTCAATCTCTCTACAAATTTACTTTCAATCTCTCCCATCTTCCCCACTTCATTTTACTCTCTCAATATTATTTCTTTCTTCAAAAAAATCATAATGGATAAAGAAACACAAGGGTTCACAACACCACGACGAGGTTCCAAATCGCGAGGCACGAGCTCGCAACCGTCCCCGACGGAAAATATTTTCAACCTTACACCACCACCATCAACCTACCATGGAAGCATACAACAATACCCTATGTATTCACCCAACACCCTCCCGGTTGGGTTCCAACAATTTAATTCGGGTGGATTCCAACAATTTAATCAAGGCGGCTTTCAACCATTTATGCAAGGTGGCTTTCCACAATATAATCAAGGTGGGCAATTCCAACATCTACTACAACAAGAAACATATTCGGAGGACGTTGAGGTCGATGAAACGGTTCCCGAAACCCCACCCGATTTGGTTCCCGAAACACAACTCGATGCGGGAACCACGACACAACGGAAAAAGAAATTTGCAAATAGAACGAAAGCGGTTTCGTGGACTTCCGAAGAAGAGGTTTTATTGGCAAATGCATGGCTTCACGTCTCCGAAGATAGCATCGTTGGAAACTCACAAAAATCGGGTATATATATTTATTAATGTATTTATCTTTATTATATATACGTATTCATATATATATTTATTAATGTGTTTATCTTTATTATATATACGTATTCATATATATATTTATTTTTGTAGGAGATTTTTGGGGGAAAATACTCAATTATTTCAACTCAAGTCGCCAACATCAACGCAATAGAGACCAAGTACAATCCAAATGGGGTGACATGAACAAAAAAATGATGAAGTTTAACGGGATCTACAATAATTTAAGAGCCCAATATAAATCCGGATGGGGTGACGCGGACTTCATGGAGAGGGCACACACGATGTATCGGGCAGATAATAAGCAAAAGCCTTTCTCCCACGAGACGGCTTGGAGAATTGTGAAAGACCACCCTAAGTGGAAGATCGTACATTCCATGGACGATAACCCGAGGCCCTCAAAACGGAGCAAGTCCACGTCGGATTCAAACCCAAACACGACGTCTTCTGACGCACGTGTTCGGTTCAACCTTAATGAAGAAAGCCATGAGGAGGAGGATGTCTTCGTACAAGAACCGACACGACCGACGGGGAGAGATAAAGGTAAACGTGCCGCGTCATCCTCCACAAAGACGGCGGAAAAGGACGAGGCGTTGAAGAATCTTATGGCGTATGTCGAGAATATTAACGTTGAAAATAAAAAAAGACTAACCGTGGAGGAGGAAATGTTGAAAACCGCGAGGGACAAAGCCGAGGCGACAAAGACAAAAGCGGAAGCGGCAAAGACAAAAGCGGAAGCTTTGAAACAAAGAGAAATGCGGAAAGATCTCAAGTTTTACATCAGCCCACATGATCATCTCACGGGTAACGAGTTAAATGCGGTTTTAGCCCACAAAGAGTTGCTTCGACAACTATATGGTTGGTGAAATTTGTAGTTTTTTAATTTGAAATTATGTATTTTTTTATGTTTTTAATTTGGTTAAAATTGTAGTTTCAATTTATGAAATATTTTATTAATTGTTTTATCTTATATTAAGTTATAAATTATTTATAAAATTTAAATTATTTAAATTAATATACTTGTAAACAAAAATAAAAATAAAAATAAATAAAAGATGGGATGGTGGTGTGGGATGGATGTGGGGGTTTGTGGGTTAGAATGGGTTGGAAGGGAAAAATGATGTGGCGCTGATGTGGCAGTGAAAAAGTATGGGTTAGAATGGGATGGATGCTAATAGTCTTATAAATGATCGTTTGTTTTTCTTTCCTGGTATTACGAGATTTTTTTTCATAAACTTGTTCAAAATTTCATGATTTTGTGATATTAATTTCTTTATTTTTACATATTTTATAAACCTTTTTATATATGCCCAATCACAAACAGATCTATAACCTAAATTCAAATTATTTTCTATCATTTAACTAGGATGGATCCCATTATCATACCTTATAGTAGTAGTGATGGACGGACCCAATTAAGGGAACACGGTGGCATGTGTCATCGTATTATTTCTCCGACGAGTGGAAAAAAATTTGTTTCGTGAAATGTACAACCGTATCGTTTTAGAAGTTGCTACTGTATTCTTTTGGAAGTGCAATCGTATCTCGTAATCAACTAAAACCCCTAAAAACTCTTGATATCAACCAAAAATACCGAAAAAATCTCTCGAGATCGATAAAAAAAACTTTTGAATCCCTAAAATCAAGCCAAAAACTTTAAAAATCCTTCGAAACGCCGAAATTTGGCTAAAAACACATCGGTCGATATTGAACGTATAGTATAAAAAAGTTTCTGGATCCGTCCTTGATAGTAGTACAGATTTTTGTATTCATGTTTAATTTGTTATTCGTTTTTTACTCGATTATAGCACTTGTTGGATGCATTAGGCATAGTGGTGGAGTCCACAAGGAACTAAAACACCCAAATTGTAATAACACACACATGTTGCATCTTGAAAAAACAAAACAGAAAAACAAGAAAAGAATGTGAACAAAACCTATTTGACATGGACTAGGATACACAAGCACTTCATGTGACCCAAATGCATCATGAACTAGTGGTCTTTTGTGGTACCATGCCTAGTCAATTCACTCATCAAAAAAAAATCTTTAAGGCGTTTGTCTTATTCCATTAGGATTTTGTTAAATAAAACCACTCACAACGTAACATATGATATATTTATCAGAAATATGGACTTGTTTTCATCATGAATATATGATTAATGATGAACATATGGTTAAGATTTTTGTTATGTTTGATTTTTTTTACATGATAACTTATAAAATGTCGAGATCAAGCATGCCTCTATCTTCATGCACTCCACCACTTTTGCCCCAACCTCCCCCACCCCATCATCTCATGTCCACCCGAAATTCTATCGCATTTTGTCATGCTTTATCTATACTACTTTATGAAAAGGGAATAGTAGTTATTTTTCAAGAATCGGTTTTTTAACACGTATCACTTTTTAAGCTATATGTACAACCCTCAAGCTACTAAGAAATCCCCTCTCTCCCAAGTTCTTCTCAAAATCAAACACTTTTTAATTTCTAAGTTACACTTTATACCCTTAGAATTAGTTATCCAATTTACTTTTAATTCCTTACTTTTTCATTTTTTATTTTCCACCATTATCATATTAACATAAATAATCGTATATGAGCAAGAATGCATTAAAAAAATACATTTCTTTTTTTACAAATTACACCATTGTAATCGTCTCGTCAATACCTTCGAAATGAGCAAAATATTGAATATTTTTTAATTTAATCATATTATTAAATATCATGAACATGTACAAATTAATTTGTTTTATATCTCTTACATTATTCATTTTCATTTTGCACCCTTATAATATTAAGTTACACTTTATACCCTTAGAATTAGTTATCCAAATTACTTTTAATCCTTTATTTTTTCATTTTTTATTTTACACCCTTATCATATTAACATAAATAATCATACATGAACAAGAATGCATTAAAAAAATACATTTCTTTTTTTACAATTATACCATTGTAATCGTCTCGTCAATACATTCAAAATTAGCCCAATATTGAATATTTTTGGATTTAATCATATTATTAACTATCATGAACATGTACAAATTAATTTGTTTTATATCCCTTACATTATTCATTTTAATTTACACCCTTATAATATTAAAATACATAATCATAATTTAACTAAAACATATTAATAAATGCATTTTTTACAAATTATAATATTACAATATTCTCGTCAATAATTTCAAAATAAATTTATTATTGAATATTTTTTTAACTTAATAATATTGTGAAATATCATAAATACGTATCAAGATTTTTCAAAAATGACGTACTGAGATTTTTTTTAAATTTGTACATTTTACGCTCTTATCTATATTTATCTATTATACTCCTTTAAAAATAATTCCATTTACGTTTATTCTTGAATTTTTAAGAAGTACAAATCTCAATACATCATGTACAAGTTTAAAAGCTTTAAAACCTCCAACGTTCAACATGATAATTAAAAATAAAATTATTTTTTATTTTTAAATTACATTTTATATCATTATAATTACTTATTTAATTTACTTTATATCCCTTCTTCTTTCATTTTTCATGTTACGTCCTTATCATATCAACATACATAAACAAATATGTTTTTCTTTTTTATAAATTATATCATTATAACCGTTTATCAAAACCTTCAAAATGAGCACAAATGTTATGGGTTTGAAGACCCCACTATCGAACGAATATTTTTCAATTTTTTTGACCAATTAACCATATTGACCTTTAATTTTATACATATGATATGCGATTTAAAAGCGAATAAATATGAACAAGAAATAAAATTATTTTTTTCGAATTCTCGGTTTTAGATTCAAGATACTTTGCGCTGCATCACGCACGAGTACGTATCTAGTTGGTTAGTAAAAGTGAAATATATAGTTCAAACATGTTATTTGACATGTATAAATAAAAACCTAAATTAAATTGAACTAATTAAAAAAAATCATTCATTGTAAATATGTCATTTAAATTAAAAGATGTTTTACTAAATTTATATTTTGATTATTTTAACAAATAGTCAAAAAGTAATAATCGTTTCATCATTTTAAAGCTTTTTCTTCAAAATGATGTTTTTAATAATCATATAAATTAATTATCCAATATATCTGAGCAGGGCAAATATATTTATACTCGTGCAAGTTTTTTGCATCCGTTCAATTGAATTTCGTAAGTATTTTTTTTAATACGAAATGTGTATCAGCTAAATTTTGAGTGGTGCTTTGAGATAATATCAAAGAAAAATCATTATCAAGTAAGATAATATTATCTAAGTAAAACAAATATCAAGCATCAAATAAAAAAACGTTATCCACCAAAAGAATATATAAATAATAATAAGTATAATATATTATTTATTTACTAATATAAAAATAAATTATATGAAACAAGAACATATATTGTATTATTTAGTTTAACCAAATTAGTAAACATTTAGGTGGCGTTTGTTTTTTAAGAGGTGCTGAAGTCTGAAATCTGATTTCACTTCTGATTTTTAAGAGGTGGTGCTGAAGTCTGAAATCTGAATCAACAAGACTGTTTGTTTTTGTAAACTGACAAACATCTGAATATGTATAATTGTCTAATCTATCCCTTAAAAATGTTGTATTGTTGAATTAATAAAACATCTATTTATTTCAAATATCATCTAATTTCTTGTAACGTATGAACCAAAAGTTGTACATTATTATCACCGTTTTTTAACAGCAATCACCAAAAACAAGGAACAAGAAACCATAGTCAAGATACCAACCATTTATTTTCTTTTCTTTATTTTAATTAGTCATTCATTTCCCTTATTTAAACATAAGTGTTTTTTTTTGCTATGTTATTGGTGTTTTAACCATTTGTCATTCAACAAACTAGCTCTCACTTTCTCCCTCTAACACATTTTCTCTCATAAATTTGTAATGTTAAAAGATTAATCTTTGTTATCGATATTTGTTCATTGTTGAGTTATTTGTTATTGTATTGACTTCAATTGTCTTTTATGTTGTCTTTTTTTGTAGTAAGTGACAAGGGAAACAAGCTATCTACGTATGTCGAAGAACATCAAAGTTTTATCATCAAAGCACATATATTATTATTACATGTAAGTATTTCATTTGAGTACTACTTGTAACAACTCAGTCTAAAATAAGCATGCGTTTCGTTTATATTAAAACTACCCGAAGATGGGTCCTAAAAAAAATCATTACCTGTCTCTAACTGCATCTGTACTCTATCATGCTCTTGCTCGCTGATAGGCGGGTATCACCCCCCCCCCCTAAATCTACCGCAAGTGTACGGGTCGAATCAAGTAATAACGTACGGTAAGTACGAGTATCGAACCAAAGGAACCAGGTGTCAAGTACCACAATGACTGTATAGATTATTAACTAGACTATCGCAGATTGATTTGGGTTGTTGCGTATTGGAATACGAAATTAAACTTAATTAATTCAAATAAGAGAAAGAGTTGGAGGGTTGGATTCCTCAGGTAAACAATTACTTAACTCACAGATTTGACACGATTGACATAACTCCAGGATGACTGGTATAATCAAAATCCATCACTATACTCTATCAAGCTATAGCAACATTCATTCAACATTTTGTATCATCATTCGATCTCAACAAAGGTAATTGAACAAACAATGATTAAAACCCCACAAAGTACGAATTATCATATTTCTATCTCAAATTCGACTAAGACATGAAGGATTAGATAAACCTCAAAACTTTTCTCAAACGTTAAAAGATTCATTAAATCAAATAATAGTTGATCGGACTATTACAAGCATTAAGAACAATCCCATATGTTTCATCCATAAGAATCAAATCGATCGTATCTACTGTAAAGCTAAATAATCATCCAACCATGATTCAAACCAACCCCCCAACATGAACGGATTAGTTCATATTGGGGGTTTCACAACTCAGAAAAGAAATAATAAAAACGAAAGTAAACATGTTGGTTCTAAAAGAAATGAAATCTAAAACTCCCTGAAAAGCTTAATCCTTCGATGAATGAACTCGATTCGCCTTTTGATTCTCGTATCTTGATGTTTCTAGCCCTCTTCTTCTCTTCAAAAATCGTCTTCTATCTCCCAAAATCGCCCAGAGAGAGTCTCCAAACGTAACTGATTGATTCCCCCTCAACCCTAGCAGAAAAAGGCTTTAAAAACGAATCAGGGGCTGGGCGCGTTTGTGGGCGCGTTTGGAGGCGCGCTCAGAGGCGCACAGCGCACTGGAATGTTTTACAAAAATAAGCCTGCGCATTTGTGGGAGCGTTTGGAGGCGCGCGCAGAGCACTGTTTGGTCCAAAAATCTGATTTTTCTCCTTTTCGCTCCAGAATGCTGTAAGCTTGCTCCGATTGATCCAAAAACTCTTCCATCATCATTCTTTCATAAAAACCTGTACTTTCTCATAAAAATCATTAAATTCTACTATTTTTACTCGGGAACTTACAACAAAAAGAACGAATTCGGGATCAAAATAATGTCGGAAAACGACATTATCAACAACCCCAAACCGAGCGTTGCTTGTCCCCAAGCAAAATAGCGACACAAATAAGCATTCAACCACAATCCAAACAATCGCAATTTCGTATTGTCGAGAATATCATTAGCGATCTCTAGTCAACTCAACAACCACCATGAATTACCTGTGAGATGGACGAACAGTGAGCAGACCTAGCTATGGAATTCTAAACAGCAAAACCTTGGGAACTGGATTTATCAGGGACCACACCACACTTAAGTGCACAAAGACTAAACACACATAGAGAGGATTTCGCCTTGACCCTACCTCACGGTTCTCTCTCTTCGCTTGAGCCCTAGGTTTCACAAATGTTGTCATGCTTTCAGAAGTTGGGTACAAGAATTCACAAAGCATGCATGAACAACAATTAAATAATAACGCACAGTTGTACACAAATTGATCTCAGAAGGAATCCATTATCAAGACTAGGACATAGAAACGTTGCTTCGCCACTCTTTACAAACTCTCCATGTTAAATTCAGATCTTTAAAAAGGTATGGTTGCTGCTTCTGGGTGGAGATCAAAGGATTTATGATGATATTTGATGATCCTCCCTTCTTTCTTTCGTTCGGGCTTCCTAACACTTCACTCAAATTCTTTAAACAGACCCCTCAGTTTTATTTAGCTCTTTTTTGGCAAAACCCTTCATGACTGAATTACTGGGTTTGCGGGTTTTTTTTTTTTACTGAGGGGGTTACAACGGGTTTTCATTTGAGAACCTTGAGTAGTGAAAAGCAGTGGGATTAGCAGCAACCAATAAGCTTTATGAGTTCTCACATGGTTTGTTCACAAAGATAGGCAGAAGCTTCACTTCTATTCCTATGTATGTCTTTGATAATGGATGCAAGTTATAGCGAGATCAGCTACAACAACGATCAAAGGACTAATGAAAAGTGTATCGAGTAGTGTGTAGTCTCTCAGATTCGAAGTTAGCACGTGTATGGATCAACAAACTTATGGGTGGTCTCCACTAATGTCTCTATGTGTGCAGTCGCCCAGGTCCACCTTTGTGCTATATTATCCTTTCTAAATCCATTCCCCAAAATCAGTGTTTTCGAACTCACACTAAATCATGCTAAACTGGTCTCCCATTCCTCACTATAAACAGGGTGATCATTCAATCCACTGAGATCAACAAATGATAGACTCGACAAATCACCCCAAACCAGACATAGACATTGTCCCCAATGGAAACAAATAGCACACAAAATATAATCACGAAATAGCGATACCGTACAACTAACAGTAATTATGCCACCCCAAACCTAATCTCTAGATTAGGTTTGTTTTCACAACAAGGAATCATAAAACGATAAAGTTCAAGTGAGAACAGGGACCCCAAACCTTGGTGAAACCGAGGTTTGCAAAGAGGTGTTATGTAGATACCTTTCAGGATGCATGCGCGGATCACTGTTCACATATTCCTGCCCTTCCTTCTCCTGCCTTGCTCTTGGTCATATCGGAATTGCTATCAGGGATCAAAAACTAAACACAAACACACAAAACACAAAAACAACACACAAAACAAAAGAAAGCACACAAAAATAAGAAACTGACCAAAATAAAAATTAAGATTTAACCTATGGTGGGTTGCCTCCCACCCAGCGCCGTATTTTCTGTCGTGGCACGACTGTGTGGCTCTCAATTTGGCTCGATGTCGCTTGCGGAATTGACTCTCCCACACATACGATTGTTCCTGATTCCCTCTACATGCGTTTTCCCATTCTTACCATTTTCTAATCCATTTTGCCCCGTTCTTGGTTCACCTCTATCTTCTACTCTCTTGAGAACATGGAAGGTTACTTTCTCATTCCCAACTCTAAAAGTCATTACCTCTTCTTCCATGTCTATCAAAGCCTTGCTTGTGGCTAAGAATGGTCTTCCCAAGATCAACGGTATCTCAACATCTTCCTCCACATCTAGAACTACGAAATCAACTGGAAAATAAAATTTTCCAACCTTTACCAAAACATCTTCCACGATTCCATAAGGGTACTTCACCGATCTATCTGCAAGTTGAAGTGTCATGTTCGTTGGCTTCACTTCCCTTAAGCCAAGTTTCCTGAAAATGGATAAAGGCATTAAATTAACACTTGCACCAAGATCACATAATGACTTACTGAAATTATATTTTTCTATTTGAACAGGGATAGTAAAACTCCCTGGATCCTTAAGCTTCGGGGGAAGCTTGTGCTGAATGATAGCACTGCACTCTTCAGTAAGTGCAACCGTGGCATGCTCCTTGATCTTTCTCTTCTTGGACAAGATATCTTTCATGAACTTGAGATAACTTGGCATTTTTGCCAGTGCCTCCGCAAATGGAATATTGATGTGTAATTTCTTGAAAATGTCAAGAAATTTCTGGAATTGTTCCTCATCCTTATGTGCCTTCAGCCGATTCGAAAATGGTAGCGGTGGTACATACGGGTTGACTGGTGGTTGCTTCTTCTTCTTTTCTCCATCCTCCGGGTTTTCCTTCGTCATACCTTCTTCACCGACTTCCTTCCCCTTATCTCTATTCTTTGACATTTCACTCTCTATCTCCTCGTCTACCTTGATGGGACCCATTTCAGTACCTTTAGCTTTAGTGTCATCAGTTAAAGGTTCTCGGGTAGGGTCTATAATCAACTCCTTTCCACTTCTCAGATAAATAGCCTTGCACTCCTCTCTTGGTATTCGTTCAGTCTGACTAGGGAATTGACCTTGAGTCCGGGATTGTAGTGCTTCAGCTATTTGTCCGACTTGTCTTTCTAGCATTCTGATTGAGGCAGTATTTTGGTCAGTTGTCGCCTTCACATTACCCACTGTACTTGTCAATCCTTCAACCGCACCTTCCATCTTTGACATGAATTTCATCATCATGTCTTCTAAGCCTGGCTTCTTTTCTGATGATTGCCCCTCTTCATTTCTCCTCTGATTGTAACCTGGGGGACGATAAACGTTGTTAGACTGAAAAGAAGTTGAAGAGTTAGAATTGTTACCATACTGCTGCTGCTGTTACTGCTGTCCCATTGTTTCTTTAGTTGGGCCTTGTTGAGGTTGACTCCAAGAAAAGTTAGGATGTCGCTTCCATCCCTCGTTATAGGTGTTAGAGAATGGGCCATTCCTCGGCCGATTATTCTGATTCTGAACGAACTGGACTTGTTCCGGCGATTGATAGTCTTGAGAATTCTGAACATTCGGTTGTATAGTCGCTCCTCTCATTTGATTAGTCAACGCAGTCAACTGTGCCTTTATAGCCTTCAACTCTCCTGTTTCTTGCACGCTTGAAACTTTTCTAACAGCGGATCTTGGAGTGAAATAGCTATGTTCTGCCAAATTTTCTATCAACTCAACCGCTTCTTCATAGGATTTGTTCATTAAGGCTCCACCTGCAGCAGCTGTGAGGTCATTCTTAAATTGAGGGTTCAATCCCACGTAGAATGTTTGTATAACCATCCACTCTTGTAACCCATGATGTGGACACTTCTTGAGCATTGCTTTATATCTTTCCCATGCTTCGTACAACGACTCTTGATCCCATTGGGCGAAATGGGTGATATCCGAAAGCAATTGGGCTGTTCGCCCCGGTGGAAAGAACTTGTTGAGAAAAGCCGTCACCATATCATTCCATGTTCGAATCGACCCCGGTGGTAGATTCTCTTCCCAAGTAGTGGCTCGATCCCTCAATGAAAATGGGAACAACGGTATCTTGATCGAGTCTTGATCCGCCCCTTTTACCTTGAAGGTATTGCATATCTTTTCAAATGAGCGCAAATGTGCATGAGGGTCTTCAGTTGCTGCACCTCTAAAAATGTTCGATTGCACCAATTGGATAGTGCCAAGCTGGATTTCAAAGTTGTTGGCAGCTATTGGTGGTGTGTATCCACGTTGTGCAGCCCCCATGTTTGGATTGGCGAAATTTCTCATGGGTACCCTGTGTGGTGGCAGTGGTGGTTGATTGACATTGTGATTGATCCCATTGTTGACATTGTTATTGACGCCATGATTAACATTGTTGTTGTTGTCAACACCGTGGTTGACATGATTGTTGGCGTTATGGTTGATGTTGTTGTTGAGACCATGATTGGCATTATTGTGGTTCTGATTGTTCGCATTGACATTTGGAAGTGGTTGACCATTGCCCATGGCCATCCCTTCTTCCCAATCATCTTGAACGTGGATGTTTTCAGCCATTCTGTCTCGTGCTTGTCTTCTTAGATTTCTTGCAGTCCGTTCTATCTCCGGGTCAATCGGTAGTAATTCCCGAAAGAGTCTCCTTCTTGGCATAAACCAGGAAGTAACCTGAAACGGAGAAGATAACAATCTCAAGACCCAAAGATATATGAACTTTCAAAGTAAGATAAAAAAAATAAAGCAGGGTGTCTAATGTAATAATTTCAACAGCTGGTAGTGATATTCACACAAAACAGGTTCCCCGGCAACGGCGCCAAAAACTTGATAGGCGGGTATCACCCCCCCTAAATCTACCGCAAGTGTACGGGTCGAATCAAGTAATAACGTACGGTAAGTACGAGTATCGAACCAAAGGAACCAGGTGTCAAGTACCACAATGACTGTATAGATTATTAACTAGACTATCGCAGATTGATTTGGGTTGTTGCGTATTGGAATACGAAATTAAACTTAATTAATTCAAATAAGAGAAAGAGTTGGAGGGTTGGATTCCTCAGGTAAACAATTACTTAACTCACAGATTTGACACGATTGACATAACTCCAGGATAACTGGTATAATCAAAATCCATCACTATACTCTATCAAGCTATAGCAACATTCATTCAACATTTTGTATCATCATTCGATCTCAACAAAGGTAATTGAACAAACAATGATTAAAACCCCACAAAGTACGAATTATCATATTTCTATCTCAAATTCGACTAAGACATGAAGGATTAGATAAACCTCAAAACTTTTCTCAAACGTTAAAAGATTCATTAAATCAAATAATAGTTGATCGGACTATTACAAGCATTAAGAACAATCCCACATGTTTCATCCATAAGAATCAAATCGATCGTATCTACTGTAAAGCTAAATAATCATCCAACCATGATTCAAACCAACCCCCCAACATGAACGGATTAGTTCATATTGGGGGTTTCACAACTCAGAAAAGAAATAATAAAAACGAAAGTAAACATGTTGGTTCTAAAAGAAATGAAATCTAAAACTCCCTGAAAAGCTTAATCCTTCGATGAAAGAACTCGATTCGCCTTTTGATTCTCGTATCTTGATGTTTCTAGCCCTCTTCTTCTCTTCAAAAATCGTCTTCTATCTCCCAAAATCGCCCAGAGAGAGTCTCCAAACGTAACTGATTGATTCCCCCTCAACCCTAGCAGAAAAAGGCTTTAAAAACGAATCAGGGGCTGGGCGCGTTTGTGGGCGCGTTTGGAGGCGCGCTCAGAGGCGCACAGCGCACTGGAATGTTTTACAAAAATAAGCCTGCGCGTTTGTGGGAGCGTTTGGAGGCGCGCTCAGAGGCGCGCAGAGCACTGTTTGGTCCAAAAATCTGATTTTTCTCCTTTTCGCTCCGGAATGCTGTAAGCTTGCTCCGATTGATCCAAAAACTCTTCCATCATCATTCTTTCATAAAAACCTGTACTTTCTCATAAAAATCATTAAATTCTACTATTTTTACTCGGGAACTTACAACAAAAAGAACGAATTCGGGATCAAAATAATGTCGGAAAACGACATTATCACTCGCTTACCGGAGCCTCCTATTATCTGCTTACCTGAAAAGGTTTAGTTTGGAAAATGCGAGGGTTAGACCATGAGGTCTAGTGAGCTCCCTCCTGACAGTTCTCAAAATCATTTCAAGCAGTTTATAACTTTCAATATTTTTGCATAAACTTTCACATAACTTTTCATAAACTTTCACATATAAAAACAACTTTCACATATCTCTTTGTAAAACTCTCTCACGAATAAATCCTCACTCGTAAATGGCACCCTGAAGTCACCCGAAAGTGACAACGAGTCAGTCTCACACTGCCTTACTGGATACTCCCTTCCATGGCATAAACGGGTCACCTTCCCGGCATGAGCACTGGCGGGTCTACCTCCCGTCTTAGCCAATTTACGTCTAACACATATGCATACATCTCATATAAAACTTTAACAAACTTTCATGCAGTTAAAAGCATAAGAATAAAACATGGCATTTCTCATCATGTATTCACTTTAGGAAAACACGTCAAAGTCACGTATTTTAGTTAGAAAGCTCACCTGGTATGCTTACTTCTTTTCCTATTATGTTATGTACTTCCAAATGATCTACCTGAGTGAAAGGATAAAACATATAAGCTGACTTACCAAACTATCCGGATAAGACTTACCGGACACCACTACTTTCCGGACGTTTCTACTTACCGGACACCACAACTGTCCGAACACTTCTACTTTCCGGACGACACCACATTCCGGATACCTCTACTTTCCGAATAACACTACTTCCCGAGTAATACTACTTTCCGGAGACTTCCTACTTACCGGGCACGTGACTTACCGGATCCCCTTCCGGAAACCCTCAACATTGACGCTTACCAGATATTTTACCGGAAACCCTCAATCATTGAAGCTTTCCGGACGAAACGCTGTGTCGAACAACAGGGATAAAATCCACTTAAATCCTTTTAAACGATACGATTAAGCAGTAGATAACCACACAATCGATCATTAACCATTTCCCCGACATACTTTACTAACTAAAACGATTTAAAGCAATTAAATCTTCTATTAGAGTCTCAAATAACTTAAATAAGCAAAAACTCTCAAACATCCCAACAATCATCAAGTCAATCCTAAAGAGCTATAGATTAGGGATTACCTGATAGACTTCTTGTAGAAGACGAATTCCTGCTCCACCCTTCTTCTGACTTCAAGGATCGACAATCCTCTTCTTCAATCTCACAAGAACCTCCAAAAACCCCTTTTCTTCTCTCTCTCAAATATTCAGCCGAAAATTACCAAATGATTGCCCAAAACTAGGGTTTTGTGCCAACCCTAGAGTTCTTATACCCTAGCATTTATTTACCTTTTAGTCCCTCAACTTCCAAAATTTTTAAATTCTTCAAGAAGACTTGAAACTCTAACAAAATTAGTCTTGGTTATCACAATACTCCTCCCTCAAAAGAATTTCGTCCCCGAAATTCCATTCTCAAAAAGATGGGGGTATCTGGACTTCGTATCCGATTCTACTTTCCACGATGCCTCTCGCCCCTTATGATACCTCCACTAGACTTTCACTAGTCGGACTTCTCTTTGTTCCTCGTTTCGCAAACCTTACTGCTCACGCTTTCTATCAGCTTTTTCTGCATAAGTCAACCTCTTATCTAAACAGATGTTTCCCAAGGGAACAACCACAGTGGCTTCTGACAAACACCTCTTTAAGTCTGAGACATGAAATGTCGGATGAACACTCTTTAATTCCTCTGGCCAGTCTTACTTGTATGCCGCTGCTCTAACTCGCTCACTAATGACAAAAGTCAACTTCTTATCGTTTGCATCTCTTGCAAGGTCGCCATCATCTCACTTCTCACATCGGCTCTCCATAAAAGAGACGTGCTTCACACTATGAATTTCTTCTCAAAATCTCAACGAGTACCTCAAGATCGCGCACTATCTAATCAACTTTCACCTTACCTTTCTCTCAAACCTCTAGGTTCAACAGTCTTATGTTTTCAATCCAACCACTCAGTTCTACTTGGTTACCCCAAACTGTTCAGATGGAAACATAACCGCACCCCATACTCTGTAACCGCCCTCGGCGAGTCGCCACTTTACTATATCGCACCATCTTGCACTATTTACTTGTACCCTCTTCGATCGCTATACTCACTTAAATAACACCTGATAAATCCAAGGCCAATCGTACCTCAATGTGCTCGCTTCCGTCCACACGTCGGGACTCACTGTTTTACAACGCGTCTACTCGCGGTCTCTCATACCTCTTTACTTCCTTAAAAGAAGGAACTTGGCGGAGATTCCCCGTCACGACAACGAGAATCTAAAACCAGGAACAATCACTCACTTGCCCACTTGGCACAAGGCCACCCTTGCACATCTCGACGAACTCACACCTAAGAGTTTCCTCCTCAGGGTACGTAAATTTTCTAGATTACTTCTTCCAATCGACTAAGCCGATTATACTCTCTTCCCGAATCACATCGGCTACAGCTCGACAACTAATTCATACGTTCTCACCCCTTCATCACTCTACACTTATACGCGACCAAAAGCATAAAACTTCCATGATTCCTCATTGAAGTGTTCACCTATCCGAATTGACTTATCCTCAAGGCTCATCAATTTCTCACTGCTAGCCACTAATGTCCAGTCATATAACATAACTTCGGTTTCCCCCACTCAACTAGGAGAAGTAACCATGATCACACCCTACTGCTCTCAAGAGCTTACACTGAACGATCAGTTCGCTTGAACGTTTCTCACAACATCACCAACTCAACTCATTCAACTGCCCTTTTCCACTTCTTTCTCGCACAACGACATGCACAAATCCTCTTCCTCTATACTCTTTCCAGTGGTTCGCACACTTACTGATGACAATCTACACACGCTACTCCACCTTTTCGGTGTTACTGCCAAGCTTACCACTTCCATCATACTCATTTGTCCCAACATACCATCTTCACCTCCCCACGTTAACGTGGAGCACTGCTCACCAAACGTTACTTGCCTCTCTCTTCCGACCTTTCCACATGCTGATAACACTTTCTCCTTACTATACATAACCAAACAGTTGCACCCAAAATTCTAACTTAGGCATTCAACCAAGTCATCCCAAAAGGACACCGGTGCTCGAAGCCACTACCCACTCTTTGATTTTCAACCTGTTACTTTCTCGGACTAATCCTTTCGCACAAAAGGAAACAATTCACATTCCTTAAAGATTTAGCATTCACTACACCGCCTCTTAGACTCACTCATCCAACATCTTCTTTAACCTTTTCCAGATCCTACAAATATACTTACTTAGCGACTCTTACAACTAAAGACACTTGGTTTCTCCTTTGGGTATCTACCCACCACCACTCCGTGATGCTATCCCGAACATAATCATATCACAACGCCAACTTACATCCTACGTGCTCCAACAACCTGGTTAACAACTCGAACACCTCATCCGAAACCCCCAAAAAAAACTTCTATCTGATGCTTCCTCTTTCTCTAACCTCACATCACTACGACGCTAGCTGGCACATTTAACTTGGCAATTATTGCCCCTACACATCTGTACATTCCTCACTCATAACATCACACTGCAGACAAAAACTTTCATGGTCATTCACACAATTCAAACTTGCCATCAAAATCTCCTGCATAAAAATCGAGTTTATCTCGCTACTTTGTCTTTTACCAACTCTAGATCAACAACTCACGAAATTCGGATTAACTCTAACATACTCGTTTCTTGCTAGTTCTTTGCGATTCCAAACCATTACATCGACAGGGCACCTTTCCTCACAGATCTACATAATCTATACACTCACTTTGTTTGTGCTAATTACTTCATCCTTTACGAACCATCTGCCTCGTACGTAAAACGCTTATCTAAAACAGCAGTCTTTCACCATCTTAACACCCCTACAAGGTGATCCTTCAACTTTCAACCTTCTGATTCAAGTCTTCGGCCTCATACACCTTACACAACTGCCGACTTTCACGTCAATAGTTGACCTGCTAATACTTCCTTAACCTATTCTTCAACAAGGGTCCCTTACTGAACCTAATCCTTTCAACATATCATAATTAACTTCACATCTCGTCGTCCTCATTTCAAATTTACTCGTGCAATGCCAATACTACAAGGTGTAAGATCCCACATTGGTTGGGGAGGAGAACAAAGGTTGCCTTATAAGAGGGACTTGATACCTCCCCTATTAGACGCGTTTTAAAACCGTGAGTCCAGGTGTGTGGACAAAGTGGACAATATCTGGTACGGTTGGCTTGGGATGTACAAGATGGTATCAGAGCCGGGAACCGGACTGGTGTGCCAGCGAGGACGTTGGGCTCCCAAGGGGGGTGGATTGTAAGATCCCACATTGGTTGGGGAGGGGAACAAAGGTTGCCTTATAAGAGGGACTTGATACCTCCCCTATTAGACGCGTTTTAAAACCGTGAGTCCAGGTGTGTGGACAAAGTGGACAATATCTGGTACGGTTGGCCTGGGATGTTAAACAAGGTCACCTTAAAACTCTTATTCGATGTCGAGGATTTTTCATTCCTACCTCACCACACTACTCATAACGAGTTGCTAATACCAACACCTTGATGACTTCTAGTCCTTCCCCTGAACACAACCGTCCCTCGGCATCTGTATTTCCAGTCACCGCACAAGGGTACAGACCCTCATATAACCGACACTAAAGTCCACTTCCGACTCCTCCACTGCTCACCTCTCCTCTTGAACACAAATACCAAAACTACAAACTTTCTCCCCTGATTTGTCCAACACCCCTCCTCTTTTAGCTTAAAAGGTAGTACCCTACGACCTAGTGAGTTCGTAGCCTTCATGCATGACAACACGATAAATAAAGCATTTCACACTTTTTATCATTTTAATGAAACAGCACTTGGAAATAACTTGGGTACACACGACCTTAACATTCTCATAACTCCAATGCCCTGCACCACGATCTCGAGAATCGCTTGCATGCAACTTTCCGTAAAACCTAACCTTACTTAACCAAAAATATGTTGTTACGACAGAAATATATATTGGATGAAAACCTTTTCATACGACAAAATTCTGAAAGGAAAAATTACCGACACGAAGTAAACCAATCGGTTCTCGCACTCATTTATATAACTTCAACATGTCAATACTCACTTTGGTTATAAAAGTTTTGCATTCAAACGTTTTCTTGACTTTCTTTGCAACAATTTAACTTATCATGAAAAGAGTGGAATATTTTTGCAAATCGTAAACCTCAAGGTTTCATCGTGCGATGTAAATGGATTTGCATTTTTTCTTTAAACATACGCTGGCACACGTCGACTCATATCCGATCAAATTTGATATTTACACATTTACTTCACTTATGAAAAATCTCGTGTATACAGATACGAACTCAATGCATGAAACTCTACTTACAATTGAAGGCTACTCACTCTAACAAGGTCAACCTCTTTACTCATGCAGCTTATCCTTGACACTTACCTACGACCAATGGTCGCCCTCTCGGTCATTCAACGGTTCACTTTCTCAACCATTTCATACTATTTTCGTCTTGATCACTTATCTCCCATTCTATCTCAACAAGCTCTCAGTACTCTACAGAAATCTCTCTTCATTGATCCTGTCACTGAACAACTCGACTAAAGATTCAGGGTTCTAATCCTCAGCTCGCTCTTGAATTGGCACTTCCAAGATCTCGACACTGCCCTTCCTTACTATCCGAACTGATCTATCCCGCGATTTCTAAAACTGGGACTCTCCAGAAACAAGAGTCTTACTCAAAGTCAATCATTCCTCCTCTTCGAATCCACAAAGATCTACCTCTAGATGACCCAATCATTCTATACAACATTTCTTTTCTACGATGTATACGTACCTCACATCACAATGACTTCTCATGAAACTTCCCCAACAAGGGGTCTCAGTCTACCCCTCAGGAATTTTGCTGACATTCTAAAGTACTGGAACACGACATAAACACTAGCTTCTGACTACCACTTCGGAACAATAAGGTAGGCTAAGCACATACATGTACCTGTAAGTTCGCAATTACACTGGCCAGGTGGAATCTCAAACTTACCTTACATGACAGTCCTCAGTACCCTATTAGTCCTATCTCTATAATAGTGTCCTCCTAACGCATTTCCTTATTCTCAGTTGTGATTTCTACTCCCAAGTTTAAGTTTAGGCCCGTCCGGTCACCTAAATCCCTTAAACTATGGCTCTGATACCAATTGTAACAACCCAGTCTAAAATAAGCATGCATTTCGTTTATATTAAAACTACCCGAAGATGGGTCCTAAAAAAATCATTACATCTGTCTCAAAATTTGGTTGGCGGAAACAACCTATACACAACTGAGAGTAACTACCACTAAAAGTATGAGTGACACTGTCTCTAACTGCATCTGTACTCTATCCTGCTCTTGCTCGCTTACCGGAGCCTCCTATTATCTGCTTACCTGAAAAGGTTTAGTTTGGAAAATGCGAGGGTTAGACCATGAGGTCTAGTGAGCTCCCTCCTGACAGTTCTCAAAATCATTTCAAACAGTTTATAACTTACAATATTTTTGCATAAACTTTCACATAACTTTTCATAAACTTTCACATATCTCTTTGTAAAACTCTCTCACGGATAAATCCGCACTCGTAAATGGCACCCTGAAGTCACCCGAAAGTGACAACGAGTCAGTCTCACACTGCCTTACTGGATACTCCCTTCCATGGCATAAACGGGTCACCTTCCCGGCATGAGCACTGGCGGGTCTACCTCCCGTCTTAGCCAATTTACGTCTAACACATATGCATACATCTCATATAAAACTTTAACAAACTTTCATGCAGTTAAAAGCATAAGAATAAAACATGGCATTTCTCATCATGTATTCACTTTAGGAAAACACGTCAAAGTCACGTATTTTAGTTAGAAAACTCACCTGGTATGCTTACTTCTTTTCCTATTCTGTTCTGTACTTCCAAACCGTCTACCTGAGTGAAAGGATAAAACATATAAGCTGACTTAACAAACTGTCCGGATAAGACTTACCGGACACCACTACTTTCCGGACGTTTCTACTTACCGGACACCACAACTGTCCGAACACTTCTACTTTCCGGACGACACCACATTCCGGATACCTCTACTTTCCGAATAACACTACTTCCCGGGTAATACTACTTTCCGGAGACTTCCTACTTACCGGGCACGTGACTTACCGGATCCCCTTCCGGAAACCCTCAACATTGACGCTTACCAGATATTTTCCCGGAAACCCTCAATCATTGAAGCTTTCCGGACAAAACGCTGTGACGAACAACAGGGATAAAATCCACTTAAATCCTTTTAAACGATACGATTAAGCAGTAGATAACCACACAATCGATCATTAACCATTTCCCCGACATACTTTACTAACTAAAACGATTTAAAGCAATTAATCTTCTATTAGAGTCTCAAATAACTTAAATAAGCAAAAACTCTCAAACATCCCAACAATCATCAAATCAATCCTAAAGAGCTATAGATTAGGGATTACCTGATAGAC
The DNA here is from genome assembly GCA_033807775.1 of Saussurea involucrata. Classification (NCBI taxonomy): domain Eukaryota; kingdom Viridiplantae; phylum Streptophyta; class Magnoliopsida; order Asterales; family Asteraceae; genus Saussurea; species Saussurea involucrata. The sequence goes on from CM066321.1 coordinate 179,178,236, forward strand.
TTCTTGTAGAAGACGAATTCCTGCTCCACCCTTCTTCTGACTTCAAGGATCGACAATCCTCTTCTTCAATCTCACAAGAACCTCCAAAAACCCCTTTTCTTCTCTCTCTCAAATATTCAGCCGAAAATTACCAAATGATTGCCCAAAACTAGGGTTTTGTGCCAACCCTAGAGTTCTTATACCCTAGCATTTATTTACCTTTTAGTCCCTCAACTTCCAAAATTATTAAATTCTTCAACAAGACTTGAAACTCTAACAAAATTAGTCTTGGTTATCACACTACTTCAATTTCAATGTATTATTGATTTTTTCTATTTTGTAGTTTCGTGATTTATTGTTATCTCAATTCTCATTTTTATGTCACTTTTTTTCCGGAATGTAACCCACAATGCTAAAAAAACATTTGAGTATTGATTATTTTGATATTACATTATTACTCGCATAGGACAACAAATCTTCGTTTTTATATTCGTTTATTGATTTGATTCGAGTGTTCATTTGAAAAATCCATGTTCTACTAAAACGTAAACTGACGAACATTCTTCGAATTGCTTTCTCGACCTCCAATTATTTTGAATTATGTTATAAGTTAGAAGATTTCATTTTGTGAATTTTTTTTGCTTCATTAACTTATAAGTTTCAACATCTACTTTTTGCTACAATTTAACGAGATTGATACCACTGTTAACAATGTATCCAAGACAATCAATTTAGAAAATGAAGTTGATGAATCACATTTAAAAAAGAAAGTGAAAATGGATTGACAATGCTATGTAATCGTGTTCACGTTACTCATGCATCACTATAAACTTTGACCCAAACAACCAAAAATCAAGGAATCGATCATAAAGGAGAAAAAATATCGGAAGAAAAGTCAGCGACTAAACAAAAAAATGTGGATTATTGATAAAAAGATCTCTTAGGATCTAAAGAATTCTAGGTTTTTTGTTATAAAATTTTAATAATATTGATAAATATAAACACTTTATTACACTTTTCACGTATTGTCGTATTTTTTTAAAAAGATGATTACACTTTTAGAAATAATCATATTATTTGCTTTTTTATATATAGATTATTTAAATTACCTATTTTAATGATAATACAAAATTTTAATAATGTAATTTTATTTGGTAATTGTTGATACAATTTGTATGTATGTTGTTTCCGTTTAAATAAGTATAGAATATTTATTCTAAATCTAAATGTTTTTAATTTTTATTTAATATAGTCTCGAGCCTTGGTTATCTGATATATTCTACTACTTTGTACTTTGTTTTATTTTTCGACTTATGTTATTTTTTGTATTGATTTATCACGACGTTCATTTTATGTTATATATAAATATTTAAATTTTAGTTATTACTAATAATTTATCTCACACATCCAACATATTTCATTATTCTATTAACCGAATAATTTTAAAGTCAATCTATATTTAAAATAAATCATTGTTTATAGTTTTGTTAGCATAAAATTTGATCATCGCGCACGATGTCGAACACTAGTAACATTAAAACCACTAAAAACACTAAAATTTGTGGGTCCGCTGAACACAAAAAAAATCAACTCCAACCACACTAAAAAAGCATTAAACCAGCTTTAATATAATAAACATCTTCATATATTAAATTATTAATCAATATATAGGTATATAATTACAAAGGGTTGGGTTCCAATGAGAAGTACCAAATTTGGTGAGAAGTGGTTACCAACCGTTGATGAGAAATGGGCGAACGTTAGGATGAGATGCACCAGATAATTCCGTTTTAAGGCGCAATTCATGGAATGGTATTTGATTATAGGAATTAAATAAAATACACCAATGTTTTAAAATGCACATGCTACAAAAAAAACACCAATGCACTGAATCTTCATGGAATTAAATAATGTTTTAAAATGCACCAATGTTTTTTTTATTTAATTCCTATGTAAAGAAATAAACATCGAAACTTAACATAAGTTTTTAATATTTCAGATATTAAAGTCTCAGGGCCATTGGGATTATCCCGTTATCTTTTGGGCCCATAAGATTAGTCGACATGCGTACAAACGGGCTTAGGCACCCAAACTTACAAGGAAAAAAAATGCAGCCTGCATGCAAAAAATAAGCCAAAGCTTGCTATCCACCACTCGTTATGCCCTTTTCAATGTCGTGTGAGTCCGAACAACAAATGTAAAACCACTTCCACAGTAGAGTTTTGACGTGATATGTTCGTGTGCAACGTTTTTGCCCAATCTTACAACCTGAGGACTAGTGTGGTCAGATGTGGTTCCTAAACCAAGCTGACCATGTTCACCCCACCCCCATGTCATTACAACTCCATTTTCTGCACAAAAATTGTGTACACCATGTAAATAACCTGCAAATTAGTTGCATCGAAAAATGTGTTGGAATACAACTTGTATCTAGATAACGATCCTATATGATCTTTTGACCCGAAAAATGCATTGGAATACAACTTCTAACTTCCGACTGTCGTGCATTGTTTTATGGATGATCACACTTCATCAAAGAGAGTGAACATGAATTGAATAAATTTATATTAAATGAAGTAATTATGTGTCTTTACGTGATTGGTGGGAAAGGGAGGGAGAGGTTGGGATTTGGGGGTAGATCTTTATTCAATATATACACTAGAACGCTTGCCTGTGGTAAGGACGGAGTGTTCCGCTCCTGATGCAATTCCCACAACTTTTATCCCATTGAGACCATGAATTTTCTGTAATTGTTCTTCGTTTGAATCCTCTGCAAATCAAACACGCACAATTATTAATCGCCAGGTATCCACGTATCTCAATTATTTGGCTACATTAACAGGGGGTTATTAGGATTTTAGTGAATTTTGTAGAAGTAAATCATTGATGAAGAATGTCTCTTTTATTATCATAAGAAAAACAAGAATATCTGTTTGATGAATTTCTTTATTCAGAAATAATTTCATTCATTCAAGACCTCAAAGATAATCTACATCAGTCAGAAAATGATACATACGATTGGCCAAATTTTCCTTTTGAGGGTTGTTAAGAACCCCATGATGGCTGCCACCAACCATAACAACTTCCCCTTCATCTGTAGACAAAAACCAAATAATTTCAATTTATGTTTGAATCATCATGCAATGCAGCAACCAGCATTCCTAAGACTCAAGTTCCTGAACGAACTGAAAAAAAATACCCTTTTTTTACTTTAGGTGTCTAATGAAATAATTGATATTCGAAGAGAAATCAATAATTACATCAAAAAGTACATCAAGTCAAATGAGACAACTATTAGTGAATGGAAGGAGTAATAATGCACTTCACACTATACCTGTTAGTATCAAGGCGTGATTCCAACCGAGGGTAGCCTGCGTAAATGAGAATGGTGAAACCACGCGATTGGGACTACACACATCTGGAGTACCGCCGAACCCTCTTCCCCAAGTGTACAAATGCCCATCAGCTATTGAAAAAACAAGATACAAACATTACACTGGGAAAATAAATGATCAGATTTAAACTTTTATAAACTGAGATTTGATCTTAACTTATTGCTATTCACTCACTAGATAATGCTGCACTATGATCTCCATTTGCAATGATACTACTAACGTTTACATCCTCCAATCCAGAAACACTCCGTGGAAGACTTATAGATTTGATTTTCTGGTTAGATGCTCCCAATTGACCACGCTTGCCGGATCCAAAACTATATACTTGGTCTCCATGTTCACCTGAACCAATTTCGCCTCAATATTTTGAATCCCATATTCTAAATTCAATTACCAAAAATATAATCAAAGAAACAAAATGATAAACAAAGACCTTCTGTAACAGCATATTAACAACTATTAAGATTCGATGTGACTTCACCTTTCAACAAGGCTAGTGAATGGCGCATCCCACATGCGATTTGCTCAACATGCCTAAATGCAAAGCTTGAGACTTTTATCGGACAATTTTGTGACCTGTAATCACCGAGCCCGAGCTGACCAAATGAGCCGTCTCCACAAGTAAAAAGGTGTCCAGATTCTAAAGAAAATAAAGAAAATCAGATTAAACTAAGTTATGTAAAGGGATCACCCTCAACCATCCATTGCCATTAGCCATAATACATAAGTCAAGAACCTGATCAAGATTGCAAAAAAATGAACCCTTTTCGGGAATCTCATTGAAGGAACCAAAAGTATCTGATATAATGAGATTACAAACCTGAAACAAAACTCGAGTGGTTCCATCCAGCTGAGACATGGGTTATATTGTAGTTATTTAAAAGATCTACAGGTTTTGGTTCTAAACTATTGACCAGATTTCCATGGCCAAGTTGACCAGATGTGCCCCTTCCCCAAGTCAACACCGTTTGACCTGCAAATGAAGAGAACAATTACATAGATACAGAAACATATGCATAAATGTAAATAGAGAGAATGATGGTACATGATACCAGGAGTGAGAGCAATGACATGGGCCCCGCCACAAGACAAGAAAGATAAAGAAGCGAGAATAGGGAGGAGTCGAGGAATGTGTTCATCTTGAAGCTTGCCGGTTCCTAGTTGTCCCTCTGTACCCGCTCCCCAACTCCATACTTGTTCTTTTTCTTCTGTATCATTGACTCTTTCTTTTGCTTCCATTTTGCTTTTTTAGTTGATTATGATCAGGTGCTAGACTAATCTCCAATTTCGTCAGATTTCCAAGAAATATGTTTGTTGCAAATGAAGATTGTACACTTTATCAAACAATCAGATTATCCCAAAAGTGGATATATTATTATACGTCTGCTTCTCCAATGCCATTTGTAGCAGATTTCTGAAATAAGTTTAAGCAGCATTAATGCGTTAACCAAACAAGTTATCTTTTTCTTTCTTTGGGTGTTAAAATTGGCCAAGAGAATACGCTAAAAGGCAGTACAAGTTGTGGGCTATATGAACAAGCATGTTACTCTTGAGATACAAAATAGTCAAAGTTTCGTTCTTAAATAAGTTCTGATAACAAGCAAACACAGAAGACACACAAGAGTAGACATTATATGCCTGATACAGCAAAAGAAGATTGTATACTTGGCTGAATATGTGAAAATCATTTCTGAAAATTGTGGGATTGTCCTAGAGTATTTGAGCTTCAATTGTAGACTAGAACCCCATTAGATTGCTCAAAAAGACCCCTCGAAAAGTAAGAGAATGGAGGTTTCAACATATATGGAGGAGAAAATATGAGAAATCCTATTAGATTACTCCAAAAGAGCCCTAAAAAGAAAATAGAGGTTTTCGCATATATGGAGCGGAACTGATGCAATTCTAGCTGATATGGAACTACAATACATAAAACCAATCTCACTAGTCAAAGATGGAGAAGTGAAGTTGATTATTTATGGACATTGCTAGGGTGAGGTGCTTAAAAATACATTAATCAGGTGAATAAGGTCCAGATAAAGAAAACCAAATCACAACTAAAACAAGTAAGCCATCAAAGGGATCCCAACCCGGAAATTGCTTTTATATGAAGATACCTTGGTCACTGAAAGATCAATTAAATAAAATCTAGACGATTGTGTTTCAGGTTCTTGGAGCTATGAATTCTAGCCCCATCGAACAAGAAGTATATTTTATACAGAAGCAGAACGTATCCTCCAAAGTTAGTTACGTTCACGGTTCGCTTCCAATTTGGTTGGATAATTATTAGTGTTCGAACAACAAACGATCAATAAAAACAATAGTGAGCATTGACACAAGTACCAAATCAATCTAACAATATGTAAATTGCAACAAATGTTTACTCAAACCAAACATAGAACTAAACCCTAGAAACTGCCAACGGAGAGGAAAGAGAGTAGGAGATGATCAGAAGATGATACCTCATGAGTTTTTTCATCTCTGACCTGTAGTCCTGTATGCTAAAAAGTTAGGGTGCCCTTCTATCCTAGTAACATCTAAACCAGAAAATCGTCAATCATTCTCTCCCAATCTAAACCCAAAAAATGCTTCCATCGGTTTCTTCCAAATCCCAGAAAATGCTTCCACCCAAATCGATTATTTATTTTCTCTGAAATCGAACCCTAGTCTGTGTGTGTTTGGATTTCTTTTCCTAATCGGTTTCTTTGCAAATCGATATCTTCATTAAATCGAGTGTTCGTTCTGCAGAAATCGAACCATGGGCTTAAACTTGTTGGTACACAGATCTGCACAAATCGAACGACATTCAAATCGAGTTTTCACTTTCATCTCAGATTGATTTTTGATTTCTTAAAAGTGCCATATCTTGAAACTTCATGGTTGTGTATGTTGTGCGATGGTGGTTGGTGAACTGCGGCGGCATCCCAGAAGAAATCCTAGCACTCATGACTCATCCACAAATAAAACAAAAGCAATTCTTATATATTTATAAATTCGTTGTAAATATTTATATAATATTAAAGAAAAAAATGTCATCAGATTGTATTAATAAAGTTATTTACAAATAAAGTATTTTATATATTTACTTGATTTTATCGTAAAAAGATGTTAAACAATATTTTAAGGGCAATTTGGTCATTTTAATAATCTTGTCCAGTCTTGTAGTTGTACCAAACACATGACAGACAATTAGTCATGTCCCGTCCAGTCCAGTCATGTCCAGTACTATCCAGTCTGCATACCAAACGCTACCTTAATGTTATCCGACAGTTTTGCTATAATTTTTTCAAAATAGAGAATCAAAAGCTAAAATCTTTAAAAAAAATGTTACATTCATCTCCAATAGCTTTGCTATTTTAGAGATTTTAACACAAATTATATTAATATAATATTCTTTAATTTATATTTCCAATGCACTTTAAAAGAAAAACTTAATATAAAATAACAAAAGAATTAGAGCATCTCCAACAGCTTCCCTATAATTTCTCTAAAATGGAGAACCAAAAGCCAAAATCCCTAAAAAAATACATTCATCTCCAACAGCTCCCCCATTTTGGAGAATCCAACATTAATTAAAATATTAAAATATTTCATTCATCTATTAAAATATTATTTCTCTCTCTACATATTCATTTTCAAAGTTTCTTATTGGTCCTCTCACTTGGTAATCATTTTTGGAGTGATCTCCATATTTAGAGAAAAAAACTTTCTCCCTCCAACTTTCTCCATTTTAGGGATAGTTTTGGGGAAGCTGTTGGAGCAAAATATTAGTCCAAAATCCCTATTTTCTCCATTTTCTCCAATTTGGGGAATCTGTTGGAGATGCTCTTATGTCATTAGTGGATTGAATAAAATAATTATTTCTCTCTCCTATTTAGAATATTATAGAGAATTCTCTATATTTAGAGATTTCTTCAAGAATCTTTATTTTAGCAATCAAGATAGCAATGCTGTTGAAAAAGAATAGCAAACAAAAACCCATTTTTTTCTATTTTAGCAATGGTGTTGAAGATTCTCTAACAATAACTCTTCTTCGACTTTGATAGGCCTCATTTTAACTAATTTAATTTTGATACATGTTTTTGTAACACCCCAAATTTTAGTTAAGCGTGTGTGATCTCATTCATTGGAAATCTTATATTAGACTCCTAAATTAAAATCATATAGTCATATGAGGTCACATAGCATCGGGACGAGTTGATTGGAAGGAAAATGGGATTTTTGGGTGGTCGGTTGTATCGTCCCACATTCTTAAACATGCAATATCATAAAATAAGCATTCAGGTTACGTAATTAAGCTTGTCTTTACATCATCATCAAACCAAACTAAACAAAAATGACAGTGGAAGTCTCTAAATCCACAGCCGAGTTCTATCTATAGTCATCCGTCAAAAACTTGGAGTCACTAAGAGATCCACATCCTCCTTGCCTTCTCCTAGTTCTTACTAGAAGAACCCACGGTACGCTCACATGAAAATGGTTTAGTTTTTGAAAAGCGAGGGTTAGACCAAAAGGTCTAGTGAATTCCCTCCATAAAACATTTATCACAGTATAAAATCATTTCATTGAAAATACATTCACATATTTCTCATAAACATCATCCAAGGTTCAACACAGGGTTCAGAGATCGCATAAGCTACTCCGATCGGGGCCTAACGGACACCCTCTCGTCTACACCGGAATCCAAGTGGACCCCCTGTTCCTTCATGTAGGAGGAAACGACTTTCAACCTACAAGCTAACCTCCATATGCCCAAGGGATTAGAAATCCCAAGGTACCCTGACCCCACTGTGCAACCGACTCCACATAGCATACACATACATTTGAAATCATATTCATGAAAACCTTAAACATCATTTCATTTGCAAATAAACATGCCAAACATGGAAACATGCATAACTTTTATAAATCAGTTCATGCTCGAAAAAGGAACCATATTCAGTAAAATATAGTACGTCATAAAAAGGTTGAGAGAACTCACCTCGGCGTTAGCACATCGACACACGCTCCGAAACCCACATTTGTTCAAACCGAACACCTGAATTGGACACCACAAGAATGGTGTTAAACCATCTAACCATACTCCCAAAACATCCTTAACAAACCCCCAAAACAACTCTCCAATCGACGCCTCGACCCAAGACCCGAACGAACAACGAAACGGACAAAGGGGTTGGGGGCCAGAACTTGGCGCCAATGGTGGCGCCAGTCCATCGGCGCCGAGATCGGCGCGGGCTTCTGTTTGTCCTGCACGATTTTCTTCCCCAAAGCTCAAGGGTTTCTCATCCCCTAACTCCTCTAAATCGGTTCTAAGTATTCCAAATCGATATTATGGATACCAAAAGCATTAAGAATCAACAACCAACATCTTAAACAACATAAAACCCACCCAATTCACCTATTGATTCATGGATTTAAACCTCAAAACTCAAAAACTCAAACCATAGAAAAAATGGAGGTTACTAAGCAACAAGATGAAGTTCCTTACTGAAATGGTTAAAACACATAGGGAATCAATCCCAAAATCATTTGCCTTCTTTCTTATTGGATTAAAATTCAACCAACAATGGGTTACCAAAACCCCCCAAACCAATGTTAGCCTAGCCAAACATAGAGAAGAAGAAGAAGAAGAAGAAGAAGAAGAAGGGTTCATACCTTGGAGATGATGATTCCATCAATTGCTGCAACTTTTCTCACCACACCTCCAATTAGAGTTCTCCTCCTCTCTCAATTCTCCTCTCAATCGTATGAATCACAAGAAATGAAGAAGGTAGGGTTTTATCTTATTTTAGCTTTCTCATTTCACCCTTGAGCACAAGAGTCCTATTCTTCACACTTTGGCCACCAAATTCTCATTTATTCTAAAATACTACAAGAGAAAACAATACTTAGAAATATGGTCCCTTGGCTAACTTTCATTCTTTTCATTCTAAACACTAAGCCTTCAACTTACAAAAATTTGGGTTGTTACAACACTCCCCCCTTAAAAGAATTTCGTCCCCGGAATTCCTAAAGGGAAAAGATGCGGGTATCTTGCCCACACCCAAACTGACGCTTCCCCAAAGGTAATGCCACTCCTGACCTAGTCAACCACTCAATAAATTCGAAACATGGAGCATTGGGTAGACTCCCTTCATTTCTTACGGTCCTCTAACTCGTAGGCTACTGTCCCTATTCGCTCGGTCTTAACAATAGAAGATTAAGTACGGCTTCTCATGCACATTTACTTCCTATAAGGAGGAACTTGGCAGAATCCCCCGTTACAACACGAGGTTCATTTACTAAGAACCAATCACACACTTGACAGCTTGGCACAAGGCCAACCCTGTACATCCCGACAACTCACAACCCGGAGTTCCTTCATCAAACATCTATGAAAATAACATTTCCCTTCTCTCGGACTACCTAGACCACAGTTCGTCAAACTTCTCTCAAATTCTCACTACTTCACCACCCCATCCTTATACGTAACTAAGAGTAGGAACCTCCAAACCCATCGTTGAAGTGTTCACTTACTCAAATTAAACTTATCCTGAAACACATCAATTCCTCGTTGATTGCCACGTTCGTTCAGTCATAAGAAACATAACTCCGGTTATCCTCACTCCACTGGGAGGAGTAACCATGGTCACGCCATACTATTCTCACTAGCTTAAACACTGCACGACCAAATTGTTTAAACATTTCTCACAAAGTCACTAACTTAACCCATTCAACTGTCTTATCCACTCCTTTTCTGCACAACCTCGTACCCAATTCCCCTCCTCAATACTCTTTCCAACGGTTCGCACACTTATCAATGACAATCTACACAACACTGCACCTTTCGGCGTTACTGACAAGTTTACTACTTCCAATTTACTCACTTATTCCGACATGCTATCTTCACCTCCCCACGTTAGCGTGGAGCATTGCCCACCAAACATTACTTGCCCCTCTCTCCCGACCTTTCCACATGCTGGTATCGCTTTCTCATTACTCACATAACCAAACAGTTGCACCAAGATCTTATCTTAAGGCATTCAACCAAGCCGTCTTGAAACGAGACCAGTGTTCGACGTCACTACACATTCTTTAATCTCCAACTTTTACCTTCTCAGACATTTCTCTCACACATAAGCAACAATTCACATTCTTTAAAGATTTCACATCTATCCCACCACATTTTGACTAACACAACCCTCATCCTCTTTAAACTTCCAATGACCCCAAAGTGTTTCTTAGTAACGTCCCCTATTCATTCTAATAATCCACCCCCTTGGATTCCCTATTACAAACGGATCTATTAATTCCGGAACACCCCGAAACTCGGGTTCCACAATTCTTTCGATTAACCACCATGATCATAAAATCAGACAGATATATATATACCGTCATCCCGGCTTTCTTACTTAGATTTACCTTAAATAATTCTTTAACAATCAGTGTGTTAACCTCAATAACACTTCCCCAAGAATTGTAACACATGCTGTAATAACAAATGAACGTCATTACTTAACAAATCTATAAAATTTTAATCAACCAACCAAAGGCTTATACCTCTATCATGACATTTCAAATCAACTAATGATCATACTACCACTCCGACCCATAATCATCATCATGTCATTCCTTAAACATAACCAAAATTTCCAACTATTTCCTTCTAGGATCATTCCCTCACGCATAAGGAACAATTTTCATTCTTTAACGATTTCTCATCTACTATACTACAGCTTGACTAATCTATTCATCATTTCCTTTAAACTTACTCTGCCTTCAAGAATATACTTAACAACATACATAACCACAAAGCTTGGTCTCACAGCTGGGCAATCACCCAATTCTGCCTCGACATTCCATTCCGATAATAGTCAAAATAAACACCAACTTACAAACCACGTACTTCAACAACTGGGATTGCAAAACGTACACTTTATCCGAAATCCCAAAAGGACTTCCTTCTAATCCTTCATCTTTCTAACATCGCCTTACTACATCATCGGCTGACACAGATATCTTGGCAATTGAAGCTACTATTCATTCGTACATTCACCACTCCTATCATCACACTACCGACCAAGTCTCTAATGGTCATTCGTACACAATTCACACTTTCCTTCATATTCTCCCGTATACTACAATCGAGTCTGTCTCGCTACTTAGTTCTCTCCCAACTTGTTGAGCTATGACTCACGAGTTCACACTTAGCTCAAACACAAACATCCTAGCTAGCTCTTTATGATTCGAGTTCTTTCTTAGACACGGCACATTTTCTTACTGACTGGTATAGTCTACAATCACTCCGCTTGTGTTACACACTTTGTCCTTCTACGGACCCTCCTCACCTCGTAAATAGAACGCCTATTCAACAACAACAGTCTCTTACTAATTTAACACCTCTACAAGATATTCTATCAACTTACACTCATCTGGTTTGAGTCTTCGGCCTCGGCCAACATACACCTTTGCCGACTTCAACAACAAAAGACAACTCTTAACTACTTCCTTAACCTATCCTCTAACATGAGTTCCTTACGGGACCTATTCCTCCATACACATCATAGTTAACTTTATAATCCGTCGCCCCTATTTCGAAACTTACTCATGTAACATCAATATTACAAGCTCCCTTCGAAACTCATGACCCACACCGTGGACCTTTCATTCTTGCCTCACAACACTACTCATAAAGAGTTGCTAAAACCAATACCTTGATGACTCCTAGTCCTTCCTCCGGACACCATCGCCCCTCGGCAACTGTGTTCTCAGTCACCGAGCAAAGGTACACACCCTCATACACCTGACACTAAAATCCATTCCCGACTCTTCCAAGGTCCAACTCTCCTCTTAAACACATATACCAAAACTACATACGTTCTCCCCTGACTTGACCAACGCCTCTCCGCTCACGGAGTTCTTCCTTAGCTTAAGACGTAATATTCTACGACCTAGTGGGTTCATAGCCTTCATGCATGACAATACAGTAAATAAATCTTTTCGCACATTTCATCATTTTAAATAAACTGTTGGACAACCTAAGGGGGGGGTAAGGTTGTATTTTAAATCTTTTACTTTCAAAAATTCTTTTATAAATAAATACAGTACAGAAACAGTATAAATAAATCAGAGTATAGAAATAATAAATATACAACAATTATATAAACAGATATAATTAAAAGTGCAGCGGAATAAATAAAGAGATAAGGGATAGAGATACTTGACACAGAGATTTACTGATTTACCACCAACTGTGATAAACCAGCAGCCGAGACACTTCTCGACACGATCCAATAAATGTATTCTTTACGGTAGAACACAAACCAAATACAAAGGAATTTGTAATAGTTTCTCAAGCCTCTGCTATGAGATAAACAGGATCACACACCCGTTATTCAAATACTTACAAGAGGAGTATAACTCACAATGGGTAATCACTCTTGTATAATATCTCACACTTGGATATTTTATAAAAAATGTTTTATAAAATATATATTATAAATGAGAGAGCTAAGAGTGTGGTTGCTGCTTGTTGTTACTGTTATGTGGTCTACTTGTTTTCATCACCAGCAAGCATCATTTATATATAGCAACCCACTTCCAACGGATACATGAGGTGGCGGTATACCGCCAAATGCACGCGGTATACCGTGCAGATACTGACACACCAACGGCTACAAGAGGTGGCGGTATACCGCCTTGCACACCGCGGTATACCGCGGTCAGAAAGTACAAAGGGCAGGCTGCACGCAGGTCCTTCTTTCGGCTGAAGACACTTCTTCAATAAATGCAAACAGTAAAATAGCATAGGAAACTGATTTTTGAGTTGACAAAAAAGGTTTAAAGATTATTTTAATAAAAATTAATAAAACTTTAGTTTTAAATAATTTTAAATATCTTTAATTAAAAACAGTTTAGGGTTTTATAAATATCCAAGTGGTATATTATTTTAGGGTGCTTATCATTATAAGGTATAAACAATAATGACGACGTAGAAACTTCCGTCTTGAATTCTTCAGATAAAATCTTTGTGTTCTTCAAGAACTGTACACTTGGATAGGATTGTTAGATAAACAATAATACGGTGTGTTTGTAATCATCAAAATAAATATGGAGATGTGATTTTATGTGTACCAAAAATATATCACAATATTAAAGCGGGGTACACTTGCACCAACAATCTCCCCCTTTTTGATGATGACAAACACAACGCTAAACACGAGAGCATACTCGGTTTCTCTCCCCCTTTTGTCGAAGCAAAAAGGGTTAGGAAAGACGCTATGCTCCCCCTTGAAAAATGCTCCCCCTTAAAATATGAAGTATTTGAGAGTTAGCATTTTCTCAAGGGTTAGATAAAATAAGCTCTCAAAAAAAATTCAATAATAATAACGAAGCAGGAGAATAAACATTAGAATAGAGCAATAATAATGTTAATTAAATAAAGTTTTAAGAAGACATAAAAAAAATTAATCGCTATCTATAAATTCAATTTCGTTCAGTTGATTAGATAAAGTCCACAACTGCTCGTCAATGTCTTCCAAGCGGTCTTGCACCACACGTTGATCGGCATCGTAACTCCGGCGCAAGTCAATGATCGCGGAGTATATTTGACGATTTGAGATTGCACCCGCCGGGATTGCGTATGGATCGTCTTCCTCGGGAGCCGGATCTAGAGGGCGATGAAGAGCCCGTCCCGGTGGAGCACTCATTCGACTAACAGTCAGTGCATTGAGAGAAGGAGTAGGAGCTAACATCCTACCAATGATAGGAATTTGAAGGTTTGTAAAAAGGTTTCGAATTAAGTAACCAAACGGAAGAGACTGGTTACCAGACTCGGAAATCACCATACGGTGAGCAATAATGTAGGTGGCATTAATACGGATGCCATGCCGAAGACAGTAAAGGATATAGCACTGAAGTGCACCCAATCTGTCAAAATTTCCAGCGCGTCCCAAAACGTTAAAAAGGATAATTTTATTCCAAAAACGAAGATTTTCCGGAAGATGTTGATCAGTTAAAATTGAGGGAAAATTATTTCGAAAAGCAGGAGCTAAAATAGATTGGAGAATGGTTTCCTGAGTTTCTTGAACCTGGGTAAGCAGGGAAGTAAAGGCAGTATTATTTGAAAACACATTTATATTGGAATGGGTTAGACCCAGTACACGAGAAAAATCTTCTAAACTCCAGTCAAAAGAGTGGTTGTAAATTTGAAGAGAGACACGATGGGTGGTCTCGTTAAAGTCATACCCAGCATAAAAATCGACCATACTTGAAAAAGGTACATCTCCTTGAAAAGAAAGAAAAGGTTCCCAGTCAATAGAAAAGAAAGCTTCAAAGGTACCAAGATGTTCTAGACCCACTAAATCGACAGGTCGACCTGGGTTACAAGGTCGGGATTCAAAAATATGTCGTCTTTGAGCACGACGGTTTTGAGGAGGGTCAGATGGGTTTTGAGAGCTGGAAGCTCCCCGAGAGGTACGAGCCCTTTTTGGAGCCATTTGAAGGAAGGAGAGTAAACTGTTGTCGAAAGGTTGGAGTTCCGGTGGCCGAAAAAAAAATTCGGTTGTTGACGGCGGACGTCGTAGGCGGCGGTCGGCGGCAAGAGGAGGGAGAGAGAGAGAGAGAGAGCTCTTTAGATAAAAAAGAAGGGAAACAGAAAACTTACCTGTAATGGATTTAAATCCGTCGAAGGCACGCGGTATACCGCCTAGGAGCACGCGGTATACCGAGTCAGGAAAAAGGTGAAAAGACTTGACATCTTTAAACAGGCGTGACAGAGGGAAAACAGCGGTGCGGTATACCGGGGTCAGTTTGAACAGATTCTGCCGGTGAATCACAGAGTGACACGTGGTGGTGGAGAACAGAACACGGTATACCGCCTTAGGGTCACGGTATACCGCGACAGTAAGTTGACTGGCAGCATTTGGCTTTCAATGTTTCCTTTAACCAATCTTACACACAACCGATTTTAAAATAAGAAAAATTTTTTTTTTTTTTTTAATTTTATGTGAGCAAAAAAAAACACGTATTATGACCTCGTCAGGGAACCACGTATTATAACCTCGGCAGGAAACACGTATTATATCCTCGCCAGGAAACACCTACAAAAGGCAAAGAAAATATTTCGTGGTACCCTTTTCTTATGGGTCCTTTTAACAGTTAGTATAAAACATAAACTGCAAAAAAAATATGTTGTCGACATAAAACAAACACGACAAACATACAAAACCATAAAAATGGTTTAAAACCATAAACGCATTCCACCCGGATTATCAACATTAAACATTCCTTTCGGAATCCATTTTCTAACCATTTTAATTTTGCGATTGTATTTATCATACACATAAAATGAAGCATTTATATTCGCATTAGGTCTAGAAAAATTACTATTATACATACGAGCATACGGTTTCCTCCCATAATTCACATTTTTCATTTTTGACATATATGGGGGTTTTCTCGTATTAACTTTAGGAGATGCAAAAAATCTTTTAATGGGTTTACACGAACATTTATCAACACATGTATCGGAACCAATGCCTTTACGACAATTTATACGATTAGGCATATTTAGCATTTTAAGCACTTTATCATTGCTACTATTAAAAGCATTTGCTAATAAGTCATTTTTCTCATGCGATTTACATTTAGCATTTAAACATGCAACTTCATTTTCAAGAGACTCGCATTTTGTACATGCAACACTTTCATTTTTATTTTCACTTAAGCATGCAATTTTATCATTTAAAATAACACAAGATTTACAAACATCTTTTTCACTTAATTTATTTTCTAATTTAGTGATAACATCTAAATCATGAGCAGATTTTTGTTTACCGTCATCTATTTCCTTTTTATATACAGATACGGTTTCTTTTAAATTAGAAATTTCATCTTTATATTTATTTGCGAGAGCAGCCATATCATGAAATGATTTATATAATTCGTCAAGATTATTTTCATCGTCACTATAATAATTATCACTATAATTATTATCATAATTATTTTTAGAAGAATATGATGAAGATACCTCATTATCATGGTCGGCCATGAAACAAAAATTTTTGGCCTCATT
Source organism: Saussurea involucrata (assembly GCA_033807775.1). NCBI lineage: Eukaryota > Viridiplantae > Streptophyta > Magnoliopsida > Asterales > Asteraceae > Saussurea > Saussurea involucrata. The sequence continues at coordinate 179,194,661 of CM066321.1, forward strand.
TATGCTTGCGCTCAACGCGCCTCCAACTAAAGCTTTTGGTGTGTTGATTTGTTTTGCTCGTTTCGGACACACACTTGCATAGTGATCCTTGTCACCACACACATAGCAAAAGCCTTTCTTTTTATTGGCTTTTTCATCGTCGCTAGATTCGTCATATTTGTCTTCACTTTTATGGACGTTGCGACTTTGGTTTTTACCACCACGACGGTAGTCTCCATTTTCTTGAAACCTATCATTTTTGGCAAACTTTTTGTTAGATAAAAGTTTAGAAAGTTTTCTTACCAATTTGACTAAATCGTCAAGATTTTCGGGTTCGTCATCCGAGGAACTTGCATCTTCCTCCTCTTCTTTTTCTTTCTCATCTTTAGAGGCAACGGCTTCTAAAGCTATGGATTTCTTTTTGACTTGCTCCCGGACCTGATTTCTTTTTAGTGCAATTTCGTGCACTTTAAGATTGCCGATGAGATCATCGAGCTTCATAGTTGCGAGATCTCGGGAGTCTTCCAAGGATGTGATTTTTGCCATCCACTCCGAAGGAAGTGCTCGAAGAATTTTCCTTACATAATCCTCATTAGGATAAGTACGACCTAATCCCTTCAAAGTAGTCATAATGAGGTTAAAACGTTTAAACATTGAGTCGATTGACTCATCTTTTGACATTTCAAATAATTCATAATCATGAACAAGAATATTTATTTTAGAGCTTTTAACTTGAGTATTTCCACGATGAGTGTCGCTCAAGCTTTGCCAGATTTGATTAGCAGTTTTATAAGTATAAACTCTTTCAATTTCATCGGAAGTTAAAGCAGCATATAATATATTTTTAGCTTCAAAATTTAAACAATAATGAGATTCTTCAGCGGGAGTCCAATCTTTTATGGGTTTATCAACAATAAGATCATTTTCAACTTTGGTTGGTCTAAAATTCCCATTTTCTATAATATCCCAAATTTTTTGACTTTTGCCACGAACGTGACATTCAAACAGCTCGGCCCAAATGCCAAACTTTTCAGTATCTATCAAAGGAGGTTTAGAAAACACAAAATTAGTTTGTTGAGCCATTTTAAAAAAAATATTTAAACAGAAAATTTTTGAAAGACCTGCTCTGATACCAAATGTTGGACAACCTAAGGGGGGGGGGGGGTAAGGTTGTATTTTAAATCTTTTACTTTCAAAAATTCTTTTATAAATAAATACAGTACAGAAACAGTATAAATAAATCAGAGTATAGAAATAATAAATATACAACAATTATATAAACAGATATAATTAAAAGTGCAGCGGAATAAATAAAGAGATAAGGGATAGAGATACTTGACACAGAGATTTACTGATTTACCACCAACTGTGATAAACCAGCAGCCGAGACACTTCTCGACACGATCCAATAAATGTATTCTTTACGGTAGAACACAAACCAAATACAAAGGAATTTGTAATAGTTTCTCAAGCCTCTGCTATGAGATAAACAGGATCACACACCCGTTATTCAAATACTTACAAGAGGAGTATAACTCACAATGGGTAATCACTCTTGTATAATATCTCACACTTGGATATTTTATAAAAAATGTTTTATAAAATATATATATTATAAATGAGAGAGCTAAGAGTGTGGTTGCTGCTTGTTGTTACTGTTATGTGGTCTACTTGTTTTCATCACCAGCAAGCATCATTTATATATAGCAACCCACTTCCAACGGATACATGAGGTGGCGGTATACCGCCAAATGCACGCGGTATACCGTGCAGATACTGACACACCAACGGCTACAAGAGGTGGCGGTATACCGCCTTGCACACCGCGGTATACCGCGGTCAGAAAGTACAAAGGGCAGGCTGCACGCAGGTCCTTCTTTCGGCTGAAGACACTTCTTCAATAAATGCAAACAGTAAAATAGCATAGGAAACTGATTTTTGAGTTGACAAAAAAGGTTTAAAGATTATTTTAATAAAAATTAATAAAACTTTAGTTTTAAATAATTTTAAATATCTTTAATTAAAAACAGTTTAGGGTTTTATAAATATCCAAGTGGTATATTATTTTAGGGTGCTTATCATTATAAGGTATAAACAATAATGACGACGTAGAAACTTCCGTCTTGAATTCTTCAGATAAAATCTTTGTGTTCTTCAAGAACTGTACACTTGGATAGGATTGTTAGATAAACAATAATACGGTGTGTTTGTAATCATCAAAATAAATATGGAGATGTGATTTTATGTGTACCAAAAATATATCACAATATTAAAGCGGGGTACACTTGCACCAACATAAACAACGTTTGGGAAGCATTTGGGTACGCATGACCCCATCACTTTTATAACTTCAACGCCCTGCATAACGATTCGAGAATCGTTTGCATGCATCTTTCCGTGAACCTTAATCTTACTCATTTCTGAACAATGTTAATACGACAGTAATACGTTGAATAAAAATTCTTTCATACGACACAATTCCGAAAGAGATTACCGACACCAAGTAAACCCAGTCGGTTCTCACACCCTTTTGTATGATATCAACAGGTTAAACTCATTTTAATTGTAAAAGTTTTGCTGACAAATGTTTTCTCAATCTTTTTGTAACAATTTAACTTATCATGAAAGTGTGAAATACTTTGCAACTCGTCAGGCTCAAAATTCCAATGTGCAATGTGAAAGAAATCACTTTTTCTTTAAACATACGCGTGCACGTTCTGACTCATTTTCGATCGAAATTTATATTTAAACATTTAACTTAAATCGTGAAAATTTTCATGTTACATAAAAGAACGCCATGCATGAGACTCTACCTGCAATTGAAGGCTACTCACTCTAACAAGGTCAACCGCTTTACTCATGCAGCTTATCCTTGATACTCCACTTACGACCAAGGGTCGTCCTCTCGGTCAAGCACTAACTTGATGTACATGCGTTCCACATCTCACTTACTCAACCATTTCACAGTATTTTCGCTTTGATCGACTATCTCACTTTCTACTTCTACATGCTTTCAATTCAGTATAAGTATTTTATTCCATTTATCCTGCCAATGAAAAGCTCGACTAAAAAGTCAGGGCTCCATTGATACATTCAAGGTTTTGACACGGTTCTATCTTACCATCCCAACTGATCTATCCCATGATTTCCATAACTAGGACTCTCCCGAAACTGGAGTCTTACTCAAACTCAAACATTCATCCTCTCCGAATCCATGAAGAGCTACCTCTAGACGGCTCATAACATTCTTTACAACGTTTCTTCTCTACGATGTATACATACATCACATCATAATGACTCTTACACGACACTTCCCCAAGCAATGGAGCTCGGTCTATCCCTCGGGGATCTTTCTGACCTATTCCTCAGCGTTCTCCCAGCCATAGCGCTAAACTGAAAGAAACCGATAGTTAATCCTTGCTAGACGTGACACAACAAATTTGCTATAAGTAAGGTATTGTAAGCACGCACATGTACCTGTAAGTTCGTAATTACACTGGCCAGGTGTAATCCCAAACTTACCTTACACGTTTGTCCTTGGCACCTTATTCCTAAGCGCATTTATAGTGATCGTTCCTATAGGCAATCCTATGTCTCGGCTGTGTTCCTCATCTTACAGTTTAAGTTTAGGCCTGAATGGTCACCTAAATCCCTTAAACTAAGGCTCTGATACCATTTGTAACGTCCCACATTCTTAAACATGCAATATCATAAAATAAGCATTCAGGTTACGTAATTAAGCTTGTCTTTACATCATCATCAAACCAAACTAAACAAAAATGACAGCGGAAGTCTCTAAACCCACAGCCGAGTTCTATCTATAGTCATTCGTCAAAAACTTGGAGTCACTAAGAGCTCCACATCCTCCTTGCCTTCTCCTAGTTCTTACTAGAAGAACCCACGGCACGCTCACCTGAAAATGGTTTAGTTTTTGAAAAGCGAGGGTTAGACCAAAAGGTCTAGTGAATTCCCTCCATAAAACATTTATCACAGTATAAAATCATTTCATTGAAAATACATTCACATCTTTCTCATAAACATCTTCCAAGGTTCAACACAGGGTTCAGATATCGCATAAGCTACTCCGATCGGGGCCTAACGGACACCCTCTCGTCTACACCGAAATCCAAGTGGACCCCTTGTTCCTTCATGTAGGAAGAAACGAATTCCAACCTACAAGCTAACCTCCATATGCCCAAGGGATTAGAAATCCCAAGGTACCCTGACCCCACTGTGCAACCGACTCCACATAGCATACACATACATTTGAAATCATATTCATGAAAACCTTAAACATCATTTCATTTGCAAATAAACATGCAAAACATGGAAACATGCATAACTTTTATAAATCAGTTCATGCTCGAAAAGGGAACCATATTCAGTAAAACATAGTACGTCATAAAAAGGTTGAGAGAACTCACCTCGGCGTTAGCACATCGACACACGCTCCGAAACCCACATTTGTTCAAACCGAACACCTGAATTGGACACCACAAGAATAGTGTTAAACCATCTAACCATACTCCCAAAACATCCTTAGCAAACCCCCAAAACAACTCTCCAATCGACGCCTCGACCCAAGACCCGAACGAACAACGAAACGGACAAAGGGGTTGGGGGCCAGAACTTGGCGCCAATGGTGGCGCCAGTCCATCGGCGCCGAGATCGGCGCGAGCTTCTGTTTGTCCTGCACGATTTTCTTCCCCAAAGCTCAAGGGTTTCTCATCCCCTAACTCCTCTAAATCGGTTCTAAGTATTCCAAATCGATATTATGGATACCAAAAGCATTAAGAATCAACAACCAACATCTTAAACAACATAAAACCCATCCAATTCACCTATTGATTCATGGATTTAAACCTCAAAACTCAAAAACTCAAACCATAGAAAAAATGGAGGTTACTAAGCAACAAGATGAAGTTCCTTACTGAAATGGTCAAAACTCATAGGGAATCAATCCCAAAATCATTTGCCTTCTTTCTTATTGGATTAAAATTCAACCAACAATGGGTTACTAAAACCCCCAACCCAATGCTAGCCTAGCCAAACATAGAGAAGAAGAAGAAGAAGAATAAGGGTTCATACCTTGGAGATGATGATTCCATCAATTGCTGCAACTTTTCTCACCACACCTCCAATTAGAGTTCTCCTCATCTCTCAATTCTCCTCTCAATCGTATGAATCACAAGAAATGAAGAAGGTAGGGTTTTATCTTATTTTAGCTTTCTCATTTCACCCTTGAGCACAAGAGTCCCATTCTTCACACTTTGGCCACCAAATTCTCATTTATTCTAAAATACTACAAGAGAAAACAATACTTAGAAATATGGTCCCTTGGCTAACTTTCATTCTTTTCATTCTAAACACTAAGCCTTCAACTTACAAAAATTTGGGTTGTTACATCGGTACACAGTTGGTGACAATGCCAGCGACTGTGACATGTGTCACTATCGTTTGGCAAAGTCGCGGGCTATGTACCGTAGGTGGTATGGCCACAACGACTATGCCTCGCGACTGTGATCATGTCACTCTCGTTGTGGCAATGTCGCGAGTGATGTACCGTGGCTCGGGGAACGCGGGCGACAATGCCCCGCGACTATGCCCAGTGGCATAGTCGCACGTCAAGGTCGAAACCGGGAGCTGTTTGTATAAAAACACCCATTTCGGAATTTTAGCACTTGGAACTGATTTTGGAGCAGCTTAGGGTTTCTCTCTTGGGCGATTTTTGGTGAGTTCCTCTCTAAATCTCTCACTTCATTTATGATGGTATCAAAAACCATTAATATTGGTTCATCTACCTCCTGGTAGTGGTTTGTAGGAAGATCTCAAGTGGTTATAAGCTTCAAGCTCTCCTCCTCCTTCCTCCTAGTGTTTGGTTTTACATAAAAACCAACCAGGTGAGTCATCTTAACCCACCCAACTTACATATGTTTGTTTATCTAAGTTTCTTGTGATATTTACTTGTGTTTACTTGTTAATCCCTTGCTTATGGTATAAATGACATAACTTTCCGTTTATGGAAAGTTTAGGGTTTTGGAACTTGTCAATAGGGTTTTGGAACTTGTCAAGGATGATGACAAGAGGTGAACCTTCATTTTGTGGTTATGATTGGTTTATTCTTGGGTACGATCAATAGTTTCTATGTTTTATGAAGTTGGTAAGTTTGAGTCAAAACTAGGGTTTGATGTGAATGGTAATTTTGGAAGTGGTGATAATTGTTAGTTTATTTATGTGTTATTAACTCCGCAAAATTTATGGTTAGAGAATGTGGAGTCCCGTTAATTATGGGCACATTGTGATTGAGTGAATTATGCACAAGTCATTATTGATGGTTAATGGGAATGATGGACTCTCTACCTTTGGGGAAAGATGGGCTAAAGATCTAGTTTGAATTGACGTCGCCGACTAAAGATCCGGTTTGGATTGACGTCGTTTAGACTAAAGATCCGGTTTGGGTTGATGTCGTTTTAGACTAAATATCCGGTTTGGATTGATGTCTTCATTGGCTAGAGATCCGGTGTGGATTGATGTCACAAGACTAAAGACCCATTTTGGGTTGATGTCTTTGAGGGCTAAAGACTCGGTTTGGGTTGATGCCTTAATGGACTAAAGACCCGGTTTGGGTTGATGTCCGAATGGCACTAGAGACCTAGTTTGGGTTGATGTCTTGAATAAATGCAATGATGTAATGAACGGCGAATTGGTAACGGATAGAACGCCACCTTATTTATCACATATTTATTCTTATTATACAATTGCTATTCTTACTAGGCTTTAGGCTAACACTTCTTCTTATTGTATGTTGTGTTTAGCAGACGTCCCTAGCAGTGGGACTTCCCAGGGTTGAGGGAAGTGTGGAGAAGAGGGATAGCATTTTTGAATGATTGAGATAGCGGCGTTTGGTGGCCTTAGCTGAGCGTTTTTGTGAAAGAGATAGCGACACCCGATTAATAGATTGTTGTTAGTATATCTCATTATTTTTGTCGTAAACGCTTTACTCGCAAACTCTTGAGAAATTAATGTTTATATTTGACAATTCATTTAGTGAAATTTACGGCTTAAAATTTTCTCATTTTTTTAGGGTGTTACAATTTTTTTTAAAGTTTTAACTGACTGAAAACTTAATAATTTAAAAAGTTGGAAAACTAATACTAGAATAGTATGTTTGTATAAGATATAATAGTATAAAATTAACTAATTACTTAAACTAATTAATATAGATAAAAAATATTACAGTTAAATAGTATTTAATGTAAATTTATCTATTTTACTTAAATGGATAATTACAACTCAAAATCTTCAAAAAAAATTGTATTTATATCAAACAACAGATTCTCTATTTTTGGATATTACAATGTTAATTATATTATTAAAATATATGATACATGTTATAAATTAGTATTTTTCTCTTATAAACATTCAACATCAAGGTTTCTTTCTTCATTTTGAAGAATTTGTTGAAGCAACATTATGCCAAAAAAAAATATCCATTCTCTTTATTTTAAAGAATCTATTGACAATGCACTTATTTTCTTCGAGTTTGAAGACGTAGCATAAGGACCATGTTTAGTTTTAAAAAGAATTTTCATTTTCTTAAACCTCATAAAACGACATAGTTACAAAAATGTTTGAACATTTATAATCACTAGTGTGTGGCACCGCGCGTTGCGCGGTGACGAAATTTGTTTTGTTAAAAAATAGGTAACTAAGTTATGATAAAATATAATTCTTAAATCGACAGCTAATACAATGAATTGTAATCTATTGTATTGTATATTGGAACCGTTTTTTAAAAGGTTATAAGTGAATATTTTTTTCATTAACATGAATTGTTTCTTCTTAACAAAGAGATTTAGTACAACTTTTTATTTTTTGTAAACGTAATAATGTTTCAATGTTAAACATTTATAAAAATGGTTAATAGTAAGTGTATATACACAATATTAACGATTATGCTTAAAATTGATCTTTCCAATGTAGCTTATAAACCTTGTTTTGCATCATAGTTTATTAAACTAATTCTTGTATATATCCTCAAAACCTCCTCTAAACAACTACATTTTTATCCAATCAAATCGTAAAATAAAAGCCTTCACATTCAAATTACGAAATATCTCTTCTATTTTGTTTAACCAAATATCTAAACTTGACCCGACAAATAAGAGACATGAAATTATAAAGGTATAAGGATGTTGTAAATGGAATAAAAGATATATGATTTAAGACCTTGTAAGATAAAACAACCTACTTAGAAAATTGAGGAGTGATCCCTCTTACCAAAGGGAGATCAATGAGATAAGGATTAACCTCTCAGTTCGTAAGTAAAAATAATATGTAGTTTACTTGTATGTAACCATAACAATTCCATAAAAGTATAATATATAAGGCGGGCTACAAATGCAGAACAAATAATTCAATTGAATTCCAATGCTATAACAATTTCAATACATCAAAATGCTAAATTTATAAGGCATCTTTTCCTTGTTTCATTCTCAAAGAGAAGGTTTTTCGATTCCATCCATATGCATGTCAAGGTGGATACTCAACAATTGCACATGTTAGCGGGGAAAACCAAATAACTTATAATGTCGAATATTTCATGGCGGTTAAATGAATAAATACATTTTTCATGATTTGATAATGATGTCGAGGTATTTGACAACTAAATGTGCATAAATCAAGAGTAAAAAAGTGTATTACCTATTTATCTTTAATAAACATGGAACTCTTGAGCAACCAAAAGATAATCCACCAAAATCCCAACAAAATCAAAACCAATATATCAAGAATGTCAACATCAGATAGAAGAATAAGGATAGGGTTCTATAAACAAATCGACGAATGCGGAAGGAAAATGTAATAGTGACGATGATTTCTTCATTGGAACCAAACATTTTTAAGTTTATTCTGACAATAAAACTTACTCAATATATCAAATTCAAGAACAACTCTAGGGGTGTAACGTCCCAAAAATTACAAGCAAATTTAAATTTTTAAATAAACAACTCATTTATAACAACTCATTAAATGAATCCCAACGTTTCGTTTGCAAACTCATAATTATTAACTTTATAATAAAAATACAGCGGAATAGACGTTTAATTAATAAAACCATAAAACAACCAGCTCTCCTCGCGCGCCAGTGTGTACTTGTCACGCCTTGAAGCCGCTCGGACCTGAAACCACAGTTTATTGGGAAAGGGTAAGCACGAAGCTTAGTGAATTCCAACACATGCGCAGATAGGAATTATATACACATCACCCCTATCCGCACATAAGCAACAACATCACAGTTACATAAAACGAGTAAACGTCTACAAGTAATTATGTATCCAACACCTCAGTACCATCGAGGCCTCGGTCCCACCGAATTGTAATGTATCCAACACCTCAGTACCATCGAGGCCTCGGTCCCACCGAATTGTAATGTATCCAACACCTCAGTACCATCGAGGCCTCGGTCCCACCGAATTGTAATGTAACCAACACCTCAGTACCATCGAGGCCTCGGTCCCACCGAATTGTAATGTAACCATTTATACCAAGCATTCAAACCAATCAAATATTACACACCGCAAACAACTAGTTCACACCACAAAGACAGTAGTACATACAAACTATTATGACATGCATACAACCCCTAACTACACAGTGAGAGAACTCACCTCGAATGCGCGCCCAGCTTAATAACACAGTTCAAGCTTCACAAATACGGTCACTTCCCGGCACCTAAACGCATGTTAAAACGTGTCAATACGAGACCCGGACCCTATGACTCGACATACGCTTAAACCGTCACTAAAACTAATTTCCGCTCAAACAAAACAGGTCTGTTCGGGACCTGTTTCGACCCCTTTAAAACCAGAAAAATCCCAATATTAATTTATGACCAGAAAGTCCTCTGAGCTAGGGTTCCAAGGACATATTATACGTCTTCTAACTATTTTTCTACAATTTATTATGAATTAAATACGAACGCCTACCAAAACTGCCAGTTTCCGGTTCAGCCTGCACAAACAGCCCAAAACAGCCTAGCTACGGGCTTAATCAGACTTTCGGCAAAACACGAAAAACCTTCCCAACTCGATTAGGGAACTCTGGGCACCAATTTCACCTCAAAACGAGTTACGAGCAGAAAGATATGGTCTATACAAAACGGTGGCAGATCCCAGAAAATTTTACATAAAATGACGAATCACCGAACTTGCGACCACTTTTTCGCCCAGTTAGAGGCCGAACCAGTTTTCCGCTAAAACACGGAAAACGTGCTCGATCCCGCACTTGAACCGTGGGCGCCAATTTCGGCTCAAGCGGGGCTACGACCGAAAAGTTATGCTTACGCGAAAACTGGACAGTACCCACAAAAATTTCCATAAAGACGCGATTTATCAAAACGGTTTGAACTTTTCGGCTTAATTGAATAAGTCACGGGTTAAGGGCTCGATAGAGACTAAGGTCTGGCCACACCACGCGCCACCCACTACCATCTCCGGCAGTGGCGGTCGCCGGTGGCGACCGGCGGCGGCTCTCCGGCGATGACTACACAACACACTCCGCACCCTCTCGCACCTCCGACCTCTCTCTTTCTCGACCGCCTTATTGCAACCCCACAGAGTTCACCACTACATCACCATCTCCGGTGATGATACCACAGTCGCCGCCTACAGCGGCCAAGGCCGCCGCGACGCGGCTGTCACGGGAGAGAACCGACGAGAGACGGAAAACAATCAAGAAAAGGGACGGGACTTACCTCGAACGACCGGATGTCACCCTCTTGCGATCGCACCCACGCCGCTCTCTCTTCCCTCTCGCCGAATGGACCTGCGGTGAAGGCGCCGGCGACTGCAGCGGCGATCTCCGGCAGCTTCCTCTCTCTTCGCCCTTCTCTCTCTCTTCACGGCTCACCTCTATCTCTCTCTCGTTCTTGTTCACTGCCGCACCACACAACCGAGAGAAAGGACAATAGGGTTGAGAAACACGTTTTGGGTTGCTTGGCTAACAAGGAAAATAAGAAAACAAGGGAGGGGTTCGGTTTCTTTCATGGGCCGAGCCCCATGCAAAGACTTTGAGGAAATGACAAAACCGGCCCCTTGACTAACCCAAGACACTCACAACTACAAGAAACTCACAATTTTCAGCAATTTGGTCCTTAACGACATCAAACCCCAAACCAAAACAAATAACGGTAAACACCTTAATTAAATAAAATTAAACAATAACGTACCGGGACACGGGCTTTACAACTCTCCCCCACTTGAATTAGACTTCGTCCTCGAAGTCTACGCCCGCAAACAGCTCCGGATAGTTCTCCCGCATCTCTGACGCCTTTAGCACAATAACGGTGCTCCCCAATACTTGCTAAACAATCTCACCCCAACAAATGGGCGTCCTACACTTCCTACCATACAACGACTCATACGGCGGCATGTCAATACTGGAAACTAAATTTTCACACCGACTAAAAAAATTCTTCGAATACTTTTCTTACCAACAAAACTCCTTCAAGTACACCGAAATTATGATCGAAAGAACACCCCAACATTTGGAATCATTCCTAGTCAAACGACTTCAGTTGTCTCCCAATCTTAGGTGTTCTATACATTCCGAGTCAAGTCTCAAGCTCTAACCACGCTAAAGGTGCTCACAGTATACCCTACAGGATACTCGACTACGATCATTCCTACCCTTAACTGTTGATTAACTTCCTCGAATTCTAATAGACTCCAAAGATTTTCAATAAATTATATTAACAAAACATCGACCCCTTGCCGAACATCGGTCCAACCGATCACAATAACAAACATCGGCCACCCGCCGAACATCGGTCCAACCGATTACAATAACCAACATCGGCCACCCGCCGAACATCGGTCCAACCGATTACAATAACCAACATCGGCCACCCGCCGAACATCGGTCCCACCGATTACAATAACAAACATCGGCCACCCGCCGAACATCGGTCCCACCGATTACAATAACAAACATCAGCGTGGTATTATCCTAGACACTAACACAAATAGGTAACCCCCACAACCAAAATCAACTAACACACCCGTAGGTCATTCCACCATAACCATCCATCACAAGTGATCATTTCAGGGTTACTACTACCATCACCATGATTATCTTAAAATCGGTTACAACTCTCCGATTATACTAAAGGTGTTTGGCCTCAAGCCCAAAAGTCGACACCTAAATATACCACCTACCTCAAAATGGTTGATGCGCATTTATTCTCTTAATAATAAAGGGCATCAATCCCTTAACCGCTACTATTCGGCCTACAGTACTAACGCGCGTGGAATACCTACCTTCCACCGTTGACGTATCATCCACACTTGCTCTACGAAGCCAAGTCACACCGTATCGAGGATACACCTTGACGTCTACCTCCCAGGTAACGCCTCAAGGCCCAGCACACCGGAACTACCTCCCAGGTAAGTGCCCACAACTATATCCTCCTAGTACCTACTGGAAAGTCTAGGCTAAAACACATGAATATCGGGGTCCCACCCCGGGATACCCAACCGACCATTACCAACGACTGACTAACGTGTCTAAGGATCCCAAGCAAACAGCCTACCAACAACATGCCTATTCCGGATTGACTCACTCACCCAAACATGTAAACACTCAACGTGCAAAGAATGCCAAACGGTGCGACAAAACAACTCATCAACTAGACTCCACATCGAGCCATTAAAACCGGGCAATTGGCCCATGACTAACTCCAAGTCAAAACCGAGCAAAATGCTCCACGCTTGCTAGACCCATAGGTCGGAAAATGCGTTTAAACAAAGTTTAAGCAAGCAATACTCTGAAGTCAACCTTAGTCTCAGACTCAACACGGGTTAAACAAAAGAGTTTTCCAAAAGGACTCATACCCTGAAAATTCTCGAAATGACACATGACACTTAAAAGCACATTTCCCCAAATGGTTTACAAAATCATTTACAAAATATTTTCAACATCAGGATTTTCATCTCAAAAAGATCGTAAGCAATAAAGCTACTATTACCAGATCGATAGTTACGCAAAACTGGACACGCTCGTCCCACATAGGAAAAAGATGTTGAAAATCGTTCCATTGCAGTTCGGTTTACTCACACAAAAGCAAAGCGTAACAAATAATTTCTTTAAAATGAACCGCCTCGATTCCAGTATGGATTGACTCATGACATGCACTTAAGGTAACCGCTGACCTTAAACAGGGTCCGACAAAGGTGTGCACATAATTCAAAATAAGTTTCACGACGTTTGATTCAAAAATTCCTCTTTTTAATCATAAATGACGTGGCACAGGGTTCGCCACAAATTTTTCGCGCGTCAGCTAGTCACACAAAACGATGACACGGTTTACAAATATATTTTTGTTAAAACACAATTGTCTCGTGTAAGTTGCAAACTTGAAGACAGAAACCAGTCCGCTTCTGCTAATTGGAAATATCGACTAAAAACCTCGTAAAAACTCAAACTGGGGGCAGGCATGCAAGCTTGTAACACTTCCTCAAGTTTCGTACTTGGGACATATAATGTCAAAACATTATAGTTTAAAAAAATGTATTTATCGAAAATGCTCAAAATACTCGTTTCCTCCAAAGCAAAAGTTTTTAATTTCCAAAAAAAAAATGAACGGTAATTCTAAATTAACCGAATGTCAAAAATCTACGCATTTATATTTCCAAAATATAACACATTGTAATCGTATGCATGATGTTTACAACATTAAAACACTCCTTGGATCAAATGGTCTTTCATTTCGACAAAAAGGAACTAAAGCATTTTCTTGCACGACTCGTTCATCAAAATGCCGAGAACAAAGGTTACCCCAGTATGCATACCCCTAAGTCGATAAATCGCATATTCATAAAAATGTCAATAAAACCTTTAGCTGACTAAAAAGCGCACTAAACAACTCCTTATGAAATGTTACCAAAATTCCTCCATGCATCACTTATGTCACGCATGAATCAATCCACACACTGAACTATTTGCAAAATAAACACTTAGTAACACAAACTCTCGAACGAAAAGTTAAGCGACACTAGAATTCCAAACTCATTTTAGACAAATCACTAAAATAGCCTTTAAACAGACATTGTGGAATGTAACTTTCCGTCTCAACTCTAACACATGTGGAGGAGTTCAAATGTTAGAGTCTCAAGCCGTAGTCTCTTACCCAACATCTTAACCACCACAAAACACGGATATTATCGTACCCGAAAGAACCGTTGGAAAATAATCAAATGAAACAATCTTTTACAAAGTTTTCAACTCCCGTGATAAACGGTTTCAAGTATTTTCAAAACTATAATTCGAAATCTTGTGTGTGTGCTAAACATTTCCCAAAGTTTCAAAATAAACTCTGTGCACGACTCAGTCGACCTTCAACGTCTCGACTCATGCTCCTCTCTACCTTTCTAATCCACTATCGTCCTCCGGACATTTAAGCCTCTTGGGGCAAGATGGAAAAATTACGTCAAATAATCCCTACGATTTTTCCTCAAATCAAAGTCGGCTCTATAAGCCTATGACTCTAGCACAATCTTCCATCTTGGTTCGAAATGATCTGCTTACAACAAATATCATCCTTATCGTCACTCCAAGTGACTAATACTATAATCGTCTTTCTATTCCAACGACTGCCAGATTAGAGCCTTCGACACTACCCCAACGATCATCCCATCAAAGCAAGTCAAGTACACATGTACCAGTGGATCTACTATATTTGTCTCTCCTCGTGACGTCTATTCAGGGTAGATAATACAACGCGTTATTAGCACATAACAACGCACACTAACAACACTCACGCCCAACTCCTTGGATTCCTCGTGACTTCCCCGACTCGAACATTGATCTTGTGCTTCCGGTAGTAGGAGCTCTACTACTACCTTCCACACCTATCATCGCTCATTCCGAGTCTCATCCCGAGGGTCCAAGTAGTTTCTCGCCGAAACTATACACATAAAATAATTAATCCACACATGTCAGTTCAAGAACATATCCTAAACAGGCAACTCATACAACTACTGCATATATAAAACCATCGGTCTCCCCGATCAGACAGCCACAAATGTATACTTAATAAACCATCGGTCATACAACAACAATTAAATATATAATTAACCATATGCCTGCACCAGCATATATATACATCCACCCTTCCTAGCTCCCTAGGAATTCCATCCAAACCACTACCCTTGCTACTGCCAAACCCCTAATAGCAAGCAGCAGACATGCAATATAGTGTAACAAGCACCAAGCCAATTAGCATACATACTCCTATGTTCTAGAAAGCAATCTAGCACACATACTCATACATAAACACCCTTCCCAGCTCTCTAGGAACTTCCTCTTATCCCACTACCCTTGCTATTACCGAATCCCTACTAATTATAATGGGTGACCTCGCGAATACCCGGTTATATGCAGTGCGAAATAAATAGACAGTCGAATACAAGACTCTATCCTAGAACGGTTGGACTCAAACAAGATACAAATGCAGAACAAATAATTCAATTGAATTCCAATGCTATAACAATTTCAATACATCAAAATGCTAAATTTATAAGGCATCTTTTCCTTGTTTCATTCTCAAAGAGAAGGTTTTTCGATTCCATCCATATGCATGTCAAGGTGGATACTCAACAATTGCACATGTTAGCGGGGAAAACCAAATAACTTATAATGTCGAATATTTCATGGCGGTTAAATGAATAAATACATTTTTCATGATTTGATAATGATGTCGAGGTATTTGACAACTAAATGTGCATAAATCAAGAGTAAAAAAGTGTATTACCTATTTATCTTTAATAAACATGGAACTCTTGAGCAACCAAAAGATAATCCACCAAAATCCCAACAAAATCAAAACCAATATATCAAGAATGTCAACATCAGATAGAAGAATAAGGATAGGGTTCTATAAACAAATCGACGAATGCGGAAGGAAAATGTAATAGTGACGATGATTTCTTCATTGGAACCAAACATTTTTAAGTTTATTCTGACAATAAAACTTACTCAATATATCAAATTCAAGAACAACTCTAGGGGTGTAACGTCCCAAAAATTACAAGCAAATTTAAATTTTTAAATAAACAACTCATTTATAACAACTCATTAAATGAATCCCAACGTTTCGTTTGCAAACTCATAATTATTAACTTTATAATAAAAATACAGCGGAATAGACGTTTAATTAATAAAACCATAAAACAACCAGCTCTCCTCGCGCGCCAGTGTGTACTTGTCACGCCTTGAAGCCGCTCGGACCTGAAACCACAGTTTATTGGGAAAGGGTAAGCACGAAGCTTAGTGAATTCCAACACATGCGCAGATAGGAATTATATACACATCACCCCTATCCGCACATAAGCAACAACATCACAGTTACATAAAACGAGTAAACGTCTACAAGTAATTATGTATCCAACACCTCAGTACCATCGAGGCCTCGGTCCCACCGAATTGTAATGTATCCAACACCTCAGTACCATCGAGGCCTCGGTCCCACCGAATTGTAATGTATCCAACACCTCAGTACCATCGAGGCCTCGGTCCCACCGAATTGTAATGTAACCAGCACCTCAGTACCATCGAGGCCTCGGTCCCACCGAATTGTAATGTAACCATTTATACCAAGCATTCAAACCAATCAAATATTACACACCGCAAACAACTAGTTCACACCACAAAGACAGTAGTACATACAAACTATTATGACATGCATACAACCCCTAACTACACAGTGAGAGAACTCACCTCGAATGCGCGCCCAGCTTAATAACACAGTTCAAGCTTCACAAATACGGTCACTTCCCGGCACCTAAACGCATGTTAAAACGTGTCAATACGAGACCCGGACCCTATGACTCGACATACGCTTAAACCGTCACTAAAACTAATTTCCGCTCAAACAATTTTTCTACAATTTATTATGAAGTAAATACGAACGCCTACCAAAACTGCCAGTTTCCGGTTCAGCCTGCACAAACAGCCCAAAACAGCCTATCTACGGGCTTAATCAGACTTTCGGCAAAACACGAAAAACCTTCCCAACTCGATTAGGGAACTCTGGGCACCAATTTCACCTCAAAAAGAGTTACGAGCAAAAAGATATGGTCTATAAAAAACGGTATCCCAGAAAATTTTACATAAAATGACGAATCACCGAACTTGCGACCACTTTTTCGCCCAGTTAGAGGCCGAACCAGTTTTCCGCTAAAACACGGAAAACGTGCTCGATCCCGCACTTGAACCGTGGGAGCCAATTTCGGCTCAAGCGGTGCTACGACCGAAAAGTTATGCTTACGCGAAAACTGGACAGTACCCACAAAAATTTCCATAAAGACGCGATTTATCAAAACGGTTTGAACTTTTCGGCTTAATTGAATAAGTCACGGGTTAAGGGCTCGATAGAGACTAAGGTCTGGCCACACCACGCGCCACCCACTGCCATCTCCGGCAGTGGCGGTCACCGGTGGCGACCGGCGGCGGCTCTCCGGCGATGACTACACAACACACTCCGCACCCTCTCGCACCTCCGACCTCTCTCTTTCTCGACTGCCTTATTGCAACCCCACAGAGTTCACCACTACATCACCATCTCCGGTGATGATACCACGGTCGCCGCCTACAGCGGCCAAGGCCGCCGCGACGCGGCTGTCACGGGAGAGAACCGACGAGAGACGGAAAACAATCAAGAAAAGGGACGGGACTTACCTCGAACGACCGGATGTCACCCTCTTGCGATCGCACCCACGCCGCTCTCTCTTCCCTCTCGCCGAACGGACCTGCGGTGAAGGCGCCGGCGACTGCAACGGCGATCTCCGGCAGCTTCCTCTCTCTTCGCCCTTCTCTCTCTCTTCACGGCTCACCTCTATCTCTCTCTCGTTCTTGTTCACTGCCGCACCACACAACCGAGAGAAAGGACAATAGGGTTGAGAAACACGTTTTGGGTTGCTTGGCTAACAAGGAAAATAAGAAAACAAGGGAGGGGTTCGGTTTCTTTCATGGGCCGAGCCCCATGCAAAGACTTTGAGGAAATGACAAAACCGGCCCCTTGACTAACCCAAGACACTCACAACTACAAGAAACTCACAATTTTCAGCAATTTGGTCCTTAACGACATCAAACCCCAAACCAAAACAAATAACGGTAAACACCTTAATTAAATAAAATTAAACAATAACGTACCGGGACACGGGCTTTACAAGGGGATTTGGTATAAAACATACGGTTTTTGCTTGAATTCGGTCTTGTGCGGATTACACTTGAAATCTCTATGTGGAGGTTTGAACTTTGTGGTAGGGATGATTTTGATGGCATATATTTCAAGGAATGAATAGAGTGAAAAACCGGAAGGGTGAGAATTCAAGAAGGCATGGGAAGTAAATGATAAGTTAGTCATTATGATATTAATTAATCTTTTAAAAGCAAGATGAATATAAGTTTACCAAATAACCCTTATTCATGGTTAAACATTCATTTTCTCATTAAGGATAGAAAAGTCTTTAACAAATCATTGATTTTTGAAAAAGGAAATTAATTAAAATGCCACAAGTTTGACCTCTTGTTACCAAAATGCCACAAATCTCTCCAGGTTTACCAAAATGCCACAAAAGCCCGCGATGGGCCCCGCGATCGCGGGCCCCAGGCCCACGTGGCAAACAGTTTCGGCCAAAAGCCCCGCGGAGCCCCCCAACTTTGCCCGTGTTGGCAAGTTTGGTCCTTCGCGGCCCGCGGTGGTCCCCCGCGGTATGGCAGAAATTACATTTTTGGTCCTTTTTGTTTTTTTGGTCGCAAACTGCATCTCAAAAAAAAACTGGTGGCCAAAAGAAAACCGAGATTTTGGAGCTGCATTCGTGTCCGCAGGTCGCGCTCGCACACAAGTTCGACGATTTTAGCTTACGAAATCGTCAATCGGCACCCCCCCTGCGCGCGGGTAGGTGTTGGAGTAAAACCATGCAAGGAGCTTGTCAACTCCTCACACTTCTTTCCTTATAAACCATTGAATTTTTACTCTCTCTTCCTATGTGGGACACATTCCTACACCCAACTTGGTTTTTGCTAAATTCATCCAATTACTCAACTTTGAGCATCGATATCTCATTCACATATACTCCGTTTTGGACGCATTATATATCGTTTCGAAGCTCTCATATAGGAGAACATAAACCCACTAAGAGTTAATTATATATACCACATATATATATATATATATATAAATGTGTACAAAGTTTAGTAAAAAACATAAATGGTTTTTAGTAAGACCATGTAAAAAATGTGAATTTCAACCGTGTTAAATGAGACTGTAGCAGATATATGCATCCAAAACCAACATATGATTCCACAACCATGAATTTCTTAACAGACATGATACCAGATTCATCCTCTTGATATAACTTCAAGTGGTGATATTTGTGAATGGTTTGCGATCCATCAATGTCAAGATTGTAATTACTATATGGGATTGGTGCAAGTTAAAGAAGTTTTTTAAGGATGTTCTACCCTACTGTAGAAATCAACTTCAAAACTGAAGTCCACAAATGAAGGAACAATTCCTAAATTTATCAGAAATACACACACATGCATACACATTGACAGTTTGACACACACATATGCTTTTGTAATAGAAAGAATTTCCTTGAAAAATGCGATTTTAACCTATTCCCTTCTATCTTTAGGCTATAATAGAGCAAAGGTATAATGCAGAATCCTATATTTTACACAACAATGTGTTAAGAGCAAAATGCTAATTTGACATCAGATTTTAAGTAATGCATGTCATTCAAGAGACATGTTTTCTTCATCTAATACGTCTCAAATTTGTTCTCATCCTAATTGAAAACAACCTCATGGAAGATAGATATCTTCCATTTGTATACAAAAAAAAGTTTAATACAAACAACACCATAAATGGTTTTTAGGGAACTTTGGACACATTTAAATATATATATATATATATATATATATGTAGTATATATAATTAACTCTTAGTGGGTTTATGTTCTCCTATAGGGATGAGATCGGTGCCGGACCGGTACCGAACCAGGTGGTACCGAAAATTTTTGGGAGTAAAAACCGGTACCGAAAACCGAACCGTATGTACCGGTTCGGTTTCGGTTTTGGGACGGGAAATTCGGGACTAGCACCACTTAGGACCGAATTTTTGTAAAACAAGATGTAATTCCTTTATACATGTTGTTGCTTCAAAGTGTAATAATAATAATAATTTCTCAATCAAAAAACTTAACATGATGTAAATTTGGCAAATACACCCAATTCTAATAATAAAAATTAACAATCAAAAGTTCAAAGCCAAGCAAAAGTTCAACAATTTTCGATATTCTTTTACGCTTTTCCTTTTCCATTTTGTTCGTTTATCGCCTCTTCAATCTCTATATATATAAAAAACAAAGTTAGTTAATATTAACAAATTTCAACCAATCATGAGACAAATAAGGTTAGTATTAATTAACATATTTTTTATTACCTTTGGCAATGTCGTTGTCTTTTAATATATCATCAACATCATCTACAATCGACTTCCTCGACTTTCTCACCCAATCTTGAGTGCAAATCAAAGCCTCAACTATGGACGGTGACAAGTTTGTTCTATATGAGTCTAGTACACGACCGCTCGTACTAAACGCCGACTCGGATGCCACTGTGGAAATTTGTATTGCCAAAATATCTAACAAAAATAGAATGACGAAAGTTCATAAACAATAATATTGTAAACATATTATCAAAAAAAATGAAAGTAAAATAATTCACCTTTGGCCATCCGAGATACAATTGGGAACCTCATAGCATTTTGTTTCCACCATCTAAGTATGTCAAACCCGGTAGTATAAGAAATCTTTGGGTCATTTAGGTACCTCTTTAACTCGGTTTCAATTGCAACCGAGTTACTTTCTTCCACATGTAGAAACTCCCCCAAAAAGTCATTTCCCCCATCACATGATATCAAATCTTCTTCATTACACGCTTCTTGAGATGCGGAAGTAAGGTCAACCGTGTCAAACCTTTCTTTATATGTTTTAAACAAAACATCCAATCTTGTCTCAATCTCTTGCACCATAGTCACCACCTTCATCTCTAGCACTTCATTTGACATGGATTTGTCCTTTGATATGTTATACATAATCATCTTTCTAAACGCATGTCCAATAAACGATGATTTCATTGTAGGATCCAACATAACGGCAAAATACATAAAGTCATTAAGTTCGTCAAACTTCCCCCAATACTTATCGTATTTTTCTCGCATTGAGTGAACCATTAAACAAAAATCGGGGTTCTCCTCCCACACACGTAAATGTTTGTCCACATCTAGAATTTCTCTAAAAAAAGATGAGCTAAGGGCTTTGAAGTGGCCGATACAATTTCCGTTTTAATCTTGAATTTCTCTAAAAAATTGACCACTAGTTTGCACATACCAAAATCCGAATGCTCGGGCACTCTATCAAGATCACGAAAATAACTAGCATCTTCAAGTTCAAACATGAAAAATACCTCCCTTAACTCCACGGCAATCTTCAACATCTCAAAGGTGGAATTCCACCTAGTAGGACAATCACCACACAAAAACCTTTTTGATTCAATGTTACAAGCTTCCATGCACTTTTTAAATTTGGCTCTTCTTTGTGTCGAGTGTCTAATATACCTAACCGCCTTTTGCACACAATCAATATAATAAATGTTCTCCTTTAAACCATCTTTCACAATTAGGTTTAGAATATGCGCAAAACACCTAACTTGAAAATGTTTCCCACCATCATACATATTAGGCAACTTTTTTACCAAATACTCTAGCGCCTTATCATTAGTTGATGCATTATCCACCGTCATAGTCATAACATTTTTTATCCCCCAACTATGTATGCAATCTAACAATTCACGACCCACATCATCCCCCCTATGACTATCAATTGGTCTAAAGTTAATAATCCGTTTATGCATCACCCAATCCTCATCTATAAAATGAGCGGTAACAACCATGTAGTTCACCTTTTGGCACGATGATGTCCAAGTATCCGTAGTCAAGTGAACGGTGTTTGTTGGTTTACTTAAATAAGCCAATAACTTATTTCTTTCATCTATGTAATATTTTCCAACATCCTTAGACACTGTGTGACGTGATGGCAAAATAACCCTACCATTTAAAGCATTAGTGTATTCAACAAATGCCTCGTTTTCAACAAATTTAAAAGGCAATTCACCAACAACAAACAAATTTAACAAAGCCTTTTTTATTCTACCCTCATCGTGCTTCCAAGTTTGCACACTACTTTCTCCGCTAGCTTCTTTTCTAAACGATAAGTGACTTTGTTTTTTCATGCAAAACTCGGGATTCTTGTCACAAATAGGATAATGTTTTTTAAGGCTAGAAGTACCGTTTCTTACCGGATCGGCTTTAAGTACCGTGCCACAAAACTTGCACTTTCCGTGTTTTCGTTTTACTCCATCCTCCTCAATAAACAAAACGTCGAAGTATTTCCAACACTCGGCCCTCTCCTTCCCTCCTTTAGCACCATTGTTTGCTCGTTTTCTTTTGCTATTTGATTCGACATTCTCTTGTTTTTCACGCGTCTCATCCGAATCGTTGTTGAGTGCCACATAAGGGGTTTCCTCAACAAATGTATCATCTCCCTAAACAAAAAGAAGTTACAAACCCAAATACAAATAAGAAATCCTCTATTAATTAATCAATTAATAGATTCTAATCCAAAAATTTAATTATAACAAAGACTTCTATTATTATGTAACCAACCATTAATATGTGAATAATATACAAATTCAAATATCTAAAAGCTATTCCACAGAAGGGTGTATTTAATTTAAATAGGGTGTATTTAACAAATGCCCAACTTGATCAATTCTTTTATTGAACAAGTAAATGGCCAACCAAATGTTGTGGACTTTTAAAAGTCAATAACACTAAACCACTCCCAAAGACTTTTAAAAGTAAACACGAACAAGCCTAAATCAACTGTACAAATTCACTATAAAATTTATCAGGGAAAAGTCGAAAAACCTCATCGTCATCATTACATAGTTTTAACTTTTAAGTAGGAATCTAATCTAAAATTTTTATATGCTTTTTTGTTACAGCATGGGGAGCAAGAATGCTTGCTTAACACTGCTTATTGACATTGAGAGAATTATGAGGAAAATCAAATAAAAAGCTTACTTGAGTTTGATCCATGGAGGTGCCGAATCCCGAATCCCGAATGCCGAATCCCGAAAGTCGAATACCGAATCACGAAAGTTTGGCTTGTTTAGGCAAAAATGGAGAAGAGAAATGGTACTTATGGAGAAGAGATATTTTTATTTATGGAGAAAGTTTTGATAGATTAGGAGATGATTTACTTTGATTTGGAAAACATAATCTTTATTAGGAGAAGATAAAGATGATCAAAGAAGTTTAAAAGACACCCAATGTTTCATATACCCGGTTCGGTTTTCGGTATTTTCGGGATTTTCACGGTACCGAATACCGAATCCCGAATTTTCAGATTTTAGGAAACCGAATACCGTACCGAATACACCGGTTCGGTTCGGTACCGGTACGGTACCGGTTCGGTTCGGGAAATCGGTCCGTTTTACTCATCCCTATTCTCCTATATGAGAGCTTCGAAACGATATATAATGCGTCCAAAACGGAGTATGTGTGAATGAGATATCGATGCTCAAAGTTGAGTAATTGGATGAATTTAGCAAAAACCAAGTTGGGTGTGGGAAGGTGTCCCACATAGGAAGAGAGAGTAAAAATTCAATGGTTTATAAGGAAAGAAGTGTGAGGAGTTGACAAGCTCCTTGCATGGTTTTACTCCAACACCTACCCGCGCGCAGGGAGGGGTGCCGATTGACGATTTCGTAAGCTAAAATCATCGAACTTGTGTGCGAGCGCGACCTGCGGACACGAATGCAGCTCCAAAATCTCGTGCTCACGCAGCTCGGTTTTGCTAAAATTTCAAAAATGTAATTTCTGCCCTACCGCGGGCCGCGAAGGACCAAACTTGCCAACACGGGCAAAGTTGGGGGGCTCCGCGGGGCTTTTGGCCGAAACTGTTTGCCACGTGGGCCTGGGGCCCGCGATCGCGGGGCCCATCGCAGGCTTTTGTGGCATTTTGGTAAACCTGGAGAGATTTGTGGCATTTTGGTAACAAGAGGTCAAACTTGTGGCATTTTAATTAATTTCCCTTTTCAAAATCAAAAAATCAAGAAAATTCATATGAAGAATACTACTCTAAGAGTGTGCCATGTCATTGCATATGGTTCTTCCTTTTATATATATAAATGATTTTTCTTGGTTTTAACTTTACATATATATATATATAGAGAGAGAGAGAGAGAGAGACAGAGAGGGATAATAAATGTAAACCTCTAAACGTTTGTAAACTTTGAATTTCATAGGTTTTCTTGATGAAATTGTTTATTTTGATAAAAGTGTTTCATATCATTCATTTCTTGATGAAATTGTTTCATATATTTGTGTTTTTTATGTAAAAACGAATAAGTTTCACCAAAATGAGAA
This sequence comes from Saussurea involucrata, assembly GCA_033807775.1. Classification (NCBI taxonomy): domain Eukaryota; kingdom Viridiplantae; phylum Streptophyta; class Magnoliopsida; order Asterales; family Asteraceae; genus Saussurea; species Saussurea involucrata. Next base: position 179,219,196 of record CM066321.1, read on the forward strand.
AATATATGAAACAGTTTCATAGGAATGAAAAAATATATATGAAACTACATAAAAAACACAAATATATGAAACAATTTCATCAATAAATGAATGATATGAAACAATTTCATCAAAATAAACAATTTCATGAAAAAAATTCATTAAGAAAACCTATGAAATTCAAAGTTTACACGAAAAAAAGTTTACAAAATAGTGGGTCTCTCTCTCTCTCTCTCTCTCTATATATATATATAGGGTCAGGTTCAAGGGAAAAACCTCAAATAAACGGAAAATTAAGGAACACTTTGGTAGCCGTTCATCTGGACGGTATGCACTTGTGCATAAAAATAATTTGTAACATGCACACGTGCATATGCAAAAATGCATAATGCATAATGCATAATGCACAAGTGCATAAAAACCAAAAAAACAACTTAATTTACCTGTATGCACAAATACATACCGTCCAGATGAAAGGCTACCAGGATGTTCCTTAATTTTCCAATTTTTTTAGGTTTTTCCTTGAACCTCTCTCTCTCTCTCTATATATATATATATATATATACTATCTTATAAAGCATGTAAGGCAAAAGTCTTAAAGTCTTAAAAACAATTTTTAATGCACAATGTACTATCTTTTAAAGCATGAAGTCTTAAAGTCTTAAATCTTAATTATTAAATTCTATTTTTGAGTTAATCTCCTAAGTAAACTCTCTTTTCAAATTTCAAACGTAAACGTCTCATCCTGAAATCTCGCATACTAGGGTTTTCCATCTTCTGTTGAATTTATCAGAATCATTTAGGTTTCTTCATTTGCTTAGGGTTCTTCATCAGGCGCTAGATAACTATTCAGAACCCTAGGCGACGCTTCACACTCCCACTCTTGACACTCTGATCGCTTCACACTCATGCACGATTCTCAGGTACGTTTTTGCATTCATACCACCGTTTCCTCTCAGTTTCCCCTCACGATTCATACCTATGTTTCTTCTCATCGTTGTTCTTCTCGATTCCATCGGTTTCCCCAACACAACGATTCTCAGGTACGTTTTTGCATTCCTGAAATTAGGTCTATAATTGAATTCCTTCGATTGTTTATGAAAGCTCTTTAAGAAATTAGGTCTGTAATTGCATTCCTTTGATTGTTATGAAAGCTATGTAATTGTATAGCGTGCAGGATTTTTTAATCACACTCCATAGATTAAATTGCTATGTTATTCTAACTTCTCATTTCAGTTCAATCGATGTTTGCTTTCTGTGCTTCGACATGTTTCTGCGCCCTCAGAACCCTATATTGGTCCTCATAAAAGGATCGATAGCTTATTCAGTTTCTGGTAAAACATCACACTTCATCAATTAAATTGCTATGTTCTTCAAATATGCATTGTTCATCATAAAATAATCAAGAACAATTGTTATATTTTTATGGTATATTTTCATCTGGGTCTAATGCATATGAGTTGTTTGATAAAATGTAAAAGAGAACGATAACCACTATAGTTATGTTTCTTACTATTTTCGATATTATTACTTGATATAATTATATCATATAAACTTAATACTATTATCTTGGACTTTAAAAAACGCTGTTATTAAGAAGTAAAAATATAAACTTCTGCGTCAAGCGGGAAGACTAATAGCTACCGAATCAAATCTGGTCTCTATTCTTTACCCCCATCATGGCTACCAAATCAAATTAAGAAGCAGAATGTTAAGTTTTTGTATGTTTTTTTTATCGGTGCTGCTTCATCTTAGCTAGGATAGTGTTTACTTATCGAGAAAATGTGTGTTTACAAGTACTATGGAAATGTAGAAACATACAATATTTTGAAGGCCCGTGGAGCAAAAGTTCCGGTATTTCCCAGTTAATGTTTTTCCATATATTATAATTTCTAATTCACGATAATATAATGAGCATCTTTCAATTGTGGTAGAAAACTAGAAAGACACCTATGTCCGTTGCAAATCCACAAGAAGTTCCAGAGTACGAACTCAATCCTCTAGAGCTTCAGATTCGCAAAAGTGATGGCATCTCAAAGGCAAGACTCTGTTTTCTAATATTAACAACGTTATGTTGCAACTGCATCAACAGTTTAAGTTGATTCAAGAAGCAACATTTCGACACTTTTAAATGATTCAATTCTACTTTTATATAACTTTTGGAAATTTTGGCAGGGAACCTATCAAGTTGCTAAATGGAATGGCACAAAAGTTTCCGTGAAGATACTAGACAAGGATAGCTATTCTGACCCTGAAAGCATGTATGTGCCTAGATATCGTTTTTTTTAACTGGATGAAATGTTGATTTTATACTGTTGCATTGCTGTACATAGAACTGCAGGGGTGTAAAATGGTAATTATCATTGAACTGTTTTTGTGTTGTTATTAATGCAGAAACAGTTTCAAACATGAGTTGACCTTGTTGAAGAAGGTCTGACATCCTAATGTGGTTCAATTTGTTGGAGTTGTCACCCAAAATATACCCATGATGATTATTTTCGAGTTTCACCAAAGAGTAAGTTCTTTCTTTCTCTTTATTTATTTATTTTTTGTTTTTATGTTCGTTGATACCATATGATATAACAATGCTTAAATCCATGATAAATTTCAGGGTGACCTTACAGTCTATCTTCAGAAGAAAGGGCGATTGTCGCCACCAAAAGCTCTTAGATTTGCTCTTTATATTGCCAGGCAAGTAATATGTTGCATTGTACACCGAGGGTGCGTTTGGTACTTGGGGCATGACTGAGTGACAAGATTGGTAATTTACTAAACTGCCCATGTCAAATTAAAATCTTATACAGTTCTTTCACCCGACTTGATCACTATAAACATTGCAGGCTTGTTAATGAGAGGTAGTATCATTTTAATAGGATGAATATTTGTAACTATGGAATTTTTGACTACTGGATCTTTTAAATGATTTTGACTTTCTGTTGCAGACCACCAGTTTGTGACTTTCTTGCTCTTCAAATCAAGTAAGATTGTATGTTATTCTTTCCTTCCTTTTATTTATGAAGAAGAGCATACATTTTTCTACTAGAGACAAAAAGCTAAGAGAAAGCGTAATTTTGAAATTGTCATATTTGTGGTGCAAATTTATTTTGGTTTAATGTGGTATTGAGAAAAACGTATCAACAAAGGATGGCTAAGTTGCTAAAAGAAGAATTTTTTTCACTGAAGCCAACTATCATATAAAGATGGTGCTATTGTGGCTAAAACTTCTGCCTTGTGACGTAAGGTTCTTGAACCCGTTCTTCATCTATCCAAACATATTAACTTGATTATACTTTTTTAAGCTTTGGTTTAAAACAACCTGTACACAAGATTCCTTTATTTAAAGTTTATTATACATCATTGGCAGTTAGTCCAACATTTTACTTCAATTATGTGAGAAGTAGACACTGCAAATTTTGTTGTATTACTTTGCAATTGATAACCTATTTGCCTATAATCATTCTCCCAAACAAGTTGATGTTCTTGGTTTTGTCCTACAAGATTTCATTATTTTCTTTATTGATGTGTATTTATGCATGTAAACGACTACTGTAATTTGCTTCAATGTGTGTTATCTTTTTGTACCAATGTTGGTTGGACATAGGTGTCAAGTTGAATCATGGTAAAAAAGAGGTGAAATTTGAGGGCAGGGCAAAAACGCTTGGACTTACTTGGCTTCTGGAATCTGAGGACAATCTTTGATGGTTTTGGTGCCGTAAGTTTTAAAGTAAAATTTACAAATTTCACGCTCCAATTTCTTATTTTTGCAATTTAGTACATTGTCGTTTTTTCTTGCATGGTTATACGTATCTTTAAATAAGGACTTTAAGCACAATAAAGATTCTACCCATCTTTTGTGACATAACTGCTCTTTTAAAATAAAAGGTTCTAATTGGAAATATGTGCATTTATTTTCCTTTAATATTTGTATGAGATTGCAAAATAATGATATTAATATTCAAGCAGGTGATGGCATGATGGCATCTAGCCCCATAATTCACTTTAGCAAGACTAACAACGTATCTTTGTTGGCTTAATTTATATTTAAGTGGTTGTTTACCAAGGGTTGGGTTCCGGTAAGAAATTGAGGTTAACGTGAGAAGTGGTTATCAACCGCTCGATAGAAATGGACGAACATAAGGATGAGATGCACCGAGATGCAATTGATTAATTCTCTTTTAAGCCGCAATTCATGGGAGGTAAAGTTATCAACGGTTTAAAAGTACTTCTCACCAACGGTTTACTCTTATTATTGTATTCTCTATCTCTTAGAGTGTTATGTTACTTTTTTCTGATCAGGTCATAGAGCTTCAACTACGTGAAGTCCCAACGTTTTTCGAATTTGTAAGGCAATTTTAATTATGTCAATAGCGATGTACTGATATATTGAGATGTTAGGAGAGTTTAAGTGGTACCTTGTACGATATATAGAAACTATTGTATTATGTGTTTGTCCAAGAATATGATGGTTTTATAGTGATGTTCCGTAGTTAAAATGTTTGAAGCAATATCCTAGCGATGCCTTTTAACTGGATTTCATGGGACAGTGACGTTTTGAAGAAAATTCATGAGCAGGAGGATCCATAAAATGTTGTTGATGAGTTGATTTTCGTTGGAAAGATGGATCATTGTTGAAAGTTCAAGGTCTGCTCTGTTTTTTACATATTCTTTTTTTCATTTCAATCATAACTTATAATTTGTTGTTTTTATTTGTTTATACTTCCAAGTATACAGTCATTGATGTTGAGTTAAAGAAGACTTATTGCAGGCTAGAAGCTTGGAAGGTAAACTCTGTTCATGCCATTTAATTTTATTCTGGTGGCAATTACATAAAACCCTGCAGTCTCCCGGAAACCACAAACATAAGTATAGTGTTTACCCCTATTATTATATTGTTTCGAAGGTATTCTATTAGAGCTCATTTGTGGTAGAGAACCATCAAGGCGAACTTGATATTCCTTCAAGTTGGTTTTATGGTACCCAAAATTCTTCTCCTTCAGCTTCTATTATGCTTACACGTGTGTTAGCTTGGTTTTGACAAAATAATTGGGACTTTTGGCAGGAAAAACCATATCTACAGGCCAGTGCATTTGAGATAGTGGACGAGAGCTTAAAGGAAACATATGGGGAGGAGAGCATGAGAAGCACAACTTCATTTGCTTCCAGGTCTGTAGATAGTGATGCATTCTTACTCTGGTATGTTGTTCATACTTTGCATCAGCCCTGATGGGTACATTTTTGTGTTGTGGTATCATATAAACCATTTGCATCATCATTCACAACTGCTTGCATCTTTCAGTGGATATTGGTTTGGTTTGAAGGTTCATTTTAGATTAATGATTTATGAGGTTGTTAACAATTCAATTGGATGCTTTCGGGTCACTTTACCTTTACCAAGTAAATTTGATCCAAGTTGAGTATCTTACTTGATAAGAGCAATGACAAATTGATCAAAATTTGTGGCTTCCAAAATGATTTAGCTTTTAGGGTGTTTTTTCTTTGGTTATTGGGTTTTAGAGTTAGACTTTTATTGAGTATATATGCCATTGTTAAATATATGAACAATGCGAAGCATTTTGAAAGGTAGATGGGTGAAAATGAATGACCGTTTTTGGATTTATGAAACATTTCGTTGCGTTGTGAGAAACTCTTAAGTCTTAATACAACATGTAAATGTGCAAGTATTTCAAAAACATTTTGCAAAAAAATGATATTTAAAAGCTAAATATATCTTAATAGAACTTTCACATCCCGCCGCATTGCGCGGGTACTCGGCTAGTATATATATATATATATATATATATATATATATATATATATATAGGGAAGAGTTCAATAGAGAAGTCCAAATATTTAGAGAAATAGAGAAGTGATCTTAGCCATTTATTCGGTCAAGATCGGCGGCTTTGACCGAGAAGTAGCGGATAATTACTCGCGTGGTCTGCACAAGATAGAAGGGTAGTTTCGTAAAAAATACACGGGCTGAGTTCATATATGAATCTGTGTGATTCACATATGAACTATACGTTCATATATGAACCATTGTAATTCATATATAAACTCTTTTTAACTGATTCATATATGAACCTTTGTGATTCATATATGAATCAGTTAATTTGTTCATATGAGAAGTAGTTAAAAAAAATTCATATATGAATCACAAAGATTCATATATGAACACAAAGGTTCATATATGAATTAGTTAAAAAAATTCATATATGAATCACAAAGGTTCATATATGAACACAAAGATTCATATATGAATCAATTAATTGCTTCAACTGATTCATATATGAACCTACAGTTAATTAGTTTTATATATGAAACACAAAGGTTCATATATGAATCACAAGATTCATATATGAATTAGTTATAAAGAGTTCATATGTGAATTACAAAGGTTCATATATGAACGTATAGTTCATATGTGAATCACACAGATTCATATATGAACTCGGTCCGTGTTTTTTGTAAAAGTTACGAAATTGCCCTTCTATTTTTGGAACAGCCGCAACTTTTGACCAGTCAAAGCCGCAATTTTTGACCAGTCAAAGCCGCAACTTTTGACCAATTATAACCGACCTTGACCGAATAAATGGCCAAGATCACTTCTCTATTTCTCTAAATATTTGGACTTCTCTATTGAACCTAAGACTATATATATATATATATATATATATATATATATATATATATCAAGGATGTTACAATATCAATATATATTTTCTATGCTATGATCATATTTGTCTACTTCTCTTTTTTCATTGAACTAAAGTTGATCTTGAATTACCAACATGATGATAACTAAATGTGTTTTTATTAAAAAGAATGGATAAAGATTATCAAACCATAACGGCATAACTCCATAAGTTATAATACTAATTAAAAGATATAATTATTATAGTTGCAGGCATCAACCAATACCCATCTAAGATTGATTATAAATAACATCAACCCCATTTCCCACATCCCATGTAAGAAGGGAACCCTTCAATAACCAATAAAACACACCCCATTTCCTATACCTCATATTCATCCTAGGCAAAATGCAATACCTCTTTATCAACTAAACCTACAACATTATCATCTCTACCAACCCTTCTCATCTCAAAATGAAAAGATGAAACAAGGTTATTGTTGATGATTTTAAGTGTAATTGGGATTGATTTGAGATAGAAGAAGAATTTGAAAGGTTGACTACTAAGACAAGTCTAGTGATACCGAGTATGCACACTTATACTTGTCATCTTAAAACCTTAGATCACCATATAGCAGGGGGTCAAGAACTTAAGGCCCAAGGGGGTCGCACCACTTGCAGGTTCTATGGTAGCACCCCTCTCGCAACTAATTGGCATTAGTGGAAGCATCAACAATGGATCATCAATTGATGTCTCTGAAGAATATATGTTGTTAATGAACACTTGCAGTTACAACCGTTTCTGTAACCACCAATAACCTCTCTTAAACCACTTTATTAACTACCTAAAAAAGTATATTTTTGTCGATATATACAGACATACCATAAAGCAATCATATGTTGAATACTCGAGTTTTCTGCCTTAAAATCCAAAAACAAATTTTTGAAAAGTAAGACTTTAAGGGTCGAAATATTGTACTTGAAAAGTGTTTCCTAAACATCCAAGAAACTATCCTATCCCTATGCGAGTGTAACCACGAAACCCAAAATTCTAACAACAATAATACCAAAACAAAGTATCAAGAACTCGCGATCTCAATACAATCATCAATAAGAAAAAAAAAATCAAAACCCCACAAGTACCCATTACAAATTACTATCAAATTATCAATGATGTTACAATTGGAAACAATACAAAAGAAACCCCGATTGTTTCTTGTTCTTTGACCCTAAATCCAAGAATCCTTAAATCAAGAGCAATATACATGTCTTGATGTACAAATCATCTTAGCAGCAAATAATTAAGCTTTAAACTTGGAATTTTAGCTTACCCTCTTCTAAGTCACAAAATATCATCATAAGCAATCATTTCCCTACCTCTTGATGGCACATTCAAACCTTTTCTTCCACGATCCTTCTCAATGTTGATGGTTGTATTACCATCATTCTTTTCATCTCTGTAGTTTACAATTGCTGACCCAAGCTTGTTCTTCCCTCTTCCATGTCTGCTAAGAGGCAACTCTGGTTTCAATAGTTTCGATGATGATGATGATGAAGCTTCCTTATTCTTTACCCCTTCCCTCCATTGTGGCACTGGATCATTTGCCCACATCACTTGTACCTGCAACATTATATAATCACACCCAATAGTCAAATTACAGGATGCATAATAGTTTATTAGTTGCTTCATGGCCATTCATTTAACAAATGAGAGGTAGGTCAATCGAATCAAATGGCCTAGCAGGCAGCAGCTATTACTTATTTTCCAAAAAAATAGTGCACTTCGAATAATAGAAATTCAAACCCTATTAGGTTTGGATTCAAAATGACATTAAGGGGTTGTTTGTTTACCTCTTAATAGTTCCATTAAGAGGCAACCTCTGAATCGTTAAGAGGTGAAACTTGTCTGCCTCTTAATGGTTCTAAAACCCTCTGAATGGTTTTGTATCTTGGGCCTCCCTTAACCATTCAGTGCCCTAATTACATTCTAAACAATTACCAAACAACCATATTTCATTTTGCACTGTATCATAAGAGTCTCTTAATCATTCTCACCACTTAATCATCCTGCACCAAACCATTCAGCAACTGTCACAGCCACTATATTTCTTTAGTTTTCCATCTCCAAAACCTTCCTAGGTTACTACTTTAATATAGTTACACACAGTTATGGGATTTCCTAAAAAAGAGCAATTCTTGCTAATTTGGAAGTTAACAAGTTTGACTAAATAAGTCAAAATCTAAACTTTAGTCCCTTCACCATCGACCTGCGATAATAGATCAACAAATTGATTTGATATACCTTGATGGTGTGAAATCATAAACCTAACTGAAGAAAACATTGTTTTTACATGCTCAATTTCACAATTTTCATTGTAAGCAAGGTAATTATATGTAATTTTGATTGAATGAGAGAGATTGAGAGTTACTCTAGCGGAGTTGAGCGTGATGCCAAATGATGGATCAAGTGATGCGGCGATGGCATACTCAGCAGAGTCCCTAGAACGGAACGTAATGTAAGCGAAACCTCCGGAATCCATGCGTGTGCGAGAAATGGATCCGTAGATTTCGAATCTGGACTTGACATCGAGGACGGAGCAGTCGGAGGAAAGGCCAGCTACGACAACTACGGTGTTGGAGTCACCGGACGATGTTGGTTGATCCGGAAAGTAGTCATCGTCGATTGGCGGATCGGAAGGGAGAGGGCGGCGGCGTTTAGGAAAGTTGTAGGGCGTGTGGCGGGAGAAATAGGGTTTTTCCCTTTTCCGACTCATGGTGTGTTTTGACTTTGTGTGTGGCGGGGGAAAGGGGATATTCGGGGGTTAAGTTGAAGCTAAAGAGGTCCACGTGTCAGAATATTAATGGTTGTTTAATGGCCATTACGAATGGAAAGACATAGGAAATTGCATATTCTATAAAATAAAAAGTTTCGATACCAACACATAAGTTTTTACGACGGGACAAGAAAAGATGATTGTAGTCCTCTACCATCGTAGAATAATTAGGTCATAAAAGAGATGCAACGTTGATGCCTTTTTTTATCCAAATCCGAGTAGGGAGTCAATTGAGATGCAACCGTCATGTGAACATATTAACTTTGATGGGAACGAGTCTATTCTATCTAGTAGGACGAGAATCCACCTCCAAATGACTAGAATCAATTAAACGCCTAGCCGAAGCCACTGAATAATCACACGACCTGTCTAACAACCACACTTGTCTATCCTTTTGACTGGAGGCCAATTGCGGAACGATCCCGTTGTAATCTGGTGGGCCGAAATATAATATGACAAAAATATAGAGATACAAATGATATGCATGTAAATTCTTTTTTATTTTCTATGATCTAATATTAAATTTTAGAGAAAATTTGTTAATGTAAGATTAAGGAGTCGTTTAGTGTAACACCTCTGTTGGTGCAAGTGTACCACATCTCTATATATTTATATATATTTATTTTGATGATTCCAAACACACCGTATTATTGTTTATCTAACAATTTATCCAAGTGTATAGGAACACGAAGATTTTATCTGATGAGTTCAAGACATGAAGATGCGTCATATTATTTATATTTCATAATGGTAAAAACACTCTAAATAATATACCACTTGGATATTTCGAAAACCCAACCCAATACTGTTTTTGATATAATTAATCTTTTAATATTAATTTCAAAAGTTTTTTTTTTAATATATATATATATATAAATAAACGTATGATACATATATATATTATATATTTCTTTATCATCCAAATATATATATATATATATATTATATTCTAGGAACATCATCATTACCTTTATTTTATATTCATATATATATCTCCTTGAAAATGGGTGTTATGAAGAAGAGAAGAAAGAAAGCTGACAAATGTGGAAGATCTAGATCTCTGCATGTGGGAGTTAGCTGTGTGAAAAGAACCAAGAAAAGCTGCGACTGAATTTGCTGATGGATGGCAAGGAAGTCTTTGCACGCTGAATTTAGTTCACATGCAACGGATCTCTTCCTTGGTTTACTATATATACAAGTGTTTGCTGGAGAAGAAAAAAACCCAATTCACAATCCTGCATTTGATAAAGACTCTGCAGATCCTTACTCCCTCTTATCACTTATTAAATTTATAAAACATTTTTTTTGAGTAAGAAACCTTGAGTTGATAGCAGATTAAAATCTCTCGATTAGTTGAATCAGCAACACAACTCAAGTGATCAAACTCTCTAAAAATATCCAAGTGATAAATATTATACAAGAGTGATTACCATATTAAAATTATACACCTCTTGTAAGTGTTTGAATAACGGGTGTGTGATCCATTATATCTCAAAAGCGTAAGCTAGAGAACCGTTTGCTTTACTCTGTATTTGGTTTGTATTCTACCGTAAAGAATACCTTTTAGTGGATCGTGTCGAGAAGTGTCTCGGCTAGTGGTTTACCCAGTTGGTGGTGAATCACTAAATCTCGGTGTCAAGTATCTCTATCCCTTTTTCTCTTTATATTTCCGCTGTGCATTTAATTATATCTGTCTATATAATTATTGTATATTTATTGTATTTATACTCTGCTTTATTTACTGTATTTTATACTGTATTTTTTTATAAAAGGATTTTTGAAAGTAAAAGATTTATATACAACCTTACCACCCCCCCCCCCCTTGGTTGTCCAACAATTGGTATCAGAGCAGGGCTTTCAAAAATTATCCATTTAATACTTTTTTCCAAGACATCCTTTTAAATGGCTCAACAACAAAATATTTTGTTTTCAAAACCTCCTATGATTGATACTGAAAAGTTTGGCATTTGGGCTGAACTATTTGAATGTCACGTTCGTGGCAAAAATCAAAGAATTTGGGACATTATTGAAAATGGGAATTTTAAACCAACCAAAGTAGAAGATGATGTTATTATTGATAAACCTATAAAAGATTGGACTCCCGCTGAAGAATCTCATTATTGTTTAAATTTTGAAGCTAAAAATATATTATATGCTGCTTTAACTACTGATGAAATTGAAAGAGTTTATACATATAAAACTGCTAATCAAATCTGGGAAAGTTTAAACAACACTCATCGTGGAAACACGCAAGTTAAAAGTTCCAAAATAAATATCTTAGTTCATGACTACGAACTTTTTGAAATGAATCAAAATGAGTCAATTGACTCTATGTTTAAAAGATTTAACCTCATCATGACTACCTTGAAAGGATTAGGTCGCACTTATCCTAACGAAGACTATGTAAGGAAAATCCTTCGAGCACTTCCTTCGGAGTGGATGCAAAAGATTACATCATTGGAAGACTCCCGTGATCTCTCTATAATGAAGCTAGATGATCTCATCGGTAATCTTAAAGTGCATGAAATTGCACTCAAAAGAAACAAAGATCGGGAGCAAGTCAAAAAGAAGTCGATAGCTCTTAATGCTTCAACACCGAACGACGAAAAGAAAAAGGAGAAAGCTAGCTCCTCGAAAGATCCTTCCGAAACACTCGACGAAGTCGCTATGATGGTAAGAAACTTCTCCAAGCTTTTTACTAACAATAATTTTTCTAAGAATGGTAGATTTCAAAGAAACGGTAACTACCATCGTGGCGGTGAAAACCGGAGTCGTAAATTCCATAAACGGGAAGAAAGAGTGAAGAAGAATGACGACTCAAGTGGCGACGAAAAAGCTAAACCAAAGAGAGGCTTTTGTTACTCTTGTGGTGATAAAGACCACTACGCCAATGAGTGCCCTAAAAAGAACAAATTCCAAAATAAGAAGGAGAAAGCCTTCGTTGGAGGCGCGTGGAGCGCAAGCGAAGAAGAAGACGATTATGAAGCCATTTGCCTTATGGCTGAAAGCGACGACGAGGTAAATACTTCTTACTCGGATTACGCTAGTAGTTATGATAGTGATAATGAAAATAATCTTGATTTATTACATGAATCTTTTCATAAAATGGCTGCTCTTGCAAATAGTTACCAAGACGAGATTTCTAAATTAAAAGAAACCGTATCTGCATGTAAAAAGGAAATCAATGACGACAAACAAAAATATGCTAATGATATAGATATAATTTCTAAATTAGAAAATAAATTAAGTGAAAAGGACTTTTGTAAATCATGTGATGTTCTAAATAATAAAATTGCATGTTTAAATAAAAATACAAATGAAAGTGTTGCATGTACAAAATGTGATATACTTGAGAATGAAAATGCTTGTTTAAAAGCTAAATGCGCTTCTTATGAAAAGGATAATATGTTAGCTAAAGCATTTCAAAATAGCAATGATAAAGTTCTTAACATGCTAAATATGTCTAACCGTATAAACTGTCGAAAAGGCATTGGTTCCGATACTTGCAAAGATAAATGTTCTTGTATGCCAATTAGAAGACATTATGAATCACCTAAAGTAAGTACAAGAAATCAATATGTGCAAAAACCTCCGTATATACCTAAAATGAATAATATAAATTATATACCGAGAAAACCGTATGCTCGCATGTATAATGATAAATTTTCTAGACCTAAAAATAATGTGAATATAAATGCTTCTTTTTATGTGTATGATAAATACAATCGCAAAATTAAAATGGTAAATAAATGGATTCCAAAAGGAATGTTTAGTAATGATAATCCAGGTGGTATGCGTATGTGGTTTTAATTTGCATTATATTTGCATGTTTTATTTATATAGATGAATATATGTTTTACTTAATTATTATCTATGTTTATATATATACATACGTACTACATATATATATATTCTGTTTTATTATATATATATATATATTCTGTTTGATTTTTTTATATATTTATATATATATATTCCATATATACGTATATCATACATATATAAGTCCTTTGTATATATATATATATATGCATATTGGTTGTCGTCATTGAAACTAATTGTCAAGGACCCACGAGAAATGGGGACCATAAAAGTTACATCTTTATTATTGTAGATAAACCTTGATTTGGATTGGATACTCGATAGTGGTTGCACACGTCACATGACCGGAAACAGCAATCTTTTTTCATCATTTAAGTCATGTGATGGTGGACAGGTAATTTTTGGAGGAAATTCCAAAGGAAAGATAATTGGGAGAGGTATAGTTTCTTGATGTTAATCATGTTGATAATTTACACTTTAACCTGTTAAGTGTTCGCCAACTATGTAAAAATGGTACAACTGTTGTCTTCGAAGAAAATTCTTGTAAAATCTTAAAAAACGGCAAAGTTCTTTTAAATGGTTTTGTAAAAGGAAATTTATATATTTGTAAAACTCTTGTAAATGAAAATGTTTGTTTATCGTCTATTTATGATAATTCTACTTTATGGCATAGACGTTTGGGTCACGCTAATCTTAGATTAATTCAAAGTTTAAAAAATAAGGAGCTTGTGAGTGACCTTCCAAAATTAAAGTTTGACAATCATTTTTGTGATGCTTGTCGTGTCGGCAAACAACATCACGTTTCTCATAAATCAAAAAATGTGATTTCAACTCAAAGAGTTTTAGAACTTTTACATATGGATCTTTTTGGCCCTATGGCGATTCAAAGTTTTGGAGGAAATTTTTACACTTTGGTTATTGTGGACGATTATTCCCGTTATACATGGACTTTATTTTTGAGACATAAAAATGAGGCTTTTGAAAAGTTTAAAATTTTGGGAAAACGAATTCAAAACCAACAAGGTTGTACGATTGTTTCCATACGCACGGACCATGGACGAGAATTCGATAATGATGTCCAATTTGGTGCCTTTTGTGATAAACATGGTATAACTCATAACTTTTCGGCTCCTCGAACACCTCAATCTAACGGGGTTGTTGAAAGGAAAAATAGAACTTTACAAGAAATGAGTAGAACCATGCTAAACGAACATCAAGTTCCCCAAAAGTTTTGGTGTGATGCCGTTGCTACCGCGACCTATGTGCTTAACCGTGTCCTAGTTAGAAGTATCCTAAATAAGACACCCTATGAGCTTTACCGTGGTAGAAAACCTTCCCTAGCCCACCTAAAAGTTTTTGGATGTAAGTGTTTCATTTTAAACACCAAATCCTATCTAACCAAATTTGACGCTAAAGCCTATGAGGGAGTGTTCCTTGGCTATTCTTGGAATAGCAAAGCCTATAGAATCCTAAATAAGGAGACCATGGTTGTAGAAGAATCCCTAAATGTTAGCTTTGACGAGAGTCCTCCCAAACCGAGTGCACCCTTAGCAAATGACAATATCTGTGAGGGAGATGTCTTAGCACAACAACTTAGTACCTTGGATTTAGGTACCCAACCTTCCACAAATAATATTGAATCTAGTGATGCCCCTTTGTGTTTTATTCCACAAGGTGTAGATGATCCTAACCTTAGAACCGCTCGAGGCCATCCCGTAGATCAAATTATAGGTGACCTAAACCAAAGGACAACTAGATCACAAATCCATACCCATTGTGCTTTCCATGCCTTTATCTCAACCATAGAACCTAAAACCATAGATGAAGCTTTAGGTGATGAGGATTGGATAATGGCCATGCAAGAAGAGTTGAACCAATTTACTAGGAATGATGTGTGGGACTTAGTTCCTTGTCCTAGTAGTCAAACCATTATTGGCATAAGATGGGTCTTCCGTAACAAGGTAGACAAGAACGGTGGAGTCACACGAAACAAGGCACGTTTAGTTGCCAAGGGGTACAATCAACAAGAAGGTATAGATTATGATGAAACCTTTGCACCGGTTGCAAGGTTGGAGTCTATTCGAATGCTTCTAGCTTTTGCAAATGCTAAAGATTTTAAATTATTTCAAATGGATGTTAAAAGTGCTTTCTTAAATGGTGTTATAAATGAGGAGATTTATGTTTCCCAACCTCCCGGTTTTGAAAGTTTTGAAATTCCGACGCATGTTTATAAATTGAAAAAGGCGCTTTATGGTTTAAAGCAAGCTCCGCGTGCGTGGTATGATAGATTAAAATCTTTCTTAGTTAAAAGTGGTTATATTATGGGTAAAATAGATAATACTTTATTTGTCAAATATGCTCAAAATGATATTATGGTTGTGCAAGTATATGTTGATGATATTATTTTTGGTTCCACTAATGAAAATCTGTGTAATGAATTTTCTGCGAAAATGACAAGCGAGTTTGAAATGAGCATGATTGGAGAGTTAAAATACTTCTTAGGATTGCAAATCAAACAATGTGAAAATGGTATTTTTATTAGTCAATCTAAATATTGTAAAGATATGTTGAAAAAGTTTAACTTTGAAAATGTCAAACCCGTTGAAACTGCAATGACCACAAACTTGAAATTATCAAGTGACGAGGAGGGAAACGATTTTAATGAAAAGATTTATCGTGGTATGATTGGTAGCTTATTGTACTTAACTGCTAGTAGACCTGATATTATGTACAGTGTATGTTTATGTGCTCGTTTTCAATCTTCACCTAAACAAACTCACTATGAAGCTGTTAAACGTATTTTTCGATATCTACGAGGTACTACTAACCTTGGTTTATGGTATGCAAAGAAACCCGAGTTAGAAGTAACATGTTTCACCGATTCCGACCTTGGTGGATCTATTGTTGACCGAAAAAGTACTAGTGGGGTATGTGCCTTTATAGGCCTCTCACTTGTGTCTTGGTTCTCTAAGAAACAACAATCCGTAGCTTTGTCTACCACCGAAGCGGAATATGTAGCCGCCGCAAGAGCATGTGCTCAAGTCCTTTGGATGAAACACACACTTAACGACTTTGAGGTACACCTAACCAAAATTCCAATTATGTGTGATAACTCAAGTGCCATAAACTTAAGTAAAAATCCTGTTTTACATTCTCGTACAAAACATATTGAATTGAGACATCACTTTTTACGAGATAATGTTCAAAAAGGCCAAATCGTGCTTGAAAAGGTTGATTCGGAAGATAATCTGGCCGATATTTTTACTAAAGCTCTAAACAAAAATGCCTTCTTTTAACTAAGGCTTGGTTTAGGCATGCTTGAGTATAACCCTTGAGAAAATGCTAACTCTCAAATATTTCATATCTTGAGGGGGAGCATCTTTCAAGGGGGAGCATAGCGTCTTTCCTAACCCTTTTTGTTTCGACAAACGGGGGAGAGAAACCGCATATGCTACTGCTTAGCGGTTGTGTTTGTCATCATCAAAAAGGGGGAGATTGTTGGTGCAAGTGTACCACATCTCTATATATTTATATATATTTATTTTGATGATTCCAAACACACCGTATTATTGTTTATCTAACAATTTATCCAAGTGTATAGGAACACGAAGATTTTATCTGATGAGTTCAAGACATGAAGATGCGTCATATTATTTATATTTCATAATGGTAAAAACACTCTAAATAATATACCACTTGGATATTTCGAAAACCCAACCCAATACTGTTTTTGATATAATTAATCTTTTAATATTAATTTCAAAAGTTTTTTTAATATATATATATATATATATATAAACGTATGATACATATATATATTATATATTTCTTTATCATCCAAATATATATATATATTATATTCTAGGAACATCATCATTACCTTTATTTTATATTCATATATATATCTCCTTGAAAATGGGTGTTATGGAGAAGAGAAGAAAGAAAGCTGACAAATGTGGAAGATCTAGATCTCTGCATGTGGGAGTTAGCTGTGTGAAAAGAACCAAGAAAAGCTGCAACTGAATTTGCTGATGGATGGCAAGGAAGTCTTTGCACGCTGAATTTAGTTCACATGCAACGGATCTCTTCCTTGGTTTACTATATATACAAGTGTTTGCTGGAGAAGAAAAAAACCCAATTCACAATCCTGCATTTGATAAAGACTCTGCATATCCTTACTCCCTCTTATCACTTATTAAATTTATAAAACATTTTTTTTGAGTAAGAAACCTTGAGTTGATAGCAGATTAAAATCTCTCGATTAGTTGAATCAGCAACACAACTCAAGTGATCAAACTCTCTAAAAATATCCAAGTGATAAATATTATACAAGAGTGATTACCATATTAAAATTATACACCTCTTGTAAGTGTTTGAATAACGGGTGTGTGATCCATTATATCTCAAAAGCGTAAGCTAGAGAACCGTTTGCTTTACTCTGTATTTGGTTTGTATTCTACCGTAAAGAATGTCTTTTAGTGGATCGTGTCGAGAAGTGTCTCGGCTAGTGGTTTACCCAGTTGGTGGTGAATCACTAAATCTCGGTGTCAAGTATCTCTATCCCTTTTTCTCTTTATATTTCCGCTGTGCATTTAATTATATCTGTCTATATAATTATTGTATATTTATTGTATTTATACTCTGCTTTATTTACTGTATTTTATACTGTATTTTTTTATAAAAGGATTTTTGAAAGTAAAAGATTTATATACAACCTTACCCCCCCCCCCCCTTTGGTTGTCCAACAACCTCGAATTTTCATTATATTATATTTAATGTGAATGGTCGAAAGAGTAATTAGTCAAAGTTTTGGACTAATTGTAAATATAAAACTTCAGGGTTGAATTGGTATTTTGTTGATAGTTGATTTGGTTTATAAAGGCTGAGTCGGTCGAATTGAGATAATGTCTCATTTTGTTCTTGAAGTCGGTTTCAAAGAAGGAGAGAAAGAAAGAATTCTTGAATCCAAATTGATCCGGTAAGTGTTTTGATTTTGGTATCCAAATCAATCTCTTAGGAACGGATAAATAGATTGAACTGATTTGATTTGGTATTGATTAGTTTGTGAAAGATTGAAGGTGAAATCGATTCGTATTACAAGTTGTGTTCGATTCCAAATCCCAGGTGAGTTCATCTGCTTATTTTATTAAATAAGATCTACATGTGTATTGGAATGGATTAATAAGCATATTGATATTTGTATGATTGGATGCAAAACAATTTTTTAGAGTTTTTTTTTTAAGGGTATCCGAGGACATTGCCCCGACTAATCCCGGCAAGGTGAGGCAATTGCCCCAGCTGCTAAAGCGTGCAGCCCTGAGTTTATCCTCAGTTGCCACAAGTTGGAAGCGCCTGGATTCGAACTTGGGGTAGATGGGTTACTAGCCACATCCCCCACAAGCCTTAACCAGTACGCCACAAGCCTTGTGGTTAATTTTTTTTTAGAGTTCTGTATGGAAAGATAGTGGAACTGGGTAAACTGGGTGAAATCCAGAAGATGAGTATGTTTCGGATTTGATACCGGATTCCGGGAATGTTCCAGATTGGTACCTGATTCCAAAGCGAGTTTCGGATTGGTACCGGATTCGGGTAAGTTCCGGATTGTACCGGATTCCTAAGTGAGTTCCGGATTGGTACCGGATTCGGGTAAGTTCTGGATTGTACCGGATTCCGAAGTGAGTTCCGGATTTGGTACTGGATTGTACCGGATTCCGAAGTGAGTTCTGGATTTGGTACCGGATTGGTACCGGATTCCGAAGTGAGTTCCGGATTGGTACCGGATTCGGGTAAGTTCCGGAATGTTCCAGATTGGTACTGGATTCCGGATAGAATACCGGATCCGTTTACCGGATGGTTCCAGACTTTGAGTCCGGAATACTTTTTCGGATGACTTTTCCGAATGTGGGTTCCGGATAAGGGATTTTTTCGGATGTGTTATCTGGTTAAGCTTTTCTAAAAAAAATCTTGGGGCGTTGCCCCCAGACCCCGCAATTGATTAATGACATACTGAGATGTCATCTCTCTCAAACACACATACAAAGTCATATTATGTGTGTATATATACATATATGTATATAGAAAACGATAATCAAATGAGAACCACAAATATCTTATAAACTCGTGAGAACCAATATAAAAATATTTTTTACATGATTTCTTTTCATCAAAACCTATAATTTAAGATATTGTTTCACATATGTTCGTGTTCACCTTGTGAAAAGATTACACGTGGAAAAACATTTTTGATTCACCTAGTGAAATGAAAAATACAGGCAAAAAGTATTCACATGGTGAAACAAATCCATGTGAAACTATCATATTATGAAAGAAATATATGTAAAACAAAATATCTTAAATTCTAGGGTTTGATGAAAAAATATCATGTAAAGAAATATTTTTATATTGGTTCTCACAAGTTTGTAACATATTTGTAGTTCTCATTTGATTTAACCCCATATATATATTTCATGTTTTATTGTCTTGAACTAGAATTTGAGCTTTTGTTTTTCGAAATAATATAAAAATTAATCGTTTTATATATACATATATGTGTGCTAAGTCGCCGAAGAGGGACAATTGAGAATAAGGGTATGATAGATTATTTGGGATTCTTAGCTTTGAGAATATGATATGAAATGTTTTGTGCGTTCGAGTAAATATGCACGTATGCTAGTAAGTGTAATGGATCCATAGGCACTAGCATTAATTGAAACGTGGAATAGGCATAAAGTAAATTGTAATTCCCGTTGACGTGAAATAAGGAATAGGCATAAAGTAAATTGTAATTCCCATTTCGCATTTGTGATGAGAAATCTAGGAATAGGCGTGAGTTAATCGTAATTCCTGATTTCTATAGGAAGATAAGAAATAGGCATAAAGTAAATTGTAATCTCTACTTCCACTCCAAGAAATAGGCATAAAGTAAATTGTAATTTATTGGACATGAGCAATGATCTCGAATCTGTGATGATTCGTAGTAGACTCTCGAACGTGATGATATGACTTACTGAGTGTTAGTCATATTCATGGAATCGGGTATGTTCCCGTCATCGTAAGATGTGTATGTGTATGGTAAGAATGGTGGCAAACCAGGTTTGTTTATACGCTTTGCTTACATTTGGTTTTCAAAGCTTATAAGTTTTAATTTGAAAATGGATGTTCTCACTAGGCGTAAGCTTAATCGTTTCAAATTAAATTTTCTTACCAGGTACGAACTCGGGGAAGTAACGGGAAGAGGGACGAGTGAATTCTGGTATTCAACTTTTGATGATAAGTGGAGAAGTTAGCATATACGAGGATGTTTTGGTGAATGGTCTAAACAACTAGTATAATCTGATCTTAATGTTTAGGATTAGATTAGTAGGTTGTGTTGATAAGTTCAATTTGTATATACAAACCCTCATATCTAATTCTCCATTTATGTATTAAAGTTTGGATGATGTTTGAGTTAGTTTTGATAAATTTTAAAGTTTAAATTCGTCATGGTTTTTGGATGTTTCATTTAGCAAACGTTATTCGGTAGTGCTTATCAAGTCATGTCACCTTACCGGATGAACATGACAAGGACCAAGAATCTTACCCAGTAGAAGCGATGGTAAGGACCAAGAGTCTTAGATAGTAAGTAAAGGCGATGACTTTAAACCGGTTTGGTTTTCTAAAACTCAAAATCCTAAAACTATAACCGAAAAATATCAATACAAATTTGTTATGTTTTTATAGTATTATGAATTAAAAAAAATAACCTTCAGATTAGAAATTATTTTTTAATATATTTCACCAATAAAAAATCTTAAAATAAAATGTTTAGTAGAGAAAAATAATATTTATTAGATATATCTAATATTTAATAATATAGGTAATGATTTAATATAAAAAAGTTGTTGGAGTTTGAATTCAAAAAATAACCAAAATTGAAAAGGAAATGCAGTGGATGGGATTTGATACCGTGACCAACAGGATATGGTTAAGGGGTGATAACAATGTCAGCTGCTCACTGTTATACGTTTTACAGGAGATGTATGGTATTTGACTAAAAAAGCGGGGGAGGGGGCATGGCCCCTAAAAGCCCCTATGGGGTTCCGCCACTGCTAGAGGGCACAAAGGTAGACAAAAGTTGTTAAAGTTAAGAAAATTGGACAGCCTCTACACCACCTCTTGACACACACATCCCAACACCCTAACTCCAACCGAGACTTGACATTCGTCGATTTATCAATTCTAAAGCGTAAACTCTAGGAAATTGAATGTTAAAGGGAAAATCTACAAGCCAAACATCATTCCAAAACACCATCGCCCATCTTTTTTCTTACGAAAAAAAAGATCAATGTCTTTGTCCTTTAGAGAGTTGATCGTTTTTACAATAGAGACCCATGTGGAGTTCGAAAATTGCCTAGGCAAATTCGGACCAGTTAAAACCTTCTCGCCATAGATGCATTTAATAATTTTAATCCAAAGTGGCTCATCCTCCAGCCAAAAACGCCAAATCCACTTGAAAGAAAAGCACACGCCATAATGCTACCAATACCTAGTCCTCCGAATTTGAGACTAGCCATAGATTTTTTTTCCACTTGACACAAGACATTTTCTTTTCCTCCACATCAACACTAATAAAGAATCAATTTCGGAGAGATTTCAAGCCTTGATCAACCAACCTTGGAATTTCGTAAATAAACATGAAGTAAGTAGGAAGGCTCCCCAAAACGGACTTTAAAATAGTAACTCGACCACCAATCGAAAGAGATTTAACTTTCCAATTGGAAAGTTTGGCGGTAATTTATCGAACACCACCTTCCAACCCTCCATTTTAGACATATTACCCCTAACGGTTAAACCTAAGTACGAAGAAGGAAGCTTTGATCCACCACACCCAACACACAAGAGGCCATACACTCATTCTTGTGATTCCACCCCCACACCAAAAACAGTTTAAGACCCGAGATAACGAAAAAACATCTAAGAATATGAATAAGATTCCTAGCATTCGATAAAGACCATTCATCCAGAAAAATCGCATCATCCGCATAAAAAAGTGGGAAAAGGGGTGTCGTTCTTTAGCAATACTAGCACCCCGGAAGAGATTTTTTGAAATCGCATCTTGAATAATGACATGTAATCCTTCCCTGGCTAACATGAAGAGGAATTAGGATAGAGGATCTCCTTGCCTTAATCCTCTATGAATACAAATTTCCGTAGTCGGAGAGCCATTAACGAGAACCGACCCCATCGAATTCTCAAGGCATCCACGAATCCATCCACGCCAAACTATGCCAAATCTATTTTCGCTATAATTAAATTTAAGTAATACCACCATAAATAATCCTACGCTTTCTTAAAATCAACTTTAAGAATGAAAAGCTTAGACCAAATTTTTTTTATACCAATCCATAACTTCATTCAAAATTAAAGGACTATCAAGAATCGAACGCCCTTTTATGAAAGAGAATTGTTTGCTACTAACGATATCCCCAATAACCATACTAAGCCGATCAACAAGGAGTTTACCAATTATTTTATATTGGCAACTGATAACTCTATTTTTAGAGTTATTATTTCCTTTTATTTTTATTTTATTTTGTCAAATTTTAGCCATTTCACTTCTCAAAACCCCCATTCTTGGTAATAGTCATAAAAATGAGCAAAAAGAGTGAACCATAGTTTTTATAAATCATTTGGTGGAGTTTTGTTGTTTTTTCACGAAATATCAGCAGTGACTTGCGCATCCCACTCCGGACCCCACTGACGAGCAAAGAAGAAGACAAAAGAAAAACAACTCTTAGCTTGGAAGTAAACATCTGGAGAATAGAAGGTTCAAATGGCAGAGGCATGAGATTGAGAAGTACAAGCATGTTCCCCCAATATATGGCAAGATGAATTGTTTAATAAAACCCATGGTACTTTAAGTGGACTTTTTGGAAAAGGTAAAGGGACCTATGGGTAAAAGAGCTACAAGCTTGTGGATGGAAGAATTACTCAAAGAAGCTGAATTTTATGTTCTCTATCTTCAGTCCTTAGTCTCTAGATTTTACCCATTTTTTGTTAAGTCCAACTTTTCCTCTTAGTATATAAAGAGGTGTTGGGTTTCATTTAATTCATCCTTCATACCTCTATCTACCACATTTAGTGAAAGCTTAGTTGTAGTTGGTAGCTCTCTAGTTTACTGCAGTAGATCTTTAAATTTATGTATTTCAAGTCCTAGTGTAATTTTTAGTTTCGAGTAATTAGTGGCAGTGACGTAACCTCGTTCCCCACTGCGGTTTTAATACAAGTCACTTTCAGTTTACTTATGTGCATCTTCTCATTTTTTGTTTTGTTTATTTCGATAATTATGGGCTAAGCATCCTTTGGGATGTAGGAAAGAGAAGTACCTAGATTTTAGAGAAAATGCTTGAGTAATCTTTATACTTGGAATATTTATTGTTTTGGTCATTCACTCTCGATTATTGCCCAATGATGCGAACAAGCCGATCACTTGTAAGGATCTAAAAATCTAGTTCTTAACTCAGAAATGAGTAGAACGCAGTGACACGAGCTTGGATGATGCTAGGGAATTCGAAAGAATTCTTATGACACTTGCGAAAGTGAGGTCGGCACAGTGAGCTAATCTCAACCCACTTGAGTAGTAGGCAAGCTAGTTGGTGTATTTAAAACACTTAGAGTATTTGTCTCTACACATTCCATCGAGGCCTGAAAAGGTCCATTTGAGATTACCATTGACAAAACGATAAATACTAAGAGTATGGGATTTTTACTTAAAGTTGTGAGTATTTTGTAACTGGGCTTTTCTAGCGAGAATGCCCACTTCAAGTACGAGGATCACTTTTGGGATCAAGTATTTAATATAAAATCTAGGGAAAATCTAACCTACATTCCTTCTTTTAAATCTTAAGTAAAATCGTTAAAGTAACGTTTCACCAAACAAACCAAACTATTGCTTCTTCTGTAATTGAAACTTGTAAAAGGAAGCTCATGAGAACCGTATTGTCTTGATTGCCCAGTCCCTGTGGATACGATTCTGGTATTTTACCAACTATTACTTGTTGTGACGATCATAGTGGACAGTGTACACTTGCACTTCCCACTGTGGACAGTTTGCAACCCACTGCGATTAAATCACATATTTCGCACGTACCAAGTTTTTGGCGCCGTTGCCAGGGACTGGCGTGATTTTAAATCTCAAGACATTAGTTTTTGTTCGAGCCCGAGTAACTCGTTTTTCTAAGCTGTTCGTGTTGCATGCCAAGGCAACAACACGGGCCTTTGGTACCAATCGATATTGAAATAGAGAAAACGTTTCGAAGAAGACGTAAGAACAGAAACACAAATCGACAACCCATTGTGAACACCACTGTAAACATGGAAGGAGCAGAAAGACCCATTAACCCACCATTAGTGGAGACCACAATGACGATTGCCGATAGCAAAGATCGAAAAATACGGGACTATGCTATTAGGAACATAGAGACTCAAGTAGGACAACTAGTCGTCGAAGTTAAGAATAGACCGCCAGGGACGTTACCTAGTGACACCGAACATGCTAAGGTAATAGGAAAAGAACAAGTCAAGTCCATAACGCTTAGGAGTGGAAAGGATCTAAAGGATATCATTTTTGATTCTGATGAATCGCCTCAAATACCCATTGTCCCTAAAACCACAGTGGCCACTCCTAAAGTCACTGTCAAACCCACAGTGAGGACCGATGTCCCTGAGCTTCCCACTTTTGAGACCATACCAAAACCTACTGTTTCAAAGCCAACACCACAGCAAACTACAATTGACCCACGAAGTGTACCTTTTCCTGACAGAATGAAGAGTAAGACTGTCGATGTTCAATTCAAAAAATTATTAGACATTTTTAAACAACTTCACATTAACATACCCTTGGTAGAGGCTCTCGAGCAAATGCCAAGCTATGTTAAAATTTTTAAAGATATTTTGAACAAAAAGAGAAAGTTGGGTGAGCTTGAGACTGTGGCTTTGACCAAGGAATGTAGTGCCCTCCTTACTAGCAAGATTCCGCCTAAGTTGAAAGACTCGGGTAGTTTCACCATTCCATGCACCATAGGAGGACAAGAAGTAGGTCAAGCACTTTGTGATTTGGGAGCTAGTATAAACTTGATGCCACTATCCATTTTTAACAAGTTAGGTATTGGAGAGGCTAGACCCACAATCGTGACATTACAACTAGCCGACCGGTCCATTGCCTACCCCAAGGGAAAAATAGAAGACGTTTTGGTCCAAGTGGATAAATTTATCTTCCCTGCCAATTTTCTAATTCTAGATTATGAGGCCGATAAAGATATCCCAATCATCTTAGGACGTCCGTTTCTTGCAACCGGACGTACTTTGATCGATGTGCACAAAGGGGAACTCACTATGAGAGTCTATGACCAAGAGGTAACATTCAATGTTTTCAAGTCCCTTAAGTTCATAGAAACCGAAGACTGTTTTGCTTTGAGTTCGATTAGTGGTACCCAAAGTTTTGATACAGTGAGCACAGTGGGCAGTGAGAGTGAGCACTCTAACTCTGAGAGTGATGACACTTTTGAGGATGAGTGTAACGAAATAGTGGCAGCCTTTGAACCTCTGGACTTCAAGGACAGAAACATTCAACCCCCTTCAATAGAATAACCTCCCGAGTTAGAGCTAAAATCATTGCCTTCCCACTTGAAATATGCTTATCTCGCTAAGGATAATAAACTTCCCGTTATTATCTCTTCCAAACTTAGTGAGAAACAAGAACAAC
Source organism: Saussurea involucrata (assembly GCA_033807775.1). Taxonomy (NCBI): domain Eukaryota; kingdom Viridiplantae; phylum Streptophyta; class Magnoliopsida; order Asterales; family Asteraceae; genus Saussurea; species Saussurea involucrata. Next base: position 179,245,207 of record CM066321.1, read on the forward strand.
TTCTGATTGACTTGTTGATAAAGCATTAGAGGGCAATTGGTTGGACCATAGCGGACATTAGAGGTATTAGCCCTTCCCTATGTCAACATAAGATTAACTTGGAGAGTGACCACCCTGGAAAACTCCAACCCCAAAGAAGGTTGAATCCCATAATGAAGGAGGTAGTTAAGAAAGAAGTTTTGAAGTGGTTAGACGTCGGTATTATCTACCCAATAGCTAGTAGTAATTGGGTGAGCCCCGTCCAATGTGTCCCTAAAAAGGGAGAGACGACCGTAGTGAAGAACGACAAGAATGAGCTAATTCCCACTAGGACTGTTACTGGGTGGAGAATATGCATGGATTATAGACAACTCAACCTAGCCACTAAGAAAGACCATTTTCCCCTACCATTCATCGACCAAATACTTGATAGGTTAGCGGGAAATGAATTCTATTGTTTTCTAGATGGATACTCCGGATACAACCAAATCCATATCGCCCCCGAAGACCAAGAAAATACCACCTTTACTTGTCTCTACGGTACTTTTGCATTCCGGATGATGCCATTTGGATTGTGTAATGCCCCAGCCACTTTCCAACGTTGTATGATGGCCATTTTCACCGACATGATTGAGGACACCATAAAAGTATTTATGGATGACTTTTCTGTGATAGGGACATCGTTTGACAACTGCCTGGGAAATTTGGAGAAAAGCCTAGTGAGATGTGAGACCCACGACCTTATTTTAAATTGGGAAAAATGTCATTTTATGGTCGAAGAGGGTATTGTTCTAGGTCATCTTGTCTCAAAGAGAGGGTTAGAGGTTGACAAAGCCAAACTTGAAGTAGTGGCACAACTTCCCGAACCCACAACTGTGAAAGGTATTCGAAGTTTATTGGGTCACGCAGGTTTCTATAGGAGGTTCATCAAAGATTTTTCCAAAATAACTAAACCCCTATGTAACCTTTTGCAACATGAAAAAGAATTTAAATTTACCCAAGAATGTCGTGATGCTTTTGAAACAATCAAAAAAGCCTTAGTTACTGCACCCATAGTGACCACTCCTGACTGGTCACTCCCATTCGAAGTCATATGTGACGCAGACGAGTGGGCTGTGGGGGCCTTACTAGGACAGCGGAAAAACAAAATTTTTCACCCCATTTATTATGCAAGTAAAACACTGATTGAAGCTCAGATTAATTATACTGTCACTGAAAAAGAATTACTTGCGGTGGTGTTTGCTTTTGATCGTTTCAGGTCATATTTGATAGGGACGAAGGTCATCGTGCACACTGATCATGCAGCGATAAAATACCTGATCAACAAGGCTGATTCCAAGCCACGTTTGATTCGATGGGTTTTATTGTTGCAAGAATTCGGCCTTGAGATCGTTGACAGAAAAGGAACAAGCAATTAGGTAGCTGACCATCTGTCCAGGCTCGAGAAGGTAGTGACCACTGTGGATCCCACTCCGGTCAAAGAGAATTTTCCCGATGAACAATTGTTAGCAGCTCAACATCACGATAATAATATTCCTTGGTATGCTGACATTGCAAACTTTTTAGCTAGTGGACTGAAGCCCCACGGGATGAGTGGACAACCAATTAAAAAGTTTTTACATGATACTCGTCAATATGTTTGGGATGGCCCTTTCTTATATAAGATAGGGACGGACCAAATATTGAGGCGTTGTGTCCATGGGAGTGAGCAACATCAAATACTCCAAGGTTGTCACACATCCCACTACGGTGGCCACTTTGGTGGAAACCGCACTGCTGTAAAAATCTTGCAAAGTGGGTTCTTGTAATAACCAGGTATTTTTATCTAAATTAAAATCGAAATTTTATAAGTCTTTATTATAGTATTTGAGGAATTAGAAGTTAAAGGGGTAAGTTTTGCCAAATAAGAAGAGGTAGGGTTTATTTAGTATTTTTGAAAATATCTCATTGCCATCACCGCCTTATTCACTTCTGTTTGAGGAGGTGTTCTCTTCTTAGACTTAATTAACAATTTAGAAGTAAAAGTGTGTATGTGTGGGTTATTTTCGGCAGAGAGAGAGAGAGAAAGGAATTTAAGGAGAAACTAAGAAGAAGTGAAAGCTACTGATTTGCTGCTGGGTTTTTGCTACATCGACTGAAGAATCAAAGGTAAGAATCTATACAAATTTCCCTCTTTTATGAGAATTAGGTTTCTTTTGAACTTTGAAGTGGGTTTAGGTAATTTTAGATGAATTGGTGAATTTTAGTTACAATTTAGGGTGTTAAATGGAGTTTAGAACGATTCTGTGCAATCTAGGTAAAAGTTGGATTTCCTGAAATTGAACTGAACTTTTCTGGAAAAATGACGATGAACAGTGTTTTTGCGAAAAGTAGGAATTCGCAAGCCTTGGTTGCGAAAAGTCCACTTTGCGCAAGTAGCTAAAACGCATAGTGAGGTTTTCGTATCTGTTGGTTACGAAAAGTAGGGAACTCGCAACTGTGGTTTGCGAGAAGTGAGGTTTTCGCATCTGTTGGTTGCGAAAAGTGAGGAACTCGCAACTGTAGGTTGCGAAAAGTAAACTTTTCGTAATAGTGGGTTGCGAAAAGTTGGGTTTTCCTGTTTATGTGTTAAAGAGTATGTATACTTTAATTTGTTTCAGATACTAAGGATCTGGGTTAAAAGATAATCTAAATTGAGGAAAGTTTGAAGGACCTTTGCTTAAAAGATCAGGTGAGTTTTACTTTAAAAAGTATTTTACTGGAATGCATTATGTGAATAACAAATATTTGATATGTGGTATGAATATGTCATACGTGGGGGATTATAATATATTGAGATATTATAATTACGTGAGTATTATATGATAATATAATACGTGGCCGGGCTTTGGACCGGTGTGATAAATTGGCTCGCAACCAATTGATATTGGCCATTGGTGGAGGGATAAGGTGGAATGAGACAGGTATGATGAATAATTGTTAGTTGGTATTAACTTACGTGTGTGGTATGTGTATTTATATAAATAGTGTTTTATATAAATGAGTTTTTAATGAATTACAAATGTCAGGGATTTACTCACTAGACCCTTAGGTCTAACCCTCATTTTCTGTTTTAAAAATTATGTATTCCAGGTGGTGATTCCAGTAGGAACAAGTAAATAGAATACTTGTTGGCTAGCTTTGGAGAAGATTATCATCATGATGCTACAGATGCTTTTGAAGTTATAATTTTTGTTATTACTATGTAATTCAAAGTGGATCAAGTTGTAATGAATTTTTATGTTCAGGCTTTAGATGGGACCAAATGTGAAAGATGAAGTACTTTGTTGTAAACATGTTATGGAATGTATGTTATATGTATGTTTCGTTTTTGCGGGATGTTACAGATGGTATCAGAGCCCTAGTTTAAGGGATTTAGGTATTAGTGTCTGTACCTAGACTTAAACTGCATGTGAAGTAGGATGTCCCTAATATTTTAGAACCTGGGGATACTAAGTATAAAAGGTAGAAGGAACATCATGTAAGGTAATTTCAAATTACACCAGGCCAGTGTAATTATGATCTTACAGGTACATGTTTGAACTGGAATATCTTGTTATATGGGGTATGTGCTTATGTGTATATTAACTTTGTTTGAATCCACAGAATGGCGAGTGGCACCAGACAAGGGAATCAGGGAAGAGGAAGGAATTCAAGTGGAGAGAATCCACCAATAGGAACAGGGGGAAGAGGAGGAGATCGTGGTAGAGGTCGAACCGGAAGGGGAACAGGAGGCCGAACTGGAGGTAGAACACAACAGCATGGTACATAGTTTGTTACACGAGACGATCTGACTGCTGAAATGGGGAGATTACAGGATAGCATACAAGCCATGTTCGAACGTAATCGTCTTAATGAAACTGAAAGACCAGATCCGGAACATGAAGTGGAGATACCACTTACCTCTACTGTTCTACCGGTGATAAAAAGGTGTGACTATAAAATGTTTCTTAGTTGTAAGCCCCCTACATATTCAGGAGATCGGGATCCGGTAAAGGCGATGAGATGGATGAAAGAAATCGAGGCTATCTTCAAAACGTGTAAATGTGTTGAGCAAGATAAAGTGCTTTATGGAACTGATATGCTAAAAGGTGATGCCTTGTATTGGTGGGAAGCTCATACAGAATCGAGAGGGACAGATATATATACTACCTTTTCATGGGAGGAATTTGTGTTGGCATTCACAACACACTTCTGTCCACAAGCTGCGGTCAGACAACTAGAGGAAGAGTTTATGAATCTACAACAGGGGAACCTATCGGTTAGAGATTATACTGCACGATTTTTAGAAAAATCTCGTTTTGCAGGATATTATGTTGCTACGGAGAAGATGAAAATGGAGAGATTCATCTATGGATTAAATGCAGAGGTTCGAAGATTGGTGACTGCCACAGGACCAAATACGTTTACGGCTGCAGTGGATGCTGCAGAAAATGTGGAAAGAGATAACAAGAGAGATGCTGGTGATAAGAGCTTGGGGAAAAGGAAATGGGAAGGACCACCACAAGATTCGAGGAAGCCTAGATTTCAGAGGTTTGACAACCGTCCGTCATTTCGACCAACAGAAAGACCATGTCCAAGATGTAATTGATATCATCAGGGAAATTGCCAAGTAGAGTCGCGGGTTTGTTTTAAATGTGGAAAAACTGGGCATGTTGTTAAGGATTGTCGAGTCACACGATTTTGCTTTTTGTGCAACTCTCCGGATCACCTCCAATCAGATTGTCCGCGAGGTAGAATACAACAAGGGGGTACATCAGGGAAACCAGCCATTACTAGACCAGTGGTTCCAAGAATAGAACCGCCCAGAACGAGGGGTCGTACATTTCAAATGACAGCTAAAGAGGCGGAGGAAACTCCGGATGTGGTCACAGGTACATTTTTCATAAACTCCACGCGTGCTAAAGTGTTATTTGATTCCGGTGCAAACCGATCTTTTGTGTCTCCCTCCTTTGCTGCTCACATGCATTTAGAGCCTAAAATGTTAAAACATACTTTATTAGTAGATATTGCCAATGATAACCAAGTGGCAGTTAAGGAAGTTTTTGATTGTTGCATGATAAATATAGAGGGATGTGGAGTACCGATACAACTATTTCCAATAGCTTTGATTGAATTTGATGTGGTAGTAGGAATGGATTGGTTAGCTGAGAATCAGGCTAACATAGTTTGTGATAAGAAAATAATCAATGTCGTTTTACCTGATAAGAGATCAGTAGTGATTTATGGAGATCGAAAGAATCATCAATCCAGCCTTATATCTATGATAAAAGCTCGTAAATGTGTCAACAAGGGTTGCTCGAGTTATTTAGCCTATGTGATAGATAGTAGGCCTGAAAAGATTAAGCTGGAAGATATTTCCATTGTAAGTGAATACCCAGAAGTTTTTCCTGAAGACTTGAATAGTCTTCCTCCTATTAGGCAAGTAGAATTTGGTATAGACCTGGTACCTGGAGCTACTCCAATCGCTCGTGCGCCGTATAGACTAGCACCTCCAGAAATGAAAGAAATGATGATACAACTTCAAGATTTAACTGATAAGGGCTTCATCAGGCCTAGCTCTTCGCCGTGGGGTGCACCAGTTTTATTTGTGAAGAAGAAAGACGGTTCAATGAGAATGTGTATCGATTACCGAGAGCTGAACAAGCGTACGATCAAAAACAAGTATCCACTTCCAAGAATTGATGACCTTTTTGATCAATTAGTTGGAGCTTGTTACTTCTCCAAGATTGATCTTAGATCTGGCTACCATCAGTTGAAGGTTAAGGAGGAGGATGTTTTAAAGACTGCTTTTCGCACGAGATATGGCCACTACGAATTTTTTGGTAATGCCTTTCGGTTTGACGAACGCTCCAGCCTCTTTTATGGATCTAATGAATCGGGTATGTAAGCCTTATCTCGATAAATTTGTCATTGTGTTTATCGATGATATACTTATTTATTCCCGATCCAAAGAGGATCATGCGCAACATCTTCGTCTGATTTTGGAGTTATTGAAGAAAGAAAAGTTGTACGCTAAGTTCTCTAAATGTGAATTCTGGTTGCGGGAAGTTCAGTTTTTGGGACATATAGTTTCAGAGAAGGGTATACAGGTTGATCCAGCGAAAGTAGAAGCAATTGAAAGATGGGAACCGCCGAAGACGGCAACCGCAGTGCGTAGTTTTCTGGGTCTAGCTGGATACTACCGGAAATTTATAAAAGACTTTTCTCGAATCGCGACGCCATTGACCAAGCTGACTCGGAAGAATCTGAAGTTTGAGTGGAAAACAGAACAGGATGAGGCATTCAGAATATTGAAGGAGAAACTCTGCAGCGCGCCGATATTAGCATTGCCAGAAGGTTCCGATGATTTTGTGGTCTACAGTGATGCTTCTAAGCTGGGATTGGGATGTGTACTTATGCAACGTGGAAAGGTGATTGCTTACGCTTCTCGTCAATTAAAGGATCATGAAAGGCAATATCCTACCCATGATATGGAGCTTGCAGCAGTTGTATTCGCATTAAAGATTTGGAGACATTATCTTTATGGTTCCAAATGTCAAATTTTCACGGACCATAAGAGTCTCCAACATCTTTTTGATCAAAAGGAACTGAATATGAGACAAAGAAGGTGGCTAGAATTGGTGAATGATTATGATTGTGAAATCCTTTATCACCCAGGGAAAGCGAACGTGGTGGCAGATGCGTTAAGTCGTCAAGAAAGAAGCGGAACAATAAAAGCTATATCATTACGAGATGAACTCCTTCCTAATATATTTGATGAATTGTTGAAATGCCAAATAGATGCTTATCAGGAGGAAAGTTTGAAGCCAGAACGGTTGGTTGGGATATCAGCATTGCTTGGGAAAGATGACCGTGGGTTGTTGTGTTTGGGGAACAGGATTTGGGTGCCTCGTTTGGGTGGATTGCGTAATCGTGTATTACAAGAAGCTCATCAATCACGATTTTCTATTCATCCAGGTACAAACAAAATGTATAGAGATTTGAAACAGTTCTATTGGTGGCCGGGAATGAAGAGAAGTGTTGCTAAGTATGTGGAAGATTGTACTACCTGCAAGAAAGTAAAGATCGAGCACCGGAAGCCGTTTGGTCAGTTACAACGACTAGATATACCAATGTGGAAATGGGATCAGATCACTACTGATTTCATTACCAAGTTACCTAGGACTTCAAAGGGATTCGATTCTATTTGGGTGATTGTGGATAGGTTGACGAAGGCTGCTCATTTCTTGCCGATAAAGGAAACTGATTCTTTGAAACGTTTAGCTAAATTGTACATTAATGAAATAGTAACTCGACATGGAGTTCCAATCTCGATTATTTCCGATCGAGATAGTCGTTTTACTTCTAGATTCTGGAGAAGCTTTCAAAAAGAGATGGGAACACAGATAAAGTTGAGCACAGCATATCATCCACAGACTGATGGGCAGAGTGAAAGAACAATCCAGACTTTAGAAGATATGCTCCGGGCTTGTATAGTTTATTTTGGGGGATCATGGGATAAACATTTGCCTTTGATAGAATTTGCCTACAACAACAGTTATCATTCCAGCATTCAAGCGGCACCGTTTGAAGTACTGTATGGTAGAAAATGCCGAACGCCTCTGTGTTGGAATGAAGTGGGGGAAAAGCAGTTAGCAGGGCCAGAAATAGTACAGTTAATAGCGTATAAGATTACTCAGATTCGGGATAGATTGAAAACAGCTCAAGACAGACAGAAAAGCTATGCTGATCGACGGCGGAAACCGTTAGAGTTTCAGGTTGGGGATTTTGTAATGTTGAAAGTATCGCCCTGGAAAGGAGTCATACATTTTGGAAAGCAAGGTAAACTCAGTCCGCGGTATATTGGGCCATTTGAAATTACAGAAAGAATTGGTGAAGTAGCTTACAGATTGGATCTTCCATCGGAATTGAGCAGGATTCATAACGCGTTTCATGTATCGAATTTTCGGAAGTGTTTAGTTACACCAGACCAGGCAGTCTCTCTACCAGGTTGATGAAAAGCTGAACTATGTGGAGGAACCGGAAGCTATAGTTGATCACAAGGTCAAAGTATTGAGGAACAAAGAGATCAGACAGGTAAAGGTTCAGTGGAAACATCATAGAGGTCAGGATGCGACGTGGGAATCAGAGTCGGAAATGAGAGCCAAATACCCTCATCTGTTCGCTTAAATCGAATTCCGAGACGGAATTCTTTTTAGGGGGAGATGTTGTAATAACCAGGTATTTTTATCTAAATTAAAATCGAAATTTTATAAGTCTTTATTATAGTATTTGAGGAATTAGAAGTTAAAGGGGTAAGTTTTGCCAAATAAGAAGAGGTAGGGTTTATTTAGTATTTTTGAAAATATCTCATTGCCATCACCGCCTTATTCACTTCTGTTTGAGGAGGTGTCCTCTTCTTAGACTTAATTAACAATTTAGAAGTAAAAGTGTGTATGTGTGGGTTATTTTCGGCAGAGAGAGAGAGAGAAAGGAATTTAAGGAGAAACTAAGAAGAAGTGAAAGCTACTGATTTGCTGCTGGGTTTTTGCTACATCGACTGAAGAATCAAAGGTAAGAATCTATACAAATTTCCCTCTTTTATGAGAATTAGGTTTCTTTTGAACTTTGAAGTGGGTTTAGGTAATTTTAGATGAATTGGTGAATTTTAGTTACAATTTAGGGTGTTAAATGGAGTTTAGAACGATTTTGTGCAATCTGGGTAAAAGTTGGATTTCCTGAAATTGAACTGAACTTTTCTGGAAAAATGACGATGAACAGTGTTTTTGCGAAAAGTAGGAATTCGCAAGCCTTGGTTGCGAAAAGTCCACTTTGCGCAAGTAGCTAAAACGCATAGTGAGATTTTCGTATCTGTTGGTTACGAAAAGTAGGGAACTCGCAACTGTGGTTTGCGAGAAGTGAGGTTTTCGCATCTGTTGGTTGCGAAAAGTGAGGAACTCGCAACTGTAGGTTGCGAAAAGTAAACTTTTCGTAATAGTGGGTTGCGAATAGTTGGGTTTTCCTGTTTATGTGTTAAAGAGTATGTATACTTTAATTTGTTTCAGATACTAAGGATCTGGGTTAAAAGATAATCTAAATGAGGAAAGTTTGAAGGACCTTTGCTTAAAAGATCAGGTGAGATTTACTTTAAAAAGTATTTTACTGGAATGCATTATGTGAAAAACAAATATTTGATATGTGGTATGAATATGTCATACGTGGGGGATTATAATATATTGAGATATTATAATTACGTGAGTATTATATGATAATATAATACGTGGTCGGGCTTTGGACCGGTGTGATAAATTGGCTCGCAACCAATTGATATTGGCCATTGGTGGAGGGATAAGGTGGAATGAGACAGGTATGATGAATAATTGTTAGTTGGTATTAACTTACGTGTGTGGTATGTGTATTTATATAAATAGTGTTTTATATAAATGAGTTTTTAATGAATTACAAATGTCAGGGATTTACTCACTAGACCCTTAGGTCTAACCCTCATTTTCTGTTTTAAAAATTATGTATTCCACGTGGTGATTCCAGTAGGAACAAGTAAATAGAATACTTGTTGGCTAGCTTTGGAGAAGATTATCATCATGATGCTACAGATGCTTTTGAAGTTATAATTTTTGTTATTACTATGTAATTCAAAGTGGATCAAGTTGTAATGAATTTTTATGTTCAGGCTTTAGATGGGACAAAATGTGAAAGATGAAGTACTTTGTTGTAAACATGTTATGGAATGTATGTTATATGTATGTTTCGTTTTTGCGGGATGTTACAGTTCTTTTGGCCCACTGTGTTTAAGGACTCTTTTGAACTTGTGAAAAATTGTGAGCAATGTCAACGCACCAGGAACATTTCGCAAAGGAACGAAATGCCTCTTAATAACATTCTGGAGGTAGAACTTTTTGATGTTTGGGGGATCGATTTCATGAGTCCTTTCCTAAATTCAAACAATAATTTTTACATATTGGTTGCAGTAGACTATGTTTCAAAATGGGTGGAAGCTGTTGCATGTCACTCCAACGATGCAAATACCGTGGTGAACTTTTTGCACAAAAATATTTTCACACGATTTGGAATACCACAGGCATTAATTAGTGACGAAGGCACCCATTTTGTGAACAAAGTCATGAGCTCGGTCCTTGCTAAGTATGATATACATCATAGAGTAGCCACCGTAGACCAACGGTTTAGCTGAACTTTCAAACCAAGAAATCAAAGGTATTTTAGAAAAAATCGTTAAACCGCACCGCAAAGATTGGTCAACCAAACTTGATGACGCTCTTTGGGCCTATCGTACAGCCTACAAAACTCCTTTGGGAATGTCTCCATTTAAGTTGATTTTTGGCAAAGCTTGCCATTTACCAATTGAGTTGGAACACAAGGCGTTTTGGGCCCTTAAAGAGCTTAACATGAGTGAGGATGTTGCGGGGACCAAGAGATTTTTACAATTGCATGAGCTGGAGGAGTTGCGATACCATTCCTATGAAAATGCAAAGTTGTACAAAGAAAAGACCAAGATGTGGCATGATCGAAGAATCAACCATAGGGAGTTTATCGAAGGCCAACAAGTGCTATTGTTCAATTCCCTTCTCAAACTATTTCCTGGTAATCTCAAATCACGATGGACGGGACCATACACAGTTGTCAAGGTTAGTCCCTTTGGAACAGTGGAATTAATGTCACCACAGTCTGGTCAGACTTTTAAAGTCAATGGGCAGAGGGTGAAGCACTTTCTGAGCGATAGTGCCCACACTCCATCCCACTCTCTACCCCACTCCGGTTAAGACAAGTCAGAATCATGTGTAAATATTTTATTTCAGTTGTTTATTATCTTTTTAATTCTGTATGGTAGTTTATTCTGAATGTGTGTAGGTTGGATTGCAAATTTTTGAAGAAAAAGTCAAACAACTGCTTCGCAGTGACATCGAGCATGTCACAGCGCTTCCCATTGCTGGTCTGACGCTTGGATGGGATGGTTTAGGGGCCCAAGAACTGAAAGAACATCACCTTTTTCTTACACAACCGTCTACTTTTCTGCCACCTTCTCCTATTTTCAAGAAAACTCATCATAACCTCTCTCTCTCTCTCTCTTAAAATAACCGTTCCCTCCAAAAGATATTACCCAGAAATTAATCCCTTTCCACACCAAAATCCAAAAGCTATCTTTTGCTCAAATATTTCAAACATACACTCTTTCTTTCCTATTTTTCTCTCAAGAACCAGAACAAAGAAACTCTTCAATGGCGAGAAGCAAGAGACTCAACCCAAACCCTAATGAGCCCAACCGTGCGGTGCGCCGCCACATGACCGCCGATGATACCCTGCCGGAAAACATCACCGACGACCTAAACCAACCACCGCCATCCTCCGAAGAGCACCCAATGACGACTGTCGCACCAGACGCGGAGTCGTCGAAGCAAGAGGGATCGAAGGCTGCTTCATCTTCGAAACCCTCAGACGCTAGTCTGAGTGGTTTTGATACTGAAGCACAACAAACTGATGAGGAAATGTTGAAGTTGCAAGAAGAGTACAACCAAAAACTCCTTGCACTCAGAAAAAAGAAAGAAGAGGTTGAGAAAAAAGGAAACAAGAAGAGGAAAAGCTGGCAAAGGAAGAGGAGGAGAGGATAAAAAGAGAAGAAGCCGAACGGTTGGCGAAAGAAGAAGGGGAGAGAGTTAGGGTCGAGAAAGAGAGATTGATCGACGAAGAAACGAAAAGGGCAGAGGCCGAGTTGTTCAAAGAAGAAGAAGAGATAAGGAGAAAGGAAGAGGAGGACTACCACCATCAATACCGCCAAATCGGAAACACTGTTGATTTGGAAGATTTTCAAAAGACAACCCACAGTGGGGAGAACCCAATCAAGAAAGCTCTGAGGAAGAGAGGCATGGTCACTAGATCTGGGGTGACCATTTCGGAGAAATCGGCGGCTCGAAAATCAAGGAAGACGACATCTGGGAAAGGTAAGGGTTTCGCTCCCTCTTTAAGTTCAACAACAGATGAATCTGATGCCGGTGATGCACAAGTTCAAAATCAAAACCCACATCAATCCACAGTGGGCACTGAGCATGCCCCTAGTGGGGTGCCTGGGCAGTTCACGACCCCTGCGGTCGCTGCCCACTATGACTGCATCGCTGAACATCGATTGAACTTAGAGAGGGGTTTTGACCCTGACTTTATGGAGGCCAACCCTTTTATCAAAGAGAGGGTGATTCAGCAAGATTGGGCGATATTGGCAACTGCCAATCGACGAGAGCCAATGCCTCTTTGGTAAGGGAGTTCTATGCCGAAGCCTCTCAAACAGAGAATACATTTGTGACAGTCCGGGGTCGAACAGTGCATTATAATGCAACCGCAATCAATCGGGTCCTTGGAATAAGAACCCCACTTGTTTGCACCTTTGCTAAATTTTTGAAAAGAATGACCCCGACTGATGAAGAAGCCATTCTACAAGCTCTGGCAACTGAAGGAAAGCATTGGGATAAGGATGGTTAAAGGAGGTGCCTACACGCTAGCTCCCTCACTACCGAGGTCGCTGTGTGGTTCTAATTCTTACGTACATCCCTATCGCCCAACACTCATGATACAACCCTCTCAATGCACAAGTGCGCTCTTCTGTACTGCATCCTAACAGGGAAAACAATCAACTTGGGAATCGTAATGCATGCCGCAATTCACCAAGCACGCAACCGCAAGAAGGTAATCCTCCCTCTTCCTTGTCTCGTTACTTCTTTACTAATAGATGCTGGAGTGCCGTCTGCAGAAGATGATGAGTAGCTTGTTTCCGCCAACAACATCAGCATTATGACCATCAAGAAGATGGGGCGAGCAATTACTGCTCCCCCTGAAGAACCTGCTGTTAATGAAGTCCCATTGGGATCTGCCAGTAACCCACTCCCCAATCCCACTCCAGGAAGCACAAGCAATCCCATGAACGCCATTCTGAGCGCATTAACGACTCTCACTTATCTCGTCGATCTTATGGAAGCACAACAGAAGCACATGAACAGGGCCACAAAAACTTTCTGGATGTACACAAGAGATCGGGATGCAGTCATAAATCAGATGTATCAAGGTGCTGATCCCCTACTTGCTTCGCAAATCTCTGACTTACCAGAAGGTATCTGTCCCACCAACGAGAGTGATGATGGTTTCAGTGGCGACTCTGCAGAAAGTTCACCGCCGACAACTCCTACCCATTAAATGGTTTGTTGGGACTCTGGTTCCCACTCTGATTGCTCCAAAAACAATTTATATTTTATGTCTGTTTGGTATTTTGCCTATGGTTAGGCACTTGACAATTTGCTACTTTATTTTGATCAATGATGCATGTATTACCTACTGCTAAGTAGGTCTTTTGGGTACTAACTTAATTCTCTTTTGAATGATTTTTGATCTTTTCCATTTCAAGGTGCAACTTTCGGTTTCCAACTTAAAAAGTCACTTTTGTAAGTACGACTCTCAACTTGTCACGTTGAAATGATATAGGTCATTTTTGCATCCAAATTCGACCTTATGGCACCCCCAAATACCTCCTTGAACTCACTTTCCAAGTCACTGTGAGGACACTGTGCGATCTTAAGTTTGAGGTGGGGACTTCCAGTCTTTCCATAGTGGGGACACTGTGAGGTCCTAAGTTTGAGGTGGGTAAGATATACCCCCCTCCAAAAAAAACACAAAAACAGAAAAAACGAAGTGTCACTACAAAAGATTGATGGGGTGCCTTTTCTGGACTATCAAAGTGCTCACTCCCAGAAAAAGATGGTGTGCCTATTCTGGACCATCAGAACACCCACTCTCACAAAAAATAGCCACACCCAAATAAAAGCCTGAAGTGTACGTACTCACCCTTGCAAAATACAGAAACACTCACGTCTTGAAATAAAAATCTCAAAGCAAGATTATCGGTCCATGTTTGGAAGCATTTACTACAAAGACCTTGGGAAAAATATTCAAAGCCACAAACCCTTCGAACCCAAGAAAGTCCTATTGATCAAATGTGAACAAGGGAAAGATTTCGTCAAATACAAAAGTGAAGTTTTTATCTTGGAACCGAAAGAAGCATCCATAAAGGGAGATCAACATTTATTCAGAGTGAGCAGTGGGTAAGTCCCTGAAAATCCAAAAGTGCATAATTTTATTTTATTTTCTCTTTCTTTTTATTACTTGGGGACAAGTAATGGTTTAAGTTTGAGGTTGTGATAACTCTATTTTTAGAGTTATTATTTCCTTTTATTTTTATTTTATTTTTTCAAATTTTAGCCATTTCACTTCTCAAAACCCCCATTCTTGGTAATAGTCATAAAAATGAGCAAAAAGAGTGAACCATAGTTTTTATAAATCATTTGGTGGAGTTTTGTTGTTTTTCACGAAATATCTGAGGTGACTTGTGCATCCCACTCCGGACCCCACTGACGAGCAAAGAAGAATACAAAAGAAAAACAACTCTTAGCTTGGAAGTAAACATCTGGAGAATAGAAGGTTCAAATGGCAGAGGCATGGGATTGAGAAGTACAAGCATTGTTCCCCCAAGATATGGCAAGATGAATTGTTTAATAAAACTCATGGTACTTTAAGTGGACTTTTTGGAAAAGGTAAAGGGACCTATGGGTAAAAGAGCTACAAGCTTGTGGATGGAAGAATTACTCAAAGAAGCTGAATTTTATGTCCTCTATCTTCAGTCCTTAGTCTCTAGATTTTACCCAATTTTTGTTAAGTCCAACTTTTCCTCTTAGTATATAAAGAGGTGTTGGGTTTCATTTAATTCATCCTTCATATCTCCATCTACCACATTTAGTGAAAGCTTAGTTGTATTTGGTAGCTCTCTAGTTTACTGCAGTAGATCTTTAAATTTCTGTATTTCAAGTCCTAGTGTAATTTTTAGTTTCGAGTAATTAGTGGCAGTGACGTAACCTCGTTCCCCACTGCGGTTTTAATACAAGTCACTTTCAGTTTACTTATGTGCATCTTCTCATTTTTTGTTTTGTTTATTTCGGTAATTATGGGCTAAGCATCCTTTGGGATGTAGGAAAGAGAAGTACCTGGATTTTAGAGAAAATGCTTGAGTAATCTTTATACTTGGAATATTTATTGTTTTGGTCATTCACTCTCGATTATTGCCCAATGATGCGAACAAGCCGATCACTTGTAAGGATCTAAAAGTCTAGTTCTTAACTCAGAAATGAGTAGAACGCAGTGACACAAGCTTGGATGATGCTAGGGAATTCGAAAGAATTCATATGACACTTGCGAAAGTGAGGTCGGCACAGTGAGCTAATCTCAACCCACTTGAGTAGTAGGCAAGCTAGTTGGTGTATTTAAAACACTTAGAGTATTTGTCTCTACACATTCCATCGAGGCCTGAAAAGGTCCATTTGAGATTACCATTGACAAAACGATAAATACTAAGAGTATGAGATTTTTACTTAAAGGTGTGAGTATTTTGTAACTGGGCTTTTCTAGCGAGAATGCCCACTTCAAGTACGAGGATCAATTTTGGGATCAAGTATTTAATATAAAATCCATGGAATATCTAACCTACATTCCTTATTTTAAATCTTAAGTAAAATCGTTAAAGTAGCGTTTCACCAAACAAACCAAACTATTGCTTCTTCTGTAATTGAAACTTGTAAAAGGAATCTCATGAGAACCGTATTATCTTGATTGCCCAGTCCCTGTGGATATGATTCTGGTATTTTACCAACTATTACTTGTTGTGAGGATCATAGTGGACAGTGTACACTTGCACTTCCCACTGTGGACAGTTTGCAACCCACTGCGTTTAAATCACATATTTCCCACGTACCAAGTTTTTTGCGCCGTTTCCGTGGACTGGCGTGATTTTAAATCTCAAGACATTAGTTTTTGTTCGAGCCCGAGTAACTTATTTTTCTAAGCTGTTCGTGTTGCATGCCAAGGCAACAACACGGGCCTTTGGTACCAATCGATCTTGAAATAGAGAAAACGTTTCGAAAAAGACGTAAAAACGGAAACACAAATCGACAACCCATTGTGAACACCACTGTAAACATGGCAGGAGCAGAAAGACCCATTAACCCACCATTAGTGGAGACCACGGTGATGATTGCCGATAGCAAAGATCGAAAAATACGGGACTATGCTACTTCCGGAGCTAGTGATTTAAGCTCTGGGATTTTAAGGCCCAACATTGTTGAAACACATTTTGAACTCAAACCTGTGATGTTTCAAATGATCCAAGTCATGGGTCAGTTTGGAGGATCACCATCTTAAGATCCGCACTCGCACTTAAAATCTTTTTTAGAAATGACTGATTCCTTTCAATTGCAAGGTGTGAGTGATGAAGCGTTAAGGCTAAGGCTTTTCCCTTTTACACTAAGGGATAAGGCAAAGGCTTGGATGAACTCACATGCACCTCACTCGATAACCACTTGGCAAGAACTTGCTGACAAATTTTTACAAAAATAGTTTCCTCCCACAAGGAATGTAAGGTTTCGAAATGATATTATTTTGTTCAGGCAAGAAGAAGATGAGGCTGTTTCGGATGCATGGAAACGATTTATAGATTTACTTCGAAAGTGCCCACACCACGGCATCCCACATTGCATCCAATTGGAGGCCTTTTACAATGGTCTTTCCAATGCAGCCAAAATCATCTTAGATGCAACAGCAGGTGGAACATTCACAAGTAAGACTTACAATGAAGGATATCAAATTTTAGAAAAAGTGTCTAACAACAGCACCGAGTGGTCAAATCTGAGAGCATCCATACCAAAGACCAACACCATTGATTCCGAGGCACTCAAAACCATGAATGCACAGTTAGTGGCCTTGACTAAATTAGTTTTGAACCAAAATAGAGGCCAAGTAAATTCCGCAACACATCTCACTGAGAACTGTTCTCTCTGTGGAGAAGAACATGTTTTTGACTATTGTCCAGCAAATCCTGAGGCCATTAATGTTATAGGAACCAACCCGAGGAACAACCCATATTCACAGACTTATAATCCAGGTTGGAGAAATCACCCAAATTTCTCTTGGGCTGGTAATCCAGGACTCCAACCCCACGGGGCGAGTCATGTCCAACAAAGACCACAAAACCCCCTGGATTTCACCAACATCACAGGGGCATCCCCCACAGAACTTTCAGCAAGGGCAATCCTCGCAACAGTTCCAACCACGACCAACTCACCCCACTAATACTCAACCATCAATCGAATCAATTCTCAAAGGTTTCATGAATCAAACTCAAGCAGCCATTAGGAACATAGAGACTCAAGTAGGACAACTAGCCGTCGAAGTTAAGAATAGACCGCCAGGGACGTTACCTAGTGACACCAAACATGCTAAGGTAATAGGAAAAGAACAAGTCAAGTCCATAACGCTTAGGAGTGGAAAGGATATGAAGGATATCATTTTTGATTCTGATGATCCGCCTCAAATACCCACTGTCCCTAAAACCACAGTGGCCACTCCTAAAGTCACTGTCAAACCCACCGTGAGGACCGATGTCCCTGAGCTTCCCACTTTTGAGACCATACCAAAACCTACTGTTTCAAAGCCAACACCACAGCAAACTCCAATTGACCTACGAAGTGTACCTTTTCCTGAAAGAATGAAGAGTAAGACTGTCGATGTTCAATTCAAAAAATTCTTAGACATTTTTAAACAACTTCACATTAACATACCCTTGGTAGAGGCTCTCGAGCAAATTCCAAGCTATGTTAAATTTTTGAAAGATATTTTGAACAAAAAGAGAAAGTTGGGTGAGTTTGAGACTGTGGCTTTGACCAAGGAATGTAGTGCCCTCCTTACTAGCAAGATTCCGCCTAAGTTGAAAGACCCGGATAGTTTCACCATTCCATGCACCATGGGAGGACAAGAAGTAGGTCAAGCACTTTGTGATTTGGGAGCTAGTATAAACTTGATACAACTATCCATTTTTAACAAGTTAGGTATTGGAGAGTGTAACATCCTGAATTTTCGTTATTAATATTTTAATGAGAATTGGGATCTAATTGTATTTTGGTTTCAAACCTTGAATTATGTTGTAGATTATAATTCAATAGGGTTAAAATACAAGGGTTTGAAGTTTGGTGTCATTTGTGGATTACTGGAACTAGAGGGTGTGTTTTGTAGCAATGAAAGTGTGTATGGATAAGTTTAGAGAGAATAAGATATTATCTCATTCTAATCTGTGTGTGGGGTTTTGAGTCGGTCTTAAAGCAGAAAGAAGAAGAACAGGAGAAAACGAGATTTCATCTGGGTCTGGTAAGAATCGTTTGTTATGTTTGAGAAATCTGGTATAGATGTTAGATTATGAAAGAATGTGTATTCTTGGATGAATGTGCAGAATCATTATCGTTCGATTGAAGTTCTTAGTTTGCACAGGAAGTAGGCTTTTACTGCAAAGGTGAGTTCATTCAGTTCTTTGTATAAATCAATGCTTTTTAAGTTGTATTAAACCTTGATATATCTGTATAATTGGATTATGGCTGAATAGAGTGGCTTGAAATAAGATGACTTGACGAATTAGATTGATTTCTGGACAAATTGAACGAGCAGGCCGTAGTCCCGGTACAGGCAAGTCCCGGTACAGACGAGTCCCGGTACTTACGAGTTCCGGTGAAGTCCCGATACTGTGGGGATACCGGGAGATGGGGATACCGGGAGATGGGAGCACCGGGAGTGGGGAATACCGGGAGTTGAATAAAACAGTCAGTTTATAGATTTTGGTAATAGATCTTGAAAATGAACTAAAGGATATAATAGTTAAGGTATACAGAGACTTTGTATTATCTGTACCATCCTCGAAATTGGAATGTATAGTTTCGTTAATCGTGGAAAGGTGCAATTTAAGAATTGACATATACCTTATGTTGCTTGAACATACGTACCTTGAAGAGTAGTATGTTAGGTTTATAGACTGCGCTAGTGTGATACTAGGCAGGAATGTGTTAAAGGTGATTTGCTCATACGGTTGTTATGGGAAATCTACGTGAAATAAATAATTCGCTTATACGATTGCTATAAGGAATTTATGAGGTATAAATATGATATTCGCTTATACGATTGCTATGAGGAATTTATATTGATTAAATACCTGTATGAGTACAATTAGGTGATACGGATCCGTAGGCACTAAAGTTTGGTAATCACATGGAATAGGCGTGTGGTTGATAACGCCACTTTTTGGCGTTATTTTCGGTTCTCAAACCAATGAGATTGGCTTGTGTTCAAGTAAAAAAGGCGAGTATTTTATGGTTTATCAAGTGGAATGTGCAGGTAATCTAAAAGGCGGCAATCATCGAGAAAAGAAGCTAAAAAGAGTCCAAAACGAGTCCCAAACGAAGCCAACGGAAGCCCGAGATCCAAGTCCAAAACCGCGGCGCACACTTTTCCCATGCCGCGGCACACAGTTTTCCAAACCGCGGCACACAGTTTCCAAACCGCGGCCCATGCCGCGGCACACACTGTTCCACGCCACCGCGCGGTTTGCAAACCGCGGCACAAACCGCGGCACGGGCTGTTTTGCGATTTTCAGCCTTTTATTCCAACTTTTAGGTCATTATTCGATATACAACTTTCGGCAGACGACCAGGGGCGATTTTGGGGCGATTACCGGCGACTTTTCGGAGCTTTCGGAGTCACGTTAGAGGGCCGATCACGGAGACAATCATCACGGAACGTAGATACAAGCACGATTGAAGGGAGTTCATCACGTTATTTTTCATGTTTTTAATCTTTCGCGCTACCATGTTTACATACGTAGTTTCATCTTTCTCTCTTGTGTTTGAATCCACCACCGACATGAACTAACCGGTTCGTGTTGGGGGTTGGAATGAATTCGGTTTATGAAGCATGTAACCAGATGATTTGACTTTTATCAGTTTTTCTTTAATTAATGAAGCATGTGATTTTGTGTTTAATGCCTTTGAAAGTCTAGCTAGCTTTTAATTGATTTATTATTTCCAGTTGAGTTCTAGAGAATTAACTGTTAAATAGAACTAGGAATTGCATGCCTAAGGCGATAAATCGGTGATAGAGATATACTGAATAAGTCTTAGTCCCAATTAAACCGTTAGGTTGATATCGAGAGATAAAATCTAGCCAATTTAACATAAATCGAGTACTTAATGTGTTTTGGAATCCATAGGTGATATCGAGAGATTAAACTTATCCTTTTCAAAATAAAACCCGTTGTGGCTTGAAAGAGAACAACGGTGACTTTAAAAGATTTGGGAATCATTAAGGGGATAAACTGGTAATTGTTTGAGTTGTTTGTGTGCATGTGTAGAACCGGAGGATTTCCAACCCTCAACTTTTCTCTCTATCGAAGTTCCTAATTTGTTCTTTGATTTGTTTACGTTTAAGTTGTGATTTGCTAGAATTTAGTTTTGTCAGGATCGATTCTTAACAAGAATTAAACTTCTTAGAAACACAATTTAGAGAATCTTGCGGAATAGAACTCTAAATCAATTAAAGAACAATCAATAGAATTCAACACACTGTATATATCAAACTGTATTACTCACAAGCTTTACACCAAACCTCAATCTTGTTGAACATGCTCAACAAGACGACTTCTACTTCTCTAGAAATAGGGTTCTTACACCTTGAGGTTAAATCTCTCTGAAAACAATATCGAATTGCTTTTCACACGTATATTAACTTGTCTATCATGTATCTTCTAATAGCTATCTATCAATACTATTTATACAGAAATAATTACAAGATAACTACCAAAAGCAAATTGATCTTCTGAATCTTCTGAATCTTCGTTAAACATATCTTGATCAATTCCTTTTTTGTCTCCAAAAGTATCGCATACCAAACTTATCAAGTCAGCAGTATTAACCTTCATTCTTCATGAGCAGTACTAACAATCTTCAGCAGTATTAACCGATTTCATCTCCAGCAGTATTAACATCACTCCAGCAGTATTAATCATGAGCAGTACTAACAGATATTCAATTATGCACCAGCAGTATCTTCTTATGAATTGTCCCCATGTTCTGTAGACTTCAAACTGCCCTTCAGCTCTCTTGAGTCTGATATACTCCTTTCTCTCATCTATCAAAGTATCCCAGTGACTGATTTCAGGAGGTTTTGAATCTAATGGAGTCACTTTGATTGGTTCAGTATCAACCATAGTGATGTACAAGTCACATTGTTCATTGCTAAGTGATTGTGCATTACTGGATTGACCTGTCTTACTATCTCCTTGTCCTTCATCCTTGGCAACTTCTTCCTTTTCTTTCTCTTCTACCACTGGTTTCTCAACAGGTTCTACCCTTTGCTTCTTTACAAACTTCTTTTTAGTAGTCACAGCCTTTGTTCTCTTTCTGCTGAAAACCATCTTTGCATCCCTAGTTTCTTCCTGTTTCTTGGCAGTTGGAGGTGTATCATGTTTGGCTTTGATTAAAGCCTCTGCAACCTCCACTTCTTCTACTGTAAGCTTCTCTGTTACTGTTTCAGCTTCTGTTTCTGTTACTGCTTTCTTTGTAGATTGAGCAGCATTAACTGTTTCTGCTGCTTGCTTAAAGTCAGCAGCATTAACAGTTTCTGCTGCTACTTCAGTTACTGCTTCTTTTGGAACTTCAGTTACTGCTGCCTTTACAGTTTCTGCTTCTTTAACAAGCTCTTCCACCTTTTCTGTCTCCCCCTTATTCTGTGCACTGGACTCCCCCTTAAACTGTGCATTATCAATTTCCATCTCAGTCTCCATCTGAACTGTCTCCCCCTCACTTTGTAGACCCTCCATATTCAGTTCTGCTTCTGATTCTGACTCTGACTCCCCCTTTTTGGGAGCATCATCAGTTGGAATTCTTCTTCTCAGCACAAATCTTGCCTTTTTCTTTCTGTGCAACAACTTGGTGGCCATCTTCTTGAGCTTCTCAATTTGAGACTGTTGGTAGGTGACCACAGTCTTCAGTTGCTCAATCTCCTTCTTCTGTGCCATAACATCCAAGTTGACATTTCCAATGGTTTCCATCAATTCATCATAGTTATATCTATCCTCACCTTGTTTAGAAGTGTTTACCTTCGTTAAAGGATCACTGGAAGTAGCCATCAATTCCTCTTTGTTATGTCTATCCTCACCCTTTTTAGAAGTTTTTACCTTCTTTAAGGGATCCTTGGAAGTTTTAGCAGAAGCCTTCTGCCTAGCAGAAGCACTAACTGCCCCCTTGGTTTCTTGGCACCTGGGTCCTCCTAATGATTTCTCATTTAGAGTTGCCATGGGGAAGGTCTTATTTATGTTACCACTGTCCTTCTCTGTGCTAGCAGAAGTAGTGGCAGCCTTAGCACCCATATGCTCATCCTTCTCCTTAGAGAGCACCTTCTTGGGGTTGGGAGACACCCCTGTGGTTTCCCTGTTGATATTCTCAATTGGAGAATGCTCCAACTGAGGGCTTAAAGGCTTAGGGCTCTGAGTAGGTACATCAAGGGAAGGAACCTTGTGCACCTTTCTTCTTTGAAACTTGTTGGATAAAACAGGAGTGGGCTTTTGAAGTATGTGCTGAGGGATATTTATAGTGAGTGAAGGTAGGGGTTGGCCATCAGTGGGATGATCTAATGAGGGCCTTGATCCTGATGCCATACCTTCAGAGGGGTGGGACACAACCATCATTGTAGAGAACAATGGTGTGTCAACTCCTTCCGAGTCCCTAGGAATTCTTCTCATATTTGAGAAAACCTTCCCTTTAGGGGGTTTGGGTACATATACCTCAGTAAACTGAGGTAAGTCCATCAATTCCTTGTTAATAACTTCTTGCACAAACCTTGGATACATGTAAAAGCTCTTTTGGATTCCAAGTTTGATACAAGATCATTAAAGATCATAGCTGAAAAATTGTACTTTCTGGCAGTGGATAAGCAGACCAAGGCATATGCAATGGGACTGCTGAACTCACTCCATCCAGTAGTTTTCTTGGAAATACAGTGCATCAGGGTATGAACAAGAAATCTCCATTGGTTGAAAATTTTTGACTTGTAGAATTTAAAAACACCAATGGGACCTTCATACCCCATTCTTTGTAAAGTCGAATATAGGTCATCAGAAGATAGAGAGGTTATACCTGAGGCATCATCCAAGTGAAGAGAGATGCGAATAACCTCCTCTGTGACTTTCAAGGGTTTATCACAAACCCTTGTTCGAATGGTTTTCTGCCCTTCTTCGAAACTAACAGTAGCATTCTCCCAAAATTGCGTCTGATGTTCGATATAGATGGTTGGGCTTACCGTTAGGGCATAAGAGATGTGCGAGGATTTAAGAAAATCGACTATATCGTGGAATCCCGCAGCTTGTTTCGGCTTCTGAAGCATGGCTATTTCATTGTGCTCATCAACAAACTCCATGATTCCTGAGGATTCTTGAAAGAAAAACACAAAGATTCTGGGGAGAATAGGTTAGAACGAGAGAGAAGAAGTTAATGCGAAGAGCCGTTATGAACTTTGGCGGGCAAACAGGGGTATTTATTGCAGTATTTGCCCTAGATTATCAAAAGCAGTATTAACGACATAAGCAGTATTAACTGCACAAGCAGTATTAACTGCTGAGCAGTATTAACTACACAAGCAGTATTAACTGCTGAGCAGTATTAACTACACAAGCAGTATTAACTGCTGAGCAGTATTAACTGCAAAGCAGTATTAACTGCAAAGCAGTATTAACCACACCTGCAGTATTAACTACAAAGCAGTATTAACTGCAAGGGCAGTATTAACTACTTAGCAGTATTAACTGCAAGGGCAGTATTAACTCTGCACTAGCAGTAGTAACTCTGCACTAGCAGTAGTAACTCTGCACTGGCATTACTAGTCAAATCCTCAAATGTCATCTTACCTTCTGACACATCACCTTTACCACTTCTCTTACCTTCTGCAGGATTATTTCCAAAAGTAACATGTCCTCCATCAATTCATTTGAAATTCTTGAGGCAGGCCATGTTACCTGTCATGTGCCTGGAGCAACCACTATCAACATGCCAGATGCTCTTCCCCTTGAGCTGTTGGTTGCCCTGCACATTAAGATAAATCAGTTAGTTTTGTTGGGAACCCAAGCCGAAGTGGTCTTGGGTCTCCCTTGCTCATCAAAGTACTTGCACTTGGTTTTGATGAGATTTTCAAATTTAGGTACTGCAGTACTGGAGTACTTTGTCAAAATTATTGGTGTAGCAGCACTAGAAGCAGTATTAACCTCAGAAGTACTAACAGTGCTAGCATTACTAATACTGGGAGCAACAGTATTGTTAGCAGCAGTATCAGCAGTACTAACAGAGGTAGCAGTATTAACAGAGTTAACACTGCTAGAAGCAGTATTAACAGAGTTAACACTGCTAGCAGCAGTACTACATGAAGAAGAAGCACTAAAAGTGTTAGCAGCACTAACATTGCTAGCAGCACTAACTTTGGAATGATTACTAGCAGTATTAACACTGCTAGCAGCACTAACTTTGGAATGATTACTAGCAGTATTAACACTGCTAGCAGCACCAACTTTTGAAGCAGTACTAACAGTGTTAGCAGTACTAACACTGCTAGCAGCAGTATTGTTTTTAGTGCCTTTTGGAACCCACATAGTACCACATTCCTTTTCAGTCGTTTTCTTTATGTGGCTTTTGGGTTTATCTTGTTTCTTGGCCACATTTTTCTTTGCAGGCTTCCTATAACCAGAGGATTTTTGAAAACTTCTTTGTGAACTTCTCTTTTGGTTAATAGGATTAAAGTAACAGTATTTGGCAAGATGGTTCAATTTGCCACAAATAAAGCAAGGTTTTGGTCTGTTAATTTTTTGCAGATCAACTCCTTGCCTTAGTGCCCACTGGTTATTCCAGTTCCTTTGATTTCCCCTCTGATTATCATGTTTTTGGGGCTTGTTCTCTTTAGATTTCCTGCAAGAACACTGTTTACAAGTATTAGAGTTCACAACTTTGGGCTGTGTGGAATGAACTCCCTTTTCCTTTTCAGTCCTTTTGATCTCATTGTTCTTAACACATGGACTTTCACATTCCTCATCAGAGTCTACTTTGTCAGTCTCATCCTCAACAACTACTTTTTCTTCACAAGGATCTATATTAATCTTTAATTCAGGATCCTTCCTATCCTTGGTCTCTAACAAATCAGACTTAGGAGGTATGTAGTTGTTATTGTAGGGTGGAGGTGTGGCATTGTACCCTATCCCTACTTTCATCTTGTCATGGATTTGAGCCTTAATGATGGTATCCATGGTTTTAGAAGCACAGGTAAACTTTTCAACATCAAGTTTAACCTTCTTAAGCTCTTCTTTTAATTTCTCATTCTCCTCCCCAGACACTTTCAGCTTAATCTCATACTCATTCTTCTCCCACTTCCAATAGTTAGTATCATAGGAGTGTTGAAGTTCATTAGCTTGAAAAGCTCTAATCTGTTCCTCAAACCTTTCTACAATCCTAACATAATCTTTCACATCTTTCTCTAGCCTCTTAAGGTTATCACACATACCCTGATTGTGATCCCTATATCTTTTAACAGCATCAATGCAAGCTTGAGAACAGAGTTTAGATTGTACCTCAGTGGGAATATCAGATACTTCTGCCATAAGAGCTTGATTCTGACAGGCTTCCTCAGCTTGATCACTCCAATCAAAAGTACTGTTTGATTCAATAGAATTTTCCATAATGATTGTAGAATTCTAAGAAACACAAGCTCTGATACCACTTGTCAGGATCGATTCTTAACAAGAATTAAACTTCTTAGAAACACAATTTAGAGAATCTTGCGGAATAGAACTCTAAATCAATTAAAGAACAATCAATAGAATTCAACACACTGTATATATCAAACTGTATTACTCACAAGCTTTACACCAAACCTCAATCTTGTTGAACAGGCTCAACAAGACGACTTCTACTTCTCTAGAAATAGGGTTCTTACACCTTGAGGTTAAATCTCTCTGAAAACAATATCGAATTGCTTTTCACACGTATATTAACTTGTCTATCATGTATCTTCTAATAGCTATCTATCAATACTATTTATACAGAAATAATTACAAGATAACTACCAAAAGCAAATTGATCTTCTGAATCTTCTGAATCTTCGTTAAACATATCTTGATCAATTCCTTCTTTGTCTCCAAAAGTATCGCATACCAAACTTATCAAGTCAGCAGTATTAACCTTCATTCTTCATGAGCAGTACTAACAATCTTCAGCAGTATTAACCGATTTCATCTCCAGCAGTATTAACATCACTCCAGCAGTATTAATCATGAGCAGTACTAACAGATATTCAATTATGCACCAGCAGTACTAACCTTGACTTGCAGTAGTAACTTTGTCTAGCAGTAGTAACCTTGTCTAGCAGTAGTAACCTTGCAGTATTAACTTTCTTCTGGCAGTATTAATGTAGACTTAGCAGTAGAAATCATGGACTAGCAGCACTATCCATACTTAGCTCATTTTCAGTTCCCAACAAGTTTAAAACCAACCATCTCTAAATTCGACAGTCCAGTTAATAGAGCCTATAGTAATTGTGATACTTAGTTCCTAGTTCCCCGTGATTCGATACTCGTACTTTCCAAGTACTATTACTTGACTTCGACCCGTACACTTGCGGTAAGATTCTCGGGGTGTCAAAACCCCGTGTCAGTGGTATTTCTCGTTTAATCGTTATTCCAGTGTGTGTGGGAAATCATGGAATAGGCGTGTGGTATTTCTTGTTTAATCGTTATTCCTGATTTCTAAGGAAGAGAGTGAGGTTGACATAAGTACTTGTAATCTCTTCTTCCTTACTGATAAATGGGCGTGTGTAATCGCGGTTTATTGGTGGAGAGCATTGATCTAGAATCTGTAAAGGTTCGTAGTGTGGCTCTGGATCATGATATGCTGATGAGTTTGTTATCAGGCATAGTCATGGAAATGGGTAAAATTGTATAATGGAATAGAGTTATACGTACGGTAAGAAAAAGGAGTAACCAGGTTTGTTATAACTTGTTTACATTGATTTTGCAAATGTTATTATTGAAATGAATGTTCTCACTAGGCGTTGGCCTAATCGTTTCATATAATGTTTTCTTACCAGGTTCAGGCTCGGGCAAATAAAAGGTTGTGGGACGAGTGTTTTGGGATAGCAGAAGTGGTAATTAACAAAAAGGAGATTTTGAAGGATAGCTTAGATAACTCAATTAATCTGATTATAGAGACATGATTAGATTGATAGGTTATTCGAAGTATCCTGTATTGTAATTACACTCTTGATGGTTAATTCCTTTGCTATCTATATAAGTTGAAATTTTATTGTCATAACCTGTTGTAACTTGAAGTTTAAATTGGCCTGGATTTTGGGGCGTTACAATATGGTATCAGAGCAATAGTTTAAGCGAACTAAGTATGCTGATGAGATACTTAGACTTAAGCTGAGATGAAATAGGTTATGATATGTGAGATATGGGTAGAAGTGCTAAGACGGGATAGTCTTAGAGTCGACGGAAATACGTGAAATTAATACTGTGACAATGGAATGAGGATTCTTATGTATAATATGTTCACAATTTCAATTAGCTACTGTTATTATGAATATGTTATTACACAAGCATGCTTATTTCTAAATTGTTACAGTGATTAATGATCGGTAAAGTACGTTCGTATGTCTAGATTTGTGTAACCATTTCTTATGGTTATTTCTTTGTGTTTTATCAGAAAATGGTAAATACGCCGCCATTGTCCCCTATTTCTGAAATGAATAGGACTGGGATTGACTGGACTGAAGAAAGACAACCTGAATTAGGTGGAATTCCTGAGACTCCGCCGGATTTTCTTTCTATCGGAGGATCACACAACCGGATGCATAGGGTGGGTACCAGTACTACCATCCCGAGAACACCAGAAGCAGGAATGGAGTCTCGAATGATGGAAAATATGATGCGGATGATGAACACGACAATGGAAAAACAATCTGAAATGTTCATGAAGGCGCTTTCTGATCGTACGGTGGAGGTACCACGAACAACAACAGTAGATACTGGAATAATCCCTCCACTTCATACTCCGGTATCAGAAACTGAAAGAAGAGTAGAAAGAGGTTGCTCATATAAGACTTTTCTAAGTTGTAAACCACCGGAGTTTGCCGAAGATGATAATCCAGTGGCGTGTATGAACTGGATCAGAGAGATAGAACAAGCCTTTCGGGCTTACGAATGTGATGAGAAGTCGAAAGTTAGGTTTGCTTCGCAGATGCTGAGAGGAAACGCGTTGATGTGGTGGAATGTGCTGACTGCTTCAATTGCGACTTCCGTCCTGTCTGCAATGACTTGGGAGTCATTTAAAAAGAAGCTTTTCGAAGAATACTGCAACGAAAGCGAGATGGATCGAATTGAGGAGGAATTTCGAAATCTGAAAAAGGGTACTAATACTGTTCGAAAGTATACGGAACTGTTCATGGAGAAGTTGAATCTAGTTGGGCATGTAGCTCCAACTGAGAAGGATAGAGTTAAGGCTTATCTAAAAGGACTGCCGGCGGATATGATGTCGCGAGTGCGGAGTTCTAAAGCTTCGACGTTGAGAGAAACGATCGAAGAAGCCAAAGTGATAGAGATTGTATATGCCTTGGATAAAGAAGAAAAGACCCAAGTTGGGGAGAAGCGGAAATGGGAAAGTCGATTAGAGCATTCACAGAAGTCAAGGAGCGCTGGTAAAGGTACTTCTTATGAATCACGCCGTGAACCAAACTGGTGTCCAAAGTGTAAGAGCAAGCATTACGGACAGTGTCGGGTGATAGCATCTGAATGCTTTAAGTGTGGAAAGAGCGGGCATACTGCGAATAATTGTCTAGTGCGGGTGAATACATGTTTTGAGTGTAAGAAACCGGGTCACTTTCGACGGGAGTGCCCAAAGCTGAAAAAGAACGGCGATCAGAGTAAGAAACCAGTAATTCCAAAGCCAACGGGCCGAGCTTTTCGAATGACCACTGATGAAGCTAAGGAATCAAGGGACGTTGTCTCGGGTACATTCCTTGTTAATTCTTGTCCTGTGCGTATTTTGTTTGATTGTGGAGCAAATTTGTCATTTGTGTCCAAATCATTCTATCCTAAATTAGCTACGCCTGTTACTACTTTAGATGATGCTTTAGTAGTAGAGGTAGCTAATGGGGGTCAAGCTTTGGTTCGAGAAAGGCTTGATGGTTGTACTATTCTTTTAGAAGAGACGAAATTTTCGATCAACTTGTTGTTGATGGAAATTGGAGGGTTTGACATAGTTGTGGGTATGGATTGGCTGACAGCCAATCAAGCAGAAATATTTTGCGCAAAGAAGTTAATTAGGATTCCAATGAGCGATAAGGATGACGTATTCATATTCGGGGAAAAGCAAAAGGGGGAAATTCCGTTAATCTCAGTTGTGAAAGCGCGGAAGTGTTTAATGAAAGGATGTATATCCTATCTGGTGTATGTCTTAGATGGAAGGTTGGAAAAGAAACAATTGGAAGATATCAAGGTGGTAAGTGAGTTTCCTGACATTTTTCCTGATGATCTTCCTGGTCTACCTACTGAAAGGCAGGTGGAGTTTAGGATTGATCTCATTCCAGGTTCGTCTCCGATAGCGCGGGCACCTTACCGTCTGGCGCCGTCTGAAATGAATGAAATGATGACTCAACTCCAGGAGTTATTAGATAAAGGTTTTGTCAGACCGAGTTCTTCGACTTGGGGATCTCCGGTCCTGTTTGTTAAGAAGAAAGACGGTACTATGAGAATATGTATAGATTACCGCGAGCTGAATAAAGTGACGATTAAGAATAAATATCCGCTTCCAAGAATCGATGATCTATTTGATCAACTTCAAGGGGCAGGATGTTTTTCTAAGATTGATTTGAGGTCAGGGTATCACCAAGTGCGGGTTAGAAATGAAGATATTCCCAAGACAGCTTTTAGAACCAGATACGGGCATTATGAGTTTCTAGTAATGCCATTCGGGTTGAAAAATGCTCCAGCTGTCTTCATGGATCTGATGAACCGAGTGTGTCGACCTTTCTTGGACAAGTTTGTTATCGTCTTTATTGATGACATACTTGTGT
The DNA here is from genome assembly GCA_033807775.1 of Saussurea involucrata. Lineage (NCBI taxonomy): Eukaryota > Viridiplantae > Streptophyta > Magnoliopsida > Asterales > Asteraceae > Saussurea > Saussurea involucrata. The sequence goes on from CM066321.1 coordinate 179,275,225, forward strand.
ATTCAAAGACTGAAGCAGATCATGAACAACACTTACGTGAAGTCTTAGAAGTGTTAAGAAGAGAGAAATTGTACGCGAAGTTTTCAAAATGTGAATTTTGGTTAAAAGAAGTACAATTTCTAGGTCACGTGATCACTTCAGAAGGAGTCAAGGTAGACCCAGCTAAGATTGAAGCTATGGCAAATTGGGAGACACCTAGAAGTGCATCTGAAATAAGAAGTTTCTTGGGTTTAGCAGGTTATTACAGAAGGTTTATTAAAGACTTTTCTAAGATTGCATCTGCTTTGACTATTCTGACTAGAAAGAACATAAAGTTTGTCTGGACGGAGAAACAAGAATCGGCTTTCAAAACCTTACGTCAAAAGTTGTGTGAGGCTCCGGTTCTTGCTTTACCAGAAGGAACAGAAGATTTAGTGGTGTACAGTGATGCTTCAAAGATGGGTCTAGGGTGCGTATTAATGCAACGAGGCAAGGTGATTGCTTATGCGTCAAGGCAACTTAAAGAACATGAAAAGAACTACCCGACACATGATTTGGAGTTAGCGGCTGTCGTTTTTGCTTTAAAACTGTGGAGACACTACTTATATGGAACCAAATGTACTCTTTTTACTGACCATAAAAGTTTGCAGCATGTTTTTGATCAGAAAGAGTTAAATATGAGACAGAGAAGATGGTTAGAATTACTTAAAGATTACGATTTCGAATTGCATTACCATCCTGGTAAAGCAAATGTCGTGGCCGATGCTTTAAGTAGGAAAGAGTATAGTGGATGTTTGAAATCAATCAATGCTTTAAGGGGAACTCACTATGAGAGTCTATGACCAAGAGGTAACATTCAATGTTTTCAAGTCCCTTAAGTTCATAGAAACCAAAGACTGTTTTGCTTTGAGTTCGATTAGTGGTACCCAAAGTTTTGATACAGTGAGCACAGTGGGCAGTGAGAGTGAGCACTCCAACTCTGAGAGTGATGACACTTTTGAGGATGGGTGTAACGAAATAGTGGCAGCCTTTGAACCTATGGACTTCAAGGACAGAATCATTCAACCCCCTTCAATAGAACAACCTCCCGAGTTAGAGCTAAAACCATTGCCTTCCCACTTGAAATATGCTTATCTCGCTAAGGATAATAAACTTCCCGATATTATCTCTTCCAAACTTAGTGAGAAACAAGAACAACTTCTTATTGACTTGTTGATAAAGCATTAGATGGCAATTGGTTAGACCATAGCGGACATTAGAGGTATTAGCCCTTCCCTATGTCAACATAAGATTAACTTGGAGAGTGACCACCCTGGAAAAGTCCAACCCCAAAGAAGGTTGAATCCCATAATGAAGGAGGTAGTTAAGAAAGAAGTTTTGAAGTGGTTAGACGCCGGTATTATCTACACAATAGCTAGTAGTAGTTGGGTGAGCCCCGTCCAATGTGTCCCTAAAAAGGGAGGGACGACCGTGGTGAAGAACGACAAGAACCAGCTAATTCCCACTAGGACTGTTACTGGGTGGAGAATATGCATGGATTATAGACAACTCAACCTAGCCACTAAGAAAGACCATTTTCCCCTACCTTTCATCGACCAAATGCTTGATAGATTAGCGGGAAATGAATTATATTGTTTTCTAGATGGATACTCCGGAGACAACCAAATCCACATCGCCCCCGAGGACCAAGAAAAGACCACCTTTATATCTCCCTATGGTACTTTTTCATTCCGGAGGATGCCATTTGGATTGTGTAATGCCCCAGCCACTTTCCAACGTTGTATGATGGCCATTTTCACCGACATGATTGAGGACACCATAGAAGTATTTATGGATGACTTTTCTGTGATAGGGACATCGTTTGACAACTGCCTGGGAAATTTGGAGAAAAGCCTAGTGAGATGTGAGACCCACGACCTTATTTTAAATTGGGAAAAATGTCATTTTATGGTCGAAGAGGGTATTGTCCTAGGTCATCTTGTCTCAAAGAAAGGTTAGAGGTTGACAAAGCCAAACTTGAAGTAGTGGTACAACTTCCGAACCCACAATTGTGAAAGGTAATAGAAGTTTCTTGGGTCACGCAGGTTTCTATAGGAGGTTCATCAAAGATTTTTCCAAAATAACTAAACCCCTATGTAACCTTTTGCAACATGAAAATGAATTTAATTTTACCCAAGAATGTCGTGATGCTTTTGAAACAATCAAAAAAGCCTTAGTTACTGCACCCATAGTGACTACTCCTGACTGGTCACTCCGATTTGAAGTCATGTGTGACGCCGGCGAGTGGGCTGTGGGGGCCGTACTAGGACAGCGGAAAAACAAATTCTTTCACCCCATTTATTATGCAAGTAAAACACTGATTGAAGCTCAGGTTAATTATACTGTCACTGAAAAAGAATTACTTGCGGTGGTGTTTGCTTTTGATCGTTTCAGGTCATATTTGATAGGGACGAAGGTCATCGTGCACACTGATCATGCAGCGATAAAATACTTGATCAACAAGGCTGATTCCAAGCCACGTTTGATTCGATGGGTTTTATTGTTGCAAGAATTCGACCTTGAGATCGTTGACAGAAAAGGAACAAGCAATCAGGTAGCTGACCATCTGTCCAGGCTCGAGAAGGTAGTGACCACTGTGGATCCCACTCCGGTCAAAGAGAATTTTCCCGATGAACAATTGTTAGCAGCTCAACATCACGATAATAATATTCCTTGGTATGCTGACATTGCAAACTTTTTAGCTAGTGGACTGAAGCCCCACGGGATGAGTGGACAACCAATTAAAAAGTTTTTACATGATACTCGTCAATATGTTTGGGATGACCCTTTCTTATATAAGATAGGGACGGACCAAATATTGAGGCGTTGTGTCCATGAGAGTGAGCAACATCAAATACTCCAAGGTTGTCACACATCCCACTACGGTGGCCACTTTGGTGGAAACCGCACTGCTGTAAAAATCTTGCAAAGTGGGTTCTTTTGGCCCACTGTGTTTAAGGACTCTTTTGAACTTGTGAAAAATTGTTAGCAATGTCAACGCACCAGGAACATTTCGCAAAGGAACGAAATGCCTCTTAATAACATTCTGGAGGTAGAACTTTTTGATGTTTGGGGGATCGATTTCATGAGTCCTTTCCCAAATTCAAACAATAATTTTTACATCTTGGTTGCAGTAGACTATGTTTCAAAATGGGTGGAAGTTGTTGCATGTCACTCCAACGATGCAAACACCATGGTGAAATTTTTGCAAAAAAATATTTTCACACGATTTGGAACACCACGGGCATTATTTAGTGACGAAGGCACCCATTTTGTGAACAAAGTCATAAGCTCGGTCCTTGCTAAGTATGATATACATCATAGAGTAGCCACCGCATACCACCCGCAGACCAACGGTTTAGCTGAACTTTCAAATCGAGAAATCAAAGGTATTTTAGAAAAAGTCGTTAAACCGCACCGCAAAGATTGGTCAACCAAACTTGATGACACTCTTTGGGCCTATCGTACGGCCTACAAAACTCCTTTGGGAATGTCTCCATTTAAGTTGGTTTTTGGCAAAGCTTGCCATTTACCAATTGAGTTGGAACACAAGGCGTTTTGGGCCCTTAAAGAGCTTAACATGAGTGAGGATGCTGCGGGGACCAAGAGATTTTTACAATTGCATGAGCTGGAGGAGTTGCGATACCATTCCTATGAAAATTCAAAGTTGTACAAAGAAAAGACCAAGATGTGGCATGATCGAAGAATCAACCATAGGGAGTTTATCGAAGGCCAACAAGTACTATTGTTCAATTCCCGTCTCAAACTATTTCCTGGAAAGATAAAATCACGATGGACGGGACCATACACAGTGGTCAAGGTTAGTCCCTTTGGAACAGTGGAATTAATGTCCCCACAGTCTGATCAGACTTTTAAAGTCAATGGGCAGAGGGTGAAGCACTTTCTGAGCGATAGTGCCCACACTCCATCCCACTCTCTACCCCACTCCGGTTAAGAAAAGTCAGAATCATGTGTAAATATTTTATTTCAGTTGTTTGTTGTCTTTTTATTATTTTTGGTCTTTTTAAATGGTAGTTTATTCTGAATGTGTATAGGTTGGATTGCAATTTTTTAAAGAAAAGGTCAAACAACTGCTTCGCAGTGACATCGAGCATGTCACTGCACTTCCCATTGCTGGTCTGACGCTTGGATGGGACGGTTTGGGGGCCCAAGAACTGAAAGAACATCACCTTTTTCTTACACAACCGTCTACTTTTCTGCCACCTTCTCCTATTTTCAAGAAAACTCATCATAACCTCTCTCTCTCTCTCTCTCTCTCTCTCTTAAAATAACCGTTCCCTCCAAAAGATATTACTCAGAAATTAACCCCTTTCCACACCAAAATCCAAAAGCTACCTTTTGCTCAAATATTTCAAACACACACTCTTTCTTTCCTATTTTTCTCTCAAGAACCAGAACAAAGAAACTCTTCAATGGCGAGAAGCAAGAGACTCAACCCAAACCCTAATGAGCCCAGCCGTGCGGTGCGCCGCCACATGACCGCCGATGATACCCCGCCGGAAAACATCACCGGCGACCTAAACCAACCACCGCCATCCTCCGAAGAGCACCCAATGACGACTGTCGCACCAGACGTGGAGTCGTCGAAGCAAGAGGGATCGAAGGCTGCTTCATCTTCGAAACCCTCAGACGCTAGTCTGAGTGGTTTTGATACCGAAGCACAACAAACTGATGAGGAAATGTTGAAGTTGCAAGAAGAGTACAACCAAAAACTCCTTGCACTCAGAAAAAAGAAAGGAGAGGTTGAGAAGAAAAGGAAACAAGAAGAGGAAAGGCTGGCAAAGGAAGAGGAGGAGAGGATAAAAAGAGAAGAAGCTGAACGGTTGGCGAAAGAAGAAGATGAGAGAGAGTTAGGGTCGAGAAGGAGAGATTGATCGACGAAGAAACGAAAAGGGCAGAGGCCGAGTTGTTCAAAGAAGAAGAAGAGATAAGGAGAAAGGAAGAGGAAGACTACCACCATCAATACCGCCAAATCGGAAACACTGTTGATTTGGAAGCTTTTCAAAAGACAACCCACAGTGGGGAGAACCCAATCAAGAAAGCTCTGAGGAAGAGAGGCATGGTCACCAGATCTGGGGTGACCATTTCGGAGAAATCGCCGGCCCAAAAATCAAGGAAGACGACATCTGGGAAAGGTAAGGGTTTCGCTCCCTCTTTAAGTTCAACATCAGAATAATCTGATGCTGGTGATGCACAAGTTCAAAATCAAAACCCACATCAGTCCACAGTGGGCACTGAGCATGCCCCTAGTGGGGTGCCCAGGCAGTTCACGACCCATGCGGTCGCTGCCCACTATGACTGCATCGCGGAACATCGGTTGAACTTAGAGAGGGGTTTTGACCATGACTTTGTGGAGGCCAACCCTTTTATCAAAGAGAGGGTGATTCAGCAAGATTGGGCGACATTGGCAACTGCCAATCGACGGGCCAACACCTCTTTGGTAAGGGAGTTCTATGCCGAAGCCTCTCAAACCAAGAATACATTTGTGACAGTCCGGGGTCGAACAGTGCATTATAATGCAACCACAATCAATCGGGTCCTTGGAATAAGAACCCACTTGTTTGCACCTTTGCTAAATTTTTGAAAAGAATGACCTCGGCTGATGAAGAAGCCATTCTACAAGCTCTGGCAACTGAAGGAAAGCCTTGGGATAAGGATGGTCAAAGGAGGTGCCTACACGCTAGCTCCCTCACTACCGAGGTCACTGTGTGGTTCCAATTCTTATGTACATCCCTATCGCCCACCACTCATGATACAACCCTCTCGATGCACAAGTGCGCTCTTCTGTACTGCATCCTAACAGGGAAAATAATCAACCTGGGAATCGTAATGCATGCCGCAATTCACCAAGTACGCACCCGCAAGAAGGTAATCCTCCCTCTTCCTTGTCTCGTTACTTCTTTACTAATAGATGCTGGAGTGCCGTCTGCAAATGATGATAAGTGGCTTGTTTCCACCTACAATATCAGCATTGTGACCATCAAGAAGATGGGGCGAGCAATTACTGCTCCCCCTGAAGAACCTGCTGTTAATGAAGTCCCAGTGGGATCTGCCAGTAACCCACTCCCCAATCCCACTCCAGGAAGCACAAGCAATCCCATGAACGCCTTTCTGAGCGCATTAACGGCTCTCACTTATCGCGTCGATCTTATGGAAGCACAACAGAAGCACATGAACAGGGCCACATAAACTTTCTGGATGTACACAAGAGATCGGGATGCAGTCATAAATCAGATGTATCAAGGTGCTGATCCCCTACTTGCTGCGCAAATCCCTGACTTACCAGAAGGTATATGTCCCACCAACGAGAGTGATGATGGTTTCAGTGGCGACTCTGTAGAAAGTTCACCGCCGGCAACTCCTACCCATTAAATGGCTTGTTGGGACTCTGGTTCCCACTCTGATTGCTCCAAAAACAATTTATATTTTATATATGTTTGGTATTTTGCCTATGGCTAGGCACTTGACAATTTGCTACTTTATTTTGATCAATGATGCATGCATTACCTACTACTGAGTAGGTCTTTTAGGTACTAACTTAATTCTCTTTTGAATGCTTTTTGATCTTTTTCCATTTCATGGTGCAACTTTCGGCTTCCAACTTAAAAAGTCACTTTTGTAAGTACGACTCTCAACTTGTCACGTTGAAATGATATAGGTCATTTTTGCATCCAAATTCGACCTTATGGCACCCCCAAATACCTCCTTGAACTCGCTTTCCAAGTCACAGTGAGGACAATGTGCGATCTTAAGTTTGAGGTGGGGACTTCCAGTCTTTCCACAGTGGGGACACTGTGAGGTCCTAAGTTTGAGGTGGGTAAGATATACCCCCTCCCAAAAAAAACACAAAAACAGAAAAAACGGAGTGTCACTACAAAAGATTGATGGTGTGCCTTTTCTGGACCATCAAAGTGCTCACTCCCAGAAAAAGATGGTGTGCCTATTCTGGACCATCAGAATACCCACTCTCACAAAAAAGGCTGAATAAAAGCCTGAAGTGTATGTACCCACTCTTGCAAAATACAGAAACACTCACGTCTTGAAATAAAAATCTCAAAGCGAGATTTTCGGTCCACGTTTGGAAGCATTTACTACAAAGCCCTTGGGAGAAATATTCAAAGACACAAACCCTTCGAACCCAAGAAAGTCCTATTGATCAAATGTGAACAAGGGAAATATTTCGTCAAATACAAAAGTGAAGTTTTTATCTTGGAACCGAAAGAAGCATCCATGAAGGGAGATCAACATTTATTCAAAGTGAGCAGTCGGTAAGTCCCTGAAAATCCAAAAGTGCATAATTTTATTTTCTCTTTCTTTTTATTACTTGGGGACAAGTAATGGTTTAAGTTTGAGGTTGTGATAACTCTATTTTTAGAGTTATTATTTCCTTTTATTTTTATTTTATTTTGTCAAATTTTAGCCATTTCACTTCTCAAAACCCCCATTCTTGGTAATAGTCATAAAATGAGCAAAAAGAGTGAACCATAGTTTTTATAAATCATTTGGTGGAGTTTTGTTGTTTTTTCATGAAATATCTGCAGTGACTTGCGCATTCCACTCCGGACCCCACTGACGAGCAAAGAAGAAGACAACAGAAAAACAACTCTTAGCTTGGAAGTAAAAATCTGGAGAATAGAAGGTTCAAATGGCAGAGGCATGGGATTGAGAAGTACAAGCATGTTCCCCCAAGATAAGGCAAGATGAATTGTTTAATAAAACCCATGGTACTTTAAGTGGACTTTTTGGAAAAGGTAAAGAGACCTATGGGTAAAAGAGCTACAAGCTTGTGGATGGAAGAATTACTCAAAGAAGCTGAATTTTATGTCCTCTATCTTTAGTCCTTAGTCTCTAGATTTTACCCATTTTTTGTTAAGTCCAACTTTTCCTCTTAGTATATAAAGAGGTGTTGGGTTTCATTTAATTCATCCTTCATATCTCTATCTACCATATTTAGTGAAAGCTTAGTTGTAGTTGGTAGCTCTCTAGTTTACTGCAGTAGATCTTTAAATTTTTGTATTTCAACTCCTAGTGTAATTTTTAGTTTCGAGTAATTAGTGGCAGTGACGTAACCTCGTTCCCCACTGCGGTTTTAATACAAGTCACTTTCAGTTTACTTATGTGCATCTTCTCATCTTTTGTTTTGTTTATTTCGGTAATTATGGGCTAAGCATCCTTTGAGATGTAGGAAAGAGAAGTACCTGGATTTTAGAGAAAATGCTTGAGTAATCTTTATACTTGGAATATTTATTGTTTTGGTCATTCACTCTCGATTATTGCCCAATGATGCGAACAATCCGATCACTTGTAAGGATCTAAAAGTCTAGTTTTTAACTCAGAAATGAGTAGAACGCAGTGACATGAGCTTGGATGATGCTAGGGAATTCGAAAGAATTCTTATGACACTTACGAAAGTGAGGTCGGCACAGTGAGCTAATCTCAACCCACTTGAGTAGTAGGCAAGCTAGTTGGTGTATTTAAAACACTTAAAGTATTTGTCTCTACACATTCCATCGAGGCCTGAAAAGGTCCATTTGAGATTACCACTGACAAAACGATAAATACTAAGAGTATGAGATTTTTACTTAAAGGTGTGAGTATTTTGTAACTGGGCTTTTCTAGCGAGAATGCCCACTTCAAGTACGAGGATCAGTTTTGGGATCAAGTATTTAATATAAAATCTAGGGAAAATCTAACCTACATTCCTTATTTTAAATCTTAAGTAAAATCGTTAAAGTAGCGTTTCACCAAACAAACCAAACTATTGCTTCTTCTGTAATTGAAACTTGTAAAAGGAAGATCATGAGAACCGTATTGTCTTGATTGCCCAGTCCCTGTGGATACGATTCTGGTATTTTACCAACTATTACTTGCTGTGACGATCATAGTGGACAATGTACACTTGCACTTCCCACTGTGGACAGTTTGCAACCCACTACGATTAAATCACATATTTCGCACGTACCAACAACCTATAAGACTAATTGGCATATGGTCCTTAACAAAATTAGCATCATTGACTTTTGAAATGCGAGCAATGAAAGAAGGGTTACAACTTTTCAGGAATCGATTGGGCTCAAAGAAATCATCCACCAATTTCACCATTTCATTTTCAATGAAAAACCAAAATTTCTCGAAGAAATGGAAGGTAAAACCATCCGGTCTCGAGGCTTTGACCGCTCCACAATCGCGCGACTTTTTTGATTTCATCCGTGCAAAACGTTCCTCGAGAAAGGAAGCTTGATTCGAAGACAAAACGTTCAGAAACTCCACCTCTAAATTTGAATGACCCCCCCCCCCCATGTCCAACCGATATCGGAAATGGGAATAAAACTCATCTGACCTTGGTTGGCTCCATAACCCAATTGCCATAAATCATAACTCCACGAATGGCTAGTTGACGTCTTTTCGTTTTAAGTATTCCATGAAAAAAACTTGGAATTCTCATTTCCTTCCACTCTCCCCAACGGATTTTAGTTTTTTGCACTGCATCCAAAATTTATACCATTTCCAAGTCACCCAAAGTCTTTATAAATTGGATACGAGATTCCATATCCAATCTAAAAGCATTACCTGAATCAATCCGAGTGTCAATGTCCGTAATACTTGTTTTTATGCCAATTTTAGCCTTCAAATCATTCTTTCTTTTAACATCCATCCATATGTGAAGATTTTTCTTTAATAATTGAAGCTTTTTTTTAAAAAGCCATCATACCATTAGAATCACAAACACTGTCATCATACCATGAATTTTTCAGAATTTGGTCGAAATCGGACATATTGAACCAAGAATGAAAATGACGGAACGACGTAGGCCCGTAATCAAAGGATAACTTCTTAAAAAGAATAGGCCTATGATTGGAAAGCTTATGATCAAGCAATAAACCCGAATTGTTGGCCATTATATCAAAAAGGTCACCGGACTAGAGGAATACCCTCCAAGAAAAAGGTCATGAAGGTCGGGGTCACGAATGAAGGCAATGAGTCTGTCCGTGGCGTTAACGTGAAAATCGAACCAAATCTTTCTGAAGAGACGCGAACCTCATTAAAATCACTCATCACAATGACCTCCCCATGCCATCTACTAATCATGCTCAAAAGTCAAAAGCATAGACCATAAATTGATTTTAAGAACCGTCTCTTCAAGCGCGTACATCGAGATAACCAACAACGATAGGCCATTAGGTACCCAAATCCCTTCTATAGCCATAAAATATTTCGAAGAAAAAAAGCAAATGAAGTGTTGTCCTAAATACATAAAATGTCACCTGATCCACCCCTAACCGAACTAGAAGCAAAGTAAAAAAAAGAATTACCCAAAGGAATTTCACCATAAATAGATCAAGCATTGTCAATTTCGTCTCTTGGAGAGACAAGAAATTTACCCCATCGTAAACACATAATTTTTTTACCCATTTTTTCTTCTCCACACCCAACCCTTGAACATTCATAGAGAATACATTCATATGGACTCCTTCTTACCTTGTGCATTGCGGAGAACAACTTTGAGCTTAGTTTATGGTTGTATATTTTCTATTTATTTATTGTTACTAACAGTCAAATACTTGTTTAGGTAAGCGAGAAGAGAGACATTCGGTGGGTAGTTGTGAAATATGACATCATCTGAGTCAATATGGCCAAAGTTTCAGATAATGAACTAGTGGAACAATTAAGAGGCTTTAATAAAATTGTCAAACAATATTTCCCTCGAATCGAATAAATGTTGTTTTTTGATGGAACCATTATGAGGTGAAAATACAACCCCTATAATGGAGTCAATGGTTTTCACAAAACAATATTAGCATTAATGCCAATAATTTAAGTCATGATTCCAATCAATAAAACTCCCGTACAAATTAGCAATAATCGTCCTTATGGAAGATGAATATAAATTTAAGGTTGGATGTATCGTTTGCAACTCTTTGTACACTGCCCAAGTATTTTTGATGCACCTTTCGTGCCATGCAAAGTTGGGAAAACTATATTTGACGACAATGACAATTAGAGCATCTTATTGAAGTCACTTTAAATATACAATATATTTGTTGGTCTAAAATTGGGTCCAATTCAAATGCTTTTAATGGTTAGTTGTTAAATATAACTATCTAATAGGACATCTACGATGATATTAAGAGATCTAAAACAGGATACCCCTCTCTAATAAGCAGGGGCGAACCTACAGCCACGGGACCAGGGTCCCGTGCACCCGCTCGACCTTATCTCGTAAAGATTAATTATTTTTGGGTAAATAAGGTGCATCCGCTATTGTTCAAGGGGTGCTCCAAAAAAATTTAAAACTTAAAGGGTTACAGGAGCACGAGCAAAAAAAAAGCTCAACCCTGAGAAATAAAGCAATGCGCTCTTGAAGTAAAAAGCATGCTTGAGCATTTCAAAATTTCAATTATAACAAGGAAAGCGGGGGAAATTGACCAAAATAACTATTTCACCATCCCATCTTCAACTTTTAACCATCCCACTTAACTTTTTACAAAAATAACCAAGATCCTGCAAGTCTGACACCGCAAGGCTTGCGGTGTCAGCTTTTTCTGACAAAACGAAAAAAAATTATTTTTAAAAAAAATGACAAAACCGCAAGCCACCGCAAGGCTTGCGTTTTGTCAGAAATAATATTTTTTTTCGTTTTGTCAGAAAAAGCTGACACCGCAAGCCTTGCGGTGTCAGACTTGCGGGATCTTGGTTATTTTTGTAAAAAGTTAAGTTAGGTGGTTAAAAGTTGGAGATGGGATGGTGAAATGGTTATTTTGGTCAATTTCCCGGAAAGCGGCTATGGACATATATATGTATATCTATACTATTATATATGATCATAAAAAGACAGTTAAAGTTGAATTTTAAGTCATATCACTTTTTAAGTTATATGTACAACTCTCAAAGCTACTAAGAAATTCCCTCTCTCCCACGTTCCTCTTAAAAATCAAAATTTTCAATTTTTAGGTTACACTTTATACCCTTAGAATTAGTTATCTAATTTACTTTTAATTTCTTACTTTTTCATTTTTCATTTTACACTCTTATCATATTAACATAAATAATCGTATATGAACAATAATGCATTAAAAATACATTTCTTTTTTTATAAATTACACCATTGTAATCGTCCCGTCAATACCTTCGAAATGAACTCAATATCGAATATGTTTGGATTTAATCATATTATTAAATATCATGAACACGAATTCATTTGTTTTATATTCCTTACATTATTCATTTTTATTTTACACCCTTACAATATTAAGTTACACTTTATACCCTTGAAATTAGTTATCCAATTTACTTTTAATCTCTTACTTTTTTATTTTTTATTTTATACCCTTATCATATTAACATAAATAATCGTATATGAACAATAATTCATTAAAAAAATACATTTCTTTTTTTTACAAATTATACCATTGTAATCGTCTCGTCAATACCTTCGAAATGAGCCTAATATTGAATATTTTTGGATTTAATCATAATATTAAATATCATGAACATGTACGAATTAATTTGTTTTATATCCCTTACATTATTCATTTTACACTTTTATAATATTAAAAATACATAATCATGGTTTAACTAAAACATATTAATAAATGCATTTTTTTACAAATTATAATATTACAATATTCTCGTCAATAATTTCAAAATAAATTTATTATTGAATATTTTTTTAACTTAATAATATTGTGAAATATCATAAATACGTATCAAGATTTTTCAAGAATGACGTACAAGGTTTTTTTTTTAAATTTGTACATTTTACGCTCTTATCTATATTTATCTATTATCTATACTACTTTATTAAAAGAATAAAACAGTTTTTTTCAACATACGGTTTTCTGATCCTTTAACACAATATACAAACATTTGCAGCATAAGATTGAAAACGGTTCTTCTTCTCCGACCACGTTTTTAACAACTGTCAAAGCTATTAACCCCCCACTCCCCTCAGTTCCTTCGCCCAGTGCAATCACTCCCTCAACGCACGTCCCCTCAATTCTCTGGACTATATAGTCCAGTCACCCCCCTCATTTCCTTTCGACATCTCCTTCAATTGATCTTTCACCCCCAAAGAATCCCAAACCAAGCGATGGCGGTGAAAAAGTTCCGAGAAAGCAACTTGCTACGTAGGTTTGCTATCTTAGGTTCGATTACTGTCGCTTCTTTCCGTCTTCCTACAGTGTAAACTATTCCAATTTCGTTAGGTTTTTATATCAATCAAGTAGATTTTTGCCAAACCAGACTGCTAGGAAATCTGCTCCCACAAGAATACCCTGAATTTCTTTCATTCAAGTACGTTTTGGTCCCTTTATATTTAAACAATCACATTTTGATGAACATCCAATTATACACAGAGTTGCAATGGTATTCGTAAGTATTTACTAGAAAATACTTAGTAAACAATAAATTTTCAGTCAGTACTTACCTAGACCACCCTATTATCAATCGAATAAGCGTCTCAAAGAGAATGAGGTCTAGCGCCCCATCGAGAAAGAGCAATAGGTGTAGATTTGATAGTGAGAAAAGCAAGGGTAGCGAGAATGACCACAGAGAACAAGGCAGGGAAGCTCGCCAACTATTCCAACCCCCAAGAACCTCCGAGTTAGGTTTGATAACATCCCTAAGACGCTTCGCTTACCAAATGTTCAGTCATTCAAACATGTTAATCTTGAATTTATATATTAGTCTATTTGCAATTCAAAATTTAAGAAAAAACATAAAAGTAAAATCGAGGAGGATAAGAATAGAACAAACATAATTAAAGATTCGAGTTCTCGATTTTCAACATCAAAATAATCCGCTACAACGCACGGGTACATCACTAGTATATATATATATCCACACTAGAGGTTAAAGGCTAAAATGCTAATTACCCACCGATGTGGGATACTGGGATGAGATGAAAGTTTTCATCCTCACTTGTCATCTACTATTTAAAGCTGATGAAGGCTTATAGACCATCCCACATCGAAACGTTAAGAGTTAATAGAGGAAAATCAAGGATTATATAAGGATGTTGATGAAGTCTTATAGAGCATCAGAGCATCTCCAATAGATTTTTCATAATTTCTTCAAAATGAAAAATCAAAAACCAAAATCCCCCTAAAAAATACATTCATTTTTAACAGCTTCTCTGTTTTTGAGAATCCAACATTAATAAAAAAATTAAAAAAATTCATTTATTTATTAAAATATTATTTCTTTCTCTATATATTTATTTTTAAAGTTTCCTATTGTTTCTCTCATTCGGTAATCATTTTTGGAGTGAGAAGAAAAAAACATTCTTTCTCCAACTTTCTTCACTTTGGGGATAATTTTTGGAGAGCTGTTGGAGCAAAATATTAGCCCAAAATCCCTATTTTCTCCGTTTTCAGCTTTTAAAGATGCTCTCAACTTATAATAATTGTAAACGTTGCTATTATTGTTGAATTTATTCCCATAATTAGTAATAATAATAATAATTAACTATTGTTATCATTATTAATTTATTAACTGTAATTGTTAGGAAGTTTAAAATTTTATAATATTATACAATTATCAATTACGTTTTTATAATTTGATTGATTTGTTTATATTATTTGGTTGTCCAAAACTTGATACTAGGTATCTCTATTAAATTTGATTTTGGTATATGCCTTAAACTAGTTAATTACTATTATACAATTATACTTACATGACTTATGAGTTTATCGATTTATTTGTTTGTTTCGAGTTTTTATATTAGTCAAAGTAAAAAATATAACGAAATTAATCAAAAAACTATAAAACGTTCTCAAAATCAAACAAAAAACTTAGAAAAAATCCTTTCAAATCAACCAAAAACCTTAAAAGAACTCTATCGAAATCAATCAAAAACCTTAAAAAATCTCTTAAAATCAACAGAAAAACTTAAAAGTCCCTCGAAGGTGGAAGTCGGCAAAAAACACATCAAACAGCTCTGCGTGCATTTGATCCAATTTAAAGGTGCACCCGCTCGACAAAATTTATGGGTCCACCACTTATAAAGTACTTGTTTTGTATTATTAACATTTCATATATAAGTATGCTAGCTATTAAAAAAAATTGAAATTCTAAATTTAAATCTCCGAACGTTTTAATATTTATTCTTGAGTGAATTACATTAAAGGCCTATGTGGTTTGCTCAAAATTTAGATTTGATCTCTTAAATTACCTATCTACATCAAACGTCCCTAACTTTCATTTTCATAACACTTGTGACACCTCAAGTTAACATCGTTAAATTGAGGTCCGTTTAGCCATCCTATGTGGCCCTCACGTGAAGGGCAATTTCGTCACGATTTAATTTGATAGATGTTTATCTTCTTCGTTTTCAATCTTCACTATGTTCATTTTTGTCTTTAAGTTCATCAAGTTTTTAATTTATTACGAATCGTCGTCTTCTTCATCAATAAATTCAAGAACAAACTTAACCTTGAATCAAAATAACTAAATCCAAAACAAACTGATGGTGGTCCAGGCGCCATTGATACCAAACCCAGACGTGTGAAGATGGTAGGTGTGCAGCGCTCGAGAAGAAGGTGTGTGTGCACTGTGCACCGTTAGAGAAGGAAGCAAAGGTGATGTCGTACGACCAGCAACAGAGGTGGAGCACGCAAATTGGGAGGGAACTTCTTCTGATTCAGTGGGTTTTCAGGTTGGAAACGGAAGGGAGGGAGAGGGTTTTCACCACCAATGTTGATTTGTAGAAGGCTGTAGAACCGTGTTTGAATGTATATGTATATATATATATATATATATATATATATAGAGAGAGAGAGAGAGAGAGAGAGAGGGAGATTCAGGAGAAAACCGCAAATACATGAAAAACTAAAAAACACCTTATCGGTCGTTAGATTATATGATCTGATGGATGTGATTAAACAGGCGGTTACAACAATATTAATTAAATTAAAAAAACCTCACCCCTCTATTTTTAATCGAAAAAGATGAAAAATAAACAAATTTCGAACGAAATAAATTACATCAAATAAACGACTATATTTTTCTCGTTAATTTGACATCCATATTGATATACTTTTTCATCCGTTTTTTCGTGGTTTTTCGGTTTTCCATTTATTTAGGGTTTTCCCCTGAACCTGACCTTATATATAGAAAGAGAGAGAGAGAGTCGAGTTCAAACGAGAACAATACCTATTTAAAAGAACACGAGAACGAACAAAATCATTAGTGATTTTCCATTAACGCGCAAAAAAAAGACTTTGGTCGCGGCTTCAGGTCCGCATGACTTATTTGCGAGTTAATGTAAAATCATTAATGATTTTGTTCGTTCTCGTGTTCTTTTAAATAGTTACTGTTCTCGTGTTATCCTCCATCTCTCTCCCTCTCTCTCTCTCTCTCTCTCTATATATATATATATATATATTAGTTTATTTTATTAAATATAGCATTTGATATTAAGTTAATCTTTTTGAAAGAAAAAAGAGGTAAAGGGACTAAACTGCCCTTATGTAAAAGACACATGCTTTAACTTAACATGTCTTATTTAACAGTATTTACGAGAGAAACGTGGGTATTATGACAAATAAAAAGTTAGAGTGAATTGCATTTTTGGTCCCTGTGGTTATAGTATTTCTTTGAAAGAGGGACCTAAACTTCAATATCTCAAGAAGTGGTCCATCAGTTTCCAATTTTGCTCCAAAATTAGGACCCCAACACTAACTCCGTCTAAATGCTCCGTTAGTGCCAGGGGTAGTTTCGTCCATCCCCTTTCACGTGACCTACACCACCGTCGGCGACCACCTTCGTCCGCTTGCACAGCGCCCTCTATCTAGTTCTCTCCCATTCTCGTTCCTTCCCTCTCTCTCGCTACTTTGCCCTAGTCGACACCTGCACTCACACACACACCCACGACCATGCCCTAATCGACTTCAGCCACCATCGACGGCGACCTGCACAGCGCCACCAGCGGCGCCCTAATCTCCCTCTCTGTCGCTATTTCACACAGACCTGCACTCACACCCCACCACTTTCGATTTCACAATCGATTTATTGCAACAGCCTATCCCATCGATTTCAGACCTGCACATCTCCAGTTGATTCCGAGAAGAAATTGGGGGGATTCAAGCCAAATCGACCCGTGGATTTGGTAATTGCGCATGTGATTTTAGAAATTAATTTGAGTCATAAACTGAATGATTGTATTTTTGGAAGCTTTCTTAATCGAAGAGTATTATTTACAGCTATGCATTTCAGCATTTGCCTTTGAAGCTTTGAAGCTTGGTTGGACTACTTTCTTTCACTTCACTCCCTCACAAATCTCCAAGTTTTCGTTTATTAATTAATCAATTAATTAATTCTTTAATAAAACCCACCACCACCACCACCATCATCATCATCAATTCATCATCATCGTCGTCGACGTCCCAGTTCAATTCAAGCACAAAGATTTAGATACTTGGAACTCAAGTGGGTGAGTTGAAAGAAAAGAGAACATCACAGAGTTCAAAGCATAAAGTCGATTCCTTTTCCGTAAGATTTATCCACAAATTTCCATTGTTTCTTTCACTTTTCTCTCTATCTTTCATATTCGTCAGCACACACACACACACACACCAAGTGTTTGATATATATTTGCATCTAGTTTGGATCATTCTGGTGCGAGTAATTCGGGTAAAACTTGAGTCAATGGTGTATGGACGAAACTACCCCTGGCACTAACGGAGCATTTAGACGGAGTTAGTGTTGGGGTCCTGATTTTGGAGCAAATACCAAAACTGAGGGACCACTTCTTGAGATACTGAAGTTTAGGTCCCTCTTTCAAAGAAATCAGATAACCACAGGGACCAAAAATGCAATTCGCTCTAAAAAGTTATGAACCACCAACATAAATAATTCTTTTTAAGTGACCATATTCAAATTTTCTGCAAACCACAAGGACCTTAGGTGTAATTCACTCTTTATTCTTTCAATACTTTAAATCCACATTTCTTGGAATATTAAAGCAACTTTGAAAGTATTGATGATTAACAATAACCAAGTTGCCCCTTCACAAAAAGGCAAAATCCCACCCTCAAACACCATTTGGAATCAAAGAACATGTACAAAATGACAGAAAATTAATTCAATAAAGAAGGCATTGGTTTATCCCCTCTATCTTTTGTTTGTGTATGCATTTTGTCCATCACTATTATCTAACTCTTTTATATTTAATACTCATTATATTTAAGTATAAATATGTATTAAATAGAAAGTTTGACAATGTTAATTTTTATCATATATTGTTGCATTGTTAAAATTTTATTTTAAAAATATAAATATAGTTAAATTTGACATTTTAATTTCTATATTACCTTAAAAAGATCCGATACTATATTGCCGTATTGTAGGATATTAGCTTATTGTTCTAATAGTGTTATATATATATATAGGCGGGTTCAAATGAGGAGCGCATCAATTTAAGAGAACGTGAGGAGCACTCACATGCTTCTGATCACATATGATTTACAACCCTAAAAAATCGGATTAACTCGAAAATTCGCGCAAAAGTGGCGCGAGGTGGTTCGCGAGGCGTGCAAGTCGCGGATCATTAATGATTTTAGTTGTAAATCATATGTGATTCATAACTGTCAATTGCTCCTCCAGATCAGTTGTGAATCACATGTGATCCACAACTGCCAATCACATGTGATTCATAACTGTCAATTGCTCCTCACGTTCTCACGTTTTGGTGCGCTCCTCGTTTGAACCTTCCTCTCTCTCTATATATATATATATTATATTGTATCCATTTTTCCTAATGTTATAGCACTACTAAATTCGGAACTTTCACCACCGGACTAGGCTGCAGGGAAAATGGATCACTGATAGATTTCTAGCAGATCTCATGGATCAACAATTCCATCACAAATCTGTCGGAAAGCTCTGACGAAAAAAATCCTTCTGTATTTTTCTAATAATGTTGATAATAACTTTATCTTTTTAAAATTAATTCAATGAAAATGATATATTTGTAGGAAGATACAGTAATTTTTGTGTACCTAAAATACAACTTCATTAACTCATAAATGTTATAGTTAATTACAAAACCTTGTCCCTATGGTTTTATAGTTTTTACAGAAAAGATTCCTAACCGTAAAAATTAACAACTATGGTCACCGGGATTTCAAATTCGTTATGGATCAGGTCCTTAAAGCATCTTTAATGGGAGACTCTTATAAAAATCACTATTGTAGACAGTTGTTACAAGAACCTCACATCTTTTGAGTTCTTGTACAAAAACCATGTTTCTTATTTTGAACTTTGTGTGAATATTGAAATGACATTTTAATAGTTTTTTTATATAACTTTTTATGTTGAAAAACTAAACAGAAACTACAAAAGAAATTCTTATAAGAACTACCATTGTAGAGGTTTATGTAGGTTTTCAATTTAGCAAGTTGGAAATGATGCGGAAATAAAGAACCTCCACTGGGGATGCTCTTAGCCCTAACTTCCGTGGGGCGTTTTGACCTTTTTCTCTTTTTTTCTATCATTTTCTTTTAACAATAACATACTATATATATGGGCTTTCAAATACAACCCATGTAAATGTGACAAACCATACAACACAATCTTAAGCATCCATCTAGCCTAATGCATATTTGGTTTTAAAAATATTTCTATTGTTTTGTAATATAAAGTAATGACCATAATAATGAACACTATCATCTTCAATAATTATCTCAATCATAATGAATGAACCGTGACGTAAATATCTATATTGTTTCTCAATATAAGGGGGTGTTTGGTTCATGGATTTTAAACGAATTGGAATGGATAATTCCTTTGACCAAATTCCAAATCCTATGTTTAGTTCACATAATGAAAATGATGGAATCCTTTAAACCCCATTGAATTCCACAAATTAAGGAATTCAACCTTCTTTGGCTTAATTGAAAGAATTGAACTCTATCCAATTCCTATGATCCTATCAACCAAACGCGTGATCAAATTCCATCAAATTCCATTCTTTCAAAGTCAAATTCCTTCAATGAATCCCAATTCCATCAAATTCCATTATGCGAACCAAACGCACCCTAAAGTGTCTAACATTTACATGGTTCACATTTGAAACTTTCTCTCACCCCCTCCTATATATATCCAATCAAATAAAACCTCATCCCTTGCTTCGACTCTGACCCTTTCCTAGATGATCCTTTAACCTTAAACGTCCATGGAGGTGATTGAAGAAGTGACAAACAATCAAAGAAGTTGGAAGAGAATCGCAAAGGTTATTCTCAGTTGAGTTTGTAACACTAAGCGACGAGTTTCAAATAGGTTCAAGATACACATTGCTTTATATGGGCTACATATTTAAGTTTCATCGATGCTTCTTTTGATTTAGGTTTTTGATTTACCTTTTGTTATTCATAAGTGTGTTCTTGTTCCGATCTGTTCGTGAATTGAATATGGATTTGTATGAGTTACAGACACAAATAAGAACGAAAAAAATGAGTTTTTTAAAGTTTGAGTTCGATTGGGTTTTTTTAAGGTATCTATCAATCCAAATCGGGTTGATTATGCATTTAGTGAGTTTGAGTTTGATTGGGTTTTTTTTTCCGATGGCTTTGGGGTTTTTATTTTTATCTTGAGTTTTGGTGATTAGAGTTTGGATTTAAGTTTGATTCAATGTGTGTCCTCTTTTTTTGTGTTTGCTGGAGATGTGGTAATGAGTGACGTGCGAATATAGCCGAAGAATATGACCGTAGAGTTCACCGAATAAGGAAAGGGGTAGATGGAGCTTTTTGTACAATAAAATACTTATTAGATAAAAGGTTAAATGACAATAATGCCCCTCACGCAAGGAGATGCAGGAGGCTTAGAGCATCTCCAACAGCTTCCCCATTTTGGAGAAAATGGGGAATATGGGGATTTTGGTCCTAAACTCATCTCCAACAGCTTCTCCAAACCCTTCCCCATTTTGGAGAAAGTTGGAGATTCCCTAAAATTTTCTCCATATTTGGAGAATACCCCAAAACTAGAAATCCCTAAAATGGGGAATCTGTTGGAGATAGAAGCAATTTTTTTTGGGGGATTTTGACTTTTGCTTCCTCATTTTGGAAAAAATTTAGGAAAGTTGTTGGAGATGTTCTTAACAGACTTTGGGGCTAAGGACCCAATCTATAACGAAACTACGAAACTGAATCCGAAGAACCCAAATTGTGAACTTGTAAGGACTTTCTTCACAAAAACTATGAAACTACATGGACTAAATTTGTAATTAACTATTATCTCTTGGTTCTTTTTGTTTCATTGTTACAAAAAGTATATTTAGTAATAAATTGATTAATCTTCTCTTTACCGAACAACCAAACCCTTTGAACTCTTACGTATAAAACCCTTGGTTCTCTCGCTCAACTTCACCCTCTTCCATCATCAATGGCTTCTTATCTCTCGCATTCCTCAACATTCTTCACAATCTCCCATAAAAACTCACAATTCAGACCCTCAAACCACCAGTTAACAACCCTTTCATTCACCCAAAACAACCAATTCCACAAACCATATTTAACAAATAAAACCTCACCCCATCTAACTTTTCACATAAACCCTTGTTGTACAACAACAAAATCTTCATCAACCACAAATGGGTTTCTTGAAAATCTTGAAAAAGATGAATCTTTACCGTTGGCTGAAGACTCCCCTGTGAAATTCTTGTTTTGGGTATTTCTATGGGCTTCTGTTTCTGTAGCTTTATTTGCATTTTCTCCTGAAGATGCTAAAGCTCAACAAGCACAAGCTGCTGTAAAGTCCATTAAAGCTTCAGGTTTTGGAGTGAAATTTGCGGGTTTTTTGAGAGGGTCGGGTTGGCCCGATGAAGCTGTGGTGTTTGCTTTGGCTACACTTCCGGTGATTGAGCTCCGTGGTGCTATTCCTGTTGGATATTGGTTGCAACTCAAGCCTGTTCTTCTTACTGTCTTATCTGTTCTTGGGTTAGTCTACTTTTTTAATTTCATTTTTGTTACATTTACTGTTATTTCTGTTCACAATATTCATGATTTATTGATTCTTGTTATGAATATACATGGTGTTTGGGATTGCTTATTTAAAACAACTTATGTTTTTTTTAAGAAGTGCTTATCAACTACAAAAAGAAGTTTTATAAAAAGTGTTTCGATTAGCTTATTGTGTTACCAAAACGTAATAAGCTAATAATAACAATAAGTTATTATTTAGTGTTTCGATTAGCTTATTGTGTTACCAAAAAGAAGTTTTATAAAAAGTGTTTCGATTAGCTTATTGGGATTGCTTATACATGTAAAATAACAAAAAAATCATAAGTTGTTTCAAAAAAATTGATAAGTCAGTATGGACTGACTTCTTAAAAACAACTTATCTGCTGTGACAAAAAGTCATAAGCAGTTTTTGTTTCCCAATCCAAACACTAGAAATAATCTACGGTGACAAAATGAAATAAGCAGATAATTCATTTAAATAAGCAATCCCAAACACCCTTATAGACATGATCTAGGGTTTTAAGGTTTTGGTTGTTTAATCATGTTTCTTGATCAAATTGGTGTGGCTATAAATCTTGCTTTTGAAATTAGTTGCAACTTTAGTATACAAACAATTTGTTTTTGTGGATTTGTAGGAAGAAATGAAGATGTAATCATTAGTTCATTAGTTGACTGTCAATCTGTTCATATAAATTTATGGGGTTTGATTTGTTGGTTGTTATTTGAGTTTCTTGATTGTGGCAAACAATCTTGCTTCATCAAATTAAGAGATAAAGTTATAAGTTATAACTTTTGTGTTCATAATAAAATTTGTGGATTTATTGGAAGAAATGAATGATGTGATTAAGGATCATTTTACTTGATGTGAGCAACAAATTTAGCCGAGACCCATCGAATGAAATGTTAAATGGCGAAAACTAATAGGAGATGGGTGAAAGGAGTTCGGTTTGGATTAGGCATGTGGCGAAAACTAATAAACGGTTCATCAGGGAGAGAGACCAATTGTATGTAACAAATCAAACGAGGGTTACAAAGGAGAGAAAACCGAAAATGAGAGCGGGAAACTTACAAATGAAACATTCAAAGTGCCCACAAATTGTTTACACATGTGTTTTGTCTCAACAAATTGTTTGCACATGTGTTTTGTCTAAACCCTCATAATGCAACAACTCAAAATTAGACCTAAAATCCTATTAACGGGTTTGTGACCATATGCAACTTTGAAGGCGTCTGATCTCACCTGGTTCCACTTTTCTCTTCTCTTATGCATAATGTAATACTGAACGTAATAGTTGGGAATTTGCATTTATAGTGAAATTTTATATTTTTTATTCAATATATATAATATGTTATGTGTGTGGGGGTTTAAAAACGAGGACTTAGTAATTTGTGATATTCGTGAGATCCATTGTGAGCCACTCATTTTAGTTATATATTTTATAAGTTAATTAATTAATTATGTAGTTTGTGAATTAGATATTGTTACTACCACCCACGATTCTGTTTCCATCATTATCTCATTTGACTTTTCAAACAATTATATCAATTTACCCCAATTAACTTTATCAAATAAGCAAACCCCCTCTCTTTCTTTGTTAATGACATCAGTGGGTATCACATCGTTGAACAACAAACATGTATCTTAGGGTATCACAATGTGTATACAGTGGGTGTCCATCGTGTATCTTAGGGTATCACAATGTGTATACAGTGGGTGTCCATCGTGTGTCTTAGGGTATCACATCGTGTATACAGTGGGTATCAATGGGTATATAGAGAGAATGATCCTAATTAATGTATCACAACCTGTATCTGGTGGGTATCACAGTGGAATGTTTACACCGGAGGGGAGAGGGGAGATAAGATTTCTAAATTACCTAAAATGCTCTTCATTTAAAATTTTAAGTCAAAATTACCAATTATTAATTTCCTAATTTAACATTTGATTTGTGGTTGAGATTGTATCTCACGGATCTCACAAAATTCCGAGTTCTCCTTTGAATGGATGTGTGTGTATATATAATTCTAACTATTATATGAACTGCTATTTTTGGACCACTATACCACCGCTTAACCATTGCAACAAGCCGACAACTGCTATTCCAAATCACGCTCCTGACCGCTATTTCAATTTTTGACCATTGTAATAGCATAGGTCCCACTTGATCTTGCCCGACACCCAAACACGATGATTAACGAAGTCGCCTAACATGTCGCTTGCATTGTACCGAAAATTGTTTCAAGCATCCATGCGACTTGTTGCAAGTCGCTACGCAACTTCAAACACGAGCCGCATAGCTTACTACTTGACAAATAATTTTGCTTTTTTGGTCCCTCAGTTCAGCATTTTCTATCAAATTCCAACTGGCTCTATAACTATTACTAAAAATCCTTCAACAGATAGGTGTAATAGGGAAAACACCTATATTTCTTTCAAACCTAAATATACATCATCAATGTTCTTCATCAACCAAGAACAGTTAAAACCAATTCAAATCTTGATAGCTGCTGGCAAGTTCTTTTATCATCATTGTTCATCATCAACAAGAAACAACTAAAACCAACAACATTGATAAACGATTAACACATTACATGAAAGAAAACCCAATTCATAAACAAGATACTCTTTAAGTCTTAACTCAACATTTGCTTAAGATTAAATTTTCTTTTGAACTTTTTTTCTAGCTCCAAGTTTGCATACTTTCATGTAAGAATTCTCATTCTGCACTTAATGATGTCATTAGTTTTCTTGGGGATGACTTCTGAATTGGTAGTTGGACAGATGGTTTCATGAACTACAACCTCAGTCTGCACATGATGATGTGATTAGCTTATTTTAGGATGACTCCCTTATTGGGTACGTACACAAATGGCTTTGTAAGCTTTTACTTCATTATGCACATAATGATGTGATTATCTTTCTTCACAAATTATATGCATTTCTTGATTTATTCAAAATTAATTATGAACTTCTCAATGATTTGAAGCCCAATGTGTTGAGGAATCCCGCTTCGAGACTTCCGTGGCAAAATAAACTATATCCATTTCAACCCATCAAAGATGCTTCCACTAACGCATTTACTCATTTAGAATACACATTGAGATACGAGTGCTAATAAACTAGTAACATTTGGTAAAGTTTAACCGATAAGCTAGATGACAATGTAAATTGACCTGAAAGAAAATTATAAGAGGCATAATTGGAAGAAAAAAAGTGAACCCTCACCACCCAAATAAGCTATATGAAGTAGTTTTTCATAAAGCTAGCTTATGACTTACCAAATGAGGCTTTTTCAATGAACTCCAAAAATAACTTAGCTCATGGTTTTCAAACATGGCCAACCTGCATCGCTCTACCTTCTTTATCTTTTAGGCATAAGACAAAAGTCTTAGGGCTAGCTTGTTAGCAGCTTAATGAGCTTAATGGGGCTCACAACTTATTCGGTCAGCTATGCATGACTATTTGGTAGTGACTTAATGATATAAAAACTGGCTTATTCAATAAGCTTCTAGGGGGAGGGAGCTTTATGCAGACAGCCAAGTTTTTTCCAAACCCTAAACCCTCTTAAACAAAAACTTTCCCAATCTATACAAGCAGATTAATCCACACAGACAGCTTTGTCCATACAGGACTTGATGGAAAAACCAACCAAACACCCCTTACTCTAGACTTCTAATTTTATAAATTTTCACATCTCATCTTCACCAATATAAACAAAGCTAGGTTTTTGATTCTGTAAACAGAATTCAGAGCTTGTTGTATAGTAGACTCTATGGTATTTGACCGCTTCCATGGAGTACATTATTCACTCTTTATAAGAAAATCTACCCTATACATAAACATGAGGCCACACAAGCTCAAATTAAGCCATGGCTGTGTGTGAAAAGTCAGTAAGTTGGCACAAATTTTCCTTTGTGAGGAAGCATTTAGATCACTTTAAAGACATTTAGGGGAACTCTATGCTTGAGAATTATTGGGTTATATTAGCAGAAATTTTGGGATTATAGTCTATGAAAATGGACTCTCCTCTGCCGAAGAAAGCGAGCACATAAACCCTTTTTAATTGTGCTTTTGAACACCATGTTTAATAAATAAATAGATTATCAATAAGGAAGCATGCTTTCTATCAGTAGTTTATCCCTTATGGTGTTTCAAGGGTGTGGTGTTGATTCAACCACCAGATTGTAGGACCATGAATGCGGGAATATAAAATTTGCAATACAAAAGTGAAATCTTGGACTTCTAAGAAAATGGAGATGTGAAAATTCACAACATAAAAAACACTAAAATTAAGACTAAAAAAGATAGCTGGTGAAGTCTTAATCCTCGATTGTCTAGGCTGGCCATGTTTGGCAACCATAAGCTAGCTTAGGTTTTTGAGCTTATCCATGCTGTTAATTGCCGCGCAATAGCGATTATCGGTCATAAGCAAAATAGCGGTGGAAATTGTGGTTTCAATAATAGCGGCGCAATTTAGCGCTACTTCACCGATATTTGGGTAAAATAGCGGTTCGCAATACCAATATTCTCAGTTGGGCCTCTTTTGAATCTAATGCTTATGTTTGTCCTTTTTTGGGCTTTTATTTTGACCTGGCCTTCTATTTTGATTTGGGCCCTTATGTTATTTTAATTAATGCATATAATATGTTAAGTTATGTATGTATGCATATATATATATATATTATATAATTCTAAGAAATATTATATGAACCGCTGTTTTTTGGACTGCTATACCACCGCGATAACCACTCAGTCTTGACCGCAATTTTGTATTTTGACCGCTGTAACAACATAGGAGCTTATTGGAAAAGCCCCGTTTGATTAGTCCATAGCTGTTAAAAGCGCTCCTAAGACGTGCATAGGCTCATAAGGATCAAGCTCTTGGGTTTTTTTGAAGTCGCGGCTAGCCGTATTCACGAGGCTCACTAAGGCTCTGCGCCTTGGCTTTTTTGAAGTTGTAAGCCTAGGCGCGCCTCATAAAGAGTTATTAAAGACCTAGTCAAACCCTAATATTAAATAAGTTTTCTCATCTTCTCGTCTGCTAACTTCTTAAAAAAGAGCTATTATTAAATAGATGACATAAGTCAAACCATAATATTTAATTCCCATTCATTAAAACTTCAAGCTTTCTTCTCTATCAATATTCAATACCCAGACCTTAAAACTTCTCCCTCGTGGCTCACGCTTTGTTGCTTTAAACCCTTCTCCCTTCAACTTCTATAGATGTATTGGTTGGTGCATTGGAGGTTTGTACTTGCTGCGTATTTGAGTTGTGTGTAATTGTGTGTGTATGTATTGATAAAACGTGCCTCACATTCCTGAGGCCCCCGCCTCACACTTGCGCCTCGCACCTAGGCCCCGAGACCCCTTTGCGCCTAAGTGCGCCTTGAGCCTTTAACAACGTTGGATTAGTCATAATTTAGCCAGCTTTATGAAAAGCTATGACAAATAGCTTATTGGGGATTTTTTACGCTTTTTTCCAATGATGCCGTTTATATTTTATACAAATGTCTTTTATAATTTTCTTTTAGGTCATTTCACATTGTCATCTAGCTTATCAACTAGTTTGACTAGCCTATCAACCAACAACTATGTGTTAAATAGATATTCTTTTATCAACCATAATTTTTTTAATGGATATTTTCAAGCTATTTGAGCTCTCAAACTGAGCTCGAATCTTTCTTGAGCCGAGATCGAATTTCATGTTGCTATAGCTTATTATTGGGCTTGAAATTTTTGCAGAAACATGGTACCTGTGCCTTTCATCATACTCTACTTGAAACCACTAGCAACATACCTGGCTCGAACCAGCAAGCCAGCGGCTCAGTTTCTAGACCTACTGTTTGAAAAGGCAAAGAAAAAAGCGGGTCCCGTTGAAGAGTTCCAGTGGCTAGGTCTAATGCTGTTCGTAGCGGTCCCATTTCCAGGCACTGGTGCGTGGACCGGAGCTATCATAGCTTCAATCCTCGATATCCCATTTTGGTCAGCCGTTTCTGCCAATTTTTTTGGGGTGGTGTTGGCGGGTCTTTTAGTCAACATGTTGGTCAACATCGGGCTCAAGTACGCCGTTGTTGCTTGTATTGTAATGTTCATTGCATCGGGGTTCATGTGGAGCATTCTTCGTGGTCTAAAACGTTATCTAAGCTTGTAGTTGTAGGGATTTATAACTAAATAAACTTTGACATCAATTTTACCTGTTTATAAGTTGATCGTTGGTATACGGTCGTGTTGTATAATCCATCGATGCATTTTGGTGAAATTTTAAGTTCTTTAGAGTTTAGATCATTTATCTGATAATTTGAGTTATATTATATTTGGAAGTTTTGGTGAAATTTGCATGTTAGATTATCTTATTTAGTAGAATTGGATTATGGAGAAAGGTTCAAACGACAACACTAACTATTTAAGAAAAAACGAAAAACGGCCGTCCATGTACAAAATCATATGTGATTTTACACTAATTGTAAAAAACTGGAACCGTGCGACCTTGGCCGTGACTTGCAAGTCGCGTGAATCATATATGATTTTGTACGTGAATCACATATGATTTTATACATGAACGGCCGTTTTCGTGTTTTCTTAAATAGTTAGCGTTCTCGTTTGAACCCAGATATTGATTATTTATGAAATTGGCAAAATTATAGGTAGGTCAACGATTCCTTCATATGAAAATATATCAATTTAAATTGCATTTTCTTGAGAACAAACCAAGTAAATAAATAAAAGAATAAATTATGGTTTTTTTCGTTTGATTCATCTGACTTGGTTTATAAAAAATAAAAAAAAACTGTTTTGCGTCAAAAATGTGTTTCAACATCCTTTTATGGATCTCTAGGCGAGTTTTAGTCTGTCGACATAATTTAAAAGAATTAAAATGGTCAGTTTCATTCACACGTATGGTTCATTGTTTTAGCCTTAATAAAAGAATGTTGCACCGTTGTACATTACTCTTATGAGCTTATCCATCTCATGACATTTGTCACCGCTAATGTCGTTACTACCATGCCACCGTCACCACAAACACCACCATCACCTAGTGGCGGATCAATGATTTTTTTCTAGTGGTGGTACCTTTTAAGGTAGATTAAATACCCATAAACTTGTCCGATGTATTTTTAGCCCAAATCCATCGTTTCAAAGGATTTTAAAGTTTTTTCTGGTTGATTTCAAAGAACTTTCTTTTTGTCTATTTCGAAAGACTTTTCGGATTTTTAGTTGATTTCGAGAGTGTTATTTGTTTTTTTGGTTGATGCGGTCCAAACAAAAAATTATTGGAAGAAGCTAAAGTAGAAAGTTAAAAAAATATGTTTTTACTTAAGAAATTTCACATTTTCCCCTTTTAATGGGGCCATTCTCTCACTACTTCTACACTGGATCCGTCATAGACGGACCTAGACAATTTTTCATACGGTGACATCATATTTTTTCATACGGTTTTATCAAAGTGTCTTTCATCTTGTTATCAACGTTGAATATCGTTTGATGTGTTTTTAGCCAAATTCCGACGTTTTGAGAGATTTTTAATGTTTTTTCGAGGGATTTTTAAGTTTTTTTTTTATAAATTTCAAGATTTTTTCGGCATTTTTTGTTGATTACAAGAGTTTTTTTTTGGTTGAATGGGTATAAGATTTGGGTCTTTTTTTTCCAGTTTAGGTGCATCCTTGTAGTTTCAAATGAATACGGTAGCACCTCCGAAATCGATACGGTGACACCTTCACAAAAACAAATTTTTTTACCCTTCGTCGGAAAATTCTTACGATGGCACGTGCCACCACGTGCCCCTCATGGGGTCCGTCCCTGAGATCCGCCCCTGCCACCACCACCAAAGTCACCAATGTTGCCTCCACCACTTTTACTATCGTTGTCGTTTGCTACCACCACTATCATCGTCGTCATCAGTCATCACCATCACCACCATCACTTTGAAATTATTATATTCAACAAACCATACATATAGATTTGAATTT
Source organism: Saussurea involucrata (assembly GCA_033807775.1). NCBI lineage: Eukaryota > Viridiplantae > Streptophyta > Magnoliopsida > Asterales > Asteraceae > Saussurea > Saussurea involucrata. The sequence goes on from CM066321.1 coordinate 179,305,188, forward strand.
TTAAAACCAATTTCATTACAACTCCTACCAATCTATACATGGTTAAATCTAATTAAATTTAAACTTTATTCCAGTTCTTTTGAGATATTTCAATTTCCACAGATTTTATGGTTCATCAATTTTCTATTGGGATTTGGGACGAAAAAGAAAAAGAAAAAGAAAAAGAAAAAGAAAAGTTAAGAAAATAGATAAAACAATAAAATATTATATAAGGGGGTGTAACTGAAAGTTACCAATTAACACATGTGGCAGGTTTGGAAATATGTTTTTAATGTCTGACAAAACGGCATGGTCTGAACGTGGGCGGTGGGCCCGCATTACACGTGCCGGTATCTGAATATGAGGACGTACGTAAAATAAACATCAATGGTCCTGTCAACAGCAGACCAGGCCCCAGCTACCCTTAAAAACTGGACAAGTCTTCTAAGCACCGGTGATCGTCTGCCACGTGTGGCAGGGTGTCCTATCAACGGCCCTGCTGGTGGGTCACACGATTATTACAGATGTGCTGTGGTGTACGCTGGATGATACGCTTGTCATTTGGAACACGTAATTGTGGACTGTGGCTATCTTGACCGACACGTGTACGGTGCTTATTATTTGCACCATATATCGGCACTCACACTTGTAGCAACAAACCCCAGCTTTCTAAACCATCTGACTATCAGTTCAACCAGTGGAACCAATTTAAATCAAACTTTTTTTCAATATATAAAATCATTTATTTTTGCAAACAAATTTAAAAAAATTATTTTGATTACCTTCATAACGTAATACATTTGGTTGGATTGTTTATTGATAATTGTAATGTGGAAATAATATTCTTTAGTGTTGGTTTATGGAATGACTTGATTGGATTTCACCGAATTTAATAGCCGAGGGATTTGATCATTCCTTAACATATGTGAAAGATTTGAATTCCATTTTTTCTTACCAAATGTAAAATAATTTATAAGTTCGTTTTAGAAAGACAAAAATTTTATTTGCATCCAATTTAACCACCACCCTACCTGCCTCGCCCTCACCACTCCCGCCGGCAACATATCCGCCACCACCACCAATTAATATTATCATTCCACCACCTCCAGCACCATACCTACCCCCATCATCACCACCATGCCACTATTTTTTACCGTCATAGTCGCCACCTATCCCAACACCACCACACCACTATTGTCGTCATCACAACCCCCACCCCACCCCCGACAAATGCATACTTATATTCTTATGCAAGATTCCATTCCTATCAACCAAATGCATGGTCAAATTTCATTCCAATTCCTTCAAAGTCAATTTTTTTTGATGAATTCCACCAAATCTCATTCCGTGAACTAAACACCCCTTTAGAATCTTAGAGGCGTTTTTTATTTGATTGAACTGTTTTGAGAGATGAGTGTTTGGTTCGCATGATATAATTTAATGGAATTGAAATCCATTGAAGTAATTTGACTTTGAAAAAATTGGAATGACATTTGATTTAATTTGGCCAAGAGTTTGGTTGGTAGGAGTTGGATGAAATTCAATTCTTTCACTTAAGCCAAAGAATGGTGAATTCCTTAACTTGTGGAATTCAAAAAATTCCATCATGTTCATTATGGGTGCGTTTGGTTGTAGGACATGGTGGAACAGAACGGAACAGAACAACTTTGTCCCATGTTTGGCATGACCCTAAGTGGAACAAACATGGACTAAGTAGAACACGCTTGGGACACGGGTGTTCCACCCCTTACCCTAGAACTAACTAGAACAGGATCTAATAGATAGAAATACCCTCTGGACTTCGTCTCCCTCGTCTCACCAGAAATCTCTTCTCTCCATCGACTCTCTTCTCCATCTCGACTCTCAATCGACTCTCTTCTCCATCTCGACTTCTCCATCGATTTATCTCCCGTCCCTCAATCGACTCTCTTCTCTCCATCTCGACTTCTCCATCGATTCACCACCAACAATCGATTTTGGTGCAATCGATTTAGGGTGCAATCGATTTTTTGGGTTTCGATTTTTTGGTAGTCGATTTTGGTGCAATCGATTTTTTGGTGCAATTGATTTAGGGTTTCGATTTTGGTGGATTTCATCTGCACTTCGATTTTGGTGGATTTCATCTGCACTTCGATTACTTCTCTGGTGGATTTCATCTGCACTTCACCTCCTATAGGTAATCGATTTGCTGTAATGTTTGATGTTGTTTCATGCTGAAAATACGGATTTGTTGCTGTTTTGATGCTAAAAATAATGATTTGTTGCTGTTTGATGCTTATTTGATGCTGAAAATATGGATTTGTTGCTATTTTGATGCTAAAAATAATGATTTGTTGCTGTTTGATGTTGTTTTGATGCTGAAAATGTCGATTTGTTGTTGTTTTGATGCTGAAAAATACGGATTTGTTGCTGTTTGATGCTAAACAGTTCATTGAGGGTAAATTGGTCATTTAGTCAGTCATGTTCTGTTCTATCCAGTTTAGTTATGTTCTACCAAACGCTGGACAACTGTCCTGTTCTATTCTGTCCTGTCCTGCAACCAAACGCACCATATGTGAACGAAACATAGGACTTGGAATTTGGTCAAATAATTATCCATTCCAATTCCTTCAAAACCCATGAAACAGTGGAAATATTTAGAATTGGAGGTATCGGATTTGAAATCTTTGTGTGTTTGGTTTGTAAAATTTGGAATAAAATAGGATTCCATTTCTTATAAATAATTTGTAAAAACAAAATTTTAAAATAATTAAATTATCTTTTTATTAATTAGTTATTACAAAACAAATATTTTAAAACATTATTACATACAAGTCATACAAAATCCCATGAAATACCAGTCACCCTCGTAGGATTTCAAAATCCTACGTTTGTGGGATTTCATTGAAATCCCGGGAGTTCAAATCCAGGAAATCTTTCAACCAAATATGGATGGAACAAAATTCAATTTTAAATCCAGTCCTACAAACCAAACAGGACCTTAGGGGCTGCTTGTTTCACGGAATTCAAAGGAATTTGATGATATTGGAATGACCAATTCCTTTGACCAAATTTCTTAATGATGTTTGGTTCACGGAATGAGATGATTGGATTGCGTCGGATTACACCAAATTCCACGGTTGAGGGATTTGATTATTCCTTAGCATATGTGAAAGATTTGAATAAATGTAACATAATTTTTATCTTCGTTTTAAAAAGACAAAAATAACCTTTGTATCCAAATCAACCACCACCACCTCCTCCCCGCCCTGCCCTCACCATTCCCGTCGACAACATATCCGCCACTACCACCACTACCATCAATTAGTATTATCATTCCGCCACCGCACCCACCATCACCACCCCTATCATCATCACCACGCCACTATTTTTTGCTATCATAGTCGCTGTTTGGGTAAAAAAATCACACATTACGACCGACACTAGAAATCAAACGACACATATTGTACGACAAGTCTTGTATTAAGTTAAGGTCCTGCAAATAATGCATGACCATAACCATAGTCATCACTTAGCATATTGGTCGTAAGTTACTCACGACAGGCGACCAAGTTCCGCGATAAGACCTCACGACCGTCGCAAGATTCCTTGCGACCATGATTAACTAACTCTCGACAAACGTTTTCTCCGTGTCTATTTAATGCAGGTCACACGCATTTAAGGACAACAGTCATAACTGAAGGCCGCAGTCAAGCGCATTAAATGACAAAGACCGTTTTGAGCATTTATGAAGACCATTTATGACATCTAAGCCTATATAAACCAATCTCAAGGTCTCATTCTCACACACACGGATTCCAGGAATTCTCAGAGAGCATTCGAAGCAATCATTCTCGTTTTCTCTCAAGGAAACTCACGACAGAAGTCTTTTTTGAAACACCCTAAAATTCTCAATAATTTTGAACCTTAAATTTATCAGAATTTACCACAACAATTTCAAACTTTCATTTACATCGGAGAATTTGTGACAAATTTCGAACCTACAATTAACTCTGGGACCTCTCGACACTCGTCCCTGCTTATCCCCTCCCGAGCTAGTACCTGGTAAGAAAAGGTAATTTGAAAGATTAGACTTACGCCTAGTGAGAACATCCAAACAAATCAACACGTTTATAAGCTTTGAAAACCAAAACTGTAAACAAAGCGTATAAAATAACCTTTCCACAACTTTCTTAACATACACATAATATCTCTCGATAACGGAAGTCATACCCGATTCCATGAGTATGACAAACATTAAGTAAGACATAGCATCATGTTCAAGAGCCCACTACGAATCACACGGATTCTAGATCATTGCTCATGTCCAAGAAATTACAATTTACTTTATGCCTATTTTTGGAGTGGAAGTAGAGATTACAATTTACTTTATGCCTATCTCTTACCCTCCCATAGAAATCAGGAATTACGATTAACTCTCGCCTATTCCTAGATTTCTCATCACAATACGATAAGAGAATTACAATTTACTTTATGCCTATTCCTCATTTCGCATCACCTTACGAAATGGGAATTACAATTTACTTTATGTCAATTTCTCATTTCAGGTCAACGGGAATTACAATTTACTTTATGCCTATTCCACGTTTCACATCACAATACGAAATGAGAATTACCATTAAGCGCCCGACCTATTCTTCATTTCAAACCAACATGAATTACCATTAAGAGCCCGACCTATTCCGTATTTATCAAAGATACACGGGAATAGCAATAATACCTTGCCTATTCCTCCTTTTCAAGGATACACGGGAATAACAATTATACTTTATCCATTCCACTTTTTTTAAGGATACACGGGAATAACAATTATACTTTGTCTATTCCTCATTTTCAAGGATACACGAGAATAACAATTATACTTTGTCTATTCCTCTTTTTCAATACAAACGAGAATAACAATTATACTTTGCCTATTCTACGTTATGAAATAATGCTAGTGCCTATGGATCCATTACACTTACCTATATAAGTATTCACACAGACTTATATATCATTTTCTCCGAGCAATTAAATATTCAAACAATTTTAAGAAATTGTCCGGATAATATCCGGTAATATCCAGAAAATCGAGTAATTCGGTTACAATATTCACCCGGAACACTATTCATCCCAGAAAACACTATTCATCCGGGAAAACACTATTCATCTCGGAAAACACGATTCATCCCAGAAAACACTATTCATTCAGAAACACTATCCATTCCGGAAAATCATCCGGAATCTGGAATCATCCGGTATCCGGAACCAATCCGGTAAACAATTCGGAATCTGGTAAGCATCCGATATCCGGAACAATCCGGATAGTTCATCTTCCGGATTCGTCCAATTTTTACCCAGTTCAATGATTTTATACCCAGAACTTCAAAAATTGATTTGTATCTATTTCTCGCATATAATAATCAGCTTATTGAACCATTTCATTTCATAAATAAACTTTATTAAGCAAAAACAGTTAGATGAACTCACCTGGACAAACTTCGACCCAAATCTTCTGCCAAAACCAAAATTAATCTGATTCCAACGATTCAAAACCTACCCAGAAGATAATTTGACTTGTAAACATCCATCTTAAGAAGTTTAATTGGAAACCAAGGTTGAATTTCTTACCAATCTAATGTTTAGAACTCTGCTTTCTTCGTTCCCTGAACCGACTCAAAACCCAAAGCAATTGAGAAGATTCTCAATTCAGCCGACTCCACCCATTTAAGCCTCAACTTTCTTCAATTGGCAAAAATTACCCCAATGTCTCCAATTTACAAAACTACCCCAAAGTTTACACTTTCACATATTAGTGATTAAACTTTGACCAAATATACTTTTAACTCCTTTCGACATAACGTTTAAAATAATATCACCCCATTATTTTAAACATTCTCCCAAAATAAATATATAACAATTATGAAATTTCGAGGTGTTACAAATCTCCCCAACTTGAAAATGATTTCGTCTTCGAAATCGAAACTATACAAAAATGAGGATATCTATTCTTCCTTTTCAAAGATAATCAACCTGAAATCTGATATACGTTTCTTCCAATTCAAGTGGAATTCCCAACTGGTAGACTGAAAGTCCTATATGTTTAATCTTAGTTAAAGGTTCAAGAAAACAAGGACTCAATTTTCCACTTTTCCAAATCTTATACCTTTCCACAGTGATACCTTTAACATTACCCGCTCCACAACTTGAAACAAACTGTACTCCTTGGAACAAACTGTACAATCATCAAGTCTTTACCTGACTACGACTTGATCTTATTTTAACCATTTTAAATATAAAAGCATCTTCCAAAATAGTGACTGGTTTAACTAACATTTAATAATAGATTGTAATACAAAAGACAAGTTAGCACCAAAATCACATAATATACACCCATGTATAAAACTAACAAGGAATGTATCATAAACTACATCTGCTCATTCCTTAACGTCCTCCACCGTCATACGAAACTTTAATCCCGTTGATCTTGGGGTGTTAGGTTTCTTCTCTTGATTCCCGCTATCTTTCAACCATGGGCAATCCCTTCGAAAATGACCAGGCTTCTTACATTCATTTCAAGTCGGTCCTTGGATGGAACAATCCTCTATTTGATGACCACTCTTTCCATATTTAATACATTCCCTCGATATCACCCGACACGGCCCAAAATGTTTATTCCTACATTTCTGACACCAGTTCAATTCTTGTCGAGGCTCAAAACTTGGTCCTTGCGAAGATTTCGATCGACCTTCCCACTTTCTTTTCTCTCCTAATTGAGCTTTCTCAGCTTTATCTTTTACATAAACTTCTTCTATAATCTTTGCTTCTTCAATTGTTTCCCTCAGAGTTGAAGCTTTAGAACTTCTAACTCGGGACATCATATCAGCTGACTAATCCTTCAGGTAAGCCTTGATCTTTTCTTTTTCAGTTGGGGCCACATGCCCCACTAACTTCAACTTTTCTAAAAAGATTCGAGTATTATTTCTTACAGATGAATTTCCTTTCTTAAGCGTTCAAAATTCTTCCTCGATGCGATCCATTTCATTTTCATTACAATATTCTTCCAATATCTTCCTTTTGAACGACTCCCAAGTCATCGCTGCTAAAACCGGAGCCGTCATAGTTGACGTCATGATATTCCACCAGGTCAAAACATTTCCACGTAACATCTAGGACCCGAATCTGACCTTTGATTCTTCGTCACACTCACAAGCTCTGAATGCCTGTTCTATTTCTCTAATCCAATTCATACATGCAATTGGATTATCAGAACCAACAAATTCAGGTGGCTTGCAGCTTAAAAACATCTTATAGGAACAAATTTTCTCCATTCTCCTATTTACGTTCATCACTGGGTTAACAGATGGATTTACAGTACCAGTACCCAACCCCGGTCTTTGTGACTCAACACTTTGGTCATTCAATATTTTCATAAACATTTCTTGTTGTTGAGTCAATGCTGCATTCATAACTTGCATCATGGATTCCATCATGGATTCCATCATACGGGATTCCATCATGGATTCCGTTGCCACCGAGTTGGAAGTACCGACATTTGCTTGATGCGTTTGACTCCCTCCTCCTCCCAAGATAGGTGGCCTTGGGGGACTCTCATAAGCTCCACCTTTTTCAGGTTGATCCTCAACATGTTCATTTGCCACCCTATCTTCTGAAGAAGTAGAAGATCTGTTTGGTGTATTCACCATCGTAGTCTGAGATATATAAAAGATAACCATAAGAAATGGCTATACATACTCAAACACAGGAAACGTACTATAACGTTCATTAATTGTCATAACAATTTAGAAACAAGTATGCTTACGTAACAATATATTCATAATAACAGTAGCTAATTGAAATTATGAATATACTATACGTAAGAATCCTCGTTACCATCATCACAATTCTTAATTCACGTATTTTCGTTGATTCTAAGACTATCCCGTCTTAGTACTTTTACCCAATATCACAAATCATATCTTAATCATTTCAGCTTAAGTCTAGGTATCTCACGATCATACCTAGTTCACTTAAACTAAAGCTCTGATACCAAACTGAAACACCCTAAAATTCTCAATAATTTTAAACCGTATATTTATCAAAATTTACCACCACAATTTCAAACTTTCATTTACATCGGAGACTTTGTGACAAAATTCGAACCTACAATTAACTCTGGGACCTCTCGACACTCGTCCCTGCTTATCCCCTCCTGAGCTGGTACCTGGTAAGAAAAGTTAATTTGAAAGATTAGGCTTACGCCTAGTGAGAACATCCAATCAAATCAACACGTTTATAAGCTTTGAAAACCAAAACTATAAACAAAGCGTATAAAATAACCTTTCCACAACTTTCTTACCATACACATAATATCTCTCGATAACGGAAGTCATACCCGATTCCATGAGTATGACAAACATTAAGTAAGTCATAACATCATGTTCAAGAGCCCACTACGAATCACACGGATTCTAGATCATTGCTCATGTCCAAGAAATTACAATTTACTTTATGCCTATTTTTGGAGTGGAAGTAGAGATTACAATTTACTTTATGCCTATCTCTTACCCTCCCATAGAAATCAGGAATTACGATTAACTCTCGCCTATTCCTAGATTTCTCATCACAATACGAAATGGGAATTACAATTACTTTATGTCTATTCCTCATTTCTCATCACCTTACGAAACGGGAATTACAATTTACTTTATGCATATTCCTCATTTCAGGTCAACGGGAATTACAATTTACTTTATGCCTATTCCACGTTTCACATCACAATACGAAATGAGAATTACCATTAAGCGGCCGACCTATTCTTCATTTCAAACCAACGAGAATTACCATTAAGAGCCCGGCCTATTCCGCATTTATCAAAGATACACGGGAATAGCAATTATACCTTGCCTATTCCTCCTTTCAAGGATACACGAGAATAACAATTATATTTTGTCTATTCCTCTTTTTTTAAGGATACAGGAGAATAACAATTATACTTTGTCTATTCCTCATTTTCAAGGATACACGGGAATAACAATTATACTTTGTCTATTCCTCTTTTTAAAGGATACACGTGAATAACAATTATACTTTGTCTATTCCTCCTTTTCAAGGATACACGGGAATAACAACTATACTTTGTCTATTCCTCCTTATCAAGGATACACGGGAATAACAATTATACTTTGTCTATTCCTCCTTTTAAAAGATACACGAGAATAACAATTATACTTTGTCTATTCCTCATTTTCAAGGATACACGAGAATAACAATTATACTTTGTCTATTACTCATTTTCAATACAAACGCGAAGCAATTATACCTTGCCTATTCTACGTTATGAAATAATGCTAGTGCCTATGGATCAATTACATTTACCTATATAAGTACTCACACAGACTTATATATCATTTTCTCCGAGCAATTAAATATTCAAACAATTTTAAGAAATTGTCCGGATGATATCCGGTAATATCCACAAAATCGAGTAATTCGGTTACAATATTAATCCGGAACACTATTCATCTCGGAAAACACTATTTATCCCAGAAAACACTATTCATCTTGAAAAACACTATTCATTCGGAAAACACTATTCATTCCGGAAAATCATCCGGAATCCGGAACCAATCCGGTAAACATCCGGAATCCGGAACAATCCGGAATCCGGAACAATCCGGATAGTTCATCTTCCGGATTCATCCAATTTTTACCCAGTTAATGATTTTATACCCAGAACTTCAAAAATCGATTTGTATCTATTTCTCACATATAATAATAAGCTTATTGAACCATTTCATTTCACAAATAGACTTTATTAAGCAAAAACAGTTAGATGAACTCACTTGGACAAACTTCGACCCAAAGTCTTCTGCCAAAACCAAAATTAATCTGATTCCAACGATTCAAAACCTACCCAGAAGATAATTTGACATGTAAACATCCACCTTAAGAAGTTTAATTGGAAACCATGGTTGAATTTCTTACCAATATGATGTTTAGAACTCTACTTTCTTCGTTCCCTGAACCGACTCAAAACCTAAAGCAATTGAGATGATTCTCAATTCAGTCGACTCCACCCATTTAAGCCTCAACTTTCTTCAATTGGCAAAAATTACCCCAATGTCTCCAATTTACAAAACTACCCCAAAGTTTACACTTTCACAAATTAGTGATTAAACTTTGACCAAATATATTTTTAACTCTTTTCGACATAACGTTTAAAATAATATCACCCCATTATTTTAAACATTCTCCCAAAATAAATATATAACAATTATGAAATTTCGAGGTGTTATAAATCTCCCCAACTTGAAAATGATTTCGTCTTCGAAATCGAAACTATACGAAAATGAGGATATCTATTCATCCTTTTCAAAGATAATCAACCTGAAATCTGTTATACGTTCCTTCCAATTCAAGTGGAATTCCCAACTGGTAGACTGAAAGTCCTATATGTTTAATCTTAGTTAAAGGTTCAAGAAAACAAGGACTCAGTTTTCCACTTTTCCAAATCTTATACCTTTCCACAGTGATACCTTTAACATTACCCTTTCCCCTACTTGAAACAAACTGTACTCCTTGGAACAAACTGTACAATCATCAAGTCTTTACCCGACTACGACTTGATCTTATTTTAACCATTTTAACTATAAAAGCATCTTCCAAAATAGTGACTGGTTTAGCTAACTTTTAATAATAGATTGTAATACAAAAGACAAGTTAGCACCACAATCTAGGCCTGTGCAACAATTGGGTCGGGTCGGTTCGGGCCCAAAAAAGCCGAACCCGATCGGGTTTCGGGTGGACGGTTCAGACCCCGAACCCCGACCGAAGTTATATTCAGGTGTCGGGTTTCGGGTCATCTCGGGTTTCGGGTTTCTCGGCCGGGTCCAACGGGTTTAGCCTGATCCCAAGCCCAATTGTCAAGCCCAGTTTTTTTGGCTTTTTTGTTCTTTTCAGCCTAATTTGTTTTGGCTTTTTTTTGTTGTTTTTAGACCCTGTTTTTTGGTAAGCAATAAAGCAACAATAATACAATTATATAACTTAAAATTAAATAAACAAGTATTTTAGTCTTAGAAGTTAAAAATTAAATAAAGTTAAAAGTTAAACTACATAACTAATTAACTAAACTACAAAGTACAAAACTCTAAAGTCTAATCAAACAAAATAACAAATGTTCCAATCGTAAAAGTTAAGACTTAGTTAGAAGTTCCAACCAAAATACCAAATGTCCAAAGCAAGTTCAAAGTTCAAACATCAAAGAAAATGTCCAAAATACAAACCAAATGTCCAAAATACAAAATGTCCAACTTACCAATTAATGTCCAAATTACCAACCGACTTACCGACCAACCGACTTCCAAGCTCGTTTTCTTCAACCAAACCGACCATTGACCAACGTGCAAACCAATCCTATAACAAACTAACAACAAAAACGAATAAACAATACAACAATACAACAATCATGAATGATTATTTAAAAATGAGAATTATTAATAAAAGTCATACCTTTCTCAAAGATCACGAATCGAATCATCTTCAAAAAAATCCCCCAAATCATTTGAAGCTTGAGTGCTCGGACTATCTTCACGAGCCGAACCCGAAGGAGTTCCAATCCTCAAATTTTCCATTTCTGCAAGTTTTAAAATAAAAAGTAACAAATTTTAAAGTCGTAATTGTAATTTATAAGTTATTAAAATCATAAATTAATGTCGTACTCGTACCTTTCTCAAACTTCTCGAGATCCTCCAAGTTTTCTTCCACCGCGACTGGTTCAGTAGGTCCTCGTAACCAATCTTGTGTACATATGAGTGCTTCAAATATTTTAGGAGTTAGAGAACTCCTAAAGTTATCCAACACCCTCCCACTCGTACTGAAGGTAGACTCGGATGCAACCGTAGAAATGGGTACGACAAGGACACCTCTCGCAATTTTAGAAAGGATCGGAAACCGTACGCTATTTATCTTCCACCACACAAGCAAATCAAACCAATTGCCATTATCCTCAACAATGGACTCACCTAAGTATATGTCGAATAAAGAATACAAAAATCATGAATCATGAATGATTATTTATAACTGAGAATTATCTAACTCCTAAACAATGGACTTACCTAAGTATATGTCGAGCTCACTCCGTTTGCCATATGAGGCCCCACTTTCAAGCTTTTGCTTCTTCAACAAGCTTTTGAACTTAGGTTCTTTTTGTGACCTTCCAAGAGGGGGGAGACCTTTTCCCGATTGGGATTGTGATTGGGATTCGGATTGGGGTTGGGAAGGTTCATAATATTGTTGCACGTAATCTTCAAACAAGGCAGTCAGTTGAGACTTTACTTTCCTAAAACATGCTTCACCTTTTTCTTCCCCAAACAACTGAATCAACTGGGATGGAATGTAGTCCACTTTATCTCTTGGATCGAGAATATTTGCAAAGAAAATAACCCAGTTCATCTTCTCCGGATCACCCCAATACTTATCAAACTTCTCCTTCATTTTTTGACCCATATTCTGTTTATAAATATATAAATAACAAATTAACAATGAATGAACAATACAATATATAAATAACAATTAACAATATATAAATAATTAAATAACAATCAACAATATATAAATAACAATGTACCTTTTCAGTCAAATTCGGAGAATCAGTCATCTCCGTAAGCGCGTACCCCAATTCACATATCTCTGTGCAGTAAGTATTAGCCGTGACATATAGAGAGCCTGAGATTCTTAGTGTCATCTCATAGAAGGTCTTCAAAAGGCTAACAAAGCTCTCTAAATACACCCAATCATAATCAGCAAGCACCGAATCATCCAAATCTAACTTGAATGTGGCATCATTTCCGTCATAGGCCTCAACACGGTTCTAAAAGGAATGGCATTCCTGATCATCATGTAAGTGGAGTTCCATCTAGTTGGAACATCAAGAAAAAGTGAACTTTTTTCTTCTACCCCAAGTAACGTAGCAAGCTCTTTAAACTTGAAAAACCTAGCCGGAGATCCCCTCACCCACCTAACAATATCTCTCAACTTCTTAACCGAAGAATCTGCCATCTTTAATCCATCTTGCACAACCAAATTCAAGATATGTGCCACACATCTCATATGCAAATATTGTGCCCTAACGGATGAACACCCCCAAGAAACTAGCTTGGTTTTCAAGAACCCGAGTGCAACATCGTTTGAAGATGCATTATCTACAGTGATGATAGAAATGTTCTTTACGCCCCACTCAACCAAACAACCCTCCAAAGCTATAGCTATTTCCTCCCCCTTATGAGATTGGATTGGCACAAAAGAGATAATCTTTTTGTTCAATCTCCAATGAATATCAATATAATGTGCAGTTAGGCACATGTAATTGATCCGTTGCACGGATATCCAAGTGTCTGTGGTCATGCTAACCCGCTGTGAGTGTTCTTTAAAGTACTTTTTTAGGCTACTCCGCTCTTCATAATAAATAGCAAATATGTCCCTATTAACCGTCCATCTCGACGGTATTTTAAACATCGGACATGTTTCTTGCACCCATTGTCTCCACCCCCTACCCTCTACAAACTTAAAAGGAAGTTCGTCCATGATGATCATTTTAGCTGTTGCTTTCCTAACTCTCTCTTGATTAAAAACCCAGTTAGTCAAGACACTTTCATCCTCAGAGTTTGAAGCGAATGCTAACATTGTTTGTCTAGTCTCTCTAGACTGAGGGTTTTTAGGCATGCTACGGAATGGTTTCTTAAAGAGGATGTGCCGTGCTTTTTGGGGTCGGCCGCATATGTTTTAGGGAAATATTTACATTTTGCTTGCACCAAATTACCCCCTCATCTAGAATGCTCTCAAAGTGATCCCATACAGTCGACCGTTTTTCTATAGCTTTTCTCTTCTTTGTTTCAGGCGGTGGTGGTGCACTACTATCCGCCATTGACATGCCAATCTAGATACGTAAACACATAATAATTAAAAACCCAAAAATGTAACTAAGAATTATAAAGTAACATCAAACTATCAAAGTCTCAAATTACCTTAATTAATATGTCATTCAAGTAAAACATTTATAACAAGTTACAAGTTGTTCAAGTAAAACATTTATAACAAGTTAACAACAACTTAACATTCAAGTAAAACATTAAGATCAAACTATCAAAGTCTTAACATTCAACAACTTAACATCAAACTATCAAAGTCTCAATCAATAACATTCAACTTAACATTCAACTTAACATTCAACAACTTAACATTCAACTTAACATTCAACAACTTAACATAATAACATTCAAGTGATTCAACTTAACATCAAACTATCAAAGTCTCAATCAATAAGATTCAACTTAACATTCAACAACTTAAGTACTTAACATTCAACTTAACATCAATGATCAAACTATCAAAGTCTCAACTAATTAAAAGTTTAAAACTCAAAAGTCAAAACAGTAAGAAATCAGAAATCAGAAATCAGTTTATGTTCTATTGTTCTTAAATCTTAACATGAAACAACTCAAAAATCAGAATTCAAAGTTCAAACAAAAATACAAAATATGAGAAACTTACCCTTTCAAGTCTTCAACTCTTCAAGGCCGAACCCAAGTACCCAACCCTTTCCACCGTCGTCCGTCGGTCGTCAGTCGTCACCCCTAGTCGTCTCGTCAGTCGTCACCGTCGTCCGTCGGTGGTCGTCACGTCACCCCTAGTCGTCACTCGTCACCGTGTAGACGTGAAGTCGGGTTTAGGGTTTCAGTCAAAATGTCGAATAGTCGATGAATTTGAATAGAAATTAGAAAATTAGGATTTAGGATATAAAATTATAAATATACATTTTTGATTTATAAAAAAAAGTAATTTTTTAAAGAGTTCGGGTTTCGTACGGGTTCGGGTCTGGACAAACCCAAACCGAACCGAACCGTATTACCTACGAAAAGACTTCGGGTTTGGGCCATTCGGATTTCGGGGCTTTGGGTGGCAAAGCTTCGGGTTCGGTCCATTCGGGTTCGGTCGGGTTCTGCTCACCCCTACCACAATCACATAATATACACCCATGTATAAAACTAACAAGGAATGTATCATAAACTACATCCGCTCATTCCTTAACGTCCTACACCGTCCTACGAAACTTTCATCCCGTTGATCTTGGGGTGTTGATAGGCGGGTTTACACCCCCTAAATCTAACCGCAAGTGTACGGATCGAAGTCAAGTAATAGTACAAACAGTACGAGTATCGAACACAGGGAACTAGGAACTAAGTATCACAATGACTATAAACTCTATTAACTGAACGGTCGCAAATTGAATGGTTGGTATGACTTAATTAGTTGCAAACAAACAAATCACAGACGGGACAATAACAACTTCGGAAACTTTGATAGAGAAAACAGTTGAGGGTTGGAGATCCTAAGGTTTTCACGAACGAACATTTAACTTAAAACAATTTCCAAGTTATTCCCTTTAATGAATACCCAATCTCGAAAATCACCGTTGTTCTTTCTCAAGCAACAACAGGTTTTATTTTGAAGACACAAGCTTTATCTCTCGATCTTAACTTATGACACTCAAAACACATTAAAAACAAGATTTAACCGGGACTAAAGCTTACACTGGTATATCTCTATACAATTTCTCACCTTAGGCATGCAATTTCTAGTTCTAGTTAACAATTAATTCTCTCGAACTTAACAGAAAACAACAAAACAATTGGAAACTAGCTAAACTCACAAAAGCATTAAAAACCAAATTACATGCTTCATTAAAATAGGAAAACTGATAAAAGTATCACGTCATCTGTTCATAGGTCTAAACCAAAATCACTCCAACCCCCAACATCTACAGATTAGTTCATGTTGGTGGTGGATACAAACATAAGAGAAGGAATGGAAACAATGAATGCAAACATAGTAAACGTGAACATGTTGAATGTAATGGTGAACTCCCTTCTCTCGGCTCTAATCTGCTTCGCGTCGTGACTTCCTCTTTGATCGATCCTCTATCGTGGCTCCAAAAGCTCCGAAAAACCTCTGAAAATCGCCCCCAGTCGCTGTCAGTCGTCGTCTGCGAGATGATGACCTCAAATCGCAAAAACACCAAGTATAGCAACCAAACAGAGACTTACGTGGTTTGTCCCGCCACTTGCAAACCGCGGGACAAACCGCACGATTTTGCTGAGGTGTCCGGATCTGATTCGTTTCGCGGATCTGGGTCATGGTTTGGGCACGGGTCTTGGGCTTGGATCTTGGGCTTCCGTTGGTTTTGTTTTGGACTCTTTTTAGGCTCTTTTCCGCTTCTTTTCTCGATGTTTGTCTTCCTTCTAGATTACCTGCACATTTCACTCGATAAACCATAAAATTCTGCCTTTTTGCTAGAACACAAGCCAATCTCATTGGTTTGAGAACTGAAAATAACGCCAAAAAGTGGCGTTATCAACAACCCCAAACCGAGCGTTGCTTGTCCTCAAGCAAATTAGCGATAAAATAGAATAAAAGCACACATCGGTGAAATAATAACTGCATAACTCCCAATTGGTACCACGTAATGCACTGGTGATTTCCCATACCCGTGAATGCTTATCTCACCCTCGCCTCATTCTTATACTGTTTTATCTAAGGCCTTCCATTGTGAGTTGAACTCGTGACTGCTCCGATTACATTAAGGTCGTACTAGGTCTAGACATACTAGGGAAAACATTTCGCCTCGACCCTACCTCACGGGATACTCTCATTTCACTCGAACCTAGGTTGTCGCACATGTTGTCATGTATAGGGAAGTTATGTACAAGAATACTCGAAATTTACATGACAACTCTAATGAAAGACGCACAAATGTCCAAAAAGTCGATCTCAGAAAGGAATCAAGTAGCAAGACAGGGAATATTGATAAAAGTGGTCGCATACTCTAATCACGTTTTCCAGAAGATCATCCAGGTCTTTACAAGGGTTGTAACGGGGCTAGGGTTATGGCTGAGAAACGAAGGGTAAGCGGATCAAAAATCCTCGGTGTGTCAATTTTTAGCAGTTATGAACTTCTTGACTTCACTTTCTATCACTTGGCCCAATTTGTCACTACTGGAGTCGCTTTGACTCTCTTATTTAGCTGTTGTAAATACTATCTAACTAACTGTATTATTATTATTTTTTATTTTTTATTTTTTTATTTTTTTTGGAGCATCATTGGCTCCCTTTATTTGATTGGGGCTGCATTGGCCCTCTTTTCTATCTATTATTTATTTTCATGACTGACCTGTATTTTTTTTCTTTTCCGCTCTATCTTCTGCTATTCATTACCGCTTCTGGTTGACACACTTTCAGATAAGGGTTGGCTAAGGCTTTTGGCTAGGGTTTAATGGTGGGTCTGGAATGAACAAGTGGTGAGTGTTTGGCTGCAAAGGTGGTTTTGGGTACACACATAATGGGTGGAAAGGAACGATAGATAAAAACAGGTTAAAAAGCACACAATGCCTGTAATCATCTCTTAAGGTCCACACGATATGGTCTACTTTACCCTTACCCAACATCCCGATGGTCGTCTTTGGTACTCAATGCAATAATATAGCGAGATCACTCTATATCCACGACAAGGAATTCGAAAAAGTGTATATGAATTAAGTGTTTAAATCCCTCGAAATGAAAAACGTCTTTTAGGCTCAAAACTCGCTATTGGGTGGTCTCCACTAATGTCCCCAGTCATGTCTTTTCCCGGTCCTTCCCTAATGGTCACGTTACTATCACAAGATTCTTCCCACAATGGTTGGTCTCGATCATCCAAAACGAATTTTTTAGCTAATGTGATCTAGACACTCAGAAGTGCAGGAAATCAACGTGCATAAACGTGGGCCCGATTGGGCAACCCCAAACCTTACCCACACATTGTCCCCAATGTGTAAGCATCGGTGTAGGCGATGCGACAGAATGCATTGTGCAGTTATTACAGTCATCAAGCAGGAAAGGCAAAGCATTAACACAACAAATCTAAAAGTGAACTCATAGTTATTCATATATGGCAACCCCAAACCTAGGCCGTGGCCTAGGTTTGCCAACTAAAGCCAACCCCAAACCTCGGTAAAACCGAGGTTTGCACATGATTAAAAGTCAGTGTGTAGATGTTTGAAAGGTGAGGCACCCCAAACCTAAGTGAAACTTAGGTTTGTTGTATCTCGTTTAACTACTAATGAAACAACACATCATACACCACTCGTTAACATACAAGGTTAGAACATACCTGTTTGATCGGACGGAGGGGATTCTCTTGAAAGATTTGAGCAACCAGTCAGAGAAGACGGGGGGAGAAGGCGAAAACAAAAGAAATCAAAGCAAAAGATGAAAAACGCAAAGGAACTGAAAACCCAAAGCAAGAAAGGAACAAAGACTGTACGAAAAACAACCAGAAGCATCAGGGGGACCCTGCGGTTTGGTAGTCGCGGGATAAACCGCGCAACCCCCTGTTTCGAAAACCATCCAGGGACACCCGCGACTTAGCACGTGGCTTGAAGTCGCGGGGCATCCCGCGTAAGTCTCTGTTCAATTTTTTTTTGTCAAAAAAATCACTCACAAACATAAATTAAACGGAATCAAACCTCGGTGGGTTGCCTCCCACCCAGTGCCTTGGTTTCGGTCGTGGCTCGACCTTCCTTCTGATCACTCCTTCGGATTTTCATGATTGCCCGGCTCCTCTTCAACTTTACCTCTACTCTCGAACATCTTGAACACCGCTTTCTCACCACCAACCCTTAGGGTCATTTCGCCTTCTTTCATGTCGATCAGCGCTCTGCTCGTGGCCAGAAAGGATCTTCCCAATATCAGCGGGACCTCTATGTCTTCATCAATATCCAGCACCACGAAGTCCACCGGAAAGTAGAACTTGCCAACCTTGATGAGCACATCCTCTATCACTCCATATGGGTACACTATAGATCTATCCGCGAGCTTGAGGGTCATGTATGTTGGCTTTACCTCTCCCAAGCCAAGTTTCCTGAAAACAGATAAAGGCATTAAGTTAATACTTGCTCCTAAATCACATAACACTTTATCAAAATTAAGCTTCCCAATTTGAATAGAGATTGAAAAACTCCCTGGATCCTTAAGCTTCGGGGGAAGCTTGTTCTGGATGATCGCACTGCACTCTTCAGTAAGTGCAACTGTCGCGTGGTGTTCGAATGCCCTCTTCTTCGATAAGATCTCTTTCATGAATTTGAGATATGTTGGCATTTGGGCAAGTGCTTCTGCGAAGGGGATGTTGATGTGTAGCTTCTTGAAGATGTCAAGGAATTTCTTGAACTGTTCCTCATCTTTATGTGCCTTTACTCGACTCGGAAATGGCAGCGGTGGCACATACGGGTTGACTGGTGGTTGCTTCTTCTTCTTTTCTCCATCCTCCGGGTTTTCCTTCGTCATACCTTCTTCACCGGCTTCCATCCCATCCACTTCTATGATCTCGACATCTTGCATTTTGAGCTCGGTTTCCTTTGATGACGTTTCTCGTGTAGGCTCATTAATCAGCTCCTTGCCACTTCTCAGATAAATAGCATTACATTCTTCTCTTGGTTTCCTTTCGGTCTGACTCGGAAACGTTCCTGGGGCTCGGTTTTGTAAGACTTCAGAAATTTCCCCCACTTGTCTTTCAAGGATCTTGATGGATGCGGTGTTCTGATCCGTTGTTGCTTTCACTGTACTCACCGTGCTTGCTAATTCTCCAACCGTGCTGTCCATCTTTGTCATAAACTTCATCATCATATCTTCCAGCCCCGGTTTCTTCTCTATGGATGGTCCTTCGTCGAATTTCCTTTGGTTGAAACCTGGAGGACGGTAAACATTGTTAGACTGAGAAGAATTAGAAAAGTTAGAAGAATTACCGTATTGTTGTTGCCCTTGAGGTTGACTCCATGAAAAATTAGGGTGTTTCTTCCACCCCTCATTATACGTGTTTGAGAAAGGGTCGTTCCTCGGCTGGTTGTTCCGGTTTTGCAAAAACTAAACTTGTTCGGGTTCTTTCGGACTACCTACTTTCAAATGGTTCGTGATCGCAGCTAGTTGAGCTTTTATTTCCTTCAACTCATCTGATTCTTGAACACTCGCAACTCTTCTAACGGCTGATCTTGGAGTAGAAAAACTATGTTTGGCTAGATTGTCGATCAGCTCGCATGCTTCCTCATAAGACTTATCCATTAGGGCCCCACCCGATGCAGCTGTGATGTCGTTTTTGAACTACGGGTGAAGTCCACTGAAGAATGTTTGGATAATAACCCAACCTTGCAACCCATGATGAGGGCACTTCTTGATCATATCTTTGTACCTCTCCCAAGCTTCATATAACGTCTCTTGATCCCATTGAGCAAAATGGGTGATTTCCGCCATAAGTTGCGCGGTTCTGCTTGGTGGGAAAATTTTCTGAAGGAAAGCCGCTTTCAGTTGTGCCCAGGTGGTGATCGAATCCGGTTGGATACTCTCGGTCCATGTTTCGGCTCGGCCTTTGAGAGAAAAACTGAATAACCTTAGCTTTATGGCATCCTCGTTCATCCCATTGATCTTAAACGTGTTGCAAATCCTCTCAAATGCACGGACATATGCATGAGGATCTTCTGTCGGTGCTCCTCCATACTGATTTTGTTGTACCATCACGATGGTACTCGGTTTAAGCTCAAAAAAGTTCGCCCCAGTAGTGGGCGGTTGGAT
The DNA here is from genome assembly GCA_033807775.1 of Saussurea involucrata. Classification (NCBI taxonomy): domain Eukaryota; kingdom Viridiplantae; phylum Streptophyta; class Magnoliopsida; order Asterales; family Asteraceae; genus Saussurea; species Saussurea involucrata. The sequence continues at coordinate 179,325,801 of CM066321.1, forward strand.
GCCTATGCATGCGGATGCTACATTCGGGTCGGCAAACGACCGCATAGGACGTCTCCCAGGAGGAGGCGGAGGCGGGTCATTGCGAGGAGGTCTCTCGTTGACAGGTATCTCGTCGCCCATCTTCAGTTGCCTTTTAACTTTTGATTCTTTGAGTAATCGACGGGCGGTTCTTTTGATTTCTGGATCGAGTGGTTCGATTCCTTCCCCTCGGGTTTTCCTTGGCATAAATCAATTAATACCTGAAACGGAAAGTAACCAAAATTAGCAATCCAAAAACTGAAAGTGATGAAATCAAATAACAAAAATAAAAAAAAATGTTCAATGTAATAGCGCTTATAGCTGGTAGTGCTATCAGTTGCAACTAGTTCCCCGGCAACGGCGCCAAAAACTTGATAGGCGGGTTTACACCCCCCTAAATCTAACCGCAAGTGTACGGATCGAAGTCAAGTAATAGTACAAACAGTACGAGTATCGAACACAGGGAACTAGGAACTAAGTATCACAATGACTATAAACTCTATTAACTGAACGGTCGCAAATTGAGTGGTTGGTATGACTTAATTAGTTGCAAACAAACAAATCACAGACGGGACAGTAACAACTTCGGAAACTTTGATAGAGAAAACAGTTGAGGGTTGGAGATCCTAAGGTTTTCACGAACGAACATTTAACTTAAAACAATTACCAAGTTATTCCATTTAATGAATACCCAATCTCGAAAATCACCGTTGTTCTCTCTCAAGCAACAACGGGTTTTATTTTGAAGACACAAGCTTTATCTCTCGATCTTAACTTATGACACTCAAAACACATTAAAAACAAGATTTAACCGGGACTAAAGCTTACACTGGTATATCTCTATCCAATTTCTCACCTTAGGCATGCAATTTCTAGTTCTAGTTAACAATTAATTCTCTCGAACTTAACAGAAAACAACAAAACAATTGGAAGCTAGCTAAACTCACAAAAGCATTAAAAACCAAATTACATGCTTCATTAAAATAGGAAAACTGATAAAAGTATCACGTCATCTGTTCATAGGTCTAAACCAAAATCACTCTAACCCCCAACATCTACAGATTAGTTCATGTTGGTGGTGGATACAAACATAAGGGAAGGAATGGAAACAATGAATGCAAACATAGTAAACATGAACGTGTTGAATGTAATGGTGAACTCCTTTCTCTCGGTTCTAATCCGCTTCGCGTCGTGACTTCCTCCTTGATCGATCCTCTATCGTGGCTCCAAAAGCTCCAAAAAACCTCTGAAAATCGCCCCCAGTCGCTGTCAGTCGTCGTCTGCGAGATGATGACCTCCAATCGTAAAAACACCAAGTATAGCAACCAAACAGAGACTTACGTGGTTTGTCCCGCCACTTGCAAACCGCGGGACAAACCGCGCGGTTTTGCTGAGGTGTCCGGATCTGATTCGTTTCGCGGATCTGGGTCATGGTTTGGGCATGGGTCTTGGGCTTGGATCTTGGGCTTCCGTTGGCTTCGTTTTGGACTCTTTTTAGGCTCTTTTCCGCTTCTTTTCTCGATGTTTGTCTTCCTTCTAGATTACCTGCACATTTCACTCGATAAACCATAAAATTCCGCCTTTTTGCTAGAACACAAGCCAATCTCATTGGTTTGAGAACTGAAAATAACGCCAAAAAGTGGCGTTATCAGGTGTTGGGTTTCTTCTCTTGATTCCCGCTATCTTTCAACCTTAGGCAATCCCTTCGAAAATGACCAGGCTTCTTACATTCATAGCAAGTCGGTCCTTGGATGGAACAGTCCTCTATTTGATGACCACTCTTTCCACATTTAAAACATTCCCTCGATATCACCCGACACGACCCAAAATGTTTATTCCTACATTTCTGACACCAGTTCAATTCTTGTCGAGGCTCAAAACTTGGTCCTTGCGAAGATTCCGATCGACCTTCCCACTTTCTTTTCTCTCCTAATTGAGCTTTCTCAGCTTTATCTTTTACATAAACTTCTTCTATAATCTTTGCTTCTTTAATTGTTTCCCTCAGAGTTGAAGCATTAGAATTTCTAACTCGGGACATCATATCAGCTGGCAAACCCTTTAGGTAAGCCTTGATCTTTTCTTTTTCAGCTGGGGCCACATGCCCCACTAACTTCAACTTTTCTAAAAAGATTCGAGTATTATTTCTTACAAATGAATTTCCTTTTTTAAGCGTTCGAAATTCTTCCTCGATGCAATCCATTTCATTTTCATTACAATATTCTTCCAATATCTTCCTTTTGAACGACTCCCAAGTCATCGCTGCTAAAACCGGAGCCGTCATAGTTGACGTCATGATATTCCACCAGGTCAAAACATTTCCACGTAACATCTAGGACCCGAATCTGACATTTGATTCTTCGTCACACTCACAAGCTCTGAATGCCTGTTCTATTTCTCTAATCCAATTCATACATGCAATTGGATTATCAGAACCAACAAATTCAGGTGGCTTGCAGCTTAAAAACGTCTTATAGGAACAAATTTTCTCCATTCTCCTATTTACGTTCATCACTGGGTTAACAGGTGGATTTACAGTACCAGTACCCAACCCCGGTCTTTGTGACTCAACACTTTGGTCATTCAACATTTTCATAAACATTTCTTGTTGTTGAGTCACTGCATTCATAACTCGCATCATATTTTCCATCATACGGGATTCCATCATGGATTCCGTTGCCACCGAGTTGGAAGTACCGACATTTGCTTGATGCGTTTGACTCCCTCCTCCTCCCAAGATAGGTGGCCTTGGTGGATTCTCATATGCTCCACCTTTTTCAGGTTGATCCTCAACATGTTCATTTGCCACCCTATCGTCTGAAGAAGTAGAAGATCTGTTTGGTGTATTCACCATCGTAGTCTGAGATATACAAAAGATAACCATAAGAAATGGCTATACATACTCAAACACAGGAAACGTACTATAACGTTCATTAATTGCCATAACATTTTAGAAACAAGTACGCTTACGTAACAATATATTCATAATAACAGTAGCTAATTGAAATTATGAACATACTATACATAAGAATCCTCGTTACCATCATCACAGTTCTTAATTCACGTATTTTCTAAGACTATCCCGTCTTAGTACTTTTACCCAATCTCACAAATCATATCTTAATCATCTCAGCTTAAGTCTAGGTATTTCACGATCATACATAGTTCACTTAAACTAAAGCTCTGATACCAAACTGAAACACCCTAAAATTCTCAATAATTTTTAACCTTAAATTTATCAGAATTTACCACCACAATTTCAAACTTTCATTTACATCGGAGAATTTGTGACAAATTTCGAACCTACAATTAACTCTGGGACCTCTCGACACTCGTCCCTGCTTATCCCCTCCCGAGCTAGTACCTGGTAAGAAAAGTTAATTTGAAAGATTAGGGAATTACAAATGGGAATTACAATTTACTTTATGCATATTCCTCATTTCTCATCACCTTACTAAATGGGAATTACAATTTACTTTATGTCTATTCCTCATTTCAGGTCAACGGGAATTACAATTTACTTTATGCCTATTCCACGTTTCACATCACAATACGAAATGAGAATTACCATTAAGCGCCCGACCTATTCTTCATTTCAAACTAACGGGAATTACCATTAAGAGCCCGACCTATTCCGTATTTATCAAAGATACACGGGAATAGAAATTATACCTTGCCTATTCCTCATTTTCAAGGATACACGGGAATAACAATTACACTTTGTCTATTCCTCTTTTTTTGAAGGATAAACGGGAATAACAATTATACTTTGTCTATTCCTCCTTTTCAAGGATACACGGGAATAACAATTATACTTTGTCTATTCCTCCTTTTCAAGGATACACGGGAATAACAATTATACTTTGTCTATTCCTCCTTTTCAAGGATACACGGAAATAACAATTATACTTTGTCTATTCCTCCTTTTCAATACAAACGAGAATAACAATTACACCTTTCCTATTCTACGTTATGAAATAATGCTAGTGCCTATGGATCCATTACACCTACCTATATAAGTACTCACACAGACTTATATATCATTTTCTCCGAGCAATTAAATATTCAAACAATTTTAAGAAATTGTCCGGATGATATCCGGTAATATCCAGAAAATCGAGTAATTCGGTTACAATATTCATCCAGAACACTATTCATCCGGAAAACACTATTCATTCCGGAAAATCATCCGGAATCCGGAATCATCCGGTATCCGGAACCCAGTAAACAATCCGGTAAACATCCGGAATCCAAAACAATCCGGATAGTTCATCTTCCGGATTCATCCAATTTTTACCCAGTTCAATGATTTTATTCCCAGAACTTCAAAAATCGATTTGTATCTATTTCTCACATATAATAATCAGCTTATTGAAGCATTTCATTTCACAAATAGACTTTATTATGCAAAAACAGTTAGATGAACTCACCTGGACAAACTTCGACCCAAAGTCTTTTGCCAAAACCAAAATTAATCTGATTCCAACGATTCAAAACCTACCCAGAAGATAATTTGACTTGTAAACATCCATCTTAAGAAGTTTAATTGGAAACCATGGTTGAATTTCTTACCAATCTGATGTTTAGAACTCTAATTTCTTCGTTCCCTGAACCGACTCAAAACCTAAAGCAATTGAGATGATTCTCAATTCAGCCGACTCCACCCATTTAAGCCTCAACTTTCTTCAATTGGCAAAACTTACCCCAATGTCTCCTGTTATTGTCAGAATTTGTTGTATTAAAGTTCAAGGGTCTGTATTGTAATTATTTATTTTGAGCTTTGTTAGTGAACGGGCCGTGGGCTTGATAACCACGGGCCTGCCATATATAATGTTTGTCTAGCCTTAGAAAATAGGCTAGTTGTCTCTTTTGCTTTCCTACTCCTAATTGTAATTCTCTCTCAATTGAAAGCTAATAGGGATGACCAGTTGAAATCATAAACTCTATTGTTATTATCTGTTGATTTCATTGTTCGTTGCACGGATCTGGAACTCACAATTGGTATCAGAGCAGACGGACAGAATTGATTCAAAGCCTTTTTTATTGATTTCTGGTAAGTTTTCACTTTTACTCGTCTGTGTTCTTACTTGAATATCAAAATTTTGATTCAGGTAAAATTGATCGATTTCGCTTATTGGGTTTTGTTAGTATCATTGCTATTAGTGATTCTGCAAATTTTCATACTCTAATTCGATCGTTTGAGTGATTTATTAAGCAAATTAAGATCAAAAGTTTTGAGTGTGTTCTTCACTAAAAATCGAATTTTTACCATCAAAACTTGTTGTTTTTGCTTCAAAAACGATTTGGGTAGTGTTATTTTTGTGTTTGGTAGTGTTCCTAATCTTTCAGGAACATTTTTGAGCAACCCTAGTCGATTCTCAATCGATTTGAAAAAGGCAGCCGCACTTTCCGGACACTTCCAGAGTTTCCGGACAATTGTGTTACATCTTTCCGAGTACGTCAAATCTTTCCGGGTAAGTCTTTTAAACTCTAATCTTTCCGGGTAATTTGCTCCGGAAACCCAAAGTTTCCGGTAAAGCATTTTATCCGGATAACTCAAGGTATACGGTAATCAATTCCATCCGGAATCTCATCCTACCCGGTAAGTATTTCATCCGGTAAGTCATCTATCCGGAAACTTCATTCACCCGGTAAGTATTGTGATTACTTTTCTATTCGGACACTTTTGTCATCCGGTAACACTTGTTTTCCGGAAACCTAAGGCTGTCCGGATTCTTCCTCTTATCCGGAAACCTCTGTGAATTTGAACTGTTTTTCAATTAATCTGATCCGGACACTTCCAGATCAGACATCTTATTTGGATTCCTATCCAGTAAGCTCATTCCTAGTTCATATCAGTCGTAGCACCTGCGTTAGGATCCCACTCATAGTGCCTTGCGTTAGGTTTAAACTTTGAATCAATCATTCGTCTGACGATCACTCCGTTGCAACCAAAGATGTCTACTTCGCGTGACGCTCTCGCAATCGGTACCGACACCAAACCGCCTTGCCTCTATCAAGGTGAGTACAGCCAATGGCGAGATAGATTCATGATTTTCATTGAGTCCAAGGACAACTACGAGTATATCAAGAGAGCTCCTAAAAACGGTCCAATCCCTTGGCCGATGAAGACCATTGCAGCAACTGAAGAGGCTGACGCTCGTCGTGAGGAAAAGACTCTCACTGAAATGACCGAAGAAGAAAGAGGCCTGATTGAAGGTGAAAAGCATGCAAAGAGATATCTAGTTCAAGCCCTCCCCAACACGATCTACACTGCCATCGATAGTTACAAAGACACATCAAAGGGCATGTGGGATCAAGTGGCCAGAATGATGCGTGGGAGCGATGTCGGAAATCAACTGAAGATCAACAACGCAATAACCAAGTTCGATGGTTTGAAGCAGCGCACCGGCGAGTCTCTCACCTAGGCCTATGAACGTTTTTGCTTACTTCTTAATGAACTGAACAAGAATAAGATCACTCGCTCCAACACGGAAAACGCGCTCAAGTTTCTCAACAATCTGCTGCCAGAATGGAAGGTGTTTGCTTCTCATGTCAAGCACAACAACTTGATAGAGAACATTGGCATCAACGAACTTTATGAGACGCTTCTTCAAGACGAAGATGAAGTGAATGAACTTCTGAGCGAGAAGAAGACTGCATCAAAGCCAACTGCTGATCCTATTGCACTCATGTCCTTCAAGCAAGAGAAATCTTCGGGCCGTCACTCCAAACGTGCTCAAAGACAAAGCTCATCAGAACCAGAACCGGAAGAAAAAGGTGACAGCTGTTCTGATGATGAAGTATCTGACTTCAAGAAAGCGATAGCCCTTCTTTCCAAATCCTTTCAACAACAAAAGTTCTATAAGAAGCCATCATCTAATAATCAACGCTACTCCACCTCCTCCAACAAGCGCCATGATTATAAGGACAAGTATGAAGGAAAGAAGAAAGCTGATGAGCAAGATAAGTCAGAGAAGAAGGAGAAGACGGAGAAAGTAGAAAGTAAGAAGAAAGATTAACCAGTGACATGTTACAACTGCGGAAAGCTTGGTCACTTCGCTAAAGATTGCAATAAGCCTGTTGTAAAGAATTCCCACTACTACAAGGCAAAACTCGCTTTGGCTGAGCAGAAGGAAGCTGGAGAAGCTATGTTTGTGGAAAACGACTACTGGTTGGGTCGTTCTGATGATGAAAGCGATTCTGATGGTGCTAATGCTTTCATGGGATATCACTCTCCAGCTGATGAAGAAAAGACAAGTCAGGTATGTGATTCTAACCAACAAGATTTCTTGAATCAAATGCAATCTCTTACCGAACAGGCAGATTCCTTTAAGGCCACCTCTAAAGAACAAAAGCTTGAGATTAGATCTCTAACCGAAAAGCTAGATGTTCAAACGAGAATAACAGAAAATTATAAGTCTGAAAATGCTAATTTAAAAGACAGATGCAAAAATCTTTCAATAGCACCTAAAGACTTAAGGGCCAAGTTATCTGCACTTAAGTCACAGTTTGATCAGTGTATGAATGAGAACGCAGAAATTGTTCATCAATGTTCTGCTCTTCAAATTCAGCACAAGGAGTTTGTCGCGAAAATACTTGATCTAGAAACCAAACTCCATAAAAGAGGTCAAACGGATCAAACCATCCACATGAATAAACCCAAAGAGTTCACGTATTTTAACAAAGCCTGGGGAATCAGATACGATAACCCTCACTATTTGAAAAAGAGTATCTACAAAACACCTACTCTGTATGAATTTGGGTGTCTTGGTTTAGATAAGAAATACCCAGAATATGCTATTAAATGGACTGGTCCTCTTGAACCTGAAAAGGAAAAGGAAACCGAGGAATATAAGCGAGCACACAAACGAGGAATACAACTTCCATTTTGTTATGAACCTTTAAGTTATTCTTATCAAAAGAACAAGAAGTATCTCTCGAATGACTACTTCGACTGCTACAAGGTTGCAAAGCCCAAGGATTCCTCCAAAAAGGATGAGGTCCAAGCAACCGCAACCAAGACTGAGACGGACGAGTACAAGCTCTATGTTCCCCCTCTCATCTTGGAAGCAAAGATAGTCGAGTTGGAGGAGTCACTCAAGAAAGAAAGGTCAGTTTTTCAAATGGAAAAACAAGCGTTAATTGAAAAACTTGAGAATCTACAACCAGTCAAAACCGAAGTGGTGTCTGATGAAGGACAGGAAATCCTCCGGGGAGAAATCACCAAACTCACATCAAAATTGGCTGCCTTGGCAATAGATGCGATGCAAGAGTATACGAGAAATGGTCAGCTCCAAGAGCAGATTGACCAACTCCAATCTGAAAAGCGGATTTCATCCGAACTTTCCTCAAGTTCATCTGATACGTCTTCATGCAAAGCATTTATAAGCAATATTTCTACTTCTCAAGACGGTAAAGATTCTCAAGACGAGAGTGTTTTAAGGAATTTGAACTCTGATTTTTTCCTAGCTTCCGCACCAAATTCCCCAAAGCACACTGACACTAAGTGTTCCTCGCCTTCCTTGACCAATCCAAGTCCTGAAATTCCGGAGATCGATTTTTCTGAATACATGAACTCCGAAGGCAATTCTGATGGAGAGTTTGAGTCGTTCCCCTTCGACAAACCTCTTCCGAGTCACACTGATTTTCTGTCCCCAGTGGTAAATCGAACGATCAATTTTCTAAAGGGTACCTGCTCTAACACTAAGGCCCCAACTGTGATTGAGATTCCCAAATCTAAACCTGTTCCTCAAAACCAATTACAGCCGAGGTAAAAGACCGAACGATTGCCTACCAAAAATCCTGTTTCTTCTAAAGTCACTGACCGTTCTGTCCCTGTTGTTTCAGATAAAAATGGTTGCGCAAAACAAGAAAAACCCAAGTGGCTAAACAAGGAACCTGTCAAGGATGCAACATCAAAGTCCTTCCCTACTGCGTTTAATTCTAGAATAAACAAAGACAATTATGTTTGGAATCATTGAAATCGTTTTGAAGTTTCTTATCCAATTAAACTTAATTCAGTTCATCAATTGATTCAGTTATCGCGTGATTGTTTATGTTGTTCTAGATTTGGTTGGAATGATTTTGATGAAATTAACATTAATGATTGGTTTGGGTCGTATCACATGTATAATCATACACCCAAACGCAAACCCCGTAATAACAACAGACAATACTATAAACAACGGGGTTTCCAATCAGAGGTTAAACCACAGCAGGAGACCAAACCCATTCCAAAACGGGCTTCTCCTACTGAGGTTAAACCGGCACCCAAGAGGCAACATGCTATAAAATCTGTGCCAAAACCAGTTTCCGCTAACGGTGTGCAACCTACACCTAAGGGGAAACCTGTGTCAAAGCAAGTTCCTCCATGAGGTGCCAAACCTAACCCTCCAGGACCCAAGCAAATTTGGGTACCTAAAATCCGTTAAACTCGATTTTGCAGCACGGTCATGTGTGGTACTTAGATTCTGGATGCTCCAAGCACATGACCGGAAGGAGGGAGCTTCTCACGAACTACACAGAAGAATATGGTGGAGACGTGAGATTTGGCAACAACGACAAGGCCCCGATCGTGGGCTACGCCGACATTGTCCAAGATAAGATCACAATCAAGAAGGTATCACACGTCGTGGGATTGGGACACAATCTGTTCAGCATCGGGCAATTCTGCGACAAAGATCTCGAGGTCCGTTTCAAAGCTAAAAGGTGTAGAATCCTCAATGACGACGGAGAGGAGCTACTGGTTAGGAAACGCAAGACCAACCTCTACACAATCGACCTCGCAGCCCTAAAACCCGTTAACCCCGTCTGCCTCCTGTCGAAGGCCAATTCCGAACAAGCGTGGATTTGGCATTGGCGTCTATCGCATCTGAATTTCAAAAGCATTAACAAACTGGTGCTGGGCGGACACGTGAAAGGCATGCCCGATCTTCAATTCGTGAAGGATCGTCTCTGCGGGGCATGTGAAAAAGGAAAGATGAAGCGAGTGCCGCATCAACCGAAGGTAACTCCGAGCACGTCCAGGTCCCTCGAACTCATCCATATGGATTTGTGTGGACCGATGCGTGTTTAGAGTATCAACAAGCGCAAATATGTCCTGGTGATGGTGGATGACTTCTCACGCTACACATGGGCCAAGTTCCTTCGCTCGAAAGACGAAACTCCGGAGCTGATCATCAACCACCTGAAGACCATCCAACTGAACAAGCAACAACAAGTTCAGACCATAAGGACCGACAACGGTACGGAGTTCAAGAATCAAACGGTGGACGACTATCTGACGTCAGTCGGCATTTCGCATACCTTCTCTGCCACACGCACTCCTCAGCAAAACGGAGTGGTGGAACGACGCAACCGTACTCTAGTCGAAGCGGCTCGCACCATGCTATCTCAGTCCAATCTACCGCTTTTTCTGTGGGCCGAAGCGGTGTCTACTGCTTGTTATACGCAAAACCGCTCCATCCTCAACAAGCGGTTCAACAAGACGCCGTATGCGATCATCAACAACCGCATTCCGAACATCAAGTACTTCCATGCATTCGGATGCACGTGCTACGTCTTAAACGACAAGGACGATCTCGGCAAATTCAGCCCCAAGGCGGATGAGGGAGTATTTATAGGATATTCCATGCAGGTTCAAGCGTATCGCGTTTACATCAAACGGAATAAAACCGTTGTCGAGAGTGTAAACGTGACATTCGGCGAAGCCGCAGATTTGGCTTCTGGACACAACAGTTCAGAACCCGGTTTAACTGGCGTGCTAGCTTCCGGACCTCCAAGTTCGGGATCTGCACAAGCGACAGTAAATCCAAATTATGCATCTTCATCGAATGCTGACTCTTCTGATTTAGATTTATTGTTTAAATATTTTTATGATGACATTTTTAACGCTTCCACTCCTGTCTCCGCACAACCTAGACTTGAAGCTGCTCGTAATGAGGATTCGGAGAATCTATCCGGTCCGCCGCCTTCTACAAGCACGCCGTCCATCACTGTGGAGACAGCTCAACCGTCATCGTCATCGACTTTAACTGATACCACCGTCCCCCCGGAGGAACCATTATCAAACCCGAAAATCACTCCTACTGATTCGTCATCTGCCACAATCGAAGATCAACCTCTGAACTACTTGGAACCAGAAGTTGTTCAACCATCGACGGATCCTCCCCCACCTCCTCCGAGAAATCAGCCTGCTACACTTGAAGCAGTTCAAGACCTTCCATCTGGTGAGTACGTGGATTCGGACGCTTCTCATTCTACTCAACAGCCGCTTCCGCACACCACCAAATGGACGAAGGCTCATCCATTACATCAGATCATCGGTGATCCCTCCACTCCTGTTCAAACGCGAGGCGCTTCCGCCAATTTTTGTCTCTTCTCCGACTTCTTAAGCAAGATCGAGCCGACGAACGTACGTGAAGCACTTGAAGATCCGGACTGGGTCATAGCTATGCAAGAAGAACTCAACCAATTCGAGGCTCTGAAGGTATGGCGACTGGTCCCACGTCCAACCCACAAGACGGTGATCAGCACCAAGTGGATCTTCAAGAACAAGAAGGACGAGGACGGAATCGTTGTCCGAAACAAGGCGCGTCTCGTGGCCAAGGGATACCGACAACAAGAAGGGATCGACTATGACGAGACATACGCTCCTGTAGCAATGATAGAAGCCATTCGTATGTTCCTCGCTTACGCCGCGCACAAGAATTTCACGGTCTTCTAAATGGATGTGAAGACCGCATTCCTCAATGGCGATCTCAAAGAGGAAGTATATGTGTCGCAACCGGACGGGTTCGTGGACGAAAAGAAGCATGACCAAGTCTACATCCTGTACAAGGCTCTCTACGGTTTGAAGCAAGTTCCACGCGTCTGGTATGATAGTCTGACCAAGTTTTTGACAAAGTCCAAATTCACACGAGGTAAAATCGATTTTACTTTGTTTATCAAAAACGAAAAAGGTCACATAGTTCTAGTTCAAGTGTATGTAGATGACATAATCTTCGGCTCTACTAATCCCACATATGCTAAGAACTTTGCCAATCTAATTGGAGAATTTTTTTTCAAATGAGTATGTTTAGTGAGATGAATTTCTTCGTTGGTTTTCAAGTTAAACAACTGTCGACCGGGATATTCATAAACCAGGCTAAGTACATCCGGGATATTCTTAAGAAATTCCAGATGGAACAGTCCTCACCCATGAAAACTCCCATGGTACCCGGTACTAAGTTACACGTCGATCTTAACGGAACGGATGTGGATACTAAACTGTATCGGGGTATGATCGGTTCTTTGATGTATCTTACTGCGAGTAGACCGGATATCATGTTTTCCACATTTTTGTGTGCCCGGTATCAATCAAAACCTAAAGAGTCTCATTTAACCGCCGTTAAATGAATCTATCGTTATTTACGTGGTACTGCTGATCTTGGCTTATGGTACCCGAAGGAGACAAGTTTTGAGTTATCCGCTTATTCTGATGCGGATCACGCGGGCTGCATGATGGACCAGAAGAGCACCTCGGGACATATCCAGTTTTTGGGAGATAGCCTGGTGAGTTGGGCGTCCAAGAAGCAGCAATGCGTTTCAACGTCAACTGCTGAGGCGGAGTATGTGGCCGCCGCAAGCTGCTGTTCACAAGTAATCTGGATGAGGACGCAACTCAAAGACTACGACTTCACGTATGTCAAGGTGCCCATCTACTGTGACTCGAAGAGCGCCATTGCCATATCAAGCAACCCGGTCCAACACACTAAGACCAAGCACATCGACGTTCGGTATCACTTCATTAAGAATCACGTCGAAAGAGGTACAGTTGAACTCTACTTCGTAAATACTGAGCATCAGTTAGCAGATCTGTTTACAAAACCCTTGAACGAAAAACGTTTTAATACTCTGGTGTCCAAGTTAGGTATGCTAAATCTGAAGACTTAATCTGATTGTGTGCCCGTTGCAAGTTCCATACATCTACGAGTAACTGTCTACTCATTCTCCGGTGTTTACACTCCTGATGATTGAGTATACACTTTCTCGCACTTGTATTCTACTTGTTCTAGTTACACAGTTAGCTTAAGTCTCTGTATTTATTTCGTAGATTTCGTTTGTTTCCGTTCTTTCTTCGTGTGTTTCCTTTTTTTTTCTTTCGTACTGTCGTCAACTTTTATCTGTCTATATCTGTGCTTTCACGGTGTGTTCATGTGTTCAGGGGGAGCACAAAGCGGTATCAGGTAAGTTTACTCAATTGTTGAGGGGGAGCGTCACACACAGTTTTTTCTTTTATTTCACATGTCAAAAAGTTTTTGTGTGTGGACACTTCCATGTGTTTTTCAACTTAGGTTCATCATTTGAGGGGGAGCGACACCGTGTTTTTCTTTGACTGCCTAAAAGTTTTTTTGGTGTGTCGGACTCTCCATTGCACGTTATTTGCATTATCCGAGGGGGAGCAACTAGTTCTCCATGCTCAGTTTGAGGGGGAGCGAGAGATTAAATCTTTTCCAAATCCTAAGGGTTTCAAATTTTTGAAAATTGATTTTGTGTTAAAATGTCAAAGTGTCCGGACACCCATCTGTCCGGATGACTTTCCGGATCGGATGGGTATTCGGGTCGTGTATCCGGGATTTGAGGTCATATATATTGATCCGGAAACCTCTTGTCTATGTATCCGGAAAATCTTGCTCAAAGCCCTAAACCCTCTCAACCATTCTCTCTCGCTCGGTCTCTCTCAACTTCATCAAGTTTCACTCACATCTCGCTCCAAAATATCAGGTATGTGTATCACATTATCATTTCGATCATTTGTAATCTCGTCTATTACACATTACACCGCAAATCGACCACTGATTTGGTCGATATCGATGCATCCGAACACCCCTATTGAGTTTATTCGATTTTGGGTCACATCAATGTCTAATAGGTCATCTTAGCTGACTTAGCGTGTTTCTGTGCTTACATCGATCTCCCATATATGCTTTGATACATGTTTAGGACACTATTTTGTATGACTGATCGATTGGAATGTCGTCCGGACACATTCATTGTGTTCGGAAACCTTCTTCAGTATGGTGTTTTGCCCGGTAACCTCCATCACTTTAGATATTTCACCCGGACTCACACAACAACCAGAAACCTAGTTGTCCGAAAACCTCAGGGTTTCCGGTAAGTTCAACTACCGGATTGTTGATGTGTCCGGAATCCCTAATTGTCCGGTATCTCCTTTCACTCGGAAACCTATTTGTCCGGATTATCCATTTTGTCCAGAAACTGTCATGTCATCCAGTATGCCTTGTTGCCCGGACACCTTTTGTCCGGAGACCTTGTGCTGTCCAGAAAGTCCTGTGTTTCCAATTTTTGTCCGGATACCCCTGTTTTGTCAGTTCAGTACCTATTTTCTCTCTACCAGTCCTCAATCTATCTCAGATTGAGCCATTTAATGCAAAGCTACGCGCTGATACTTGTTCATCCGCCTCGGTCACTAATTGTGTTTCTTTGACAGATATTCAATGGCGGATCAGGAACAGAATCCACCACAACATCTGGAAGAACAAATTCCTCAAGAGGAATTTATAGACGAGGCAGCTGATAATGCTTTGGTCGACCCTAACCATGGCACTGAATTGGAGGCAAACAACCATCATCTGGACCCGGCTCAATTCAGACCACAACCACAACACCGAGTCCTTGTGGATATCTTGATGCGTCACCCTCTCTATTAGGCCCTCACTGCTACAGCCGACGTTCCACTACTGTACGTTCTTCAAGTTTGGCTTTCTGCACAAGTCATCACGGTCGGAAATTCTCAGACGATCACAGCTCAGATTGATAATCATCCTTTCACACTGACACCTGATTCTTTCCGCCGACTTCTATCACTGCCCGAAGCCACCGCCGGCGGACATCAACGATATGACCCCGCGGTCAATGACGAAACCTTCTGTGCTCAAGTCCGCGCTCTTGGATACAACTACGCTCTTAACCGTCCTTCCGCGTTCAATCGAAAATACTTGGCCCCCATCTGGTACACCCTGTTTACGATTCTGAACAGGTGTCTTTCGTCCAGATGGAAAGGTATCGACCAGTGTACCGGCGACTTCCTGCGGCTATTCCATGCCGTGTGATACAACCGCCACGTGGACGCAACAATGATTATCTGGCGCGAACTTGTTCAAGCTATTCGTCAAATCGGAGGTACAAAGCAGAAGAAGTTCCTCCCCTATCCTCGTTTCCTTGCATTGGCTGTGCGACAACATATGGACTCCAATCCAACAATACCACGATGTCCGAATCATCCGGTATGTCCTCCTCACCACCTACAATACATGGTAATCCGTAACCCATCTAATGCCATTGCCATGCCCATACCTGAAGCCCTTCTGGCACACACGGATCCTACTGCCCCGAGTGTAGTAGCATATAGGGAAGCGATAGGGAATCCCATGGTCCCGCCAGCGCCGGAGGGACCTGCCCAGGGACTTAGACCCGAGAGACGTGAGGGTCCAAGAGTAAGAGGAGGAAGGGCCCGGACAGCAGGTGTTGCCGGGCGGGGTATGTTGAGAATTATCGGGAGGGGAACCACAACAGGAGGTGCATTGGATCCGCGTCCCAGTTCTAGCCAACAACCCATCATTCCTATCATCCGACCGACAGGCGAAGCCGGAGCATCGTCCTCACGACCGATGCTTCAACATGACTCCGAACCATATCTTTCCGACCCTCCTTCACCACGCCCACATGTTGAAAACGTGGAATCTGACTCCACGGAATCCGATACAGACCGCAACATTCGTCTGAAGTTACTACCTCACGATATCGGACCAAACCCTGATTTTACCGTGGGAATCCCACTTGAATCACCTATCACTTCTTCTCAACCTGTTAGGAGACCCGAGGGAGTATTAGGTGATGACTTAGATCATGTGAGACGGAGGGAACTGCGTTCGAAAGCGAACCAGGAAAGATTGAGCCGTAAAGATAACGAGGCTCCTGAGCGAATCCAACCGAGTGATATCCGGGTAGCCACATCTGCTATCCCGTCTCATACGTTGGGACGGGGTATTGAAGAAGCCTCCGTGGACCCAGCGGAGCAATTTCACAACCCCCTTATCCACTCATCCGTCTCTCAAAATGCGGATGTTTCAGTTTCTCACGGGGATCAAGTACAACTTCCACCGGTCTCTCAATCGGAGAGTACTGGTGTTGAAATAAGAGACCAGCAACCCCCGGTCTCGCCTTCATTGTAACACCCCAAAACAGGGGTTAACAAAAACTTCCATAAAACGGAAGAGTGGTACACATTACTAAAGTAAAAGTATACCTAATTAACATTACATAATCATTAATATAAAGATTTAGTTAATTATAACTACTATTGGACCACTAGCTTATTTGATCACTACTATAGCAATCAAATATCAAAAGGATGTCGGAAAGTTCTATCATCAATCTTCCAATCTTTATCTCTCTAACAATGATCCCATGCTTACAACCCCGTTCTAGACCTTCTTGTGTCCGGAACCACTAAAATCTGTAATACATAAAACACATAACAAGTGTTAGGCTTTTAAAGCCTAAGTGAGATTTACACATAGCACATAGAGCAAAATCATAGCATGTAGGAATAACAATTCGATACATTCACAAATTGGATTCCATGGAGAAGGTCCATATCGCTACCCAGTTACATCATAATCGAAGATATACCTTGATCGATACCCCACGGTATTGTCACAAGGCATAACACAACGGAAAACCCCACGGTATCCGAAGGTATGAATCAATTACACTTACCCCACGGTGTGTAAGAATATATCCTCCAATGCCTACTAGGTGCTCCTCCAATTATGTGAATACCAAATATGTTAATCCAAATAACATTCAAAGCATATTTAACACTTAACAATGGTCCAACCATTTAACATAATCAATACTACTTCCATGTAGTTCATGTACATCCATATGTATCAAATCATATTCTATATGACATCAATAATAAACATCCATGTTTACAATTCAATAATAAGTCCATTTTGACCATTAAGCCATCATTACTTCTTTAAGACATATATTAAGCCATCATCAAGATCACATACTATTGATATATAATCAAAGCCAAACTCTTAGCACCAACATTTAACATGGCATACTAAGTAATAAACACAATTAATCCACCATAACTTACTTGAACTCTTCTTGTTTCCCTCTTAACCATTAAGAGCTTATAAATCAAGATTTCTCATTAACAATTCCAAAATCAAGATAAAGAATGGTAGTAAAGTATAATACAATCAATTAGATACAAGTTACTCACCTTAAATCTTCAATTCAAATAACCCTATCTTGATGATTTGAACTCAAACACTCCAAGAAGAAAGATGAAGATGTAAAGCCCTAAATGAAGTTTAATTGGTAAGATTCATCTAATAATTGTTTGAATTGGATTAGAATTAAGAGATGTGAGTTTACCTTAAGTTTTAGATGAAAATCGCCTGAGGAGAAGGAGAAAACCCTGATTCAAGAATTCTGAATGAAAAGGATAATGACTAAGGACTAAGAGGTGGGTTTTAACCCCCTTTTAACACGTCAGGTGCTCGGCGCCGATCACCCGCGCCGATGCATCGGCGCCAACCATCGGCGCCAGCTTCTGTTTGATAGTCTTCTCAATTTCTACTGATTTAGCCATAACTTCTTTGTTAAAACTCCGATTTTACCCCGGAAAGTACCGTTGAACTCGTATTCAAATTACCCATCCAACTAATCCATAAAATCTACTATTTAACTTTATCATCTATTTTTCATCAATTTCCTTAAGGAATAAACTTACAGATTTCTATCGAAAGTTCTCAAGTAACTTGTAAAAATCACGGAAATTACTTAGGAAATCAATTATAACCTAAGAAGTCAAAATATAAAGAAATATTAGGACTAATATTACTTACAAGGATTTTCCGGGTGTTACAATTCTCCCCAACTTGAAAATGATTTCGTCCTCGAAATCAAAGTCAGGTAAACAAACGAGGATATCTATCCCTCATACTCTCTTTCGACTCTATAGTTACATTACTACCTCGGTGGTATTCCACTGGACTTTCAACATAGCTACTTCTTTACCATTACGTAGCTTTCTAACCGATCTCTCCAAAATTGCCTCTGGTTCTTCCTCACCGCGACTCTTTTTATCTACTCTCACATCAGTGAGTGAAATCATATCTTTCTCTTCGACCAAACATTTCCGAAGATAACATACTTGGAAGGTATTATGTACCCCTCCCAACTCTGGCGGAAGATCCAAATGATATACCTGCAAACCAATCCTCTTAGAATAATTATTATCATCAAATCCATGTTTGACTACTTCCTAGTCTAGCATACTGCTATCATTTTTCTCTTGTTTACACGGAATATCCACCACACAGCTACAGTCCAAAATGATAGTTTCTCTAAAAACGTCAATTAAGATCTCTAGCTAAATCCTCGTAACACCGAGAACTGCATTCGATGTATTTCTTTTACATTTACTGAATATTCCAACACTATAGCTTAACGATTACAGTATTCTCTTCACCTAAAACCAATGGAATTGAGAAGAACAAGAGTCTTCCTTTCACCCCATCATCATCCCAACTCACTCTCCAGGTCTCAAAATATCAGTTTCATGTACTACCTGAAATTTCCACGTACACTGTAAATTAAGCATACTCGATACTATTAAATATCTCAACAACCACGACAGTCCATTATTACATCCATGACTTATGCGTTTCTTCGGTATAGAATGATATCACTTCCTCACATCACTATCTCATCGTACAACCACAATACAACCAAGCACCAAAGTATTGAACATCAAAAGTGATAACTCTATTGAACCTGCAATATGATTACATTCTTAAGTCCAATCTTTCTATTATAGGAAGCAACTCACACAATCCAAATCACTTTGGGTAAACACCCAATACCATTCCGACATTCTGTTTCGATATTAGCCATATCACTACTCCATCTTACAAACTACATGCCCCAACAACTTTAATGGCAAAGTGGTACTTTTCATCCGGAATCCCCGAAAAGACTTCCATCAGATGCTTCCTAGTTCTAACTTCATAATACATACTAGTTGACACATTTATCTTGGCAGTTGATACCAATACTCACTCGTACATTCTTCACATATAGTCTTTCACCACAGACCAGGTTTCTCACAATAATTCATACAAATTTTAACCGAGTTTATTTCACTAAATATCTCCTCCCCAACTTTAGTTGAACTACCACTTTCGATTTGCTAAATAACTTGAACTTATTCGTTCATACTAGCTCCTTGTGAATCCAAACCAATACTAAAACACGGTACAATCCTTCACAGATCAACATTTTCCATACCTCACTTTATTCATGCCTAATACTTTCTCCTTTGTAAACCATCCACATCGCAAGTAAAACACTTCTATAACACAACAGTCTTTCAAAATCTTAACACTCTTACAAAGTGGTCCTTCAACTTTTATTCTTCTGATTTAAGACTTAACAATAATTAAATCCAAAAGAATACCCAAAACATTCACATCATGCAAACCTCTATTTTAATACAATCCATGTAATCCCAACCCAAGCCTATAACGAGCTTATTAAATCGGGTCAATGCTCTTAAGACTCAACTGAGTTCAAAACCTAGCCATCTACTCCAAGGATTAATGATCATTATGCACCATACGTTCCGAGGCATAATAAATCTATGACTCCTTCATTGCTACTTTCCCAACGAAGTCAATTTATATAGGTATATGTAATTCTTATATACTTCACAATGTATATACTTCGCCAAGGTTCGTTAGTTCCTAAGGTATTAAAACGCAAAAGTTATCAAACAATCTTTACACTTAAGACCGACACTTATTCAAATAAAATGCAGTTAAGCATATAATACAACCAAGACTCCATCTTGAGTCATTAAAACTGACAAACATTCAAAAGACTCATTTGAATATCAATCAAGCCTTTAAGGCTAAAATAAACGTTTGGTTAAACATGTGCCACGCACACGAGTACATAAACCAAAATACATTGTTACCCAATTCTTTACCCTTTTTAAATCTCTTAATTGGCCATCGGCCCCAAAACAAAGTTTTACCAAAATCCCCCAACTCACATGTGCACAATTTTAAAACGTAATACCTCATAAATATTGCACATCCACAAAATATTAAAAGCGTAATTTTGACTACATATCTTTCGCTTGTGCAACAATAATTCGAGACTTCTATCATCAGTGATCTATTCTTCAATCACTCAAAATCCTTAACCATGTCGTACCCCATATTAATTGCTTTGCGCATACCCTTTGCATAACAGCTTACCGGTACCGCTCACAGTCTTATTCCTGTCCGCACGGCATACGCGGGACGCACCCAGACCGCACCCAATGACAGACGAAAGGTCTCATACACCTTACATAACTATCGATTTCAAAGTCAATAGTCGACCTATCGATACTTCTTTAATCTATTAATTAACAAGGACTGAACCTAATCCTTTCAACCAAACATAATACAATTTACATCTCATCGTCTTCATTTCAAACTTATTCGTGCAATACTAATATCACAAGATCACCATAAATTCTTATTTAACGTCGAAGGTATTTCCTTACTGTCTCACCACACTGCTCATAACAATTTGCTAATTCCATCACCTTGATGACTACTAATCCTTCCTCCGGACAAAACCGTCCCTTACCAACTGTATTTCTAGTTACCAAACAAGGGTATAAACCTTCTTACAACCGACACTAAGTCCACTTTCAACTCTCCCATTGTTCACCTTCCTCTTGAACACAATTACCAAAATTACAAACATCCTCCCATGATTTATTCAACACCTCTACATTCTCAGAGTTCTCTCTTAGCTTATAGTAATATTTTACGACTTAGTTCGTTCATAGCCTTCATACATAACAATGTATTAAATATATTACTTCGCACATTTCCTCATTTTAAAGAACAATACTTGGAGCAACTTGGGTACACATGATCCCAAAATTCTTATAACTTCAGTGTACTGCACAACGATCACGAGAATCGTTTGCATACTACTTTCCAAAAAAAAGAAACTTAATCTTTTTCAACCTAAACGATGTTGTTATGACCGTAATATATTTAAAAGAACTTTCCAACACAAAGCAAGCTAGTCGGTTCTTACTTGATATCATCAAGTTAATACTTTTGTTGGTTACAAAGGTTTTGCTAGCCAACGTTTTCTTGGCCCTTTTTTTTACAATTAACTTTTCATATATAAAGAAAATACGAAATATTTTGCAAGTTGCTAAACCCAAAATTTCATTGTGCATCAAAATGAAATTGTCTCTTTCTTAAAATACACATTTGTACAAGCAACTCATTCTTAAATAAAAATTGTTATTTATGCATTTATTTTAAAATCAAGAAAACTCATGTAGCACACTCACTAGGACACCATACATAAAACTTTACTCGCAAATGAAGGCTACTCACTCAAACAAGGTCAATCGTTGTACTTACATCATTTATCATTAACACTCTACTTCCGACTAATAGTCGTCCTCTTGACCTTGTAACACTTTCTATCCATGCGTTCCACGGTCCACTTACTTAATCATTTCATATTATTTCCATTTTGATGAATCATCTTACATTCTATCTCTACACATTTCCATCCGCCTATTAAAGGTTACCTCGACGGGCTTTCATAAGTCCCGCCAATTCTAGGTTGTCCTTCCAACCCCCAAATTATTTACTTATCTATTCTCTAAAGAATTAAAGGACCTTGGTGGCATATCCACCAACGATATGCTATAACACAAAGGAATAACCATAAGAAATGGTTATACGAATATAGACATACTAAACGTACTTTACCGATCATTAGTCACTGTAATAATTTAGAAACAAGCATGCTTACGTAACAATATATTCATAATAACAGTAGCTAACTGGAATTGTGAACATACTATACATGAGAATCCTCATCACCATTGTCACAATACTAATTTCACGTATTTCTGTCAACTATAAGACTATCCCTTCTTAGTACTTCTACCCATATCTCACAAATCATAACTTAACTCATCACAGCTTAAGTCTAAGTACCTCCTCAGCATACTTAGTTCACTTAAGTTAATGCTCTGATACCAACTTGTAACACCCCAAAACAGGGGTTAACAAAAACTTCCATAAAACGGAAGAGTGGTACACATTACTAAAGTAAATGTATACCTAATTAACATTACATAATCATTAATACAAAGATTTAGTTAATTATAACTACTATTGGACCACTAGCTTATTTGATCACTACTATAGCAATCAAATATCAAAAGGATGTCGGAAAGTTCTATCATCAATCTTCCAATCTTTATCTCTCTAACAATGATCCCATGCTTACAACCCCGTTCTAGACCTTCTTGTGTCCGGAACCACTAAAATCTGTAATACATAAAACACATAACAAGTGTTAGGCTTTTAAAGCCTAAGTGAGATTTACACATAGCACATAGAGCAAAATCATAGCATGTAGGAATAACAATTCGATACATTCACAAATTGGATTCCATGGAGAAGGTCCATATCGCTACCCAGTTACATCATAATCGAAGATATACCTTGATCGATACCCCACGGTATTGTCACAAGGCATAACACAACGGAAAACCCCACGGTATCCGAAGGTATGAATCAATTACACTTACCCCACGGTGTGTAAGAATATATCCTCCAATGCCTACTAGGTGCTCCTCCAATTATGTGAATACCAAATATGTTAATCCAAATAACATTCAAAGCATATTTAACACTTAACAATGGTCCAACCATTTAACATAATCAATACTACTTCCATGTAGTTCATGTACATCCATATGTATCAAATCATATTCTATATGACATCAATAATAAACATCCATGTTTACAATTCAATAATAAGTCCATTTTGACCATTAAGCCATCATTACTTCTTTAAGACATATATTAAGCCATCATCAAGATCACATACTATTGATATATAATCAAAGCCAAACTCTTAGCACCAACATTTAACATGGCATACTAAGTAATAAACACAATTAATCCACCATAACTTACTTGAACTCTTCTTGTTTCCCTCTTAACCATTAAGAGCTTATAAATCAAGATTTCTCATTAACAATTCCAAAATCAAGATAAAGAATGGTAGTAAAGTATAATACAATCAATTAGATACAAGTTACTCACCTTAAATCTTCAATTCAAATAACCCTATCTTGATGATTTGAACTCAAACACTCCAAGAAGAAAGATGAAGATGTAAAGCCCTAAATGAAGTTTAATTGGTAAGATTCATCTAATAATTGTTTGAATTGGATTAGAATTAAGAGATGTGAGTTTACCTTAAGTTTTAGATGAAAATCGCCTGAGGAGAAGGAGAAAACCCTGATTCAAGAATTCTGAATGAAAAGGATAATGACTAAGGACTAAGAGGTGGGTTTTAACCCCCTTTTAACACGTCAGGTGCTCGGCGCCGATCACCCGCGCCGATGCATCGGCGCCAACCATCGGCGCCAGCTTCTGTTTGATAGTCTTCTCAATTTCTACTGATTTAGCCATAACTTCTTTGTTAAAACTCCGATTTTACCCCGGAAAGTACCGTTGAACTCGTATTCAAATTACCCATCCAACTAATCCATAAAATCTACTATTTAACTTTATCATCTATTTTTCATCAATTTCCTTAAGGAATAAACTTACAGATTTCTATCGAAAGTTCTCAAGTAACTTGTAAAAATCACGGAAATTACTTAGGAAATCAATTATAACCTAAGAAGTCAAAATATAAAGAAATATTAGGACTAATATTACTTACAAGGATTTACCGGGTGTTACATTCATTTCGTGCACAATCGAGTCTAGAGCCATTTGATATTATACATTCTTCGGCTAGGACACATGATGAGGAACACCAAATCGAGACTCTTCGTGACTCGATCGGAACGTCTGTAGTGTCTCCGTCAGGCGGAACACGAGGATCGGATGGAAATCCTACCACAGCTACCACTTTGCCAACTGTGAATGTAGGTGGCTCTGCCTCTGTGGTAGATGCTTCAACGGGTAATCTAAGTGATCCCGGAGTTAAATTTCCCGACTTTGTGTCACCAGGGTCCCTGGACAGCACCCTTAAGGCTGTCCGCGAGGCAATGGAGCAGCACGTCGCCGCCGAGCTCGCCAAAATCAAGAGCTTAATCAAAGGAAAAGAGAAGATCGTCGAAGCTGAAACTGCACCTACACCTCCACCAGCTACTACTCAGCCTACCTACTCGGTGGATACCCTCAAGACGATGCTTCTAGCCCAACTGCTCCAACTATCCGAAACCGACGCCTCTACCGAAGCAGACCTGCTATCCATTCTGAAATCTCAGGTCACTGCTCCTTCATCGTCCATTACCACTCGATTAGATACCATTGACTCGACTCTCAAGGACTTCCAACAAGCGATAACAACGCTGTCTGAGAGAGTCCATTCACTCGAAGATACCTGCAAGAGTCAAGCTGGCGGTCTAAAGCGCAAGCACGATGACCAGGATGATCCTGATCACCGTGAGGGGGAGAAAAGATTAAGACCTACCGAGACCGCCCCTATCCTCACCGAATCGATAACTGTGGTTCAACTGAACCAACAACTGCGGCAACAACAACCGACGCCGAATCTGAAGCCGAGTTGCCTCTAGCCGAGATGGTAATAGATATGGATATTTCAGACGATGAAAACCCGACGGTTGAAAAGCCTGAGTGTTCAACACAGGAACTGGTTAATTTTGACTCATCAGACAACCCGATACTGGATATGATTGATCCAGACTGCGAGACCAACCCGAAAACCGAAGATGCATGGTATGAAAAAGCCGTCAGTGCCGCAAATTTCCAGGTTAATTTGGTCTTCCCTACTGATGAAGATGATAACGTAGACTACGATCAGTTCCTGCTCCAGAATTTATATGAAACCCCCGTTCACTCTGCTCAACCCGCTGAAACTTCAACAAGACCCGAGACCACAACTGCCGATATTCCGACATCTCCTCAGCAACCGACAACTTCTGATTTCCCTCCTCAACAACAACAGCAACAAATCCGTTGGGAGAAGATCCCGATCTTTATTCCTCACCTAGAGGAATCCATGAAGAAGTTGTTCGTCCACAAGCTTCGCCCAATCGAGCCGACCTTTTGCCTTGGTATTTACAACCTCAACCCCGAATACCAACGCCGGTACATCAGTGCAATGAAGCGGTGTCTACCAGTTAGCCAAATCAGAACCAAGCATCAGATCACAGAGGTACTCAACATCTAGTCAAGCCGCATTATGAAAATCGTTTATCCTGTGTTCACTGTCCGACGTGAAGATGGGAATGAATGGAAATTTTCCGAAGTTGACTTCCAGCACCTCCGACCGTTCGACTTCCTGGCAATTCTGAAATACCTTCGTACAAGAACCATCCGACCGCTACCTGTCACAAAGGCGCTCGAAGCTGTTCGTCGATTCCTGGTCCGTACTATTATGATGTCATATCTCACAGATTTCCAAATGGCAATCGAGAACAGGGCAAAGAAGGTAAATCTGATAAAGTCGAATCTGAAAGCTCCTGAGTTGAAGATGTATTCCGAGAACGCTCTGCTTCTACAACCGGAATTTGGGATAGTCTTCATCAACGAACAGAAAGAGAAAAAAATTCTGCGCTTCAGTCAGGTAGACAGATTCTGCGACGGCACGCTCTTCAAAGTCCAAAATGCTCTTCGCAAAATCATTTCTTATGAATCGGAAAATCAGAAGGTTTCATATGTTCCGAACTCGAATGAGATAACTGCACGAAAAGCTTTAGAAGTGGTTGAAGAACGCATCGACTATTGCCGCACTATCCGAATGTTCGAGGTACACTTTGCGCTTCGTAAAAGATATGTCTACAACTGGCGCGAACTCGAACTTCAATACAAAGGGGGAGATTGTTAGGGTCAATATTTGTTGTATTAAAGTTCAAGGGTCTGGCTTTGTTAGTGAACGGGCCGTGGGCTTGTTAACCACGGGGCCGCCATATATAATGTTTATCTAGCCTTAGAAAATAGGCTAGTTGTCTCTTTTGCTTTCCTACTCCTAATTGTAATTCTCTCTCAATTGAAAGCTAATAGGGATGACCAGTTGAAATCATAAACTCTATTGTTATTATCTGTTGATTTCATTGTTCGTTGCACGGATCTGGAACTCACATCTCCGATTTACAAAACTACCCCAAAGTTTACACTTTCACAAATTAGTGATTAAACTTTGACCAAATATACTTTTAACTACTTTCGACATAACGTTTAAAATAATATCACCCCATTATTTTAAACATTCTCCCAAAATAAATATATAACAATTATGAAATTTCGAGGTGTTACATTTTTACTCACGACGCACCTACGCGATTAAATTTATTTTTATTTTCATTGTAATCAATTGTACCCTCGACATTTGTTAGTAAAGGATGTCATCCCTGTTTGATGACCATAGTGCGCTGTCGACTCTAATTGTCGACCGTTGTTTTTACCCTCGACAGGGTTTTCCGCGTCACCAAATTCTGTTGTCTTTCTTACTATTTATTACTTGTCGTACGATTTTGTCGCGAGATACCTTTCTTTAGTTGTTAAAGCTCCACGCCGACTTTAAATCTTCTTTTGGACGATTTTTAGCATTAACAGTCGCTACCTACCTACCCACCCCAACACCACCACAACGCTATTGTCGTTGTCACAATCGTCACTCCCACCCCAACATCACCACACCACTCTTGCCGTTGTCACATGAAACACCCTAAAATCACAATAAATTTAAACCTTGAATTTATCAAAGTATTCTACAATATTTTTCAAAACTTTCATATATAAATGGAGAATTAATTACGAAGATTTATATATACAGATGAACTACCAAAAACAACCTATTAATCTAATCGTTAACCAAAAGAGCAGATTATACGGTTTGTCTAGGTAATCTCCCAAAATATCTTCATTTACACTACTTCTCCATTACGCTTCCAAAACATAAATCTTGTACTCCTCTTCACTCATCCCTTTGTATCCCTTCCCGAGCTAGTACCTGGTAAGAAAATTTAATTTGAAAAGATTAGGCTTGCGCCTAGTGAGAACATCCAATTTTCAAATCAAAATCCTTATAAGCTTTGAAAACCAAACTTGAAAACAAAGCATATAAATTTAACCTGATCGTGAACTTTCTTACCGTACACACACAACATTTTTCGATGAGGGGAATCATACCCGATTCCATGAGTATGACAAACACTAAGTAAGTCATAACATCATGTTCAAGAGCGCCACTACGAATCACCACGGATTATAGATTACAACTCATGTCCAAGAAAATTACAATTAAGCGTCATGCCTATTTATTAGAGTAGAAGTATGAATTACAATTAAGCAACATGCCTATCCCTTATCTACTTAAAATGTGTTCTTGATTTGCCTATTACATAATACTACTTAAACAAAATAATGTGAATCGACCAAGGGTTACAAATAGTTTACCCTTACAATTCTTTTTTCTTTTTTGAGTGTTGTAGGCTAATATAACAACGCCTTCATTCATCTTCACCATTAAATATGAGAACCCACCTAATGCGACTTCACCAATAGACTTAAATATTGAAAATGAAAGAACAAAATTAATATAGAAAACGTAAACTTGATAGAAAATAAAGTGTGGAAAACATCTTCGTTTTATTTTTTAAAAATATGTATGTTATAAAAAGATATCAATAACATAGAAAAAGGTATTCGAGAATTATTCTAGCTTTTAAAAAATTTGGTTTAAATATTTTCGTAAAGAGAGATTGACCAAAATATGAAACCAAATTTCCATTCTAGCTAATTTTAGCTAGAGATGTATTTGTGTAAAACTTATTTTTAAACTAATTTTTTATGCAAATGGAATCCTTACGCAAATTATGTGTACAAATGTGAATCATTGCGCGAATTTTGTACGCAAATGTGAATCATTATGCAAATTTGTGTAAATAACTTTTTAACGATGAGAACTGAATTTATGCAAATAAAAGTTTATTTGGTTAACTTTAGGTATCTGGACTAGCTTTTACGTACTGATTAATCCTTTCGAATGACTTTGAACGTCCATTATCCACAAGGGCTTTGACAATGCATGGATTCGAACTCATTGAATATGATATTGCAAAGGACATTCACCTAAGCTTTAACCAGTGCGCTACAACGTAAGTGGTTAGAAATAAGTGTCAGTTTGATTTGCGAGATTTGGTGGGATTTGAAATTAGTCTTCATTCCAATCGTGCATTTTGTTTTAAAAAATAAGTCTCTAATTGAAATCCAGCAAACATTGGATATAGAAATCTCATGAGTGTAGTTGTTATTTTCACGAGATTTCATAGGCTATGTTTGCAATAACGTCTTAAAATATGTTAAACCACTTGTTTTGTAATAATCAACTAATAAAACTTAGTTTTTTTTATAATTTGGTTTTTTTATAAATTACATGTAAAGAATAGAATTCAACATTATTCCAAATCAAACAAACAAAACACACAAGAGATTCCAAATCTTTTCACAAAATCCAAATATTTCAAAAACATTTCGTCAAACCAAACATTCATTGATGATGGGTTGGAGTATGAATGACCTCCGTTTTTATGTTTTTAGTGCTGGGTTGAAGATGGTTTAAGAGTTTTCATATTGACAATATACAAGCTTTGGTATTTTAGTTGAGTAAGTAGTCGTTTACTAAATGTACCGCGTGAGCGTATACTGATATCACTTACCTTATCAATTGAGCACTACTTGGACCAAGAATCTTACTCTGTAAGAGGAATGACAAAGACCAAGAGTCTTACCCGGTAAGTGAATAAAAATACTCTTACCCGATAAATACTTATCGGGTTTAAAACGCTCACCAACAATTCAGTTTGATAGCTGAAAATTTTACATGATAAAATAAGTGAGGATAGTTTATCTTATCGATAAACGCTTGGTAAACAACTCCTAAAACACACCAATAATATTTTGAATCATTACTAGTAAGGTTCCATGGAATTTAACTCTAGTTTTCTTTTCATTCTAAAAGGGATTCTCCTCATTTACATACATATCATCTATTTCTTAGCCCTACCTCACTCACATGTCACATATGGAGAGATATAAACAGAATTCACCAGCTAAAATGTGATAGCAGATTATTATTCCAAATAAACTATTGAAATAATTTTGGGTTTTTGTTTTTATTAAAAAATCAGAATTTTCAACTAGAAAGTTACATCACCACCCAAGATTTTTTTTGATAAAATATTACAATAAATATTATTTAAGTTAATTAAAAATTCACTAAAAACAATATGTCAACAACATAAATAGGCCAAATTAGGCAAAATGTCATTTTCTAGTTGGAAAAAAATAATATTAAAGTGAAGCATTCATAGAACTTGACCTTTTCACAGGGGAGGAGCTCCCTACCTCATTTTCTTCACTCCTTTTTTTTTTTTCATGTTGTCATGCGCCATTAAATAAAGGGAATTTAATTAAAATACCTAAAGTTTGACTTTAACTTATCAAAATACCAATTTTTTTCAACTTTTACCAAAATACCCATTTTTCCCACGATATGTCCCGCGATCGCGGGATATGGTTCATTTTGAAACATTTAATCCCGCTATAGCGAGATGAGTCCCTGCGACACTCACAATTTTACACTTTCACCCCCTATAGCGGGATCAAATGTTTCAAAATGAATCCTATCCCGCGCTCGCGGGACATATCGCGGAAAAAATAGGTATTTTGGCAAAAGTTGAAAAAATTGGTATTTTGGTAAGTCAAAGTCAAACTTTGGGTATTTTAATTAAATTCTCTTAAATAAATACAAATAATGAATTTTATATATTTACGACCATCCTTTTATTTTTAAAAATATATAATGTTGCATTAACTAAAATGTAACATCTCAGGCCAACTGTACCAGATATTGTCCGCTTTGTCCACACACCTGGACTCACGGTTTTAAAACACGTCTGATAGATCCAAAGAAGAGCACGCACAACATCTTCGTTTAATTCTGGAATTGTTGAAGAAGGAACAGTTGTATGCTAAATTTTCTAAATGTGAATTCTGGCTACGCGAAGTTCAGTTTCTGGGGCATGTAGTTTCTAAGAAAGGCATTCAAGTTGATCCGATGAAAGTGGAAGCGATTGTAAAGTGGGAACCGCCGAGAACGCCAACCGAAGTACGAAGTTTTCTTAGTTTAGCCGGTTACTATCGAAAGTTTATAAAAGATTTTTCTTGTATCGCTACGCCTCTCACTAAGCTGACCCGGAAGAATCTAAAGTTCGAATGGAAAGCAGAACAGGATGAAGCATTCCGAATATTCAAAGAGAAACTCTGTAGCGCGCCAATACTAGCATTACCTGAAGGTTCCGATGATTTCGTTGTTTACAGTGATGCTTCCAAACTGGGATTGGGTTGTGTACTAATGCAGCGTGGAAAGGTTATTGCTTATGCTTCTCGTCAGTTAAAAGATCATGAAAGACAGTATCCTACACACGACATGGAACTTGTAGCAGTTGTTTTCGCGTTGAAGATTTGGAGACATTATCTTTACGGCTCTAAATGTCAAATTTATACTGATCATAAGAGTCTCCAACATATTTTCGATCAGAAGGAACTAAATATGAGGCAAAGAAGATGGCTAGAATTGGTGAATGATTACGACTGTGAAATTCTGTATCATCCGGGAAAGGCGAATGTGGTAGCTGATGCACTAAGTCGTCAAGAAAGGAGTGGAACAATAAAAGCTATTTCACTACGAGCTGAACTCCTACCTAACATCTTTGACGAATTGCAGAAGTGTCAAATAGAAGCTTTTCAAGAAGAACATTGGAAATCAGAACGGTTAGTGGGAATATCAGCATTGCTTGTAAAAGATGATCAGGGGTTATTGTGTCTGGAAAGTAGGATTTGGGTGCCTCGTTTGGGTGGTTTACGTGATCGGGTATTGCAAGAAGCTCATCAATCTCGTTTCTCTATTCATCCAGGTACGAATAAAATGTATAAGGATTTAAAGCAATTTTATTGGTGGCAGGGAATAAAAAGGAGTATTGCTCAGCATGTGGAAGGTTGTACTACTTGTAAGAAGGTAAAGATTGAACATCAAAAGTCGTTTGGTCAGTTGCAAAGATTAGAAATACCTATGTGGAAATGGGATCAGATTACTACAGATTTCATCACAAAGCTACCAAGGACTCCGAAGGGATTTGATGCCATTTGGGTGATCGTTGATAGATTGACGAAATCTGCTCACTTCTTGCCAATAAAAGAAACGGATTCGTTGGAACGACTAGCCAAGTTGTATATCGACGAAAAAGTAACTCGACATGGAGTTCCAATTTCGATTATTTCTGATCGTGATAGTCGTTTTACTTCAAGGTTCTGGAGGAGTTTTAAAAAAGAAATGGGTACACAGATAAAGTTAAGTACAGTGTATCATCCTCAAACCGATGGTCAGAGTGAACAGACAATTCAGACATTAGAAGATATGCTACAGGCCTGCATTGTTGATTTTGGGGGATCGTGGGATAAGCACTTGCCGTTGAGAGGTATCAAGTTCCTCTTATAAGGCAACTTTTGTTCCCCTCCCCAACCAATATGGGATCTTACATAAAAGGTCTACTATATAATTTATGTCATA
Source organism: Saussurea involucrata (assembly GCA_033807775.1). Lineage (NCBI taxonomy): Eukaryota > Viridiplantae > Streptophyta > Magnoliopsida > Asterales > Asteraceae > Saussurea > Saussurea involucrata. The sequence continues at coordinate 179,357,562 of CM066321.1, forward strand.
ACACCAAAGAGTTATTTCAGTGATTAATAATCCAAATACATGATTAAATAGTTGTTTATTTTGTGTTTGACCGTCTATTATCGTTTATAAAATTTATCAAAACTTATTTTAATTTCCTTTTTTACATCATTTCACTCCGATCCAACATCAAGTTTAAACCATTTTGGTGTTGGTGAAGAGGAGTATAACACAAAATTTGGTATGTTAGAGCATCTATAACAGAATATTTAAATTTGATCAGAAAAAATAGAGATTTAGATAATTTTTTTGATCAAACAGATTATTTAGAACATTCTTCAAAATAAAGAAAGTGAAAGAGAGAAAGTAAACGTCTCCAAACTAATGTTGTAATATTTAAAATGAAGAATCCGTTGAAGTTAATTGTAATTTTATTTATCGATTTTGATTTTTGACTCAATTTTGAAGAACCGTTGGAGATTCTTTTACTATTCATTTGCATCATCAATTTAATGTTGAACTACTTTTGAAGAGAAAAAAAAAGGAAGGAAAAGAAAAGAAATGAAAGAAATCATTTTTATTTGTGTTCTTGAATGTGTTTGGCACGCAGACAAGATAAGACAGGATAAGGTTGTATAGAACAGAACAGGATAGGACAGAACAGCTGTTCCACGTTTGGTAAGACAAAACTGGATAGAACAGAACAAATAACATTGACCAATTTACCCTTGCTAAATTTAAAGAATGAATAAAATATGAAATAGAAGGTTTATTTGATGTTTTAGAAGAGAATTAGATTTTATTTTGAGGTTATATTGGTAAAACATAAGTCTGTTCCACCTTGTTCCATGGGGTGGGGGTGGGACAGGTCTGTTCCAGTTTGTTCCATCTTGTTTCAGTCTGTTCCACATAAAGGTCCAGTGTACCAAACACACCCGAATGGAATAGAAAATGAAGGGAATAAAAAGAAAAGAAAATTCATATTTGTGAATATGAGAGAAATTAAAGGAAAAAGAAATGTGTTATTTTTATTAATATACTCTTTAAAGATATATCATTTAGAATGAAAGATGTGGTAATTTTATAATTTTAATATTTTTTAAAAGTGTTTTAATTTTTTCCTTTTGTCCTTACATTTTTCCTTTCTTTCCCTCCTAAAATAGTTTCAAGAACATGAGTTTTTTTTTTTTTACTTTTCTACTCTTTATATCCCTTCCCTTCCTTTACGTCGTAAAAAAATGTTCCAAGAAGTTGAGAAGACAACGTTAAGAATTTCTGAAAGCAAGATCGAGCAACATTACTTTACCAAATTAATAAGTCGGATTAGTTTGCCTTTGCAATTCAAGCTTGTGACACCGCTACATAAAAAAACCCGATTAAAACGACATGAACAAAAAAGCTAAAATAAGCCAAAAACAAAAGGCATCACCACTACACAAAGTACGAACAAGACACATTATTGTTTAATTGAACCAAGACAACATCAACAACAAAGAATAAAATTTAAAGAAAATGTTATAATATAATATTTATAAAGATTCCTTTGCTTAAGTCTCTATTAAGACGTGATTAAATTACTATTCCATGGCCCGACTAGGTAATACACTTATCCCAAATGTACAAGTAATGATGCATGGAAAGATAGAAATTAAAGGATCTTAAATGGAGTATGGGTAAAATATGAAAAAGGGACATGTTTTTATTGACATCCATTTCTAGATACAAGCAAAGTATGCTACTTAAAAATTGATCAAAACCTACAAATGTGATGAAACCTTAATTGATTACAAATACAGAAATGTTTTATGGCCAAAACCAAAAGGATCAATGATTTGAAAAGGGTACTCCAAAGATCCCCCAATTGGGATTCTTGATCATATATAAACCCTTGTGGCAAATACCAAAAGAGGTTGATCTTAGGGTACCCTAAAGAACCCTCAATTGAGAATCTTGATCAAAAACCCTTTAAAGTTTAAGGCCAAATCCAAAAGGGTTGATCTTGAATAGGGTACCTAAAGAACCCTCAATTGAGAATCTTGATAAAGAAAAAAGCCCTTCAAAGTTGAAGGCCAAAACCAAAGGGGTTGATCTTTAATAGAGTACCCTAAAGAGCCCTCATTGAGAATCTTTGATCGTCAAAAACCTTGAATGTTTAAGGCCAAAGCCAAAAGGGTTGATCTTCAATAGGGTATTCTAAAGAACCCTCATTCGGGTCAATATACGACTCATACTCGATCTTTGGACACCGAAGAATGGTCAAGTTATCTTCTTCTTCTTGGTTGAAATCCGATTGGTTTTCAAAGACGTTTGAAGAATCACAAGGCTCTAGGAATGAAGAATGGTTCACATCCGGGCTATAAGAATCAATTACGTCGCTTTTTGCAGAAACCGAATTCGCATATTCTTGTTTGCAGATCACCATTTTAGGTTCATTATTGCTCCAAGTTTCGATTGAAATCGGATGTGGGTTTGGTTCTTGAGCATTTGAATCCAATTCTCTTGTGGGGAATTCAATTGGGATTGAATCTTTTTCCCCTTTCTCCCTTTGATCCAACTTTTCCTTGAGCATTTCAACCTATTAGAACATGTAAATAGGTTATAAACATGTAAATGAAAATATTGGTATTGTAATTAGTGTTAATTAACTAATTTTGGCCAAGCGGTATTTGGGTCTTTGGCCTCCAAGGAGATCAGGGGTTCAAATCTCACCAAATGTGAGGAGGGTTTGTGAGTTTATTTGTTGCATTTGCCGTATAAAAATATTATATACTAAAAAAAACGTTAATTATTCGCATTTCGTTAAGAATTTCAATTTGGTTACGACAAGTACCTCGTGTTTTAATTTGTCATTGTGTTTTTGGAGGCAATCAAACTCCGATTTGAGTTTATCATAGCTTGAATTCAAGACCTCGTAGTCTTTCTCAAGCTGTTTCGTCTTGCAACGTGCTCGACGATTTTGAAACCAGATTGCCACCTGCCTTGGCTGCAAATTAAGCTCTTTTGCGAGCTGAATTTTCCTATCTGGCTCAAGCTTATTTTCCTCCTCAAAACTCTTTTCAAGAAATTGAACTTGATCCACCGTTAATCGCCTTTTCTTTGTCTCCGCTGGCCGGTAACACTTTTCGTAGTCCTCATCCGAGTTCTCTTCTTGTTGGTGTTGTTCAGAAAGCCGTTTTTTCGTATTCGCCTTCTCTCCTATAAAGGGTTGTCAAATACGAATCATATTAACGGAATTTTCATGTTAATTTGTACTCACAATCTCCGACTTTTTTTAAACAACGGCGATTTTATTAACTAACAAGGAGTTAGAAAATAACACTCACATCTCCGAATTCTTATCTTTCTTGTTGAAACACTACTTATTTGATTTTTATTTGCAAAACTGATTATTGTACATATAATAACACCTTTTTATTAAATTGATTGGTTTCTAGTCTTACACCAACTACAAAGTACCAGTTTGCACAAATGAATTAACATTCAAAACAAAATATAATACTTTTTTGTTTTTACTTAAAACTGTTAGTTTTGTAAAGTACATGTTTTTTTTAACTTTGATTATTAGTTTGCAAACAACAAAGTGAATTATAATAGTTTTTAAGAAAACAAAATAAAGAATTATGATGGTTAATATCAAATTAACCACATTCAAATTAATGATTTTTTTCAATTGAAACTTATCATTAATTATTTTTAAATTATATTAAAAAGTTTATGTTTTGTTTTTGTTGTTGTTGATTAAAAGGGAGCATAGAAATAACGTGTATGTAAGAAGCAAAAACAATTGACAAATCAAGATTTGGATCAAGATTTGAAGAATTACCATGAAAGGAGTTGGAAATCCATGGAGAGTCAAACCCATCAGAAGAAAAAGTCAGCCTTTGATTTTGGAGCAAAGCTTCAAACACCATTCCACCCTCCATTGCCTTTTTGAGCTTGTTTTGACTTTTTTTTTTCTACAGGTCAAAGTTAGATAATCATTGGGAGATGGGGCTTATGCCTAAAAAAGCAAGTGATTAGAATTACAGTCATGTGATTGCAGAGAGATATAACACCCATGAATTACAATCTGATTTGGGGCATGAAAACCATGCAAATGTGTCTCTTTTAGACAGAGAAATTAAGAGAGAAATATATATGTATATAGATACAGATACAGATACAGATGTGTATATATATAGAGAGAGAGAGGGAGAGAGAGAAAGAGAGATGAGAGAAAGGCTTGTGTGGGGAGAAAGAGCTTGGTGGTGGGTTATAAGAACATCAAGGATAGGGGAGAAAAAATGGAGAGGCCAATGAAGCGTTTTTCTACTTGGAAATTATCATGTGAAATTACTATCCTACCCCTTGATCTTGATCGACCTTCTTTCTATCTTAATCCAATAAGCTTTAAGGGTACGTTTGGTTGGGGGTATCGAGGGGTAAGGAATGAAAATGATAATGAAAATTGTTGTTTAGTTTGATATAATATAATGGGTCTATGACTCCATAGTCCATACCCGTTAATTTTCATTCCTGATTAAATTAGAGGGAATAAAAATCTTATCCCCACCCAATCATCTTTTCTTTTTATACACAATATTTCCCCATCAAAAAGTTTGTACGCCTCTAGGGTTATTGTTATATACTTTTGAGAATAGTAAATCACACAAATTGTTTTAAGAACTTGTGAATGTGCTTATTTATGTAAAAATGTATTTTATATCGACACTTATTTTTTATTAAAAAAGATCACTAATAATGTGATGTTTTAATTAATGTATTTTTGTGTCTTCAAAATTTGCAAGTTTAATGTCCAAGTTTAATGCACAAGAGCGCTCGACCATTAGCTTTCTTTGCTCTTTTTGACTAGCAAATATAATTTTTTGATGAATAAAGAGTATAAGTAATTGCACTTATGAAATCATGTCTGTAAAAATTATGCATGCAAGAGTGTTCTAAACAAAGGGTCTGTCTATAAAAAGTGATATATCTTTATAAATAATTAAGTTTAGAGAAATAAATGAAAATTAAATCATGATACACATGTACGTAATAAAAATGTTTGTAACAGCCCGGATCACCAGCTAATGCCCTTAAATGACCGCTCAGTGATAAAGGAGGTAGGGGAGTAGCCAAATAAGGCTTAGCTGACCGTATTACCATAGAAGCAACCATCCTTGAAAGAGTGCGTAATAGCTCACTGATCGAGTGCTCTTGTGCATTAGTTAAAAGAAAACATTTTTTCTTATCATTGTGGGTCATTTCAAAGCAAAATTTAGTTATCTTTAAATTTTTTGCTTTAATATCATATATTCATTCATTAATATGCATGGATTAATAAGACCTCAAGATGTTTGTTTGCTCATAGTATGGAATTATTTAAAAACCAATTTATTTCAAGTTTCTATTATTTTTTAATATTATGTATTGTTTTATTAATAAATTTGTTGTTGCCTTTATTCATATTTCCATAAGATAATGTAAAGTTTGATAAAAATAGCAAATTCAATGAACAAAAGAAGGTATGGGCAAAGAAAATATCTCTATAAAACTTAATGGCTTCACTTGTGTGGTCCTTAGAATTTAGACAATAAATAACTGAAAAGGAAATCCATCATTTCAAAAGAAAACTTGGGTATGGTTTTATATATTATAAAGGATTTATCCTGAATTTATAATATCTTTTATAATTTATTATTGTATATGTAAGAAGTTATATAAATTTTACATTTGAAGACACAAAATCAAGGTTTTAAATAGCATGAGGCGTGCATGTGGCGGTGAGGTCAAGTCTCAAGTCTTGAAAGCCACGGCGAGGTCACGGCGTGACTTATGACAGCAAATCTCTATATCATGTATAATATTATATATATAAAGATATGTTTTCTGCTATTACTCTATTAATCAATGATAATAAATAATTTAAATTAAGTTATATATAAAAAAACTAACAGATAAGACCTTACAAAGATATGGAAAGTCAAATATCGGGTTATAAAAACTGTGCATTATGCAATGGCGTGCCTCAGGCATAACGTGGCGTGAGACACAAGCCTTGAAGCACGACGCACCATGACGGATGTTGCGGCGAGCCTTTTCGAAGAGTGCATAAAACTTACTAACAACTTCGGTCAAATATATAATAAATATTTAATCCTATTAAGATAACACAATATTTCAGAAATTTTGAATTTATTAGCGAAGAAGTTCATTAATTTTTATATTATTGGTGTATAATAAATTTAAGTACAAAGTGTGTGTATATGCATAAGAGTAAATTATAGATCTCGTCCCTGTGGTTTGTCATCTTTATGGATTTGGTCATTTTTCTTATTCATTATTTGATAATCTTTCTACCTATGCCATTTATCTTGGATTTGGTCCTTCATTTAAATGTATGTCAACTATTTCTTTTAACTAAGAGGGTAAAATGGTAATTTTATAACTTTTCTTTATTAAATTTTAACCCTTTTTATGCGAAACCTTTATAAGACATTAAAACAGGTCCAAATGTAACTATATTAGTTAACGGCCATGGGTAAAAGTGTCGTTTAGAATTTTTATTTATAAAATATTTGATAAAAATCACAGCAGCAACACAACCTCCAACATCGACGCCAAGTCTCAATATCTTCTTTGGCGTCACACAACAACCACCATCTTCGACGTCCCACACCCACATCGATCTCTAGCTCCGCTAACTTCATTCACCGTGTGACTCAGATCCTCAAACCAAACTTCAGCAAAACACCCTCTGTAACAACCCAAAAACTTCAACAGACATAACATAGATAAATAATCCCAAATCAGGTCCCAATACATAACAAGATTAAAAAAAATGAACATTACACGTTCTGAACTATCCAAAAACAAATTGCAGCGGAATATTCTATCCACAACCGAGATCTATCTAATACAAAGCAAAGCTAACTAATGAACTATAGTGCTCCTTATGCCAATGCCTCCATCTCTAAACCTTACTCTTATCTTGCCTTTACTTGAGGCACCGCTAGAGCGCTTCCCTGAAAATGGTTTAGTTTTGAAAGCGAGGGTTAGACCAAACGGTCTAGTGAATTCCCTCCGAAAACGGTTTTAACAACAAGCATAAAACATTTCTTTAACAAATCATGCATCTCAACACAAAACTCCATACATGGGTATTTGCACCGTGTTCATAGACCGCACAATTTAACAACCACGATCGGGGCCCAAGCAGACTCCCCTCTCGCCTCATATTGGGGCCCAAGCAGACTCCCCATTACCCGAATAGGCAGGAAACAAATTCCATACCCACCGGTTCAAAATAAACTCCCAAGGGATCATCGGATCCCAAGGTACACTAATCCCACTGTGCAACCCGACTCCACATGACATATAAGCATAACTAACAATAAACCAGCAATGCATGCAATCTTTATAAACAGTTTAATCATGCTAAATAAGCATTTCCAAAACATACTTTCATGCGAGGAGTTTGTAACAATTTAAGAAAATTAAACATACTCGCATCTCATACCATGATCACTTTTAAACATTTAACATTTCATTTCACGTAAAAAGGGTTAAAAGAACTCACTTGGTTGTAGTCATTTTCCTAAACACGCGCCTCTCTTACGAACAAGCCGAGCTGAACCCAACACCTAAGGCATACCATACACTTCGGTCAGTAGCATACCCGAAAGATCCTTTTTGAAAACCTCTATCCGGAAAACGGAATCCGGATCCGCCCGAAATCCGGTATCCACTTCCAGAATCCCTAATTCCGGGATCCTGTATCCAAATCCGGAATCCCCAATTCCGGGATCCGGTATCCAAATCCGGGGTCCTCAAATCCGGAACCCCACCCCGGAAACCCAATCCGGAGATCCCCAATCCGGAATCCGGGATTTGACCCCTTCCGGACTAGACGATTTCCGGACTGACGAACCAAAAACCCGAGTTCCTCTCACTTGATTAAATCCAAAGTTTTTGTCACGAAATCCTTTTCATAAACTGTTAAGATTACTCCCTAAACCTTGTACACTCCCACAATCAAACGATCCAACTATTTAACAATCCGAATTAGAAGTAAATCACCATTTTCACTCTTACAAAAAATACACAATCCAGCCACTAAGACACCCAAATCTTTCGATTAAGAAGATAAACACTAGACAGAACAAAGGAAAGAAATCGAGGCTTACCAATTTGGAGCTCTCCTGATCGAAATTGATGCCGATTGGAGATTTCCTTCTCCCTTTCTCATTTTCTCTTCTAGCCGCCAACACAAGAACACTGGAATAAAATGAGGGGACCTAAGGATTTGTTCCCTTAAATATCTTCCATTAATTGCTAACTGGTCCCTCCCCATCTTTTCCTTTATTACATTTTGGCCACAAGGCTTCCAATCATTTGATAAATAACCGGTTGTTACAACACTCCCCCCTTAAAAGAATTCCATCCCCGGAATTCCTTGGTGGAAAAGATGCGGGTACTTCGCCCTCATCTCCGACTCCAATTCCCAAGTTGCTTCCTGACTTTTGTGATATCGCCAATGAACCTTTACAAGGCTGATCTCCTTGCTCCTTAATTTCTTCACTTAGAATCCGAAATGGCTTCGGGCTCTTCCACGAAACTTAGTTTTTCGTCTATTCGCACAACTTGTAATGACACAACCACACCGGCCTTCAACCCACGCTCTCATAAAAGAGGCATGAAACACCTCACATATCCCACATATCCATAAAACATACTCATTCTATAAATTGATTCCTCAAGTCGGAGTATTACTACAACCGACTCACTAAAACGTGGTTCAATCCTCTTTTCTTTCGCTATATCCCTTTTCAACATCCAAACTCAACCGAACTAAACCATACCAAACCAAACCGAACCAAACTAAACCAAGCTGAACCAAACTGAACCAAACCGAACCAAACCAAGCTGAACCAAACTGAACCAAACCGAACCAAACCAAGCTGAACCAAACCAAACCAAACCAAGCTGAACCAATACCTTTGGCATCAGACCGACCCCCAACTTAGGTTTCACGATTCGCACTTCCAAATTTAACAACTTTGGTTTCAACGGATCTTCTAAGCACCTCTGTATAAGATCACGACTTCCTTAGGTTAGGAATACTCACATAATGTACTTGTAGTCCTTCCGACCATTATACCAGATATAAAAGTAACACCTCAGGGTTCTTAAAACACGTGTCATCACGACTTCCCATACCGTTTCACTTCCTTAAAGAAGAAATTTCACCGAGTTTCTCAACAATGACATGAATCGTTTACTAACATCGGCAACCACCCAATTTGCCAATCTTAGCACCAGGTCAAACTTGAACTTTCTAATCCACCTTCCTACCACGTCAAGCGCCTAACACAAAAGTATTTATTTCCTTCAAAACACATTGACCTCAAGTCAACACTATATACTGATACATACGCTTCCACTACATCCTCTTTCCATACTTGAACCAAGACATACACCAAAATGTCACCCTCTCATAACCACACGAGTAGTTCAAATACCCGTCATTAGCCCCGCTTTGAACATATCATCTTAACCTCCTTTTGCTAGCATGGGCATTGCCCGTCTATTAGCATCCACTCCGTTCCCGATCACTCCAAACATGACAACCACACTTAGCGTTACTAAGCCCAACCAACGGTTTCACTACAGTTCTAATTCGAGATAATCAACCAAGTCCTCCTGTAATACATTCAATGCTCGACAACACCACACGTTCCTCGTTTCCCAAACTGAGTCAACATACTCACCCGAATTTCTTCGTGCACCAAGAGAAATTTACATTCCTCAGGAATCCCGTATCGACCATGTCACCTCATAAACTAACCAACCCAATATCTTCATCGATCTTTTATTGATCCGAACATGAACTCACTCAGTGTCTCATGCCACTAAAAGCACATGGTTCCTCTTTTGGGCAACCACCAACCACCATTTTATTCTGACAGTATCCCTGTCACAACCCCAACTTACAGTCCATGCATCCCAACTACATGCTTAATACTTCGAACTCTCACCCACAACCTCGAAAAAGACATCCATCTGTGTTCATCCTTCTTTACAACACATCATTATAACATTGTCTTGCGCAACTACCTTGGTAAAGGATTTCACTAATTTATCCACACAATCTCCACCCACCACTTCACACCGCAGACCAGGTACTCCCGACCACTTGCACACATAACAACGTTGCTTTCATTTCCATCTAAGTTTATAAATAACCAAGTCTGTTTCACGACTTTGCTATCTCTGAATTTAGACAAACCACCACTCACGATTTCATGTACTTGTTCCGATATACGTCCCTTGACAGACCATTTCGAGTTCCACGAAAGTCATCCCAACGACAAGGCACAATCCCTTACAGATTGATTACTCCATGCACTAACTTTGGTTGTACTGACTGTCTCCTTCCTATACAGGTCATCAAATCCCTTAGGGCACACATAGCTACGTCAACTGCTTCACGTTCGACACCCCCATACGTAGTGGTCCAACATCTCACCGCGTATACATCTTTCCCAAACAACCCCTCATTTCCTTGAATAAATTCTGAGAACTAGTCGCATCAGAATTCTTTCTTGTATCTCAGCCTCCTGATAAAATTTCAAAACTGGATACGTTTAACCGTTAACAACTTTAGCGTCCCTAACTAATGCGGTGAAGTTTCCACCATTTCACCGACACACAAAGATTCCCAATGGAACCCACCACTTCCCACGCACCACAACTAACTTCGTGCCCTACGGTCCTTACACAAAAGAAATAAGACTCGTATGGTACGAAGTCTATTTACAGTACCATTCACCACTCTGGCTCATATCTGAAAGCATTTCATCACAACACCTTATATACTTATTAACATGCTACTACTTAGGGTTTCTCAGCAGTCTTTGATTTCAACATGCGTTTGCCCGCTCCACGGGCTATCACATTACCCGTTATCCAACATTAACAAATTCAATACCCGGAACTTCTACTGTTTCCCGCTCTCCTCTAACTGAAATACTGAGGTCGTAACCCGACCGAAATCAAATCAATTGAACAGTTTCCATTTGAACCCCTCCTTGTTCTTAACCTTGTCGTCCACTACGACCTACATAGTTCATAGCCTTCATGCATGACGACACAACAAATTTTAAATCATTTTCCACACTTGAAAAATTCGATAGATACCATAATGAAAAAAAAAACAAATTGACATAAACATAGCACCTCGCTGCTCAAGCCGAAACGTAGACACAACGACCCTAAGGTCGCTCACATGCCACCCCAAGATAATTCGCGACTTAGTCAACCGAATCAATATTGACCCAAATAAAATGTGTTTAATAAAACGTGTCCAATATGATTAAAAAAATCTCAGAACCACATCACTTTTACGGAGTTAGTTAGTCGGCTCCCACACTCTTGTGTATGTTAAAAGTACTACTATTCATCTCGGTTATAAAACTTTTGCGGTAAAACATTTTCGTGACCTTCACAACACGGTGTATTCCTATACGAAAAGTAAAATAATTCACAGATTACTATGCTCAAAATATCATAGTACGTGGTAAACAAGTCTATCTTTTTCTTTAAACACACGCTAGCGCGTGTCGACTCATTTTCCAAAAAATCAAGAAGCTCACTATGCTCATAAACATCCTTAACACAATAAGAATACATGTAAACCATTTAAGAAGAACACCATGCATGAAACTAACGTTGCGATGAAGGCTATTCACTCTAACAAGGTCCCACATTACTCCTACAGTAACTTATTGTCGACACCCAACTTTCGACCATCGGTCGCCTTCTCGTTCTCATATCCACTTGTGGTACAGTTGCTTCCCAACCCTTCAATTTTCGTATAGACCGAAGATCCACAACCATGCGATTTTGAAATTCAATCCTTAAGGCCGACTAACGACCAGTTATCTCATGTTTTACCCATACACATGTTTGGATTCATTACTTACATCTTTCCTTCACCAATCCGGCCACTACACCGCTTGACTAACAACAGAGGGTTCATTTTCTTCACTCGATTACTTTTGAAGCTCACAAGATTTCCATCACAGTTCTAATCCCAACGGATCAACCCATCGAACCAAGAAATGGGGACACACTAGAAACTAGGAGTTCACCCCTATTTCGTCCTTCATCCCCTTCTTGGACCCAGAATTTCCACCCTTGATCGGTTTATCACCGCTTCAAACCACCCTCCTTCTAGAAAGTGCCAACAAATCTCACTATGAACGACCTTACGCATAATAACAAAGTCGTACGCATCATAACAAAACCATGTTACCATCACAGTTACATTCCTCCTTCGTCCAAGGACTGCCTCAACCATAACAACCTACCATATAGTATAAGAACTAGAACAACCGCATACGGTCACCACTCAAACTCAACTTCGCATCATAAGGCAATTCGAGTACGTACATGTACCTGTAAATTCGCAATTACACTGGCCAGGTGGTACGTGCGAAATATGTGTTTTAATCGCAGTGGGTTGCAAACTGTCCACAGTGGGAAGTGCAAGTGTACACTGTCCACTATGATCGTCACAGCAAGTAATAGTTGGTAAAATACCAGAATCGAATCCACAGAGACTGGGCAATCAAGACAATACGGTTCTCATGAGCTCGTTTTACAGGTTTCAATAATAGAAGAAGCAAATTTTGGTTTGTTCGGTGAAATAACTACTTTAACGACTTTACTAAAGATTTAAAAAGAGGAATGTAGGTTAGATTTTCCCTAGATTTTATACTAAATACCTGATCCTAAAAAGTGATCCTTGTACTTGAGGTAGGCATTTTCGCTAGAAAAGCCCGGTTACAAAATACTCACACCTTTAAGCAAAAATCCCATACTCTTAGTACTTGTTGTTTTGTCAATGGTGATCTCAAAATGGACCTTTTCAGGCCACGATGGAATGTGTAGAGACAAATACTCTAAGTGTTTTAAAATACACCAACTAGCTTGCCTACTACTCCAGTGGGTTGAGATTAGCTCACTGTGCCGACCTCACTTTCGTAAGTGTCATAAGAATTCTTTCGAACCCCCTAGCATCATTCAAGCTCGTGTCACTACGTTCTACTTATTTCTAAGTTAAGAACTAGACTTTAGATCCTTGCAAGTGATCGTCTTGTTCGCATCCTTGGGTAATAATCGAGAGTGAATGACCAAAACAATAAATATTCCAAGTATGAAGATTACTCAAGCATTTTTAATAAAATCCAGGTACTTCTCTTTCCTATATCCCAAGGGATGTTTTAGCCTAACATTTCCGAAGTAAAGAAAACAAAAGGGTAGAAGTTGCACATAATTAAACTAAAAGTGACTTGAATTGAACCCACAGTGGGGAACGAGAATTCGTCCCTGTCACTGTGTACTTCGAACTACAAATTATACTAAGAATGTAAAATACAGAAATTTTAAGTTAACTACTGCAGTAAATGAGAGAACTAAAGCTAATACTAATGTGGTAGTTGAGAGATTCTAAAAATTAAGCATATCCTAAATGGCACCCAACAACTCCTTTATATACTAGGAGAAAGGGTTGGGTATTACACAAAAATGGGTATGTCTAAAGGGTAAGGACTGCAGAATCATGATAGAAATCAGCTCCTTGAACAATCCTTTTATTCACCATGCTATAGCCCTTTTACCTAATGGACCCTTTCACCAAGTCAACTTGAAAGTACACTAGGTGTACTTGATGCCATCTAAAAGCAAGATGCCTTGTACTTCTCCAATCCTTATCTCAGCCACATGAACCTTCCATTCTCCAGAATAATTACATCCCAACTAGGAGTTTCTTTGTCTTTTGTCTTTTTGTTCAGCTCGATAGTGGGATCCGGAGTGGGGAACGCAAGTCCCTGCGGATAAAACGTGAAAAACACCCAAATTCCACCAAATAATTTATTAAAGACTATGGTTCACTCTTTTTGCTCTTTTTCGTGAAATGTACCAAGAATGGGGGTTTTGAGAAGTGAAATGGCTAAAATTGACGAAATAAAATAGAAAATAAAAGGAAATAATAACTCTAAAAATAGAGTTATCACCAGGTGTAATGTAAATTTACCTTACACGACAGTTCTTATTACCCTATTTTCTAGCGCACCTAGAGTGATTTTTCTTAAGGGCATCCTAAATCTCGGTTGTGTCCCTCTAATCACAGTTTAAGTTTAGGCCCGTTCGATCACCTAAATCCCTTAAACTATGGCTCTGATACCATTTGTAACAACCCAAAAACTTCAACAGACATAACATAGATAAATAATCCCAACTCGGGTCCCAATACATAACAAGATTAAAAAAATGAACATTACACGTTCTGAACTATCCAAAAACAAATTGCAGCAGAATATTCTATCAACAGCCGAGATCTATCTAATACAAAGCAAAGCTAACTAAGGAACTATAGTGCTCCTTATGCCAATGCCTCCATCTCAAAACCTTACTCTTCTCTTGCCTTTACTTGAAGCACCGATAGAGCGCTTCCTTGAAAATGGTTTAGTTTTGAAAGCGAGGGTTAGACCAAACGGTCTAGTGAATTCCCTCCGAAAACGGTTTTAACAACAAGCATAAAACATTTCTTTAACAAATCATGCATCTCAACACAAAACTCCATACATGGGTATTTGCACCGTGTTCATAGACCGCACAATTTAACAACCACGATCGGGGCCCAAGCAGACTCCCCTCTCGCCTCATATCGGGGCCCAAGCAGACTCCCCATTACCCGAATAGGCAGGAAACAAATTCCATACCCACCGGTTCAAAATAAACTCCCAAGGGATCATCGGATCCCGAGGTACACTAATCCCACTGTGCAACCCGACTCCACGTGACATATAAGCATAACTAACAATAAACCAGCAATGTATGCAATCTTTATAAACAGTTTAATCATGCTAAATAAGCATTTCCAAAACATACTTTCATGCGAGGAGTTTGTAACAATTTAAGAAAATGAAACATACTCGCATCTCATACCATGATCAGTTTTAAACATTTAACATTTCATTTCACGTAAAAAGGGTTATGGGAACTCACTTGGTTGTAGTGATTTTCCTAAACACGCGCCTCTCTTACGAACAAGCCGAGCCGAACCCAACACCTAAGGCATACCATACACTTCGGTCAGTAGCATACTCGAAAGATCCTTTTTGAAAACCTCTATCCAGAAAACAAAATCCGGATCCGCCCGAAATCCGGTATCCACTTCCAGAATCCCTAATTCCGGTATCCAAATCCGGAATCCCCCATCCGGGATCCGGTATCCACTTCCGGAATCTCCAATTCCGGGATCCGATATCCAAATCCGGCGTCCTCAAATCCGGAACCCCACCCCGGAAACCCAATCCGGAGATCCCCAATCCGGAATCCGGGATTTGACCCCTTCCGGACTAGACGATTTCTGGACTGACGAACCAAAAACCCGAGTTCCTCTCACTTGATTAAATCCAAAGTTTTTTGTCACGAATCCTTTTCATAAACTGTTAAGATTACTCCCGAAACCTCGTACACTCCCACAATGAAACGATCCAACTATTTAACAATCCGAATTAGAAGTTAATCACCATTTTCACTCTTACAAAAAATACACAGTCCAGCCACTAAGACACACAAATCTTTCGATTAAGAAGATAAACACTAGACAGAACAAAGGAAAGAAATCGAGGCTTACCAATTTGGAGCTCTCCTGATCGAAATTGATGTCGATTGGAGATTTCCTTCTTCCTTTCTCGTTTTCTCTTCTAGCCGCCAACACAAGAACACTGGAATAAAATGAGGGGACCTAGGGATTTGTTCCCTTAAATATCTTCCATTAATTTCTAATTGGTCCCTCCCCATCTTTTCCTTTATTACATTTGGCCACAAGGCTTCCAATCATTTGATAAATAGCCGGTTGTTACACCCCCCGCCCCCGATTTCAGACGTGTTTTATTTTAGATGACACACTCAGGTTTTGGTTTCTATTTTAGACAATGGCTTAACCTCCATTTTCATTTATGGTTTCTCATATTGATGTTTACTCTATGTCTTAGATAGGGGTTCATTTTATATGGTGGCCTCAACTCCATTGTAGATAGAAGGTTGGCGTAAGGTACATGTTGGTCTTAAGTTGCTGAAGGAAGAAGATGTACATTAGGGATGAGGGTGGTCGTTAATGAGCTATAAATGGAGTAGGGGTGAGGTCACATGTAACACCCCAAAAAATTGGGACAAACAAAAATTTCAAAAAATGGAAATGTGGTATATAAAATATCAAGATACGAGCTATCCCAAAAAGGGAAACCAACATACGCCTGTTTAATTACAAGTTGGTAATTTAACGGTAAAAGATAAGAACCTATTACAAATGTGTGTCATCCATAGAACAAAATAATGTCTTCTAAAGAAGGCATCCCAAAAATTGATTCCCCAAGTTCACTTCTATACCCGACTAACTTTTCTTGGCGACCACGCTACTAGAACCTGACATACATATCGACACCATACAAGTGTTAGGCCAAAAAGCCTAGTGAGTTTGAACATGCTATATATATACCAATAACAACAGTTATAATCATTCATAAAACCATATTAATTAGTTATTGGGAATTCAATGGGGGAGACCCATAACACCCATCAAGTTTCACCTCAAGAGACAATTTACCTTAGTTCTACTCCCATTAGTAACACCATAAGGCCCGACACACTAAGGACTGCCTCCAAGGCATTACCCCAAACGATGGAGACCTTAGTGCATACCTCAAAGTGGCACCATAAGACTAAATCCTTCTAATGCCTACTTGAAAGGTTCATCCATAAGTTACATATATACAATTATACACAATTACTCCAAGTAAAAATGTACATGTTATCAATAGGGATAAGCAAGTGATCCAATCACTATATCAAATCATAGAATAAGATTTCCAAATAATCAAGGACCTCCAATTAGGTCCGAAAGGCAGAAGGGTAAGAGCTAGAAGGCTGTCTTTGAGGATAGGATGGTCGGACAAGGAACCCAACCTCTTTCTATAGATAAGATAAGTCTATAACTTCAGGTCGAAAGAAGGTAAAAAGGGTCATCCTCAAGTAGTAGAACCAACCATCATGGAACAATGGTACAAGACCATAAACATATGATTATAAGCATGAGAACATCACGTATAGGCAAAACCCTTAAATTAGGTCAAACAGTTCCATAAAGTGTAAATCTATATAATCACTTTAATATACCAATAAACTCCCATAAAATCTTCCCCATATGTTCTAGGTATACCTTATATTCATCAAGTCACTAATATGAAGGTTTATATATATACATATATGAACAAATCACCAAGTGAGAAGTGAATAACCAAAATAAAGTATGTAATAGAGATAGATTAACACATTTAGACATGTATCTAGTTTTACAAAGCTTTTAAAACTAACATATTACGTTTTTGGAAGAAAAGCTAGAAACTTGTAAAACCCTAGAAGGGTAGAAGGAGATGAGTTGGTAGACTTGATCTTGACTATAACCTCCACACTTTGATGACCAAAAGAATCTAGGAGAGCTCGCTAAATGCTCCCAACAAACCTTAGGATGGAATTTAATGAGGGGAGGGTTTGGAGTGAGAAAGATCACCTCTAAAGTCTGAAAATCGCACACCAAAACTGATATGTGGGAAAATGACTAAGAAAAATCGGGTGGAAAGGTTTTATACCCTTAGCTAGGACCGAGCGACTTTGCCCAACGATTATACCCATATGCCATTGTCGTTGGCATTTCTGCATATGTATTGTAGCCAACCTCTGCGCAACGAGTATGACAGGCGACAATGCCCTAGCCAATCTCGCTTGGCAATCTTGCCGTGTCTGTACCGAGCTTTCCCCCTTCCCGTGATTGTGACATGTAACGCCCGAAATTTTCAGTAAGTATTTGACACCCGTACGTTTTTACATCTTGTAAACGGTAGGACTTATGTTAGGAAATCAT
Source organism: Saussurea involucrata (assembly GCA_033807775.1). Lineage (NCBI taxonomy): Eukaryota > Viridiplantae > Streptophyta > Magnoliopsida > Asterales > Asteraceae > Saussurea > Saussurea involucrata. Next base: position 179,375,491 of record CM066321.1, read on the forward strand.
TTCTTTGAGTCCCTAAGAGTATCGGGAGTGTTGTCGTTGAAAAAGTCGAGTTTTGGGGCTTGGTACGGGTCCGACTACAATGCCCGACGACTATGACAGTGCCATAGTCGCACCTGGCACAATCGCATCCAAGGAGCAGCATACGGTACCTCCTGAGCAACTATGACCAGCGACATTGACCAGTGTCATACTCGCTGTCAATGTAGCACTCAGGGGGCAGAGTGCTGTCAAAAGCGGGATTTCAGCCTATTTCTCATTTTTAACTTCTCACTTTCTTCCCATACCTCTCTAAACTCTCCCAAGGTGAAACCTACCTCAGTTATGGCGATTTTGGGGCATTGATTGCACAAATCCTTGAGTCCTTAAGTGTTATTACTCCATCAAGTTGAAGGAAGGAAGCTCGATATCGAAAACACTCCACCTTCATCTTCATCTTCATCTTAAGAATTTCAAGGGTTTTCTAGGTTTTTCTAAGAAAACCTAAGTTGTGAATTCTTACTTGATTCTAAAACTTTATACATGCTAAATGTGTTGGTTTTGATCTCCTAAACACTTCTCTTATACACATTCTTACTTACTATTTTAAAAACCCATTTTGAAAGAGTTTGGGAAGATAGAGGGTTTGAGTTTTGGGTAAATATTCCTAAAATTCATGTTTAAATGAGTTAAATGGATGATGATGTTTCTTCAAGGTTTTACTACCTTATTTTCCTATTTATGAGTTTTGAGACAAATCTAGGTCAAACTAGGGTTTGATCATTTTGAGCATATTTGAACAAACGATTTCTATGGAAGGTTTGTGTTACATATGAATGTGGTTATAAATGTAATAACCGAGTTTTCTGTTAGTCAATAATTGGGGAATCTTGGAAGAAATTCGAAATTTAAGAGAGTTACGTGGTCCAAATGTAAAGAACTGAAAGTGTTGTGTTTTTTTTTTGAGTAAAGTATATAAAGAAAGAGGAAAACCCTAAACCCTCTCATATTGCATTAGTGTGTGTGTTTTTGTGTGTGTGTTTCGGCTGGGAAGAAAGGAAGGAGAAAGAGGCATTTCCAAATTTGAAGAATTAGTAGTTGGACGTTTTGTTGATCTGTGGAAATCATTCAGGTAAAAGCCAAATCCTAATCCTCCTTAAGTTTTTGTGTTTTGGTGGATTTTGGTGAAGGATCTTAGTTTGTGGGTTTTAGTGTGTTTTTCCTAATCCAATTGCTAGAAAGGGCTTAGGAATGGGTTATTGTGTAAACATCGACCCATATTCTTAAGATGGAGGTGTTGAGAAGATTAGGACAAGTGGTTTTGCGATTTTTCTACGTTTTGGGTTTTCCCGTCGTGTCCGGAAACCTTCAGCGCAGGGTAGTGTCCGGATGAGAGTAGTGTCCGGATGAGAGTAGTGTCCGGGTGAGTGTTGTCCGGGTAGAGTTGTGGTAGTAGTTTCCGGTAGTTTAACCGGAAACCCTTGAGAATCCGGATAGAATGTCCGGATAGTTTTGGTTGTCCGGGTAGAACGTCCGGATAGCTCTGGTTGTCCGGATAGTCTTGGCTGTCCGGGTAAAGTGTTCGAAAAGTTGTGGTGTGGCACTGTAGTGCAGTCTGTTAGTCCGAAGGGTTAACCGTGTGAGTGTGAAGTTCAATCAGGTGACTTATTTTGGTAGCGTGTATCCTTATAGATGCAGTTAAAGGGAGAATCCATCTAGTAAGAGGATTTAACAGGATGACATGTGAGTCTTTCTAAACCTAAATTTTATACATGTGTGTAGTTGATAATTATTGTCTAATGGTGGTTCTTCCAAATGCTTTTATTACAAACTGAAGGTTTAGTGTATGGAATGGTTATTATTTAACTGTGTGCTTTTCAATTACTTTTATGGCAAAACGATGAAAAGTGTGTGGTGTGGATTTTTATCTAACGGTGTGTTATACAACTGCTGCTGTTTCAAGTGATGATTAATTGTGTGATAGTATGTGTTTCAAATAAAGAAACAGTGTGTTTGAAGATTATTATGTAACAGTGTGCTTTTCAACTGCTTTTATTTCAAGGCAAGGTACGAATGTGCGATTCATAAGTGTGGCCTATATGTGTGATTTAAATGTGTGTGACCATGCTCTGGCTTTTGTGTGACATGGGCGGTGTGTGCCCGACTACGCTGTCACGGTGTGTGTGACATGGGCGGTGTGTGCCCGACTACGCTGTCACGGTGTATGTGACATGGGCGGTGTGTGCCCGACTACGCTGTCACGGTGTGTGTGACATGGGCGGTGTGTGCCCGATTGCGCTGTCACGGCGTGTGTGACTTTAGCGCGTGCCAGTAGCATGTGTCAATGTGTGCATATCAACTTTGTGTTCTAGTTATGATTTATACAATGCTTTCATAACTGATTTTATAAACTGAAGTATTTTGGTGTGACTTGGTGTGGAGGGAACTCACTAGACCTCATGGTCTAACCCTCGCATTTTCCAAACTAAAACCTTTTCAGGTAAGCAGGTATTAGGGAGCTCGGACAAAGGGAAGGGGAAGGTGTGAGCTGGAGCTTGCATCCTAGTGACTAGAAGCCTTCCATTTTTGAATATTAGACTTATTCTCAGTTGTAATTAGGGTTGTACTTCCGCAAACCCATTTAAATTCTTGTTAAACTTGTGTCGAGGGCCAGGTTTTTGGCAGTTTTGATTTATCTATTAACCGTATTTGGATCTTATGTTTTTGGGTCGTTACAATAAACTTGTTGGGTGAGCTTGTAACTAAACACGTAATGACCAAGTTTAAACTATGTGGGTAATGCCATGGTGAGTCCTTATTGATAAACACATACTAATATGTTGTTGTAATGGTGTGTTAGACCAAGTGTAATGGATCCATAGGCACAGTGGTCTTGAAGTTGGGATAATAATGGGATAGTGAATTCCCGGAATATACTAAGAAATAGAAATGAGGCCGAGATGGGTAATAGTTGTGAACTTGATAGTCGGGCAACGACCAATGACCATTAATTGTAATTTCTTGTGAATGAGTGAAATCTAGAATCAATGAAATGAATATTGATTCGTAGTGGGGCTCTTGAACATGGTTGGGTAACCTACTTTTGTGTCCCGTTACCCTCATGGAAATCGGGTCTCCCCTGTCATCGCAAGATGTTTTGTGTGGTAAAGGTTTGTTGATTGGAAAATGTCTACATTTGAAATGTTTCAAGTTTATAATTCCGGAAAATTATATTGAATGTTAATTATATTGTTTGATCTCACTAGGCGTTAACCTAACACTTTTTCTTAAATGTGGCATGTATATCAGGTTCTAAGGTCGGTGGGGTGAATCGCGTAGAGTGATGTGCCGTTTGTTTCTAGAGGCAACTTTTGGGCACACGAGCTTTTGGAAGAATCATACTTGGAGATACATAGTGAATAGACAAGTATTTTTGGAAACCATAGTGACACCTATTCATAATCTAGATCTTTTGTACGTTTGTTCTAGATTAGTAGGTTGTTGTATTATAGTTCATTTTAGTTGTAAACTCCGTCACTACATTTCTCCATTTTGGGTGATTCTGTTATGTTTAGAATGGTAAAGTCGGATTTATTCAAGTTTAAAATTGTTCCAATTTTTAGGGTGTTACATTGCCCTATGACACTGTTGCTGTCACTCTCGCCCAGAACATCCCAAGCCTAAATTTTCAATCTTTCGACGTGTCGGTAACATGCATCTATGGGGTAATTACCTTGAGATTCAAACCTAAGCTCTCGTATTCATTCACTACCTTTAATAAAGCAGAGTTAAGGTTGATGTGAGATTTTTCTTACCTCAAAATTCCAGGTGTTACATCACAATGATCAACGATATTTCTTGAGGAAAAAGACCGAAGACAAAAGGTAGAGGTATGTGGTTAGAGAAATTAAATGTAGGACACATGGTTTAATCTATTTAGTATACTAAAAAAGATTAAATGTTAAAAACCTAAAAAAAGGCTAAATTTAATATTAATATAGCAACATTTCCCGTCTATAAATTATGACAAAATGAAAATTAAAATAAAGGAAAATTGTAAAATTACCATTTACCCTCATACTTAACGGGAATGGTGGTGGACAAAGGTTACCGTGAGGGACCAAATGCAAGACAAATTATACAGGTAAAGTTATCATGAGAAAAAAACCAAATGCATAACAATTGACAAACTACAAGGACCAAATCTGTAATTGATAGTTCATAATTTTTATTAAATTAATGATATAAAGTAAAAATGCAAAAAGGATATAGATGTAAAATATGATGAAAGAGAAAAGAGGAATAAAAAAAACAAAGAGGTCAAATCAGTCATTTTCAATTAGATGAGTCACCACTCCTTGGATCCTTGTATATGTTATTCGGTTTCTCTATTTCAAGCCAACCCTTTTTTGTGGAGCCGCCGCGTTTTTCCAAAAATCATCCGCCTATTGGCCACTCCAACCGGCTCATTCGGCTTAAAGCCACCGTCCAACCAATATGTAAATGGGAAAATCTAAATTTCTATGCTTAAAATCCACAAATACGAAAATATGTCTTAATTTTTAATTTATTGAATTTTTAACTTTTTTGAATGACCTCCCAAAATACATATCCCTATCTATATCCCCTTTTTTATTCACATATCACTATGCATTTATATGTACTAATTGAGGGTTTTTTTAGTTCTTTAATTTACTTTTTAGATATAGATATAACTAAAAGTCATAATATATTTTTTCTACTTATGAAAATAATAGTTCATTGTGCTTAATTTGGTTGATTTGAACCAGTGATGATTGTGTTAAAATATGAGTTATGTTATATGATGCTCCATGAAATAAGTTTGACATATTTGATATGGTAGATCATCGATGGAGATCGATAGTGTTTGATACTCATACTCAATTGAGTTTGATGCATGCTTGATGATAGTAGTGATGGTTAGAAAAGAGAGAAAAGATGTAACGCCCCAAAATCCGGGCCAATTTAAACCTTAAGTTACAACAGGTTATGATAACAAACACTTCAACTTAAATAAATAACAGGGGATTAACCATCAAGAGTATATTTACAAACATGATACTTCAAATAACCTATCAATCTAATTATGTAACTATAATCAGATTAATTAAGGTATCTAAGCTATCCATCCAAAAATCTCCTCTTTGTTAATTGCCACCACTGCTAATCCAAAAACGCTCGTCCCACAACCCTTTATTTTCCCGAGCCTGAACCTGGTAAGAAAACATTATAGGAAACGATTAGGCCAACGCCTAGTGAGAACATTCGTTACGATAATAACACTTGTAAAATCGATGTAAACAAGTTATAGCAAACCTGGTTACTCCTTTTCTTACCGCCTAGAGTCACATTACGAATCATTACTGATTCGTAATTAATGCTCCTTTATCCAACTCCTAGAATATGACTGACAATATTTCAGCCATCATATCCCGCCTAGAGCCACACTACGAATCATTACTGATTCTAGATTTATGCTCTTAACCTATAAATGACAATTACACATGCACATTTATTACCACATGACTATTCCTTGGTTTCCCACACACACTAGGATAACGATTAATACCACACGTCTATCCCATGTGATTACCAAACACTAATGCCTATGGATCCATTACACTCAATATAATTCTGTCTAGCATCACACTAGTGCAGTTTATAAACCTAACATACTATACATGAATGTACGTATGTCCGAACTGCATAAGTTATATGACAATGCCTAATCGTATCTTTTCACGATTTACCGAACTGTAAACTCCAAAACAAACAGGAGAGTACAAATATTCCAAGACCTCAGACTTAACTATTACAGTATGCTGCCAACTCCCGGTATCCCCAACTCCCGGTATAAAAGCTAAGACCGGGACTCACCTGTACCGGGACTCCCCTGTACCGGATTCTCAACTACCGGAACTCTCAACTACCGGGACTCTCAACTACCGGGACTCCGACTATCGGGACTCTCAACTACCGGGACTATGAGTACCGGGACCTCTCAACTACCGGGACTCTCTACTACCGGGACTCCGACTACCGGGACTCTCAACTATCGGGACTATGAGTACCGGGACCTCTCAACTACCGGTACTTTAAGTACCTGTTCGTTCAATTTGCCCAGAATTCCTTCTGATTCATCAAATTAGCTTATTTCAAGCCATTCTATTCAGCCATAGTCAAATTATACAGTTACATCAAGGTTTATAACAACTTAAAAACATTGATTTGTACAAAGAACTGAATGAACTCACCTTAAAATTGCAAAACCCTTCTTCCTGCACAGTATGAACTCCAAACTGCTGCTATTGATTCTAGAAATCAATTCCACACACAAAATCGATTTACCAACATGAGTCAGCAACAAGATTTACCAGAAACGTGAGTATAATTCTTACCAAATGAAGAACTGAACTTCTTTCCTTCCTGTTTCTTCCTTTCTCTCTTTCTCTCTACTTTCTTTTGCCGACTTCACAACAAGAATGAGATATTTGTTTGATATCTCAGTTCTTTTATCCAAATACACTTTAGTTAATTACACAAAATACCCTCAAGTTCCATTATTTCTAAAATAACACCAAACATCAAACCCTTGTATTTTAACCCTATTGAATTATCAATTACAACAAAATTCAAGGTTTAAACCAAAATAAAAGTAAATCCCAATTCTCATTAAAATATTAATAACGAAAATTCAGGATGTTACAATACTCCCCAACTTGAAAATGATTTCGTCCTCGAAATCAAGATCAGGTAAACAGATGAGGATACTTATCTTTCATACTCTCTTCCGACTTTAAAGTCACATTGGTACCCCTGTGGTGTTTCCACTGTACTTTCAACATAGCCACTTCCTTGCCACTACGTAGCTTTCTAACCGATCTCTCCAAAATTGCCTCTGGTTCTTCCACACAGCGACTCTTCTCATCTATTCTCACATCAGAGAGTAATATCACATCCTCTTCTTCGGCTAAACACTTCCGAAGATAACAAACATGAAAGGTATTATGAACTCCTTCCAATTCTGGTGGAAGATCCAACTGATATGCTTGTAAACCAATCCTCTGAGTAATAGTAAAAGGTCCTAGAAAACGAGGACTTAACTTTCCACGCTTACCAAATCTTATTACACCTTTCCATGGGGATACCTTAAGCATCACGCCCTCCCCAACTTGGAATTCTTTAGGTCTTCTCTTCGGATCAGCATAACTCTTTTGTCGATCCTGAGCTGCCTTCATATGCTGCCGAATTTCTTTCACTTTATCCGCTGTTTGTTGTACCAATTCCGGTCCAGCAAACTGCTTCTCTCCGGCTTTTAACCAACATACCGGAGTCCTACATTTCCTACCATACAAAGCTTCGAAAGGTGCCCTCCTAATACTCGAATGATAACTGTTGTTATACGCAAATTCTACTAACGGTAGATGCGTATCCCAGTTACCACCGAAATCCAAAACACACGATCTGAGCATATCTTCCAAAGTTTGTATGGTCCTTTCACTATGCCCATCAGTCTGAGGATGAAAAGCAGTACTCAAATTAACTTTAGTACCCAATTCTTCTTGTAGTGACCGCCAAAACCTCGAGGTAAACCGACTATCACGATCTGACACTATCGACACCGGTATACCATGCCTTGACACCACTTCATCGATATATAGCTTCGCCAATTTCTCAATTGGTGACGCTTCTTTCATAGCCAGAAAATGAGCACTCTTAGTTAATCTGTCCACGATTACCCATATCGTGTCGTTACCCTTTTGTGTCTTTGGTAACTTTGTCACAAAGTCCATGGTAATCTTCTCCCACTTCCATTCCGGAATTTCCAAGGATTGGAAACTTTCGTAAGGTTTCTGATGCTCTGCCTTCACCAACGAACATGTTCTACACGTTTCCACTTTTCGGGCCACGTCTACTTTCATAGCCGGCCACCAATAAATCAACTTCAAATCTCGGTACATCTTCGTACTCCCGGGATGTATGGAATACTTAGATCTATGGGCATCTTCGAGAATCAACTCCCGATTTCCTCCAATTTTAGGCACCCAAACTCTACCTTGGAACAACTTGATCCCACGGCCATCTTCAGTCAACTGAAGATGTTGTTTGCTCATCACTTCTTCTTTCAAATTTTCTTCTCGCAAAGCCACCACTTGTGCTTCTTTTATCTTTTCCATCAAACTTGACGTCACATCAATTCTAGCATTGGTCGTCTTCAAACATCCACTATACTCCTTTCTACTTAAAGCATCAGCTACGACATTTGCTTTACCAGGATGGTAATGCAACTCACAATCGTAATCTTTAAGTAATTCTAACCATCTTCGCTGCCTCATGTTTAACTCTTTCTGATCAAAAATATGTTGCAAACTTTTATGGTCAGTAAAAAGAGTACACTTAGTTCCATACAAATAATGCCTCCACAGTTTCAAGGCAAAAACGACCGCTGCTAACTCCAAATCATGTGTAGGGTAGTTCTTCTCGTGTTCTTTCAGTTGTCTCGACGCATAAGCTATCACCTTGCCTCGTTGCATCAAAACACATCCTAACCCCATTTTTGAAGCATCACTGTACACTACCAGATCTTCCGTTTCTTCTGGTAAAGCAAGAACCGGAGCCTCACATAACTTTTGACGCAAAGTTCTGAAAGCCGATTCCTGTTTCTCCGTCTAGACAAATTTCACATTCTTTTTAGTCAGAACAGTCAAAGCTGATGCAATCTTTGAGAAGTCTTTAATAAATCTTCTGTAATACCCAGCTAATCCCAAGAAACTTCTTATTTCCGACGCACTTCTAGGTGTCTCCCAATTTGCCATAGCTTCTATCTTAGCTGGGTCTACTTTGACTCCTTCTGAAGTGATTACATGACCAAGAAATTGTACTTCTTTCAACCAAAACTCACATTTTGAAAACTTCGCGTACAGTTTCTCTTTTCTTAATACTTCTAAGACCTTACGTAAGTGTTGTTCATGATCTGCTTCAGTTTTCGAATACACGAGTATGTCATCGATAAAGACAATAACAAACTTGTCCAAGAAAGGTCGACACACTCTATTCATTATATCCATGAATACAGCTGGGGCATTCGTCAGACCAAATGGCATTACTAAAAACTCATAATGCCCGTATCTGGTTCTAAAAGCTGTCTTAGGAACATCTTCATCCCTTACCCGAACTTGATGATACCCTGATCTCAAATCAATCTTAGAAAAACATCCTGCCCCTTGAAGTTGATCGAACAAGTCATCAATTCTTGGAAGCGGATATTTGTTTTTAACAGTTACCTTATTCAGCTCTCGGTAATCTATACACATTCTCATGGTACCATCTTTCTTCTTAACAAACAAAACCGGAGCTCCCCAAGGCGAAGAACTCGGTTTGACAAAACCTTTATCTAATAACTCCTGGAGTTGAGTCATCATTTCTTTCATTTCGGCCGGCGCTAAGCGATACGGTGCCCGCGCAATCGGTGCCGAACCTGGAATGAGATCAATTCTAAACTCTACCTGCCGCTCAGTCGGTAGGCCAGGAAGATCATCAGGGAATACGTCAGGAAACTCACGTACCACTTTGATATCTTCCATTTTTTTCTTTTCTGACCTCCCATCTAAGACATAAGCCAAATAGGATACACATCCTTTCATTAAACACTTTCGCGCCTTTACAACAGAAATTAACGGAATTTCCCCTTTTTGCTTCTCTCCGAAGATGAATATATCACCCTTATCGGTCATCGGAATCCTGATTAATTTCTTTGCGCAAAATATCTCTGCCTGATTGGCCGTCAGCCAATCCATACCCACAATTATATCAAACCCACCAATCTCCATCAACAACAAGTTGATCGGAAATTTCGTCTCTTTTATAAGAATAATACAACCATCAAGCCTTTCCCGAACCAAAGCTTGACCCCCATTAGCTACCTCTACCACCAAAGCATCCTCCAAAGTAGTAACAGGCGTAACTAATTCAAGAAAGAATGACTTGGACACAAATGACAAATTTGCACCACAGTCAAATAATACGCGTGCAGGACAAGAATTAACAAGGAATGTACCCGAAACAACATCCTTTGACTCCTTAGCTTCCTCAGTAGTCATCTGAAAAGCACGGCCCATTGGCTTTGGAATAACTGGCTTTTTACTCTGATCGCTACTCTTTTTCAGTCTTGGGCACTCCCGACGAAAGTGACCCGGTTGCTTACACTCAAAACACAGATTTCCCTGTACGGGGCAGTTATTCATAGAGTGCCCACTTTTCCCACATTTGTAACATTCCGAAGCTATCGCCCGACACTGCCCAAAATGTTTGCTTTTGTATTTCGGACACCAATTTGGTTCACGCCGAGAATCATAACGAGCACTTTTATCAACCGCTTTTGATTTCTGTGAAGAGTCCGATCGATTATCCCACTTTCGTTTCTCCCCAACTTGGGTCTTTTCTTCTTTATCTCGCGAGTACACTTCCTCCGTCACTTTCGCTTCTTCAATAGCTTCCCTCAGTGTTGAAACCTTTGCACTCCTTACTCGGGACATCATATCCGCGGGTAGACCTTTCAAATAAGCCTTTATCCTTTCCTTCTCGTTAGGAGCCACATGCCCCACCAAATTTAACTTCTCCATGAACAGTTCTGTATACTTCCTTACCGACATTTGTCCTTTCTTAAGATTTCGGAACTCTTCCTCTATTCTATCAATTTCGTTCTCGTTACAGTATTCTTCCAAAACTTTCCTTTTGAACGATTCCCAATTCATAGCAGCTAGCATCGAAGCTGAAATTGTTGTCGTAAACACGTTCCACCAAGTCAGTGCATTCCCTTTCAACATATGGGAAGCAAACCTGACCTTTGACTTATCATCGCATTCACATGCTCGAAATGCTTGCTCCATTTCTCTTAACCAATTCATGCAGACCACTGGATTATCAGCTCCAGCAAACTCCGGTGGTTTACAACTTAAGAACGTTTTGTACGAGCAAACTCTTTCTGTCCTCCTTTCTATTTCTGCTACTGGAGTATGAAGTGGAGGAATTACTCCAGTATCCGTTCCGGTTCGCCTTAAATCTGAGCTTCGATCATTCAAAGCTTTCATAAACATTTCTGTTTGCTGAGCCATAACAGTAGTCATCATTCGTGTCATGTTTTCCATCATTCGAGTCTCCATAGTTATTTCCGGCGTTTCTTGGCCAGCGGTACTGGTACCCGTTCTATGCACCTGACTTGATGTTCCTCCAAGAGAAAGAAACCCCGGCGGAGTCTCATGAATCCCTCCTTTAGAATGGTAAAGTCAGATTTATTCAAGTTTAAAATTGTTCCAATTTTTAGGGTGTTACATTGCCCTATGACACTGTTGCTGTCACTCTCGCCCAGAACATCCCAAGCCTAAATTTTCAATCTTTCAACGTGTCGGTAACATGCATCTATGGGGTAATTACCTTGAGATTCAAACCTAAGCTCCCGTATTCATTCACTACCTTTAATAAAGCAGAGTTAAGGTTGATGTGAGATTTTTCGTACCTCAAAATTCCAGGTGTTACATCACAATGATCAACGATATTTCTTGAGGAAAAAGACCGAAGACAAAAGGATGGTTTAATCTATTTAGTATACTAAAAAAGATTAAATGTTAAAAACCTAAAAAAAGGCTAAATTTAATATTAATATAGCAACATTTCCCGTCTATAAATTATGACAAAATGAAAATTAAAATAAAGGAAAATTGTAAAATTACCATTTACCCTCATACTTAACGGGAATGGTGGTGGACAAAGGTTACCGTGAGGGACCAAATGCAAGACAAATTATATAGGTAAAGTTATCATGAGAAAAAAACCAAATGCATAACAATTGACAAACTACAAGGACCAAATCTGTAATTGATAGTTCATAATTTTTATTAAATTAATGATATAAAGTAAAAATGCAAAAAGGATATAGATGTAAAATATGATGAAAGAGAAAAGAGGAATAAAAAAACAAAGAGGTCAAATCAGTCATTTTCAATTAGATGAGTCACCACTCCTTGGATCCTTGTATATGTTATTCAGTTTCTCTATTTCAAGCCAACCCTTTTTTGTGGAGCCGCCGCGTTTTTCCAAAAATCCTCCGCCTATTGGCCACTCCAACCGGCTCATTCGGCTTAAAGCCACCGTCCAACCAATATGTAAATGGGAAAATCTAAATTTCTATGCTTAAAATCCACAAATACGAAAATATGTCTTAATGTTTAATTTATTGAATTTTTAAGTTTTTTGAATGACCTCCCAAAATACATATCCCTATCTATATCCTCTTTTTTATTCACATATCACTATGCATTTATATGTACTAATTGAGGTTTTTTTAGTTCTTTAATTTACTTTTTAGATATAGATATAACTAAAAGTCATAATATATTTTTTCTACTTATGAAAATAATAGTTCATTGTGCTTAATTTGGTTGATTTGAACTAGTGATGATTGTGTTAAAATATGAGTTATGTTATATGATGCTCCATGAAATAAGTTTGACATATTTGATATGGTAGATCATCGATGGAGATCGATAGTGTTTGATACTCATACTCAATTGAGTTTGATGCATGCTTGATGATAGTAGTGATGGTGAGAAAAGAGAGAAAAGATGTAACGCCCCAAAATCCGGGCCAATTTAAACCTTAAGTTACAACAGGTTATGATAACAAACACTTCAACTTAAATAAATAACAGGGGATTAACCATCAAGAGTATATTTACAAACAGGATACTTCAAATAACCTATCAATCTAATTATGTAACTATAATCAGATTAATTAAGGTATCTAAGCTATCCATCCAAAAATCTCCTCTTTGTTAATTGCCACCACTGCTAATCCAAAAACGCTCGTCCCACAACCCTTTATTTTCCCGAGCCTGAACCTGGTAAGAAAACATTATAGGAAACGATTAGGCCAACGCCTAGTGAGAACATTCGTTACGATAATAACACTTGTAAAATCGATGTAAACAAGTTATAGCAAACCTGGTTACTCCTTTTCTTACCGCCTAGAGTCACATTACGAATCATTACTGATTCGTAATTAATGCTCCTTTATCCAACTCCTAGAATATGACTGACAATATTTCAGCCATCATATCCCGCCTAGAGCCACACTACGAATCATTACTGATTCTAGATTTATGCTCTTAACCTATAAATGACAATTACACATGCACATTTATTACCACATGACTATTCCTTGGTTTCCCACACACACTGGGATAACGATTAATACCACACGTCTATCCCATGTGATTACCAAACACTAATGCCTATGGATCCATTACACTCAATATAATTCTGTCTAGCATCACACTAGTGCAGTTTATAAACCTAACATACTATACATGAATGTACGTATGTCCGAACTGCATAAGTTATATGACAATGCCTAATCGTATCTTTTCACGATTTACCGAACTGTAAACTCCAAAACAAACAGGAGAGTACAAATATTCCAAGACCTCAGACTTAACTATTACAGTATGCTGCCAACTCCCGGTATAAAAGCTAAGACCGGGACTCACCTGTACCGGGACTCCCCTGTACCGGATTCTCAACTACCGAAACTCTCAACAACCGGGACTCTCAACTATCGGGACTCCGACTACCGGGACTCTCAACTACCGGGACTATGAGTACCGGGACCTCTCAACTACCGGGACTCTCTACTACCGGGACTCCGACTACCGGGACTCTCAACTATCGGGACTATGAGTACCGGGACCTCTCAACTACCGGGACTTTAAGTACCTGTTCGTTCAATTTGCCCAGAATTCCTTCTGATTCATCAAATTAGCTTATTTCAAGCCATTCTATTCAGCCATAGTCAAATTATACAGTTACATCAAGGTTTATAACAACTTAAAAACATTGATTTGTACAAAGAACTGAATGAACTCACCTTAAAGTTGCAAAACCCTTCTTCGTGCACAGTATGAACTCCAAACTGCTGCTATTGATTCTAGAAATCAATTCCACACACAAAATCGATTTACCAACATGAGTTAGCAACAAGATTTACCAGAAACGTGAGTATAATTCTTACCAAATGAAGAACTGAACTTCTTTCCTTCCTGTTTCTTCCTTTCTCTCTACTTTCTTTTGCCGACTTCACAACAAGAATGAGATATTTGTTTGATATCTCAGTTCTTTTATCCAAATACACTTTAGTTAATTACACAAAATACCCTTAAGTTCCATTATTTCCAAAATAACACCAAACATCAAACCCTTGTATTTTAACCCTATTGAATTATCAATTACAACAAAATTCAAGGTTTTAAATCAAAATACAAGTAAATCCCAATTCTCATTAAAATATTAATAACGAAAATTCAGGATGTTACAAAAGATGACAACGATGACATATATCAAGATACATTCTACTTCTTTTATTGTTAAATGATCGTTCCATTAAAAAAAACATAATAGAGAGAATTTCACTTGAATGAGTTCTTATTGAGTAATCAACGTCCTCTACCATCTTAATCAACCTATCCACCTGTTAGTGCATGTGTACGAAAAATATTTTTGATGAAAATGTACACGTCACGCTTTACGTATATCCAAATGTATAGTTTGACGCTAACAAACAAACACAACTTATTTGTTTTGTTATTATCTTACGTATTTGTGTTGAAAATGAAGAAAAGATTTTCACTTATGAAGATTACACATGGATATGTTAAGCAAAACATGAAATATATCAAGTTTAGATAAAGCTAAAATATTCAAGCAGACGAAATAACCAATTTAGTAAACTTACCTACTCAAACTAATGAAATATTGAGTGAACTAGAAAAAAAATTCTTACTTTACTTGTATTGAAAATATTTCATAATAATATGGATAAATTGGAGCTCCATACTTCTAAATAAAATAAAAGGATTATGAAAATTAGAAAACAGATATTTGATTGATGTTCTTACCAAGTTTTGGATAGAGATGGCTAAATTGGGCCTGATCAAGATCGATTAGGATTTATTATTGGCCGACGGTCCATAAATGGTTACATATTTTATGGAATTGAAGGCTCGGCTCAGTCCCGGTTATGTATAGACCCAATTTTCAAAGTTTCTTTAAGTTTTTTTTTTTTGATAAAATTATAGAGTAAATTACGGGTTTGGTTCCTAAGGTATGTCAAAAATTATGGATTTGCTCCCTTAACTTCATTTATTACATAAGAAACCTCAAGTTCTGTATATTTATATTCAACGTACACATTTATACTTATATTTTATATATTTATAAATTATGCTATATTTATCTGTTATAAAAAGATTTGTATTTAAGTCATAATTTTATACAACTTGGTCACAAAAGTTATGATACAAAAGTTAAATCAAATCCCTATACAAATTACAGGTTCAAATACATAACATATAAATATAAATACAAAATAAATTTTATAAAAAATATATATATATAGTATAATTTATAAATGAACATGTATACATTCAATATAATATATAATTTATAAAATATAAATATAATCTAACTTATAAAATACAAATACAAAAATATAAATATATAATATATAGATTGGTCCATGTGGTTTGAAAAACGGTAAAAATAAAAGAAAAATATTTAAAAGTCATATTTAACAAAAAAAGTTGGACAAACGTTAGCGTAAATGACCAAATCCATAAGAAACTGCATACCTAGAGGTTTTTTTATGTAATAAATAAGTTAAGAAACCAAATCCGTAATTTTGACATATCTTAGTAATTTTGACATATCTTAGAGACCAAATCCATAATTTATTCTAAATTATAATACAAGTTTTTTCAAGATTTTGAATTTTTTTGAAGATTTTATCTAGTTAAATGTACTATTTAAAATGTATTTCAATACTAAATTTCAAATATTGTAATTAAAAAACATGTATAACATTTTTGTGTGAAAAAGATTTTTTTAATCTTGAAATGTGGTTGAGTTTCATCATCACATATTGGTGGAAAAATGAAAGTTTTGAACTAGGAAATGACTATAAGAAATGAGGAGTAGATACTTTTGTGTCAACTCATGTGGTTGGCTCATTTAGCTTACCCTACATTTGCATCATCCCACATTGATGAGAATACGCAAGTTCTAAAGTATGAAGTGTGTATAAGAAAGAAGGGATGAATGTTTTTGTGTCAACTCATATGGTTGGCTCAATTTAGTCTACCTTATTTTTGCAAAACAAAGTTTATATATATAACAAATAATTAAATAAAAATTTTGTGATAACTAAAAAAGTTTCATTTTACACTACCCCAATAAATTAATATATCAATATATATATAGGGGTGAGTTCAAATGAAAATTCAAATTCAATTGTAAACGTGAGGACAAACCACAGTCGTTGATTAAGAAAAAGGTGATTAGATCAATGAATAAAAAACGCGGTGGCAATTTTGTAATTAAGTTGAAAACTATGTCAATGGCTTAGTGAATTTTTAGCGCGTAGGGGTAAAATTGGAAAAGCGAAAAGACGGTTCAAAATCTGACATATAGCCATAATCATAATGCAGACGGCATTCATCATTTTTCGCCGATTTTCTCTCTCACTAAAAACTCCATTGTTGAATACTGAAGAAAGAAGAAGACGATACTGAATACTGAAGAAAGAAGAAGACGATACTGAATAATCATCAACAATAATGGAAGATAAATCTGAAGATTCTAGAGATAAGCTTCCATTAACTGAACTTCTGAAAAAACGTAAGTTTAAATGTTTTAAAGTAGTCGATACTGAATAGTTAGGGTTTTTATTTAACTCTTACAGATTAAGAAACAAAAATCTGATTCGAAAAACCCTAAAACGGAAAAAATGAAGGACACAAACTATCTGATGAATAAATGATTCAAATGACGATTAAAACTAAAATTATTGTTAGATTTTATTTTATTATTGTTATTAGTTATATTCATACTGAATAGTTAGGGTTTATATTTAAGTTTTACAGATTAAGAAGAAAAAATTGATTCGAAAAACCCTAAACAGGA
The DNA here is from genome assembly GCA_033807775.1 of Saussurea involucrata. Lineage (NCBI taxonomy): Eukaryota > Viridiplantae > Streptophyta > Magnoliopsida > Asterales > Asteraceae > Saussurea > Saussurea involucrata. Next base: position 179,392,497 of record CM066321.1, read on the forward strand.
AAAAATGAAGAAAACAATAGATCTGATGAATAAATGCTTCAAATGATGAGTAAAACGAAGATATATTGTTAGATTTTATTTTATATTTGTGAGTATTTATATTCATACTGAATATTCTTTATATGTTTATGACCAATATTATTCAGTTTGAATATATAGTTTTATTCAGACTGAATAAAATGTAAAAATTCAGTATGGATATATTCAGACTGAATAATAGAGAATTAAAAATTGTAATTGATTGGTTTGGAACTTTGTTAAGATGTTTTGGTGGAGTGATATTCATACTGAATATTTTACCTTTTATTCAAACTGAATAAAGGTAAATATCCGGTATGAATATCACTTCAACTTCTTAATATATTCCTATTATTCAGACCGAATAATAGAGAATTAAAAATTTGGTAATTGATTATTATTTCTAAAACGTTGTTAAGATGTTTGGGTGGAGTGATATTCATACTGAATATGTACCTTTATTCAGTTTGAATTAAAGGTAAAATATTCATACCGAATATAACTTAAACTTCCCAATATATACCTATTATTCATACTAATTAAATTATTTTTTTAATTATTTTAATTTAAACAGAAAAGAAGAAAAAACATGAAGACGAAGTGTCTTCTTCAACAACAAAAAAAAAAAAGAGAAAAAAGGTATTATTATGATTCATTTTTCATATATTGATAGAATCTAACTGAATACATATACTAATCATTTTTGTTTTGATATATTGTTAGATTTTAAAATATTTATATGTATGACTACTTACAAATGTTTGTGAGTAGTTATATTCATACTGAATATTCTTTGTGAGGTTATTTTTGTAACTAGTTATGTTCATACTGATTATATTTTATTCAGTCTGAATAAAATTAGATATCCAATATAACAACCCAAAAATTTTAAACATTTCATTCTTTAAAATAAACACGCAAGGTCACATAACATAGAGTATCCCAAAATCGGAACCCAAAATTTCCTTACAATATAACAACATTGGCTGGCGGAAACAACCTACACAACTGAGAAGTAAACTAAGATGAGCTATAGTGTCACTACACTATCCATCTTTCTCTTGCTAACGCCCTGCTTACTTGCTAGAGCCTTTCTGTACTTGCTTACCTGAAAAAGGTTTTATTTGAAAATGCGAGGGTTAGACCATGAGGTCTAGTGAGTCCCTCCTAACAGTTATCAAAGCATATGAAACAGTTTATCTTTTCAACGTAAATCTTTCATAAAACTGATCTCATAAAATCATTCACGGAATATGGTCCGCCCCTCGTAATCTGACACCCTGAAGCCACCCTAAGGTGACAACGAGTCAGTCTCATGCTGCCTTATATTGGGGCCACTTCCCCTGGCATAAAGGGTCTACTCTCCCGCACGAGCACTGGCGGGTCTACTCTCCCGTCTTTGCCAGTTTACGTCTATCACAATGCATGCATACAACCACGGAATAGGTCCGCCCCATAATCGTTCACGGAATAGGTCCGCCCCATAAAATCATTCACATATAAACACTTTCACGAAAACCTTTCATAAAACTTTACATAAGCTTTCACATATAGAACTTTGAACATCTTTCATGCAATTAAAAGCATAATAATAACATGGCATTTCTCATCATGTAACCACTTTAGAAAAACACTTTAAAAGCCACACATTTTAGTTTAGAAAACTCACCTGATACGTTTGCTTGCTTTTCCCTACTCTGCTCTTTACTTCCAAATTGTCTACCTGAACGAGGGGACAGATTTATAAGCTGACTAGGACTATCCGGACACTTCTCATCTGACACACAACTTTCCCGGACAGACTACCGGGTAAAACCATACTTTCCGGACAACAGCACTTTTCCGGACGTCCAAGCTTACCGGTCACTACAGGTTTCCGGACGATTTACCTATCTGGACAGCATACTTATCCGGACGACTAGACTTATCCGGACAACCACACTTTTTCGGACACTAAAGAGTCCGGACACCCATCTAACCGGACAACAACCTAGTCCGGACAACACCCTTATCCGGGTAACTACTACTCTCCGGACGATACTCCTTTCCGGGTACCGAACTTACCGGACACAACTCTTACCCGGAAAACCCAACCTATCCGGAAAACTTCCTCTTCCGGGGACCTTTTCCAAGCAAGGAGTCCGGACGCCCAAGAAGGTTTCCGGTCGTCCAGGGCAGTTTCCGGACGACGACCTGGACCCTTTTTAAGGCTGAAATCTACTGGTTAGCTCGATTCTCTCGAGGTAAAGATTAGCAATAGCAACAACATCCCTAAACTTAACAATTACTGAGTTCTTAGCAATCGAAACACACTATAAGACCCGATTTCTCTCATTTTAGCTTCAAACTTCACTTTTGAACAAAAACCCCAAGACTAACCATTCTGCTCCCTAATTAAAGATAAATCGATGAAACAAGAGGGTTTTACCTGGTTGATTGCTTGCGATAAACGAAATCCAATGCTATTTCTTCTTCAAATCCCAAGGTTTGATGGCTCCTTTCTTCCAAATGCACCAAAAACCTTCAAAGGACTTCTCCTCTTCTTTCTCCTCACAAATCCAGCCGACACACACACTAAAATCAGTGAAATGAGAATGTTCCTAGGGTTTTGAGCCCTTTTATACTCCATCCCAAAATACCAACTAGCCCCTCAACTTTCACTTATATCAAATCTTAACATAAAAACATAAGCCCCTTTCAAAATGGTCTGGGTCGTTACAACACTCCCCCCTCAAAAGAATTCCGTCCCCGGAATTCCATTTTCGAAACAGCGAGGGTACTTAGACTTCATATCGGATTCTACTTCCCACGTTTCTCCTCGTCCCTTATGATATTTCCACTGAACTTTTACTAGTCAAACTTCTATGTTCCTCGTTTAGCAAACTTTACCGCTCACGATTATTATCGGTCCTTCTACGTAAGTCAACCTATCATCTATACTTATGTCCCCTCAAAGGAACAGCCACAACGACCTTTGACAAACACTTCTTTAGGCCTAAGACATGAAATGACGGATGAACACTCTTACTTCTTCCGGCAAGTCCTACTTGCATGCCGCTACTCTAACTTGCTCATTAAAGACGAAAGTCAACTTCTTATCGCTTGTAATTCTTGCAAGGTCGATCTCACTACAGCTACTCTCATCTATTCCTCATAACAGAGGCGCACCTCATACTACGAATCCTTCCAAAATTTCATCTAGTACTTCAAGATCACGCGCTAACTATTCAACTTTCATGCTTCGACGAACCCGCAGACTTAGTCCACCTTACCTTTCTCTCAAACTTCAAGGATCAAAGCCTTATGTTTTTCAATCCAACCACTCAGTTCTACTCGGTTGCCTCAGACCGTTCAGATGGGAAACATAACTGCACCCCATACTTTGAAACCGCCCTCGGCGAGGCACCACTTGCTAAATTGTGCCATCTTGCACTACTTACTTGTACCCTCTTCGATCACTATACTCGCTTAAAACTACCTGATAAAACCAAGACCAACCACGCCTCCATTTGCTCGTCTCCGTCCACACATCGGGGCTCACGGTTTTAAACACGTCTAAATAAGGTCTCTCGTACAATTATACTTCCTTAAGAGAGAGAACTTGGCGGAAATTCCCGCCACAACAACGAGAATCTTCCACCAGGAAAACTCCCTCACTGACATCTTGGCACAAGGCCAACCTTGTATATTCCGACAAGCTCACCCCCAGGAATCCCCTCCTCGGTATATGATGGTGCTTTGAATACACCGATAGACGTATGATAATTAAACCTCAACGCAAGTATACATCGAGATCTAATGTCGTCTTTTCAAGTAATAAAGTGGTAAAATACCAGATATCGTTCCCACAGAGATTGGAGTAAAAGCGCAATAAAAGTCTAATAAAAGAAATGATTTCCAAGGATCAATTCGAAGATAATATTTTTAGTTGGTTTTGGATTATCGCAGATTATATAAAACAGATAAATAAAGAAAGCAAGCAAGGGTGTAAGACGTTGGGGTGAAGCTTAATTATAAATTCCAGCAGACCAATGCTATGTCAATGCTACAACATTGGTTCCTCAATACTTAAATTCACCATCTATTTGATAGGATGCCCTTCCGGATCTTCAACATTATATTATTAATCTAGCTTTCAACAACCCATTCCTGGTGATGTATCAGGACTATTAATAATAAAATGATGCCTTTCAAATATATGGATAAACAAATTACTTTGTTAAAAATCACTCTTCCAAGTTGATCCCATATCTGTTAAGTTGACGTGTCTGAGTGGTCCATTCCTGATACGCACTCTACACTTTTACCATCATCACGATGACCAACTTATCGGGCAAAATCAACGTAGAAAAGACAGAGACGACAAATTCCTTTGTCAGTAGCTCTTCCAAGTCTTACTTTCTTTGTCATTCGGATTGACGTGCATATCAATGGCTCATTCCTGATGCCTTGGCACTTTAACACTTTCAAAGTGATCAAAACGTCACGAAGTAAACTTATCTTTATAAAACTTAACATGAAATGGTGAACATCATTATTGAGAAATAATGTCCACTATTCTTTATAATTAAAACTCCACCCTTTAATCTCACACCCAAGCTTATAAAAGTTAGCTACTCATACTTGTATTTAAATTGCAATAAATGTAAATTACTGAAATTAAATACATAATGTAAATGACGTGAAAGTAAATGACAATAATGTAAAGAACAATAATTAAAAACAATGAAGAAGTGCAGCAATGTTGCTGTCGATGCTGCAGCAACTCATGTAGATGGCTAAGAACAACAAGAAAAAGATGAACAAGATGAAGATAACTTGCATATATTTAAAGAAAGCAATTAAAGATGGTTTCCAAATCAGTTTCTAAGCTGATTGAACACACTTAAAACAACATAGGACACCTCCTATTTATACAAAAAGAGTCATGGCCTAAGCCATACCAACTCACAACAACTAACACTATTTATGTACCATGCATACTATTCCTAGGAGATGTCTTGTGTACTACTACCATTACAACACATAAACTATTTTATGAAGAACCCAAAGCATTGAACTTCATCTTGCATGTTGTTGTCTTCCCAAAAATTCCGCATTTCTAGCCTTGTTCTTCATCTCATCGCCATCAGTCTTGGATGTTGCAGCATTGAAGTAGCATTGGCTGCAGTTTTCTTATTTTTAGCCATTCTACTTAGTAAAACAAGTAAAATCCATCACTTAGCTCCATGATTAATAAAGATACAAATAAGAGAATAAAATGACACAAAAGTTGGGATAAAACAAAATATTATATATAAAAATATAAGAAAAAGACACAATATGCATTAAATAAATAATGCATATCAGTATACCAGAAATTTCTAGGTTACTTCTTCCAACCGACATTCGTCTATGCAGATCATACTCCTATCCCGAATCACATCGGCTACAACTAATTCGTACGTTCTCACCACTTCATCAATTCACACTTAACGTGTCTAATAGTAGGAAACCTCTCTACTTCCTTATCGGAGTACTCACCTATCCATTGCACTTATCCTGAAGACTCACAAATTTCTTGCTGCTTGCCACAAGCGTCCAGTCATATAACATAACCTCGGTTTCTCCCACTCAACTAGGAGGGGTAACCATGATCACACCCTACTATTCTCAATAGCTTACACTGAACGATCAGTTCGTTTGTACGTTTCTCACTAAGTCACTAACTTAACTCATTCAGTTGTCTTATCCACTTCTTTCCTACACGAAATCATACACAATTTCCTTCCTCAATACTCCTTCCAAAAGTTCGCACCCTTATCAAGGACAATCTACACGACACTGCGCCTATCGGCATTACTGTCAAGTTTACTACTTCCGATTTACTTACTCATTCAAACATACTGTCTTCACCTCCCCATGTCTGCGTGGAGCACTGCCCATCAACATTACTCGCCCCTCTCTTCCGACAATTCTCAAGCTGCAAATGCTGTCTCATTACTATACATTCTTTAAACTCCAACTTTTACTTTCTCAGACAATCCGCCCACACATAAGCAACAGCTCACATTCTTTAAGGATTTCACATCTATTCCACCACATTTTGACTAATACATCCATCATCTTCTTTAAACTTCCAATGATCCCAAAATATGCTTACTTAGCGACTCATACAACTAAAAACACTTGGTTTCTCCTTTGGGTAACTACCCACCACCACTCCGTGATGTTATCCCGAACATAATCATATCACCACGTCAACTTACACCCTACGCGCTCTAACAACCTGGTTAACACTCGAACACCTCATCCGAAACCCCCAAAAGGCTTCTATCTGGCGCTTCCTCTTTCTCTAACATCACACCACTATGACGCTAAGTGGCACATTTAACTTGGCAATTATTTCCACTACATAACTGTACATTCCTCCCCCATAACATCACACTGCAGGCCAAAACTCTCATGGTCATTCATACACAACTCAAACTTATCTTCAAGACCTCACGCATAAATAACCGAGTCTATCTCACTACATTATCTCTCCCCAGCTCTAGTTGAACCACAACACCCGAGTTTCTGATTAATTCTAACATACTCGTTTCTTGCTAGCTTTTTGCAATACCAAACCATTCCTCACAAATCGACATAAGCTATACCCTCACTTCGTTTGTGCTAAATACTTCATTCTTTACGAACCATCCATCTCGTAGGTAAAACGCTTATCTAAAACAACAGTCTTTCACTATCTTAACACCCCTACAAAGTGGTCCTTCAACTTTCAACCTTCCGATTCAAGTCTTCAGTCTCATACACCTTACACAACTGCCGACTTTAACGTCAATAGCTGACCTGTTGATACTTCCTTAACCTATTCTTCAACAAGGGTCCCTTACTGAACCTAATCCTTCCAACATATCATAATCAAAATCACATCCTGACGTCCTCATTTCAAACTCACTCGTGAAACGTCAATATTACAAGATCACTTTAAAACTCTTATTCGGCGTCGAGGACATTTCATTCCTACTTCACCACACTACTCATAACGAGTTGCTAATACCAACACCTTGATGACTTCCAGTCCTTCCTCTGAACACAACCGTCCCTCGGCGACTGTATTTCCAGTCACCGCACGAGGGTACAGACCCTCATACAACCGACATTAAAGTCCACTTCCGACTCTTCCACTGCTCACCTCTCCTCTAGAACGCAATTACCAAAGCTACAAACATTATCTCCTAATTTGTCCAACACTTCTCCACTCTAGGAGTTCTTCCTTAGCTTAAAATGTAATACTCTACGACCTATTGAGTTCATAGCCTTCATGCCTGACAACGCGATAAATGAATCATTTCACACTTTTGATCATTTTAAATAAACAACACTTGAAAACAACTTGGGTACACACGACCCCAACATTCTCATAACTCCAATGCCCTGCACAACGATCTTGAGGATCGTTTGCATGCAATCTTTCCGTAAAACTTAATCTTACTTAACCAAAAATATGTTGTTACGACATAAGTAAATATTGGATGAAAATCTTCCCATACGACAAAATTTGGAAAGAAGATTTACCGACACGAAGTAAGCTAGTCGGTCCTCACACTTATTTATATAACTTCGACATGTCAATACTCATTTTGGTTATAAAAGTTGTGCATTCAAACGTTTTCTTGGCTTATCATGAAAAGAGTGGAATATTTGCAAATTGTAGACCTCAAGACTTCATTGTACGATGTAAATGGATTTGTATTTTTTTTTCTTTAAACATACGCTTGCACACGCCGACTCATATCCGATCAAATTTGATACTTATACATTTACTTTACTTATGAAAAATTCTCATGTACACATATACGAACCCAACGCATGAAACTCCACTTGCAATTGAAGGCTATTCACTCAAACAAGGTCAATCGCTTTTCTCACCCAACTTATCGTTGACACTCTACTTTCGACCAGAGGTCGCCCTCTCGGCTTTCAACGACTTGCTATACATACATTCAACGGTCCACTTACTCAACCATTCATACTAATTCATTTTGATCAACTATCCCACTTTCCACTTCTACAGGGTTTCATTTCACTATAGGTATCTTATTTCATTTATCCTGCTACTGGAAAACTCATCCAAGAAGCCAGGGCTCCAATGATACCTTCAAGGTTTTGACACTGACTTTCCTTACCATCCTGACTGATCTATCCCATGATTTCTAGAATTGGGACTCTCCCGAAACAGGAGTCTTACTCAAACTCAAGCATTCTTCCTCTCCGAATCCACGAAAAGCTACCTTTAGACGACTCGTAATACTCTATACAACATTTCTTCCCTACGATGTATACGTACATCACATCACCATGACTTCTCATGAAACTTCCCCAACAAGGGGTCTCAGTCTACCCCTCAGAGATCTTGCTGACATTCTAAAGTACCGGAACACGACATAAACACTAGCTTCTGACTACCACTTCGGAATAATAAGGCAGGTTAAGCACATACATGTACCTGTAAGTTCGCAATTACACTGGCCATGTGGAATCTCAAACTTACCTTACATGACAGTCCTCAGTACCCTATTAGTCCTATCTCTATAATAATAAGGCAGGTTAAGCACATACATGTACCTGAGTTCTTAGAAATCGAAACACACTATAAGACCCGATTTCTCTCATTTTAGCTTCAAACTTCACTTTTGTACAAAAACCCCAAGACTAACCATTCTGCTCCCTAATTAAAGAAAAATCGATGAAACAAGAGGGTGTTACCTGGTTGATTGCTTGCGATAAACGAAATCCAATGCTATTTCTTCTTCAAATCCCAAGGTTTGATGGCTCCTTTCTTCCAAATGCACCAAAAACCTTCAAAGGACTTCTCCTCTTCTTTCTCCTCACAAATCCAGTCGACACACACACTAAAATCAGTGAAATGAGAATGTTCCTAGGGTTTTGAGCCCTTTTATACTCCATCCCAAAATACCAACTAGCCCCTCAACTTTCACTTATATCAAATCTTAACATAAAAACATAAGCCCCTTTCAAAATGGTCTGGGTCGTTACAACCAAGATGAATATAACTTCAACATTTATTCTAAACTTTTTATTCAATCTGAATAAATGATATATTTACTAATCGTTTGAATATAAATAAATTAGGTACAAAACGAAAGGCTGAAGATGAAATACTTTCATCCAAAAAAAGAGTTCGAGAAGAAAAGAAAGGTATTATCATTATTCATTTTTTAAAAAATATATATATATATATATATATATATATATATATTTATCAAAATGCATATTTTAATCATTTTGTTGTGAATATCAAATATGTTTATAGGTAAGAAGAAGAAGGATGTTAAGGAAAAGCATAAAGAAGCAGCAAGTGGTAGTAAAACACAAAAAAAGAAAGAAATAAAGCAAGATGTTACAAAGGAAAACAAAAAAAGAAAACACGAAGAAGGAAAGCCAAAGAAGCTGAAGAATATGTTTATAAAACACAGATCTCTATCCATACGGTCAACTCCCAAACACTTAGTGCTAGTTACTAGAAAGATGAGAACGCAACAAATAAACTGCATAAAACAGATGGGATTTGGAACCATTTTAGATATCAATATTGATTCATTACCATCTAAGCTAGCATACTACATAGTTGACAACTTTGATCCTGTTGTTATGGTTATAAGAACAAGAAAATGACCAATTCAGATTACAACTCAGTCTGTTAGTGATATGCTAGGATTAAAAGACGAAGGGATTGATATTAATGAAATTCAGACAGATGTGGAATGGAATGGTATCGTTGAAGGTTGGGGAGCACAGTTTGATAAAAATTTGATTAGACCAAAGGATGTTGTGAAGATGTTAAACGGATCAAATAGTACAGACTGGAATTTCAAGATAGGTTTCATCATTTTATTTGTGAATACAATGGCTATTTCGATGAAGATGGGTACATGCAATCTATCAATTCTTTCACATTTGGGAAAGAATTTAGAGTTCAGAAATGTGAACTGGTGTAAATATATAATAGATTGTGTGAAGGAAAGCAAGAGAGGATGGAAGAGGGAATCGGATGCCAGCTTCTACACTGGCCAATAACTTTTCTGATGGTATGTAATCAACTTTAATATCTCTTTTTATTCAAGACTAATATGCTAGTTAGAATTGTCTTAAGTAAGCGATAAACTTATAATTCAGCATGAATAACTATGATAAACATGTTAATAAAATAGATAATTGATTGGCTTAAGCAAGAAATACATATAATTATTCATTATGGATTACTATAATATGAATTGGATTAAGCATGGATATCTACATTATCTAAACTATATGTTAAGGCATCATTTTAAGTTTTATTCATTTTGAATATTTGTCTTAATTCAAACTGAATAAAAGAAGATATCCAAAATGAATATTTAAAGTATTCAGTCTGAATACTTTATTCAGTTTGAATAATGTACTGAATATGGAATTGTTTAATAATTAATAAACAAATTAATCAGTTAAACATTCACAAATGATAATATAAGTTTTATGTAATTAACATATTTGCATTATACAAACATATGCTTCTTTACCTGGATTCGACAAAATGTGATGGATTTGAACACAAGAAGACAAGGCCTGCTATAAAGGGATGGAATACAGAGAAGATGAAGACAAGAGAGAAGTTGGAGTTAAAGATTGGAGGATTTGGCAGAGGAGAATTCAGCGAAAAGTATGTTGAACTAGAACAAACAGAAAAAGCTTCAACAAAGAAAAAGACAACAAAGGTACAAACATATATTTAATTTGCATTATAGTACTTACTTTGATAACTAAAATGTATATATCAAATAAAAAACAGGAATACATGAAGATGCTAGATGATAGTTTGGAGGAATTATTTGCAACCAAAGCAGAAATTGAATACAACTTGAATAAAGCAATGATGTTGTATCCTAAAGATAGTTCTTTCACTGAATGGAAAGCAAGTTATGAGAGATCATTTTTCATCAAATCAGAAGTTATTGTTGAGGATGTGCAGAAAATTGAAAGGAATGTGGTATCAATGGAAGAAGGGACAAAAGAAGCAACTGTTTCTGAAGATAACTTAAAAGAAGATAACAAGATTTGTGAAGAAGGAGAGAAAAAAGATGAGACAGAAAGAGAGAAGAAAGATGATGATAAAGAAATGAATAAAATAGTATGGCCTGATGGTACACAGTATTGGGAAGACTTGGCAGATTCAGAAGAGGTTAATAATGCTTTCAAGGATGCGAATGAAAAAACCAAATAAGCAATTGAAGAACAACTTCAGGTTGAAGCTACAGTATTGATAGAGGATGTCATTGCAGACATTAGCATGGAAATCAAGGATAACGAGATAAAGAAGACAGAAGAGGAAGAGAAGAAGGAAGAGAAGAAGGAAGAGAAGAAAGATGAAGATAACAAAGATGAACAGAATGAAGGACAAAAGAATGATGAAGAGAGGGAAGGAGAAAAGAAAGAAGATGAGATGCAGTTAGGAGATGAGAAGAAAGAAGAGAAAAGAGAAGATAACATGGAGGCAGGAGTTGAGAAGAGCAAAGAGCAGAAAAATGAAGAAGGGAAGACTGAAGAGGAAAAGAATAAAGAAGAAAAAGAAGAAGAAAATAAGAAGGAAGAGAAGAAGAATAAGGGAGAAGAGAAGAAAGAAGAAGAGAAAAAGGATGAGGAAGAAGAGAAGAAAGAAGAAGAGAAAAAGGATGAGGAAGAAAAGAAGAAAGCAGAAGAGATTAAAGATGAGGAGAAGAATATAGAAAAAAGTGATACACAAGATTCAAATCCAAACTATTCTCTGGGGATGTCACAGTTACATACCCCAAATAAAAGAAAAGAAAAAGCTGTTGAGGATGAAGAGATTGTAAGCAAGAAAGGTCCACTTGTTATCAAAATAAAAAGAAACGAAGTGAAAAACCCTGAGAAGAGATTAAAAAGAATAGAGAAAATAGGTGAACAATTGAAGTCACCTTATATACAAAGGAGAGTCGATGTAACAAAAGAATACATCAACAGCAGAAAACAACGTCGACAATTGGTTATTTTCTTTACAAGGAGATAAATTGTAAGTTTTAAAATTAATACATATTGTGAATTGTTAACTTTTATTTCATTTAGTAATATCACTTTATATTCACTTTGAATATACCTTATTGTTAGACAACCTAGGGGGGGGGAGGTTGTATTTAAAATCTTTTACTTTCAAAAATTCTTTTACAAATAAATACAGTACAGAAACAGTATAAATAAATCAGAGTATACAAATAATAAATATACAACAATTATATAAACAGATATAATTAAAAGCACAGCGGAATAAATAAAGAGATAAAGGTAAGAGATACTTGACACGGAGATTTACTGATTTACCACCAACTGTGATAAACCAGCAGCCGAGACACTTCCCGACACGATCCAATAAATGTATTCTTTACGGTAGAATACAAACCAAATACAGAGCAAAGTAAACGGTTCTCTAAGCCTCAGCTTATTGAGATGTACAGGATCACACACCCGTTATTCAAATACTTACAAGAGGAGTATAACTCACAATGGGTAATCACTCTTGTATAATATCTCACACTTGGATATTTTATAAAAAATGTTTTATAAAATATATATATTATAAATGAGAGAGCTGAGAGTGTGGTTGCTGCTTGTTGTTACTGTTATGTGGTCTTCTTTCTTCATCACCAGCAAGCATCATTTATATATAGCAACCCACTTCCAACGGATACATGAGGTGGCGGTATACCGCCAAATGCACGCGGTATACCGTGCAGATACTGACACACCAACGGCTACAAGAGGTGGCGGTATACCGCCTTGCACACCGCGGTATACCGCGGTCAGAAAGTACAAAGGGCAGGCTGCACGCAGGTCCTTCTTTCGGCTGAAGACACTTCTTCAATAAATGCAAACAGTAAAATAGCATAGGAAACTGATTTTTGAGTTGACAAAAAAGGTTTAAAGATTATTTTAATAAAAATTAATAAAACTTTAGTTTTAAATAATTTTAAATATCTTTAATTAAAAACAGTTTAGGGTTTTATAAATATCCAAGTGGTATATTATTTTAGGGTGCTTATCATTATAAGGTATAAACAATAATGACGACGTAAAACTTCCGTCTTGAACTCTTCAGATAAAATCTTCGTGTTCTTCAAGAACTGTACACTTGGATAGGATTGTTAGATAAACAATAATACGGTGTGTTTGTAATCATCAAAATAAATATATATAAATATATAGAGATGTGGTACACTTGCACCAACAATCTCCCCCTTTTTGATGATGACAAACACAACCGCTAAGCAAGAGCATATGCGGTTTCTCTCCCCCGTTTGTCGAAACAAAAAGGGTCAAGAAAGACGGTATGCTTCCCCTCGAGAGATGCTCCCCCTCAAAATATGCATATAATTGAGGTAGCATAAACTCATGGGTAAAGATAAAAAGCTCCTCCTCAAATTAATAACGATATTAAATTGAAGATTTTATAAAATTTGAGGGATAAAATAAGCATAATAAATGACATGAAACAAAATAACCAAAAAGAAACACTTGCACCAAAAAGGATCTTAAGGCTTCGATTTTCGGTTAATTTTATGTGATAAAAAAAATCACCACGTATTATGACCTCGTCAGGTAACCACGTATTATAACCTCGGCAGGTAACCACGTATTATAACCTCGGCAGGTAACCACGTATTATAACCTCGGCAGGTAACCACGTATTATAACCTCGGCAGGTAACCACGTATTATAACCTCGGCAGGTAACCACGTATTATAACCTCGTCAGGAAACACGTATTATATCCTCGTCAGGAAACACGTATTGTATCCTCGCCAGGAAACACCTACAAAAGGCAAAGAAAATTTTTCGTGGTACCCTTTTCTTATGGGTCCTTTTAACAGTTAGTATAAAACATAAACTGCAAAAAAATATGTTGTCGACATAAAAAAAACACGACAAACATACAAAGCCATATAAATGGTTTAAAACCACAAACGCATCCCACCGGGATTATCAACATTAAACATTCCTTTCGGAATCCATTTTCTAACCATTTTAATTTTACGATCGTATTCATCATAGACGTAAAAAGAAGTATGCGGATTAACATTTTTCTTAGGATTCGCAAACTTATTATTATACATAAACGCATGTGATTTTCTCGACATATAATTCACATAATTCATTTTAGGAACATACGGAGGTTTTTGCGTTTTATTTTTAACAACAAATTTAGGTTTTTCAAAAACCTTTTTAATTGGCATACAATCACATTTTTCAATACACGTATTTGAACCAATGCCTTTTCGGCAATTTATACGATTTGATATATTAAGCATTTTAAGCACTTTATCATTGCTACTATTAAAAGCATTTGCTAATAAGTCATTTTTCTCATGCGATTTACATTTAGCATTTAAACATGCAATTTCATTTTCAAGAATCTCGCATTTTGTACATACAACATTTTCATGTGTCTCTTTATTTAAGCATGCAATTTTATTTTTTAAAATATCACAAGATTTGCAAATATCTTTTTCACTTAATTTATTTTCTAATTTAGTGATAATATCTAAATCATAAGCAGATTTTTGTTTACCGTCATTTATTTCCTTTTTATATGCGGATACGGTTTCTTTTAAATTAGAGATTTCATCTTTATACCTATTTGCAAGAGCGGCCATATCATGAAATGATTTATATAATTCGTCAAGATTATTTTCATCGTCACTATAATAATTATCACTATAATTACTATCACAATTATTTTTAGAAGAATATGATGAAGATACCTCATTATCATGGTCGGCCATGAAACAAAAATTTTTGGCCTCATTTATGCTTGCGCTCAACGCGCCTCCAACGAGAGCTTTTAGTGTGTTGATTTGTTTTGCTCGTTTTGGACACACACTTGCATAGTGATCCTTATCACCACACACATAGCAAAAGCCTTTCTTTTTATTGGCTTTTTCATCGTCGCTAGATTCGTCATATTTGTCTTCACTTTTATGGACGTTGCGACTTTGGTTTTTACCACCACGACGGTAGTCTCCATTTTCTTGAAACCTATCATTATTAGTAAACTTTTTGTTAGATAAAAGTTTAGAAAGTTTTCTTACCAACTTGACTAAATCGTCAAGATTTTCGGGTTCGTCATCCGAGGAACTTGCTTCTTCCTCCTCTTCTTCTTCCTCATCTTTAGGGGCAACGGCTTTTAAAGCTATGGATTTCTTTTTAACTTGCTCCCGGACTTGATTTCTTCTTAGTGCAATTTCGTGCACTTTAAGATTGCCGATGAGATCATCGAGCTTCATAGTTGCGAGATCTCGGGAGTCTTCCAAGGATGTGATTTTTGCCATCCACTCCGAAGGAAGTGCTCGAAGAATTTTCCTTACATAATCCTCATTAGGATAAGTACGACCTAATCCCTTCAAAGTAGTCATAATGAGGTTAAAACGTTTAAACATTGAGTCGATTGACTCATCTTTTGACATTTCAAATAATTCATAATCATGAACAAGAATATTTATTTTAGAGCTTTTAACTTGAGTATTTCCACGATGAGTGTCGCTCAAGCTTTGCCAGATTTGATTAGCAGTTTTATAAGTATAAACTCTTTCTATTTCATCGGAAGTTAAAGCAGCATATAATATATTTTTAGCCTCAAAATTTAAACAAAAATGAGATTCTTCAGCGGGAGTCCATTCTTTTAAAGGTTTATCAATAATAAGATCATCTTTTACAATAGTAGGATTAAAATTCCCATTTTCTATAATATCCCAAATCTTTTGATTTTTGCCACGCACGTGACATTCAAATAGCTCGGCCCAAATGCCAAACTTTTCAGTATCTATCAAAGGGGGTTTTGAAAACACAAAATTAGTTTGTTGAGCCATTTAAAAGAATTAAAGAAATAACTTTAAAAATTTAAACAGATAATTTTTGAAAGCCCTGCTCTGATACCAAATGTTAGACAACCTAGGGGGGGGGGAGGTTGTATTTAAAATCTTTTACTTTCAAAAATTCTTTTACAAATAAATACAGTACAGAAACAGTATAAATAAATCAGAGTATACAAATAATAAATATACAACAATTATATAAACAGATATAATTAAAAGCACAGCGGAATAAATAAAGAGATAAAGGTAAGAGATACTTGACACGGAGATTTACTGATTTACCACCAACTGTGATAAACCAGCAGCCGAGACACTTCCCGACACGATCCAATAAATGTATTCTTTACGGTAGAATACAAACCAAATACAGAGCAAAGTAAACGGTTCTCTAAGCCTCAACTTATTGAGATGTACAGGATCACACACCCGTTATTCAAATACTTACAAGAGGAGTATAACTCACAATGGGTAATCACTCTTGTATAATATCTCACACTTGGATATTTTATAAAAAATGTTTTATAAAATATATATATTATAAATGAGAGAGCTGAGAGTGTGGTTGCTGCTTGTTGTTACTGTTATGTGGTCTTCTTTCTTCATCACCAGCAAGCATCATTTATATATAGCAACCCACTTCCAACGGATACATGAGGTGGCGGTATACCGCCAAATGCACGCGGTATACCGTGCAGATACTGACACACCAACGGCTACAAGAGGTGGCGGTATACCGCCTTGCACACCGCGGTATACCGCGGTCAGAAAGTACAAAGGGCAGGCTGCACGCAGGTCCTTCTTTCGGCTGAAGACACTTCTTCAATAAATGCAAACAGTAAAATAGCATAGGAAACTGATTTTTGAGTTGACAAAAAAGGTTTAAAGATTATTTTAATAAAAATTAATAAAACTTTAGTTTTAAATAATTTTAAATATCTTTAATTAAAAACAGTTTAGGGTTTTATAAATATCCAAGTGGTATATTATTTTAGGGTGCTTATCATTATAAGGTATAAACAATAATGACGACGTAAAACTTCCGTCTTGAACTCTTCAGATAAAATCTTCGTGTTCTTCAAGAATTGTACACTTGGATAGGATTGTTAGATAAACAATAATACGGTGTGTTTGTAATCATCAAAATAAATATATATAAATATATAGAGATGTGGTACACTTGCACCAACACTTATATTCAGTCTAAATAAAACTATATATCCAAAATGAATATATAGTAAATATTTCAAAGTGAATATCACTTTATATTCACTTTGACTATACCTTATATTCAGTCTGAATAAAACTATATATTCAAATTGAATAAATAGTAAATATTTCAAAGTGAAAATCACTTTATATTCACTTTGAATATAACTAACATTCAGTTTGAATAAAATTGAATATCCAAATTGACATATTGGACAAAACATTTAAATATTTAATTAAATTTTAAACAGGGATGTGTTTGCTACAAGTAATGGCCAATCAAGCTTTAGAGTCATGTTCGAAAGCATGATTCCAGAATCGGAACCATTTGCAAATGTGATTGACATCTGGTCAGTGATATTGAATGAAGATGAGAGATTACGAAACAAAGATTCTCCGAATAGATTATTCTGCAGCACAGAAATTTTCGTAAGTTTACTATACTTTTAAACCAAATTAAAAATAAGTATTAATATTAAATTATAATATTCTTAATTTAAACAGTCACATGAAATGTTCGAGGGAAGATTTATTCTTGATAAATATTTAAAGATCTTCACCAAAAACTTTTTGGAGAACATGAAGGGCAATTCAGAATTGGAGGTTGTGAAGAAAACTGAATTGGTACATAACAATTAGATTAAAAATATTATTTGAATTAATTTTATTTCATATATCATATAATACATTACCTAAAATATTCATGCAGGTCTTTTTCCCAATAATCAAGCAATCATATTATTATCTCTTGTGTTTTGATTTTAAAAATGGTGCATCACATATTCTGGACAACAGTGCAACTGATGTTCCAGATTTAGCTAAATATAGGAATGTACCAAAGATTGTTGTAAGTAGAATATTGTATTATCTAATATACATTAATAATAATTATTTTATTTAGTATTATGAATAATAAATATGATGTGTATATAATGCAGCAAAGGCTATTCATGAAGTTTTTGGAAAAGCTGGGGGATGCTAGATCAAATAAATTCAGTAGAATAGTCCCGAAAAGAGAAGCGATGAAGTGGAGAACAAAGGAAAATACTAAAGACTGTGCCATATTCTTGATGCGACACATGGAAACATTCATGGGAGGGAATGTTAAGAACTGGGACTGTGGCTTGCAGGATGAGTCTGCAGGTCAAAAATCGCAGTTAAAAAAACTGCGATACAAATATGTCACAAAGATGCTTCTATCAGAAATGAATGAGAGAAGGGAGTGGGTAATGAACGAAGTAAATGCATTTGAGTAGTTGCCAGAAGATATGTCAGGATCGATTCTTAACAAGAATTAAACTTCTTAGAAACAGAATTTAGAGAATCTTGCGGAATAGAACTCTAAATCAATTAAAGAACAATCAATAGAAATTCAATAAACTGTATATATATCAAACAGTTATAACTCACAAGTTTTACACCAAAACCTCAATCTTGTTGAACAGGCTCAACAAGACGATTTCTACTTCTCTAGAAATAGGATCTATGATCTTGAGGTTAATTCACTCTTGAATATCGAATTCTGTATATTATCTATCTTCTGTTTTCGTATTTTCGTGTCGATTCTAATAGCTATCTATCAATACTATTTATACAAAAGTAATTACAAGATAACCATAAAAAGTAAATTGATCTTCTGAATCTTCGTTAAACATATCTTGATCAATTCCTTCTTTGTCTCCAAAAGAATCGCATACCAAACTTATCAACTCAGCAGTATTAATGATGATTTGGCTCAGCAGCATTAACAACCTTCAGCAGTATTAATCTTCACAGTCTTCAAGCAGTAGTAACTCAGCTCAGCAGTACTAACCATGTCTAGCAGTAGTAATTTGGTCTAGCAGCACTAACTTCATCTAGCAGCATTAACTTCATCTAGCAGCAGTAACCTTGCCCAGCAGTAGTAACGAAGAACTGGCAGTAGTAATGAAGACTTAGCAGTACTAACTATACTTAGCATATCTTCAGTTCCCAACAATCTCCCCCTAACTTGACTTTTAGGAACAGAAGTCAAGTTCTTCAGATGATGCTTCCAAAACTTAGTCATCATGTACACACAGATTAGGACTTAGGCCTAGACTCTGATTGAGAATCCTCTTTACCAAGAATCTACCCATTGCTGAATCCTTGTTGCAGGTCAGCTTAGTGTGTAACATTCCTTGCAGCCTCTTCATGCTGTGATTGTATATTTCATCTACAAGATAGTATTCTTGAGTTGCAGAGTCAAGGGAGATGACATATACTCCACAGTTTTCATAGAGCATCCAGTTGGTAATGACTTGAAACTGTGTGTTTAACCTATGCTGAACTGCTTCAGGTTTGAACATTTGGCACAAGAATTCAAGTACCATTTTAGAAATTGACATCCCTGGCTCAGTCAGCATGTTTCCATATATCTTCATCCCAACTTTGAACATCTCTTCTAAGTCTGATCTTGAGCAAGTTCTGACAATTTTTCCCCAAGTAGAAAATACTTCAAATTTTCCATCAGCTCTTTTTATCCTAATGAACTCCTTTCTACCATCTTTCAAAGTGTCCCAAAAGATGATTTCAGGAGCCTTAGATGATATTGGTTCAGCCTGAAGTGGAATTGGGTTAGAGTCAACACTAGTAATGTACAAGTCACATTGGGCATCCGTTTGTGATTGCACATTGCCTGATTGCCCTGATGGAGTTGCCACTTCTTCTTCAGCAACTTTTCCATCAGATTTCACTGTTTCCTCCTGGGCCTCTTCTGCAGATGCCTCCACCCTTGGCTTCTTTTCATTTTTCTTCTTTGAAGTTATGGGCTGGGTTCTTGGTCTTTTCTTGGACATCATCTTGGTTCTTTTAAGAGTTTTGACAGCCTCAGGAGTTGGTTCAGCTGCTTTAAGTTTTTCAGCAGCAATAACCATTTCTGCTGCTATGGCTGTTACTGCTTCTCTTAGTACATGTAGTGATGCTGCTTCAATACAGTTCTTTACAATCCAGTAAATTTCTTCATCTATTTCAGCTTGAGATGTAGTTACTGCTTCCTGCTCAGTTTCTGCTGCCTTGACTGTTTGGCCTTCAGCAGCATTAACTGTTTCTGCTGCTTGTTCAAACTCAGCAGCATTAACAGTTTCTGCTGCTGTGGTTTCTGCTGCTGTGGTTTCTGCTGCTTTGGTTTCTTTAACACACTCTTCCCCCTTTTCTGTCTCACTGGACTCCCCCTTAAACTGTGCAGTGTCCATTTCCATCTCAGTCTCTATGTGAGCAGTCTCCCCCTCAATTTGTGGACCCTTCAGTTTCAGTTCTGCTTCTGACTCTGACTCCCCCTTTTTGGGAGCATCATCAGTTGAGGTTCTCCTTCTTAGCACAAACCTTGCCTTTTTCTTTTTGTTCAGCAACTTGGTGACCATCTTTTTGAGCTTCTCAATTTGAGACTGTTGGTAGGTGACCACAGTCTTAAGTTGCTCAATCTCTTTCTTTTGTGCCATGACATCCAAGTTGATATTCCCTAAGGTTTCCATCAATTCCTCATAGTTATATCTATCCTCACCTTGTTTAGAAGTGTTTACCTTCTTTAAAGGATCCTTGGAAGTTTCAGCAGAAGCCTTCTGCCTAGCAGAAGCACTACCTGCCCCCTTGGTTTCTTGGCACCTGGGTCCTCCTAATGATTTCTCATTTAGAGTTGCCATGGGGAAGGTCTTATTTATGTTACCACTGTCCTTCTCTGTGCTAGCAGAAGTAGTGGCAGCCTTAGCACCCATATGGTCATCCTTCTCCTTAGAGACCACCTTCTTGAGGTTGGGAGACACCCCTGTGGTTTCCCTGTTGATATTCTCAATTGGAGAATGCTCCAATTGAGGGCTTAAAGGCGTAGGGCTTTGAGTAGGTACAACAAGGGAAGGAGCCTTGTGCACCTTTCTTCTTTGAAATCTTTTGGTGATTGTGGGAGTGGGCTGTTCAAGAATGGACTGTGGGATGTCTTTTGAGATGGAAGGTTGGGATTGGGCATCAGTGGGTTGATCTAATGAGGGCCTTGATCCTGATGCCATACCTTCAGAGGGGTGGGACACAACCATCATTGTAGAGAACAATGGTGTGTCAACTCCTTCCGAGTCCCTAGGAAGTCTTTTCATATTTGAAAAAACCTTCCCTTTAGGGGATTTGGGTACATATACCTCAGTGAACTGAGGTAAGTCCATCAACTCCTTGTTAAGAACTTCTTGCACAAACCTTGGATACATGAAAAAGGTCTTTTTGGATTCCAAGTTTGATACAAGATCAGTAAAGATCATTGCTGAGAAATTGTACTTTCTGGCAGTGGATAAGCAGACCAAGGCATATGCAATGGGACTGCTGAACTCACTCCATCCAGTAGTTTTCTTGGAAATACAGTGCATCAGGGTATGAACAAGAAATCTCCATTGGTTGAAAAATTTTGACTTGTAGAATTTAAAAACACCAATGGGACCTTCATACCCCATTCTTTGTAAAGTAGAAAAGAGTTCTTCATTAGGAATAGAAGTTATACCTGAAGCATCATTCAACTGAAGGGAGATGCGAATAACCTCTTCAGTGACTTTCAAGGGTTTATCACAAACCCTTGTTCGAATGGTTTTCTGCCCTTCTTCAACACTAACAGTGGCATTCTCCCAAAATTGTTTCTGATGTTCGATATAGATTGTTGGGCTCACTGTGAGTGCATAGGAGATGTGCGAGGATTTTAGAAAATCGACAATATCGTGGAATCCCGCAGCTTGTTTCGGCTTCTGAAGCATGGCTATTTCATTGTGCTCATCCACAAACTCCATGATGCCTAAGGATTCTTGAAAGAAAAGCACAGAGATTCTGGAGAGTCTAGGTTAGAACGAGAGAGAAGAAGTAAATGCGAAGAGTCGTTATGAACATGGGCGGGCAAACAGGGGTATTTATATGCCCTAGATTATCAGAAGCAGTATTAACTATCTCGCAGTATTAACTACCGAGCAGTATTAACTGCCAAGCAGTATTAACTGCCAAGCAGTATTAACTACCTAGCAGTATTAACTACCGAGCAGTATTAACTATCGAGCAGTATTAACTACCTAGCAGTATTAACTACCTAGCAGTATTAACTACCAAGCAGTATTAACTACCGAGCAGTATTAACTGCCAAGCAGTATTAACTGCCAAGCAGTATTAACTGCCAAGCAGTATTAACTACCTAGCAGTATTAACTACCGAGCAGTATTAACTACCGAGCAGTATTAACTACCTAGCAGTATTAACTACCTAGCAGTATTAACTACCAAGCAGTATTAAATGCACTAGCAGTATTAACTACTGAGCAGTATTAACGACCAAGCAGTATTAACTACACTAGCAGTATTAAATGTACTAGCAGTATTAACTACTGAGCAGTATTAACTACTGAGCAGTATTAACGACCAAGCAGTATTAACTACACTAGCAGTATTAAATGTACTAGCAGTATTAACTACTGAGCAGTATTAACTACTGAGCAGTAGTAACTGCACAAGCAGTAGTAACTACTAGAACACCGACAGTAGTAACTTCTGTACTGGCAGTAGTAACCACACTTACATTTTTCTTCACTTGGTAATCAGAGGAAAACAGAGGATCCTGAGAAAGAAAGTTAGTAGCACCAAATATATGAAGAAATATAGGTATAAAAACAGAAAGTCATGAATTTATTCTAGGTTGATCATGCCCACACTTGTTACCAAAAAGGTGAATCTACCCACATCAAAAGCTTTTGTGAATAGATCAGCAAACTGGTCATTTGTATGAACTTTAGCAACCTGAATTAATTTCTTTTCATTGCAATCTCTTATAAAGTGATACCTTATCTCTATATGCTTTGTTTTTGAGTGTTTGACTGGATTATTAACAATGCTAATAGCACTGTTGTTATCAATGAAGATTGGTGTGTGAAGAAAAGTTACCCCATAGTCCAACATCTGATTCTGAATCCATAGAACCTGAGAGCAGCAGCTTGCAGCAGCTATGTACTCAGCTTCTGTGGTAGATAAGGACACTGTGGTTTGTTTCTTACACTGCCAAGATACTAGTCTTGTACCCAAAAACTGACATCCACCTGAAGTAGACTTCCTATCCATGTTGGCTCCTCCCAAATCACTATCGATTCTTAACAAGAATTAAACTTCTTAGAAACAGAATTTAGAGAATCTTGCGGAATAGAACTCTAAATCAATTAAAGAACAATCAATAGAAATTCAATAAACTGTATATATATCAAACAGTTATAACTCACAAGTTTTACACCAAAACCTCAATCTTGTTGAACAGGCTCAACAAGACGATTTCTACTTCTCTAGAAATAGGATCTATGATCTTGAGGTTAATTCACTCTTGAATATCGAATTCTGTATATTATCTATCTTCTGTTTTCGTATTTTCGTGTCGATTCTAATAGCTATCTATCAATACTATTTATACAAAAGTAATTACAAGATAACCATAAAAAGTAAATTGATCTTCTGAATCTTCGTTAAACATATCTTGATCAATTCCTTCTTTGTCTCCAAAAGAATCGCATACCAAACTTATCAACTCAGCAGTATTAATGATGATTTGGCTCAGCAGCATTAACAACCTTCAGCAGTATTAATCTTCACAGTCTTCAAGCAGTAGTAACTCAGCTCAGCAGTACTAACCATGTCTAGCAGTAGTAATTTGGTCTAGCAGCACTAACTTCATCTAGCAGCATTAACTTCATCTAGCAGCAGTAACCTTGCCCAGCAGTAGTAACGAAGAACTGGCAGTAGTAATGAAGACTTAGCAGTACTAACTATACTTAGCATATCTTCAGTTCCCAACAAGATAGGAAGAGGGAAATTGTAGAAAATGCGGAGAAAGTAAAGGATGAACGCCTAAACGACATTTTCTAGGCGTTAAGAAGATGAATGAAGAATGGTAAGTTTGTCTTGAACAATTGAATTTGGGTGTTTGGTTGTTTGGAACAATTATTCGGTTGGTTGTTTTTTTGTTAAATGTCGTTGGTGTTTTGATACAATTATTCGGTGGGTTTGGTTTTGATTGGTAGATAAATGTATGAACAATTATGTAGGTTTATTTGGTTGAACAACAGGGGTTGTTTTTATTTGGTTTTAATGGCTATTAGTTGTTGTGATTATGGGTTACGATGATGTATGGTTTAGTTGATGATATATGATGTAAAAACATTTATATCGGGTTTATTTTCGTTGAACAATATATTTAGTTTTTGGTTGGTTTAATGGTTTTTTAATTGAATTGGAAGAAATTAAAAAAATGTTGTTTTGATGGTTTGTACAAATTAACAATATATTGCCTTTAATTCATGGTGAATATGTCTATTACTTTAACAGTGAAAAAACAAGTAATTTTATTCACTTTGAATAATAGTTAATATCCAAAATGAATATGACTAAAATTTTATTCACTAAAATTTTATTCAGAATGAATAAGCGTTTAGATAAAAAAAATTTAGTTATATTCATACTGAATACTAGAAAATAAAAACTGTAAATGATAATTATTGTTAAGATGTTTGTGACCTTTATTCAGTTTGAATATTGCCTTTTGTAAAAACATGTAATGTTATTCACTTTGAATAAATGTTTAATATCCAAACTGGATATAATTTGTTCTGCATATTGCATTTTATAAATGGTTTATAAATATATTTCATACATTGGGAATAAAAAAAGGGGAAATTAATTAAAATGCCAAAAGTCCAACTTCAAGTTACCAAAATGCCACAAATCTCTCCCAGTTTGCAAAAATACCCTTTTTTCCGCGATAGGAGCCCGCGATCGCGGGCTCAGGGACCAATTTTGACACTTTTTGAAACTTGCAGAGACCAATTTTGAAACTTTTGGCCCGCGTTCACCCGCGTCGACGACTGTTCACGCGTTCGTCCAATTTTATGAATTTAAAATGAAATGTTACACTTTCAACCCCTATACTTATTTACTAAATTTACTTTATACCTTTTACTTTCATTATTTTAATTTTACATTTAACACATATAATCGTTTATTAACTAAAATACGTTAAAAAAATACGTTTTAATTTTAACAAATTACACCATTATAATCGTCTCTTCGATACGTTCGAAATGAGCCCAATCTTGAATTTTTTTGGATTTATATATTTTAATATATTTCATATACACTACATAAAAAATATTTTATATATTTAAAATTCATACCCTTATAATTAATTATTTAATTTATGGTACATCTCTTATTTTTTTTTCAATTTTGTTTTACACTCCTATCGCATTAACATAATAATCATATATTAACTAATTCATTAAATCGTTTTAAATTATTATTATTTGAATGTGTTTATAGATATCGTGAATGGCAATAGGAGAAGGTTTCACGAGAAGAATATTAAATGGGGTTTTGACAAGTTGGTATCACTGGACTCATTTAAGAATTGTGAAAATGGGTATTTGGCGAATGATGATTCATGTGTGTTTGGAGCTAAAGTATTTGCAGTTACAGAGTATGCACAAAATGATCGATGTATTTCCAACGTAACTTAGATTAAAATTATCTCCTTCAGTTCAGTCCCGTCCCGTCCCATCCAGTTCAGTCCCGTCCAGTTCCGTCCCGTCCCATCTAGTATGCGTACCAAACGCTACCTAAGAGTACCATAAATTAAATAATTAACTATAAGCGTATGAATTTTAAATATAAAAAATATTTTTTATGTAGTGTATATGATATATATTAAAATATATAAATTCAAAAAAATTCAAGATTGAGCTAATTTCAAATGTATTGAAGAGACGATTATAATGGTGTAACTTGTTAAAATTAAAACGTATTTTTTAACGTATTTTTGTTGATAAACGATTATATGTGTTAAATGTAAAATTTAAATTATGAAAGTAAAAGGTATAAAGTAAAATAAGTAAATAAGTATAGGGGTTGAAAGTGTAAATTTCAATTCGAAATTGTGATTTTGATTTGATATTTACACTTTCAACCCCTATACTTATTTACTAACTTTACTTTATACCTTTTACTTTCATAATTTAATTTTACATTTAACACATATAATCGTTTATCAACTAAAATACGTTAAAAAAATACGTTTTAATTTTAACAAGTTACACCATTATAATCGTCTTTTCGATACGTTCGAAATGAGTTCAATCTTGAATTTTTTTGATTTATATATTTTAATATATATCATATATAGTACATCAAAATATTTTTAATATTTACAATTTATACCTTTATAGTTAATTATTTAATTTATGGCACTCTTATAGTTAATGCGATAGGAGTGTAAAACAAAATTGAGAACACGTTAAAAAAATGAATTTTCGCAGGTAAAAAATATTTTTATGTAGTGTATATGATATGTATTAAAATATATAAATCCAAAAAAATTCAAGATTGGGCTCATTTCGAACGTATCGAAGAGACGATTATAATGATGTAACTTGTTAAAATTAAAACGTATTTTTTTAACGTGTTTTAGTTAATAAACGATTATATGTGTTAAATGTAAAATTAAATTTATGAAAGTAAAAGGTATAAAGTAAATTTAGTAAATAAGTATAGGGGTTGAAAGTGTAACATTTCATTTTAAATTCATAAAATTGGACGAACGCGGGTGAAGAGTGGTCAAACGCGGTTCAAATTTTCAAAAATGGTCCCTGGAATTTTTCAAAAATGGTCCCTTGCAATTGAAAAGTCACAAAATAAATCCATTGCGGAATTCCTTCGCGATCGCGGGATTGAATTTTTCAAAAATGGTCCCTGCAAGTTTAAAAAAGTGTCAGAAATGGTCCCTGAGCCCGCGATCGCGGGCTCCATCGCGGAAAAAAGGGTATTTTGGCAAACTGGGAGAGATTTAGGGCATTTTGGTAACACTTGGTCAAACTTAGGGTATTTTAATTAATTTTCCTAAAAAAGGTATGTCAAAAATATTATTGAAGTTCAAAGAAATCATCGTATGAATTGTTTTTTTGATCAATATTCAAAATGAATCAAAAATCAAAACTATCACTATTACAAACTAAAAAACCTCTACTTACTAACATCATTTTTCGATGGGCAATTGCGTTAGTCATGATTAGACAATTTATTTCACAACTTACACAATCTCATTGCCTTTTTACTCTTTTCAATTACTTTTTCTTTACTACTCTTCAACCTCTTGCCCGTACCACAACCTTTGTTTCTTATCGGTTTAGGATTGTAAATATCAACAACTTCTGGTTTTGACACGCCAAGCAACGACTCCATCACCTCTTCGGTACTGCGATGAGGAACACTACATCCACTAGCCTCCAAATTACTCTTCAATTCTTGAATTTTCAAAACAAAGTATTCAAGTTTGTCCATATCATCAACAACTAGACCAATGCAGTAATCAAAAGCAGCTTGAGCATCATTTTCTAGTTTCTCACGATGCTCGTTTCTTTCTCCAACCCAATGACGTTTCTTCAACAATTCAGAAGAAATGAGGTCTTTTCTCCAACGCTTCACTATATATTGAAAAGGTATCTCTTCAATGCACATATTCTTTAATACACAAAAAATATGACGACATAGCAAACCATAATGATGGTAAAACAAGCAGCTACAATCCAAAGAACCAGTGGTCTTATTATGCTCAACCTGAAAATAAATTCAAATAACTTCATTATTCAGAATGAATAATAAGTTAAAATTAACATACAATTAACTCCAACGTTATTCAGTTTGAATAAAGGGTACATATTCAGTATGAATATAACTCCACCTTTTAATCTATACCTATTATTCAAACTGAATAATACAAAAGAAAATTTGACTGATTATAATTATGAATATCTAAACGAAACGAACCTTGTGATCAGACTCTTTTACATATGCTTCAGGATTTGAACTGGATGCAACATCTTTCTTTTTAGCTTTAACCTTCTTCTTCTCAACAACAACAATAACATCAGAACCATCTACGACACTCGCAGATGATTGAAAACACGACCAAACCGATTCATTTATCTCATTCTGAACATCTCTGAATACAACACGAGTATATATATTAGAAGCATGAACCTCAATTGGAAGTGGTGTACTAAACTTTGGTACGGTTGTTTTTGTCTGATGATTGAGCAACCTAAGATTATTCCGTTGTTTGTCCATAGCAGAATCAAAAGAGTCAATAAAAGCCATAAGGTTTGCACCGTGATGAAAAAATAGTGAAAAGAATGAATTTTCACTCTCAGATCTTGAAGTCGTTCTCATTAGCCGAGCCATAGGAATATCTCTATAAAATGATGGAATCCACCTATTCCTATTATCATACATATAAGACAACCACTTGTGGCCAGCAAGATTAAAGTCACCAATTAAAGATTTCCATCTCTCTTTAAATTGAGTAGCATCTATGTGTTCATCCCATATAAGAGCATGAAACCTTTTCTTGAAATCTGTATTTGAAATAATATTGGAAGAAATCTGAAAACAAAAAAGATAAAATGCAATCAACATGAATACTTTCACTAGTCAGTCTGAATACTACACTATTAAATCTGAATACTTTCACTTTTCAGTCTGAATACTTCACTATTCAGTCTGAATACCATAACTATTCAGTGTGAATAAATATGATGGAAAATGAATATTTAAAAATAATTACAATTATTCAGTATGAATACATATAAGTATCTAAAATGAATAATAAAATTATTCAGTATGAATAAAGTAATACCTTCAAAGGCAATTTTGTACTAATGTGCCACATACAAAACCGGTTCCTTGAATCTGGAAAGACTTCAGAAACAGCTTGCTTAATAGCAGGACACTGATCTGTAACAACCAACTTTGGTGGTTTCCCAAAAGATTTCAAGAAAGAATGAAGCAACCATTTATAAGCTTCAATATTTTCACCATCAAGAAGGCCAGCACCAAGAGTTACACAATTCTTGTGATTGTCAATTCCTGTGAATGGGACAAATACCATAGAGTACCTAAAACACAGTTACCTATATAAGTTATAAAAAAAGACATACTAAAATAACGTTTAAAATAAAAAAACAAATACTTACTTATTTGTCCGGAAGGTTGCATCAAATGAAACAAAGTCACCAAACTCTTCAAAGTTGCGTTTAGCTGTTTGGTCGGCTCAAAAAACATAATTCAAGAGACCTTCATCGCATTTATATTCAAACGAATAATTTGGCACATACAATTTTCTATTATTCATTTTCCTAACAAATAAATTTGCATCGGTATCTCCAATGAAACAATTACGATCCCGTTGAAATTTTTTATACTTAACCTTCGTTCCACCAACCATTTCATAACCACCCTTCAATTGACAAAGAATATTGTGTGCTTGTGTAGCACCAATATTTGCATTTGACATCTTAAGAATCCACCTTTGCTGAGAGTAGTCTAATTTCCGACTACTTTTCAACAAGTGCTTCGAATCATCATCAAACAAACAATGGTTATGTTTCTCTTCAAATGCATATAATATAAATGAAATCCCACCAGGAAGAACCTTGAACTTCACACATGCATTACAACCTGTAATAACCGGTTTTCATTTAGCCAATAATTGGGAAATCTTTGATGAAATTCGGAAATTTAGGAGCTACGTGGTCCAAGTGGGAAAATTGAAAGTTTTGTGTTTTTGGAGGAAAGTATATAAAGAATAAGAAAACCCTAATTGCTCATTTAAGCTTTTCCTAGAGTGTGTTGTGTGTGTGGCTGGGAGAAAAAGCAAGAGAGGGATTTTGGCAATAGAAGAAGAGAAGCAACGATTTCAGCTGAGTTTTGAAGAGGGATTCCAGAATCACCAATCATTCTGGTAATACAATCTTATTCCTCTTTAAGTTAGCATGTTTTGTGTGTATTTGGTAGAGAAATGTGGGTTTTATGAGTTCATTGGGTTTTCTCATCTAATCTGTTTAAAAAGGAATAGTGGTAGGGGATATTATGTAGTTATCGATCATATCTATCACTCTGGAAGTGTTGGGAGAATTAGGACAAGAGATTTAATGATTTTTCTGCGTTTTGAGTCTCCTCGTCACGTCCGAAAACCTTCAAATTAAGGTAGTGTCCGGACGAATCACGATGTCCGGATGATAGCGATGACCGGATAGTTTAATTGTCCGGGTAGTGTGACCGGATAGTTGGGTTGTCCGGATAGAATGACCGGATAGTTTAATTGTCCGGGTAGTGTGACCGGATAGTTGGGTTGTCCGGATAGAATGACCGGATAGTTGAGTTGTCCTGGTAGTGTGACCGGATAGTTGAGTTGTCCGGGTAGTGTGACCGGATAGTTTTGGTTGTCCGGGTATAACGTCCGGATAGCTCTGGTTGTCCGGATAGACTTGGCTGTCCGGGTAAAGTGTCCGAAAAGTTGTGGTGTGGCACTGTAGTGCAGTCTGTTAGTCCGAAGGGTTAACCGTGTGAGTGTGAAGTTCAATCAGGTGACTTATTTTGGTAGTGTGTATCCTTATAGGTGCAGTTGAAGGGAGAATCCATCTAGTAAGAGGATTAAGCAGGACGTCAGGTGAGTCTTTCTAAACCTAAATTTTATACATGTGTGTGACATGGGCGGTGTGTGCCCGATTACGCTGTCACGGTGTGTGTGACATGGGCGGTGTGTGCCCGATTACGCTGTCACGGTGTGTGTGACATGGGCGGTGTGTGCCCGATTACGCTGTCACGGTGTGTGTGACATGGGCGGTGTGTGCCCGATTACGCTGTCACGGTGTGTGTGACATGGGCGGTGTGTGCCCGATTACGCTGTCACGGTGTGTGTGACATGGGCGGTGTGTGCCCGATTACGCTCTCACGGTGTGTGTGATATGGGCGGTGTGTGCCCGATTATGCTGTCACGGTGTGTGTGACATGGGCGGTGTGTGCCCGATTACGCTGTCACGGTGTGTGTGACATGGGTGGTGTGTGCCCGATTACGCTGTCATGGTGTGTGTGACATGGGCGGTGTGTGCCCGATTGCGCTGTCACGGTGTGTGTGACCTTAGCGCGTGCCAGTAGCATGTGTCAATGTGTGCATATCAACTCTGTGTGCTAGTTATGATTTATACAATGCTTTCATAACTGATTTTATAAACTGAAATATTTTGGTGTGACTTGGTGTGGAGGGAACTCACTAGACCTTATGGTCTAACCCTCGCTTTTCAAAATTAAAACCTTTTTCAGGTACGCAGTATTCGAGGGCACGTTTAGAGTTTTGGCAAGACGTGGATCGGAGCTTGCGCTAGAAGGAATTAGAAGAACCTCCTTTGAAATGTTTAGTTAGATTTTCTCAGCTGTATTTAGGGTTATTTTCGCGAACCCTGTGTCGTAAATCTTGTTAGTGGGAATATGTGGAACTGTTTTTGGCGTTATGAACTAAAGAGGTAGCTTCTAGCTCGTATGTTAATTTTTGGGTTGTTACAAATGGTATCAGAGCCCTAGTTTAAGGGATTTAGGTGACCGGATGGGCCTAAACTTAAACTGTGGAGTAGAAGGACACAGCTGAGATATAGGAAGCCTTTAGTGAGGACCGTAATCATCGAGGATCTAGGATGATGGTGGTGAGGACTTTCATGTAAGGTAAATTCAAATCACATCTGGCCAATGTCATTTTGAATTTACAGGTGCATGGGTGTGCTTGCTCACTTTTGTTCTGATAGTCGATGGAGGTGTAAGTGTATGGAGAGTAACAGTAGTGTGCGGCGTGTGGTGGATAGTGTGTGGAGAGTAATGGTATGTGTGGAGTTCTAACCTTGTCATGATGACCACGGCTTAGTGTGTATTGTGAAATTATTGGTGTAATTGTTGTTGCTACCTAGAAGAAGCATTTTTGGAATGCTCAGAATGAGTGTC
Source organism: Saussurea involucrata (assembly GCA_033807775.1). Taxonomy (NCBI): domain Eukaryota; kingdom Viridiplantae; phylum Streptophyta; class Magnoliopsida; order Asterales; family Asteraceae; genus Saussurea; species Saussurea involucrata. Next base: position 179,424,474 of record CM066321.1, read on the forward strand.
CGTGTGAAGTACAATCTTGAGGACTCTTAAAGAAAATAAGTGATTGGAGGTGAGTCCCTAGCCTTTGATGAGTCTTTACTTTAGGAGTTCCCGATGTCGGTGGATTAAGATCTTGAGAGTTTCAACCCAGGTAGAGATGTGCTTGCTTACTCTCTAGTATTGGGAGAGTGACAGGTGTGGTTGGGAAATGATAGGTGTATGGATTGGTATCACTAGTGTTGGTTAACCTATTTGGGGTCGAAGTGAAACGGTATATTTTGCAAATTAGTGGTCAAGTGGTAACTGTAAGGTTGGAGCAATCTAGTGTATGGGGGTTGTATGGACAAGATAGTGGGAACTTATACTTAGTGAGCAGGCGAGGCCTGGTGGTCATGAGTGCTGTGAGGTCAAGCGGTGAATTAGTGTCGATGTGGAATGAGCATAAGTGGAAGTCGTTGCTCGGAATTCGCTTATAAGTTGTTCAGATGTGATAAAATTATGTGTGGAGACGTAGGGATGATTATGTGGCGTGTGGTATTGTTACCCGAGGGTAAAAGAATGGAGTGACAGATGGTGACTAACTAAGGAGGAAATTGTATGTTCTCGGGTTGGTTAGTTTATGATGTTTCGTAGTAGATACGAAATCTTTGAGAATGTTGAGCAAATTCTTGGGGGTAAAGGAAATGTAAAGGAATGGATTATTATCGATTGAGAAATGAGGAGTGTGTGGTCGTTTCGAGCATTGAGTGTTGTTTCAGATTGACTTAGTGGAACTTCTAGTTTGAAGCGTGGTGGAACTGTTGGTTAGGCATAGTAACCGTTGAAATTTCGTGTATAGAGTGGTCAATGTTGGACGGGGAACGTTCCATTCTAGCCGGATGTAATTGGGACGGTAGGTTGGATGGAGTGATAAAATGGGAAGGAGAAAGCGTGGCATGTATTATGGAAAGTGGGGAGCAATGTTTTTCAGAACGTCGTCGATGGGTGCATGAACTCCTAGTGGGAGTGTGAGGAAGAGGACTGGTGTGTATGTGTTTGGTATAAGTGTCGAGGAAAGCTAGCTTGTGTGAGTGGTCACAAGTGTAAATATTCTAGTAAGCCGTTCTTTGGAGATGTGTTATATTGTTTGAGAAGGAAGTAGAAGAAGGTAGACGAATGTAGTGCTCGGGGTGAAGGACCGTTGATTTGGTATGGTGGTAGTAGAGGGTGATATTGTGATGAAAGCGTGTGATTGATTGTTATCCTTGGAAGGTGGCCAGTATAATTAATGTGAGAAAGTGCTATCTGCCTAAGACGTATTTTGTGTGGGGAGATGATAGTAGAATTGTTCGAAGAAGGAATTCCGGGGACAGAATTCTTTTGAGGGGTGGATGTTGTAATAACCGGTTTTCATTTAGCCAATAATTGGGAAATCTTTGATGAAATTCGGAAATTTAGGAGCTACGTGGTCCAAGTGGGAAAATTGAAAGTTTTGTGTTTTTGGAGGAAAGTATATAAAGAATAAGAAAACCCTAATTGCTCATTTAAGCTTTTCCTAGAGTGTGTTGTGTGTGTGGCTGGGAGAAAAAGCAAGAGAGGGATTTTGGCAATAGAAGAAGAGAAGCAACGATTTCAGCTGAGTTTTGAAGAGGGATTCCAGAATCACCAATCATTCTGGTAATACAATCTTATTCCTCTTTAAGTTAGCATGTTTTGTGTGTATTTGGTAGAGAAATGTGGGTTTTATGAGTTCATTGGGTTTTCTCATCTAATCTGTTTAAAAAGGAATAGTGGTAGGGGATATTATGTAGTTATCGATCATATCTATCAATCTGGAAGTGTTGGGAGAATTAGGACAAGAGATTTAATGATTTTTCTGCGTTTTGAGTCTCCTCGTCACGTCCGGAAACCTTCAAATTAAGGTAGTGTCTGGACGAATCACGATGTCCGGATGATAGCGATGACCGGATAGTTTAATTGTCCGGGTAGTGTGACCGGATAGTTGGGTTGTCCGGATAGAATGACCGGATAGTTTAATTGTCCGGGTAGTGTGACCGGATAGTTGGGTTGTCCGGATAGAATGACCGGATAGTTGAGTTGTCCGGGTAGTGTGACCGCATAGTTTTGGTTGTCCGGGTATAACGTCCGGATAGCTCTGGTTGTCCGGATAGACTTGGCTGTCCGGGTAAAGTGTCCGAAAAGTTGTGGTGTGGCACTGTAGTGCAGTCTGTTAGTCCGAAGGGTTAACCGTGTGAGTGTGAAGTTCAATCAGGTGACTTATTTTGGTAGTGTGTATCCTTATAGGTGCAGTTGAAGGGAGAATCCATCTAGTAAGAGGATTAAGCAGGACGTCAGGTGAGTCTTTCTAAACCTAAATTTTATACATGTGTGTGACATGGGCGGTGTGTGCCCGATTACGCTGTCACGGTGTGTGTGACATGGGCGGTGTGTGCCCGATTACGCTGTCACGGTGTGTGTGACATGGGCGATGTGTGCCCGATTACGCTGTCACGGTGTGTGTGACATGGGCGGTGTGTGCCCGATTACGCTGTCACGGTGTGTGTGACATGGGCGGTGTGTGCCCGATTACACTGTCACGGTGTGTGTGACATGGGTGGTGTGTGCCCGATTACGCTGTCATGGTGTGTGTGACATGGGCGGTGTGTGCCCGATTGCGCTGTCACGGTGTGTGTGACCTTAGCGCGTGCCAGTAGCATGTGTCAATGTGTGCATATCAACTCTGTGTGCTAGTTATGATTTATACAATGCTTTCATAACTGATTTTATAAACTGAAATATTTTGGTGTGACTTGGTGTGGAGGGAACTCACTAGACCTTATGGTCTAACCCTCGCTTTTCAAAATTAAAACCTTTTTCAGGTACGCAGTATTCGAGGGCACGTTTAGAGTTTTGGCAAGACGTGGATCGGAGCTTGCGCTAGAAGGAATTAGAAGAACCTCCTTTGAAATGTTTAGTTAGATTTTCTCAGCTGTATTTAGGGTTATTTTCGCGAACCCTGTATCGTAAATCTTGTTAGTGGGACTATGTGGAACTGTTTTTGGCGTTATGAACTAAAGAGGTAGCTTCTAGCTCGTATGTTAATTTTTGGGTTGTTACACAACCAGTTCTTTGAATGTTACTGTTTCTTTTCTTTTTCGAATCCAATGTATCCACTTGGACAGAATCTGAAAACCAGCCCTATTACACACAACATACCTCAAAACAACCATATCATATGCATTTTTTTTCAAACAAGATAGTCTAACGTCAAATCCAGCTTTTGTAGCATACTTCTTATACATTTCTATACCTTTTTCCAATGACTCAAAAACTTTACCAACAACAGGTTTCAAATCTTCTTCTACAACAGGAATCCAAAACTTAATTCCATCAACATCAACTTCAGTAACAGAAGGCCCATCTTCACTTCCACTATGAATTTGATCTATAAATTATATTAAAAATTATATTCAGAATGTATAAAATATAAGATAATGCATCCAACATAAACAGTTTAAATATTCAAACTGAATAAATTATTCTTTTTTAACATCTACCTTTATTCAGTTTGAATATATGGAATTATTCAGACTGAATAAAGGTAGATGTTAAAAAAGAATAAAAGTTAAAATTTATTCTTTTCCATATATTCAGTCTGAATATATGGAATTATTCAGACTGAATAAAGGTAAATAAGAAAAAAGAATAAAACTTAAACATTTATTCTTTGAATATCTACGTATATTCAATCTGAATATATTCACTTAGAATAAATGACTATAGATAATACTTTGATTACTTTATATTCACTTAGAATAAATGATTATAGATAACACTTTGATTACAGAAACAACTAATTTAATAACACCTAATTTAATAACAAATATCAATTAAACATTGAATAAATTTGTATTACATTAACAAATATCAATTAAACAAAACAAAACTTACATATCAATGATTCATCCACATTCGATAAACTAGAAAACACAGAAAAGGAATCTTTTTGACCGATTCTTGAATCAAGAAGATCATCATCAACAACAAAATTGAATGCTTCATCAACAAAAAGTGTAGAATTCTCAACATCATCAGAATCCATCGAAACAGAGTAGTATATCGAGAAACAGAGATTTGCATAAATCGAAGGAATTGTATAGACTTTCGACATAATTAGAACAAATCGAATCAAATGAGAGAGATTAAGAAATCAATCGTGAAGAGATTAAGAAATCAATCGTGAAGAGAAATCAATCGTGAAGAAATCAATCGTGAAGAAATCAATCGTGAAGAGATTAAGAAATCAATCGTGAAGAGAAAACAAATATATTTAAGGAACGACGCAATCGTGAAGAGAGAGATTAGGAAAAAATTACGATTGAATACCGTGAAATATGGAAAGGATATGAAATACTAAACAGAAATATTAAAAATCTGACGAAAATACCCCTAAAGCCGAATTTCAGGAACGACTCAAATATGGCTGCGATCAATGGACCAGATCTGTCCTCACGTTTACAATTGAATTTGAGTTTTCATTTGAACTTTCCTTATATATATAGGGGTGGGTTCAAATAAAAACTCAAATTCAATTGTAAACGTGAGGACAAACCACAACCGTTGATTAATAATCCGGTGAAGAGATCCGTGGCAAAAAAACGCGGTGGCAATTTTGTAAATAAGTTGAAAACTCTGTCCATGGCTTAATGAATATTTTGCGCGCAGGGGTAAAATTGGGAAAAAAATTATTCAGTCTGAATAAAAGGTAATTATTCAGTCTGAATAAAAGATAATTATTCAGACTGAATAAAAGTAATTATTTTCGTTAGATTAGAATCAACGTCTCATTTGTTGACCTTTTATTTTTCTTTTTTAATTAAAAAACTTTTACCCCCTTAAATTTTAAAATAAATTATCTCAAAAATTACTAACATTTTAATCAAACAAATTACATAAAAAAAACGAGAATTTCGTGCTCTTCGATATGACATCCATCATGATATAGTTTTTTTTTCGTTTTAACCGTTTTTACGTGAAATCGTGTATATGTGTTATATTCAGAGTGAATAATACAACATTCGGGATGAATAATATCTACATTTATTCGGACTGAGTATATAGAATTATTCAGACTGAATATATGGAATTATTCAGTGAAATCGTGTATATGTGTTATATTCAGAGTGAATAATACAACATTCGGGATGAATAATATCTACATTTATTCGGACTGAGTATATAGAATTATTCAGACTGAATATATGGAATTATTCAGTCTGAATAATTTACCTTTATTCAGTCTGAATAATTATATTCGTTTGAATATCTACCTTTATTCAGTCTGAATAATATTATATATTCAGACTGAATAAAGATAGATATTCAAAATGAATAAATGTTTAAGTTTTGTTCTTTTTTCATATCTACCTTTATTCAGTCTGAATAATTCTATATATTCAGACTGAATAAAGATAGATATTCAAAACGAATAAATGTTTAAATTTTGTTCTTTTTCATATCTATCTTTATTCAGTCTGAATAAATGTAGATATTATTCATCCAGAATGTTTTATTATTCATTCTGAATATAACACATGTACACGATTTCACGTAAAAAACGGTTAAAACGAAAAAAAACTATATCAAGACATGAATAAGTTTTATTCTTTTTTAATATCTACCTTTATTCAGTCTGAATAATTCCATATATTCAGTCTGAATAATTCTATATACTCAGTCCGAATAAATGTAGATATTATTCATCCCGAATGTTGTATTATTCACTCTGAATATAACACATATACACGATTTCACGTAAAAAACGGTTAAAACGAAAAAAAAACTATATCATGATGGATGTCATATCGAAGAGCACGAAATTCTCGTTTTTTTGATGTAATTTGTTTGATTAAAATGTTAGTAATTTTTGAGATAATTTATTTTAAAATTTAAGGGGGTAAAAGTTTTTTAATTAAAAAAGAAAATTAAAAGTCAACAAAGGAGGCGCTGATTCTAATCTTGACGAAAATACCCCTAAAGCTGAATTTTAAGAATGACTTAAATATGGCTGCGATTTATGGACGAGATTTGTCCTCATGTTTACAATTGAATTTGAGTTTTCATTTGAACTTTCCTTATATATATATATATATCAATATATATATATATTTAAGGAACAACCACAAAGAGTGACTTGGCACCATGAGTTTTAATATTCCTCAAATCTTGAAATATGGTTGAGTTTCATCATCCCACATTGGTGGAAAGATTATTATTTGAAAGAAGATAGTGAGGATATATATATAAAAGGATGATGAAAGGTTTTGAAATCGATAACCATAGTTAGAATCATAATATACCAAATGGTAAAAATATAGTGCAAAATTAAAATATAAACCAATGTTGGTGAATTAGGACCATGAGGTTTGAGTATTTCTCAAATCTTTTAATAAGGTTAATGTTTATCGTTTTCCTTTGTTGGTAATATGATAGCTTGAAAGAAAATTATGGTATAAAAATAGAGATGTAAGGTTTTGAAATCTATTACCATTGTTGAAGTCAAAGCCAATATAAAATAATGACATAAGATTTTGAAATCTCTAACCATGATTGGAATCATAACCATAAAAGAACAACCACAAAGAGTGACTTGGAACCATGGGATTTGAGTAATCCTCAAATCTTGAAATGTGGTTGAGTTTCATCATCCCACATTGGTGAAGAAATGAAAGTTTTGAAGTAGGAAGTGACAATAAGAAATGAATGGTGGATGTATTTTTGTGTCAATTAACGTGGTTGGCTCAATTTGGCTTACCCTACTTTTGCATCATCCCACATTGGTTACAAGATGCAAGTTTTGAAGCATGCAGTGTGTATAAGAAATAAGGGGTGAATGTTTTTGTGTCAACTCAATACTGATGTAGTTGGTTCAATTTAGTGTACCTTATTTTTGCAAAAAAAATGTATATATATAACAAATAATTAAAATAATGTTTTTGTGACAATTAATAAAGTTCACTCATTTTACATTATCCTAATCAATTAATATATCAATATCAATCAATAAATAATTAAATATATCTATATATATTATCAATATATATTATCATTATCAATATATATATAGGGGGCCATTAAAGGGAGAACTAATTAGTTTGTGGTAACTGTAAGAACCAATATTAGCCACATATTAAGCTATAAATTAGGAAATTATTAATTTTGGTATTTTTGACTTAATAATTTAATTAAGGGGCATTTTAGGTATCATAAAATTCTCCTCTCTCCTCTCTCCTCTCTTCGGCGAACACCAACTATGAACTTATGTGATACATATTGTGATACTCATTGTAAAGCAACAAAATAAAGAGGATGCACACTGTGATACCCATTGTAAATCAACAAAATAAAGAGGATGCCCACTGTGATACCCATTGTAAATCAACAAAATAAAGAGTGATACCCATCAAAATAAAGAGTGATACCCATCGTAAATCAATGTGATACCAATGTGATACGTGATACAAACTATGATTCAAATTAATACCATGGTGATGCCAACTGTGATACCAGTGTGATACAAATTGTAATACCACTGTGATACCAAAAGGAGTTACAGAAAAAGGATGGGTTGTGTGAGAAAAACAAAACGAATCGAATTTTATATGCAAATGCAACATTCTAATATCCCGTTCAGACGGTGATAATCTGCAGAGATGGAGAGAAATCGAGAAGGGTTTGAAAAGACGGCGGCTGCCGGTGGTTGGTGGGGTCGAACCACAGTGGTTCTCGATGGTTGGTCGCTGCAGTCGACGGTGGAGGATGATGGTGGGTGGTAGGCGCCTGGTGACGACGAGGATGAGAGAGAGAGAGTGGCGGTTCCGGATGGTTTTCGAGATGGAAATCGAAAAGGGAACGAGAAGATGTGATAGCGCCGTCGTCCGTTGTGGTCGTCGGCGGTAGAGGAGAAGATGGTCGTACGAGAGAGAAGATAAAAGCAGAATTCGCCGGCAAGTTCAAACGAGGGAGAAGAGAGTGGCGGTGGTCGACGGTTCTGATCGAGAAGGAGGCGAAGAGAACATCGGCGGCGACCGGTGGTACTGGTGGTGGCGGCTGGTAGTTCAAACGAGAGAGAAAAGAGAAGGGAGGTGGGTCATGGTGAAAAACAATTTAGGGTTTACTTGTTATGGTAAAGAGAGAGAGAGAGAGAGAAGAAAGACGTGATATACTATATGTATTAATTTAATTAGTTAAAATATAATTTACTACAATACCCTTTTATGTTTATTTAAAATTTATATTAATTATTTAAAATGAGTGGCTAATATTGGTTCTTACAGTTACCACAAACTAATTAGTTCTTATTTGATTAAGCCCATATATATATATATATATATATATATATTAAAAGAAAAACCAATGATAATGATTTGGCAAGATGATGTTTGAGTATCATCATCCCACATTGGTGGAAAGATTATTATTTGGAAGAAGATAGCGAGTATATATAAAAGGGTGATGAAATTTTGAAATCAATAACCATGGTTAGTGTAACACCCCATTTTAGGGGGTATCTAGAAATTTATATAATGAGATGGTTAAAAGGGGGAAGTTGTGTAAGTTATATAGTGTAAGGTCTAAAGTGTTCAAGGGTGAAAGTGAATGGTTTAGTTTGGAGACTTGCATGGTCAATGATGCAAAGTGGGATAAACCCATGTAGTGAGAAACGTCAGCCGAGAATTGAGGGTTTGATAACCACTCTCAATTCAAGTTTTAAATTTAAATAGAGAGCTTTTGCTTCTTTTATTTTCTCGGGGGTGCAAAACCAGAAGAGAGAGTCAACCGAACGCGATAAAGGTTCAAGCGTTCGTCAAGGGCCAAAAGCTAAAAGTGAGCAACGATTTTCAGATGGAGAATAATCGTCTATTAGGTATGTGTTTATTCCCAGTTGATTCGTTTTAGGTATGTGTTTCCAACCCAAGATAGTACACCGTTTTGTCTCGACTTAGTGAAATATATATATATATAGGCGAATTATCCGTTGCAAACCAGTTAGTTTGTGCAAACTGTGCAAACCAATCTTAGCCGTTCAATAACTCTAATCAATATCTGATTTTATTATGTTTCCTAATCTAAAGTCATGATCGTAATTAATGAACGTTATCATCTTCCATATATATCCCAATCATTATTAATGAATCATAATAATTACCATAAATATATCTGTTGTTTCCTAATATAGTGGTTTGCAAAGTTTGCACAAACTAACTTGTTTGCAATGGATAATGACCCTATATATATATATATATATATCCATGAGACCGAGAACCCTTTTGATTCGTTGAGTTGGTGTAAACCTCGTTAAAAAGGGTATAAATCGATGGTCGAAGACTAACGTAAATGTTGTCGATTTTTAGACGCAATGTAGTTGGACCGTCAAGAAATATAAGTACAGTCGATATCATCGTGATTTATGAAGGTTTAAAATGGATTTAAGTCGTCAAACCTTAGCCGGAATTCACAAGTCCTATTGTCGGCAAAGTGATGACCAAAGTGGCATGAGAGGGTGAGGCCACTCCTCTTTTGCGACGGATGGAACCACATAAAATTGGTGACTTTGTTTTCCATGATGCATGCCATGATTTCCTTTCATGCATGCGTACATCACGTGGGGATGAAGTGAGTTCAAGAGTCTAAGTTAATTTGTAATGTTAGTATTAGACCATCAACATCGGTAAGCTGGTTGGCTGCTGGTTGGAGCTGGCCGCTGATGAACACCATCGCCCCAGCGCTGGTTGGAGCTGGTTGGAACCCAGCGCTGGTTGGAGCTGGTTGGAACCCAGCGCTGGTTTGCCAGCCAGTGCCGGTTGTTGTTTTATTTTTTATTTTTTTTTAAAAAGTAGACGTGAAACGGTAAAAATTGTGTTTTTTTATTTTTTTTTATTTTTTCCTCTCCTATATACTCACTTCTTCTACCATTTTTACACACAAAATTTCTACTTTCTTATTCTACTCTCTCAATATTCTTTATTTATTCAAAAAAAATTATGGATAAACAAACACAAGATTTCACAACACCACGACGAGGTTCCAAATCGCGAGGCACGAGCTCGCAACCGTCCCCGACGGAAAATATTTTCAATCTTTCAACACCACCATCAACCTACCATGGAAGCATACAACAATACCCTATGTATTCACCCAACACCATCCCGACTGGTTCCAACAATTTAATTCGGGTGGATTCCAACAATTTAATCAAGGCGGCTTTCAACCATTTATTCAAGGTGGCTTTCAACAATATAATCAAGGTGGGCAATTACAACAACTACTACAACAAGAAACATATCCGGAGGACGTTGAGGTCGAAGATACGGTTCCCGATACCCCACCCGATTTGGTTCCCGAAACACAACTCGATGCGGGAACCACGACACAAGGGAAAACGAAATTTGAAAATAGAACGAAAGCGGTTTCGTGGACTTCCAAAGAAGAGGTTTTGTTGGCAAATGCATGGCTTTATGTCTCCGAAGATAGCACCGTTGGAAACGCACAAAAATCGGGTATATATATTTATTAATGTATTTATCTTTATTATATATACTTATTCACATATATTTATTTTTGTAGGACATTTTTTGGGAAAAGTACTCGATTATTTCAACTCAAGGCGCCAATATCATCGCAATAAAGACCAAGTAAACTCCAAATGGCTTGACATGAACAGAAAAATGATGAAGTTTAACGGGATCTACAATAATCTAAGGGCCCAAAATAAATCCGGATGGGGTGACGTGGAGTACATGGAGAGGGGACACACGATGTATCGGGCAGATAATAAACAAAAGCCTTTCTCCCACGAGGCGGCTTGGAGAATTGTGAAAGACCACCCTAAATGGAAGATCGTACCTTTCATGGACGATAACCCGAGGCCCTCAAAACGGAGCAAGTCCACGTCGGATTCAAACCCAAACACGACGTCTTCTGACGCACGTGTTCGGTTCAACCTTAACAAAGAAAGCCATGAGGAGGAGGATGTCCTCGTACAAGAACCGACACGACCAACGGGAAGAGATAAAGGTAAACGTGTCGCGTCAACCTCCATAAAGACGGCGGAAAAGGACGAGGTGTTGAAGGGTGTTATGGAGTATGTCGAGAAGTTCAACGTTGCAAATAACAAAATACTAACCGTGGAGGAGGAAAGGTTGAAAACCACGAGGGACAAAGCCGAGGCGGCAAAGACAAAAGCGGAAGCTTTGAAACAAAGAGAAGAACGGAAAAAGATGGAGAGCAAGCGACAAGATCTCGAGTTTTACATCAGACCACATGATCATCTCACGGGTAGCGAGTTAAATGCGGTTTTAGCCCACAAAGAGTTGCTTCGACAACTATATGGTTGGTGGTGTGGGATGGATGTGGGGGTTTGTGGGTTAGAATGGGTTGGAAGGGAAAATGATGTGGCGCTGATGTGGCAGTGAAAAAGTGTGGGTTAGTGAGGGATGGATGCTGATGGTCTTATTGTTATATATTAATAATATTAATATTAAGGATTTAATCAATTTTGCAATTGATTAAATAATTCGAGGGTAATGTGGATCAAATGATGGTTGGTACAAAATATCTTATTTTGAAGAACCAGAAAAGAAAGGTTTCTATAAAGAAATTAATTAGAGTGTTTCTAGATCAAGTTTATTTTAATTGAACATTTGATTTTCGAGTAAATGATTGATTGGTCAATCTCTTATTGTTTTCTTCAATATTTTTAGCTACAAGGTTGATTCTAATTTCAATCATTTATAGAGTTAAAGAATCTGCTTTTAGATTTTCAAAACAATTAAATGTTTGACTTTGAGATTTTTAATCTCTAACGTAACGTTAGCGATGACCCTTGATTTTATAAAAATATGCTTAGCGTCCAATGACATTTAGTATTTCGAAACTCTTGACCAGTCGAGCTGGAGATTTATATTTATTCTTTTATATGAAAAATTTATTAACACGTCTATGTATAATACATGGGACGCATTTTGAAATGAGATAATATTTAGTCTCGTAAACAAAAAGATAGAAATGTTTTATAGACCGTTAGCTTATTTCGAAATTGAGTTTCATAGATTTTAGCACGATTGAGATCCTGGAAATTTATAAAATACCCTTCGGCTAATAAGTATGCAGAACGAAGAAGAAATCTTTGTTTGACCATTAAAAGGTCTTTAAAGCAAACGCGTTTTCTATGAGATTTTAGTTAGCCTTTTGACAAGAGTTAAATATTAACCAGACGAGTTAACGAAATCTTATATAAAGTAAAGGTCGAGTCTAGAGGGACTTATTAAGTTGGGTAGTCACTTAAGCGATCGGCCGAGTAGGAACTCGTATTAGTTAGATAAGGGTCTTGTCGACCAAGAGAGTAGTTTTATGAAAGTACTTAGACAAATCGTTATGATCTGTGTAGGTGCAAGTTTGAAGAGATCAAAGAAGCCTACAAATCACATGTGAGTTCATGTGATTTATAAAACGGAGATGCATGCATAGTATGCAAATATGTTGCAAAACTTTATATTCAAGTTATATATGTTCTTAGTATTTTCAGTTACATGCTTTTTCATATGTGATAGTTTTTTTTTGAAAGATATATGAGATATGTGATTTTATGTGAAGTGTGTCGGGTTTCCGACGGACTAGGGCAGGTTACTGCCAGAATAGCTTACCGGTATGGATTTGGTCATTGCTTGGGGAGATAGCCCGTATAAGCACGACAACCCCGGTATGATTTTTGGTCGTTGCTTGGGAAGATAGCCCTATAAGCGCGGCAACCTTTGTGTAGGCCAATAGCGTGGTGAGATAGCACCTATACGCTCGACGGAATAGCTATGTTTGTGATAAAATATATGTTTAAAGTTGTATGTTTTATTTACATATCTCTATAATTCAAAGCATGTTTTTAGCTGATTATTTATGTGAAGCATGTAAGAAAACCGTGAACTCACTAGGCGAAAGTTGACGTTTTAGTATGCATCTCTCAGGGGACGTCATAGCGGGTAGTTGAAGATAAAGAGAAGATTTAGGAAGACCCGAAGCCGCTCCAAGTTTTAAAGTGTTGATGTTAATTGTTTTAAGTTGTCTTGTAAGGTTGATGAACCTGTATATGTTAAGACTTCTGCTGTTAAGTTTTGAGTTCAAGGTATGAATATATTACGATTTATGTTGTAGTTGCTAGACGTCATAGCCCTGGATTTTGGGGTGTGACAAGTTGGTATCAGAGCAATAGTTTAAGCGAACTAGGTTATTTTAGCCTAGACTTAAACTGAAAGTAAGAATGAGAAACGACTGAGGTGTTACCTAAGATTGGTATGTTGTAGTAAGAGCCTACGTTTAAGTGAATTAGGTTATTAGTAGCCTAAACTTTAAACCGTAAAGGTGAGATGTATGGTTCTCGTAGAAGTAAGATTTAATATCGATTATGATTAAGTTACGACGATAGTGGTTTAATTGAAAAGGGGTTTGTTAACCGATTCTTAAACCCGTAATTCAGCTGTGAAGAAATGAGAGGACTTAAATTCCTATTATTGGCTATTATGACATTGATAAAGATGTCGGGTATGATCTATTAGTCACTCATGAGTCTCTCCATTTATTTCATTTATTGTGACGGTTTCCCTTCCTGTATTTTGTTTATTCTCTAAGGGGTGTACTTGTAATTCTTTATTTGTATATATTGTCATGATCTCCTTCCTTATCGGCATGGAGAATCATTCTCTCATGGTATCATACGCCTAAAGATCCTATCTTTTCTCCTTCTACCTCTCTAATCCATGGCGGCCTCTTCCTCCACCGATACCCTCCTCCCCATGAACTCCCTTATGCATCTCCTCACCATTCGTCTTTCCCCCTCAAACTACCTGTTATGGAAGAGCCAACTTATCCCTCTCCTCACCCATCAGGGCCTGTTGGGTCACATTGACGGCACCTCTTCTGCCCCGCCCACAGAACTACTCAACGATGATAAGCCCTCGCCAAATCCGGCGTATGCGGCCTGGCTTGCTGCTGATCAGCGCACCGTAATCATTCTTCAAGCCTCTCTCATGGAAGAGGCCTTCTCTGAAATTATTGGTCTCGATACGGCTCGACAAATATGGGTTGCCCTTGAGACAGCCTATAGCAACTCTTTTGTGGAGCGCATTCAAAACCTGCGTGATCAGCTCCGTCAGTTTTCTAAAGGTGCGTCTAGTGTTGCTGGTTATGGTCGTAAATTTAAGTCTATATGTGATCAACTATCGGCGATTGGTCATCCCGTGGCGGAGTCTGATAAAATCCATTGGTTTTTGTGTGGGCTTGGCGGATCATTTGAGACATTTTCCACTGCTGTTCGAGCCTCTCGCACCCCTCTTCTCTTTCGGGATCTTCTTACGCAGGCCGAGGGGCATGAGTTATTTCTCAAATCAATTCATGGGACTGCTGCCCCACCTGTCGCGTTTACTGCCCAAGCTCGTGACACTACTTCTAACAGGGGTCGTGGTGGTCGGTCCTCTCGTGGCGGTCGGGGACGCGGTCGCCGTTCTCCTCATTGTCAATTGTGTCGCACAAATGGCCATTATGCTAATGTCTGCCCTCGGCTTGCTACATATGCTACCCATGCTCCCACCTCTGATGATGCTCTTGCAAAAGCGTTTCATGCCCAATGTCATGTTTCTTCTGCTGGCCCTGATTGGTATGTTGACTCTGGTGCAACGGACCATATGACTTCTTCTTCTTCCTCAATGACTCAGGCCGCTCCATATTCTGGCCCCAACCAAGTTACCTTTGGGAATGGTCAGGTTCTTCCCATCTCCCTTATTGGGCAGTCCTCCTTTAATAATACTATCCGCCTTCGGGACGTCTTGGTCATCCCTAAGATTACTAAAAATCTTTTATCCGTTAGCAAATTAACTTCTGATAATAATCTGGATGTTTTGTTTTCTCAACCATATTTCTACATTCAGGATCGAACAACGCGCAAGGTTCTCGCTCAAGGTCGGTGTGAACGTGGCTTGTATGTCCTCTCTACCAGTCCTCGGGCTCTATTTGCATCCACCAAATCAAAGTTGAAAGCGTCTTTTGAATTGTGGCACTCTCGTTTAGGACATGTGTCCCTTGACACCATTGTACTGTTAAATAAACAGGGCCGTTTATCGGTTACCTCTCTTTTACCAAATCTGGTTGTGTGCTCTCCTTGTCAAAAGGCTAAGGCACATCGCTTACCTTTTGTTCTCAATGAAAAGTGTTCTTTAAATATGTTAGATTTGGTGCATTGTGATTTGTGGGGACCTTCTCCTGTATGTTCTGTTGATGGTTACCGATATTATGTTGCTTTTGTGGATGATCATTCTAGATGTACATGGTTTTACCCCCTTCAAACCAAATCTGGATTCTATGCAATCTTGGATGTCTTTCTCAAGTTTGTTCAAACCCAATTTTCGCGCAAAGTAAAGGTTTTTCAGACTGACGGTGGCGCTGAATTCTTGAACCACCATGTTCGCAAATTGCTTGATGATAATGGAACATTTCACCGGGTTTCTTGTCCATACACTCCTCAACAAAATGCTCGTGTCGAACGCAAACATCGACATATTGTTGAAACCGGTTTAGCAATGTTGTTCCACGCTCACGTCCCTCCATCTTATTGGGTTCATGCGTTTAGCTCTGCGATTTATCTAATAAATCGCTTACCCACCTCGGTGTTGAAGAATAAATCTCCGTTCGAACTGGTATATAATCGGGCTCCCACTTACGATCACCTTCGGCCCTTTGGGTGTCGCATTTACCCTTACTTACGCGATTATGCCGATCACAAATTGTCTCCACGTAGCCTCCCGTGCATTTTTCTTGGTTACTGCTCCCGTTACAAAGGTTATCAATGTCTTGATCCTGTGACGTCGCGTATTTATATAACCCGGCATGCCAAGTTTGATGAACAATGCTTCCCTTTTTCCGACATTATGTCCACAACTCCAGCGACCATGTTAACTTTGACATCTTTTTTGGATGATGATTCTTGTTCTTCCGTTGCTCCGGCTAGTTCGTTGCCGGTTCAGTCCGTTCCGACATGTTCTTCACCGTTGCCTGCTTGCGGTCTTTGTGATGACTCGCCGTGCTCGCCCTCCGAACCTACGGGAGTTAGTTTGGATACTACGGAACGGACGGTTCCTCCGATCACATCTGACCAACCTGAGCATTCTACACTTGAACCCTCTGTTGCTTCGGACGTGCACGCAATACCTTCAACGCCGGCTTCGCCCGCTGGTGCTTCAGCTTCTATTCCCCTACCTTCGGGACACCCGATGATCACTAGAGCCAAGGCGGGTATTTTCAAACCAAAACATCGGGCCGATTTAGCACACACTTCTGCTCATGGTCTTTATTCAGCTCTATTTGCTTCCACCGATCCGAAAGGGTACAAGTCCGCTGCCAAACACCCACATTGGATAACTGCTATGCATCGTGAAATGGAAGCGCTTCACCAAAACAATACCTGGACGTTGGTTCCCAGACCTGAACATCATAACGTCGTTGGTTGCCGCTGGTTATTCCGGACCAAATATCGTGCTGATGGCTCGATTGAACGACACAAGGCGCGTCTCGTTGCGCAGGGCTTCAGTCAACTTCCGAGGCTTGATTATTCTAACACTTTCAGTCCGGTGGTTAAGGCCTCAACTGTTCGCATTGTGCTATCATTAGTTGTTCTTAACAACTGGAAACTTCGCCAGCTTGATGTTAATAATGCTTTCCTTAATGGTGAGCTATCTGAGCTCGTGTACATGGAACAACCTCCGGGCTTTCAGGATGCTGCTTTTCCTCATCACGTGTGTCGTCTCAACAAAGCGCTCTATGGCCTTAAACAGGCTTCACGAGCTTGGTTTCACCGACTCAGCACCTTTCTCATTGACAGTGGGTTTGTGTGCAGTAAGGCGGATACTTCTTTGTTTGTCTTCAAACGGGATTCGTGCATTTTGTATCTGCTTGTCTATGTAGATGATTTAATTTTGACAGGAAATCAAGATGAGGTCATTCAGTCTTTCATCACCAAATTACATGCTGCGTTTGCCATCAAGGATCTCGGACGCCTTAATTTCTTCCTTGGGCTTGAAGTCGTCTATACTGATAATGGCCTGTTTCTCAGTCAATCCAATTATGCTCACGACATTCTTCAACGGGCTGATCTCCTTAACGCCAAACCAGCTACCACTCCGCTTGCTTCCAATGCCGCCTTTGTCACCAGTGGTGACTTATATGATAATCCGACTCACTATCGGTCTCTTGTGGGTGCCCTACAATATTTAACCATCACCCGTCCTGATATTTCTTATGCGGTCAACCAAGTCAGTCAGTTCCTTCAGGCTCCTACGCGCTCTCACTATCAGAGTGTCAAGCGTATTCTCCGCTATGTTAAGGGCACTTTGTCCTTTGGCCTCACTTTTTCTCGTCATCAGTCCACCGCCCTTCTTGGTTATTCCGATGCCGACTGGGCTCGGTGTCTTGAGACGCGTCGCTCCACTTATGGTTACTCTATTTTCCTGGGTGGCAATCTTGTCTCGTGGAGTGCTAAGAAACAACCCACCGTCTCTCGCTCGAGCTGTGAATCCGAGTATCGGGCTATGGCCAACACCGTTGCGGAGATAATTTGGATCACTCATGTATTAAGGGAGCTGCATGCCCTTCCTCCGGATCGGCCTACACTCTTGTGTGAAAACAAAAGTGCTTTATTTCTCACACAAAATCCGGTCTCTCACAAACGAGCTAAGCACATTGAGCTGGATTATCACTTTATTCGCGAGCTTGTTACTTCTGGGAAGCTCCACACCAAGTTTGTTCCTACCAAGCTTCAGGTGGCTGATATCTTTACAAAGAGTCTTCCCCGACATCAATTCGAGTTCTTTCGGGATATGTTGTGCATTAAACCGCCACCGTTTCGCTTGAGGGGGGATATTAGTCACTCATGAGTCTCTCCATTTATTTCATTTATTGTGACGGTTTCCCTTCCTGTATTTTGTTTATTCTCTAAGGGGTGTACTTGTAATTCTTTATTTGTATATATTGTCATGATCTCCTTCCTTATCGGCATGGAGAATCATTCTCTCATGATCTATGGAAAAAAAAGCATGGTAAGATGAAATATAGATGTATGATCCTTTTTAAATAAGAGTTGGTTAATGAAGTCATCGTAGTATGTTAGAGTGACAAATAAAGACGTTAAATACGGGGAAGAGATAAGTTATAAGTATAATGGCACATAAGGAAGAGCGTATATGCCTAATGGTACGTTTGCCTAGGGGTAGGGATATACCAAGTAGGAGAAAGTTTAAGTATGAGGTTGATGTAAAGTAACAATATGGTAACATCGTATGGGGATTTTATGCATAAATGCACTGGCAATAGTTCAAATATTAGATGTGTTCTTAAGTAAATGAAATTACGGTAAGTAAGTTTCATCAAAATGAAGCATGCATGAAGGAAAGAAGTAAGAAGGTGTAGTTATAACTGCGAACAAGGTGGGTAATATGTAACACCTATATACCGTACAGATGGATGAGAAAACTAAGTGTATGACTTACATCACTAAGAGCAAATAGTGAGCTATGTGAATAGTTTATCTGGTTAGTTGGCAGAACAGATAACAAAGATGTGTAACTGACTCCAAGGAAGATATATTTGACGAAATGGTTTAGATTAAAAGACGAGGAGTCATGAGTAAGATGCGATAGGATGTAAACTTCGGATGAAGTATAAGCCTTAACTTAAGCTATGTAATCTGAGTAAGGTGGATGCAAATATGACTCTATGGAAGAACGAAAGTACATTGGGAGATTGTTGACTGACTAGTGAGATTGTCAAGTTAATGAATAGGAGATGTGATCTATGAATGTGAGTAACTAAATGGTTAAGTAATTAAAAAGGTGATATAACCGAAGAATGACAGTATTAATGTGTGGATGAATGCTTGGGCATCAGTAAGTGAATTTACATGGGAAGTGATAAGTACGTGGTGTAATAAAGGGTGAACATTTATAGTCATTAAGAGAAACTAAAGGTTAAGTAAACATTTATGTAATGTGAGCATAGCATATTTTTCGTGAAAGAGACTAAGAGTATTTATGGATGCGGTGAATCATCAAATAAGAGATAGCATAATAAATTTAAAGGTATGAGGTGATGCATGATTGAGATAGTAGGGAGGCGTTAAAAATGCACAGATATATATATATATATATATATATATATATATATATATATATATATATATATATAGTTTTCATATATCTACGAGGGAATGAACTAGAGGATAATGAGTGGGAAAATCCAAGGTGGTCGATTAGGTTATTTGTTTATATTCAATAGCGTGTGGAGGAAAAGTTGTAAGTATGGATGCCACGGAAGCACCTAATGGACTTAACGCTCCTTTGAGTATTTGAGACTCTTATGATATGAGCGTGATTTGGGAGTTGTTGAATTCAGCATTGGTGATGTTACGATTTGGTGGTCAATTATTTCATGTAACATGTCAACTTTTAGCCAAGATAGATTATTAAAGCTAGCAATGATCCCTAGATGATTTTGGTAAGTAACATTGAATAGACCAGTTGGTAGTGATCAAGATTAAGTGAGATAAGAAGTTTGATGGGAATTTCAGAGGTAGTCAATAGTCTAGGGGAATAATCCAAAATATAGAATATGCTGAAATGGTTGGCATTTATGAAGCAAAAGATGTCAAGTATTCGAGCTTGTGTACGAGTATACGAGAATTGAGAAGTTGAAGTATAAGGAGACATAAGTCTTGACGTGAATGTTGGTAAGAAGGTATAAAGTACAAATACAATGTACGACGCCACCAAATAAGATCGATATCGAGCAATAAGAATAAAGAAAAGAAATACTTCGATGAGATTATTATCATCCACGATTGGAATGTGGTGGGAAATTAGAAGAGACATGTTGTTCTAACCATCGTTGTAGTGTTGAAAGAATGAGAATAAGATGTCAAGATAAATTAGAATATAAAGGAATTAGTGAAGGTTTTCGAAGTTATTAAGTCATTGACTTAAAGAGCAATGTTAATAAATTGATGATTTCAAAGATATTTAGAGTCCATGAAGCCTTGTACGGTTGGACCCTAGAATTGTGCAAAAGTTATAGCTAAACCTATCAAGTGATACTTTAAGCACATTTAAGATCAAATCTTGGTACCTCCATGTGTTGAATTTAAGAAAGTGCTCAGCCGAGTAGACAACCATAGTGTCCTTGCAAGACATTATGGGTCAAGATAAGCTAAACTACAAAGAAGAGCTAGTTCAAGTGCTTGTACAAAGGTCAAAAAAAAATTAAAAGATAAAAATATCTCATTGGTACTACTGAATTAGAGGTTTCTCAAATCATTAGAGATGATTTGGCAACTTGAGGTGGAGTTGAGGACGAACTACCTTAGTTATTCCAACCCGATGCAAATTTTGAGGACGAAATTTTTGTAAGGGGGTAGATTTGTAACACCCCATTTTAGGGGGTATCTAGAAATTTATATAATGAGATGGTTAAAAGGGGGAAGTTGTGTAAGTTATATAGTGTAAGGTCTAAAGTGTTCAAGGGTGAAAGTGAATGGTTTAGTTTGGAGACTTGCATGGTCAATGATGCAAAGTGGGATAAACCCATGTAGTGAGAAACGTCAGCCGAGAATTGAGGGTTTGATAACCACTCTCAATTCAAGTTTTAAATTTAAATAGAGAGCTTTTGCTTCTTTTATTTTCTCGGGGGTGCAAAACCAGAAGAGAGAGTCAACCGAACGCGATAAAGGTTCAAGCGTTCGTCAAGGGCCAAAAGCTAAAAGTGAGCAACGATTTTCAGATGGAGAATAATCGTCTATTAGGTATGTGTTTATTCCCAGTTGATTCGTTTTAGGTATGTGTTTCCAACCCAAGATAGTACACCGTTTTGTCTCGACTTAGTGAAATATATATATATATATATATATATATATATAGGCGAATTATCCGTTGCAAACCAGTTAGTTTGTGCAAACTGTGCAAACCAATCTTAGCCGTTCAATAACTCTAATCAATATCTGATTTTATTATGTTTCCTAATCTAAAGTCATGATCGTAATTAATGAACGTTATCATCTTCCATATATATCACAATCATTATTAATGAATCATAATAATTATCATAAATATATCTGTTGTTTCCTAATATAGTGGTTTGCAAAGTTTGCACAAACTAACTTGTTTGCAATAGATAATGACCCTATATATATATATATATATATATCCATGAGACCGAGAACCCTTTTGATTCGTTGAGTTGGTGTAAACCTCGTTAAAAAGGGTATAAATCGATGGTCGAAGACTAACGTAAATGTTGTCGATTTTTAGACGCAATGTAGTTGGACCGTCAAGAAATATAAGTAAAGTCGATATCATCGTGATTTATGAAGGTTTAAAATGGATTTAAGTCGTCAAACCTTAGCCGGAATTCACAAGTCCTATTGTCGGCAAAGTGATGACCAAAGTGGCATGAGAGGGTGAGGCCACTCCTCTTTTGCGACGGATGGAACCACATAAAATTGGTGACTTTGTTTTCCATGATGCATGCCATGATTTCCTTTCATGCATGCGTACATCACGTGGGGAAGAAGTGAGTTCAAGAGTCTAAGTTAATTTGTAATGTTAGTATTATTGTTATATATTAATAATATTAATATTAAGGATTTAATCAATTTTGCAATTGATTAAATAATTCGAGGGTAATGTCGATCAAATGATAGTTGGTCCAAAATATCTTCTTTTGAAGATCCAGAAAAAAAAGGTTTCTATAAAGAAATTAATTAGAGTGTTTCTAAATCAAGTTTATTTTAATTGAACATTTGATTTTCGAGTAAATGATTGATTGGTCAATCTCTTATTGTTTTCTTCAATATTTTTAGCTACAAGGTTGATTCTAATTTCAATCATTTATAGAGTTAAAGAATCTACTTTTAGATTTTCAAAACAATTAAATGTTTGACTTTGAGATTTTTAATCTCTAACGTAACGTTAGCGTGATTTTATAAAAATATGCTTAGCGTCCAATGACATTTAGTATTTCAAAACTCTTGACCAGTCGAGCTGGAGATTTATATTTATTCTTTTATATGAAAAAATTATTAACACGTCTATGTATAATACATGGGACGCATTTTGAAATGAGATAATATTTAGTCTCGTAAACAAAAAGATAGAAATGTTTTATAGACCGTTAGCTTATTTCGAAATTGAGTTTCATAGATTTTAGCACGATTGAGATCCTGGAAATTTATAAAATACCCTTCGGCTAATAAGTATGCAGAACGAAGAAGAAATCTTTGTTTGACCATTAAAAAGGTCTTTAAAGCAAACGAGTTTTCTATGAGATTTTAGTTAGCCTTTTGACAAGAGTTAAATATTAACTGGACGAGTTAACGAAATCTTATATAAAGTAAAGGTCGAGTCTAGAGGGACTTATTAAGTTGGGTAGTCACTTAAGCGATCGGCCGAGTAGGAACTCGTAATAGTTAGATAAGGGTCTTGTCGACCAAGAGAGTAGTTTTATGAAAGTACTTAGACAAATCGTTATGATCTGTGTAGGTGCAAGTTTGAAGAGATCAAAGAAGCCTACAAATCTCAGGTGAGTTCATGTGATTTATAAAACGGAGATGCATGCATAGTATGCAAATATGTTGCAAAAGTTTATATTCAAGTTATATATGTTCTTAGTATTTTCAGTTACATGCTTTTTCATATGTGATAGTTTTTTTTGAAAGATATATGAGATATGTGATTTTATGTGAAGTGTGTCGGGTTTCCGACGGACTACGGCAGGTTACTGCCAGAATAGCTTACCGGTATGGATTTGGTCGTTGCTTGGGGAGATAGCCCGTATAAGCACGACAAGCCCGATATGATTTTTGGTCGTTGCTTGGGAAGATAGCCCTATAAGCGCGGCAACCTTTGTGTAGGCCAATAGCGTGGTGAGATAGCACCTATACGCTCGGCGGAATAGCTATGTTTGTGATAAAATATATGTTTAAAGTTGTATGTTTTATTTACATATCTCTATAATTCAAAGCATGTTTTTAGCTGATTATTTATGTGAAGCATGTAAGAAAAACCGTGAACTCACTAGGCGAAAGCTGACGTTTTAGTATGCATCTCTCAGGGGGCGTTATAGCGGGTAGTTGAAGATAAAGAGAAGATTTAGGAAGACCCGAAGCCGCTCCAAGTTTTAAAGTGTTGATGTTAATTGTTTTAAGTTGTCTTGTAAGGTTGATGAACCTGTATATGTTAAGACTTCCGCTATTAAGTTTTGAGTTCAAGGTATGAATATATTACGATTTATGTTGTAGTTGCTAGACGTCATAGCCCTGGATTTTGGGGTGTGACAGTTAGAATCAAAATTTACCAAATGGTAAAAAAATATAGTGCACAATTAAAATATAAACCAACGTTGGTGACTTGGGACCATGAGGTTTGATTATTTCTCAAATCTTTTAATAAGGTTGAGATTTATAATTTTCCTTTGTTGGTAATATGATAGTTTGAAATAATATTATAGGTATAAAAATAGGGATGTAAGAATTAAAATATAGGTATAAAAAAATATAGTGCACAATTAAAATATAAACCAACGTTGGTGACTTGGGACCATGAGGTTTGAGTATTTCTCAAATCTTTTAATAAGGTTGAGATATATAATTTTCCTCTGTTGGTAATATGATAGTTTGAAATAAAATTATAGGTATAAAAATAGGGATGTAAGATTTTGAAATCCATTACCAATGTTGGAGTCAAAACCAATATAAAAGAATGATGGAAGGTTTTGAAATGTCAATCAGGTTGTAGCGCAGTGATTGATCGCATTGGGTGATGTGGTGGAATATCCCATCTACCCAGGGTTCGATTCCAGGCATCCTCAACATTGATAAGACATCTTTAAGTTTCAAAATTGTCAGGGATTAGTCCGGGCTGTGCCTGGAATACCCTTTCCAAAAAAAAAGTTTTGAAATTCATAACCATGATTGGAACCATAACCAAACAAATGTAAAGAAAAATAGTGCAAAATTTAAAGTGAACCAAGGATGATGACTTGGAACTGTGAGATTTTTTTGTTCCTTAAATCTTACGTAAGGTTGAGTTTTATCATCCTACATTGGTGAGAAGATGATAGCTTGGAAGAAGATGATAATCATTAAAAAAAGAGATAGAAGGTTTGAAATCTATAACCATGGTTGGAATCAAAGCCAACCAAATGGTAAATATTATAGTGTAAATGGTGAATACTAAATGCCAAATTTGATGAGAAACGTGAGAAGTGGTTATTAACCGTTGGATGAGAAATAAACGAACATTAGGATGAGATGCAACAAGATAAGACGCACCGGATAAATTCTCTTTTAAGCCACAATTCATTCGAGAGTATTTGATTAAAAATTATCAACGGTTTAAAAGTACTTCTCACAAAAAATGACACTTCTCACATGATCTAATGCACACACACACACACACACACACACACACATAGACATGTCCAAAAGGCCGGGCCGGGCTAGCCTGGACCGGGCTTTGGGCGGGCCCGGGCCCAAACACTATTCACGGGACCGGGCTTTGGGCAGGCCCGGGCCGGGCCGGGCTTCGTGCAAGAGGGCTGGGCCTGATCAGGCTTAGTCTGAGACCGGGCTTTAGCGGGCCGGGCCGAGACTGGGCCTAAAACCGGGCCCAAATCGGGCTTGGGAAAAAAAGTTTATTTTTTACATTTTTAGTAAATATTATTCGTATCCACTATAAAATACTTAATTGGGTCACTCAAACATACTTAAAAATACGTTCTATTAGAATTTCACATATAAAGAAAAATACGTTCTATTAATTTTATATAACTTAAAAAGAAAAATACATTTAAAGAAGTACATTTATTGAATTATAAAGAAAAATACTCTTAATTCTCGTCCTCGTCCTCGTCTGGTGGATAGTATGCAAGAGTTCCAGTCGTTTTAAGTCTAGTAAGAGCCGCAGGATCATCGAGTTAATCAACATCGAGTTGTTCTATGAACTACCGCTGGCCATTTTGAGTGAAGAATATAACGACTTGAACGAACGAGAAGTTGTATGAAACGAACACGAGAAAGCGAGAAATCGAGAATTGTAAGCGAGAATTGCGTTTTTGTAAGTTGGTATCAAACTCAATACATCCACTACCTATTTATATTGTTTTGGAGGCAAGAAAAACACAAAAAATCGGCTGAAAACGGTCATAAACGGCTCTTTCCAACGGCTATAAACGGCTATTTTTTTGAATCTCGATCGGGCCGGGCTTTGGACCGGGCCGGGCCGGGCCGGGCCGAGATTTTCAGCAAAAACAAGGCCTGATAGGGCCCGAGGGGCTTGGGACCGGGCTTGGACGGGCCGGCCCGGGCTCGGGCTTTGGGGTGGGCTGGGCTCGGGCTTCCGACCGGCTTTTTTGGGCCCAGGCCCATTTGGACATGTCTACACACACATATAGATATATATTGATGACTTACGTTTCATTTTAACTCAGTTGATTATCTTTAAAATATATTATCACTGCGCAACGCGCGTGCCTAACACTAGTTCTTTTTAAAACCAAGTCGTCCACGAGACTGGATTTGGGAGTTGAGACCGACACGATGGGGCCAAGATCAGTACTAAGATTTTTGGTCGGTCACTGGACCGACCGACTCAGTTTCGATGGGACGGGTTTGGGATAAGTCTAGGACAGATTTTTGGCCATCTATACTTTCGAAAGTCATCGGTTGTTTTTGAAAATGTTTTTGAAGTAAAAAAAGCAATGCTCGTTAGCATTCAAAAAACAACAACACAATGAAAGTGAACCGATAAATATTCATACACAATAACAAATATTTATTCTCTCTAAAGCATTAATTATTAGATTGTGCAACTTTGTCGACACAAAACTCAATTAAAAAAGATTCGTTGATCTCATATGATACATATCACGTGTGTTTGGTGTGTTTAAAAATTCATATGCTCAAAAGACAAATAAATCATCTTGTATTATCAAATGTATAACAATTTTGGTTCTTCCACTAAGAATCAATTCCTTTTTTCAAATTCTTTATTTTCGCATTATATTTGTTTTGAGTGTGAAGATCGAGTTACTTTTATGAAAAAAAATGTAAATATTTTCGTCTTATATTTGTATTCTGCTTTTTGACAAAAAAAGCAGGTAAACTAGGTCCACGTTGAAATTTGGACCTTCGAAAAGTACCAAGTGGTAGATCAAAGATGTTTGTGTTTTAGACTCGGTCCAAATTAACCATAAGAGATGAATGTTAGGGTCGTTTACCAAACCTTTACTCGTGTAAGCGTTTATCAAGTCGCATTACCTTCCGGACATAATCATACCCGGTAAGAGCTAAGGCTAGGACCAAGAGTCTTACCCGATAAGGGACGACAAAGACTCTTACCATGGTTAGCATTTACCGGAAAATTTGTTGCATACGATCGTTTTGGTGGACTAAAATCTTACCCGGTAAATAAATAATAATGTTGAATTTTATAGCTAAGTAACGGATAGTGTTGAGCATTCACTAAACGGACCTTCTATCTTCAAATCCTAAGTCTTATCAATATCTTATCTGGACATTTATTATTTGGTTTAGATATCAATTGAAATATAATTTCCATTTTTGAATTGTTTGGTTTAGTATTGAGAAGCAGATGCAACAACACAATATAATTATAAATAATAACTGGTTTTCAAGTTGCATCAAAGTTTAAAAAAAATAAAAACTCATACAAAGTATTCTAACATCAATAACTACATGGAAATTTGAAAATTACGTTTGAATCGAAAGGGCCAAGATTCATGTTTAGATAACACAAATAGCCCAAATTTTAAAGCCCAATTATTCTAGCATCAATAACTACATGGTGGCCTGGTGGCTATTTTAATTTTATTAATAAGACTTGAGATCATGTGAGACCAAACTATTTTCGTGAGACCACAAAAATAACACTAAACCTTCACAACAAAAGACTGTGAAGGTAAACGTTCACAGTGTTTTTGTTGTGAAGGTTCGCTGTTTTTCATACTTTCACAATGAACTGTTGTGAAGGTTTAGTGTTATTTTGTGGTCTCACGGTCTCATGAAAACATGTTGAACCCAACCCTTATTAATAAATTGATATTGATATATGACATATTTATATATAAAAATAATAAATCCAATATTTTCTAAATAAACAATCTAACAGGTTATAAGTACTATAATATATTATGTTACTCTTTAGTGGATTTGATTCATGTGGCTTGGGTTTTAAGTACTATAATATATTATGTTCACTCTCGATTTTAATCGCAAATACTTATCATTGATTCCGAACATGTAAAATAGCAAAACAATTTTAAATTGGTCATGGTTATCAACAAACTCTGAAAAACCTTGATTTTTCCTTAGATAAACATTGATTAATTAAGCTCTATAATCAAATCTTAACCTCAAATGAAAACTTGAATAAGCTCTCAAATTCCTAGGTGCGGTTAGCATTAATGAAATAGAAAAATCACCAATTCGCAGGGGCGGAGCCAGGATTTTTGTTTAGGGGGAGCAACAATTATAAATAAAAGAAATTAAAAAAGCGTAAATATTAACCTTGTGAAGGTAGCAAAACCAACGATCATATATTCTTAAAATACTAACATAAACAAATTCAACAATGACCTCGACGAGTTTTCATTTTCTGAAACATATCTATGATGTCTTCATTGTCTACTTCATCAAGCACATCTTTCTCAATATAAGAAATCAGACAATCGTTCATCCATTGATCACCCATTCTATTTCGCAACCTATTCTTCACAATGTTCATAGCTGAAAATGCCCTCTCAACTGTTGCAGTTGCAACAGGTAACATCATTGCTAGTTTTATAAGCAAATACACGAGAGAGAACACCTTATCCCTTCTTGTTTCAACCATTTTCTGTGCAAGATCACTGATTCCTTTTAAGTTAGAAAACTCTTTCGAAGTCTGCATATCAACAATATAAGTCTCAAGTTGATCATCAAGTGCCATAAGTTCCATCTCAGAAAAATCATCCGGATATAAATGAGCAAGATGAATCAATTTGCTCTTATCAAAAGCGGAAAAACCATCACTAGGATTCAGACAGGCCATGCAAAGAAACAACTCGGTGATAGTCTCATTAAACCGATTCTCCAATTCCATAAGTTGCAAATCAATGACAGTATTAAATAACTCAACACGATAATAATGTAAGTTTGTGATTCGTGGAGCATTTCGGCGTGACCGTCCAGGAGGTAAGAACATCTCATCCATGTTACAAACATCAATACCCTGTTTCTCACAAAACAAAGTAACTTGATTAAGTAGAGAATCCCATTTGTCATTGTCAACCCTCAATTTTTGTAGCTGATTTTTGCAAACTTTCACCAAGTTCATTGCATTCACAATTTCTTGTTCTTTCTTTTGCAATGCTTGGGATAATTCATTGGTAATCCCAAGCATAATCCTCATAAAGTGTAGGCAAAACACAAAATCAAATGAGTACAACGCATTCGATAGCTGACGAGCTTCATACTTTTGTTCATGAGTTAATCCATCTTTATCTATCATCTCAAGTACATCTAGAACAGATGGAAACAATCTCATTATACTGGCCAAAGTACCATAATGTGATCCCCAACGTGTGTCACATGCTCTAGCGAGAGAAGTTTCTTGATTGAGGCCTTGACCACTTGGGATATCACCTAAATTAAGCGCTTCAATAACTTTCGTAGTTTGTTGATCTCGAAGAAGATCACGACGTTTGCATGAACCTCCGACAACATTCACAACATTGTTTACTAAACAAAAGAAATCAGCGATCTTCGAGTGCTTTTTTGCCATAGCAACAAGAGTAAGTTGAAGTTGATGAGCAAAACAATGAACATAATGAGCACTTCTATTTTCATTTAAAATAAGTGTCTTGAGCCCACCGATTTCGCCTTGCATATTACTAGCCCCATCATAACCTTGTCCACGCAATTTAGAGATACTTAATCCATGTCTTGAAAGCAAAGCATCAAGTGTCGCCTTAAGGGAAATAGATGTAGTGTTGGGGACATGCTCAATGCCTAAAAAGCGTTCCATTATACGTCCTTTTCTATCCACATAACGCACTACAACACTCATTTGTTCTTTGGTTGAAGCATCACGAGATTCCTCGACGAGAATCGTGAAAAAATCATCACCAAGATCACTTACAATGCGTTTCGTTGTTTCCATCGCAACAACATTAACAATGTCCTTTTGGATGTCCGGCGAAGTTAACTTGAGATTCTCAGGCGCATTCTTAAAAGTAACCGCTTTGACACTTTCATTATGATCAGCAAGAAACTGCAATAACTCGAGAAAATTCCCTCTATTATAGGAATCTTCAGATTCATCATGGCCTCGAAATGCAAGGCCTTGTCTCAAGAGAAACCGAATACAATCTATCGATGCAGTCAATCGTAACTTATAATCCATCTTAGCTTCGTCTGAATGCTTGATGATAACAGACTCAATGTGTTGTTTTTTGTTCAACAAAGCTTCACACTTGCCCCAAGCTTGGTTATGAGCACTATTAACGCCTCCGATATGAATCGTCAACTTATCTTTCCTTGCCCAATTTTTGAATCCTAAGCCAACAAAAGAATCACCACCTGCTTGATCTCCAATACTTTGTTTGAAAAGATAACAACATAAGCAATATGCAGCATCTTTATTTACACTGTACTCTAGCCAAGTAGAAAAATCATCAAACCAAGCTGGGTTAAATCTTCTTGAACTTTTCCCAAATGCAGTGTAAGGAAAATCATGACTTCGAGGTTGGCAAGGCCCTTTCAAAAGATATGCTCTACGAACTTCGTCTCGAATATTAGGATTGTAATCCAGAATTCTAATACGTAACCCTGGGTCAGCGGGAAGATCGGCTAAATTGATTTCTATACGACTTTGTTTGCTATTATCAACATTATTCTTATCTGGCATTGATGAAGAATCACTGATTGTCTTTCTCTTTATTAAATATTTATCCATGACTGTTAATTGTTAAATATTAAATTAGTTAACATATAAAAAATTAAAATCAAACACTTAACAATTAACTAAGTAACAATTATTAAACTCAATAAACATAAACTACTAACAATAGTTAATAAACAAACAAACAAACAATTTACAAAAATATATTCAAAAATAAAAGAAAATACCTGAAGAACTTGAATCGAGAAGATTGATGAGTGAGACTGAGGGGAGGCAAGAGTCGCGCCGTGCAAACTTCAAAAAATTAGATTTCAAAAAACCCTTTTTTTATATGTTGATTGGATTGTGTGGGGTGTGGTGGAGCCATGGAGGCGTGTCCATCATTCATCAAGCCCACTTAATTAAATGGGCCCCATTAATAAAACTCTCTATTTATTTATTATTAAAAATTACTATATCAATTTTTTTTTGTAAAATGCAAGGTTAGCAAGTGCTAACCCTTGTGATATGGTGGCTCCGCCCCTGCCAATTCGAACCAATAAGCACACAAACTTGGCTTATTAGAGGTTCGATAACAAGAATTCACGAAATCGAAATGGAAACCTTATTGAAACCAACGATTTCGTTCGTTACTTTATCAAAATCCCAAAACAATTACGAATCTTAAAATTTCAAATAACAAACATTCGTAAAAAAAGTAATCAATTGATCAAGTTAATTAACAATCCCAACGAAATTAATCATTCAAACGGAATTCAAGCAAATAAAATTGTCTCACTAAAATTACCATGAATTTTCCAAGTAAACGTAATAAAAATCTAAAGAAAAACCATTGTTGGAAGGAAAGAACTTAGCCACACATGGCTAAGTGAAATCTAAAAACCCTAATTTCAAGAAATTACCAAAAACAAGAATTCGATGAAGAAATGCTCCAAATCGAGTTTCTTTGCTTCTCCCGTCTTCAAAATTAAGTTCTCCAAGTGATTCCCCCTCAAAACCGTAGTTTTTAACAAGCTTTTATAGGAGAAATACGAGGGAACCGCTCTAAAAACGTGAGAGAAATTTTCGGTCCCTCTAAACAATCGTGCGCGGCTTGTGGCGCGGTATCATCCACGTGAAAAGGTCGCGACGGTCGTGAACAGTGTGTCGCGTGGTAATCGGCGCGGCTCTGGCCGCCAGAGAACTCGTGCCGACGAGTTTTTCTTCCGATCTGCTGCTACCGTTCGTTCACGTCTCCCGTTCAAATTTGCTGCTGTGCGTTCGACTCTTTCTTTCTTGTGGGCTGCTAGACTTGTAAATGAGATTGGGCCCTTCTTCCTTGTTTGCTTTCTTTCACGTGGGTTGCGATCCAAAAAGTCCCATAAAAACCTAAAACAACTATTTGAGAAATATGCCCACAATAAAGTGTTTTTCATTTATTTGTTTTCTTTTTATTTTTCTTTTTCATCACAACAAACAA
This sequence comes from Saussurea involucrata, assembly GCA_033807775.1. Taxonomy (NCBI): domain Eukaryota; kingdom Viridiplantae; phylum Streptophyta; class Magnoliopsida; order Asterales; family Asteraceae; genus Saussurea; species Saussurea involucrata. The sequence goes on from CM066321.1 coordinate 179,455,932, forward strand.
ATGAGAAACATAAACCATGCTAAATGGGTTTTAATAGACATAAATCGAAGAACATTTTATTTTATAATTATGCATAAAATGGCGGTTATCAATAACAAAATTATCCTTTTCTCTATTTTAACGAGAATTACAAAACAATTAAGGATGAGCAAGCTCAAATGAGAATGACGAAAGATTGCTCAAAATGGTTTATGCGATCGTAGATTCAAGTTCAAGCTTGATTTCAATTTAGGCCGGTTGTGCGATCTTGTATGTAAGCTCAAGCTTGCTTTCAAACCAAAATAGGCTATGTTGATCCTTTTATGCGAGCTCAACCTTGATTTCGAGTTAGCACATGCCGTGAGACCTTAGAACATCTCCAACAGCTTCCCCAAAATTTCTCCAAAATGGAGAACCAAAAGCCAAAATCTCAAAAAAAAACCTCATTTATCTCCAACAGATTCCCCATTTGGAGAAAAGAAAATTGATTATAATATTAAAATATTTCATTCTACTATTAAAATGTTATTTCTCTCTCAACATATTTATTTTCAAAATTTTTCTATTGGTCATCTTACTTAGTAATCATTTTTGGAGTGATCTCCATATTTGGAGAAAAACTCATTCTCTCTCCTACTTTCTCCATTTTGGAGATAGTTTTGAGAAAGCTCTTGGAGCTAAAGTAGAGCCTAAAATCCTCATATTCTTCATTTTACTCCAAAATGAGGAAGCTGTTGGAGATGCTCTTATATACAAATTCACATTTTTAATCTATCTTTCACTTTCATCTTCAAGATATTAAGCATGAGGTCTTCAAACTAGCGTCCAAACTCACCTACATTGATCCACAAAGGTCGATTTTGCAACCTAATGACATAATCAAGCCAAGTCAGGCCATCCTCACCATAATTGCTCCTTTTTTTCTTTTTTCTTTTTTATATATAAACACTCGCAATACATTTATCTACCATACAATAATTGTATACTTGATTTATCTGATACATGTACCATACGACCATACATGACCTTTCTTGGTCAAATTGATGACCTTACGCTGCGTTCTCGAGTTTTAGAAGGAAAGAAAAGGAGAGAAAGGGAAGAGAAAAAAAAGAAAGGAAAGGAAAGGAAAGGAAAGGGAGGAAATAAATATTTGTATTTGTTTTCTTGAGATTGAAGGGAAAGAAAGAAAAGAGAGGGAAAGAAAATAAATTTTCATGTTCTTGAATAGAAGAGAAAGGAAATGAAAGATGTTACTTTTACCAATATACCGTCATTTATTTCATAATGAAATGTAGTTAATGAGTATATGTGTAATTTTATAAATATTTTTAATTCTTTTTATTTCATTTTTTTCCTTTCCTTCCGTTTCCTCCCACATTTGGGCGGAATGTTTTGGGAGGAAAATCAACAATATTTTTCTTCCCTTTCCTTCCTTTATCTCTTTAAAAAAACTCGAGAACACAACATATTTTATTTTCCTCCTATTTTCCCCCCTTTTCCGTTCCTTTCCTTCATAAAACAAACTCGAGAACATAGTAGTGCCTCTATATCCGGTGGCGTATATAATAGGGGAAGGGCTTGTGCCAACCTCCCTCAACTTCACACCCAACTCAACGTTATTTATAAAAAGATATTTAATTATAAAACAACCAAACACCCCCAACAACTCTCATTCAATGCATAAAAAACAGTTTGCCCAAATTTTTTGGTAAGCTAGTAACTTTGTATTTTTTTAGGCAAATTAATACAAATCTAAAAAAAAGTCTAATTACTTAAATCCAAGTTAAGTATAGTTGAACACTTCATATTTAAATGATTTTATGTAAATGTAGTTATAAATAACATAAAGTTGTACTTTGTTTGAATTTCAATAGCTACTATTTATATGGATGTAAACGAAACGAACGAACAAACGAATAGGAACAATAAACGAACGAAACTTTTTATGTTCATGTTCGTTCGTTAAGGGTGCGTTTGGTAGACGAAACAGAACAGAACAGAACAGATAGGAACAAGGACTCTTGTCCCATGTTTGGCATGACTTAAGGTGGAACAGACAGGAACTAGATGGAACAAATATGGGACACACATGTTCCACCATGACCCCTGGAACAAGATGGAGCTGAGTTATTTTTGACCAAAATACCCTTTTCAATAACCTAAATCATCTGATATGTTCTTGCTTCTACCCACGCCTACTCCACGACCGATTCTTCCAGATCGATTTTTCCAATCGATTCTCCCAGTCACTTCCAAACGATTCTTCCAACCTCTGAAATCGATTTGCTTATCTGAAGTCTGAAATCGATTTGCTTATCTGCTGTTTGGATCGATTTTGGATCTGAAAACCTGAAATTGATTCTTCTCGCTTCTTCCAGATCGATTCTTCCAACCTCTGAAATCGATTTGCTAAGTCTGAAATCGATTTGCTAAGTCTGAAATCGATTTGCTTATCTGCTGTTTGGATCGATTTTGGATCTGAAAACCTGAAATTGATTCTTCTCGCTTCTTCCAGATCGATTCTTCCAACCTCTGAAATCGATTTGCTTATCTGCTGTTTGGATCGATTTTAGGTCTGAAAACATGAAATTGATTCTTCCCGCTGTTTGAATCGATTTTGGAAATCGATTTGTTTATCTTAATGAATCTGAAAATCGAAAATCGATTTGTTTATCTGAAAATCGAAAATCGAAACCTTCACCCTTTGAAAATCGATTTGACTGATTTCTGTTGTTTGGATGCTTATTTTGTTGATCCAAACCCTCAGTGATTTGATAATGACTCTTTAAGAAACACTTAGTGAAAATTGTAAGTAAACAATATGTATTAGAGTTTCACTATCGCTGATAAGTACTATGTCTCTACAGTACCGCTGATAGGAAACTCATGCTCTTTAATTTTAACATTCAGCGAACACTGTTCATCAATAGAGCTCTGAGCCTGTTCAGTCCTATTGGTGATTGCTGATAGTTTAGTTGTTTACTTATGATCCCTGAAGACAAGTTTTACGTCAACAAAGGTTCTAAGCTGAAGTCGAAGATCAAGCCCAAGAACCAGCGAAAAGTCTACTAATGAACTGATGCGAATATCAGCGAAGCCAAGACCTGTCCACTCAACGTGAAGTATCAAGTAGAAGACTTCAGCAATCGCTGAGCTTTATCACTCGCTGATAAAGTATTGTTCAACGAACGCTGATCATGAGGTTTACTCTACAAGTTACTTTTGTCTTATCCCCTTGCACGTCTCCGTACGAACTGTCAGAACGGACATCCCTTTTGTCCAGTTTCGTACAAACAACTCTGATTCTACATTGTTCATCATGCGGCTACTAGGTTGTCTACCAAGGTCAAAACTTGCAACCAATCAGCTGCTGCCACGTGTAAAGTAATACTGAAATGCATTAAATGCATGCAGTATATAAGGAGAAACCCTACTTCAAAATGAAGTGCTCGACCATCTTCTCTTATCTATCTTTGTGTTAGGATATTATTCGTAATTTTCTTATCTCCTTTCTAGCTTATTTCTAGTGCAAGAAACTTAGTGTTCTTAACTTGTTTAGATTAGGTTAATCCTTAATCTTGTTCCGCAACAAGTTGTAAATTGTTTGAGATTTATCAATAAACAATTTAGAAAGTAAAAATCGTGTGTTTGTATTCAACCCCCCTTCTACAAACTTGTATAACCCTTCGGGACCAACAAGTGGTATCAGAGCAGATTTGTTTAATCTCATAAACAAGATCTTGCTTGTACTAATCTCTTCTCTTCCTTGCTATTTTTCATAATGGCTACCAACACAAACACAAACTATATTGATAATGGTTCTCTTGCTAAACCCCCTAGATTCTCCAGAGATAACTTTAATCTATGGAAAAATAGGATGATACTCTTCTTAGAAGGTGTAGACCCAACTATACCTTATTACATCGAAAATGGTCCACACGTTCCTGTTAGAATTGATCCTGAAGTTCCAGCCGCTGATAATAGAGCTTCTATTCTAGAAAGATTGGTTCCAAAGAAAATTCATATGTGGACTGATGAAGATAAGAAGAAAGTGGCCTTCGACACCAAAGCCAGATCCATCCTCTCCATGGCTCTTCTTGACGAAGTCTACCATTCCGTCATGAACCTGAAAACCTCCAAATCCACGTGGGACACAATCTGTGTTCAATATGAAGGTACGTCTGAAGTCCAGGACTCAAGAAAGATCAACCTGGTAAGACAGTACGAAAGTTTCATTTGTGGTAAGAATGAAACTCTCTCTGAAGTTCATCAACGTTTTAACTGCTTAATAATTGATCTAAAAACTGTTGGTAAGGAATATTCTAACTTTGAAATTCTGACAAAGTTCTTAGAATGTTTACCTGAAAGCTGGGACAGTTATTCAATGTGTCTCAAGCTGTCAAAGGATCTAAAATCTATGACTCTTTCTACCTTATATGGCACTATGCTCAATCATGAGCAGTCGAGTCATCTTAAGAAGGATCTTGTAAAAGATTCCAAAAGCACCCCTGTTGCTTTAATCTCAGAGTCACCTTCCACTCAGCGATCTTCTATTACTATCACTGAGTTGGAGACTAACTCTGAATGCTCATCAGATCCTGACTCTTCAGATCTTGATGAATCTATGGCTCTCCTATCTAATAAGTTCAGGAGATTCGCCAAAAAGAAAAATTTCAGAAAGAACAAACCTCTTGCTCTCACTGACAAGCCTAGATCATCAACCCCTGTTGATAAGGCTACTGCTACTTGCTATAACTGTGAAAAGATAGGACATTTTGCTAGCGAGTGCAGGTCAAAGAAAGTTTCTAGAACCTCAGCTTTCTCTAGGAAATCCTCTAACCCCAGGGCTAGAGATGACAAGTATCAAAAGCTGAAAGAAAGGTATGCAAAGCTGAAAGGCTTAAAGAAGAAAGGCAAATGCCTGATGGCTGACTATGATTGGGCTGCTTCTGATGAAGAAGAATCATCTGACTCTGAAGATGATGATGAGGCCAATCTATGTCTTATGGCCAAACTTGAAGATGAGGAAGAAAATTCTGACATTCCCTCTACTTCAGTCTCTGCTACCAAGGTATCACCTTCCTTCTTTACCAATATTTCAAATATTGATGAAGCTGATAGTCTTTGAAAGATCGATCTCCTGACTATGAGTTTATATGATGCCATGAATGGCAAAACTGTTGTTGAAAATCAAAACCTTGATCTCGCTGAACAACTTAAAAACTGTCACCTTCAAATAGAAAAGCTTTCTAAAATTGAAGAAGGTTTAAAAGATCAAGTTCATATTAATCAGCTAGTCAAAATCGAACGAGAAGAAGCTATCGCTGCATTAAAAGCTGAAAAAGCTACTGTTGATGGATGGTAAAAATCCTCAACAACGATCACTGAGATAATTAAGTCTCAGATTCCTCTGAGTGACAAACGTGGTCTTGGTTACAAAGCTGACGCTGAAGAACCAACCACTGACCATTCCATGCTTAAGTTTGGAATGTTCGTGTCCTCTATCCCTGACACTTCATCTTCTCAGTGTTCCTCTTCAAAAACTCCTACCCCTGAGGAAAAACCTACCTTAGTCACTAAAGATAAAGGTAAGGAAAACGTTTTAAATCAAAAACCTCAGAAGGGTACCTTTGTACCTAAGCTGAATGCTTCTAAAGCTTCAGTGACTTATCCCTCTACTTCTAAGAACAAGATCCCTGGATTTATTCAGCGATCTACTCCTAGAATTAGAGTGGATATTATTGGTAATATGTCCGAAGAACTGATTGTTCCTCCTATTTCCAATGCCAAAGGTATACTTGGTGCTGGCCCTGCTCATTTAAAATTAAAGGATAAGCATGCAAATGGTCCTAAAGCTACTTTTAGCTATAGGAAGTGTTATCACTGTGGACTTACCGATCACATTGCTAGTAAGTGCCCCACAGCCACCAAAGCTAAAAAATTAGATAAGGTGAAGATTAACGCCCCCAAGGCAAAGAAGACCACTAAGGTTAAGAAATTAACCAAAGTGAAGACTGACACCAAAGCTGAATCTTCAAATGCTGCGAAGATTGCTGAACCTACTGACAAATGTGGACCCATGGTTAAATGGGTGCCCAAGTCAAACTAATCTTCCTATTGTTTGCACGTTAGGAAGGGTATCTGGTATCTCGATAGCGGATGCTCTAGACACATGACTGGAAAGAAAAACCTGCTCACTTAATATAAAGAAGAGAAGGGTCCCTCAGTGACCTTCGGTGGAAATGGAAAAGGCTATACCCGAGGGTTTGGTGTACTCTCTAATGGTACAACAACCTTTGGAAGAGTTGCATATATTGAAGGACCGAAGCATAATCTTCTAAGCATAAGTCAGCTATGTGACAAGGATAACAAAGTGATCTTCACTAAGGAATCCTGCTTTGTCACTGACAAAAAGGAGAAGATAGCTCTCAGCGGTTATCGTATGGAAAATGTTTACGTTATAAACATGGACTCTACAACCACTGAGAACTCCTGTTTCTTCTCAAAAGCCTCATCAAATGTCAACTGGTTATGGCATAAAAGGCTCTCCCATCTCAACTTCAAGACACTGAATACTCTTTCCTCTAAAGAATTAGTCACTGGTCTACCTCAACACTTATATGCCAACGAGTCCTTATGTTCAGCATGTGAGAAAGGGAAACAGACCAAAGCAAGCTTCAAGTCTAAGCAAGTCTCCTCAGTGTCATCTCCTCTACAACTTCTCCATATGGATTTGTTTGGCCCTGTTAACAAACAATCCATCACTGGAAAGAAATATACATTGGTCATAGTTGATGAATTCTCTCGCTATACCTGGGTAATGTTTCTCCGTTCTAAGAGTGACACCCCTGAAGAACTCATCACCTTTGTCAGGAAAATGGAAGTCCTGAACAACATGACCGTTCGCTCAATAAGGAGTGATCATGGAACTGAATTTAAAAACAGTTCTCTTGATTCCTTCTTTGAAAGTAAGGGTATTTCTCACAACTTCTCATCAGTGAGAACACCGCAACAAAATGGAGTCGCTGAAAGAAGATATAGAACTATCATTGAAGCCGCACGTTCAATGCTCAGCAATTCTTTCCTGCCTACTCAGTTTTGGGCAGAAGCCGTCAACACTGCTTGTTTTACTCAAAACAGGTCGCTGATAGTCAAAAGATTCAAGCAGACAGCCTATGAACTCTTTCATGGGAGAAAGCCTTCAATTAGCTTTCTTCACATCTTTGGATGTCAGTGTTTCATACTAAACAACAGATATGCCCTTGGAAAGTTTGATCCTAAGGCTGATGATGGAATCTTTCTTGGATATTCTTCAATCTCCAAAGCCTTCAGAGTCTTCAATCGAAGAAGACAGACTGTTGAAGAAACAATTCACGTCACCTTTGACGAATCCCGTTCAGCGAACTCTAGACCTTCTGCTGATACTGAAGAACTGGATCAATGGATGTTTTCTCATCTTGGTGATTCAGAAGACATTCCCACTCCTCATACTCATACCGCTGAAGATGATGATCCTACTATCATCCAAACATGCAGACTAGTGAAGCTGAAACATCATGGGTCTCAGCTGGTCCTTTAAACACTATGCCTGCCTCTGAACCTTCTATCTCAGACATACCATCTACTTCTCAGTAATCAGTGAATGAAATGACATCTGCACATATTCCTCTTTTGGCTGATATACCAGAAGTTGCTGAAGCCTCATCTTCAGCTCCTCCAGAAGTTCAGATTGAGCCATCAACTTTCGCTCTGGCTCAGCGATGGACTATAAATCACCCTATTGAACAAATTCTTGGTGATCCAAATGCTGGTGTTCAGACTCGACGAAGTGCAGGTAATATTTGTTTATTTGTTAACTTTATTTCTCTGATTGAACCAAAGAAAACAGATGATGCCCTCCAAGATCCAAACTGGGTCAGTGCTATGCAAGAAGAGCTGACTGAATTTGAAAGAAACAAAGTTTGGAAGCTTGTTCCTCGTCCATCTGACAAGTCAGTGATAGGCACTAAATGGGTCTATCGAAACAAGTTGGATGAACATGGAATTGTAACCCGCAACAAGGCTCGACTTGTTGCTCAGGGATACAGACAAGAGGAAGGTATAGATTACGACAAAACCTTTGCTCCAGTGGCATGACTAGAAGCCATTCGTCTTTTCTTAGCTTACGCTGTACACAAAGACTTCAAAGTTTATCAGATGGATGTTAAGTCAGCGTTCCTAAATGGAAAGCTGAATGAAGAAGTCTACGTGGAACAACCTCCAGGATTCTCAGATCCTAAACATCCAGGTTATGTCTATAAACTGGATAAGGCACTTTATGGCTTAAAGCAAGCTCCTCGTGCATGGTATGACACTCTCTCATCTTATCTCCTTATCGAAAAATTTGAGCGTGGTAAAATCGACAAAACTCTATTTTTCAGGAAAGTAAAAGGTCATATCATTCTTGTTCAAATATATGTCGATGATATTATATTTGGTTCTACTAACCCTGACCTTTGTACTCGTTTCTCTGAAAGGATGAAAGCAGAGTATAAAATGAGTATGATGGGTGAGCTAACATATTTCGTTGGTCTTCAGATAAAACATAATGAAAAAGGAACTTTCATTAATCAGGGAAAGTATGTTAAATATATGCTGAATAAATTTGACTTAACTCAGAGTTCAGCTATGAAAACCCCTATGGCACCACCGTTGACACTAAACAAGGATCCTTCTGGAAAACCTGTTAATGTCACGATGTACCGTGGGATGATCGAGTCTCTTCTGTATCTTACAGCTAGCCGACCTGATATTATGTACGCAACCTGTTTGTGTGCACGATATCAAGCTGAACCTAAGGAACCCCATTTGATTGCTGTAAAGCGAATCTTTCGTTACCTTAAGGGTACTCCTAACCTAGGTATTTGGTATCCCAAAGACTCAGGGTTTGATCTAATCGCCTATTCAGATAGTGATTTTGCAGGATGCAAATTGGATAGGAAAAGCACCACAGGAGGCTGTCAGCTCCTGGGTGGAAAGCTGGTGAGTTGGACAAGTAAAAAGCAAAACTCAGTGTACACCTCAACCGCTAAAGCTGAGTACGTAGCCGCTGGAAGCTGTTGTTCTCAGGTCTTGTGGATGAGAAATCAACTACTGGACTATGACCTTCAGCTCTCGAAGATTCCAATCTATTGCGACAGCACTAGTGCCATGGCTATAGCCAATAATCCAGTGCTACACTCAAAGACCAAACACATCGAAATCAGGTATCATTTTATCAGAGATCATGTGATGAATGGTGATATAGAACTTCATTTTATCCCAACTGATTTTCAGTTAGCTGATCTGTTTACCAAACCTCTTGATGAGACAAGATTCAACTTTCTCATCAGCGAGCTTGGAATGCTGAACTTAGAAGAGTAAAATCTTCAGCGGTTCACATTCGATTAGGGATAAAACAAACTTATATAACCCATTTCTATCACCTTCTCTCTGAACAAAATTGATTCGCTGATATCAAGGTATGTTCTCTCTTGCTCGCTGACGTTCGCCTAGAAATGAAAGATTTCAAAACTAATTGCATCGCTGAATATCTCTTCTTTTCAGTGATACTTTAAAATTTCTAAAAACAACACTAATACTTCTATTCAGTGCTTCATATTTTGTTAAAAATATCCCTGAGTCTTCAAAAACCTCAGAGACATCCTAAAATATGAAAGGACGTTTGTGACGTCATCAAACGGATAAACCCTGGCACGTTCTTTTTCTGACACACGTTTGCACGTTTCGTTTTCCTCAACCAATCATACACAAACACGTGTCTGTGTCATCATGAAAAACTTTTCCCGCTCAAGTTTCTCTCTCTCTAACTCTCACTATATAAACCATTTGAGTTTATATTTTTTCCTTTACACGAACAACTTCTCTTCCAAGAAAGAACACTGTTCCATTTTGAACTCTCGTTTCCAGAAATTGTTCATCTTCAATCTTCAACATCTAAGGTTAATATTCTTATTATTTACCTTTTATTAACTTGTTTATGATCTTATCATTATTTTCAAAAGATCAAACAAAAGAACCTTTTAAAATGAAATCATTTTCTTTTCATGATTTTATGAACACAATCTTCATGGTTGTTCTTCAAGTTTAAAACAAAAATCTTAAACTTGCTCTTCATATGTTTTTTTTCCAGAATCCTTATTTTAAAAGGAAACTGGAAAATAAGGATTCACTAGTTTTTGAATCTTTACCAAAACTAGAAAACCCCTAATCTCTATTAAGATATTTTTGTCTGAATAGAATGTGCAAAAACCCTAAAAATTCTTTTTGAATATTTTATTCATCTTGAGATCTTCTGTTTCCTCTTTATTATATGATAAACAGAAATGGCATCCTCTGAAGCTCCTTCTGCCAAGTCCCCCACTGCTGCTGAGGTCACTGAATTCATTAAAGCTCCTCAGGTTAAGTTCGAACTCAAGAAAGTTACCTTTCAAAACAATAATCCCTATGCTCTCTTCGACTTCCCTGAAAAGAAACAAGTCACGTATCTTGATGATGCTGTGAACTTTCTTAAGACTTGCTCCATATCGACAGCTCTTACCATTGCACCCCCTGCTCATCGATCTCTTCTAGCTCAGTTCTGGTATACTGCCAGAAGAGCTCAAGTGCCCTCAACCAAAGATCCCAAGAAAATGGTCGATGTCATTCTTTGTGACACAGACCATGGAACTTCCAAGATCACCCCGTTTCATATCAGGCGTGCTCTAAACCTTCCTGGCAGTACCAAAGAAAACCGCTTTGTCCCTCTGCCAAACCACAAAAACCCTGCTGATAGGGAAACCCTGATTGCATTCTTTGATGCAATGAACTATGCATGGGACACATGGAGGGATAAAAAGCCTGAGAAGAAGCTGACTGCTATCAAGAAGTCAAAAATGCCCAGCGAGATGAACTTCATCTTTGCTCACTTGATCAGATGCCTAACAGCTAAGGTTGGTTCTACTGACCAAGCATCCCAACCTCAATAGGCCATGGGATATGCTCTACTGAAGGGTCTTCACATTGATTGGGCGTCAATCATCTACGACGATCTGGCGTTCAGGGTGAACATGGCTGACAAACCAACATGTGTTCCATATCCAAGGTTTGTCAGCGCTCTCTTTCTACACGGACTTGGGGATGAATACCCAAAAGTGGGTGACCTGAGACTTTCTTAGGTTGGCCCTAAGGTGCTCGACTTCAGCCCCATGCCAAACGAGGTACGTCTTTCTACTATCTTATCTATTCTTAATCCTCCTTCTTCTACTTCTGCGGCTACCTCAGCGGAAATCCCCACCGTTGATACCCAAGCGACACCCTCCACTCCTTCTCGAAAAAGGAAACACTCTACTACCCCACTTGATTCTCAAAGGATCAAGAAAACCAAGGAGCAACCCCCCCCCCCAAGCATTCACATGCTGAAGACACCACGGTTCTTCCTATAGAGCCGTTGGATAGTTCCGTGGTACGCTCTGCCACAGTTGATCAAGCCACCCCTTCCATACCAACTTCAGCCTCTCTAAACGCTGAGGTTATAAACTTGGAACAGAACCCATTTCCTTCAGACCTTCTAAGGACTGAAGAAGTATTTCTCAGCGGATCCAACGCTGAACCTCTCACCAAATCCCTCTTCTCAACCGTTGTTCTTCCCACTCAATCTTTAGACACTCCACCGGTTTTCCCTCCGTTCTCTGGAACGCCCGTCATCATACATGATTCAGCTGCTGATACTCTATATATGATGATGGAGGCAAATATAGGATCTGCAGGCACTTCTATGCGCCAAGGCACTCTGGAAGGCGACATGGAACACTACTCACGTCAACGAGGTTTCGACAACTTCGCCAACCCGCCTGCAGGTATACACAAAACCATACACTCTCTCTCAAAATCCCCAACTTCTGAGTTTTCCTCTGTTCATAAGTTAATAACTATTGCAGGCCCTAATTTGGGAGATATCAACACCTCCCTGAAGGCCCTGGAAACAAAGATGGAATCCTTCACCACCACACTCAGTGCTAACTCTTCAGCGGTTATAAACGCTGGAGATGCTCTAAAGACGCTGACCACATAGGTTGAAAAGAAAGCCTCCAGTGTTGATCTGGAGAAGGTGGAAAGCAACATTGGTCAATTTGCTACTACTATTGTTGAACACTCCAGTACCTACAACACTCTCTCCACCAACTTAACAACTCTGTCAAATAAAGTCACATCATTAAAGACAGAGGTTGGAACTCTTAAGGGAGAAGTGTCTTTCTTAAGGACAGATGTCAGCGCTTCCACCAATCTACTTCAACAAATGCTCGACAGCCTGAATACTGCTACTTGTGCTCCTTAGCATTTTACTCAGGTGGATCGAGAAGATCTTCAAAGAATCACTCCTGCTATATCTGGCCTAGAAGACAGATTAAGCAAGATTGAAACCTGTGTTGGGATCTCTGGCCTGGAAGACAGGGACCTAATGCACACTGTTGCTGCTACTGAAGTTTACATTACCTCCCCCACTCATCATGTGGAAGAGGGGGAGAAGACTGAAGACCTTCCCCATAATATCAAGAGGGAGAAGAAAAATCTTGAAGACCTTCCCCGTAACTCTGAGGGGGAGGGTATTGTTTCGGAAGTTTCTGATACTGCTACAACCGAGAAACCTCAGGGTGTTGAAAACCCTGGGGGAACCGAGAAACCTCCCTCTGTATCTGAGGGGGAGCAACTCGATAAGCATCTTGAAACCGATGCTGATGTTACCGTTCCCTATGCTGACGAGAAAGAATCTGAAGCTGAGGAAGAAGAAGACAATGAAGTCCTTGATCTTGAGGATGACGAACCATCATCATCCTCTAAAAATAATGATGATGACGACGATGATGATGACTTATTCTTTGTTCAGCCCAAGAAGCCCCCCGCTCAAAAAGGGGTCATGATAAAGGAACCATCAGGGGAGACGACTAAGACAAAACATGCAGCAACTGAAGCTGATAAAGGCAAAAACAAAGGCCTCGCTGCAGAAGGCAATCTGTCTATCCTTCAGATAAAGCCAGTTTGTCAGGTATAATATCTCCTCTTCCCTTATACTACATCCCTCCTCTATCCCTTCTCAATCTCAGTTCTCCTCTCCATAAAACCTCTATACACTTAAACCCCATTCTTTTCTCTATCTCCTTCTTCCTAAATGATCTCATTTAAACGATCGCCGTGTTTCAGCTAGTCCTCTCCCCTGCTTGAGGATCCCGCTGAAGCTCCTCCAACTGTATCAATAATAATCCCAGCTCCTATCGCTGAAGAAATAATCCCAGTCTTGGACTTCGCTGAGACTGATGATATTTTTGAAAAAGAACAGGAAGAAGAACCGCTCTCCCACAAAAATAGACCTTTCTTGGTACCTCAAATACCAAGTAAAGAAGAAACAAAAAAGAGAGCGGCTATGGTTCAGAAACTTGAAGCCAAGCGCCTTGTTCCTCATCACCTAAGGCAATTCACAAACAAGGAAATCGCTGAAGCTCTCAAAGCTGAACAACTCTTCGCTGAAAAGAAGAAAGCTGAAGAAAAAGACAGGGAATATGCCCTAGAGCTAGCCCAACGTTCTTTCGAAGACCCAGACTTGAGAAAATTTTATGTTGCTGTCCAAGAAAAACTACTGATAGACGCACAGAAGACTCACCAGAAAAAGACCAAAGTCAGCGACACCACTCTTGAATGGTGTAAAAAGATGTGCCACTTCAGACAACATCCCTCAAAGATAAAAGTTGTAAATGTCAGAGGAAGATATGCTTTAAAGAATAACATTAAGGTACCGATCGTCCATGTCCAAATAGTCAGAGAAAACGGCCACAACAGAATTGTCTACATGTCATCTATAAACACATTCGGTCTCACTGAATGGTTGGAGATGAGAGTAGCAATTCAAAGATCTCTCTCAACTTTCAGGACCTATGTCATACAAGAAATAAACAAACAGATCGACTTGGTTTCCTCAGCGATTGATGTCTCTCTTCCTCAACAACCGCAGAAGAAGCAAGATGCTCTAAAGAAGAAGACTCCTTCTTCTCCAGGCCCGTTGATAAGAAATGAGACATGAATTGAATTCTCCCGTGAAGCAGTTCTTGGCCCTGCCCCTGACCTTTCTGGACTTGACGTATCCCTACCTCCTGCTGAAACTTTCTTCCCTGGCAGAGTACTCAGTAATCCTTATGGCATCTTCTTTTATGACTTTAGTGGTCGCAAATGCTTTCAACGCATCTCTGAGTTATACAAAACTCCGATTGAACAACTCAGAGATTTACCATACTGGTGTGAGTACAAACAAAATCTCCTCTGACAACTCCTGAAGCCCCACATCTACCGCGAAGCAAAGAAACGAGGGGAACAAGGAGTTACCGTCCCTGATTGGATGATTTCAGAGACTGATACTCTTGATGAGCTAGTCAAGAAAGAACCTGGTTAGCTGATAGGTTTGCCTTGAAATTCTTCTTTCTTTATCAGCTTACATCTTTTGTACTTGTAAATTTATTTGCTGTACTTGTAATTTTTCTACTTCCCTATGTAACCTTTACGAAGTTTAAAGAAAAATTTCAGCGAATGTACTTTACTCCATCAGTACTGAAAAGATCCCAGAAAACAATAAAAGGGACAAATATTTTATGAGTTATTTTTATCCTTATGTTTTCATACTTAGCAATTTTCCTTCATTGCTATGTCATAATCAAATAGGGGGAGATTGTTGATCCAAACCCTTAGTGATTTGATAATGACTCTTTAAGAAACACTTAGTGAAAATTGTAAGTAAACAATATGTATTAGAGTTTCACTATCGCTGATAAGTACTATGTCTCTACAGTACCGCTGATAGGAAACTCATGCTCTTTAATTTTAACATTCAGCGAACACTGTTCATCAATAGAGCTCTGAGCCTGTTCAGTCCTATTGGTGATCGCTGATAGTTTAGTTGTTTACTTATGATCCCTGAAGACAAGTTTCACGTCAACAAAGGTTCTAAGCTGAAGTCGAAGATCAAGCCCAAGAACCAGCGACAAAGTCTACTAATGAACTGATGCGGATATTAGCAAAGCCAAGACCTGTCCACTCAACGTGAAGTATCAAGTAGAAGACTTCAGCGATCGCTGAGCTTTATCACTCGCTGGTAAAGTACTGTTCAACGAACGCTGATTATGAGGTTTACTCTACAAGTTACTTTTGTCTTATCCCCTTGCACGTCTTCGTACGAACTGTCAGAACGGACATCCCTTTTATCCAGTTTCGTACAAACAACTCTGATTCTACACTGTTCATCATGCGGCTACTAGGTTGTCTACCAAGGTCAAAACATGCAACCAATCAGCTGCTGCCACGTGTAAAGTAATACTGGAATGCATTAAATGCATGCAGTATATAAGGAGAAACCCTACTTCAAAATGAAGTGCTCGACCATCTTCTCTTATCTATCTTTGTGTTAGGATATTATTCGTAATTTCCTTATCTCCTTTCTAGCTTATTTCTAGTGCAAGAAACTTATTGTTCTTAACTTGTTTAGATTAGGTTAATCCTTAATCTTGTTCCGCAACAAGTTGTAAATAATTTGAGATTTATCAATAAACAATTTAGAAAGTAAAAATCGTGTGTTTGTATTCAACCCCCCCTTCTACAAACTTGTATAACCCTTCGGGACCAACATATTTGTTTCTGAAAATAGAAAAAAATTCTGCTGTTTGGAAGCTTATTTGTTGAATAAAAGTCTTTGAGAATTCATTATGTATGTTAAAATAAATATAATGAACGATGAACAATTTAATCAATAAATATTATTAGCAAAAAGATAATCAGGTGTAATTTGGGAGAATTGAATAATGGTTAGTAGAGGAAGTATGACATGAATGCAAATTATGTCTGTCTCTCTCTAAAACAGCTCACTAGGGGTAAATTGGTCATTTAATCAGTCATGTTCTGTTCTGTCCGCTTTAGTTATGTTTTACCAAACATTGGACAGCTGTCCTGTTCTGTCCTGTCCTGTCTTGTTCTGTTCTGTCCTGTTTAGCAACCAAACGCACCCTAAGAGACTAGAAAAACATATATAATGAACGAATTTAAACAAATATAAATCAACATAAACGAACAAAACATACGAACATAAAAGAACCACATTTACTTAATTATCATTTAGTTTCTCTAAGATGAAATAACAAAATGTAAAACCAATTAAACTTAGGAGGAACAATAGATTCTAAAAGGTTAATTTATTAATGATTTTACACATCAATGTCATAGTATAAAAATATTTTTATATAAACGCTTATACAAACAAATGTAAATGAACATAAACGAATGTAAACATAAATGAAAGAATGTTCACAAACATAAATGAACGGAATATTCATTGTTCATGTTCTTTCATTTAACTAAACGAACAAAAAATGTGTTTAGGTTCGTTCTTTTACTAAGGTTGCGTTTGGTGTATGGGACGGGACATGACGGGACAAAATTCACTGTCCCACATTTGGCGCGACATGGGACATGACAAGAATTCATTGTCCCACGTTTGGTGCGACATGGGACAAGACAAGGACTGGGACAAGGTGTGACAACGTGGGACAAAAAAAACCTTTTTTTGTTCCACCAATAGGTGGAACAAAATGGGATAAGAATGAGACAGAAGTTAAAATATTATTAATTAACCCTCGTTTGATATATAACGTTAATATGGTATTCGTTTTAGTGGTCACCACCGCTAGTCGCGGCCACCGCCACCACAAGTAGTCATCGTCGGCCACCTCCACATTTTCTTCCACTACAACAACAACCTCTTCTTCCACCTCTACAACCGACGTCGACCACCGACTACCACCGTCTATCACCACCTGCACAAACACCATCGGCCACCAACCCCACCACTGTCCATCACCACCACCATCACCACCGTTGGCCACCTCTACCACTTCCACAACCACTGTCGGCCACTAACCCCACCGTCCATGGCCACACCATGGTTGGCCACCCCACGTCCTCATCTAACACAATAACCTCCCAAACCATCGTTAGCTACCAACCACCACCGCCCATTGCCAACTCCACCGGTACCGTTGGCCATCACCACCTCCACAATAACCACCACCACTACCTCCATCGCATCGTTCACAACTACCTCCTCTACCTCTATTGACCGCCACCACTACTACTGGTAACTCTCATTTTGAGCGTTATTTACATTCCGTATGTGTGTGTTTTTCTTCCATTTGAGTTATTTTTTCTTTTTATTTGTTTGTGTTTATTCTTTTTATTATTTTATTTTCATTTGGAGTTGTTGAGAATATTTTTATGGTTAAACGCATCGTTTTTGTGTTAAAAATGTCTCTGTTCGTAGAGTGGGCACAACTTTTGCCCACAGTGGGCACTCGCAGACTCATGTGGTAAAATGCTAACCATGGTTAAGTCAACTGGTGGTGAATGCTTGGCTGATATTTAATGGTTGTACTATGCTGGTGAAAGAATTACATCCTTGCCCTTGGATCCATCAAATGCTTGGCCATGCTTAGTTTCCGGGATCTTGAAGATTTGCCCAAAATAGAGACATTGGGGAAGCTTTGAAGAGAGCTCAAAAAAATGTAGAAGTTAATGTTCTAGCTTTACATTTTGTTAACTTAGTTGTAGTTTAATTTATGTCTTTAACTTTTTTGCATTTAATTTCCGCATTTAATTTCCGTCTAAGATTGTAGTTTATTTCTCTCTTTATTTTAATGCAAGTAGTTAATAAGTATTTCCTTTCTTACATTATGTCTTTTACTTTCATTTTTAGCTAAGCACCTTCATGTGTGTGGGTGTGAGCCTAACTTGAGACTAGTAGGCTACACTTGGGTGTGGCCGTTGTTACTAGTTCTTGAGATTGGTCACTTGAGTCGAGACTTCACTCAATGTAGATAAGCTGATCACTTTGATGTGTTAATATTAGATCTTAGACCTCGAGAGGGGCGGATCCGAAATACGGCTTAAGTGATGCACAAAGATTTGAGAAAGTCTTTGCGGACCACATCGAGAGGTGGATTTTGTATGTTTTACTAAGGTTCAATTGTCGGTCGAGTATTCCAAAGAGATTTGGGAGTAAAACTTCATACTGATGGAACTTTGATTTCTGAGTTATACTTAGTTAAATCGGCAAGTTCAAGAGTTGTTGACAGTTGGCACATTGTGGACACTGGTGGGCACGGTCTATAATTAGCCACTTTCGAGATATCGGGCTTTTTATAGATGACTTGTGTCACGAAGTGGTTGACCATATTGTTCCTACGAATATCTCAAGGAAAACTTACACTCATACTCATTTCTATTTACTTATTTAGTTTTTGTTGTTAAAACCCATAACTCGCTCAAACAATATTTTCTTCTTTTCTCATTGAAATCAGTGTATTGTCGACTTAGGACTCAGAACTTTGAAGTCCAATCCCTGTGGATACGATCTCGGTATTTTATCACTTTATTACTTGTAGCGATCCCAATATTGGTGTATACTTGCAGCTTCATTGTGGAAATATTGTGCGGGATACACGATATTTAGCTACCAACTACTATTTACTATCTTCATGTCATCCACAACCACCGCCAGCCACCGACCATCGCCACCACCAATAGTACCGGCGGCTACCATCACCACTGCCACCACCAACACCACCTCCACCTACACCATAACCATCACCATCGGTCACCACCACCATTACCTCCACCATATCGGTAACAAACCCCTCCACAATTGTCAACCGCACCACCATCACTATCCACCATCTTCACCGTCCTTGGCCAATTAATAAGGATCCATCAAATCAAATAAAACATAATTTCTCTTTTGTATGAATTGGATTTTTTCAAACTACCATCACTTAGAACAAAAATTTCACTCAAGTTTGGAACCATTATATATGTATGTATTTATGTATATGAAAATTGTTAAAATGTTTATAAATTAAATTATTTAGTTTATTTGTGTTAATTATTGTCTAGTTCTATCATGTACAGTCCTAGTCGTACCAAACACCAGACATACACTTGTTCTGTCATGTCCTATCTAGTCCGATTATCTTATCAACACTACATAAATAAACGAACTTTCTGCCTAATGGTTTGTTGAATATTCGGTTCATATACAACCCTAATATCCATGAATAAGAATTAACAAAAACATATCTCTTAAAAGGGCATAACCAACCTTAAGACCATGTATTCTCTTATATTGTTTTTAGCCCTCTTTATATCAACTCCAAACTCATTCCACACGACACTACAACATGCAACAATACTGATTAAGAAAAAAAACACGACTCTCGAAGCGTAATGCACATTTTAACATGCTGATGAATGCTTGTACTATGAATTATCCTTTTGCTTACTTAATTCGGTCCAAATGTAATAACCATTGAAAAAATCAGGTTGGATTAAATAAATTATCATTTTTATTTGAGTGGCTATGGGGACAAAAAGAGATATATCGGGTTTATTTGTCAATATCAAAGGTTGGCTTGACAACCTAAAGTTGGTTTGGCAACTAAAAGTTTTGTAACTGCCAATATTTATCATGGACCTGTCATTTTGTTTTATCGTAACGATTGCAAGGTCTAGTATATATATGAATGAGGTGTTTGTGAGGAAGGATTCAAAAGAGAGAGTAAGACAAAGGAGGTTCACTAAAAAGGGAGGCCACGGTTCGAGAAACCGTAGCAAGTTCAAGACATTCTGGGAGGACAGTAGCCACTCGATGATCAATACAGGGTTACGAGTTATATTGTGAGTTACACGTGACTTTTTAAAATGGGTTACACTATTTAAAGTTTTTGCAAGCTTGATAATTTTATTTGTGATTTTATCATATGTTGCATATCGGTAAAAGTGTGATATTTGGAACATAGATGATCATGTACATATTTTGATATTCTGGTGGCAATGTCGGTGTACTATGGTAACATACATGTTGTCTTTTGAGTTTGTAGTCAAGATTAGGGGTGAGTATAACCGGGTACCCGGCCGAATTTCATGGAACCGAAACCGACGGTTACTGGAATGAAGAAACCAGAACCGGAACCGCTTACATCGGTTCTCTATATTTTGGAATCGGTCCCGAAACCGCTAGGAACGGTTCCGATTCCGGGTACCCGGTGTCAATTTTATTTTTAAATTTTAACATTTCATACAATAAAAAGGTATTTTTAAGTTTATTGCAAACTGCAAAATACCAACTTAAAGTAATAAATACAACAAATGGTGAAAACTAATCCGCTAAAATCTAATTAGTACATAAATAAATTAGAAACTCTCGAGTTTTGAGTTAAAATCTAATAAATATATAAATAAGTTTTATTAAAAAATAGCGGGTACCTGTCGGTTCTGGTTCTAGGTACCCAGCGGGTAACGGTTCCAAAAAAATGAGAACGATAACCAATCTTAATCTATTCCGTATTTTAGGAATTGAAACCAGAACCAATCAAATCGGTTCCGGTTCCGGTTCTGGAACCGACAGTTCCAGAGCGGTCGGTTCCAAAGGCGGATACCCAGTTTCGATTCTCACCCCTAGTAAATATGATTGTAGGGCAACATGTTATGTGAATTTGCCTAGTTGCCTAATTTCGACAAAAACAAAAACCATGATGTGTGAGTTCGTTAGGTAACGCTGTGTGATGTAGGGGCTGTTTGTTTACCTCTTAATAGTTCCATTAAGAGACAACCTCTGAATTGCTAAGAGGTGAATCATGTTTGTCAGAAAAAAGTCTGCCTCTTAATGGTTTAGAACCCTCTGAATGATTTTGTATCTTGGGCATCCCTTTTTAAAATACAACTTCTTTATAGTACCATTCAGCGCCCTAATTTCATTATGAATGTTGACTGATTTGGTGTACCCTTTTTAAAATACAACTTATTTATAAATAAACCTTGACGCAAGTATACATCTTGGCCTATTATCGTCTTAAAACAAGTAACAATGGTACAAAAGTACCGAATATCGATCCCACAGGAAAACGTGGAAAAGTTTCTCTTTCAAAGTCCAGTTCGTAAAAGCGAGTTTCAGATGACGAATTCGAAAAAAATATTTTTGTTGGAGGTTTTGTTAACAATTAACTAAAAATCAATTATAAAGAGAAGCACAGGGTATAAAGTCCTGTTGGGATGAAATAAATAATTAGATAAAAAGATGAGACGTCATTCCTCAGTTATCTCAAGAGTCCACTATTTTATGATACAACGTACCGGGTGTCAATTGGTCAATTGTGATCCACCATAAAATATAACATTGATTTAAATAACTTTGGACAATCATGAAATACGATACACCTCTTTATTTTATTATCGGTCTCGGTCCCAATTTCACTTTACACCCCGAACTAGGACGTTTAGCCCATCATCGTTCGATTTCTAATTATAAATGATGTATACATTTGGAAAACAAATAATGGAGATGGACAATACACACACAAGCTACAATACTTATTAAAGGAAGTAAGTAACTTGTTGTGCAAGTAACCAACTCTCGAAAATTTAATTATAGTTTAAAAAAAATGATTTGGCAATAAAATTAGGAATTACTAAAATGAGAAGTTAACGCCAGCCTTAAATCATGAAGGAAAATCTTGTTTTAAATGTGAAATTTAAGTGAAAAGAACCTTTAAGTAAACCACCACTGATTACGATTGGAATATAATTCCAATCGTTAGGCAATGAAGTTAGATACTTAAAAAGCTCGGGAAAACGCTTATTACTAAGTTGCAAGTATTAAAACAAAAGTTGGTGAAGTATAGAACAAAACTTGCCGTGCAAGTAAAACGGATATCTTTGTATTAAAACCGCTACAATTCCATAAATTATATTCAACCGTGAACCAATCAAGTTGGGGATCCGAAAGTATTAGTCGGACTTCCGGTGAATGATAGTAACGGAATTGGAATTGGTATTAATATACGAGAAAACCGCAACTTACTTTTAAAACCGTGAGGATAAAGAAATGCAGAAAACGTACAAGTAACAATGGTTAGTAATCGAACACAAAGAATATGCAGATAAGTAACAATAAGGCGATAAACGATAAGACGGAAACATAAAGGATTTTGATAACTAAAACATAACCAAACAAAACCGAACCAAAAAGGTTCAGGCCGAGATCCAAGGCTTCGGTTATGGAACTGATGGCTTGTTAGATCACTATGGAAATCTACACTACTTTGATCAATCAAATGTTTGAGAGATGTCTTCAACTAGCTACCAAGCACATCTTAATATACTAGCTAAAAACTTGGAGGAGAAGAAAGGATCCATGGATCAAATGATCCATGGACCTTAGCAACCATGGGCCGAGAATGAGGTAAACAAAAAGCCCAAAATGTGTTTGATCAATACAAGGTGGAACCGGCCCAACTTCAGCCGGCCCAATTGGTTTAAACCGAGCCCAAAAATTGTTTATAATCCGATATCTATGTGCAACCGACCCAAAATGAGAATCCATCCGTGAAGTCCAAATCCGCAGCCCGATCCATCTTTAACTGCATCCTGACAAAATTGGATTCTACATGGCCTAATCATTAAACCTGAAATGTGCACATAAATAAATTAACTTTTTTGTTGCATTTTTTTCAATTTTATATAAAAACGGTAAATTTTATTTTATGCTTATAATTATAGAAAACATCATGTAAATGACTCAATGGGGAACAAAAACTAGCTCAAAATTGGAATTAAACGCTTAAAATAGGGTTAATAAAATAACCCTATCACAACTGCAAATTCAAACTGTTGCTTGTCCTCAAACAACTTTATTAAGAACACAATTTTGAGCTATAAATTTCGACTATCAAGAAGTTATTATTCTTCCATAACCACTATACCAACAACCACACTTTTCTTATTCTATTCACTTTATGCACTTTGATAGCCACACATAAAATAATTGCTCAACATCCCACATCAAAAATTACCAACCATAAGATAGCCAACTAATTCCTTGACTAATTAGAATCCTTGAATGCAACAATGAGATGATCATGCCTTTGGCCTTTTTTTTCTTTGAAGTTTATGCATGCCTTTTTCCAAGACTTTATGACACAATTTTTCTGCCCTCTTTTTTTGTGGGGATTGAAATGAGACACATTGGTCTCTTTGACACTTTTTCGGAATGCACTGAAAATTTTATTGAAGCTATGCTTCTTTATGAAAATTTTCAAATTTGGTGCATTTTTTTGAAGTTTTAGAACACTTTATGCAAAGAGATGTGTTCATGAGATGATATGGAAAATAATGTGGAATATTTACCATATCATCCCGCCTCCCAAAACTTGAAGGGTTCAATGTCCTCATTGAACATTATGTGTATAGGCTTTGTGTTTGCATGGAGAAAGGTGGTGAACATGGGTGTTGCATGGATTCTAACAAAAAATTGGTGAATTAAAGAATTATAAGGCTAGTTCTAGTGATACAAAAATATGAAATTTGAAACTTATCATTTTATTCAGGCTATCAACGCAAACAATGAACAAATAAACCCAAGTGTGACTTGTGTGTAAGATGGCATGAAAAAAATAACAGTTTCTCAACACTCAACAATCCCAGACTCCATTAAACTAACATGCATGCAAAAATCTAAATCTTTTATTCTAGAGGTTAGGGGTGTGAGAGAAAATGAAACCTGCCCTACTCGCGATGAGTAGGTTGGCGATCCGCCGGCTTCCATAACAAATCCATGGGGAACGGGGGTAGATCCTTCACCAACTCTAGATGCTCCTGCATCCATACCACCCTCTGCAAATCATCTTTTGCCTTCTCATACTGGAACCAACAGTCAACTTTACCCATCACCTCCTTCAACATAACTCTCACCTCAGCATTCTGATCTGTCATATGCTCGGTCAATCGTCTTATTTGCTTAGTTTTCAAAACCCTTTGTTCTTTTAGGGTTGCTTTGATCTCACCCTTCAGCAAACGGATGCTTGCTTCCAAGGAAGCAAATCCATCACCGTTAGGCTCAAGTCTAAAATGTGTGTTATTCCTCATCAATCTATCCACGTTGATTTTATCTAAAACCATTTTGTCATTTGAAAATTCATCCGTGGGTGGAGTGATGACATTTGCATTTTCCATTAACGCATGTATAATTGTGGGGTATGACATGCGTGCATTAGATCTTTCAATGCCCCCAACAATTATATCAGATATAAAACGACCAACATCATTTCAATTCAGTCATAATGCAATAAAGAATGAACACCCTAGTCATGCAAAGTGATGCATCATGGGAAGTGGGAAACACCGTGTGCCTAAGAAAATAAAACCATACATTGGCCTCGGGTTTGAGACAATGTGTACGTAGAAAACGTGTATTTCCCTTAAATTCCCATTCAGACCTATTATGAGCAATAACATTTAAAATATTTTCAAGGTCCTCATCCGATGCACAATCAATTAGTCTTTGAAATTCAGAATATCTGGGTGGTTTAAGTCCCAAAACTTGATTTATGGACGTAGCCGAAAAATCAATATTTTTTTGACGGACTTTGATTTCTACACCATTAGTAACTGCTAATTCAGTGTAAAAATCTCTAACCCAATCCTAAACTTGGTATTCATTTCACATAATTTTTCCCAACCTAAATTTGTGATTGTGTACCCAAATTTTGGGTGTGACAGAAGTGCAGTCACATGAAATGACTTTGGTGTGTGACATAATTTTGAACTAAAATTAGCATGCTGTAACAAAGCTTCATGACAACTAAATAGTTCAGATTTAGAAATAAGAGTATTAGGTGAGTTACCCACTTTAATTTTCCTTTGTTAGTAGCAGTGGGTGGAGTGGACTGTTGTGGTTCTTCCAGCTCTTCAATCCTCAGTGTGTTTTCATCACCTGCCTCTTGCAATCCATCGCCTTCTTCATCATTGAGTCTCCTCCTCTTTACTTCTTCGGTGTTCACCACTGCCACAACCTTAAAACGATACTTATACAGAATGGGTGCGGCTGGCGCACCGTGGGTTTGGCTTGGTGGTGGAGTGGTCAGAGGTTGAGGGTTTGGAGGGGTTGGATTCGGGTATTGTCTATGAGCGTGAGGTATTGAGGTGGATGAAGTGAGGGGATAAAGAGGGTTTGGTCGAGTAGTGCGAACCGTTTGAAAAGCCGAATGTGGGTTTGGGATGGCTTCTCCGCGAGAGTTGAGTATGATCACACGAGGAATCGAGCTTGAACCGCCTGTATTAGGGTTTTGGTACGATTGTCTCAACGGGGTAAATCCAGGTGGTGGTGACACGGGCCTTCGAATGGTCAAAGGATCGTGGTCAAACCTGTGGAGGAAGTCTCTCGATGAGATGAAGGTTCGGTCGAAACTTCCGGTGATCGGACGGTAACTCTCCGGCGAGTCTTCGAAAAGCGATTTGAGGTCCGGTGTAGCCGAGGTTCTCGACATGGTGTTGAATGGTGGTTCTCCAAAACCGATGCGATTTTGGTTTGGTTGAGGTTGCATCGACAGTGAGTCTGCGATGGAGGCGAGAGTGAGCAACGATGAGGGTGGATTGTTTGCTCGAGAGTTGTTAGGAAATGGACCGAAGTTCAAGTTTCGGTTCATGTGTATCGAATGGAAGCAAATATCGAGTAAGGAGAAACAGAAGCTGAAAGGGTGGTATCGGTATGTTTTTCGTGGGTGTCGACATCATCATCGGTGATTGCTTCTTATAGTGGAAGAGGAAGAGGCAACAAGTACAATTTGGAATTTTGGAGAAGAGAAAACTGACGGCTGTGGATCCTGTGTCAGAATGGAAGAAGAAGCCGGTGATGGTGATGTGTGCTCAGTAGGTATGGGGAAGGATAAGTGACTAGAAGATGAGTGGTTATTTTGTTTGGTTAAGGATGATATTGCATAGAAAAAACCAGATACTGTACTCTCATATCCAAATTAAACTGATCTAGATTTAAAAAAAAATATCTTTAGTTCTGATTTAAGTCTCTTAATTGGATTAGTTTCATTAGGACTAAGAAATCTGATTTCATCATCAATTGACTCAGGCCCAAAATCTGTTAAAAAGAAAATTATGCTCTTTGGGCTGAATTAAAATTAATCCAAAAACCATTTGGGTCGAGAATGGTGAGTAATCCAACAATTCCAGTGGGCCGAAAATTCAGTTTTCCATTTTATTTCCTGTTTGGGCCGAAAATTTGAGTCCAAAAGAATGAAAGTTTTGGACCACCAGTTTGTTTACAAAGAAAAATGGTTGGTCCGAAACATATTCAATGTGGGCTTCTGTTTGGATTGCTTATTTATCTCAAATGGACTAAAATCAGTATTTTGTTTGGCCTTAACCAAAAAAAGTCAGTTCAACAATCCCTCTAATTTTTTTTTTGTAAAAATTCGGCGAAAGGTCGAGAATTTTTATTTGCTTCCCATAGTGTCACTATCACCAAAACTTTCTTTCATAAACCTTTTTCCAAAACTTTTATTAAAAACTAAATATTTTTGGTTTTCGTTTCTTTTATAAAATAAAACACAGAAACATTTTATGTTGCTTTTCTTTTATAATTTAAAACAATGGAACATTTTTATTTTCTTTTCAAATAAATATGTACACCTTCTTGGATTTAATTAAAAATCCACGATTTCACCAAAATGATCAATTTAGGAGATGAACAATCTCAAGAGGTTATTGCATCAGTGCAGAGGGTTCGATAAAAGGTTTTACCCTTTGCCCGTTTACCTTGAAAGTAGTTCCCTTTTCTGGATCAATGAGTTCAATAACACCGTAGGGGGTAAACTTTTGCAATCTGATATGGTCCCATCCACCTAGAATTCAACTTACCTGGAAATAACCTGAGTCTAGAATTAAACAATAAAACTTGTTGTCCTTCAAAGAACTCTTTTGGAACAATTTTCTTGTCATGCCATTTTTTGGTGTTTTCTTTGTAGAGTTTGGCATTTTCATAGGAAAATTTTCTATGCTCTTCTAGTTCGCACAGTTGTAAGGTCCTTTTTCTTACAGCTTCATCTAGACTCATGTTAAGTTCCTTAATGGCCCAATAGGCCTTGTGCTCTAGTTCAACAGACAGGTGACAGGCTTTTCGAAAAACCAACTTATAAGGGGACATACCAATAGGGGTCTTGTAAGCAGTCCGGTAGGCCCACAAGGCGTCATCCAATTTGGAGGCCTAGTCTTTTCGGTGTGGCTTGACTACCTTAGCTAAAATTCCTTTTATTTCTCTGTTGGACAATTCAGCCAAACCATTAGTTTGCGGGTGATGAACAGTTGCCACCCTGTGCTGAATATTGTATTTTTCCAGGACTTCCTCTAATAAGTTGTTTATGAAATGAGTGCCTTCATCACTAATTAAGGCACGAGGTGTACCAAATCTAGTGAAGATGTGCCTTTGATGAAATTTGACAACTGTCTTAGCATCATTAGAATGGCAGGCCATAGCCTCCACCCATTTAGACACATAATCAACAGCAACCAGAATGTAGGCACATTTGTTGGACAGTGGAAAAGGTCCCATGAAGTCAATGCCCCAGACATCAAGTAATTCTACTTCTAAAATTCCATTTAAGGGCATTTCATTCCTCTGAGAAATGTTTCCACTTCTCTGACACTCATTGCAACTTTTTGCAAAATTGTGAGCATCATTGTTCAAGGTAGGCCAGTAAAATTCTGATTGCAGGACTTTTGCAGCTGTCCTATGTCCACTAAAATGACCACCACATGCTCCAGTGTGACAATGATGTAAGACAGATGTCACTTCTTCTTTTGGGATGCACCTTCTGATCACCTGATCTGCACAAACTTTAAACAAATATGGATCATCCCATAGGAACTTCTTGGAGTCAAAAATGAGTTTCTTTCTATGATGTTTATTAAGTTCCTTGGGAATGATCCCACAAGCCAAATAATTAACAATATCTGCAAACCAAGGTAATGCAGCATGTTGTACAGCTAAAATTCTTTCATCTGGAAATACCTCACAGATATCACTAATGTGTTCATTTGTTTCTTGTTTTTCCAGTCTTGACAAGTGGTCAGCCACTTGATTATTTATACCCTTTCTATAAACAATCTCCAAATCAAATTCTTGCAGCAACAAGACCCACCTAATTAGCCTAGGTTTTGCATCTTTTTGAAAATAAGATATTTGATGACAACATGATCAGTGTGCACAATTACTTTGGCACCCATAAGGTATGATCTGAATTTTTCAAAAGCAAAAACCACAGCTAATAATTCTTTTTTAGTGGTGGTGTAATTGATTTGAGCATCATTAAGGGTTTTACTAGCATAATAAATGGAGTGAAAACTTTATTCTTTCTTTGGCCTAGAACAACTCCTACAACCCAATCACTAGCATCACTCATAATCTCAAAAGGTAAGGACCAATCAGCTGCTACTATTACAGGAGCAGTGACCAATGCCACTTTCAGGATTTTAAAAGCTTTTTTACAATCTTCATCAAAGTTGAAAGCATGGTCAAGTTGTAGTAGTGAACACAGATGTTTGGATATTTTGGAAAAGTCTTTTATAAACCTCCGGTAAAAACTGCATGTCCTAAAAAACTTCTGATCCCTTTCACTGTGGTTGGTTCAGGCAAATTTGCAATTACTTCTAACTTTGCCTTATCAACTTCTATACCTCTATTGGAGATGAGATGTCCTAACACAATGCCTTCTTTAACCATAAAGTGACATTTTTCCCAGTTCAAAACCAAATCTGTTTCTTCACATCTTTTAAGACTTTTTCAAGGTTTTCTAAACACAGATCATATGATGTCCCATAAACAGAAAAGTCATCCATGAAGACTTCCATGGATTGTTCAAGCATGTCTGAAAAAATAGACATCATACATCTTTGGAAAGTGTCAGGAGCATTACATAGTCCAAACGGCATTCTTCTAAAAGCAAAGGTGCCATAAGGGCAAGTAAAAGTGGTTTTCTCTTGGTCTTCTGGTGCAATGGCAATTTGATTGTAACATGAGTAACCATCTAAGAAACAATAAAACTCTTTTCCAGCTAGTCTGTCTAACATTTGGTCTATAAAGGGTAATGGAAAATGGTCTTTTTGGGTAGCTTGGTTAAGCTTTCGGTAGTCCATACATATCCTCCAACCTGACACTACTCTAGTAGGTATAAGTTCATTTTTCTCATTTGTTACCACAATAACTCCACCCTTCTTGGGTACACACTGCATAGGACTGACACATGTACTACTGGCAATAGGATAGATTATGCCAGCATCAAGCCATTTCAAAATCTCTTTTTTCACAACCTCTTTCATCATTGGATTGAGTCTTCTTTGAGGCTCAACTGAGGTAAAATCTTTATTTTCTAAAATGATTTTAAGTTGACAGATTGTGGGACTTATGCCTTTTAAATCAGCAATGGTCCATCCTATGCTTTGGTCTGCTGTTTTAACATACTAACCAACTTTTCCTCTTCATCAGATTCTAAGGATGACGAAATAGTGACTGGTAACTTCCCTGGTTCTCCTAAAAAGGCATATTTCAAATGTGAGGGTAGTTGTTTTAACTCTAAGTCTGGAGCACATTCTAAAGAAGGAACAAGAGTTTTCCGGTCCTTATTTTCTAAAACTTCAACAACAGAGGTGACATGTATGTCTTCTAAGTCCTCAAACTCTGCTATATCTTCTTCACTATCAGATTCTTCAATTCCTATGACCTCCCCAAAACTTTGGTCTTGGCACCAAGATTCAATCAAACCTAAGGTAGAACATTCCTCTCTTTTTTTCAGGATATTTAAGGGAGTCCAACACATTAAAAGTCACCTGCTGGTCTTGAACTCTGATGGTGAGTTCACCCTTCTGGACATCTATCAGAGTTCTTCTTGTAGCTAGGAAAGGTCTTCCTAAGATAATAGGAATATCTTTGTCAGCTTCAAAGTCTAAAATAATAAAATCTGCAGGGAAAATAAACTTATCAACCTGGACAAGGACATCTTCAATCTTACCCTTAGGCCAAGCTATGGACTTGTCTGCTAAAAATAGTGAAATAGTTGTGGGTCTAGCTTCACCTATGCCTAAAGTGTTAAAAACAGATAAAGGCATAAGGTTTACACTGGCACCTAAGTCACATAGGGCCTGTCCTACTTCTTTTCCTCCTATGGAACATGGGATTGTAAAACTTCCAGGATCTTTCATCTTTAGAGGGATCTTATTGGACAACATAACACTACAGCCTTCAGTCAGGGCTACAGTCTCATACTCATTCAACCTTTTCTTTTTGCTTAAAATGTCTTTCAAAAACTTTGCATAAGTTGGCATTTGTTCAATGGCTTCAACCAAAGGTATGTTGATATGCAACAATTTAAAAACATCTAAAAACTTTTTGAATTGCAGTTCTTCTTTTTCATTCTTCATCCTTTGGGGATAAGGAATATAGAGAAGAATTGTAGCAGGAGATATAGTCTTTTGAAGAGTAGGTGCTGGTGTTGTAGGCAAGGTTTTGTCTTTCTTGTCATCACTAGGAACTTTGGGACTGTCACCAATTTGTGACACATCCCCAACAGGTTTGTCTTTGGTTTGATCTTTCTTGGGATCAACAGGGGTTAACAATGGGATGGTTGGAATGGTATTGGTGTTACTGGGCCCAACAACGTTTTCTAGCCCAATAATTCCACTAGACTGAGCAAGGTTTGAAACTGTGCTTTTCTTTTCTGGCTCTGCTTTGTTTGTTTTTATTAAATCTTTTTGTATATTTTCTGGTAAATCTTTACCACTCCTCAAAGTTACAACTTTTACATGTTTTTTTCCGATTCTTGGTGGTACCTTAGTATCACTAGGTAGAGAACCGGGAGGACATTTCCTCATTTCTAAAGTCAATTGACCCATTTGGGTCTCCAGATTTTTAATGGATTCCTGAGTTTGGGACATGAATCCCTTCATCATTGCTTCCAAAGAAGTAGATGACTCAGCATGATGGTTTGACTTTTGAAAAACGTGCTGATTATTTTGAGGTCGTGCTGAAATTGCTGGTTTTGACCTTGCAATTTAGGTGGTGTTGGATTTAAAGATGGACTATGCCATGAAAAATTAGGATGGTTCCTCCACTCGGGGTTGTAAGTCTGAGAAAAGGGACCTCCCTTATTATTGTTGTTATTATTATTATAATTATTACCAACATAGTTGATGCGCTCAGGATTTCCAGGACAATGTTCAAAATTATGGCCATCACCACAATATACGCACTGTATAGATTGGACAGTAGGAGGTGGCATCACGGGATTGACTGACACAACATTAAGGTTTCTAATCAAAGATGCCATGTCATTCAATTGTGTAGATATTAATGCATAAGCATCGGGATCTTGCACTCCTGCTGTCTTTCTGGTTGGTATTGCACGTGGATCAGCCCACTGACCATTGTTGTTTGAATTCCTCTCAAGGATATCATATCCTTCATTATAGGTACAAGATGTGAAAGCTCCGTTTGCAGTATCGTCGAGCATTTGTTTTGCAGTAATATTTAAACCACTGTAAAACGTCTCTAACTAAATGCAATACGGAATGCCATGATGAGGGCATTTTCTCAAAAGCTCCTTGTACATATCCCATGCATCAGGAACTGCCTCATCGTCCATTTGTTTAAAAGTACATATTGCATTTCTGGACTTAGCATTCCTCTTGGGTGGAAAATATTTTTTTAAAAATTTCTCTGCCATTTGGGCCCATGTAATTATAGAATCAGGCTTCAAAGAGTTGTACCAAGATCTTGCACCGTCTCTTAATGAGTATGGAAAAAGTTTTAATTTAAGTGCATCATCTTCTACACCAGGAAGCTTAAAAGAATCTGTAATTTCCATGAAAGACCGTAGATGAGAATGAGGATCCTCAGTTGCGAAACCAACGTACTGGCCGTTAGTTTGTAACATATGGAACATTATCGGTTTTAATTCAAAATGGTGAGCTTGCAAAGTTGGTTTAAGAAATCCTGAATGTAACTGAGTTAAAATAGGAACAGCGTAAGACATAATACCACCATCTTTGGAATTAGCCAACCGAAAAATGTTTTGTTCCTCATCAGGATTTTCTGGATTTTTTCTATTATTAGGTTGCCCATCAGGATTGACAAACGGGGGAACTTCATCCTCACTGTCCGTCATATACTCCTGTTCAGACATCTCGGGAGAATCTAAGACTCGATTAGCTCTTTGGATTCTTCTTCGTTGTCTAAACGTTCGTTCAATGCCGGGATCAAATTGGAATAATTCACCGTGAGGCAATCTTGGCATACACTATATTTTGGTTTTTCAAATAAGTGGTAGAAAAACTTTCTTTTAAAAACTTTACTTTAAATAAAAGAAAAACTTATAGCGTGCTTCCCCGGCAACGGCGCCAAAAACTTGTTGACTGATTTGGTGTACCCTTTTTAAAATACAACTTCTTTATAAATAAACCTTGACGCAAGTATACATCTTGGCCTATTATCGTCTTAAAACAAGTAATAATGGTACAAAAGTACCAAATATCGATCCCACAGGGAAGCGTGGAAAAGTTTCTCTTTCAAAGTCCAGTTCGTAAAAAGCGAGTTTCAGATGGCGAATTCGAAAACAATATTTTTGTTGGAGGTTTTGTTAACAATTAACTAAAAATCAATTATAAAGAGAAGCACAGGGTATAAAGTCTCGTTGGGATGAAATAAATAATTAGATAAAAAGATGAGACGGCATTCCTCAGTTATCTTAAGAGTCCACTATTTTATGATACAACGTACCGGGTGTCAATTGGTCAATTGTGATCCACCATAAAATATAACCTTGATTTAAATAATTTTGGACAATCATGCAGTACGATACACCTCTTTATTTTATTATCGGTCTCGGTCCCAACTTCACTTTACAACCGAACTAGGACGTTTAGCCCATCATCGTTCGATTTCTAATTATAAATGATGTATGCATTTGAAAAACAAATAATGAAGATGGACAATACACAAACAAGCTACAATACTTATTAAAGGAAGTAAGTAACTTGTTGTGCAATTAACCAACTCTCGAAAATTTAATTATAGTTTAAAAAAAAATTGGCAATAAAAATTAGGAATTACTAAATGAGAAGTTAACGTCAGCTGAAGTTGGCTACTTTAAGTAAACCACCACTGATTACGATTGGAATATAATTCCAATCGTTAGGCAATGAAGTTGGCTACTTAAAAAGATCGGGAAAACGCTTATTACTAAGCTGCAAGTATTAAAACAAAAGTTAGTGAAGTATAGAACAAAACTTGTCGTGCAAGTAAAACGGATATCTTTGTATTAAAACCGCTACAATTTCATAAATTATATTCAACCGTGAACCAATCAAGTTGGGGATCTGAAAGTATTTGTCGGACTTCCGGTGAATGACAGTAACGGAATTGGAATTGGAATTGGTATTAATATACGAGAAAACCGCAACTTACTTTTAAAACCGTGAGGATAAAGAAATGCAAAAAACGTACAAGTAATAATGGTTAGTAATCGAACACAAAGAAGATGCAGATAAGTAACAATAAGGCGATAAACGATAAGACGGAAACATAAAGGATTTTGATAACTAAAACATAACCAAACAAAACCGAACCGAAAAGGTTCAGGCCGTGATCCAAGGCTTCGGTTATGGAACCGATGGCTTGTTAGATCACTATGGAAATCTACACTACTTTGATCAATCAAGTGTTTGAGAGATGTCTTCAACTAGCTACCAAGCACCTCTTAATATACTAGCAAAAAACTTGGAGGAGAAGAAAGGATCCATGGATCATATCCATGGGTCAAATGATCCATGGACCTTAGCAACCATGGGCCGAGAATGAGGTAAGCAAAAAGCACAAAATGTGTTTGATCAATACATGGTGGAACCGGCTCAACTTCAGTCGGCCCAATTGGTTTAAACCGAGCCCAAAAATTGTTTATAATCCGATATCTATGTGCAACCGGCCCAAAATGAGAATCCATCCGTGAAGTCCAAATCCGCAGCCCGATCCATCTTTAACTGCATTCTGACAAAAAATTGGATTCTACATGGCCTAATCATTAAACCTGAAATGTGCACATAAATAAATTAACTTTTTTGTTGCATTTTTCTCAATTTTATATAAAAACGGTAAATTTTATTTTATGCTTATAATTATAGAAAACATCATGTGAATGACTCAATAGGGAACAAAAACTAGATAAATTGGAATTAAACGCTTAAAATAGGGTTAATAAAATAGAGGTGGGTTCAAACGAGAATAGAACCTATTTAAAAGAATAAAGGAATAAATGTGAACCAATCATAATTATAAAATTAATATTTTTTTAATTTATTAGATTAATATGATTAAAAGGGTACCAAGGTAAATTAACATCCATATTTAATTTAGGATAGTGTCTATCTCCTTTTTTAACCGTGATCTTCTCCTAATTTCTAGATTTCACAGTTTTTTTTTCTTGGGAGTCCATGTTCAAGTCCATATCCAGATTGATTGAAAAATCTCTCACTTCTTCACGTAGACTGAAACTCAAGATATTCAACATATTTTAGAATCAATGAGAAGACCAAACATTAAATATATTCAAAATCATCAGTGATTAACATACTCAAGATATTCAATACATTCAACATCAACAGTGATTAACATATCCAACGAAAAACCCACCATATTACACTCAAGATATTCAATACATTCAAAATCATCAGTGATTAACATATCCACCGATTAGCAAATAAATTCAATACATATTTAAAATCAACAGTGATTGACATACTCAAGATTTTCAATACATTCAAAATCAACAGTGATTAATATACTCAAGATATTCAATATCTTCAAAATCAATAGTGATTAACACATACTCAAGATCTTCAAAAGGAGTATTTTTGAATCTTGGATTCGGTTTAATAAAGAGAAAATGGAAGTCAACATGAAGAATGATCAATAAAACACCCATTTGGGAATCAACATCATCTGAGGAATCCTCACCATGGATTGAAAGAAAGGATGAAAGCTTTGACCCAATTATATGAACAGCAGAAACAATCGTCGATTGCTCTCAGAAACCCTTCTCCGAAACCAGATGGAAATTGATATTCAACTCATCCGAGTGTGGATCTTTTAGGTGGCGGTGGTGGTGAATCGGAAAATAAGAAGAAATGGCGCCATGGATTGAAAGAAAAGATGAAAACTTTGACCCAATTATATGAGCAGCAGAAACAATCGTCGATTGCTCTCAGAAACCCTTCTCCGAAACCAGATGGAAATCGATATTCAACTCATCCGAGTGTGGATCTTTTAGGTGGCAGTGGTGGTGAATCGGAAAATAAGAAGAAATGGCGGTGGTGGTGAATCAGAAAATAAGAAGAAATCATGAGAGAAAATAGGAAATGATGATAGAGAGAAAATAGGAAATGAATTAAAAGCTGGAAATGATGATACCTTGATATTCGCACCCCACTCATACGTGATATTATGTTTTTCTTTTTCTTCCAAATTTACCCTTATGATAATATGTCCTTGTATATAAAAGTGTTTAATATTGTTCATATTTACAGAATATGTCATTCCATTTTTTAACCCTTGATCTCATTCAATCAATGGATGAGATTTATCCCTTAATTATTTTAAACAGGTTCTATTCTCGTTTGATCCTCCCTCTAATAAAATAACCCTATCAATGAACAATTACCAAGCAACCATATTTCATTTTGCGCTATATCATAATAGCCTCTTAATCATTCTGATCACTTAATCATTCTACACCAAACCATTCAGCAACCGCCAAACAACCCCGTAGACACCCACTATAATGTCGTTGTTTTGGGAAATGTGCTATTTTTTTTTATCAAATGCATGTGTAATTGTTGACACTTTGTGAATTAATGAAAAGTTGTTGTTAATGCATGAAAACCGTGAATTCACTGGCCATAGGCTCACCCATACCCTTTTAAGACTTTGCAACCCATGTGACTTTTAGACTAAGAAAGAAAAGTGGGATAAAGAGAGATTTGAGGATTTACACCTGAAGAAAGAATATGTGCAAATCAAGGCACTGTTATAATAGAGAAAAAATATGTTTGTCAAAATTGTAACGTTAGAGATTTAATTTCAGCTGCAATGTAAGTGTTGATCTTGGGATACCGTTTTTGATATGCTGAGTTATTCAAATTTTTGGGACGTTACACAAAATCGCTCCAACTCACACTTTCTCTCTACACTATGCTCCTAGATACAAGAGGAAATGAAAAATCAACGATGTTTTGCCATTTGATCGATTACACGGGTTAACCTCGTCCTTTGCAATATAATCATTGGCATTAAAATCAACAACTTCCTTGCCACGTCTCAACTCGAACACATTTTCTCATGATTCAGTTAAATCCACCTCTTTCAAGTAATGACTCGTTAATCTTTCACTTAACATCCCTTTGCCTTTAGGTCTATTTTTAGGGGTGTTACAATACGGGAAGGGAAATATTACGTAATTGCAGTCAAGGTTCTAAATGGCATGAGATGTGGCTTGGCTGCGAGGCCAAGCCTCAAGCCTAAAGCCTAAAGCCTTAGGGAGCCATGACGAAGCTATGACATTTTCAAGGCGTAACTTATGGCGTCAAATTTCTAATTCATATATAATATTATATATAAAAATATAAGTTTTGTAGTTTTACTCAATAAGCCAATACTAATAAGCAAGTTAAATTAGGTTATATATTAAAAAACTTGCAAATAAGACATTAAAAATGTAAAGAAAAAATCAAATATCGTATTACGAAAACTATGCATTAGGCCATGGCGTGCCACAAGCTTAATGTGACATTAGACATAAGCCTTGGTGCCATGGCACCCCATGGTGGCTGTACGACGAGTTTTTAGAACAGTGATTGTAGTAGAAAAGAGCCTTGGGGTGTGTAGCTTAGCTGTCAAAGGGGCAAAGAGATTTTGTTCAAATACATAAAGGTCCACATGAGACAATTTTGTACCCCTCTGCTAGTTTTAGCCATCGAGTCAGCTCTGAAATGTCTCATAACATGTGGTTTTGTTTGGGGGCAGTCGAAGTTGTAGTAGAAAAGAGTTGAGCTATTACAAGTTAAAATTGACAACTTATTGAATTTTAAGCTAGTGTTTTTGAGTGAAATTAGCAATTTCGTCCAAGCCCACAAGTATTCCAAATGTAACCTTTTACAATACTTGTATTATGGATGTAAGGCCATAGGTAGTAACGTCACGGCTATTGTAGATTTGTAGTACAAAAGCGTTTACCTCCACTGAATCATTCAACGAATCACATGTGTTTGCTCTGAATCACATGATTAGAGCATTCGAAAAGCACGAATTTCACGGAGGAATCGTAGTATCGAATCAAAAACCTGAACACTGCATGTTCACAATCTTGATTAAATATTGTTCAAACTTCAGAGGGTGTATAAATACGTATAGCAGTTATCTTTTATGTACATGGGATACGACTATAATAAAACATGGGTTGGATCAGGACTCTAAATTCTGGGTTTTTAAAAACTCGTATCTTTTTTAGATTTATGAGCCAGATTTAGTGACCCAAAAGATAACGGATGTATACAATACAAGATCGGGAATGTCATTGAACTGTTGGACGAAATGCATGAAGAAGATGTCTTGCGTGGAGTGCAATGAGAAAAGCGTATGTATATAGCCTAATGATCCAAGAAGGTGTTATATGTTGGTTGATTTATTTCAATCTTTTTATAGTTGATCATTTTCTATTTTCAAATACAACCAATATATTTTCCCATTTTCATACACTTTTTGTGACAGAGAAAAATGGATTCTTGAACCTTGTGCTTTTTGAATGCAGGGAATGTGATACTATTTGCATCCCATGGTCGTTATTGAAAAAGAATTTTGCATCAAGTTATCAAAACCGTAATTGATCGAATTTTCGGATCAGTTTCTGCAAAAAAAATAGATCCGTACAGGTTCTTAATTTCTCTTTCTTTTTTAGCCATTTCTTTTACATAATTCAAGTCCGTATCTGATTCATATTTGAGGATGATCATGTTGCATCTTGTGTATTCGCTATTAACCAATATGAAACGTGTTAACATTGCTAGATTAAGGCATTCACTACATCTACCTGATTCATATCATGCTCGACATATTATCTTAATGATAAAAAAATGGAAACATCATAGTGGTCTTTTTGTAGGTACGTAGAATTTATTATCATTCCATCAGATTTTCTTATGGCACGAGGTGCTTACGGGCTAAGAAATTAAAGTGACATCCTTTTCATGTAAAAAAAGATAGTAGTTAATGTAGCATATTAATGGTATAATTAGGTTGATGTTCACTGAAATGAGATTTGCCAAAAAGGGTGTTTGAATGCTTTTGCCACAAATCTTGAAACTTAGTGAACAATTTTATAGGAGTGATGAAGACTTCTCTCCCCATATTGGATCAAACTAAAAGCCATAAAGCATGAACCTTTTCAAGAAAATGATTCACCTAGCTAACAAGCATGTAACTGGGGTAGGTGTAGATGCTTCACCAATATAAGTAATTATTTTTACCCCCAAACCATGTTAATAGGTCTTTGAATCCTAACTCAATTGAGAATTTATGGTTTTATGATAAATCTTTTTTAAAAAGGCATTCCTACTGCTTGATGGTAAGTGTCTAGTTGATGTGGGACTCCAACACGTCATCTTCAATGGAGTCTCTAGAACAGAGACAGAAGAATAAGTCTAGTCTCTAGATGTGATAAATCCTGACTTTGATACCATGTTTATGATATGTGGAACCATTTTTAAATCTGTGTCTAAAAGAGTCCTAATAGAGAGAGGGAATATTTCGACTATCCTACATATACATTAATTTGATGGTTCGTGTTTTATAGATGCAGGACTCCAACAAGTTTAAAATTCAACAATTAGTCGTTGATGAAGAAGAGGAAATTTATAGGTGGTGCATTTGGTCGTCATAACTAACTGAGATGGAGGGACATAACTTACCGCCTACGTACTTGTACTTTGTTAGTTTGTCAAAAAAAAACTCACAAAACGTTGTTTATGTTTAGGGGTTGAGCTCACGTGAGACCAACATGTTTTCGTGAGACCACAAAATAACACTAAAACTTCACAACGATTCGTTGTGAAGGTAAGCAAAACAGCAAACCTTCACAGCAAAAACACTGTGAAAGTTTACCTTCACAATACCTTCACAGTCTTTTACTGTGAAGGTTTAGTGTTATTTTTTTGGTTTCACGGGTCTCATAGAAATGGTTTGGTCTCACATGATCTCAAGTCTTATATTTAGATAATAATAAATAAAAATAAATGTTACCATATTTCTTAAACACAAAAATTATTTTAACTCAAAACATATATTCCTAAATCCATTGATATCATCCAAATAGTTTATTCCATACCTAAATCAACAATTGTATAAGGCCATCCGTACCCCATTCGGGATGGGGCTCGGGATGGCTGCGGGATGGCTCGGTATGGGCTACGGCGGGTGCGGGTTCAGCGGGGCGGGATGGAATCCGGGCTCCCCATCCCGGTTCATCCCGAAGGGTTTTTAAAAAAAAAATTAATTTAATTTTTAAAAATCAAGCCGTTCAACGGCTCTTTGTAAAAAAAAAAATTCAATTTAATCCCACTATATATTTAACCCTCAACCTCTTATTTCTCACACCTCTCAACCTCTTATTTTTCACACCTCTCAAATTCTCTCAACCTCTTATTTCTCACACCTCTCAAACTCTCTCAAATTCTCTCAACCTCTTATTTTTCACACCTCTCTCATCATGAATCCAAACAGAACACCTACATCCCGTCGTAACCGACCGAATACACCACAATCGCAAGAAGATCAAGAGCTTGGTTTCCAAGCGTTTACACAACAAGGTTATCATCCGCAATTTTCGCAACAAATTCCGCCACAATGGTCGCAACAAAATCCGCCACAATATCCGCAACAATTTCCCCAACAATTTCACCAACAATTTCCTTACCAATTTACACGTCCCGGGCTGATTGAACAAGGTTTTACTCCGGCCAACTTCAATCTCGACGACGACATTGTTCCGGAAACCCAACCTTCTACCCCCGAACACACCACAATCTATCCCGACACAACAATCTAACCCGAAACCATCAAATCCGAGACCAACGAAAGCCGCCAAACAAACGTGGAGTAAAGCCGAGGAACTCGCGTTAGTGTCGGCGTGGGTTGACGTTTCGGAGGACCCCGTGGTCGGTAACGCACAAAGCGGTGGTAATTATTTTTATTGTTATTATTATTATTATTATTATTATTATACTTAATTTTACATAAATGTAGGAAGTTTTTGAGGCCGAATCGGGCATGTGTTCTTTACTCGCATGGGTCGTGAACCAGGTTATAGATCAACCCATCAACTCAATAGCAAGTTCAACGACCTCAATAAAAGAGTTAATTCGTTTGGCGGCATCTACAACAACTTGCTCAATAATAGATCAAGCGGGATGAGTGAGGCCGATATATCCCGAACGGCACACGAACGGTATCTAGCACGCCATAAAGTTGCTTTCACTCACGAACAAGCTTGGGACGTCCTAAAAAAATGTCCAAAATGGGGAGCCGTTCCAACGATGACGACAACTTCATCGTGGGGTTCAAAACGTACCCAACCTTCCGATGATGACGATGACGAGCAAATTCAACGACCCATCGGGAGAAACAAGGCAAAAAAATCATTAACGAGTAATACGTCCGGGGCGAATACGGACGAAAGTGTTACTCAGTTGTTGACGACGTTCAACGACAAGATTGATGATACAATGGAATACAAAATGAAAAAACTCGATCTCGAAATCGAACGCTCAAAACTCGAACGACATAGGTTGGATCAAGAACTCGAAATCGAACGCTCAAACCGATTTGAGAAAGACTTCGAGTTTTTCATGACCGCACATGATCACCTTACGGGAAAAGCTTTGAGGGTTACTTTAGCGAGAAAAGAGCAAATTCAAAAATTTCATGATTGGTAGTGTTTTGTATTTTGTAATTTTTATTTTTAATGAATGGTATGAATTTTAATTTTTATTATTTATCTTATTTTTATTTATTAAAAAATATATAAATATTTTTATTTTGTTAAATAATTAAATGTATAAATAAAAGAATTAAAATAAATGAGGTAGCAAAAGGGTTTGAGGGAATGGGGTAAGGGTGTTTAGGGATTGAGTGAGGGATGGGAGAAAAGCTGATGTGGCGCTGATGTGGAGCTGGAATATTTGAAAGATGCTCTCATGGGGTACTGCTGGCCTAACAAATAAATAAAAAGCAAAATAAACAAATAAAAGCTAATGTTGAGAAAACAAAGAATCAAACAGTTGTAAGAGCAAATAAAAAAGTAAAATAAGAAAGAAATAGAAGATATAGAAATAGCAGGTTGTGGCTGATTGGGATTTCAAGAAAACGAGAGGAGAGTGGGTAAAATCGATTGTGGTCTGTGTGTGAGATGAAATTGACGATGAGAGAGGTGAAAGAGAGAGAGAGAGAGAGAGATGAAGTCGATTAAGAGGGAATCGAGAGGGGGGGGGAGACCTGCAGGTCGCCGGTGGTCTGTGGTTCTTGCTGTGAGAAATCGACAGAGAGATAGATGTAGGTGGAGGTTATGGTAATCGATTGAGAGGGAGGAGAAGGAGTTGCAGGAATCAAGAGAAACGAGAGGGTGCAGGTCCGTGTGGTGGTGCGCCGGCAGTGGGGAAGGATCCGGTGGCCTGTGGAGATGGTGGCCGGCAGTCGGCTGCCGGTGGTGGTGGCTGATGTTTGGTATGAGCAGCGTGAAACAGGGAATACAGAAATTGAGGGGGGGGGGATCTTTTGTTTCAGCGAGAGTTGTGTTGGGAGAAGACAAGCAAAATAAGGGTAGGCTTGTCTTTTTTTGGGCTGAATGTGGACAACACAGGGTTTTCATCTGTGCGAATAAGCTCATGACTGCGCGAATAAGCCGTAAGTAAACACCCCATTTTGGCTGTGCGAATAAGCCGAGTAGACAAATAAGCCCATTAAGTCGTAAGTAAACAGCTCCTAATACTAGCAAACTTATTTGTTTTTGATTTAGACACTAAACAACAAAGGATAATAAGTATCTAACTTGAATAATATATGATAATTTTTTTTTTGCGTTTTCGTGTTTGATTGAACTAACAAAGCAGACACGGATTTATGTTTTGATTTAGATTTAGGTTATGATTCCGATTTAATGTAAGTATTGGTTTACGTTTAGGCCATCAGTAGCGGGCTTCGGGATGGGCTCGGGATGGGTGAGGTGGCAGCGGGGTTGGGCTACGGCTCGGGATGGGCATGCGGGGCGGGATGGTTTTCGGGAATGGGATCCCGATCCATCCCGAGGGTTTTTAAAAAAAAAAAATTTAATTAAATTTTTTAAAAAATAACCGTTGAACGGCTCTTTCTTAAAAAAAAATTCTCAATTTAATCCCACTATATATTTAACCCTCAACCTCTTATTTCTCACACCTCTCAACCTCTTATTTCTCACCCCTCTCAACCTCTTATTTCTCACACCTCTCAAACTCTCTCAAATTCTCTCAACCTCTATATATTAAACAATATGGATTCGCCACAACCCGGTTCACCAACCGCATCATCATCATCCGTAGACACCGACGAGTTGTTGAATCTACAAAGGGAAATTTTTCGACATACTGCACAATCGCTGTATGGTAGCACCGCCTCATCGTCAACAAGAGAGGGGGCCGCAAACATTGAAAGAGGTCGAGTAACTGCAAACGAGCGGCTTATGCGGGACTACTTTGGCGTCAACCCGATTTATACACCGGATATGTTTAGGCGGCGGTTCAGGATGAGCAGACAACTATTCGAACGAATAGTTGAAGATTTAGAAGTAGGGTATCCGTATTTTAGACTTCAGTTTGACGGGTTAGGCAAACAAGGTTTTTCTCCGATACAAAAGTGTACTTCCGCTATTCGGCAATTGGCGTATGGAGTAGCTGCTGACGCACTTGACGAGTACATCCGTATGGGAGAGAAAACGTCCCGAGATTGTCTGTACAAATTCTGCACAGGTATTATTGAACTGTATGGTCAAAAATATTTACGCAAGCCTACTTTTATTGATATTCAGAAGTTGTACGCCGCGCATGAAGCTAAACACGGATTTCCCGGCATGCTCGGCAGCATAGACTGTACTCATTGGGCGTGGGCAAATTGTCCGAATGCATGGCGAGGTCAATTCATGAGAGGTGATCATGAGCACCCGACAATCATGCTAGAAGCAGTGGCCTCTCAAGATCT
Organism: Saussurea involucrata; assembly: GCA_033807775.1. NCBI lineage: Eukaryota > Viridiplantae > Streptophyta > Magnoliopsida > Asterales > Asteraceae > Saussurea > Saussurea involucrata. The sequence continues at coordinate 179,499,175 of CM066321.1, forward strand.
ATGGATCTGGCACGCATTCTTTGGTGTTGCCGGTTCCAACAACGACATCAATGTTCTCAATCAGTCGCCCATCTTCAACGATGTATATGATGGAAAAGCACCTGAGTGCCCTTTTGAGGTGAATGGAGCCACCTACAAGCACGGATATTATCTAACGGATGGGATATATCCGGAATGGGCTACTTTCGTAAAATCATTTACGTGCCCACAAGACTTTAAACGACAAAAGTTCAAGTCCGCGCAAGAATCCGCACGTAAAGATGTTGAACGAGCTTTTGGCGTGCTTAAACAACGTTGGCATATACTTCATAACCCGACACGCGGATGGGAACCGGCAATATTGAGAAACATTATGTACGCTTGTGTCATATTACACAATATGATACTCGAAGACGAAAACCATGCTATTTGTGGTGACGTGGAAAACGACTTTTTCACGAATGATATCGAAAGCCAAATCAGTGAGACACAACGCGCGGCAAATGTTCGAGAAGTCATAAACCGGGACACTCATAATAACCTTCGGTCGGATTTGGTCGAACATATTTGGCGTATCCAAGTTCCCAACAATGACGACGAGTAGATTTTTAAATTTATTTTGTAATTTTTAATTTTTTAATGAATGATATGAATTTTTATTTTTATTATTTATCTTATTTTTATTTATTAAAAAATATATAAATATTTTTATTTTGTTAAATAATTAAATGTATAAATAAAAGAATTAAAATAAATGAGGTGGCAAAAGGGTTTGAGGGAATGGGGTACGGGTGTTTAGGGATCGTGAGGGATGGAATGAGGGATGGAAGAAAAGCTGATGTGGCGCTGATGTGGAGTGGAATCTTTGAAAGATAGAAGGGATGGGATACTGAAGGCCTTAGTGTATGTTTTGATTTAAAGTCTTTTATTTAGATTTTATGACTTGTTTTTAATATATAATTTTTATATGAAAAAGATGAAGATTTATAATAAATAAAATCTTGACATTCCTAAAAAAGAAAGAAGAAAAAGAAACGAAAAACAAAATTAATGTTGATAGGAGACCTAAGAAATTTATTCATTTATAAAAATGTTCAATGATTTAATCATTTAAAACTAGAAAATTCATTCAATTTAAATTCATTCAATTTTTCCGGACCTTTTTAATATTATTTTACAACGTTAATCAGTTTTATGTCTAAATAAATATTTATACTGTTTTACAAATTCTAGAAATTTAATTTTTTAAAATATATCCATACACAAAATAGATAAAAAAATCTGGATAATTATTTATCTAACAATTCGTCTGTGGGTGCATAATGACACAAAATATACCACGATACGAAATTCTTAGGATTTTGTAAATCATTAATCAATCAATATTTATATATATTAAAACAACAACTAAGAAGAGTTGAGTTGGCACCATGAAAATTAAATATTCTTAAATGATGGATTGTAGTTAAATTTTGAGTATCCCACATTGATAAGAAAAATGTTATAACAATAGAAGAGTTGGGTATACATGGATGAGAAGAAGTCTTTAAAAACTAAGAGGGTCATGTGGCTAAGCATTTCATTTTTAACCCCCCAAATTTTAATAAAAAACAATTATTTTAGTCTACATGTTGAACTTTCAATATTTATTAATATGGATTAATAAGAAAAATGATATATCAATAGAAGAGTCGGTATATAAAGGTTGAGGAGAAACCTTTGAAAATTAAAATGTCGTTTGGCTACACGTCATTTTTAACCCAATTTTTTAATAAAAGATATTATTTTTAGTTTATATGTTGAAACATCAATATGTCAATATATCTCGTTAACATATCAATCAATCAATTAGTATATCTTTATATAAATAATAACAACAATCATAGAAAATGAGGTAGCAACTCCGAAGTTTTAGAAGATAGAAATTAGAAATCATATTTTTTTCTCATGTTTGCATCCCACACAGGGCCGGTCCTGAGATTTCGGATGTCCATGGCGAAAGACAAAAAAAAGGCCCCTATATTACGAGAACGGAAAACAATTTAACGGGGTTTGGAACCTAGTCAAGCTAGGCGGCTCATCCCCACGCCGGGTCTTTATTAAAAGAAACAAAAATAGTACAACGAGGGGGACATAAACCAAAACCTCGTATAATAGGACATAAAATACATTACTTAAAATATGCCTTCGTGCATTTTTCGAAGCAAAAGTATCAATTATTTTATCATAGTTAACATCCGCTAAAAACTTACTCTCAATACTCAAAATTGCTAACCCGTTCAATCTTTCTTGTCTCATAGTAGAACGTAGATATGACTTCAACAACTTTAACTTCGAAAAGCTTCTTTCCGCGAATGCAACCGTGATGGGTACGGTCAGCAAAATCCTATAAGCAACCAAGACATGTGGAAACATGCCCATCTTCTTTGCAAACTCCAAAATTTGTATGGATGTCCAAGGATTTCCACTCTTAGATGCCTCTTCCGGTAACATTTCCTGTAAAACATGCAACTCCATAAACAAATATTCCCCATCTATATCAGAATCATCACCATTTGTTAAACATAGTTCAAGATTCATACAACTTTTTTTCAACTCATCAACATGTAAGGTTACCAACTTTCTTCCATCAAACAAGAAACCAAAAATAGATTCAAATTCTTGCATTTGTTCAAATCTAGTTCGTAGTTGAGAAAGAGCCATATCAACTAAAACAAGAAAGTAATCCGTTCTAAAACACTCTTGAGCAGATTGTTGTTCTCTCTCGGTATTTGGAATTTCATCAAAATATTTTTTTCGAGAGAAAGAACGTTTTACAGTAAATTCCGGCTCAACTCCAATATCATTTGCAATTTCTTTTGCTTCATTTATAGCACATGCAAACCCGGATGTTCAATGTTTTCATTATCATCAACCGGATGCTCAATGTTTTCATTATCATCAACCGGATGCTCAATAGGATTTTCAACCGGATTCTCAATAGGATTTTCAACCGGATTTTTAGAAATGTTTGATGGTTTAACAAAAAATTTATTCAAAGATCCTTGCATCGATTTTTCAATTTCTTCCTGTTGTTTTTTCCTTTTCCTCTTTTGAGCACCCGAGGGGTGTGATCTTGGAAACATGTTGTCTATTACAGTATTACTCTAATCTATTATCTAATAAATTGAAATTTGAAAGACAACAAGTCAACAATCAAATAACTAAACAACTAAACAAGTATCCAATTCCAAGCAAATGCACAACAATCCAGATTCCAACAGGCAAAATGAACAACAAACCAGCAGACAAAATCAAAATGCAAGCAAACCACAGTTCAAAAAAGGATAGAAAACACCTGATTTAGCCATTTAGGGCAGAAGGCAGAAGCAAATCAAGCAACTGCAAATCTACTGAGTTTGCCAATACTTGGAGATATAAATCCCCCAAACTCCATGTAGGGCAAGTTTCTGTCAAAACCACCAAAAGGTTACTTAAAATTTAATCTTGACAAAAAAATTAGGGTTTTTATGTTACTCTTTTTCTTCTATAAAATGGGCAATAAAATAAAAAAAAGTTGAAATAAAAAGTGAAGATTTACATGGATAAAACTCTTTGGTCAGTTGGATGGCAACTTGGCAAGTAATACCAGTCCATAAACATGGGGTTTCATCATTATCAACCCAATTGGTCAAAACATTCTTGGTGTCATTCAAAGTTTGTTTGAACTCCAGCAAAGCTAAACCTAAAAAACAAGAAAACAGCCATTAAAACCATGGTTACGATGCATCTAAAGACACCAAAAAAAACACAACTTTTTGGGTTTAGTGATTACCATCTTGGGTGAGAGCAAAGGAGGAAGTGATGAGTCTGTAGTCTACAACTCAGCAACAGCAATCCAGCAAGCAATCCAGCAAGCAATCGCACGCAGGCTCTCGACTTCTCGTTCTCGTCTCTCGCTGTCAATGAAATACAACATACTGATTAAATTAAAAACCCTATATGATAGTATGATTTTGAGGCCCCTGCTGGACCTGGGGCCCATGGCCCAAGCCACACTTGCCATGGGCCAGGGTCGGCCCTGATCCCACATTGGATGAAAGAGTAATATAGGCACGAAGGATGTGGATATATAAAGAAAAGGGTCAACTCTTTGTTTATTAATATTGTTTGCATCCCACATCGGATAATGGAATGAAAGTGGTAAGAGCGAGACACGTACAAAACAATTGGCTAACATGGAAGTTGGAACAAACATATATTTTCTTTAATCTCCATGTTTTGGTCAAAATCAAGTATAATATATGTTTTTCATAGTTTTACATACATATTCCGGTTCTCGGCCTTTTGGTTAACATCAAGTATAATATTTAATTTTTTCTGTTTCTCACATCATTGTTTGCATCCTAAAATGAAATGTGGATACAAAAAGAAAAATGCCAGTTGTTTTCTCGATTGTTTGCATCTCATATCAGATGATGGAATGAACGTGACAAAAGGAGGTGGGTACAAAAAGATATGGCTAACAATAGAAGGAACACATCTTTCCTAAATCTCGGTCTTTTGGTTAAGATCAAGTATAATATATGTTTAGTTTAATATCCAATATCTTGGTTATCCGTCTACTTCTACTTGGTATTTTATCTTTTAACGTGTGACACTAATTTTTAGGTTATGTTTTGTAGCTTTTTAGATACACTTAACATATCTTTAAATAATCAACATACGGTAATATTGAAAAAAAATGAAACACAACAAGGATGTATAAACATATATAGACCATCTTGCATACTAATTAACTAATTTGCGCACACACACATACATATTATTTTCAATAATGATGATATGGTTGTGGGACATGTTGTTCGGGTTATATTAGCATAAAAACATAATTATTACCCAATGCATATTAAACTCTTCGTAACAAAAAAAACCATTAATGATATATGCAAACTAATCACTTTTGAAATACATTATTATTTTCAATTGCATTTCTTATAAAATAATTATCGCTACCGCGCAACGCGCGGTGACCAACACTAGTATAAATATATAAAGAAAATACGGTAATATTGAAAAAAATGAAACACAACAAGGATGTATAAACATATATAGACCATCTTGCATACTAATTAACTAATTTGCGCACACACACATACATATTATTTTCAATAATGATGATATGGTTGTGGGACATGTTGTTCGGGTTATATTAGCATAAAAACATAATTATTACCCAGTGCATATTAAACTCTTCGTAACAAAAAAAACCATTAATGATATATGCAAACTAATCACTTTTGAAATACATTATTATTTTCAATTGCATTTCTTATAAAATAATTATCGCTACCGCGCAACGCGCGGTGACCAACACTAGTATAAATATATAAAGAAAACCCCATCAAATCAATGAGAAGTCTCCATTGCTATTTATCTTTTTTCTTATAATTTTGATTTTTTTAAGGTTAGCTTTAGTGTTCTTTAAGTTGTCCCACGTTGATAGGAAGATGAGTATGTGGAAATGAAGATAAATGTATATATATGGTTGATGGGCATCTATATCTATATCTATATCTATATCTATACTATCTTATAAAGCATCTAGACCAAAAGTCTTAAAAGTCTTAAAGTCTTAAAATTCTTAAAGTCTTAATCTTTTTTATTTAAAAAATTAATCCACCTGACTTCTTCTAGAAATTCACGGTTCCCAAATTCATAGTTTGTTATCTTTAATTATACTATCTTATAAAGCATCTAGACCAAAAGTCTTACAGTTTTAATATTTTTTATTTAAAAAATTAATCCAAGTCTTAAAGTCTTAATCTTTTTAATTTAAAAAATTAATCCACCTAACTTCTAGAAATTCACGGTTCCCAAATTCATAGTTTGTTATCTTTAATTATTATATCAATTTAATTATTAGAGCTTATTTATAATTATTTGACCGTTCGATTAAATAATGTCTCACAATATTGTTTTTCCAAAAAATATTTATGACTTAAGCATTTGTGACTTATTATAATTGAAATTTATGGAAAATGAAATTGATTATTTTACATTCATCATTATTCATTTTATTCACGTATATGTAGTAATTGTACCAGTTTTAATTTCTAACAACTTAAACTCACAAATGTTTATCTCTAAAAAGAACCCTATCTCTCTAACAACTTAAACTCATAAAATGCTTATCTCTAAGCTAAACTCACAAATGCTTATCTCTAAGCTCTAAACTCCCAAGATACGAAAGCTGCTCAAATCAAAAAGGATTAACTCAATCAAAAAATTTAAGCTTATCCCCAAATATAGCTCCTCCTAAATCGGTCTGGATCATCCCTATCAGTTATCGTTCATCTATACTCATATATATACATGCATCGGGTTCTTTCAAACCTTGTTTTAATAAAGTTATACTCCTCCCGTCTTAAAGATACAAGTCATTAATATCTTATAATAGTTGTCAAATAAACAGACAAAGTTACATCAAATTTTTCACTTAGTCTATGTTTGGCAAACTAGTTGATAAGCTAGTTGTTGACTGAAAAACTAGCTGATGAAGAAGTCACGTTTGACAAAACTAGTTTATAAGCATGTAAAATGACCAAAAAAGGCATCATTAAATAATTATCAATTACAATATTTAATTATATAATTAACACAAATTTATAACAATATAATATTTCAATTAATACAACCAATGTAATAAAGAAAAATTAAATAATATAACATGTTAATTAAAAGAGTTTAAAATTTATTATTACATAAATAGTATAAATTTTGAATTTGTTAAAACAAGTTTTAGAAAAACCGTTACATACAATATGAAAAAAATATTAAAAAATAATTAAAAAAGTGATAATAGTAAGTGATAATTAAAATATATTGATTAATATTAAAAAATAAACAAAAATAATTTATATAATTAATATTAATGTATAATTAAAATTTAACTTAATAATTTTCAATTAACACTAATTAATATTTATTAATTAATAATATTACATTTAAAAAACTAATTTTATTTAAAATAATAGTTAATAAATAATAATTAATATTAATAAAAGTAATATTGAAATATTCACAAAAAGCTACTGAAAAGATATTCCAAATTGTTAGTCCCAGATGGCTATAACAAGTATTGTAGAAGGGGGTTGAATACAATACTCAAAATTTTCACAATTTTAATTCTATTATTGAAAATCTTCAACAAGAATTACACATAGAAACTAAAGACTGTTGCGGAAAAGAACAGATAAACTATTCTAATAATCTTTCACAAAGTATACTAAACAAAACAACTAAGAACACTTAGAACAAAGCTATAAAGTTTTTCAAGCAAAATGGAAATTCTTGCACTGAGAGAAATCTTCCAGTTTGCGTAGAATATCTTAGAGCACACAGTAATCTTCAAGTCTCTCAAGATGTGTTCTGCATGGAGAGGTCTTCATCTTTATATAGTGCCAAGAGTATGTGTAGCATAGGACACTTGTCACTTTGTCATTGGAAGGACATGTTTGACTCTCAAAAGTTGATGTGTCATTTCCTACAATACTAAAAAGGTTTGATGGAGACAATAACTAAGAATGGGAAAAAGGACAAGAGAACCTTTTTCTTCCATACCCAGACATTCTATCTTTGAAGGGAAAACCTTTTAGCATGGACAAAAGGTAGGATCCTCCTATTTGAAGATCCCACCGACATGTCATGGACATGGTACGTGGAAGTCTTCTTAGAAAGGATGTCATGAGAGAATCCAACTTTGAGGGTCCCACTATGAGACTTGAAGACTTCTTGGGATCCCACCTATTTGAGAGCCTTCATTGGTGGGAGGTGTCCACCGATGTGTGAGAACACCATCGGTGGAAAATGACTTGTAGTTGTTGAGAAAATATCTTTCACTTCCACAATGAGAGAATCTTCAATCTTGACTTTGGTTGATCTTTGACTTCACCAAACATTTGCTATCTTGTACAAGCCATTACAAAGAACCATCCAAAATTTCTCTAAGTATAAAATGTTTTTCAATGTATAAAAGGAGATCATGAGGTCATCTTCAAATCTTGATGACCCAACAATCTCCCCCTATTTGATGATGACATCCGTACTTAGAAAAACATGAGTAAAACAATGAATAAAACATGTTGACCCTATTTTACTCTTTTGGGTTCTTTTCACACGGTCCATTTTTGTGTGTGTGTGTGTGTGTGTGTGTATGTATGTATGATATTTACATATGAATGAAATAAATGAAAGAATAAAGAATGAACAATATGAATGAAATAGAATGTACTTCCATCATAGGAGAAACAAATATGCCCAGATCCATCTTGGTGATAATCTTTGAAGGAGGTTTGAGTTTGAGTGAGATAGCCTTAGGATGCCTTTGCCCATATCTTGCATCTTCTTTCTTTCTCATTGCATCTTCAGCTTCCTTATCGGCATGCATCACCTTTCTTCCTTTGTCTTGGTTGTCCTCCTCCTTTAGTTACATTTGCTAGACAGATCTGCTCCCCCTTAGTTGGTTCGCCAGTTTCCATATGTTTGACCAATATTTGAGTTGGATATTGACCATGAGTACTGAGGATTGGTGTTGATCGAGTTGGACGCTGATATTGCTCCCCCTCAAATGGTTTCTTCCCTTCAGATGGTTGCTCCCCCTCAGATGGTGTAACACCCTAAAAACAGGGCCAATTTAAACCTTAAAAAAATTGCTACAATTTATGATCATAAAACTTCAAACTTCTATAACCTGAGGATCAAATGTAAAGGTTTTATATACAGTACATCTAATTCAAATAACCTATTAATCTAATCATACATCATAATCAGATTAATTAAGTTATCTAATCCTTTGTCCCAAAAGCATCAAAAGAACAGTTAGATCCTCCGTTATCTCTAAATTTAAGTCCTTCCAAAAGACCCTCATCACACTTTCCCGCTTACTTCCCGGAGCTTGTACCTGGTAAGAAAATTCAACTCGAAACATTAGGCTTTCGCCTAGTGAGAATATTCAAATCAAATTAAAGTTAAACAATTAAAATCTCAACAGATAAAACAAACCTGTTCTCGCCCATCTTACCGTACAACAACTCCTTTCAATACTGAGAATCTACCCCGCTCCCATACTATTCGTCTAGCCATAATATCACTATCAAGAGTTTACTATAAATCATCCCAGATTCAAAGTCATTACTCTTATCTAAGAAATTACAAGTCAAAACCTGTCTATTTCTTAGTCCGGAAGTAGAGATTACAAATTACTTTATGCCTATCTCTAATCGTCCTTTCACAACGGGAAATCTCCGATCTTCCCTATAAAATGGAAATCTCCGATCTTCCCTATAAAATGGAAATCTCCGATCTTCCATTCGAAATGGGAATTACAAATCAAAATCTGCCTATTCCACATTTCACGTCCTCACCATCTCAGAATCACTGACCCCAATGGGATTAATATATCGCGATACACAACCGGGGCCCTCACGATGATTCAAGATACGCTCATTCACTAGAAATTACATCCCTTGGTCAAATGGCAAGTATTTCGGTTCCCATTAGACCGTACCCAGGTGCCCTACTATGACCGGATGCCTATTTCTAGCAATCGCCACACAATACATAAGTATTATTACCCTTACTATTATATGTGCATAACATACAATATATTCATCTCCAAAACATATTCTATATATATAAACATTTATAAAGAATATTAATAGTCTTGACACCTCGACTTCTTAACTATCCCCTCATTTCATTTTAGCACGGGGATCAACATATCATAACTTTTAGTCATCTATTTGTTCTCATTACTAATTAAGACGAGTCCTTAATAACATGTTCAGACATACATATTATATATCTATTTCAATATTAATTGCTGAATTTTAAAGAGAGTTGAATAAACTCACCTGGTATGAAGTCACACTTCTTTTAAAGATGTAGGAACTTCTGTCTTCACCACCACAGTTTACTGTAATATCCAATATACACATATACTGATATTAAATTACAGAACAAAACTCTCTAAAACTAAGAATCCTTATCATCTAAAAATCTTCGTCTTAAGTCGCAACCAACTAAATATTAAAATCTCTTGTCGCAATGCACAGTGCAAGTCGCAATCAACTACTGCGACATGGTCACCATGTCGCAACCTTCTATTGCGATTTCAACCCCAAGTCGCAACCTTCTATTGCGACTTCAACACCAAGTCGCAACCTTCTATTGCGACTTCACCACCAAGTCGCAACCTTCTATTGCGATTTCACTTCCTTGTCGTTCTTAAGACTGCGACATTCATGAATGTCGCAATGCACTGTTGCGACATGCTTGAATGTCTCAACCCACTGAAATTATCTAAAACCCAGATTTTATACTTTTAAGCTATGTTTGATTCTGTGAACATACATATATGTTTAATACCCATAACATAACATATCTATAAATTCAGATTCTCATAATCACCCAAAATCACCAAAACCCATTTTCTAAACTTATCGAAATAACAATAAACTTAATAACACCAATAATTGTGAAGAACATACCTTGATTTAACACAGATTTTCCAGCTGAAATCTTACTCTTCTTCTTGTTCTTGCTATCTCTAACTCTCGGTTCTATCTCTCTCTCTCTCGTTACCGAAATAGCCACACACACACACAATTAGTCACTTAAGACTAATTGTGTGACACCTCTTACTAAAACATGGTGAGTCATAGCTCAATTTACCAAATACACCCCTAACTTTAAAGGAATGACACAACAAACCCTCAAATTGAAAATCCACTTCAACCAATAACTTTAAGCAAATACAAACTTAACCCCAAGTTAAAACTTGTAATTTACAAAAATAATACAACGAAAATTCGAGATGTTACAGATGGTTTCTCCCCCTCAGCGTTCGACGTAGAAGAAACACCACAAACAATTGGAAACACCGATTTTTTTTCTTTTTTTTGCTCATAACCACCGAATTTGGGGGCCAACCACCGAAATTTCGGTGGTGTGGTCGGTGGTATGGTCGATTTTTTTTTAATTTTTTTTGCTTCCCCACCGAAAATGGAAGCCTACCCACCGAAATTTTGGTATTTTTTGGCCCAAAATCGGTGGTAGGGTCGGTGGGTTTTTTTTTTGCTTCCCACCGAAATTTTATCATATCCACCGAAAAATCGTAAGGATTGGACAAATATTCGGTAGAATTCCTTAGAGTGGTTGAAGGAATTCTTCTAAGGCATCATGGAGAAAAAGAAGAGTTTGTAGAAGAAGGTGGGTTTTGTGAAAAGGAGAGTTGGGTTGCTGACCAAGAGTGAAATATGATGGAAGAATGGATGGATGAGGAGATGGCACATAGAAAGTTGGTTTTGGTGAGGGAAAAGAGGTTTTGGTGAGATAGAGTTTCTCACCATTGGAGGTTTATTGGAGAAGGGTGTAGAGGATATTTTGGTAGGAGACTTCACCGATTGAATCGATGGGATTCTCACCGATGATCACATTTTTTTTTTGCTTCCCCACCGAAAATGGAAGCCTACTCACCGAAATTTTGGTATTTTTTGGCCCAAAATCGGTGGTAGGGTCGGTGGGATTTTTTTTTTGCTTCCCACCGAAATTTTATCATATCCACCGAAAATTTGCAAGAGATGGACAAAAATTCGGTGCAATTTCTTGAAGAGCTTGAAGGAAATCTTCTATGGCATCATGGAGAAAATCTTCAAAGTGAAGAAAAGATTGGAATCCCATCTTCCAATTTTTTATGACCCAAAAGGATTGAGTTTGAGGATTTGGGATGACATCTGCAGAAGAGTTTGAAGTAGGTGGGTTTTTGTGGAAAGGAGAGTTGGATTGGTGACCAAGGTATGATGATGTCGGTAGAGAAGATCCAAGAGTTCACCATTTGACACTTAGTTTTCTTGATGAACTTGATGATTTCTTCATTTTTGTCACTTTTATACTGGTCCACATAGATCCATCTGTTTAGCTCAAAAACTGCAATCACAAAGAATTTATTTCCTAGGTACCCATTTGGTGGTGGGTCCTTTTGGGTTAGAGGAAAAAGAATTGGTGTCACTTAGATCAATTCTTTCTTTCGGACAGTCTTTGGCAAAATGAGAAGTATCATCACAGATATAGCATTTTCTATGAGGAAAAATCTTTTTAGAAACTTGACATTTTTCCTTACTTTTGCTCAAAGATTTTGATGAGGTAACAAAGAATTGGGGTGCAGCACCTAAAATTTCTTTTTCAAAATTTGGGAGGACATAAATCTTTTCTTTTGAATTGGACATTTTGAGACACACAGATCGGGGAAGAAAAACGGTAGGACAAGTCACATAGGTATTTTTAGAAAAATTTGAGGATTCCTTTTTTTTAAGAAAGAATCGGCACCCAGAGGCTTTCCTTTTTCAGAGTTAGAAAATATTTTGTTTGAGTTGAAAGAGGAGGAGAGGCACTTAGCTGATACAAGAGCAGTTGAGGAATCATCAGAATCATCTTTGTCAACAACTTCCTTACCAGATTTTTTGCTTTCATAGCAAGACCAAGGACTATGGGTCCCTCATTGAGAATGGTTTGATATCTGCTATCCAATCCTTCCATGAAAAGCATCATCCGACTTTTCCACAAAGAGAAGTTGTTGGGGTTAAACTTAGGAGGTTTGGCTATAGAGCCATTTTCAGAAAAAGAGTTTTGAGATAAAGCTTCATTGTTGGAAGAAGAAGCAGCCATTGCAGATCAAGTTTATTGAAATTAAACTTTCTGCTCTGATACCACTTGTTAGTCCCAGATGGCTATAACAAGTATTGTAGAAGGGGGGGTTGAATACAATACTCAAAATTTTCACAATTTTAATTCTATTATTGAAAATCTTCAACAAGAATTACACATAGAAACTAAAGACTGTTGCGGAAAAGAACATTAAACTATTCTAACAATCTTTCACAAAGTATACTAAACAAAACAACTAAGAACACTTAGAACAAAGCTATAAAGTTTTTCAAGCAAAATGGAAATTCTTGCACTGAGAGAAATCTTCCAGTTTGCGTAGAATATCTTAGAGCACACAGTAATCTTCAAGTCTCTCAAGATGTGTTCTGCATGGAGAGGTCTTAATCTTTATATAGTGCCAAGAGTATGTGTAGCATAGGACACTTGTCACTTTGTCATTGGAAGGACATGTTTGACTCTCAAAAGTTGATGTGTCATTTCCTACAATACTAAAAAGGTTTGATGGAGACAATAACAAAGAATGGGAAAAAGGACAAGAGAACCTTTTTCTTCCATACCCAGGCATTCTATCTTTGAAGGGAAAACCTTTTAGCATGGACAAAAGGTAGGATCCTCCTATTTGAAGATCCCACCGACATGTCATGGACATGGTACGTGGAAGTCTTCTTAGAAAGGATGTCATGAGAGAATCCAACTTTGAGGGTCCCACTATGAGACTTGAAGACTTCTTGGGATCCCACCTATTTGAGAGCCTTCATAGGTGGGAGGTGTCCACCGATGTGTGAGAACACCATCGGTGGAAGATGACTTGTAGTTGTTGAGAAAATATCTTTCACTTTCACAATGAGAGAATCTTCAATCTTGACTTTGGTTGATCTTTGACTTCACCAAACATTTGCTATCTTGTACAAGCCATTACAAAGAACCATCCAAAATTTCTCTAAGTATAAAATGTTTTTCAAAGTATAAAAGGATATCATGAGGTCATCTTCAAATCTTGATGACCCAACACAAATAGTGTTTCAAAAAGCTAGTTTTTTTTGACAAACAATGCCTTACAGAAGTATTATACATTTAGGGACATTAAAAACCCCAATCAATCCGTTCAACTCGATTCTACAATTAAACTGAATATCCTAACCAGAGTTACCATAAGCTTTTAGAGCATCTCCAATCATCCGGTAAAACCAATTTTTTTCCGTTTAAAGTAGTCCAACCATCCGGCAAACTGCAAATTAAAATGTCGGCCAAAGAAATGAAACGGCATATATGCCGTGCAAAATGCAAACGGCAAAAACATGTGACCCACCACTATTAATATTTATATATTACTTTTTTAAATGTACACACACAAATATGTTATTTTTCTGCAAAAACACACAAGGTACACACACAAATATGTTATTTTAACGTGGGGTCCATAAATTTGGTGTTTTTTTTGGAGTATGTTTGAGTTGAAGGTTTTTTTTTGGTGTTGGCCCCACCAAAATTGGTGTTTTTGGTGTTTTTTGGTGCGAAGGTTGGAGATGCCCTTATAGGTTTATAAAATATACAAACTAGTATAGTTGGTCATGGGCTAGACCCATGTTAGATTGAGTTAACTCATGAAACATGATAAAGCTACTTGCCAATAAAATTCTATTAATTCCTAGTCAAAACTTTAATCATATCCTCAGTTTGATGATATATTTGGATCGATGATTGGTTTAAAATATTGGATTTAGTTATAAAGTGTTCATCTAATTTTGTATGATTGGCAAGGTTATTCACAATTAATTTATGGTTAATTAGCGAATACATAATTGTTGATAAATAATGGGTTAATTATTGGAAGTGGTTCGTGTAATAACCCAGTTAAGTGTGTGAGAAATAAAATGGAGTTTAGTGGCCAAAGTGTGAAAAAGCAGAAGTTGGGTGTTCAAGTGTGATTGGTATAAATAAGGATAAAACCCTAATTACCCTGAGTTTCATCAAAATTGGTGTGTGTGGCTAGAGTGCGATTGGTGTGTGAAGAATTGGAGACTTCTTGCAAGGTGCATCGAGAAATCAGGGCACTCGGGATTCAAGTGTGTGGATTGTACTCGTCTTCAAGGTAACCATCTCTCTCCTATTGTGTGTGTTTCCATTGATTCTATGACAACTCTTCATTCTCTGGAATGTCGGACTTTTGAGGAAGGCATAGAAACTTGGAAATAAATCAATTGATTTCTAGTTTTGAAAGGGATTTAATCGCCTTCCTTTGTATTTGAGAAAGTATCGAGTCCTAGCTTAGAAACCCAGTTTTGAAAAGAGTTGGGGAAATGTGAGAAATCGCCCAGAGTGCTATCTTTGCCGAAGGAGATCGAATCCGGAATCGGGAGGATCCGGAATCCGGACTCTGGTCTTGGCGTTGTCCGAAAGTCATCGGGATCCAGAATGTATCCGAAAACCGGGATGTGTCCGGGAGTGTGGAATCCGGAACCCGGTATGGTCAATCCGGAGTGGGGAGTCCGGACTAGCTCTTGTTGCGGAATCCGAAAGGGTCCGGAGTTTGCGGAATCCGGAAGGGAGTCCGAAACCGGTCCCGGAATCCGGTATGGTCGATCCGGATGTGGGGAAATCCTGGAGTCCGGATCTCCTATGTCCGGGACTCTGTTTTGGGAATCAAAATCTTTAGAAAAAGGGTACAAGAGGGTTGATATGCTTCTTGTTTAGTCGAGTGACCTGTTACTCTCGTGTGTTTTGGGTGAAATGTAGGTGCGGGTAGAAATTAGCAATTCGTTTTAGCGGGACATCGGATCAGGTGAGTCTTTCTAAACCCAAATCTTATACGAGTGTGATTATTTATACATGTGTTCAACTGCGTACATATCCACTGCTTTTAATTGCGATGTGAAGAGTGTGTGTGGCGGAATGAATAATTTAAATGTGTGTGAACATGCTATGGCTATGGTGTGAAATGGGGGTGTGTCCCATAATATCTATATATATATGTGTGAATTTGTTTCATATATGGGCGGTGTGTGCCCTATTACGCTGACACGGTGTGTGTGACCATAGCGTGTGCCAGTAGCATGTGTCGTTGTGTGCCTATAATGTTAAGGGTGCTTCGATATGATTTTGTATAAACTATTTCGTAACTATTTTATAAATTGTGATATTTATGGTGTGGCCTTGTGTTGAGGGAACTCACTAGACCTTATGGTCGAACCCTCGCTTTCAAAACTAAAACCTTTTCAGGTAAGCAGGTAGCCGAGACCTCGTTTAGAGGATTGGCAAGACGTGAGTCGGATCTTGCGTATAGAAGGATTAGAAGACTTTCCCTTTTTATTTTGTAGTTATGTTCTCAGCTGTAGTTAGGGTTATTTTCGCGAACCCCGTTTTGTAATTTTGATAGTGTGACCATGTTGGGCCATTTTGGCGTTTTGAATTAAAGGAGTAGTTTTTGGCATGCCTTGTAACATCTCAATTTTTATAAAAGATGATGTTTGAGTTTATTAAATAATCTGAGTATAATTATTTGAGAAGTTATGATTTGTGTTGTGATGGATTAATTTTAGAGTTTAACCTCAAATAAGTTACGTTAATTGTGGAATAATAAGTATGGGGTAAACTTTAATTTTAATTTATAAAGGGAAGGATTAAACTTGTTAAGTAGTGATAGTTGAAGGGTTGTTTGGCTAAGTGGTGGGTGAGGTGTCATCACCACCGATTTTGTGAGGAGAAAAGACACCAAAGTGAGACACCTCCTCACTTTTACTCTTTTGGTGTCTTTGTGTTTGTGTGTGTTTTCGGAAAAGAGGAGAGAAAGAGAGAAAGAAAGAAGAAGAAAAGCAAGTGTTATTAGCTGGAAAATTTAACAGTAATTTGAGGGTTAAAGCTTGTGAAATCAGAGGTATGGTCCTATTTAAATTACTCTCTTATTATGTATTAAGCTTTATATGGATTTAGATGTAGGTCTTGTTGATTTTGGAATAATATGAGAAATCTGGGTTGATTATATTAGTAGTATTGAACATATCTGTAAATTTAGAGAAACAAACATGGCTTAAATCTATAAATTTCTGGGTTAAGTATGAACACAGTGGATTGAGACAGTTTTGAATATCGCTGTAGTTAGTTGCGATAGTCATGAAGGTTTGCTATATTCATAAGTGTCGCAACCTTGGGTTGCGACAAACTCAATGGTATTGCAACAGTTAGTTATGATAAAAAGAGATATCGCAACAGTTGGTTGCGATAAAGTACTGTGTTGTAGTAGTTGATTGCGACAAGTACTGTTTGTTGCGATGGGGATTATCGCAGCTAGTTGGTTGCGATAAGAGACAAGAATTTTAGGATTTTTAGTCTTTAAAAGTCCTAAACAGTAGATTAATACCGGTACATTATGTATTTGGATATTTCAGTTAATTGTGGAGTTGGAGACAGAAGTTCTTACAAATTTGATAAGTAAAACAATATTGATATTACTGCTACCAGGTGAGTTCATTCTTACCTTACCTTTTTATAATGTTTTTAAAGTTTGGTAAGGTGTATTTATAAATGAACTACTTAAATGGATTTTTGGGAAGAATGATTTTATAAAGTAAAATCTATTATTGATGGTTATGCTTAAATTCATTAATGATATTGAAAAATGATTTATAGCAATAACCTGTATGAGTTTTTAATTATTGGATATAATGAGTAAGTGGATTACGATAAAATTTATATCAAGGACCGTGAGTGATAATATTGATGGTTAGATTTACGTTATAAGAAATTGACATATTAAATGTAATTTGCTTATACCGGATAATATGAAGGATTTATAAAGGATATTCGCTCATACCGTTGCTATGAGGAATCTATGGGATATAAATACGATTTGCTCATACTGTTTGCTATGAGGAATCTATGTAAAAGAGATTTGCTCATACTGTTTGCTATGAGGAATCTAGGTAAAGGAGATTTGCTCATACTGATTGCTATGAGGAATCTATGAGGTATAAATATAATTCGCTCATACGGTTGCTATGAGGAATCTATATTAAGTAAATACCTGTACGAGTACAAATAGGTGGTATGGATCCATAGGCCTAGTGTTTGGGAAATCGTGGAATAGACGTAGATTTATTAGGAATTCCCGATTTCTAAGGAAGAAAAGGGATTGAAATAAGCGATTGTAATCTCTACTTCTTTTCCAATAAATGGGCATGTGTGTATTGCGATTTATTGGATAAGCGCATTAATCTAGAATCAGTGAAAGTTTGTAGTGTGGCTCTGGAATATGAGAAATGACTGACTTAGAGTCAGGTCGTAGTCTTGGAACCGGGTTTAACCCGTTATCAAAAGATGGTTACGCGTGTGGTAAGAAAAAGGGTAGACCAGGTTTGTAATGCCTTGTTTACATTGATTTTATAAATATTAATTTGAAACCGAATGTTCTCACTAGGCGTTAGCCTAATCGTTTCAAATGATGTTTTCTTACCAGGTACTAGCTCGAGAAAATAATGGGATGTGGGAAGAGCGCTTTTGGATTAGCGGAGAAGTTAACTAATGTTGAGGTTTTGATAGATTGCTTAGATAATCTAGTTAATCTGATTACAGTGACATGATTAGATTAATAGGTTATTTGAAGAATTCTATGGTTGTAAATATGAATCTCATAGTTAATTCTCCACTTATGTATAAAGTTAGAAAGTTTATGATAAATCTTGTTATAATTTGAGGTTTAAATTAGCCCTGGTTTTTAGGGTGTTACAATATGGTATCAGAGCTTTAGTTTAAGTGAACTAAGTATGCTGATGATATACTTAGACTTAAGCTCTGATGGATTAAGTTATGATGTGTGAGAAATGGGTAGAAGTGCTAAGACGGGATAGTCTTAGAGCTGATGGAAATACGTAAAATTAGTACTGTATCAATGGTAACGAGGATTCTTGTGTATAGTATGTTCGCAATTTCAATTAGCTACTGTCATTATGGATATATTGTTACATAAGCATACTTGTTTCTAAATTGTTACAGTGACTAATGATCGGTAAAGTACGCTTCGTAATGTATGAATTTGTGTAACCATTTCTTATGGTTATTCCTTTGTGTTATACCAGAACAATGGTGAATACGCCGCCATTGTCCCCTATTTTTTCAAGGGATAGGTCCGCAATTGATTGGTCAATTGGAAGACACCCTGGAAGGATTAGGACCCGGGAGAGTCCGCCGAGAATACCTTCAATGGGAGGTGTGGATAGTCAGGTGCACAGGACAGGTACCAGTACTGCTGACCAAGAAACGTCGGAATCGACAATGGAGTCTCGTATGATGAACAATATGATGAGAATGATGAACACTGCAATGGAAAAACAGGC
This sequence comes from Saussurea involucrata, assembly GCA_033807775.1. Taxonomy (NCBI): domain Eukaryota; kingdom Viridiplantae; phylum Streptophyta; class Magnoliopsida; order Asterales; family Asteraceae; genus Saussurea; species Saussurea involucrata. The sequence goes on from CM066321.1 coordinate 179,518,188, forward strand.
AGAAATGTTTATGAAAGTACTGAATGATCGAAGTACTGGGCCACGTCGAACGGGAACTGATACTGGGGTAATAAATCCAGTTAGTAACCCTAGATCAGAGGCAGAGAGGAGAGTTGAAAGAATCTGTTCATACAAAACGTTTTTAAGCTGTAAGCCACCAGAGTTTAAAGGAACAGATAATCCAGTAGCCTGCATGAACGGAATTAGGGAAATGGAACAAGCTTTCCGAGCTTGTGAATGCGATGAGAAGTCAAAGGTTAGATTTGCGTCTCAAATGCTAAGAGGTAATGCATTGACCTGGTGGAATGTTGTGACAGCTACAATCACTGCTCCAGACTTGACTGCTATGACTTGGGAGTCATTTAAGAAAAAAGTTTTGGAAGAATACTATAATGAAAATGAGATGGATAGAATAGAAGAAGAGTTTCGGACTCTTAAGAAGGGTAATATGTCTGTTATGAAGTATACTGAAACGTTTATGGAGAAATTGAATTTGGTGGGGCATGTGGCTCCGACTGAAAAAGAAAAGATTAAGGCGTATCTGAAGGGTTTGCCAGCGGACATGATGTCCCGTGTAAGAAATGTTAAGGCTTCAACGCTAAGGGAGACAATTGAGGAAGAAAAAGTGATGGAAGAAGTTTTTGCAAAGGATATGGCTGAGAAAGCCCACATAGGAGAGAAAAGAAAAGGGGAAGGTCGATCGGAACCTTCGCAAGGGTCGAAGCCCTTTGGTAATGATGCTCATTCGAAGCCTCGTCAGGAGTCGAATTGGTGCCAAAAATGTAAGAGTAAACATTATGGTCCATGTAGGATGACTGTGCTAGAATGTTTTAAATGTGGTAAGGGTGGTCACACCATTGGAAATTGTCCCATACAAGAACCGACATGTTTTGAGTGTAAACAGCCTGGCCATTTTCGGAAAGATTGCCCAAAGTTAAAGAAAAGTGGAAATCAAGAGAAGAAAACTGATATCCCAAGGCCAACGGGCTGAGAACATTTCATGATGGCGGATGGAATGAAGGAAATCGTCGGGTGTATTTTCAGTATATATATGTATTTTGTAAATCATATGCATGTGTAGGTATTATGAAATAGTATGCTAGCTTGTCTTTTGTACTATGATCTTTTGTTAAAAGCTAGCTATTCCAGTTATTGTTTTGGAAGATGTTTAAGTGGTTTAAATGAGATTAAGTTATAGTTGGATAAATATTTAATGATATTATGGTTGCTCCAATGAGATTTGCAGATTTCATGTTGGGGAGTAATAAGATTGAGAAAAAAAAGTAAAGTAGAAAGTTAAATCCTTGTTCTTCTAGACTTTTAATTGTGAGTAAGTATGTAAGACTAGAAATGGAAGGGATACTTGACATATTTTATGATGATAGGATATGATTTCACTTACGGATGTAAGTGTGGATGAAAGAGTCGTTATGTGGAAAAAAAAACGAAGGAAAATTTTGGAGAGATCGATTAGAAAGTTACGTAATAATGAGAAAATAGTTATGTTGAAGGTACAATTGAAACATCATCAAAGTATTAATGTGACTATAGAGTCTGAGGAGGATACGAAGATTAGACATCCTCATTTGTTTACCTAACTCTGATTTCGAGGACGAAATCATTTTCAAGTTGGGGAGTATTGTAACATCTCAATTTTTATAAAAGATGATGTTTGAGTTTATTAAATAATTTGAGTATAATAATTTGATAAGTTATGATTTGTATTGTGATGGATTAATTTTAGAGTTTAACCTCAAATAAGTTACGTTAATTGTGGAATAATAAGTATGGGGTAAACTTTAATTTTAATTTATAAAGGGAAGGATTAAACTTGTTAAGTGGTTATAGTTGATGGGTTGTTTGGCTAAGTGGTGGGTGAGGTGTCATCACCACCGATTTTGTGAGGAGAAAAGATACCAAAGTGAGACACCTCCTCACTTTTACTCTTTTGGTGTCTTTGTGTTTGTGTGTGTTTTCGGAAAAGAGGAGAGAAAGAGAGAAAGAAAGTCGAGAAGAAGAAGAAGAAAAGCAAGTGTTATTAGCTGGAAAATTTAACAGTAATTTGAGGGTTAAAGCTTGTGAAATCAGAGGTATGGTCCTATTTAAATTACTCCCTTATTATGTATTAAGCTTTATATGAATTTAGATGTAGGTCTTGTTGATTTTGGAATAATATGAGAAATCTGAGTTGATTATATTAGTAGTATTGAACATATCTGTAAATTTAGAGAAACAAACATGGCTTAAATCTATAAATTTATGGGTTAAGTATGAACACAGTGGATTGAGACAGTTTTGAATATCGCTGTAGTTAGTTGCGATAGTCATAAAGGTTTGCTATATTCATAAGTGTCGCAACCTTGGGTTGCGATAAACTCAATGGTATCGCAACAGTTAGTTGCGACAAAGAAGTATATCGCAACAGTTGGTTGCGATAAAAAGAGATATCGCAACAGTTGGTTGCGATAAAGTACTATGTCGCAGTAGTTGATTGCGACAAGTACTGTTTGTTGCGATGGGGATTATCGCAGCTAGTTGGTTGCGATAAGAGACGAGAATTTTAGGATTTTTAGTCTTTAAAAGTCCTAAACAGTAGATTAATACCGATACATTATGTATTTGGATATTTCAGTTAATTGTGGAGTTGGAGACAGAAGTTCTTACAAATTTGATAAGTAAAACAATATTGATATTACTGCTACCAGGTGAGTTCATTCTTACCTTACCTTTTTATAATGTTTTTAAAGTTTGGTAAGGTGTATTTATAAATGAACTACTTAAATGGATTTTTGGGAAGAATGATTTTATAAAGTAAAATCTATTATTGATGTTTATGCTTAAATTCATTAATGATATTGGAAAATGATTTATAGCAATAACCTGTATGAGTTTTTAATTATTGGATATAATGAGTAAGTGGATTACGATAAAATTTATATCAAGGACCGTGAGTGATAATATTGATGGTTAGATTTATGTTATAAGAAATTGACATATTAAATGTAATTTGCTTATACCGGATAATATGAAGGATTTATAAAGGATATTCGCTCATACCGTTGCTATGAGGAATCTATGGGATATAAATACGATTTGCTCATACTGTTTGCTATGAGGAATCTATGTAAAAGAGATTTGCTCATACTGTTTGCTATGAGGAATCTAGGTAAAGGAGATTTGCTCATACTGATTGCTATGAGGAATCTATGAGGTATAAATATAATTCGCTCATACGGTTGCTATGAGGAATCTATATTAAGTAAATACCTGTACGAGTACAAATAGGTGGTATGGATCCATAGGCCTAGTGTTTGGGAAATCGTGGAATAGACATAGACTTATTCGGAATTCCCGATTTCTAAGGAAGAAAAGGGATTGACATAAGCGATTGTAATCTCTACTTCTTTTCCAATAAATGGCATGTGTGTATTGCGATTTATTGGATAAGAGCATTAATCTAGAATCAGTGAAAGTTTGTAGTGTGGCTCTGGAATATGAGAAATGACTGACTTAGAGTCAGGTCGTAGTCTTGGAACCGGGTTTAACCCGTTATCAAAAGATGGTTACGCGTGTGGTAAGAAAAAGGGTAGACCAGGTTTGTTATGCCTTGTTTACATTGATTTTATAAATATTAATTTGAAACCGAATGTTCTCACTAGGCGTTAGCCTAATCGTTTCAAATGATGTTATCTTACCAGGTACTAGCTCGAGAAAATAATGGGATGTGGGACGAGCGCTTTTGGATTAGCGGAGAAGTTAACTAATGTTGAGGTTTTGATAGATTGCTTAGATAATCTAGTTAATCTGATTATAGTGACATGATTAGATTAATAGGTTATTTGAAGAATTCTATGGTTGTAAATATGAATCTCATAGTTAATTCTCCACTTATGTATAAAGTTAGAAAGTTTATGATAAATCTTGTTATAATTTGAGGTTTAAATTAGCCCTAGTTTTTAGGGTGTTACATGCTTGTTTGGAGTGGGTTGTTACAGTTTGAAATGTGTTGATATAATCATGTAGTGTAATAACCTAAGTCCTTAATTGTGGAGATTTAAGGGTTTATATGGGTGTTTTAGTGAAATCTTATATATAACCTGGAGGGACTAAAATGCAAATAAAGGGGCTAAAAGAGGGTAAAACCCTCTCATTTTCAGCTTGACATGTTTGAGGCTAGAGAGAAGAGAGACATTTGAGAAGATTAGTGTGAATTTGTGGGTGCTCTTGAGGATTTTGAAGAAGGAAATTGGTTTTGGTGGATTGCTCTTCATCTTCTTCAAGGTAATCATCTTCTCTCTTGTCTTCTATGGTTTTGGTGGGTTTCATGGGTTGAGTTTTTGGGGTATTTCTACTCTTGAAGTGTTATTTGAGTAAAAACCTTAAGGAAATGTTGTTTGATCGAGTATTGATTGGTTTTCGTTGAGTTTTTGGACAAAAACTACCATTGATGGCGCTTTCCTTCAAGAGTTCTTCATTTTATTGATTTTGAGAAAAGAGTGTTCTTCATTGGATGGATTTCTATGGATAAATGGATGTTTTGATGTTTGGTTATTGATTAAATGGTTTAGGACAATGATTCCCTCGATTTAGGAGCTTAAATTCGATTTGGGAAGGTTTGGACATAAGAGATTGTAAGGATTTTTTGCTGAAATTTCGTGCAGGACAAACAGCGGCCCCCAAGCGGGTTTGGTCGCTTGGAATTCGCCCCATAGACTGTTTGGGAGATTTTCGTTTTTGGTCTCGTTTCTCGTTTGAGGCTAGGATTGAGGCACCGATTAAGGGGTTGTCTTAGGGATTGTTATAGATGATTCTGGGGAATATTTAGGTAGTTTAACACCCCTCGTATGTCGTAAAATGTAGGTGTTTGGTTTAGGCACTCGTAGCTTCAAATGTGAGATTAAGCGTGGACGATAGGTAAGTTTTCCTTACTTACCTTATTTCACAAGAAAGTTTTGATTATACATGTTGGTATTTGAAATGAATGTTTTACAATTGCATACAATACATCATGTTTAAATATGAAATTACATCTAAAGTGTGCATTCATTGGGATAGGTCATGTGATGGCGTAATAGGGATGTGTGACCCATTTGGAATGCATGAATCCATTTCATGTCATTCGTTTGAGAGCAAGTGCGAGTCAGAACACGTTGTCATAGGTGTGCGTGACTTATGTGTGTACCATCTGTAATAACCAAGGTCTTGAATGAAAAGAATAAGTTTTGTGGGAAATGTTGTAAATTTGTAACTTCAGGGGCTGTGTAACACCCTCGAATTGGGAAAGATTAACCAATTAAAATTTTCGATAATACATCCGAAATAATAGGATTTATTCCTATAATTCAATAGGTGAAATACCTCACATTACAATCTATGGTTAACCTCAAACAATGTAAAATTCAAGTCTTGTTACAAAGACTAAAAACCACATCGGGTGTTACTTAACCCAAGTACAAATTGCTAATCCCAAAGATGAATGCGGAAAACTTCACTTAAGCTATTCACCTCTCGAGCACTTTACTAGTACACGACCTTTCACACGTGTCACTAGAACTACTCCCAACCTGAGACCTGTTGCACATGCCGACAAATAAAAAGGGTTAGGCTAACGCCTAGTAAGTTCAAGAGTTTATAACATGATTTAAATAATTATTTAAATGAAAGTTTGCGGCTTAGATTATCATTTCCAAAAGAGTTTACAAAAAGGATATAAACGACTCATTTTCCAACGCACCCAAAATCGTTGAGAAAAGTCCCCAAAAGGTATAAAGCGTTTTCCAAAAATGAATTCCAATCCCAACTCACTCAATTACGTGAATAAACCTATATTATGCAAAACCTTCAAATATGGTTGACGACAAAATACTCAACCCATACATCATGGAAAACCATCCATTTAAATATAATATTTCATTGAAAACATAATAAGAACCAATACTCACGCGAACGTAGAATGTAATGAAATTCCAAATTCCATAAATATGGAAGTGATCTGCTTCATTTAAACTTTAATATACATGGAGGGGAATCCAATATTAAAGTCATCAAATCGCAGTCAAATGTATAAGACCAACAATAATAAAGCATGGACATTATAAAATCCCAAGTAAGGTTGGCCAACGACGGGGGAGACCCGTATCCATTGAGAGTGGATGAACACAAAAGTACGCCACTCAAACAATGTTAATCGTACAACACTTCACTGCATAAAAGCCCAAGTGTCTCATACGACGCCTTTCAAGTTACGCCCAAAGAAACAACTGACCATAGCGAAATATTACTAAGAATACCGCCAAAGGCCCGACACAAGCGGGGATACAACTATGGCATTGCCCCGACATGACGGAGGTCATAAATGCCCAAATATGCTCAACCATGACTCAACCCTCCTATCGTATCCTTGAAAAGTAAAGGTCATATAACATGGGGCCCGGTCAAATCCCGCGACACCCAATAGACCATCAAGTAGAGAGTGACTTACGTGCCTATGGATCCAATACAACACAGTCTATAATAACATGCCTATCCCGGAATGACTAACGCACCCAATCATGTAAATATCAATAACGTGCAATAATATGCAACATGGTGTAATAAAAACAAACCATAAATAAGACTCCACATCGAGCCATTAGAACCGGAAAAATGTCCCCAAGACTTCCTCAAACTCAAAACCGAACAAAATGCTCAAAACTCATTAGACCCATAAATAACGGTCATCATGGCATAAAATGCATTTAAACATCGTTTAGGTAAACAAGTACCACGAAATCATTATTAACCCAAAACTCGACACGGGTTAAACAAAAGGGTTTTCCCAAAAGGACTCATACCCTTATAATTCTCAAAATGACTCTTGACACTAAATTGTGCATTTTCCCAAATGGTTTATAAAATCAATTTCACCAATATGATTAAACCATCAAATAAATTTTTATTTGAGCAATAAATCTTTTTAAGGACATATTATGATTTCTACACATCAAAATATCCAAAAATCCCAAATATGGGTGTTTTACAACATTTAAGAAATAAAATACTTCAAAAGAGTTAAACTCATCAAATAACTCAACAATTTATAATTTCAAGTAAAACACACAAATACTTGGAAAATAACATTTTTGGCATGTACAAAGTTTTCACAAATCAACTTGAACTCACCTTGCTAGATTTAGGCTAAATCTAGATTTTCCCCAAACGTAAGATCCTTTGAAGAAACATGCATCTTCAAGCCAAAACCTTCAAAACCTAGATCCATAAGTTTCCAACCAACAATAATTAGATCTAACCATGTGGAATCATCCTCCAACCATTTTATACCAAAATACTCACTTATATCAAAACCCTAACTTCATAAATGAAGAGAAGAGAAGATTACCTTAACCATACTTAAATCCACCCACCAAAATATCTATAGAACCACCAAGATGAACCACAAACTCCCAATCTTCAAAGTGGAGTGAAAAGGGTTGGGTGAAACCCTAGAATCTTGATGAAGGAGATGAAGTGAAAGGTTTCTTGGAAGGTTAAGGTTTCCAATAATGGTGAGGGTTTGTTTTGAGGAAGAAGGAGGAAGAGAAGAGGGGAGATTTAGGGTTTCTTGGGGGAGAAATCGATTCTAGAGAGAGAGAATTTGATTTGAGGTTGAAGATCAAATCAGGGGAGTGAGAGAGGATGAAGGCTTAAAACACACAATATCTTCATCACACGTGTCGCGGACGTCCGACTAGGAGCCATGCGGACGTCCGGCTCGACCTGATCCGAATTCCCAACAAATGCCCTGTTGCTTCCGCGGATGATGTGCGGACTTCCGCACTATGCGGACGTCCGTCCTTGCCCCTTGTGGACGCCCGTGATTCCAATTTCAGCATCTATATTTTTGGGGTGTTACAGGCTGAGTTGTAAATTGTGTTGGAGAGTACAAAATTCTCAATTTTGGGCATAAAACCCTAGGTGCTCATTATTGTTTCTTGTTGGCGGCTTGGAGAGATAACAGAGAAAGAAAGACACAATTTCAATCTACAAATTGGGAGGAAGAAGTGGAAGATTTGAGTCTAGTTCTACATTAGTTTTCATCAGGTTATCTCAGATTTCAATCCTTGTAATCAGATTTTCTACTGGTTTTGGTTTGTTTGGAGTTTTTGGTTAGAAGTTGAAAATGATGCTCTAGGGGGGGATTAGGCATCATATTTGTGTTTAAGCAACAAAGGGTTGTAAGGAATGAACTAAGTATGTTTATAATGTTGTTTTTATCGCGAAATCATCTGGTTGAGGGTTTTTCATCTGATTTCGATCCCAAAATGTCACAGACTTCGTCGACTGGGAAGTCTGTGCAGGTGTCCGTTAAGGAGTCCAGATAGCGTAGTATCCGGATAGCTAAGGAGCCGGGATAGCGTGGTTGTCCGGATAGGATAGCTGTCCGGATAGTATGGTATCCGATAAGTATCATCCGGACAGTGTGTTGTCCGGTGAGTGGCGCCCGGATAGTTGGTGTCCGAAAAGTTGGTATCCGAAAAGTTTGGTTAGTTAGTATCCGATCAGCTTATATTTTATCCCCTTACTCAGGTATCCCATTTGAATGTCAAAAGTAAAGCAAGAAGAGTTGTTAAGAGCACCAGGTGAGTTTTTGTAACTAAAATACGTGTTTTAAAACGTGTTTTTCCGAAGTAAGTAAATGAGTAGAAATGCCATATTTTATCACATGATTTTGCTTGTATGAAAGTTTATTTGAGATGTATGCAAACATTGTTGTTAGATGTAAATCGGCTAAGTAGGAGGTGTGGCCCGCCAGTGCTCATACCGGGGGGGGGGGGGTGTCCCATTTATGCCATGGGAGGTGTGACCTAGTAAGGCAGTGTGAGACTGACACGTTGTCACTTCCGAGTGACTTCAGTGTGCCATTTACATGAGTAGAGTTATATGAAAGTTTTGTTTAAAGTTGTTATATTTGAAAGTTACAAACTGCTTTACATGTATGTTATCAAACTGTTGAGGGAGCTCACTAGACCTCATGATCTAACCCTCGCATTTTCCAAACTAAACCTTTTCACGGAAGCAGATAGTAGGGAGGTCCTGTAAGAGTCAAGAGAAGAATTAGAGACCGGACGCTTCCAGAGATAGTGCTATATTTTCATTTTATAGACTATGTTTTATTCTCAGTTGTGAATAGGTTGTTTCCGCCAACCTAGATTTTTAGACAATTGTATTGGAAATTTTGAGACTGGTTTTGGGATGTCTTATATTTTTATGAATGCTATGCTTTAGTTTGGTTTGGGTTGTTACAATTGGTATCAGAGCCGTAGTGTAAGGGATTTAGGTGACCGAACGAGCCTAAACTTAAACTGTGGGAGTAGAAATCACAACTGAGAATCAGGAATGCGCTAGGAGGGCACTTTAATAGGGATAAGACTAATAGAGTAGAGAGGACAGTCATGTAAGGTTGATTCGGGATTACACCTGGCCAGTGTAATTGCGAATTTATAGGTACATGTATGTGCTTAAATTGCCTTATTATTCTGAGCAGTAGTCTTAAGTAATTCATTTTGGTATGTTTTCAGTAATCTAATATGTCTGAAAGAACCTTGAGGAGTAGATCCGTGCCAGTGGTGGGTATAAATCCAGTTGCAGGAGAGATTCGCGTGGAGGAAATCTTTGAGGAGGAATCGGTGAACCCTCCGAGACGAGCGGCCACCCGCGGAAGGGGCGGAGGCCGAGGAAGGGGACGAGGTAGACCGCCGTTGCGAGCTGCCTCTCAGGCGGTTGGGACTGGTGTGGCAACCCGAGGAGGGAAAAAGATGTCAACCACCCGTCGAGATAAGAGTGTGGGAGCACCTGTAGTACGTGAACCCTTGCATCAAGAAAGTACCGCTTCGGTAGGCGGAGGAAGTCAGTCAGACAGCCCGAAGGGAGACCGGAACCAAGCTTTTGTGACTGAGGAGAACTTTACGACCAAGATGGGTAAATTACAGGAGACCTTGCAAGCATTGTTGGAAAATCAGATCAAGACTACGTCAGAGGGATGCACTAAGAGTGGAAATGAGACAAAGACTGAGGAGTCTTGACTACCTCTGACCGTAGGGGGAGATTATTCTATGTCGACTCCTTTGGTGGCTAACGAGTCGAAGGCAGTGAAGGGATGTACCTTTAAGACGTTTGCATCGTGCAAGCCTCCAACTATCAGCGGAGAGCGCAATCCAGTTTTAGCTCTGAGATGGATACAAGAGATGGAGTTAGCTTTCAACACGAGCAAGTGTACCGAGGAAGACAAGGTGTTGTTTGCCATGTCTATGCTGAAGGCAAATGCCATTTTCTGGTGGGATATCAAGACGGTAGGTAAGGGTTCTGAGATTGCAAAAACAACTACCTGGGAACTGTTCACTAAGAGATTCAAAGCTCAGTTTTATGGGGTTGGAGCAGGGAACGATGTCACTCCAGGAGTATACGTCGAAGTTCATTGAGAAAGCTCGGTTTTCTGAACTATATGTGCCTACTGAGGAGAGGCGCATAGAGAGATACATATGGGGACTGAAGAGCAGCGTGAGAGAATTGGTGCAGGTGAAAGGTCCAGTTACTTTTCAGGTTGCGATAGATACTGCAGAGCTCACAGAAAAAGAGAAGAATAGGCAGATGATGGAGAGGGTTGGAGATAAGCGGAAATGGGAAGGACCGAATCGCGATGTTAAGAGGCCGAGTGCGCCTAAACCCGAGCTGCGTGCGGGATTCAGATCAACAGAGAAATCTTGTAGCAACTGTAACCGGATGCATAAGGGGGAGTGTTTGGCGGATAAGGAAGGATGTTTCAAGTGTGGAAAACAGGGCATATGGCTCGAGACTGTCGCAGTTCGAGGTCATGTTATCAGTGTGGTTCGCCATATCATGTCAAGATGGATTGTCCACAGTTAAGAAGGGGATATGCTGGGGGTTCTGGCAGTAGTGGTGGAGGAAGAGATGGAGATAGAAAGGTGGATCCTGCTTACGCGAAGACGAGGGCTTTCCATATGTCGGCAGAGGAGGTGGTGAATACGTCTGATGTGGTGACAGGTACTTTCCCTATTGATTCGACTTTTGCTAAAGTATTGTTTGATTCAGGCGCCAATCGTTCGTTTGTGTCGCCTAATTTTATTCGAAAATTGCAAGTGAAACCTAAGAGGTTGAACTTTGGGTTTGAGGTAGAAGTAGCACATGATAGTCAAGTCTGGGTGAAAGAGGTCTATGAGGGGTGTAGCATTGACGTTGATGGTCACTTGTTCCCTTTGCGTTTGTACCCTATGGGAATGGGAGAGTTTGATGTGGTTCTATGGATGGATTGGTGATAACTCTATTTTTAGAGTTATTATTTCCTTTTATTTTTATTTTCTTTTGTCAAATTTTAGCCATTTTACTTCTAAAACCACCCATTCTTGGTAATATTCCAAAAATTGAGCTAAAAGAGTGAACCGCAGTTTTTATAAACCATTTGGTAGATTTTTGTTGCTCTTTCATAAAAAATCTACAGTGACTTGTGGAGTGCTCACTCCGGATCCCACTGGCGAACCAAGAAGAAGACAAAGGAACTTCAAATCTTAGCATGGAAGTAAATCCTGGAGAATAGAAGGGTCTATGGCAGAAGCATGGGAAGAAAAACAACAAGCATGTTCCCTTGAAGATGGCAATTAGAATTGTTTATTGAAACCAATGGTACTTAAAGTTGACTTTTTGGAAAAGGTGAAGAAACCTTGGGGTAATAGGCTACAAACTTGTGGTGAGAAGCTTTGCTCATGGGAAATGAATTTTGTGTCTTCCACTTCAATCTTTTAGCCTCTAGACAATTACTCATTTTTGTTTGGTCCAACTTTTCCTCTAAGTATATAAGGAGGTGTTGGGTTTCATTTAATTCATATTCCATCTACCACATTTAGTGCAAGTTAGTTGTACTTTTTAGCTTTAGAATTTACTGCAGTAGTTCTTAATTTTCTGCATTTTAACTCCTAGTGTAATCTTTAGTTTAAAGTAATTTATAGCAGTGATGTACTCACAGTGCCCACTGCAGTTTTTAATCAAAGTCACTCTCATTTGTTTATGTACAACTTCTCATCTTTTGTTTTCTTTACTTTGGTAATTATGAGCTAAACATCCCTTGGGATGTAGGAAGGAGAAGTACCCGGATTTTATGAAAAATGGTTGAGCAATCTTCATACTTCGAATATTTATTGTTTTGGTCATTCACTCTCGATTATTGCCCAATGATGCGAACAAGCCGATCACTTATGAGGATCTAAAGTCTAGTTCTTAACTCAGAAATGAGTAGAACGCAGTGACACGAGCTTGGATGATGCTAGGGAATTCGAAATAATTCTTATGACACTTGCGAAAGTGAGGTCTGCACAGTGAGCTAATCTCAACCCACTGGAGTAGTAGGCAAGCTAGTTTGTGTACTTAAAAACACTTAGAGTATTTGTCTCTACACATTCCATCGAGGCCTGAAAAGGTCCATTTTGAGATTACCATTGACAAAACAGTAAGGACTAAGAGTATGGAATTTTTACTCGAATGTGTGAGTATTTGTGTAACCGGGCTTATCTAACGGGAGTGCCCACTCTGCACAAGTGCAGTGATCACTCTTTTGGATCAAGTATTTAATATAAAATCTAGGGAAAATCTGACCTACATTCCTCCTTTTAAAATCTTGAGTAACTCGTTAACATAGCTTTTCACCAAACAAACCAACTTATTGCTTCTTCTGTAACTGAAACTTGTAAAAGGAAGCTCATGAGAACCATATTGTCTTGATTGCCCAGTCCCTGTGGATACGGTTCTAGTATTTTACCAACTATTACTTACTGTGACGATCATAGTGGCCAGTGTACACTTGCGCTTCCCACTGTGGATAGTCCGCATCCCACTCCGATTAAATCACATATTTCACACATACCAATTGGTTAGCGGAAAATGACGCTAACATAGTGTGTAATAAGAAGTTGATTCGTATCTCCTTGACTGATAAGAAGGAAGTAGTAATCTATGGGGATCGTCGAGATAGGAAGTCGTGTTTGATATCTATGGTGAAAGCTAGACGATGTTTGGGGAAGGGATGTCTGGCGTATTTAGCTTACGTGCTAGATGCTAAGAAAGAGAAGAAAGAAGTAGGAGATGTGCCTATAGTCAGCGAGTACCCGAAAGTGTTTCCGGATGACTTGACGAGTCTGCCACGAGATCGTCAAGTAGATTTTAGAATAGATTTGACGCCTGGGGCAGCACCGATTGCGCGTGCGCCCTATCATCTGGCACCAGCAGAAATGAAGGAAATGATGACACAGTTGCAAGAGCTGCTCGACAAGGTTTCATTCGTCCGAGCCCATCGCCTTGGGGAGCGCCGGTACTATTTGTTAAGAAGAAGGACAGATCTATGTGGATGTGCATAGATTACCGTGAGCTCAACAAGGTGATGGTGAAGAACAAGTACCCACTTCCGATGATTGATGACCTATTCGACCAGTTGCAAGGTGCGAGCTATTTTTCAAAGATAGACTTAAGGTCGGGCTACCATCAGCTGAAGGTGAGAGAGGAGGACGTGCCGAAGACAGCCTTTCGTACAAGATATGGATACTACAAGTTTTTAGTTCGTTGCTGGACAAGTGTGTAATCGTTTTCATTGACGATATCTTGATCTACTCTCGAACCTAAAAAGACCACGAGGAGCATCTTCGAACAGCGTTAGAATTGCTGAAACGTGAGAAGTTATACGCTAAGTTTCGAAGTGTGAGTTCTGGTTGAGAGAGGTTCAGTTTCTGGGTCACGTAGTGTCGGCGGAGGGTATCAAAGTGGACCCTGCCAAGATCGAAGCAATTAAGGATTGGGAGCCGCCAAAGTCGCCGTCGGAAGTAAGAAGTTTTCTTGGGTTGGCGGGCTACTATCGGGAGTTCATTCAGGACTTCTCCCGATTAGCCACGCCATTGACCGCATTGACGAGGAAGAACGTCAAATTCGTTTGGACTGAGGCTCAAGAGGCCGCGTTTGAGAAGTTGAAGGAAAGCCTGAGCAGCGCCCCAATTTTGTCTTTACCAGATGGATCAGAAGATTTTGTGATCTACATTGATGCTTCTAAACTTGGGTTAGGGTGTGTACTGATGCAGAATGGAAATGTGATTGCCTACGCATCTCGGCAATTGAAAGATCATGAGAAGAACTACCCTACTCACGACATGGAGCTAGCGGCGGTGGTGTTCGCTTTACAAATATGGCGACACTACTTGTATGGAGTGAAGTGCCAGATTTACACCAATCATAAGAGTCTTAAGCATCTGTTCGATCAGAAGGAGTTGAACATGAGACAGAGGATATGGATGGAACTGTTGAACGATTACGGCTGCGAAATCCTCTACCACCCGGGTAAAGCAATTGTGGTAGCTGACGCGTTGAGTCGGAAAAAACGAGGAGAATCGACCAAAGTGGTGGCCTTTAGGGTCGAGGTGACTTCGAGTCTCCTGGATGAGGTCAAGAAGTCCCAAGAAGAGGCGTTGTTAGAAGAGAATCTAAAGAATGAAAGGATCGTTGGGATTACGTCATTGCTCAGTGTCAACAGTGGTGGGTTGAAGTGTATGAAAGATTGGATGTGGGTTCCTAAGTTAGGGAACTTGAGAGTAAACATTTTGGAAGAAGCGCATAAGTCGCGATACTCTATGCACCCGGGGACGAATAAGATGTACCGGGACTTAACACAGTTTTATTGGTGGCCAGGAATGAAGAAGGATATCGCTCACTTTGTGGAGCGATGTGTGACGTGTTTGAAGGTTAAAGCAGAACATCAGCGACCGTATGGAGAACTTCAGTCTACGGAGATACCAGTGTGGAAATGGGACAACATCACCATGGATTTTGTTACAAAGTTACCAAAGACTCCGAAGGGTAACGATGCGATATGGGTGATTGCGGTTAGTCTCACCAAGTCTGCGCATTTTCTACCAATTAAGGAATCAGATCCATTGGAGAAGCTAGCTCGGTTGTACATTAATGAGATCGTTTCAAGGCACGGGGTGCTGCGATCGATTGTGTCCGATCGTGGTAGTCGGTTTACGTCGTCGTTTTGGAGAAGTCTTCAGCGAGAGTTGGGTTCGCAAGTGAAGTTGAGCACAACATATCATCCCCAAACGGATAGCTAGAGCGAAAGAACCATTCAGACGTTAGAGGATATGCTTCGAGCCTGTGTGATCGATTTCAAGGGTTCTTAGGAAGTGCACTTACCTTTGATAGAGTTCTCATATAACAACAGTTACCATGCGAGCATCCAAGCAGCACCGTTTGAAGCCTTGTACGGACAGAAGTGTCGTACGCCGCTGTGTTGGAATGAAGTGGGAGAAAGGCATTTAACAAGTCCAGAGATTGTGCAAATGACTGCGGATAAGATAGAGCTGATCCGTGAGAAAATGAGGATCGCGCAAGATCGGCAAAGAAAGTACGCAAACAAAAGTAGGAAGCCTATCGAATTTCAAGTGGGTGACAAAGTAATGCTGAAAGTCTCGCCTTGGAAGGGAGTAGTACGTTTCAGGACGAAAGGAAAGTTGAGACCAAGATATGTGGGGCCTTTCGTCATTATTGAGCGAGTTGTAGCAGTGACTTACAAATTAGACTTTCCAGAAGAATTAAAGGGAGTTCACCCAACGTTTCACGTTTTGAATCTAAAGAAGTGTTTAGCTGAGACAGATGTGGCCATTCCATTGGAAGATATCAGTGTCGATGAGAGACTGTCGTACGTAGAGGAACTAGTTGAGATTGTGGATAGCAAGGTCCGAAAGTTAAGGAACAAAGAGATTAGACTGGTGAAGGTTCAGTGGCGATTTCATAGAGGGCAAGAGGCAACTTGGGAAGTAGAAGCGGACATGAGGTCCAAGTACCCTCATCTTTTCGATAATGGAATTTCGGGGACGGAATTCTTTTGAGGGGGGAGTGTTGTAATAACCAAGGTCTTGAATGAAAAGAATAAGTTTTGTGGGAAATGTTGTAAATTTGTAACTTCAGGGGGTGAGTTGTAAATTGTGTAGGAGCGTATAAAACTCTCAATTTTGGGCACAAAACCCTAGGTGCTCATTATTGTTTCTTGTTGGCGGCTTGGAGAGATAGCAAAAAAAGAAAGACACGATTTCAATATACAAATTGGGAGGAAGAAGTGGAAGATTTGAGTCTAGTTCTACATTGGTTTTCATCAGGTAATCTCATATTTCAATCCTTGTACTCAGATTTTCTACTGGTTTTGGTTTGTTTGGAGTTTTTGGTTAGAAGTTGAAAATGATGCTCTAAGGGGGGGGATTAGGCATCATATTTGTGTTTAAGCAACAAAGGGTTGTAAGGAATGAACTAAGTATGTTTATAATGTTGTTTTTATCACGAAATCGTCTGGTTGAGGGTTTGTCATCTGATTTCGATCCCAAAATGTCACAGACCTCGTCGTCCGAGAAGTCTGTGCAGGTGTCCGGTAAGGAGTCCGGATAGCGTAGTGTCCGGATAGTTAAGGAGCCCGGATAGCTTGGTTGTCCGGATAGGATAGCTGTCCGGATAGGTAGACGTCCGGATAGTATGGTATCCGGTAAGTATCATCCGGACAGTGTGTTGTCCGGTGAGTGGCGTCCGGATAGTTGGTGTCCGAAAAGTTGGTATCCAGAAAGTTTGGTTAGTTAGTATCCGGTCAGCTTATATTTTATCCCCTTACTCAGGTATCCCATTTGAAGGTCAAAAGTAAAGCAAGAGGAGTTGTTAAGAGCACCAGGTGAGTTTTTCTAACTAAAATACGTGTTTTAAAACGTGTTTTTCCGAAGTAAGTAAATGAGTAGAAATGCCATGTTTTATCACATGATTTTGCTTGTATGAAGGTTTATTTGAGATGTATGCATACATTGCTGTTAGATGTAAATCGGCTAAGTCGGGGGGTGTGGCCCGCCAGTACTCATACCGGGGTGTGTGTCCCGTTTATGCCATGGGAGGTGTGACCCAGTAAGGCAGTGTGAGACTGACACGTTGTCACTTTCGAGTGACTTCAGTGTGCCATTTACATGAGTAGAGTTATCTGAAAGTTTTGTTTAAAGTTGTTATATTTGAAAGTTACAAACTGCTTTACATGTATGTTATCAAACTGTTGAGGGAGCTCATTAGAACTCATGGTCTAACCCTCGCATTTTCCAAACTAAACCTTTTCAGGGAAGCAGATAGTAGGGAGCTCCGGTAAGAGTCAAGAGAAGAATTAGAGACCGGACGCTTCCAGAGATAGTGCTACATTTTTATTTTATAGACTATGTTTTATTCTCAATTGTGAATAGGTTGTTTCCTCCAACCTAGATGTTTAAGACAATTGTATTGGAAATTTTGAGACTGGTTTCGGGATGTTTTATATTTTTATGAATGCTATGCTTTAGTTTGGTTTGGGTTGTTACACCATCTACATGTGTTGTGTGTGTGCATGGAGGTTTTAAGGTGTGAATTATTTGTAAATGTTTTATATCTTATATTGGATGATACGTGTGGTGTGATGTTGATACTTGAGGAAACTCACTAGACCTCCAGTCTAACCCCCGCGTTTTATAAAATTGAAAACCATTTTCAGGTAAGCCAAGTAGTGAGGGCTCGAGCAAAGGAAAGAGAAAGAGGTGAACTCAGAGCCTAATGGATAGAGTAAAGATTCGTAGTTTCTGTTTAGACTTTCCAGACTTAGTTTATTTTCTTATAATTTTTAGTTGTTGAGATGTTTACCCGCAGTAGACAATGGGATGTATTGAATTTGACTTGTTGAATTTGGGCCGTTTTGGCATTATCTTGTTACATGCTTTACCTTGAGTTTTGGATTGTTACATGTAGGTTGTTCGTGTATTTATCTAAGAATGATAAAAGGGAAGGTCTACTATGTATAGAAATACGAATTTGCCAAGAAATGATAAAATATGTTTATATAGCTTTTATTTTTATTGATGTGTCTTTATTTAGCTCACGATTGAATTTCTGCATGAGCAACATTAAATATGGTTCGTGGCATTTTACAACGGTAACAAATTTGGATGAACGATTGACTGTAATATTTTTGGACGAGTAAGTATCAATCATAACATTTGAGTTTTTTAACCTTTTTAGTTTAATTATCTTTACAGTCAAAACTGAACTATAATGTAATGCATTGGGTTGAATTATACTTTAAAATACATTGAACGATTTTAGTTTCTTTTTAACCGAAGTAACTATGATTACGTTGTTGAAAACTTGAATCTATATATATATATATATAAGGAAGATTTTGGTGTTGCTGACGTGTCTTCCTCACATTCCAGGATTTCACATTCTCTGCTTTCTCATTTTTTTGGGATTTTTTATTATTTTATTTTTCCCCACATTGATGATATCGTCTCTCTCACTGTCGCTCCGTCTTTCACATCTCTTTATCTTCTTTCCCACATTAATGATATCGTCTCTCTCACCGCCGCTACCTCTTTCTCATTTCCTATATCCAGAAAAATTAGGGCTCCCCATCTAAGATAGCTCTTCTTACAAACAACTCGAATGCATAACATCCTTGCGTTGTGTTCCCGAAAACAACATTCGGTTGGGTCGATCTCGCTTCTGTATCCAGATTCCATTTCAACGATCATGAACTTCCCCAGATTCCTAACGGATTTCATCGATTGTTTCAGAGCTGATAAATGAAGATTCTCATAAGGTGATAAAGGACCACTTGAACTCAATCTCCTTTCGATCAACTTATCCTATTTCTTGACTTCTTCTAATTTCTCTTTAAAATATATGATCTCAGAGTCTTTCAGTCAGCTCTGGGTCGCCATCTTCTTCCCTGCTCTTTCATATGTTTTCGCGAGATTATTTTGCTCTCGGATATCAACCAACAGTATGGTCGTTCTAATCATCGTCGATATGATTCTTGAAGTAAGATTGTTTCAATCCCGATAATCTCTTCAACTCAGCACCAGGTTCTTATACAATTTGATTTTGTTTATGGCGATTTCTTCGCAACCAGAGGTATTTCCTCGCGTCTTTTCCTAATATATCTGGTCTAAATTTTGATTATTATGGGTTGATGATCCCATGATGGGGTCGAATATTGACCTTTTGCTTATATCAATTCCCTTTCGGTATGTCTGTATGGTTGATGATTTTTTTTATGTGTTTGTTGTTGAATTTTGAATAATTTATGGGTCTATCTAAGTTTGGTGATTGCTTGAAAATAGAATCAGTTTTTTTATGATTATCAATATGGATATGGATCTTTCTCTTATTACTACAGGTATTTTTGTTAATCTCTTGAATGCATTGCACGAAGCATTTGACTATGTTCTTGGTTTTGGTTTTTCAATTTTCCCACAGGAACATTCTGTTAAGAATCAACTCTTTGCGCGCTTATCTAACTTATTTTCTAATGTGCTGAAATCTTGAATTCAAGGGAGGTTGAAGACTATTAATCAGTATTCATCTAGGAGAAGCACATTCCTTTATGGGTTCTTAAATGGAAAGGCTTATAGAAGCAAGTAATCTTTGTGACCGTCAATAGTAAGACTAACCCAATGCAAAAAGGTTTGAATCTCTTCTTTATTTCTTCATGGTTATTAGAACAATATTTATTTATTTTTGTCTAATTTTTTTGTACCGATGTGTATCTATGGTTTTATACTACAAATTATGCCATTTTGGGTGATGGGGTTGTTTTTTTGTGGTTTTATGTGCATTTGATGTGATCATGAAGGATACTTTTAACATATGAAGTCCCTGATTGTTTGCAAAAGTAGCTAAACTTTGACTTTTGGATTCCGATCCTCATGAAATATTTATTTATCGTAGTTCATAAAGAACCAGATATAGAATAATTTGTGTTTTAAGTATGGGAAAATTAAAACCAATGAGTCTTGAATTTGGGAAGTAGTATTGAATTGGAGGTGAGTTATTAATTTTCCGTGCTTTATAACGTTTTATGCTGCAACATTATGCAAGGGATATCACCTTCATAATAATGAAAGTCGATTGATAGGGTTATTTTTTGTGGTTGTGTGTGTTTCTTTTGTGCTTGTGCTAAAAAGTCAAATACTCCTGCCCCTAGAATTGTGTCCGTTTTTACTTTGGATGCCAAATGAGTTTACATATTCGTATTTCTCTGAAATTGATGTGATTTCAACATAGTTTTGGAAGAGTCTATAATACGTATTACAAATGGAAGGGGTGACATTGGATTTTATGTTGTTATATTTTGGATTGAGGCCAAATTTGCATACATCCCACCTTCATACTTTACATTTGAGCGAATATACTAAATTAGTTTGGTTTGGTTTGGTTTGGTTTGGTTGTTATATGATAAGATCAAAAATTTGACATCACCATTCACTACAATTGATGTTGGAGTTGTTTCTGTGTGCGCGTTGTGATTATAGCAGTTTTTATGTTGACATGGCAACCAACCAACAAAGGATTTTAGTTGTTTGGATTTGTTGGACTGAATATTATCATTTAGGTTGACTAGAGTGTTTAATGTGTTTCAATTTGGAGAGAATGGTATTGGTAGCTAGGGGATGGGATCCTTGAAGTCAGAAGTCTATTGTCGCATCCCATAACTGCACATTTTGTGGCCTTTTTATCACCAAATTACACGCCTCAATAGAATAATCCACTTGCTTTTGTTCTTCTGTTCTTCTGGATGTAACTGATCTTTTGTTAATAGAGTACCCTTTACATGGATTTCAAATCAAATTTACTTACATTGATGATTTGTCGTTACTTGGATGTTTGTACGTATAGTCAAATACTTTAGGACGTAACAAATTTTCACTGCCTATTTTAATAGTAAAGTTAACGCAATTTCTGTCTCTCCCTCTAGCACTTTAATAAGGTAAATGCTCGATGTCCATTTTATTTATGTTTATAACAATCGCAACACTAACTATTTTATATTATCATTTATAATGCAGACAAACCACCGATTTGAGTCATGCAAGATCACAAGCGATTTTCCTGGCCGTTCTCTGGCCCTGGAAATGAGGTTAGTCGAGTTCCGTAATAGAAAATAAGCAGGCAATATTGATATAACTCATATCATTGCTATTATGCTTGCACCGTATAAAACTTCATATTTAATGGTTGTTGCATTTCAATAAACAATTAATAAAATACTCTTATTTTATTTGATGAGCCAAAAAATGTGTGGCACATTGGTCTCTTTGGAGGTACGTTTTTAGTGGGGCTGGTTAGAGTTGTCGGTAATTTAACTTTTTATCCAAATTTTGCCTACACCCACGATAACATTTAATATTGCATATACGCTTATGACTGACCATCTTTTTACAAATTTAAACTTAACATCAAATCATTATTTTGCAACCAAAAGCAAGAAACTGTATAAAATTCTCTGTGTTACAAGAAATGATATCAAAGAAAATAATTTACTTCAAAACAACCTCAATAAATTTGTTGTCTTATATTGCATTTAATTAGTTGTCACTTATCAAATTGCATTTCATCGTAACTTAGTACATAACTTCTAAAGTTCTAACAATAAATTTTTATCATCGCTCAAGCGCGATGTCAGAAACTAGTTGGTCTAAACCCTTTCCAACCCAACCTCTGTGCAACTTTCGTAACCTTTTTTTTTGAATTTTATAATAGTTAGCGCATTAAATACAATTATAAAAAGTATGTTATTAAATAATAATATAAATCCTTTTCAATATATATATATATATATATATATATATATATATATAGGAAAGTTCATCTAAAAACTCAAATTCAGTTGTAAACGTGAGGACAAATCTCGTTCATTGATCGCAGCCATATTTAAGTCATTTCTAAAATTCAGCTTTAGGGGTATTTTCGTCAAGACTAGAATCAGCGCCTCCTTTGTTGACTTTTTATTTTCTTTTTTAAATAAAAAACTTTTACTCCCTTAAATTTTAAAATAAATTATCTCAAAAATTACTAACATTTTAATCAAACAAATTACATCAAAAAAACGAGAATTTCGTGCTCTTCGATATGACATCCATCATGATATAGTTTTTTTTAACCGTTTTTACGTGAAATCGTGTATATGTGTTATATTCAGAGTGAATAATACAACATTCGGGATGAATAATATCTACATTTATTCGGACTGAGTATATAGAATTATTCAGACTGAATAAAGGTAGATATTAAAAATAAATAAAACTTATTCATGTCTTGATATAGTTTTTTTTCGTTTTAACCGTTTTTTACGTGAAATCGTGTACATGTGTTATATTCAGAATGAATAATATAACATTCTGGATGAATAATATCTACATTTATTCAGACTGAATATATAGAATTATTCAGACTGAATAAAGGTAGATATGAAAAAGAACAAAATTTAAACATTTATTCGTTTTGAATATCTACCTTTATTCAGTCTGAATATATAGAATTATTCAGACTGAATAAAGGTAGATATGAAAAAGAACAAAACTTAAACATTTATTCGTTTTGAATATCTATCTTTATTCAGTCTGAATATATAGAATTATTCAGACTGAATAAAGGTAGATATTCAAACGAATATAATTATTCAGACTGAATAAAGGTAAATTATTCAGACTGAATAATTTCATATATTCAGTCTGAATAATTCTATATACTCAGTCTGAATAAATGTAGATATTATTCATCTCGAATGTTGTATTATTCACTCTGAATATAACACATATACACGATTTCACGTAAAAACGGTTAAAACGGAAAAAAACTATATCATGATGGATGTCATATCGAAGAGCACGAAATTCTCGTTTTTTGATGTAATTTGTTTGATTAAAATGTTAGTAATTTTTGAGATAATTTATTTTAAAATTTAAGGGGGTAAAAGTTTTTTAATTAAAAAAGAAAATAAAAAGCCAACAAAGGAGGCGCTGATTCTAATCTGACGAAAATAATTACCTTTATTCAGTCTGAATAATTACCTTTTATTCAGACTGAATAATTTTTTTTCCAATTTTACCCCTGCGCGCTAAATATTCATTAAGCCATGGACAGAGTTTTCAACTTATTTACAAAATTGTCACCGCGTTTTTTTGCCACTGATCTCTTCACCGGATTATTAATCAACGGCTGTGGTTTGTCCTCACGTTTACAATTGAATTTGAGTTTTTATTTGAACCCACCCCTATATATATATATATATAAATTTTCTAAACAAAGTTGGAAGTATTCAAGTATACTTACGACTTTTAATCTATCTTTTTGTATGTAGCTAATTCGTTTTATTTTGCCCTTTGATTCAGGGGTGTTTGGGATTGCGTTTGAAAACTCCTTCTCCTTATTGACTTATGACTTATCTCCGGCCCTGAAAAGTCACTCTGGAGTTACTTCTCAAAAAACAGTTTATCTCCTTCCTGGAACCGTGATAAGGAGTTTTTTTTTTTATCCAAACACTCACCTCCTTCCTGGAAACGCAATAAGGAGAAAAGGAGTTTTCAAACGCAATCCCAAACACCCCTCAATATCAACAAAATACAATATGAATTAATCCATTTTCATACAAGTTCCCAAATTCTCACATGCATTAAAATATTTAATTGAATTTAATACATATATATATATATATACACTTTCTAATATTAATAAAAAAATCATTAATTATAATTTATAAAACAAGTTACACCGTAAACGACTAGTTACAATTTTTAATGCAAAATAAGGGGTTGTGCAATTGGTTATCCATTAGTTTTACAAAATTCAAAGACAGTAGTAAAAACTGAGAAACAAATATCAATGTGAGTATCAAACTAGATGAGGATAAAATATTTGTTTTTCATATAGTTTATTTAATTAAAAACTAATTATATTTAAAATAATTTATATTATTTTTGAATTGAGATAGAATCAGTGGGTTCCAAACTTGATCTGTTCATATAGAGTGTGTTTGGTACGCAGACAGGATAGGACAGAACAAGGCGGGACATGACAGAACAGGAATGGACAGAACAGCTGTTCCACGTTTGGTAAGACAGAACTGGATAAAACAGAACAGATAACATTGACCAATTTACCTTTACTAAATTTAAGGAATGAATAAAATATGAAATAGAAGTTTTATTTGATGTTTTAGAAGATAATTAGATTTTATTTTGAGGTTATATTGATAAAACATAAGTCTGTTCCAGCTTGTTCCATGGAGTGGGGGTGGAACAGGCCTGTTCCAGTTTGTTCCACCTTGTTCCAGTCTGTTCCATATAAAAGTTCTGCCAAACATAGGACAATTGACCATGTTCTGTTCTGTTCTATCTTGTCCAGTGTACCAAACGCACCCCTAGAAATTGTAACACGAGCTTCCAAAAATCTTCAAAATTTCATTTTTATTGTTTATATTATGAAGCCACAATCATATTGATAGTATGGCAATAACTGTAGCATGAATTGGTAGATGTCACTATATAAGAGATAAAGACATGTTCGATGAACCTGATATTAGAATGCCTTGAAATCCATCAAAAATAGTGTTAATCGATACACTTACTTTTCAATAGATACGCAAATCAAATAGACCATAAAAAACGACACCATGTTTCGCATTATGTTTTATATCTTTCTGATTTATTTGTTTGACAACAATATTTATTAGGGGAAATTAATTAAAATACCTTAAGTCAAACCATGTTTTACTAAAATACCACAAATCTCTCCCATGTTACAAAAATACCCCAAAAATCCGCGATGGAGCCCGCGATCGCGGGCCCCAGGCCACGTGTCACCAAAGTTTGCCCACTTTGCCCGCGTTGGTCCCTCAAGAATGCCTGCGGTCCAGTTTTCCCCCCTCAAGAATGCCCGCGTGTGCAGTTTTGGTCCCTGCCCGCGTTTGACTCTCGTTGACCCCCGCGATCGCAGGCTACACGTGTCACCAAGTTTGCCCACTTTGCCCGCGTTGGTCCCTCAAGAATGCCCGCGGTCCAGCTTTCCCCCCTCAAGAATGTCCGCGTGTGCAGTTTTGGTCCCTGCCCGCGTTTGACTTTCTTTGACCCCCCGCGATCGCGGGCAAAAGTGCCACGTGTCGGCACAGGGTTAACCCTAAAATACCTTTGACGAACCAAACCCTAAAAAATGTGTATGTTGTTATAGTGTGTTTTTTTATAAAAAAATTGTTAAGAATGTTTTTTTATAAAAAAATTGTTAAGAGTGTGTTATTATAAAAAAATGTTAAAAATGTGTTTTTTTTTAAAACACACTCTTAACAATTTTTTTCATAAAAACACACCCTTAACAATTTTTTATAAAAACAGTTTTTTTATAAAATATTGTTAACAGTGTGTTTTTATAAAAAATTGTTATAGTTTTATGGTTTTATGTTTGAATGTGATATTTGTATGTTATAATGTGTATGTTGTTATAGTGTGTTTTTTCATAAAAAAATTGTTAAAAGTGTTTTTTTATAAAAAATTGTTAAGAGTGTGTTATTATAAAAAAATTGTTAAAAAGGTTTTTTTTTATAAAAACACACTTTTAACAATTTTTTTTTATAAAAACACACCCTTAACAATTTTTTATAAAAATAGTTTTTTTATAAAAAATTGTTAAGAGTGTGTTTTTATAAAAAATTGTTATAGTTTTATGGTTTTATGTTTGAATGTGATATTTGTATGTTATAATGTGTATGTTGTTATAGTGTGTTTTTTCATAAAAAAATTGTTAAGAGTGTTTTTTTATAAAAAAATTGTTAAGAGTGTGTTATTATAAAAAAAATTGTTAAAAATGTGTTTTTTTTATAAAAACACACTCTTAACAATTTTTTTATAAAAACACACCCTTAACAATTTTTTATAAAAACAGTTTTTTTATAAAAAATTGTTAAGAGTGTGTTTTTATAAAAACACACTTTTAACAATTTTTTTATAAAAAAACACTCTTAACAATTTTTATATGAAAAAACACACTATAACAACATACACATTATAACATACAAATATCACATTCAAACATAAAACCATAAAACTATAACAATTTTTTTATAAAAACACACTCTTAACAATTTTTTATAAAAAAAACTGTTTTTATAAAAAAATTGTTATGAATGTGTTTTTTAAGAATGACAACTTAGGTCCCTACGGTTTTCAGAAAGACAACTTAGGTCCCTAAACTTTTAAGAATGCCAATTAGGTCCTAAACTTTTAAGAATGACAACTAGGGTCCCTAAACCGCACTTTATCTATATATAACAATATGATACGTTGAAATAAAATAAACCGCACTTTATCTATATATAACACTATTATACGTTGAAATAAAATACCACCGCACTTTATCTATATATAACAATATGATACGTTGAAATAAAATAAACCGCACTTTATCTATATATAACACTATTGTAAGTTGAAATAAAATATCACCGCACTTTATCTATATATAACAATATGATACGTTGAAATAAAATAAACCGCACTTTATCTATATATAACACTATTATATGTTGAAATAAAATACCACCACACTTTATCTATATATAACACTATTATACGTTGAAATAAAATACCACCGCACTTTATCTATATATAACAATATGATACGTTGAAATAAAATAAACCGCAACATCTATATAAAATAAAATAAACCGCAACATCTATATATAACACTAACTATAACATCTGTGAATGACTATGTAAAAGGATTTCTTTAACATCGACTTGATGCTAAGGTGCAAAGTTTCCTACATCGAGGAATTAGGAGCGCTCTTTAGGGGATTATGCGATCGCGCGGATACCCTTGAGACCATCTATAGAGGGACACCGTTCGGGCCATGGATGGATGTGTCTTACTCTGGTGGCGACCCTACGCTAGTACACATGTTTCTACAGTTGGAGGTCGAGGACACCAACGCTGAGCCGGAGGAGATGCATTTTGATTTCTTCGGCTCTCAATTGCATTTTGGGCGTCGTCAGTTCTGTCTAATTACAGGACTACGTTTTGGAGAGGCTCCCCCCTTCCTCCTTTAGAAGACTGCTCCTTCGTTCCTAGGGTTTGGGGCATTTCAGCATCTCGTTTGAAGCTGAAGGCAACCCGGGACATGATGAAAGAGGGCCTTAGTGCCCTAACCGACGACGATGTTGTCCGTGTATGCTTGGTGGTGATCGTGGATATGGGCTTCCTGGGCCGTGAGTATAGCCAGTATGCTTCCGAGACGGTCCTTAGGGCCGTCGAGGACCTTGAGCTGTTTAACAGCTACCCGTGGGGTAGCCATATCTGGACACATTGCTACTCTATTCTGCACCGAGCCATAGCCAGACGCGTTGATCGACATGCAAAGATGAATCTTTGTGGTTTTACATACGCCTTCAAGGTTAGATACGTAGTATAACAATTGTTAATAATACATACAAACTGTTTGGCTTTTCTTTTTACGTACTTGCTCTTCTTGTCTAATTCCAGATATGGATCTTGGAGATGTTTCCCACATCAATCCGATATTTCGTCAAGCGCGACGATCGAGTACTTAGGGGAACCCGTTGGGACAAGCGTGTTACCCTAAGTAGGTCGCTTTGGTTTCAGTTCTTCAATGCGTCTAGAAATGTAAGTTATTTTACTATGTTTACAATTTGCATACGTTAGTCCCGCTTATTAATTTCTTTTATGTTTTATCATATATTTAGCAGCCACTCTTGCCTTTCGATCGCCTTGTGCCTACTGTCGACGAGATGGGCACAGATTGGTACAGAAACAGCGTGGCCTTTATTGACGCATAGGCGGAAAGGGCTCGACGTCCCCCTACTTCCACATCTGACGAAGATGAGGAAGACGACGACAGGCCCCCTTCCGGTGGATACCAGCCGCCCCCTTACTCCTCCTACCAGCCGGCCCGTTCCTCCTCCTACCAGCCGCCCCCTTCCTCCTCCTACCAGCCGGCCCGTTCCTCCTCCTACCAGCCTCCCCATTCCTCATCCTACAATCCATATGAGGCGGCCCCTTCCTACGAGCCACAGCGTGGCTCTCATGAGCACCTGTGGGACTACGTCCACGGGCCGCTAGAGTCACGTGTACAGCTTCTGGAGGGATTCTACAGACAGTTTAGCGCTGTCAATGTTAGTGTTTAACTTAATTTGTTGGCCACGTTTATTTAGTTTGTATATTAATATTACGTTCTAAATTTGTTTTAGCTGTCGAGTACGACACCGATCCCCGCTCCGTTCGGACAGGGGGCACAAGCGACATTTGCCACCACATCCTATCCGTCATTCCCTGAAAATGTAAGTGACATTGAGTAACCATTATAGTTATATGTTTGTTCCTAAGTTTGTAACTCTTATAATGATCAATGTCACGCAGGCCGGGATGTCCCAAACGCCGTTCGCCACCACATCCTATTCTACTATCCCGGAGAGTGTAAGTGACACTGAGTAACCATTATAGTTATATGTTTGTTCCTAATTTTGTAACTATTTTAATGATCAATGTCACGCAGTCCGGGATGTCGGGGGCATACACCTCGCAGATGCCGCCGCCGTTCGCCACCACATCATATTCTAATATCCCGGAGAGTGTTAGTGACACTGAGTAACCATTATAGTTATATATCGATAATCCTAACTTTGTAACTATTTTAATGATCAATGTCACGCAGGCCGGGATGTCGGGGGCACAGCACATGCCGTCGTTCGCCACCACAGCAATCACAAACATCTTTGGCGGTTCGGCCGATGACTATTACAGGCCGGAAATGCATACTGTAAGTTATTTTGGTAGTTTTGGTTTAATTGTGAACATTTCCTAAATTGTACTTAAAACATTGAGTAACGTAATTTTTAGACGGGGTCTCCTATTATCCAGGATCACTTCTCGGAGCACTTCTCGGAGCCTGACGATGACTCGATGGATGTTGTAGATCCACCACCACAGGTGACCCCGCTCCCTCAAAAGCGGTCGCATAAAATTTCACAATGGTTTCGTCACCCGTTTGGCCAACAAGGATCTACGACACCACCGGCCGCTAAAAAACAAGCAAAGAAAGCGGGGGGAAAGAAGGGAGGAAAGAAAAAGGGAAAGGTGTCTTCACCGAAGCCTCAACCGGCATCAGAAATATCGAGGATGTGCCGGACTGGTCGCCTCCCCCCCCTGATCTTCATCCCTCACTTGAACTTGGAAATCACCCCCTCGTTTTTCAATGTATTGCTGGCCGTTGACCCTTTGGAGTCTGACTTACTGGATGTGGTTAGTATGAAGTTTAATTATAGTCATATAATCAAATATATTTATTTTACATGTCTAACCATCTATTTTTTATGTATAGCACATCGATTGTTTGGTCTCGCTGTTGCAAAGACATCGTGGAACAGACACGAGGTGGACCATGATGTTCAGTATGTTCTTTCATTACTTGTTGATTGAGCATCTAGGTCCCGCCTCCGTGGTTAATTCATGCAATGGCGTGGAAGGGACCTCTTGGGCTCTCCTCGATGTGGTATGTAAATCGTTTTACTCTTATTTTATTTAACTTGTTTTGTTGCTAACTAAGTTGTCTAATATTGTAATATTTCAGGTGTACATCCCAATATGCATTAATCCCCAACATTGGCTGCTTGGAGTGTTTGAACTTGACGCTATGACCTTGACCATATATGATAGCGACAGTGCCAATCTCTTCAGACAACAATTGGAAGAGCAAATGACAAAGTTTAAAGCTGTGCTATATGACTTCTTTTGCCGGGTCAAGGATGTTAGACGTCGCGAAATGACAGGTGCCTTTCGCTATAAGTTCGCCAAGAATGCACCCCAGCAGGCCGGGATAACTGCAGATTGCGGTGTCTGGGTATGCCGTAATGTCCAAATGTTGATAAATAAAAATGAGGTATGGGTACACCCTGACGAGGCCGAGGTTGTTGCCAAAGATTTCCGCATACATATGGCGGAGTCCATTTATGAACATTGTCAAATAGGGCCACGTTAGGTTGTTTATGTAACATTAAATAATTGTTATTTTTAGTATTAACTTATTTTGTTAAAGTATTGTGATTGACTTACTGTTTACTTCATTTGGTTTTTGCTAATTTCATCCATTTACTCAACTTTGAGTATCGATATCTCTTTCACACATACTCTATTTTGGACGCATTATATATCATTTCGAAGATCTATTTTGGACGCATTATATATCATTTCGAAGATCTCATATAGAAGAACATAAACCTACTAAAAGTTAGTTATATATAACACATATATATAAATTTAAATGCGTCCAAAGTTTAGTAAAACCCATATTTCCAACACCTAGTAAGTAGGTTTATGAAACTTGCGATAATCCTAATACATAGATTATTGGATGAACAAGCATTTATTTCTTGATTATTGGGGTATTGGTTCTTGTTGTCTGGAAGTGATTCATATGATGTAAAAATTGGTATCATGTAATGTAGAACAATATCTATATTATAGAAACTTGCATTTGATAGTACCATATAAATCTGATCTAAATTCTCATTAATTAGCTATGTTTGACTACTTAAAGACTAATTTTCTGCCTAATGAAAGACCTTTATTCAAGAGCAGACGAATATTGCAGTTACTTTTTCAGTGGAATCCTACAGGCTCTTTTCAAACGAATCTTGCAGTGAACTATTCAGACGAATCATGCAGGCAACTTTTTCAGACGAAATCTTTGACCATATCTGATGAAGAACATACATTTCACAACTTCCTATCTATCTTTTATACAAACACACTCTCGCTTTTTTAACACAATGGATGGAGGTTCAAGATCAAGGGGGAACAGGTCGGCGAATGTGGCTGGAACTTCACGTTCGGGAGCCTACCAACCACTGAACGACGGAGCTCGTCGGAGTACCTGGAAGGTACCGGAAACAGACGAGGAGTGGACAAACTGTGGGCGAACTGCAGCCGATTTTCCATTCACGCCTGAGGAGGAAGCAGACTGGGAGATGGCATCCGACAATTACTACTTCGATAATGGCATGAGAACCCCACCAATGTATGATTTTATGCCGACGGGTCTTCGACAAAGTCAACGAATTACCCCCGCAGTGCAAAAAGCCATTGATGAGGCGAACGCCGGTATCGAAAAGGTAAAGGGTATGTGGAACCATAACAGGGGGATTCAGCAGGGGAAAATGGAGTATCTAGCGGAGAAGAAACGAGAACTGGCCATGACTAGGGCTCACGTTCGGCACCTGCAACGAGAGATTAAGGAAGCTGAAGAGGAACTAGAAGAACTCGAATCGGACTACATAGGAATGGAGGACGTGATCAAGTAAAAGGTTAACTTCATCACAGGACTCCAGGACGCCTTCCAGTAATAGATTTATTTGTTTACATGCACTGTATCCGTTTCGGTTGGGAAGATGATTTGCAATAATTTTTATATGATGTTGTTAATTAATTTCCTTGTTAAATAACTTAAGTGAATTTCTATATTAAAAACATTAAAATGGAAAGGAAACAATACATTAAAAACCACAAATTAAATAATTAACTATAAGGGTATGAATTTTAAATATAAAAAATATTTGTTTTATGTAGTGTATAACTGTATATGATATATATTAAAATATATAAATCCAAAAAAATTCAAGATTGGGCTCATTTCGAACGTATCGAAGAGACGATTATAATGGTGTAATTTGTTAAAATTAAAACGTATTTTAGTTAATAAACGATTATATGTGTTAAATGTAAAATTAAAATAATGAAAGTAAAAGGTATAAAGTAAATTTAGTAAATAAGTATAGGGGTTGAAAGTGTAACATTTCATTTTAAATTCGTAAAAATGGACGAAAGCGGGGTGAACAGTATCAAAAATACCAAAATTTTCATAAATGATCCCTGGAATTTTTCAAAAATGGTCCCTTGCAATTGAAAAGTCACAAAAATAGTCCCATCGCGGGATTAGCCCGCGATCGCGGCATTTCATTTTTCAAAAATGGTCCCTGCAAGTTTAAAAAAGTGTCCGAAAGGTCCCTGGCCCGCGATCGCGGGCTCCCATCGCGGATTGTTAGGGTATTTTTGCAAAGTGGGAGAGATTTGAGGTATTTTGGTAACACATGGTCAAACTTAGGGTATTTTAATTAATTTCCCTATTTATTAAGTACATTTTTTAAAATAAAATAAGAGACATTTTGGTTAGAAACTGTATGTGTTGGTCCCGAAAGGCTTAAACAAGTTTGTAGAAGGGGGGGGGGGGGGTTGAATACAAACACACTATTTTACTTTTCTAAATTGTTTATTGATAAATCATTAACAATTTACAGCTTGTTGCGGAAACAAGATTAAGGATAAACCTAAATCTAAACAAGTTGGAACACTAAGGTTTTCTTGCACTAAGAAAGATAAGGAGATTACTAATAAAATCCTATCTTGAGAGATTTAAACTTGTCCAGAGTTAGCAAGTTACTTCAAATGAAGTGAGTTCATCTCTTTATATACTGCATGCATTTAATGCAATTTAGTATACACTTTACACGTGTCATCAGCGGATTGGTTGCATGTCATTGACCTTTGTTGACAACCTTAGTAGCCGCATGAATGAACAGTGTAGTATCAGAGTGGTTGTACGATTTCAGATTTTCGGAGGTTCTTTTCTGACATTTCGTACGGTGGCGTGCAAGGGAGGTTAAGACAAAAGTACTTTGTACGGAGGACTTCATGATCAGCTTTCGTTGATTCAGCGATTATCATTTACTATTCAGCAGATGATAAAGTTCAGCGATAGCTGAAGTCTTGTACTTGATACTTCACGTTGAGTGGACAAATCTGAGTCTTCGCTGATCCGCATCAGTTCATTAGGAGACTTGTCGCTGGTTCTTGAGCTTGATCTTCGACTTCAGCGTAGAACCTTTGTTGACGTGAATCTTGTCTTCAAGGATCATAAGTAAACAACTAACTTATCAGCGATCACCATAAGGACTGAACAGACTCAGCGATATGGTGAACAGTGTTCGCTGAATGTTTAATCTAAAAGTGCGAGAGTTCCTATCAGCAGTACTGTAAGATCTTAGTACTTATCAGCGATAGTGAAACTCTGATACATATTGTTTACTTACAATTTTCACTAAGTATTTAAGATAGGGTCATTATCAAATCACTGAGGGTTTGGATCAACAATCTCCCCCTATTTGATTATGACATAGCAACAGAGAAAATTGCTATTTAATGAAAACATAAGGATAAAAAGAACTCATAAAATATTTGTCCCTTTTACTGTTTTCTGGGATCTTTTCAGTACTGATGGAGTAAAGTACATTCGCTGAAATCTTTCTTTAAATCTTTGAATCAGGTTACAATATGAATAAGAAAGATTACAAGTACAAGCGAAATAAATTACAAGTACTGAAGGATGACTGATACAATAGAGAAAAAATGGTGATTGTTGTCAGCCTTCAAAGGGTTCTTCCTTAATGAGAAGTTCATCAAGGGTTGTCTTTTCAGTTGGAATCATCCAGTCAGGAACCTTTTCTCCTTTATTCTTTAGCTTCAGAGCAGCTTCAAAAATCAAGGGTTTTAGGTGTCGTGCCTGAATGTCTTTTCTGAAGTCGCACCAGTAGATGAGATCTTTGAGCTGTTCGATTGGAGTGATTGGAAGCTCAGCGATCCGTTGAAAGCATTTACGTCCGTCGTAGTCAAGAAAGAATATTCCATAAGGATTACTGATGACTTTACCAGGGACGAAAAGTTCACATGGTGGCAAAGAGATGTCAAGGGCAGATAGATCAGGATCAGGACCAAGTACTTCAGCGCGAGAGAAACCAATTCCAGTTTCATTTCGTATGACAGGACCTGAGTTTGAATCTTGACGTTTCTTCCTTGGAGAGCCCTTTTTTCTTTTCGGCTTTAAATCAGGAACAGGAGGAATATCCACACAAGAAGATATCAAATCGATCTGTCTGTTTATCAGCTTTTCGAAATGATCCTTGTACTTAGATTTTGATGGTTGGATAGCTAACCTCATCTCCAGCCATTCAGAGAGACCATACCTTTTTACAGTGTCAGCACGAAAGGTTTCAGATGAGTCATCTTCTCTGAACAGTTTGATGTCAACAATAGGTACTCCGATGGAGGTTCTTCCAGAGATGAATACCTTGTTGATCTTCGCTGGACGATATCTGAAGTGGATTTTCTCTTTACACCAGATCAGGGTGGTCTGAGAAACTTCAGCTTTCTTTTCCACGATCTTCTGGGCTTGTTCCCAAAGCTTTCGTTGGATTTGAATGGGAATACGCTTCAACTTGGGGTCTTTGACAGATTCTTGAGTGAGCTTGATGGCGTATTCTCTGTCTTTATCTTCAGCTTCCTTCCTTTCAGCGATGAGGCGTTCAGCTCTGAGATGATCCTGGTATTCAGCTTTTGAAATTCTGAATTTAGGAGGAACTGAAGGTAGTTGATCGCGCCTTAGGATGATTCCCTGATCCTCGAATCGCTTTATCATTTCTTCTCTCCTCTTTTGAGGAACTGAGGGTCTGTTTCTGTGCGAGAGAGGTTGTTCTTCTGATTCATCAGTCTCAGAGATTAAATCTAAGACTGGGATTATGTCTTCAGCGGTAGCTGGAATTATTGGTGAAGTCGCAATAGAAGATCTTTCAGCGATATCCTCAAACAGGGGAGAGGACTAGCTGAAACGCAGCGATCTTACAAATAAGAACTGGGTAGAAGAACTTGGGTAGAAAAGATAGAAAAAAATGTGGATGTGTAGGTGTTTGTGGAATGGATAACTGATTTTTCAGAGATGATCAGGGAAGGAAAAATAAGTTTAGTGTACCTGACAAATCGGCTTTGCAAGTAGGATCGCCAGATTATCATCTTCAGCGATGCCTTTGTCTTTGCTTTTCTCGGCGCCAGAGGCTGAGTGCTTTGTCTTTGTCTTCTCCCCTGAAGGTTCTTTTATTGAAATACCTTTAAGAGCTTTGGTTCGAGGAGCAGGTTTGACAACAAAGAAATCATCGTCATCTTCATCATCATCATCATCGTTCCTTGGAGAGGAGGATGGTTCAGCTTCAGGGATGTCGAAGTCTTCGTCTTCTTCTGCTTCAGATTCCTCAGCATCTTCTTCGAGTTTCTCCCCCTCAGATACAGAGGTGAGGTTCTCGGTTCCCTCAGGGTTTTCATCTCCCTGAGGTCCAGTAATCCGATCTTCATTACCCTCTCCCCTGATAGATTCATCATGGGAAAGGTCTTCAGCGCTCTTATTTTGATCTTCAGCGCTCTTCTCCTGTTCAGCGCTCTTCTCCCCCTCTTTCTCATGATGGGCGGGGGAGGAATGGGTAGATTCAGCATTGGTGTTGTCTCTGTCTTCTGGGCCAGAGACTTTCACACAATCTTCAAGCTTAGCTATTCTGTCTTCTAGGCCAGAAATAGCAGGCGTGATTTTCTTCAGCTCTTGGCGATCCTCTGCGGTGAATGAGTCCAAAACAGGTGCAGGGGCCGGAGCAGGAGCTGGATTATTTGCCTTGTTCACCAGCGTCTCGATCATTGTCTTGACAGAACTAAGATCGGTCTTCACTGAGCCCAAGTCGGTCTTGACCACCGACATATCACCTTCGAGTGTACCAACCGATTTCTTCAGCGTTGTAACCTCGCTGGAAATGGTGGAAACTGATGATTTGAGGTTGGTGTAGTCAGTGTAGATGTCGGAGAGCACTTTGGCAAAGTCGGCGAGAGTTTTATCAAGGTCTTTGATGTCATCAGAGGAGGCCTTCTTGTCCACCACAGTAGTCAGCTTCGTCAGATTCTCTCCAGCGTTTGTTACAGCTGTAGAGTTATTTGATAGACCGGTGGTGAGATCCGTAAGTTTCATCTCCATAGACTTCAGAGACTGGTTGATGTCTCCCAAATAAGGACCTGTAACATATAAGTACTTGTGAACAAAGGAAAGCTCAGAAGTTTCAGGTTTAGTTACAGTGTTTAAGGTGGGATCTGTACCTGCAGGAGCGTTGACGAACTCATCAAAGTTTCGAGTCCCTCCATAGTGTTCCATATCTCCCTCAAAAGTTCCGTGAGGGATGGAGATCTCTGCAGGTCCTTTCTTCGTCATTCGCTGAGAAGCTTCAACGGCTTCTTGAATGATGGCATCTCCAGTTTTGACTGGAGGAGTGTCCAAAGAAGTAGAGGGAGGAGCGAAGGATAAGAATTGGGGTTGGGTTTCAAGTTCAGCGTTGGATTCGCTGAGAAGTACTTCATCAGTCTTTTGAGAGACTGACGAAGGTTGGGTAGATTCCAAAGTTCTAACCTCAGCGTTTAAGGACGCTGAAGTAGGTTTAGAAGGGATGGCTTGAATTGGTGTGGCAGAGCGTACCACGGAACTTTCCTTCAGCTCTTCAGAATGAGCTGAGGAGTCTTCAGCATGCAATTGCTGGGGTTGCTCCTTGGTTTTCTTGATCCTTTTGGAATCAAGAGGGGTAAGAGATTGTTTCCTTTTCTTAGAAGGAATGGATTTTGTGGCCTGGGAATCAGCGAGGGGTATAGTCGCTGAAGGAGCCACAGAAAGCGGAGAATTAAGTAGAGTGAGAAGGGTAGAGAGACGTACCTCGTTGGCGACAGGCTTGAAGTCGAGAACTTTAGGGCCAATCTGAGAGAGTTTCAGATCACCCTCTTCAGGATAGCTGTCCTTCAGGCCATATTGAAAGATGGCGCTGATGAATCGCGGGTAAGGAACCCATGCTGGTCGGTCAGCGGCAGAATCAACACGTTGAATGAGGTCTTCATAGATGATGGAGGCCCAGTCAATGTTGAGACCTTTCAGCAGTGCGTAACCCATGGCCTGCTGAGGTTGAGCGGCTTGATCAGAAGATCCGGATTTCGCTGTCATGCAGCTGATCAGGTGAGCGAAGATGAAGTTCATCTCGCTGGGCATCTTGGATTTCTTTATCAGTGTCAGCTTCTTCTCAGGTAGCTTGTCTCTTCCAGTCTCCCAGATGTAACCCATCGCATCAAGGAAAGCAATGATTTCTTCCCTGTCAGCGTGCTTCTTGTGGTCAGGAAATGGAATGAAAGGATTTTCTGAGGTAGCGTTAGGGAATTTCAGAGCTTTGCGGATTATTGCGGGGGTTATCTTGATGGTGCCATACTCAGTATCGCTGAGTATGCAGTCGATGGTTTTAGATGGATCTTTGGCTGAGGGTAGGTTGGTGTGTCTGGCAGAGTACCAGAATTGGGATAATAGACGCTGACTGGCAGGAGGTGTGATTGTCAGTGCTGTGTAGATGGGGCAATTCTTCAAAAAATTTACAGCGTCGTCTAGATGGGATACCTGCTTCCGAGGAGGAAACTCGAGAAGCGCTGAAAGGTTGTTTGCCTTTGTCCAGTCTAGTTGATCCAGCTCAAACTTAACCTGAGGAGCTTTGGTGATTTCCAGTTCCTCAGAATCAGTGGAGATGGACTCAGCGGTAACATTCAGCTTTGAAGTTGCCATTTCACTGTATTATCAGTTCAACCAAAGATGTTAACAAATAAGAAATATCTTAATGTGGAAAGAAAATTTCCATTAAGATTTTTCGAATTTTGTCCATTTCATTCAGACAAAAAAGTCTTAATGAAGATTAGGGTTTTTCTTGTTTTTAAAAAAAAACGAATATAACACCTATAAGCCTTGTATTCCAGTTTAAAAAAAATGGATACGAAAGAAGAACAAGTTTAAGATTTTAGATTTAAAACTTGAAGAACAACCATGAAATGGTTGTGTTTATAAAACCATGAAAGAAAATGATTTTATTTTTTGAGTTCTTTTGTTTGATCTTGTGTAAAACAATGATAAGATCGAAAACAAGTTATTTGCATTTGATAATAGATAAGAACATATTAACCTTGAGTTTGATGAAGAATATGATGAACAGTTCTTGAAGATTGAGAGCACAAAATGCAACAGTGTTCTTTTCTTGCGGAGAAAGATTGACTCGCATAAAAGACAAATATAAACTTTGAGAGTGTTTATATAGGAAGAGAGTAGAGAGAGAAAAACTTGAGCGGGAAAGTTTTTCATCATGACACGGACACGTGTTTGCATTTGATTGGATAGACAACGAAACGTGCAAACGTGTGTCAGAAAAAGAGTGTGCCTGGTGTTATCCGTTGCAATGACGTCACAACTGTCCTTTCACATTCTTTCGTTGTCTCTGAGGTTTTGAAAGAAAAACTCAGGGACTCTTTGGAAAATATGAAGCACTGAATAGAAATATCAGTGAGGGTTTTAAGAAATTTCAAAATATTATTCAGCGATGAAAGAATTTGAAATCTTGCATTTTCATGCGTTTTGTCAGAGAAAACATACCTTGATATCAGTTTAACCCAATTTATTCAGAGAGAAGATGATGAAATGGATTGTACAAGTTTATTTTATCCAGATCCTATACAAGAATGTATAAACGTATCGCTGATTAAATGTGAACCGCTGAAGATTTATCCTTCAAAGTTCAGCATTCCAAGCTCGCTGATGAGAAAGTTGAATCTTGTCTCATCAAGAGGTTTGGTAAACAAATCAGCTAACTGATAATCAGTTGGGATAAAATGAAGTTCTATATCACCATTCATCACATGATCTCTGATAAAATGATATCTGATTTCTATGTGTTTTGTCTTTGAGTGTAGCACTGGATTGTTTGCTATAGCGATGGCACTTGTGCTGTCGCAATAGATTGGAATTTTGGAGAGCTGAAGATCATAGTCTAGTAGTTGATTTCTCATCCACAAGACTTGAGAACAGCAGCTTCCAGCGGCTACATACTCAGCTTCAGCTGTGGAAGTGGACACCGAGTTTTGCTTCTTACTTGTCCAACTTACCAGCTTTCCACCCAAGAGCTGACATCCTCCTGTGGTGCTTTTCCTATCCATTTTGCAACCTGCAAAATCACTGTCTGAATAGGCGGTTAGATCGAATCCTGAATCTTTGGGATACCAAAGACCTAGATTCGCTGTACCCTTAAGATATCGAAAGATTCGCTTTACAGCTTTCATATGAGATATCTTAGGTTCAGCTTGATATCGTGCGCACAGACATGTTGCAAACATAATATCGGGTCGGCTAGCTGTAAGATACAGTAGTGAGCCGATCATCCCACGGTACAGCGTGACATTGACAGGAACACCCTTTGTGTCCTTATCAAGTATCAGCGGTGGTGCCATAGGGGTTTTCATAGCTGAACTTTCAGTTAAGTCGAATTTTTTCAGCATATCTTTAACATACTTTCCCTGATTTATAAAAGTTCCTTTTTCAGTTTGCTTAATCTGAAGACCAAGGAAATATGTTAGTTCACCCATCATACTCATTTTATACTCATCTTTCATTCTATCAGCGAAACGAGTACAAAGCTCAGGGTTAGTAGAACCAAATATAATGTCATCAACATATATTTGAACTAAAATGATATGACCTTTTATTTTTCTAAAAAACAAAGTTTTGTCAATCTTACCTCTCTCAAATTTTTCAAGGTGGAGATAAGTAGAAAGAGTGTCATACCATGCACGAGGAGCTTGCTTCAAGCCATAAAGTGCCTTATCCAGCTTATAAACATAACCTGGACGCTTAGGATCTGAGAATCCTGGAGGTTGTTCCACATAAACTTCTTCATTCAGCTTTCCATTTAGAAACGCTGACTTAACATCCATTTGATGTACAGTGAAGTTTTTGTGTACAGCATATGCTAAGAAAAGACGAATAGATTCAAGTCTTGCTACAGGAGCAAAGGTTTCGTCATAATCTATACCTTCCTCTTGTCTGTATCCCTGAGCAACAAGTCGAGCTTTGTTGCGAGTTACAGTACCATGTTCGTCCAACTTGTTTCGATAGACCCACTTAGTGCCTATCACTGTTTTGTCAGTTGGTCTCCGAACAAGTTTCCAAACTTTGTTTCTTTCGAATTCAGTCAGCTCTTCTTGCATAGCGCTGACCCAGTTTGGATCTCTGAGGGCATCATCTATTTTCTTTGGTTCAGTTAGAGAAATAAAGTTAACAAATAAACAAATATTACCTGCACTTCTACGAGTCTGAATACCAGCGTTGGGATCACCAAGAATTTGATCGATTGGGTGATTTACAGTCCATCGCTGAGCCGGAGCATGCGTCGCTGACTCAGTCTGAACTGGAGAAACTGAAGATGAGGCTTCAGCTACTTCTGGATAATCAGCTAAGAGAGGAATGCTTGCATTTGTCACTTCATTCACTGATTGCTGAGAAATAGATGGAATTTCTGAGACATTTGGATCAACTGCGGGTATAGTATTTATAGGAACAGCTGAGACCCAAGATGTTTCAGCTTCACTATTCTGCATATTGGGAATGATAGTAGGACCATCATTTTCAGTTGTATGAGTATGAGTAGTGGGAACATCTTCTGAATCACCAAGATGAGAAAACATCCATTGATTCAGTTCTTCTGTATCAGCGTTCGGTTTAGAGTTCGCTGAACGGGATTCGTCAAACGTGACGTGAATAGTTTCTTCTACAGTTTGTCTTCTTCGGTTGAAGACTCTGAAGGCTTTGGAAACTGAGGAGTATCCAAGAAAGATTCCATCATCAGCCTTAGGATCAAAC
Organism: Saussurea involucrata; assembly: GCA_033807775.1. Lineage (NCBI taxonomy): Eukaryota > Viridiplantae > Streptophyta > Magnoliopsida > Asterales > Asteraceae > Saussurea > Saussurea involucrata. The sequence goes on from CM066321.1 coordinate 179,558,662, forward strand.
TTTCCAAGGGCATCTCTGTTGTTCAGTATGAAACACTGACAACCAAAGATGTGAAGAAAGCTGATTGAAGGCTTTCTCCCATGAAAAAGTTCATAGGCTGTCTTTTTGAATCTTTTGACTATCAGCGACCTGTTTTGCGTAAAACAAGCCGTGTTGACAGCTTCTGCCCAAAACTGAGTAGGCAGGTGAGAATCGCTGAGCATTGAACGTGCAGCTTCAATAATTGTTCTATTTCTTCTTTCAGCGACTCCGTTTTGTTGTGGTGTTCTCACTGACGAAAAGTTGTGAGAAATACCCTTGCTCTCAAGGAAGGAATCAAGAGAACTGTTTTTGAATTCAGTTCCATGATCACTCCTTATTGAGCGAACAGTCATATTGTTCAGAGTTTCCATCTTCCGAACAAAGGTGATGAGTTCTTCAGGGGTGTCACTCTTAGAACGGAGAAACATTACCCATGTATAACGAGAGAATTCATCAACTATGACCAGCGTATATTTCTTTCCAGCGATGGATTGTTTGTTAACGGGGCCAAACAAATCCATATGGAGTAGTTGAAGAGGAGATGACACTGAGGAAACTTGCTTGGACTTAAAGCTTGCCTTGGTCTGCTTCCCTTTTTCACACGCTGAACATAAGGATTCTTTGGCGTATGAATGTTGAGGTAGACCAGTGACTAACTCTTTGGATGAAAGAGTATTCAGTGTCTTGAAGTTGAGATGTGAAAGCCTCTTGTGCCATAGCCAGTTGACATCAGAAGATGCCTTTGAGAAGAAACAGGAGTTCTCAGTGGTTGCTGAGTCCATGTTTATAACGTAAACATTTTCCAAACGATAACCGCTGAGAGATATCTTCTCCTTTTTGTCAGAGACAAAGCAGGATTCCTTGGTGAAAATCACTTTGTTATCCATGTCGCAAAGCTGACTGATGCTCAGAAGATTATGCTTCAGCCCTTCAACATATGCGACTCTTCTGAAGGATGTTGTACCATTTGAAAGTACACCATACCCTCGGGTGTGTCCTTTTCCATTTCCACCGAAAGTCACAGAGGGACCCTTCTCTTCCTTGTATTCAGCGAGCAGGCTTTTCTTTCCAGTCATGTGTCTAGAGCATCCGCTATCGAGATACCAGATACCCTTCTTAACCTGCAATACAAAGGAAGATTAGTTTTGCTTGGGTACCCACTTCACCATGTATACGCGTTTGTCAGTGGAAGTGGTTGGAATGGGTTCAGCAGTCTTCGCAGCATTTGAAGATTCAGCTTTGTCTTTCTTCACTTTGGTCAATTTCTTGACCTCAGCGGTAGGAGTCACCTTGACCTGACTTGCAACTGGTTTGGTCTTCTTTGGTGCTATCTTCACCTTAGCTATCTTATCAGCTTTGGTGGATGTGGGACACTTACTTGCAATATGATCGGTAAGTCCACAGTGATAACATTTCCTATAACTAAAATTAGTTCTAGGACCACTTGTGTGCTGAGCTTTTAATTTGGAATTAGAAGTGCCAGCACCAAGTACACTATTGGTTTTTGAAATAGGACGAACATTCAGTTCTTCAGATTTCTTACCAAGGATATCTACTCTGAGTCTAGGAGTAGGTCGCTGAACTGATCCAGAGGTCTGATTTCTAGAACCAGGTGAATGAATCACTAAGGCTTTGGAAGCATTCAGCTTAGGTACTAAAGTACCCTTCTGAGGATTTTGATAAATTACAATTCCTTTACCTTTATCTTTAGAGACAGAGGTAGGTTTTGAATAAACCATTTTCTCCTTACCTTTTGAGGAGGTAGGAGTTTCCTCAGGGATTGGTGTAATCGACGAGGAGTACTGAGATGAAGAAGTGTCAGCTACTGAGGATACGAACGTTCCAAATTTAAGCATTGAACGTTCAGTGGTTGGTATTGGAGTATCATATTTATAACCCAGACCACGTTTATCACTCAGAGGAATCTGAGCCTTAATTATCTCAGTGATCTTTGTTGAAGAATTACACCATCCTTCAACAGTAGCTTGTTCAGCTTTTAATGCAGCGATAGCTTCCACTCGTTCAATTTTGACTAGCTGATTTAAATGGACTTGATCTTTAAAATCTTCTTCAAATTTAGAAAGCTTTTCTATTTGAAGGTGGCAATTTTTAAGCTTTTCAGCGAGATCAAGATTTTGGTTTTCAACCACAGCTTTGCCGTTCATGGCTTCGTATAAGCTTCTAGTCAGTAGTTCGATTTTACGGAGACTATCAGCTTCATCAATATTTACAATATTGGTAAAGAAGGAGGGTGATACCTGAATGGCAGATGTTGAAGTGGAGGGAATGTCTGAACTTTCTTCCTCTTCTTCAATCTTGGCCATGAGACATTGATTTGCTTCATCATCTTCAGAATCAGATGATGAGGCTTCTTCATCAGAAGCAGCCCAATCATAGTCAGGCATTAGGCATTTCCCTTCTTCTTAAAGCTTTTCAGCTTTGCATACTTCTCCTTCAGCTTTAAGTATTTGTCGTCTTTATTCCTTGGAACAAAGGATTTCCTTGTAAAGGCTGAAGGTCTCATGATTTTCTTTGACCTGCACTCGTTAGCGAAATGACCTGTCTTTTCGCAGTTAAAACAAGTAGCAGTAGCCTTATCAACAAAAGCTGATGACTTAGGCTTGTCAGCTATAGAAAGAATTTTGTTCTTTCTAAACATTTTCTTCTTGGCGAATCTCCTGAACTTTTTAGTTAGGAGAGCCAAGGATTCATCATCTGAAGAATCAGAATCTGATGATCTTTCAGAGTTACTTTCTAACTCAGTGATAGTGACCACGGGTCGCTGAGTAGAAGGTTCCTCTGAGATTAAAGCAACAGGGGTGCTTTTGGAATCTTTTACAAGATTCTTCTTAAGATGGCTAGATTGCTCATGATTCAGCAATGTGCCATATAAGGTAGCAAGTGTCATTGATCTTAGATCTTTTGACAGCTTGAGACACATGGAATAATTGTCCCAGCTTTCAGGTAAACATTCTAAAAACTTTGTCAGAACTTCAAAGTTAGAATATTCCTTACCAACCGTTTTAAGATCTATAATTAAGCAATTAAAACGTTGATGTACTTCAGAGAGAGTTTCATTCTTACCAGAGATGAAACTTTCGTATTGTCTTACCAGGTTGATCTTTCTTGAATCCTGGACTTCAGACGTTCCTTCATACTGAACACATATTGTGTCCCACATGGCTTTTGAGGATTTCAGGTTCATGACGGAATGGTAGACTTCGTCAGGAAGGGCCATGGATAGTATGGATCTGGCTTTTGTATCTATAGCCACTTTCTTCTTGTCTTCATCGGTCCAATGATGGATTTCCTTTGGAATCAGCCTTTCTGGAATAGCAGCTCTAGTTGCAGTGGCTGGAACGGCAGGATCAATCGTTACAGGGATGTGTGGACCGTTTTCAAGATAGTAAGGTATAGTAGGGTCTACACCTTCTAAGAAGAGTGTCATCCTATTTTTCCATAAGTTGAAGTTGTCTCTGGAAAATCTAGGGGGTTTTGCAAGAGAACCATTGTCGATATAGTGAGTGTTTGTGTTTGAGTTGGCCATTTTCAGATAATAGCAAGGAAGAGAAATATCTTAGATTAGATCTTGTTTATGAGATTAAACAAATCTGCTCTGATACCACTTGTTGGTCCCGAAAGGCTTAAACAAGTTTGTAGAAGGGGGGGGGGGGGGGGGGGTTGAATACAAACACACTATTTTACTTTTCTAAATTGTTTATTGATAAATCATTAACAATTTACAGCTTGTTGCGGAAACAAGATTAAGGATAAACCTAAATCTAAACAAGTTGGAACACTAAGGTTTTCTTGCACTAAGAAAGATAAAGAGATTACTAATAAAATCCTATCTTGAGAGATTTGAACTTGTCCAGAGTTAGCAAGTTACTTCAAATGAAGTGAGTTCATCTCTTTATATACTGCATGCATTTAATGCAATTTAGTATACACTTTACACGTGTCATCAGCGGATTGGTTGCATGTCATTGACCTTTGTTGACAACCTTAGTAGCCGCATGAATGAACAGTGTAGTATCAGAGTGGTTGTACGATTTCAGATTTTCGGAGGTTCTTTTCTGACATTTCGTACGGTGGCGTGCAAGGGAGGTTAAGACAAAAGTACTTTGTACGGAGGACTTCATGATCAGCTTTCGTTGATTCAGCGATTATCATTTACTATTCAGCAGATGATAAAGTTCAGCGATAGCTGAAGTCTTGTACTTGATACTTCACGTTGAGTGGACAAATCTGAGTCTTCGCTGATCCGCATCAGTTCATTAGGAGACTTGTCGCTGGTTCTTGAGCTTGATCTTCGACTTCAGCGTAGAACCTTTGTTGACGTGAATCTTGTCTTCAGGGATCATAAGTAAACAACTAACTTATCAGCGATCACCATAAGGACTGAACAGACTCAGCGATATGGTGAACAGTGTTCGCTGAATGTTTAATCTAAAAGTGCGAGAGTTCCTATCAGCAGTACTGTAAGATCTTAGTACTTATCAGCGATAGTGAAACTCTGATACATATTGTTTACTTACAATTTTCACTAAGTATTTAAGATAGGGTCATTATCAAATCACTGAGGGTTTGGATCAACAGTATGGTCTTCACTAAGTTCTTCGATTTTGGCATTTTTTTTATGAGAGCCAACCCACACATCATTTTGGAAGAAAAGAGAAAAATGAGTACATGAATAATTTTATAGGGACATATTCAAACGAGAAACTAAACCTTATGCGAAAATACGAGAAGTGTTTAATCATATATGATACACAAGCTTAATAAATAATAATATATGATTAAACACATGTTACATTGGCAATACATAGACGTTTAATCATGTATGATTAAACATACCCACAAGCAGTGTAATCATATATGATATCACACTTTTCGCATAATCTTATATGTTCTTGTTAGTCTTTTTTAGTTAAAACTTGCTAAAAAATTACATCGGATAATTCACTTGTATAAAACTAAACATTAAAAATAGTTATTGATTTAATGGTATCCAGATTACCAATAAAAACATTATGTACGCTTGTGTCATATTACACAATATGATACTCGAAGACGAAAACCATGCTATTTGTGGTGACGTGGAAAACGACTTTTTCACGAATGATATCGAAAGCCAAATCAGTGAGACACAACGCGCGACAAATGTTCAAGAAGTCATAAACCGGGACACTCATAATAACCTTCGGTCGGATTTGGTCGAACATATTTGGCGTATCCAAGTTCCCAACAATGACGACGAGTAGATTTTTAAATTTATTTTGTAATTTTTATTTTAAATGAATGATATGAATTTTAATTTTTATTATTTATCTTATTTTTATTTATTAAAAAATATATAAATATTTTTATTTTGTTAAATAATTAAATGTATAAATAAAAGAATTAAAATAAATGAGGTGGCAAAAGGGTTTGAGAGAATGGGGTACGGGTGTTTAGGGATCGTTAGGGATCGAGTGAGGGATGAAAGAAAAGCTGATGTGGCGCTGATGTGGAGTGGAATATTTGAAAGATTCCCTCCATGGGGTACTGATGGCCTAAGATTGAATGTTCAAACCTTACAAAAAAATAATTATAAGTTATTTATTAAATATAAATATTATATACTTTCCAAAGTACTCTTAAACACTAGCATGATTATGATTTTATAACTTTGTAAGATGGTAAAGTGGCATGATGGTTGGGAATGTGTTTAAAAGGATAATTTTTGGACTCCCAATTCAACCATCACCTCTCCTTTAAGTCCTTTTAGCAAGAGGTTGATGACAACCTCCACCAATTTTTTTTCTTTCTAAATTATAATAAAAGGGGAAGAAATACAACACTTTTTATGTTATTCTTATTTTAAAATACACAAGTTCTTTTAAACAATTGTTTTAAAATTTAGTTATTATATAGTATTGGCAATCATTATAAGATAAAGGCTTGTGATTAAAGGTCAATTAGTATTATTTTATAACAAGATGTTTTAGATATTGTATGAACTATGAAGTTATTTTTTATGTATTTAAGGTTTTAGTTCTCTAAAAACCACATCTTTTATAGTTGTCTACAAAATACAAAAAATTTCGATAGATCTTCAACCTAAATTTATTTGTTTTTGCTCGATAAACATTACTTGGTAAATAATATGGAGACCTTGTGATGATAATATTTTTTGGAAAAAACAGTCGTCAACCATAGAATTGATGTATGCTGAAATACAAGTTCATCACGTGGTCGACCACATCACATCTTTTCACCCACCTCGCTTAACTGCACCATAATCCTGTACTCAATCTCCAGTTCTGTTTTAAGGATAACTTCAGTGTTTCTTATTCCTGTGTCTAATATGCAAACTCTTAATCCTATTATTGCACCTCGTAGTTGCTCGAGAAGATCGTGTTTAACTGTGTTCTTTTCTTTTCTTTTATGGTTACGTTTTTTATGATAAAATGTTGCCTTTCAGAAAAATCTAGTTTTGTTTTCCTTAACAAACATTTTAGATATTTGATTAGCGGTTAACCTTTTTTTATCAAACCGTATACATACTAGAGGATTATTTGTTGGTTTGACCAAGATAATGGTTGGTCCAATAGGTCTATTATAATAAACACACTACCTTTGTACATACTTGATTATTTACCCTTACATGTCTTTTAAATGGATTAAATTTGTCAATGGGTTAACCAACCTTACAAATCTGTAAAAAGCCATAATCTATGTAAATTATTCAAAACACAAAGTTTTAAGGCTTTAAAAAAATTGGTCAAAAAAAATTAAGCTCATAAAGTCGACAATCAAGTATATATATATGGGTAAATGACTAGTTGAGAATTGGGAATTAAGAAGCGCTTTGGAATTTTAGTTGTAAATTTATAGAATGGTGTTATAAGCTTGTTCAATTTTTTTGCTTCACCCATGTTGACCTATTAACAGTAATAATTCGTTCTTGATGGATAGAAAATAAGATTTGTGAGCTACCAATAGTTTCGATTATGGTTTTAAGTTGGATTTGAAGTTATTGGGTCTACCTATTGCATTTGGCTTAGAGTGTTACAATTGATATCAGAGTCATAGTTTAAGGGACAAGTTGGGCCTAAACTTAAACTGTAGGATAAGAAACACAACTGAGACATATGAAGCCATCAGGAAAGACCTCAATAGGGACATTTATGATAGGTTAGTGAGGAGCCTCATGTAAGGTAAATTTAGAATTAGATTTGACCAATGTAATCGTAAATATATAGGTGCATGTATGTGCTTGTTTTACTTTGTTATTTAGGAACTTTTGCATTAAACCTTACTTTATATTAGTTGTTTCAGTTTTCACCCATGTTGATTCGATTGCTTAGGAGTAGGTCTATACAACTCTAGGAGGAAGCTGATGCTCCTACTAAACCTTTGGAAGATGGGTTAATGATGCAAAAGGGTACAATGGGTACTCAAGACTAAGGTACAATGGGTACTAAGACTAAGGAAGGGGTCGTGGAAGGGGCAAAGGACATGAGTGTCAATAACCGGTGGTACAAGTAGAGCCATCGAATATGGGAGCCTAGGGCCGAGGGTAAGGGTCATGGTCGTGGGTGTAACAACCCATACCAACTAACAAGCCAGAAATCCAATAATTAATTAAAATAAATGCCAAAACTGCACCACATTGTCACACACATCCGAAATCTCAAAATCAGATTTGGGTTCGCAGAAAATAACCCTATTACAGCTGAGAAATTGTATCTATAACTATATAAGAAAAAGAAAAGGTCCTCCAGATCCTTCTAGACGCAAGCTTTAGCTCACATCCTGCCCTTGCCCTTACTCGAGCCCTCTACCACCTGTTTACCTGAAAAAGGTTTTACATTTTTGAAAAGTGAGGGTTAGACCATGAGGTCTAGTGAGATCCCTCAAGATAACAACCTTGCACCACACTTACCAATTAAAGAGAGTTTAAATGAAAATAACGAACAATTACGCCCTTATCGGTTTAAACAAACACACGTATGCTGACGTTCCACGCTTTGGTCACGTACACACTTGTGACATCGTGTTTGGGCACACACCCTCTCTTTATAATTATACGAAACTTATACATTTATTCTGTATGGGACACACTCCCCATATTAATCATAATATTACCTCTTTAGCATGCGTAAATAATCCACGTAAAGACATGTAGTTCAATACATGTATGAACAAGTAAATAAATCAAGTATCGTCACAACTTCGGTTTAGAAAGACTCACATGGTGTCCTCGCTATGCTCTTTCTTACTTGAACTAGGTAGTCTTTACCCGTACACCTACATTTACACCCAACACACGCGAGTGAATAAATCACTCAAATTCTTACTTAGAGTCAAGACTCACGAGACACCCCCTCCAAATCACTCTGACTTTTCATGGGATCCGTACACTCTCGGACTACTGCTTGATTTCGGATACTATCGGACTACGGCTCGGGACACATTATTCGGGAATGTACGGACTCCACGAACTTCCGGGAGTTTTCCGGACCACTACCGACACTCCCTAATCCGGACTCTTTCGGACTTCAACCCAAATCCGGACACACACAAGTTCGGGCCCACCTGGATTCCGACAACTTTTGGACAACAGGTCCGGGCCTTTCTTAATATCGGGATTCCATCCCAAAACGCGGTGACTTTTTCGGTAGACGCAACCGCGACTAAAACCTTGGTAAAACTCTTAATCCCATCATCAAACGATTTGGGATTGGGTTCAAATCTCTTGAGAGATTAAGCTAGCAAATCCCAATAGAATCCCGCACGGAAACCAATCGGAAGAATCACCCAGACCACATTTCCATTCTCATTTGAGAGATATCGATAAAACTTAACCCAAATTTAGAATCTCAGCAATCGCATCCGTACACAAACTTTCCCACAAATACCCACGTGATTAAGGAATTAAGGAGGAGAATGTTACCTTGAAGAAGACGATTCACGATTCCCAGCTCTTAAATTCCAAGCGTTTCCTTCGCAATAGCAAGATCTGCTCCACACCAGTTGCACACAATAGCCGCACCCAAAAATGAGGAAGGAATTGAGGGCTTAAGGGTTTTAACCCTACTTCCAAGTTTCACACAAAGGCCACCAAACTTTTCAATATTCACATTTCACACACCATTTTATTATTTATTTCGAGAATAAACCCGGTTATACAGCACATGCCCCTCAAAAGAATTTCGTCCCCAGAATTTCATCTTCAAACAACTGTGGGTATTGTGACATCATGTCCAACTCCACTTCCCAAGTTGCCTCTTGTCCCTTATGGAAGTGCCACTGAACCTTCACCAGAGGTATCTCTTTAGTCCTCAACTTTCTGATCTGCGATCCACGATCGCTAATGGCTCCTCGACATAATTCAATTTTTCGTCCACACGTATATCTTCTAACAATACTGCCATACTTTATTCGGCCAAACACTTCCTTAGATTCGACATGTGAAAGGTCGAAGGAACTCCCCGAAGTTCCTTGGGCAACTCCAGCTTATACGCCACTTCACTCACACGTTCGATGATGGCGAACGACCTGACATACCTAGGCCTTAGTTTCCCTTTCTTCCCAAAACGTATGACGCCTTTCCACGGCGATACCTTAAGCATCAATTTACCCCCCACCATGAATTCAATCGGTTTCCTTCTCTTGTTCGCATACATCTTTTGGAAGTCCTGAGCCACCCTCAACTTCTCCCTAATCGCACTAACCTTATCAGCGGTCAACTGCATGATTTCCGGTCCTGCCAACTACTTCTCCCCCACTTCATTCCAACATAACGGCTTTCTACACTTACGCCCATATAATGCCTCATATGGGGCTGCATGAAGACTGGCATGATAACTATTGTTGTATGAGAATTCGATCAACGGCAGATGGGACTCCCAAGAGCCTTTAAAGTCAATTACACAAGCACACAACATATCTTCTAAAGTCTGAATAGTTCTCTCACTCTGCCCATCCGTCTGAGGATGGTAGGCGATACTCATCAGGAGTTGTGTACCTAACTCCCTTTGAAGGCTCCTCCAGAAGAATGACGACGTGAAACGACTGTCTCGGTCAGAGACTATGGACGATGGCACTCCATGCCTCGTCATTATTTCATTGACGTACAACCTTGCCAGTTTCTCTAGCGAATCATTTTCCCGGATAGGTAGAAAGTGAGCCTACTTGGTGAGACGGTCCACTATCACCCATATGGCATCATACCCCTTTGGGGTCCTTGGTAGCTTCGTGACAAAGTCCATTGTGATGTTGTCTCACTTCCACACTGGTATCTCTAAGGGTTGCATTTCCCCATAAGGTCTTTGATGCTCCGCCTTGACTTTCAAACAGGTCATACATCGCTTAACGAAATAAGCAACGTCCTTCTTCAACCCCGACCACCAATACATTTGCCTCAGGTCTCGGTACATCTTATTGGTTCCCAGATGTACCGAATATCGCAACTTATGCGCCTCCTCCAAGATACGTTCCCGTAAATCTCCTAATTTAGGAAACCACACTCGGTTTCCCAAACATTTCACACCACTACCATTACACTCCAAGGATGCCACATAACCGACGATCCTCTCACTTTTCAATATTTCTTCTACAAGAGATTCATCTTAGAACTTCTTAATTTATTCTAGAGATTAGAAGTTACATCGACTCGAAATGCTACCACTTTAGTTGGCTCTCTTTTTTCCTTCCGACTCAAAGCGTCGGCCATGACATTCGCTTTACCCGGATGATAAAGGATCTCACAATCATAATCACTTAACAATTCCACCCAACGTCTCTGCCTCATATTTAGATCCTTCTGATTGAATAAGTGCTTGAGACTCTTATGATCAAAGTAGACCTGGCACCTAACTCCAATAAGATAGTGTCTCCAAATCTTTAGTGTGAAAACCACTGCCACTAACTCCATGTCATGAGTAGGGTAGTTCTTCTCATGCTTCTTCAATTGACGGGATGCATAAGCAATCACCTTCCCACCCTGCATTAGTACGTACCCTAACCCCAACTTAGATGCATCACTGTAGATCACAAATCCTTCTGTCCCACTAGGCAAAAATAAAATCGATGTGTTACTCAGTTTGTCCTTCAACTTACTGAATGCTGCTTCTTGAGCCTCCGTCCACTCGAACTTAGCACTCTTCTTGGTCAAAGCGGTCAAAGGAGTAGCTATTCGAGAAAAGTCCTGAATGAACTTCCGATAGTAGCCCGCTAAGCCAACAAAACTCCTCACCTCCGATGGTGATCTCGGTGGCTCCCATCCTTTAATGGCCTCCACCTTGGCCGGGTCCATCTTGATACCTTCTCCCGACACCACGTGTCCTAAAAATTGGACTTCTCTAAGCCAAAACTCACACTTGGAGAAATTAGCAAACAACTTCTCTCGCCGCAACAGATCCAACACTAAACGAAGATTCTCTTCGTGCTCAGTCTAAGATCGAGAATAGATGAGGATGTCATCTATGAACACAATCACACACTTGCCTAATAGTGCACTGCACACCCGATTCATCAAGTCCATGAATACCGCCGGAGCATTAGTCAGTCCAAAGGGCATGACTAGAAACTCGTAATGTCCGTATCTCGTGTAAAAAGCCGTCTTAGGCACACCTTCTTCCCTCACCTTCAACTGGTGATACCCGGACCTCAAATCTATCTTCGAAAAGAAGCTCGCCCCTTGCAACTGATCAAACAAGTCATCGATCCTCGGAAGCGCATACTTATTCTTGACGGTCACCTTGTTAAGCTCACGGTAATCTATGCACAATTGCATAGACCCATCTTTCTTCTTGACAAAAAGTACCGGCGCTCCCCAGGGTGATGAACTAGGGCGTATAAATCCTTTATCTAGCAACTCCTGCAGTTTCCTCATCATCTCTTTCATCTCCGCCGGTGCCAACCGGTACGGTGCACGCGCTATTAGTGCCGCTCCAGGCATCAAATCGATCCTAAACTTGACTTGACGTTCCGGGGGTAAACCCTTCATGTCATCCGAAAATACCTTTGGAAACTCACTCACCACAGGAACATCCTCTATTCCCTTCTTCTTTTTCTTAGCGTCTAACACATACGCTAGAAACCCCAAACACCCCTTCTCTAAATAGTGCCTCGCCTTTATCACCGAGATAAGGTAGGACTTGCGCTAACGCCTATCCCCATAGATTACCACCTCAGACTTATCAGGCAATGTGATGCAGATCATCTTCTTATTGCACACAATGCTAGCACTATTACTAGCCAACCAATCCATACCCATTGGGTACAACTGCAAGGGAAAAGAGTAACCCTCTACTTCAATACTACACCCCTCGTACACTTCCCCCACCAACACTCGACTATCATCCGCAATCTCTACTTCAAACCCACACTCTAACCATTTGGTCTTAATATACAGACACCAAGCAAAGATCGGCGATACAAACGAACGGTTTGCACCCGAGTCAAATAACAATTTAGCAAATTTTGATTTAACAAGAAAGGTACCTGTCACTACATCCGATACATCAACTGCCTCGTCCGCCGACATATGAAAAGCCCTTGCCTTTGTTCGCGCTGGCTCTGCCTTTCTTTCTCCACCCCTTCCTCCTTGACTTCCACCAAAACCATCCGAAGACCCCTTTCTCAATTGCGGGCAATCAGGCTTAATATGATCCGGTGAACCACACAGATAACAAGCCCTCGGATTAGGACACTCTCGTGCTATGTGCCCCAATTTTCCACACTTGAAACAACCATCGTGTTCAAAAGACCACTCTCCGTGATGCACTCTGTTGCATTTTCCACACTGTCGCTCACCGAACCTCGGTCCCACCCACAGCTCGGGTTTAGAGACCTTGGACCTTTTCACATCCCGAACAAGTCCTTCCCATTTTCTCTTATCCATATTTCTTTCCGACATTTGCCGATTCTTCTCCTTCTCAGTAAACTCCGCCACGTTGTAACACTCGTAATTTTTGGTAAGTAAAGTCACCCCGTGTGTTTTTGTAGTCCCTAAGTTTTGGTTTCGTGTTAGGAACTTATTGCTTTTGATCCTTTTGAGAGTCGGGGGTATTTCGTGTAAAAGAAGTGAAATTTGGGGGCTCGGTACACTCTGGGCGAGAGTGCCCTGCGATTGTGACTATGTCACTATCGCAAGGGCACAATCGCGGGATTCAAGTACCTCACGGTACATTCTCAGCGAAAGTGACCCGCGATAGTGACATTGTGTAACACCCTCAAAATCGGAAAGAGCAACTAACTTTAATTTCGATAAAATAACCAAAAGAGGATAAAATCCTTTCTTCAAACTATCCTTCAAAATACCTCAAAATTTATACGTCACAACTTCCACAATTAATGACTCAAGTCGGGTATTACTTAACACAATTACAAGTTGCTAATCCCAAATAAGTGCGGAAGACTTCACTAAGGAAATCACTTCTCGTGCATTCTACTAGCACTCATCACTTCACAGTGTAGCTAAAGTTATTCCCAACCTGAACCTGTTGCACATGCCGACAAATAAAAAGGTTAGGCTAACGCTTAGTGAGTTCAAGAGTTTACATCATGAGCAAATAATTTGATAGACCAAAAGATTCAACTTAATTCATGATTTCCAAAAAGGGGTTTGTAGAAAATACTCCGACAAACAATTTCCAAACGCACACAATTTCCGTGAGGAAAACTTCCAATGAAAAATCATTTCTCAGCAATGGACTCAAATCCAAAACTCATTCAAGAGGTAAGTAAATAATAAATTCCCAAATAATTATCAATGTGAATAATACTCCAATAGTTAAAAACATACAAACAAGGATGAAACATAAAATACCGTCCATCAATCATAGAAAAATAATCCATACGCATATAATATGACGCCGACAACATGGATACACACAATACCCGAAAACAACACCCTTCAGTGACGGAGGAGACCCGATTTCATTGAATGTGGCGAACACACCAGTTAAACCACAATTATAAATTAATATCATGTTTCATGGATGGGAAAACATATGACATCAACCATATCCAGGTCTCTAGTCAATTTAAGACATCAACCCAAACTGGATCTTTATTCCATGAAGACATCAATCCAAACCGGATCTCTAGTATATTGTGACATCAATCCAAACCGGATCTTTAGTCTAATGTGACATCAATCCAAACCGGATCTTTAGTCAATTGAGGCATCAACCCAAACCGGATCTTTAGTCCGCGGAGACATCAATCCAAACCGGATCTCTAGTCTATCGAGGCATCAACCCAAACTAGATCTCTAGCCTAAAACCACCAAGTTCAACCCGACCGGATCTTTACCTTCGAATCTGTTGGTTCCGAAGGGCTATACAAGTTTATAGAAGGGGGGGGGGTTGAATACAAAAACACGTTTTTACTTTTCTAAATTGTTTATTGATAAATCAAGATAATTTACAACTTGTTGCGGAACAAGATTAAGGATAAACCTAATCTAAACAAGTCTTGAGAAACACTAAGTTTCTTGCACTAGACAGAGTTAAAGAAATTACGAATAATATCTTAACAATAAGAGAGATATAAGAAGATGGTCCGAGCACACTTCAAAACTGAAGTAAGGATCTTCTTATATACTGCATGCATTTAATGCAAGGCGGTATGGCTTTACACGTGTCAGCAGCTGAGTGGTTGCATGTCATTGACCTTTGTAGACAACCATAGTAGCCGCATGGTGCACAGTGTAGAATCAGAGTTGTTGTACGATTACAGACAAAAGGGATGTTCGTTCTGACAGTTCGTACGGAGACGTGCAAGGGTGGTAAGACAATAGTAACATGCAGTGAGACTTCATGATCAGCTTTCGTTGAGTCAGATCTTTATCAGCGAATGATAAAGTTCAGCGATTGCTGAAGTCTTCTACTTGATACTTCACGTTGAATGGACAGGTCTTGCTTCGCTGATATCCGCATCAGTTCATGAGTAGACTTGTCGCTGGTTCTTGAGCTTGATCTTTGACTTCAGCGTAGAACATATGTTAACGTGAAACTTGTCTTCAGGGATCATAAGTAAACAACTAACTATCAGCGATTACCATAAGGACTGAACAGGCTTAGAGCATTATGGTGAACAGTGTTCGCTTAAAGTCTAATTCAAAGAGCGAGAGTTCCTATCAGCGGTACTGTAAAGTCTTAGTACTTATCAGCAATAGTGAAACTCTAATACCTATTGTTTACTTACAATTTTCACTAAGTGTTTAAGAGAGGGTCATTATCAAATCACTGAGGGTTTGGATCAACAATCTCCCCCTATTTGATTATGACATAGCAACAGAGAAAATTGCTATTTAATGAAAATATAAGGATAAAAAGAACTCATAAAATATTTGTCCCTTTTACTGTTTTCTGGGATCTTTTCAGTACTGATGGAGTAAAGTACATTCACTGAAATTTTTCTTTAAACTTCGTAACGATTACAGAGGGAAGTAGAAAAATTACAAGTACAGCAAATAAAATTACAAGTACAAAAGATGTAGACAGATAAGGATAGAAAGAGTTACAAGGCGATCCTATCCGTCAAAAGGTTCTTCCTTGATGAGAAGTTCATCGAGGTTTTTGATGTGGGAATCATCCAGTCAGGGACAGTTACTCCTTGATTCTTTTTGTTCAGAGCTTCTTCAAAAATCAAGGACTTCAGGTGTCTAGCTTTAATGTCGCGTCTGACTTCACACCAGTAGATGAGATCTCTGAGCTGTTCGATGGGAGTGATTGGAAGCTCAAAGATGCGTTGAAAGTGATGATTTCCTTGGTAGTCTAGAAAGAATATACCATAGGGATCACTTACAACTTTGCCAGGAATGAAAGTTTCTCCAGGTGGTAGGGAGGTGTTAAGCGCTGAGAGATCAGCATCAGGGCCAAGAACTTCAGCACGAGAGAAACCAATACCTGTTTCATTCCGTATAGGAGGACCTGAGTCTGAGACTTTCTTTTCCTTTGCAGAGACTCTTCTTTGTTGAGGAGGAAGAAGAGTGGAAGGAGGAATATCCACAGCAGAAGAAACCAAGTCGATCTAAGTATTTAAAATTTTCTCGACATGGCTCTTGAATTTTGAGCGCGATCCCTGAATGGCTAATTTCTATTGATCCAAACCCTCAGTGATTTGATAATGACCCTCTCTTAATACTTAGTGAAAATTGTAAGTAAACAATATGTATCAGAGTTTCACTATCGCTGATAAGTACTAAGATCTTACAGTACCGCTGATAGGAACTCTCGCTCTTTAGATTAAACATTCAGCGAACTCAGTTCACCATAATGCTCTGAGCATGTTCAGTACTTATGGTGATCGCTGATAAGTTAGTTGTTTACTTATGATCCCTGAAGACAAGTTTCACGTCAACATAGGTTCTACGCTGAAGTCGAAGATCAAGCTCAAGAACCAGCGACAAGTCTCCTAATGAACTGATGCGGATCAGCGAAGACTCAGATTTGTCCACTCAACGTGAAGTATCAAGTACAAGACTTCATCTATCGCTGAACTTTATCATTCGCTGATAAACAATGATGAAACAATGAATCAACGAAAAGCTGATCATGAAGTCCTCCATACAAAGTACTTTTGTCTTAACCACCCTTGCACGACTCCGTACGATATGTCAGAAAAGAACCTCCTTATTGTCTGAAATCGTACAACCACTCTGATACTACACTGTTCAAACATGCGGCTACTAAGGTTGTCTACAAAGGTCAATGACATGCAACCAATGAGCTGCTGCCACGTGTAAAGTGTAAACTGCCATGCATTAAATGCATGCAGTATATAAGAAGAAGAACTCACTTCATTTTGAAGTAACTTGCTAACTCTGGACAATTTCATCTTTCTTATCTTGAGATAGGCTATTATTAGTAATTTCCTTCTCTTTCTTAGTGCAAGAAACTTAGTGTTCCAACTTGTTTAGATTTAGGTTTATCCTTAATCTTGTTCCGCAACAAGCTGTAAATTGTTAATGATTTATCAATAAACAATTTAGAAAAGTAAAATCTGTGTGTTTGTATTCAACCCCCCCCCCCCCCCTTCTACAAACTTGTACAGCCCTTCGGGACCAACAAATGGTATCAGAGCGGATTTGTTTAATCTCATAAACAAGATCTAATCTATACTAAGATTTCTCTTCCTTGCTATTTCTGAAAATGGCTACCAACACAAACACAAACTATATTGACAATGGTTCTCTTGCAAAACCCCCTAGATTCTCCAGAGATAATTTTAATCTATGGAAAAATATGATGATTCTCTTCTTAGAAGGTGTAGACCCTACTATGCCTTATTATCTTGAAAACGGCCCATATATTCCTGTAAAAATTGATGTTGTAGTTCCAGCCGCTGAGAATAGACCTGCTATTCCAGAAAGACTGATTCCTAAGGAAATTCATATGTGGACTGAAGAAGATAAGAAGAAAGTGGCTATCGACACCAAAGCCAGATCCATACTCTCCATGGCTCTTCTTGACGAAGTCTACCATTCCGTCATGAACCTGAAAACCTCAAAAGCCATGTGGGACACAATCTGTGTTCAGTATGAAGGTACTTCTGAAGTCCAGGACTCTCGAAAGATCAACCTAGTAAGACAGTATGAAAGCTTCATTTGTGGTAAGAATGAAACTCTCTCTGAAGTACACCAACGTTTTAACTGTTTAATAATAGATCTGAAAACTGTTGGTAAGGAATATTCAAACTTTGAAGTGCTGACAAAGTTTTTAGAATGTTTACCTGAAAGATGGGACAGTTATTCTATGTGTCTCAAGCTGTCAAAGGATCTAAAATCAATGACCCTTTCTACCTTATATGGCACGATGCTGAATCATGAGCAATCGAGTCATCTTAAGAAGAATCTTGTAAAAGATTCCAAAAGCACCCCTGTTGCTTTAATCTCAGAGGAACCTTCCACTCAGCGACCCTCGGTCACTATCACTAAGTTGGAGAGTAACTCTGAAAGGTCATCAGATTCTGACTCTTCAGATGATGATGAATCTTTGGCTCTCCTAACTAAAAAATTCAGGAGATTCGCCAAAAAGAAAATGTTCAGAAAGAATAAACCTCTTTCCATTACTGACAAGCCAAGATCATCAGCTCCTGTTGATAAGGCTGTTGCTACTTGTTTTAACTGTGAAAAGATAGGACATCTCGCTAACGAGTGCAGGTCAAAGAAAGTCTCAAGACCCTCAGCTTTTCCAAAGAAAAACTTTATTCCCAGGAATAGATATGACAAATACGCCAAGCTGAAAGAAAAGTATGCGAAGCTGAAAAGATTTAAGAAGAAAGGCAAAGGATTGATGGCTAACTATGATTGGGCTGCTTCTGATGAAGAAGAATCATCATCTGACTCTGAAGATGATGAAGCCAATCTCTGTCTTATGGCCAAGATTGAAGATGAGGAAGAAAGTTCAGACATTCCCTCCTCTTCAACCTCTGCAACTCAGGTATCACCTTCCTTCTTTACCAATATTACAAATATTGATGAAGCTGATAGTCTTCGAAAGATCGATATCTTGACTAGAAGTTTATATGAAGCCATGAATGGCAAAACTGTAGTTGAAAATCAAAACCTTGATCTCGCTGAACAGCTTAAAAACTGTCACCTTCAAATAGAAAAGCTTTCTAAAATTGAAGAAGATTTTAAAGATCAAGTGCACTTAAATCAGCTAGTCAAAATCGAACGAGCAGAAGCTATCGCTGCATTAAAAGCTGAAAAAGCTATTGTTGAAGGATGGTGTAATTCTTCAACAAAGATCACTGAGATAATTAAGTCTCAGATTCCCCTGAGTGATAAACGTGGTCTTGGTTACAAATATGAAACTCCAAAACCTACCACTGAGCGTTTCATGCTTAAATTCAGAACGTTCGTATCCTCATTCGCTGACACTTCATCTTCTCAGTGCTCCTCTTCCCATACACCAATCCCTGAGGAAATTTCTACCTCTTCAAAAGGTAAAGAGAAAATGGTTTATTCAAAACCTACCTCTGTCTTTAAAGATAAAGGTAAAGGAATTGCTTTTAACCAAAATCCTCAGAAGGGTGCCTTAGTACCTAATCTGAATGCTTCTAAAGCTTTAGTGATTCATCCCTCTGGATCAAGGAATCATATCTCTGGATCTACTCAGCATGGATCTATTCAGCGATCTACTCCTAGAATCAGAGTGGATGTCTCTGGTAAGAAATCCGAAGAACTGAATGTTCCTCCTATTTCAAAAGCCAATAGCTTACTTGGTGCCGGTACTTCTATTTCAAAATCTAAAGCTCAGCATTCAAATGGTCCTAGAACTACTTTTAGTTATAGGAAATGTTATCACTATGGACTTACTGATCATATTGCTAGTAAGTGCCCCACAGCCACCAAAGCTGAAAAGATAGCTAAGGTGAAGATCATTGCCCCCAAGGCAAAGAAGACCACTGAGGTTAAGAAATTAACCAAAGTGAAGACTGACAAAGCTGAATCTTCAAATGCTGCGAAGACTGCTGAACCTTCCATTCCAACTACTTCCACTGACAAACGTGTACACATGGTTAAGTGGGTACCCAAGAAAAACTAATCTTCCTTTGTAATGCAGGTTAAGAAGGGTATCTGGTATCTCGATAGCGGATGCTCTAGACACATGACTGGAAAGAAAAGCCTGCTCGCTGAATACAAGGAAGAGAAGGGTCCCTCTGTGACTTTTGGTGGAAATGGAAAAGGACATACCCAAGGGTTTGGTGTACTATCTAATGGTACAACAACCTTCAGAAGAGTCGCATATGTTGAAGGACTGAAGCATAATCTTCTAAGCATCAGTCAGCTTTGCGACATGGATAACAAGGTAATCTTTACCAAGGAATCCTGCTTTGTCACTGACAAAAAGGAGAAGATAGCTCTCAGTGGTTATCGTTTGGAAAATGTTTATGTAATAAACATGGACTCAACAACCACTGAGAACTCCTGTTTCTTCTCAAAAGCCTCATCTGATGTCAACTGGCTATGGCATAAGAGTCTCTCTCATCTAAATTTCAAGACACTAAACACTCTTTCTTCAAAAAAGTTAGTCACTGGTCTACCTCAACACTCATACGCCAAAGAGTCTTTATGTTTAGCGTGTGAGAAAGGGAAGCAGACCAAAGCAAGCTTTAAGTCAAAGCAAGTCTCCTCAGTGTCATCTCCTCTACAACTTCTCCATAAGGATTTATTTGGCCCTGTTAACAAACAATCCATCGCTGGAAAGAAATATACGCTGGTCATAGTTGATGAATTCTCTCGCTATACATGGGTAATGTTTCTCCGTTCTAAGAGTGACACCCCTGAAGAACTCATCACCTTTGTTCGGAAGATGGAAACCTTGAACAACTTGACCGTTCGCTCAATAAGGAGTGATCATGGAACTGAATTCAAAAACAGTTCCCTTGATTCCTTCTTAGAGAGTAAGGGTATTTCTCACAACTTTTCATCAGTGATAACACCACAACAAAATGGAGTCGCTGAAAGAAGAAATAGAACAATTATTGAAGTTGCACGTTCAATGCTCAGCGATTCTCACCTACCTACTCAGTTTTGGGCAGAAGTTGTCAACACTGCTTGTTTCACACAAAACAGGTCGTTGATAGTTAAAAGATTCAATAAAACAGCCTATGAACTTTTTCATGGGAGAAAGCCTTCAATTAGCTTTCTTCACATCTTTGGATGTCAGTGTTTCATACTGAATAACAGAGATGCCCTTGGAAAGTTTGATCCTAAGGCTGATGATGAAATCTTTCTTGGATATTCTTCAATCTCCAAAGCCTTCAGAGTCTTCAATCGAAGAAGACAAACTGTAGAAGAAACTATTCACGTCACGTTTGACGAATCCTGTTCAGCGAACTCTAAACCGTCTGCTGATACTGAAGAACTGAATCAATGGATGTTTTCTCATCTTGGTGATTCAGAAGATATTCCCACTCCTCATACTCATACAGTTGAAGATGATAGTCCTACTATTATCCCAAATATGCAGAATAGTGAAGCTAAAACATCATGGGTCTCAGCTGTTCCTTTAAACACTATACCTGCTTCTGAACCAAATGTCTCAGACATTCCATCTACTTCTCAGCAATCAGTGAATATAATGACAACTGCACCCACTCCTCTCTTAGCTGATACTCCAGACGCTGCTGAAGCCTCATCTTCAGCTCCTCCAGTTCAGATTGAGTCAGCTTCTCACGCTCCGGCTCAGCGATGGACTGTAAATCACCCAATTAATCAAATTCTTGGTGATCCAAACGCTGGTGTTCAGACTCGACGAAGTGCAGGTAATATTTGTTTATTTGTTAACTTTATTTCTCTGATTGAACCAAAGAAAGTAGATGATGCCCTCAAAGATCCAAACTGGGTCAGCGCCATGCAAGAAGAGCTGACTGAATTCGAAAGAAACAAAGTTTGGAAACTTGTTCGAAGACCAACTGACAAAACAGTGATACGCACTAAATGGGTCTATCGAAACAAGTTGGACGAACATGGAACTGTAACCCGCAACAAGGCTCGTCTTGTTGCTTAGGGATACAGACAAGAGGAAGGCATAGATTACGACGAAACATTTGATCCAGTAGCAAGACTAGAATCTATTCGTCTATTCTTAGCATACGCTGTACACAAAGACTTTAAAGTATATCAGATGGATGTTAAGTCAGCGTTTCTAAATGGAAAGCTGAATGAAGAAGTCTATGTGGAACAACCTCCAGGATTCTCAGATCCTAAGCGTCCAGGTTATGTTTATAAACTGGATAAGGCACTTTATGGCTTAAAGCAAGCTCCTCGTGCATGGTATGACACTCTCTCTACTTATCTCCATATTGAAAAATTTGAGCGAGGTAAATTGACAAAACTCTATTTTTCAGAATAGTGAAAGGTCATATCATTCTTGTTCAGATATATGTTGATGACATTATATTTGGTTCTACTAACCCTGATCTTTGTACTCGTTTCGCTGATAGAATGAAAGAAGAGTATAAAATGAGCATGATGGGTAAGCTAACATATTTCCTTGGTCTTCAGATAAAGCAAAATGAAAAAGGAACTTTCATTAATCAGGGAAAGTATGTTAAAGATATGCTGAAGAAATTCGACTTAACTCAGAGTTCAGCTATGAAAACCCCTATGGCACCACCGCTGACACTAGATAAGGATACTAAAGGTATTCCTGTAAATGTCACGCTGTACCGTGGGATGATCGGTTGTCTTTTGTATCTTACATCTAGCAGACCCGATATTATGTACGAAACCTGTTTGTGTGAACGATATCAAGCTGAACCTAAGGAATCTCATATGACCGCTGTAAAGAGAATTTTTCGATACCTTAAGGGTACTGCAAATCTAGGTCTTTGGTATCCCAAAGACTCAGGGGTTGTTCTAATCGCCTATTCAGATAGTGATTTTGCAGGTTGCAAAATGGATAGGAAAAGCACCACAGGAGGCTGTCAGCTCCTGGGTGGAAAGCTGGTGAGTTGGACAAGTAAAAAGCAAAACTCAGTGTCCACCTCCACAGCTGAAGCTGAATATGTAGCCGCTAGAAGCTGTTGTTCTCAGGTCTTGTGGATACGAAATCAACTACTAGACTATGATCTTCAGCTCTCAAATATTCCAATCTATTGCGACAGCACAAGTGCCATCGCTATAGCCAATAATCCAGTGCTACACTCAAAGACAAAACACATCGAAATCAGGTATCATTTTATCAGAGATCATGTGATGAATGGTGATATAGAACTTCATTTTATTCCAACTGACTATCAGTTAGCTGATCTGTTCACCAAACCTCTTGATGAGACAAGATTCAACTTTCTCATCAGCGAGCTTGGAATGCTGAACTTTGAAGAGTAAAATCTTCAGCGGTTCACATTTGATCAGCGATAGGATAAAATCAACTTGTATAACCTATTCTATCATCTTCTCTCTAAATAAACTTGATTCGCTGATGTCAAGGTATGTTTTTCTCTCGCTGACAATCGCATGTAAATGCAAGATTTCAAGACAAATCGCATCGCTGAATATCTCTTCCTTAATCAGCGATACTTTGAAATTTCTAAAACCAACACTGATATCTCTATTCAGTGCTTCATGTTTTCAAAAGTGTCCCTGAGCTTTCAAAACCTCAGAGACATCCTAAAATATGAAAGGACAGTTGTGACGTCATCGCAACGGATAAGCCCCGACACGTTCTTTTTCTGACACACGTTTGCACGTTTCGTTTACCTTCCAATCAAATGCAAACACGTCTCCGTGTCATGATGAAAAACTTTCCCGCTCGAGTTTTTCTCTCTCTCAAATCTCACTATATAAACACTTTCTAGGTTTATATTTTTCCTTTACGCGAAAAACTTCTCCTCCAAGCAAGAAAGATTTACTGTTGCATTTGTGCTCTCAAGTTTTTAAGAACTTCTTCTTCTTCAACGAACCAGGTTAATATTTCTGTTATTTGCCTGTTTCTTAAAACTTGTTAATGATCTTCTCATTGTTTTTACAAGATCAAACAAAAGAACTTTTTCAAATGAAATCATTTCTTTCATGGTTTTATGAACACAACCTTTCATGGTTGTTCTTCAAGTTTAAACGCAAAATCTTAAACTTGTTCTTAATACGTTCGTTTCCAGAATCCTAATCCTCAAAGGAAACTGGAAAACAAGATTTTTATTGGGTTTGCTTTTCTGTTTCAAAAACAAGAAAACCCTAATCTTCATTAAGACATTTTTTGTCTGAATGAAATGGACAAAATTCGAACCATCTTATTGGAAAATCTTTCCACATTAAGATTATTCTTATTTTTTATATCTTTGGTTGAACTGATAATACAGAAATGGCATCTGCTGACATTCCTACCGCTGAGAACACTGTTGCTGCTGCTGAGTAATTGGAAATCACCAAGGCTCCTCAGGTCAAGTTCACTCTTGAAGAACTTGATTGGACAAAGTCAAACAACCTCTATGCGCTTTTCGAGTTTCCTCCTCGAAAGCAAGTCACACATCTGAATGATGCTGTGAATTTCCTGAAAAACTGTTGCCTCTCTACAGCCCTGACAATAACACCTCCCGTACATCAGCTACTGCTATCTCAGTTCTGGTATTCTGCCAGACACTCTCAGCTACCATCAACCAAAGACTCCTCAAAGACAATTGATTGCATCCTCTGGGATACTAATTTTGGCACTATAAAGATCACCCCTGCCATTATCCGCAAAGCCCTGAACCTTCCCATCGCCACAAAAGAAAAACATTGTGTTCCTCTCCCTGACCACAAGAAACATTCTGATAGGGAAGCCATCACTGCATTCTTCGATGCAATGGGCTATGTATGGGAAACTGGGAGGGACAAGAAGCCTGAGAAAAAGCTGACCCTCATCAAGAAGTCAAAAATGCCCAGCGAGATGAATTTCATCTTCGCTCACTTGATAAGTTGCATGACTGCAAAGACCGGCTCCTCTGATCAAGCCGCTCAACCTCAGCAAGCAATGGGATATGCATTGTTGAAAGGTCTACATATAGACTAGGCATCGATAATCTACGATGATCTTGTACTCAGAGTAGACTCTGCCGCTGACCGATCACCATGGGTTCCATATCCAAGATTCATCAGCACCGTCTTCCAAACAGGCCTGAAGGACAACTACCCAAAAGAGGGTGACCTGAAACTCTCTCAGGTTGGCCCTAAAGTACTCGACTTCAAGCCAGTGGAAAACGAGGTACGTCTCTCTACACTCTTAACTCTTCTCAATCCTCCTTCTTCTACTTCTGCAGCTCCTTCAGCGGATAAACACATCGCTGATACCCAAGCTGCAACCTCCATTCCTTCTCATAAAAGGAAACACTCATCTACCCAACTTAGTTCCAAAAGAACTAAGAAAACCAAGGAGCAACCCCAACAATCTCATGCTGAAGACTCCTCAGCTCATCTTGAAGAGCTGAAGGAAAGTTCAGTGGTACGCTCTGCCACAGCTGAACAAGCCACCCATTCCATCCCAGCTTCAGCGTCTCTAAACGTTGAAGTTATAAACTTGGAATCTACCCAACCTCCTTCAGTCTCTCTACAGACTGAAGAAGTAATTCTCAGTGGATCCAACGCTGAACCCCGCACCCAACCAACATTCTCAACCTTCGCTTCTCTCTCCTCTCCATTGGACTTTAATCCAGTTTTCACCACGATCACTGGAGCAACCGTCATTCCTCCAGAAGCTAAAGCTGATACTCTTCAAGGAATGATGGATACAGGACCTGTAGGAAGATCCATGCGTATACGCACTCTCGCTGACAACATGGAACATTATTCAGGTCCAGAAGTTTTGATGACTTCGTCGACCCTCCTGCAGGTATACACCAAACCATATACAATGTAACCGAACCCCAAACTTCTGAGCTTTCCTCTGTTCACAAGTACTTATATGTTACAGGTCCTAATTTAGGAGACATCAACGCTTCTCTGAAGAACCTGGATACAAAGCTGACAGGTCTCACCACTACACTCTCAGACAACTCTTCAGCTGTAACAAACGCTGGAGAGAATCTCAACAAGCTGACAACAGTGGTGGAACAGAAAGCCTCCAAAGCTGATTTGGAGAAGGTTGATAAAACTCTGGGTGATTTTGACAAAGTTCTTGCTGACATCTACACAGACTACACCTCCCTCAAAACATCAGTTCAATCCATGTCCAGCGAGTTTACAACGCTGAAGACATCGGTTGGAAATCTTCAAGGAGAGATGACTGCTGTAAAGACTGACGTCAGTTCAGTAAAGACTGACATGAGTTCTGTAAAGAATGACGTCAATTCAATGAAGACTGACGTCAATTCAATGAAGACAATGATGCAGCAGATCCTGAATAACATGACCGCCCCTGCCCCTGCACCTTCGAATTTTTCTACGGCGGATCGTGCTGAACTTTTGAAGATCACTCCTACTATTACTGGCCTAGAAGACATAGTAGCAGCGATTGAAGATTATATGGGGTTCCCTGGCCAAGAAGACAGGGAACCAAAACCAACTGCTAAGTCATCGCATTCCTCCCCCACTCATCATGAGGAAGGGGGGGAGAAGAACTCTAAAGACCTTCCCCATAATGAATCTATCAAGGGGGAGAAGACTGAAGACCTTACCCTTACTGGAGAGGGTGAGAAGACAACTGAAGAAGTTGTTGCTGGACCTCAGGGAGATGAAAACCCTGAGGAAATCGAGAAGCTTACCTCTGTATCTGAGGGGGAGCAACTCGAAGAAGATGCTGAAGAATCTGAATCTGAAGATGAAGAAGCCATCGACTTATCTGATGATGAACCATCCTCTTCTCCAAAGAATGATGATGATGACGATGATGATGATGACTCCTTTATCGTCAAGCCTGCTCAGAAGACTAAAGCTCTTAAAGGGATCTTGATAAATGAACCTTCAGGGGAGCGGACCAAGACAAAGCCATCAGCGTCTGAAGCTGACAAGGGCAAAGGAAAAAGTGTCGCTGAAGACGATGAAAATCTGGCGATCTTGCTTAAAAAGCCGGTTTGTCAGGTACACTACCTCCTATTTCCTTACACTGCATCCCTCCTCTATCTATACACTTTACCCGTCTCTTTTCTCTGTTCTACCCAAGTTCTTATTCATAAGATCGCTATGTTTCAGCTAGTCCTCTCCCCTGCTTGAGGATTCTGAAGTACAACCAGCTGCTGCTGAAGAAATAATCCCAGTCTTGGATTTGATCTCTGAGACTGATTAACCTGAAGAACAGATGCTCTCTCATACAAGCAGACCTTCCTTGGTTCCTCAAAAACCAAGTGAAGAGGATCAGAGAAGAAGAGAAGAGATAATAAAGAAGTTTGAGACTCAGCGAATCATTCTGAAGCGTGATCAACTTCCTTCTATTCCTCCAAAGTTCAGACTTTCACAAAAGGAATACAAGGATCACCTCAGAGCTGAACGTCTAATCCCTGAAAGAAGGGAAGCTGAAGAAAAAGACAGAAAACTCGCCATCCAGCTTACTCAACAATCAGTAAAAGACCCCAAGCTGAAAAGAACTCCAATCGAAGTTCAACGTCAGCTATGGGAAGACGCCAAGAAGATCGTTGAAGAAAAGAGAACTGTGTCTCAATCTACTTTAATCTGGTGCAAAGAAAAGGTACACTTCAGATATCGACCTGCCAGAATCATCAAGGTACTCATTGCTGGAAGATCAACCCTCAAAGTTTCAATCGCTGAAATCGAGATATTCAGAGAGAATGGACAGTACGAAAAATTCTATGCTGAAGCTATCACGCAGTACGGTCTCTCTGAATGGTTGGAGATCAGATTAGCTATCCAGAAGTCTCAATCTAAGTACAAGGATCATGTTGAAAAGCTGATAAAGAAACATATCGACTTAGTCTCTTCTTGTGTGGATATTCCTCCTCTCCCTCCTCTCGAAAGTCAGAAAAGAAGGGCCTCTGCAAAGAAAAAGTCTAAATCTTCAGACTCCGGTCCTCGTATACGGAACGAAACAGGTATTGGTTTTTCTCTTAATGAAGTCCTTGGTCCAGAACCTGACCTTTCTGCACTCGACACATCTCTTCCTCTTGGTGAGACTTTCATCCCTGGGAAAGTCATAAGCAAACCCTACGGGGTATTCTTTATTGACTATGATGGACGAAAACGTTTTCAACGTATCTCTGAGCTTCCCATCACTCCCATCGAACAGCTGAAAGATCTCATCTACTGGTGTGACTTCAAAAACGACATTCAGGCACGACATCTTAAACCCTTGATTTTTTAAGAAGCTCTGAACAAAAAGAATCAAGGAGTAAAGGTCCCTGACTGGATGATTCCCACATCACAGACCCTTGATGAACTTCTCATTAAGGAAGAACCTTTATAAACTGATATGATCGCCTTATTCTTCTATTGTATCAGTTATTCTTTTGTACTTGTAATTTATTTCGCTTGTACTTGTAATCTTTCCACTTCCCTTTGTAATCTGATACGAAGTTTTAAAGAAAGATTTCAGCGAAAGTACTTTACTCCATCAGTACAGAAAAGATCCCAGAAAACAGTAAAAGGGACAAATATTTTATGAGTTCTTTTTATCCTTATGTTTTCATTAAATAGCAATTTTCTCTATTGCTATGTCATAATCAAATAGGGGGATATTGTTGATCCAAACCCTCAGTGATTTGATAATGACCCTCTCTTAATACTTAGTGAAAATTGTAAGTAAACAATATGTATCAGAGTTTCACTATCGCTGATAAGTACTAAGATCTTACAGTACCACTGATAAGAACTTTCTCTTTTTAGATTAAACATTCAGCGAACTCTGTTCACCATAATGCTCTGAGCCTGTTCAGTACTTATGGTGATCGCTGATAAGTTAGTTGTTACTTATGATCCCTGAAGACAAGTTTCACGTCAACATAGGTTCTACGCTGAAGTCGAAGATCAAGCTCAAGAACCAGCGACAAGTCTCCTAATGAACTGATGCGGATCAGCGAAGACTCAGATTTGTCAACTCAACGTGAAGTATCAAGTACAAGACTTTAGCTATCGCTGAACTTTATCATTCGCTGATAAACAATGATGAAGCGCTGAATCAACGAAAAGTTGATCATGAAGTCCTCCGTACAAAGTACTTTTGTCTTAACCACCCTTGCACGACTCCGTACGATATGTCAGAAAAGAACCTCCTTGTTGTCTGAAATCGTACAACCACTCTGATACTACACTGTTCAAACATGCGGCTACTAAGGTTGTCTACAAAGGTTAATGACATGCAACCAATGAGCTGCTGCCACGTGTAAAGTGTAAACTGCCATGCATTAAATGCATGCAGTATATAAGAAGAAGAACTCACTTCATTTTGAAGTAACTTGCTAACTCTGGACAAGTTCATCTTTCTTATCATGAGATAGGTTATTATTAGTAATTTCCTTCTCTTTCTTAGTGCAATAAACTTAGTGTTCCAACTTGTTTAGATTTAGGTTTATCCTTAATCTTGTTCCGCAACAAGTTGTAAATTGTTAATGATTTATCAATAAACAATTTAGAAAAGTAAAATCTGTGTGTTTGTATTCAACCCCCCCCCCCTTCTAAAAACTTGTATAACCCTTCGGGACCAACAATTTCACTTCCAACCATTCAGAGAAACCAAACTTCTCTAAAGTAGCAGCATAGAAGGTTTGCTTGGTTTTGTCTTCTCTGAATACATCAACTTCAACAACTAGAACGTCTACGAACAGTCTTCCTCTGATGTTTACTTTGATGATTTTAGATGGTCGAGATCGATAATTCAGCATTTCTTTACACCATTTCAAAGTCGTATCAGATACTTTCGTCTTTTCTTCAACGATCCTTTGGGCATCATCCCATAGCTGACGTTGGACATCAATGGGAGTTCTTTTCAACGCGGGGTCTTTCACCGATTGTTGGACAAGCTGGATGGCGAGTTCTCTGTCTTTTTCTTCAGCTTTCCTTCTTTCAGCGATTAACCTTTCAGCTCTGAGGTGATCCTGGTATTCCTTTTGTGAAAGTCTGAACTTTGGAGGAATAGAATAAAGTTGATCACGCTTCAGGATGATTCGCTGATCTTCGAATCTCTTGATTACTTTCTCTCTCTTTTTCTGATCCTCTTCACTTAGCTTTTGAGGAGCCAAGGAAGGTCTGTTATGGTGAGAGAGCAGCTGTTCTTCAGGTTCATCAGTCTCAGTGGTTAAATCCAAGACTGAGATTATTTCTTCAGCTCTTGTGGCTGGGATTATTCCTGGTGTAGTCGAAGGAGCTTCAGCGGGATCCTCAAACAGGGGAGAGGACTAGCTGAAACACAGCGATCGTTTAAGTAAGAAGAGTTGGGGAAGAAAGAGATAGAGAGAGAATGGGGTTTAAGTGTATAGAGGTTTTATGGAAAGAAGGATTGAGATTGAGAAGGGATAGAGGAGGGATGCAGTGTAAGGGAATTGGAGGTAGTGTACCTGACAAACTGGCTTTTGAAGCAAGATCATCAGATTTTCTTCTGCAGCAAGGCCTTTGTTTTTGCCTTTGTCAGCTTCAGACGCTGCAGGCTTTGTCTTCTCCCCTGATGGTTCGTTTATCGAAATCCCTTTGAGAGTTGTAGTCTTTTGAACAGGCTTGACGATAAAGGAGTCATCATCATCATCGTCATCATCATTCTTTGGAGAAGAAGATGGTTCATCATCAGAGATGTCGACAGCTTCATCGTCTTCAGCTTCGTCTTCATCAGATTCAACCTCTTCAGCGTAGGGTGAGGTTACATCAGCAGCAGCTTCAATGTTCTGCTCTTCGAGTTGCTCCTCCTCAGATTCAGAGGGAGGTTTCTCGGTTTCCTCAAGGTTTTCAACTCCCTAAGGTCGTGAAGTAGAAGTACCAGCAGCATGGAGAAGGTCTTCTTTATTTTTCTTCTCCCCGTCATCATTATGGGGAAGGTCTTCTTTAGGCTTCTCCCCCTCCTCCACATCATGGTTGGGGGAGGTAACGGACTTTTCAGCGGCAGCAGCAGCCATAGGATTACAGTCTTCTTGGCCAGTAATTCTTATGCAGTTTTCAATCGCTGCTACTCTGTCTTCTAGGCCAGTAATAGCAGGACTGATCTTTTTGAGATCATCTCGATCGGCCTGAGTGAAATGAGAAGTTGGGGTGTTTAGGCAATCGAGCACTTTCTGAATAATCTCTTTGACCGCAGAGACCTCAGTTTTGACCGTGGAAACTTCACCCTTAAGAGAACCAACCTCTGTCTTCAATGATGTGACTTCATTGGACAGAGAGGTGAAGTTTGTTGAGAGAGTGGTTGTGGCGGTTGAGTTTTCAGCGAGGGTGGTAGCAAATTTAGCAATGCTACCATCCACCTTCTCCAGATCAGCTTTGGAGGCTTTCTTTTCGACCTCAGTGGTCAATGTCTTCAAGTTCTCTCCAGCGTTTGTAACCGCTGAAGAGTTGGCAGTTAGAGTGTTGTTGAAAGACTCCATCTTTGTTTCCAGGGCTGTCAGGGAGGTGTTGATATCCCCCAAATTAGGACCTGAAAAAGTTATCAACTTATGAACAGAGGAAAGCTCATAAGTTTGGGGTTGAGAGAGAGAAGTATGTGGGAATTTGTGTATACCTGCAGGCGGGTTGGCGAAGTTGTCGAACCCTTTGTGTCCTGAATAAGTTTCATAGTCGTCTTCAATATTTCCTAGACGACTGGAAGTACCTGCAGGTCCTGTGGTTTGTCCTATCATCCTCTGAAAATGTTCAGCATTAGTGTCGCTGAGGATGACGGTTGTTGAGGGGAATAGAGGAATAGATTGAGTGACCAAAGAAGAGGTGAGAGGAATGGAGGATGAGACGGTTGGATGGGTACGGGGTTCAGCGTTGGATTCGCTGAAAATCACTTCAGTCTGTAGAGAGGCTGAAGGAGGTGGGTTCATTTCCAAGTTTATAACTCCAGCGTTTAGAGACGCTGAAGCTGGGATGGAAGGGGTGGCTTGTTCAGCTGTGGCAGAGCGTACCACGGAACTATCCATCAGCTCTTCAAGATGAGCTGAGGAGTCTTTAGCATGGGAATACTTTGGGGGTTGCTCCTTGGTTTTCTTGGTCCTTTCGGAGCCAAGTTGGGAAGATGAGTGTTTCCTTTTTCTAGAAGGAGTGGAGGTTGCAGCTGGGGTATCAGCGGTGGGGATTTCCACTGAATGAGCCACAGAAGTAGAAGAAGGAGGATTGAGAATAGATAAGAGAGTAGAGAGACGTACCTCGTTTGGCAGGGGCTTGAAGTCGAGCACCTTAGGGCCAACCTGAGAGAGTTTCAGGTCTCCTACTTTTGGGTAGTTATCCTTAAGGCCGGTTTGGAAGATGGCGCTGAGGAATCTTGGGTATGGAACCCATGATGGTCTATCAGCAAAATCTACTCTGAGCGCAAGATCATCATAGATTATCGAGGCCCAGTCAACATGGAGACCCTTCAGCAATGCATAGCCCATGGTTGCTGAGGTTGGGCAGCTTGATCAGAGGAGCCACTCTTCGCTGTCATGCAGCTTATCAGGTGTGCGAAGATGAAGTTCATCTCACTGGGCATTTTCGACTTCTTGATTGCAGTCAGTTTCTTCTCGGCTTTTTCATCTCTCCCTTGATCCCAAACGTACTTCATTGCATCAAAGAATGCAATGAGTGTTTCTCTATCAGCATGTCTTTTGGGGTCAGGAAAAGGAACAAATTGTTTATCTTTGGTGGCAACAGGGAGATTCAGTGCTTTTCGAATGGTAGCAGGGTTGATTTTGATGGTACCAAAATCAGTGTCACAGATGATAACATCAAGTAGTTTGGTAGGGTCTTTGGATGATGGTAGCTGAGTGTGTCTGGCGGTATACCAAAATTGAGATAATAGTAACTGATGAGCAGGGGGTGTTATGGTCAAGGCTGTAGAGAGGCAACAAGTTTTCAGAAAATTCACAGCACCGTCTAGATGTTTGACTTGTTTTTTCGGAGGAAAATCGAACAGCGCATGGAGGTTGTTTGATTTTGTAAAAGAGATATCCTCAAGTTTAAACTTGACCTGAGGAGCCTTGGTGATTTCAAGTTCCTCAGCAGCAGGAGTGTTCTCAGCAGTTGGAATACCAGTAGAAGGAGCAGCCATTTCTGTAATCAGCTTAACCAAAGATCAACAAAACAAATAGTCTTAATGTGGAAATATTTTCCAATAAGATGTTTTGAATTTTGTTCATTTCATTCAGCCAAAAATCCCTTTGAGAAAGATTAGGGTTTTTCTTGTTTTGAGGAAGAGTTACAAAACGTAGAGATTATGTGTTTTCCAGTTTTCATTTGAAGAAGGAATTCTGGAAAAACATATGAAGAACAAGTTTACGAGTTTTGATATAAACTTGAAGAACAACCATGAAGGTTGTATTCATAAAATCATGAACAGAAAATGATTTCATTTTATAAAAGTTCTTTTGTTTGATCTGATAAAAGCAAAGAATAAGATCATAAACAAGTAATATAGGTAAATAATAAGAGTATTAACCCGGTTCGTCAAAGAAGAAGATGAACAGTTTCTGGAAATTTTGAGAGCTCAAAATGCAACAGTAACACTTTTTCTTGCTTGGAGGAGAAGTTTTTCGCGTAAAGAGAAAAATATAAACCCAAAATGGTTTATATAGAGAGAGAGAAAATCTTGAGCGGGAAAATATTTTCATCATGACACGGACACGTGTTTGCATTTGATTGGACGGTAAACGAAACGTGCAAACGTGTGTCAGAAAAAGAACGTGCCAGGGCTTATCCGTTGCGATGACGTCACAATTGTCCTTTCATATTTTAGGATGTCTCTGAGGTTTTGAGGGCTCAGGGACATTTTTGAAAATATGAAGCACTGAATAGAAATATCAGTGTTGGTTTAAGAAATTTCAAAGTATCGCTGTTAAGGAAGAGATATTCAGCGATGCAAGATGTTTTGAAATCTTTGAGTTCTAGGCGAACGTCAGCGAGTAAGAGAGAAAACATACCTTGATATCAGCGAGTTTAATTTTTGTTCAGAGAGAGAATGATAGAGTGGGTTATACAAGTTGATTTTATCCTATCGCTGATCAAATGTGAATCGCAGAAGATTTTATTCTTCAAAGTTCAGCATTCCAAGCTCGCTGATGAGAAAGTTGAATCTTGTCTCATCAAGAGGTTTGGTGAACAGATCAGCTAACTGATAGTCAGTTGGGATAAAATGAAGTTCTATATCACCATTCATCACATGATCTCTGATAAAATGATACCTGATTTCGATGTGTTTTGTCTTTGAGTGTAGCACTGGATTGTTGGCTATAGCGATGGCACTTGTGCTGTCGCAATAGATTGGAATATTTGAGAGCTGAAGGTCATAGTCCAGTAGTTGATTTCTCATCCACAAGATCGGAGAACAACAGCTTCCAGCGGCTACATATTCAGCTTCAGCAGTTGAGGTGGACACTGAGTTTTGCTTTTTACTTGTCCAACTCACCAGCTTTCCACCCAGGAGCTGACAGCCTCCTGTGGTGCTTTTCCTATCCAATTTGCAACCTGCAAAATCACTATCTGAATAGGCGATTATATCAAACTATGAGTCTTTGGGATACCAAAGTCCTAGGTTCATAGTACCCTTAAGGTAACGAAAGATTCGCTTTACAGCGATCATATGAGATTCCTTAGGTTCAGCTTGATATCGTGCACACAAACAAGTAGCATACATAATATCAGGTCGGCTAGCTGTAAGATACAAGAGAGAGCCGATCATCCCACGGTACAGCGTGACATTAACAGGTATTCCATTTGAATCCTTGTTTAGTGTCAGCGGTGGTGCCATAGGGGTTTTCATAGCTGAACTCTAAGTTAAATCGAATTTCTTCAGCATATCTTTAACATACTTTCCCTGATTAATGAAAGTTCCTTTTTCATTTTGCTTTATCTGAAGACCAAGGAAATATGTTAGCTCACCCATCATACTCATTTTATACTCTTCTTTCATTCTATCAGCGAAACGAGTACAAAGATCAGGGTTAGTAGAACCAAATATAATGTCATCAACATATATCTGAACAAGAATAATATGACCTTTCACTATTCTGAAAAATAGAGTTTTGTCGATTTTTCCACGCTCAAATTGTTTAATCCGGAGATAAGTAGAGAGAGTGTCATACCATGCATGAGGAGCTTGCTTTAAGCCGTAAAGTGCCTTATCCAGTTTATAAGCATAACCTGGACGCTTAGGATCTGAGAAACCTGGATGTTGTTCCAAATAGACTTCTTCATTCAGCTTTCCATTGAGAAATGCTGACTTAACATCCATTTGATATACTTTGAAGTCTTTGTGTACAACGTATGCTAAGAATAGACGAATAGATTCTAGTCTTGATATTGGAGCAAATGTTTCGTCGTAATCTATGCCTTCCTCTTGTCTGTATCCCTGAGCAACAAGACGAGCCTTGTTGCGGGTTACAGTTCCATGTTCGTCCAACTTGTTTCGATAGACCCATTTAGTGCCTATCATTGTCTTGTCAGTTGGTCTTCGAACAAGTTTCCAAACTTTGTTTCTTTCGAATTCAGTTAGCTCTTCTTGCATGGCGCTGACCCAGTTTGGATCTTTGAGGGCATCATCTATTTTCTTTGGTTCAATCAAAGAAATAAAGTTAACAAATAAACAAATATTACCTGCACTTCGTCGAGTCTGAACACCAGCGTTTGGATCACCAAGGATTTGATCAATTGGGTGATTTACAGTCCATCGCTGAGCCGGAGCATAAGTCGCTGACTCAAATTGAACTGGAGGAGCTGAAGATGAAGCTTCAGCAACTTCTGGAATATCAGCCAAAAGAGGAGTAGGTGCAGATGTCATTATATTCACTGATTGTTGAGAAGTAGATGGAATGTCTGAGACATTTGGTTCAGAAGCAGGTATAGTGTTTAAAGGAACAGCTGAGACCCATGATGTTGCAGCTTCACTATTCTGCATGTTTTTGATGATAATAGGACTATCATCTTCAACTGTATGAGTATGAGGAGTGAGAATATCTTCTGAATCACCAAGATGAGAAAACATCCATTGATTCAGTTCTTCGGTATCAGCAGAAGGTCAAGAATTCGCTGAACGGGATTCGTCAAAGGTGACGTGAATAGTTTCTTCAACAGTTTGTCTTATTCGATTAGAGACTCTGAAGGCTTTGGAGATTGAAGAATATCCAAGAAAGATTCCATTATCAGCCTTAGGATCAAACTTTCCAAGGGCATCTCTGTTGTTCAGTATGAAACACTGACATCCAAAGATGTGAAGAAAGCTAATTGAAGGCTTTCTCCCATGAAAAAGTTCATAGGCTATTTTATTAAACCTTTTGACTATCAGCGACCGGTTTTGCATAAAACAAGCAGTGTTGACAGCTTCTGCCCAAAACTGAGTAGGCAGGTGAGAATCGCTGAGCATTGAACGTGCAGCTTCAATAATAGTTCTATTTCTTCTTTCAGCGACTCCGTTTTTTTGCGGTGTTCTCACTGAAGAAAAGTTATGAGAAATACCCTTACTCTCAAAGAAGGAATCAAGAGAACTGTTTTTGAATTCAGTCCCATGATCACTCCTTATTGAGCGAACGGTCAAGTTGTTCAGGGTTTCCATTTTCCGAACAAAGGTGATGAGTTATTCAAGGGTGTCACTCTTAGACCGGAGAAACATAACCCATGTATATCTAGAGAAGTCATCAACTATGACCAGCGTATATTTCTTTCCAGCGATGGATTGCTTGTTGACAGGGCCAAACAAATCCATATGGAGAAGTTGTAGAGGAGATGACACTGAGGAAACTTGCTTTGACTTAAAGCTTGCTTTGGTCTGCTTGCCTTTCTCACACGCTGAACATAAGGATTCTTTGGCGTATGAGTGCTGAGGTAGACCAGTGACTAACTCTTTTGAAGAAAGAGTGTTCAGTGTTTTGAAGTTGAGATGAGAGAGCCTCTTATGCCATAGCCAGTTGACATCAGATGAGGCTTTTGAGAAGAAACAGGAGTTCTCAGTGGTTGTTGAGTCCATGTTTATTACATAAACATTTTCCAAACGATAACCGCTGAGAGCTATCTTCTCCTTTTTGTCAGCGACAAAGCAGGATTCCTTAGTAAAGATTACTTTGTTATCCTTGTCGCAAAGCTGACTGATGCTTAGAAGATTATGCTTCAGCCCTTCAACATATGCGACTCTTCTGAAGGTTGTTGTACCATTAGAGAGTACACCAAACCCTCGGGTATGTCCTTTTTCATTTCAACCAAAAGTTACAGAGGGACCCTTCTCTTCTTTGTACTCAGTGAGCAGGTTCTTCATACCAGTCATGTGTCTAGAGCATCCGCTATCGAGATACCAGATACCCTTCTTAACCTGCATTACAAAAGAAGATTAGTTTTTCTTGGGTACCCACTTAACCATGTGTACACACTTGTCAGTGGGGGGTAGAAGAGGAAGTGGAAGGTTCAGCAGTCTTCGTAGCATTTGAAGATTCAGCTTTGTCAGTCTTCACTTTGGTTAATTTCTTAACCTCAGTGGTCTTCTTTGCCTTGGGGGCAATGATCTTCACCTTAGCTATCTTTTCAGCTTGGGTGGCTGTAGGGCACTTACTAGCAATATGATTGGTAAGTCCACAATGATAACATTTCCTATAACTAAAAGTAGTTCTAGGACCATTTGCATGCTGAGCTTTTGATTTTGAATTAGAAGGACCAGCACCAAGTAAGCTATTGGCTTTTGAAATGGGAGGAACATTCAGTTCTTCGGATTTCTTACCAATAATTTCCACTTTGATTCTAGGAGTAGATCGCTGAATAGATCCACGCTGAATAAATCCAGAGATCTTATTCTTTGAATCAGAGGGATAAGTCACTGAAGCTTTAGAAACGTTCAGCTTTGGTACAGAGGTACCCTTCTGAGGATTTTGGTTAAACGCAATTCCTTTACCTTTGTGTTTAAAGACTGAGGTAGGTTTTGGGTAAACAACTTTTTCTTTACCTTTAGAAGTTAAGGTAGAGATTTCCTCAGGGATAGGCGGTTTAGAATAGGAATACTGAGATGAGAAAGTGTCAGGGATAGAGGATACGAACATTCCAAATTTAAGCATGGAACGGTCGGTGGTTGGTTCTAGAGTATCAGCTTTGTAACCAAGACCACGTTTATCACTCAGGGGAATCTGAGACTTAATTATCTCAGTGATCTTTGTTGAGGAATTATACCATCCATCAACAGTAGCTTTTTCAGCTTTTAATGCAGCGATAGCTTCTTCGCGCTCGATTTTGACTAGCTGATTTAGGTGAACTTGATCTTTAAAATCTTCTTCAATTTTAGAAAGATTTTCTATTTGAAGGTGACAGTTTTTAAGTTGTTCAGCGAGATCAAGGTTTTGATTTCCAACCACAGTTTTGCCATTCATGGCTTCATATAAACTTCTAGTCAAGAGATCGATCTTTCGAAGACTATCAGCTTCATCAATATTTGCAATATTGGTAAAGAAGGAAGGTGATACCTTAGTAGCAGAGGTTGAAGTAGAGGGAATGTCAGAATTTTCTTCCTCATCTTCAAGTTTGTCCATGAGACATAGATTGGCTTCATCATCATCTTCAGAGTCAGATGATTCTTCTTCGTCAGAGGCAGCCCAATCATAGTCAGCCATAAGGCCTTTGCCTTTCTTCTTAAAGGTTTTCAGCTTTGAATACCTTTCTTTCAGCTTTTTGTATTTTTCATCTCTAGTCCTGTGAGTAAAGTTTTTCTTGGGAAAAACTGAGGGTCTAGAGACTTTCTTTGACCTGCACTCACTAGCAAAATGTCCTATTTTTTCACAGTTATAACAAGTAGCAGTAGCCTTATCAACAGGGGTTGATAATCTTGGCTTGTCAGTAATAGCAAGAAGTTTGTTCTTCTTGAAATTACTCTTTCTAGAAAATCTCCAGAACTTATTAGCCAGGAATGCCAGAGTTTCATCATTATCTGAAACGTCAGAGTCTGATGATCTTTCAGAGTTAGTTTCCAACTCAGTGACAGTGATAGTCGATCGCTGAGTGGAAGGTGACTCTGAGATTAAAGCAACATGGGTGCTTTTGGAATCTTTTACAAGATTCTTCTTAAGATGACTCGATTGCTCATGATTCAGCATCGTGCCATATAAGGTAGAAAGGGTCATTGATTTTAGATCCTTTGACAGCTTGAGACACATAGAATAACTGTCCCAGCTTTCAGGTAAACATTCTAAGAACTTTGTCAGTACTTCAAAGTTAGAATATTCCTTACCAACAGTTTTTAGATTTATAATTAAGCAGTTAAAACGTTGGTGTACTTCAGAGAGAGTTTCATTCTTACCACAAATGAAGCTTTCGTACTGTCTTACCAGGTTGATCTTTCGAGAGTCCTGGACTTCAGAAGTACCTTCATACTGAACACAGATTGTGTCCCACATAGCTTTTGAGGTTTTCAGGTTCATGACAGAATGGCAGACTTCGTCGGGAAGAGCCATGGAGAGTATGGATCTGGCTTTGGTGTCGATAGCCACTTTCTTCTTATCTTCATCAGTCCACATATGAATTTCCTTAGGAATCAGCCTTTCTGGAATAGCAGGTCTATTCTCAGCGGCTGGAACTACAGCATCAATTCTTACAGAAATATATGGGTCGTTTTCAAGATAGTAAGGCATAGTAGGGTCTACACCTTCTACGAAGAGAATCATCCTATTTTTCCATAGATTAAAATTATCTCTGGAGAATCTAGGGGGTTTTGCAAGAGAACTGTTGTCAATATAGTTTGTGTTTGTGTTGGTAGCCATTTTAGGAAATAGCAAGGAAGAGAAATCTTAGTATAGATCAGATCTTGTTTATGAGATTAAACAAATCTGCTCTGATACCACTTGTTGCTCCCGAAGGGCTATACAAGTTTGTAGAAGGGGGGGGGGGTTGAATACAAACACACATTTTTACTTTTCTAAATTGTTTATTGATAAATCAAGACAATTTACAACTTGTTGCGGAACAAGATTAAGGATAAACCTAATCTAAACAAGTCTTGAGAAACACTAAGTTTCTTGCACTAGAAAGAGTTAAAGAAATTACGAATAATATCTTAACAATAAGAGAGATATAAGAAGATGGTCCGAGCACACTTCAAAACTGAAGTAAGGATCTTCTTATATACTGCATGCATTTAATGCAAGGCAGTATGGCTTTACACGTGTCAGCAGCTGAGTGGTTGCATGTCATTGACCTTTGTAGACAGCCTTAGTAGCTACATGGTGCACAGTGTAGAATCAGAGTTGTTGTACGATTACAGACAAAAGGGATGTCCGTTCTGACAGTTCGTACGGAGACGTGCAAGGGAGGTAAGACAATAGTAACATGCAGTGAGACTTCATGATCAGCTTTCGTTGAGTCAGATCTTTATCATCGAATGATAAAGTTCAGCGATTGCTGAAGTCTTCTACTTGATACTTCACGTTGAATGGACAGGTCTTGCTTCGCTGATATCCGCATTAGTTCATGAGTAGACTTGTCGCTGGTTCTTAAGTTTGATCTTCGACTTCAGCGTAGAACATATGTTGACGTGAAACTTGTCTTTAGGGATCTTAAGTAAACAACTAACTATCAGCGATTACCATAAGGACTGAACAGGCTCAGAGCATTATGGTGAACAATGTTCGCTTAAAGTCTAATTCAAAGAGCGAGAGTTCTTATCAGCGGTACTGTAAAGTCTTAGTACTTATCAGCGATAATGAAACTCTAATACCTATTGTTTACTTACAATTTTCACTAAGTGTTTAAGAGAGGGTCATTATCAAATCACTGAGGAGGAGAGAGGGCATATAATACGACGCCGCCAACATGGATACACACAATACCCGAAAACAACACCCTTCAGTGACGGAGGAGCCCCGATTTCATCGAATGTGGCGAACACACCAGTTAAACCACAATTATAAATTAATATCATGTTTCATGGATGGGAAAACATATGACATCAACCATATCCAGGTATCTAGTCAATTTTAGACATCAACCCAAACTGGATCTTTATTCCATGAAGACATCAATCCAAACCGGATCTCTAGTATATTGTGACATCAATCCAAACCGGATCTTTAGTCTAATGTGACATCAATCCAAACCGGATCTTTAGTCAAGTGAGGCATCAACCCAAACCGGATCTTTAGTCCGCGGAGACATCAATCCAAACCGGATCTCTAGTCTATTGAGGCATCAACCCAAACTAGATCTCTAGCCTAAAACCACCAAGTTCAACCCGATCGGATCTTTACCTTGGAATCCCACCATCCAAAACAAGCTTACTTAAATTTAGAAGTTTCTACATGACCCCAAAAGAATAGCTAATGCATTCAAACCATGTAATTCTCAAATACGACGCAATTCATGCAAGTCATAACCCAAGCCCACGTCGAGCTTATCAAAACCGGGCAATGCCCTCAAGACCCAACCTAGTCCAAAAACGAGCCATAAGCTCAAAAGATCTAATAATCGTTTATCAAAAGTCAACTCATGCAAATGAAGTGTATCTAACCCACATCATGCAAACACATGCTCCGAGGCATGATTATCTCAAATTGCCACTCTTCCAATGAATTCAAACCATACATGCATATATATATATATATATATATATATATATATATATATATATATATATATATATATATATATGTGTGTGTGTGTGTGTGTATATGTGTGTGTGTGTGTGTGTGTGTGTATACTTAAATCCTTTATAACATGATAATGTATATAATTCTCAATGGTTTGTTAGACCCA
Organism: Saussurea involucrata; assembly: GCA_033807775.1. NCBI lineage: Eukaryota > Viridiplantae > Streptophyta > Magnoliopsida > Asterales > Asteraceae > Saussurea > Saussurea involucrata. The sequence goes on from CM066321.1 coordinate 179,599,925, forward strand.
AAAGTGCCGAGAATACATAATCGTCAAATGGTCTTCACACATGAGACAAAACACCCAAAGAGGCACATACTCACATAAAACGCAAATAAGCACATAGCACATCCAAGGGTCCACCTCGAGCTACTAAAACCGGCAAACACTCAAAATACTCATTTGAGTATAAAATCAAGCCCTTAAAAGAAAAATAAACATTTAGCTAGATACGCGTTGCCCACATGATTACGTAAACCAAGATACATCGTTACCTAAAATCTTTGCCTTTTTAATTCTCAATTGGCCTTCGGCCCAAAAAAAAGGTTTACAACTCTCAAAATATTCATACGGTCGAGATTGACCAAAGTCCCCAATTCACACGTTCACATTTTCAAAACGTAACATATCATAACTATTGCATAATCGCAACAAACACTAAAAGTATATTTTGACCAAATAACCTTCACTTATGCAATAAATTAACACAACACTTTCATTCGTGATTTATGTATCAATCACTCAAAATCCTCAAATGTGGGTGTTTTACAAGATTTGTAAAGCTCAACACTTTGATTAATCAAAACCCACAATTTAACTCAACAAGTGATAATTTAATATAAAGCATACAAATACTTTAAAATAAACATTTTGGCATGTACAACGTTTTCACAAATCAACTTGAACTCACCTTGCTAGATTTAGGCTAAATCTAGATTTTCCCAAACGTAAGCTCATTTGAAGAAACATGAATCCTCAAGCCAAATCTTCCAAAAACCTAGATCCACAAGTTTCCAACCATAAATATTCATCCCCAAACACTTAGAATCATTTCCCCAACATAAAACATCAAAATCTCCAAAAATACCAAAACCCTAATTTCTTGGATTTGCCAACAAAACACTTCTAGGTTTAATAAAGATAAGGGTTTTGGGAAGTAAAGATGACTTACAAATGGGTATTTGAAGAAAACCCCAAGTTAGCTCAACAATGGTGGACAATGATGAAGAAGATGAAGATCTTGAAGTCTTGAAACCTTAGAAGCTTGATTCATCAACCCACTTTGGTATTCTTGAATAAAATGAAGATGGAATAGAGAAAATAGAGGAGTTACGGGTTTTGGGGAGGGAAAATCGAGTGGGGAGAGGGAGAGATCAGATCTGGTCTGGTTTGTAAAGGATAGGAGAGAGAAGAGGGAAAGTTGGAAGGTAAAAAGCATAAACATCTGCCAGACCCCATGAAGTTGTCCGGATGGAGACCTACGCGGACGTCCGGCCTTAACCCAACTGGAAACCCCAAGTCCCTGTTGCTTCTGCGGAACCACGCGGACTTCCGTCTGAACACGGACGTCCGACTTATGCCTTAAGCGGACGTCCGCAAGCACCAGATGTTGACTTTGCTGAAAATTCGGGGTGTTGCACATTGTCACTATCGTTGTCACAATCAACATCGAGGGATAGGGGTTAAATGCTCCGATTTTGCTACCCATTTCTCATAACTCTTTATCTCTTTCTCTCCCAAATCATTCCTCCTTCCTCCATGGCAAATCTTAGCCTATTTTTGGAGCTTTCCTATTGGAAATAAAGTGTTCCTTCACCATCCAAGCTTGTAATCACAACCCCCAAGTGTTTAATCAAGAGTTCATCTCCCTTTCTTGGAATCTATAGGTTTTGAGGGTTTTGCTCAAAACCTAGTGGTGAGTTCATCCTACCCTTTTATAAACCTTCTTTCAAGCTATAAATGTTCTATTGTGGACTTCTTAGTGTTTCCATCTCTCAAATTTCGGTTTGTATCATTTTGGGAAAATTAGGATTTTGTTGTAAAATGTTTGGGGGGTCGATTTTAAGTGTTTGAATATGGATGTTTATGGTTGGAAACTTGTGGATCTAGGTTTTTGGAAGTTTTTCTTGAAGATTCAAGTTTCTTCAAAGGAGCTCAAGTTTGGGGAAAATCTAGATTTAGCCTAAATCTTGATAGGTGAGTTCAAGTTGCTTTGTGAAAACGTTGTACATGCCAAAAACGTTTATTTTAAAGTGTTTATGCGTTTTACATGAAAATTATCTATTTTGAGTTATTTGGTGGGTTGTGATTATTTGAAGTGTTTACTTTATAAAATCTTATAAAACACTCACATTTGGGATTTTTAGATATTTTGATAAATAAATCATGATTGAAAGTGTTTTGTTAATTTATTACATAAATGGATGTCAATTGGTCAAAATACGCTTTTAATGTTTGTTGGAAGTAAGTATAATTCTTGTTATGGTACGCTTTGAAAATATGATCGTGTCAGTCTTTGGATTTTGGTCATTCCCGTCCTTACAAACATTTTGGAAATTGTAAACCTTTTGGTTTTGGGGAAAATATGTATTTCGAGTATTTTGATGAGTAAATCTTAGGTATTGATATTTTTAACAATTTATTTTACGAGTGTAAATCTTTTGGTATAAATCCACTTTGATGGATGTTTTGGAAAATGATGTGTCTTAACCTATAGTGGTGTGGAGTTATCTATGTTTATGGAGTATGTTTCGTATAAACGTGGAATATTTACGTTTTATTTCATTTTATGACTTTTAACAAATATCTTTTGATTTATTGAACTTGTGGCTCGGTATTTGATTATGTTGGGTTTTAGGGACATTTGTCCAAGTTTGATGGCTCAACGTAGAGCTTTGGTCATGATTTATATTTATTTGAGAATTACATGTTTTGAATATGCTAGTTCATTCGTTTTGAGTCATGTAATGTTTTAGACCTTATAGCTATGGATCCATAGACACTTGAGTTTTTATGTACAATGTTGGGACGCTAGTTTTCCACATTGTAGCACGAAATAGGCATCGGGTTTCATGATAAGTAAGATGTGGGCCTATATGGTCGGGCATTGTCTCATGAGTAGTAAGGTGTAAATCCAATGTGCTTTCTTGGATTTGGATAGCTCAATGTATAGATCTAGAGGGGTTGAAGTTGATACTCCACGAGTGTACGCTTTAAGTAGCTGAGCTTGATATGTCTTATGAATATAATCCAAGTGTTTGGTTTCATTACCATGGATATGTGGCCTACTCTTCCGTTCCGCCACATTCAATGGAACCGGGTCTCCCCCGTCACCGAAATGTGTTCTTTTGGGTATTTACTTTTATCTATGTTTTCGGTGACATATTATATTTAAATGGATTGTTTTCCATGATTTATTGGTGGTATACTATGCATCATCCTTGTTTGGATGTTTTGAATAATGGGGTTTTATTAATGTATATATTATTTGGGAAATTTAATATTTAACCACGTTTTGAGTGAGTATGGGATTTAAGTTCTTTTTGGAAAATGCTGTATATGAGAACTTTCGTCACCGGATTTGTGTGTGTTGGGAAAATGGATTGTTTGCATAAGCATTATAAATCATTTGGGAAAATTATGTTTCCACGCTACATCCTCCTCGTTTATTGAATTTACTCAATCATGATAAAACTCTTGAACTCACTAGGCGTTAGCCTAACCTTTTTATTTGTCGGCATATGCAACAGGTTCCATTTGGGAAATAGTACTAGTGACACTGTGAAGAGTTGAGAGCTAGATGTGTGCTCAAGAAGTGTATAGCTTGGTGAAGTCTTCCGCATATTGGGATAGCAACTTGGAATTTAGTTTGAGTAACACCGGGCCTTTTGTAGCCTTGGCGTATGACTTAGGTTTTGAATGTTGAAGTTATTATGTTTTTAATATTGAATTAATTCCAAGGATGGTTTGTAGAAGGAATTAGATCCTTATTTGGTTAGTTTATCGAAAATTTTATTTAGTTGCTATTTTCATATTTGAGGGTGTTACACACGTCGACCGCCGCCTGAAAGATCATGGGGCCACAGTTTTGCATAAGCTCCCTTACACTGCTCTTCAGCCCACAGATATACCTCTCAATACGCCTTTCCTCTGTAGGCACGTATACCTCTGCAAAACGTGCCTTCTCGATGAACTTAGAGGTGTACTCCTACGCTATCATCGACCCGTGTTCAAGCCCCAGAAACTCCTCTTCCAACTTCTTCACCGCCTCCAATGGGAAAAACTGAGCCTTGAGCCTCTTAGTGAACGTCTCCGAAGTAGTCGTCTTGGCTACCTCTGAACCTTTACCACCAGTCTCGACATCCCACCAGAAGATGGCATATGCCTTCAACGTAGAAATAGCAAACAATACCTTATCTCCCTCAGAACACTTACTCGTGTCGAAAGCCAATTCCATCTCACGAATCCATCTCAGAGCCAAGACCGGGTCACGCTCCCCGCCGAAAGATGGAGGCTTGCACGACGTGAAAGTTTTAAAAGTGCACCCTTTCACTGCCTTTGGTTCACCAGCCACAAACGGGGTCAACTGCGAATGATCTCCCACTTCAGGGAGGCAAGCTAGATGCTTCAGTTCTCGTCTCATTTCCACTCTTGGTCCGCCCGTCCGATGCAGACCCAATCTGATGATTCAACAACGCTTGTAGTGTCTCTTGCAGTTTGCCCATCTCAGCAGTGAACTTTTCTTGTGTCACAAATGCTTGGTTACAGTTTCGCCTCAGACTTTTTGACTGGCTTCCCCCACCCACAACAGCGGTACTCTCGTGTTGGGACGGCTCACGCACCTCAGGTACCCCTACACTCTTAGCCCGACGGGTAGTCGACGCCTTCTTCTTACCTTGAGTCACCACACCATTTTCTTCTGCCTGGGTGGCAGCTTGTCGGGGGCCCCTTCTCCGTCCCCTTCCACGGCCTCCGCCCCTCCCACGGGTGGCCGCCTGCCTCGGAGTATCCACTGGTCCATCCTCCAGAACTTCTTCCACGCGGATCTCTCCCTCAACCGGTATTGTACCCACGACTGGCACATACCTACTTCTCAAAGTCCTTTCTGAAATTCTTGGTTACTGAAACATCACACAATTTAAAAATCTTAACGTAACAGTCCCAAAATAATAATGTAAACTAAGCACATACATGTGCCTGTAAATCCATGGTTACACTGGCCAAGTGAAACTTCGAACTAACCATACATGATATTTCTCACTACCCTATTATTCGTGTCCCTGATGAGGTCTCCCTAGGCCTTCCTACTTTCTCAGCTGTACTTCCTAATTCCACAGTTTAAGTTTAGGCCCGTCCGGTCATCTAAATCTCTTAAACTAGTGCTCTGATACCAACTGTAACAACTCATACCAACTAACAAGCTAGAAATCCAATAGTTAATTAAAATAAAAGCCAAAACGGCCCCACATTGTCACACACATACGGAATCTCAAATCAGATTTGGGTTCACGAAAAATAACCCTATTACATCTTAGAAATTGTATCTATAACTATATAAAAAAAAGGGAAGGTCCTCTAGATCCCTCTAGACGCAAGCTCCAGCTCACATCCTGCCCTTGCTCTTAATCGAGTCCTCTACCACCTGTTTACCTGAAAAGGGTTTTACATTTTTGAAAAACGAGGGTTAGACCATGAGGTCTAGTGAGATCCATCAAGATAACAACCTCGCACCACACATAATAATTAAAGAGAGTTTAAATGAAAATAACGAACAATTACGCCCTTATCAGTTTAAACAAACACACGTATGCTGACGTTCCACGCTTTGGTCACGTACACACTTGTGACATCGTGTTAGGGCACACACCCGCCTTTGAAATTATACGGAACTTATTCATTTATGTAACACCCCGGATTTCATTCGGTAAGTAACTTAATAGGCTAGCATCATTTCTTTTAAATCTTTGGATTCTCGTTTATATTAGATTTAACCATATGTGACTTTATTATTATTAACTGCATACTTGAACATGATAATTGTGCATGAGTCGTCCGAAAACTTGCGAATGTTGGGTTTTAAGTTTTTGGGTTGGCGGACGTCCGTGAGGTTGGGGTCGGACGTCCGTGTCGTGTGGACGTCCGCATAGCATCCACGGAAGCAACAGAGAGTTTTCGGAAAAATCTGGTCAAGTGCAGGCCGGACGTCCGCAAGGTTCTTGTCGGACGTCCGCGAGTGGTCTGACGAAATTTTCCCTTTTGTTCCTCTTTTCCTACCTTTTCTCACACACTCTTACAAAAACTCTCCAAATCGTTTTCTCTCCTTTAAGGTGCGATTTTCACCCTAAAACCACCCTCTTTCTTCATTCAATCTCCCACAAGATTAGAGTTATAATTATTGTTCATCTTGGAACTATTGAGAACACTAATTGAAGATTTCTCCAAGGGATTGTCGCCTACAACTCCAAGCCTCACTAGCATTTCCACCAAAGCTAGGGTTTCATCCATAATCTAGGTTTTGGTCAAAAACCTAGATAGTGAGTGTTCTAACCCTCCTTCCTCTAGATCCATGGTCATTTACATGTTAACTTGTTCATTTCATCATTTTGTTGATAACCCTAAGTTTGGAAAGTAGGGGATGATTGGATAAATGAAAATATTCTTGAGTTGTGGAAGTATTGTTAGACTCTATGTGTTGATATTATCATATGTGTGGTCTTGTTAATTTGGGAATTCTTGCATGAAAGCTACAAGTCATTTTAATGGTATTAGGCTTGTCTTAATGATTAAGCTACTCAACTCTGTGACTCATTGAGTATGTATGACTTCACATGGTTTATGCACATTTATATATATATGTAGATGTTTTACTAGATGGTGATTGAAGCACCATGGACTTGAAGCCCTTGCATTTATTGAGCATATGACTATTATATATTGCTACTTGGGCTTTGAATGAACCAAGTTAAGTGTCCACTAGGAGGACATAGTCTTGGGCACCACCTTCCGGGTATGTGCCTAGACCCTCGCCACTATGGGGCAATGCCTTCGTTGTATCCCCGGTGTGCCGGGCCTTTGGTGTCGCTTTTATGCGGATGGCACTAAGGTATCTCGACTCTTTGGGTGGAGCTTCTTGGTGCTATGATGAATCTTACTTGATTATATTATTACCATTATGTGGTTTTCTTGGAATTACTCACCAAGCCTTGTCTTGACACTTGTTTGAATGTTGACTTGGATCTCAGGTTCTAGTGGTGCCATTTCCAAGAAAGAGTAGATGGAGCGTGTGAGCCGTGGGGATACTTTTTGGTCGCTAACTATAGAAGACTTACACGAATAGATGTGACAACCCTTTTTGTAATCTTACCTCCTTAGTGAGACTAGATTAGTTGGTTGTTGTAATCTAATTATTATGCACAATTGTAACCTTGCCAATATACTTGATATCCCCCTTTTGGGATGGCTCATTTATATTATACCGCTCTTTCGTATTATGAAAGTTTTTGTTTACCCTTATTTTTAGGGTGTTACAAGTTGGTATCAGAGCCGGGAACCGGACTGGTGTGCCAGCGAGGACGCTGGGCTCCCAAGGGGGGTGGATTGTAAGATCCCACATTGGTTGGGGAGGGGAACAAAGGTTGCCTTTTTAGAGGAACTTGATACCTCCCCTATAAAACGCGTTTTAAAACCGTGAGTCCAAGTGTGGACAAAGCGGACAATATCTGGTACGGTTGGCCTAGGATGTTACAGATGGTATCAGAGCATTGGTTTAAGTGAACTAGGTAATGACCTTAGCAAACCTAGACTTAAACTGAATTACCCTTATGAAATTCCGTGACTATGGGTAGAAACCATAGGTTGGGAGAGTATAGGATCAACGGAATTGCGGTTGTTAAAATATGTAGTGATGATGAAAAGAATTCTTATGTGTGATATATTCAAAATTTCATAGGGCCCGTGTAATGGTGAATATATTCATACGTGAGCATGCTTGAATTTGTTATTATAATGCTTAATGATTGTAGTAGCACGTTACTCACCGCTAATATTTTAAAGAATTAATCGGTATGGTGTTTAACATGTGTGGCAGCTACCATGGTAAACACGAGGAGCCATGTGGCAAATCGCAAAGAAGGTCAAGAAAAAAGTGTTACGGCATGAGAGAACCCTACACAACCAAATGCGGGAGGTAATCCCCCTAGTCCTCCTATTCCTCAAATGTTAAGGGGCATCATCGATCACGTACCTTAGAACAACATCGCATTGGAGGAGCCGGTTTTGGAGGACGCCGACCCACAATCCGTCATGATGGCAAGTTTGCTACAAATGATGAACTCTGCAATGGACAAGAGGGATGAAAGGTTCCTAAAGTTGCTAGAGGACCGAGATGTTAGTCACCGGAGAAACGAAACGGTTGCAGAAAACGCCATGAATGGTTCGGGTGGAGTGGTACATGTGGTTGACACGGATGAGCATGTGACCACGGAAGAAGAAAGGAGGGAGAAGGGTTGCTCCTACAAGACTTTTCTCTGTTGTAAACCACCCGAATTCGCAGGTTTCGATGATCCAGTGGCTTGTATGAACTGGATCCGAGAGATTGAGCAGGCCTTCCGGGCTTGTGATTGTGGGGAGAGCCAAAAGGTGAAGTTTGGTTCTCAAATATTGAGGGGTGCGGCCCTCACATGGTGGAACATCTTTACATCTACTATGGAGGCCTCAGTTTTGGCCAAGATGAAATGGGAGACGTTCAAGAAGAAGGTTTTGGAAGAGTATTGCAATGAGCAAGAAATGGACCGGATCGAGGAGGAATTCCGATCACTCAAGAAAGGGGACTCGACTGTGAGAGAGTACACTTGTCTATTTATGGAAAAGCTCAATTTGGTGGGGCATGTGGCCCCGACTGAAAAGGAAAGGGTTAAAGCATACCTCAAAGGGCTACCAACGGACATAACATGATGGCTATGGTCCGCAACTCTAAAGCGGTTACCTTGCGGGATACAATAGAGGAGGCAAAATTGATGGAGATCGTCTATGCAAAAGGGATTGAAGAGAAGGCAGTTGTGGGTGAAAAGAGGAAATGGGAAGGGTCAACCGGACCCGCTCGACAGTCTCGGCCGTTTAATGGGGGAAGAAACGGTGATCCTCGGCGTGAGGTGAGGTGGTGCCATAAGTGTAAAAGCAAACATAGTGGCACGTGCAATTCTAGGTCACGTTACAACCCGACCGAATGTGCTAAGTGCAGAAAGAGAGACCATGTTGTCCGAGATTTCCCTATCCGGGGGCCGGTTTGTTTCAAGTGCCGAGAACCGGGACATATCAAGAGGAATTGCCCAAAGTTGTCGGGAGGAAACCATGTTGCATCAAGTGGAGTGCCAAACAGGAAGGAAGATCCACCGAGGGCGCCGAGCCGAGCTTTTCAAATGACCGTCGCGGAGGCGAGGGAGACCGCCGACGTTGTGACGGGTACGTTCCTCGTAAACTCCTTGCCTGCTCGTATATTGTTTGATTCGGGGGCGAATCTTTCTTTTGTCTCTACTTCTTTTTGCAAGCAATTTACTATTCCAATTAGTACCCTCCTGGATGCCCTAATAGTTGAGGTAGCTAATGGGGAACAAGTCTTGGTCCGTGAATGTTTTAGTAAGTGTCTCCTAGAAATAGATGGGGAAACTTTTGAGGCGAATCTGTTGCCTATGGCGATCGGGGGTTTTGATGTGGTTATGGGTATGGATTGGTTGGCCGAGAATAGAGCCGAAATCTTGTGTGCGAAAAAGATGATCCGAATTCCAACGTCGAATGGGAAGGTAGTGTCAGTGTATGGAGAAAGAAGAGGAAAGACCACTTCGTTAATCTCTTCGTTAAAAGCGCGGAAGTTTCTTGCCAAGGGGTATTCGTCATACTTAGCCTACATCATAGACGCGAAGTTAGAGAAGAAGAAATTGGAAGATGTGAGTATGCTATGTGACAACCCGGATGTTTTTCCAGAGGAATTACCCGGCTTACCACCGGATCGACAAGTGGAATTTCATATCGACCTTACTCCGGGGGCGACCCCGATTGCACGTGCTCCGTACCGATTGGCTCCAACCGAAAAGCAAGAAATGATGTCGCAACTACAAGAACTGTTAGAGAAGGGGTTTATTCGGCCGACCTCGTCGCCTTGGGGAGCTCCGGTTTTATTCGTGAAAAAGAAGGATGGGTCGATGCGTATGTGCATTGATTATCGGGAATTGAACAAGGTGACGGTAAAGAATAAGTACCCACTTCCTCGTATTGACGATCTCTTTGACCAACTATAAGGGGCGAGTTGTTTCTCCAAAATAAATTTGAGGTCCGGATACCACCAGGTGAAAGTGAAAGAGAGCGACATTCCGAAGACGACTTTTCGAACGCTATATGGGCATTATGAGTTTTTGGTGATGCCATTCGGTTTGACAAACGCACCGGTCGTGTTTATGGACCTAATGAACCGTGTGTGCCGCCCGTTCTTGGATAAGTCGGTGATAGTCTTCATCGACGATATCTTGATCTACTCTAGAGACGAGGCCGAGCATAGCGGACATTTAAGAGCGGTGTTGAAGGTTCTTCGAAAGGAAAAATTATATGCCAAGTTCTCCAAGTGTGAATTTTGGTTACGTGAAGTCCAATTCTTAGGACACGTGGTGTCTCAAGACGGGGTCAAGGTTGACCCGACCAAGGTAGAAGCCATGATGAGTTGGAAACCGCTCACGAGTCCAACGGAAATCCGAAGCTTCTTAGGCCTAGCCGGTTATTACCGGTGGTTCATTCAAGATTTCTCAAGGATTGCTACGCCGCTTACTTCTTTGACAAGGAAGAACGTCAAATTTGTGTGGACAACCGCTCAAGAGCAAGCTTTCGAAACGCTCAAAAAGAAATTGTGTGAAGCGTCAATATTATCCTTACCCGAAGGATCGGAAGACTTCGTAGTTTATAGCGACGCTTCAAAAATGGGACTCGGTTGTGTATTGATGCAAAGGGGGAAAGTGATAGCTTATGCGTCACGAAAACTAAAGGATCACGAGAAGAATTACCCGACCCATGATTTGGAGTTGGCGGCGGTGGTCTTTGCTTTGAAGTTGTGGCGACACTATTTGTACGGAACGAAGTGCACCCTTTACACCGATCACAAAAGCCTTAAATATATCTTCGACCAAAAGGAACTGAACATGCGGCAACGGAGGTGGCTTGAACTTTTGAAGGATTATGATTGTGAACTACTATACCATCCCGGGAAAGCTAACGTAGTAGCGGATGCCTTGAGCCGAAAGGACCACGGGAGTGGTGTTAAGCTAAACTTCAACCGAATTGATGTGATATCAAGTTTGATGGCAAACATCAAGGCAAGTCAATCGGAAGCACTTCGGGAAGAAAACCTCAAGGCCAAAATTATGGTAAAGCAACGGGAACTACTAACGGAGGATAGTCGCGGCCTTAAGCTCTTCCAAGGTCGGATTTGGGTGCCGAAGATAGGCGGAAATCGTGAGCTACTTCTTGAGGAAGCCCACAAGTCTCGATATTCTATACACCCCGGAAGTACGAAGATGTATAGGGACTTGAAGTTAAATTATTGGTGGCCGGTAATGAAGCTCGATGTGGCTAAATGCTTGGAATCTTGTGTAACTTGTCTCCGGGTTAAAGCACAACATCAAAAGTCGTACGGAAGTCTACAATACTTGAAGATTCCGGAATGGAAATGGGACAATGTCACCATGGATTTCGTAACAAAGTTACCAAAGACCCTGCGGGGTCATGACACCATTTGGGGTGATAGTAGACCGTTTGACTAAGAGCGCACACTTTTTGGCAATGAGGGAGACGTTGCCGTTGGATAAGCTAGCAAGGCTTTACATCAATGAGATCGTATCGAGGCACGGGGTGCCGCTATCCATTGTGTTCGATAGAGATAGCCGATTCACCTCGAATTTTTAGGCTAGCTTCCAATGGGAATTGGGGACGAAAGTGATGCTGAGTACGGCCTACCATCCCCAAACGGATGGGCAAAGTGAGCGAACGATACAAACCCTCGAAAACATGCTCCGATCGTGCGTCCTAGATTTTGGTGGGAGTTGGGATACGCATCTACCATTGGTGGAATTCGCGTACAACAACAGTTACCACTCGAGTCTTAAGGCCTCACCGTTTGAAGCCTTGTATGGTCGTAGGTGTAGAACTCCTGTTTGTTGGCTTGAAGCGGGGGAGAAGCAATTTGCGGGACCAAAAATTGTGCAAGAGACCGCGGACAAGGTAAAGGAGATCCGGGGACGTTTAAGGGCGGCATAAGACCGACAGAAGAGTTATGCGGACAAGAAGAGCCGACCCATCGAATTTCAAGTGGGAGATCGGGTGATGTTGAAGGTGTCTCCATGGAAGGGAATTATCCGGTTCGGAAAGCGAGGGAAACTTAGTCCACGTTTTCTTGGACCCTTCTCAATCTTGGAAAAAGTCGGTTAGCAAGCATATAAACTAGATCTATCGCCGAAGATGGATGGGATTCATCCCACATTCCACATGTGCTACCTACGGAAGTGTTTGGCCGAAGAGGAAAACGTGATCCCATTGACGGAGATTCGGGTTGACAATGGAAACCATTGTGTAGAAGAGCCGGAGGCTATACTTGAATCAAAGACCAAGAAACTTCGTCATAAGGAAGTGACAATGGTGAAGATTCAATGGAAACATCATCGCGGGGCAAATGCAACTTAGGAGTCCGAGGAGGACATGAGGAAACGCTATGCCAACCTTTTTGTGTGAAAATGCGATTTCGGGGACGAAATCCTTCCAAGGTGGGGAAGATTGTAACACCCCGGATTTCATTCGGTAAGTAACTTAAAAGGCTAGCATCATTTCTTTTAAATCTTTGGATTCTCGTTTATATTAGATTTAACCATGTGTGACTTTATTATTATTAACTGCATACTTGAACATGATAATTGTGCATGAGTCGTCCGAAAACTTGCGAATGTTGGGTTTTGAGTTTTTGGGTTGGCGGACGTCCGTGAGGTTGGGGCCGGACGTCTGTGTCGTGTGGACGTTCGCATAGCATCCGCGGAAGCAACAGAGAGTTTTGGGAAAAATCTGGTCAAATGCAGGCAGGACGTCCGCAAGGTTCTTGGCGGACGTTCGCGAGTGGTCTGACGAAATTTTCCCTTTTGTTCCTCTTTTCCTACCTTTTCTCACACACTCTTACAAAAACTCTCCAAATCGTTTTCTCTCCTTTAATGTGCGATTTTCACCCTAAAACCACCCTCTTTCTTCATTCAATCTCCCACAAGATTAGATTTATAATTATTGTTCATCTTGGAACTATTGAGAACACTAATTGAAGATTTCTCCAAGGGATTGTCACCTACAACTCCAAACCTCACTAGCATTTCCACCAAAGCTAGGGTTTCATCCACCTAGATAATGAGTGTTCTAACCCTCCTTCCTCTAGATCCATGGTCATTTACATGTTAACTTGTTCATTTCATCATTTTGTTGATAACCCTAAGTTTGGAAAGTAGGGGCTGATTGGATAAATGAAAATATTCTTGAGTTATGGAAGTATTGTTAGACTCTATGTGTTGATATTATCATATGTGTGGTCTTGTTAATTTGGGAATTCTTGCATGAAAGCTACAAGTCATTTTAATGGTATTAGGCTTGTCTTAATGATTAAGCTACTCAACTCTATGACTCATTGAGTATGTATGACCTCACATGGTTTATGCACATTTATATATATGTACATGTTTTACTAGATGGTGATTGAAGCACCATGGACTTGAAGCCCTTGCATTTATTGAGCATATGACTATTATATATTGCTACTTGGGCTTTGAATGAACCAAGTTAAGTGTTCACTAGGAGGACATGGTCTTGGGCACTACCTTCCGGGTATGTGCCTAGACCCTCGCCACTATGGGGCAATGCCTTCGTTGTATCCCTGGTGTGCCGGGCCTTTGGTGTCGCTTTTATGCGGATGGCACTAAGGTATCTCGACTCTTTGGGTGGAGCTTCTTGGTGTTATGGGTCTCCCCCCATTGACTTCAAATACAATTGTGGAAAACTCTATGATGAATCTTACTTGATTATATTATTACCATTATGTGCTTTTCTTGGAATTACTCACCAAGCCTTGTCTTGACACTTGTTTGAATGTTGACTTGGATCTCAGGTTCTAGTGGTGCCATTTCCAAGAAAGAGTAGATGGAGCGTGTGAGTTGTGGGGATACTTTTTGGTCGCTAACTATAGAAGACTTACACGAATAGATGTGACAACTCTTTTTGTAATCTTACCTCCTTAGTGAGACTAGATTAGTTGGTTCTTGTAATCTAATTATTATGCACAATTGTTACCTTTTCAATATACTTGATAACCCCCTTTTGGGATGGCTCATTTATATTATACCGCTCTTTCGTATTATGAAAGTTTTTGTTTACCCCTATTTTTAGGGTGTTACAATTTATTCCGTATGGGACACACTCCCCATATTAATCATAATATTACCTCTTTAGCATGCGTAAATAATCCACGTAAAGACATGTAGTTCAATACATATATGAACAAGTAAATAAATCAAGTATCGTCACAGCTTCGGTTTAGAAAGACTCGCCTGGTGTCCGCGTTATGCTCTTTCTTACTTGAACTAGGTATTCTTTACTCGCACACCTAGATTTACACCCAACACACGAGAGTTAATAAATCACTCAAATTCTTACTTAGAGTCAAGACTCACGAGACACCCCCTCCAAAACACTCTGACTTTTCATGGGATCCGGACACTATCGGACTACTGCTTGATTCCGGATACTATCAGACTACGGCTCGGGACACATTATCCGGGTATGTCCGGACTCCACGAACTTTCGGGAGTTTTCTGGACCACTACCGACACTCCCTAATCCGGACTCTTTCGGACTTCAACCCAAATCCGGACACACACAAGTCCGGGCCCACCCGGATTTCGACAACTTCCGAACAACAGGTCCGGGCCTTTCTCAATATCGGGATTCCATCCCCAAAACGTGGTGACTTTTCTGGTAGACGCAACCGCGACTAAAACCTTGGTAAAACTTTTAATCCCAGCATCAAACGATTTGGGATTGGGTTCAAATCTCTTGAGAGATTAAGCTAGAAAATTCCAATAGAATCCCGCACGGAAATCAATCGGAAGAATCACACAGACCACATTTCCATTCTCATTTGAGAGATATTGATAAAACTTAACCCAAATTTAGAATCTGGGCAATCGCATCTGTACAAAAACTTTCCCACTAATACCCACGTGATTAAGGAATTAAGGAGGAGAATGTTACCTTGAAGAAGACGATTCACGATTCCCAGCTCCCAAATTCCAAGTGTTTCCTTCGCAATAGTAAGGTCTGCTCCACATCAGTTGCACACAATAGCTGCACCCAAAAATGAGGAAAGAATTGAGGGCTTAAGGGTTTGAACCCTACTTCCAAGTTTCACACAAAGGCCACCAAACTTTTCAATCTTCACATTTCACACACCATTTTATTATTTATTTCGAGAATAAACCCGGTTATTACAGTGGGAGGGGTAGAAGTGTCATTACAGGAAAGTCCGACAAGTGGAAGAGGTCGAGATCGTGCTAGCGGTCGGGGTCAAACCCAAAGTCAAAGTTCTATGACCAAGGAAGAGTAAACTTATGTTAAAAGTCTACAATTCCAACTGCATCTCAAGATTGTCACATACACCTATTACTCTAGAGTGTATTTAGTTAATTCAGTTATTATTTAATCATCAACCATTCATCAATTGGATCATCCAGTTAATAATGATTATAGTCATTGTGATACTTAGTTCCTAGACCCCTTGGTTCGATACTCGTACTTCCAAGTACAAATTACTTGATTCGACCCATACACTTGCGGTTAGATTAGGGGGTGTAAACCTGCCTATCACCTGTTGTAGTTAAACGTTGTTTTCGGATTGTGTAATATCTTTGTTTAATGTTATTTGGGTTTTGGCAAGTGATCGCAATTTATGACTTTGATATATTTGACCCCCTCCATATATTTAAGGTTTTGGATTAAGGAGTTATTTCCATGTTTTCGAAATTTGGATTTTAATCATATTTATTACCTCATGTGAGTATTGGGTTTGGTTCCATGATCGCGAAGAATTTATATTCAAGTGTTTTATCATGAAAATGAAGTCTTGAGAAAGATATAACTTTTCATTCTAAATAATTTTCATATTGAGAATTGTGATTTAAATGATATTCTTTCTGTTTTACCTTTTTACATTTGAGAGGAAAACTTTTGAACTCATTAGGCGTTAAGTCTAACCATTTGTATTTGTGAGCATGTGCACCAGGTCTTTATTGGGGGAAATGGTACAAGCGACGCCGTGAGGAGTTGAGTGATAGTTAGATGCACGCGAACCCGCATTCGGATATAGCCACTGTTATTGGGTTTTAGTAACACCCGACTTTGACTTAGTCTTGATGTAAGCTTTGATTTACCTATTGTTAATGTAAATTCCAATTTTGTTTTCCGAAATTAATATAAGTATTGGGTTATGGAAAATGAATTACTCTTTATTTGATCTATTATTGAAAGCTTTAATTTAGTCGCTTTTTCTAGATTTGAGAGTGTTATACATCTGGAGGTCATCAACAAATTATTGATGAACCAACAATGTACTTTTTGAATCTTATGGACCAAAACCAAAAAATAACCATATATGAGGGACCAAAATTGTAATTCACCCTATAATTAACATTATAGTCTTTAAAATTGAAAAAAAAATGTTGAAATTAAATATAATTAAGAGTAAATTACGGATTTGGTTCCTCAGGTATGCAAAATATTACGAAATTGATCTTTTATTTTCAAAAATTACATGATAACCCTCCAGGTATGCAGTTTGTTACGAAATTGGTCCCTCGAGCAGACGACCATCTAATTTCTCCTTTAAACACGAGGGAAAATGGTCTTTTTATCTTATTTCATATTTTTTTACCATTTTTTAATTAATTCTAATTTTTTCTTGAACATTCATCTTCTCCAAGAAGATTGTCATGAACACTTGAAGAACATAAAAAAAACCATATTTAAAATACTCAATCAAGCCTAGATTTAAAACCCTTAATCAAATCCAAATTAAAAAAATTAAAAACTGAGCAATCAAGGATTCAATCTACTTCTTCATCCACCTCATAAACCCATTAATCAGCTCCACTTTTCTCCAATTAACCCTCAATTAACCCTCAATCGAGAGAGAGAGAGAGAGAGATATGAGATAAAGAAGATGTAACATCCCGAAATTTCCATTGTAAATTAATAAGAGATAAATTGTATTTTGGTACAATTTAGTTGAGAAAGTTAACTTGGAGGGGTGATTTGTCATTAATTGGAAGTTTGGGGTATAAATTTGAAAATGGGTAATGACTCATGCATTTAATGTGAGGTGTCACCTTAGGAGAAATCAGTGTTTGATAATACTGATTTTCTTTGTTTAGTATTCTAAAAAGAAAGAAAAGAAAAACAGAAAATAGAGAGAGCTAGATCGTGATAGAGAGAGAGACGAAAGAAAGAAAGAAGAAGAGAAATCAGTTTGTGAATTGTTGAGTTAAGAACTTATTTTCTGAGTTATAATCATTCATCTCCATAGAATTGAGTTGTAGTATTCTGTCCAGATTTGATTAAGCTGTTGATTTTGGAAGAACACTGTGTTCAAGGTTACCCAGGTGAGTTATTCATTCTTGTTAAAATTAAGCAATTAAAAGTGTTATAGATATGCTATACATGTATTTAATAACACTGGTATGATTTGATTAAGAAATGGTAAGCTTAATGAACAGTAGAGAACTGAATCAAAAATGGAAGTGACGATGAACAGTAGCTTTTCGTAATAGAGGGTTGCGCAAAGTAGAACTACAGTTTTCGCAACAGTTGGTTGCAAAAAGTACAGTTTTCGCAACAGTTGGTTGCGAAAAGTGAAGTTGTCGCAATAGAGGGTTGCGAGAAGTGGGGGTTTTCGCAACTGTGGGTTGCGAAAAGTGGAGCTTTTCGCTACAGTAGCTTGCGAAAAGTTTGGACTTCCAGTAGCATTTTTAGGCTGTTATGTGACATGCAATCTGATATGAATATGCTAATTGTTATATGTTTATAACTATGTTATTGATGTAAAAACCATGCTATATGAAATTATAAGGACTTATCTATGAGTCCGGAGCTGTGATCAATTATTGAGATGATAATCCCCGATGCTAAATGGCAAAGTAGGGATAACCGTTGAGATTAAAATTCTGTACATAGAGATATGGAATATATGTTGAATTGTATAACTTTAATATACAATAGAATGAGTGATGATACACAGTTATTGTGTGGCGTTGGCTAGAATATACATCTGGTCTAGTGGGCATATAGTACGGTATAATGAGAACCGTTTACTAGCCAGGGGACTGTTCGGATGTATTTCTAGTTGTTGGAGTGAATCTTGAATCATCTGTGAGGGTCTCTGGTGGTTGTTGATCGCGATAAAGTAAAATCTCATTTGGGAGACCAGTGATTCAAGATGGGGAGGAAACGAAATGAGGAATGGCAGACTTGGAGTTGTAATTCCCATTTCAAGCGAAAGATGAGATATCTTTATTGTTGTTGAGGATTTGACATCCTAATTCAGAAAGAAGCAGGTTTGGAAACTGTAATTTCTGGGAGTTAGAGTTATTTATAAGTCCGGTGGGATTTATAGTAATTCTCGTTGATAGTATGATGACTAGATGAATTAGTCATG
Source organism: Saussurea involucrata (assembly GCA_033807775.1). Classification (NCBI taxonomy): domain Eukaryota; kingdom Viridiplantae; phylum Streptophyta; class Magnoliopsida; order Asterales; family Asteraceae; genus Saussurea; species Saussurea involucrata. The sequence goes on from CM066321.1 coordinate 179,618,442, forward strand.
AGTAAGGGAATAAGTGGATTCCAATGGTCGATAAGAGCTTGGTATGGTAAGATTGTTGATAACAGGTTTGGTATATCTGTTAATATTTTTGTTGATTAATTTTAATTTGATTTGGATAATCTCACTAGACGAAAGCCTAATGTTTCAAATTAAACTGTCTTACCAAGTACTGGCTCTGGGGTATAGTTTGGGAAGTGAGATTTCAGTTGAAAGGAATCAGACTCGGCGATAACGAAGGATCAATATATTCTTTTGAGGACTTTTGGGACGAGCCTTAGATAATCTAGTTGATCTTATTGTGATGTATAATTAGATTGATCAGACTATTTAAGTTAGACGACTTTGTGTATATATAGAAATTTACTTATGATCCTTTGGTTTATGAAAGTCTGACATTTTGGTGATCATAACTCATGTATTTTGAGGTTTAAATTGGCCCTGAATTTTAGGGTGTTACAGAAGAGATAGAGAAAAGTAAAAAAGAATAGATCTGAGAAGAGATTGAGAGAAGATAGTTCGAGAAGATGAACTCGCCGGAAAAGACGAAGTCCCCGGCCGGTCTTGGTTTGTCTTCATCTCCGATCTGGTTCGACCATAACGGATCTCCAATCTCTCTCCGATCTGGTTCATCTTCATTCCCCTCACTGGATCTCCAATGTATCTCCCCCTTCTCTAGATCTACAACAAATGACGAAGTGAGCAGAAGTTGTGGTTCCTTCTCCAGATCCTAGGGTTTTAATTTAGTTTAGATTTGAGTTTGGTTAGGTTTAGATTTATTGATTATTATTTAGGGTTTTGATTTAAATGGTGGTTTTGGATTTGGATTTGTTAAATGTTATTGGTGTTCTTTGAATTGCATTTAAGTTTGATTATCTTGGTGTCTTCATGATGTTCACGGTGTTCATCATTATCTTTTTGGAGAAGATGAATATTCAAGATAAAAATATAAAATTGATTAAAAATGAAAAAAAATGAAAAATATATAAAAAGACCATTTTTACCCTCGAGATTAACGGAGGAAATAGACGGCCGTCTACTCAAGGGACCAATTTCGTAACAAACTGCATACCTGGAAGGTTATCATGTAATTTTTGAAGATAAAGGACCAGTTTATTAACATTTTGCATACTTGAGGAACCAAATCCGTAATTTACTCTATAATTTATTTTTTTGAAAATTTTAACTTTTACTTTACTTAAGAAATCATGAAAATTTAAGTTATATGGAATTTGGGTTGTGTTATGTATGCAAATATTACTTGATTTGATTGAACTAATTATTGTATGGTATTTCGTATGATTAATTTTTTTTTGAACGACAGTAAATAAAATAACAACCAAACCAATTACAAAGTTCAATACTTAAGAGCCAATGCAATGGCAAACCGAAACCCGAACAGAAGCTAAAAACCAGCTAAAACAGAGAATAAGAGCATCGTTTGCGAGCAGCAAACAAAATCAATCGAGCTGATTGGAATCAGACTTCAGCTACAATATTTCCAGACCTCGGATGGCACTCGAACAGTCTATCCTCTCAGCAGCCCCTCGTCATCCTATTTTGTGAAATTCAGAACCCCAACCAGTCTGCTTATCGAAACCGATCAGGCCCATTGAGTTGAATAAGCCAAAGCTGGCCTGTTTACTGCTAGCAGGTCTGATCCACATGTTTTAATCCGGATAGATCTGCACCAAAACCCAGCAGCTGCAACTCGTCCAAAATAGGTTGTCCACGAGCAGCCACATAGCTCGGCCGCTGTTCGGCTTAATGGGGACAGCCAAGTCTTCACACGAACCATCGAGATAGGTCAGGCCCTGTAAAAAATGCCTTCGGCTACGTCGACCCTGGGCTTAACAGCCAATTGTTCCAATCGTTGATCAATCCTATGTCTCTACGCTTGATCCAATCGAAAATTTTTAGTTGCACAGTGAAAAATCGATCCGAAATTTTACCTTTCTCATTCTCAAATATCACCTTGTTGCGATAAGTCCATATTAGGTATATTACACACCATATTGTTGTTGTCCATCTTGATGATACTTTTGCATTGTTACTTAGGCCATCCGTAGCGGTTTGGTGGGTAGCATCGGGTTCGGCCGAGGTGGCATTGGGTAGGGAGCGAGTAAGTCGGGTAGCGGGTACGGGGGGAGCGGGTTCAGGGCGGGTACGGGGGACCGGGTTCGTGAACCCAATGAACCCGTTGTGGTTTAATTAATTTTTTTATTTTTATTTTATATTTTTTAAATAATACCGTTTACCAACGGCTACATTATTATTATTTTTTTCAAATTATACACACTATATATATTAACCTCTATCATCTTCATTTTTTCACACCAAACAACTCTATACTTTCTTCCATTCTCTATACTTTCTTCCATTTATTTCTTCAATTTTAGACAATATGGATTCGCCACAACCCGCTTCATCGACCGCATCATCATCATCCATAGACACCTACGAGTACTTGCATCATCAAAGGGAATTTTTTGTAGGGTTGGTTCGAGAAGCTGCAAAATTAATTTATGGTAGCACCGCCTCATCGTCAAGAAGAGAACCGAGGGTCGGGAACATAGAAAGAGGTCGGGTAGCTGCAAACGAGCGGATGATACTCGAAGACGAAGACCATGCCATTTGTGTCATATTACACAATATGATACTCGAAGACGAAGACCATGCCATTTGTAGTGGCGATGAAAACGACCTTTTCACGGATGATATAGAAACACAAATCAGTGAGGAACAACGCGCGGCAAATGTTCGAGAAGTCAAAAACCGGGACACTCATAATAACCTTCGGTCGGATTTGGTCGAACATATTTGGCGTATCCAAATTTCCAACAATGACGACGAGTAGATTTTTAATATTTTGTAATTTTTAAATTTATTTTGTAATTTTTAATTTTTTAATGAATGATATGAATTTTTATTTTTATTATTTATCTTATTTTTATTTATTAAAAAATATATAAATATTTTTATTTTGTTAAATAATTAAATGTATAAATAAAAGAATTAAAAAAGATGAGGTGGCAAGTGGGTTCATTGGGTACTGGTACTCCACTTTTGGGTAAGGATGGTAGGAAAGAGAAAAGCTGATGTGGCGCTGAGGTGGCAAGTGGGTTCATTGGGTACGGGTACTCATGGTCTTACTTGTCCGCACATTCCCAATAGCTCACTTACCGAATTAATCGACGCTAAATTGATGTTCCACCATCTTCCAATTAATTGCCAAATTGCTTTCACCTCCTCACAATTAACCAAAGCATGATCGATCGTCTCTACCGAAAACCCACACCTTGGGCATAAAAGTGTATCCACGTCAATTCCCATTTTGTCCAAAACCTCTCGTGATGGAATTCTCCCAAGTCTTACCCTCCATATGAACACACATATTTTTTTTGGAATGGAATTGACCCATTTTGTTTCCACCCAATTATTTTCACCACTTGCTCTTTTTTCTTCTAATAGCCTCCTCACTTTCTTTACCGAAAACCCATTTTGAGGGTCCAATGACCAAACCACCCTATCCCTTCTACCTATACTTGGCATCTTGTATTGAAGCAAATACTAGGTTTGTTAATTCCCCTAGTTCCCTCCCCATCGGCTCACGCCTCCAACCCCACTTCCATTCCCACACGTCCTCCACCCACTCCCCTCTACCCATCACCGAGATGCTTTTATTTGTCTCAAGTTGATAGAGTCTCGGGCATTCATCCTTCAATGAACGAAGTGAAGCCCAAGGTTCCTCCCAAAATCTTGTCTCTGCTCCATCCCCTATCTCCTTTACCAACGATCCCACAAAATCTACTCCCTCCTTCTCTAACTCTCTCCCCACCCTTACAACATCCCTCCACACCCCAACACCTTTCAAAATGTTATTGTTACCTTCTACCAAACCCCCATCCCAACCATAGATACTCTGAATTACCTTCACCCATAAAGCCTCCCTATCCTCCTTGAACCTCCACCACCATTTACATAAAAGAGCCTAATTCAAATCCTTTAAGCCCCCAATATTTAGGCCCCCCATTTTAAAGTCCCCCAAGACCGAATCCCATTTTACCCACGCAAGAGTTCGCTTTTTTTGCACATCCACACCACCTTCCATAAAAGAGCCTAATTCAAATCCTTTAAGCCCCCAATATTTAGGCCCCCCCTTTTAAAGTCCCCCAAGACCGAATCCCATTTTACCCACGCAAGAGTTCGCTTTTTTTGCACATCCACACCACCTCCCCCCCTCCCCCCCCCCCCCCCCCCCCAAAAAAAAAAAGAATTGACTCCTCACTCTCTCAAGAATTTTTATCACACCAAGCGTGGGCCGAAATAAGGAGAAAAAATATAGCGAAGTACTACCAAGAACCGATCTTACCAAGGTAGTCGTCCTCCATAAGAGATTGTTTTGGCTTTCCAGGATGCAAGTTTGTTTTCCATCTTCTCGATTGCCGGCTTCCAATGGTCTAATTTTCGCATAGACGAACCAACCGGGAGTCCGAGATAGATAAAAGGAAGCATACCGTATCCGCATCCCAATCTTATTGCCCAAGTTTTCACTTCTACCTCCGGCACCCCCACACCGTAGATTTTACTTCTGCTCAAGTTTATCTTTAGACCTGAAACATGATGAAAGCACTTCAAGATTCTCATCAAATTCTTAATGTTAGCCAACTTCCACTCGCCAAAAAAGATCGCGTCGTCTACCTATTGTAAGTGTGAAATTAAAGTCCCATCCCGACCCACGTTGATTCCTTCAAACATCCCTTTGTGCACCGCTTCCTCCATCATAAATTTCGTATGATTAATGATAGTATTGAATAAGTTATCTCTATAATGTTCTACACAAAAATATTGAAGTTACTAGATTGTTCATCAAATAATGTTTAACATTTTTGTATCATATAATAGTTATAAATTATAAAAAAAAATCAACTAAATATTTATTTTATTTTAGCTATAGATTAATACATTATTTTTATATGAAAATCAAGGTTGATGGAGATAGCTGAAAATATACGAAGGTTTGTGTTTTTTTCGGCTATCAATTGAACGTTGTTGAAGGTTCACATTTTTTAGCCGTTAAATCGTAAAATCAACTTATCTAAAGACTGAATGTTCATATGGTCCCGACTAAAACTCTTAATATTGTAGAATCCCCTAAAAATATTGTATTTTTGTCCCCCTTAAATACGTGTTAAACTCATGTTATGTTTAAAATTGAACAATAAATTTTGGTTCTCGCATATCTTGTCGGAGCATTTCCAACAAAATTTCCAAAGTTTTCCTAAAATTGTTAATCAAACATTAAAATTGTCAAAAGAATATTATATTTAACTCTAACAATTTCTTAAAGTTTTATCTTTAATAAAATATTACATCTTTCACCAAAGCATTTTATTTCAATTGACTTTTATTGGTGAAATAAGTTAAAAAAATGATTTCTCCTTTAAACAACCATTTTCATGTGGTACATTTAATTATTAAATAGTTTCTTTAATTATTTCCATCTTAAAGAATATATTAAAGAATATATGTTAAAACAAAATATTAACTCAAAATCTCTATTTTTGTTTGGGTAAAAAATCAAACCCTCGACCGATTTGACATGACCCATGATCAAAGATATCTACGATGGTCATACCCCCGACCGACAATGGTAATACCCATTATTGCCATATCCCCGACATACGATAGTTGGTTATTAAAAGACATCTTGCGTCAATAGTCAGTCAAGATAATGTATTTACATCTCGTGATCGCACGTCACGTGTCGCATGTTACACGTCACACATCGCCCGTCACACGTTACTAGTCTTGTGTTACTAGTCTTACGTCTTACGTCACTAGTCTTACGTCTTATGTCGCCAAGTTACGTGTCGCCAGTTACGACTCGTTGGTCTTACGTCGACAGTCTCCTGTCATCGGTCTTATATCGCTCTGGTCCTGCGACAGCATCGTCCTGACATCCTAGTCTTATGACATTTCCATAAGACCATTATTATATTAAGATAAGGTCTTACAAAATATTTACAGTCATATACATGGTCTTATATTTCGGCGATGGTCGTATGCTCCATAAGACCGACGTCCAAAACTTAGGACGGTCTTACGATTACACTAACCATTAATGATCAACAACCGTTTCCTTCATTCATTAATGAAGGTCTACAAGCAATTATGGTACAACGGTCAGTAACGGACGAATTCTTAATGACATTAAAGGCCCGACAGTGGTTACCAAACCAATCATCAAAGCGCAATTAATGCCGGCAGCGGTTACAAAAGCGAGTCATCAAAGCACATTTAAGGACTAGCGAAAGCTATATAAAGGCGGCTCCACCTTCGAGCAAAGGGAGAACAGACAAAGCTACTTACACTCATTTCTACATTTTTCTCTCAATACAGCAACGCATTCGAACCCGCAAGTATCGCACGACGACAGTTCGAAACCACACGACAACAGCTTATTTCGCACATTTTATGCACGACACACGACTTTTACACACGATTAAGTTTACTTTTTCTACAATTGAAACTTATTGTACACAAAAACACCTGTTACAAAAGGATTATAGCCCCTGATTGGCGACCATAGTGCACTGTCGACTCTAACACAGTCGACCACGGTTTTTTCCCTCGTTTTGGGGTTTTCCGCGTCATCAAAATCTCTTGTTTCGTCTACATTTACTTCGTTATTTTTCTTGTTTATTTATATGGTTCAATCTTTAGTTGATAAGGTCTGAAAACAAACCTTAAATCGTATTTTTATACAATTTTCGGCATAAGACAGTTTAATGCGATTTTTGGCATTAACAGTTTGGCGCCATCCGTGGGACCCAACTAAGGATTTCCTTCGAAATAAACATCGTATTACTAACGTATCCTCTTATGTAGATCTTCGTTTTCTATTTGTCGACTTCAAGTCTTGACCACACGACGAAGATCCAAGCGAAGTTGGAAGACACTGATCAAAAGAGAAAAAAAATGCTCAGTCAATGTATCGCATGTATCGCATCATCCGAGGGGCTCGGGGGCTCGGAACACCCGTCACAAAATGGGAAACGCCATATTTTTATTTCAAAAGTCCTTGGAAAGAGGCGCTTATCGACTCCAAGTTACGGTAACTGTGACATCCCACTTGGGTGGAATATGGTATAACAACTCTATATATATACTCTAAGTGTATTTCCTCGTTCAAATATTATGATCTAACATATAAATGTTGATTTAAGCATCAAAGGATCATTGGTCAAACCAGCGACCACCCCCGATTTTACATTGCAGGCTCGCAAGATCATATAAACGCAGGTCTTACGATTTATATCGTGAGAAACAAAAATTCCTATGACTTAAAACGCAGGTCCTACGATTTATATCGTAAAAAACAAAGTCTCTACGACTTAAAATGCAGATTGTAATTTATAATCATCAATCAAAGACGACTTACGTTTTTAGCAGGTTACGATTTATAGTCGTCGATAAGAGGCGATTTACATTTTTAAAACTTACGATCGCCAGTCAATGCAAAACACAGGTTAAAATTCTCGGTCGCCAATAAAAGCGACTCGCATGTTGAAATCTCATGATCGCTAGTCATGACATATGTCGTCAATAAAGATGACTTATACATTGAATCTCACAATCACTAGTCATGGTAAGACGCATGTCAAAACGCAAAGGTCGCCAATAAGTGCAACTCGCACATTTTAATCTCCGGATTGCCAATAAAGGCAAGTCGCAAGATTAACCGTATAATCACAAGCAAGAGTCAAGTTCAGAAGATCCTTCAAGAAATGCACGACGAGGAGTGTGGCAATCACTCAGGAGGTCTTAGTTTGGCTAATCGTATCTCTCGACAAGGTGACTTTTGGCCAACACTGCGACGAGACGCCATCAGGTATCCCCAGGCAAATGGACTTGCTGAGTTGAGCAATAAGACCATTATTGCCTCAATCAAGAAAAGATTGAAAGCTGCAAAGGGAAGGTGGGTCGAAGAACTCCCTTCGGTCATGTGGGCGAATCGCACGACACCGTGCACATCCACAGGACAAACCCCTTTCTCTTTGGTCTATGGTTGTGAAGCAGTTTTGTCGGTCGAGGTCCAGTTCCCAACCTCGAGGCATACCTCTGTCGACCATAACTTGGTTGATGTAAATTATGACCTCGACACCCTTGAAGAACTTAGAGAATCAGCATTGATCAGAATGGCATCGCAAAAGCAAGCGGTCGAGCAACATTCCAATAAGAATGTCAAAGCAAAAGTCTTTCAAGAAGGCGACTACGCCCTCCGACGAGTGTTCCAAAGCACTCAAGAGCTTAATGCAGGTAAACTTTTCACCAAGTGGGAAGGTCCTTATCGTATCTTAGAAGTCGTGGGTAAAGGTGCCTATCGGCTCCAAACCCTCGACGGTCGAGATATCCCACGCAGCTGGAATGCAACGCATCTGAAAAGGTATTTCTTCTAACTCCTTTTCCTTCTTTCATACGATTTTTTATTCATCACGACGATTACTGACTTAAGCATCGGAGGGTCGTTGGCTAGCCAACGACCAACCTCTGACATTGCTTTATCGCAGGATCGCATGACATAAGTTACTAAGTCTATCATACGACTTCAGTAAAATCGCACGATATAGACAATCAGTTTTATTAGACGACTCGATTGTATAACTACAGGAACACATGATTCAAGTTCATTGTATGATCAAATCATACGATCGTAAGGTCTAGCGACCCCACAATCTAAGTTCTTTAACTTAGAAAAATTTCATGTTCTGGATGAATGCTTTGATCGCATGCGCTTATGTTTGCTTATACGATTCAAAAATATGAAAGTCTTATGACTTACGTTCTAATCGTTGTATTACAATGGATGCCCAAGTCGCACGACTTCTTGTTCATTTTTGTACTTAATGAATTTTTACAGTTGATATTACATCTGTCCATGACATGTATGAGTCGAAATAATACGCAGGTTCAATAGAAAGGTAAATTTTTTACCGATTATCGCTAAAGCAAAACTTACACAACGTAACATAGGTCTCTAACGACCGTATCGGCTCGGAACGACAGATCATAGGTCTATAACGACCATATCGGCTCTAAACGCCAGATCACAAGTCTATAACGATCGTATCGGCTCAGAACGCCAGATCATAGGTCTCTAACGACCATATCGGCTCTAAACACCAGATCAAAAGTCTATAACGACCGTATCGGCTCGGAACGCCAGAACATAAGTCTTTAAACGACTGTATCACAAGATTCTTAAATTTTATCTTGGTTCGATCATCTTATGATCGCCGCCAAGCTTTATTTTGGCCCAATCGTCTAACGATTGACTCCCGATCCATACGTCTCATTTTGATCGATCATCATCAGTTCCTTGTGTTTTAAGATCGTCTTACGATCGTCATTAGTTTTTCATCCTTCACATTATTTGATGAATACCGCAAGTAACTTGCGCATTAAAGGTCATCTTTCGATCGTCGTAACTTACTTAGAAAACATTTTTCTTAACAGATGTGTCATTTGCACACTGTCGACCGGTCTCACAATTCTAGCTGACCAAGTCGATTTTTTTCTAAATGATCCAATTAGCAAAAGTAACACATCTCCGTAGAAACACATTTTACTTTGGTACGAGATCTGAAATTCAAATAACTTTGAAATTCAAATCTCGGGGGGGCGGGGGGCTAACTGTTTGGGTAAAAAAATCACACCCTCGATCAATTTGACATGACCCATGATCAAGGATATCTACGACGGTCATACCCCCGACCGACAAGGGTAATACCCATTATTGCCATATCCCCGACATACGATAGTTGGTTATTAAAAGACATCTTGAGTCAATAGTCATTCAAGATAATGTCTTTACATCTCGTGATCGCACGTCACGTGTCGCATGTTACACGTCACACATCGCCCGTCACATGTTACTAGTCTTATGTTACTAGTCTTACGTCTTACGTCACTAGTCTTATGTCGCCAAGTTACGTGTCGCCAGTTACGACTCGTTGGTCTTACGTCAACAGTCTCCTGTCATCGGTCTTATACCGCTATGGTCCTGCGACAGCATCGTCCTGACATCCTAGTCTTACGACATTTCCATAAGACCATTATTATATTAAGATAAGGTCTTACAAAATATTTACAGTCATATACATGGTCTTATATTTCGGCGACGGTCGTATGCTCCATAAGACCGACGTCCAAAACTTAGGACGGTCTTACGATTACACTAACCATTAACGATCAACAACCGTTTCCTTCATTCATTAATGCAGGTCTACAAGCAATTATGGTACAACGGTCAGTAACGGACGAGTTCTTAATGACATTAAAGGCCCGGCAATGGTTACCAAACCAATCATCAAAGCGCATTTAATGCCGGCAGCGGTTACAAAAGCGAGTCATCAAAGCACATTTAAGGACTAGCGAAAGCTATATAAAGGCGACTCCACCTTCGAGCAAAGGGAGAACAGACAAAGGTACTTACATTCATTTCTACATTTTTCTCTCAATACAGCAAGGCATTCGAACACGCAAGTATCGCACGACGACAGTTCGAAACCACACGACAACAGCTTATTTCGCACGTTTTATGCACGACACACGACTTTTACACACGATTAAGTTTACTTTTTCTAGAATTGTAACTTATTGTACACAAAAACACCTGTTACAAAAGGATTATCGCCCCTGATTGGCGACCATAGTGCACTGTCGACTCTAACACATTCGACCGCGGTTTTTTCCCTCGTTTTGGGGTTTTCCGCGTCATCAAAATCTCTTGTTTCGTCTACATTTACTTCGTTATTTTTCTTGTTTATTTTTATGGTTCAAAATTTAGTTGATAAGGTCTGAAACCAAACCTTAAATTGTATTTTTATACAATTTTCGGCATAAGACAGTTTAGTGCGCTTTTTAGCATTAACAATTTTGTATAGAATTTGTTGAAGATACTTCATTATCTTATTCATGGATCCGGTTCCTCTACCCTATCTTATTATGCACATAAAACGCCTCTCTTCCCTTTCCAAATAACCACATAAACAAATAAAAAGCAGTCTATCTCTCTTTCCTCCATCCCAAAAGCTAGCTTAGTACTTGATTGCTTATCAATGCCACAAAAGTCCATTTGAAAGCATCCTTTGCCACTATATATACCATCTATTCTACCATACCATTGTCAAAGTGATCTACTTTACAATCTTTCGGTTCTTTCCCCCCGAGTAAAGCTTTAGAGAGAGAGAGTTCTTACCTTCTCTCTCTCTCTTAAATTACACCCTTTTTCTCCATTACCTCACTTCCAACTCCCAACTCTCCTTTTCAAAAGATTCACAAGAGAAATGGTTAGTTCTTGTTCTTCTTCTTCTTCTTCTTTAACCCTACTTTAACCCTTGTTCCTTAAGTTGATCACTTATATTAGGGTTTAATTTTGCTGATTATATATATAATGTTGCAGGAAGTGGAACATGAAGAACAACACAGCACATGGGAAGGGTATGTGAATTGGAAGAACAAACCTGCCATCAAAGGCCACCATGGTGGCATGCTTGCGGCCTCCTTCGTCTTAGGTACTAATTAATTACAGGCTTAATTATATTTGCACATCAAATGGGTTTTTTGAAATGATTGATCTTTAATTAGTTTTTAATTAATTGTTGATTTATATGTATGTATAGTTGTGGAGGTGATGGAGAACTTGGCATATTTGGCAAATGCAAGCAACTTGGTGTTGTATTTGATACAACACATGCACTTTTCTCCTTCAAAAGCAGCAAATCATGTCACAAATTTCATGGGCACTGCTTTTCTTCTGGCTCTTCTTGGTGGCTTCTTATCTGATGCTTTCTTCACCGCTTATCACATCTACCTCATCAATGCTCTTCTTGAGTTCTTGGTAATTAATTACTAAATATCTCTCTCTCTCTCTCTCTCTATATATATATATATATAGTATTTGTTTTAATGTCTCTAGTGTCAAAGTTCTTAAATACAAAGTATAGTAATAGCATCTCCACCAGAATTTTTAAAATTGACAAAGATAGAGATTTTTAAAGATTTTCTTTCTTCTTTCTAAAAGTTGGCAAGAACAGAATTCATAAATAATCCTCCATAATGGAGAAAGGTAGAGAGAATTCTAGTATCACCAAAATCTATTTTTGATGATGGAGACAGTGTCAATATTATTATTTATTATTTATTATTTATTTATTTGTAACTGAAAAACACGTCATTAATGGTTTTTTATACCAATTTATAAAAAGTTTGTTAGAGTGTTTCCAAGAGATTTTTTATAACACAAAATTAAAATCTTTAAAAAAATTACATTTAATTTTAACAAATTCTTTATTTTAGAGATTTAAACCATAACCATATTGATAAAATATTTTATAATTTTATCATTCTAATACATTTAAAAAACATATTATATAAACTATTTTATAATTTTATCGTTCTCATACACTTAAAATACACATTATATAAAATATGTCATACAAAGACATTTAATTAAGAATTCTCCATATTTAGAGTTTTTAGAGCATCTTCAACGGCTTCTTTAAAATAGAGAATCAAAAGTCAAAATCTTCAAAAAAAATTACATTCATTTTCCAATTTTAGATAAACAAACATTGATTATAATATAACCACAAGGGTTGTGGCGTACTGGTTAAGGCTCTGGGGGATGTGGTGGAATATCCCATCTGCCTAGGGTTCTAATCCAGGCGTACACAACAATTGTGGTCAATGAGGTTTAATCAGGACTGATGTCTTACAGTCATAATTTGTCAAGGGATTAATCTAGGTATAGCCTAGGACACCCTTCCAAAAAAATATTGATTATAATATTAAATATTTCATTCATCTATTAAAATATTATTTATCTTTCTAAAGATTTATTTTCGGAGTTAACTTCATATTTGGAGAAAAACTTATTTCTCTCATATTTTCTACATTTTTTAGATAGTTTTGGAGAAGATATTGGAGCAAAGTTATATATCAAAATCTCCATATTCTTCATTTTCTCCAAAATTGAGAAGCTGCTGAAGGTGCTCTTATAAGTTATTTTATTTTAGAGAATAAAATAAAAATCTGTTGAAGAAATATAAAGAACAAAAACTTCATTATATTTATTTTAGGAAATTTATTGTATATTTAAATATTATATGTAATAAATGCTAGAATTTTTCTGTTGTGTTAAATGTAATTTAATTTTTTAACAGATTCTGACTTTTGTTTTTCTATTTAAGAAAAACTAAAAAAAAGTTGGAGAATCTAAAAATTGTAAGTTGGAATCATATACAAGCGAATTACCAAATATGTTGTGATTTACTAATTAACATTCAAGCAGATTTGGTACGTCTTATAAAATGTACAAGTCATATATAAACAGGTTAATTACCATAATTAATTATGGAAAATTTAATGTAAAAATGTCGGTATTAATGAGAAATTAGCATAGAAAATCATGATTATAATAAGTAACTTTTGAGAATTATAAGGCTTTAAAAACGTTGATTGACCCTACAAATTATTGGTCTCTTTTCTTCATTTTAACTTTGGAAACATTCAGTAAGGACATCTTTAAAAAACTCTTAAAAAAACTCTTTTTGGTACTTTCATGTTTCAATACATTTTTTAAATGTTTTTTTATATAGAGAAAAGATTTACTAACTAAATGGCTTTTGGCCTAGCGGTATGGGAACCTGTCCTCATAGAAGTTCAGGGGTTCAAATATCTGTCAGGATCGATTCTTAACAAGATTAACAATACTTAGAATTCAGAATTAAAGAATCTGCGGAATAGAACTTTAATTCCCACAATCAAAGAACAATATATCAGAAAACTCACAGTTGTTTGTATTCACTAAATCGACTCACAAGCTTACAACCAAACCTCAATCTTGATGAACAGGCTCAATCAAGATGACTTCTACTTCTCTAGAAATAGGGTTCTAAACCTTGAGGTTAATTCTATCTGAAATCAATTTCAGTATCTCACGAATACGTATATGCATTCTGTATTAGCTATCTATGAACAACTATTTATACACAATAGGTACAAGATAACTATCAAAAATAAATTGATCTTCTGAATCTTCTTTAAGCATATCTTCATTCGTTCCACTTTTATCTCCAAAATCTTCTCATTCCAAACTTATCACATCAGCAGTATTAATCTTCATTCAGCATGAGCAGTACTAATATTCTCCAGCAGCATTAATTTATTCTAGCAGTACTAACTCATTCCAGCAGCATTAACTTGTTCTAGCAGTACTAACTCATTCCAGCAGCATTAACTTGTTCCAGCAGCATTAACTTGATTAGCAGTACTAACTTGACTAGCAGTACTAACTTGATCCAGCAGTACTAACTTGACTAGCAGTACTAACTTGATCCAGCAGTACTAACTTTGTCTTGCAGTAGTAAGCATTGCATAAGCAGTACTAACAGATTTTCGTTATGCACCAGCAGTACTAACCTTGTCTGGCAGCACTAATGTTGTTCTGGCAGTAGTAATATCCACTTGCAGTAGTAATTATGCCCTGGCAGTACTAACTTTGTTCTGGCAGTATTATCCATACTTAGCAAATATCTTCAGTTCCCAACAATCTCCCCCTAACTTGACTTTTCAGGAAGAGAAGTCAAGTTCTTCAGATGATGCTTCCAAAACTTAATCATGAACGCATAAATCAGGATTCAATCCCAAACTTTGATTGAGAATTCTTCTCACCAAGTATCTTCCCATTTCAGAATCCTTGCTGCAAGTCAACTTAGTATGTAGCATTCCATTCAATCTTTTCTTGCTATGTTTGTACACCACATCCACCAAATAATACTCATGGTATGTATTGTCAAGAGAGATGACATACACTCCACAGCTTTCCATAAGCATCCAGTTGGTAATGACTTGAAAATTTCTTTCTATCCTATTCTGAACTGCTTCTGGTTTGAACATTTGGCACAGGTATTCAAGTACCATTTTGGTGATGGACATTCCACTTTCAGTCAGCATATTTCCATAAAGCTCCATTCCTACCTTGAACATCTCTTCCAAGTCTGATCTAGAGCACATCCTTAAAAGTTTTCCCCATGTAGAACTGACCTCAAACTTCCCATCTGCTCTTTTTACTCTAACGTACTCCTTTCTCTGATCTTTCAAAGTATCCCAGAAGATGATTTCAGGAGCCATAGAAGCTAAAGGTTTAACTTTGATTGGATTGGTATCAACCACAGTAATATACAAATCACATTGAGCATTTGGCAGTGATTGTACATTGCTTGGTTGACCTGAGGGAGTTGCCACTTCTTCAGCAACTTTTGGATCAGATTTTTCTTTCACTGCTTCCTCCTGGGCTTCTTCTACAGTTGGTTCCATCCTTGGCTTCTTTACATCTTTCTTCTTTGAAGCTATGGACTTTGTTCTTGGCCTTTTGGTTGACATCATCTTTGTTCTTTTGAAAGATTTAACAGCTTCAGGAGTGGTTTCAGCTGTTTCTTCTTTGTGGCTCTCAGCAGCACTAACAGTTTCTGCTGCTTTTTGTTTTTCAGCAGCAGTAACCATTTCTACTGCTATAGCTGTTACTGCTTCTTTTATAACCTTTAATGCTGCTGCTTCAACACTATCCTTCACAATCCAAAATATCTCTGCATCAATCTCGGATTTAGTTGCAGGTACTGCTTCCTTCTCACTTTCAGATACTGCTGCATCAATAAGATTCTTCAAAATTTCAGTTACTGCTGCTTCAGTCTCAGACACTGCAGCATTATCTGTTTCTACTTCTTTCTCAATCTCAGCAGTATTAACTGTTTCTGCTGCTTTTTCTGTTTCTGCTTCCTTTGTAACTTCTACAACCTGCTCAGCCTCCCCCTCAACCTTATACTCATACTCCCCCTCAATGTTTGCATCCTCCATGTTTAGATCAGAGTCTAACTCCCCCTTTTTGGAAGCATCAGAGGTTGTTCCTCTCCTTCTCAAAACATACTGAGCTTTCTTCCTTCTTTGTAGCAGTTTGGTGATCAGCTTCTTATTCTTTTCTATCTTGGTGTTTTGATGAAGAACCACCTTCTTAAGCTCATCAATCTCCTTCTGCTGATCCATGACCTCAATGTTGATATTTGCAATAGTTTCCATCAATTCCTCATAAGTATATCTATCCTCACCTGATTTAGAAGTGCTTACCTCCCTTTCAGGATCATTGGAAGTTTTAGCAGGTGTCTCTTGCCTAGCAAAAGCACTACCTACCCCCTTGGTTTCTTGGCACCTGGGACCTCTGGATGATTTCTCACCCTGAGTTGCCGTGAGGAAGGTCTTAGTTATTTTACCACTGGCCTTCTCTTTGCTAGCAGAAGTAGTGGCAGCCTTGCGACTCACATGCTCAACCTTCTCCTTAGTGAGCACCTTCTTGGGGTTGGGAGACACCCCTGTGGTTTCCCTTTCGCTATTCTCTAATGGAGAATGCTCCACTAGAGGGCTTAAAGGCTTCGGGCTCTTAGGAGATACATCAAGGGAAGGAACCTTGTGTACCTTTCTTCTTTCAAATTTCTTGGTGATTTTGGGATTGGGTCTTAAAAGAATGGACTGTGGGATTTCTTTTGTGATGGAAGGTTGGGATTGGCCATCAGTGGGTGTGTCTAATGAGGGCCTTGACCCTGATGCCATACCTTCAATTGTGTGGGACACAACCATCATTGTAGAGAACAATGGTGTGTCAACTCCTTCCGAGTCCCTAGGAAGTCTTCTCATATTTGAGAAAACCTTCCCTTTAGGGGATTTTGGCACATATACCTCAGCAGACTGAGGTAAATCCGTCAATTCATGGTTAATAACTTCTTGGACAAACCTAGGATACATATAAAATTTCTTTTTGGATTCTAGGTTTGCCACAAGATCATTAAAAATCATTGTTGAAAAATTGAACCTTCTGGCAGTGGCTAAGCAGACCAAAGCATAAGCAATGGTACTGCTAAACTCACTCCATCCAGTTGTTTTCTTTGAAATACAGTGCATTAAGGTATGAACAAAGAATCGCCATTGTGTATGAAATTTAGACTTGTAAAACTTAAAAACTCCAATGGGACCGTCATACCCCATTCTTGTTAAAGTTGAGTATAGTTCTTCATTAGGAATAGAAGTTATACCTGAGGCATCATCTAATCGAAGAGTGATGCGAATAAGCTCCTCTGTAACATTCAAGGGTTTGTTGCACACCCTTGTTTTGAGGATTTTCTGCCCATCTTCAGACACCACGGTGGCATTTGCCCAGAACCGCGTCTGATGCTCGATGTAGATTGTCGGGGTCACCGTTAGGGCATAGGAGATATGCGTGCCCTTGAGGAAATCCACAATGTCGTGAAAACCTGCGGATTGTTTTGGCTTCTAAAGCATGGCAATCTCGTTGTGGTCGTCGATAAACTCCATTATGCCTGAGGATTCTTGACGGAAAACAGAGATTCTTGGGAGAGAATAGTTAGAAAGAGAGAGAGATGGATAGAATACAAAGAGACGTTATGAACTTTGGCGGGCTGAAAGAGGTATTTATAGCAGTATTAGCCCTAACTTTTCTTTTAAAGCAGTATTAACGACACAAGCAGTATTAACGACTGAGCAGTATTAACTACTTAAGCAGTATTAACGACTGAGCAGTATTAACTACACAAGCAGTATTAACTGCTAAGCAGTATTAACTACTCATTGGCAGTATTAACTGTGCACTAGCAGTATTAACTACTGAGCAGTATTAACAACGGAGCAGTATTAACTACTTAAGCAGTATTAACGACTGAGCAGTATTAACTACACAAGCAGTATTAACTGTAAAGCAGTATTAACTACTGAGCAGTATTAATGGCTAGAACACTGGCAGTAGTAACTCTGCACTGGCAGTAGTAACTACACTTACACTTTTCAGCACTTGTCAATCTGAGGTACACAGAAGATTCTGAGAAAGAGAGTTAGTAGCACCAAATATATGAAGAAATACAGGTATAAAAACAGAAAATCATTAATTTATTCAAGGTTGATCATGCCCACACTTGTTACCAAAAAGGTGAATCTACCCACATCAAAAGCTTTTGTGAATAGATCAGCAAACTGGTCATTTGTATGAACTTTAGCAACTTGAATTAATTTCTTTTCATTGCAATCTCTAATAAAGTGATACCTGATCTCTATATGCTTTGTTTTTGAGTGTTTGACTGGATTATTAACAATGCTAATAGCACTGTTGTTGTCAATGAAGATTGGAGTGTGAAGGAATGTTACCCCATAGTCCAACATCTGATTCTGAATCCATAGAACCTGAGAGCAGCAGCTTGCAGCAGCTATATACTCAGCCTCTGTGGTAGATAATGACACTGTGGTTTGTTTCTTACACTGCCAAGATACTAGTCTTGTACCCAAAAACTGACATCCACCTGAAGTAGACTTCCTATCCATGTTAGCTCCACCTAAGTCACTGTCTGAGTATGCAAGCAAGTCAAATGAAGAATCATAAGGATACCAAAGACCCAATCTAGGTTGCCCTCTTAGGTATCTAAAAATTCTTTTGACTGCATGAAGGTGTGATTGCTTAGGTGTAACCTGAAATCTGGCACAAACACATACTGGAAACATAATATCTGGTCTAGAGGCTGTGAGATACATGAGTGATCCAATCATAGATCTGTAATGATGGACATCCACATCCTCCCCCTCAAGATCTGCAGTGATCTGTTTGTGTGTTTCCATTGGTGTGCTTGTTGGCTTTGAGTCTGTTAAACCATACTTGTCCAGGATGTCTTTCACATATTTGGATTGACTTATGAAAATCCCATCTTTCCTCTGTTTCACCTGAAGCCCAAGAAAGAAAGTAAGTTCTCCCATGGAACTCATCTTGAAGCTCTTGTGCATTAATTCTTCAAACTCTTTACACATGTGATCATTTGTGGATCCAAAGATGATGTCATCCACATAGATCTGAACAAGTAGTGTGCCTTTCTTTCTCCTCTTAATGAACAAGGTCTTGTCAATAACTCATCTTTCAAAGTCATTGTCTAAGAGATAGGTAGACAGGGTGTCATACCATGCTCTTGGGGCTTGATGTAAACCATAAAGTGCCTTCTTCAACTTGTACACTCTGTCAGGGTGCAATGGATTCTCAAATCCAGGGGGTTGACAGACATATACTTCTTCATCAATACTTCCATACAGAAATGCACTTTTGACATCCATTTGGTAGACCTTGAACTTCATGTATGAGGCATAGGCTAGAAATAGCCTAATTGCTTCAATCCTTGCCACTGGAGCAAAGACTTCCTCATAGTCTATTCCCTCTTCCTGAGTATACCCCTGTGCAACCAGCCTTGCTTTGTTTCTGATCACTATTCCTCTGTCATCCTTCTTGTTTCTGAAAATCCACTTGGTGCCAATTGCTCTATGACCTTTTGGAAGGTCCACCAAGTCCCAAACATCCTGTAATTTAAACTGTAGCAGCTTCTCTTGCATTGCTTCTATCCAACTTGGATCTTTCATAGCATCATAAGCCTTTTTGGGCTCAATTTGGGATAGAAAGCAAGTAAGGACAGTATTAACTGTATTCTGCTGCTCTTGTAGCTCTTGAAGCCTGCTTTGCTTCCTAGTCATCATGGGAGATGCAATATCTCCAATTACCAACTCAGGAGGATGATTTTTCTGAGTTCTTGTTGGATGACCTGCTTCCTCTTGTAAGTTCACATCCAGATTTGACTCATTTAAGTCTGGATTTGCTTCAGCTTCTTCAGTCACTTCAGATTCTCTAGAATTTGGACTTGAAGACTGATTTTCCTCTGCTCTTCTCTCTTCTTCAATCTGAATTGTCTGGCAGCACTAATGTTGTTCTGGCAGTAGTAATATCCACTTGCAGTAGTAATTATGCCCTGGCAGTACTAACTTTGTTCTGGCAGTATTATCCATACTTAGCAAATATCTTCAGTTCCCAATAATATCACCAAAGGTTAGGAGGATGTGTGAATTTAATTGTTGCATTTGCTGTATATAAATATAATATACTTCAAAAAAAAGTTCACTAAGCGAGGAGAGATTATATACCATAAGTTGCACTTTTATTTACTAGCTAGCGAAGAATGTGAATATATAAATACCACGTTTTATGATACGTTTTGCCAATCAATTTACATATGTGAATATATAACCTACAGACAACCGTTACACCCGGAACATATATAATATATAGAGAAAGAGGGGATCAAACGAAAATGTTAACTATTTAAGAGAATACAAGAACAGATCACGTGTAAAATCACATGTGATTTTACAATAACGGTCAAAAAAGGTGTGCAGGTGACTTTGACCACGTCTTCGGGTCGCACGACAAAGTCACGTGAATCACATCTGATTTTGTGTATGATGTTAGTGTAAAATCACATGTGATTCGACCATTTTTTTATTCTCTGATATACGTACCGTTCTCGTTTGAATCCGACTATATTTATATATATGAGCAAAAAGTTGATTGCTGATGACTCAATCGGTCCCACACAAAGTTGTATATGTATACATACGAAGTTGACATCATATGAAAACCATTGAGTTTGATGAAAACTTTGAGAACACCTTTGAGTGAACTTTTTGTGATTGATGTAAACAACGTGATCGCTTTTTCGTAAATAAGTGGAATTCAATAGCATGACTGGCTACAAGAAAGATCGATATTTACATACATTCAATCCTTTAAATAAGGGGTCGTATATCAAATGCTTATCAGGTAAACTCTTACTACAAGAGTCACCGCTCTTATTTACATTATGAGGTAACATTCTCGGTCATCAAATTAGATTGATGGTAAGTGTTTATAACCGGTAAGCGTTTATCGGGTAAAAATCATTCCCTCATTTACCTGGTAAGATTATCAATCCTTGTCTTCCCTCATACCGAGTAAGATTTCCAGTTCTTGTTATGTTCACTCGGTAAGATAATTGAACCGGTAAGCGCTTACAAAAAATGTAAGTGTTTAGTAAACGACCCCTAACTTTCACCTGCTTGCAGTCATGCATTTTTCACTTTCACTTTCACTTTCAGTCATATTCACTTACTTTTAAGTACCTTTAGTGACATTCTCATTCATCGATCTTTTGGCTTTAGTGTGGTTGAATCCCTTTGTCTATTTATAAATGGGGTAGGTTAATACTTAATTGGAATGAAAAGAGTTTCAATTCGAATCGAATCCATATATACAAATGGTGTAGATAAACGCATCCTTCCATGTTAATAAATGCATCAAACCTTTAGGGTGCGTTTGGTTCGGCGGATTCCGACGGAATTGGGCGAAATTGGAATGATCAATTCCATTGACCAAATTCCATCGTTTGGTTTGCAATGGAATGGAATTGAATTCCATGAATTTCACCCAAATAAAGAATTCACCATTCCTTTACAAAATGGATGGGATTGAATTCCATTCCATCCAAATTTGCCTAAATGATGTGAATGACACTATTTACATCTCTAATAGGGTCTCTATTTTTCACACTAATTAAATTTAGTGTAATGAATAGCATTACACTATATTTGGTGTAACACTATTCATTTACCCTACTTTTTACATCACTTTTAAAAAATAGTGTTACCCATTGAAGAAGATTTACTATTAACAATAAAATTTACAATACTTTTGAAATTTGGTGTAAAATATAGTGTGACCTATTGGTAGGGGTGTTCAAAAAAACCGGAAAACCGAGACACCGAGCCGAACCGCTTGATCCAAAACCGGAAAAACCGATAAACCGAGTGAACCGCTTGATCCAAAACCGGAAAAACCGAAAACCGGAAAACCAAAAACCGAGAAAACCGGGTATTCACGGATCGGTTTCGGTTTTAAGTTATAGGTATCCGCAAGAAACCGATCCGAACCAATATATATAATACAATTAATAATATTAACTATTTAGTTTTTGAGTAGTCATCAACCAAATAGTAGATATTTTTAGGGAATTTAATTAAAATACCCAAAATTTGACTTTGACTTACCAAAATACCCATTTTTTCAGTTTTACCAAAATACCCATTTTTTCCACGATAGGGTCCACGATCGCGGACTAGGGTCTTTTTTGATAATTTTTTACCCCGCGATCGCAATTTTGGTGATTTTGATTTGATATTTACACTTTCAACCCCTATACTTATTTACTTACTTTACTTTATACCTTTTACTTTCATAATTTTAATTTTACATTTAACACATATAATCGTTTATTAACTAAAATACGTTAAAAAAATATGTTTTAATTTTAACAAGTTACACCATTATAATCGTCTCTTCGATACGTTCGAAATGAGCCTAATATTGAATATTTTTTGATTTATATATTTTAATATATATCATATACACTACATAAAAATATTTTTTATATTTAAAACTCATATTCTTATAGTTCATTATTTAATTTATGGTACTCTTATAGTTAAAATACGTTTTATTTATTTTATTATCGATGGTCCAAGTGTAAGTATTAAAAATTGGCGGAGGCTTTGTGATGGACAGACATAGATCCTTTTGTGCATACTCTGTAACTGCAAATACTTCAGCTCCAAACACACATGAATCATCATTCGTCAAATACCCATTTTCACAATTTTTAAATGAGTCCAGTGATACAAACTTGTCAAAACCACATTTCATATTCTTCTCGTGAAACCTTGTCCTATTGTCATTCACGATATCTATAAACACATACAAATAATAATAATTTAAAACTATTTAATGAATTAGCTAATATATGATTATTATGTTAATGCGATAGGAGTGTAAAACAAAATTGAAAAAAATTAAAGATGTAACATAAATTAAATAATTAACTCTAAGGGTATGAATTGTAAATATTAAAAATATTTTTATGTAGTATATATGATATATAATAAAATAAATAAATCCAAAAATATTCAATATTGGGCTCATTTCGAACGTATCGAAGAGACGATTATAATGGTGTAACTTGTTAAAATTAAAACCTATTTTTTTAACGTATTTTAGTTAATAAACGATTATATGTGTTAAATGTAAAATTAAAAATATAAAAGTAAAAGGTATAAAGTAAAGTAAGTAAAGAAGTATAGGGGTTGAAAATGTAAATATCAAATCAAAATCACCAAAATTGATTCCACCGCGGGACTCCTTCGCGATCGCGGGGTAAAAAAATTTCAAAAAAGACCCTGGTCCGCGATCGCGGACCCCATCGCGGAAAAAAGGGGTATTTTGTAAAACTGAAGAAAAAAATGGGTATTTTGATAAGTCAAAGTCAAACTTTGGGTATTTTAATTAAATTCCCATATTTTTAAACAATAAAACTTATTTAAATTTCTTGTTCTTGGATTATTTTTATATAAATGTTATGTGATTGGTTTCAATTTTCTATTTTGATATTATTTTTATATTGCAAATTATATTTTTCGATAAATTCAGGTAACCGTGAATCGAACCGTGGGTAACCGACTAACTGTGGTTCAGTTTGATCCAACTCGTGGTTCGGTTTCAGTTCGGGTAACTAAGTATCCGCCTTATACGGTTCAATTCACATTTTTCTTACTAATCGAGCCAAACCGCACCATAAACACCTTACACCCCTATCCATTGGAGATGCCCTTAGACATAAATACAAGTCATGTATAAATACAAATGCGGGCATTGATATGGGGTATGGCTTATGTGACACATGCATGATTTAACCTGTCTATTAATCAATCCACCATAACTAATATTGCATTGGGAGTTGTATCATGTGGTACCTATCACCTTTGACTTCATCTAAAAATTGCTCAACAAATACCTACGTGGTATTTATCACATTTTCTATTAAGTATTGTATGGATAAATTTATCGGTCTGAAAAAATTAATGTTATTTTTTACTTTTTTATCTGAATCAATAGTCTGAATGATAGAAATAACCGATTTACTCTTGAGTATGAATTATATGTTGTTTAAGCATCGAATTATTTAAACATCAAAATATACAATCATAAACTCATTAATATCGTCCAAAAATCAAAACATAAATTCATAAAGTACTTAAAATTCAAAAAAAAAACTCAAATTTCTTTGATGAGTGCGATTACCAAATCAATTAGTATATCAAAAACCCAGAGAAAAGTCTTCGACATCCCATCTCGGATCAACTTTTCTAGCATCGTCTCCGGCGCTCCCTTCACTTCTAAGATCATCCTCAAACCGGCCGGAAACTCAAAGCCCTCACCTCTCTTCCATGTCGTTCAAACCCCTCGATTTGCTAGTTCCGGCTAATATATATATATATATATATATATATATATATATAGTCTTAGGTTCAATAGAGAAGTGCAAATATTTAGAGAAATAGAGAAGTAAAAAAACACGGGACCGTTTATATATGAACGTTCATATATAAACAGTCATATATGAACGTTCATATATGAACGTTCAGTATGACTGTTATATGAACGTTCATTTATGAACGTTCATATATGACTGTTTATATATGAACGTTCATATATGAACGGTCCCGTGTTTTTTTACTTCTCTATTTCTCTAAATATTTGCACTTCTCTATTGAACCTTTCCCTATATATATATATATATATATACATAGAGAAGACTCGTTGTCTAGTTCCAGCGATAGAGATCGGTTTCAGGATTTGCTACCAGCAACAATACGGGCATTGATAGAAGTATTGAATCCTCCCCATCGTATTGAAACTCAAAGCCCTCACCACTCTTCCATGTCGTTCAAACCCAACTAATAATATATATATATATATATATATATATATATATATATATATATATATATATATAGAGAGAGAGAGAGAGAGAGAGAGAGAGAGATATATGTTCAAACGAGAAGCTAAACCTTATGTGAGAATGCCAGAAGTGTGATATCATATATGATACACAAGTTTAGTCATATATGATTAAACACATGTTATATTGGCAATACATAGACGTTTAATCATATATGATTAAACACACACATGCCGTGTAATCATATATGATATCACACTTCTCGCATTCTCGCATAATGTTTAACTTCTCGCATGATCGTTCTCCCTCACTCAATCTCTCTCTCTATATATATATATATGCCCACCCCCACCATCTCCACATTGTAAGAAACCCTAGAAATTATAATCACATCTGATTGAGGGTAGGGTTTTCATGGGTTCTGCCTTTTACATAAAAATTCGATTTCAATTAGAACATGGGTTTTCACAGTTTCACTAGACCACCAATGTTTTTCATGGCTTTACAATCTTTACAGCTCTTTAATTACAACATGCAAAAGATTATCGAGTAAAAGATTTCATGATGATTAAACGAGAAACAAGACGGATTCAAGAAAATAAATACAATAAAAAGTGTTAGTCTTGTAATTTTTATATTTTTTTAATATTATACTATGATTATTCTTTGAAAATATTAAAATGTTTAGCATATATATTAGATATAAAATAGTAACTATACTTATGAGCTTATGTTTTACTTATATATTTGAGATTTAACGATATCAATTATAGTTTAAAATAAAATTTTGTTTTACCGTTTGTACATTACCTGTTTCGTTACCCAGTATTTTTAATGGGTAGGGTAGAATATGGATAAAGGTTTTATGAGATGGATAATTACCCGTTTTGTTACCCGCTATTTTAAATGAATTGGATAACTGATTAACCATTACCCTACCCGTTGCCGGCCCTAATGATTATAAGTAACTTTTGAGAACTATAAGGCTTTAAAAACGTTGATTCACCCTACAAATTATTGGTCTCGTTTTCTTCATTTTAACTTTGGAAACATCCGGTAAGGACATCTTTAAAAAACTTTTTTTTGGTACGTTCATGTTTCAATACATTTTTAATTGTTTTTTATAGTCAAAAGATTCACTAACCAAAGGACCTTTGGCCTAGTGGTATGAGAACTTTTGTCCTCGTAGGAAGTCAGTGGTTTAAACCTCACCAAATGTTAAGAGGATGTGTAAGTTTAATTGTTGCATTTGCCGTATATAAATATCATATACTTCAAAAAATATATATATATACCATAATTTGCACTTTTATTTACTAGCTAGCGAAGAATGTGACAACCTTGGGATGTGAATGTATAAATACCACTTTTTATGATACGTTTAGCCAATCGATTTACATAAGTGAATATATAACCTACACACAACCGTTACATCTGGAACATATATAATATATAGAGATAGAGAGGATCAAACGAAAATGTTAACTATTTAAGATAATACAAGAACAGTCAAATCACGTGTACAATAACGGTCAAAAAAAGGTGTGCAGGTGACTTTGACCACGTCTTCGGGTCGCACGACAAAGTCACGTGAATCACATCTGATTTTGTGTGTGATGTTAGTGTAAAATCACATGTGATTCGACCATTTTTTATTATATTATATACGTACCGTTCTTGTTTAAATTCAACTATATTTATATATATGAGCAAAAAGTTGATTGCCATCAAAGGGGTGTTGTCCC
Organism: Saussurea involucrata; assembly: GCA_033807775.1. Taxonomy (NCBI): domain Eukaryota; kingdom Viridiplantae; phylum Streptophyta; class Magnoliopsida; order Asterales; family Asteraceae; genus Saussurea; species Saussurea involucrata. The sequence continues at coordinate 179,644,939 of CM066321.1, forward strand.
AGTGGTAAAAGCCTTGGGGGGTTAGTGCTGGAAGGCCTAACTACCAGGGTTCGAACCCTGGCAGCAACACCTTCTGCGATATCAAGATTATGCGTCGGGTCCTTCGGGGTCGGTCATGTGAGTCCACTTGTGCCGGGTCAGTCCATAGGGCTGGCCGGGAGGGGCCGTGTCGGGTCAGTCCATAGGGCTGGCCGGGTCGCCGGGGATTAGTCGGGTGGCACCCTTAAGTGGGACTAAAAATCCCCCGGGAACGTGTGTGTGAGTTTATCTGCCGTTTAAAAAAAAGTTGATTGCCGATAACTCAATCGGTCCCACACAAAGTTGTATATATATACATACGAAGTTGACATCATATGAAAACTATTGAGTTTGATGAAAACTTTGAGAACACCTTTGAGTGAACTTTTTGTGATTGATGTAAACAACGTGATGGCTTTTTTATAAATAAGTGGAATTCAATAGCATGACTGGCTACAAGAAAGATGGACATTTACATACATTCAATCCCTTTACTAAGGGGTCGTATACCAAATGCTTATCAGATAAACTCTTACTACATAAGTCACCGCTCTTATTTACATTATGGGGTAATATTCTCGGTCATCAAATTAGATTGATGGTAAGTGTTTATAACCGGTAAGCGTTTATCGGGTAAAAATCATTCTCTCATTTACCTGGTAAGATTCTCGATTCTTGTTTTCCCTCATACCGAGTAAGATTTACCAGTCCTTGTTATGTTCACTCGGTAAGATAATTGAACCGGTAAACGCTTACAAAGGTAAGTGTTTAGTAAACGACCCCTAACTTTCACCTACTTGCAGTCATGCATTTTTCACTTTCACTTTTAGTCATATTCACTTACTTTTACGTACCTTTAGTGACATTCTCATTCATCGATCTTATGGCTTTAGTCATGGTATTATAGATACGCGGGTGAAAGTAAAAAAAGTCGGTAAGTAAATGTATGTGTGAGGGTGTGCACATTAATGAATCTGTTAAAATGATACAAGTAGTTGAATGAAGGCATGTGAGGTAATGAAAAATTAAAAGTGGGTAAGGGGCCGTTTACCTGGGTAAGTGCTTACCGATAAAATTCAACACTATCACTTACTTCCTAGGTAAGATGTTAGTCCACAAAAATCGCATCGTATGCAACAATTTAGCCGGTAAACACTAACCATGGTAAGAGTTGTCGCACTCACTTACCAGGTAAGACTCTCGGTCCTTGCTTCTGCTCTTACCGCCGTTATCGGGTAAGATTCTTGGTCACTACCATATTCATCCGGTAAGCTAATGTGACTTGGTAAGCACTTACCTGAGTATGCGTTTTGTAAACGACCCCTAAGTGAAGGTCCGATCTCCCCTAAAACAAATGAAAAATGATGTACATCTATTTATAAATGGAGTAGGTTAATACTTAATTGGAATGAAAAGAGTTTCAATTCGAGTCGAATCCATATAAAACCGGAAAAACCAAAAACCGAGAAAACCGGGTATTTACGGATCGGTTTTAGTTTTAAGTTATAGTTATCCGCGGGTAAGTGATCCGAACCAATATATATAATACAATTAATAATATTATATTTAATATTAACTATTTAGTTTTTGAGTAGTCATCAACCAAATAGAAGATATTTTTAAACAATAAAACTTATTTAAATTTCTTGTTCTTGGATTATTTTTATATAATTGTTATGTGATTGGTTTAAATTTTCTATTTTGATATTAATTTTATATTGCAAATAATATTTTTCGATAAATTCGTGTAACTGTGAATCGAATCTCGAGTAACCGACTAATTGCGGTTCGGTTCGGTTCAGTTTGGTCCAACCCACGGTTCGGTTTCGGTTCAGGTAACTAAGTATCCGCCCTATGCGGTTCGGTTCACTTTTTTTCTACTAATTGAGCCAAACCGCACCATAAACACCCCTACCCATTGGAGATGCCCTTAGACATAAATATTGTTAGAGTCCCACATCGGCTAGACTTGGACAAATTATCCTCTATATATGTTGGAACCTCCTTTCTGTCTTCAAGGGCTCTTTTGGAGAGTAATATAGGGGTTCCACATATTCTAATATCAAGAAACCCAAGAAATTATAATCACATCTGATTGAGGGTTTTCATGGGTTCTGCCTTTTACATAAAAATTCGATTTCAATTAGAACATGGGTTTCACTAGACCACCAATGTTTTTCATGGCTTTACAATCTTTACAGCTCTTTAATTACAACATGCAAAAGAAACCAAAATTCATGAAAGGAAGAAGATGATCAGAGTTTAAATTGTAACAAAAGAGGGTTGAAAAAACTTGGATTCGGAACAAGTCTTGTAGCTAGGGTTTGAAGAGAGCGATGAGTGATGGAGGCATTAAACGAGTTAAAGGGCCTTTCTTTTTAGGAGGGGTAACCTTGTGTGCAAATAAGTCCCACATATGAATAATTAAGTCGCAGGTAAACACCCTTAATTAACCTCTATATGTATATATGCTCTTCAAAGGCCAAAATAACACAATTTATGAAATCAAGTTTTTTTTTTTATAACCGTGGATTTTTGGGCCAGCTTACGCGCACCGACTAATCCTCGGACGACCACGAATGGCCTGAAGTCAAATCAAGCTTTTGCATCTCGTTATTAATAATAAAGGTTTCTAATATAAATATTTTACTTTTATTAAAAAATGTATATTACAATATTTTATTAGTAACTAAATATTTTAAAAAATAACATGGTATATATCAAATCAAATATTATATTTATAATTATCACAAATCAGGTTTTATAACGAAAGTAGCACTTTAGTGGGTTGTTTAGATTTTGGGGTCTATTTTGCTGGATTGAGATGACCACCAAGTCCCATCTTTTTGTATGGACATATGGTCCAACGTTTATAAAATGCATCCTATATTGTATTGAACAAACATTTAAAGTTTCTTCTGGGATAAAAAAAAATTATTTAAAATGCGTATGTGACGGTTGTATTTTTTGATATTTGACCAGGGTCTCGTGATACTGACAATCCAAGCTCGTTCGCCATCGTTGAAGCCACCCGAATGCGACCCTGCAAATGTTGAGGTTCCATGTCAAGATGTGCACGGTGCGAAAGGAGCGATGTTGTTTATTGGTCTTTATTTGGTCGCGTTAGGTGTAGGAGGCATAAAAGGATCTCTACCGGCACATGGTGCTCAACAATTCGATGACAACACTGTGAATGGGAGAAAGCAGAGATCATCGTTTTTTAACTACTTTGTGGTTTGCCTTGCTGTTGGCGCTCTGATCGCTGTTACGTTTGTGGTTTGGATCGAAGACAACAAAGGATGGGAGTGGGGCTTCGGAATTTCTATGTTGACTATTTTGGCGTCCATTCCGGTGTTCCTAGCCGGTTCGGGTTATTATAGGAACAAGATTCCTTCCGGAAGCCCTCTCACCACAATTTTTAAGGTAATAATTTACCATTAATAATAAAATTATTATTATAATTAAGGGTTGAATTGAAAAATAGACGCTTTCTTTTAAAAGTAGACATTTATTTTGAGAGAAACTAAAAGGGAAATTGACTCAAATAGCCTAATTACACAGACAAATTGGTCTTCTAGCCAGATCTCTCCCAATGTTGCACAAATAGCCATAGGTCCGCAATCTACATCTGTAATCCGTAATTGCGAACCTAGCTCTAAAAGTACAAATCTGATCAATTTTTTTTTTGTATATGACCTGAGTCTGTAACTGCGGACGTGGGTCAATTTTTTTTAAGAAAAATCGAACTGATTAGGCTTGCTAGGAAGTTGAATTGTACTGGAGTACTGGACTGATGCGAATTGCGGACTTGTGGCTATTTGTGCAAAATTGGAAGAGATTTAACTAGGAAACCAATTTATCAATGTGATTAGGCTATTTGAGTCAATTTCCCAAATTAAAATTGAAACAACGGTCACCTATTTTGGATGGAAAAGCGAAAAGTGTTCTTTTATTTGTCTTTTCGTGGTGTAATCAAGTGTTGTTTAACTTATAACATTGATTCAGGTATTGATTGCATCAATGTTAAACACCTTCATTGCAAGAAGTCCAAGCAACGCCATCGCGAGCACAACTACGTTGTCGCGAAACGACACCGAACAACAACAAACCGTCACAAAAGATCTTGAAGAACTTGAAACTCTATCCCCGAGTCTCGGATTCTTGAATCGTGCAGCGGTAAACAAACCGGCCTACAATTTCCTCCGATGTTCGGTCAAACAAGTCAAAGAAGTCAAATCCGTTCTACGCATCCTCCCAATCTTCGCTTGCACTATCATGCTCAACTGTTGCCTAGCCCAACTCTCGACATTCTCCGTCCAACAAGCGTCAACCATGAACACGAAAATTGGATCCCTAAAAGTCCCACCCGCCTCCCTCCCGATTTTCCCCGTGATCTTCATAATCTCCCTTGGTCCAATCTACAATCACATAATAATCCCTTTTGCGCGTAAAGCCACGAAATCCGAAATGGGCATTTCACACTTGCAACGGATTGGAATAGGCTTACTCCTCTCGATTATGGCCATGGCCATTGCGGCTCTAGTTGAGATCAAACGCAAACGCATTGTCACAATAACGGGGTTTAATACTCACGAGCCATTGCCAATTACGTTTCTATGGATCGCTTTCCAATACTTGTTTCTTGGATCGGCTGATCTTTTTACGTTGGCTGGATTATTGGAGTTTTTCTTCACCGAAGCCCTGGAAAATATGAAGTCTTTAGCCACTTCGCTATCGTTTGCGTCGTTGGCTATGGGGTACTATTTGAGCACGGTGATTGTGTCGATTGTGAACAGCGCCACCAGGAGGTCCGGCCACCCTGGATGGTTGTCCGGTGAAAACTTGAACCATTATCATTTGGAGAGGTTTTACTGGCTAATGTGCGTGCTGAGTGGTGTTAATTTCTTGCATTATCTGTTTTGGGCTCATCGGTACAAGTACCAATCTGTAGGGGCTAGATCTTAAAGTTATGGAGAAGTTGAAGATGTATTGAAGAAATTGTCACAAAGTCAGTTTCACATATGACGTACATTTTCAGGCTTTTAGAAGAATGGTTGGTAATGGTATAAATAATATGTAGCCATTTATAGTTTTTAGATCACACCCTTACTTTTATATTTTCTTCATTTTATGTCCCCTTTTCACTTTTTCTTTTCTTTAAAGCTTTGGTTAGGGACGTTAACAAGCCGAACGAATCATGTTGGGTGGTAAGAAAATTGGGTTGGATCAAGCTCAAATAACGTTTCCACAATATTGTTCAAACTCAAACTTGAATTTGTTGTCAATGTTTGGGTTCGACCTAAGACTTGTTTAAAATTATTAATATTTTGTTATAACTAGAGTTGTTCAAGGATAGAATGGGCCGATAAGCCCGGCCCATGTGGGTTTCTAGAAAATGATTTGAACAAGCATTCTCGAACTACAATAGAAGAAACTCTAGATCTAGTATTTCGCATGCTCTAAGGCTTTGTTTGGCAAACTAGCTGATAAGCTAGCTGTTGACTCATAAGTTAGCTGGTAGCTTATAAGCTAGCTGATGAAGAAGTCACGTTTGGCAAAAGTAGCTTATAAACATGTAAAATGACCAAAAATGGCATCTTCAAATAATTATCAATTACAAATTTAATTATGTAATTAAAACAATTTTATAACAATATAATATGTTAATTAATACAACCAATGTAATAAAGAAAAATTAAATAATATAATATATTAATTAAAAGAAATTTAAAATTTATTATTACATATATATTATACATTTTGAATTTGTTAAAACAAGTTTTAGAAAAAATTATATTAACTTATAATTTTAAATAACCGTTACATACAATATGAAAAAATAATTAAATAATAATTAAAAAATAATACTAATTGATAATTAAAATATATTATTAATATTAAAAAATAAATAAAAATAATTTATATGATTAACAATAATTATAAATAATTAAAATTTAATATCAATGTATAGTTATAATTTAATTTAATAATTTTCAGTTAATATTAATTAATATTTATTAATTAATTATTAGCAGCGTACCCGCACAATGCGGCGGGATGTAATATTTAAATAAATATAAGAAATAATATAACAATGCAAATGTGTTTTTGCCATATAAACCAAATTGATTCGTGGATTGGATCGAGTGGTATTACCAATGTACTCAGTCGATGATATACAAATTTTACCAATGGTGGTATAGATATACATGATAAAGAGATTTATCGTCATAAATAACACTTTAAAAAACGTTGTGGCTTATCTTGAAGCCTACGGCTTGAGGCTCACATCATTTATAACTTTAGTAATCAATTGTTTATTACATGGCATTCAAACACATTTAAAAATATGTATTGAAATCTATGGAATTATATATGACTAATGTCAATTTTTTGTTTTTAACACTTCTACTTAAATATTTTCTAATTGAAAATCAGAAATGTTTTTTAAGGAAATTATGTTTCTAAATTAATGCAAATGAAAATTAATGTTATTTAATTGAAATCAGGAATGTTTTTTAAGAAAATTATGTTTCAAAATTAATGCAAAAGGAAATTAATGAATTTTAAGACTATAAGACTTTATGCATAAATATGTTGTACTCTGTGCTTAAAACTTTGTTTTTAAGATTTTAAGACTTTAAGCCTAAATGCTTTATAAGATAGTATAGATTAAAAAAATTAGTATAAAGAATGATAACATATATTTAAAAAATTTAGTAAATTTAAAATAATTAATTGACTAACCAACTGTTGTATCTTCTAGAATAATCTTTGATATCGCGTTTTGATATTTGACAAATGAAAAACCAAATAGAGAACCATTAAAATCCAAGCAGCTGGTAACCGAAATTTCCTTAAAAACATATTAGAATGTAAGTCCCTACAAACCTTTAAGGCTATTTACACTTTGACAAAATCTTTTGGTGTCATGTGATCACTTAGTTTATGAAATACACTAATAATATTAACAATTTTGTGGGTTTTGGTATGAGGCCAAAAATGAGATTCAATTAAAACCATTACGGTATTTTTTGGGCTTGGCAAGAGGCCAAAAGATGTGTGTTTTAACTTTTAGAATGTAATTATGGTTTATGATAAACAATTAGAATTTCGATATGGCTATTTATCTTTTTTTAAGAACTTTTAGCAATTAAGTTAAATATTAAGTGTTATAGAAATTTAAAGCGGTTTTTGGCATGATGTCAAATATACCAGGCATAAAAGGGGGGAACTTCAAAATAAAAAAAACTTTAAAAACTATAAATAAATTAATAATTACTTAAAAACATGTTATAAGTTGAGAATGAAAATATCGAACAAGGTAAGTATTTTTTTTATTCAAATAATTATTAATTTATTTAGAAATTGAATATTTTATTCAAGGCAAGTATATTAATCATTCAAATATTAAAAGATCTTAAGATTGGCTTAAATAAGTAAATAGCATTGACTCATAAGCTAGCTGGTAGCTTATAAGCTAGCTGATGAAGAAGTCACGTTTGGCAAAAGTAGCTTATAAACATGTAAAATGACCAAAAAGGACATCTTCAAATAATTATCAATTACAAATTTAATTATATAATTAAAACAATTTTATAACAATATAATATGTTAATTAATACAACCAATGTAATAAATAAAAATTAAATAATATAATATATTAATTAAAAGAAATTTAAAATTTATTATTACATATATACTATAAATTTTGATATTGTTAAAACAAGTTTTAGAAAAAAGTTATATTAACTTATAATTTTAAATAACCGTTACATACAATATGAAAAAATAATTAAAAAATAATACTTATTGATAATTAAAATATATTATTAATATTAAAAAAGAAATAAAAATAATTTATATGATTAACAATAATTATAAATAATTAAAATTTAATATCAATGTATAACTATAATTTAATTTAATAATTTTCAGTTAATATTAATTAATATTTATTAATTAATTATAATTAAATTTAAAAAATTAATATTTAATAATAATAATAGTTAGTAAATAATAATAAGGGTAATATTGGAATATTCACAAAAAGCTACTGAAACGCTACTTTAAGTAGCGTTTCAAAAAGCTAGTTTATGGTCATCCAAACATGTACCCAGAAAAAAGCTAGCTTATTTTTGCCAAACAATGCCTAAGCCTCAACCCTTAGTACTGTTAGAACTTATATACACGAATTGAAATTCGTAACACACAATATTGAATCAGATGGAAAAAACTGAATTTATTTATATATATATATATATATATATATATATATATATGTATATACGAAATTTACATATAAACGAAGATACATAAACAAAGTTTCAAGGAGAAAAAAAGACTAACTCGAGTTTCTTGATCACAAATTTGAAGAAGAACGTTTGTTGGATTGAGGCCTGCAAAGCAGTGTCCTTAGACAGAAATTCGTCCCTCGTACCGTATCGATTGGACGTCTATCTAGAGGATACAACAACCCGTTCAAGAATCGAACTCTCGAACCTGACGAATCAAACTATGTTTCCTTCTTGAAGAACAATGAAGAACTGTTGGTCCCAAAATGGCTCAACAAGTATTGTAGAAGGGGGGGTTGAATACAATACTCAGATTTTTCACAAGTTTTAATTCAATATATTGAAAATCTTTCAATAAGAATTACACATAGAAAACAAAAGATTGTTGCGGAAAAGAACAGTTAAACTATTCTAACAATCTAACACAAAGTAAACTGAAAAACACTTAGAACAAATTGGACACTTAGACACAAGATGCAGTTTCAGTAAGAAAGGAGCTTGCACTTAGTAATCTTCAGAAGCGTAATTTGCATGGAGATTCTTCACCTCTATTTATAGTCCATGCATCATTTAATGCATGGGACACTTGTCACTCTTCCATTCATTGTAGAGGTTGACTTCTGAAAAGCTGATATCTCCTTTTTAACTTATCCAAGGAACCAGGAGGACAGTCGTACCAGAAAAAGACCTTATCTGAGAATAGATAAAATGACAAAATGCCACTTTTATCTGACAATAGGATATTGTCTCATAATAAATGATCTTCTCTTTTGTCTATAGAGAATAAGGCTACCGACCTCCTGTATTGAAAACTGCACCAATTCGAAATCTCACTTCTTTAGAAAAGAGAGAGTTTCACCGAAGTGTTTAATATTTCGGTGCAGTCTTCTTGAACTCCCACCGATTTCTGAACACATATCGGTGGAAGTCTTCTTGAACTCCTCACCGAATTTCTTCAATTCGGTGATGCGTGTCCACCGATAGCACAAACATATCGGTGGTGATGTAACTTGTAGAAACTTGCTGCCGATTTTCTCACTTCCGCAATGAGATAGTCTTCGCACTTGGTTTCGGTTGATCTTCGACTTCACCGAACAATTGATATAAGAGTACAAGTTACACAAAAGAATCCAAAAACATTCTAAGTATCTAAGAGGGTTTAATTGAGTCAACTTCAAATCTGTGATGACCCAACAATCTCCCCCTATTTGAATTTGATCTCTATCCTTAGAATGTTAAAGAGCAAATGAAAATAAGTGCATTTTGACCCTTTTTACTCTTTTGGGTTCTTTTCACATAGACCTTTCTTTTTGGTTTTTTTTTTGAACTATGTTTCTTTGAGTATATCTATACAGTATATATAAAGCAAGGAAATAAAGTTATGTACAGCTACATATAAACAAGAGAAGCACTTGAATTTTATAAGTCATTCTCATACATCGGTGAAGTAAGGAAGCAAAAGATTATCAAAAACTACCGAAAGGTAAATGAAAAACCTACTTCTTTGATGATTGTCGGCGCTTGATCTCATCCATTAGGATTCGGTAGTAGGGTTGAGCGTCGGGGATGTGAGGGAACAAGTTGTGGAAGCCTTCAAGAAACATGGTGTCGGCAGCTGGGATTTGAGAGAATCTGAAGAAGGCTCTTTTGCCAAAACCATCGTTGAAATACAGTCCTGGAATCGGTGACAGTCCCAGAGTTGTCGTGGGATATGATGCCGAAGTGGGAAGGGAAAGATTTAAGTTACTTACATTCGGTATCTTTCCTTCCTTTGCCATATCCTTGAAGACAGTGTCGGGAGGATTCTGAACTCTGGGAAGGCGCACTTCTTCCTTCAAGGATTGCAGTTTCGATCTTTCATCGGTGGTCAGCACGATGCTATACTTCTTTTTGATCTCCTTCATCTTTTCCATTAGACCATCAATGTATTTGACAAAGATGTCCTTCTTTGGGTTTGGATTTTTGGCCAAGTGTCGAGAGATCTCGTACCATTCGGGGAGACCGTAAGTTTTGAGTTGGTAGTCTCTCACACTTTTCAAATAGCCATCTTCCCGATCAATGATAAGGCAGATGTCTTTTGGGTTGGCTCTAGAGGTTGCGATCTTGACACCTGAGATCAGGGTTCTGTCGGATCGGTGGTGCATCTTCTTCTTGTACCATCTCACTTCTTCATTTCTCTCTTGTTCAAATTCACTCAGCACCGATTTCTGTGCCGACACGGCATCGGTGGACTTGGCTTTCTTGGCTTCTTCCTCTGCAACTTTTAAAGAGAGGGCCTTGGAATCATCAAGGGCTTTTTGGGCTAATCTGGCTTCCTCAATTTCTTGAGGAGTCAGTCCGAGATTGGGTTCCTGCAGATGTGATGAAGGAGGTTTAAGTTTGAGTTTGTCTGCATCGGTGGGACGAGTCCCATACTTCATCCTTTCTTTCTCTATTCTTTCTTGTTCGGCCAATTGTTCGGCAGTAAGACGTTTCTTTCCCTTGTCTGTTTCGGCCGCAGAAAGTTGCTCCCCCTCAGTTGTTGCTTTGTCTTCCAAGTCCAACTCTTTTTCTTTAGAGAGTTGCTCCCCCTCAGTGTCGGCGGTTTCAGCGTGAGTTTCGGTGGTTTCAGGAATGTCATCGGTGGAAGATGGAGGCTTGGAGATGACCGAATGTTTAAGAGATGGCAACTTGGGTTGGGTTGTCTTTTTCTCCCCCTCAGCACCAGCCAGAATCTTCATACCCAGCTGTCTGAAAACGTAGTCGAATTTCTTATGAAGAAAAGAGAGTTGTTTCGGTACCTCTTCAGAAACCATGGTGAAGTCACCGAGATCCATCTCCAGTTGGCCGAATTCTTGAAGTGTGGCATGAATGTCACGAAGAGAGTCGGCAGTGGTCTGGCTGAAGTCCTGATGAGACTTAGCGTCCTGAAGCATCTTCTGAAGTTCAGAGTCTTTGACGATGGAGGCTGCCTTGAAAGCACCAAAGGAGAAGGCAAGATCCCCATGAGATCTGGACAAAGATTCCACCCTGGAAACCAAAGAGTTGATGTTGGTGGTAAGGGGCCGTATAGCATCGGCAATAGTATCTGAAAGAGTCTGCGGCAGGCGAGATTCGATAGTGGACATTCGGGAACTCGTCATGGCAATCATTGCAAGAGTGGCCCATTTGAAAGATTCAAATTGGGTGCGACAAGCCGACATTGTCGAGCACTTTCTTGTAAGTCTTCAATCAAAGAGGGTGCTTAAACAGTGGTGTCACCCCCGACATCCCCAGTAACTATGTAGCGGATGCGATGGGGATCCTCCGCCGAAATAGGAATGTTGCCGGGATACAGCATTTCATCGGGGAATAGTGGTCTCGGTGGCGGAGTGGGAGCTCGTCGGGGTGAATTCTGACCCGGGGAGGGTGATCGGTGTGGCGTAGGCGATCTTTGGGGAGTTTGAACCAGGGGATAACTTCGGGGAGAAGTCTGGTTCAAAGGTGACTCTGTCGGTGAGGGGGATGAGGACTCAATGGGGATTGCTCCGATCGACGGGGAGGTTCGGGGAGAACCAGTGTCGTCAAAGAGATCATGGGGGGGATCTAATGGGGGGGAACCCTGATCGGGTTGTGCATCATCATCGATCAAGAAATGACCGGGTGAAAGGCCGTGAAGTGCGTGGTCCAGATTTTCGGAGGGAGAGTCGAGACTTTCGGTGGGAGAGTCTGCGTGTTCACTCAAGGAACGAGTTGGAGGAGGTAAATTTAGGAATGCCTTAGGGATAATCAAATGGTCGGTGGTGAACAAAAATGATTTGGTAAGGGATGGCTCACGGACATTTCCTCGAGATCTCTTTAGACGAATCTTCGGGGGGGGGACGAAGAGTGCCTCCGCTTAGAAGGTTTTTGGACCGGGGAAGCCACCGATGGGTTAATCGGTGTCATGGTCCTGGAAGCAGCGGCGGAGGTGTCGGTGGCCGATTTCTTCTTCGCGCCGACCGACTTTACTCTGGGACGAGGGGAGGAGGTCACAACAGCAGGAAGGACCTCGGGGATATCGGGGTGTTGAAACCCTGGAATTTCAGAATCACCCCATTGAAGTTCTGGAGAGATGGCTAAAGTGATCATACCTCGGCGTAAAGGACGATCGGTGTCGAGAACACCGACGTTGAGAGTTTTGCTGCCGACGATCGGGGGAGACCAGTCATAAGTGAATCGGGGAGTGTGAGACTTGCGGTCTTTGTCCAGAGCTTTGCCAAGTTTGTGATGGATGATCATAGAGATAAATCGGGGGTAGGCAACATGGCACTTCTTTGGATGGGAGATCACTTCCACTAATTCGGTGAAGAAGTATTGGGCGAAATCCACTCGGCGTTGAAAGATTAAGGCATGGGCAAGTTTGGTGATGTATGAAGGGGATTGATCGTGGCCGCTCGTCTTTCGGGAGAGGCAGTGGATCACATGGGCAAAGAAGAAGTTCCATACACCACCCATGTGACTCCGAAGAAGAGTTCCAGGACCTTTGGAGCTTTTGGAGTTGTCATCGACCACGTAACCTGTTGTACGAGGACATCTTCGAGAACGGTATCTGAATGCCATTCGTCATAGGGATCGAAAGCATCGATTTTAAGTGCAGTGCGAACATCATCGACCCCAAAGGTGAGGTCATGATCACCTTCGTCTTCAGAAAGGATGGATGTGTGGATCGCATCATTTGAGGAGTCATACACACAGGTAAGCCAGAATTTCCCAATGAGCATTTTGCTCATTTTGGGATTACAGGAGAAGGCATGAAGAAGGGGAGAGCGAGTGAAGAACTTGATTACATGGTTAAACTCTGGGTGAGAGGGGTCGGGCTCAAATCTGGCAACGTGATTGCATGGGTTGAATTTCAGATCAGCAAAACACCTAGGGGGGTGTTCTTTGAGGACGCCATTGATGATCGAGCTCGAAAAAGGATTAGGGTGCAGGTTATAGAGAGAGAACGGATAAGAGGATGAAGGAAACGTAAAGGAAAAATGAAAGAGAAGGGTTGAGTATATATAGGGTTTTCGAAAAATGGGGGGAACGGTTTAAAAGAAATAAAATAAAAAAGAATTAAATAAAATAAAAAGGCAATCATGACCACTTTGGGATTCGTGGTCAGGAAGCCGTTTCACGAAACGAGGAGATGAAGGGTCTGACAGGCTAGGGTTATAGGGGTGACGTGTGGATAGGATTGAATTTCGGTGGACATCGGTGAGGAATATGAAGAGATTATCGGTGGCCATCAGTGGTGAAAGATATGTCGAGATGGAATCGGTGAGGATTTGCTTACCAAAGAGATCCACCGAGGCGTTGAGACACCGAAGAGGACATATAGGCGCACCAAGGAGATCCACCGAGAGGTGAGTCACCGAAAAGATCACTTGGGGTATTTATGCCGAAAGTGGATCTTGATTCCACCGAGAATTATCTGATCATCGAAAAGATCACTGAAGATGCTCATGCCGAAAAAGGATCTTGTTGCCACCGAAAGTTATCAGACCGAAAGGGTTTTTTTTTTGAACCTATTCTAAGTATAACATGCCAAGTTCACCGATGAGGAAGGTGAATCTGGCCTCATCCAGAGGTTTAGTAAACAAATCTGCAAGCTGAAGATTAGTTGGAATAAAATGCAGCTCAATGTCACCTTTGGAGATATGGTCCCTGATGAAATGATATCGGATATCGATGTGTTTGGACCTTGAGTGAAGAACAGGATTGTTTGCAATTGCAATTGCACTTGAATTATCACATAGGATAGGTATCTTGGAGTAGAACTGATTGTAGTCTCTCAACTGGTTTTTCATCCATAGAATCTGTGCGCAGCAACTTCCAGCAGCAACATATTCAGCCTCGGCAGTGGATGTTGAGACTGAATTTTGCTTTTTGCTGGACCAGCTTACCAGTTTTCCACCAAGGAATTGACAACTGCCTGTTGTGCTTTTTCTATCATTTTTAGAACCTACAAAGTCAGAATCTGAATATCCCATGAGTTCAAAACCTGAGTCTTTGGGATACCAAAGACCCAGATGCATGGTACCCTTTAGATACCTGAAAATCCGTTTCACAGCATCCAAATGATATTTCTTTGGATTTGCTTGATAACGGGCACACAGACAAGTAGCAAACATGATATCTGGTCTGCTAGCAGTTAAATAAAGCAAAGAACCAATCATGCCCCTATAATGGGTAACATCCACAGATTCACCATTTAAATCGGTATCAGGTTTCAAAGGTGGTGCCATGGGAGTTTTCATGGGGGAGGAGTTTTCAAAGCCAAATTTCTTCAGAAGATCTTTAATGTACTTGCTTTGGTTTATGAAAATTCCTTCTGAAATTTGCTTCACTTGAAGACCTAAGAAAAAAGTTAGCTCCCCCATCATGCTCATCTCATATTCACTTTTCATGAGAGAGGCAAAGTCATCACACAGAGACTCATCGGTGGCACCGAAAATAATGTCATCCACATAGATTTGAACAAGAATGAGATTACCTGAAGTTTGCTTGTGGAAGAGAGTGTTGTCAATTGTACCTCTAGTATAGCCATGCTTGAGTAGAAAGATGGCAAGAGTGTCATACCAGGCCCGAGGAGCCTGCTTGAGCCCATACAGAGCTTTGTCAAGTCGGTACACATAATCTGGATGTGTGGAATCTTCAAAGCCTGGAGGTTGCTTCACATAGACTTCCTCAGCTAGTTCTCCATTCAGAAAAGCACTTTTCACATCCATTTGAAATACCCTGAAGTTCTTGTGAGCAGCATGAGCAAGAAAGATTCTGATAGCTTCAAGTCTGGCAACAGGAGCAAATGTTTCATCATAATCAATGCCCTCTTCCTGTCGGTAGCCTTGAGCTACGAGTCTAGCTTTGTTTCTGATGACAGTACCATCTTCATCCATTTTGTTTCTGAAGACCCATTTTGTGCCGATGATTGTTTTCCTTGAAGGTCTAGGCACAAGTCTCCAGACTTTGTTTCTTTGAAATTGGGAGAGTTCTTCTTGCATGGCCGAAACCCAACATGGGTCACTTAGGGCTTCTTCAATCTTTTTAGGTTCAACAAGAGATAGGAAATTCACATAGAGACAGATGTTGCTGGTACCTCTCCTTGTTTGAACACCAGCTTGCTGATCACCGATGATTTGATCAATGGGATGATCTTTGGTCCATTTAAGAGCAGGGGGCATCGGTGAAGGAATAATTGAAGTGGAAGGGAAGTTCGGGGCTGGAGTGTTGGCAGGGTGTGATGAAGGTGGCTCGTCAGAGGGATTATTGGCAGGAAGAGTTTCGGTGATGGGGTTAATTTCGGTGGATGATGGGTAAGGTTCGGTGGGGGCAATTTCGGCAGAGAGGGTTTCAGGTGATAAAGAAGATGACCCAACTTGATTGTTTGGAACAGAGGAAATATTTGGAGTACAAGGTGGATCGGTGGAGGTTGAAATGGGAGAATTTCCAATGCATGATGATATCCATCTATGAAACACCCTAAAAACAGGGTCAATTTAAACCTTAAAATTTACCACAAGTTATGATCAAAAACTTTCAAACTTATATAACCTGAGGATCAAATGTAAGGTTTCTATATACAAACGTCATTACTTAAATAACTTATTAATCTAATCATGACATAACAATCAGATTAATCCAGTTATCTAAACAACCGTCCCAAAAGCATCAAAAATCTCTAGATCCTCCAGTATCTCTAAGTCTGAATCTTTCCAAAAGTTCTCGTCTCTCATTCCCGCTATTTCCCGGAGCTTGTACCTGGTAAGAAGATTCAACTTGAAACATTAGGCTTTCGCCTAGTGAGGATACTCAAATCAAAATAAAATTTAATAATTAAAACATGAACAGATAACTCAAACCTGTTCTCACCCATCTTACCGTGCAACAACTCCTTTTCAAATCGGGGAATCTACCCCAATCCCAATTTCCTACAACTAACTCATTTAATCGCAACAACAATATAAGAGCTAACTCTGAATCGTTCCAGATTCATAATCAATAATCACACACAAGAAATTACAAGTCAAAACCTGCCTATTTCTTAATCAGGAAGTAGAGATTACAAATTACTTTATGCCTATCTCTAGTCTTCCTCTCATCACAGGAAAATCTCCGATCTTCCCAAATCGAAATGGGAATTATTAAGCAAACTCTGCTTATTCCGCATTCCACCTCAGAATCAATGGCCCCCATGGGATTATAATATCGCGATACTCAAATCGAGACTCATGATTCAAGGTTCACCCAATTACTAAAATTACATCCCTTTGGTCTATGGCGAGTAATCGGTTCCCATCATACCGTACCCAAGTGCCCTCGGTGACCGGATGCCTATTTTAGTAAAAGCACATAATCACATAATATAATATATGTAATAATCGATACTACTATATGCGTCCAGCATACAGTATATCATTTCTCCGAACATATTCTATATATATATATAATATCAAGAATATTAATATCGGCTCATCTAAATCTCTTAATTATCTCCTCTTTAACTTAGCATGGAAGTTAATAACTCAATCAAGCTTCAAATCATAATTAGAGTTCATAACCACATAGTAATTTCATGTAGTAGATAATCAAACTTAGCATGCAAGTTTAATAAATAAATACTAGTTCATCAATTTCATATATAACTCATCTTGGAAACTTTAACATGGTAACCAACATAACACAACTTTTAATCGCCCTCTTGGCTTATCTCTAATTTAATCAAATCCACATAAGACATATTCATGCATACATATAAAGCATCTAATTCAAGATTAATTACTGAATTTTAAAGAGAGTTGAATAAACTCACCTGATGCGTTATTACTCCTTTTAATCCTTTTTAACACGTAAAGGGCTCCTTTCTTCACTACCACAGCTTACTTATTATTCAATTACACATACTGATATTAATTATCAAAACAGAACCCTCTATAACTGAAAATCCTTAATCTCTCAAAATCACATCTCAAGTCGCAATGAACTGAAATCGCAATCACCTATTGCGATTTCACTTCCAAATCGCAGTGAACTGGAGTCGCAGTCCTCTATTGCGATTCCAATTCCAAGTCGCAGTGAACTGTTGCGATTACAGTACCAAGTCGCAACTGCCCATTGCGATTTCACCCCAAGTCGCAACTAACTGTTGCGATTCCAAAGCCAAGTCGCAATGGTCTACTGCGACTCCAACTCAAGTCGCAATTGCCCATTGGGACAATCATGAATGTCGCAACTCAAGGTTGCGACTTCGATGATATTCAACCAAGTCTCAGTCCACTAAGTTCGTTCTAAACCCAGATTTTTGTACTTTTAATCTATGTTTGTTTATACCAATTTGCAGATATGTTTAATACACTTATCTTAACATATCCTAATACTCAAATTCCCATTATCATCAAAATTACCAAAACCCAACATAAAAATTCCCAAGAAAGCTTTTTAACTAAGAAGATGATGGATTAGAGAGTGATTACCTTTTATGAATCTTCCAGAATAAACACAATAATCAGTTGATTGAAAGGTATTGTTCTTCTCCTTCTCTTTTCTCAATTTTTCTATCTCTCGGTTCTCTTTTCCTCTCAAAACCGAAAGACACACAAAAGCACACACACACACACTTGCACAATTAGACTATATTGCCTCACATTAAGACACCTCATCCTTAAACTAATGAGTCATAAACCAAAATACCAAATGAACCCTCATCTTTAAGAAAATGACATTACAACCTTCAAACTTTAAATCCACTTTAATCAAGACTTATATAAAAGATACAATTTAACCCCTAGTTAAGATTGAAATTCCCAAAATAATACAACGAAAATTCGGGATGTTACAATCTATGTAGTTATTCATCATCATTTGTCAAGGAAGATGATCTTGAATCATCACACTTTACATGGATAGATTCATCAATGCATTCTCTCCGAAGATTGTAAACTCGGTAGGCTTTGGAAGTCAAGGAATATCCCACAAAGATTCCTTCATCTGCCTTAGGATCAAATTTCCCAAGATTTTCCCTGTCATTTAGGATAAAGCACACACAGCCGAAGACATGAAGGAAACCAATGTTTGGCTTTCTTCCATGAAAGACTTCATACGGGGTTTTCTCATGTCTTTTTGTTATCACCGACCTGTTTTGAGTGAAACAGGCAGTGTTGACAGCTTCGGCCCAAAAATAGGTTGGCAGTTTTGCTTCACTCAACATAGACCTTGCTGCTTCACAAAGAGTTCTGTTTCTTCTTTCCACAACACCATTTTGTTGTGGAGTTCTGACAGCAGAGAAGTTTTGAGAGATTCCTTTCTCATTGAAGAAGTCTTCTAAACCAATGTTTCTGAATTTGGTGCCATTGTCACTTCTTACAGATCTGACAAGCTGACCATTCAGAATTTCATTCTTTTTGACAAAGTTGATGATTTCTTCAGTTGCATCACTTTTGTACCTGAGAAAAGACACCCAAGTATATCTAGAGAATTCATCAACAATAACAAGAATGTACCTTCTTCCTCCTAGACTGGGAGTGCTGACTGGTCCACATAGATCCATATGCAGCATCTGAAGTGGGAGATTGATGGAAGAGCATTGCTTGGTTTTGAAAGAAGATTTGGTGAGCTTCCCTTTTTCACATGCATCACACAGCTTTTCTTTGACGAAGTTCAACTTAGGCATGCCAGTCACCAGCTCTTTGTTTGATAATTTATGAAGGGTTTTGAAGTTAAGATGAGACAAACGTTTATGCCACAGCCAGTTTCTTTTGACTGTATCGTCAGACACGAAGCAGACATTTGAAGAGTTGTTTTGACTCATATCAATGATATACACATTATCTAGCCTTCTTCCAGAGAGGACAACCTTCATATTCTTGTCAACAACAGTACAGATACGCAGTTCAAAGATGACTTTGTATCCAAGATCACACAGTTGGCTAATACTAAGGAGGTTATGCATGAGACCTTCAACAAATGCCACTTTATTGAAGGTGAGGGTTCCATTCGTGAGAGTTCCATACCCTTTAGTGTGACCTCTGGAGTTGTCCCCAAAGGTTACAGAAGGACCCTTTTCTGACACATAGTTTACAAGAAGATGTTTGTTTCCAGTCATGTGACGTGAGCACCCGCTATCTAAATACCAAACTTGTTGGTGCTCAAAAACCTGCAGACAACATCAAGTCAGTTCTTAGGTACCCATTTGGTAATGGGTCCTTTTGGGTTAGAGATGTGAGAGACCTTGGGTTTGGATCTGTCGATTCTTTCCCTTGGGCAGTCCTTAGCAAGATGAAAGGTATCACCACAATTATAACATTTTCGGTAGATGAAAGTTCTTTTGGGTTTTTGTTCCTTTCCTTTTTCCTTTCCAATTATATCAATCTTAATCTTTGGACCGAAAAGGGGATTGCAAGGACCTCTAAAAAGTTCGGTTCTTGAGGTTGAAGCATGGTCAGGGGTCTTTCTTGAGAAAACTTCGGTCTTTCCCTTTTGGACAAAATCGGTGAAGGATTTTTCCATGGTGTGTTTTTCTTTGAAAGCTTGAGATTTTGAAAGATTTGAAGAGTTGTTATCAATGGTTAAATCTTTGAACATATCATGAATGGGTTTAACAGTATCCTTCAAATTTTGCACTTTATGGGTTTGATCAGAAGAAGATTCTTTGGCTTTTAAAAACATTCCATATTTTAAGGCTTCACTAAGATCAGCAGAATTTAAAGAAATGGAATCACAAGAGTTTGACTCAGAGTCATCATCCCATGTATCGGTGATGGGAACAAGTGCATGGGAAGATTTTTCAAGCATGGATTTTTCATATCCTAACCCAAACTTGTTATTACCACCGATTTTGTCTTGAAAGATCTGTTCAAGATTCCTTGAGGAATTTGTCCATTTTCTGACAATTTCCTGTTCTTTCTTTAACTTCTTGAACAGTTTATTCTTCTCCTTTTCAATTTCATGATTTATGACTTTTAGATTTTCAAGCTCAGTTTTGATTATCTCAAACTTTCCAAGTTGACACATGAAAGATTCAAGTTGAGATTTAAGATTTTTAACTTGAGCAGATTTTCTTTTCTTGCTTTCTTTGACATTGTAAAAATCTTGAGTTAAAGATTCATAAGCATTTATCTTTTCAATATCAGTCATGTCATTGAAGGGATGTACCTGAGAGTATGATGATGAGCATTCAGTTGAAACTAATGCCATTGGAGACTTTGCCTTTTCTTCTTTCACCTCTTCTGATATGGCCATAAAGCACATATTTTGAGAATCACTGTCAGAGGTTTCTTCTTCCCAGTCATGAACCTCTGCCATTAATCCTTTTCCTTTCCTTTGAGATCCTTCATTTCTTTCTTTTTCCTTCTTGTACTTAGCTTTGTACTTTTCAGCACGTTCCTAATGAGAGAGTGAGGAGGATTGAGAATCTTTCTTGAAATATGATTTATCTTTGGATTTCTCAAATTTGGAAGGATATTTGTCAGAGGACGTAGAATTGACTTTTGACACACGCTTGTTTCTGCACTCAGCAGCAAAGTGTCCTTTCTTACCACAGTTGAAACATTCTTCATTTGTCTTATCAGAAGAAGACATTTTTGTAAAGGATGGTTTTCTGAAACTTCTGGGTTTGTTGAAATTTCGAGATTTATTTTTAAAACCGGCCATCATAGCCATTTCATCAGACATTCGGTCTACCGAAATTTCATCACCTTCATCATCGGCATCACTCAGATATGCCTCCGTTTGGTGAGAACGGTTGTTCTGATTTTCGGTGTCAGAGTCTGATGAGGGATATGTGATACAAGGAACACTTTGACTTTTCTTGGAACTTTCACAGATAAGAGCTATTGAAGAGCTTTTTATCTCTTTGAAGATAGTTTTCCTATGAAGCTTGGTTTGTTCAAAGTTGAACAGAGTTCCATACAAAACAGTTAAAGGCATGTATTCCAAATCCTTGGTAGTTTTAATGCAAGTGCAAATGTTTTCCCAAAAGTCAGGAAGACAATCCATAAACTTGCATAGAACTTCCTCATTATCATAAACTCTACCTAGTAACTTTAAATCATTTAAGAGAGAGTTGAAACGGTTATAAAAGCTTGGAAGAGATTCTCCCTTTTCATAGGCAAAGAGCTCATATTTTCGAATGAGGCCAATCTTTTTGCTTTTCTTCACTTCCTCTGTACCCTCATAAAGTACACACAAAGTAGTCCACATCTCTTTAGCAGTACCGAAATTAACAAGAGAGTGATAGACTTCATCAGGAAGTGAGAGAGCAATGATTGCTCTAAGCCGAGAATCCAGAGACACCAATCGTTTTTCCTCATCGGTATATTCCTTTGGGTTTTTGAGAATGTAACGACCAGTAGTCTTTGCTTTTTCTATGTCGGAAGGTTCAGAATCATCAGAGTCACTTGACTTGTCAACTGTTTCCTTACCAGGCCTCTGCTTTTCATAGCGAGCCCAAACTCTCGGGATGATAGGTCCCTCCTTGAGAATGGTTGGATATCTAGTATCCACTCCTTCCATAAATAGCATCATACGGCTTTTCCATAGAGAAAAGTTGTTAGGATTAAACTTGGGAGGTTTTGAAATGGAACCATTTTCAGCAAAATTGTTTTGACCAGTGTTTTCAACAGTTAGGGATGAAGATGAGGCATCCATTGCGGATCAAGTTTATGAATTAAACTTTCCGCTCTGATACCACTTGTTGGTCCCAAAATGGCTCAACAAGTACTGTAGAAGGGGGGGTTGAATACAATACTCAGATTTTTCACAAGTTTTAATTCAATATATTGAAAATCTTTCAATAAGAATTACACATAGAAAACAAAAGATTGTTGCGGAAAAGAACAGTTAAACTATTCTAACAATCTAACACAAAGTAAACTTAAAAACACTTAGAACAAATTGGACACTTAGACACAAGATGCAGTTTCAGTAAGAAAGGAGCTTGCACTTAGTAATCTTCAGAAGTGTAATTTGCATGGAGATTCTTCACCTCTATTTATAGTCCATGCATCATTTAATGCATGGGACACTTGTCACTCTTCCATTCATTGTAGAGGTTGACTTCTGAAAAGCTGATATCTCCTTTTTAACTTATCCAAGGAACCAGGAGGACAGTCGTACCAGAAAAAGACCTTATCTGAGAATAGATAAAATGACAAAATGCCACTTTTATCTGACAATAGGATATTGTCTCATAATAAATGATCTTCTCTTTTGTCTATAGAGAATAAGGCTACCGACCTCCTGTATTGAAAACTGCACCAATTCGAAATCTCACTTCTTTAGAAAGGAGAGAGTTTCACCGAAGTGTTTAATATTTCGGTGCAGTCTTCTAGAACTCCCACCGATTTCTGAACACATATCGGTGGAAGTCTTCTTGAACTCCTCACCGAATTTCTTCAATTCGGTGATGCGTGTCCACCGATAGCACAAGCATATCGGTGGTGATGTAACTTGTAGAAACTTGCTGCCGATTTTCTCACTTCCGCAATGAGATAGTCTTCGCACTTAGTTTCGGTTGATCTTCGACTTCACCGAACAATTGATATAAGAGTACAAGTTACACAAAAGAATCCAAAAACATTCTAAGTATCTAAGAGGGTTTAATTGAGTCAACTTCAAATCTGTGATGACCCAACAAGAACTTTGAGAGAATTTGAGAGAGTATGCGTTTGTGTATATTGTAATCTGTTACATATGCTTCCTATTTATAGAAGATCAACCGGTGCCAATGAAAAGTCACACCTTTTCATGAAAAGGTGGCGGTTGGTGGCGGTTGGTGGCGGTTGGTGTGAATGAAAAGTCACACCTTTTCATGAAAAGTCACACATTTCAATATAAAAGGTCACACATTTTCATATGAAAAGTCACATCTTTTCATATGTAACAGATTATCCCAACAATACCCCACATTTTCTATTCAAACTCTAATAATACCCCACATTTGAATAGAAAATAAGATATTCTCAAAGTATTTATTGTTCTTATTCAGGAAATTAACATGAAATGCATCAGAAAAGGTGTCTAGGTGACTTGAACCGTTCTTAGTGAGTATTCATCGGACCTACTTTGTGGGTAGTGACGAAGAGTCTTGAACTAACCACGTTTTGTAGTAAGTCTAGTCAATGAATATCACACAAATCATGTTTATGCATAGTTGACTCTTACCGTTGTGTTCATTTCGGTCGTGAACAATCCTTCTTCATGAGAATTTTAGAAGACGTAGCCATCTCCGTCCTCAAAGATGCGACCCCACATCAATCTCATATAGGTAATACTGATCAAGAACATTCCATAGTGTTCCACCAATAAGCTATCAGTATTATTAAGAATAAGAATTCAACCCTTAAATCATCAACGGAAAACAAAGGAAAAACATCATAGGAATAGGCATACCTTTGTTTAATTGCTTCTTGAGTTGTCCCCGACTAGTTTTCCTATTGAACCTAGACCATGGGATCTCCAATTTCGCTAGGTTAGGTTGCCGCCGAGTAGAACTCATTGGATTGGCTTTAAGCCCATTCCCCTCGATGTATAAGAGACTTGTTCTCTATTAAGGCCTTTTGTCAAAGGATCTGCGATATTTTCCTTTGACTTAACATAATCGATGGAAATGATTCCATTCTTCAGCAAGTCTCGTATTGTTTTGTGGCGACGCCTGATATGTCTCGATTTGCCGTTATAAATTTGATTCTTTGCTCTTGTAAGAGCAGCCATACTATCACAATGTATGCACACGGCGGTAACAGGCTTAGGCCACAAGGGAATACCCTCTAGGAAGCTTTTAAGCCATTCTGCCTCTTCGGCAGCTTTATCTAAGGCTACGAATTCGGCTTCCATGGTTGACCGTGTATTTACGGTTTGCTTCGAAGATTTCCAAGATATGGCTGCACCACCAAGTGTAAACACATAGCCACTTGTGGACTTACTTTCAGAATGATTGGAAATCCAGTTTGCATCACAATATCCTTCTAGTACGGGAGGATATTTGGTATAGTATAACCCATAGTTCATTGTGTACTTCAGATATCGAAGCACTCTTATAAGTGCATACCAATGATCCTTACTTGGGTTATGTGAGTATCGACTAAGTCTACTCACGGTATATGCTAGATCCGGTCTCGTACAATTCATAATGTACATCAAACTTCCAAGCACTTGAGTGTATTCCAATTGAGACACACTCTCTCCTTGATTCTTCTTAAGTTGGCTTGAAGGATCAAAAGGAGTGACTACCGGTCTATCATCATAGTGACCAAATTTCATAAGAACTTTCTCAACATAGTGAGATTGAGTCAGAATGTAATTGTTAGGATCTTTATCCCAAGAATTACATCTGCTACTCCAAGATCCTTCATATCAAACGAGGAGTGCAACATCTTCTTGGTTTGATTGATTACATCCAAGTTGGTCCCCATGATTAGCATATCATCTACATATAGACATATTATGACACATGCGTTCTTGCTTTGTTTCACATATACGCATTTGTCACACTCATTAATTTGGAAACCATTTGATAGAAGAGTGTTATCAAACTTTTCATGCCATTGCTTTGGGGCTTGTTTAAGTCCATATAAAGACTTCACAAGTTTGCATACTTTATTTTCTTGACCTTTTACAACAAAACCTTCCGGCTGTTGCATATAAATTTCTTCATCTAATTCACCATTTAAGAAAGCAGTTTTCACATCCATTTGATGTATGTGTAGGTTGTGAATTGCTGCTATAGCCATCAATGTCCTAATGGACGTGATTCGTGTTACCGGTGAATAGGTGTCAAAGAAATCTTGACCTTCCTTTTGGCGGTAACCTTTGGCAACTAATCGAGCTTTATATTTCTCTATAGTACCATCAGGTCTTAGTTTCCGCTTGAAGATCCATTTATGACCAATTGCCTTGTGACCCGGTGGTAAGTCTACCAATCTCCATGTGTTATTCTGAACAATGGAGTCTATCTCACCTTGAATAGCCTCTTTCCAATAAGGTGCATCTGATGACTCCATGGCGGCTTTATAGGATTGAGGTTCTTCATCGACAACGAATGTCATGAAGTCGGGTCCAAAGTCTTTAGCAATCTTTCCCCTTTTACTTCTTCTAGGCTCCAAGTTTTCTTCTTGAGCCTTAGATGTACCTTCTTCGTTTGGTTTCTCAACACTATCGGTGTTCTCTACTTCACATACTCTCTTCCTTGGATTAGAGATTTCTTTCCCTTTATCCTTGTAAGGAAATATGTGTTCAAAGAATTCAGCCTCAATTGATTCCATAATTGTGTTGTTGTGGATATCTTCATTGTTTGACTTATAGACCAGAAATCTATAAGCAGCGCTATTACTTGCCGGACCAAGATATACACAATCAATGGTCTTCGGTCCAAGTTTTGTCCTTTTGGGTAAATGTACTTGAACCTTTGCAAGGCAACCCCACACTTTCATCCTTTTGTAGGAAGGAAGTTTTCCTTTCCATAGTTCATAAGGAGACTTTTCGCTCTTTTTATGAGGAATTCTATTAAGTATCATATTTGCAGTTAAGCATGCTTCACCCCACAAACTATGTGGTGCTCCCGAAGTAATCAACATTGAATTAATCATGTTTTTCAATGTTCTATTTTTCCTTTCGGCTACTCCATTTTGTTGTGGAGTATAGGGAGTCGTGGTTTGGTGAACTATGCCATGATGAGAACAAAATTCTGCAAAGTCCTTAGACTCATATTCTCCTCCTCTATCGGATTTCAGAATTTTTATTCTTTTATCAAGTTGGTTTTCAACTTCAGCCTTGTATGTCTTAAACATATTCAAAGCTTCATCTTTGGTATGTATTAGGTATACATACCAATATTTACTGCAATCATCAATAAATGATACATAATAGTTCTTTCCTCCACGTGTGGGTGTGGCTTTGTAATCACATAAATCGCTGTGGATAAGTCCAAGTACTTGGTTAGACTTTTCAACAGATTTGTGTGGATGGCTTGAATATTTGGATTCAACACATACCTCACATTTTGTCTTGTTATCCATGGAACACTTGGGTAATAACCCAAGTCTTGTCATCCTTTGTAAGGATTGGAAGTTTACATGTCCTAGACGGGAATGCCATAAGGAAGAAGAGTCAAGCATGTACATAGAAGCAGAGCTAGAGCCTGTGGTTTTATTGCTATTTACAACATTTACAATGTTTACATCATCATTGTTTATCACACTAAGTTTGAAGAGTCCCTCATTTAGGTAGCCCTTTCCAACATACATCCCACCCTTAGTAATCACAAATTTATCAGATTCAAACACCATCTTGAATCCTTTGTTACTAAGTGTGGGTCCAGAAATCAAGTTCTTTGTAATAGCCGGTACATGCAAGACATTGGTGAGCACAAGTTCCTTCCCCGATGTAAGCTTGAGATTCACCTTCCCCTTCCCTTCAACTTTCGCGGTCGTGGCATTACCCATATACATGGGTTCTTCATCATCAACTTTTTGGTATGTGGCAAACATGTTCTTGGAGTTACAAATATGTTTGGTGGCACCGGTATCAACCCACCAATCGGTCACTTTTGTAACCATAAAATCCTCAATTACTCCAACGAATTGATTTGGAGCATTGACCACGTTGGCTTAATGGGGGTTTCCACCGACACCTCCTCCTCCGGGACCATTATGGTCTCTTCTATGGCGGCAATCCTTCGCTCGATGCCCCGGCTTTCCACATACCCAACAACTCATCACACGCTTTTTGAAAGGCCTTCGTTGTACGGATAGTGGGTTTGAAGCATTGAGATGATGCTTGAAACCCGTCGCCTTTCCCTTTCCTTTTTGGAACTTTGAATTTGATGAGTTTCCGGTAACCATGTTTGCATTTGGTTCCAACGAGATTGCATCCGCCTTCTCGTTCATCCGGTTGTCCTCCTCTACCTGCAATTTGAGTATCAATTGCTCAAAACTCATATCCTCGGACAAATGTTTAAGATAGAGTTTAAAAATTTTCCAGGATGGAGGCAACTTATCAATTATTGAACCAATAACAAAGTTAGAGTTGATGCCCATACCTTCGACTTCCAATTCATGGACCAAGATTTGCATTTCTTCTACTTGTTTCACGACCGGTTTGGAATCCGTCATCTTAAAGTTCAGGAATTTGCCCACGATAAATCGTTTGGAACAAGCGACTTCCGTCTTGTACTTTGATTCCAACGACTCCCAAATTTCTCTTGCCGTATTGAAGGATGAATAAATGTCATAAAGACCATCATCCAAACCATTAAGGATAAAATTCCGGCAATTGTATTCGTTTGCGTTCCAAATATCCAAGGATCGTTGGAACATAGCCAATTCAATTTGGGATGGGGCGTTTTCTCCCTCTCTAACCGGTGGTGTCGGTGCTTGATCGGTAAGCACGTTAGACACTTTCAACGTCGTCAAGTAGAAGAGCATCTTTTGTTGCCATCTTCTAAAATCGGAACCCTTACATTTTTCGGGTTTCTCCACATTCGATTTCAACAAGGAAGAGTTTTCCATCGTCAACGAAATTTCTGTCTAAGATTGTTAGACCTTATATACACGAATTGAAATTCGTAACACACAATATTGAATCAGATGGAAAAAACTGAATTTATTTATATATATATGTATATACGAAATTTACATATAAACGAAGATACATAAACAAAGTTTCAAGGAGAAAAAAAGACTAACTCGAGTTTCTTGATCACAAATTTGAAGAAGAACGTTTGTTGGATTGAGGCCTGCAAAGCAGTGTCCTTAGACAGAAATTCGTCCCTCGTACCGTATCGATTGGACGTCTATCTAGAGGATACAACAACTCGTTCAAGAATTGAACTCTCGAACCTGACGAATCAAACTATGTTTCCTTCTTGAAGTACAATGAAGAACTTTGAGAGAATTTGAGAGAGTATGCGTTTGTGTATATTGTAATCTGTTACATATGCTTCCTATTTATAGAAGATCAACCGGTGCCAATGAAAAGTCACACCTCTTCATGAAAAGGTGGCGGTTGGTGGCGGTTGGTGGCGGTTGGTGGGAATGAAAAGTCACACCTTTTCATGAAAAGTCACACCTTTTCATGAAAAGTCACACATTTTCATGAAAAGTCACACATTTTCATATAAAAGGTCACACATTTTCATATGAAAAGTCACATCTTTTCATATGTAACAGATTATCCCAACAAGTACCTCTAAGCTCAACCATAACTCTTTTTCGAGTATTTACTAGACTGTTAAAAAAGATAAAATAATTTTTGATTCTGCTAGTCCATGGTCAAGCGCAAACCATTTATAGGGTTGGTAAGTGCAGAGGAACTTCCTGATAGTTACAGTGAAGAACTGAATTCCACATACATAATGGCCATTGTGAATACCCTCTTCAAGCCATCAGGAAAACAATTTCTAAATTTGTGCTAATATTCTTTGTCGATATTTTGATTAATAGCACCGATTAGACCATTTAGAACATGTTACTATAAAGTTTTTGAAATATTAAGGCACCATAAGTTTTCTTTAAAGTTCAACAGGTGTGCTTTTGGATAGCAAGAACTCGAGCATTTGGATCACATGGTTATTTGGAAACGGGTTAAGGTGGATCAAAGCAAAATTATATCAGTACTCAATTTTGGCCTAGACCTACTAATATCTCTGAATTACGAGGATTTTTAGACCTTACAGTTACAGGTTACTGTCGAAAGTTTGTTCAGAAGTATGTGGATTTTAAATCTTACGTGAATTTTACTCCAACACTTGCTATGCCTAACTTTAACCAACCATTTATTCTCATATGTCTCTATAGAAGTTTCTTGATTCAAATTCAGTTTTTTGAATTTATTTATTTATGGATGTTCAAGTGAGTTATGAAAATCCACATTTTTTTTGAAAGGCAGGAAATTTTTCATTAAAACAACAAATACCCAGTACACATTGTTAGCCAACAGCCTTTGGCCAAGTTAAAACAAACAGAAGTAGCCAGCAGCCTTTGGCCAAAAACAAAACTGCAAGACCACCGAATTCATTTTAAAAAACTTGCGACCAAAGCAGGGATACAAAACGCGACACCAGATTTAAACACGACACCCATTTTACCAACAGCAGAAGGGTCGTGTTTGCGAGGTACAAACGGAAGTCCCCCATTAGCCAATTCCGCGACAGAAGCAGCCCACATGACAGGGTTGTCGCCCCATTTAAAGTAGCCTTTATACTATATAATTTATAAGATGATGTTTGCTTAGTCTTAGGAAGCATTTGACCCAATTATTATCATTTCCTTTTTTTTGTCAAATAGATTGAGTTTTTTTTATCTAACATGTTGTTGGTTTCACATTAAAATGCACATATTTGTAAAAATGGATGATCGCTTTGGAGTAGGGGTGGTGGCAGGAATGGGGGTTTATAACAGTTGTGTATGGATTTGAGAACAAGTTGGCATTTGTTGGTTTTATGAAGTCTTTTTTTTATCTTTTTAAAATTTCTTTACATGAACAAATGTTTATAACAAGTGGTTGTCAAGTTGCAAATATTAATTTGCAAAATTTAATATGAGTTTAGTTGGTCTAAATCAATCTATTCATGATCAAAATATTGTATTCCTAAAGTTCAAATCACTATTCCAAATAAGCAAAAAAGACTAGATCTTGGTTTTATACGACTACACTTATCAAAAGATGTTGCTAAAATTGGATGTGTTAATATTTGAATTCAAACTTGACAGATTTGTAAAATCAGTATCTAATTGTCAAACACATATATAATATCTGAATTTGATTAAGGCATCATGCTGAAAAGAAAATTAGACAATGACAATTAAGACCAGAAAAGAAAATTATAAAGCATCTATATGTATACATACATACTCTAGGGGTGTTCAAAAAAACCGGAAAACCGAAAACCAAAAAAACGGGTATTCCCGGATCGTTTTCGGTTTTAAGTTATAGGTACCCAGGGGTAACCGATATGTATAATACAAATAATAATATTTTATTTAATATTAACTGTTTAATTTTTGATTAGTCATCAACCAAATAGTAGATAGTTTTAAACAATAAAACTTTTTTTAATCCTTGTTCTTGGATTATTTTTATATATTTGGTTTAAATTTTCTATTTTGATATTGCAAATAATATGTTTCGATAAATTCGGGTAACCGTGAATCGAACCGCGGGTAACCGACTAACTTCAACTCGGCTCGGCTCGGTTTAGTTCAACCCGCGGTTTGGTTTTGGTTCGGGTAACTAGGTATCCGCTTTATGCGATTCGGTTCACATTTTTCTACTAATCGAGTCAAATCGAACCATGAACACCCATGTGGATATGTGTAGCATGAAAATGACACAATAGTTTGCGACTTTGCGTGCTCGTAGTAAAGTATTCCTATTAAATCCAATTAATTTAATTGGAAGATAACTCTCAACTAAACCTTTTTATTATCATTATTATTTTGGTATGAGTTAGAACTTCTAATAATACAACTAAAAACAAGAGTTTGATTTGGAACGTAAAATATTTGATTTGATTTCGATTTTTAAATAAACAATAACACGATGTATAGATACGTTAAATCTTAAAAACTTATTGTACTTGTTGTTTTCAAGATTTATTCATTCAATACAGTGATAGACTATTCAGACCGAAGATTATCGAAATTATATGAAACGTGAATTATTGTAACCTAACCATTTTATCTAAATAAATAAATAAAAGTTTTGAAAATTAAGAATTTGGATATGATAAAACTTTAATTTTGTCTTGTTAAGGATATAAGTATTTCCAGGGCTGTTTTTAAGGAGGGCAGATGCACGTCTAGGTAGGGGTGAGCATCGAAATTGGGTATCCGCCTCTAGAACTGGAGCCGCTCCAAAACTGCCGGTTTCAGAACCGGAACTGATATGATTGGTTCCGGTTCCGGTTCCTAAAATACGGAACCGATTAAGACTGATTCCGATTCTGGTTCTTATTTTTTTGGAACCGTTACCCGTTAGGTACTCAGAACCGGAACCGACGGGTACCCGCTATTTTCTAATAAAAATTATTTATATATTTATTTGATTTAAATATTTAATTAGTTTCTAATTCATTTATGTAATAATTAGTTTTTGAGTTAATTGCATTTTTGGTCCCTGTGGTATGTTGATTTTCGCACTTTTGATCCCCATAAAATTTTTACTGCAAGAATGACCGTCTAATATGCAGAAGTGCTCGGTTTTGGTCCCTTGGGTGTAACACCGTTAGCTTCACTCTGTTAAAACCCCCCATGTAACTTGCACATGAGGGCAATTTGGTCATTTTACTTTATTTTATTTGTTTTTCACTAAAGACAAAAAACCACAGGGACCAAAATTGCAAGTTTCTTTTACTTAATTTCCAATTATATGTATGTATATATATATATATATATCATCTTCTCCACATAAGGTTTTTCACATAAGTTTGGAAGCCAATCGCAAACCACAGAGACGCCGACCTCTCCCCCTCCGGCGAGTTCCCCAGCCGGAGAAGACGCCGGAAAATCGCACAAGGACACGCCTCTCGATCGCTTCTCTCGATTCTCAGATCTCTCTCTCTACTCTCTTTCTTCTGTCGATCTCTATCTCTCTCTGAGCAGAGGAGCGGCGGCGGAAGCAGAAGCACCGGCTCCGCCAACATCCCATATTCTCCGACGATATCTTCACCGTCCGGCAACCAACATCCCCGTCTTCTCTCCTTTATCTCCCCTGCAAAACCCACCTGATAACCACCACCTATCACCACTATGAACCCCGATTTAAAACCTCACCTATCACCACCGTGAAACCCACTTGTAAAAACCGACCTGATAACCACCACCGTGAAACCGAGCACTTTGTTGTCTGTAAAAACCCACCGTTAAACCTGTAAAAACCCACCTGAAAACCTGTTAAACCGAGCACTTTGTTGTCTGTTAAATCCTCCCCCGTTAAACCTGTAAAAACCCACCGTGAAACCCACCTGATAACCACCACCTCCCATTGCAAAACTCG
Organism: Saussurea involucrata; assembly: GCA_033807775.1. Lineage (NCBI taxonomy): Eukaryota > Viridiplantae > Streptophyta > Magnoliopsida > Asterales > Asteraceae > Saussurea > Saussurea involucrata. Next base: position 179,677,221 of record CM066321.1, read on the forward strand.
TCGCCACCACTGTTACTCTATATATATATATACTATATAAATATATATATATATAGTGGTGGGTTTTTTTGTCGCCAGAGTTTTTCGTCGGGAGGTGGTGTGTTTTTTTTGTTGCCGGAGCTTTTCGTCTGGAGGTGATGGGTTGGTGTCTTAGACCACCCGTACCGCCCTCGGGTACGGGATCGGGTTCGACGAGGTGACATAGAGGGTTCATCGGGTAGGGGGTACCGGGGGGGGGGGGAGTGGGTAGCCATCGGGTTAGGGTACCGGGTTCATGAACCCGATGATACCCGTTGCAATTTTATATTTTTTTTATTTTTTTAAACAATACCGTTTACCAACGGCTATTTTATAAATTTTATTTCAAATTATACACACTATATATATTAACCTATACCATCTTATTTTCAAAGACCTCAACAAGAAAATTACGTGTTTTGCCGGCATCTACAACAACTTGGTCAATAATAGATCAAGCGGAATGAGTGAAGCCGATATTTTACAAATGGCACACTTCCGGTACCAAGGGGATATTGGGGTTGCTTTCACCCATGAACAAGCTTGGGATGTCCTCAAAAAATGTCCAAAATGGAAACCGGTTCCAACGATGTCGACAAATACATCCTGGGGTTCAAAACGTACCAAACCTTCCGATGATGACGATGAAGATGTTCGGGTCGACGAGGTAGAGCAACTTCAACGACCCATCGGGAGAAACAAGGCAAAAAAAGCATCAACGAGTAATACGACCGGGTCGAATCCGGACGAAAGTGTTACTCAGTTGTTGACGAGCATAAGCTCGTTCAACGAGCAGATTGAGGGTACAATGGAGTACAAAATGAAAAAACTTGAACTCGAACAACAACAGTTGCAACTCGAACGAGAACAGTTGCAACTCGAACGAGAAAAACGATTTGATAAAGACTTCGAGTTTTTCATAACCCCGCATGATCACCTTGAGGGAGATATTTTGAGGGCTACTTTAGCGAATAAAAAGAGAGAATTAGAAAATTACATAATTTTTAGTGTTTTGTATTTTTTAATTTTTAATTTTTTAATGAATGATATGAATTTTTATTTTTATTATTTATCTTATTTTTATTATTTATCTTATTTTTATTTATTAAAAAATATATAAATATTTTTATTTTGTTAAAAAATTAAATGTATAAATAAAAGAATTAAAAAAGCTGGGGTGGCAATTGGGTTCAGTGGGTTGACGGTACTCCACTTTTGGGTAAAAAGGGTAGGAAAGAGAAAAGCTGATGTGGCGCTAAGGTGGCAATTGGGTTCTTTGGGTAGGTGGTACTCATGGCCTAGGGGGGGAGAGAGAAAGGAGCATGAGGTGGGTAGAGATGGGTGTGTTTGGAGTAGGTTTGGGTGTGGCTGGAGGTTGGAGACGATGCTATATATATATATATATATAATTGTTTACTTTTTAATTTGAAATTAAAGAAAAAGAAAACTACAATTTTGGTCCCTATGGTTTTTTGTTAAAAAATGCAAAAAAGGCAAAATGACCAAATGGCCCTCATGTGCAAGTCACATGAGGGGCTTTAACAGATGCACCCTAATGGTGTTAGTCCTGAGGGACCAAAACCGAGCACTTCTGCATATTAGACGGTCATTCTTGCAATAAAAAGTTTCTAGGAACCAAAAGTGCGAAAATCAACATACCACAGGGACCAAAAATGCAATTTACTCTTAGTTTTTTTATCGGATTAGTTATCACCATTTATTGTATTTATTATTGTATTTATTACTTTAAGTTGGTAGTTTGTATTTTGCAATAGACTTAAATTACATTTTTTATATGAAATGTTAAAAATTAAAAAAAAATCACATCGGGAACCGGGAACCGGTTTCCAGCGGTTTCGGGTCTGGTTCCAAAATATAGAGAACCGATGTAAGCGGTTCCGGTTACGGTTCCGCTTACATTAATTTTGGCCGGATACCCGGTTATGCTCACCCCTACGTCCAGGGCCCACAAAAATTAAGGGCCCAATTTTTTTCTCCTATTACTTCCTCCGTTCCAAAATAAATGTCAATGTTACTATTTTTGTTTCTCTCAAAATAACTTTCAAAAGTAAAAATTCCCACTTTCACATTTTATCGTTAATTATGTGATGGAGAAATTTTCTCTCTCTATAATTAAGGGTAAAATTGTACAGTGGTTAATTAAAAAGTGTCATAATTACACACTTCTAAAACTGTCTGTTTTATTCATTGTGGACATTTATTTTGGAACGGGGAGAATATATAATAATTGTTTTAAAAAACTAGTAAATGAAAGAGAGAGACAACTTTTTAGTATCTAATAGAACTTAAAAAGAATTTAACATTATAAATTCTTTTAACATCGGAATTTTTTAAAACTAGCACAAAGCTAGAAAAATATACAATTACATAGAAATAATGGCAAGGGAAGTATTTTTGTAAGCCAACCAACCAAATTAATAGACAAATTGCTACTTCTATGATTTACCCAGAAGTAAACATCGGTTATAATGTTCTAAAAAATCGCCGCCTTCTTTGGCTTCGGGTTGCCAAAGAGAATTACCATTCCGAAACACCCATATAGACCAAAAAGTTATAAGCGTAATGGCCACAAAGCACAAAAAACGTCATTCTTCAACGAAATTGAATCAATCCAAGAGACCTAATCCTAATAAGAATGGAGATTCGGAATGTAACAACCCAAATTAATAAAATAAAATTTGTAACATTACAACCAAGAACGGTCCCAAATCACATGAAAATACATCGCTTTCTACTCTAATTATGCAGCGGATAGACACCTTCACAACTGAGATGCTACAGGAAGCCCAACGGTAAGCTACAAGCCTCTAATAAGCTATGCCTCTTCTACAGCGCCACATCTTCCCATCATCACCAGATGAAACCCCAAGTACGACTCTAACCTGAAAATGGTTTTAATTTTTGAAAAGCGAGGGTTAGACCATGAGGTCTAATGAATTCCCTCTTTTAAACAGTTCCACACAAACAATAGTTTAAAATAATCGACCGTTATAATAATAAACGGAAATCCAGTATAAATGCTCGACTCCACATAAAGGTATTGCACAGTGGTCTCAACTCCCATCACCTCATGTGAGGTCAACACTTGGGGGGCCCCACAGTAGATCCCCTCGGCACTCGGTCGATGTCGTATCCATGTGCACCCGAAACGAATTCGAGGCACACGGTCCAACTCATTCACCGAAGATTCTCAACCATCCATGGTCCAACACACCACTGTGCAACCCGACTCCACACATAGCAACAACATCACAAGAGCATGCAATCAACACTTACGTAGAAAAGAACGTATAAACAACTTGCATGCTTTAATAAACGTTTCCACATCATGTAATAATAAAACCTTTCAAAATGTTTAATCATGACATCATGCTCAAAACCATAATCAGTTATGAAAACTTTAGCAAAACATTTCATTTGCACAAAAGAGTTAAGGGAACTCACCTTAGCATTAGCACATCAACACACGCTCTGAAACCCACTTTAGTTCAAACCGAACACCTGAATTGTGGTTAATAAAAGTGATGTTAAACTCACTAAATATGCCCCAAAACACATCTAAGACAACCCTTAAGTGATACCACAATTCTAGCCTCAAAACAGTACGCGAAACGAAAACCGGAAACACGAAACAGTGCCTGGCGCCACTGCCCGCGCTAGCCAACTGGTGCCACAACTGGTGCGGGCACCTGCACTTCGAACATGAATTCCCATCTCCCCCAAATCGATTCCAATAGAAGAAAAACCCTCAAAATTAATAGTTTGCGTTGAACACGCTATAAATAGTGAATCCCAAACCTTTAAACATCTAATTCCCATCAAATTCAACCAATGATTCATCCCTTTCATCACCCAATTCCCAATTTAGCTCAAAACCCAAAACCTCCATTGGAGTGGTGCAAGCTCTTAAAGAATAGCTCACAACCAGCTGAGGGATTCATTAATCCCACCCTCTCCAATGGTTTTTAGTCCCAAACTTGAAATTAAAAGGAGGAAACAATGAGCTCTACCCACTTTCTTTCGCAAAACAACAAGAAGATGGAGATTAGAAGGGAACCATACCTTGAGATTGAGTCTTCTAGCTACCAGATGCAATTCTCCTTCACTAATCCTTCAAGAGAAGCTTCTACACCCATATCCCTTCTCTCAAGCTCCAGCCGCCACAATGAAGAATGAAAAGGGATTTCCTCCTATTTAACTCCCTCTTTTCACCCCTTGAGCACCTAAGTTCCAAGTTTCACACTTTGGTCACCAAAATTTTATTTATTCTGACATCTGCAAGAAGAAGGAAAATATGAGGTGTTACATCACCTCCCCCTTATTAGAATTCCGTCCCCGGAATTCCATTGCAGAACACATGCTTGTACCTGGAATTAGCTTCTGATTCCAAATCTTACATTGTCTAATACTCTTAAGGAGTTGTAATTGCATCTCTACAAGACCAACTTCTTTGTATCTCAACTTCTCGACTTTCAGGCTGAATAAACGTTTTCCGACCCTACGACAAAATCAAACTCCTTACCCATTCATATTGTTTGCAAACGTAACGCCATATCGACTTCCAACCAGCACTCTCTAAAATAGGGACTGGAACACACCACTCCATTCCATGGGAACGTTTTCCCATCCAGCTGTTTCCCCCGATTTGAGATTGAAAATACTAATACTTTTCAATCCAATCATCTTAGTCCCATTCTCTTATCCATACATTTCTGATCAGAACCGACAATGTACGACATTCTTTGAAATCGCTCATCGGCCAACTATAACGTTCTTAGGTCGGTAGCATGCCAAAGCATACACATTTGCAATTTCCTCGGTCAACTATACTAATCACACCAAATTACTCTCTTTAAATGAAGGCAACTCTACTGGAGTCAAGGCCACAACAACCCGAATCTCTAAACCGAGACTAACCACTCCCTTCGTCGACATCACACAAGGTCGTCCTTATATCGTTACCTTATTCTCACCACCGAATAACATTTATTTCAAAAAGAAAAATCGCAGTCCTGCCAATACAGTGCTCGTCTGGCACAAATAGCATTTCCCTGAATCCACACCGATCACACAAGCAACAATAGCTACCAATCAGCGATCCAACACATATCAATCATCACGCCATAGCCCGTTCCCATACCTGATTATATGGAAAAGACTTGCACAGCTTAACATCCGCATAATCCGCTCACTCACGCTGATCCAACCTTACGGGCGCACATTTATATTTCTCCCAACATCCATCAGATGATTCCACTAGTTGGAAATTACCGCCAAAATTCACTTACCCTCTCACAAGGAGGAGTGACTAAGCTCACTCAAACTATTCCAATTGATCGAATACTGACGACACGCTCACGCGAAACATTCTCCCCGACAATACCGAATCTAATCCAAAGGTCTCTCAACCAGGCACCACATTCGACCACCTGTTTCCATTCTAACTTGAAAACATTAAAGATGCTTTAAAAGAATGACTCGCTAACATGTGCCAGTTTTTAGACCGGTCGCACGAACTTAGCTTTCTCAACTCTTTAACCATGACATACACAACGATCCCTTTTCTTATGCCCTTCAAATAACAGTTCTTTAATCATAGTCCCCCTTTCCAGTGTCTCATGACATCTTCTTACCGCAAGCTTGTATATACTTGATCTGCCATACCGTCATCACTTTCTCTCGTGCTTGCACGGAACGCCCATCACACACCGCTACAGTCCAAAAGAACAGTTTCTCCAAAATCCTCAGTCAAGACTTTTAGCCAAGTTCTCGTAAAGTACTTAACACCGAGAACTACCACGAGTTCCTAACTCTCCAACACAGTCGACCCACTCATTGTATTTCTTTACACCCACGGGATACTTCAACGCTCCTGACTAAACTTCATAACGAAGCACCACAGCTTAACGGGTACAACGTCCTCTTTGACAATCAAGTGAAGTATGAGAACTCACCCAAAAATCCAATGGGATCGAGAAGAACAAGGGTTCTCCTTTTATCCAGTCACCAACCGCAACTCAATCTCCTGATCTCAAAATAGCATTAACGTACACTGCCTGAAAATCCATACACCTCAATCGAGCATACTCGCCACCTTTGAATACTTCAATATCACGGCAAACCATCATTACATCTATGACTTACACGTTCCTTCGGTACAAAGTGCTACCACTTCCTCACACCACTATCGCACCACGCGACCACATTGCAAACAAGCTATTCATGATGCCTTTACACACAAAAAAGATATTACTTCCTTCATGTCACCCATAACACAATTTCATTTGAAGTAAAGTCGTTTCCCGACTTTGTCTTTCCCGGATCTAGACGAACCACATGTCATGATCATCTAATCAAAGCACACCCGCTTTGGTTACACTAAATATTTCGTTCTTATATGGATCATCAAACCCCATAGGAAATCACTTATGCAACCACGATCTTTCACTTTGGTAACACTCACACAAGATGGTCCAGCGTCATGCCGGATACACACCTTTCTCCGGACAACTTCTTACATCTTTGCAATAAAAACTCAACAAGATAACCACCCTATAGTTACTTCTCCAATACCATCCTCCTGACAACCATCCAACAGAACGGCCATTGATTTCAACATCGACAATCGAGATGCTAATGTCCAGCCGCCTCACGACAGACAAGGATTCCCGAAGGAATCTACTTCTCCTAACTCCTCGAACAAGTTCTCGTTTCTCGTCAACTCCTCGCGATCTATCTCTGCTGCGCTAAACACTTCACGCATAAGTGAATCATCAAAACCTCAGTGGACATTACATCCACATTGGTGATCTTCCGTCCTCATAATGCCCTCACTAGGTGTTCCTACACCATATCATTTACACATTCCCGAACGACCTCATTCGTTCACATACAACGGGTTTATTTCTCAAGTTTCAATCTCCTGACAACACCTCCAACCTAGGACATGTTAAACAGTCGCAAACCTCCATATCAATGGACTACATGATGATGATTCCATTCATTCCCAACAATCCAGGATTCCTAACGGAACCCACTTCGTCCAACGCATCATAACCAACTTATACCCCATCGTTCTCACTTGAGGAAAACACAAGACCTTTCTTAGCGCAAAATCTAATTACCAAACCATCTCAGTACTCAGACTCAAAGCCGATAACATTACATCAAGTAACGTAACGCTACTTATTACCATTCTACCAACAAAAACACTTTGACCATTTCAAATTTCACCGCAATTAAAGCCATTCTCACATAACCGGACAAGGGTTTAAACTACCATCATATCAGCATTTCCGAGTTCATTATCCAAGACTTCTACTATTCACCACCCTCTTCTAACGGAAACACGAAGATAATAATACGACCACAAATTGGCTCAATCGACATATTTAACTCCCCAAGCCTTTCCTTAACCTCAATCGTAAAACCCTCCCCGACCTAGCGAGTTAATAGCCTTCATGCACGATGACACAACGATTGAATTCATTTTGCACACTTTTAAAAAACGCAATAGATACAAAATCATATAACAAGCTTGAGTATGCATGATACAACACCACTCAAGATGAATATTAAACGCAACGACCGCAAGGATCGCTCACAGGCAACCCTACGATAATTCACAACCTTGTCCACCCAAATCGATGCCGGCAAAACGGTTGTCTCCAATGGAACCCTTTCAAATACGACTAGAAAGTTTCGAACGAAATCCCTTACCCAAAGTGGGTCAGTCAACTCCAACACTCGTTTGTATGATAATAGCGAGTCAATACTCATTTTGTTTATAAAACAAAACCTCGCAATAAAACGTTTTCAATATTTTCGTAACGAAGACTTTCTCCACAAGAAAAGCGTGAAATAATTCGTAGATCACTAAGTTCAAAGCTTTATCGTACAGTGAAAAGAAGTTTGTCTTTTACTTTAAAGAAAACACACACTCGTGCGCGTCAACCTATTTCCCAAAACAAGAAAATTTGTTATGCACATACATGATTTTAACATGAAAGAACGCGTGTAACACATTTAATGACATAATGCATGAACTCAATATGCAATTGATGGCTATTCTCTCTAACCAGGTCAACCGTTGCACTCACTTCAACTCTTCATTGACACCATACTATGACCAACAACACTTTCTTACCTTTGCTACAACTTGTATTACAAGTGCCTCACAACCCACCTGATCGACCACTCAACATGGTTTACCAATTGACCAATTATCTCACCTTCTACTCTTATGCATACCTCAATACAACACTGATATCTTTCATTTATTATTCTTGCCACTAAACCGTTTGACTAAGGAGTCAAAGACTAGATTCCCTCACTCGATCTTGAATTGAAGCTTTCAAGATTCCAACATAATTCTCACTTCCTATCCCAACTGATCGACACATCAATTCTAAGAGTGGGGACTCACTAGCAACTACGAGTTTGCCCCCAACCAACCATTCGTTCATTTTGAATCCCATAAATTATACCTCTAGTCGGCTCATTAATATTTTAAACAACACTTCTTCTAGAAGGTATAAACATCACATCACAAGTGATCTCCCAAGACACATCAACCCTTTGCTATCAATTACAAGGTTTAAACTTTCTACATCTTGTCACTCCCGACAATCATCCCAATAATAGAAATCGAGTACACCCATGCACCTGTAAATTCATGATATTATTGGCCAGATGCGATCTTGAATTTACCTTACATGAGGGTCCTCCCTACCATTGTTAAGATTCTCTATACTTAAGGTCTTTCCTATTCGCTTCCTATATCTCAGTTGTGTCCCACTCTACTCCACAGTTTAAGTTTAGGCCCATTCGGTCACCTAAATCCCTTAAACTATGGCTCTGATACCATTTGTAACAACCCAAACTAATAGAATAAAATTCGTAACATTACAACCAATAACGGTCCCAAATCACATGAAAATACATCGCTCTCTACTCAAATTATGCAGCGGATAGACACCTTCATAACTGAGATGCTACGGGAAGCCCAACGGTAAGCTACAAGCCTCTAATAAGCTATGCCTCATCTACAGCGCCACATATTCCCATCATCACCAGATGAAACCCCAAGTACACCTCTAACCTGAAAATGGTTTTAATTTTTGAAAAGCGAGGGTTAGACCATGAGGTCTAATGAATTCCCTCTTTTAAGTTTAGGCCCATTGAGGTTGTCGGTGAGATTGGAGGATTGTCCGGTGGTGTTGCCGGGGATTCCGCCGTTGAATTTAGAAGACTTGCCGAGTTTTTTGAATGCGCCGGAAAGTTATCCCGTGTATTTGGAGATGAAATTGAACCAGTTTTCGAATCTTGAGAAGGCTGATTGGATTTTCAGCAACACTTTCCAAGCATTGGAAGCTCAAGTATGAAATCTTATCTTATCCGCCTTTTTTAGGGAAATTAATTAAAATACCCAAAGTTTGACTTTGACTTACCAAAATACCCACTTTCTTGCTGAGTTTACCAAAATACCCAACATTTCCGCGGTAGGCCCCGCGATCGCGGGCTAGGGCCAATGTGGCACACCTGTTGGGCCAAAGTGTCTCGCGGAGCCCCCCAACTATGCCCGCGGTGACACTTTTGGTCCCTGCCCGCGATGGTTGTCCGCGATGGGCCCGCGATGGGCAAAAAATTTACATTTGAGGTCCTTTTTTGCACGAATCTTTGCATGCTTTTACTGTTTTTTTTCCACAATTATTGTACTTTGAAGACCAATTTGTGGTTGAAATTCACTGGCATGTTTGAGATTTCATCCATAAATATCAGTAATATGCAATCCATAATTCACACCCATTCCATCCTTCTTTCTTTCTTTCTTTCTTGCTTTCTTTCTTCAGTAAACAAATGGCATTGTCATCTAATCCATCGTCTACACCTGAAAGAATACCACCTAAACTCCAGAAGGCGATAGCAGCAAGGAAAATGAGATAGTCCAACTGACAGAAGAGTGGAAACAGATGATCGCCAGGAAGAATGTCCACTTGACAAGGATCGAAGTGGAAGAAAAGGAGATCAAAAGGATGAAAGGGGATATAAAAGATAGGGAGGCTCGTATTCGTCGAGAAAAAGAAGAAATTCACCACATTACGCAAGACTTCGCAATTCTTTAAGCGAAGGTAAGGGAGAAGCAAAGTTGGATTGATCAAACTAAAGCAATTTTTGAGTAGGTGGTGGTACGGGTGTTGCTTTAGTACTTTGTTGTTTATGTGTTGTTGTTTTGTACTTTTCAAGTTTGACATTGTTGTTTTGTTCCTTTCCTGTTTGTATGTTGTTGTTTAATTTGTCATGAATAAAGGTCTTTAGTTTGTCTGAAAAGTAGTGTATAAGTAGTCTGAAATTTGTCTAAAAAGTGGTTCATATTAAAAATACAACTCATAGATGTTATACAAGATTGTTTCATAACAAACACATACTAATCAATACAGTACAAAATTATTCAAATTTGAGGCTACGGCTAGACGATGGTTTGGTTTTTGACAATTCGGGTCGACTTCTTACATGCTCTGGCGAGGCGAGTCTCAAAGTGTTAAGCTCCACTTTCTCGATGTACACTTCAATCACAGTATGGCCGTCAACATACTGGCGTATGTTGGCTACATCTTCGTCGGTACTCAATTCTACCAGTCCAGTCAAGAAGTCTGCATTCGGCCTCTTAAAATACAACCTATTATATTTTGGTTCTTCATAGTCCAGCTCTTTCATGATCTGTTCAAGCAGTTGCATAGAAAGATCATCCACATCTAACATGTCAACATAAATTTCTAGACCACGGAAATAATGTCTTTTGGGTGGTTCCGTGAAGTATCCACCATGGTGGACTTTCATGGTGAACAACTGTGGATATGCATCTGTTGATGAACATTAATTAATATAGTTAGTTCGTAGAACAACGGTAGTAACAAGCAAAACTCAATGAAACATGCACACTAACCATATAACTCTTTGCCAGTGTCTGAAAGCGATTCAGATAAACGCCTAAAGCACCAAACATGAAGGTTTGGGGATGCCATGTAAGAATACGTTAACGAATAATATGTTCTCGTATATGTGTTTTATGACTAATCTAGCGTGGGTTATTTATAGGGAAATGTGGACAGGGACCACTTTTGAAAAATCTTCTCCCGCTATTGAATGATTTTGATTGTTTTGATTTGCAATTTACACTTTCAACCCCTATACTTATTTACTTACTTTACTTTATACCTTTTACTTTCATAATTTTAATTTTACATTTAACACATATAATCGTTTATTAACTAAAATACGTTAAAAAATACGTTTTAATTTTAACAAGTTACACCATTATAATCGTCTCTTCGATACATTCGAAATGAGCCCCAATATTGAATATTTTTTTATTTATATATTTTAATATATATCATTATAATCGTCTCTATATAACCATTACTATTCTCTCCATTTAGACTACTACCATTATGATCATCATCCCATGTTCTGTTTCAAGTACCTTTCAAAAGATAACTGGTCCCAATCAAGGGAAATCAACGTTCAGATCAACGGTATCATATGATGGGCTCTGCGAGTTACTTACTTGGCTGACTGAACGTCTACTCGGCACGGTTGAAGGGGCGGGATTCGGACACTCTCCACGAGTATGTCCTACTGCTTGGCACCGAGTACATTTTTGTTGTATTGAACCTTCACCACGTGATGGACGTCGGTTGTTCTTTCTCAGTCTCCCGACTCTGTTCTTATCGTTTAACGGTGGATAGCATGGTGGAAGGGGGTCGGGTGGATACACCCATGCTTCAGGGGGTCCAACTGGATTTATTACCTCTGCGTATGTTCTCCGGTAAGTTTCGGACGTGAAGAAAGTTACAGCCAAGTCACTGCAATCTCTACGACCCATATGTCTTGCCGCAGCGATGGCATGGCCGCATGGTAACCCATATTTTTGCCATTGGAAACACGAACAAACATGGTCGGTCATATGGACATTCGCGTGAAGATGGTTATCCCGAACCTCGTGCCTCCCATACCCGATTTCGCTTACCCTCCATGTCGACGCATGACGCGCCCTGAAGAGAACTATCTCCTCCGCCTTTGGTGTGAGTCTATTTTGCAGCTCAGCTCCTTTTCGGCGTCGAAGTTGGTACCACTCTTGTTGAAAGGTCCGAAAGTAGTCCATAAGATTAACAATCGGACATCTACGCGCAAAACGGGAGAGTGCATTCACCGACTCTGCACTATTGGAGGTCAGAATGTCATACCGTTGTGCAGGAAAATGGGCCGCGGACCACCTCTCCGGTCCAACATCGTGTATGACTTTGGCTGCTTTGTCTGCACTAACTCGTAGAAGATTCATGTACCGGTCAAACTCTCGATCCGTATATGCTCTGCATGCCGCCCAGTAGACATCCTTGTAGGTGGTAATACGTTTGTCCTGGGTTTTGGCGTTCATCTCCAAATCTCGACAACAATAGGCGTGAGGGGTGTTTGGGTACATGGCAGAGATTGCGGCGCTTATGGAAGGAGCCCTTTAGGACATAAACACCAACCCTTGTGGGTCTCTGATAGCTTGTCTCAACATGGACAGAAACCAAGTCCACTCGTCCCCGGTTTCGGACTTGCCTACTCCGAAAGCTACTGGAACGATGGAGTTATCCCCGTCCATGGCAACCGCCAGGAACATCATACCCAAGTAAGGGCCCTTTAAATGGGCAGCGTCTATTACCAGGACACGACGTAGATTTGCCAGAAATGTGCGGATCTGCAAAAACGTAGGTGGTTTCCCTTTGTAAATGTTATAGTTTATAATGTGTAAACATATGACGTGTTAAAATACGTACCACGGGTCCAAGGGCCACGAAGCACATCTCAAACCGTCCATGTGAATCGGTCCTTAGCTGGGTGACAGTACCTGGATTCTGCAGCTGCAAAATATATAAATATGCTGGGAGTCGTTCATACGACTCCTCGAACGTCCCTCTCACCAATAGCAGTGCCCTGCATCGCGCACGCCAAGCTTGGTGGTAACCAATCGTGACGCCGAACTGCTGGTGTACATCTTCTATGATGTCCTTTGGACGCAATGACCTGCTAGCATCAAGAAATTTGCCTTTCAATATCGCACCCAAAGTCCTTTTGGTGGCTTGTTTGTGTTTGGGATTCAGTTATGTCCTCGTACAAGTGTGTACGTCGTGCAACTTTCTAATAAGTAACGCCCCTCCTTTCTCTCCCGCGGGAATCGCGTACATCCTCCACTTACAGTTTTCTCTCGCACATTCAACTACGTATCTGCCTTTGTCGTATCTCGGCGTGTGACTTTCGAAACCCTCTTCCATGAACTTAAGTCCGACCTGACTTTCCAAGTGATCCTTCGAATCAAATATCTGACCTACTTTTAACCTTAAACTGCGATTATAAGGTGTAGGTTCGTAGGTTTGTGTATGGGTATTCTGGTCTGGAAGAATAGGGGGCATATCAAAATAGTCATTTAACTGACTAAATGATTTATTACTAGGGGTATATTCTTCGTGATCGTCACTATCGGTATCTGATCTGTCTATATCATCATTACCCGTTTTGAAAACATAGGTTTCGTTATCAGCAACTCCAGCACAGCGTCCTTGTTGTGGTTGCGTCTCCGGAACATAATTAGGCTGCTCCATTTGGAGGTCTTCGTCATCGGCGTCGTCATCACCTTCATCGTCACCGTCGTCATCGTCTTCGTCGCACACGAAGGATTCGGCATACATAAAAAGTAATGGCGGTCTTTCTGATTCGGCTGCAAACTGCAGAAAACCAGAGATATCCCCATCGTTGGATAACTCCACAAATGACCCATCACCATTCTTAAACACTAACTTGCAAACAGCAGAAGGGTTGTTTCCACATTTTTGCATGGCGTATGCAACAAACTTCTGATAAGTATAGTTTATTGACAATTTTACACCATGCTTAGATTTATAAGCAAAATTCCACTTATTGTTGTCTTGCACTCATTCACCATCGAAACAGAAAAATAGCTTAGCTTTTGCAACAGATGAACTCATTTTTTCAGTAGTATCTCAAAAACAAAATACTGAAGAAAGAAAGCAAGAAAGAAGTATGGAATGGGTGTGAATTATGGATTGCACTTTACTGATATTTATGGATGAAACAACCAACATTGATGAAACAACCAACGTGAATTGCAACCACAAATTGGTATTCCAAGTACAATGATTCAACATTGATGAAACAAGCCAGTGAATTTCAACCACAAATTGATCTTCAAAGTACAATAATTGTGAAAAAAAACAGAAACAAACAGTAAAAACATGCAAAGATTCGAGCAAAAAAAGGACCAAAATGTAAATTTGCCCATCACGGACAACCACCGCGGGCAGGGACCAAAAGTGTCACCGCGGGCATAGTTGGGGGGCTCCGCGAGACACTTTGGCCCAACAGGTGTGCCACGTAGGCCCTAGCCCGCGATCGCGGGGCCTACCGCGGAAATGTTGGGTATTTTGGTAAACTCAGCGATAAAATGGGTATTTTGGTAAGTCAAAGTCAAACTTTGGGTACTTTAATTAATTTCCATTTTTTTTAATAAAGTAATATACAAATGTTGAAAATAAAACGAAAATAATTGGGTTTAATAATTTACTTTTAAACAACTAATAATAAGTTATATGTGTTTGATTGTCATATTTCATTAGTTTGTGTTCACATTGTTTTTTGTCTACTGGTCTTAGGGGCTGTTTGTTTACCTCTTAATGATACCATTCAGATGCACATGTCTGAATCGGTCAAACCTAATCTTGTTTGGGTGGAAATTTTAAAGGTCTGAATGATTAAATTGCCCCTGAATCGCTACTCTCCCCATTTGCTACATGTGCGATTCAGACTACAACATTTTCCAAGTTTGCCCTCGGTTCTATAAGCGACGTTCTTCTCTCTCGATTCCACCATTTTCCTCTGCACTCCCCTTTCAATCGATTGTTGCCTCTGTTGGAATCGGTCGTCTTCCCCTCTCAATCGATTGTTGCTCTGTTGGAATCCGCCGTCCTCCCTTCTCAGAATCGACCATCTTCCACTGATTTCTCCATAACAGGTACATTCTCATCAATCTCCTTCGATTGATTTCTCCATAAAGTGTTTGGTTTTATTGGTCTAATATGTGGTGCTTAATCGATATATATATATATATATGTGTCAGACCTAATCTGTTGATTTAGGGTTTTAATTATTATCCTTGGTTGTAAGCAATCATATATATTTATATTTGGATGATAGAAAAATGGAGGCATTACTTGTGCAGGTAAGCCGTAAACCTTAGATTTTTAGCATTTCAATGTGAAAAAAGAGGACTTAACAAAATGTTGACTAGAAACATAATTACTTATTCGAACAGGCTGCAAAACATTCAAATTCAGCATTTCGATGTGCAAGAAAACATACTAGAGCAAGGTGTTTAATTTGATATAGAAGAAATGGCAAACTTAATATGTGTATGACCTCATAAAAGACCATAAAATCTTTTCATAGCTATGTTGTTGTATGCTGCTGTTTTGTACCCTTGAAATAGATTGCTTATTTTCACATATTGGCTTATGGTCTTGTCCTTATTCAAAGTGTTTATGTTCATTTCATTTTTAGGATTTGATTTGTTATATGTGGCCATTTGTTAGATTTGTAAGGCATGGATAATGTTGGTGAGGGTTCACAACCAAAGAGACGTAGGGTAAATTGGAAAAAAGAGAGTGTGGTGCAAACCTTTCTTGAAGCGTGTTTACATGAGGTCACTCTACATGGACGAGAAGGCACTAGTCTTAAGTCGCGTTCATGGAAGAATGTTGCGGAGACTCTAAAAAACAAACATAACTTCATAGTTGATCAACTATTTGATGGAGTTCAAGTAACGGGAATTGAAAGTCATGGTCCACGTTCCAGTATTCCTGACATTTCCGACCCACTTTATGATCGCTCGAGTGAAGATGTTGAGGTAGTTCCTAATACTCAACAAACCCCAACCCCAACTTTAGGACAAGAGTGTGATTCTCGTCCACTTACAAAAAACAAAAAGCGAAAAGGTAAACAAGCAAATAACTCACAAATTGAAGAAGATATTTCTAAGGCTGTAAAAGCAATTATGGAAAAATATGCAAACGATGTGCCTGCTTCCGGTACGTTTTCATTTATAGAATTTGCAAAATCAAAATATAGTTAAAAAGTTTCTTATAGTTTATATTTTTTTAATAAAGGGGGCAATAGGTGCGTTAGATGGGACTCTCGTACATGCAGTTGTGCCTGTTGATCAACAAGCTCGTTATAGGGGCAGAGGAAGAGGTGAATGTTATCAAAACGTTTTAGCGATATGTGATTTTAATATGGTATTCACTTACGTTTGGGCTGGATGGGAGGGCATAACACATGATGCTAGAGTTTTAAGAGAAGTTGCATTTAACCCAACCTCCGGCTTTCCATTTCCTCCGCCAGGTATTTATAATTTTTGCTTAATATTAAATATATTTAATTTCTTATACATTTTACTTAAATAACTTTTCTTACATGTTAAATGTAGAAAAATATTATCTTTGTGATGCTGCATATGCCAACACTCGTGGATTTCTGACTCCATATCGCAATACAAGATATTGGCTAGCTGATTTTCGTCGTCGACGTGCCTTGACCAAAGAAGAAAGATTCAATCAGGCCCACGCACAACTCAGAAATGTTATCGAGCGTGCTTTTGGTGTATTGAAAGCAAGATTCCCGATTTTGAAGCAAATGGCCCCTTATCCTTTTCGAATACAAAGAAACATTGCAATTGCTTGTTTTGCGATCCATAACTTTATAAGAATGTGCAATATGCAAGATCAGTTATTCATGGATTACGACAATAACCCCATGTTCATTAATGAAGCACAAGAACAAATTGACGGAGGCGAGGAAGAAGAGATGGATGCAACGCCTTGGGGTCCCCAAGACAATGAGTACATGGCAAATTTGCGTAATGAGATTGCAAATCAATTTGTGTTAAATGCTTTAAATTAGATGTTGTACACAAGCTATTGGGTTTGAATTTGCACTTCATGTGATGTTTTGTTATGTTAAAACTTGAACGTACATTGTAAAGTTTGTTTGGATTGATATGATATCATGTATTGGCTTGAACCATTAATTATTTTCTAATTTTTATTTCAAAGTTTCAGTCAGAATGCTTGCCCAAAATTTAATTTTCATTTAATACTAAACTGGGGGTAAAATGGTAATTTTTTGCCATTCAGACGGTTGATTCAGAGCAGTTTCCAAACAATCATTTTTTATATGACACTAAATCATACAGAGTCTCTTAATCATTCTGGCCACTTAATCATACTGCACTAAATCATTCAGTTTTTGCCAAACAGCCCCTTAATTTTCCAATAAAAAAATATGTATGTATAATTAATTGGTTGAAGTGTTATTATTAAATAATATTATATTAGTAAATGATTAAGGGTAAATACTTTAAAAATAGATCGGGATTGTTGATAAAATGTGGCTGCAAAATAAGGGAAAATTAGAAAGTTCAAATAACAAACGAATATTGTAATATACCAGAAGTCTACTCGTGCAATGCAGCGTGAAATATCTCAATTTTAATGTTTTAATTTATTTTAATGTGTGATTTTGAGAAAACGAACATGTTTTTTATTTATTTATAAATTTGGTTAAAGAATGTCACTTTTTAAGATGACTTGAGGATTTGAAAGTGGCTAGAGATAAAGATTAATTAATAAGAGTCCACGATTTAAGGATTTGAAGGTTGTTAAAGATAAGTATTAATCAAGTAATTAGCATTAAAAACGATACATAAAGCTTCATTAGTTATTTTTAAGAGATTTTAAGAAATTAACATTAAATAGCGGTACATGAAGCTTTAGGGGTTGTTTTTAAAAGTTTTTCATAAATGCTATATATAGTGTATATGTGTGTGTGTGTGAAAAAAGGTTTAATTTTTTTAAGATTAATTTTGATTAGTTTTCTTGTATCTTTTCAACAAAAATATTTCACTTTAAACTAAAATCTCATAATCATGTCAATCACATCATTTTAATCAATATATATATATATATATATATATATATATATATATATATATATATATATATCGGGTTGGGTTCACGTGAGACCAACCTGTTTTCGTGAGACTGTGAGACCAAGAAGTTAACACTAAACCTTCACAGTAATTCATTGTGAAGGTAAGAAAAACAGCAAACGTTCACAACAAAAACATTGTGAAGGTTTACCATCACAGTACCTTCACAGTCTTTTGCTGTGAAGGTTTAGTGTTAATTTTTTGGTCTCACGGTCTCACGAAAATAGTCTGGTCTCACATGATGTAAAGCCCGTATCCCGGTATGTGATTTATTAGTATTAATTCTTTTCTTTTAAGTTCGATTTGATGTGGTTTCCATTAACGGGGTTAGTCGAGTTGGACCTAATCGTTAAAATGTCGGAATTTCGATTAGTTGCAAGAAGGCTTTTAGTTGAGGGGCCATTTGTGTCAAGGGCCAAAACTTGCATAAGTTTTTGGCCCATGCTTTCATAAATCAAATCCATGTTTTCTTTTTATGTTTGGTGGTGTTGTGAACTTCAAGCAAAGGAGAAACAAGGAACAAAAAAATACAAAACCCTAAGGCCCTTCTTCTTTTTTTGTTTGTTGTCGTGGCTTGCAAGAGAAAAAGAGAAATTATAGAAAAGAACCCTACGACCTCCCTCCCTCATGTTTCTCTCGACCGAGACCCCCCATTCGGTCTTCTTCGCCGCTGCCGTGCAACCCCACCGCCGCCGCCGGCGTTACCGATCGCCGGAGAGAGAGAGGAACAGCGAGAGAGGAAGTAGGAGCCGACCGTTTGCTGCTGCGTTTCCTTTGTAGAGGTAAGACCGTCTCTCTTTCTTCTCGTTTTTATTCGTCGCCTTCAACCGTTAAACCACCGCCGTCGGGTCTGCTGCCGCCGTCTACCGCTGCCGGAGGTGGCAGTGGGTGGTGATGGTAGTAGTCCAGCCGTGACTACCTAACACCTGAACCTGATTAGCCAAACCCAAACCCGTAACCGAACACGTAAACCGTTTCAAAATCGTCATTTTATGTGTTTTGTCTAAATCTGCCACTGTCTTGCGTTAATCATAACTTTTTCTCTGTAGCTCGGTTTGAGGCGAAACTGGTGCCCACGGTTCACGTTCTGGGTCGGGCACATTTTCCGTGTTTTAGCGGAAATCTGGTTCGGCCTCTAGCTAGGTGAAAAAGTGGTCGTTTTTACTGCAGTTCGTCATTTTATGTAAAAAAAAACTGCAGTTTCTGTCCCTGTCTTACGTTAGCCGTAACTCTTTACTCGTAACTCGGATTGGGGTGAAACCGGTGCCAAAAGTTCCCTTTCCGAGTCTAGTAACTTTTCTGTGTTTTGTGCAAGATCCAGTTCGGAACGTAGCATAGGCCAAATCGTCGTTTTATACCGATAGCTGCTGTTTTTCACTGTTCTGCGAACCATTCTTATAAAATCCGTATTTAATTGTAGAAAAATCGTTAGTAGGTGTATAATATGTCCTTGGAACCCTAACTCAGAGTACTTTCTAGTTATGTATTTTAATCGAGGATTTTCTGGGTTTAAAGAGGTCGGATCAGGTCCCGAACAAACCTGTTTGGTTAAACCGAAAAGTCGTTTAAGTGACGGTTTAAGCGTGTGTCGTGTCATAGGGTCCGGGTCTCGTATTGACACGTTTTAACATGCATTTAGGTGCTGGGAAGTGACCATAATTGTGAAGCTTGAATTGTGTTATTAAGCTGGGCGCGCATTCGAGGTGAGTTCTCTCACTGTGTAGTTAGGGGTTGTATGCATGTCATAATAGTTTGTATGTACTATTGTCTTTGTGGTGTGAACTAGTTGTTTGTGGTGTGTAATATTTGATTGGTTTGAATGCTTAGTATAAATGTGATACATTACAATTCGATGGGACCGAGGCCTCGATGGTACTGAGGTGTTGATACGTTACAATTCGGTGAGACCGAGGCCTCGATGGTACTGAGGTGTTGGTTACATTACAATTCGGTGGGACCGAGGCCTCGATGGTACTGAGGTGTTGATACGTTACAATTCGGTGAGACCGAGGCCTCGATGGTACTGAGGTGTTGGTTACATTACAATTCGGTGGGACCGAGGCCTCGATGGTACTGAGGTGTTGGTTACATTACAATTCGGTGAGACCGAGGCCTCGATGGTACTGAGGTGTTGGTTACATTACAATTCGGTGAGACCGAGGCCTCGATGGTACTGAGGTGTTGGTTACATGACAATTCGGTGGGACCGAGGCCTCGATGGTACTGAGGTGTTGGATACATAATTACTTTAGACGTTTACTCGTTTTATGTAACTGTGATGTTGTTGCTTATGTGCGGATAGGGGTGATGTGTATATAATTCCTATCTGCGCATGTGTTGGAATTCACTAAGCTTCGTGCTTACCCTTTCCCCAATAAACTGTGGTTTCAGGTACGTGCGGCTCCAAGGCGTGACGAGTACACACTGGCGCACGGGAAGAGCTGGTTGCTTTATGATTTTAATAATTAAACATTTATTCCGCTGGTTCTATTTTATAAAGATATTAATTATGTGTTTGTAAACGAAACGTTGGGATCATTTAATGAGTTGTTATCAATGAAATGTTTATTTTAAAAATTTAAATTTGCTTGTAGTTTTTGGGACGTTTCACATGATCTCATATATATATATATATATATAGAGAGAGAGAGAGAGAGAAGTTCATTTGAGAAGTCCTATATATATGAGAAATAGAGAAGTAATCTTGGTCATTCATTCGGTTAACATTTGCGTTTTTGACCGAGAAACAACGGATAATTCCTCGCATGGTCTGCACAAGATAGAGGGATAGTTTCGTAAAATACGCGGGACGAGTTCATATATGAATCTGTGTGATTCACATATGAACTATAGATTCATATATGACCATTTGTAATTCACATATCAACTTTTTTTAACAAATTCATATATGAACCTTTGTGATTCATACATGAATCAATTAATTAGTTTATATGAGAATTAGTTAAAATATGAATCACAAAGGTTCATATATGAATCAGTTAATTGGTTCAACTGATTCATATATGAATCTACAGTTAATTAGTTCATATATGAAACAAAAAAGTTCATATATGAATTAGTTAAAAATAGTTCATATGTGAGTTACATGGGTTCACATATGAACAAATAGTTCATATGTGAATCACACAGGTTCATATATGAACTCATCCTGTGTTTTTGTAAAAGTTACGAAACTGTCCTTCTAATTTTGGAACAGCCACAACTTTTGACCAATTAAAACCGATCTTGACCGAATAAATGACCAATATTACTTCTCTAATTCTCATATATTTAACATTTCTCAAATGCACCTAATGCTATATATATATATATATATATATATATATATATATATATATATATATATATATATATATATATATATGTCATATTACAATACTTTATACCTTTTACTTTCAAAAGTCACAAAACTCACCAAATTGAATTCATATTTACACTTTCAACCCTTATACTTATTTACTTACTTTACTTTATACCTTTTACTTTCATAATTTTAATTTTACATTTAACACATATACTCGTTTATTAACTATAATACGTTAAAAAATACGTTTTAAATTTAACAAGTTACACCATTATAATCGTCTCTTCGATACGTTCGAAATGAGTCCAATATTGAATTTTTTTTATTTATATATTTTAATATATATCATATACACTACATAAAAAATATTTTTATATTTAAAATTTATTTTTTAACGTATTTTCAATTTTGTTTTACACTTCTATCGCATTAACATAATAATCATATATTAACTAATTCATTAAATCGTTTTAAATTATTATTATTTGTATGTGTTTATAGATATCGTGAATGGCAATAGGACAAGGTTTCACGAGAAAAATATGAAATGGGGTTTTGACAAGTTGGTATCACTGGACTCATTTAAGAATTGTGAAAATGGGTATTTGGCGAATGGTGATTCATGTGTGTTTGGAGCTAAAGTATTTGCAGTTACAGAGTATGCACAAAAGAATCGATGTCTGTCCATCACAAAGCCTCCGTCAATTTTTAATACTTACACTTGGACCATCGATAATAAAATAAATAAAACGTATTTTAACTATACGAATACCATAAATTAAATAATTAACTATAAGAATATGAATTTTAAATATAAAAAATATTTTTATGTAGTGTATATGATATATATTAAAATATATAAATCAAAAAAATTCAATATTGGGCTCATTTCGAACGTATCGAAGAGACGATTATAATGGTGTAACTTGTTAAAATTAAAACGTATTTTTTTAACGTATTTTAGTTGATAAACGATTATATGTGTTAAATGTAAAATTAAAATTATGAAAGTAAAAGATATAAAGTAAAGTAACTAATTAAGTATAGGGGTTGAAAGTGTAAAGAAAGGTAACTCGTTACGTTAACACCCCTAATCACGCCTAGTTTTCTTTATTTAATAATTTTTTATTTTCAATTTAATATTAAAAATAATTTAATATTAAAAACCAACGGATTTATTAATTTGAAAACAGTATTGTGTTTGGTTTTTGAAATATCCAAGTGGTATATTATTTTGGATGTTTTTACCATTAGGAAATATTAAGAATATATTTGCATTTCTTCAGTCTTAAACTTTTCAGATAAAATCTTCGTGTTTTCCACTGGACTGAAATGTTGCTTCTTATTCTTTAGGAGCTTCACACTTGGATTAAATTGTTAGAAAACAATATAATACGGTTTGTTTGTAATCATCAAAATAATTATAGAGATGTAGCACACTTGCACCAACAATCTCCCGTATCAAAAATAATTATAGAGATGTAGCACACTTGCACCAACAGAGTTTTAGGGGCCGCTTATCCAGGTAAGTGCTTACCAGTAAATTTAACATTATCACTTACTTACCGGGTAAGATTTTATTCTACCAAATCGATTTCTTATGCAACAATTCATCCGGTAACTATTGACTGTGGTAAGAGTCGTCGCACTCACTTACCGGGTAATACTCTTGGTCCTTGCATTCATTCTTTCCGGGTAATTGTAACACCCCATATTCCAACTCTTGTGGCTTTAGTGCATAAATAAGAAATTCTGGGGCTCTTTTGTGAAAAAACTCAAAAGTTCTGTGGCTGAGTTGTGAAAAGGAAAAGCTAGCCAAGATAAAACCCCCCTAAAACCCCTAATTTTCTGCATGTGTCGGCTGAGTTCTTGGAGGAGGAAGAGGAGCCCTAGAGTCCAGCAATTGAAGGGTGAAGGAAGTGATTCAGTGAGGGATTGAAGGAATTTGCTGCTGAGGTATACCTTCATCTTCATCTCTTGGTTTTGTTTTGGGAATGGAGTTTGATGTATGATTTTCGTTCATTCTCTTCATCTTCAAGTATTTTGAGACAAAAACCAATTGGAAGGGTGGGTGGGATGAATCCCTTGAGGAGTTTGTGAGCTATTGGTGATATTCCACCTTTCCAATGGAGTTTCTTAAGTTTGATTCATTTTAGATAGGATTTGTGTTTTCAAAAGAGTATTTCATGATGATTTGATTGAGGAATTGATTGATTTAAGAAATATGAATTGTCTCCTTAATGTGTAGTAGTTTTAGTGTTCATTTGGGGAAGTTATCAATCAGTTGGAATCAATTTTGGAGGAATTTGAGTAAGTTTTCGAGCTGACCCTGGTGTGCAGAACTGAGAATGTTCGACCAGAGGGTTACACGGCTTACTACGCGGTTTGCAAACCGCGTAGCAAACCGCGTAAGCTTCTGTTGGGCGATTCTCGGTTTTTGCTTCGTTGGTCGTTCGGGCTTGGGTTCGAGGCTTGGTTTAGGGGATTGTCTTAAGACATTGTGGGGAATGTTTTAGAGTATGATTGGGGAGTCTAATATCTCCTTTGTTAACCCCAATTCAGGTGATCGTTTGGTGTTTAAGTGAGCTCCGAGTAGTGTGTCGTTTAGCCGAGCATCAGGTGAGTTCCCTTATGCATTATTTCGATCTTTTAAAATGAATTGCGAAGAATTGATATGACTGGAAATGAGTTTACTTGATCATCATGAACTTATGTTTTCTCATGCATGAAAAGTGTTATTTTACAAGTGGAAGGAGGATTATCCTCGAGTAAGTGTTTAAAGCATGTTTTAATGTTTATGCCTGTGATAGAGTCGGGTTGCACAGTGGGGGACCCTTTGAGTTGCCGTGCCTGGCTTTGTAAGGTGTTGAGTTGCCGTGCCTGGCTTTGTAAGGTGTCGAGTTGCCGTGCCTGGCTTTGTTAGGTGTTATTGGTCCATGCCACTGTGTACACCCTTGTTTGAGCTCAAACTTGTTACGTACTGTTTGCAAGGAAACGTGTTTCTTAAAATGTTTTGTGGTCACGTTTTTTTAGGAGGGAATTCACTAGACCTTATGGTCTAACCCTCGCTTTCAAAACTTAAAAACCATTTTCAGGAAAAGGTGGCTTAGGTGCTTCGTCCAAGGGAAAAGAGAAGGCTTAAGGCGAAGGTGCGAGAATAGAGACCGTCATGTTTCATTTTTTGCTAGCTAGTATCTCGGTTGTATTTGTTTGAGGACCGTAAGCAATGTAATTGATATTGGAGTTTATGTTGTACTTGGGACCCTTTATGGGCTTTTGACTTATATTTTATGTTAAGTATTTTTGGGTTGTTACAAATGGTATCAGAGCCATAGTTTAAGGGATTTAGGTGACCGGATGGGCCTAGACTTAAACTTGGGGTTAGGGACACAACCGAGATATAGGATGGCCATAGGAAATGACCTAAGAGGAATGAGTGGGACGGGGTGTCGAGGATCGTCATGTGAGGTAAATTGGAGATTATATCTGGCCAATATAATTTCGAATTTACAGGCACGTGAGGATACTTAAATTACCTCTTGGGGTGGTATTGATATTAAATGTTTGTTTTATGTGTTTTGTATCAGTTTCGTCATGTCTGGAAGATTGTTAAGGAGCAGGTATGTGCCCAGCGTAAGAATGGCCACGTCTGAGGAGGCCCATGCGGACGAACCCGTGGTCTCTCCGAGGGCGCCGGCTACCCGGGGAAGAGGAAGAGGCCGGGGTAGGGGACGTGAGACCATTCCACGTAAGGCTACTACCACTGTGGGAGGTACTCGCCCAAAGAAGAAAACTCCGGTCAGTCGTCGAACTAAAAGTGTTGAGGCACCGTCTGATCGGGAAAAGTCTCATCGAGAGGGTTCGGCATCGGGGGATCGCGCCTTTGTGACTCAAGAGGCCTTCGCCACTGAGATGGTGAAGCTGCAGGAAAAGTTAGATCGATGGATGAACCGGCACGGTGTTTCGGCGTCGGGGAGTAAGGAGAACAGCGAGAGTAAGGCGGCCACTGAATTGTCTAGCCCGCCCCCGACAGAAGTTGGTAGCCACAAGCAATCCACGACGTTGGTGGTGAATGAGTCGGCTGCTAGAGGATGTAGTCACAAAGCATTCTCATCTTGCAAACCTCCTACCTTCCAGGGGGAATGCGACCCGGTGTTAGCCATAAGGTGGGTTCGAGAAATGGAGTTGGTCTTTGACATTTGTAAGTGTGCCGAAGAGGATAAGGTGATTTATGCCCTGTCTATGCTGAAGTCGGAAGCCATCTTTTGGTGGGATGCCGAAACTGGAGGGTTGGGATCGTCAGTGGCCAAAACCATGAAATGGGAGGAATTCGTGAGAAGGTTCAAAGCTCAGTTTTGCCCTCTGGCGGCAATCAAGAAGTTGGAAGAAGAATTTTTGAACCTAGCACAAAGAGACATGACCGTGAGGGAGTACACTTCCAAGTTTATTGAAAAAGCTCGTTTCACGGAATTGTATGTCCCAACCGAGGAGCGCCGAGTCGAGAAGTATCTCTATGGATTGAAGAGTAGCGTGCGGGAGTTGGTAATGGCAAGAAATCCTACCACTTTCCAAGCGGCTATAAATGCGGCTGAGTTGATAGAGAAGGAAAAAGATCGTCAACAATCGGAGAGGGCCGGGGAAAAGAGGAAATGGGAAGGATCGGGAATTGATACTCGAAAGGGGAAGGTTTCTAGGCCGGAGCCACGCGGAAATCGGGGTTTTGGTGACAAACCGTGTGGGAAGTGTCACCGGATGCATAGAGGAGAGTGTAAGGCGGACTCGGGGTCATGTTTTCATTGTGGACTGCCGGGGCACATGTCAAGGGATTGTCCGAAGAAGCAGGGTTGTTTCCAGTGTGGGTCGATGGACCATAAGCGGTATGACTGTCCCATGCTAAGGAGAGGAGGACCGGGTCAGTATGGGAATCGTCAAGGGGTGCAAGGAGTTGAGAAGAAAGAAGAGCTGGCATGCGCTAAGGGGCGCGCTTTTCGCATGACTGCAGATGAGGCGGAAGCGACTCCGGATGTCGTGACAGGTACCTTTCTGGTGAACTCTATTTGTGCCAGCGTGTTGTTTGATTCAGGGGCAAATCGCTCCTTTGTATCTCCTGTTTTTGTGAAGCGTTTGGGGGTGAGGCCTAAGCGTTTGGGTAGTGCCCTAGAAGTGGAGACCGCCGATGATAACGTGGTACTTGTTAGTAGTGTGGTGCAGGGGTGTTGTATAGACATAGAGGGGAGTTTGATACCGATATGTTTGTATCCTATGCCGATGGGAGAGTTTGATGTAGTGTTGGGGATGGACTGGTTAGCGAAAAATAATGCTACCATCGTCTGCAATAAGAAGTTAATTCATGTGCAATTACCAGATAAGGGAATGGTAGTGATTTATGGGAACCGTCGAGATAGGAAGTCTAGTCTTATCTCTTTGCTTAAGGCCACTAAATGTGTAAGGAAGGGATGTCAGAGTTTCCTAGCTTATGTGGTGGATGCAAAGAAGGAAAAACGCGGGGTAGGAGATGTACCGATAGTGGGCGAATACCCGGAGGTATTTCCGGATGATTTGTGCGACCTACCGCCGGATCGCCAGATCGAGTTCCGAATCGACTTGGTGCCGGGAGCCACACCAATAGCTCGTGCACCATATCGGTTGGCACCTTCCGAGATGAAGGAGATGATGACTCAACTCCAAGAGTTGTTAGACAAAGGGTTCGTGAGACCGAGTACCTCGCCGTGGGGTGCGCCGGTGCTTTTTGTGAAGAAGAAGGATGGGACTATGAGGATGTGCATCGATTATCGCGAACTCAACAAAGTCACTGTCAAGAATAAGTATCCCCTCCCCAGGATTGACAACTTGTTCGATCAGTTGCAAGGGGCTAGCTACTTTTCAAAGGTAGATCTGAGATCGGGATACCACCAACTTAAGGTGCGAGGAGAAGATATCCCAAAGACAGCTTTTCGAACCCGATACGGTCATTACGAGTTTTTAGTAATGCCGTTCGGATTAACGAATGCTCCCGCCGCTTTCATGGATTTGATGAATAGGGTGTGTCAACCCTATTTAGATAAATTCGTGATCGTCTTCATAGACGATATTCTCATCTACTCGAAGTCGGAGGAAGAGCATAGGGAGCATTTGAGGGCGGTGTTGGAGTTGTTGAAGCGGGAGAGACTTTATGCCAAATTTTCGAAATGCGAATTTTGGCTCCGTGAGGTGCAGTTTTTGGGACATGTAGTGACCCAGAGTGGAATCAAGGTTGACCCGGCAAAGGTGGAAGCTATTAAGAACTGGGAACCGCCTAGAACGCCGTTCGAAGTCCGTAGTTTCCTTGGGTTAGCGGGGTATTACCGGAAGTTCATCAAAGACTTCTCGAAGATTGCCACTCCGTTGACTTCTTTGACCAAGAAGAACGTCAAGTTTAGTTGGACCGAAGGGCAAGAAGAAGCCTTCCAGAAGTTAAAAGAAATGCTGAGTGAGGCTCCAATTCTAACCTTACCCGAGGGAACGGAAGACTTTGTGGTGTACAGCGACGCATCTAAGTTGGGCTTGGGGTGTATCTTGATAAAGCGTGGTAAAGTGATCGCTTATGCGTCCCGCCAATTGAAGGAGCATGAGAAACGATACCCCACCCACGACTTAGAGTTGGCGGCCGTCGTTTTCGCCTTGAAGATTTGGAGGCATTATTTGTATGGGACGAAGTGTCAAATCTTCACCGATCACAAAAGCCTTCGTCACATCTTCGATCAGAAAGAGCTAAACATGAGACAGCGCTGGTGGATGGAATTGTTATCAGACTACGACTGTGTGATTGAGTATCATCCCGGAAAAGCTAATGTAGTGGCTGATGCCTTGAGCCGTAAAGAAAGGGGAGAAGCTTCGAAAATCATAGCCTTAAGAGCCGAGGTCACGTTTAACCTGCTGGGTGAAATAAAGAAGTGGCAAGTGGAAGCATCCGCGGTGGAGAATCTCAAGAAAGAGCGGATGGTGGGGAACGTGAGCACCCTAGCAGAAGATAGCCGAGGACTGAAATGCCTCAATGGTAGAATATGGGTTCCGAAGTTGGGAAATGTACGGAAGTTGTTATTGGAGGAGGCTCACAAGTCAAAGTACTCCATCCATCCAGGAACGAACGAGATGTTTGGGGACTTGTGACAAGACTATTGGTGGCCGGGTATGAAAAAGGATATAGCATATTTTGTTGAAAGGTGTGATACCTGCCTGAGAGTAAAAGTGGAGCATCAACGGCCGTACGGAAAACTCCAACCCTTGGATATTCCGGTTTGGAAGTGGGATCAAATTGCGATGGACTTCGTGACGAAGTTGCCTAGAACTCCAAAGGGTTACGATGCAATTTGGGTGATTGTAGACCGACTCACCAAGTCGGCGCATTTCCTTCCAATAAAAGAATCCTACCCGATGGAGAAGTTGGCAAAGTTGTACATCGACGAGGTAGTGACCCGTCATGGGGTGCCGTCATCAATAGTATCGGATCGTGATAGTCGTTTTACGTCGACTTTTTGGAGGAGCTTTCAGCGGGAAATGGGGTCTCAAATCAAGATGAGCACCGCTTACCATCCTCAGACTGATGGTCAGAGTGAGCGAACCATCCAGACCCTGGAAGACATGTTGAGAGCGTGCGCGTTAGATTTTCAGGGTTCGTGGGAGAACCACCTACCGTTGATCGAGTTTGCGTATAACAACAGTTACCACGCAAGCATAAAGGCTGCGCCTTATGAGGTGTTCTACGGTAGGAAGTGTCGGACACCTCTTTGTTGGAACGAAGTCGGGGAGAAACAACTGGCTGGACCCGAGATAGTACAGTTGACTGCTGACAAGATCGACCAAGTGAGGGAAAGGCTGAAAGTTGCTCGTGACCGACAAAAGAGTTATGCTGACAAGAGGCGTAAGGATATTGAATTCCAAGTCGGGGACAAGGTGATGTTAAAAGTATCGCCCTGGAAAGGGGTAATCAGATTTGGGAAGAGGGGAAAGTTGAGCCCCCGCTACATAGGACCGTTCAAGATTATTGAGCGCATCGGAGAAGTAGCCTATAAGTTGGAGTTACCGGTGGAGCTGCAAAGAATTCATAATACCTTCCACGTGTCGAATCTGAGGAAATTCTTAGCGGAAGCCGATATGGCTATACCTCTGCATGAAGTCCAGGTTGACGAGAAATTGAACTTTGTGGAGGAGCCCGAAGCTATCACCGACCGTAAGGTTCGGAGAACAAGGAACAAAGAGATTAGCCTAGTTAAAGTGTTGTGGCGTTTCCACAAGGGGAGTGAGGCAACATGGGAAGCAGAGACCGATATGAGAGCAAGGTACCCACATCTTTTCAGTGATGAGATTCCGGGGACGGAATCCTGTTAAGGGGGAGGTGATGTAACACCCCATATTCCAACTCTTGTGGCTTTAGTGCATAAATAAGAAATTATGGGGCTCTTTTGTGAAAAACTCAAAAGTTATGTGGCTGAGTTGTGAAAAGGAAAAGCTAGCCAAGATAAAACCCTCCTAAAACTCCTAATTTTCTGCATGTGTCGGCCGAGTTCTTGGAGGAGGAAGAGGAGCCCTAGAGTCCAGCAATTGAAGGTTGAAGGAAGTGATTCAGTGAGGGATTGAAGGAATTTGCTGCTGAGGTATACCTTCATCTTCATCTCTTGGTTTTGTTTTGGGAATGGAGTTTGATGTATGATTTTCGTTCATTCTCTTCATCTTCAAGTATTTTGAGACAAAAACCAATTGGAAGGGTGGGTGGGATGAATCCCTTGAGGAGTTTGTGAGCTCTTGGTGATATTCCACCTTTCCAATGGAGTTTCTTAAGTTTGATTCATTTTAGATAGGATTTGTGTTTTCAAAAGAGTATTTCATGATGATTTGATTGAGGAATTGATTGATTTAAGAAATATGAATTGTCTCCTTAATGTGTAGTAGTTTTAGTGTTCATTTGGGGAAGTTATCAATCAGTTGGAATCAATTTTGGAGGAATTTGAGTAAGTTTTCGAGCTGACCCTGGTGTGCAGAACTGAGAATGTTCGACCAGAGGGTTACGCGGCTTACTACGCGGTTTGCAAACCGCGTAAGCTTCTGTTGGGCGATTCTCGGTTTTTGCTTCGTTGGTCGTTCGGGCTTGGGTTCGAGGCTTGGTTTAGGGGATTGTCTTAAGACATTGTGGGGAATGTTTTAGAGTATGATTGGGGAGTCTAATATCTCCTTTGTTAACCCCAATTCAGGTGATCGTTTGGTGTTTAAGTGAGCTCCGAGTAGTGTGTCGTTTAGCCGAGCATCAGGTGAGTTCCCTTATGCATTATTTCTATCTTTTAAAATGAATTGCGAAGAATTGATATGACTGGAAATGAGTTTACTTGATCATCATGAACTTATGTTTTCTCATGCATGAAAAGTGTTATTTTACAAGTGGAAGGAGGATTATCCTCGAGTAAGTGTTTAAAGCATGTTTTAATGTTTATGCCTGTGATAGAGTCGGGTTGCACAGTGGGGGACCCTTTGAGTTGTCGTGCCTGGCTTTGTAAGGTGTTGAGTTGCCGTGCCTGGCTTTGTAAGGTGTCGAGTTGCCGTGCCTGGCTTTGTAAGGTGATGAGTTGCCGTGCCTGGCTTTGTTAGGTGTTATTGGTCCATGCCACTGTGTACACCCTTGTTTGAGCTCAAACTTGTTACGTACTGTTTGCAAGGAAACGTGTTTCTTAAAATGTTTTGTGGTCACGTTTTTTTAGGAGGGAATTCACTAGACCTTATGGTCTAACCCTCGCTTTCAAAACTTAAAAACCATTTTCAGGAAAAGGTGGCTTAGGTGCTTCGTCCAAGGGAAAAGAGAAGGCTTAAGGCGAAGGTGCGAGAATAGAGACCGTCATTTTCATTTTTTGCTAGCTAGTATCTCGGTTGTATTTGTTTGAGGACCGTAAGCAATGTAATTGATATTGGAGTTTATGTTGTACTTGGGACCCTTTATGGGCTTTTGACTTATATTTTATGTTAAGTATTTTTGGGTTGTTACAAATGGTATCAGAGCCATAGTTTAAGGGATTTAGGTGACCGGATGGGCCTAGACTTAAACTTGGGGTTAGGGACACAACCGAGATATAGGATGGCCATAGGAAATGACCTAAGAGGAATAAGTGGGACGGGGTGTCGAGGATCGTCATGTGAGGTAAATTGGAGATTATATCTGGCCAATATAATTTCGAATTTACAGGCACGTGAGGATACTTAAATTACCTCTTGGGGTGGTATTGATATTAAATGTTTGTTTTATGTGTTTTGTATCAGTTTCGTCATGTCTGGAAGATTGTTAAGGAGCAGGTATGTGCCCAGCGTAAGAATGGCCACGTTTGAGGAGGCCCATGCGGACGAACCCGTGGTCCCTCCGAGGGTGCCGGCTACCCGGGGAAGAGGAAGAGGCCGGGGTAGGGGACGTGAGACCATTCCACGTAAGGCTACTACCACTGTGGGAGGTACTCGCCCAAAGAAGAAAACTCTGGTCAGTCGTCGAACTAAAAGTGTTGAGGCACCGTCTGATCGGGAAAAGTCTCATCGAGAGGGTTCGGCATCGGGGGATCGCGCCTTTGTGACTCAAGAGGCCTTCGCCACTGAGATGGTGAAGCTGCAGGGAACACGGACAGACCCTCGATCGATCCAACCGGTACACATCAAAACTGAACACCAGCTTGCAGACATTCTCACGAAGCCACTGCGGAAAACTCAAATAGACTTTATTTGTAGCAAGTTGGGCATGATTAACATTTTTGCTCCAACTTGAGGAGGAGTGTTAAATATGGCATAGTTTGGTTTTCCTTTCCTAGTAGTAGTGTTAGTATTTCCCCTTTTAGGTTGTTAATGTTTTATATATTGTAATCTCTTTTAGAAAGGAATAAGAGATAAGATTTAACAAATAACACTAAACATGTCAGTCTAATTTGGGTAAAACAAAGAAATAATAAGGAGTTGCAACATGAACCCCAACTATGGATGTGAACTATTGAAAAATAGATTGAAAGAATAAGATTTACCTTATTGTAATAATTCCTAGACCACCAATTCCAACAATCAAGGATCAGCGCCATGAGATCTTATCTTTTTTCTAATTTTGTGAAAAGAAAACAACTCCGTAGAAACATCTTCCGTTCGTATGTTGTTAGGTTGATCCAAGCACCTCAACCCGTTTCAATCTAATTATAAAAGTCATGTAAATAATCGATGGTTTATTGCAAACACCCATCCATAAAATTAATTAACATTAATATTCTCGACCGCTTATCTTTTATTCCAACAGTTCGCTGATACTCACCGGCCGGAGACAGATGATGAATCTTTTTTTTCTACCTCTGTCACTCTATCTTTGTTAGTGCCTTATATTAATAACTGATGAATCAAAAGCAAACTATCAATTGATTTGGGTAATACAAGCTGCAACTTGCAGGTTTACTTTCAGAGTGTTATTATATGCCCTTAGATATATGTTTGTTTTCTGACCTTGAAGAAGAATGAGCTTGTCCAATAAAGCGGCTTCTGCCATTGACAAAAAGCTTAGTGCAACAGGAAAGACACTAAGTTTAAATCCAGACGCAGCAGAATTTGTTCCATTTGCTCTAAGATCACCTTCTGCAACCGTTCGTGCTCCAGATGTGTCATCAGGCTTCGGTAGATTTGGTGCTACAACACCAGGGAAAGCAGTACTAGATCGATCAGAATCATCAGTGTCAAATAATTCAGATGATGAGGCACACCAATACTGGCGTCACCAGCTACCTGATGATATCACTCCCGACTTTAATGTTGCAGGAGACGAAGATTCTCAACCAATCAATCACAGTTCACTGCATCAGCAGGAAGTGGTTTTATGTTAAAGGAGCAGCAGGAATCATCTCCTCATCAACCAAACGGCAGTGGCTTTTCCAAGAAAATGGGATATTCGATTTCATCATATGGTGAAAATTCACCCTCAGCTAGCTTTCAACAATTGTGTGCTAAACCGTGGGATATGCAAGGTGATCAGCTGCTGACCAGTATTAGAGACGGGCCTTTCTACAATGAATGGTGATCTTGGGCATGGGTACCTAGATGACATGCTTAATGAGCAACAGATGGAGGGTACAGAAGTAAACCCTCTTGAATTTTTGGCTTCCCAATTTGCAGGTTTTGCAGCTGAAAGTCTTGCGGAGGTTTATTTTGCAAATGGAGAAGACTTGAATTTGACAATTGAGATTCTTACTCAGCTCGAGGTATATCATACATGTACATATCTGGGTTAAATCATATACATTCTAGTTAGTACCTCCAGGAAGCTATCTTTTACTCAATCAAACGGAGTTGCATGCATGACGTGCTACTAACTTATAGTGTCATGTAACAACCTTAACCCATAACAATTTCCCATCTTGTTCCAACATACATACCAAAGAAATAGACCGGGAGAAGTCTGCAGTTCATCTACTCACTTTCATCTGAGTTACAACTGCAATAAGTCATTAGAAGCTCTATAAGTGGCTAAATTTTTTTCTTTGTGTTATGTTTATTTTTTGTTTCAATTTGCATAGGGCCCTAAAGGTATAATATCCAAGTTGATGATAATTTGTATGACCATTATAAACACATGTAGCTCCTAGCTTTCATCTTACTGCCTAGAATTTCTTTACCATATGTGACTAGCTACTACTTGTAAAGCAACATGCTTGTGTAGCATACCTGACCTGTGCGCCTTTGATTACTACCTTGATAAGCACTCGTTGTAGTATTCTATTTGTACTTTTGGTACTTCCAATTTGTTGGTTTGTTGTAGAAGGTAGATAACTTTCCTAAGGCCTTCCTTAAATTGATAATTGCATTTGTTATTAGTTCTTTGGCTTCCTGTAATCATCCTAAGGCGTAAGGCCATCCAACATGCATTCAATTGATAACTTTTCTAAGGTCATCCTAAATATAATTGTCGTGCTATTTGTCCATAGTGACTTGTCTCTTCTACAACACAGTCAAAACATCAGTTAACCACTTGGGTTGTGGTGTACTGGTAAAGCCTTTGGGGGATGTAGTGGAAAATCTCATCTACCCAGGCTTCAAATCCAGGCGCTGCCAAAGCCCTTGTGGCCATGGAGGTTTGCGCATAAGCTGGCCCGGAAACCCACGGTTACCAAAATAAAACATTAATGGCTCTTCTCCTTCCAATCTGTATGTCTTCTTTTCAGCAATAATTCTTGTGGCAATTTTATTTCTTGTCTTCTTCTATCACACTTGATAATTAACGGTTTATATTTCTCTGAAACTTTATATTATAGTTGATAACCTCCATCGTAACTCTATTTATCAAGCTTATTTATACTTCAGTTTTGTTTGTGTAAAACTGTGACAGATGTTTTCTCCATTACTTTCATCAATGGAATTATTAATGTTCAAATTAATGGTAGGAGTATGGTTATTAGTTTCTCTATATCAATGTAGTTGGTTTTTGTTGATGAAACCGTTACTGTTCAAATTAATTCATTAGCTCTACAGTCTAACACAGAATTAAGACTTGAGCTTCTAAAATTGGTAACAAAGGGGCCAAGTTGGAGTATGAAACAAAGAATCTCATATGGTGAGATCTACCTTGCGTTGGACTTGTTAGTTGTAGCATTATTCTTTGGTACAAGAGAGAATTGTTTTATGGTCATCTCAATTCAATTTATAGGGTCCCTTGTTCTATTTTTCCATAATTTTCTTCTATGCTAATTTACTGCCATTAGGTTACAGTGTTCAAATCATTTGTATAAGGATTAAGGAATAACTCTTTTGAAAGTGGGTGTTTGTACAGGGTGCACAAGTCTAGACAATTTATCTTCTGGCTCAGAAATGGCTTTCACAAAATATTTTAATTTCTGATTGCAGCTTCAAGTAGACGGTGGTTTTAATCAGAATCTGAGCTCCAAGGCTTTGTCTGCTCCAAATCTTAGTGCTCTGGATTTTCCTGCACTCTCTCCTACAGAGGGTCAAAATGGTGTGCCCAAATTCTCGGGAGATGATCACCAACAGCATATTAATCCTTATCATCCTTTGGAGAAGGAAAACTTGCTCATGTTCAAATCTTCCATCTGGTGGTGCTACAGATTTTGCTTCTGCTGTTAGAAAAATGGCTTCACAGGACTCAAGCATATGGAAGTATAATAGAAACCCTTCTCAAGATGCCACAATTGGATCAAGCAGAAGTTCTCATGTCTTGGCCAGCGCTTATAACGGTGGGCATGGAAGGGCCAGTTATGGAGATAGGTTGGCCAATCAGAATTCAAGCCGTTCAGCTCCTGTGTGGCTCGAAACTGGAGAAGCAGTCGGTAATGTTCTTGATTAAACATAATACTTGTTAAATTAGCTTCTTTTAATTGAATGCCTTTGTGCGTATATGTATGCTTTAATTTTGTCGAGGATGCATGACAGCAAATATGTATTCTGAGATGCGTGGTGAAGCTCGTGATCATGCACGTCTGCGGAATGCGTACTTTGAGCAGGTATACTTGTTTACATTAGATGCATGACTTTCTCTCTGTCTCCCTCCAACTGATATGATGAAAATTAGTAAGAAAGACAAGAATCGCATCATGCATCCACACTTCTTGAAATTAAAGCTTGTGGCATCTGCTTTCTGTGCTGTATGTTTTTAGGGTTTCGGACATTTTAATTAATTTGGGTTTTTGTGGCATCTTTGGTGGTCCATCTTGGTGTACCGTACTGTGGGTTTAACCAACCTCGCACACGTTGCATCTCTTTCTGGTCTGATGTAACTGTCATTTGTACAAGTTACATATTACACTCTGATCCATGCCAAATTGCACCTAGTCCTTCGTAAGTCTTGGAAAATCCTTACTCGGAAGTGCGATGGAAAATCCTTGAAACAATGAGCATACATATTTAACATAATCTAGAGGGTGTTAAGTGTATATATAGAGGGTGATGTGCAAATAACAAGAGCTTGAAGCCTTGACCTTGAAGTGTAACTTCTGATGGGGGAGAGTGTTAGAAGGGGGTGGACCAGGAACTCTGGCCCAATTGCCCTTAAACTTATGTATACAGGGACTAATTATGTTGAAAATAATATGCCCCACATAACATTACTATTCTAAGGATTAAGGAAATCCACATGAAGCCAGGTAAGATCAGGATATTTTCAAAAATAGTATGGATGTTCTTGGAGTTTTTTTTAAAGAAAATTAGTTTGCTGGACATTAAAGTATCAAGGTATGTAACCAATAACTAACTCCAATGCTGGACAGTCGGTGCCTTTTCCTTTCAAGCAATTGCATCCATAGTCCCTTACGAAGTTATGTTTCTTTTTCTTTCTTTGCTTCATCTAGCATTGTAGCTCATTAGTCAAAAAAAATTATATATATATATATATATACTATGATCATAAGGTTCTGTGATCCTTATGCATAATAATGTAGACTTCAAATAGTTCTAGTAAACAAATAGACCTACCAAAGTGTGTGAAGGTTAACTTTTAACAAATGGGAGCAAAGGTTACTCACAACCCTCTCAAAATCAAGTAGCCTTAGCGGCTGTTTCCTAATTGTTGATCACCTCTTACTGGGTAAGAGATGCTTACCTGGTAAGAGGTGAGGTTGTTTACTATACATTCTGACCGACAAATGATGCTGACTCGGTAAGGAAGGAAATTATCTGTTACTCAGTCAGCCTTTACCCAAACCGAACCTAAGACACAGACCACACTCTTACCCTGTAATCACTTACCCAATTTGTGTTGGTAAATGGCCCCTTAGTAAAATGAGCATGTCAAGTTGCAACGTTCTGAGTACTATATTACTTGCTAATATTTGTCCCTTTAAAATGCTTGCCATAATAATAGGCACGTCAGGCTTACCTTGTCGGATACAAGGCTTTAGCTAAGGAATTAAGTGTAAAGGGGCAACTGCACAACATGCAAATGAAGGCGGCTCATGGAAAAGCTCAAGAATCTATATATCGTCAGAGGTTAGTTCTATCTCTACTCTTTAAGATAGGTGTTTGGTCCATTTTTCGCTAGCTCAGCAAGTTTTTGGAGTACATTATGCAGCTTTTATTGTGCTCTCATGTCTCAACAGTAGAGTGGAAAATCATGCTTTGAAAAACCTTATAATTTAGATGTATGTCTTCATGTTGTGAACCCTTTTTAGTGATCCAGATCCTTTCTAGCCAAGCTTAACAGAAATTATATTTTGAAGACCAATTATAAATAGTGCCATATGTCAAGTTTATCAATGTTTGTTTAAAGGAAAACATCTTATTTTGGTGGAAATTCTTAGAATCTTTATAAGGTCCTAAAACTCCCTATCTGTATATTTGTATGATAGAGAAGTTGACAGAAATTCCTCTTAATTTAGCAAGTTTTAAAATAATGTGATGTTTTTGGGTGGTTTGGTACGCGTGATAGGACAGAATGAAAAACGTGTCTCACATGGAGACTAGGACCGGAGAAGACTGAGGTGCATTTTTGTCCAACAAAATAGGTGGAACAAAGAGGGACAAGATTGGTAAATTACTGAACTACCCATGTTAAATGAAAACCTTAAAACCTTGCACAATTCTTAATTCTTTCACCCGCCTACCTCACTCGTCCAATCCTTTCCGGTCCAGTTTGCATACCAAACGCACAACAACGTGATTACTTGGTGGAATATAAGCAAAAATATCAATCTTAATGGATTTTTTTCCTAATTTATAGGACCTGGGAGCATGTAACGTTTATGCACTTTGACATTTAAATTTTCGTTGCAATCATTTTGTTTCTGGGGATGGGTCTTGTGTACATACTTCTGCAGGAATCCAGTGAGCCCAAGTATGCAGGGGAATGGAAGAGGAGGATAGGAAAGATTAATAGACCTCCATGGGCTACATGTGACTGAAGCCATTCATATCCTAAAACGAGATCTCACAATGCTGAGGAACGTTGCCAGGTCAGCAGATCAGCATCTCCAGGTGTACATATGTGTTGGAACGGGCCACCACACTAGAGGGACCCGCACTCCAGCTAGACTTCTTGTTGCTGTCCAGAGATATCTACTGGAGGAAGAGGGCCTCGACTACTCTGAGCCCCAGCCTGGGCTTCTCCGAGTTGTGTTATATTGAAGACATATCACCCAGGTATAACAGTTCCTTTTTGACACAATAAAACACAAAAAAGAAAGAAAGAAAAAGCTTAACCCCATGAAAAATTGAAAAAGAAAATCAAAGATTGATATTCATGCGTTTGTATATGGGAAAGAGAGATTAGTCGATAGCCTGGAAAATTGAAAGCGGAAGGGGGAAAAACAGAAGCCAGAAAACGAAAAGAAAAATGTACCTGTGTATCATTAAGGTGTAACCATCCAACAGCAGAATTACCTTTTGGTAGGGAGGATTTCATCTTATTTTTTGTTAAATGTACTGTTATTTTTTGTTACACAGTTTGCAGGTGTAATGTATGATGAATAGTATATGATAGCTTTTGCAAAATTTAGAAATTTTATCATTGGCACAGTACTTGGCTTCTTAAGTTTTAATTTGTTTATTTCCATTTTGTGCATTTCCCGTCTGTACTGAGATTTTCCTGTCTGTTATCTTCATGGCCTCGTATGATTAGTTGATGTCTTCATGTCTCATAGGATTACCTGGCTTTTTAAGTTTTGATTTGTTTATATCCATTTTGTGCTTTTCATGTTTGTATTGAGATTTTCCCGTCTGTTATGATGTGTGCATAAGCTGGCCCAGTCCTTAGGAACACTTGCATTTTGTTGACCATAATCTTCACGGCTCGTAGAATTAGTTGATGTGCGTACAAGTTGGCCGGTTCTCCTTCGGACCACTGGGATTTTCCTGGTTGTTATCTTTAAGGGCCCGGGATTAGTTGAAGTGTGCACAAGTCGGCTCAGCTCTTATTAGGTCCCATTAGAGTCCTAGGGATTGAGCTAAGGTCACTCTACAATACGTATATCGTGTGTGTGTGTGTATAGGGCTGGGTTCCGGTGAAAAGTGCCAAATTTGGTGAGAAGCGTGAGAAGTGGTTATCAACCGTTGGATGAGAAATGGATGAGATGCACCGAGATAAGATGCACCGGATCGATTCCTTTTTAAGCCGCAATTCATGGGAGGGTATTTGATTAAAAGTGATCAACGGCTTAAAAGTACTTCTCACGTGATCCCATGCGATATATATAGGGGAGAGATCAAATGCAAACCACCATATTTTTGTAAACCGTCGATTTCTTTGGTTAAGTTAATGAAATTGGTTCATATAATTCTTTCCTTGATGAAATTGTTTCATATATGTGTGTTTTTTATGTAAAAATGAAGTTTTTCGTGTATTTTCTCATTCTAATAAAATTGTTTCATGTATTTCTCATTCTGATGAAACTTTTTCATTCTTACATGAAACACAAATATATGAAACAATTTCATCAAGAAAATAGTTATTTAAAACAATTTTATTAACTTAACCAATGAAATTAACGGTTTGCACGACTTGCAAAATTAGTGTAAATGAAACTACCCCTATATATAGGGTTGGGTTCAGCCGAGATGTTGAGGTTAATGTGAGAAGTGGTTATCGATCGTTGGATGAGAAATTGACGCACATTAGGATGAGATGTACCAGAACATTTCCTTTATAAAGGGTAACTCATGGGAGGACATTTGATTAAAAAATAACCAACGGTTTAGATCCACTTCTCACGTAACCTTAACTAGTCAGGAATCCAATGAATTGAACTCGGGGAGTGAGGATGACGAAGATGACGGAGACGAAGAGGAGTCGGTGGAATGTAAGGAATTGGTGAGCGATGAGGTGGTGGATGTTGTTGCCTCACCTACATTGGTGCACGGTGAAACGATATCTCAACCCAAGGTTGACCAGTTCGATGGCATGGCTGAAGACCATTTATCTGATGTGGAGAGTAGTTCGGAAAAGGAAGCCGAAGCAGAGAAATTGGTTAATGACACAGAAGTAGAGATGTTACGGGAGAAACCAATGGTGGGGTGTCAAACCACAGAAGCTAATTCAATCTCCGAAACAGCAAGCTATTCGCCTGGGTTCACGCACTTTAAGGAAGATATGAAAGAGGTGGGAAAATTGATCCCTTGATACAAGGCTTGGAAAAAGGGGGTGGCGGATCAAGTTCTGAGTCGGTTTTTACGGGGATGCGATGTAGTACTTTCCTTCGCAAAAGTAAAAAAAAAGAAAGTAAAAAAAATGCAAGGCGGTAAGACGGGATGGCTGGAAAAACGGAAGGGAGCGCAAATGGTGGATCGATGAAGCTACTCTCTCTTAATATCAGGGGAATTGGAAAGGTGATAAAAAGAAGATGGGTGCGGAGTTTGTGTTACCAACAGCATCAGGTAAACTTCTTGGGTATACAGGAGACGAAAATGACGCAATTAGAGTTGTTTAAGCTTAAAAGGATGTGGGGAAACTATAATTTCGATTTTGCGTGTAGTTCGGCGAGAGGTCAGTCTGGGGGTATAGTTTCAATGTGGGATACAACTTGTTTTCTGAGGCGTAATATCTGGTGTGGGGAAAATTATGGTATAGTGTAAGGGAGATGGTATAATATGGACTCGAATGTCTTCATGGTGAATGTCTATGCTCCTCAAGGCTTGGCTGCTAAAAGGAGCTTATGGGAGGAGATCCTTCAATTCATGAGAGTGAATCAAGGGAATTTCATCTTTTTTGGTGACTTTAATGAAGTACGTGTAGAAGATGACAGATTTGGTTCCGTCTTTTGTGTACAAGGTGCACTAAATTTTAATAATTTGATTGAGGAGGCTGAATTGACAGACCTTCCACTTGGAGGTCGGAGATTCACGTGGACGAACAAAGAGGGCTCTAAAATGAGTAAGATTGATCGTGTTCTCATTAATGAAGGCGTGTTGGGGGCGTTTCCGGACCTGTCGGTTTTGGTCCTGGAACTGAAGTGGTCGGATCATAGTCCTCTCTTTCTCCAAAATAAAAAGATTGATTATGGGCTGATTCCTTTTAGAGTCTTCCACTCGTGGCTCGAAGATCATGGGTTTAATGAGGTGTTGGCTACGGCTATGGGGGATTTCAACATAAACAAGGTCAATTTGTGTATTTCCTTTAAAGATAAATTGAAATTTGTCAAAGGAGAATTGCGTGTTTGGAATAAAATTAAAAAAGCCTCTCAAGGGCAAGAAGCATCTTCTGGAGGAAATTGCAGCAGTTGATCTTAAAATGGACCAAGGGATTGCTTCCAATATTGAGACCGAGCAACGTGGGGGCTGGTTGAAAGAATTGGCGGAACTTGAAAATTTAGAGATAAAGGATTTTGCTCAAAAAGCTAAGGTCCTTTGGGCGACAGATGGTGACGAGAACTCGGGATTTTTCAACGGAATGCTGAAACAAAGGAGGCGTACTCAAGCTATTCAAGGAGTCATGGATGATGGTAGATGGTGTACGGATCCGATAGAGGTAAAAAAAGTATTTTTCGATTTCTTTAAGGAGAAGTTTGGAAGGTTCACTCCTTCTAGCTCCTTGGTTGGGAGCTCTCGCCTTCAGCGCCTCTCGACTCAAGATGCTGCCAAGTTGGAAGACTTGGTTTCAGTGGGTGAAATTAGGGAGGCAGTGTGGCAATGTGGGGGTGATAAATCCCCCGGTCCGGACGGATTCTCTTTCAAACTGATAAAGAGGTATTGGCATTTATTTGAAGCGGACATTATAGGATTTGTATTGGAATTTTTCGAAAAAAAGAGACTCCCTAAGGGATGTAACGCGTCGTTCATTACTCTCATCCCTAAGGTATCCAATCCCTTGTTTGTTAAGGATTTTAGACCGATATCGTTGATAGGGCTCCAATATAAAATTATTGCCAAAATTTTGGCAATCCGGTTAGCGAAGGTGGTGGGGAGTCTTGTCAGTAGTGAGCAGTCAGCTTTTGTGAAAGGTTGTCAGATCTTAGACGGTCCGCTTATGGTAAGTGAGATTATAGATTGGTATAAGAAAAAAAAGAAACAACTTATGATCTTCAAAGTAGACTTCGAAAAGGCGTACGACTCCTTGAGTTGGGATTATTTGGATTCCATTATTGTTAGTTTCGGTTTTGGAGTTAAATGGAGGAGTTGGATTTCCGAGAGTCTTTCTTTTGGTAGATCTTCTGTGATGGTGAACGGTAGTCTTACTGATGAGTTCCAGTTACGAAGGGGCCTAAGGCAAGGGGATCCTCTGTCTCCCTTCTTGTTCATTCTTGCTATGGAAGGATTACACGTGGCCATTGAGGAAGCTGTTTCTACTCGCATGTTTATGGGAATTAGGATTGGGAATGTTGCGCTCCACATGTCTCATCTTTTTTATGCTGATGATGTCCTCTTCCTCACTGAGTGGAGTCATCGAGACCTTCAAGGCATTTTAAAAGTGCTTGGTGATTTTTATAAATGCTCTGGGTTAAAGATTAACTGTCTTAAATCCAATGTGTTTGGAGTTGGAGTTGGGGAGGAAGAGATTAGGAGTATGGCTAGGAATTCTGGGTGTGCCGCATGTGTCTTCCGTTCAAGTATTTGGGGTTGCCAATTGGTGAAAGTATGGCGAGAAAAGTGAACTGGGACTGGTTAGTGGATCGGTTTAAAGCGAAGATGTCCTCCTGGAAGGCGCACATGCTTTCTATCGGGGGTAGACTCACCTGGTTAAAGCAGTTATGGGAAGCCTTGGGATTTATTTCATGTCCTTATTTAAAGCCCCTGAAGGTGTTTTGAAGGTTTTGGAGTGCTTGCAGTCAAAAAAAATTTGGAGAGCCGAGTTGGGTGAGAAGAAAATTACCTGGGTACGGTGGGATAAAGTGTTGCCTGAGTATGAGAGAGGTGGTTTGGGGGTGGGATCTTTAGCAGGTTTCAACCGTGCATTGCTCTTGAAGTGGCGGTAGAGATTTATTAATAATGGGAGTGATCTTTGGGCACGTGTAGTGAAGGCCGTTAATGGTGAAAGTGGAGGGTTCCTTGATCGAGAATCTTTTTGCAAAGGTAGAGGTGTTTGGTCTAGAATTGTGGCTGTGGTTGATCAAATGCATGACAGGAACATAATTGCTTATGATGCGTTAACTTATAGAGTGGGCATTGGTGATAAGATCCGTTTTTGGGAGGATGTTTGGGTAGGCGATCATAAGCTTAGAGATCGGTACTGGCTTTTGTTTAGGCTGGATAATGAGAATTGTTGTCGGGTTCAAGATCGCTTCATTGATGGGAAATGGGTTTGGCATTGGAGGCGGCAATTAAGGGGAGGTGCTGAGGAGCAGGAGTTCTCTAACATGGTGGCTGAGTTAAACCATGTCGAGTTTATGGAGGGTCCGGATCGGGTCTTGTGGTCGCTTGATGCCATCGGTGATTTTTCTGTTTCAGTGACTCGAAAACATATTGATAACGTGACTCTCTTGGGTGGTGATCTAAAGACTAGATGGTGCAAGGGAGTGCCAAAGAAAGTTAATGTCTTTTTATGGAGAGCTATGTTAGACATGTTGCCAACTCGGTTCAATTTGTCTAAAAGGGGTTTTGATTTGGATAGCATTGGTTGTGCCTCCTGTACCTCCAATGTTGAGTCAGAGAATCACGTTTTTTGCTCCTGTGAAGTGGCGGTGGAAGTGTGGAGGGCGATCCTGAGTTGGTGCGATGTGGTCATGCCTCAAGTTCTCTCAATTTCAGAGTGGATGTCTTGGGTGGATGGTGTGCACATGGTGACTAGGCGTAAGGAAAGATTGGAGATTGTGGGGTTAGTGATTTGTTGGTTCCTATGGAATTATAGGAACAATGTGGTCATTGGGGCGGGTAAAATGAGGAAGTGCGAGCTTGTCGATTCTATTAAGGCGACATCTTACCTTTGGTTAAAAAGTAGGATTAAAAAGTTTAATGTTTTTTGGCCGGAATGGCTTTTAAAACCGTTGTAATTTTCCAAGTCTGTGTTTTCTAGGCTTGTGGTGTTTATAATACATAGTTGTTTAAAAAAAAGTATGAGAAGTGGTTATCAGCCGTTGATGAGAAATGGATGCACATTAGGATGAAATGCACCAAGATAAGATGCACCTAGATGCACCAGATCAATTCCTTTCTAAGCTGCAATTCAATTCATGGGATGACATTTGATTAAAAGTGATCAACGGTTCAGATCCACTTCTCACGCTTCTCACGGTGACCTCTACTTCTCACACGATCTTTCACCTTGGGTATGTATTGTTTAGTTGGGAAGA
Source organism: Saussurea involucrata (assembly GCA_033807775.1). NCBI lineage: Eukaryota > Viridiplantae > Streptophyta > Magnoliopsida > Asterales > Asteraceae > Saussurea > Saussurea involucrata. The sequence continues at coordinate 179,721,880 of CM066321.1, forward strand.
AAAGAGTGAACAAAACCTTGAGTTTCTAGACCATGGGATGTAATAAAAACTTTAAGCTACAGATATGCAAATTCCCCATCGTCAATCCCAAACCAGCCTACAACTGATTACAAATTTGCCGGAGCAGATCCTAGCCGACCAGGAACCGATGGTTATAGATCGGATCGGGTTTGGATTCTCATGGCACCCATTATCCATTCTATGTGCGTGTCTGTGTGTACTTGAAATTAAGGGTGTTCATATGTTGAAACCCAATGGATTGTGGACCAATCTAATCATTCATTGGATGTTACATTTTGTCATCCGATCCAATTTTGTTAACATTGGACAATCGGTCCAATTCAATCCAATGGATGATTGTATCGGATCGGTTTTATCCGATTGTTAGTAGTTATCCATCCAATATTTTGATCTAATTAATACATCATTTCAACCTATTATCTATAAATTTTCCTACTTGTATAAAGAATACCATATACAAATATCAACTAAAAACAATATTGTAAAATATTATTAATTATATATTTATAAATTGGATGTTAATTGGATAAATGATTGATAATAATTGGATCGGTTATGTTTTATTGGATTATGAACTGCCAACTTGACCTAAGAACCGATTGATCCATTTGATATTGAAGTTTTGATCCAATCTGATCCAATTATAGTGAATATCCAATTATGGTCGATAAGTATGATCGGCAAGTTTTAATTAGATTAGATGACTTTTTACCATTGCTTGAAAAAGCATATAGTTATCATATTGTTTTTATGGCATCAAAACATCACTTAATTGTATCATGTTCCCTTAATATTAATATAGAAATCAGGAGGGGGTGAGTATGTTTTTCAAACCCATTTCAAATAATCATTAATAAATTGATTTCAGCATAAAAATAAAAAGTAAATAGGTAACAAGTTGATTATAGGTTTTACGCATATGATAATTTATTCGATAACCGTATCAATCATATGTGATAATTATTGACAATTTTGTTAATCATATATGATTGTGTATATTTACATTTATATATCTTATTGTAATGCAAATATTATCACATGTGATAACACGTCACTTATACAAGTTATACATAGATCGTATCATGTGTAATATTACGTAACTATACTCACACGTACATTATCATATGTAATATGCACAAAAATTCACATATTAGATTATATATGATATGTTATGTATCATAGGTCAAACGTAACTAATCACATGCTATTTAGTGAAAAAAAATTATGTAAGACCACAAAATTTAGGAATTACTAAAAATTAAAAAAATAAATAAGTCTAAAAGATATAAAGAAAGTTTTGATGAATGACATGGGATTATGTGAGAAGTGCCACTTTGGTGAGAAGTGTTTTTAAACCATGATCATTTTTAATCAAATACTCTTCTATGAATTGCGGCTTAAAAGGGAGTTCATCTGGTACATCTCGATGCACCTCATCCTAATGTTCGTCCATTTCTCATCCAACGGTTGATAACCGCTTTTCACGCTTCTCGCCAAATTTGACACTTCTCACCGGAACCCAATCCTCGATGAATAATGATTTGTTACAATTATACCCTAAAAGAATATTTGAATCAATTCAAAACGTTAATTATCTTAATTTCTAAAATTACTTTTTATTTATATATAACATTTTTCAATATATACTGTGGTTTAGATATTCTTATCTTTTCGGATCAAATTGACCTCCATCTCATTTAAACCTGATATATCAAGTAATATATATTATACTATAAAAAATGATAGGAACATCTTGGTGACGGTTCAACTAGACAATATATACATGTGTATATAAGTAATTGAAGCTGTTTCAAATTTTATGCATGTGTATATGTTATAAATTATTTGTATGCATATATATACATACCGTTTAGATGAACAGTTACTAAAGCGTTTCTCATTTTTTTTCTTTCGGTTTTCCCCTAAACTTATATGTGTATATATATACATACTATACTATAAAGCATTTGAGAAAAAAAAACACTTAAAAACAAACTTTTATGCTCAAGTACTGTTTATTAATGCATATTACTTAAAATTCAAGATTACAAATTAATGAAACACGAGTACAACTTCTTAAAGCTGCATATTTGAACTCATAACTAACTAAGTGATAAACATAATTAAATAAAGAATAAACATCTCATTTTAAATATAACTAATCTAAAATATAATTAAGATAATAATTGAATTGTAACATAATACTTAATTTTTTTTTCATAAAAATATTATATTATTAAACCTAAAATCAATTACATAAATTAAATTTAAAAATAAAATTAAACAAGTTTATAAGAAAAATATTACTGTTTTCTTAAAACCAAACAAAATTGTAGACAAAGACAAAATATAAAATAAAACATTAATATCAAGATGTATTAGAGCATTTCCAGCAACTTTCTCAAAATTTCTCTTAAATAGAGAATTAAAAGTCAAAATCTCTAAAAAAAAATTACATTTATCTACAACAGAGATTCCCTATTTTGGAAAAAAAAATTGATTATAATATTAAAATATTCATCCATCTATTAAAATATTATTTATCAATTTAAATATTATTTTTCAAAGATTTCTATTGGTGCTTACATTTTATAATCATTTTTGGAGAAAAACTCATTCTCTCTCGTACTTTCCCCATTTTAGAGCATCTCCAACAGCTTCCCCAAAAAATTTGCAAAATGGGGAAGCAAAAGTCAAAATCCTCAAAAAAAATTACATCCATCTCTAACAGATTACCCATTTTAGAGAATTCAACATTAAATATATTATTAAAATATTCAAAACATTATTACCTCCAACAAATTTTTAAAAGAAAAATAATAAAATATTGTTTCTCTCTCTTGATAATGATTTTTGGGGATTTTTGGGGTAATCTCCATATTTGGAGAAAATGACATTCTCTCTCCAACTTTCTCTAAAATAGGGATGGTTTTGAGGAAGCTGTTGGAGCTGATTTTAGGACCAAAATCCCCATATTCCCCATTTTCTCCAAAATAGGGAAGCTATTGGAGATGCTCAGAGATAGTTTTAAAAAAATTGTTGAAGCAAAAATACAATCCAAAATCCCAATAATCTTCATTTTCTCCAAAATAAGGAACCTGTTCTAAAAAATTATAAAAAAGAAATGATTTAAAAAATTGTAAAAACCAAAATATCCTTTATAAGTTTATATCAAATAAATTTTCAGGGGCCAAAAAGTTTACTACGGCTTAAAATTAAAATTTCCCCTGTTCCTCAATTCCTCTTCCCCCTTCCCTCTCCCTGACCTCATATACCTTCGTCTAATACTACTGGTTACTGCCGCCTCCACAACTGTCACCGCCACTCGCCGTCGCTTCCACAACCACCACCGTCATTCAGTGCCTTCTACACAACCACCGCCGTGGTTCCATTTGCAGCTCTACAACCACCATCGTCGCCTACACAGCCACCACTGTGGATCGCCAGTAAACAATCTCGGGTCATTCAACCCACGATGATGAACACCACAGAAGAATGGAAATCCTTGTGGCCAATCTCTTCCGTCCACTCTCCGCCGCTCCTCCTCTCCCCTGCCACCATAACCACCACCGCCGCCGCCAAACAAATCGGACCCGTAATCTTCAACCCGTCTCCAAAACCACAAGCCCGCCACCATCTCTTCACTTCATCTTCCGTTTCTCCTCAAATCCCTCCTTTCCCTAACCTCTCACTCTCTAGATTCCTCTATACAACATCCTCTTCACTCCTCCCTTCCACCACCACTTCCATTGCCTCACAACTATTCTCCTCTTTGTGGAACCCCGATCGATTTCTGCAACACAATTCGCTTCAATTGCTCAGATGTCCTGGTACAAATTCGACTCTCGCGTTCTTTCCCTCTGGTCCGAACTCGGATCAAGTAGGGTTTGTCGTATTGTCTGTTGAGAATTCGCGATTGAAGGTGAGAGGAAATTATGGTGAAACGGAAGTTTTTACTTCGAAAAATGCATCAACTCATAGGATTGTGAAGATTTCGGTAATTCCGCTTGCTGATTGTGATTGTAGTTCAGGTAATTATTGCTTTTATTTCATGTTATTATCAAATTAGGTAGTTGGTTGTCATCAATTGACCACTGGATTCTGTAACACTTTCACCTATAAGCAAGGTTCTAAATGGTGTGAGGCTCGGCGTGGCGGCGAGGTTAAGGCGATTTTCAAGGCGTGCCATAAGGCGACGTATATTATATATACAGACAAAAAGAAAGAGATACAAATAATAATAAAACAAAAAATTACCAGTGATACCAGATATATATAGCTTAAAGAAAATGATATCAAGGTGCAAAATCGATAGTAAATCTCTTGAATCTCCGCTCACTACTTTCTTCAATTCTCAAAGAACTTACGTTCGACTCTTCTTGTACGAGAATGGGAGTAAGTATTTACCAATTTAGGGTTTTTAGTTTCCCTTTTATGTGTATTTAAGTCTTAAGGTTCCGTGAAAAATTAACATTTATTCTTCAAGTTGTATACTAAAATAATCATACGCCTTACAAAATATTGCGTCGTAACGCGTCATAATGTGCCATAATGCGTTATAATGCAAGCCAAGCCTTAGAGTGAAGCCATAGGGGTTAACGTGGCGGCGAACCCAATCCTTGATGCCATAACGCGCCATAATGAGGCCCTAACGAGTTATTTAGAACCATGCCTGTTCGCATTGAATAGAAAGTAAACTATCGTTTGGCACTTGTTAATTGTATAGGGCGCTAATTTATTGGTTTAGCTTTTGAATTTTGGCAACTTGGTTAACCTACTTGCTTATTGTTTCAGGTGATCTTTGTGATTATACAATTGGGTACTTGTTGGTTTCTACTTCTTATTCTGTTCATTACTATAGTGTTAGAATCAAAATGGAGGATTCGGGTATAATTACACCGGGATTGGAGTTATTGGGTAACAAAGTGTTCAAAAGTTCTGCAATTGTCCATGCTTGTTGGAGTCCACATTTGCCTGAAGAGAGTTTGGTGTTGTTAGAGAGTGGTGATTTGTTTTTATTTGATTTGGATTCTTGCTCTGAACCCTCGATATCATCTCTGAGGTTGACAGGAAAGAAAGTGAAAGTTTTATGGGATCAGTCTCTTTTTAATGAGAAAGGTGGGTGGTTGAGTTGTGATTTCAGTTGGCACCCAAGAGTTTTGATTGTTGTCCACTCCAATGTCGTTTTTCTTGTTGATTTAAGGTTTGAGAAATACAATGCCATTCCTTTGTTGAAACTTGGTTCAGAGCATGTAGTGAATGATAGATTTGTTGCATTCTCCATTGCTGCTCCTGATCGTTTCTATTTCACTCTGGCTTCAAATCACATGCTTTTTCTTTGTGATTTACGAAAACCGATGGTTCCACTTTTACGTTGGACTCATAATGTTGGTAACCCGAGCTATATTGTTGTTGCTAGTTTGTCTGAACTGAGGTCGCTTTCTGAAGATGATACGTTCAGCTGGGCTTCCGAAGCCGGTTATGGTATTCTATTGGGATCTTTTTGGAACTCTGAATTTAGCCTTTTTTGCTATGGCCCAGATGTTAAAGGGTCTGTTTCTCCTGAATCATCCGCTTGTGGTAAATCTTTTTATGCATGGGGACTCGCTTCTGATCTTTCACTCGTCACCCATGAATGTGGTTGTGGTAGTTGCATTGTAAAAGAGGAGTTTTCTAAGGATAGGCTTCCTAATTGGATTAATTGGCAACAGAAGAAAGAATTTGTTTTGGGTTTTGGCATTCTTGATAAGGAAATCTTTTCTCAGTTGTTTGAACCCGATAGGTTTGGTGGGTTTACTCTCATTACGTTGACATCTTTGGGGAATTTTGAATCACATAGATATTGCGCCTCGTGGGATTCTTCACAAATTTCACAAAAGGGCCATACCCACCAAGCTTTGAATTTAGAAGATTCTCTTTTGTACGATAAAGGTGAAGAGGAATACAAGTTTCGTAAGGTTTTTCGATATTTGAAACTTGAATGGCTTAATGGGTACTTAAAGTCTGATCTTGGCCGAATTTTGGGTAGAGAAATAATTAAAACCCACGACAATGAGAGTGGAAACAAGGCTTATTTTGGGGAGGATTTCCATGAAAATATATGCCAAAAGATAAAGATGTTTAAAGATTCTCACGGGTCTCTAGAAATCCGTGATGTGTTCAAAGAGATTAGCTTGCCAACCAGCGTACACGAGATTGCTTTAAGAAGTGTGTGGGCAAATTTGCCAAAGAAAGTTTTACGATTTGGGTTCTCTACGTATTCAGATCTTTTAGTCGTTCCTAAGAACCTAAAGCATGCACCTTTTGAGTTCTTGGAAGTTCCATCCCACCAACCTCACTTACCACCTTTTTTCTTTCGGGTTCCCTCGTTTCGCAGTAGTAAATGGTCAGAAAAACGAAAGCCCACAAATTCTTTAGTGGGACCTCTTCTTCCCGTACCATTTCTGATGACTTATCATAAAGCCCACATGTTAAGAGCAGATAACAAGGGTCCTGACATGGAAATCGACCTCAAGTGTGAGGAAGTAATTAGGGTAACTAATGAAGTTATTGCATCAGAATCTCAAAGCTGTAATGATCATGCTGTTTCTCTTGCCGATGACGATGAAGATATGTTTTATGGTTCTCAAAATCTACAATCATTTGCTTCATATAAGCCTGTTGCATTGTCTAGTAAGTTTTCAATGGAGGATTTTGTTTTTGAGGATGAGAAACATACGAATCTAGTTTTTAGAGTTGGTCAAAAGGATGAGACCGGGATTTTTGACTCGGATTGCCCTTTGAAATTTAAATTTGATGAACACGCCACGAGTTTTGGGCCAAATGAAACGAAGGCGTACAAGTTACTAAAGAGGCAATATTCTAATTTCAAAGACGGTGTTAGTAGTTACCAAGACTATATGGCGAAGTCTAACATTCACAAGTAAGTCTTCAAGTTTAATGTGCTTCCCTTTGAACATTAATGAACTAGATTAGTATACCCTCCATCCCAAAATAAATGTCCATATTACTATTTTAATGTCTTAAAACTTTCCAATTCTACCCTTAATTATGGAATGGAGAAATTCATTACACTTTTCTCTGTTATTAACAGTACAAATTGTCATTTAGTTAATTAAAAGTGTGATGATGACATTAGTTTGGTCTTTTGATGCTTTTCTACTACTACTAATAGGCCGTGAAAGACTTAATGATGGAGATGTGCTTTGAAGCTCTTTGTGAAACAATTACGAGCCTTGACTTGGGTACAATTCTCTATTTCTCTTGTTAGTTTTTCATCATTCCTCTTTTGATGGTTTTTATTAATGTTGTTTTTACAATTTCTGATCTGCTAAATAACTTTGGTTTCAAAAACAATTTAGCCACCTCTTTGAATCTCATTGTTCGAGCAAGATTTCTGAAAACCCTTTTTTAAAAATGCAGCCAAAGCACACGTGAATTTGATTCTCACTAGATTTTTTGTGAAGCTAAATTAAAATCCTTTTGCATTTCTAGTGATTGATGAATTGCTCAGAAGTTGGACAATCGTATCCCCAAGAAATTAACCAGATAAAACACACAAAAAGCATTTTGGGTTGCTTATCAGTTCATCGGAAACGGGCAGTTCTAGGATACGTCAGGAAATGCAAGAAACCCTGTTGAAAAGAAGGTAAGAGACTATGATAGCGACTCTTCTAGTAGCATTGACCTGGACCATTGGTGTTTCATGTTTCATGTTTCATGTTTCATGTTTCATGTTTCATGTTTCTTCTATTGATATTGATAAATGTGAATAACATTTGTAACTGTAATGGTTATGACACCTCAAATCTTGTTGGATGCCTTGAGAAATGCATTTGTGAATTTTGAAATGATTTGTTTATTGATTATTGATGAGTGTCATCGTGCTAGCGGCAATCATCCTTACGCAAGTATAATGAAGGTAAATCATCTATTCTATTGCTATCACCATGATGCATGTATGTGATTGTGACGGAAAACTATGTTGCTGAGGTTTTATCTTTTTTTATTTTAATTCTTTTGTGAAGGAATTTTATCTCAAAGCCGTTAACAAGCCGAAGGTTTTTGGCATGACTGCATCCCCAATAACTAAAAAAGGTTTGGGCTGCTTTAGTTTTTTACATTCTAATATTAAAAGACTTTGAAATTGATATTTGTCATGTAATTTTGTCACCTCGCGAATTATAAATGGTTTTGCAATTTTTTAACAAGGTAGGCGTAATTTACGCAGGCTTTGTCATCCATGATTGGGCTCAAAACTTGCATCCTCACTCTGCGTCACTCAATATGATTTGAAATACACGGATCATATTTAGTGATGCGGGCTGAGAACGTGAGTTGCAGGGCACAAATGGGTGGTATATCTTGTTTTTACGACTACCTTCTTTTTAATCTAATTATGTTCGTGAGATGACTGAATACATTTTTAATTCTTTAAATCTTTTTGTCTTATGTTTTTGCATGCATTTTCTAAAGGTAGTGAAAATGAACATAATACTCGGCATCTTTGTGATATGATTTCTGCATTAGGTGTCACTTCGGCCGAAGACTGTGAATCACAGATAACAGCGCTTGAAGGTGTCTTGGATTCTCTGGTAGTAATATGTCATTTTACAAGTTTAACCCTTTATTTGAAAGTTAGTTTGGAATATGAAATTTGATGTTTTTGCTGTGAATTTGCAAGGTTTACACGTTACGGGACAGGTCAGAGCTGGAGAATGCCGTCCCATCTGCTTCACATATCTATTGTTTCTACGACCCATCCGAGGTTTCCCATTCAGAACTAAAAGCCGAACTGGAATCCGCAGGATTAAAGGTGAGTATTTCAAAAAATCCCCCGATGTTCTTTCAAAATAACAAAATGAGCCCTGAAAATCAAGTTGGTTTTTTCTCTCTGTCTTCTCCCACAGTTTGATGCGCAACTGATCGAGATGCAAGTGTCACTGCAAAGTAGTTACAAAGATACCGACGAAAAGCATGAGGTTCTGCGAAAGAGGTTATCTAATGATTACGCTAAGATTATTTATTGCATTGATGAACTGGGCCTTTTGTGTGCTTATGAGGTATGTTATAATGCAATTTAAAGAGTAAATTCTATGCATACCTTTGCGCTTGAGTTTTTTTTTTTTAATATCAGAATATGAATTATTGTCTTCTAGGCTGTTAAATTTTGTATAGCGAAAGCCCCAAAAGCCACAGAAGAATGTGATTTCTTTCAGCAAAGCCAATCAAAGTGTTCTTATTTTCTAGAGGAAACATTATTTATTATTGGGAAATCTTTGCCAAATGGTATGTTATCTGTACCTTCTATTTTTTTCTTAAATCTTTTACGTTTGGTCTTTGTTTATTCTTCTAAATAAGTTTCTTGTTAATATCTCAGGCCATGATGAAAATATTTTAGATGCTGGATGTGATTATGAAAAGCTGGTAGCAGCTGGCCATATTTCACCGAAGCTATATCAACTCTTTCAACTTTTCCAGTCATTTGGGTAATATATATTTCCTCATTTCATCATTGAGTCTCCTCCTTGATATAAAACAATATTTTGCTCAAAACATAATATTAAGCCTATCTTTCTTTGAGCTGTAAATCACTGCACATGAATATATTACTTGTAATTAGGAGGTAATTTTTGCCCAAATTCTTAAGAAAGGGTCAAATTGGGTGAATATTTTTCATTTCTTAACGAACAGTCAAATTGGGTAAATATTTTCATTTGTCAAAACACTCATTTAACTTGGGATGGAAAGAGAACATATATATATATACATGTTTTGATAAGTTGAAAATTGAGATTTAACCCTTGTAAAAGTAACAATTATTCTGGTTTTTTGACTTTCAGGGAAGCTACAAAAGTATTGTGCCTCATTTTTGTAGAGAGAATTCTAACAGCTAAAGTTATTGACATTATTGTGAAGAGAGTTGCAGACTTGTCTCATTTGGAAGTTTCGTATTTGACTGGTAGTACAACTTCCGTCGATGCAATGTCCGCAAAACTGCAAAAGGAGACTCTTGAATCTTTTCGGTCTGGGAAGGTATACCTCTTTGAAATCCCACTTCAATTATTAATCAGATTTTGTTTGAAATCCAAGTCCTTGATTTCATTTTTGAATGTGATTCTCTATTAGGTGAATCTACTATTTGCTACGGATGTTGTTGAGGAGGGGATTCATGTGCCCAACTGTTCAACAGTGATCCGTTTTGATATCCCAAAAACAGTTCGTAGCAATGTCCAATCACGAGGACGGGCCCGTCAAAGTGGCTCCCAGTTTATCTTAATGCTCAAGAGGTAGTCAAATGTGTTCTTCTCATAACGAAACCTCGAAAATAGGAAACTTTAAGCTTCTTTTATATACTTATAAGATGTACTCAACAGGGGAAATGAAAAGCAAAGAGAACATGTTTGTGACATCATTCGGAGCGAGTATTCCATGATGGACACTGCAAAAACTCGCGACCCTAACACATGCACCGTGAAACCTTATAACTTCAAAGAAACGGAAACATATTGTGTTGAGGCAACGGGAGCTTCTGTCACGTCTGATTCTAGTGTCAGTCTCATTCATCGGTATTGTGCAAAACTCCCCGGCGACAAGTACGATTCTTTTTTACTCCCTCCGTCCCAAAATAAGTCTTCACTTTCAAAAGTAAATGCCACTTTTAAATTCTACCCTTAATTGTTACGGGTAAAATTGGCAATTATTAATTATAAAATGTGTAATAATTGCAGATTTCCATAACCGTGTGTCTTCTTTTTCCTTTTTAATATGGACATTTATTTGTCCCTAGATACTTTGCACTTTGCTATTCAAATTGTAAAATAACTTATTTGCTCCATAGGTATTACGCTCCGAAACCAAATTTCCAATTCTTATTGGTGGAAGGTTTATACGAGTGCAAAATGACGTTACCGCCCAACGCTGCTTTGCAAACAATAACGGGTCCTCCATGTAAGACCTCACATCTTTCAAAGCAGCTTGTATGCTTGGAGGCCTGCAAAAGGCTGCACCAAATGGGAGCGCTCACCGACCATCTAGTCCCTCACAATGAAGATCCTTCAGGGAACATATCTTCTAAAACTACGAAAGAATCATCTTCTGGTGCAGGTAGGCAATCCAAGCAGATATGGAACATTCTAGAACTGAAATAGAAATTATATTGTAATTCTAGAACCATCTTCACAATGTTGTTGTATTATAGGGACTACAAAGAGGAAGGAGTTACATAGATTCAGTTATGACCGAATCTGATAGCGGAGATATGGTTCAGTTTGCAAACACATCTATTCATAAAGATGAGGTAAAAAATGTCGTAGTTTTGGCCATTCACTCTGGGAAGATCTATTCTGTTCTTGAGCTTCTTCAAGATGCAACTGCTGAAAGTCCTTTCGATGGAGATACTGGCTTGAAACCTCCAAGATTTTCATCGTTCACCAACTATTACGAGAAGAAATATGGAATTATTCTAGCGTACCCAAAACAACGCTTGTTGCTGCTAAAACAAAGCCATAGGGCACATAACCTTCTTGTGGACTTCAATGGTGAAGGTTCGTTGAAGCTTATGCTGTTTTTGTTTATAACAAATTGAAATTTTCTCGATTGACGTTTTTTTTATCTTGGTGAAGGTATTTTACATGGAAAGAAAATACGGGCCGATAGTGGTAAGGTGAATACCGCGACAAACTGAGAAATCATGGTCGTATACCACCGGAACTTGTAGTCAGCATCAACGCAAGGCTAGATGTTGTTAAATCGTTCTATTTGCTACCATCATTAATGAACCGACTCGAGTCATTAATGTTGGCTAGCCAGCTTCGTGAGGAAATTACCGGCCATTCTACCAACTTGCGCATCTCAAGCTCATTGGTTTGTGCTTTAGTTTTATTAATTAATGTTCTTTTAGTGGTAATAAGTTTCATGATTAATATAGTGATTCTTGTTTCATATAGATTTTGGAAGCCATCACAACTCTGAGAGTTTCTCCATGGAACGATTGGAGTTGCTTGGTGATTCAGTGCTAAAATATGCAGTGAGTTGTGATCTCTATCTTAAACACCCGACAAAACATGAAGGCCAGCTTTCTAATCAGCGATCATGGCAAGTTTGTAACTCGACCTTGTACGATTTGGGAATCGAACGTCAGTTACAGGTATGATGCTATAAAGATCGTCTTATATGCATATCTGACTATATTTCATAGATTTGGTACAAGTGTATCACATTAATACATCGCTTTATTTTAGCAATCTTTGACCCTCGATAAATCTTTGAAAACGTTACAGGGTTACATAAGAGATAGTGCATTTGATCCTACTCGGTGGACTGCGCCAGGTCAGCTTCCATTACGGCTTCACCCTTGTAAACATGGTGTTGAAACGTTAGAGGTGCCAATCGACAGCAAATACCATTCGAAAGATGCACAAAATTTGATTGGGAAGTGTTGTGATTTGGGCCACAGATGGATGGGCTCAAAGACAATTTCAGACTGTGTCGAGGCCCTGGTTGGAGCCCATTATGTCGGAGGTGGTTTGAGCAGTGCACTTAGCTGTATGAAATGGCTCGGTGTTAGTTGATGAATCACGCATTGATGAAGCTGTTCAAATTGCTTCACTCCACACGTTCGCACCAAAACTGAATGTCATTGAGAGTTTACAGTCGAAGCTTGGATATGAATTCCGGGTCAAGGGTTTGCTTTTGGAAGCTATCACACGTGCATCTGATCATGAGCAAGGAGCTGGATACTATTATCAGGTCATTTCCCACTCGATAAAATTTACCAATTCATCTTAGGTGTTGTTTGTTTACCTCTTAATAGTTCCATTAAGAGGCAACCTCTGAATCGCTAAGAGGTGAATCTTCTTTGGCAAAAAAAGTCTGCCTCTTAATGGTTCCAAAAACCTCTGAATGGTTTTGTATCTTAGGCCTCCCTTAACCATTCAGATCCCTAATTTCATTGTGAACAATTACTGAATTACCAAACAACCATGTTTCATTTTGCACTATATCATAAGAGCCTCTTAATCATTCTGACCACTTATTCATCCTGCACCAAACCATTCAGCAACTGCCAAACGGCCCCTTAGTAATTAACTCGTTATATTTTAGCTGGAAATGCTCACTATTTAACATCTTATATTTAGATGTTTTTGCTTGCTTACGAAGAGAATAAATGTATTTCTTATATTGATTCTCTTTTTTTTTGTACATGCTTTCTTGTAGAGGTTAGAATTTCTTGGTGACTCAGTATTGGACCTACCTATTACATGGTATCTTTACGAGAAGCACAAGGATATCGATCCGGGAGAATTAACAGACTTACTTTCAGCCTCGGTTAATAACGAAAATTTTGCTTATGCCGCTGTGAGACGGAATCTTCATCCCCACCTCCAGTATCGCTCCGGTTATCTCCAAAGTCAGATTGCAGAGTATGTGAAATTTGTAGCCACCGATACAAACTCACTCCAAACCAAGAAAAGCCCGAAGGTGCGTTGATACTTTTATCATGTATTTCTTAAAGAATTATCTTATGTTTTCAAAGCATTTTGATTTGTTTATTTTATTGACGTATACTATAGGCACTGGGCGACTTAGTTGAGAGTATTGCAGGTGCCATATTGCTTGATACTAAACTCGATCTTGATGAAGTTTGGAGGATCTTTGAGCCATTACTATCTCCAATAGTGACACCCGATAAACTCGAGCTTCCTCCTTTACGTGAATTTGATGGAATTATGCGACTCGATGGGTTATTTCACGAAAGACACGTGTAGAAGCAACGGTGATATTGTAACAGCTGAGCTACGATTGCAGCTCAAAGATGCCTTGTTGACTGGTGAGGGCAGCGGTCCAACCAGGAAGATTGCAAGGGGTCAAGCCGCTCTTCAGTTGTTAAAAGAGCTTGAGGTTTGGGTTCATTTGCTTTACTCGTTAATTATACTATTAATGTTGTCTTTGACATGTTTCATGTTGTTTTGCTTGACAGAAAAGAGGAATTTCGAGGAAGACTCAAGGTCAAGATAATAGAGATGCGGAAATTGACACCACCCCGTTAAAGCCGGATCGCGTTTGGAATACGAAGATAACGCTCTTGGATCCTCCGCCACCTGTAGATACTGCCGTTGTCGATGAATGTGCAATGGAGGAACAATCCGATTCTAAGGTTGAAATCCCAGGTAATCATCATTAAAATTTGTTCATTTTTAGGACAACACGAAAAACCAGTAACCGCATAACCAAACCAAATGAAACTAACCCAGTATGCCCCACTTGAAAGTAGGGTGTGCGTGGGGCACGGTAGAGTGGTTGTTTGTGTGAATACCCGAGTATGATAAAAATGGCCAAATGGGTGACTATTGACAACCTCATTTCAATTTTGTGTTCATTTCAATGGCAGTTCTAAAGTCGATTAATACGAATAAGGGAGGACCACGAACTGCTCTTTATGAGCTGTGTAAAAAAATGCAGTGGCCGATCCCTACTTTTACACCTTCGGAGCAGAAATCAAGGTTGGTAAATATTTGCTTCAAGTTATTTGCAGAATCTTGTTTTCTTATTGTTTTATTCGAGTTGTGGCTTTAAAACGGAAGCATGATTTTGTAGATCTCTGGTTGAAATTGGCAAAGGGGTTGAGAAAAGAAGAGCGTTTAATAGCTTTGAGTCTCATATAAGCTTGACGATTCCTGACTATGGAGTTATTGAACTCACTGGAGATCCACGAGCAGATAAGAAGAGTTCATTTGACTCTGCTGCTCTACTCATGCTCTATGAGCTCCAAAGGCTCAAAATCGGCTAGAAAGTCAACAGATTCGATATGGTAAGTCAAAGTAAAATCTAAAATTTCGGGAAATTATATTATTTTATCAGCAAATATTATGGGCAATAGCTTATTGCAGAACTGCAGCTGTTGCCCTTGCAATTTCAACTTTCGATATGGCAAGTCAAAGTCAAAGTATGACATGTTTGCTCTCGGTTTGTGGGAATCACCTTGTTTATAGTCGTAGGATTTCTAACTTGGTTAGTTTGTTTGAAGCCGTTGGTTTCTTTAGCTATTGTAAATATATGCATGTTAATCAAATGACCCAGTATATCCTAACTTAAGGTTCAAAATGGGAGGATAGTAAAAATTCGTTACAATTTTGAAGCATTTTGCCGTGGTTTAGACACCTTGCCAACAGGTTCGTTGACTATGCTCGTGTCAACAACTCGTACACGTTATTGTTGTTGTCTCCAGGTACCCGCTTGAGCATTTCAAAGGAAGTCGATGCGTTTGAGTTGTACAAAACCACACTTTGCACATTGACCGTAGCCGGTCAGCATGCCTTGAATCGGTGTGGATTGCTAACTCTATCTCAGATGTCGACAGCTTCTCCTAAAGATACCGTAAACGACAAGTGATGTAGGTTATGTGCAAAGTATCGGTTTTTGATTGATCTATGATCGAGATTTGTGATCTAACAACTGTGAACATGTGAACCCTGTATCGCTAAAGAACGTCCTTCCCATCTCGAGAAACCGGTCCACTGGAAATAGTATCGTAATGAAATGGTTCCTGAAAACAAGCTCACTCTTTTCCCTACACGAAAAACAAGATTTTTACACATCGGTGCCTGAATACGACGATTTCTGACCCCTTTTTTTGCAAGGATCGCGATGCTTTGCTTCTCCTTGAGGCTCAATTTAGGTTCATCTTGATAACCATCGACCATATCGCTATCCTACAACACGTCAAGACCGAAAAACATCTCAACTTCATCAACTAAGAACTTGAAACATTTGATATTTGAATTAAAAGTTCAAACCAATAAAACGACATGTTGTCTCAATAGGGTCATTTACGTAATTTCATCTACCAGGCTACGCTCTTGACTGAGTGAACTTGATCTTATATGAAGGTATTAGAACATACCTTTAGATCGATGCCACCTGGAACATTCCCGAGCATCATTCCTACATGGCGTGCCAAGTCAGCAGACAAATGGATGGACAAGTCTCTGTGACCGGATCTCCTTCCAAGTCTTCAGAACCCATAGGGGCTGAGGCACATCATCATTCACAATCAGTCGAAAACATATCATATAAATATTCAACAACAATCATCGATAAAAATACAGTAAAACTTACCGTAACAAGATTATTGGAGTGACCAAGATATTTTCGAGCCGTCACACACAACATGAGTTGCATTGTGACCGACCAACCACCGGTTCGCTAGCAAAGCACCTTCTTCAAGAGCAGCCTCGAAATGCACAATTTTTCAAACAGCCGTCATCAAAACGTAAAAGCTGCAAGACATATTTATATACGAACTGAATGATTAGTGCTGAATGAGTATCTTATCGATCATACGTGATACCTTGTTCCGCAGCTCAGCGGATACATCTGGATCGATGTAAACAGTTTGACCCGAAAAATTGGAACCTCTTGGTTTTTGGTCTTCTGATGAATGTAATCTTGATCTTTGGATGAAGTTAGATTGTTTGGCATTTTCAAGCATAGCAACAGGAAGACAAGAATTCCCGAAACTGACCCTGTTTAAATCGTCGCTCGCCATATGGTTTTCTCTCAAACTCTTGACAGCGTATAGTGATTCGTTCAATCTCACTGAACACAAGAAAAAGAATGATCGATGTTAATTCAAATAACTCGCATCTCGTGGTGCACCGGAAATGAACCAGTCCGAGCTTGAAACATGTTAAATTTTGCGACGTATCCTTGACTACTCATAGAAAAATAGAAAAGTTCTGTTAGAGTTTTACATCAGCTAGACTGACTTATGACCCTTTCTCCAAAATACATGTTGGCAACCTTCTTTACATATTTTTATATGGTATCCGAGCAAAAGTCTATCTAACGGGGTTCTACATATTTTTACATGGTATCGGAGCAAAAGTCTGTCCATATATTTTTACATGGTATCAGAACAAAAGTGTGTCTAATGGGGTTCCATATATTTTTACATGGTATCAGTGCAAAAATCTATCTAATGGGGTTCCACATACCCTCACGGATTCAAATGGGAGCCAAAGAAGCATTAAAAATGGAAAGATTTTACCGTTTCTTCTTACACTATCGACAAACCATCCAAGTGTAACGATGAAGAGACGGGCTCCGTGCTTCAGTGCATACGTAGATTTACGTTCATGGGAGCTGTAGATATGCGTTAAGTTATCCAACAAGAGCATAAAAGAATACAAATTGATGGCATTAGTTTACGTCCACAAGATCGTTTCGCTTTGTTTTTTTATCGAATGATGTTTTATAGATATTGACGATGGCATTATTATTCGAGTAATCTTAAAATAAACATAAAAACATGTTGTATCTTGTAACCGAAGCTACGAATGCATGCGTAAAATCGACAGAAGATGACATGATAAACATCGAATTGAAGATGAAAAGGATATCTGAAGCACCAAATGTGTACAATGAGTGTTCAAATGGGGACTGTATTCACCACCCAATCTCTCAGTTGCATCCATCACTTGTTTTCTTGCTTCTGTAAGTCAACATCAAGAAGAAGTCAATGATTTGGCCAGCAAGACTTCTTCTAATTCACATGTGAAACAATTACATGAATCCAACCACAAGAAGTGGTCTATTCATATATGAATTAATGAATGAACTTCAGGACAGAAGAAGGAATAAACAAGAAACATTTCCAAAGACCATCATCATCTTGTTGAATTCTAAACTCCCACAAATCAACTAAAAAATTTAGATGACTTTCCTTTGGGTTTTCTTTGGAAATCAACCTATTGATATTGGAAGATCCATTTCATTAGATTTCGATTTTAGAACTGGGTCATGGTTGATGTGAATTTGAAATTTGACTTTTTGTTTGACTATGAGTCAAGATGGCCAAGACCCGAGAACACCCAAAATATGAGTGATTTGGTGACCAAGATCAATACATTCACAAAGACAAACTGAAAAGCAAATTAATTGAACACATCAAAGAGATCAAACTAAAGAAATCAAGATTCAAATATATAGACAGGTTGAAGGAAGAAGAGGCGATCATCACCTTTGGACAAACCAGTAACACAAATAACAAGACCATAAAATGGAGAATTTGATGTTGAATGAAGGAGAGAAGCAGAAGTAGCCATTGAAGGACGTGGAGGTTGTAGACCTCTGAATGATTCAGTACCCAATGTACAACTTACATCTGAAAACACCTTTGAACAACCCTTGCTACTAATCATCTCCACTTTACCACCCCCAAACATCTCTGATTTCAACAATTTACCACCAAAACTGAAATGGGTGTTCAATTTTTTTTGCATAATTCAAATGGGTTTTTGAATTCAATCAAAATATGAGATGGGTTTAGGATTTAAACATGAAAAAGAAAACCAAAATCAAAATCTTTAAAGGGGTTGGTTTTAGAAAAAGAATAGAGAAAGGGGAAGCTTTTATCATACAAAGAGAATGAAGAATCGCATGTGCTTATTGGAATGATGACAAAAGGAGAATAGAAAGGAAGGTCTTATCTGTATTGAAGATTGTATTCAAAGTTATGAAACGAATAAAAGGTTGAATCAAGATTTCTGAAATTTGTGGATGTTTTTAACACTTTGTGTTGGTTGGTGTTGGTTCAAGAAAAGATGGGTATCGGAAAAAGAGGAAGGAAGGGGCTTTTTAGAATCACGCCATTGCTTCAATTTCTACCTCTCCCTCCTTTTCATAACAAAGCTCCTCCATTTTGCCTAAATATTTATGTTTCTACCTCCATCATTTTGTAGCAATGCCACAAAATTACACCTTTACTTTAACATTTCAAAAAACTAAAAATAAACACGTTTTATTTGGACATTTGAATTATGTTTAATAGAGGTCGTTCAAATATGAAGGTTAAATATTGTAAGAATGTAAGAACTAAAGGTCAAGAGAAGGTTTATATGTGAATAATTGAAAAAATCATATTGTTTTTTAAATTTGAAGATGCATGTAAAAACTCGTCCTACATGGATAAAAAAATGAATTTGTGAAATCTGTTATAAGCCTCAAGTTGTAGGTTACCAATAAGTTTCACCATGGTTTTAAAGTTGATTTGGAAGTTATTGGACCAATGTGCTCCATTAGGCAACATGGAGCTCGTCATGTGGCTAAATAATGGGAATGGGGAGTTCCTTATTATTCTCAAGTTGTAGGTTACCAATAACTTCCACCATGATTTTAAATTGGACTCGAAGTTATTGGGGCACTTTGTTGTTTTGCGGTGTTACAATGCATATGTGAACTCATGTTACAAATTATTCATATATTCATCTTCAAATGGTTTCTTCAATAATTCAAGTCTTTCCTTCTTGGCTTCTCATCATATTTAGTCTTTTCATTTGAATCTATCACTATGTTTATATACAATTAGCCGTGTATTTGTGTAATACAATGACATGTAAATCGAAAATGAAAAATTAATGTGATTTCTCAATAAGAAAATCTTAAATTTATGAAGTATTATGTCGTATTAGTAGACCTGGCAAAAACTGTCACGACACACTAACCCGACACAAAATAAACGGGTTTGGGTAATGCATTTCAACCCGTTTAAGTAAACGGGTTGACACGACACGACACGAAAATTAAATGGGTAAGGTTAGGGTAAAAAAAATTCAACTCGAAAATTACCCGTTTATATATAATGTTTTGGATTTGGTTGGAACTTGTAAGTTTGAACTATAAAAATAATTATCAACCTTATGACTTATGAGAATGTCCAACTTAGGGGTGCACAGAAAACCGTCAACCCACAAAACCTCTCAAACCCAAACCGCTAACAACCCAATTAAATCCAACCCGCCAACCCGCTAAACCGCCAACCCGCAAACCGCCAACCCACCAATTAAGAGGGTTGAAATTGGGTTAAGCTTAACTTAATTTTTATAATGTTATATATATATATAAGAACAAAAATTGTAGTTTATTTTAGACACTTTTACAACCCAAAGTGTGTATATATATATATATATATATATAGTATCGGGTTCCGGTGAGAATGCAACTTATACCGAGAAGGGTAATAAGGATCTGCACCCTTGGATGCACTACACCCTTGAGATGCATCAAGATGCACCGGATCAATTCCAGTAAGAAGCACGATTCATTGGCGAATTTGAGATTAAAAGTGATGAAGGTCCACGTCCCTTCTTACCTTCAAGTAAAGGAAAAAGACTAAAGAAGTGTTTACTTTTGACTTATTGGACTTAATGCATTTATGGACTTATTCCTACAGACGTTTTGGGTTGTTTACTTGCAGCTTAATGGAAAAAAGTCATCTTATTCGTAAAGACCATAATGTACACTTGTTCAGGTTCACCAACAAAATTACCTCTACTACCCTTTAATTAGAAACACACGCCCTTCTCTTTCTCACCTGAGTTCCCTTCTCGCCTAATCGCTCTAGTGCACAGATTTCTCTTCAATCTTCATTGACGCCACGCTTGACATCTTCGACAGCGGCATCTGCTCTTCTTCTCCAACGGCAACATCGGCTCTTCTTCTCCGTCGGTTGAAACTGGTAAAATAGATTTGTTAAACAATGTAATTTTTCCCGTGACCAAGTCGCCCACGTCTCTTTTGGAAGTGTTGTATCACATGTGATTTTACTCATTAATCACATGTGAACTTGGAACCCCACTCGCCTTCTCGCAAAATGACCAATGACCGACTTCTCTCATGATCCCGCCTCTATACATATAATATATATAAATTTTAGTTGATGGCCTCCATGTTAACTCTAGTAATTAGCTTATTCATATTCATTTTGTTATGGATTTCTTCATTGCTTTCATCAATGGAAGCATTTAATGCTCAAATTCAAAATAAAAGCAAATGATGATAGGAATGAATTTCTAATCTTTCAAATAAAAGTAGCTTTGTTTGGGAAACAAAACGTTAACCACTTGGAGTTGTGGCGCACGGGTAAACCATTGGGGGATGTAGTGGCAAATCTCATCTACCCAGGGTTTAAATCGTTGCCAAAGCCCTTATGGCCATGGAGGTTCACCTACGATGACTCCCGCCCATTCGTGGTCGCCAGAGGATTAGTCGGTCGGCGTAAGCTGGCCCGGAAACCAACGGTTACCAAAAAAAACTTTAGAAACAAACTCACATGATTTTTATTTCCCAAAAGGCAGAATCCATCCGTCAACCTTGTTTCCACCTTGACCCTGCTAAAATCAACCATAAGGTTTGTGTTATCCCTTAGAACCTCGCAACACAAACTTGATGACACTTATTTTCAAGAGGTGAACACATGAAAAAACCGGAACACGCTAAATGAAACACAAAGAATGCACCGATGATGACATATTTGGTGTAATTCATGCGTGTTTTCTCAAAATCAAAGGGATCCACAACAAATCTTGAAGAGAAGTTAGCCAGTTGAGTTAAATTCTCTCCTTGGTGGTCATTTTTCCATAATAAGCTCAAATATAATCCAAGCCAATAATTATAAAAATGCATTGAACAATTATAGTATACCTGTTCAACAAGATGATGGTTGGGGCCATTGATTTCTTTTCCGATGGTTTCTTTTTTATAGAAAGTGCGACTTCTTTGATGATTATCATTGTTTTTCCGGCACCAGTGTTCTGGTGTTCTATTGTATTTCACCCATATCCAACTGATAACACAAGGAAGGTCAATGAAAATAGAAATTTTACATAAAAAAATAATTAAACCCACAAGTGAACTAAAAAACCCAATTTCAAATTCATAAAAACCTCCTCTCTGTGTGTCAGTTGATCAAATAAGCCTCATTAACCAGAACACAGTTACAAATGTTATTCACATTTAACAATATCAATAGAAGAAACAAACATGAAACACCAATGGTCCAGGTCAATGCTACTAGAAGAGTCACTATCATCGTCTCTTACCTTCTTTTCAACGGGGTTTCTTGCATTTCCTGATGTATCCTGGAACTGCCCGTTTCCGATGAACTGATAAGCAACCCAAAATGCTTTTTGTGTGTTTTATCTGGTTAATTTCTTGGGGATACGATTGTCCAACTTCTGAGCAATTCATCAATCACTAGAAATGCAAATAGATTTTAATTTAGCTTCACAAAAATCTAGTGAGAATCAAATTCACGTGTGCTTTGGCTGCGTTTTTAAAAAGGGTTTTCAGAAATCTAGCATGAACATTGATATTCAAAGAGGTGGCTGAAATTTTTTAGAAACCAAAGTTATTTAGCAGATCAGAAACTGTAAAAACAACATCAATAAAAATGATGAAAAATTAACATGGGAAATAAAGAATCGTACCCAAGTCAAGGCTTGTAATTGTTCCACGAAGAGCTTCCAAGCACATCTCCTGATCTCCATCAATAACTCTTTCACGACCTATTAGTAGTAGTAGGAAAGCATCATAATGTCATTCATTGTTACACTTTTAATTAACTAAATCACAATTTGAATTAAAATCGAAAAGTAGGCAATTTAATTACTTTTGAAAACGAACTTATTTTGAGACAAATTTAAAACAGAAATATAGACATTTATTTTGGGACGGAGGGAATACTAATCTAGTTCATTAATGTTCAAAGGGAAGCACATTAAACCTAAAGACTTACTTGTGGATGTTAGACTTTGTCATATAGTCTTGGTAACTACTAACACCGTCTTTGAAATTAGAATATTGCCTCTTCAGTAACTTGTATGCCTTCGTTTCTATTGGCCCAAAACTCGTGGCTTTTTCATCAAATTTGAATTTCAAAGGGAAATCCGAGTCAAAAATCCCGCTCTCATCCTTTTGACCAACTCTAAAAACTAGATTCGCATGTTTCTCATCCTCGAAAACAAAATCCCCCGTTGACAACTTACTAGACAACACAACAGGCTTATATGAAGCAAATGATTGCAGATTTTGAGAACCATAAAACATATCTTCATCATCATCAGCAAGAGAAACATCATGGTCATTACAACTTTGAGATTCTGATGCAATAACTTCATTAGTTACCCTCATTACTTCCTCACACTTAAGGTCGATTTCCACGTCAGCACACTTGTTATCTGCTCTCAACATGTGGGCTTTATGAAAAGTCATCAGAAATGGTACGGGAAGAAGAGGTCCCACTAAAGAATCCGTGGGCTTTCGTTTTTCTGACCATTTACTACTGCGAAACGAGGGAAACCGAAAGAAAAAAGGTGGTAAGTGAGGTTGGTGGGATGGAACTTCCAAGAACTCAAAAGGTGCATGCTTTAGTTTCTTAGGAACGACTAAAAGATCTGAATACGTAGAGAACCCAAATCGTAAAACTTTCTTTGGCAAATTTGCCCACACACTCCTTAAAGCAATCTCGTGTACGCTGGTTGGCAAGCTAATCTCTTTGAACACATCACGGATTTCTAGAGACCCGTGAGAATCTTTATCTTTTGGCATATATTTTCATGGAAATCCTCCCCAAAATAAGCCTTGTTTCCACTCTCATTGTCGTGGGTTTTAATTATTTCTCTACCCAAAATTCGGCCAAGATCAGACTTTAAGTACCCATTAAGCCATTCAAGTTTCAAATATCGAAAAACCTTACGAAACTTGTATTCCTCTTCACCTTTATTGTACAAAAGAGAATCTTCTAAATTCAAAGCTTGGTGGGTATGGCCCTTTTGTGAAATTTGTGAAGAATCCCACGAGGCGCAATATCTATGTGATTCAAAATTCCCCAAAGATGTCAACGTAATGAGAGTAAACCCACCAAACCTATCGGGTTCAAACAACTGAGAAGAGATT
This sequence comes from Saussurea involucrata, assembly GCA_033807775.1. Lineage (NCBI taxonomy): Eukaryota > Viridiplantae > Streptophyta > Magnoliopsida > Asterales > Asteraceae > Saussurea > Saussurea involucrata. Next base: position 179,745,637 of record CM066321.1, read on the forward strand.
TCCTTATCAAGAATGCCAAAACCCAAAACAAATTCTTTCTTCTGTTGCCAATTAATCCAATTAGGAAGCCTATCCTTAGAAAACTCCTCTTTTACAATGCAACTACCACAACCACATTCATGGGTGACAAGTGAAAGATCAGAAGCGAGTCCCCATGCGTAAAAAGATTTGCCACAAGCGGATAATTCAGAAGAAACATACCCTTTAACATCTGGGCCATAGCAAAAAAGGCTAAATTCGGAGTTCCAAAAAGACCCCAATAGAATACCATAACCGGCTTCAGAAGCCCAGCTGAACGTAACATCTTCAGAAAGTGACCTCAGTTCAGACAAACTAGCAACAACAATATAACTTGGGTTACCAACATTATGAGCCCAACGTAAAAGTGGAACCATCGGTTTTCGTAAATCACAAAGAAAAAGCATGTGATTTGAAGCCAGAGTGAAATAGAAACGATCAGGAGCAGCAATGGAGAATGCAACAAATATATCATTCGCTAAACGCTCTGCACCGCCAAGTTTCAACAAAGGGATGACATTGTATTTCTCTGACCTTAAATCAACAAGAAAAACGACACTGGAGTGAACAACAATCAGAACTCTTGGATGCCAATTGAAATCACAACTCAACCATCCACCTTTCTCATGAAGAAGAGACTGATCCCATAAAACTTTTACTTTCTTTCCTGTCAACCTCAGAGATGAAATCGAGGGTTCAGAGCAAGAATCCAAATCAAATAAAAACAAATCACCATTCTCTAACAACAACAAACTCTCTTCAGGCAAATGTGGACTCCAACAAGCATGAACAATTGCAGAACTTTTGAACAATTTGTTACCCAATAACTCCAATCCAGGTGTAATTATACCCGAATCCTCCCTTCTGATTCTAACACTATAGTAATGAACATAATAAGAAGTAGAAACCATCAAGTACCCAATGGTAAAATCACAAAGATCACCTTAAACAAATAAGCAAGTAGGTTCATCAAGGTGCCAATTTTTCAAAAGCTAAACCAATAAATTAGTGCCCTATATAATTAACAAGTGTCAAACAATAGTTTACTTTCTATTCAATGCTAATAGGCATGGTTCTAAATAACTCGTTATGGCGCGTTATGGAATCAAGGCTTGGGTTCACCGCCACGTTAACCCCTATGGCTTCACTTGCATTATAACGCGTTATGGCACGTGATGGTGCGTTACGATGCATTACAACACGTTACGACTTACGACGCAATATTTGTAAGGCGTAGGATTATTTTTAGTATACATCATGAAGAATAAATGTTAATTTTTCACGGAACCTAAGACTTAAATAGGGAGACTAAAAACTAAAAACCCTAAATTGGTAAATACTTACTCCCATTCTAGTACAAGAAGAGTCGAACGTAAATTCTTTGAGAATTAAAGAAAGTAGCGAGTAGAGATTCAACAGATTTACTCTCGATTTTGCACATTGATATCATTTTCTGTAAGCTCTATATATCTAGTATCACTGGTAGTTTTTTTGTTTTATTATTATTTGTATCTTTTTTTTTGTTTATATATATATATATATATATATATATATGTTGGGTCACCAAGGATTTGAAATTGACTCACCGATGTTTTCCCTAAAACTCCTATTTAGAATATTTTAGTTTGGTTCTTTGAATGACTTGTACAAGATATCAAATGTTCGGTGAAGTCGAAGATCAACCGAAACCAAGCTTGAAGACTCTCTACTTGTGGAAAATAGAAGACTCTCGGCAACATACAAACAAGTCATCTCCACCGAACTGCCTGGACAGTTTCGGTGGTCACTTCCCACCGAATTGCCTGGACAGATTCGGTGGCCACATCACCACCGAATTGCCTGAACAGTTTCGGTGGCATCGTCTTCCACCGATGAGCCTTGACAAATTCGGTGGACACTACACCGAATTACCTGAACAACTTCGGTGGCCCTCCTCACCACCGAAATGCTCTTACATGTTCGGTGGTCGATCTCTCTCTACCGAAGTTCTTCTATTTTCGGTGAAACCTCCTTCGGTGCCAAAGTCTTAAAGGGAAGATCATTTATTATGGGACAATATCCTCTAGAAGATAAAAGTGACAGTTTGTCTCTTTATCCATAATCAGTTAAAATCCGTTTTTATCTGCATGAGCTATTCTGTCTGTACCTAGTAAAAAGTGACAAGGACCTTTCATCTCTCCAGAAGTCAACATACTCAGCAAGTTGAAAGATGACAAGTGTCCCAAGCATTTAATGCTTGGGCACTCCTTGGCACTATAAAAGGAGAAGGCATCACCATTCAAAAGACACGCTTTCAGAATTCTCTTAGTGCAAGAAATCTTTCTTTAAGCCTTAAAACTCAATAGCTTTGCTCTCAGTGTTCTTAGTTGTTTTGTTGTATACTTTGTGCAAGATTGTTAGAATAGTTTATCTGTTCTTTTCCGCAACAATCTTAAGTTTCTTTGTGTAATTCTTGTTGAAAGTTTTTCAATAAAAAGAATTAAAATTGTGAAAACTTTGAGTATTGTATTCAACCCCCCCCTTCTACAATACTTGCTTAGCCATCTGGGACTAACAATATATATATATATATATATATATATATATATATATATATATATCGCCTTATGACACGCCTTGAAAATCGCCGTAACCTCGCCTCCAAACCAAGCCTCACCCCATTTATAACCTTGCTAATAGGTGAAAGTGTTACAGAATCCAGTGGTCAAATGATGACAACCAACTACCTAATTTGATAAAATAAAATAAAAACAATAATTACCTGAACTACAATCACAATCAGCCAGCGGGCTTACAGAAATCTTCCCAATCCGATGAGCTGATGCATTTTTCGAAGTAAAAACTTCAGTTCCACCACAACTTCCTCTCACCTTCAATCTCGAATTCTCAACAGACAATATGACAAACCCGACTTGATCCGAGTTCGGACCAGAGGGAAAGAATGCGATAATCGAATTTGTACCAGGACATCTGAGCAATTGAAGGGAATTATGTTGCATAAATCGTTCGGAGTTCGAGAAAGAGGAGAATAGTTGTGAGGCAATGGAAGTGGTGGGTGGAAGGGAGGAGTGAAGAGGATGTTGTATAGAGGAATCTAGAGAGAGAGAGATAGGTTAGGGAAAGGATGGATGTGAGGAGAAACGGAAGATGAAGTGAAGAGATGGTGGTGTGATTGTGGTTTTGGAGAGGGGTTGAAGATGACCGGTCCGATTTGGCGGCGGCGGAGACGGTGATGGTTATGGTGGTAGGGGAGAGGAGGAGCGGCGGAGAGTGAACCGAAGAGATTGGCCACAAGGATTTCCATTCTTTTGTGGTGTTCATCATCGTGTATTGAATGAAGCGAGATTGTTTACTGGCGATCCACCATGGTGGCTGTGTAGGCGACGATGGTGGTTGTCGAGGTGCAAATGGAACCACGGCGGTGGTTGTGTAGAAGGTAGTGAATGACGGTGGTGGTGGTGCTGGTTTTGAAAGCGACGATGAGTGGTTGTGGAGGCGACAGTAAGCAGTAGTAGAAGAGGAAGGTATTAGGTGAGGGAAAGGGAAGGGGGAAAGAATTAAGTAGGAAGAATTAAGTATTTTTTTTTGTTAGAATTCAATAATTATCTTGATTATATTTTAAATTCTTAATATCTAAAATGCGATGTTTATCAGTTGGTTATGAATTCATACATACATTTAAAAAAAATCGTATTCACGTATTATCTACTTGTAATCTTGATTTTAAGTAATATGCATCAATAAATAGTACTTGTAACACCCGTAATTTTTTGGTAAGTACAATTTCAAGTTAGTGTAGAAATCGATCTTTAAGAAAAATAAAGGAAATATGAGTCTGGGCTAAGATCCTAGCTTTTATAGTCTTGTTGGATGAGGAATTCAAATGCGGGTCCAACGGTTCTTTCGGGAATAAAATCGAAGCTAAAATGAAGAAGTTATGGCCAAAACGGTGTTCGGTACCTTCGGTAACTAAATATCACCTGAACGTTTTTACGACTTGAAAATGGTGGGATTAATGTTGGAAAGTATTGGCGTGGAAGAAATCGAGTTTCGGGGTTTGGTACGGGTCCGGCTACAATGTCCGACGACTATGACACTGTCATAGTCGCATTGGCACAGTCGCAGGAGGAGAGTAGGCTTCGGTACACTCCAAGCGACTCTGCCATGTGACATTGACATGGTCATAGTCGCGTGTCATTATTTCTCAAATGTACCTGGCCACTTTAAAGTCGCGAATTTTCACCCTCTTTCCTCATTTTCTCTTCACCACTTCGTTTTTCTCTCCCACGAACCGAAACCCTTCACCCCCATTGTTGATTTTGAGCCATTAAGCCCCAAGATTCAAGATTTCAAGTGGTTTTCTTCATCTATTATGGTTTTGGGAAGTTAAAGCTAAAACCCTCCCCACTTCATCTTCTTTCACCAAGTTTTCTAGGGTTTCATCCAACCCTTTTTGTTCATTTTGAAGAGTTGGAGCTTGAGGTGCATTGTTGGTAACCTAGAGGTGTTTTTGTTGGTGGATTCATGTTGTGGTTGGGGTAATCTTCTATTTTCTTCATCTATGGAAATCAGGATTTTGGCATAAGTTGAGATATTGATGTAAAATGTTTGTGAAACGATTATAAATGACTGAATATGATTATTGATGGTTGGAAACTTGTGGATCTAGTTTTTGGAAGTTTTGTCTTGAGGATTCAAGTTTCTTTAAATGAGCTCAAGTTTGGGGGAAATCTAGATTTAACCTAAATTTAACAAGGTGAGTTCAAGTTGATTTGTGAAAACATTGTACATGCCAAAATGTTTATTTTAAAGTGTTTATGCGTTTTACATAAAATTATCAATTGTTGAGTTATTTATTGGGTTTTGATTATTTGAAGTGTTAAGCTTTACAAATCTTGTAAAACACCGACATTTGGGATTTTTGGATAATTGTTAAATAAATCCCGAATGGAAGTGTTTTGTCAATTTATTGCATAAATGGAGATTATTTGGTAAAAAATGCATGTTTAGTGTTTGTTGGAGATATGCATAGTTTGTGTATGGTACGTTTGGAAAATATGAACGTGTGAGTCATTGGAATTTTGGTCATTCCTGACCTTGTGAACATTTTGGAAAATTGTAAACCTTTTTGGTTTTGGTCCGAAGGCCAATTGTGATTTGTGAGACAAAGATTTTGGGTAAGGATGTATTTTAGTTTATGTAACCATATTGTCTCACGTATTTAGTCAAACGTTTATTTTGCCTTTTCGACTTGATTTATACTCAAATGAGCCTTTGGGGTATTTGCCCAACTTTAGTAGCTCGAGATGGAGCTTTGGATGTGTTATGCACTTAATTGCGTTTATTTGAGAGTATCTCATAAATGAATATCATTTGACATCTATGCACTCTTGATGCTTTTGGTTTTATAACTTGTTGTGAAAGATATACGTTATCAAGTTATATAGATCCGGGTATTTATATAAATGGTTTGATTTTAGTTGGAAAATGTCAATGAAGGGGTTTTGAGTTAGTCATGCCTTTGGAGCATGTATTTGCATAATATGGGTTAAATACATTTCATTTGCATACATTGAATTTAATAAAAATGGTCTTTTGATCTTTTGAGCTTATGCCTCAGGTTTAGACTCTGTTGGGTCTTGGGGACATTTGTCCGATTTTGGTAGCTCAATGTAGAGCTTTGGATATGATTTGCATGTATTGCATCTTAATTGGAATTACATGATTTGAATGTGTTGGTTATTCTTTTGGAGTCATGTATTAACTTCTAAATTAAACAAGCTTGTTTTGGATGGTGAGATCCCAAGGTAAAGATCCGGTTTAGGTTGAACTTGGTGGTTTTAGGCTAAAGATCCGGTTTGGGTTGAACTTGGTGGTTTTAGGCTAAAGATTCGGTTTGGATTGATGCCTCAATAGACTAAAGATCCGATTTGGATTGATGTCTCCATGGACTAATGATCCGGTTTGGGTTGATGTCTCATTTGACTAAATATCCGGTTTGAGTTGATGTCACAATAGACTAAAGATCCGATTTGGATTGATGTCTCCATAGACTAAAGATCCGATTTGGATTGATGTCTGTAACACCCCAAAACAGGGGTTAACAAAAACTTCCATAAAACGGAAGAGTGGTACTCATTACTAAAGTAAAAGTATACATAATTATCATTACATAACCATTATTACCAAGATTTAGTTAATTTTAACTACTAATGGACCACTAGCTTATTTGATCACTACTATAGCAATCAAATATCAAAATGATGTCGGAAAGTTCTATCATCAACCTTCCAATCTTTAACTCTCCAACAATGATCCCATGCTCACAACCCCGTTCTAGACCTTCTTGTGTCCGGAACCACTAATATCTGTAACACATAAAACACATAACAAGTGTTAGGTTTTTAAAGCCTAAGTGAGGTTTACACATAGCACATAGAGCATAATCATAGCATGTAGGAATAACAATTCGATACATTCACAAATTGGATTCCATGGAGAAGGTCCATATCGCTACCCAGTTACATCATAATCGAAGATATACCTTGATCGGTACCCCACGGTATTGTCACAAGGCATAACACAACGGAAAACCCCACGGTATCCGAGGTATGAATCAATTACACTTACCCCACGGTGTGTAAGAATATATCCTCCAATGCCTACTAGGTGCTCCTCCAATTATGTGAATACCAAATATGTTAATCCAAATAATATTCCAAGCATATTTAGCACTTAACAATGGTCCAACCATTTAACATATCAATACTACTTCCATGTAGTTCATATACATCCATATGTATCAATTCACATTCTATATAATATCAATAATAAACATCCATGTTTACAATTCAATAATAAGTCCATATTGACCATTAAGCCATCATTGCTTCATTAAGACATATATTAAGCCATTATCATAATCACATACCAAAGATGTAAAATCAAACCCAAACCTTTAACACTAACATTTACCATGGCATTCTAAGTAATAAAACACAATTAATCCACTATAACTTACTTGAACTCTTCTTGTCCCCTCTTAACCATTAAGAGCTTATAAATCAAGATTTCTCATTAACAATACCAAAATCAAGATAAAGAATGGTAGATAAGTATAATACAATCAATTAGATACAAGTTACTCACCTTAATTCTTCAATTGGTATAACCCTAACTTGAAGACTTGAACCCAAATACTCCAATCAAGAAAGATGAAGATGTAATGCCCTAAATCAAGTTTAATTGTTAAGATTCATCTACTAATTACTTGAATTGGATTAGGATTGAGAGATGAATTTACCTTAAGTAGATGGAAAATCGTCTTAGAAGAGCAGGAGCAAAGTTCTGAACTTGAGAATTCTAAAATGAAAGAATACTGACTAAGGATAAAGAGGTGGGTTTAACCCCCTTTTAGCACGTCAGGTGCTCGGCGCCGATCACCCGCGCCGATGCATCGGCGCCAACCATCGGCGCCAACCATCGGCGCCGGCTTCTGTTTGCTAGTCTTCTCAATTCCCACTGATTTAGCCGTAACTTCTTCGTTAAAACTCCGTTTTTACCCCGGAAAGTACCGTTGGACTCGTATTCAAATTACCCATCCAACTAATCCATAAAATCTAATGTTTAACTTTATCATCTATTTTTTCATTAATTTCCTTAAGAAATAAACTTATTGATTTCTATCGGGAATTAACAAATAACAAGTAAAAATCACGGAAATTACTTAGGATATCAATCATGATCTAAAAAGTCAAAATATTAAGAAATATTAAGACTATTATTACTTACTAGGATTTTCCGGGTGTTACAATTCTCCCCCACTTAAAATAGATTTCGTCCTCGAAATCTTAGATTAAGAAAACAAATGTGGATATTTAATCTTCATATCTTCTTCCAATTCTAAAATCACATTAACATTTTATTGATATAATACTATTGTACCTATACCCCATTCCTCTATTACAATTTCTCAACGATTTCTCTAAGATTGTTTCCCCATTCCTTCACCCAATGACTCATACCATTCGCTCTCACTTTAACTAGTGGAATCACATCATATCAATACGAAATATTTTGTATACATCTCTTCATTTCAAGTCTTATATACTTATTCACAATTAAAAAATCTAGAAGGAACAAGAATTCATCTTTCATATTTCCTGAACCTTACTTCTTTCCCCATTATCCGCTTCCCAACTTAGATTTGTAAGCCTCCTTAGAGTAACCGTTTATCTTTAAACCTTTATCTGACTATTGCTTGGTCTTCAATACCGTCATCATCCACATCTCAATCTCCAGGTCTCAAAATAACATTAACGTATACTGCTTGAAATTCATACTCACTTTAAATTGAGCATACTTACCACTTTTGAATACTTCTATAATTACGACAACCATCACTACATCTATGATCCACACGTTTCTTCAGTATAAAGTACTACCACTTCCTCACATCAATATCGCACTACGCGACCACATTGCAACCAAACACTTAAAATATTATATATCAAAGGTGATAATTCCATTGAACCTGTAGTATAGCTACATTCTTAGGTCCGACCTTTCTATCATTACTTCCTACGTTAGCATGGAGTACTACCCTCCAATCAATATTTGTCTCTTTCTCCCAACTTTTCCACATACCGATAACACTTTCTCATCTTTATTAAACCTCCTATGATTTAAAATCATAAACTTATTTAGCGACTCACACAACCAAAATCACTTTGGATAAACTCACACTACCGCTCGACATTCTATTCCAATAATAGCCAAATCACTACACCATCTTACAACCACATATTCCAACAGCTTTATTGACAACTAGTACTATTCATCTGGAATCCCCGAAAAGACTTTCATCTAATGTTCCCTCTTTATAACTTCTTATTACTGGTTGACACATTTATCTTGACAATTAATGCCACTACTCGTTCGTACATTCTCCACCCATAACATCTCACAGCAGACCAGTTCCCTCATGGTCATTCGTACTCAATTCAAATTTACCTTCATGCTCTCCCGCACACTTAACCGAATCTATTTCATTACTTTTATTCCTCCCCAACTTTAGTTTGAACTACAACTCACGAGTTTCTAATTAACTTAAACTTACTCGCTTCTTACTAATTCTTTGTGATTCCAAACCATTATATATATACAGTGCACACTCTATCACAAATGGACATAGTCCATACCCTTACCATGTTCGTGCCTAATTCTTCATTCTATATAAACCATCTACACCATAAGTAGAATGTTCATCTACAATAATAGTCCTTCACTATCCTAACACCCCCCACATGGTGATTCTTCAACTTTTAATCTTCCGATTCTAACTTAACATTCATACATGATCTCAAAAGAAAAATCAATGTATTCACATTATGTAAACTTTAATTATAATACAATTCATGTAATTCCAACCCCCAAGCCTATGTCAAGTTAATTAAACCGACGAATACCCTTAAGACTCAATCGAGTCCAAAACCAAGACATCTACTCAAAGGGTCTTTTGATCATTTATCAATATCAACTCATGAAATTTAAAATACATCTAATCCCACATCATGCAACACACGCTTCGAGACATGATAATCTCACCACCCCTTCATTGCTACTTTCCCCATGAAGTCAATTCATATATGTATCTATATGTACACGTATATACAACTCTATATACTCCACAATATATATATATATATATATATTATTTTGCCAAAGTTTATTAGTCCCAAAGGTACTAAGAATACAAGATCATCAAATTGTCCTCACACATAAGACCAATAGTTAAACCGACACTTACTAAAAAAAATGCGATTAAGGATATAACACACCATAATTATTGCACACCCACAATAAACTTCTAAAAGCGTATTTTGACCACCTAACTTTCACTTATGTAATAATTTACTCAAAACCTCTTACACTCGTAATTTTTTTTTGCCAATCACTCAAAATCCCCACACGTGGTGTTTCACAAGATATGTATTGTCCGCATTCTATAACATTCTGTAACATCCCCGGTTCACCGTACACGATAATGTCCGCTTTGCGCATACCCTCTGCATAACAGCATGCCGGTACCGCTCACGGTTTTGTTTCTGCCCGCACAGGCATACGCGGGACGCACCCAGACCGCACCCTGTGACAGGCAAAAGGCCTCATACATCTTACACAACTGCCGACTTCATTGTCAATAGTCGACCTATCGATACTTCTTTAATCTATTCAATAACAAGGACTAAACCTAATCCTTTCCACATAACATAATACAATTTACATCTCATCGTCTTCATTTCAAACTTATTCGTGCAATACTAATATCACAAAATCACCATAAATTCTTATTTAACGTCGAGGGTATTTCCTTACTGTCTCACCATACTACTCATAGCAATTTGCTAATTCCATCACCTTGATGACTACTAATCCTTTTTCCGGACACAACCGTCCCTTGCCAACTGTATTTCTAGTTACCAAACAAGAGTATAGACCTTCTTACAACCGACACTAAAGTCCACTTTCAACTCTCCCATTGTTCACCTTCCTCTTGAACAAAATTACCAAAATTACAAACATCTTCCCATGATTTATCTAACACCACTCCATTCTCAGAGTTCTTTATTCTCAGAGTTCTTTCTTAGCTTATAGTAATATTTTACGACTTAGTTCGTTCATAGCCTTCATGCATAACAATGTATTATATATATTATTTCGCACATTTCCTCCTTTTAAAGAACAACACTTGGAGCAACTTGGGTACACATGACCCCAAATTCTTATAACTTCAGTGTACTACACAACGATCACGAGAATCATTTGCATACTACTTTCCGAAAAACTTAATATTTTTCAACCAAAACGATGTTATTATGACCGTAACATATTTAATGAAAATCTTTTCATATGACAAAAGTTGAAAGAAATCACCGACACGAAGTAAGCTAGTCGGTTCTCACACTCATTTATTTTTAACTTTTCTTGTAAATATGAAGTATTTTGCAAATTGCTAAACTCAAAATTTCGCTGCGCGACATAAATGGTATTGCCTTTTTCTCTAAATACCCACGTGCACATACTGACTCATCATCGACTAAATTGCTATTTATGCATTTGTTTTGAAATCACGAAAACCCATGTAACACACACTCGAGGACACCATGCATAAAACTCTACTTGCAATTGAAGGCTATTCACTCAAACAAGGTCTATCGTTTAACTTACGCAACTTATCATTGACGCTCTATTTCCAACCAGTGGTTACCCTCTCAGCCTTCTAACACTTGTTATTCATGCCTTCCAAGGCTCACTTACTCAACCATTTCATACTATTCCCGTCTTGATCAAACATCTTACATTCTAGTTCCACACATTTTAATCCACTTATTTAAGGTTGTCTCGGCAGACTTTCATGAGTCCCGCCAGTTCTAGGTTGTCCTTCCAACCCTCAATCATTTACCGATCTGTCCTCCAAAGAATTGAAAGACCTCGGTGGCGTTTTTACCATCATTATGCTATAAAACAAAAGATAACCCTGAGAAATGGTTATATAAATATAATCACACGAAACGTACTTTATCGATCATTAGTCACTGGAATAATTTAGAAACAAGTATGCTTATGTAACAATATATTCATAATAACAGTAGCTAATTGAGATTGTGAATATATCATACATGAGAATCCTCATTACCGTCGTTACCGTACTAATTTCACATATTTCTGTCGACCCTAAGGCCATCCCGTCTTAATACTTCTACCCAATCTCACGATTCATAACTTAATTCATCTCAGCTTAAGTCTAAGTACCTCCTCATCATACTTAGTTCACTTAAACTAAAGTTCTGATACCAACTTGTAACACCCCAAAACAGGGGTTAACAAAAACTTCCATAAAACGGAAGAGTGGTACTCATTACTAAAGTAAAAGTATACACAATTATCATTACATAACCATTATTACCAAGATTTAGTTAATTTTAACTACTAATGGACCACTAGCTTATTTGATCACTACTATAGCAATCAAATATCAAAATGATGTCGGAAAGTTCTATCATCAACCTTCCAATCTTTAACTCTCCAACAATGATCCCATGCTCACAACCCCGTTCTAGACCTTCTTGTGTCCGGAACCACTAATATCTGTAACACATAAAACACATAACAAGTGTTAGGCTTTTAAAGCCTAAGTGAGGTTTACACATAGCACATAGAGCATAATCATAGCATGTAGGAATAACAATTCGATACATTCACAAATTGGATTCCATGGAGAAGGTCCATATCGCTACCCAGTTACATCATAATCGAAGATATACCTTGATCGGTACCCCACGGTATTGTCACAAGGCATAACACAACGGAAAACCCCACGGTATCCGAGGTATGAATCAATTACACTTGCCCCACGGTGTGTAAGAATATATCCTCCAATGCCTACTAGGTGCTCCTCCAATTATGTGAATACCAAATATGTTAATCCAAATAATATTCCAAGCATATTTAGCACTTAACAATGGTCCAACCATTTAACATATCAATACTACTTCCATGTAGTTCATATACATCCATATGTATCAATTCACATTCTATATAATATCAATAATAAACATCCATGTTTACAATTCAATAATAAGTCCATATTGACCATTAAGCCATCATTGCTTCATTAAGACATATATTAAGCCATTATCATAATCACATACCAAAGATGTAAAATCAAACCCAAACCTTTAACACTAACATTTACCATGGCATTCTAAGTAATAAAACACAATTAATCCACTATAACTTACTTGAACTCTTCTTGTCCCCTCTTAACCATTAAGAGCTTATAAATCAAGATTTCTCATTAACGATACCAAAATCAAGATAAAGAATGGTAGATAAGTATAATACAATCAATTAGATACAAGTTACTCACCTTAATTCTTCAATTGGTATAACCCTAACTTGAAGACTTGAACCCAAATACTCCAATCAAGAAAGATGAAGATGTAATGCCCTAAATCAAGTTTAATTGTTAAGATTCATCTACTAATTACTTGAATTGGATTAGGATTGAGAGATGAATTTACCTTAAGTAGATGGAAAATCGTCTTAGAAGAGCAGGAGCAAAGTTCTGAACTTGAGAATTCTAAAATGAAAGAATACTGGCTAAGGATAAAGAGGTGGGTTTAACCCCCTTTTAGCACGTCAGGTGCTCGGCGCCGATCACCCGCGCCGATGCATCGGCGCCAACCATCGGCGCCGGCTTCTGTTTGCTAGTCTTCTCAATTCCCACTGATTTAGCCGTAACTTCTTCGTTAAAACTCCGTTTTTACCCCGGAAAGTACCGTTGGACTCGTATTCAAATTACCCATCCAACTAATCCATAAAATCTAATGTTTAACTTTATCATCTATTTTTTCATTAATTTCCTTAAGAAATAAACTTATTGATTTCTATCGGGAATTAACAAATAACAAGTAAAAATCACGGAAATTACTTAGGATATCAATCATGATCTAAAAAGTCAAAATATTAAGAAATATTAAGACTATTATTACTTACTAGGATTTTCCGGGTGTTACAATGTCTCCATAGACTAAAGAATCGGTTTGAGTTGATGTCTCCATGGACTAAAGATCCGGTTTGGGTTGATGTCCAAGATTGACTAAAGACCTGGATAAGGTTGATATTATAGACTTTTACATCCATGAAACACGCTTGTAACTTATATTTGTGATTTAACTTGTGTACCTGTCACATTCGATAAAATCGGGTCTCCCCCGTCACCGAAATATGTTGTTTGGGTATTTCTTTTTATCCATGTTGTTGGTGACGTATTATATCTGTATAGATTGTTTTCCATGTTTTATGGGCGATATATTATGCCTCATCCTTGCCTGGATGTTTCGATTAACGAAGTTTTATTCATGTTGATATTATTTGGAAATTTAATATTTATTCACGTTTTGAGCGAGTTTTGGAATTAAGTCAATTGTTAAGAAATGTTTTTTATTGAAGCTTTCGTCACGGAATTTGTGTGCGTTTGGAAAATGAGTTGTTGGTATATTTAATACAAATCCTTTTTTTTGGAAATCATGATTTAAGTCGCATCCTTTCGTCTAACGAATTATTTACTCATGATGAAAACTCTTGAACTCACTAGGCGTTAGCCTAACTTTTTTATTTGTCGGCATGTGCATCAAGTTCAGGTTGGAAATAGTTCTAGTGATATTGTGAAGATATGAGTGTTAGTTGTGTGCTCGAGAAGTGAATAGTTTGGTGAAGTCTTCCGCATTTATTTTAGGAATAGCAACATGGTTTTGGGTTAAGTAACACCCGACCATATTTAGCCTTGGTGTATGACTTAAATTATTAAATGTTGAAGTTGATACGTTTTAAATCTTTGAGGCATTTCCAATGATGGATTGTACAAGGGATCTTACGTAGTTTTTATTTAGTTGATTTTTCCAATTTTGAGGATGTTACAATACTTGATGCATAAAACTTGTTTTTAAGAGTTTTTCTCAAAAGCTTTATAATATAGTATAGATAATAATATTTCTGTTGTATAATATATTATATTATTTGATATATATATAGAGAGAAGTGGGTTCAAACGAGAACGCTAACTATTTAAGAAAACACGAAAAAGGTCGCCCATGTACAAAATCATATGTGATTCACGTACAAAATCATATATGATTCACACGACTTGCCACGCGACTTGCAAGTCGCGGCGAAGGTTGCTCGCGTCCAATTTTTTTGCAGTTAGTGTAAAATCACATATGATTTTGTACATGTGCGGCATTTTTCGTGTTTTCTTAAATAGTTAGCGTTCTCGTTTGAACCTTTCTCTCTCTCTATATATATGTGTATGTAAACACCCTAAAAATCAGGGCCAATTTCAACCTTAAAATTTAAAAAGGTTAAACATAATATAATCCAAACTTTTATACATAAGCAGAGAATTAACTATGAGGGTTCATATATACACAATTTGAATTCTCAAAATAACCTATTAATCTAATCCTATCAACTACGATTAGATTAAATTGGTTATCTAGGCAATTCATTAAAAGCATCCTCGCACAAGCTAACTTCTCCACTTAGCACAAAAGTTGAATACCCAAAAGCACTCGTCCCTCTTCCCTTTACTTCCCCGAGCTAGTACCTGGTAAGAAAATTTAATTTGAAACGATTAGGCTTACGCCTAGTGAGAACATCCAATTTTCAATTAAAACTTTAACAGCTTTGGAAACTCAGATATTCAAAGCATATAAACAAACATGGTTTGCCACCATTCTTACCGTACACATACTCATCTTGCGATGACGGGAATATACCCGATTCCATGAGTATGACTAACATTCAGAAAGTCATATCATCACATTCGAGAGCTTACTACGAATCATTACAAATTCTAATTCACCGCTCATATCCAAGAAATTACAAGTTACTTTATGCCTATTTCTTGGAGTGGAAGTAGAGATTACAATTTGCTTTATGCATATCTCTGACCTTCCCATAGAAATCAGAATTACAAGTTACTTTATGCCTATTCCAAGATTTCTACTCACAATATGAAATGGGAATTACAATTTCCTTCATGCCTATTCCACATCTCACATTACACTATGAAATAGGAATTACAATTTCCTTTATGCCTATTGTTAATGCCAAAAATCGTCCAGAAGGATAACTTAAGGTTGATTGTGGAGCTTAACAACTAAAGAATAGGAATCTTTCGAAAAACCGTACAACAAAGACAGAAAAACGTAATTAAGACAAAGATTTTGGTGACACGGGAAAAACCTCAACGAGGAAAAAACC
The DNA here is from genome assembly GCA_033807775.1 of Saussurea involucrata. Taxonomy (NCBI): domain Eukaryota; kingdom Viridiplantae; phylum Streptophyta; class Magnoliopsida; order Asterales; family Asteraceae; genus Saussurea; species Saussurea involucrata. Next base: position 179,761,483 of record CM066321.1, read on the forward strand.
CACGGACGACTTTTGGGAGTCGTCGCTGCACTATGGTCGCCAAACAAGGGCGATATCCTTATGTTTCGGGTGTCGAAGTACAATGATTACAATACAAAGGAAGTAAAGACTTGAAATATGAAATAACAAGCGAATTGTGCGTAAGAATCTGGTGTGTCGTGTGTAAAAATAATGTGTCGTGTGTATGAATCGTGCGTCGTGAGCGAACTGTTGAGAGAGAATTCTTTGCTTCGAGTGTTCTTCAGAGTTCAGATGTTTTCAGATGATTCAGCCCCCCGAAATGATGCTACATCCTTTGCTTTTATAGTCTTCGAGGGCCTTGAATGTCTCCATTAATGCTCCCGATAACGGTCATAACGGTCGCTGAATTCAATGCTCGTAATTGCCTCTGTCGGTTATGGCCGTTGGTCATTAATTTTTTTTTGAAAGGCAATTGCATTTCGGAGGTATCCTGGACTTAGTCCAGACTAATCCCCCTTCGACCCGGCCACGATTCGGCCCACGACCCGACCCAAATAGTAGGCCCACGATCCGCCCCTTGATTCGGGGATACCTCCACGTGATCACCATGGGGTTCGAACCCAGGTAGTAAGGGCTTCCACCACTTACCCTCCTAGGATGTTACCAAACCACTGGGCTACAACATCTTTGGTCCGTTGGTCATTAATGATATTAATCCTGCATTAAACACTAAAAATGTAACAGTAATATAGGATATTAGTTGGTCGAGGTCGTGAGGTTCTATACGACGGTCGAGGTCGAGGGTAATTTTCGATTTCCATGTTGGTCAAAAGATAAAGTGTTTATGATTTATCCTTATTATGGAAAAGTGTAATAAATGTTTTCCAATGTTTGGTCGTGGTCGAGACTATTGAAATTTTGCCCAAACAGTTTGCCCCCAAAATTTAAAAATGGAGTGGCAAATTCAAATTTCAAAAATTTTTAAATTTTGTCAGTCGGACGTCTAGGGTCGGGACACGTGTCGAAAGTCTCTTCAGTTGCCTTGGAACTAGATCAGTCCAATTCCAACTAAAGAAGAAGTCGAAAAGGGGATAAGGTCGTGACGTCATGCTGACGTGCGATCGTGCTTAACAGCTGTACACGCCAGGTGTCGACGATCTGTCGAGTATTCGAAAAGGCAAGGGCACGTGTCGATCATCGGGCAACATGGCCTGACACAATCTTTTACATAAATAGTGACCCACGATGGATCTTTTCCATTTTACGATTTCAGAGAGTTTTGAGAGCGTGATTCTTTTCGATTTCTTGATGTCCTTCGTTCAATCCTTTCCAAACCTGCAAGAATCTTCTACACAATTAGGAATTTCAAGGTTTTAGCGCGCCTATATAAGGTATGACTCTCAGTCTTTGTATGTGTCGTAAGTCGATTGCTAGGAAACCTAGAAAGAATTGGGACATTTGGGGTTTTTCTGACCTGCACATTTGGCTAACGGGTTTAGCGATATCGACAGAGCCTAGGAGTAGTATTCAGGATCAAGATGATCTTGATAGCTTTAGGAATCTAGCGAAAATCCCTGCGGGGATTTCAGTGAGCAAGGCCGGTCAGATTCGACCGGAGATGTGTCCCGAGGGCTACGTCGTGATATACGAGTACCCCTTTAGAATAGGTTTCGAGTGGCCCTATTCGCCTCTGGCGAAATCTTTCATGTACGAGTTCGACCTCTCGCCGGGGCAACTGATACCCCAATTCTGGAGGGTTATCTAGGTCGTCGAGCGACTTACCAGAAACTGGGAGTCGCCGATGAACGTGAAAGACCTCTTGACCGCTTATCAGGTCAAAATGGATATGTACCGTCGTTACAGCCTATTCTCAAAGCATAAAGGTGACCGTACCTTGGTTTTAAAAACTGCGGTCAATGACCGCAAATGGAAGACCATGTATGTCTTCGTGCGAGTAGCGACGCTGGACCCCGACAGCGATTGGATCAGGTCCGGATGGAACATGGCGGGTGAGTTTTAGCTTTGGTCGAGTGTTTTTATTATGTGTATTGCTTTGTTTTTGTAACTAATCCTCTCCCTTTTGTGTTTTCAGATATAAAGTTCGACGAAGTGAAGCCTAACGACGACTCCAAGACCAAGATCGAGAGGTTATTGGAGATCAGTCCTGAAGACCGATCGTTTGTCACGCGACATTTGGTAGACGAGGACGACGATCTGGTGTGTTTAGGTGAAAATCGTCAAGAGAGTCGAGAGGAAGCAGAAGAAGAAGAAGAGGAAGAGAAGTCTGAGGAGACTGAGGAAGAAGAGAAGAAAGAGGAGTCGAAAGAAGAGGCAGAGGTAGAGATGACTGGTAAGTGTGCCCTACTCTGTTTCGACATATTTCTTTTCTTGTTTAAGTTGCTTAATTATTTTTTCTTCTTCGTTTCACAGAAGAATCCCATCAATCCCAGCCGAAAGTGTCGTCTGCAATGGCCAAGAGGGCGGCCCAGGCAGAACTGGCTCGCAAGGCGAGGGAAAAGAGGAAGGAGGCCTCGACAACTGGGTCGGGGGTCCTAAAGAGAAAAGAGACCCTAAAAACTGGGTCGAGAATCCTAAAAAGGACGAGGATGACCATCCCGAGGGAACCGTCTTTGAAGACGGGCGACTCGTCGAGAGTCGTCATGCCTGAGAAGGCGAAGGCGTCGACCGTATCCGTCGAGAAGACTTCCGACACGATCGACGTAAAATCCGTCGATCCTGCGCATCCGGCGAAATTGACGGCGTCCCCTACTTCCACGTCGGGCCCGTAGTCGATCGACAAGGGCAAGGGAGCGCTGACGGGAGAGGGCGAGAAAGAGGTCACGACGGTAAACTTCACGTTGCCGTCGGATTTCTTGGTAATGTTCTGGACGGGACGAAACTGTTCCCTCACTTGGGAAAGTATCAGCTCCCCTCTTTCAGGGAGCGCTTCAACGGGGTCTCTGTCGAAGACGCGTGGTCCCATGTTACTGGACTAGCGTTTATGGTAAGTCTCACTTTCAAGACTTGTTTTATGTTGTCGTTGTCGAGTATTTACTAACGTGTTTTTATGTTTTTCAGACATTTCAGTCTAACTCGAGACGACTAAGATCGAAGGTCTAGTGTCTTCTGCTCTCAAGAAAGAGGACACGGCGTTGGTGAGGGAGAAGTCCGCTCTAGCACGTGCCGAGGATATGTCGGTATGACTCGATGACGCTTTGAACGAGCTAGAATCCGTCATACATGCAAGGGACGACGTGAACTCTCGTCTGAAATAATCCTTCTCTCTGATCGCCGACCAAAGAGAGGAGCTGGACAGGGTGAAGGGGTCCTTGGCTATGAAGGAAAAAGATGTCGAGGATTCTAAGTCCAAGGTGGCGGATCTAGAGAAGGAAGTGAGGGAACTCAAGGACGAGGCTGCGTCCACTTTTGCCCTAGCTCGTTTGACTGCTCGGGCGATGATCATGCGACAGCACCTGTCGGGGAAGAATCCCCTTGCGTCCGAGACTGACGAGTTGGCCTTCTTCTTGGACAAAGTCGGGTCTGAGAGATATCTCGACTCTGACGATGAGAAGGAGGCTAAAGAAGAAGAGATGGATGAGGGCTTACAGGGTGAAGCCTCGAGCAAGGACGCGACTGTCGATCCTCTTTTGCCTTAGAAAGATTTTTATTTCGAGCTTCGTTTTTTGAATGCTCGACCGTTGGTGGTCGAGTTACTTAGATGTAATCGTTTATTTTGTGAATGAAACCTTACCTTTCTGTTGAACTCATGTGTTATTTCGATTCATTCGTGTCGTGGACAAGTATAATATCAATTTGCAAAATTCATTAAGTATAGAACAAATAAGGAATCGTGCGACTTAGGCATCCATTGTAATTACAATGATTAACACACAAGTCATAAGACTTTTATACTTTCAGATCGTGTTGACAAACATAAGCACACACGTCCAAGGCATTCAATCAGAATACGAAACTTTTCTAAGTTAAGAAACTTAGATCATGGGGTCGCTAGACCTTGCGATCGTACAACTAGATCGTACGGGGAAACTTGAATCATGTGTCCCTGTGATGGAATAATCGAGTCATAGACCCGATCACTTATGTCGTGCGATCTGCGATAAAACAACGTTAGAGGTCGGTCGTTGGCTAGCTAATGACCCTCCGATGCTTAAGTCAGTAATCGTCGTGGTAAAAAATCGTATGAAAGATAGAAAAGGACTTAGAAGACATACCTTTCCAGAGGTGTTGCATTAAAGCTACGTGGGATACCTCGATTGTCGAGGGCTTGGAGTCGATAGACATCTTTACCCACGACTTGTCAAGATCTTCTAGTCAGGTTTGCCCTGGTCCAGGACGACTTCTTTGACCTGTAATTGCCAAACGACCTACTTCTGCGGCTTCAGGGTGGTCTTATAGCAATCACGAGCGACTTTCGGCTCACTTTTGATCTCCTGGACTCCCCATGGCATAGGGAACTTCATGGTCTGGTGATACGTCGAAGGAACGACTTTCATTTCATGGATCCACGGTCGACCTAAGATGATGTTATAGGCTGACGAGCAATCAATGACGTTGAACTCGGTCTGCTTGTTGATTCCTCCCGCATAGACATGCAAGGTGATCTCTCCAAAGGTACTCGTCGCTTCTCCATTGAAACCGACCAAGGTTGTCGAGCGTCGGGTGATTTCCGATTGATCGATTCCCATGGCCTTGATGGTGTCGAGGAAGATGACGTTCACCAAACTGCCTCCATCGACCAAGACTCGCAGGGTTAAACAGTTACCAATCGTGAGTTGAATGATCAACCCGTCATGATGCTTCTGATACGAGTCACCGAGGTCGTCTTGGTCGAACGTGATTTTCATAGCTTCTAACTCTAGATCTCCTTTTGGTCTTGATGAGCGCGGGATAGGTCGATCGTCAGGTGCTTGGCTGGTGTGACGTTTAGCTGCGGAATACGTCAGACCGCACACGTCAGAACCGCCAGTGATGCAGTTGACGACCTTTGCATGCTCGGGGGTTGGCGGTCGATTGTCGTTAACCAGAGTAACGACGTCATCGATGATATCCTTGAGATTTCCCTTTGGGACGTGATACGATAGCTCCTATTTGAGAGCTATGCAATCATCTGTCGTATGACCGTGGTCGACATGGAAGTCACACCACTTCGATTTATCTTTCTTATCGTCGTCTTGATCGGACTTCTTCGGCCACCGGATGGTCGCCTGGACGGTCTTCAGAGCCTCGACCAAGTCCTTAGTAGTCCCTTTGAATCCGTAGGAGGATATCTTAGGGTACTGAGGAAACTTAGTCGCGGTCTTGAACTCCGCCTTCGTCTTGAATCGGACGTTCGAGATTTGTCAAGCATGCTCTGGCTTGGATACGGCCTTTGTCTTGAACTCTGGCTTCCTTACACTCAACGACCTTTTGTCATCGGTGTGCTTATGACGAAAGGCAGCGTCGTCTTCTACCCTCATATATGCTAGGGTTCTCGCACGAACATCTTCAAAATACTTCGAAGGATACTTGGTCAGATCGGTGTATAATCTCGAACTGTCGTCTAGACCACGCTTGTAGGCTTCGATCGCGGTTTTGACGTCACAGTTGCGGACACTGATCATCTTTGCATTGAACCTATTGAAGTAGTTTCGAATAAACTCATTGGTTTTCTTCACGACGTAATACAAGTCGCTGGTGTGCTTCTCCATCTAGAGACTGCTGGCGAATTGCTGGGAGAATTGGTTGACTAACTCTGCGAACGACCCAATGGATTTGGGTTTGAGATTAATCAACCACTGGAGAGCGGGACCTGTGAGGGTCACCCCAAAACTCTTGCACATACATACTTCTTGATACATGTGCGGGATTGAGACCGTCCACATGAGCTGCTTATACTGTGCGATGTGCTCCGTCGGATCGGTCACCCCCGAATATTTGGGCATGAAAGAGGGGATGTTATACTTCTTCGGGATGTCGATGGTCGCGATCTTTTCGATGAAAGGCGACGCCTAATACCCTGAGCGAGGCTCGATGTCGACGGGCACGGCTGCCCCCGGTAGCTTTGCGAGCAAGGATAGGACACACTCGTTCTGATCCTCCAACATCTTCAATCGCTGAGAGACGGGATCATTAGGATCGGAATTCGCACCTGTCAATGGATCAACTCCCGAACTAGTGTCGTTTCCGTACGACGAACCATTGGCATCGCCATTGAAAGGGACGTAGTACGGCTGGGACCCATTGTTCATGGGTGGCGGCCTTAGGTGTTGAGAAGGAATTGGTCCGAACTGGGGATTCGGGATGAACGGCCCTGGCTGCTGATTCTGCATGAACGGGCCTGGCTGTTGACTCTGGCCGAACGATCCTGGTCCTGGATTCTGGACGAATGGACCCGAACCTGGATTCTGGGTGAAGGGAGCGGACTCTGGATTCTGACCTGGACCTGGATTCTGAACGAATGGACCCGATCCCAGATTCTGGCCGAACGATCCTGGACCTGGATTCTGAACGAATGGTCTAGGACCGTTCTATGGTCCGAATGGATTCCTCAGCCGTGCGATTTCTTCAGTCGCCCTTTGACTTTGATCAGCAAGGGCATCGATCTGGTGGCAAGCATTCTCTAGCTCCCAACTCATCTGTGCAATGATCTGCTCTTGGTTTCCATCACCTGCCATTTTCCTGAGAAAGAAAGGAAAGGAAACTCCAAGAAAATGTTAGTAAGACGCACGTTTGTCGAAGATTTTCTTTAGATAGGGCCCCACGGTGGGCACCAAACTGTTAATGCCAAAAATCGTCCAGAAGGATAACTTAAGGTTGATTGTGGAGCTTAACAACTAAATAATAGGAATCTTTCGACAAACCGTACGACAACGACAGAAAAACGTAAATAAGACAAAGATTTTGGTGACGCGGGAAAAACCTCAACAAGGAAAAAACCCGCGGACGACCTTTGGGAGTCGTCGCTGCACTATGGTCGCCAAACAGGGGCGATATCCTTATGTTTCGGGTGTCGAAGTACAATGATTACAATACAAAGGAAGTAAAGACTTGAAATATGAAATAACAAGCGAATCGTGCGTAAGAATCTGGTGTGTCATGTGTAAAAACAATGTGTTGTGTGTATGAATCGTGCGTCGTGAGCGAACTGTTGAGAGAGAATTATTTGCTTCGAGTGTTCTTCAGAGTTCAGATGTTTTCAGATGATTCAAGATGATTCAGCCCCCCAAAATGATGCTACAACCTTTGCTTTTATAGTATTCGAGGTCCTTGAATGTCTCCATTAATGCTCCCGATAACGGTCATAACGGTCGCTGAATTCAACGCTCGTAATTGCCTCTGTCGGTTATGGCCGTTGGTCATTAATGATATTAATCCTGCGTTAAACACTGAAAATGTAACATTAATATCAGAATTAGTTGGTCGAGGTCGTGAGGTTCTATACAATGGTCGAGGTCGGGGGTAATTTTTGATTTCCATGTTGGTCAAAAGATAAAGTGTTTATGATTTATCCTTATTATGGAAAAGTGTAATAAATGTTTTCCATTGTTTGGTCGTGGTCGAGACTGGTGAAATTTTGCCCAAACACCTATTCCTCATGTTCAAGCTACTATGATAGTATTTCAATTTATCAATCATACCTTGCCCATAAGTTATCAAAACTCCAAGTTACCGGATACCCAAAATAATCCGGAACATCAAAAGTGACCTAACAACAAAGGTTTCCGGACACCACAAAACTATCCGGACATTATAACTTACCGGGTACACAAAACTTACCGTATACTGTTTGGGTAAAAAATCACACCTCACGACCGACGATAGAAAACTCAGATAACATTTCCCTAAGACCACTCTTGTATTAAGATAAGGTCTTACAGGTTATTTACAGATGAATACTTGGTCGTACATTTTTATGCTGGTCGTATGTTCCGTACGACCGACGTCCGACACTTAAGACGGTTGTACGATTACACTAACCGTTAACAGTCAACACCCGTTTCTTTTGTTCATTAATGCAGGTCCACAAGCATTCATGATGCAAACGGCTAGTAACGGATAAGCTATCAATGGCATTAAAGGCCCGACAGTGGTTACGAAGCAAGCCATCAAGACACATTTAATGAGCAACAAAAGCTATATAAAGGCCTGCTCTATAACCGAAAAGGACATCTACATCTGTTATCTGCTCCATCTGTTTTCCAAGCTATTACATCTAAAAAACGCAACAGTGATCTACGAAGCATTCGAACGAGTATCGCTAAAGCAACTTCGCACGACAACAGTTCGAACCGCACGACAACAGTTTATTTCACACGATTTACACACGACGCACGACTTTTTCATACGATTAAGTCTATTTTCCTTCTTATTGTAATCTGTTGTACACAAAAGACCTGTTACAAAAGGACCTTCGCCCCTGTTTGGCGACTATAGTGCACCGTCGACTCTCACAAGTCGACCGCGTTTTTTCCCTCGTTTTGGGGTTTTTCGCGTCACCAAATCTCTTGTCTTGTTTACTTTTTTCCTTGCGATTGTGTTGACTGGTCTTGAGATACATTTCTTTAGTTGTTAAAGTCCACATCAACCTTAAGTTGTTCTTTTGGGCGATTTTTGGCATTAACAGTTTGGCGCCATCCGTGGGACCCCATCTAGGGAAAATCTCAGACCATCGCATATATCGCTCTGACGATCTCGAAAATGTTTTTGTTAATGGGAGCCCAATCAGATCCTGCGGCGCAGCAGTTACAGATCCAGGATACCCCTGAATCCTCAAATGACTATCGTCTAGAAGAAGTTATCCTGGACCAGAATAAGCCTGATCAGATTGTCTTTGTGGGAGCATCCTTAGATCCTGTCATAAAGGGTCAACTAATCTCCTTTTTGCAGGAACATGCTGACTGTTTTGCTTGGACGTACGAGGACATGGTGGGTATAGACCCCAATGTCATATCTCACAAGCTAAATGTCGACCCATCTTTTAAACCAGTAAAGCAAAAGCGTCGAAAGTTCGCCCCTGAGCGGAACAAAGTGATCAACGATGAGGTCGACAACTTGCTTAAGACTGGGAAGATCAGAGAAGTAAAGTACCCCGACTGGTTAGTCAATGTCGTGGTCATATAAAAAAAGAACGGGAAGTGGCGCGCCTGTATCGACTTCATAGACCTTAATAAGGTCTGTCCTAAAGATCCGTTCCCACTACCCCACATCGACGCTATGGTCGACGCAACCGCAGGTCATGAACTCCTGACGTTCATGGATGCTTATTCTGGGTATAACCAGATATTGATGCACAACGAAGACCAAGAGAAGATTGCTTTCATGACAGACAAAGACATCTATTGTTATAAAGTCATGCCTTTTGGTTTGAAGAATACAGGTTCGACCTATCAATGATTGGTTAACAAGATGTTCAAAGAGCATATTGGCGACACCATGGAGGTCTACATTGACGACATGCTTGTCAAATCCAAGCAGGCGACCGCTCATATCAATCATCTGAAGAAATCCTTTGACATCCTACGAAAATATCAGATGAAATTAAATCCAACGAAATGCTCTTTCGAAGTTAGCGCCGGGAAATTCCTGGGCTATATGGTCACACGACGAGGTATAGAGGCGAACCCGGATTAAATCAAGGCCTTGATAAACATCAAATCGTCCAGAAATTTCAAGGAGGTCCAACGACTCACAGGCCGTGTGGCCGCCCTAAATCGCTTTATCTCACGAGCGTCGGATAAATGTCGTCTGTTCTATAACGTCCTAAGAAAAAACAAGGGCTTCGACTGGACGAACGATCATGAGCAAGCGTTACAACGATTGAAAGAATATATGGCCGTCCCGCCATTACTTTCGAAACCAGAAGAATACGAGATCCTACAACTGTACCTCGCTGTAAGTCCTCACTCAGTAAGTGCCGTCTTAACTAGGGAGGATGACAGGCAGCAGCCGCCGATTTACTACGCCAGTAAGTCTCTATTGGACGCAGAAACCCGATATACGTCCATGGAGAAATTACTTTTGTCTCTAGTCACATCAGCAAAGAAGTTAAGACACTACTTCGAATCCCATCCCATTACTGTCGTGACAAGCTTTCTTCTTAAGTCGGTCCTGAGAAAACCTAAGCTATCAGGACGACTAGCGAAATGGAGTATATACCTCAGTAGCTACGATATTGACTTTAAACCTCGCACAACAATAAAGTCGCAGGTCTTGGCTGATTTCGTCGCTGACTTCAGTCCTGAACTGGAAAAAGAAGCACAGATCGAGACTTGTACTGTGGTGACTATAAGCGACACGACTTGGGTACTCCATGTCGACGGTTCCTCAAACTCTAGAGGAGCATGTCTTGGTGTCGTCTTAAAGTCCCCACAAGGGGGTAAGATGGTGTACTCCATGCGATGCAGTTTCAAAGCTACTAACAACGAGGCGGAATACGAAGCTCTGATCGTGGGCATGAATATGGCTCACGACTTGGGGGCAGTCGAACTTCACGTCAGAAGCGATTCCCTACTGGTCGTGAACCAAATGAGCGGGGAATTTTCGGCCAAATATTCCAAAATGATGGCTTATCTCAAGATAGCCAAAGATAAATCCAAGATGTTTGATCCATTCTCAATCGAGCAAATCCCCAGAGATCAAAATACTCAAGCCGATGCGCTAGCTAACCTTGGATCAGCACTTAATAAACCGTCGTTCGACGCTATTCCTATGATCCATCTAGCGACCTCATCCATTGAAGACTCTAAAGAAATATGTGCTCTTAGCACGGAAGACAGCTGGTCGTCCGACATCAAAAATTACCTTATGCACGACCAACTACCCGAAGATCGAATGGAAGCTCGCAAGATTCGATTTAAAGCATCGAAATACATAATCCTTGGCGATAGACTCTATCGACGCTCGTCGACGGGTCTAAATATAAGATGCATCGATAATTCCGAACATGTACAAAATATCTTAAAGGAAATGCACGATGGCGAGTGTGGCAACCACTCAGGTGGTCGCAGTCTTGCAAATCGTATCTCACGACAAGGCTATTATTGGCCGACATTAAGGGAAGACGCCACCAGGTACGTCCAAAGCTGTGACGCATGTCAACGACATTCAGGTATGATCCACCAACCCTCCGAACCTTTACATACGTCCTTGACTCCATGGCCTTTCATGAGGTGGGGAATGGACATCAATGGTAAATTACCTCCTACCCCAGGGCAGAAGGTCTTTTTGTTAGTCCTTACAGATTATTTTTCTAAATGGATAGAAGCAGCCGCTTACTCCCAGATTCGGGACAAAGAAGTCATTTCTTTTATCCAGGCTAACATTCTAAGCAGGTTCAGAATCCCTTCCGAAATCGTGTGTGACAATGGGTCACAGTTCAGAAGTGATCGCACGCAACGATTCTGTAAGGATCAAAGTATCAAACTCACGACCTCAACCCCACGTTATCCCCAGTCTAACGGTCTTGCGGAATCAAGCAATAAGGTCATTATCAATTCAATTAAGAAAAGACTTAAGGTCGCAAAAGGGAAGTGGGTCGAAGAACTCCCATCGGTCCTATGGGCCAATCGAACAACGCCCCGAACATCGACAGGACATACACCGTTCTCATTGGACAACGGTTGTGAAGCCGTCTTGCCTATTGAAGTGCAGTTCCCGACATCGAGACACACGTCCGTCGACCATAATTTGGTGGACCTAAGCTATGACCTCGACGCTCTTGAAGAGTTGAGATAATCTGCTTTAGTCAGGATGGCGTCTCAACGACAAGTCATTGAGCGACATTTCAATAAAAATGTTAAAGCCAAAAATTTTCAGGAAGGTGACTACGTCTTACGACGGGTATTCCAGAACACAAAGGAGCCAAATGCAGGTAAGTTGTCCACTAAGTGGGAAGGACCTTATCGAATATCTGAGGTCGTCGAAAAGGGTGCTTACAGGCTTCAAACCCTCGACGACCAAGACATCCCACGAAGCTGGAACGCAGTACATCTAAAAAGTACTTCTTTTGAATTGTTATTTTTCGATTTATTTCGACAAACGATCACTGACTTAAGCATCAAAGGGTCGTTGGTCAAACCAACGATCACCCACCAATCTTACATTGTAGGCTCGCAGGGTCGCACGAACAACAGCTTTACGATTCATATCGTGAGAAACAAAGTCGTCAAGACTATAAGGTCATGATTGATATGTCAAGACCGACAATTCATGACCCATACGTCATAAGCAGAATCTAATGATTCGTCTCACGGATCTTAGGATCACAAACATGTGCTTTTTAATCTGAGTTTCGGAATCAAAGTCTTATGACTTGAATTCCATACTTAGAATATTTTTTCGGCCCAGTCGCCCGGCTACTTCCAAAGTTATATGTACCTGTGTCGTACAGTTCTACGCTCACATTACTACTTTCTATACTAGTTTATTTTGTTTACAACAAAGTAAAGCACATGACGGAATAATAAAATGCATATTTGCATTAAATCCAAAGATAGTACAAGAAAAGGCACGACCACCAACGGTCGTCCAAGAACAAAATAAAAATTACAAAAGCTCAAAAGCCAACTGAGGGCCCTGGTCGACTCCACCCTCGTCTTCCGCACCACCCGTCTTGGTCTCCGCGGAGTCAATGTCGTCAACCCTATCCTCTTTATCGAGATCCTCCTCGATCCCGACGTGTTTGAGGTAGAGGATGCGACCTCGGCCTCTGCGCCAGACAAAGGGTTTTTCCCCTGCAGATGACGGCGTATAATTACCGCCCTGACATTCAGACGGGTCAGCGCCTCAAACGAGAGGAGCTTCTCCTCCAAAGCCCCCGTCTTGGTCTCAGCGGCCTTAACCGACGACTTGAGCTCCCCCACCTGTTTTTCGCGTACGGTGAGGGATGCTTTAATCGTCGTCACCTCTGCTTCATAAGCATAGGACCTTTCCAACGTCTCCTTGAGGCGATTTTGGAGCTCCTCATTCTCCAGCGACGACGTCTCCAGAAGACTCTTGAGATCGTCCACTTGAACGGAGAGAGCCTCCGCCTTGGCCTTCGCCTCCCGCTCATCCTCTCGAGCTTTACGCTCATCCTCCTGTGCTTGCTGAAGCTTCTCAGCAACGGAAGGATCGACCTTCTGGAGCTCCTCAAGTTGTTCGAAAAGGCATAACGATGCCTGAAACGTCTGCAGTCGCACGTAAAACATAAGGTAAGTCTAAATTACTAAGAGAGGAAGAGACATACGATAAAGATACTTACCTGAAAGGCCATGCCCGCGATGTGAGACCCTGTCTCGTCCACGGTAGCGCCACGATAACGATCCTTGAAGGCCGGTAGGAGGAATTTTCCCAAGTTAGGGAAAATCTTCGCCCTATCCAGGACGCAGTCCAATAAGAAGTCCGACGACAACAGAAAGTTTACCGTCATAACTTCGGGGGATCCCTCAGTCTGAGGACCTTTCCTCTTCTCCCCTGCAGTGGACGACCCAGGCGGCGTCGGTGTCATCCTTGGCACGTCCGAAGATGTATTCGCTTTCTCAGGAGTGGAGACCTTTAATGGCTCTCCACCCGTCGACGACGGTTCCTTCGGGGGATTCGACTTTGTATTCTTCAAAACCTCCGACCCCGAAGTCGAAGGATCCTTCCTCTTCAAATCCTTGGCCTTCTTAGCCAAGGCCAGTTGGGCTTCTCTCTTCGCCTTACCCGAAGCAGACTGCATATCAGAACCACCTATAAAAAATAAAAGTGTCACTATTGTCGTACGACTCGAAGAAAAGCAGAAAACGTACGATCAAAGGACACTTACTTGTCGAAGTCTCTTGTTGACTTCTTTCTTCAGCTTCTGAAATGCTGATGGTTGTATGACTGGGAAAATCGAATAATTCTCCGACACCACAAGAAAAAAGCCTCGCAACCTTTTCTTGAGAATCAGCGGCAGGACCAATCCCAGCAATGCTAATATCTGTAACAAGTGACAAAAAATTAGCAAAAGGCAAAGTTAAATACTATAAGACGTACAACAAAATAAAACTTATATACCGCTGGTGTTCCACCCAGACGCGACCCAGGATGTATCCTCATCTATACGACCAAGCGTCCGTATCCGACCGAGAACATATTTGGCCTTCCACCCACGATCGTGAACCAGGGTATCAGGGACCAAAGTATGTCCACTCCTCAGCTTAGAGGATAGGCTATAACGGTGATAGTCGTTCGACTTCACGTCAAAAGCCGTCAACAGATCATGCACCATGAAAGGGACATCCCAGTCACCGGTGATCCGATTGATCTCCTGAAAGATCTGCCAAAGTTCAGGCAAGATCTGACAAGGAGATAAGTCGAAATACTCCAAAAACTCCCTGACCAGGGGAGTAAACGACCATCTAAACCCTATTCTAAAAGGGTACTCGTACAAAACGAAGAACCCTCTTAGACATACCGGTCTAAGTTGGTCCAGAGTATATAACCGGATTTCGGCAAGAATACCCGCCGATAACCTAAAGGCTTCCACCTCCTCCCTCTCTTGAAAAGAGCTCGCCGGCTCTGAGGAGACAGAAAAGTCAGGCACAGAAACCTGTGTTACGTATAGGTCCATAAGGTCCTTATACGCAGAAGCCTTCTTGGCTATCGACTTTTTCCGCATGATGAAAAAGGGTGAAAGATTGTACCTTAGATGTCTAAAAACCTCGAACGATCAAACGGCAGTAAAAGTTCCTCTGACTCCGTCTCTCGAAAAACTCTCTCGAAAATGTGTTGTAAACGTAAAAAGAAAACGATTCCCCTGAATCACGCTATTTATGGCAAGGATCATGTCAGGTCGATCCTTTGGATGGTCGACACCTGTCCATCGCCTTTTCGCATGCATCTTGCCGATGGGCGACACCTGTCCCCTAAACAACTCCCCCTAAACAACTCTACGCCTCTGACACGTCGTCGTGACATCACGACCTTTTCGTTTCCTCCAATCTAAATCGAACCAAGACGGTTGGAATTCGACCAGATTCTTCCCCAGCACGACACGTGTCGAACCACCTCGTCAGATTTAAAACTCAAATTTCACGCCTAAAATTCAAATTTGTGGGGCAAACTGTTTGGGTAAAAAATCACACCTCACGACCGACGATAGAAAACTCATATAACATTTCCATAAGACCACTCTTTACAGGTTATTTACAGACGAATACTTGGTCATACATTTACTCATATTTACCGACGATAGAAAACTCATATGTTCCGTACGACCGACGTCTGAGACTTAAGACGGTCATACGATGACACTAACCGTTAACAGTCAACACCCGTTTCTTTTGTTCATTAATGCAGGTCCACAAGCATTCATGATGCAAATGGCCAGTAACAGACAAGCTATCAATGGCTGTTAGAACTTAGATACACGAATTGAAATTTGTAACACACAATTAAGAATCAAATGGAAATACTGAATTTATTTATATGTATATGTATCCAAAATTTACATACAAACAGAAATACATAATCAAAAGTTCAAGAAAAAGTTACCAACTCGACTTTCTTGATTAAGAACTTGAAGAAGAACGTTGGTTGGATTGAGGCCTGCAAAGCAGTGTCCTTAGACAGAAATTCGTCCCTCGTACCGTAGAGATAGGACGTCTATCTAGAGGATACAACAATCCGTTCAAGAATCGAAGTCTCGAACCCGACGAATCGAACTATGCTTCCATCTTGAAGAACAATGAAGAACAAAGAGAGAAAATGAGAGAGTCTGTGTTTTGTGTATGTTGATTCTGCCCAAAAACGAGTGGATTAGGGTATATATAGGTTTCTCAATTAACAAACTCGCAAACTGTCACAAACTGACGAATCAGAGGACACGCGCGGTTTACTGCGCGACTTGTAAGTCGCGGGACAAACCGCGTATCGGTCTGTTTGTCGAAACCTTCCAGAGGGTTGCACGACTTGTTGCGCGGTTTGTAAACCGCGTGGTAAGTCGCGTAAGTCCCTGTTTCAGCAAAACTGAAGTTGCGCAAAAAGTCATGTAACGCACTGTTTACCCATCTCTCATTCAAGTCAAGAGACCCCAAGTGCCCCAAGGCCCATCTTTGACTTTAAATATGTCTTTGGCACAACTTACTAGTTAGCCAATTTATCAAGAGGTAGGGTACTCTTAATATAAAGCTATCTAGATTTTCTCTCTTGGTCTATGTGGGACAACCAAATCCCAACAATACCCCATATTTTCTATTCAAACTCTAATAATACCCCACATTTGAATAGAAAATAAGATATTCTCAAAGTATTTATTGTTCTTATTCAGGAAATAAACATGAAATGCATCAGAAAAGGTGTCTAGGTGACTTGAATCGTTCATAGTGAGTATTCATCGGACCTACTTTGTGGGTAGTGACGGTGGGTCTTGAACTAGCCACGTTTTGTAGTAAGTCAAGTCAATGAATATCACACAAATCATGTTTATGCATAGTTGACTCTTACCGTTGTGTTCATTTCGGTCGTGAACAATCCTTCTTCATGAGAATTTTAGAAGACGTAGCCATATCCGTCCTCAAAGATGCGACCCCACATCAATCTCATATAGGTAATACTAATCAAGAACATTCCGTAGTGTTCCACTAATAAGCTATCAGTATTATTAAGAATAAGAATTCAACCCTTAAATCATCAACGAAAAATACACTAAATAAACATCATAGGAATAGGCGTACCTGTGTATTCGGTCTTGAGTTTTCCTCAACTAGTTGTCCTATTGAACCTAGACCATGGGATCTCCAATGTTGCTAGGTTAGGTTTCCACCGAGTAGAACTCATTGAATTGGCTTTAAGTCCATTCCCCTCGATGTATAAGAGACTTGTTCTCTATTAAGGCCTTTTGTCAAAGGATCTGCGATATTTTCCTTTGACTTTACATAATCGATGGAAATTATTCCATTCTTAAGCAAGTCTCGTATCGTTTTGTGGCGACGCCTGATATGTCTCGATTTGCCGTTATAAATTTGATTCTTTGCTCTTGTAAGAGCAGCCATACTATCACATTGTTAGGTCTAGAGTTTTGTCAAAAACACAAGTGTTGAGTTCTGAGTAAGAAGACTCAGAAGACTCAGAAGTTCTGAGTAGAAGACTCAGAAGTTCTGAGTGAGAAATCTCAAAAAGATTCTAAGTGTTGGATTCTGACTAGAAGGTTCAGAGTTCTGAGTAGGAGACTCAGAACTTCTGACTATGAAGACAAATGTTCTGAAGCGCCTATTCAGAAGTATGTTCAGAAGTTCTGAACAACATGTTCAGAACTTATATCTTGGGATACTTTCTGATATATTCAGTTACTAATTAGGACACGTGTTTTGTTCCTATTAGTCATTCATATATGTACTGTAGCTTTAATATTTCTGTTGCAGTATATATAGTGGTTAGCACTACATTGCTAACTGATTTTCCCACATATATTTGTATTCATCTTTTGTAATCTTCGAGATACTCACTCTCTAAGATCTGTAAATCTGTTCTTCATTGAATACAAATTGGTTTGAATACAAACGGCGGTAACAGGCTTAGGCCACAAGGGAATACCCTCTAGGAAGCTTTTAAGCCATTCTGCCTCTTCGGTAGCTTTATCTAGGGCTACGAATTCGGCTTCCATGGTGGACCGTGTATTTACGGTTTGCTTTGAAGATTTCCAAGATATGGCTGCACCACCAAGTGTAAACACATAGCCACTTGTGGACTTACTTTCAGAATGATTGGAAATCCAATTTGCATCACAATATCCTTCTAGTACGGGAGGATATTTGGTATAGTATAACCCATAGTTCATTGTGTATTTGAGATATCGAAGCACTCTTATAAGTGCATACCAATGATCCTTACTTGGGTTATGTGAGTATCGACTAAGTCTACTCACGGTATATGCTAGATCTGGTCTCGTACAATTCATAATGTACATCAAACTCCCAAGCACTTGAGTGTATTCCAATTGAGATACACTATCTCCTTGATTCTTCTTGAATTGGCTAGAAGGATCAAAGGGAGTGACTACCGGTCTATCATCATAGTGACCAAATTTCCTAAGTACTTTCTCAACATAGTGAGATTGAGTCAGAATGTAACCGTTAGGATCTCTTTGGATCTTTATCCCAAGAATTACATCGGCTACTCCAAGATCCTTCATGTCAAACGAGGAGTGCAACATCTTCTTGGTTTGATTGATTACATCCAAATTGGTCCCCATGATTAGCATATCATCTACATATAGACATATTATGACACATGCGTTCTTGCTTTGTTTCACATATACGCATTTGTCACACTCATTAATTTGGAAACCATTTGATAGAAGAGTGTTATCAAACTTCTCATGCCATTGCTTTGGGGCTTGTTTAAGTCCATATAAAGACTTAACAAGTTTGCATACTTTGTTCTCTTGGCCTCTTACAACAAAACCTTCCAGTTGTTGCATATATATTCCTTCATCTAATTCCCCATTTAAGAAAGCAGTTTTCACATCCATTTGATGTATGTGTAGGTTGTGAATTGCTGTTTTAGCCATCAATGTCCTAATGGACGTGATTCGTGTTACCGGTAAATAGGTGTCAAAGAAATCTTGACCTTCCTTTTGGCGGTAACCTTTGGCAACTAATCGAGCTTTATATTTCTCTATAGTACCATCAGGTCTTAGTTACCGCTTGAAG